>OY728126.1:702578775-707578775 GCA_963277665.1 Viscum album | reverse complement strand
TTCTTGGAGTTTTGGGCAATCTAGTGACAAAATCTATGATGAGGTGATCCCAATTTCTTGTAGGAATAGGTAAAGGTTTAATTAATCCTATAGGATGTTGTCTTCAGGCCTTTACTTGTTGAAAAACTAGAGATATTGACACATAATCAGAAATTTCCCACTTCATGTTGTCCCATTAGAAATGTTCCTTCAAATCTCTATACATTTTAGTTCTACTAGGGTGTATATATAAATTCAATCTATAGGCATCATCCAATAACTCCCTTTTTAGCTCGGGTATAGAGGGAACACATAGCCTCTTCCCATATTTCATAATTCTATCTTCACCTAATAATTCAACCAAATTCCCATATTTCACAACATTAATTTTCTTTTGAAGGTTGTCATCATTATGATGAGAGATTTTAACTCTTTCTAATAAATATGGTTGAAAAAATGACTGAAAAAGTAATGATGTTTCACCTTTATTGATAATTCCCATGTCCATCCTTATTAGATACATGAATAATGGATCCCTTTCAGTCCTCATTTTTTTAAAACTCCATGATCCTTCCTGCTCAATGCATCAGGTACCTTATTTTCCTTTCATCAACATGAAGTAGCCCTAAATTTTCACATTCCAAACATGTGAATATATTCATCATGTTCCCTCTTAAAATATGTCACTAACTCAATTTTCCATAAAACCTTATTGGAAACATGAATTCATCCTTAAACATACTATTGTATATATTCCTTATATCCAGAAAATGTTGTAAACTCCATTAATGATAGCATAGACCACTTGTTGACAAGTCAAAAATCAGTTTTGAGGTAGTGAGTACTTATCCAAATGAATCATTTCTTCATCATTATCTTCATCATTAGAAATATATTAATGGTTGTCCTTACTTTAATCACGCATTTTCCAAAAATTTTAACTTTACACTTAGTATATTTTCTTGGTACCATTCAATATATAGTTTAAAATCCTTAATGAAAAAGTATTGCAGTACAATCCTCATATATTACATAATTCTTATAACAATTACATTGCTGAAAAAGTATTCAAATGACATGATTCTTGACTAGGCATATTAATCATTCTACTTCATTTGTGGTAGCATCATAACTTGATCATTATCCAGAATCATCATTTGGGGTATATTCCTTTGATACTTGGGACATTGATTCGCATAGTGTCCCATATCCTTTCAGTTTAAGAATTTTATATTGGAAACCTTTTTATTACCCTTAAAATCATGAACTTGTTTCCCTTTTTCTCCACACTTATAACAAACACCCATTCCATTCAAGCATTTACTTGGGTGATTCATTCCACAGTTATCACATGGGTAAAAAACCTTCTTTCCATTATTGTAATGCCCCAACCCCAGTTACCCAGAGTTGGTGCATTATTTTAATACATTGGCATGATTACAAGGAATCAAGTTCCAAAGGACCGATCAGTTTAGCGGTCTTGGAAAATATATTACATACATTAACTTTACATTAAAATTTCAAACATAAAACACAACATAGATAGTTCTTTGAGAACACCATTATTCACATTAGATTAACCCTGAATATCAACCATAATACACTTCTTGGAATCCTGGGAAAATAAAAAATAAGAAAGGGGTGAGCTTAGACGCCCATTAAGGGTAAATAATTTAGAAGAAGCTATAAAATTTTAAGGCAAGATGTGTGATAAAAAAAACATCCTCTTAAACATAAACTGGAACATAATATGGAAAAAATAAATCAAACATTACCGTATAATCATGCACATGGATATTCTACTAGTCAAATAATCACATGCAATAACTAATTTCACAATGAGGGAATGCCTAATGCCGGACATCATTACCACATAGTCAAGGCCTTGTGCCAAGACTACAAATAAATTTTTTGTCAAGGCCTTGTGCCAAGGCACAAGTTTGTCTCATGAGACCTACTGATGCATCTAGGAGCTATAGTGGGCTACACCTGTCACTTACTAAGTCCACTACATTCCTCATATGAAAAAGTTGAAACATAACATAAACATTCATATTAAAACTAGCATGCGAAATGTCATTACATTAACCATAAGCCATGAATGGTATAAAAATAGAACATACAAAGTCAAACATATCATAACTCATTAAATATAATATGGAATATTGTATTATAATAAATCAACCTCAATCAAAAATAATATCCAGTAAAGGATGCTGACATAGTTAAAAATGATGAGTAAATTTTTTTGAGAGAAATATAATTTTTTTAAAATCATTTAAAAGTCACACATTTATAAAGGAAGTAATTTAAAAGAGATTTTTGAATCAAAGTTTCCAATAACACTTTGAAACTTTTGAAAAGAATTATCATTTCAAAACATTCATGTCCATATAAATAAATCCTTTAAACCATTTTGAAAACATGGAAATTAATTAAAAATATTTAGAAAGATAAATATTTAAAACATTTAAAATTATGATCTTGATAAAGAGTACCTTTAACAAATCCTTAAAATATTAATTTTGAAATCATTTTCATGAAAAATGGACATGGATAATAAAAATTTCCTAGTAAATACTTACACATAAACAATCTCAGATAATAATGCGATTGGGGAATTAACCCTTACCTTGCACTTTCCTTTAGTCGAGGGTGCGTTTAACCTCTTGTATGAAGATCGTAGTATGTTATTAAATTATACCAGAACCATATTAATATTTATTATATCATACATGATTCATTTATTACTTTATACTACCCATTTAATAATAATTTCCATGTTAAATTAACATTTATGGTAATAATCGCTTTCTTTATCGTACGTGTTTTAACCTGTTACTCTTGATTGTATCACTTAGATAAAGATTTAAATACTTAAAGAATATAAAACATGATTTATATATCATATATATTTAGAATATAAATATGTATAATAGACATATATATGAAATGAAAAACACTGTTTATGGAGACGGTAGTCCGTACGTACGCATAAATGCTGTTTCCGTTTTCATATCGTATTGAAGAGAACTAAGTGAATAAGATATATGTAAGTATATATATATATATATATATCCTTTAGCATTATTATTTCATATATTAAATACTTATTAGTAATATATTTTTTTATAATCGTCGATGAATGGTGAACGTGGAAATGAATCTCATCGCATCGTGGAGACGGTAATCCGTACGTACGCACGAGCGACAATATCATTTACTTAAAGGTGTGGAATTGGATGGTATATTAATTTTACAAAAACATTAGCATGGTATTTTTATTATTTATATACATATTACTCATCATTATATCCATCTAAATAACATAGTGTTGAATAAAAAATTACACCACGGTGTGGAGATGGTAAGCCGTACGTACGCACGCATGGTGACATTATCATTCATAAGATAGATAGAATAATGAATATAGTTGTGCCATATTTATAATAACATCACATTATATATAATATATTAGAGTTTTTATTTTATAATTGAAACAAAAAAGAAAGAGTAAGTGGAAGAATAAGAGAACTTGAAAGAGGGTGGTGAAATCATTACCTCTTCTTCAGGTTCTTCCTTTTGATTTGATCAAAAGGGATCCTTAGGTTGGATTTATGACAAAAGGAATGCCTCTAGAATGAAGGTAGGATAGTTGGGAGGATATTTGAGCAGGGTTTGGCCGAGACAAATGGATTTGGATGTGTGAATTTGAGAGAAGGGGATGTGCCCTTTTATAAGCGGGGTGAGGGGCACCTTAGGAAAAACTTAAAATATTATTTTATAATAAATTAATTTTCGGTTTATGATGGTTCCAAAATGAATTATTTAAAGGATAAGGTGGGGATGGGTCTAAAACCACTCAACCAATAGGTTTTAGACAGGTGTAGGTCACCATATTAACCTTAAATTTTAGATTTAACTCTTAGTTAAATAGTTTGACATTTACCATGTCTCTTTGTATTTTTATATTATATGGTTAATAAAATTACTATAAAATATCAATCGAACACAAATTGGTTTATTAATGTCATATATATTATTATATAAGTATTTTTTCCGAACCTTAGATTTTAAGGACTATTATATCAATTAATAATATAATATTTGTTTTAAAAACTATTTTATGTCAATTTTGACACTATTTGGTATTTGTTTTTTTGTTAAAATAATAAATGTATGATTACTTTGAAAAAAAATTGATCTAACTAACCCTAAAAGGTCATAATAACCTATAAAATTAGTGTAATTTATAAAAAGTCTCAAATTACATTTATTTGGATATTTATAATTTTCATTATTTTAATCTTT
The DNA here is from genome assembly GCA_963277665.1 of Viscum album. Lineage (NCBI taxonomy): Eukaryota > Viridiplantae > Streptophyta > Magnoliopsida > Santalales > Viscaceae > Viscum > Viscum album. The sequence goes on along the minus strand of OY728126.1, from coordinate 707,574,485 downwards.
CATTAATACGGTAATTACTGCATCATCATTGAGTCATAAATAAATTTGATTATTTAATGTCTAAAAATTATAAATAAAATACCATTATGTAAGAAATCTTTTTATATTTCTAATTAATATTTATAGTCTAATTTATCTTATGTATAACCCTATATTAAAAATGTTTTATTTATTAAACTTTGATTTTAACTCTTTTAACTCTTCTTTGAATTAAATAATAATAAATGTCCTAATCTAATAAAAGTGGACCTAAAGGATCATATTTTATTCCTAATGTTTTTTTTTTCGAATTACACTTATCTAATAGAATTAGGACATGTTTTAGGGTAAGATTAATATCATTTTTACCCTTAATTGCCCTTTTTACTTTTAACCGTGGTAAATAAAAGTAAAAAGTTACTATTCACAAAAAAATATTTTTATCTTATAGAACCAAATTTTTCTTAATGATATAAACCATTTCTCTAAGATTTTTAAAATTCCACTCACAGAAGTGGTAAAATTATGTTTTATTCGAATTTTCAAATTCTCCTAGGAGGTGGGTAAAAGACGGTGAAAAGTTCAACAAAATTTTATATATCTAATATTATTACAAAATGAATCTAATTAATTATGTTGAAAATATATAGGTATTATGTATATATTTTTACCTAAAATAAATTTAAATAAAATAAATAATTATTTAAATAAAAAGTCTGTTTTAAACAATAACTTAGTGTTTTTCACTATTCATCAAAAATTGAAAGTTTTCTGAAAAATACCAAAAATTTAACCTAAGCTAATTTTGATATTCCGAATTCAAAAATGAAGTCTATTTTACCAAATTAAAAACATAGAAGTTGCATTGATTAATTTAAAATTAATTACCGTTGTCAAAACCAAAAGGCGTATTTTTAAGAAATAATAACTATCAAAAGATTGACACTTGTTTATGTCCAATCTTAAAGTGAAATTACTTAAAATGACCAGAATTGGATTAAATGGTAAAAATATAATATATTTATACTTCCAAACCATTAAAATTTATAATTTAACACTATAAATTATTTTGATTAAAAAAGTTGTTTTCAGTTAAAATATAGTATTTTTCACTATTCACCCAAATATGAAAGTTCTCAGAAAAACACCAAAAATTTATTGAAACTAAATTATTATGTCCCGATTTTAAAGAATAATTTTATTTTTTCAAATTGAATATATAAATGTTTCAAATATTGGATTTAAAAAGGGTTCACCATTAAAAAGAGGTAAAAGTGCATTTTTTGAAAAATACTTCTTTTATCTGAAAAAAATGAATTAGTTCTTAAATTATGTCTAAGAAACTCATAATATGGATTCTAAAATTATAAGGATTATATATAGTTCAAAATTTAGTTAATACTATTCATAACCTCTTTTGAACGGCTAGTTTGGTAAGTCGTGGTATGCTTGAACTCGGTGTTGCGTTTAGTGCAAGTTATTGAATTACTTTGAAGAAATAGCGTACTATGAAATCTTGGGGTGTTACACTTCTCCCCTTTATCTATATTTTTCACTAATGTCCTCTTATTCTCTTTATTTCCTTTAAATTCACAAGACTTTGAAAGTTTTTTACATAGCTTGTTAACACATGATAGTATTTCCTCATATGATAAGGATACATGAGAGACTATCTTCCATTAAAACTATGGCTTAAGACCAAGAGATATATGATCCTTATTACTATTTTCATCATGTGCATTGGTGATGTTCTCATTCCTTATACTTATCACTATTTCTAATCAATTCCATATGCTATATTAGATCATAAAATTATGAACTTTCTATAACTCTAAACACAGTATAGCACATATCATAAATTTATGAATTGTAAATCCTAGAACCATATACTTTGGTTACTTTATAAGAATAATTAATTCTTAATGGTATTTAAGAAAAAAAATGTGAATTATCCTATGCATATCCCTTGGGAGTGTCAGACCAGGTGTGTAGTAAGGCCCGTTGTCATATACCAGGTTATCCTAGGTCAAGCCTGAAATACCATGTCAAAGTTGTTACTCCTAGGTAAATCTGTTCTAGAACCACATCCACATGTTGTATCTAGATAGGGATGTATTTTCTAGAAATATCTACACAATATACTTCTTACCAAAATACCAGGATGTTCTTGTATGTTTATCCTCAAAGACTATCTTAGGGATCTGTTCCCTAATATATGTTTTCTAAATCTAGTTTCCAAGTTTTCTACTAAACTTCCTCTAATACCTACTGTAAGGACCCAAACCTAGTTTCTCAGAACCGGTGCCTTATTTTATTACATTTTCATATAAAAAAGGAATATGCATCCCAAATGAATTATCATTTTAATAGATTTGTAAACAAGATACATACATAAGTTCAACATTATAACTTGAAAAGAACAACAACATATAACTTTTATTGGGAACATCCAGAACTCTAAGTTTATACCTACAGGTCATTCATAATAAACTTATTCATGACTTGATAAACTGAAACATATAAATGGGTGAGATCAGATGCCCATTAAGGGTAATAAATACAACAAAATATATCATAAATAAAAACATTGGGTATGGTTAATAACTAAAAACACATGTATTTAAAAATAAACTTGAACACATTATGGTAGGAAAAAATAGATGAATAAATAATTTTATAATAAAACATAATCATGAGTATTATAATAGACAAATAATCACATGAACCATCAATAATAGTTTCATAATGAGGGATTTCATAATGCGGGACATCATAACCATACCTCAAGGCCTCATGCCAAGACCATAAATATCCATTTTTTCAAGGCCTCATGTCAAGACCATAGTTTGTCTCATGAGACCTACTGATGCATAGAGGGGATATAGAGGGACCCACCAGACACTCATAAATTCCAATGCATTCCTCATATAAATAGGGATAAAAATAAATAATGTATACATTCATATTGAAACTAAAATATGAAATATCAATATTATTCCTCAGACATTAAGCATAAGCACCAACCATTCAAAGTAAATTGGTGAATGGTTTTAAGATATAAAATCCATATTCAAACTAATCATAAACCATTATATTAAATAAGGTAGATGATATAATCCATAATAATCAACAAGATTTTTGAAATAGATGAGGATACTCTTATAAAATCATTGAGTAATTCTTGAGATAAATACTCTTTTACTTTGAAAAGAAGAGTTATTTTTGAAAAGTCTTTGTATAAAAAAAGAATTAAAGAAAGATAGTATTTTTATAATAAAATTATTGATTTTAGAATGATAATTTTTGATAAAAATAGATTATATAGTTTCCTTTAAAATAGGTAAGAATTTGATAAATTCCATTGAACCAGGCTTGTATTTTGGAAATAATTTTGAAAGTTCCTTTTAAAAAAGTTTAACTCCCCATAAAATAATGAAGGTTTATTATTGGTAAACATATATATAAGACACATATAGAATTTATTAGGGTTAAATAATAATAAATTATATTTTCAATTAGTTAAGAAGACCATAAATGTAACTCGAATGAAAATAAAGGTTCTAGTGGAAAACCCCTACCTTAAGTCCAAAGGTGTTCCCCACTTGATCTTAATGACCCAAATAATCAAATTTAGGTTCATAAATTAATTATTTAATAAAATATTATAAATTTAATTTATTTATTACATCCTTATTAGGTTCCTTAATTTCATTTTGATGGGTTAATAGATTCAATTTCATTGTTTGGGAGCGTTTTCTTCCTTGGTTTTCCTGATTAGATTACATATATTCATGTACGAATAAACATGTATAATGATAATTGTTGTCCAGAATTGAAGTTATGTGTTATTGGTGAACATAAATAAGATTAAATAGTTATAAAATTTATTATTTTATTGTGAGTGAAGATAAATTATTATATAAAACTTCAATGATAATTGTTTGGGTTGATTGGTGGTTTTTTGATCACAACGAACTCATTTTGATTTATAAACTAATATCATGTGTAAAAAAAATTAAATAACCTTATATAAGTTATATTATATTTATTGTAGTCTGGTTCAACCATAAAAATGGTTTCATGACCATAATTGAAGATGTTAATAGAAATTGAAAACCCGTCGTCCTTGAATGTGATAAATTAACACATCTCATACGGTGTTTTCATTTTTACTATAAAATAATGGTAAAGAAGATATAATTATGGATTATTACATTTTCAAAACAAAATTATAGTACATGTAAGTTACTGGAGTTATCATAAAATTTTTATTAAAGGATGTGGGAAAATAAAAAGAAAATAAAGGAAGTCGAAATAAAAGAAAAGTTGAGAAATCCCTTAAGAAAATTCGGTACCCTAACAACGTTAGTTAAAAATTCATTAAATATTTTGATGAGAAAAAAATGGGTATCTAATAATTATTAAATAATATTTAATTTAAGGGGATATTTAATGACATATCCTAACATAAGGCAATTTAAATTAAAAGAGAATAACATAATAAGAGTGTTTGAAAAAGAGAGAGATTTTGAGATGAAAATTCTGCAGCATAACAACTATTGAACATGGTATTAGAAAACATTAAAAATAGAGGGTAAATGGTGTTGGAACCACTTTGTGTATAGGTTTGTATTTGTTGTCAATAGTGGTCAATGTAATATCAAAATGAAAGAGATCAACGATTACTCCAATAAAATGGAGGAATGGAAGATCACAATGAAGGAGATCATGAAGTACTCCGATGAAGTAGAGGAGTAGTGATTCAGATGATTGTTGTACTGATCTTAAGTTCAAAGAACATGTGTCAAAGGTGATACATTGTTTACAACAATGAAGAATGTGATGAGTAATCCATCCAAGGATGAATACCATGCAATACCTCCTTATTGCATAAGAACCGTGGGCTTTGATGAAGACCATGTAATTACTCATGATTTCCTGAGAACCATGCTAGAGACTTCTTGACAGATTGAATCAAATGGTTTGCATGAAGTTGATCATGACGGTTGATGAAGGAGGCAGTGTGCCAATGAGTTGACTTCTGAGATGGCCATGCGGAGATTGAAATTATGAGATGGCCATGCACATCACATTGTATCAGAAGATAATGGTACTAAAGCTGTTCCTTCAGAGAATACATATCACAATAGTGGAGTTTGTGATAAAAGAAAAAGAGTTGTTGAAGGATACATATCACCAAGAAGAAGTGATGTTGAGGTGATCGTGCTTGTCGACAAAGCAAACAAACGACATACAAATTTGTTGACAAAGGAGATTCCATGGTGACATGTCGAGTTCAAGAGTTGTGGTCAACGATCTATATTTGATTCAAGAACATCGACAGAGGAATGGATGATCTGGAGGCGGTACAAAAAGAGCAGATACAAGGTGGCGCCGTTTTCCAGTGTTTTCCAAATTTCAGGGCCTCAAAATCAACAAATGAAGAAGAGTGATTTTGGAAAAGGTACTTGCGCGCCATACTCTTGGAGGATAGGAAACTTGTGCGCCATATGTTTTTAAATATCAGAGCATCAAAATATGGCAAAGGGATAATGGTCGGGCAAGTTTTGGTGAGGTCGCGCAGGTGAATTATGTACCGGGAAGAGACTTGCGCGCCGACGCCTTGAATGCATTATAACTTGCGCGCCTATGGATTTTCGAGATCAGAAGATTCAAATTTGGAAAAGGAAATATGTTCGCGCAAGTTTGGATGTTGATCGTGTAAGTTCCTAGCAGGGGCCGAGACTTGCGCGCCGATGGATGACTTGCGCGCCACCGCGCAGGGGGTCCAGTTTGCCTATAAATACTGGACCACCCCTCCTCATTTCTTACGGAGCTCAAGACTTTGAGATTGTTCGAGCTCTCGTCGCGCAGGTGGTTGAACCGCGCAAGTGGTAGTTGGGTCGTGCAAGTAGAGGTTGCGCGCCGACTGATGGTTGAGCGCCCCAGGTGATTTGGGCAAGGAAGGAAGTGAGTCGCGCAGGTTTGAAGTTCAAGAAGGCAGAGTCGTGCAGGTGCTTTGGAGACACTTGCATGCCAGTTTATACTTGCGCGCCTAAGACTTGCGCGCCAGATGGAGACTTGCGCGCTGGGCTTGAGAAGAAGAGCCAGATATTGTTAAACCACGCCCGCCTTTCTGGAGCTGCACAAGAGCTGAAATATTGCCTGATACTTCTGGTGCAAAGTGAGATTGAAGAAGAAATCTAAATGATACATGCATGATCTCATTCATACATGGAAAACTGATTCTGACAACGTCGAGTAAGCTGAGCTTCATTAAGTAAGCAATCACATCAGTGATTGTGATTCAGGCAAACGAAGACAAGGGGATCTAGTGCATTCATTCATTGCACTAAAGAAGAAGGATTGAACTTAAAGGAGCATCAAATCTGAACCCTGATGCAAGCAATGTCTCATGCTGAACAGGAGACGAAGAACTTCATTGCACACCTATTGAAGAGACCTTCACGTCTATAAACTGAGTGGGACTTCACCAACGGAAGTGATCCAGGGGGAGTCAGCGGGAGTGACCTGAGGGACGCAGTGAGCTATCCCTGAACAATTGTAAAGGCAGTGAGCCTGGGACAGAGTGTCTGTACCCGAACATTTGTAATCCGCAGCTAGTGAAGCATAATGGATTTAGGTACGACCGACAATCTGTCGGCGTATGCTCCTTGGACGTAGCCCTTAGTGGTGAACCAAGTAAAAATAGCTATGTCATCTCTCTGCATGTGAATGTTTAATTGCTGTTCATATCCATCATACAGGTTTAAGTAGTTCCTACCAACGTGGGAACAAGATCCACAACTAAAAGAAGAAAAAGTTGCCACCCTGATTCACCCCTCCCCTCTCAGGGTGTCCCGGGGTCCTACAAATGGCTCAAAAATTCATAAAATAATCATAATATAGTATATGGACAGAATAAAATGGAAATAAGAACATGTAATGGAAACTTTAAATACATAACACATAAAAGAGAACTTAAATGGAAAAGAGAAGTTGAGAATTCCCTTACCTTGTAGAGTAACTCCTAAAACATAAAGGTTGGGACCTTGAGGGATTTTGGACACCTTAGGATGAATCATATGGAGGTAAAAATTCCATAAATTTTAGGATGATGATTTTGGAATGAAATAAAATGAAGGAATGGGTGGTTATTTATAGTAAAAGAGAGGGAGTTTTTTATTAATTTCAAAGGACACCTCCTTAGTGGTTTTCACAAAACCATGGGCTTGCACATGGTATTTTCCTATGGTATTGGCCACTTGGGACACCTCATAACATATTTTATTGTAAAAAATTAGACCATAATTTTATTTTAATTATTACATCATTATGATGTCATTAAACATACCGAAAACTCAAAAACTGTATTTTTATATTCATGAAAAATACAAGTATTTTAGAAAAATCCCTAAAATTAAAATCAACCATTTTTTGATGTGTATAATTCAAAAATAAAATCCATTTTTTTAAAATAATTTTATAAATATTTTAAACTTAATTTTTAAATAAAATCATAATTTATTAAAAAAACTTTAAAAATATAAGTCATTTTATAACACCTTGAGAAATCCCTTAAAATTTTCTTATAAATATAAGAAAATAAATTAAAAATTTATGATTAAATTTTATGAAAATAAATTTTCATTTTAAATTATTAAATTAATCATAAAATTGTAATTAAAATATTTATGACATACAAAAATACTATGATCAATTTTTCACTAATAAAATGCCTAAATTGTATTTATACATTCATTGGTGAAGTTTCTTTTTTATTTGATTTACTATTCATTACTATTTATATGGGTATTTTACTATTCATAAGGGTATGTTACTATTCATCAAAACCTAAGTTGATTCTATCATACTCTAAATATTTTACTGAACACAATCGTGTATGTCAGTTTTTTGAAATTAAAATTACAGAGGTGGAAAAATAATGTTTACTGGCTATGTTATAACAAAGTAGTGTTTTTTATAGACTTAGTGTTTCATGCATTCAATACTAAATTTATGTGTAGAATATTAGGGTTTTATAGGAATGTTCCTAATCTTTAAAGGCAATAAAGAGGGAGTTAACCAATGTGGTTTGTCCAATGGATTTAACTGGGATTCATTTATTTTTGAAATGGGTTATGAATGTAATGATCAAAGTCACCTTGAAAGGGTTTATATTTGGTTTTTATATTTTTTAAAGGTTTTATTTGAGAATAATGTATGAATTTTTAACGTGGATATGATTTATTTCATACGATCAAATAATATTGTGATAAAGGTAAACATTTCATGGGTTTTCATGTTTTTCATTAGACTAAAAAATTTCTTCTTTTTTGTGTCACTTACTGAGATTTATCTATTCATACTATGTTAAAATGTTTTTAGATGTTTTAAGGATGTTTGAGAATAAAGAAGAATTAAATTTTAAAGTTAGGAAAAAATTTTATGAAAATAAAATGGGTTTCACTTTAAAACGTTTATGTTTCAGAAAAAATGGATACTGAGTATAAGTTTCTTCTTTGTAATATATGAGGTTAATGTAAGTTTTTTGGAATAATTCTATTAAACAGTAGAATGTAAAGATCCTAAAATGTAATATAATTAATTTTTGACAAAGAAATCATGATTATGCAATGTTTTAAGACTTAGTCCTTATACTCAAACTCTAGAAATACCATATCAAAGGGAAATGATATACTTCTGATAATATGACTTAGTAGTTGAAGATAGAAACTCAACCTAGAACTGATACCTAAACTTATATCATATAATAGAAATATTATCATGATATCTATGTAACAAAATCCGCCACTTTCAATACAATCTATGCAAAAAAATCATTTTTAAATAAACCCAATTATCCTTTTAAATATGAATCAAACTGAAGGATATATCCACCTCATCCAATGAGTCCTATATCTACCAATCTGAAATAGAGACCTCATAATTTTATATACCCTTGCACTAAAAATATCAGAGTTTACTCCTTCAAGTGAATCCTTCATCAACCTCTGCTCAAAAAAAATTAATTAGATCATCTTTATAAATATCTCTGATACAAAACTAATAAGGAAATCCACATGGATCCATATCTGCAAAAGAAGAAATTTTATTAACTCCTAAACTTGAAAAAAAAGTACATTTTATGGTTAATTAATTAATTAATTATATCATATTTTCCATTGTATACCCAATTTAAACACATGTATATAACATTAATATGCATTATCCTTACCCAGGTCTCTACCCTAAAAGTTGCATCACATCTCTTAGAAGGTATAGTAAACTTAAAGTTATTTACCTTGGATCATAGGTGGATATAAAATACCATGTCTTAGAAAGTATACCTTCTTTATAACATTCAATAACCCCAGATGATAGAATTTCTTGACCGACCCATGCATCCTCACTAGTTCCGAACTATAAATTTCATCCTATATATCAACCAAAAACTCTAATACCACTCTATCACAATCCACTCCATCCAAAGGTACCCATCCTAGATTGAAAATTAAGGGAGATAGATAGAAAGATAATTAATCCTAAATATCATCTTTAGTAGTCCATAGATGGGGGACTAACATCAAGTGTATATTAATCACACACATGGGAGGAATTACCCTTATATTTATTTAAGATGTACATGATAGATGAGAAACCACAAACTAACACCATGCATAAATATATTAGCAATTATAATACATGTAATGCCATATATAAACTAATACAACTAAAAAGAAAATTATAAAGTTCAAAATTTATATACTTTTTAGTGATGATGAATCTTTAACAGATCTAAAGTAACTTCTCAAGCTAATACCTCCCAGATCAATCCCTAAAAATCTCCCATGGATTTGAAGAAAAGTTTGTATATAGGTAGGGTGAGAATAAAATTTTTACTTTACAGGATCCTCTATGAAACTTCTCATGAAAATTGGTAAATAAGAATACTAAATCCTAGTGAATAAATAAATGAAACTAACTCATAACATTAACATGAAATACTAATTTCCTATCCTCACCATGGATCACTCACCAAGTAATGCATGGAAAAAAATATTCCTTATCAAAAGCATGCATATATATATATAATGAAGGTATTTTAATTATACTTTCCCAATTATATTTTTATATCACCACCTAATGGATCTGGTCCTATGATCATACCTTATATAAGTCAATCCATCTCTAATGTGAGTTGGGCCTCATCTAAAACTACCATAACCCCACATAGGTAATCACATATTGGCATCTGTTTGTAAATCCATCTCATCATCATTATCCCTAGTTTTAACCAAGTGTATTCTTGGATACAAATACATCCGGTTTAAATGCATTATACCTCAATCTATCACAACCTATGAATATACACCAATGGTAATCCATCTACACTATGAACAGATATAGGCAAGTTCTATACCTCAATCCATTACACCCATTATATAAATGAATAGTATACTGAGATCCATAATTTCCTTGGTAGGTATTCACCCTATACCATAATCCATTATAGCCTAGGATACTCCTACTTAATCTATGTCTAAAGGGAGATCAGAGGTGAGGGTATAGTCAACCATCTATTTCCTCACCAGCTTATATGTTGGGGAAATATCCCCCAAAATATTTGGGTGTTTGTTTCATTACCAATGCGAATGGGGTAGCATATGAAATTAGAAAATATAAATAATATAGTGCACACCCATACTTATGGAAATTACTTAGCCTTAGAATCATCTTCCACTATTGTATCATAGGACACCTATCTTTTACTACTATTTGTAGGTATCAACAACCATACAAGGAGAAAGTTTTATATTAATTTATCAATTAACCATTAATTAATATTATTCCTAATGAAATTTACTTGATTAAAACTTTAATATATTAATCCAGTGCCTTCAACACTATAAAATTTATTTATATTTTCAAGTATTTCATCATCATCTGTGAACACCTTGAACCAACCTCAATTATTTACCAATTAAATTATTCATTTTTAATCATTTGGATACTCTAAGACTCAGCCTAAGATACCACTTAAAAAATAAACATGTAGTGAATTTCATCAAACTACATCAAGAAATTGTAAAATGATAATATAAATAACTTTTGGGAATATGACCATCAGAAAAGATTCAAGAAATATTAAGTTATCGATGACCAAGACCCTCTTTAAATTCATCTATACCACCCTGGTGTCATCATCAAAACATTTTTCATATGTACAATCTTTCCCTCCATCACCATCATCGATCATTACTACAGATCAAGATTCCATCCCACTACTCATCAAGGTTCTCAGCCATGTAAAAGTTATCATCAACCCATTAAATATCTATATCTATAGAGAACACATACATATTCAATGTATTATATGAACATAGTAAAAAAGGAACTAAGGGCATGACATCAATACATTCAAGAATCCCACAATAAGTAATGGGATTTTTTATCCCTAAACATTTATATTTTGCAAACAACCATCTTAATTATATCTTGAATTAAATAGTTTATTTTTCATAGTTCTTCCACAACACGAAAACCTATAGGCTGTAACTATCTATAATTAGAAAACAATACAGTCATGCTTCAATAATTATTTTCATGTTTAAAAAATTACAAGATGAGAAGTAGTTATTATACTCATGGATCTTAAATTTTATTATAATAACATAACTAACATTATGTCGTTTAATAGTTTTAAACATTTAATCATACTAAAAAATAAACACCAAATACTACCAAAATATATAAATCACATTACCTAATAAACAAAAAAGAGCAAGAATCAAGAAAAAATATTCCTCATGTGATAAAAAATCCAACCATTTATTTAAATCACAATATGAATTATTAATTATATTTAATGCATGGAAATTTTCATGAAAAAACTTTAATTTCAAAAATTATAAAAATAATTGTTATCATATATTGTTATACAATTTAATATTAAAACATGTGATTTCCCTTTTATCTCTCATGGATAATTTCTAGAAAAATAATTTTATTCTATAATATGCAATATCTTTAAATTCCAATATTGATATTATTATCAAAAATATTACTATACATCACCATGAAATTCATAGATTCTAGAGATAAACATATTTCTCTATAGACTGTGGTTATTATAAAAAATAAATATTATAAGAAGCATGTGATTTATAGATTATAAAACACTATTTAGATTGCCCATTATAATATATCAATTTCTTGGATAATGATATTATTCTTAATCACATGAAATTATTTCTAATTCAATTATTAAATTAATAATACATTTTGTTATTCACTACATGAGTTTTTATCTTCTTCCTCATCCTTTATAAATTTCTAGAATATTGAACAAAATTCTTCAAACATTTTTCAGGTTATTATATTTCATTATGGTTAATCCCATGAATTTAATCAAAGAAACTAAGGATATAAGGACCTAATATTATACATTACATAATCTATAAAATATAACTTGAAAATCACTTTTTATATCCACAATGATCTTTTAGTTTTAGAGTTTTGGAGAATTAGGTCATAACATCTACATAGAAACTCATAAATTACAAAGTAGAAACTTCTACTCAATATCCATTTTTTTTTTCAAAAAATGAAACTTAAAAAAACAAAACATGATTTGTTTCCATGATGAACTTCATGACTTTAATATTGATTTATTAATTTCCTTTAGTAATCTATAAATCCCATGAAAAACATTTTAAACCTTATTGTGAGCATAAAATATCAGTAAGGGACATAAAAAGAAGTAATTAAAACCATTATTCCTTGAATACATACAAACAAATGAAATATAATCTTATAACCATTAAAAGTAACATATAGATAATTTGTGAAAACATGCGATTTCTATAAAATATAGCAAGTATAATCAAAGAATTTAGGTAACTTGGGGCATCATCTTCTTACAATAATTACTTATGATTATAACCCTCATAGGTACCATATGATTTGTAACCATCATGGTTACCTTACAATATAACCCTTGTAGTTAACTTATGATGTAACTATCACAATTACAATTGAAATAACCATTATGGTCAACTTAAAACATATCCAACGCATTGAATGGATATCATGGACCTACCCTTCTATAGTTTATAATAGAACAACCCTTCATTATAATCAATGATGAATAACCAAAACATAAACATAAAACATGAATACTCTCATCATAAAAACATCAATACTTGAATTTTTACCTATACCCATGGTTTAAAACTGTGGGAACATCCCAAAAAATTGTGGGTATAGGATATACCCACAGTTCTATGAACCGTCAGCAACCAAGACATCGGTATAGACCTATACCCATGGTTTTTCCAAACCATGGGTATATAACCCTATACCTACAATTCTTAAACCATGGGAATAAAAAATTTAAAGGGAGAAACTTATACTTACGAGTTATTCAAACAGTGAGTATATATCTTTATTTTAAAAAATAACTCTGTTGGGATTTGATCCCTACAAATTCAGCCTAAAGAAGAATAACTTTACCACCATCCTAAAAAATGTTTTATTTTATTATATACACATATGTATATATATAAATATCTATATGTAAAAAAAATCATTTTTATTAATTTATTTATTATTATTATTATTATGGAATAATAATGGTCTAAAATATTCCTAAGATTTGAGAAAACCATGGGTATTGGTTTTGCCACAAATTTTTTACTTGCACAATCTATTGGCACGGTTTACAGAAAATGTGGGTATACGGGTGACCTATATAGATAGTTTTTTTAAACCATAGGTATAGGTTCTTCCAGCAAGAATTTTTTTCCTCATGAAACCTATACCCAAAATTTTGGGATAAAAATGCCCTACTAAATATTTGAGCATTAGAGAACGCTCAGAGACCGCCAATGGCGGTCTCTTTAGGCCCGAAACTGTAGGCCTATAGCGACCGCCAATGGCGGTTGCTGAAGGGGGCTGAAAATTTGGCCTACAACGACCACCAGGTGGTCGCTGACTTGGTGCTCAGCCGAGCAACATCGACCACCAGTGGTGGTCGATGAACTGCTTCTCGGTATACCTATAGCAATCGCCAATGGTAGTCGCTATCCTGGAGAATTTGTTTGAAAAAAGTTTCATTGATGGTTCCCAAACAACAGAAATAGGGTAAAAATCATAAGAAAAAAAGAAAACAATTCCAAACAACATAAACATCAGGATCCTCATAAATAATAAATGAAAGATGTGCTTCATATTCAATGATCCCAATAGCTCCAATCCATTTCAATCTTCTGCTTCAATAAACCTACAATAAGATACAAAAAGAAAACAACAAAACAAAACAAATGTAAATTAGACATATTTATTCAGTTAGTATATATATATAATAAAATTAAGTATGAAATCAAATCATGGGTGCTATAATAATTTAAAACCCCCAATTTAAGAAATGTTATAATTTTAGGATTTTTTTTCATGTTTTGGAGTCTTTGGTTTAGCTTGTTGAAGTGTTTTGTGGTCTAAGAAGAAATGCTCTCCACGCACACCGCGTGAAACTGTTAAAAACAACATATTCGGTCATACCGCGCACACCACACATCCGATTGACATTCTGTATCCTTATATATGTCAATAATAATAGTTCTATTGTTTTTGTGTGATTTCAAGTCATTCTGAGGATGTTTTCTCTAAATTTGACCGTTACACGCCATTTTGGTGTTTTATGACTTCAGAAATGAATTTCCAGTCACCACGGTCAAACGACACCTCCAATTGACATAAAGTCTATGCAAAAAATTTTAAAATTCACACCACGGTTGTTGTCATATTATTTCAGGACATTCCGAAGTCGTTCGACTAGTTTTGACCACCCAACACACCCTTTTAGAGCGCGCCAAACTGTTAAAAACAACATATTCGGTCGTACCGCACACACCGCAGGACCAATTGATGTGTTGTATCCTTATACATGTCAATAATAATATTTATAATATTTTTGTGTGATTTCAACTCATTCTGAGGACGTTTTCTTGGAATTTGACCATTACACGTCGTTTTGGTGTTTTATGACTCCAGAAATGCGTTTTCGGTCACCGCGATCAAACAACACCTCCGATTGATGTACCATCTACCCGATCATTTTACAATTCACACCACAGTTGTTGTTGTATGATTTCATGACATTCTGAGGTTGTTCGGTTGGTTTTGACCACTCAACGCACCCTTTTAGAGTGCGTCAAACTGTTAAAAACAACATATTCGGTCGTACCGTGCACACCACACGTCCGATTGACGTGCCGTCTCCTTATACATGTCACGAATAATATTTATATTGTTTTCGTTTGATTTCAGGTCATTATGAGGATGTTTGTTCTAAATTTGACCGTTACATGTTGTTTTGGAGTTTTATGACTTCAAAAATGTGTTTCTGGTCACCGCGGTCAAATGACACCTCCGATTGACGTACCGTCTACCCGAAAATTTCAAAATTCACACCACGGTTGTTTTCTTATGATTTAATGACATTCCGAGGTCGTTCGACATGTTTTGACAATCCAACACACCCTTTTAGAGCACGCAAAACTGTTAAAAACTACATATTCGGTCGTACCAAACACAAAACATGTCCGACTGATGTTCTGTCTCCTCTTACATATCACGAATAATATTTCTATTGTTTTCGTGCTATTTCAAGTCATTATGAGGACGTTTGCTCTAAATTTGACTGTTACACATTTTTTGGGTGTTTTATGACTCCAGAAATGTGTTTCTAGTCACCATGGTCAAACAAAACCTCTGATTGATATACCGTCTACCCAACCATTTCAAAATTCACACCACAGTTATTGTAGTATGATTTCATGACATTCTGATGTCGTTCGACTGGTTTTGACCACCCAATGCACCCTTTTAGAGCGTGCCAAACTGCTAATAACAACATATTCAGCCGTATCGCACACATTGCTCATCTTATTGATATTCCATCTCCTCCTACATGTCAAAAATAATATTTCTATCGTTTTTGTGTGATTTCAAGTCATTCTGAGGACGTTTACTCTGAATTTGACCATTACACGTCATTTTAGTGTTTTATAACTCCAGAAATGCATTTCTGGTCACTACAGTCAAAAGACACCTCCGATTGATGTAACACATACCCGACCATTTTACAATTCACACCACGGTTGTTGTCGTATGATTTCATGACATTCCGAGGTTGTTCGGCTGGTTTTGACCACCCAACACACCATTTTAGAGCGCGTCAAACGGTTAAAAACAAAATATTCGGTCGTACCGCACACACCGCATGTCCAATTGAAATTCCGTCTCCTCCTACATGTCATGAATAATATTTATTCTATTTTTGTGTGATTTCAAGTCATTCTAAGGATGTTTTATCTGAATTTGACCGTTACACGTTGTTTTGGTGTTTTAGGACTCTGGAAATGCGTTTCTTGTCACCACAGTCAAACGACACCTCCGATTGATGTACCGTTTTCCCGAACATTTCAAAATTCACACACTGTTGTTGTCGTATGATTTCATGACATTTTGAGGTTGTTCGGATGGTTTTGACCACCCAACCCACCCTTTTAGAGCGCGCCAAACTGTTAGAAACAACATATTCAGTAGTACTACGCACACCGCACGTCCGATTGATATTCCGTATCCTCTTACATGTAACGAATAATATTTCTACTATTTTAATGTGATTTCAAGTCATTCTGAGTACATTTTCTCTGAATTTGACTATTACACGTCGTTTTGGTGTTTTATGACTCCAGAAATGCGTTTTCGGTCACCGTAGTCAAACAACACCTCTGATTGATGTACCGTTTGCCCGTACATTTCAAAATTCACACCATAGTTGTTTTCGTATGATTTCATAACATTTTGAGGTCTTTCAGCTAGTTTTGACCTCCCAACACACCCTTTTAGAGAGCGCCAAACTGTTAAAAACAACATATTCGGTTGTACCACACACACCGCACTTCCGATTGATGTGCCATCTCCTCCTACATTTCACAAATAATATTTCTATTGTTTTCGTGTGATTTCAAGTCATTATGAGGATGTTTGCTCTAAATTTTACCGTTACACATCGTTTTGGTGTTTTATGACTTTGGAAATGCGTTTCCGGTCACCGTGGTCAAACAACACCTTCGATTGACGTACCATCTACCCGACAATTTTAAAATTCACACCGCGGTTGTTTTCGTATGATTTCATGACATTCCGAGGTCATTCGGATGGTTTTGACCACCCAACACACCCTTTTAGTGCGCGCCAAACTGTTAAAAACAACATATTCGGTCGTACCGCACAAACCGCACGTCCGATTGACATGCCATCTTCTCCTACATGTCATGAATAATATTTCTATTGTTTTTGTGTGATTTCAAGTCATTATGAGGACATTTTTTTTCTGAATTTGACCGTTACACATTGTTTTGGTGTTTCATGACTCTGGAAATGCGTTTCCTGTCACTACAGTCAAAAGACACCTCTGATTGACGTACCGTCTGCCAAATAATTTTAAAATTCACACCACGGTTGTTTTGGTATGATTTCAGGACATTCCGAGGCCGTTCGACTGGTTTTGACCACCCAACACACCCTTTTAGAGCACGCCAAACTGTTAAAAACAACATATTCGGTCGAACTGTGCACACCGCATGTTCGATTTACATGTCGTCTCCTCCTACATGTCACAAATAATATTTATATTGTTTTCATGTGATTTCAAGTCATTATGAGGACTTTTTCTATGAATTTGACCATCACATGTCGTTTTGGTGTTTTATGACTCCAGAAATGCGTTTCTGGTCACCGCGGTCAAACAAAACCTCCGATTGATATACCATCTACCCAACCATTTAAAAATTCACACCACAAGTTTTGTAGTATGATTTAATGAGATTCCAATGTTGTTCTTCAGGTTTTGACCACCCAAATCACCCTTTTAGAGCACGCCAAATTGTTAAAAACAACATATTTGGTCGTACCGTGCACACCGCACATCTGATTGATGTGCCATCTCCTCTTACATGTCAAGAATAATATTTATATTGTTTTTTTGTGATTTCAAGTCATTATGAGGACGTTTGATCTGAATTTGACCGTTACACGTTGTTTTGGTGTTTTATGACTCCAGAAATGTGTTTCCAGTCACCACTGTCAAACGATACCTCTGATTATCGTACCATCTACCCAACCATTTTACAATTCACACCACGATTGTTGTCGTATGATTTCATGACATTCCGAGGTGGTTTGGCTGGTTTTGACCACCCAATGCACCCTTTTGGAGTGCGCCAAATTGTTAAAAACAACATATTCAGTCATACCATGCACACTGCACGTCCGATTGATGTTCCATCTACTTTTACATGTCACAAATAATATTTTTAATGTTTTCGTGTTATTTTAAGCCATTCTGAGGAGGTTTTCTCTAAATTTGACCGTTACACGTCGTTTTGGTGTTTTATGACTCTGGAAATGGGTTTCTGGTCACCGCGGTCAAAAAACACCTCCGATTGATGTACCATCTACCCAAACATTTCAAAATTCATACCAAGGTTGTTGTCGTATGATTTCATGACATTATGAGGTCGTTTGGCTGGTTTTGACCACCCAACACATCCTTTTAGAGAGCGTCAAACTATTAAAAACAACATATTCGGTCGTAACGCGCATACCACACATCCGATTGACATTCCGTCTCCTCCTACATGTCAAGAATAATATTTCTATTGTTTTCATGTGATTTCAAGTTATTTTGAGGATGTTTTATCTGAATTTCACCGTTACACATTGTTTTGGTGTTTTATGACTCCAGAAATGCCTTCTCGGTCACCATGGTCAAAAGACACCTCCGATTGATGTACCGTCTACCTGAACATTTCAAAATTCACACCAAGGTTGTTTTCATATGATTTCATGACATTTTGAATTCGTTCTACTGGTTTTGACCACCCAACAAACCCTTTTAGAGCGCACCAAATTGTTAAAAACAACATATTTGGTCGTATCACGCACACTGCATGTCCGATTGATGTGCCCTATCCTCCTAAATATCAAGAATAATATTTATGTTGTTTTAATGTTATTTCAAGTCATTATGAGGACGTTTTCTTTGAATTTGACCGTTACACATCGTTTTGGTTTTTTATGACTCCAGAAATGCGTTTCCGGTCACCACGGTCAAACGACACCTCTGATTGACGTAATTTCTGCCCGACCATTTTTAAATTCACACCATAGTTTTTTTTCGTATGATTTCATTACATTACGAGGTCATTTGGCTTGTTTTTACCTCCCAACACATCCTTTTAGAGTGCACTAAACTGTTAAAAACAACATATTCGGTTGTACCGCACACACCGCACGTCCGATTGACGTGCCGTCTCCTCCTACATGTCAGGAATAATATTTATATTGTTTTTGTTTGATTTCAAGTCATTTTAAGGAATTTTTCTCATAATTTGACTGTTACATATCGTTTTGGTGTTTTATGACTCCAGAAATGTGTTTCCGGTCACCGTGGTCAAACGACACCTCCTATTGTCTAGTTGTACAATTGGAATAATGGTATAATGGCCTAATGGCAATTTGGCCTAAAATACAATTGGCTAAGTGGCCTAACGGCGTAATGATGAATTATCCTAATGGCCGAAAGGTCAATTTTCCTAATGACCCTATGTCAAATTCTCCCATTTACCAATTCACCTAATGCCCTAATGGCATGATGGCCTAACAACCAATTGTTCAATTGGACAAATGTCCAATTGGTCTAAAGACCAATTTTCCTAATGGCCTAATGTCCAATTTTATGAACATACTAATACAAATGGCCAATTAGCTTTATGAGTTAGTGGCCTAACAAATAATTGGAGTAATGTCCTACTGTCTAGTTGTACAATTGGAATAATTTCATAATGGACTAAGGGCCATTTGGCCTAACATACAATTGGATAATTTTCTTAACAGCGTAATGATAAATTATCCTAATGTCCTAAAGGTCAATTTTTCTAATGAACCAATGTCAAATTGTCCCATTTACCAATTCACCTAATTCCTTAATGGCATAATGGCCTAACAACCAATTGTTCAATTGGCCAAATGTCCAATTGGTCTAAAGACCAAATGTCCTAATGGCCTAATGGCCAATTTTTCGAATATACTAATACTAATGTCCAATTAGCTTAATGAATTAGTATCCTAACAAACAATTGAAATAATGGCCTATTTTCTAGTTGTACAATTGGAATAATGGCATAATGGCCTAATGGCCATTTGGCATAACATCCAATTGGACAATTGGCCTAACGGCGAAAAGATCAATTATCTTAAAGGCCTTAAGGTCAGTTTTCCTAATGACCCAATGTAAAATTATCCCATTTACCAATTCACCTAATTCCCTAATGGCATAATGACCTAACATCCAATTGATCAATTGTCCAAATGTCCAATTGGTCCAAAGACCAATTGTCCTAATGGCCTAATGGCCAATTTTCCGAACATACTAATACTAATGGACAATTAGCTTAATGACTTAGTGGCCTAACAAATAATTGGAATAATGGCCTATTGTCTAGTTGTACAATTGGAATAATGGAATAATGGCCTAATGACCATTTGGCCTAACATCCAATTGGACAATTGGCCTAACAGTGTAACGATCAATTATCCTAATGGCCTAAAGGTCAATTTTCCTAATGAACCAATGTCAAATTGTCCCATTTACCAATTCACCTAATGCCCTAATGGCATAATGGCCTAACAGCCAAAGGTTCAATTGGCCAAATATCCAGTTGGTCTAAAGACCAATTGTCCTAATGGAATAATGGCCATTTTTTGGAACATACTAATACTAATGGCCAATTAGCTTATTGACTTAGTGGTCTAATTTTTTTTGGAATAATGGCCTATTGTCAAGTTGTACAATTGGAATAATGTCATAATGGCCTAATAGCCATTTGGCCTAACATCCAATTGGACAATTGGCCTAACGGCGTAATGATCAATTATCCTAATGGCCTCAAGGTAAATTTTCTTAATGAACCAATGTCAAATTATACCATTTACCAATTAAACTAATGCCCTAATGTCATGATGGCCTAACAACCAATTGTTTAATTGGAAAAATGTCCAATTGGTCTAAAGACCAATTGTCCTAATGGCCTAATGGTCAATTTTCCAAACATACTAATACTAATGTCCAATTAGATTAATGACTTAGTGGCCTAAAAAACAATTGTAATAATGGCCTATTGTCTAGTTATATAATTGTAATAATGGAATAATGGCCTAATGACCATTTGGCCTAACATCCAATTGGACAATTGGACAACTAGCCAATATCCCTAATGGACTAACAACCTAATGAAAAATTTCCCTAATGAGTATCCTTTCTTATACCAGCCCCCACCGACCGGAATAACCCACTTCATACCCACCATAAAGCTCCCAACACCCCTGACAGAATTCCCATGAGTATCCTTTCTTATCCTGGCTCTAAAGACATATTCAACCACATCAATTAACTTGAATCTAACCAAAAGCATGGACTTCCTAAAAACATTAAATTATTCTTGATCATTACCAAGAAAAATAAATTTACCTTTTGAAACATCAATAACAACCCCAAAAATAAAAAAAGAAACACACCTCGTGAATATGATGCGTCAACCATGGTCATGACTTCTACCTTCATCCGATGGGCCAGGGGCCTACAACAAATAAAAATTATGAAGATTTTCATAACAAAAATAATAGAAATTAAATAAATAAATTCAGTATAAACTTGTGTCGTATGATCCCCTGTACCATCACCTGGACGCACATATTCCCACAATGTTCGAACCTCAGCGATCAATTGTGCATTTACCTCCTTGGTAGCACACAACAGTGCCTCAAAATCTGACAACTGCTATGTCATCTGAGCAACAATAGGACTGAAAACTGCAATGTGTGATACTATAGAATGTGTAATCCCTGTTCCATAGGTCAAACTATATCCATGACCATCCCGACCAATAATGCGATGGAATATCTCATCTCTTCGCATGGGAAGCTGTCGCTGGTCCTCTGGCAGCTGTTCTAACTCAGCTTCAAGTTGAGCCTATGAAATATTTAAATATATATACATATATATGTTAATATACAGATTTATGTAATTATTGGTAATGAGTACAAGCACTTACTATCAATGCTCCATCCTCTGGATCGTTTCGATCATGAGTCCTCATCCACACCGATATTTTATCAGTCAGTGCACCTTGCTCCCGTAACTGTATATGAATAGAATATAAACACAAAACCATATTAATTAATAAATTAAAAAATTAATAATAAATACCTCATGTAGGATCTGAGACACATGATGAGTCCTGAGCCTGTGAGGTGGTCCCTGCAATGCTCGATTCTCAGAATGGCGTGCTGACACCTCATACATTCAATTAATTCAAATTTCAAACAAATCACACATTATTGAAAATATATATACCAAAATTAATATACAAAACAAAATACCCTAAGTAGACCCATATGAAACTAAGTCATGCCACTGAGCTGGGATAACACCTCTCGAGACTTTTTCCAGAATGTCTGGGGCACCCACATTTGGTACCCAGTGGATCCTCTTGACTTTGCCTTTATAATATTTCCACATCTTATGGAATTTTCTCATACACATGGGCCGAAACTCATCAGGTCATACTTTTAAATTATTCTATTTAAGAAAAAAAATCACATATGTTAGTATTGTTTATACATAGGGAAGAAATTAAAATGGTCTTCTTACCGGAACCCCCCTCCAAAGACGATCTAATGTGTCCTAAGGAATAGAAGACCAGTGATGTGTGGTCAATGGAAATTGATGTGTTTCACATATGATATGACCCAGATGACAAATAAATGTAGGGACATTTAGTCCCATAGGATTAAATATCTCATCAAAGGAAACATCAAACGTTGTGTCAGAATTCCATGATAAAATGCCACGACCAGGGCCTCTCTTGCGAGAAGAAGAAGCGGTCGAGTTTGATCCTGTTGAAAATAATTTTATATATAATTTTACAGATGTTATATATATATATATGTTTATCAATTAAATAAAAAATAAATATAATTACATTCAAACATACCTCGACCCAGAGACGTAGATTATGACAACCCTGCTTTTATTACAAACTTAAACATGATTTATTACATAAAACTTCACTTGATACAACAAGAAGATTGAGAGGTTTAGTGTCTTTGGGGCTTAGGATCATTACATAAAAATTTAAAACATGAAATACAACATCTTTATTGAAAACTTCCTTTACATGACCACTACATTCCCTCGTACTTAGCATTGCATGGGATAACCTGAGGACATACATAAGAAAAGGGTGAGCTATAAAGCCCAGTAAGGGAGTACACATGGAATAACATGAGGAGTAAAATACATGTTATCCAATAGGCATATCAATAGATCATAAAAGAAACATGAACATAAAGGCATGATAAAACATGATAATCATAACATGGAAATGTGGAAACAACACTTAACATGGAATTAGCATGAGCCAAGCCTCATTGCACATGGAGCATGAGTAAATCCTCATTGCACATAAAACATGAGTAAACCCTCGTTGCACTTGAATTAGCATGAGTCAACACTCATTGCAAATGACGTATCATGATACTATACTTTACCCAATGCATTGGAGCACTATAAGGGCGCACCATTCTTAAACATTTCATTTCATGCATAAGTGTGCCACATGGATCATAAAACATGGATTCATAAAACATAATAATTTATTCCATGATAAAGGAATGTAGAATTCATACATGAAACTTTACAATCAATAAGTAAATGTTCATAAAGGTGAATACCCTTGATGAAGAAATGGGCATGATATTCACTACACAATGACATTGGCTTAGAAAATCGGTGCGATTTCGGCAGCGTAACGGCGTGACATAAGAATTCATAAAAATGGTTGATGAGAGAGAAAGGGGTTACTCATCATATTTACATGTAATGGACAGTAAGGAGGCAATATAGATACATGTACCAACAATTGTAATGGAATTTAGATTCATGATACAAAATTATTGCTTGAATGTAAAAGAAGAAAGAAAAGTTCCTTTCAGAATTTCAGCATAGTAATGGGTGTACATGGGAGGAATTTAATGGGAGAGAAAGGGGTATCCCATCATTCAAACAAAAAGATGTCAGTATGAGGGAGGTATGAAACCATACCCCAACATTTATAATTGAAATTAAAAGGGAAAAATAACTTAAAGAAAATTGACAAAAATGAGAAAGGAAGAAGAACCCTTACTTGGAAGTGTGCTTCCAAAGGCTAGAGAGAGGCTTCTTGGGAGCTTGGGGCACCTTGGGAGGATTCTAGAGATATTAGATCAGAGGTTGGACAAACTCAAAAGGCTTTGAGTGAGGAGGAAGTGGGAGCTTGGGTGGGTTTATATAGGAAAGGTGAGGGAATTCTTTATTATTTAGGTTTGGGTCCCCTTACATTAAATTAATCCAAACCACAAAGCATCCCATGGTTTTTTCCTGTGGTTTTTTGGAAAAGGGAAGAGAAAAAAAATATTTTATAAGGACAAAGTCAGAACTTCTTAAAATATTAGGGTTGCTAATGTGGAGGTGAGTCACACTCCCATGGAAATTAATTTAAAAAGGCAAGGTGTTTAATAAGTCTTGAGGGGTCCATTAATGCTTTGAAAGGTAAGTAAAACAAACCCAAAATCACATTATTTTAATGGTAAAATATATATTGTCTGAACATAAAGATTATAGTATTTTATTACATCACTATTGGGTCATTATGATGTCATAAAACACATTATATATTTAAACAGTATTTCTTTTTTACCCAAAAATTTGACTGTCTCAGAAAATTATGAAAAATTCACCATTGGATAATTTAGACATCCTGATTCCAGAAATAACATTTATTTTATCTAAATAATTTTCTAAATATGTTAATTTTAACTTTTAAAATAAAAACCGACATTTATCGAAAATTCACGGGTATTGACAGAAATGGATTTCAAACCATAATAAAAATTTTAATTGCATTCATAAAATTATAAGATCATTTATATTTAATAAAAATTAATTTAATAATAATAATAATATTTTATTAAAATATTATTTAATTCAAAAATCCCTTAATTTAATAAAATAGATTTCATAATTAAATAATAACTAAAAACACCATTTGTACTTTAAAAACTATTTACAATGTATCAGAAATGACTAGAAATTATATTCATTAATATATAAAAAAATAATGTACATGAACATAATACTACTTATTTGTTACATAACCCTTAAAACAACCGCATACGACATAAGGGTAAGGTGTGCGATGGTGAAAGACTCTTGGGGTGGCTTGGATAACATCGCTCGAGTGGTAATTTCTATCAACTTCCACTTCTCCCATAGACGGTCCCGTTCGAACTTGACATGATGAAGCTCAGATTGGGCTTGGTCAAGAGCGAATCCCAAGGATGCTACCTCCTTTCCGAGCTCCGACAAATGGGCTTCGTATGGAGTAATTCTAGTGGATGAGGCCATCACTTCTTTTGTCTGAGTAAATTGGATTTGTTAAAGTCCTATATCTATACTAATCATGTGATCACTGTTCAACGACTATATTAGTAACGGTCAAAATTCTTAACATAAAACCAATGAAGTTGACATTTTATATAAACATAAAGAGACATTTAATTAGACCAAGAGGGATTTACATTAATGAAACTTTGGGTCGTTACAATATTCACCCCTTAATAAATTTCGCCCTCGAAATTTTCCTTTTCCCACACTAAAACAAATGTGGGTAACTCAGCTTCATCATTTACTCCGATTCCCAAGTCTCTTCTTCAAACTTGTGGTTTCTCCACAACACCTTGACGAGGGGAATTGTCTTATTTCATAGAACTTTTTCTCTACGATCTAAGATCTTCACTGGTTGCTCCTCATAAGAAAGATCATCTTCCAATTGTACCACCTCAGAAGAGAGTACATGTGAAGGGTCTGGTATGTACTTCCTTAAGAGGGATACAAAAAATACATCATGTAATTTGGCCATGGCAGGTGGATGTTCTAGTCGATAGGCCACAACCCCGACACGATCAAGAATCTCAATGGGGCCGATGTACCTTGGACTTAACTTCTCTTTCCTTCCAAACCTCATGACCTTATTCCATGGAGATATGCGTAAAAACACAATGTCTCCAACTTTAAACTCAAGGTATCATCGAAGATTATCTGCATAAATCTTCTGTCGACTCTGGGCTTCCTTGATATGCTGCTGAATGGTTTTCACCTTCTCCACCATTTCTTCGACCATTTCTGGTCCAAGAAGCTTACGTTCACCAACCTCATCCCAACATGCCGGTGTTATGCACCTTTTCCCATACAGGGATTCATATGGAGCCATTTGGATGCTCGAGTGGAAACTGTTATTATAAGATAACTCAACCAGAGGAAGATGTTGATCCCATCCTCCTTTAAAGTCCATTGAGCACGCTCTCAACATATCCTCAAGTGTTTGGATAGTCCGCTCGGATTGGCCATCAGTTTGAGGATGATAGGCCGTACTGAAGTTCAGTTCAGTATTCAGAGCATGTTGAAGGCTCTTCCAAAACTTATAGGTGAATCTTGGATCTCGGTCAGACAAAATAGATATTGGTACTCAATGCAACCTTACCACTTCCCGGATATATATCCGTGCCAGTTGATCCAAAGAGAAATCCTTCCGAATAGCAATGAAGTGTGCCGTATTTGTAAGACGATCCACAACAACCTAGATTGCATTGTTGCCTTTGGATGTCCTTGGAAGTTCGGTGACAAAGTCCATGGTGATGTTCTCCCATTTCCATTCTGGTATGGGAAATGGTTGCATCATCCCCTTAGACTTCTGCCTCTCTGCCTTCACTTGCTAACACACCAGGCACTTTGATGTATATTCAGAGATCTCCTTATTCATATTACCGCACCAAAAGTTTTCTCAGAGATCTCGATACATCTTTGTGCTCCCTGGGTGAATAGAGAAATTCGAACTATGTGCGTCATCTAAAAGTTCCTTATTCAGCTCCAGACTTGATGGAACAAATAGTCTTTTCCCAAACCACACAATTCCTTCTTCATTAACATTAAACTCTAAGGACTTCCCTTTTTTGATAGATTCCACTTTTTCTTGAATTCTCACATAATACTTTTGAGCATCCTTTAACTTTTCCAAAAGAGACAGTTGATCAATAATTTGTGAAAGGATTGATGATGTTCCCCTCTCTATGATTCCCATGTCCATCTTCCTCAAGTCTAAGAAGATTGGATCCTTCTCAATTCTCATCATTGATATAATCGCTGGGTCCTTTCTACTTAGGGAATCTGCCACCTTGTTCACTTTCCCAGGGTGGTAATGTATTGAAGAGTCATAATCCTTGATGATCTCTATCCATATTCTCTAGCGCATATTAAGCTCTTTCTGTGTGAATATATATTTAAGACTCTTGTGGTCAGTATATATCTTACATTTCTCTCCATATAGATAATGCTTCCAGATTTTCAAGGCAAAGATCACAGCCTCTAACTCTAGATCATGCGTTGGATAGTTTCTCTCATGGATTTTCAACTGCCTTGAGGCATAGGATATCACTTTATCATTTTTCATCAGCACACAGCCTAAGCCCTTCTTCTAAGCATCACTGAATACCAAAAAAAGTTCCCCACTTGTGGGTAAAGTGATCACGAGCGCAATGATAAGCCTCATTTTCAACTCCTTGAAGCTTTCTTCGCATTCATCACTCCAAGAAAACTTTACTCCCTTCCGAGTTATCTTGGTAAGAGGGTTGGACAATCGTGAGAAATTCCTCACAAATCGTCGATAATATCCAACTAACCCCAAGAAGCTACGGATATCCGTTACTGATGTTGGCCTCGGCCAACCCTCAATTTCATCTATTTTGGAGGGATCCATAGATATCCCATTGCTTGTGATGATATGGCCCAAGAATGAGACCTCCTTCAACCAGAACTCACACTTTCTGTAATTTTCATAGAGCTTCTCCTTGCGCAAAGTCTCTAGTATAGTTCTTAAATGCTCCTCATGATCCTCCTTGGTTTTGGAGTATATTAGAATATCATCTACGAAGACTACCACAAATTTGTCGAGGTAATATCTAAAGACTCTATTCATTAAGTCCATGAAGATTTCTGGAGCATTGGTGAGTCCGAAAGTCATTACTATGAATTCATAGTGCCCGTATCTTGTGCGAAAAGCAGTCTTGGGGATATCTTCCTTCTTCACCCTTACTTGATATTATCCCGACCGAAAGTCCACCTTGGAGAAGTATTGTGCTCCACGCAACTGATCGAAAAAGTCATCAATTCATGGGAGAGGATACTTGTTTTTTATCATGATTTTGTTAAGTTCACGATAATCGATGCAAAGCCACATTGACCCATCCTTCTTCTTGATGAAGAGGAATGGTGCACCCCATGGTGAAGCACTTGGGCATATAAACCCTTTATCCAGATTCTCCTATAATTGTTTCTTTAACTCTTCAAGCTCTAAAACAGCCATTCTATATAGAGTCATGGATATTGGTAGCGCCCCAGGTATAAGTTCAATTGAGAACTCAACATCTCTTCTAGGAGGAAGACCAGGCAATTCCTCGGGAAACACTTTCGCGAATTCCCTCACAATAGGCATTTCTTCAAGGATGGTTTCTTCTTTGGACTCAATCATCTGAGCCAGATACGCATGCTCATAGGGAATTAATATCCATGCTTGATATGATGGAGCTAAATGAGATTCATCTTCCTCCTGACACTTGTAAAGAATCGGGGGTCGATTCTCCATATGGAGTGTGATTTTCCTCTCTCGACAATTTACGTTGGCTCTATATAAGGAAAGCCAATCCATGCCAAGAATTGTTTCAAATTCCACCAGAGGGAGTATGACGAGGTTCGCCGGGAAATTAAATCCACAGACTATAACAGGGGAGGACTTATATTCATGGGATGTAATGATTGCCCCATTTTCCGTACTCACCGACATCTTTACTTCCATGATTTTTAGTGGTGTTGGGATTTTTCTACTAAACTTTCAAGATATAAAAGAATGCATAGAACCTGAATCAAAAAGTACGTTCTCTATTCTTGAATAAATAACTAATGTACCTGTCACTACTTCGTTGTCAGGGTTAACTTTGGTAGAAGTGATGGCAGAAGATCTTCCTTGCTGCCTTGGAGGTTATTGGTTGTCTCCGAAAACCCTTTGATTAGGGCACTGATTTGCAAAATGACCCGGTTCTTTGCATTTGTAGCATTGAACAACGCATTGAGGTTCGAACGGAGCGTTCCTATCCTCTGTCACAGCAGCGGGTCGTTCTTGCCAATAGTTAACAACTAGGTGCCCTTCCCTTCCACACCTGAAGCATTTCCTCGTCCCCTTAAGTCAATTTCCTGGGTGATTCTTTCCACACTTTTGGAAAGTGGGGTGCTGGATCTTCTTAGCACCGTCAGATTTATCCATCGGACCGCCAGCATTGAATTTTACCTTACGCTTCTTATCCCCATGATAACCCTATGATTCCCTGATCTCCATTTCGACCTTGAGGGCACATCAGACAATTTTCTCATAGCTGTCAAAGTCACGGATCGCTAATGCTTTCCACAGGCTAGGATTCAGCCCACCAAAGAAGCGATCAACTTTGCATTCGGGGGTAACGACAAAGCCGGAAGCGTAACGTGAAAGACTTCTGAAGTTTTCCTCATACGCTCTAACAGATTCTTCGTCTTTTTGCTTGAGGAAAAGGAAGTCCCTTTCCATCTTAAGCTGGAGGGTGCACGGAAAATATTTATCGGAAAACATCTTCCGAAAATCCTTCCATTCCAATGCCTCAATATCCTCCTCAGGCTTCGTATTTTTGATCAATGTACACCATTGATCAGATTATCCCTCCATATGATAAGCTGCCAGGATAACCTTATCTTTTTAAGAACATTGAAGGATGGAGAATATCTTTTCAGTGGAGTTCATCCATTGTTCAACGATTGTGGGATCAGATGATCCACTAAAAGTAGGAGGCCTTTGTCTCATGAAGCTCTCGATAGCGACTTGTTCTTTCTTAGGGGGGGTTGAACATTCCTCTTGACCCGTGTTTCTATTCAAAACTTGAGTTATCTGAGAGAGAATCGTGACAAAGTTCGCGATTCCCGCTCCCATTGGATTGGGCATCTCCTTAGTACAGTCATCACAGTGATCTTCACAACAGTTATTAGCCCGAGTCCTCCTATTACAGGCCATTGGCTAGAATAAAAGAAAATTTAGGGGTAACACATAAAGGTTAATCCAAATACAAAAGTTTATGACTTATAAATAAACTTTTATTTCCTTACTCATGAGTCTATAGGCTTCAATCTAGTCTTTTCATGATCTACTTTCTAAAATATATTCTTAGGGGCATTTTTTTTAATTCCCTTAATAAGGGTTCATACTAAGCTTGTGAATTTATCAAAACATATCCCCCGGGAGTGTCGTAACCAAGAGTGCATCCAGGCCCGTTGTCGTGCACCAGTTCCCATTCGAGTCTAGCTCAAAGCGGTGTTTTCGGGTTTTACCCCTAGGATACATCTGTGCCAGAGCCGCCTCTACCTTCTCCTATCCAGACAGGGATGTATTTGTTTGAAAATCACTTACTCAGTACTTACCAAAACTTAGGGATGTTTTTATTATACTTAGTCTTGTATCTAAGGCTTTACTAGGGTTTCATAATCCAAGAAAAAAACTAAACCTATCCTCTGATACCAACTATGGCAACCCTGCTTTTATTACAAACTTAAACATGATTTATTACATAAAACTTCACTTTATACAACAAAAAGATCAAGAGGTTTAGTGTCTTTGGGGCTTAGGATCATTACATAAAAACTTAAAACATGAAATACAACATCTTTATTGAAAAATTCCTTTACATGACCACTACATTCCCTCGTACTTAGCGTTGCATGGGATAACCTGAGGACATGCATAAGAAAAGGGTGAGCTATAAAGCCGAGTAAGGGAGTACACATGGAATAACATGAGTAGTACAATACATGTTAGAAAATAGGTATACCAATATATAATAAAAGAAACATGAACATAAATGCATGATAAAACATGATAATCATAACATGGAAATGTGGCAGCAACACTTAACATGGAATTAGCATGAGCCAATGCTCATTGCACATAGAGCATGAGTAAATCCTCATTGCACATAAAATAGGAGTAAACCCTTGTTGCACTTGAATTGGAATGAGTCAACACTCATTGCACATGACATATCATGATAATATACTTTACCCAATGCATTGGAGCGCTATAAGGGCACACCCTTCTTAAACATTTCATTTCATGCATAAGTGTGCCACATGGATCATAAAACATGGATTCATAAAACAGAATAATTTATTCCACGATAAAGGAATGTGGAATCAATACATGAAACTTTACAATCAATAAGTAAATGTGAATAAAGGTGAATACCCTCGATGGAGAAATGGGCATGGTATTCACTACACAATGACATTGGCTTAGAAAATCGGTGCGATTTCGGCAGCGTAACGGTGTGACATAAGAATTCATAAAAATGGTTGATGAGAGAGAAAGGGGTTCCTCATAATATTTACATGTAATGGATAGTAAGGAGTTCATATAGATACATGTCCCAAAAATTGTAATGGAATTTAGATTCATGATAAAAAATTATTGCTTGAATGTAAAAGAAGAAAGAAAAGTTCCATTCGGAATTTTGGCATAGTAACGGGTGTACATGGGAGGCATTTAATGAGAGAGAAAGGGGTATCCCATCATTCAAAAAATAAGAGGGCAGTATGAGGGAGGTGTGAAACCGTACCCCAACATTCATAATTGAAATTAAAAGGGCAAAACAACTTAAATAAAATTGACAAAAATGAGAAAGGAAGAAGAACCCTTACTTGGAAGTGTGATTCCAAAGGCTAGAGAGAGGCTTAAGAGAGACTTCTTGGGATCTTGGGGCTCCTTAGGAGGATTATATAGAGAGTAGGCCAGAGGTTGGATGAACTCCAAAGGCTTTGATTGAGGAGGAAGTGGGAGCTTGGGTGTGTTTATATAGGAAAGGTGAAGGAATTCTTTATTATTTAGGTTTGGGTCCCCTTACATTAAATTAATCCAAACCACAAACCATACCATGGTTTTTTCCCACGGTTTTTTGGAAAAGAGAATATGAAAACAATATTTTATAAGGCCAAAGTCCGAACTTCTTAAAATATTAGGGTTGCTTATGTGGAGGTGAGTCACACTCCAATGGAAATTAATTTAAAAAGGCAAGGTGTTTAATAAGTCTTGAGGGGTCCATTAATGCTTTGAAAAGTAAGTCAAACAAACCCAAAATCACATTATTTTAATGGTAAAACATATATTGTCTGAACATAAAGATTATATTATTTTATTACATCACTATTGGGTCATTATGATGTCATAATACACATTATATATTTAAACGGTATTTAATTTTTACCCAAAAATTTGACTGTCTCAGAAAATTATGAAAAATTCACCATTGAATAATTTAGATGTCCTGATTCCAAAAATAACATTTATTTTATCTAAATAATTTTCTAAATATGTTAATTTTCACTTTTAAAATAAAAACCGACATTTATCGAAAATTCACGGGTTTTGACAGAAATGGCTTTCAAACCTTAATAAAAATTTTAATTGCATTCATAAAATTATAAGATCATTTATATTTAATAAAAATTAATTTAAAATTAATAATATTATTTTATTAAAATATTATTTAATTCAAAAATACCTTAATTTAATAAAATAGATTTCTTAATTAAATAATAACTAAAAACACCATTTGTACTTTAAAAACTATTTACAATGTATCAAAATTGACTAGAAATTATATTCATTAATATATACAAAAATAATGTACATGAACATAGTACTACTTATTTGTTACATAACCCCTTAAAAAAGATGCATAAGACCTAAGGGTAAGGTGTGCGATGGTGACAGACTCTTGGGGTGGCTCGGATAACATCGCTCGAGTGGTAATTTCTATCAACTTCCACTTCTCCCGTAGACGGTCCCGTTCGAGCTTGACATGATGAAGCTCAGATTGGGATTGGTCAAGGGCGAAGCCCAAGGATGCTACCTCCTTTCTGAGCTCCGAAAAATGGGCTTCGTATGGAGCAATTCTACTGGATGAGGCCATCACTTCTTTTGTCTGAGTAAATTGGATTTGTAAAAGTCCTATATTTATACTAATCATGTGATCACTGTTCAACGACTATATTAGCAATAGTCAAAATTATTAACATAAAACCAATGAAGTTGAAATTTTATATAAACATAAAGAGACATTTAATTAGATCAAGAGGGATTTCCATTAATAAAACTTTGGTTCGTTACAATATTCAACCCTTAAGAAATTTCTCCCTTGAAATTTTCCTTTTCCCACACTAAAACAAATGTGGGTAACTCAGCTTCATCATTTCCTCCGATTCCCAAGTCTCTTCTTCAAACTTATGGTTTCTCCACAACACCTTGATGAGGGTCATTGTCTTATTTCGTAGAACATTTTTCTCTACGATCTAATATCTTCACTGGTTTCTTCTCAAAAGAAAGATCATCTTCCAATTGTACCACCTTAGAAGAGAGTACATGTGAAGGGTATGGTATGTACTTCCTTAAGAGGGATACATGAAAGGCATCATGTAATTTGGCCATGGCAGGTGGAAGTTCTAGTCGATAGGCCACATCTCCGACACGATCAAGAATCTCAAAGGTGGCGATGTACCTTGGACTTAACTTCCCTTTCCTTCAAAACCTCATGACCTTATTCCATGGAGATATGCGAAAAAACACAATGTCTCCAACTTTAAACTCAAGGTCTCGTCAACGATTATCTGCATAAATCTTCTATTGACTCTGGGATTCCTTTATATGCTGCTGAATGGTTTTCACCTTATCCACCATTTCTTCGACCATTTCTGGTCCAAGCAGCATACGTTCACCGACCTCATCCCTACATGCTGGTGTTCTGCACCTTTTACCATACATGGCTTCATATGGTGCCATTTGGATGCTTGAGTGGAAACTTTTATTATAAGAGAACTCAACCAGAGGAAGATGTTGATCCCATCCTCCTTTAAAGTCCATTGAGCACGCTCTCAACATATCCTCAAGTGTTTGGATAGTCTGCTCGGATTGTCCATCAGTTTGAAGATGATAGGCCGTAATGAAGTTCAGTTCAGTATTCAGAGCATGTTGAAGACTCTTCCAAAACATAGATGTGAATCTTGGATCTTAGTCAGACACAATAGATAATGATACTCCATGCAACCTTACCACTTCCTTGATATATATCCGTGCCAGTTGATCCAAAGGGAAATCCTCCCGAATAGAAATGAAGTGTGCAGTCTTTGTAAGGTGATCCACAACAACCCATATTGCATTGTTGCCTTTGGATGTCCTTGGAAGTACGGTGACAAAGTCCATGGTGATGTTATCCCATTTCCATTCTGGTATGGGCAATGGTTGCATCCTCCCCTTAGACTTCTGCCTCTCTTCCTTCACTTGCTGACAGAACAATCACTTTGATGTATATTCAGAGATCTCCTTCTTCATATTATCCCACCAAAAGTTTTCTCGGAGATCTCGATATATCTTTGTGCTCCTTGGATGAATAGAGAAATTTGAACTATGTGAATCATCCAAAAGTTCCTTCTTCAGCTCCGGACTTGATGGAACAAATAGTCTTTTCCAAAACAGCAAAATTCCTTCTTCATTAACATTAAACTCTGAGGATTTCCCTTTTTTATAGATTCCACTTTTTCTTGAATTCCCACATCATCCTTTTTAGCATCCTTTAACTTTTCCAAAAGAGACGGTTGAGAAATAATTTGAGAAAGGATTAATGATGTTCCCTTCTATATGATTCCCATGTCCGTCTTCATCTAGTCTAAGAAGATTGGATCCTTCTCAATTCTCATCATTGATATAATCGCTGGGTCCTTTCTACTTAGGGCATCTGCCACCTTGTTTGATTTCCCAGGGTGGTAATGTATTGAATAGTCATAATCCTTGATGAGCTCTATCCATCTTCTCTGGTGCATATTAAGCTCTTTCTGTGTGAATATATATTTAAGAATCTTGTGGTCAGTATATATCTCACATTTCTCTCCATAGAGATAATGCCGCCATATTTTAAAGGCAAATATCACAGCCGCCAACTCCAGATCATGCGTTGGATAGTTTCGCTCATGGATTTTCAACTGCCTTGAGGTATAGGATATCACTTTATCATTTTGCATCAGCACACAACCTAAGCCCTTCTTCGAAGCATCACTGAATACCACAAAAAGTTCCCCACTTGTGGGTAAAGTGAGCACGGGCGCAATGATAAGCCTCCTTTTAAACTCCTTGAAGCTTTCTTCGCATTCATCACTCCAAGAAAACTTTACTCCCTTCCGAGTTAGCTTGGTAAGAGGGTTGTACAATCGTGAGAAATTCCTCAAAAATCGTCGATAATATCCAGCTAAACCCAAGAAGCTATGGATATCCGTTACCGATGTTGGCCTCAGCCAACCCTCAATTGCATCTGTTTTGGAGGGATCCACAGATATCCCATTGCTTGTGATAATATGTCCCAATAATGAGACCTCCTTCAACCAGAACTCACACTTTCTGTACTTTTCATAGAGCTTCTCCTTGCGCAATGTCTCTAGTACAGTTCTTAAATGCTCCTCGTGATCCTCCTTGGTTTTGGAGTATATTAGAATATCATTTATAAAGACTACCACAAATTTGTCGAGGTAATCTCTAAAGACTCTATTAATTAATTCCATGATGATTTATGCATCATTGGTGAGTCCGAAAGGCATTACTATGAATTCATAGTGCCCGTATCTTGTGAAAAAAGCAGTCTTGGGGATCTCTTCCTTCTTCACCCTTACTTGATAATATCCCGACCGCAAGTCCACCTTGGAGAAGTATTGTGCTCCACACAACTGATCGAACAAGTAATCAATTTGTGGGATATGATACTTGTTTTTTATCGTGATTTTGTTAAGTTCAATATAATCGATGCAAAGCCGCATTGACCCATCCTTCTTCTTGATGAAGAGGACTGGTGCACCCCATGGTGAAGCACTTGGGCGTATAAACCCTTTATCCAGATTCTCCTGTAGTTGTTTCTTCAGCTCTTCAAACTCTACAACAACCATTCTATATGGAGTCCTGGTTATTGGTAGCGCTCCAGGTATAAGTTCAATTGAGAACTCAACATCTCTTCTAGGAGGAAGACCAGGCAGTTCCCCGGGAAACACTTCCGAGAATTCCCTCACAATAGGCATTTCTTCAAGGATGGTTTATTCTTTGGACTCAATCATATGATCCAGATACGCGTGCTCATAGGGCAGTAATATCCATGCTTGAGATGATGGAGTTAAAGGAGATTCATCTTCCTCTTGACACTTGTAAAGAATCGGGGGTTGATTCTACATATGGAGTGTGATTTCCCTCTCCCAAAAATTTATGTTGGCTCTATATAAGGAAAGCCAATCCATGCCAAGAATTGTATCAAATTCCACCAGAGGGAGTATGATGATGTTCTCTGGGAAATTCAATCCAAAGAATATAAAAGGGGAGGACTTATATTCATGGGATACAATGATTGCCCCATTTTCCTTACTCACCGACATCTTTACTTCCATGATTTGTGGTGGTGCTGGGATTGTTCTACTAAACTTTCGAGATATAAAAGAATGCGTATAACCTAAATCAAAAAGTAAGTTCTCTATTCTTAAATGAATAACTAGCGTACCTGTCACCACTTCGTTTTCAGGGTTCACTTCGGCAGAGGTGATGGCCGAAGCTCTTCCTTGATGCCTTGGAGGTTGTTGGTTGTCTCCGAAAACCCTTGGATTAGGGCATTTATTTGAAAAATGACCCGGTTCTTTGAATTTGTAGCATTGAAAAACGCGTTGAGGTTCAAACAGAGCGTTCCTCTCCTCTATCACAGCCGCGAGTCTTTCTTGCCAATAGTTAACAGCTAGGTTCCCTTCCCTTCCACACCTGAAGCATTTCCTCGTCCCCTTAAGGAAATTTACCGGGTGCTTCTTTCCACACTTTTGGAAAGTGGGGTGCTGGATCTTCTTAGCATCATTGGATTTATCCATCGGATCGCCAATATTGAATTCCACCTTACGCTTCTTGTCCCCATGATACCCCTGTGATTCCCCGATCTCCATTTCGACCTTGAGGGCAATCGGACAATTTCCTCATAGATGTCGAAGTCTCGGATCACTAATGCTTTCCGCAGGCTAGGCTTCAGCCCACCAAAGAAGCGGTCAACTTTGCATTCGGGGGTAACAAAAAAGACAGAAGCGTAACGTGCAAGCCTTGTGAAGTTTTCCTCATACGCTCCAACAGATTCTTCATCTTTTTGATTGAGGGAAAGGAAGTCCCTTTCCATCTTAATCCGTAGGGTGCGCGGAAAATATTTATCGAAACACATCTTCAAGAAATCCTTCCATTCCAATGCCTCGATCTCCTCCTCAGGCTTCGTATTTTTGATCAATGTCCACCATTGATCAGATTCACCCTCCATATGATAAGCCACCAGGATAACCTTCCCTTGTTCAGAACATTAAAGGATGGAGAATATCTTTTCAATGGAGTTGATCCATTGTTCAACGATCATGGGATCAAATGATCCACTAAAAGTAGGAGGCCTTTGTCTCATGAAGCTCTCTATAGTGACTTGTTCTTTCTTAGGGGGGGGGGGGGTTGAACGTTCCTCTTGACCCATGTTTCTATTCAAAACTTGAGTTAGATGAGAGAGAAGCGTGAAAAAGTTCACGATTCCCGCTCCCATTGGATTGGGAATCTCATTAGAACATTCATCACACTGATCTTCACAACGGTTGTTAGCCTGAGTCCTCCTATTACCGGCCATTGGCTGGAATAAAAGGAAAGTTAGGGGTAACACATAAAGGGTAATCCAAAGACAAAAGTTGATAACTTATAAATAAACTTTTATTTCCTTACTCATGAGTCTATAGGCTTCAATCTAGGGTTTTCATGATCTACTTTCTAACATATATTCTTAGGGGATTTTTTTTAATTCCCTTAATATGGGTTCATACTGAGCTTCTGAATTTATCAAAACATATCCCCAGGGAGTGTTGTAACCAAGAGTGCAGCAAGTCCCATTTTCGTGCACCAGTTCTCGTTCGAGTCTAGCTCAAATCGGTGTTTTCGGGTTTTACCCCTAGGATACATCTGTGCCAGAGCCGCCTCTACCTGCTCGTATCCAGACATGGATGTATTTGTTTGATAAATCACTTACTCAGTACTTACCAAAACTTAGGGATATTTTTATTATACTTAGTCTTGTATCTAAGGCTTTACTAGGGTTTATCCCAAAAATAACTAAACCTATCCTCTGATACCAACTATGATAACCCTGCTTTTATTACAAACTTAAACATGATTTATTACATAAAACTTCACTTGATACAACAAGAAGATCGAGAAGTTTAGTGTTTTTGGGGATTAGGATCATTACATAAAAACTTAAAACATTAAATACAACATCTTTATTGAAAACTTCCTTTACATGACCACTACATTCCTTCGTACTTAGCATTTCATGGGATAACCTGAGGACATGCATAAGAAAAGGGTGAGCTATAAAGCCCAGTAAGGGAGTACACATGGAATAACATGAGGAGTAGAATACATGTTAGAAAATAGAAATTTCAATAGAGCATAAAAGAAACATGAACATAAAGGCATGATAAAACATGATAATCATAACATGGAAATGTGGCAACAACACGTAACTTGGAATTAGCATGAGCCAAGGCTCATTGCACATGGAGCATGAGTAAATCCTCATTGTAAATGAAGCACGAGTAAACCCTAGTTGTACTTTAATTAGCATGATTAAACACTCATTGCACATGACGTATCATGATACTATACTTTACCCAATGCATTGGAGCGCTATAAGGGCGCACCCTTCTTAAACATTTCATTTCATGCATAAGTGTGCCACATGGATCATAAAACATGGATTCATAAAACATAATCATTTATTCCAAAATAAAGTAATGTGGAATTAATACATGAAACTTTACAATCAATAAGTAAATGTTCATAAAGGTGAATACCCTTGATGGAGAAATGGTCATGGTATTCACTACACAATGACATTGGCTTAGAAAATCGGTGCGATTTCGGCAGCATAACGGCGTGACATAAGAATTCATAAAAATGGTCGATGAGAGAGAAAGAGGTTCCTCATCATATTTACATGTAATAGACAGTAAGGAGGTCATATAGATACATTTCCCAACAATTGTAATGGAATTTAGATTCATGATACAAAATTATTTCTTGAATGTAAAAGAAGAAAGAAAAGTTCCTTTCGGAATTTCGGCATAGTAACGGGTGTACATGGGAGGAATTTAATGAGAGAGAAAGGGGTATCCCATAATTCAACCAATAAGAGGTCAGTATGAGGGAGGTGCGAAACCATACCCAAACATTCATAATTGAAATTAAAAGGGAAAAACAACTTAAAGAAAATTGACAAAAATGAGAAAGAAAGAAGAACCCTTACTTGGAAGTGTGCTTCCAAAGGCTAGAGAGAGGCTTGAGAGAGGCTTCTTGAGAGATTGGGGAACCTTGGGAGGATTATAGAGAGATTAGGTAAGAGGTTAGACGAACTCAAAAGTCTTTGAGTGAGGAGGAAGTGGGAGCTTGGGTGAGTTTATATAGGAAAGGTGAGGGAATTCTTTATTATTTAGGTTTGGGTCCCCTTACATTAAATTAATCCAAACCACAAACCATACCATGGTTTTTCCCATGGTTTTTTGTAAAAGGGAAGAGGAAAACAATATTTTATAAGGTAAAAGTCCTAACTTCTTAAAATATTAGGGTTGCTTATGTGGAGGTGACCCACACTCCCATGGAAATTAATTTAAAAAGGCAAGGTGTTTAGTAAGTCTTGAGGGGTCCATTAATGCTTTGAAAAGTAAGTCAAACAAACCCAAAATCACATTATTTTAATGGTAAAACATATATTGTCCGAACATAAAGATTATATAAATTTATTACATCACTATTGGGTCATTATGATGTCATAAAACACATTATATATTTAAACGGTATTTAATTTTTACCCAAAAATTTGACTGTCTCAGAAAATTATGAAAAATTCACAATTGGATAATTTAGACGTCCTGATTCCAGAAATAAAATTTATTTTATCTAAATAATTTTATAAATATGTTAATTTTCACTTTTAAAATAAAAACCGACATTTATCGAAAATTCACGGGTTTTGACGGAAATGGCTTTCAAACCTTAATAAAAATTTTAATTGCATTTATAAAATTATAAGATCATTTATATTTAATAAAAATTAATTTAATAATAATATTATTATTTTATTAAAATACTATTTAATTCTAAAATCCCTTAATTTAATAAAATATATTTCTTAATTAAATAATAACTAAAAACACCATTTGTACTTTAAAAACTATTTA
This sequence comes from Viscum album, assembly GCA_963277665.1. Taxonomy (NCBI): domain Eukaryota; kingdom Viridiplantae; phylum Streptophyta; class Magnoliopsida; order Santalales; family Viscaceae; genus Viscum; species Viscum album. The sequence goes on along the minus strand of OY728126.1, from coordinate 707,533,894 downwards.
CAATGTATCAAAAATGACTAGAAATTATATTCATTAATATATAAAAAAATAATGTACATGAACATAGTACTACTTATTTGTTACATAACCCCTTAAAACAGCCGCATAAGACCTAAGGGTAAGGTGTGCGATGGTGACAGACTCTTGGGGTGGCTCGGATAACATCGCTCGAGTGGTAATTTCTATCAACTTCCACTTCTCCCGTAGACGGTCCCGTTCGAGCTTGACATGATGAAGCTCAGCTTGGGCTTGGTCAAGAGCGAAACCCAAGGATGCTACCTCCTTTCCGAGCTCCGACAAATGGGCTTCGTATGGAGCAATTCTACTGGATGATGCCATCACTTCTTTTGTCTGAGTAAATTGGATTTGTTAAAGTCCTATATTTATACTAATTATGTGATCACTGTTCAACGACTATATTAGCAACGGTCAAAATTCTTAACATAAAACCAATGAAGTTGACATTTTATATAATCATAAGGAGACATTTAATTAGATCAAGAGGGATTTACATTAATGAAACTTTGGTTCGTTACATAGATGGCTCAGATGGATGATGTGGATCTTCTACCTCTTCCCCTGACATGCCTGCAGTCATAGAAAACATTAGTAAGGGGACTATCCAAAGTGTCCAAAAGATAAATTTGATTGTTTTTAAGAAAATCAAAATTGTACAGTTGTTAATCAAACAAAAAGTGATTGAATAATAAGCTGTAAATGGATTTTAAAAAATCATAAATTAAAAAAAAATATATAAAATTATGTACAAAACCAACAAATGAATATCCAAATTTCATATTGAATTAATAAAAATTCAAGCAGCACATGAACCAAATGAAGAATACCTCAATGGGAAGATACACTGACAATAACATGAAGATACCAAAAGATAAATCACCCTAAATATTTATAAATTAATAAACTTCCAAAAGTGAGGATTAAAACTTACATGGATTTATAAAATGGTTAGATAATTTTTGATATCTTAGGACATTCAATACTGAATAGTGGGAAAATAATTATACCTTTCATTAAAATAAAAATAGAACATTTCTCCTTCAACGGCCGCTCTGAACCAATAAACATATTCTTCACGTTGAACTATAGTATGTTGATCAAGTTATTGGGAAACAAAGGGAACAATCTCAGGTTCATCTTGTTCAAATAAAAACACTCCTCGCTGGGAAATTTTCACAACAACTTGCCAACTTGGATTCGAAGGCAAGGTAACGAAGAATAATTGTTCTGCTTGTGATGTTAAAATGAAAGGTTCATTATCAAACCACTCATTTCTGTATAACATATAGTTAAAATTCACCAATGGAAACTAATATTGATCGACTTTATATCCACGCATTGGATCAACCCAATTACACTTTAACAATATGTACTTCAACCCGTGTGCGTATACAACTTCAATGATGTCTATCAGTTGACCATAGTAATAACCAAAATCGATGAATGGACAACCTATGCCACTTTTTTATGTTGCTCGTTTGTCTTCAACATCTTTAATGTGAAATAAAAAACCATTAGCATCTATAGCTTTATAACGACAAGCCGTTACAGATGGACCCTCATCCAGTTGGATAAATTCTTCTATTTGTGTGGGGTCCCCTAACTCCCTCATCTTATGAACCTACATAATTCATAGAATTAAATAATGATTTATGCAGAAATAAATTAGTATAATACATCACTCATAATGAAAATCAATTTATACATACAAAATCCTTGGACTAATCATGAAATGACGCATAATGAGATCGTTGAATTTGATACTCAGTCGCATGATACATCTCTTCTTGTATCTCATTAATGCGTTTCCTGCAAATGATAACGTGATGTTTAAATTATCAACTTATGCAAAAAAAACATTATAAAAGTTAAACAATAAAAGTGATAAGACACTTATTGCATTAATGGTGCAACTGATGGAGTATTGAACAAGATATATTGACGCGCTTGTGTCCACTCGATGTTGTCCATATCAAATATGGTTCCTTCTCCAACTGGACCATCATGAATCTGAGAGGTCTTATCTAATTTTGTTTCAATATCCATAAGATATTCTGCACAGAAAGTAGTACACTCATCCATCAAATAACCATTGCCTATTGATGCCTCCGAACGAGCTCTGTTGAATACAAATCGTTTCAATGTACTCAAATCCCGCTCAATAGGATACATACACCTAAATTGCACTAGACTAGCAACCATTACTTCATCAGTTAGGTGCACTGTCAAGTGCACTATAACATTGAAAAATAAGGGGGGAAATAGTTTCTCAAAGTGACAAAGCGTAAGTAAAATTCAGTCCTACAAAATTTTTAAATCACTCATTCATTGATTTCTTGAACAAATCTATCCAAAAAATTACTCATCTCAATCAATGACTGAACAAAATTAGGGGATAAACAATCACAAATTGTGATTGGAATCAAATACTGAAGTAGTATGTGATTGTCACGACTTTTCAACCCTTACAATGTCCTGCTCTTTAGATTCACACACTTTAAAATATTAGAAGAGTAACCATCACGAACCTTGAGCATCTTTAAAATTAAAAGAAATGTCTCTTTCTCCTTTTTAGTCATCGTATACTATGCAGCCGGAATATATGCCTTGTTTCCCTTAGCTAACTGTAAATGCAACTATTTCCTTAAACCCATTTCTTCCAAATCAGGACATGCATTAACATGGTCCTTTTATTTTCCATTGACACCTAAAATCGTCCACAATATATTATCACAAACATTTTTTTTCAATGTGCATGACATCCAAATTATGCCTTAGCATGTTAGTTTTCCAATAAAGAAGACTATAAAAATAGTTTTCTTTTTCCAATTGGGACTGCGCTGCCTACCCGTAGCACGAATATTACATAATGGATGAGACACCAAATCCTGAATTTCATATACTGTGTGGATGTTTTCTTCCTCAATCTACGATAAAATTTCGACTCCTGTCATGATCTTTGGTGCTAGAATGAACTCTCTAGAACCATCAAATGCCACTCTGTCCTTTCTGAACCTGTGCTGAGGGGGGAGAAAACGCCTGTGACCCATGTATGCCCATTTTTTGGAATGTTTAATCCATACTGATTTTTTACTTTTATTGAAATAAGGGAAAGCAAATTCCCCTTTCATACTCTATCTTGACAAATTTGCATAAGCCGGGAAGTCATTGATTGTCCACAATAAAGCAGCCTGCAGTTTGAACATTTCATTTGTTTCACAATCATAATTCATCATACCATCGCCCAAAAATTCATTCAACTCATCAATCAATGTCTGAAGGTAAACATCAATCTTATCCCCTGGACTTCTAGGTCCATCAATAAGAGTGGAAAGTAATATAAATTGTTGCTTCATACAAAGCCACGAAGGAAGATTATACAGAACCAACACCATGGGACATGTGCTATGAGTTGCACCAACCATAGACTTGAATGGATTGAAACCATCTGCTGCCAACCCCAATCAGACATTATGAACATCTTTAGCAAAGTCGGGATGTCTCTTATAAAAATCCTTCCATGAATGAGAGTCTTCCTGGTGGGTTAACATATCACTTTCCTGAATTCTTTCTGCATGTCATCTCATTAAATTAGAAAATTTAGATGAAATTAAAAATATTTTTAACCGCGGTTTAAGGGGAAATTAATACATTTGATTTACGATAATCGGCTTCCCCTATATCGCAATTTGACTTTGATGAGTCCGATTTCCCCTATTCTCTTTCCACCTGGAAGCGCCACAAACTGTAAAAATATCCAAATGGGCAGTTTCCTTTCTAAAAAACATACAGTTGTTTTCACATGCATCTATGGTCTCATATGTTAAACATAAGTTCTCTGTCACCTTACAAGCATGGTAATACGACTCGGGAATCTTAGCGCCGACAGGAAGAACCTTTTTCAATAACACCAACAACATGTCGAATGATGTGTCTGGCCACTGATTCAAAGTCTTCAAATGAAAAAACTCCACAATAAATGAAAATTTATTGTAAGAAGTACATCCAAGATATAATTCTGTTTTTGCATCATCAATTTCTTCATAAAACCTCCTCGATTCACGATATGCACTAGAGAAAAGATTTATGTCACTGGTATCAAGATGATAGATGTTAATGCCTTCAGGTTCCAACCCACGTACCATTTCAGTAAGCATTTAATGCATTGGATCATTCATCCTTGCATCAACATATATCTGAACTGCATCCGTATTTTGACAACGAACATATTCTTCTCCATGACGAGTCCAAATCTTATAATTTTTCAAAAATCCATTAAAAAATAGGTGCTCCCTCACAGTATCTCGTGTGAATTGATATCTGTTTGCACATTTTGTACATGGAAAACTAATATATTCACTTTCAAATTCTCTAGTGAACTCAATAAACTGCATAATTCCATTAAAATATTCTTTAGACGTTCGATTTGGAAGATCAATCCAACTATTATCCATAATAATATCTGTATAACAAACATTTACACAGGACTTATTACATGAATTTTTCATATCAAATATATTTAAAATAAATAATAACTAGTTGCTTGTGGACCATTGATAAAATAATAAAATTATATCTCTAAATAATAAACAAGATAATAGATAATGGAATGAAATTGAAAGCCCATGTCATCGTTGTCATTTGGTATGGTAAATCTAATGATGATTCTATATTCAAGAGTCCCTAATCATATTTTGATCAAATAGTGAATACTTCACGCAATAATATGTACAGTCTTCTCAAACCTCAAGTTAAGTGTGAAGTATCTCATACTCACACTGTCAAGACACATTGTTTCATATGCATAGAAGCCCTTATACACACGAAATTCCATTAACACACTTTTTATTCTCAGAAAATATTCATATAATCTTGATGAATTCCAAATTTGTGTTGTAAATTTCCCAAAATCAAAACTCTTAAATAGAAATTAGGGCATACCTGATTGCGCTATAAATCTGGAAGGGAGGGGAGCCGAAGGCGGTGTTGCGAGGGAGAGGAGAGGCAGTGGAGGGGAGGTGTGGTGAGGGAGGGGACGGGTGCCGGTAGTGATGGTGAGCCATAGGAGGAGGCGGAGAGGTGGCAATGGTGCAGTGAGGGTGGGACAATGAGGGAGGGTACGGAGGATAGCAGGGAGACAGAGTGGACGGGTGGCAGCGACAAGGGGACGGGAAGCAACTGTGTGGGGAGGGAAAGGACCAGGAAACAGCGGTGCAGCAAAGGGGGGACGGTGAGGGAGGGGACGGGCGACGACGATGCAGCAAGGGAGGGTAAGAAGAGGGAGGGGACAGGGGATGGCTGGGAGTCGGAGCGGAGGGTGGTGAGGGGATGTGGAACGGGTGTCGAGGGGATGAGGGATGTGGGACGGGCGGAGCGGAGCAGAGGGTGATGAGGGGATGAGGGACGGGGGACGTGGGGAGCTGAAGCATAGCGGAGGGTGGGCAGCGAGGGGACGGGGGATCCAGAGCAAAGCAGAGGGCGGGCGGCGAGGGGGCGGGGGATCTGGAGCAAAGGGAGGCGAGGGGACAGGGGACACAGGGAGCCGGAGCGGAGGGTGGAGGGCAGTGAGGGAACGGGGGACGGGCGAAAGTGAGGGGAGGGGGGGGGGGGGAATCGCAGTGAGGGGGGGGGGGGAGGGGTGGGGGGAATCGCAGTGAGGGGGGGGGGGCTAAAGGGTTTTTTTTTCAAATCTCAGCAACCGCCTTTGGGGGTCTCTATAGGTCACCAATAGCGACCACCAAAGGCGGTCGCCCGTGTTAGGGGGCTTCAAAACCTGTTTCTCTAGTAGTGCATGGGTATAGGTTAGTTACATAAAAATTTTACCCTTGTGCATATAGGGGTGACTTATACCCATGATGTTTTCCAAAATCATGGGTATAAGGCCATTTCTATTAGTTCATTTCTTGAGGAAAATCACTTATTTTAAAAGAATACATCTCACATACAAAGGAAAATGTTTTCTTTGAAAATAACCATGAAATTTTGTAAATAAGGATTCAAAATAATAAGGATTAATGATAATGGGATAATACACTCATTCTATATAAGTTAAAAAGAAATATACTTTTTTAATTTTATAAAAAGAGACATTAAAGAGGATTTTAAAAGGAAATTACCTTACCTTAGGTTTTAATTACTTAAAACATGTTTAAAAATTCTATAAAATGGTTTAAAGAGAATTATTAATTTATTAAAGAACTATATTCATATTTTTAATACCTTATATGATCTTTTTATAAAATTTTTCCACCCATTTATTGATAATATTTTGTTATTTTTATTGTTTTAGGTGTGTTTATTTCATGGTTTCCATAGTTGGTCCATTATTGATTTTTTATCGAATGGAAACAAAACTGAAAAAGTAGAAAGAAATGGTATTAATATATTTCTAGAATTTTAAAAGATACAATATATCATTTTTTTGATATGATGATGATTGGTTTACTAAAACATTAATGAAAATGAATTAATTTATTTTGGCGGTTCTTACGACCATCAGAAATTTATATCATTTTATTTAATATCTTGTTTATATCTTGGTTTCAGAAAATTTTATAACTTATAATATTTATAATAAAATCTGATTTAACCATAATAATTTTATTTATGAAAATAATTTAATGAGGTAAAGGATAATGAAAACACATCATCCATGATGACTATAAATCGATACATCATGGATGATGTTTTCATTTTTTAGAATAAGAGGCGAAGATGAAAGTTTTGATAATGGATATTCCATTAACATAATAAAATTATAGTATATGTAATATATTGGAGTGATAATTTTAGTTTTATGAGAGGAGTTAGGAGAGAATAAGATAAGAAAATAAATTAAAAATTAATTTAAAAGAAAATGAAAGAGGATTTTACCTCTTGAACTTCTTCTTGTTGAGAACCTCTTTAAGGCCCTTGTTTTAGGCCTTTTGGTGAGACCAAAAGGTCTTGGATGTGGGGAAAAGTATTGGGAATGTAATTTGATATAAATTAAACAACATACAAGGCTTTGTAGGGGTGATAAGAAGAGGTGGTGAGGGGTGGTATTTATAGAGGAGGAGAGGTGTGTTTTTTGATTATTTTATTCATTAATTTATTATTTTTGCTGAAGACTATGGATTGTTTTGATTCCAGAGAATTAATAAAGTCTATAGAGAAGGAGATTTCGATATTATTGTTCTTAAATCATCAATGACTCAATAAATAGTGTATTTTAACTTATAATGTTTTATACCATAATTTACTATATATCATTATTCACCAAAAATTTAAATATTTTATAAAAATAAAAAAAAATCACCCAAACCAATTTTCAAAAGGTAGAATTAAAAAATTAACTCCATTTTATGAAAATAATTTTTTAAATATGTTTAAATTAAGTTTTATTTAAAATCACCATTTATTCAAAAAATACCAATTTTAAAATTATAACTTTTTTATGTCACTTTTAAAAATTAATTAAGGTATCATAAAATTATATTATAAAATGGAATTAATTTTTGGATTCATCATGTAAAAATTTTCATTAGTTTATTTTTTGGGAATTTTCTATAAAAATTTATTTTTAGTGAATAATAAAAATTTTATTTTTTTACTTAAATTAAATATAATTATTATCAATTTTATAAATTTAATCAAGTAAAATGGATGTGATTTTTGGAATTAAGTTTTATAAATTATTCAAAAACTTAAATTTCATTTTTTATTATAAAAATAAGTTACTATGGTAAATGTTAGTCACCACAATAAAGGTTAAAATGAGGTAATGTTTTTAAATCAAGTGGTAATATCAAAAAATATCCTATACCCTTAAAAATAAAAGGGTGTATATGAGATTTATTGACCATAAATTATCTTTTAATCTGAAATTTTTAATTTTGAATCCATTTTACTCTAATAATTCTTGCCTTTATGTATTAAGAAATTAATATTGACAATATTGCCACCCCTCTCACCTATGAAAGTTCCCATTGACCACGTCACTTATCCTCAAACCCAAATCCTTATATCTTGAAACAATATAAAAAAACCCCTCCAAAAACCTATTTACCATGTACTAAAGGTTCTTGGATAACTAAAATAAAAATCTAATAAGGTTTAAGGAGTGGTATAATGTGGATATCAAAAGAAGAGGTAATTATTTTAACCAAGTCCTTAAAGTTTTTTTTATCCCAAATCTATAAAATATATTATTAACATAATAATATAATTAAATATGTATAATTAATATACTAAAATGTTATTATGTTGATGGAAAAACTATTATATACCTTCCTCCCATCAATTTGAAAATGAAAACATCACCCATGTTATGGTCAGACTACCATCTTTATTAACAAAATATTTCATTTTTCATCACTAATTTACATGAATGGTTTTAAAATTATATTTAATTAATAAATATTATATTTATAACATTATTAATATTTTTAATGATAAAATATATATTATATTAATAATATTTACAATAATTGGTTCTTATAAATTTAATCGCCTAAAATGAGCATACCGATATACTTTTCTTAATTTGAATTTATTTTTAACAACCTATTGTAATGTATAAGTTTTGTACCACTATAATGATAAATAAAATATATCTAATAAATTATGAATAATATGAAACTATTTTATAACTTCTTTGACCATGGTCAACATACCAAAGCAGTTTTGGAGAAATTGATCGAAAAATCCCAAGAAGCCGATGAGAGAAAAATAAAATAAAATAAATGAATGAAATATAACAATAATTTGAACATAAAAATGAATTATACATTAAAAAGGTTCATAATAATTTAATTAATAAAAATAATTTTTTATTTAAGAGGTTATATGTAGACACTGAGTGAGTCGGGACTTGAGGTAAGGGTTCTTTGTCTGAATTTTAATTTATTGAGACATGTTTCTTATTATGAACCAATTTACATTTATATGGTGTAAAAATATCCTTAATTAATTATTATATATTAAATAATTTATTACTATTGGAAGTTACAATTTCAGTTAATCTCTTATTATTCCTTGTCCTTTGATTCTAATATTACCTAAGTCATAAGGGTTATTATGGTCTTAATTTAATTCCATTAATTTATAACCATTATTATTAAACTTTAATATATTATGTTTGGTTTATCCCACAACATGTTTTAATTATATTAAATTTAATATTTATTTTCAAGGTTTTACAATTCTTATTATCATTTCACTTCCCTTTGGTTCACAATTCAACTAAATGGTTTCTTGTATGTAAAGTCAACCTTCTCTCTTGATTACGGTTAGTAATATTTTTCCCCATGTTCATATTATTAATATTGTTTCAAGAATATTTATATATATAATTCAAATATTTATTAAGGTTAATTTATACTATATTTTAACTTCATTAAATTTTATTTAAAATGAATATTTTTAATATTTTTCACATGGGTCATTTTTGACTTTCTTTTAAAAAGTATTAAATGAATATCATTTTTAACATTTACCACATGTGAAAATTTTCTCTATTTTGTAACAGATTTTATTACTAAATAATCCTTTTGAAATTTATAAGGTTTTTCAAAAAATAATATTCCGAATGTTCTATGATTTTTTTATTTTAAACATAATGGTCAATGTTTTAAAATAATAAATAAATAGATTTCATTATACATATGTATATTTTATATTGAAATGAAAATTTTCTTTATTTAAGACTATTTATTTTCAAGATTCCAATATGTCATATTCTTTTTAAATTAGGTGTTTTAATGTCCCCTTTTTATCCCATGAAATGGATTTTTGAAGTGACATAGGATTTTTTTTACAAACATATTAAAAAATATTTATAAAAAATATTTTTTTTTAATTTCACTTATATTTTATTCTCAAACTCTAAAAGATCTATCTCTTTTGGAGTTATATTTCAAGTATTTACTTATAAATTATATAATGAATTGAAAGTTTATATATTTCTTTATTAATAAATATTATGTTCTCTTCAATTATTCATCTCTCTATTAGCTTTATTTTTCTTCTTTATGACCAAATTATTTAATTTCATGGATATATTATAGATCAATTAAGATTCCCTAGACCAAAACCCTCAGATATGTGCTAAAGAAACAAAATTTTATGACCATATTTTATATCAAGTGAGATAATCCAAGCTCAATATATATATATATATATATATAATATTTTCATAATTAAAACATTATATTTCATAAATAATCTTACAACCCAAAAATATATTGGTTTATTATCTTAAAATATTATCTTAATTAAAATTTTATTTCATATAATTTCTTAAAAATATCCCATAACACCTCTACATTAGAATTTATTCAATGCATAATATAGAAATTAATTCCATGGGGAAGGGGAAACAAAATAAGGGGTATGATCAACCACTCCGTAAGGAAAAAACTTATCAAGACATCATTAAAGTTTAGATCATATGCGTATGAGAAAACATGAGAATAAGAGAAATATTTGATATGAAGGAATATAAAAACGTAATATTTATCCATAAATCATGATAAAAGGATATATAATGTAATGGTTCATACCCTTCAAACTCATTACTTGGTATTTTCTTGTGTTTAGAGGTGTAATAGAGGCTAGAGATGAGTTTTACATCATAGGGGACAACATACTGTAGTAGTTGGAATGGTTATATCCATTTTATTCCTTGGATATATGAGAACATGGATGACTATTTTGGATGATCATTTTAGAAAAGTGAATGTTTTGATGTTTGATGTGTGGCACTTGGTTTACCACAATGAGGGAAACCCCCATTTTCGCCATTTTCAAAGCTGTTTTGAGCTATTCATAAAGGTGTGTTAAGGTTTTTTTATTCCATATAAAGGTATAACCTATATTATATTATATTAAATATTTATTAAGGGTAGTGTTATCTTTACAAGTGTTATATCTTCTATATCATGTAAAGGTATGGCCTCTTGGTGATGGGGTGCACCATGGTAAGTAAAATGGTTTAAATAGCTATTTTAGAAAAAAAAATTCATCGAGATTCCATATGTAAAAAATGGGGACCATTAAAATTTCTTAGTTTATCTATTTTGATGGGTGTGTTGGTGAGTTGAGGTGGAAGTGAAGAAAATAAAAGGTTTCACTTGAGGGAGAATAAAATAAATAGATAAATCTCACCATTCCATAGTTCTTGGAATTATTGGCCAATGTAGTGATGGATTTATCCTTATACCATGGTGGAAGACATGGTCCCATTCAAGAGAGATTTTTTTAAATTCATAGAAATTGGGTGGTTAATTTGATTCAAAATACATGTTTATGGATTTCCCTTATGACAGGATTCCCCATAGGTGTAGTGTGACTCACTACACTATTGTGTAAGCCTTTGAATATTCATCTCTTAATAATGGAATGAGATTTCCTTATTTTTATTTTATATCTCTTATCATGAACCCTATTTGACTCATTGGATTATAAACATCATCCAGTCAAAAATTTAGAGGATTCTAACTCCTAGGATCATCATATCATTCCTCTTGAATTGAGGCAAGGGATTCAAGACATTATACATTATATTTTTTTATAAATTATGAGACAACCATATTTTTCTTTCTTTTTAATTAGTATAATTCATCTTAAATAATATGAAATAAAATAAAATATGAGATTGAAGATATTGAAGTTGTGAATTATTATCTTATCTATATTTGTACTTTATTTTCATGTTTTTTTTCTAATCATAATTATATATTAAGATAAAGTAATGAAAAATAAAATAATAATATGACGAAGAAGGGATATAGGATCTAATGGGAATAATTGTGGTTCACACTTGAATATTCTTTGATAATTGAACCCTTTATTTATATTAAAGAGAAATTATTTTATGTTTTGTTATTGATATGATACCCTATTTATTCTGTGAACCAATTTCAATTGAAATCCTAATTATTTATAGGTCTAAATTCTGTGAAATTATTACATAAAATAATGCCATGTTTTAATGTTGGAAGCACATTATATAATTCATTGATAAGTGAATTTGGTAAATAAATGGGTTGTTTGGATAATCATCAATTGAACTATATTTATGTTGAACCATGCATTATATATGCCTAAAAATAGGTTTATTACTTGTTAAGGTGTGGTTTTAGATGGATTTTATGGTGGTTTTGATGTGTTTGGTATATTTAAGATATGGAATGCAATGTTATTGGTAAATGCTGTTCGATAGATAGTGAAGAGATGTGTTATTACTGCCCACTAATATGGTATGATATGGTTTGGAATTGGATTAATAATCTATAAATAAAAACATGGATTGAATAAGGTAATAGAGGGATTTTCATTTAATAAGGTAAATATATTAGGCTATAAAATTAAGTAGATACTATCTATAATTGAAATATAGATGTTTAAATAAATGATTAATGTAATAAATAAATATAGTCAATGTATGAGAGTGTTTTGTAATTAAAAATGGAATAAATGGTGAAGTTCATAAGAGTTGAAATTGTTGTCAATATGGATTGAAGTTCATAAGAGTTTCATTTTTTGTAAATGAGAAGTTAATATGTGAATGAAAGGTATTGATGAAGAAGTTGGTGAAGACTTGGAGAATTGTTGTTGATCACTTAATCAATTCTCTAATAGGATACAAGTCTGATGATTGTATAACTGATCATAAGTTTCAAGACTTGTATCAATGTGATACATTATTACAACACCTTAATAAGACCATGAAATACTCAATTTCATGAGGAGTAAGAAGATCAATCCAATGGATTCGAATTGGATGAAGGTTTTTTACAATATCAGATGATTTTTTAAGCTAGTACTCAGAGTCCAAGACATGTGTTAATGGAGAACACATCCCTCACAATAAGGAGAAGCCATGCATTATGTTTTAATGCATGAGGCATAAATAAATTATCCATGCATCATCTATGGTTGGATTAAAGGAATATAGAAGATATTTGGAATTATAATTCCAAAAAGAAAAAGAAGAAGAAGAGAAGAAGGTTGGTGGTTTGAAATTCTAGAGATAATGAAGAAGGTTTCCATGAATTATTATTTAACTATACACTTGGTTCTTAACCAAGTATATAATATGGCCTTACATAAAAAGAAGGGGCGAACCATGGAGGGCCAGCTGAGGACCTCACCTTAAGCACAAGCGGGACCCAAGGGTCAACCATGCTTGAGGGAAGCCCTCAAGGCTAGCCCCGCATGAAGCAGGGCATGAAGGACATGTATAATCCCACAGGAGCATGCACGGTGATCAACCCATGCTCTCAAGAAAGCATAGTGGGTGCTAGGTGCATGCCCGAGGAGCAGAGTGGGTGATAAGAGTGCGTCCACAGGGTGAACATGGTACATGGTGGTACCATGGAGTGAGAGAGGATAATTATAAGCATCGAATGCCATGGATTGATATTTAAATCACACTAAAGCCGCAACACATTTCGATGTGGGATGAATTTTTAAAAACACAGACACAATTGTGTCCGTCCATTAGATCTCGTGCAGGATCTCAACCACACGATCTATCCCGCCCTCTATGTTCTAATCTCCACCATCCGTGATTGATCCTAGTCGATCCAATGGTCAAGGAGAGACCCCGAGGTCATCTTCAACATCAAGCCATCCTGACCCTACTGTTTGATGCTGATGAAGCCGATCCACTGAGATCGAGCTCCCAACCACTATTGAAGCTCAAATTTAGTGCTTGATGATTGTCCAGATGAACAGAATACATGAATGAATTATAATTTTCATGCATGAATTAATATGAAGAGTTCTAATGAAGGCCGAAGAAATAGAAGGTGTTAGGCCACATCAGGTTTCTCAAGTGCTCAAGAAGATATTTTGCATGCATTCTTAAATGCATGCACATGATGTAGGCACCGAGAAATAAGAAGTTTACATTGAATGGAAAGAAACTAAGACTTACAACCGTATCTTGATCTACGTATGAAGATTTCAAAAATGCTATATATCTCGGGAATTTAAATATTTCAAACTCGCGGTTTTAAACGTGATGATCACCTTTAAAAGGAGGATTAAAAGCCATGAAAAGGTTGCTACCATTCTTGAAGAAAGGTGCTTCTATTTCTCCAAAGAAACAGAGCAACCATGAACCCCTCCGGTTCGCGAAAGGCAGAAGGTTTTCGCGCAGCCCACCTATGTGAAGAAAGAAATCCACACATCTCTTGCGTGGAGGAGTTCCGTGCATCCCTTGTGTGAATAGAAGAACCGTTAATCCCTTGGTTCATGAAATAACTCACACCTCTGTGCGAAGTTCCTGCAAGCACGCGATAGGTTATTTGAACCCTCGTTGTATCTTTGTGAGGAGTAGATCACGATTAAAATAACCAGTGCAATTGCACCATTGTTGTGCCCTTGAGAAGATAAAACCAATAACCTCTTTGGTTCTATGAAAGAGACTCTGATGCACCCAAATCATGAAGGAGTAGAACTCATGGACCCTAGTTTGAACGAAGAATAAGAACTGTGTGCTCCTATTTTTCATGAAGAAGAAGAACTTGAGGACTTGTGTTTTTACAAAAAAAAAGGAACACATGCATGAGGCCAAGGATTTGATAACCTCTTGAGAATAAAAACTAACACATAAACCATCCACATACCCATTCATGTTGTGTGTGAAAGAATAATAAAAATAAGATTTCATGCATAGTGGAGTTCATGTGCATGTAAACATAAGAACAAAGTGTGTGTACACATGTGAATAAAGAGGAAGAAATAAAAAGAAAACACACCCTTTGAACCCTGATTAAAAAAAAGTTTGTGTGTGCTAAGACCCAAAAGAAGAGAAAGAGAAGATATTTTTTGTGTGCTCAAAGTGTTTTTATAGGTTTTCACACAAATAAGAAAAGGTTTGTACATGCATTAATGCATGCACATGAACACATGAAGACACTTAAAAGAATAATCAAGATTTTTAGTGCACATGTGTAAACAAGAAGAAGCAATTCCATGCAACTAATTCATGAAGCATAATCAATTTTAATGATGCTAAGTGAGTTGTTCCTTAGTGTTTGAATAATCATATAAGTGTATGTGATTATTACTAAGAAAACAAGGAGAAGTTTTAGTGCATTTAGTAGTTTCACTAAGAATAAGAAATTGAGATATCCAAATACAAGAATTATTGGATCCCATGCAATCTATGCATGAAGTGAATGAAAACTGAGGATAAAGACAGAGTTAAATAAGATCTTATATTTGATTTTATAGTGTTTTAGAATCCAATAAGGTAGAAATAGGTGATATTGTTTAGGATTATTCTTGAATTATTTAAGAGGTTGTGTGCACCACTTGCACAAATATAAGTGAGGCCAGGTCTTCATTAGAAGAAAAAATAATTTCCTGAGCATTGTTGAACTGAGAACTGATCAACTCAAGTGATCATAAATATTGATCAAGGCCAACAGACCTTACCAAATGTTGTTGAAGTTACTTGAAGATATTCAAAGGCAAGTGTGATTTAGCAAGCCTGTGTGAAGAGACCAGAAGATTATATACAGTGAATCAAATAAGAACTTAAATAAGGAAGCTTCTCATGTGAATCAAAATCTAGAAGACCACTGTGAGATTCAGGGAGGAGAAGAAGTCTTCAGTGGGACTCTAAAGTAGGCCAGTGGGACTCTGGTAACACTATGTGAAGTATTATAATGAAACTCTTGTGGGAATTAGGAGAGATACAATGGGACTTTGTATTGACTATTGTAATTACTAACCAAATTATAGTGGATAATCTATGTTGGGGTGAATAAACAACACAAAAAGGAGTAGGTCTTTGAACCAAACCTTGTAAATCCTTGTGTTTAGTTCCCTTACATTTACATCATCATTTGAGGTAAGGCAGAGTGAAAAGAAATTGGATCGAGGTTTTAACCATCCATAGAGGTTTAATTTAAAATAATCAATTAGTAAAAATATTTAAAGGGATCAATGATTCACCCCTCCCCTTCCTAGTGATTCATACTGATCTGGGAACTTCAATTGGTATCAAAGCGAAATTTACCTCTAAAATATCCAAGGGAATCTTTATAAAGTATAGATTTTAGGAAATGAGTGAGCAACCTCGAATGGATATTTCTACCAAGAATCAAAAAAATGAAAAGAAGAAACAGACAAGGAAGATAAAGAAGCATATTACTACTAATGGAGAGACACCTTCTACTAAAAGTAATATGAAAGGTAGAACATGTGATAATAATTTTTATTATTTTGATGAAGTCTTCTCAAGCTGTGATGATGATATATCAATTAGCGATCTTTAGACTACACTCAAATATCATCCGAAGAAAGTCCCTAGAGAAGTGTCAAGACACATTGCTGTAAGCATTAGTGCTCTTCAAGATGAAAAATTACAACTTGAAGAATAAGCTAATGACATGGAAGAAGCACTGGTTAAAAGGTTTGGAATATCCAACACTCTCACAAAACTAGTGAAGGAAAAGGAAGAAAAAATTTATCGTTACAATGAAAGGAATACTCAAGTTACTAAATAATTACTGGGAATTATTTGTGAGAAATAATTCTTTGAGATTGTATTTGTATAATCTCTCTATGAATTTGAAAAGTTTCACATAGTTTACATGGTTTTTAAAGCTGCTCAACTAGAATAAAAATCCAACAAGCTAAAGGATCTTGACATCACTTTGCAAAAATTTAGAAATGTGCATTAAGAAAAAATAACAATACTGAAGAAGAATTGATAAAGTAATCTTAGATCAGTTGAGGATGGGAAGAACTCTCTCAACATGAAATGTTTAGAATTGGAGGTGAGATTGAAAAATACGCAATCACCCCAAGATGAAACTTCCCAATCAGATGAAAGAAGATATGTTTCTACTCAAGTTTGCATCGAGGAATATAATTCCAAAATAAACATCATATCGTCCTCTAATCCAAGGGAAACATCTTCCAAGAAGAAGGTATCCCATAACCCAGTTATTTCTATTTCTATCAATACAGTTTCATCAGCAAGTATAGGTTCAAAACCAAAAGCTGGGAATATGTGTATTGATAAAAATGATGATACATACATCAAAACATCAAGGGTGGATACTAGAATGATTAAGAATATAAACTCCTATAAGGATGCTTCAAAGAAAGAAAGACAATTCCAAAAAAAATGCGCTAAATTTAGCCAGACTGATACTACAAGAAAAAGGAGGAGATTTTTTGGCTATTGGCTGTGTTGTTGGAAGTTTGGGAATCAGGCCAATGATTGATGACATGATTTTTTCAGCATATAAAAATTATTTAAGGCCTAAATTTAGGGAAATTAGATCTGAAGAAATGAAGCAAACTATAATTCTAAGGAAGAAAACATAGATGAAGAAGAATCTGTCCATCAAGAAAAGATTTGAATATCTTTAAGACTTTTGTGATAATTGAAACAGAGGTGTCCATAGTAATGGTAAGTGTTGGTTTAGTCCTACCATTCCTCAAGAATATGTTTATAAGAAGCATATACCACAAAAAATATAGGAGAAATAAAAATTAGTTAAAAAGTCTTCTATTGGGAATATGAAAAACACTAAAGTCAAGAAAACTGTGAAACAAACTATTACCAAGAGTAAGTCTAATATGGATTCTAAGAATTTCATCTCAATGAAGAAAATATGATTCTACTTTGTAAAGAAAGTCCATACCATGAATCACTGCAAACAAGCCACTAAAATGAATGTAAGAAAGATGAAACTAAAAGAAGAATCAATCTAGAAGAAGATGGGATTGACTGAAGAAATTTCTAAATATAATAAGTTTCCTAAGATAGGTAACGTTAAGACAATGCAGAATACATTTGGAAGCTTAAATTTAGAAAATTTTAAGGAGTGTTTAAATATCTTTCCTAATCAATTACAAATTTCTAGAGTAATGAAAAGAGTTGAAGATGAAATACTAGATAAATATAAGGTAAAGGGAAAACATATCATTTCACATGAAATAGAATTAGAATTTCATAAGAGGTTGTTAGCACATGATAACCCAAGTGTCTCACAACTACTGTGTGGAAGGTTCAAGAAGGCTGGACATCATGAAAACAAATGTATAACTATTTTACTAGGTCAAATGGAGATGCTGAAAATTGAAGAACATACACTAGTGGAAACTACTTCACTACTAGATGAAGTAAAGGCAAACAATCCACAAAATATGAAGGTGAATGAAATTAAATGGTCCATGATGACAAAGAAATATCAAAATTCCAAATGGAGAGGATACATCAACATGAAGAGTATCAGACACTTTAGAGCTGCAAGGAAAGAAGTTCTTGGGTTGAGAGAAAATTCTCAGCCCCAATGATTTTATTAAGAAGCTCACAAGTGTTCCATATTATTCCCTTATATTTTTTGTACATGTGTTCTTTCATTGCAGGGAATTGAAGATGAAGGTCATTCCTATAATGATAGTTGAATGAGCAAATTGGAGAACAACAAGTTGGACTCATTATTCATGATTTGATAATAACTTGAAAGGTTCCACAATGGAATATTATCAACATGAATATCTTGAAGAATATATGATGATATTTTCCACCATGATGAATAAATGGTATTGAACCCCTTGAGGAGGAGACAAAATGAAGTAAATGATATCAAGGATTATGTCAAGACAAACCATTCAAATTCATATCATCTCAAGAAGTTGAAACTTCAGGTATTCCAATCACACATTCATCCCTTGTTCTTAATTGTATTTATCTTGTCAATTAAGGGGGAGTGTTTGATTGATGACAAGATGAGATGAAAGGGGGAGATTTATCTTTAAATTGAAACTTTTAATATGTTTGGTGAAGTATGTGAAGGATTTATCAATTTATTGATAAATCTCATTATCTTTAACCCCTTTTTCACGAATTGAACTATTCTGAGCATGATATCACATGTATGGTTGTTTATGGACAACACTGAAAACCTTGGTCATAGCTCTCTTGTTTTCTAAACTGGGTTATCCCATGTAGAATTAGAGTTGATTAACTAAAGGCTCTTTGCTAAGTGAACAATGTGAAATCATCCCGCTCTCAGAAACATTCCAAAATATATTATTCAACGGGCGGAGGACAAGTTTTTGAATAGACCCCACTAACACCTTTTCATTTGGTTGACAATAAGGGGGAGAAAATTTTGGCACACATATTGACCTATTCAAAGTGTGCTTAAGTGATATTGACAACAAAATACAAAGGGGGATATTGAAGTGCATAAGAGTTGAATTTGTTTTCAATATGGATAGAAGTTCATAATATTTTCATTTATTTTCAATGAAAAGTCAATATGTGAATGGAAGGTATTGATGAAGAAGTTGGTGAAGCCTTGGAGAATTGTTGTTGAGAACTCGATCAATTCTCTAAGAGGATACATATATGATGATTGTAGAACTGATATTAAGTTCCAAGACTTGTATCACGGTGATATATTGTTACAACACCTAAAGAAGACCTTGCAATACTCAAGTGAATGAAGAGTAAGAAGATCCATCCAATGGATTCTAATAGGATGAAGGTTATTTACAATATCAAATGATTTTTTGAGCTAGTACTTAGAGTCCGAGACATATGTTAATGGATAAAACATCCCTCACAATAAGGAGAATCCATGCATTATGTTTTAATGCATGAGGCATGAATAAATGATCCATGCATCATCCATGGTTGAATTAAAGGGATACAGAAGATATTTGGAATTCTAATTACAAAAATAAAAAGAAGAATAAGAGAAGAAGGTTGGTGGTTTGAAATTACAGAGATAATCAAGAAGGTGGCCATGCATTATTCTTTAACTATACACTTGTTTTTTAACCAAGTATATAATATGGCCTTACAAAAAAAGAAGGGGCTAAACATGGAGGGCCAACCGAGGACCTTACCTCAAGAACATGTGGGACCCAAGGGTCAACTGCACTTGAGGGAATCCATCAAGGCTAGCCCCGCATGAGGTAGGGCATGCAGGTTGTGTATAATCCCGTAGAAGCATGCATGGTGATCAACCCGTGTGCACAAGCATTCATAGTTAGCGCTAGGTGTGTGCCTAAGGAGCAGAGTGAGTGCTAAGAGCGCGCCCGCAGGGTGAACATGGTACGGGGAGGTACCATGGAGGGATAGAGGAGAATTATAAGCATCGACTGTTGGAGATTTATATTTAAACCACACTAAAGTCGTGAAACGTTTTGATGTGGGATGGATTTAAAAAAACAGACGCTATCACGACCACCCATCAGACCTTGTGAAATATCTCAACTACACGATCTATCCCGTGCTCCATGTTATAATATCCACTATCTGTGATCGATCCTAGTCAATCCAATGGTAAAGAAGAGACCCTGAGGTCATCTTCAACATCTAGCCATCCCGAACCCACTATTCTCTGTAGATGAAGCCGATCCACCAATATAGAGCTCCCGACCACTGTTGAAGCTCAAAGTTAGTGCATGATGATCAGCCAGACGAACCAAATACATGCATGCATTAAAAGTTTCATGCATGAATCAAGATGTAGAGTTAGAACGAAGGATGAAGTAACTGAAGGTGTAAGGCTATGTCATGTTGCTCAAGCGCTCAAGAATATGGTTCGCGTGCATTTTTAAACTCATGCACATGGTGTAGGTACCAAGAAATTAGGAGTTTACATTGAACAGAAATAAACTGAGAATTACAGCCATATCTTGATCCATGTATGAATATTTCAAAACACTGTATATCTTAGGCATTTAAAGATTTAAACCCTGCAGTTTTGAACACGCTCCTCACCTATAAAAGGAGGAGCCCAAGACATGAAGAGATTGCTTCCATTATCAAACAAAGGTTCCCCTGTTTCTCCAAAGAAACAGAGCAACCGCAAACCCCTCTGTTTCCTGAAAGGAAGAAGGTTTGTGCGTAGCCTACCTACGTGAAGAAGGAAAGATGAACATCTCTTGTGCGAAGGGGTTCCTCGCATCCCTTGCGTAAAGAGAAGAACCCTGATCCCCCTAGTTTGTGAAATAACTCTCACCTCTATGAGAATTTTCCACAAGCATGAGATAGGTTCTTTGAACCCTTGTTGTGTCTTTGTGATGAGTATCCCATGGGTAAAACAACCGATGCACTTTTACCCTTATTGTGCCCTTGTGAAGATAGAACCAAGAATCTCCTTGGTTCTGTGAAGGAGACTCTCACGCACCCGAAGCACAATGGAGGAGAACTCATGCTCCCTAGTTTTCATGAAGAAGAAGAACCATGACCTCTTGTTTTTCATGAAGAAGAAGAAATCGAGGCCTTGTGATTTTACAAAAGAAAAGGAACAAATTCATGAGGCCGAGGCTTTGATAACCTATTTAGAAGAAAAACTCAGACATACACCACCCCCATACCCATTCAGATTGTGTGTGAAAGAAGAAGAAAAAGAATAGTGCATCATGGTGGAGTTCATGTGCATGTAAACATAAGAACAAAGTGTGTGTGCACATGCGAAGAAGGAGGAATGAATAAAAAGAAAACACACCCTTTGAACCTTAATTAAAAAGAACAATTGTGTGTGTGCTAATACCCAAAATAAGAGAAACATAAGAGATTGAGTGTGTGCTCAAAGTGTTTTTAGAGGTTTTAAAACAAATAAGAAAAGGTGTGTGCATTCATGCATGCATGAACATGCACACATGAAGAAATTTAAAATAAGAATAAAGATTGTTTGTGCATGTGTGTAAACAAGAAGAAGAAATGACATGAAACTCATTCATAAAGCATAATCAATTCAGATGATTCCAAGTGAGCTAATCCTCAGTGATTGAATAATCATATAAGTGTATGTAATTATTACCAAGAAAACCAGGAGAAGTTTTAGTGCATTCAGTAGTTCCACTAAGAAGAAGAAATTGAGATATTAAAATACAAGAAGTATTGTATCCCATGAAATCCATGCATGAAGTGAATGAAAACCGAGATTGAAGCCAGATAGAGTTAAAGAAGATCTTATATCTGAGTTTACAGTATTTGAGTATCCATGAAGGTAGAAAAAGATGGTATTGTTTAGGATTATTCTTGAATTCCTGAAGAGGTTGTGTACACCACTTGAACACCTATAAGTGAGGCCAAGTCTTCATCAGAAGAAGAAAGAATTTCTTGAACATTGTTGAACTGAGAATTGATCAATTCAAGTGATCAGAAATATTGAGTAAGGCCAACTGACCTTACTAAAAGTTTTTGAAGATCCTTGAAGAGATTCACAAGCAAGTGTGATTCAGTAATCTAATGTGAAGAGAGAAGAAGATCATATACAATGAATCAAAGAATAACTTAAAGATAGAAGATTCTCATGTTACTTGAGAGCTAGAAGACTCCTGTGAGATTTAGGGAGGAGAAGAAGTCTTCAATTGGACTTTGAACCAGGCTAGGGGGACTCTGGTAACACTGTGGGAAGCAGAATAAAGAACCTCCTATGAGACTTAGGAGATATACAATGGGACTCTGTATTGACCATTATAATTACTAACCTAATTATAGTGGAGAATCTGTGTTGGGCACTACCACAAAAATAGTTTTTCGCAGCGCCCCCCCATTATCAACGCTAACGAAAAAGCACTGATAAAGGGGGGGTGACTTTATGAGTGCTCAAAGAAGCGCTGATAAAGGGTGCATTTATCAGCGCTAAAAAAGCGCTGATAAAAGCACCCCTTTATCAACCCTTTTTTTTAGCACTGATAAAGGGACCCCCCTTTATCAGTGCTTTTTTTAGCACTGATAAAGCGACCCCCTTTATCAGTGCTTGTTTAGTAGCGCTGATAAAGGGGGGGGGGGGGGCTTTATCAGCGCTTTTTTTAAAAGCGCTGATAAAGGGTCGACTTCAATTTTTTTTTAAAAATATATATTAATATATTAATATATAAATATAGTTATATTGATATATAAATATAATATATAATTTTAAAATATATTTTAGATAAGTATAAATGTACATTTACACTTAATATACTTAATATATAAGATATTTAGTGAAAATCGCTTCTTAAAAAATTTAAAAAATATTTTTAATTAATAATTTGATAATTATTATGGTGTAATAGTCATTTAATAATAATTTGAAGACTAAAAAAATTAAAGAAATTAAAAAAAGATCAAAAATATGTTGAAAACGCAACTCAAACTTCAAGAAGCCATAACTTTTGATCCGAGTGTCCGTTTGAGCTCTACCACATATCAAATCGAAGCCTGCGATGATCTCTACGTCATTGTGACCGGGGGGACCCGGTCAAGGGATTTTCGAGGCCAAAAGAGGCCCAGAATGCCTCCAAAACCGAGTTTCTAGTCGGGGTACCCCGATTTTTAAACATTTTGTGGATTTTCAGCCTCGTTTAAGGGGGTATTATTGGATTTTTTGGTGGGGTCTGAATTTATTCTAAGGCATTACATTCATATTGATATTATGTATTTGAAATTTCATCATTTTTTATAATGCACTACTATTTATAATCAAATATATAACAATATATTCATATTTTTTATATATTCACACCTAAAAATTTGATTATAAATATAAATAATAAAATATATTTACATATAAAATATATTAGCTTTATCTAAATAATAAATAACACCAATTTTATTTAAAATACAAATATATGAATATTTATATACCTATATATTAATCTAATAATATATATATATATTAATCTAATAATATATATATATATTAATCTAACTATATATATATATATATATTAATCTAACTATATATATATTAATCTAATAACTATATATATATTAATATAACTACATATATATATATTAGTATTACTATAAATATATATCTTAATATCACTATAAATATATATATTAATATCACTATATATATATTAATATAACTATATATATATATTAATATAACTATATATATGTTAATATAACTATATATATGTTAATATAACTATATATATATTAATATAAATATATATTACTATACGAATAAATATAACTAAATATATATATATATATATATATAGATATATATTAATATAACTATATATATATTAATATAACTATATATATATTAATATAACTATATATATATATTAATATAACTATATATATATATTATAATATAACTATATATATATATATTAATATAAATATATATTACTATACGAATAAATATAACTATATATATATATAGATATATATTAATATAACTATATATATATTAATATAACTATATATATATATTAATATAACTATATATATATATATATATTATAATATAACTATATATATATTATAATATAACTATATATATATATATTATAATATAACTATATATATATATATTAATATAAATATATATTACTATACGAATAAATATAACTAAATATATAAATATATATATATATATATAGATATCATGAATTGGAAGACAAATGAAAATAGAGTAGTGGTAAAGGCTTAGGCACGCAGGGGGGAGGTCTCGAGTTCAAATCTTGGTGGAGGCAGGGGCACGCGCGCATAAGGGAATATAGCAGCAAGCGCTGTTAAAAGGTGAAGGGGGGGTGCGTGGGGCACTGTACTGGGGCAGAAAAGCGCTGTAAAAGGGGGGGCTTAAGCGCTATAAAAGACCCCCCGATTGGAAGTATTTTTTATTTTATTTTTAATTTTTTTTTAATTTTTTAATTATTTTTACCTTTTATCAGCGCTTTTTAAAAAGCGCTGATAAAAGGGGTCCTTTATCAGCGCTAAAACGAAAGCGCTAATAAAGGAAGCACTAATATATGGGTCTTTTATCAGTGATAAAACAAAGCGCTGATAAAGGGGACCCCCTTTATCTTTTCCGGCTTTATCAAAGCGTTTTCTAGTGCTGATAAAGGCCATATTTAGTGCTGATAAAAGCCGTATTTGTAGTAGTGGGGGTGAATAACCAACATAACAAGGAGTAGGTCTTTGAACCAAACCTTGTAAATCCTTATGTTTAGTGCCTTTACATTTACAACATCATTCGAGGTAAGGATGAGATACACAAGAATATTGGATCAAGGATTTAACTATCCATTTAGGTTTAATTGAAAATAATCAATTAGTAAAAATATTTAAAGGGATCACTGATTCACCCCCTCCCCCTCTCAGCGATTTACACTGATCTGGGCACTTCAAATGGAATAAAAATACTATTTTTTTTCAATGTAAAATATATAATTTTCTAAATGAACTCATATATGATAAGTTATATTTTCTTGTTATGTATTTTTGTGTGGTTATGGGATAGTTTTTTTTTATAGAGGAAATGATGGGTGTGGATGGATAATGGTGATGAAATTGAGGCATAGATTCAATTTTTAAGACTGTTAGCATACTCCCATAAGATGGGTATTGTGTGTGACTACCTTTAAATGTATTTTTTTTATGATTTCTATATATAACCCACCCAATTCAAGTACTTTATGATGATGCAAACTGTTTCGATTCGATGTGTTTTCACCAATATCTTGGTTGGTGAGGATGGATGGATGACTTCCCCCTCTTCCCAACTCTCCCTTTTAGCAATAGATGGGATATGATTGTTAAAGTTGGTGGCCTGTAACCAACTAATTTGTACTTTTATTCATTAAAAAATACCTTGTCACATATTGATTGCTCTTCTGCGTGACAATGCATGTGATAATGACGTAAGGATAACTGTTGCATTAAAGGGTCATAGCGGATCCCTGCTATGATGAGAACCCGGAAGTGCCATAACACTATTATTAAATATATGTTCTATGGATGGAAGATGTTATTTGAGGGGCATAAATAAAACATTCCATTAGGGGTGAGGACTCATAAAACTTTGAGGCACCTTCTCATGGTGTTCTCTCTTGGTAATATCCAGGAGGATATTATGAGAATGAGACCCGCCAGTAGGAAATCCAAATTTCACAGTGTCATTGGATGTTTCTATCTGCGGATGTGTGTATTGGTACTTAGAATTTAAGATTATTATTAATGGTTATTACAACTCATGCACTTAGATGTATTGATGAAAACTGTGATGACACACTGTTCGCAGCAAGGTAGGATACGTTGGGTGCGTCATGAGTAATACTGCATTAATAGATAATGCGAAAAAGGATTTATCCCTTACGTTCCATAACAGAAGTAGATATCTCAGGCCCTTTTATGGAATCTATATAGCCGAAATAAATCCATGTCCATGGTAAGGTATGGGTGAGTTCAATTCCGGGAAGTCAAAGAAAGAATAATCAAGCACATGAGTTGATGGCACTAGCATGCAACCCGCCTGATTAGAGATATCGAGACAAAGGGATTACATTACACGGTAAGCATTCGTATGAGGTGACACGTCAATGTAGTGTCAACTTATTTCTCTTGGGTATATTAACCCGTTGCTAGACAGTAATCGTGGACTTTAGGCAAGCCTGCCTAATGCCAACAAGAAAGAGGCCTAGAGGGTCACACACTAAGTGTGTCCATGCATCTCAGTTAAATATTAATTTAACAAGTTGAATAAATATTATTCCCGAATGTGGTTTAATAATAATTCATGGATGCCTGATCACATTTATTTCGACACTAGTTATTCGAGAGAATATATTGTGGGTGAAATAATATATTTATTAGAGAGTAATGCAGTTATATTTATTTCAGAAATAAATATCCATTACTCAAGGACTAATAAATGTGGTGGAGGAAATAAAGTAAAATGGAAAATAAAAGTACATGCTGTGTATATTGAATATACATGCCGTATATTTTTATGGAAAACGAGTACATGATGTGTATTAATGATTACACAACGTGTAGTTTTTCCAGTCGAGATTTTGAAGAAATAATATCATTTTATTAAATGATATTTATTATAATCAGCATGGGAACATGTCAAGGAATTAACCATTCAACATGGGGGTTTTCAATGAGAGTTAATGAAATAAATAAAACATGTAACACATTTTTTTATTGTCATAACTATATAACCTCAAACCCGATTATAAATATCCTCACAACCCCATCACTTTTCCCAATCATTTTGCACAAAAATTCTTGAGAATTCTTTGAAGACCGAAAGAACTCCTTCCTCTAAGAACGATCTCAAAAATGAAATAGATCCACCACCACAGGATCAAGGTGATCAAAGGCGGACATTGCAAGCGAAGGTTCTTTCACACTAGCACCCAGTGATCTCTTCGGCGATGTCCAGAGATACGTGGAGCATGTGTGGAACACCACTAGAGGAATTCTACACTTGGATTCTATGACGCAATGACAGATCACATCAGATCATGACCGAAGAAATCAATGAAGAAAGAATTTCACCAAGGTAATTTTTTTCAATTAATTAAATTAATTATAACTAACATATGATGATCCTATAAATGGTTTTGGGACCCTTATCTTTCTTTTCTTCTTCATTCTATTCTGAATATCCAGCGTTTTATTATCGTGAGGGATCTCAGATTGAACATTGTTTAACACTAAAATTAAAGTTGGGTACACCCACCAACGCACTTCCACTGCTCCCGGAACCTACAATGATAACTTTAGGTTGGTATGATCATGAATGGTGTGGGAGTGACCTGTGTTGTACCCAAAGATGAGATATTGAGTGGTGATGGATATGTGGTGGGGTCCATTCATGGTAGAAGGAGGGAATGAGGTTAATGTCCTTCATGTTCAAGATACCCTACTGTCATAGTCATATGATTTGATGGATGTGTTATGTGGTTGAAGAAAAGGGTATGTTACTTGATATATGGTTTTCAATAATTCAAAAATGAGATGTTGGACATTATGAGACTTGGGTAGGTAGGGCTATGAAGAGGATCACATTTGATAGGAAGGTATGTGAGCACAATAATTTTGATGTTGGGGCGTGAGAGTGAAAAAATACTGGGGAATTGGTTATAGGGATCCTATGATTATATTATTATGAGTTTATTTTATTATAATTGGATGTGATACTTGGTGAATAAGCCTTGGTGAGTCCAAAAATGGGTAATTTACCTAATTAGTGCATATTAGTTCTACTGTTTACTCATTGGGGTATTAGTAATCTTTTCTCACATTTACATGAGAGGTCCCAGGGAGGATCCTACGGAGTATACATGTTATGAATATATATATATATATATATATATTAGGTGACCAAGGGGGATTTGGTAGATGAGTTGGCCTATACTAGCTTGGATTTGGGAGTTTCTGTTTGAGTTGCTACTTATGATTTGTTTTGAATTTTATTTTGGTGATTTATTCTATATGAAATGACATACATTATTTTATTTATTTCTATGATATATTGGTTTATTTATATTATTTTGTGTTGATCATTGGTTTCCATCGTATCTACTATCCTTAAATTACATTATAAGTCCAATTACTCCAATAATATGTTTTATACCCTCAGCATTAGTCACTAACCTAGGGCCTATTAGAGGTGGTATTTAAGGGAAATTCCTTCTCTTCATTTCTATCCCAAGAGAGGTACCAATAGAGTGGGTGAGGTGGGTGGGGGGATCATAAAAGAGAGGCATCCGAGGTGATGATTAAGAGAAAAGATGTATATTGGATTAGGAACTATGAGGATTGCATAAGTTGGTAGAGAAATAGTATTATTTGATCATGGTTCATGACATAGTTCATAAGGGATGATAAGGATATAATATTTTAAGGCTCCTCATGGTCCAACATAATGAATTAGAGTCCTTTGAATGATCAAGTCAAGTAGAACTACATTAAATTTAGAGACCTAAGAGAGGATTATGAATCATATATGTTTAAACTTGTTTTTGAATGAGGTCATCATTAGAATTAAATGGACCTAATTAAATTAATTTGAATGAATTATGTGCTACCAGGCTTAGGGATTTGTCTTATGTTGTTAATTTAAGTCATGTATTTAAGAATATGAAGATATGGTATACCTTCACCATCACAAAACATTATTTTCACGATGCATTTTAAAATAATGTGGTAAAATATGGTCTACCCAAAGTGAAAAATATATTGATTCTGTGGATGGATTTTATTGATTTGTATACTTTTAACAGCTCTGTTTATATTGATATATATGATTTTATTGTTTGAGGAGTATAATATAGTGTTGAATTATTTTCTTAAATTAATGATATTCACTTATTGTAAATGGTAAATGAAATCATTAAATCTTTTATAGTGTTTATTTGGTTGCGTTCTTATTAATTATAGATTTATTAATAAACCCAAAGCATATTTAAGCTCAATAATGTATTTTTTTCAACCTCATGATTTAGGTTTCATGTTATGTGTTCATTTGAATTATTTAGTTCTTAAATTATGTATACTAATGTTAACATGAAAAAAAATATTTGAAATTTTTATCTAGTGATGGTTGAACTGTTAGCACCTTTCTTTGCATGATAGCTTATGTTAGTTAAAATATTTAACCATGACTAATTTAATTTCCTTAAAATCATGATGTTTTTTGTTTATCAACAAGAGACATGTTTTCTTTTAAAAATATTTATAATTGTTTTCAATGTGATCTTCTAATTGTTTTAGAGTGTTTTATAAAAATTTCTATCAACCACATTATTTAAAAGGAAATCTAAGAGTTTCTATTAAAATTGTTTTGGAAGTTGATTTAGAAAAATATTACCATCTAAATGATTTTTGTTTACATAAGTTTTTTAATAAATGTTTTTCAAGGAATAATTTTCATGTTTTAGAAGATTAAATTTTTCTTTAAGGTCATTTCAAACATTCTTTAATAATTTAAATTCTATATGGTGCACATTTGAATTTTGGTTTTGATTTGTGAATGTGTGGTGAGTGTTTAATTATGCTAAATTATAATGATATTATATGGTATTAATGATTATAATTCATTCATTTTAAATTGATTCATACTAATTAAAAAAAAATCTTTGTTATAATTTAAGAAATGATGATATTCTTTACTTTATTTAATAAAATATCATGATTAGTTTTAAAATATAAAACTTAAAGCATGTTAATTCACAAGCATGAATTAGTATTGTCTAAAAGATCATTGTTTCCATGATTTTTTTCTATAATAATTTTCTTAATTAAATATGTCTTAATGGTAATATTTTTTTAAAGATATGTTTAAAAAATATGTTTTGGATTTTTTATTATTTTTTGATGTGAAATTTTATTTCATGTGCCAAGATAAATTGATTAGAATTAGTAGTAGGTTATAAGTACGGTCCATTTAATTAAATATAATTATAAGAGTTGTGAATTATTATTATTTATATTGTATTACTTAAGTAAACATTTTAATTCATTCCTAAAAAATATTTTATTTGAATGAAATTAATGAATTTGGATTTAAATTGAGTAATAATTTACTGAACAATAATAATATACACTGTAAAATGCTTTTTATATAATAATTATAACTTATGAATACCTATTATTCATTCCATATTAAGAATGGTAAGTTCCAAAAGTTATAAATTAAATATGTTTTATGATTTATCATGCTATGTATTGATTATGTATGAAGAATGGAAGGGGAAAATGTATAAATTAATTGATGTACTAAAGGGATGATGAGAAACTAATAAAAAAATTGATATGGTAAAAATATTATGATGTAGGTATTATAAGAATGTGCTAATAAAACAAGCATTTAATATGAATTATTTAATGACAACCTTCAATGAAATGTTGATTTAATATTATGTCTTAGTTATTGATATTTGTGTTGGATGGTTAAATAATTACATGACCTTTTGTTTACATGTATTATAAATACTCAATTCTTGTCGATGAGGAATTTTATTTAACATCCAATGATGATTTAGTTTTGCGGTTTTGGGTATAAGGATGAATGAGGTTTATGTAGTCTATTTGAATTTCCATTGCTTTGATTATGTGTGTTGGCTACCTGAAAAAATCTTGTTGATATATTTTCTTGGTTAAAGATATGATAACATAGTGATACTGGTAGTTTCCATTAGAAAGTGGAAGAGGGAGTTGTGGGAAAAGGCACTTGTTAAGTCCCAACAACAAGGTGTGTCGAAGTTCCAAAGTGGTCTGTTCGAACCCAAGGTTGAAGAGTGGTTAGATGATGTTGAGGTTACATTTGTATCAAGAAAGACACTAAACTAGTTTTGGGTAGCCTTATCCCTGGGTTTACCCGATGGGGTGCCCTGAGCATGGTAGAAGATAGATCATGATTAAAAAAATGGAGTCTCTTGGGATGAATTTCTTATCTTACTCTAGGAGGATTTCATTCCCTAGTTGAGATATCATGCTTAGAGAATAAGTAGGAGTTTTATTCAAGATAATTATAAGTATGGGGACAAAAATGTGAGATTTGTGTCTTTAAATAAGTTGAGAGAGGGAGAAAGGAGGCCTCTTGAGACTCATACGCAACCCGAGGCTTTGGGAATGCCTAGATCTATACATTTTTCTGAGGGAAAGATGACATGATTTAGTTTTAGTGTGATGAGTCACCAATGGTCTCAGTGATCCATGATTTTTGGAGTTATCAGGTCTCAGTGAAGTGGTTTTCTAGTCACTATAATGTATAAGTTCTCACTATAAGTTTTAATTAAATCTCTTCTTCTTTAAAATGACATCTAAAATTTCAGTTGAAATACTTTTTTCCATATATTATTTTACCTATTCTTTCTTTAAATGATTTCAAAATAAAAATAGGCAAGTGGTTAGAATGATTGTGACATTTTAGAGGTGATAAAGAGATATTCGTGTAATTAACCCTTTTTATTATTAGGTTGAACCTTAATGAAGGATTTTTGGGTGGTATCTCATGAGGTTGTTATTTGAACCTCCCCACCTTGCTTCTACTAGGGTTTTTTTTATTCTTGATGATGATAATAGTTTGGCAGGAATATGGTGTAATTATATGACCCAACCAACCATTTCCTTTATGTTTCTAGGAGTTTTAAGTTTTTTTGAAGGATATAGATGAGTTTTTCCATATTAAGGTAAACCGCACCATATAAATGGGTGATTTCTATTTGAGTTTATTAGTGAGTGAGTGTGGGGAATGACATTTTAGATAATCATTTTATAAGGGTGAACATTTTGGAGTCATACATGCGGATCTTAGTGCACCATGATGAGAGAAACACCCATGGTGGATGTTTTCAAAGCTTTTTTCAGCTACAAATTAAGTCAATATGAGGTTTCAATCTGATGTGTAAAGGTATAATGAATCATGAATGTGGGTAAGTATCAATTAAGTGTAGTGTTCTGTGCATAAGGTTCATCTCTTTTATCTCACATAAATATAATTATTCTTTTTTCTTAAGTGAACCATGGGCTCTAAAATTGTTTAATTGGAAATTTTAGAATCCATTTTTTCATAGGGCATACAATAATGAGAAACATGGACCACTAAAATGACATATTTTATCCAATTTTATGGAAGTGGTGGTTAGTTGAGGTGGAATTCAAGGAGATGCTGAGTTTTATGTATGGGAGGAGGAAATAATGATTTTGAGCTCTTTACACCATAGTTCTTGGTGTATTTGGACTAAATAGAGAGGGATATATCCCTCCACTATACGATATGTAGTGGTTGTATCCAAGGTTTATTTAAAATAGTTTTCAATACTTGTATAAATATAGTGGATATGTTGATTAAAATTTTATATTTCTGGATCTCCCCATTGAATGAATCCACCATGGGTGTAGTGTGATTCAACATTCCATGGTGGAGGCATTCAAATATTCAAATATAAATAGTGGTATAAGAATTACTTAGTTCAATATTCTATATATTCTCTCAATACCTGGTTGAATTCAAGGCTTCTCATCATCCCCTGTCTATATTTTTGAGGATACCAACTCTTTGGATTGTTTGATCCTTCCTCTTAAATCAAGGTAGGGTAATCCAAACCGTCTCTATTTTATTTTGTATAAATTATGGAATTACCATGATTTTGTTTTCAATATATAATTAGCATGATTAAAATTAAATAACATGAAATAAATTGAAAGATAATATTGGAGATAGGGAAGCAGTGTAAAAAATATTTTATCTATATTCTTGATTTATTTTCATGTGATTTTATACTTATATATATATATATTAATGGAAAGGAATAATAAATTAAAGAAGAATATGATGAATAAGGGATAAAGAATTTAATATGATTAAGTGTGGTGTACACCTGAATATTCTGTGATAATAAAACCATTTATTTAAGTAGTTTAAAAACATCTATATGTTTGGTTATTGAGATGGACCCCTATTTAATATTTAGAATTTTTCCCATTTATATCATAATCATTTACATGTTTAAATGTTATAACCTGATCATATGAAATATTATTGTGTTTGAATAATAGATTCACTTCACATAATTAATTAATATTAGAAGTTGGTAACTAAATGTGATGTTTGAATATCCATGAATTAAACTATATTGATGTTGGTCCATGTATTAAATATGATAAAAAATATGTTTATGAATTTTTTAGGTGTGGTTGTGGTTATATGTTGTGGTGGTTGTGATGTGGTTGGTATGTGTCTGTTTTGGAATGAAAATTGATTAGTAAATAATGTTTTCTAGATACTGAGGTGTTGTGTTTGTGATTCCCAAAGGTATGGTATATTATATGTTATAATGGGTTTAATAATCTATAAATGAAAATTTTAATGAAAAATAAAATATTTAATTTTTTATTTAATATTTTAAATGGATTAGGTTATAAAATTAATTTTATATTGACTTTATTTGAAATATGGATATTGAAATGAATGAATTATGTAAGGAATAAATATTAGTGATGTATGATAGAGCATGTCATTAAATTTACAATTAAACTTCCTAAAAAATATTGGTTCGAAATAGTAAATAGGAACTTTCTAAATGAATGATTAAATGGGAAGTTGTGGTTGTATAATATGGATATATTTAGATGGTTATTGGTTGGTTTTTGGTATAGAGGTAGAGATTGTTGTGGATGGGAAATGGTGATGAAATGGTGGGATGTATGTGTTTTTTAAGGATGTTAGTGTACTACCATAGGTTGGTTATTATGTATGACTGTATATACGTGTATTTTCATGAAACTTTTATATAAAACCACTTGAATCGAGTATTTTATACCGATACCAAATGTTTTGGTTTCAGGTGATTTTTTCTAAAATCTAGTTTGGTAAGGATGGATTCCTGACTTCCCCCTATTCAAATATGTCACTTTATTAGTATATGTGAAGTAATTACCTAAGGTTGGTTCAATCATGTATGGTGTGGGACCAGAACATGGTTTAAGTAATGATGTAGTGATTATGGGGTAATGGATATATAGTGGGGGTTATGCATGATAAAAGGAGGGCATGAAGTTGATGTACTTCATGTTCATGATAACCTGATACTATGGTATTATGATGTGATCGATGCAGTTTTGGATGGCTATGAGGGTATGATAATTGATATGAGTTTTTCCTTGAGATAAGATGTTATAATTTTCAAGAGTTTGGGTAGGGTTGGTTTGAAACCCAAACAACTTCAAAAAGAAAGGTATAGGAGTAAAAAACATTTGACATTAGGGTGTGAGAGTGGAAAACCATTGGGGAAGAGGTTTCAAGGTGGATTTGATTATATTATCCTCAAATTATTTATTATACATGGATGTGATAATTGGTGGGTGAGCATAGTGAGGCTCAAAAACCTATAATTTAACAAATAGGTGCATATTGGTTTCAAATCTTTACTAATTGGGGAATTAATATGAATTTCTATCATTTACATGAGAAGTAATGAGGAGGATCTTACTGAGTTTACATGTTATGCTCAACTCTCTCACTATATATTTCTTATGTTTTTATGTCTTTTTTGATTGAGATAAACCATACTATCCTGGAGTGAAGAGTTAACATTGGTGCTATTTCTTAGGAGTTATTTTGGATTTTATTTTAGATATTTATTCTACATGACATGACATGAATGTTTATGTTTTTTTCTATGGGATCTTGTTTTATTTAAATTATGTGATTTTAATTGTTGGTTTCTATATTACCTCTTATCCTTAACTTATATTATGAGGGTAATGAATACTATCATATGTTTTATATTATCGATTAAATTCTTCAACATGAAGCCTATTAGATGTGGGATTTTGGGGGCCATTCGATATATTCATTTCCAAACCTAGTAGGGTAACATTTGAGTGGGGGGGGGGGTGTTATGGAATATATCATAAAATTATCAAATATATACCATGATATAAGAAAAAGGTCATGGAGTAATAATAAATATCTGTGGAACATAACTTAGGCATGCGTAATAACATGGAAATATAGAATTATATGGGATTGTGGCATGGAGTGTGTAAAAAATGTAAGCATATGAAAAAATTACATCATGGTTCAGGCATCATATTCTAGTGACCCATTTTACAGTGGTTCACACATCACATTCATATGACCCTTTATTGACTTGAGCATCATAACTCATGACACAGTTTTAACACTTCAGGTATATAACCTTAACCATTACATTATAGGGTGATATAAGACCCCTCACATCACATAATAATCATCCATAAATATATGTTCCACATAAATAAATTATTCATCACATCATAAACAACCCATGGAAATAAAATATGTTCTGTAGAATTTATAAATGGTATCTCATAAAATAACTTCAAGAAATAGATCAATTGATAACAAAGTAAGATCCCAATATTTTCCAAGGTGAATTTGGTTTTTAATTTCTGGTTAATATATATTTTAAAATAGTTTACAGAATTATTCTTGGGACTAGGGATGGTATGATGGGGAATTTGGGGGGGGGGAGGGGGTTCCAGACATGAAAAGTGTGAACAATGGTCCTCACAATGCATGGAACACCATTATCACATAGTTAGTGCTAACTGTGTACCATGACCATAAAACAAAAATTAAAGGAGAACCGTTTTACAAACTATGTGAGGATTCCTAAAAACTATACGAGTTGGTTCCAGATCCATTAACACGACATCCTAATGGTTTTCCAATCCATGTGGGTGGCCTAGAAGAACTTGCAACATGTTTTTTCCTTTGATAGAGGGTCTCGTACAATTGGAACATGGTTTGGAAAACTGTACATCCAAAACATATAACTCATTAAAAGTAGAGATATTAATTTTTTCCTCCTAATATTATATCAGTATCATCTAATTTTCTCCCCCATTTCACTCTTATCACCAAAAAGCAAAAACCAAACCTCTTATTCTCTTTCAAGGACATAAATCCTTCAATTACATGGAATTTTAAGTTCTATTTATTATGATTTAAACACCTTGGTAGTTCAATGACTTTTTTCCTTATATTATTTAGAACATTATGTGTTTCCCCCTCTTCTTCTATGTCTCATAATCCATATTTCCTGGGATTTTTATTCTTTTGTGGTTGTTCTTGTTTTAGATTGAATCAAAGGTTGGGGTTCGAAAAGTTGACATCTACGAGCATATGGTTTGTGGTTTACAAATTTTTTTATATAGTATTAGTATTATTTCATGTGTATATGGAATGTTCTATCATTCCGATGTGCTACACATTAGTTTCCTTATTCATGAATTTTTTTGGGACTTTATTTGATGTGTTAGACCCTTTACAAACCCCTTTGGGTCCATTTATGACTACGAGAATAGACATATGGTTACCCATGGGGTCTGAAAATTTTCTTGGAAATGGCATAATGGGGTTGTAAATCGTAGAATATTGTGTCTATCAGTTTATCCTAGTTATAATTGTTTCTTAGTTTGTTAGAATGTGATAAGGGTCTATTTGGATTAACTTGGGAATTAAATTTTTTGTGACCTGATAATGAAAAAAATAGTAAATGGTTAAAGGGGAATGTTTAAATTGTTAATTTTTAAATAAAATTTAACAGATGTTTTATATGAATAAAGGATTTGATGATTAAATTGTGTATTTGGGTTAAAGGTGTTGAATATAATAGACCATGGGGAATAATAAATGTTAAAAAGGGTGCACCCTTGTTATCATGGCATGTTAAAATGTGAAGTATGTTAGTCTTTGGAATTTTTTTATATATGGTACAATTAAATATTATAGAAATGATGGTCCAAATCCTTTGGTAAGGATGTTGTACATGACACTCCAAATCCTTAAACTAGGATGGTTGGAATTGATTCTCTCCATCCTTGATTTAAAATGTTGGAAATGGATCTTTATATCCTAGGTTTAGGTGCTGACATGATGCTATATAAGTTAATGGATTTTGACATGGTGTAGGCACTTGGAATGATTATCCTTGATACATAGTTTTAACTAATTGAGGAATCCACTTTATTTTGTGTAAATTATTGTAACCACCACAGAGTATGGTTCAAATGACTGGAATGGGATGAGGCATGTTTGGTTGGCCCAAGTGTCACTTGGAAATTGAGAGCCACAATGGTTAATTGAGAATTATTTATTCATAAAATATGTTTCTATTTATTTACATGAAATTTATTCTATTTTAAATCTATATAAACTATCATTTAGACTTAATATTTTTTTACAAATTATTAGTGGTTGCCTTTTAAGTTGTTCACACCCCACTTGTGCCACCATTGGAACTCAATAAAACTTCATGGTTATAGATCTAGATAATGTAAAAGGCCCTGTGATAGATGGATGATTTGAGAAATGGTATAGATATTAGAAAAGGGGACCAAGTTTGATATCAGAACCATATTCAGGGATTTTTTGTTTTGTTTCTTTGGGTTTACTTTTAAAACATGATACTATTATGACATGGTTTGTTTACTTTATTAGCTTATGGGAACTTACCTAGTATGGGGATTTGATATGTGATATGTGGTTATTGTTTTTATTTATCTATTATTATTTATGATATGTATTTAGTCTAATGAACACTACGGGAAAAATGGGTATTTGCGACGGGAATAAATCCCGTCGCAAATAGCCCTGTTAAAAACTTATTTGCGACGGGGGTATTTGCCCGTCGAAAATA
Source organism: Viscum album (assembly GCA_963277665.1). Taxonomy (NCBI): domain Eukaryota; kingdom Viridiplantae; phylum Streptophyta; class Magnoliopsida; order Santalales; family Viscaceae; genus Viscum; species Viscum album. The sequence goes on along the minus strand of OY728126.1, from coordinate 707,495,968 downwards.
AGTAGCCTTTTGCGACGGGATAACTTTCCCCGTCGCAAAAGGACTGGCGCCCTTTGCGCGCCAAATCGCGGGAAACATATTTGCGATGGGGGAACATTCCCGTCGCAAATAACCGGCGGCGGTAAAATGTATTTGCGACGAGAATATTCCTCCGTCGCAAATAGTATGTCGGCAGGTGGTTATTTGCGACGGGACCTGTCGCAAATAACTATTTAACCGTTGACCGTAATAAATGATGACTAAGGTATTTGCGACGATACCCGTCGCAAATGGGCCCGTCGCAAATAATCTAACCTATAAATACCCCCATCTGTTTTTTTCAAATCATTCTCAAACTCCATCTTTTTCTTCTCTCAAAATTTTATTTCTAAAGTTCAGTTTTTCTCAAGTTTAATTTTTGTCTCCGGAGTTGATATTGAAGTTTTGAAGAACGATCAGAGATCAACCTCAGATCAATTTTCAAGTTATTTATATTCATTTTAATTTAATATTTATTTTTAATGTTTTATTAGTTTCAATTATTCTTAATTAGTTGTAATTTAATTATGTTTACATTGTTTTGTTACTTAATAAATTTAAATTATTAGTATTGTTCATAGTTAATGGTAATTAGGAATAATTAGTAATAATTTTTAATAATTAAGAATAAATATTAATAATTAGTATTAAATAACAATAATTAGGAATAATAACATTATTACATTATTAGTATATTTTATTATTAATATTAAAATAATATAATTTTTTATATATATACAATTCTCTTTTCATCTGTGTGTTTGCTGTCTCCACATGTATTATTTGTATGTGGAGATAGAAAACACACAGATGAAAGGAGAATTGTATATAAATTAAAAAATTATATTATTTTAATATTAATAATAAAATATACTAATAATGTTATTATTCCTAATTATTGGTAATTATTCCTAATTATTGATAATTATTCATTTAATTACTAATAATTAGGAACAATTACCAATAATTACCAATAATTAGTAATAATTAGTAATAATTACTAATAATTACCAATAATTAGTAATAATTAGCAATAATTCGTAATAATTACCAATAATTAGTAATAATTACCAATAATTAGTAATAATTACCAATAATTAGTAATAATTACCAATAATTAGTAATAATTACCAATAATTAGTAATAATTACCAATAATTAGTAATAATTACCAATAATTAGTAATAATTACCAATAATTAGTAATAATTACCAATAATTAGTAATAATTACCAATAATTAGTAATAATTAGTAATAATTACCAACAATTAGTCGTAATTAGTAATAATTACCAATAATTAATAATAATTACCAATAATTAGTAATAATTACCAATAATTAGTAATAATTACCAATAATTAGTAATAATTAGTAATAATTAGTAATAATTAGTAATAATTAGTAATAATTACAAATAATTAGTAATAATTACAAATAATTAGTAATAATTACCAATAATTAGTAATAATTACCAATAATTACCAATAATTAGTAATAATTAGTAATAATTAGTAATAATTACCAATAATTAGTAATAATTAGTAATAATTCGTAATAATTAGTAATAATTAGTAATAATGAGTAATAATTAGTAATAATTAGTAATAATTACCAATAATTTGTAATAATCAGTAATAATTACCAATAATTAGAAATAATTAGTAATAATTAGTAATAATTAGTAATAATTACCAATAATTAGTAATAATTAGTAATAATTAGCAATAATTAGTAATAATTAGTAATAATTAGTAATAATTACCAATAATTAGTAATAATTAGTAATAATTAGTAATGATTAGTAATAATTAGTAATAATTACCAATAATTAGTAATAATTAGTAATAATTAGTAATAATTACCAATAATTACCAATAATTACCAATAATTAGTAATAATTACCAATAATTACCAATAATTAGTAATAATTAGTAATAATTAGTAATAATTAATAATAATTAGTAATATTTAGTAATAATTAGTAATAATTAGTAATAATTACCAATAATTAGTAATAATTAGTAATAATTATCAATAATTAGTAATAATTAGTAATAATTACCAATAATTAGTAATACTTAACAATAATTAGTAATAATTACCAATAATTAGGAATAATTACCAGTAAATAGTAATAATTAGAAATAATTACCAATAATTAGTAATAATTAGTAATAATTAGTAATAATTAGTAATAATTAGTAATAATTACCAATAATTAGTAATAATTAACAATAATTAGTAATAATTAGTAATAATTAATAATAATTACCAATAATTAGTAATAATTACCAATAATTACCAATAATTAGTATTAATTATCAATAATTAGTAATAATTAGTAATAATTACCAATAATTAGTAGTAATCAATAATAATTACCAATAATTAGTAATAATTAGTAATAATTACCAATAATTAGTAATAATTATAAATAATTAGCAATAATTAGTAATAATTAGTAATAATTAGTAATAATTACCAATAATTAGTAATAATTAGTAATAATTAGTAATAATTACCAATAATTAGTAATAATTAGTAATAATTAGTAATAATTAGTAATAATTACCAATAATTACCAATAATTAGTAATAATTACCAATAATTAGTAATAATTAGTAATAATTAATAATAATTAGTAATATTTAGTAATAATTAGTAATAATTAGTAATAATTACCAATAATTAGTAATAATTAGTAATAATTACCAATAATTAGTAATAATTAGTAATAATTACCAATAATTAGTAATACTTAACAATAATTAGGAATAATTACCGGTAAATAGTAATAATTAGTAATAATTAGAAATAATTACCAATAATTAGTAATAATTAGTAATAATCAGTAATAATTAGTAATAATTAGTAATAATTAGTAATAATTACCAATAATTAGTAATAATTAACAATAATTAGTAATAATTAGTAATAATTAATAATAATTACCAATAATTAGTAATAATTACCAATAATTAGTAATAATTACCAATAATTACCAATAATTAGTATTAATTACCAATAATTAGTGATAATTAGTAATAATAATAATTAGTAATAATTACCAATAATTAGTAATAATTAACAATAATTAGTAATAATTAACAAAAATTAGTAACAATTAGTAATAATTAGTAATAATTACCAATAATTAGTAATAATTTGTAATAATTAGTAATAATTAGTAATAATTACCAATAATTAGTAATAATTACCAATAATTAGTAATAATTACCAATAATTAATAATAATTAGTAATAATTAGTAATAATTACCAATAATTAATAATAATTACCAATAATTAGTAATAATTACCAATAATTACCAATAATTACCAATAATTACCAATAATTAGTATTAATTACCAATAATTACCAATAATTACCAATAATTACCAATAATTAGTAATAATTACCAATAATTAGTAATAATTACCAATAATTAGTAATAATTAGTAATAATTACCAATAATTAGTAATAATTACCAATAATTAGTAATAATTAGTAATAATTAGTAATAATTACCAATAATTAATAATAATTAGTAATAATTAATAATAATTACCAATAATTAATAATAATTACCAATAATTAGTAATAATTACCAATAATTAGTATTAATTAGTAATAATTAGTAATAATTAGTAATAATTAGTAGTAATTAGTAATAATTACCAATAATTAGTAATAATTATCAATAATTAGTAATAATTACCGATAATTAGTAATAATTACCGATAATTACCAATAATTACTAATAATTACCAATAATTAGTAATAATTACCAATAATTAGTATTAATTAGTAATAATTACCAATAATTGGTAATAATTAGTAATAATTACCAATAATTAGTAATAATTAGTAATAATTAGTAATAATTACCAATAATTACTAATAATTACCAATAATTAGTAATAATTAGTAATAATTAGTAATAATTAGTAATAATTAGTAATAATTAGTAATAATTAACAATAATTAGGAATAATTAACAATAATATTAGTACTATGAAAATAATAAAAAATTTATATAATATTAAAATTATCGATATTTGTAACATGTTTTTCTTTATTCTCAACATATTTAATTCTTAAAGGGTCAATTTTTAGGTCTATCTCAATAAAAAGTTTGCGTCAGTCGTGTATGAATCAAACTCTATAATTATCCTAGCTTGAGTGTTTTTTCTAACAAATTATTCAAAAACAGTAATGCTTTTATATTTTATAGAGAAATATGGAACAACGAGGTCGTCAACAATCATTATTAGGTGACCGCATATGGATAAATCAACGTAGAAATCCAAACGGTTCTAGTTTAAATCCAGTATATGTAGAGGGTGTGGAGACTTTTTTATCATTTGCGGCATCAAATCCAGAATTTGTTTCAGAAGGTAAAATAAAATGCCCTTGCAGAAAATGTGCATTGAGAACGTTTGACACGTTTGACAAAGTGGGAGAACATCTCTTGCGTTTTGGTTTTCAACCAGATTATGTTTTTTGGTATCAACACGGTGAATGCAGTTCCAGAGCACGTGATACCAACTTGATTCTGGATCCATCCCGGTTTCAATATTTAGTACATGATGTTGCAGGTTCATCTGTTCAACATAAAGAAACTCCGGCTGATATAGCTTCAAATCCTGAGTTGGCACCGTCTGAATTTTATGAGTTGTTGAAGTCTGCTGAGGATGCGTTATATCCTGGCTGCAAGATGAGCAAATTAGAAGCAGTTGCAAAATTTATGGCTATCAAATCAGATAACGGAATGTCAAACACCTGTTTTGACCAGATATTTTCTTTGCTTAAAACACTGTTACCCGAAGGAAATGTTTTACATGCAAATTACTATGAGATTAAGAGGTTGGTTTGAAATTTGGGACTTACTTGTTAGAAGATTCATGTATGTTCAAATGACTGCATTTTATATTCTGGGGAAAATGAGTCAATGGATAGTTGTCCCACATGTGGGCAATTGAGATATAAAGAAGGACAACACGGGAAGTCTGGTTTGATTCCTGTAAAACAGTTGAGATATTTTTCGCTTACATCCAGACTTCAGCGTTTATTCATGTCTAAGAATACAGCGACAATGATGTCATGGCATAAAGAGAATATTTTAACCGATAAAAGCTTGAATCATCCAGCCGATGGTGATTCATGGAAACATTTTGATAGAGTGCATCCATCCTTTGCTTTAGAAGCTAGAAATGTTCGACTGGGCATTTCCACTGATGGTTTCTTTCCGTTTGGATCTTATGGTAGTCAATATTCATGTTAGACTATTTTTTTAACTCCGTACAATTTACCTCCATGGATGTTGATGAAGGAGCCATATATCTTTTTGACTTTACTAATTCCAGGACATCCGAAGAAAAATATTGATGTTTATTTGAAATCGTTGATTGATGAATTAAATTTATTGTGGAGTACTGGTGTCAGTACATATGATGTTGCAACGAAACAGAATTTCATACTGAGAGCAGCATTGATGTGGACAATAAGTGACTTCCCGGCTTATGGGATGTTATCTGGCTGGAGTACACATGGTCAGAAATCATGTCCTTACTGTATGGGAGAGAACAAAGCATTTATGCTCATTCATGGAAAGAAACCTTGTTATTTTGACTGTCATCGCAGATTTCTTCCAGCTGATCATCCTTTTCGCAGAAACAGATCTCATTTCAGAAAAGGAACAGTTGAAAGGGAAGGACCTCCAAAAATGCTATCAGGTTCGGAGTTAAAATCAGTTGTATTTTCATTACCTCCCATCACTTTTGGTCCCAAAATAAACCAACAGATGATGATGAAGATGAACACTGATAGAATTCCATGGTATTTATATACAATCATAATATGTATATATGTATATATAATAGTAATTATCAATTATTTGATAACAACATTAACATTTTCTGTTTCAGATGGACGACGCCACATTTCGTGAGTTGGCGGATGCTGACCTGACTTTCGATGCGGATGAGTTGATGACAGATGACCCTCAGCCTGCAGGCGCTCCAGGGAGTACGCGGAGGGGGAGCAGTCTTGCACGATTGATGATTCCGGACCCCGTCCCCAAGCGACTTGCACGTCTTGGGTTTGATCCACGCACACAGAGGTGTGATAACCTGTGTGATAACCTGTGGATTTGACTAAGATTTCATTAATCTATTCACATAATAAATGTTTATTATTTTTACAGTTTTCCGCATATATCAATCGGACAGGGCAGCGCTATTTTGCGCAACTATTTCTCTCAGCCGTGGACCACATGGGAGCAGATTCCCATTGATGTGCAGCAGACCATGTTCAGCCATTGGTTGGTACGTACGTAAATAAATAATTTTTATTTTGAAAATTATTTCATTTATAACTTGATATTTTGATTTATTTGTAGGGTTTATGGTATCCGATTGAGGATACCATGCGTGACGCCATCCACGAGGCATGGGAGGTGGCCATGCGTGATCGCCTTCGTCAGTTTTTGCACAATTTAAGAAAATCTGCGATGAAGAAAGCAGGAGTGTTAGATTTTGACGAGTCATGTAGAGCACACTGACCAGAGTACATTTCATCCCATGTATGGGATGGATTATGTGCGCACTGGTTGAGTGGTGCCTTTCAGAGGAGATTATCGGTGGGGAGGCAGAATCGGGGGAGACAGGAGGTGACTCATCGAGCTGGGAGTCGTTCTTTCAGTACTCATAGACAGAATCTGGTACGTACATTATTTATAAATATTTTATATAACTATAAATATTAATAGTTTATTTTTTATTCTTATAGGCTGTCGAGCACCCCGATATTACGGAGTACGACGTATATCGGAGGATGTATAGTGATCCTGCTACTAGGGAGATCAGAGGTGATCGTCAGCATCACATCATGGTTAGTATTATTTGTTTTCAAGTTTAAAAATTAACTGTATATAATATATTCACAAATTTAATTTTAAATTGCAACTATAGGAGTCATATGAGGCCGCAGCGTCACAGGCCCGACCTGAGAGTCAGACTGAGTCATCAGATCAGACCACTGGCCTTCAGTTTGGTGAGGCGGCATAGATGCAGGCCACCCAGTATGCCTTCGAGAAGGGCCGGGTAGTTGGTATCAGCTCTCGACTGACTCCCGGAGATTATTATGGCAGTGCTGCGATGTCGGCGTCCAGCTCGAGAGGAGCTCGTGCATCTTCTTCTGCTACACAGTATGAGGATCAATTGCGATCTCAGACTGCACTAATAGAGAGTCTCCGACAGGAGCAGGAGCAGATGCGTCAGCAGCATGAGGAGGAGCGTCGACGCCAGCAGCAGCTGTATGAGGAGCAGACGAGTCGGTGCCAGCAGCAACATCAGGAGCAGATGGAGTACATGCGCCGACTCACTCATGCTTTAGGGATGGAGTTTCCTCCACTACCATCTGCAAATCCCCCCTCCCCCTCCTTCATATTAGAGTTTGTCTTTATGTTATAAAATTTGTGAAATCAAAATATGATTTTTTTCTATTCGTAATTTCTGTCTCATTATAAAATATTTATTAATATTATATTATTTTTTATTTTTGAATTATAATTCTATTATTATTCTATTAATTAAAATAATTTATTATTTTTATTTGTGAATTATAATTCTATTATTATATTAATTAAAATCATTTATTAATATTTTATTATTTTTTATTTTTGAAATATAATTGTATTATTATTATATTAATTAAAATAATTTATTAACAATTTATTTTTTTTATTTTTTTATAGTATTTGCGACAGGATACTATTCCCATCGCAAATAGTATTATTATTTTTTTATTTTTTTAAAAATAGTTTTTGCAACGGGCCCCGTCGCAAATAGTTGTTGCGACGGGTCCCGTCGCAAATAGTTTTTACAAATATACGGAGTACTAGTTGCGACGGGGATTCTCCCCGTCGCGGAAAAAGGCTTTAGCGACGGGCCCGTCGCAAAATATTGTTATTGCGACACCATTTTCAGCAACGAGTCATTTGCGACGGGCCCCCGTCGCAAAAAGCCATTTGCGACGGGATCCCGTCGCAAATGACCCGTCGCAAATACCTGTTTTTCAAGTAGTGGAAGTGGGTATAGTCTTGTCACATTTCTCATTATACCCTCACTACTAGACGATAGCCTATAGTGTGTGGGGAAGCATGCATGAGGTCACATGAAAAACTAGTTTGGTTATTAGTTGAAGTGAGCCCGGACACCACTAGTTGGAGTGTTCCAAGCCGAGACGTTACACCAAAAATTTAATCACCCCAAAGGTTTATTTTATAATGAAATTCTTAAAGAAATTCATGAAACATAACTCCAAAGGTGATATATATTTTGAATATAAAGAGAAAAATTAAAGAGAAAGTGTAAAAAGAGTTTTTAGAAACCAATTCATAACATTATCATAAAAGGAAAAGTTATGAGTTATATGTGAAAATATTTTTCAATAAGGTGACATGAAAACAATTTTCAAATAGAAATTTAAAATAAATAGAAATAATGTATCCTTGATAAATATATAATGGTTTTCTAGAGGAAATGTGGAGTGGAAGATAAAATATAAAAATGTGGAAAATACTTTCTTTTTAATATTTCAAAATACCTTTATTTAAACCCACATCCTTAAAAGAGTAATTGGGAATTATTTTGAAAATACATAAGGAAAATTATTATGATCACCTGAGATAATAAATATTTGGGTTTTTAAATAATAAATGAGAATAGTGGAGAGAAGAAATAATACGAACATGGAATAGAAAGATCCATTGGAAAGGATGAGGATTATTTATAACAAAGTTATATTTTGATGAAGAAATAAATCTATAAAAGAGGAAGTATTTTATGTAAAAATTCAAACTAAATAGATAATAATAAGGGAATATAATATAATATCATCATGGGATATAATAAATCAATCTTAAAATAATTAAGTTCAATAATAAATATTATGACTCAATAAAAGGGAGCTGAGTTAACAAAAACCCTTACCTTGGATTCCTAATTGGTTGAACATGATCTAATTTCATGTACAATAAACATAAATATATTAATTACTTGTTTTTAAACCTTATTAATCTCTATTATTTTTTATATTTATAATCATTAATTATAAATTTATTAGGAAGTAATTATTTATTTTCATCCTTAGATTTTAGTGGTGTTGATTGCTTCGAACATGTATTCTAATGTTGATGTAGATACCTATTCATTAATAGAAAGTTAGTCATTCCAAGATTTTTTAATTTACTATAATATATTTTATATGATGATTAATAAATTTCTAATTTCATTCCATGAGAGTTTTATTTATGATTTATAAGTTGAAATCAGTGATGGGTTTGTTTCAATATTTTTTAACAAACATAATGTAGTATATTAATAATGTTTTATAAATTAATATTTCTGTTATATAACACCAAAAATAAATTATTTATCTATAAATATTCTATATTTATAGAGATTAAGTTTCCATAGTCATCTATGATGTAAATTTATTACATCATTCATGTAGGTGGTTAGACTAAACCAAACAAGAACATGCTATAATATATGGGTGAGTGTGGTTATAAAAGTGATTATATTATTAATTAATATATATAATGGTACTATTTAGATTTTTTAATTTTATAAATAATATATGGAAATATTTACAATAATAATAAAAATGAAAAAAATGATAAGAATATTTTACTTATAAAGATGAAATTGTTTTTCTTCTCGGTATGCTCAGTTTTGGGGGATAAATTTGTTATTAATATTATTTATTGACAACTTAATTTATCTTTCATGAATATTAATAATATTATATATATATATATATATTTTTTATTCCTTAATTTTTTATAACTATCCATGTAAGGAGGTGATGAAAAATGAAATATGTCATTCATTGAGGTGGTCGTCTGCAATAACACGAGTGAAGTTTCCATTTTCTAATGGATGAGAGGAATAAAAATAATGGGTTTTCCATAAAAATAATAAAATTTCAATATAATAATGATACTATTTAATTATATTATTTAATAAATAATTTTATTGGAGGATTTTGGATGAGAATGTTTGAGAAGAAAATTATAGAGAGCGAATAATACTCATGTTAAGGACTTGAATATTATTTTAAAAGACTTATTGGAAATAAGGGGCTTAAGTGAATATATTGTAAAAAGGTACTTGAAAAAATGGAATTTGGATTTATTAGAGTTAAGTTGTGTATAGGTTCAGGGTAAGTTTTAAGTATAAATTTGGATTGATGTGGGTGGAAGTGATCTCCTTTTATAAGTGAAAAAGTGGGACTTTTCCTTGGAAGCTAAAGTTAGGTGAGGGGTAAAGATTGAATCACATGGGAGTTAGGTGATTTATATGTGGAATTGTTTTCAATAAATGTTGGTATACCATTAAAAACGAACAAAAATATTCCATAAGGTCTATTTTCCAAGTTAATTTTGCAAAATTTTGTGGGAAAATAAGTTACCTCCTTTCACGCTTATTAACCTTGATTAAATTTTCACCATGGTAATTAATTTTTTATTAAAAACTTACTATTAAAATTATTTCAAAATTTTGAAATGATAATTAATAATTTATTCTCTATTCAATATATTTTAATTTTTAAATATCATATAATTAAATTTTAAATTAAAACATAAGATATATAAAAAATAGTTTTTGTAGAAAAATGTTTTTTTTTATAAATTAAGTGTTTTATTATTATTTAATATAAATTAATAGTTAAATTATTTTTAATATTTTATTTATATTTTTAAACATCACATTAAATTCCTAAAAAATATGTCAATTTAATTTATTTTGAAAAAAATACACAACATTAGTAAAAAATAACTATTTGAAAAATAACTATTTTACTATTATAACTAAAATTAAATTTAGTAACATATTTTTTTGTGAAAAATTAAAATAAACTTATTACCATATTTTGATATACTGATTAAAATATTAAATCAATTTTATTGTACAAAATTTTTGGAGTTGATGATAACTAATTTTAACATAAGCGCACACATCACATAAGAATGGTTTTGGAAAAAATATATCTTTTAAGACTAAAATAAATTTATTATTATTACATGACTTATAATAACTATTGGATTAATAATAATTTATTTTATTTTATATATTTTCAATTTATTTAATTAAAATCATTCTTTTGTAGATTTTAATTAAAAATACCCAATACTTAAAAAAGAAATTATTTGAAAATATTAATTTTATATTAAATTATCCAAAATATATCATCACATATTTATATTATAAAAATTTAATTTTATCAATCCATTTATATAAAAATAATTTTTTTAATTTCATAAAATCATATCACACAAAAATAAAAAAATTTAACAGATATTTTTTTAAAAAATAAATATTAAAAAATTATCATATATTTTTTTCATTATTTATTATTTATGAATTATATTATTTTAAATTTTCTACCAAGAATACAAAAATTTAGTATTCATAGAAAATATATGTATATCCAATGAACATATTTCCAACAAATGTGTTTTCGATGACCATATTTACTTTTATAAAAACTATATTATCATAATTAATCCCCATAAATTCATTGTATTCTTATATATTAAATCACACATCTCATTCCCTTAATTTTCATTTTATTTTTAAAAATATATTTTATCCTTTTTTTGGTTATTTATCATTGTATTTTTAGTTCAACTAAGTGTGATTCTCAAGGGTAAATATGATCAAGGGGATCTTCTAGTTTTAATGAAATTATTCTTTTCTATTTATTAACCAATTTTAATTTATAAACATTTAATAGATATAATTGATCTAGTTATGTGTAAGATCCCAAACTATTTTTATGATGTATCAAGCACATTTATAGGTATTAATTTTCTTTATTTTGAGTTCATCTTGTTTGGGTTTTACCTTGGGGTTCTTCAGGGTGAAATTAGTGAATTGTGGAAGGAGAAGGGGCTGTGCACAATTGGCGCACGGTTTTCCCAAACCACGTGCCTAGCCCAAAAAATCAATCCAACCCATATAAAGGGTATTAAAATGGTTGAAACATGTTTTTTAAATTTTTCTCCCTCTTAGAAATAACCATACACCCCCTATAAGTGGTGCATGGTTTAGGTGCACGATTTGGCACACCGTACGCCCCTACCCAGGAAACCGTTCATGTGGTTTAAATTAATTTCAAAATTAGATAAAAAATACCTAAAGCCCAAGTATTAACCCAAAATCCAACCTATCTCATCCCTAAAAAAAGTATCCCTTTTTTGGAGGCTTCTAGATGGATTCCAAGTCCTTTTTACCTTTTTTATTAGTGAATCGTAGCCCAAATTGTAGATATGAACCCTTCTAAATAAGAGAATATCAAGCTAATTGGTTTCCTCTCTCTCTCTCAACCTTACATCATACTTCAATGGGTTTTTACCCAATTGGTATTAGATAAATATCTTGTATTAATGGATATTGATTCATTTTATCCTAGATTTAAGTTTAATATCCAGATCTTGTTCTTCATCATGACCTTGGTTGTTTTTCTTGATAGGGGATTTCCATTTGTGAGTGTTCATCATCAATCAAGAGGTATGTGGTCTAAATTGAAAATCACATAATCTTGATTCCAATTTCACGTATGTGTTGTAAAATTTCAACTAGTTCGATTGGAAATTAAATCTAGAATTGAATAAATTAATTTATTAATTAATTTATGGAATCATGGAATTAATTTAATGTAATTTCCATGTGATGATAAATTGAGGTAAATTCACAGCAATTAGACATGGTTGAATTATATTAATTAATTGGTGAATTAATTTATATAGATTTTTGTGATTATGAAATCATTGAATTAGATTAATTAATTTATAAATTTATTAATTAATGAATTAATTTATGGAATATTATGATTTTGGGATTGGATTAATTATTTATTGAATTTATTAATAGATTATTCTAATTGGTCAATTAATATGTTATAAATTAAATGACTAAATGAGATATGTGATGATTGTATTAACCTTAATGGGTTAATTGGATATTTTATTACATTTTTATAAATGGAATAATGATAATTTTTTATTTTATTTCCATTTGATTAAATTATTGACCATGATTTTTTTATAATTTAAATGAAATAATATTATGTGAAAATTGATAAGAGGGTTAATGTTGATTAACAATTAATTATGTGATATATTTAATATTATGATATATGTGACATACATGTGTGGGACATTGTCTGCTGTATCAAAAGCCTATAGTGATGAATTGATATTTGTGATTGGGACATGGCCTGCTGCATCAAAATCCCATAATTATAAATTAGCATGTGATATATACTACTACTTCAAAATCCCACTTGTGTGATTATTTGAAAAAAAAGTTATGTGTCATAAATTTATTCTTCAAATACCCATGAGGTCCTGGGCATGTCGATCTAGGCCCATAATGTTGGCATTGGAATATGGTTCCAATTGGTCATATTATAAATTTAAATGAAATGGATAATGAACGCCCATGTGTTATAATGAATTTTTAATTTAAAAGGTGTTATGGTTCATAATCTAGTATGGGTTGAAGTAGATATTGAGTGTCATGGCGTCCTTGAGAACCTGGGGGTTTATGTGGTTAAATAAAGAATAATTGAATATATGTTAACTATTTAATCTATTGTTGGTATTTTATTCTTCATAAAACTCTATACATTGTTATTGAATTAATATTATTTTAGAAACCATTGGTGGTGGCCAAATGAGTTGTATTTACACTAAAATCTGGCTGCCTGATCAGTAACCAAATAGACTTCTTTTTCATAGAATAGGATGATGGAAAAGGCTTTGTGTTAGATGAGTGAGTTGGGATGGAGTTTGGATGTGGGATCTAGATGTGATTCATGACCTGAATAGGAGTTTTCATTGACCTTATTTATTTTGTGTTTTTCCTATTTAAACTTGATATGTACTTTGGTATGATATATTTACGGTCTAGTTTGGTTATTTTATATCTTGTGTTGGCCATCATATGATACTGGTATTATTCTGGTTCTGGTTATATCACTCAATTATTTTTGTTTTATTTGTACTATGGAATAATTCTAACAAAGATGTTGTGGTATCCCCATGATTGATATTGGACCCTTTCTGCAAGTCGGTAACCTATGGAATATGGGGAGGGATTATTGAGGTCATGTGACCAACCTTCTTGTAGAACCAGTATGTGGAAGCTAGGTTGGAACATTACAAAGTGGTATCAGAGCCCAATTTTATTTTATTTATTATATCTTTCTGTTTTGTAAAGGTATATAGGAGACTACGAAGAGTCGATAATTGTGAATGAGCTTGTTCATGGGATTACCTAACCCATTTATGGGGTAAAACCCAAGTACCTAGGGTGGGATTGATTTTATTTATGTTTTTTTGTTACAGTTGGATGTTATTTCACCTTGGGTGATTTACTTATTGTGTGATATGATTATTATTTATGATATTTTTTTATACTTGAATCATGTCCTGGTATGGAATGATAGTTGATTATTCATGCATATTTCTATCAACCAAGGATTATTATGTGATATGAATCATTTTTTAGGCCCACATGGAAAATAAGGTTTTGGGTAAGTTGTTGAAATTGAAATGTTCTTAGTTTCTTGTGTAATTTGAAGTGAAAAAAAAGTAATATGAAATTGAAAATTTTAATTGATGAAAAATTTAGAAAATGGGGGTCTAATGAGACTTGGTTAATGAGAATGAGTTTACCATTTTTAAACATGACCTAGATATAGGATTCTTAAGGGGTAGTGATAGTGCCTCAGTTTTGACTGTGCGATGGGAAAATGGGGGAATGAATTGTGATGGATTTTGTGGAACCCTCTTGTTAAATGTATTAATGTTGAGTTATGTGTCTTAATACATTTGTTTTGTATTATAGATATATTCATCCATGAATAAATTTTATGACAGGATGAAAATAGGTTATGTCTAGAAATGATCCTCCAGTAGTTGAACCTGAGTCACCAATAGTGCTGGGTGAGGAAGTCAGAGAGTAGTTTTGAGAGAAAATTGATCACTTCAGGTAGTTTATGAAAAGATACCTAGGGCATGTAGTGAACATTATTTCTAACCTGACATGGGAGTTCCAATTGCATAACCTTGTGATGTTTCTCAGAGAGGGTGGACCTGAGGCAGTTGAGTTCTAGATTAAGTCAATCCAAATGATACTAGACCATTTAGAGACTCTTCTTGAGAAGAGAGTCAAATTGGATGTTTACATGTTATGTGTTCAAGGGAATCATTTTTGGGACATCCAAACCCAAGATGTAAAATTGGAGAGTATGGAGTGTAATTAATTTTAGGATAATTTCTTAGAGCACTTTCACATGGATATGCTGAGACATGAGAGGGAAGCAGAGTTTATGAGACTGACTCATGGGAATACGTATTTTATAAAATATGTTGGACACTTTATAGATTTGCTATTTTTTTGGAGTTGGGAGGAGATGAGGATTCTATAGAAAAATAGTTTCAGGATGGGATTAAATGTGAAATCACATCTCAGGTGAAAATATTCAGACCGAAGAAGATTTATGAGGTGGCAAATCAATCTATCACATATGAGGGGAACCCGAAGGTGGATTCTAGTAGAGGATAAGTGGTTTCTCCTAGATAGTCAAGAGGTGAAACTTTTGAGATAAGGAAGCATCGTTATAATAATGTTATCTATGGTGATATAAAGAAGATTATTCACGGGGAAGGGTTAGTTACAAAGTACCTTGCTTGAGTGATCTATCACCAGTGGGTTTGGTCGATAAACTTCTACAGATAGTGCCCCCAACCACTGATAGAGTGCCTAGGCTACAATAGGATAGAGAACCTAAAGAGGTTCTTTAGGAACCCATGAAATATGGGTAGTGATAGAGCAGTTAAGAAAAACCATAGCATGGGAATATGATCTTTTACACCATATCACTGTGGTAGCTAGAGTTCTATTGGACTTAGTGGTAGAGGCCGTGGATGTGGTACTTTTGGGAAAGAGTTCCCATATCAATAGAGTGGTGTAGCTCAAGGTACTCAAACTACATCATAGAGAATAGGGGTTGGACATTAGTATTCTGTTCAGTCTATACTTGTGGATAATGAGGTTGGACCATTGACAGTTAGAGGTTCTATTCTTAAATATTTTATACTATCTAGTGACTTATTTGATAATAGTGCCTCTCATTATTTTATATCTGAACAAATTGTGAATGGTTTGATCTGGGTGGTGGATTTTGAGAGTAGCATTTTGATGATAGATTTTTTTTGGGAGTACAATTGAGGGAAATATGTTTGTGAAAGGGGTGTTCTCTCAAGGTGGGGGAGTATCATTTTCTATGAGATATTTTCATTTTGGATATGTCAGGCTTTGACCTAATTTTGGGTATGGGATAGTTAGTAGCATACTAAGCCCACATTGAATTCTTCTGATGGATTTTGACTTTTACATCACTAGAGGGTAACAACTACATTCACCTTAGAGAGTGGGATATCAATTCATGGTGTATAGGGATAATTCATTAGAAACTGGGAGAGATTACTTCCTAGGATGCAAGTATATTGCTGGATGATGAGGGTGTGAAGAATGATGTCTTTCCACCCATATTGGATAGGTTACAAGATGTTTTTCTCGGGGATATCTTAGGTATTCCCCCTAAGAGAGATGTGGAATTTACTATTGAGATCATTCTGGGGGATGAGGTTGTTTCTATTCCCCCGTACAGAATGACCTCAACAAAGATTAAATAGTTTAAGGCTCAACTAAAATAGTTAGCAGATACAGGATTTATCTATCCATGTATGTCTCCTTGGGTTTACCCAATCTTGTTTAAAAAGAATGATGAAGAGACCTTACACTTTTGTGTTGATTAAAAAAAATTGAACCAGATGAATGTGAAGAAAAAGTGTCCTCTTCCTTGTATCAATGATCTATTTGACTAGTTGAGAGGGGATTGCGACTTCTTGAAGGCTAACATGAGATCATGGTATGATCAACTGAGAGTTTGACTATCTGGAATACCTCAAACTAATTTTAGAAGCATGTATGGACTTTATGAGTTCGTCGTGATGCTGTTCGAGTTGAAAAAAATAGTAGTAATGTTTATGGACTTGGTGACCAAAATATTCCATTCGTACTTGGATATTTTTTTTTATATATGAAATCTTTGTGTAATCCGAGGCTCATTCCAATCATTACTAACTTCATGAAATCAAATTGAGTACACTGAGGGAGCATCGAATATATGCCAATCTACCTAAGTATTTGTTTTGGACTAACCAAGTACACTTCTTGGGAAACATAATCTTGGTAGAAGGTGTGTCAATGGACCTAGATAAGGTTTAGTCAGTTTCATCTTGGTAGTATCCTAGGAAAATATTCGATATCCATAGTTTTTTGAGGTTAGCGGGTTATTATCAGAAGATCATTTAAGACTTTTCCCACTTTTAATGACCACTTTTAGGATTAAAAAATAATCGAGTAAGGTTTTAATGGTATGAATAATGTGATAATTCATTCTATTATTTTAATAAGAATTTAAAAACTATTCCAATATTGATCCTACCCAATCCCAGTGAGGAGTATACAATGTTTTGTGATGCTTCTGGGATAGGGATTGGAGAATTGTTGATACTGGGAGATCTAGTTGTGGCGTATGGTTCTAGGTAGTTTAGGCTACATGAATGTAACTACCCTATGGCTCAGAGTAGATAGAAGTCATATGTTGAAAGAAATTGATGAACCTAGAGTTTGAAGAGGGTGATTGTGTTTTCCTTCATGTGACACCTAGATTGGGTCACTACAATATAGGGAGATAGGTAAAGTTAGTACCCAGGCTTGTTGGAGAGGATCCCACCAGTGGTGTACTAATTTTCTCTTCCATTGATGTAAAATTCTATGCATTATGTTTTTCATGTGTCACAAATTCAGAGGAATCATCCTGAACTTTATCATGTGATTGATGTGGATGATATTGATCTTGAGACTGATGTGTACTTTGAGAAGCATCAAATATGTGTGTTAGATTATAGTGAGAAATTGTTTTATGGAAATAGCATGCTGATAGTTCATTTATTATGGAAACATGTCCATGTTTAGGAGGAAGCATGGGTGATAGAAATAAATAAATAGGATTAGTGGCCCAATATTTTGACTTGGAATCTTAGAGATGCTTGGGAGTAGAACTTGAGGATGAGCTATTATAATGTGGGGAGATTGTAAGATCCTAACCATTTTTGGAGATTTCTTGAGCATGTTTATAGGTACTATTTTGTATTATTTTGAGCATATATTTTTTTGGATTTACCTTATGGTTATTTAAGGTAAAATTTTATAATTTTGGAAGGAGGATGGGTTTACATGGTTAATGCATGGTTTTCTGAATTTGTGAACCCATCCCAACAGACTACGTGAACCCAAATATAGGGGATTCACATGGATGGTTCATGATTTTTCAAAACTTTCTCCCTATTAAGAATAACTATGAACCCACAATAAGAGGGATACTATTTAGGAATAGGTTTTGGAAAACCATGCTCCCTTTCCTAGGAAATTGTACACACAATTTTAATTAACACAAAAATTATATTGAATATAGATAAAACCCCAATATTAACCCAAAATTGATCATATATCAACCCTAAACAAATTATCTCACTTATCAAGTATCCTTAACAAATTTCGAGGCCTTCCGACCTCAATTTTTGGATAACCGAATCATTAATTGTAGATCTTAACCCCCAATAAGAGAATATAATTGCGATTGGTTTCCCTTATCTCTCTAGTCCTTCTCTCATACTTGAAGGAATGTTTTCCCCTATTGGTATTATATCTAGATCTAGGTTTGATGGATCTTGATTCTTTTGATCTTAGACTTGAATTTCAGATCTAGATCTCGTTCTTTATCAAGATCTTGGTTGTTCCGCTTGATTGGAGATTTTTGTTGGTGAGTTTTCCTCATCAATCATGAGGTAGGTGGTAAAAATTTATAATCCCATTATATTGATTCCAATTTTGTGTATGTTTTGTGAAATATAAATTCTTTTTATTGTAAATTTAATCTTTAACTGAATAAATTAATTTATTAATTAATTTATGGCATCATGAAATTTATTTAGTGTAATTTCTATGTGATGATAAATTGGGGTAAATTTAGGACAATTGTAATAGGTTGAATTATATTAATTAATTAGTAAATTAATTAATGGAGATTTTTGAGATTATGAAATTGTTGAATTAGATTAATTAAGGGATGAATTAATTAATTAATTAATTAATGAAATTTTATGATTGTGGGATTGGATTAATTAATTATTGAATTAATTAATGGTTTGTTGTGGTTTAGAATTTATTGATTAATTAAATATTGATTTTGTTAATTAATGGGTTTGTGTAATTAGTCAATTAGTGTGTTATGAATTAATTAACTTTGGGAGATATGTGATTATTGGATTAACCTTAATGGGTTAATAGAATATTTGATTAAATGTTGATAACTGAAATAATGGTGCTTTTTCCTATTATTTCTATGCGATTAAATTTTTGAACATGATTTGTTTTGATAATTGATATAAAATATCATGATGTGAAATGTGATAAGATGGTTAATTTTTATTAAACATTAATTATGTGATATATGTGATGTTGTGATATATGTGATATACATGTATGGCACATGATCTACTACATCAAAATCCCAAAGTGATAAATTGATATTCATGTGTCGGACATGGCCTGAAACATCAAAATTCATAGTGATAAATGAGTTTGGGACATAGAATAATATTTCAAAATACCTCCTGTGTGATTTTTTGATAAATGAGTTATGGTTCATGGACAACTACTTTAAATTCTCACAGGGTATTAGGCATGGTGATATAGTCACAAAATGTTGGCGTTGGAGTATGGTTCCAGTTGGCCGTATTATAAATTAAAATGAAATGGATAATGAAAGTACATGTATTATAATGAATTATGAATTGAATAGCTGATATAGTTAAGAATTCAACATGATCCAAAGAAGGTTTTGTGGATCTGAGTGTCCTAGGGAACCCAAGGGTTTATGTGGTAAAATAATGAATAATTGAATATATGTAAACTATTTACATTATTTTTAGTATTTTATTCTTTATAAAAATGTGTACACTATTATTGACTGGATATTGTTTTAGATTCCATTAGTGGTGTCTTACTGAGTTGTAATCACACCCTACTCAGGTTTCCTGATCGGTACCCAAATAGACTTCATGTTTGCAGGACAAGATAAGGGAAACAACCTGGTGTTAGATGGCTAAGTTGGGATGGAGCATGGATGAGGGAACCCAACATGATTCAAGAACCTCTTGAGATTGACTATGTCTTTATTTATTTTTGGTTTTTCATATTAAAACTTGACTTGTGATTTTTCATGGAATATCTACTGTCCAAGTTTGGAATTGTATTTCATGTTTTAGTCATCATGTGATTTTGTTATAATTCTAGTTATGGTTATTTCACCTAGTTACTATTGTTTTATTTATGATATGAAATTAATCTGATAAAGAGGGTATATTCTCCCTATGATTGATATTGGACCCTCACTGCTAGTCAAAATCCTCTAGCATGCAGGGAGGCATTCTTGAGGTCATGTGACCAACCCACTCAGGGCACCATTATATGGTACCTGGTTCAGGACTTTATAGTATACAATATTCCATATAATTTCACACATAGTTTAATTTACCTTTTTCATAATGATCCACTATGAATAAACAATGTTTTGATAGTTTTAATCGTATCTTGTATAAATTATTTTCTATTCATGTTTAATTTTTGTAAAAAAAATAGAGAAAACATTTTTTAAGAATTAAATACATGTAGTTTAAATAAAGAAAATATTTTCTAAAATATGGTGCATTACATTATGCCCCTAAAATAAATTTCATCTTTAAAATTTTAATTATCACTTATAATAAAAATAGTTAAGAGTATTTAAAATATATAAAAGACACAAAATATAATTTATAATGTGATATAAAATTAAATATATTATATAAGACTAGGAAGAACACATTTTCTTTCATAATAGGAATGTTACCAATATTTAATTTCTATCGAATAATTCGAGCTAAATACACTTCATGATTAGGTATTAAAACCCATATAATGATATTAATTTTCTTAGAGAGTTCATAGTCATTCATTTATTGATGGATGACCATAGGTTTATTCAAAACATGAAATGTGATTTATTTATTTTGGAAATTAATAAGGATTCTATGTGGAGATAACCAATCCATTTAAAAAATAACATTAAATTATTCTAAAGAAATAATAATAATATTTTCATGGAGAACATTTCCACAAATATCAATCTAGGATATAATAATATTATAATTTAATGTTATCTCAAATAATTCAATATAAAACCATTAGGGTGGTGATTTTATTCTCTTAGAAAACTTACTAGATATACTAGAGTGAATAGAAATATAATTCCATATGAAATCCAAATAAAATGCAATTGAGAAAAAGTTTACATTAATTATCGTGATAAACATTAATGGTAGTAATTTTGTAGGCTCTTATTGGTTTCATTGGTCTTGGAGGTTGTTGAGGTCTATTATTCTCATTTGACCTTATATTAGTGCATAAATTTTTGTATTTCTGAAACTGATTCTATTTAAAAAAATTTATTGTTATTAGAACCGTAGGAATACAAGTATTTACATTAATATTATAAAATAAACTATTCATATTTTTCTTAATAGCTACTTACTTGACAACCTCATTTACGACAAATAAAATAGTTTTCAATTTATTTGAGACATTTCCTTGTGTGATTCGTCCAACATTATCAACACATATGAAATTTAATTTTCTTTCTACTATGTTATTAATCACCCAAACTTATATGAAAATACATTTTCTCTTATTTTATATTTTTGGAAATTCATATAGGTTATCATTTTCAATCATAACTTGAGATAGATAGTTAATCATAACCAAAATATTTTCCACTAGATCCACTACTTTTTAGTTTTTAATTGGTCTAATCTACACATTTTCCATCACACTCATTGTTAACTGGGCTCCTCTAGGATCCAACCATTATATTTAATAAAATAAATTTTAAGTAATAGAATAATTAAATTAATAAATGTAAAAAAGGAAACTATAAACATAAAATATATAACTCATAAATGTCATTCATAACCTAATTTATGAATATTTAAGTTTTAATTTATGTTATCCATAGTCATTTTCATTCTAGTCTCTCTAACAAAACATGTCATATATTACTTCC
The DNA here is from genome assembly GCA_963277665.1 of Viscum album. NCBI lineage: Eukaryota > Viridiplantae > Streptophyta > Magnoliopsida > Santalales > Viscaceae > Viscum > Viscum album. The sequence continues at coordinate 707,473,643 of OY728126.1, read as the reverse complement.
TAAAATACCATTTAATTCCTTTATAATGGTTTATAAAGTGTACGCGAATTAATAAAATAATTTCCCTCAGGAGTATCAAAACTGTTTTGTAGTTAAGAACACTTTTTGTGCACTTAGTGAAGATCAAGTTAATACCCAAAAAACACTTTTCAAGTATTTTTACCCATAGTTTCTTTTGTGTACGAGCCTTTATCAACTTGTTTGTATATGTACATGGATTTCATTTCTAGGAAGCCACACACATTTTACTTTACTAATGTATTAGGATGTTTTACTATACCTAAACTTATCTTTAGTATTTTTAATAATATTATATATTCATAATCCCCAAAGATAACTAAATAAATCACATAAAATTACTGAACCCCACTGTAATACGAATCAAGACACCCTAGAATTTCAATCCCAATTCTAGTGGTAAAAACACATACTTTACATAATTTATTTAATAACAAGTGAGATCCCCTAATATATACTTATATATATTTCACATAATTTGAATAATTTGAAAATTATATCTCACAAATAATATCATAACCCTAGTAATCAAAGGTTTAATTTCTTCACATATTAACTATATAAAAATATTATTTCACATATTTAATTCACTATATTATATAATATATCTACATAATATTTTCTTCTAAAAATAATCTTACATATAATTCCCTTCAGAAGTGGGAAATAAAATAAGGGTTTATATTAAATTCTTAGCAAGGGAACAAATAATCAATATGTATGCCAGGGTTACATCATAAAAATTTTAGATAACATGATAATGAGTGAAATTTATGATAAAAAAGAACATGAAATCATAATATTTGTTCATAAATAATGATATAGGTGTATATAATCTCAAACAGAAAAACATATACCATGACACAATAATGTAGTGATATGAAGAAATAATCTAGATCTATGAATCATAACACATGAATGTGTCATAAAATAAAAATATAGTATAACATGATAATGATAAATAAGTGCATGGAAAATTTAAATGAAAAAATAAATAGTTTTTAGAAATAAATTATTAATATTATCAAAAAATGTGTAGTTATGAGTTACTTTTGAAAATATTTTTTATCAAGGTCATAAGATTTAAAAAAAATTAAAATAAATTCCAATAATATATTCAAGGAAAATACATAATAATTTTACATGGGAAATGTGTATTGGAAGATTAAATATATTAATGAAGAAGAGAACATATTTATAATATTTCAACATACCTTTATTTAAACCCACATTAATAAAATATTAATAGGGATTAATTTTTAAAATAATTAAGGGGAATTATATAGATAACAAGATATGATACATATTTGGGATTCTATATAATAAATAAGAACATTAGGGAGGAAACATAATATGGAAATTGAAGCAAAACATCCATTAAAAATGATGGGAATTTTTCTTGTCATTTTCATATTTTTATGAAGAAAGAAATCCATCAAAGAAGAATTAATTGATAATAAAATATAAATTCCCCAAATAAGAAAGAAATAATATAATATAATATAATCATGGGATAGAATAAAACTATAATATCATGATATCTTAAAATAAGGACTTTATGTTTGATAACATGTATGACACACAACACCAAGCTTAAATGAATCAAAACTATTATTATTTAAATGTAACCATTGAAACCTAGCTGTTAAATTGGTGTGTATGAATAGTTATAATTTTTTTAAAATATATATAGGTCCTAATAAATAAAAATTTATTGATTAATTATTAGTAAATAATCAATCATTTTTTGTAAATTCAATTTATTCATCTAAAATACATTTTCTTCAAAAATTGGTTTTATTGATTTTCATGAAAACAAATTATAATTAAAAGGTATAAATTTAGAAAATTTATTTTATAAATTGAACATAATTTTTTTAAATAATAATATCAAAATTATCTTAATTTTAACTTTTTCATAAATTTTATGAATAGTTTGATTTTCTAGTGAAAAGTAAAAAATATTGATTTTTAAACTGTATTATATTTTAATTATTTATAAAGTAATTTTTTTTGGATTAGTTTTAAATTTTAACTATATAATTTTTATTAAAATTAATCCAATTATAGTCTTTGGAATTATTTTTTTTTGAATTTAGTATAAAAAACATTTTTGTATTTAAAAAAGATTTTTTTGTGAAAATCCATTTTTCATCATGTTTTCTAGCTTGATTTTAAATTAAATTATTACACTTATATATTTTTTATTTTAAAAAATTTATTATATATTTTTAATCTAGAGGTCTAAATCACGTAAGTGTTTCCCTTTTATTTTTGGTCAATATAAATAGTAACCTTACTGAATTTTGTTACCATGGTAAATGGTATATCAGGTAATTAAAGATAAAAATAATATGATAAGGATAAGAGAATGAATCTAAAAATTAAATTTATTGATTTTAGTCTAATTAGCTTATAATCATCCAATATTTTATTATACGATTTTTTTCAATTTGGATTTGATTATGACTGTTATAATATTTTATGTAATGAAAAAAGCCACACTCTTGTTTTTAATGACTATAATATTTTTGACATGGGGATAAATAGAATATGGGTTCATTTATAAATAATCATTGGACATATAAATAATTATATTCATCATGGTATGCTGTTTAATTTATATTAATTAAATACTCACCTTAAATTATTACACCATACAAATCTAGTAATTATTCAACTAATGGGAAAGTAAAATAAATGATATTAAAAATATTAAAATAAATATAATTTGAAATAATTAATGAGATAAAATAATTTGATAAATAAAAATTTCATGTTATAAATGTGTTAAAATATTTTATTTGAATTTAATTTTTTTTCTTTATGTTATAATAGTCACAATGAATGAATAGTTCTAAAATTGGAATTTTTAATATTTTATAAAAATGATATTATATTAAATGATATAAAATTACTAAAATATTATATTCGTATAAGGGATTATTATATAGTCTAAAATATCAAACATGGTCCATTTATGAGACTTTTTTCTATTTATTAAAACTATCACTACCTTTAAAGAGTAAAAAAACACGTTGGGGTGGTAAGTGTAAAAAAGGTTAACAGAGGTTTAAGACAAATAGAGAAGGGTAAAATCATAGTAAAAAAATTAAAAAAAATTTATGAGGGGATTTAGAATCATAATCATATTATATTATATTAACATCAATTTGAATCTATTTTTTCCTTCAAAATTAGTTTATATTAATTTAATATTTTAAGAAATTCAAAGAGTGTCCCTCCTCTCTCTTATAAAAGGGAATCTATTATTATTACTTCGTCACACCAAAAAAACCATTTGGTTATGAAAATACATTAAAAAATATATTTATAAAATTAATAACCACATTATTGAGGTATTATTTTGTCAATAATACCTACCTTAGGGGGGTTTAAGGTGTAAAGAAAACAAGGATTTCCAAACAAGAGGTACCGTTCTTAACTGATCATTTTTTGTTTTATTTATTTTTTCACAAAATTAAAATATTATCCAACCATGAAGAGATAATGAAATAATTATCTCACATATAATGACATGTTATTATTTTAATTTAATAACCTATATCCATCTCCTACCTTCATCAAATGGGAATGTAATCCCCCGTTCACATGTACTGAAGACTACCGCCTCACGGACCGATGTAATTTGTTTTCCATTACCAACTATCATTTTAGGTTATAATGTTTTAATTGATGTTTATATATTTTATTCATGAAATATTTATTATTATTAAAATATAATATATCATTTACTTTCTTACCTTTCCATTCACTGAAAATTGTTGACATTGTTCATGGGTACATGTGGACTACCGTCTCCATAAAGAGATGTGATTCTTTTTTCATCACCACATAACATATATGATATATATATGTATTTTTAGAGAATTAATATTTTATTTATTCTATAATTATCATTTTTAATGATAAAATAACACTTAACTTTTTTCCATAATGATCATTAAAAAAATGGAAATGTTACTCATGCATATGTACGACCTACCATCTCTAGGATTGTACCATAGTTCATTTTTCATGACTATCTTATATGATTGATTTTGAAAATATTAGTTAATAATAAAAATTATAATTATTTCATGATAATTATTTTTTATGTTGTGTAATAAAGACCTATATGACCATATTTAACTTACCAAAATCTTTTTGGGCATATAAATTGAATATCCTCAAAATGTCCAATATGAACTTAATTGATTATATAATTTTATATAACATGGTAATAGATAAAAATAAAAGAGATAATTATCTTGAAAAATTTTATTAAGAATTTTAATAATTAATATAATTTTTTTATTAAGCAATATGAGGAATGTACATGATGATTCATACTCGAGGTAAGTGATTTCATCTCAATTTACATTCATTTAGTCATATTTTTTATTACACATCTAATTTATTTTATATGGTTTTAATACTAACAATTTTATATTTTATATCATGATTAATTCATTAATAATGACATTTTAAGTTTAAAATTGAATTATTTCATCCTATGGGGTCTGAATTGAAAGTTTTTAAGTGGTAAAGGGTTTATTAAATTAATTTCCTTTCATTGGGTTATAAATATTATTCATTGAATTTTTGATCCATGATTATGTGTAAAGTGATATATTAATTTTTTTTGATTTTGTATTTACACATATTTTTTGTGTATTTACATTTTTTACACATAATACTTTAATTTATTAATTCTCTATTCAATGACATGATGTTTTAAGGTTTATTTATCTAATTTTTTTTCATTGGGACATATGTTTATGATATGCACATATATTCTTTTTGAGTAATATATACTACCATTTAAACAAGTTATATAACAAATCTAATTATTTTTATGATATTTAAAGTTTCATTTGATGTTATTTTTTCATGGAGCTTATTATCTAAAAGTTACTAAATTTGAAAAGGCTTTATGTCACAATCTCCTTTATTTTTGGGATTATTTATATTCAAGGTTCCTTATAGGGGAGATCAAATGATTTTAAATTCTTGAAATAAATATATTTTATTTTTATCTGGTTATAAATTCATTTTACATGTTTAATTTCCATTTACTCCCTTATTTATTAAAGAAACAACAATAAAGTCATTTGTAAGTGATACCGATCTAGTATCTTCTTTTAAATTTAGAATATTTCTATTTCATATCCATGTTTTCTAATTTTTTTTAAGAAATGTTCATTTCTAAAAAAATTATTTTATGAATATATTCCACATGGTCTATTACCTTATTTTAAAAGGTTCTCAAATGTAAATTTTGTAACATTTTCCAAATAGGTCACTTTAGACTCCTTTTAAAAAAGGTTTTCAAAGAATGTTTATTTTTGACATTTAAAACATGACCATATTTTACTACATTCATGAATATTATTTTTATTGAATCTCAATTTATATGTTTTCAAGGTTATTTTCAAAGAAAATTATTTTCATTTTATTTTTGGAACTTTTATTTTTTAAAAGTGATTTTCAAAGTGAAAATGATATATTCCTTAAGAATGATTTTCGTAATCTCTTAATGGTATTTCCATACATCAACAAATATAACCCTTTATGTTACTTATGATACACTAGGGATATTTTTTGATGATACCATCCTCATTATCCCTCTATATGGATTAATATTGTTTCAAGGTGTTTTTCATGGAACCCATTTCTTTTTCCAAAGGTTATAAATGCTAGGAATGGAATGATCTATTTTAACATATATGGAGATAAACACCTTTCCCACCACCATAACCATTATTTAATGTTTTTATTTTCTTATAACATTTCATGTTTTATTTAAATAAAAACATATATTACCTTGTTCTGGGTGATTTATGTTTTGAAAATCTACTTTTAAAAGGAAAGGGTATTTTGATATCTAGAACTATTTTCCATATATATTCAAAATAGTATTTCAAGGATTTTATGATGTTTTATTTATGAAATGGTAGTTTAGAATTATATATGAGAAATATATGAGACTGATATAGATTATATGATGGGTTGATCCCCATTATAACTCATAAAAATGGGTGATCCCGATATATCTTATATGAAGGGAGAGCCCTGTTATAAATTACCAATGCATTGGGTTATTTTATTTATCATAAAATAAGATAAATAGGAAGTTAAATTGTGTGTTTTATCCTATGGATTTATCTTGGATTCAATTATTTATGACATGGGTTTAAAATGGGTTATGAATATGATGATTTATGTCTCAAAAAATGGTTTTTATTTACTTACTATAGAGTTTTAATGATTACTTTGATCAATATTTAAATCCCATGGATTATGATTATTGATTATTATGAACCTTGAATTTGAAATTCCTTATTCCATGTTTCATGTTTGATAATCTAGGTATTAATCAGTATGAATTATCTTATGTTATTCTCATTGATTATGTCATAAAAACCTTATTCTCATCTTATTATCACTGATTAAATTCAATTGTTAATTATTATTTTTACCCTTATTGAGAATTTACGTCCACCCTTATTATGTTTCCTTTTTCTCAGGTTATAAAAAATGATCTTAAATGATTTGAGTATAGAATTTTTTCACATGTGATAAAAATTGTTGGAGATGTTTAATATTTAATATAAATAATAAAATATGGATATAGTGGGATATGATATTGATCTTTATAAACCATTCATATATGAATATTTTTTGTTAACAGTTTTTCCTAACTATATAAAACTATAAACCTAAAAGGTTATTTTGTATTCAAGTAATCTAATATCTCCGTTTGATGTTGTAAGTTTGGGATGGAAAAAATTGGGCCACATTTATTGGTATCAATGCAAAAAATGTAATTTTTATGCTTTTATCACTGGATCTTGGAGTGTGGGTTTTTGGATGTTACAATTGGTAACAAAGTAGGGTTTACATAACTTTTAATATTAGGATATTTTCATTTGAAGTTATCTTAAGAGTTAAGGATACCATCTTGGGTTTGTTAGTTTATGGTTATTCATATGTTTTAAGTATTAGACACCCCTTTTGAGGTTTTAAGTTATAAAAATTTAAGGTAACTAATAATATCTTGGGGTCCATTTTATTAAGTTGAGGTATATGTAACCCATAGGTTTAACATAAACTATTATTTTTAGGAAAAATGACCTTGAATATTGTGAAAATAATTATTAATTTTATTTATAATATTTTGGGTTTATATTATCTTTTTTATTGAGGTAATTATTCGTTTTTACAATTTGGGAACATATTTTATTTTTTGAATAAATAAATATGGTATTGAAGAATGATTTCATGATTAAATTATTAATTTAATTTCAAAATAGAATGATTGTAATTTTGGGGAATAATATGTAATATAATGGGATTTTATTTGAGTTTTCAGGGTTGATTTAACTTTTAAAACAATATATGATATTAATGTGGATTTATGGTGATTCGGGTTACTTATATAAATAATTATAACATCTTGGAAATTATATGATTAGGTTCTATACATTGTAGTTACGAGACTTCATGAGTGATTGATGTTAATTATAGATAAATATAAAATTTAACTTGGAAGTATACGTGATTAAATCCTTATGATTTTTGGGTTTTAATATTAGTAAATAATATTTTGAAGAATGTTATAAATAATTATTTACAGAATTATTTAGCATGAAATTTGGGTAATACTATGGAATTTTTTAGATTAATGTATTGTTTCTTCATATGAAGGTCTGTTAATATTTGTTAATTATCTTACCTTTTTCAAACCAATTTGGTTTTAGTTAATATATAATTAAAGGATGAATATTTTTTTTATGCATTTGGGGATTATATAATCTATTAGAAGTTGTATCTAGTGCTTTAGGCATGAAAAATTTACCTTCAACACTCATCTTTTAGAGAAAAATACAATATTGTGGTAGGAATTGATTAAAGGAAGACATTATATTTGTAATGTAAGTATATTTCATTATTCTTTTAGTATATATGGTAAATTAATTCCTCAACTCTAGGGAAAAGGAATTTGGAACAAAATTTTTATCCTACTACCTTCATTTCTGATGAATCGATGGTCTCTTCACCAATCACATGTTTATTATTTTATGGTTATTAAATTTCTCATGAACATGTTATCTGACACTCTCTCCAATTTCCATATTTTCACTTCCCACAAATTTTTTCCTATATGGAAACCTATTTATGTTTTATTCTAGGTGACCTTTGTACTCCCCTTTCTCTCTTTAAAGTAGAAAATTTTATTAACACTTTTTATGATGTGATATTTCAGCAAAGGTAATTTGAGAAGTCAAACCTATGATTATCAAGAAAAATATAAAATTATGAGGATTAAATTTATAAAAGTTGGGTGGAATTTAATATCTCCATATTTTAAAACAAGGACATTATGTTCGATAACACATACAAAATGAAACACCGAGCTTGAATGAATTGTAAAATATTATCATTTAAATGTGAATGTTATAACCTAGAAATTTAATTAGTTATTATTAATATGATTAACTAAATTTTAATATATATATATATATATAAGTAATAGTTAATAAAAATTTATTGATTAATTCTTATTAAATAGTTAATCATTTTTAATATAGTCATTTTATTCATTAAAAATACAGTTTCTTTAAAAATGAGATTTATTGATTTTCATGAATAAATATGATATTTAATTTCAATAAATTTTAGAAAATTTATTTTATAAAATTAATTTCATTTTTGAAATCTACATATCAAAATTATCTAAAGATGTCTTTTTGATAATTTTCTAAAAATTTTGATTTTTTATCGAACAACGAAAAATATTTTTTTAATAAAAACTATATTTTCCTTTAATGTATTTATAATGTAAAATTATATTTTGGATTAGTATTAAAAGTCCATTAGTTCCTTTATATTAAAAATAATCTAATTATATTGTTTTTAATTAGTTTTATTCTTTAATTTAATATAGAATGTTTTTTCTACTTAAAATTCATTTTTCTAAAAAACTATTTTTTATTGCATTTTTCCAGTTTTATTTTTAATTCAATTCAATCGCTTATGTTTTTTTTAATTTTCAGAAATTGATTCCATATTTTTAATCATGAGGCTTAAATTTGGAAAATATTTCAGTTTTATTTTTTATCAATATGAACAATAACCTTAATAGTTTTTTTCCATGAAAAAATTTAAATTATGTAATTAAAGATTATAATAATATGATAAGGAATAGAAAATGATCCTTATAATTTACTAAAAATTATTGGATTAGTCTATTTCATGAATATGAATCTAGGATCCAATTATATAACCATTTTTACATTTGATGTAATTATGAACTTTATAATATTTTATATGATGAAAAGATAATAATGTCACACTCTTGTTTTTAATAACTATATTAATTTTTAAATTGGGATAAACAAAACAAGTGTTAATTTATAAATATGAATTTGAAATATAAATCATTTAACTTAATCATGGTAATTTATTTTTAATTTTTAGTGAAGCAATAACCACCCTAAATGCTTATACAACATTGATACAATAATTATTCAATTAAATGGGAAATTAAAATAAATGATATCAAAATATTAAAAGTAGTATAATTTGAAATAATTAATGTCATACATGAATTTTATAGAAAATTAAACATTTTAGGGATGTATTAAAATATTTTATTTGAATTTTTTTTTTCAAGACATTATAAAAGTCAATGTAAATGAATAGTTATAAAATTTTCATTGTTGATATTTTATAAAAAAATTATTACTTAAATGATTTAAAATTACTAAAACCCTATCTTTGGATAAGTGATTATGATATTGTTAAAAATATCAACCATGGTCCATTTATGGGATAAAAACGTAGTAAAAAATTGTCCAAATTAAATTTTATTAGAGGCTTTTAACTCGTAGTCATCTTATATTCGACTCATATCAATTTGAATCCAATTTTTATTTCAATATTAATTTTTATTAATTTAATATTTTATGAAATTATTATAGTTCACCTGCCCTCTCTTAAAAAATGGTACATCTCCTTCTCATTTAATCACACCTCAAGAACCATTTTTATAATGTTTTTGTTTTTTTACATGTATTGGTTTGTAATATATCTAGAAATATTTTCAGAGCTAAGCGCTAAGATGACCTGAGATTCTAAGGCTGATTGACCCTGATTTTTTAAAATATTAAATATATTTATATCACCCAAATTCATGTTTTCTAAAAATGTGGAATAAATCATGAATGAGGAATTAAAAACGAAATATGATACCTTCTTTGAGTTTGCAATATTAGTTTTACCATATGCATGACAAAATATTTTCTTATTCTTGGGAGTTTTCAAAAATGTTTTCACTAACACCTTTAAAAAATTGATAAATTAAATTAATTAATTTATTTTTATATTTTACATAACAACCTAGAATCCTCTATAAATTCATGGATATGAGAAAATCCTAAGGTTATCCACATAACACTGGTGACCTAGAGAAAATACGTTGGAGGAATATTCTTGGAGGAGAGACAACCCGATCTCAAATTGAGGATCGATAGGCAGTGGAGTCCTTGGATCTCACCAATGATGGAAATAAAGAATCATTCTTTGTTAGTGATTGATACAAATTCCGAGAATGGAATTTGATTTATGTAGATTCGTACCATTTTATTACCTCATGTCGAACACAGACCAATTCCACTAATAAGAATTGATTTTCACATCATTGATTGATTTTTACGGTTGATTTGATTAATTTTTGGATCATTGTTTGTCATTCTAATGTCAATGAATAAAATTTAACTCGAACATGATTTAGGGATGTTCCTTATTTTTTTGTTTGTTCTTTTATCCCTTTTTTATTTGCACATTAATCATGGAAAATTTATTTGGAACCTGACTCAACGAATACCCAATATTTAATCTTTTCACAACTGATATTTAGTGTAATGGATTAATACTATGAGTGCGATTCATGATCGAGAATGTGATCAAAGTGTGATTATGGTGGATGATTAATCAAGGTTTATCAGACTAGTATGAATGTCTTGTTATTCTTGGTTTGATGTACAATGATGAGTTGAGCAATGCTGATGGATTCTCAATAGATTTGGATAGTCAAAATCAAGATCTATGATGAAAGTGAGCTCAGTTTGGCATAGATCAACAATCCTCAGTGATATTGTCATTTTGTATAGAAAATATGGCATGGAGAAGGGACCATAGGTTTATATAAAACCCACATCACATGGCTTGTAAACTAGAAATACATGCTGTGTGGGGACCTGGCTATAGTGACAAGCTTTTTGTGGAAGAGATAAGAATCACATGCCATGTGGTCTCTACCACACAACATGTGGCCCTAGTTGGTGGCTAGGTGTGTAATTTTGGAGTACATAGGTTGTCAAAATGTTGGGTACATGTCTAGGCATAGGACCGGGCTAGGTGTACATGGGAAAATCCATATACTTGAACACATCTGGGTACACAGTTAGGCACATGGATAATCTAGGTGTACATGAGAAGATATTTTTACTCATACAAGACCAAGTACATCGGAATGACTAGGCATACATTGGAATGGGTATAGAATCATGGGTAGGTATACAATTAGAGTTATATAATGTGTACCCTAATTACATTCCATGTACTTTTTTAGAGAGGTCTTGGTGTCCTTCAACTATTCATTATAAACCTATTTAAGTTGAGTGTGTTCCCTTGGTCTATCCCTATTAAGGTATAGTGTGACATTATATCCTTAGTACAGGATTGTGATCCCCTCTTTGGATGTTGTCTCAAATAGAGTTTGTGGCGTCGCCCATTGGTTTCAGGAGTGATCTTCTATAATCCTTCCTTTACCTAGGTATGGTTTGGTAGTATCAGTGTGACCACCATGCATAGGGAATCAATCACCTATCTAGCAGGATGATCTAATTGGGTTTACAGTATCATCGGGCATATTATTCCATACTCAATAGGATATAATAGATGTATTTTTGGTGTCCCCTAGTGACCTTGGGTGTGATCCTATATCTAGGTATCAAAAATCATCATAGTTTAGTAAGTACATCTCATGGAGTGAGTTCTCCCGGAATGAGAATTACCTTGAATCCTCAGGAAGAATCCTATAGCTTTTAGTGACTGATAACTTCTTGATACTTGAAATCTGTTATGAGTATATCTGAGTTTTGTTTATTATATTTTTGTTACTACCAGACTACTCTTGATGATTTATGTTCGGTTATTTCAGTGTATCCTACTGAGTATTGTTATACTCACCCCTACATGGGCTCTTTCTATACATGTCTTGTCTAATGTAGATGAAAAACCTTTTGATGGTGTCATAGGATGATTAAGAGTAGGTAGATCATAGTTCCGGGATAGATATACCTAGGTGTATATCAATGATCTTTTGGAATATAATACCACCTTATGAGCTGGTTGAAATCCTTTTTAGTTTTTTGGGCATGTATTAGGCACCCCTTTATCACTTTACACTACTTATTATAGCACTATGATGAGGGATATATGTTATTCATGCTTTTTTGGTGTTGTTTATTTTTTAATTTTAAAATTTTTTATGGTCTTAGAGATGTGTGTGTGAATATTGGTGCATTATTCTAATGCCTCCCATGTGTGTGATATATATACTTAGTACTGGTCACCCGCCCATTGGCCTATTTGAGATGATGTAGGGTTAGTCACATTTAGCTTATCACTGGCTAAGCGGGCCCTGATGGGTCGGGTTGTGACATAGCGGAATTAGAGGAGTTAGTTCTACCTTAGAACTATAGTTAGAATTATCTAGTTTTGAGGATTTATTTGGGTTTCATGGCGATATTATTAATGTGTCTTGAGTTTAGATCTCAGGCCATAGATTCCAGTATTGGTGTGATGATCGATGTATCCTTCTACTCAGACCCTGAAATCATTCTTGTTTACTCGATACATGTAGACATTGGTTGTAGGAAAATATTTGGTATATGTATCATATAGGAATGGGTTGTGGTTCCCATGAACTTTTTGAGTAATATCCTTAAATATACTCTATTAACTATGGTACCTCCTAATCTTATTTTAAGATTCCTCCATGATTTTTTTTCAACCAGGATTCTATAGTAGGATTATGAGTATAATCCACTGAGTGAATAGGTAGAGTGACCCATGATTAACATACATGGATATTACATCATTTTAGATGAATATTTAGTACATTACAAAAATACACGCCTAAGGGTCGTAATAGTATAGTGTCTATGGAAATATGGAAACAAATATTCAATCCCAGTGAATGATCTTTAACATATCTCATAATTATCTCTACCTTTAGTACTTCTACCTGAAACCATTCTTCATAACCTTGGGAAATGAAACTAAGAAATGGGTGAAATGAGATGCTCAGTAAGGTTAAATAAAGTAAATGTGTAAGCATAACATGAAAAAAGGGTATGGAACTTGAGCATAACATTTTTATATCATATAATGAATATTAGAGATCATAATAAATATTGGAAGTTCATAATACATGGACCATAAGATAATTAAGAGAATAAGTCATAAAATTATTACATAGGAATAAGACATGGAATTCATGGCATGGAAATTGGTTTATAAAGTTGTGAACATGTATAAGTAGAAACAAAGTTCACGCATTAAGTTAAGAAAATGAAATCAGGCCCCTGCATCAATGTATGGACATGCAACCAGGGCCTTTAATAACATTATGAATGTGTGACCAGGTTCATGCATAACCTAATGGACATAAAACTAGGTGCATGCATACCATTTTCAATATGTAATTAGGTTTATGAATAACATTGTGAACATGTTATCAGGTTCAGAAATAGAGGAACATGCAACTAGGTCCATGAATAACATTGTGAACACATAATATGGTTCACTCATAACATTGTGAACATGTAATCAGGTTCATGTATAAACTTATGAACATGCAACCAGGTCCATGAATAACATTGTGAACATGTAATAAAGTTCATTCATAACATTGTGAACATGAAATGAGGTTAACGCATAACATTGTGAACATGAAATCATCTCCACGCATAACATATATACACTTAATTCATCCATCATTACCTAATGCATTTTAGGTAGATATATATCCAACCCAAGACATAATAAAGTCTTACATATGAGTGCCAAATGATTATAAAAAATAATCATATCGTAACCCATGAAATGAAATATACATCATTGACATGTAATCATATCATTACCTTTGGAAAATAGGTAGGTCTCATAGTCACCACCCATGAGAAGAAGTGGGTTTCAAAAGCATATGACATGTGAAAGAAAAATGGGTTTCATAATCATCATGCCATCAAAATATTAACAATTCATAGAAAGAATATGAATGGAATCATTGAAACACTTCCCCCAAAAGGCATGAGTAACACCAATTGATGTCATCATAGATGGTAAATAATTTTTAAATAACTTTTAAAAACACTTCTTGAGGAAAATATCCTTTCTCATTTGAAAAATTCCTTTTTAAAACATAAATATTTTTGAAATACCTTTTATTTAAAAATAGATTTGAAAACTTATAAAGGAAATTTTTTAAAAAATAATAAAATAATAAAATACTTTTAATTTGAAATTTATCTTCAAGTATCACTTGAAATCATTTTTTAAAACATGTTTTTTATATAAAACTAATTTCCAGCCGAAGAGAGAAATGCAGTTATATTCACATAAAACAATTTCTTTAATTATATTAAGTACCACAGGCTGAAAAAATGGTTCTAATACATGGATGTATCTTGAATAAACATAGGATAAGGAAACTCATGATTATTATTTATATATGAATCATAATTTTTAATCAAAAAATCACAATCATTAACAATATCGAAAAGTGATGAGATTGTTTCAATAAACTCTTACCACTTGGTTACTTGGGATCATAATCTCCATGTAGGAAAAGGAAATTACATGAATATTAAGAAATCATGAAAATAAGGAGATTCATGATATAACATGTAAAATGAAATTATACACACCTTTACAAACAATTTAGGTATATAACAAAACATGTGTCTCAAAGAAGGCAAATTGAGACAAAACTATTTTACTGATTTGGTAACTATTAAAACATAAATCACAGGAAATGTAGATAATAAATTGGATATAAAAATAACCTAAAATTTAAATATAATAATAATTAAATACATAAATGGGAAATATAAACACTACACAAAAGGAATCGGTGGTGAAAAAATCATGTATCTCAAGGAAGTAAAAAGTGAGATTAAATCCTCTTACCTTAACATTCCTTTTGTTGTGTAATATTTATCCTATTTATAGTGGTTCAAAATATGTTAATTTGTTATAATAGAACCATCATCATGTTTATAATGTTATATATCGTCTTATTATAATGTCTTATTACCCATTTTTTAACAATCTTTCATTATTTTGACTATTTTGTGTGTTAATTGCCTAGTTTTATCAAGTATGTTTGGAATTTTTATTTTATTCTCATATTAATTAGATCATAATTTCATAATATACAGAATCTAAACCATGAATTAATTATCTTATATATTTAGTACATATTCATTTATAATAATCTATGAGGTTTGGCGATAAGAAATTAAATACATTGTTCACGAAGACGGTAGGTCGTACGTACGCATGAAAGATACTTTCTTTTATTTGTTGTATTAAAAGAATTAAAATTAAATGATATTTGTATTTTATAATTCCAGTATCATATCTATGTTATATATTTTATATAGTTTTATTAATACCATCCTTTTTTACCTTCCATGTATTCCATGAACGAGTCACATCGCATTGAGGGGTGGTAGTCCACACTTCCTCATACGAAATTATCGCATTTATAGAAGATGAGAAAAATGGTATGAAATAAATAGAAAATAAAGAATCATAAATAGATTATAAATATAATATTTATCCTTTATAAAAAGTTTTTTATCATAATTTATACTATGATATGTGGTAAATGAAAAATGAACAATCATTGTTTCGTGAGGAAATAGTTCGCCATACATAGAAACAATATGTTTATTACCCATTAAACAGAGGTGTTGGTATGTTTAGGTAGAAATCATAACTTAAAAATCAAACTATATTTAGTATACTATTTTTTATGTAATAATCTAATAATAATAGTTTAGGGAGTGTAGAAGAAAATTAAATATAAGAGATCATTGGAAAATGTTACCATAAAACTAGGTAACTTCATTTGGTTTATGCGAAAGGAATTCCTTGGAAGGATTTATGCCTAGAGGGATGATTCATGGTCAATGGGAGGGATTTTGGGAATCTATTTTGGTATATCTTTTATTAAACTAATTTGTTTTAGAGGTGTGATGAAGTGGGAGAATTGATGGCCTTTTATAGAGGAGGAGTGACACTCTTGTAATATTTTGAAAAAGGAATTCCATAAACATTTTTCAAATTAAAAGTGGATCCAATAATTGAAAAAATTATAGAATTGGGAGTATAGGTTCTAAATATTTCCATACAATAGATATTTGACAAGTTTATATGTTGTTTTGGGCAATAAGGTTAAGGTTTAGTTTCTTATTATGCTTAATTTAACATTAATCGTTGTAAACAACTTTAAACACTTTCACTAGTCATTTTGGTAAAGAAATTTACTCTTATCATAAATTATAAATTATTATGATTCAAAATATAAAATCCAATTTTCCAAATTCCAATAACATAAGTGGCCGAAATTAATTTAAAATGTATCCTGCAGGCGGGATGGCAATGCAGGTTCTTATAGTAAAAATGTTCGAAATTTTACTATGTTTTTATTGTAAATTTCAAATTTAAATTTATTATAATGACCTAAATTGGATTAATTGAAAAAAATATGATCTAATTAAACTTTTAAACCAATATAAAAAATTATTTAACCTTATAAACAAATTATATGAAGAAGAAGGTTTTAACTAAAATTCTTTATTTTTCATCATTCATTATAAAATAAATCTTCATAGAAAAATACAAAAAATATTCCTGAAGATATTTTTATGATTATCTTACAAATAAGAATTTTATTTTTTCATATAAAATTTATAAAATGTTTAAAATTAGTATTTAAAAGGGGATCACTATTAAAAGGTGGTAAATTTTCCTTTATACAAGTATTGGGTTTTATATGTGAAATTGGGTTTGTTCTAATCTTATTTCTATCAAACCTAAAGGTTCAATATCAAAAATATTTTATTGAATATTTAAAATATATATTTCATTAAAATCACTAAATAATTGTTATTAATTTAGTTTATAAAGACAAAACTTATTTGGAAGCATGAAAATAATAATAATATTTCTTTTTATATTCATTTAAATAATTAGTAACCAAGGAATTAATTTTATATTTATTTAAACGATAAATTTTAATAAGTTAGTTATTACTATTAATAACTACTAATTTAATGGCTAGGTTATATCTTATAATATTAAATAATAATGTTTTAATAATATATCATTGTATGGTAATATTTGGTATTCCGTGTATTGTATGCTATCGATGAAAGTCGCTCTTTTGTGTAATGAAAGATAACTAGGTGTGGTTTGAATTACAAGAAATATAATATATTATATTTATTTAATATATTAAATATATTTTAAATTATTGGGTTATTATATTCCCTTTTACACTTGATGTTTTATAGAACGGATGCCAAGTCCATATTAAGTGTAACGTAAGCCATGTTTGTGTCGTGTAGCGCATGCCAAGTTGGTGTCATGTGAAAGGACTGTTTGAAATTGTGAAATAAAACAACTCAATGAAAATTAATTTATTCAAAAAAATAGTTCACAAAAACATGGGGTGATACATTATACCCCCCTTAAAATGAATTTACTAGTCAAAATTCATGTGGGTTATCAAAGGTTTCATATTTGAATGTTCTTTTCACAGAATCCTACATTGTAAAAATGAATACTAAAACTTAATTTTAAAAATAAAATTTGGAAACATAGAGATTACCTAAAATAACATATAAATATGTTTATACATCAGATAACATAGGTTTTAAGTGAAAACATGTATATGGAAGGGAAATATAACTACCATGTTCTGATGGAGAGTGTTAGAGAACTTGGTCTGGAGAAAGATAACACTCAGAAAGCCATAAATCTATGATTATCTAAAGGATCTTTTGATTCATCAAAAAATACGACCATTTTAGTTTCAAAATTCTTTCTATAAGTTTAAATAATTTTCATGAGAAGTTAAACCAACTTGATTTCATTCCCATTCATAATTAAAATCTCATGCTTTGGTTATGTCTTGACCAAATTACACTTTACATATTTATGCAAAATGGAAGGTGATTTTTTCATTCCTGAAGCCCTAACAGATCATGAGATCCTTGATAATTAGTCCCATATCTCTTTAGTTACCATCAACCAAAAAATTAGATTAAGTTATCTAATATGCATAAATCCCTATTTAGTAATATAACACATTTATCTCACAAACTTCATATAATGTTTTACTTAAACATACTATAAATGGATAACCTTATAACCCTTACAAAATATTTAAATGAAAAAAATATAAATAATGAAAATAAATCAGTTTAACATTGATCACCACATATCACAAAGTAGCTCTTGGTTGTTACATTCCAAAAATGTGAATATCCTCATCGTATATTCTCCTGAAACATTGTAATGACCAAAATTACCATAAATACTTATTGAAAACATATATTCTTAATTATTACAAAGGTTAATGGGTATTTCCCATAAATGCATTAAATTTTAATTTTAATACAAGATAACATAGGCTAAATTTTTAATATATCCTTTATTAGTTTTGAGGTAATCAAGGATATCCAATTTACTTTATCCAAATCAATCATCTCTTTATTCAAGCGAAACAAAATTCTCTCAAAATATTGATCACATTAAGGGTCCCCTTACCTTAATAAAAATATCAATTTTCTATCTATTCATCATAAAAAACATATCTTTTTAAATCCTTAATGAAAAATTATAATAAAAATACATATATTTCATGATTCATATTACATAATATTTGAATTCCAAAACACAAGTAATTCATTCATCCAACTTTATTCTTAAACCATTAATCTATATTCATCAACTTATTCCTGAATAAATATTTCCTAGAATATATGAATTATGTATTAATGTTCCTCAACCAAAATCTAATCATTCTTCTTATGATTAATGTAAATAATACTAGAAGAACATAACATACCTTTCACATGTCGTTTGTGGTCTCTTTATCTTCAGAAGTGTAACCAATACTCATAACACCTTACGTAATCCCTTTATGAGATTTGAAATTGGGAAATATATTTTTATAATTCCCATACTTTCTACATCTAAAACATTCAATGTTAATATTTTTCCTTCTAGTTCTCTCCATTGGTTAAAATAAAAAAGAACAGGGTGAGAAATACTTATCATAGAAGAAAACTACATAACTATGACAAATTACTTATAGGATGTCTAAATTATGACACCTTAATTAGTATATAACACCTTAGGTTTATCCTAGGTTTTTCAAGGCCATATTCTATTCAAATTATTAATAATGGTTTGGGAAGAGTTTGTGAATTTCCAAAGCATATCCCCTAAGAGTGTTAAACTAGGTGTGCTGTAAGGCCCATTCTCATGTACCCGATTATCCCGAGTCAGGTATAAGAACCCAAATCTTCTTTTTTGGTATATTTTCATTTTTATGGTGTTTTTGAGGAAAAGAGGAGTTTCTGGAAATTTCTTAAGTACACGACCTATACTTTATGAGTACACGTCGTGTACTCGATTACCGCGGGTTGCCAGGTGTTGGCCGTGTAGTGGCCATACACACGACAGTGTGTGGTGACCTAGAGAATGCCTAATGCATGGGCCAGTAAAGGAAAGTACATGTGGTGTAATTATAAAGTACACATTATGTACTTTATTTTTTTCATTAAACGGACCGGTGTTGCGTCTTTTTGGAAGAAACACCTCCTTCTTCATTCAACTCATCCGAGAGTATCCGTACAACGCCGATTCTTCCTCGAGCCTCTAATTGAGTGTCTGTTCTATGAATCGACCGCTGTCAATTACGTTGGGATCACTTCAGTAAGATCTTCCTTCTGTTAGAGATTCGTTTCCTGATTCCTCCACTTTCAAGAGTTATCGTTGGGTGAATTTTTTAGACATTTTATTAGATATATGGTGTTCTTTGGAGATTCAAGGCTTTAGGTTCACGTATAAAGATTGTACACCACCGAGGTATGTGGTTTTTTCCTTTCCATTGAAAGTATTTGATTTATATAGGAAAATTTTCCCAATACCCTTGAATATGGTATTTCACGTTTACTGTGTTATCCCTATTAATTGCCTTTTATGCTTGTATGTTGGAATATAGTTTAATTGAATGGGAATAGAGTCAATTTCTATGCTTTGGAAGTGTTTTACCATGCATATTTTATTTATAAATGTTTGGTATAGTTTCTTTATTAGGCTGCTATTTTCTTTCCATGCCTAGTATTTTTGGATGGAGTGATTTTGTTTATATGCAATGCTGTTATGCTGTAGACTATTAGCCAAGTAGTTCTTGAGGTTTAATTTTTCCGATATGCTTAGCCATGCTTTTTTGACTTAAACAGGGCTGTGAGAACCTGGTGCAGTAGACCATAGGGAGAATGGATGTAAGGGCTTCTCCAGAGTGTCTGTTTATTTATCACGCTGTGAGACCATAGAGGGGATTGGCGTTGAGTGCTCGCTCAGAGGGTCTATAATTACATTATGAAGACACATGAGGAATTGACGTTGAGTGATTCTTCAAAGTGCCTGTAGTTTCCATTAAAAGACTATAGGGGGAATTGATAGTGAGTTCTTCCTCAAAGAGTCTTTAATCATACTTGGATATATGGGTAATTGACATTGAGTGCTTCCTTAGAGAGCCTTTACAAAAGATGAACCAGAGCGGTTAGACTGTGTGTAATTCCCAGGGGGTTGCTTGTGTTGGACCAGAGGGGATAGGCTGTGAGTATATCCCAGAGGGTTACCTATTTGTGATTATCTTCTTACTTGATATGTGGTGTTTGAATGATTTGAAACTGCAAGCATGTTTACTGTTGAGTACTTCTTTTCTTACTACTTCTTTTGCTTATCACCTGCCATATATATTCAATGACTATTAGGCACAGTTCTCTTGGTGGTCGCCTACTAGGATTTAGTCTCACACCATGTTTGGGTCATGCTTTTGGGTCCAAATAGATTATATTTTTGTCAGTATAGATAAGGGATAACACCCTTCTACTTCAGGTTCTTGACTACTTTGGGAGCTAGAGAGCATGGGACCAAGTTGAGGTTTACGATGCTGAGGAGATGTTTACTTGTTTTCTTGTACTTGGTTTAGTTATGTATTTCAGAATTATGACTTGTTTGGATGCTTTTCTAGACATATGTATCATGCATCATTATATATGTGCTCCAGCTACTTATTACTTTCAGTATTCCATTTTTTACTGTTG
The DNA here is from genome assembly GCA_963277665.1 of Viscum album. Taxonomy (NCBI): domain Eukaryota; kingdom Viridiplantae; phylum Streptophyta; class Magnoliopsida; order Santalales; family Viscaceae; genus Viscum; species Viscum album. The sequence continues at coordinate 707,452,137 of OY728126.1, read as the reverse complement.
TATGCCATTATTATTTCTTCTGCTATTATTATATATTTCTCTTCTATTGTGTTACTCTGCAAATGAGGGCATAGTTTCCCCACAATCACACCTAAGGCCCTTGATGCTAGTCAGTAACCTCTGGTGATAGGGGAAATGATCTTGAGGCCATGTGACCAATCAGGTACGGGGCGCCTCTGGGCGGCTTATGGAACCGGGACGTTACAAAGTGGTATCAGAGGAATTATTTTCTCTTGACTTACTATTTGGAGCCTATAGACAGGTATATGAAGGAATAGGTACTTGGTAATAATTTTTGCCTGGGATAATCTAACTCGTGTATAGGGAAAAGCCAATCTACCTCATTTATTGAAATTTTTCTGGTTTTGAAATTATTACAATTGATTTGATTTCACCTTGAGTGATTCACAAGTTTTGTGCAGTTATTGTTGATGTTATTTAGGTTCTATTTCTGTTGAAACCCGATGAGATGAGGGTATGCCATCTCATGAATCATATAGAAACTTTCTAGGAATCACATGTCATGAATTCTTTCCATTCCATTTATGTAGCACCCCGAGCTTCCACGGTACACTTCTTTTTGAATAATACAGCAGCGTGTGTCGTACACAACTTCGAGTTCTAACACACATCACAACCAATCAAACTAGCCGTTATGAATAGTAATACCCACTTTTTAAACTTTTATAAATTTTATCCTTCAAAATGGACTTCATTTTTGGATTCGGAATATCTAAATTATCTTAGGGTGAATTTTTGGTACTTTTCTGATAACTTTTATATTTTGATGAATAGTGAAAATTACTAAATTTTAATTAAAAACAACTTTTTTAATAAAAACAATTAATAGTGATAAATTATGAATTTGAGTGGTTTTAAAGTATATTTAGAATATATTTTTACCATTTAATAAAATGTTGGTCATTGGACATAATTACACATTTAAACCGGACATAAACAAGTGACAATCTTTTGATAGTTATTATCTTTAAAAAACACGTTTTTTGTTTTGACAGCGGGAATTAATTTTAAATTAATTTCTGCCACTTCTATGTTTTGAATTTGGAAAAATGGATTCCATATTTGGAATCAGGATATAAAAATTGTGTAAATAGGTAACTTTTATTTTTAGACATTTTGAATAATTACTTCGGTAAATATTTTATTTACCATGGTTAGGGTAAATCTGGTAAATAAAAGTTAAAAATAATATTATAATGATAATAAATTACCCTAAAACGTGTCCTAACCTTATTGGTTGATACATTTCTAACCATGAGAATCTTTGGGTCGATTTTTGGACCCCATGGAGCCACTTGTAGGTGATAGGGACACTTTATATTAATTAAGTTAAAATAAATTCAAAAATGACAAAAACATATATCTTTTAGAATTTTTTTTACATAGGGTTATATATGTTGCATTTTAGACTATAAATATTAATTATAAGGATAAAAAGATTTCCTAAATAATGGTATTTTATTTATAATTTTTAGACATTAAATAATTTAATTTATTTATAACAAAATGACGATGCAGTAATTACAGTATTAATGAAAGATTAAGATAATTGATATTATAAATACACAAATAAATATAAGTTGAGACTTTTTATAAATTCAAATAATTTTATAGGTTAATATGACATATTAGTAGTATTTATATAAATAGTTTTTGAAGTAATAATGCTGTTATGAATTTATAAAAAACAAAATACCCAATAGTGTCAAAATTGACATAAAAGAGTTTTTAAAACAAATATTATATTATTAATTGATATTCAAATTTTAAAAATATAAAGTTCGGCCAAGAGACTTATATAATGATAGGTGTGGCATTAATGGACCACTTGGGGGTCTCTTGGAGGTATATAGTAAGTTTATTAACTATATAATATAAAAATACAAAGTGTCATGGTAAGTGTCAAACTAATTAACTAAGAGTCAAAACTAAAAGATAAGGTTAATATAATGACCCAAACATGTATAAATTATATTTGTTGAGTGGTTTTCGACCCATACCCACCATAAAATTTAAATAATTAACTTTTGAGCCATTAGAAACCGAATATGAATTTATTATAAAATAATATTTCTAGATTTTCCTAAGGTGCCCCTCCTCCCCCTTATAAAAGGACACCACTTCTAACCAATTCTCCACACCTTCAAAGCCTTTTTTTTCGGCCAAACCCTGCCAAAATACTCTCTCAACTTCACTAAATTCAACATACAGGCTATATTATAATCATAAATCCAACTTAAGGATCCCTTTTGATCAAATCAAAAGGAAGAACCCGAAGAAGAGGTAATGTTTTCACCACCCTTTTTCAAGTTCATTTCTTCTTCAACTTATTCTTTCTTTGTTATTACCATTATAAAATAATAACTACAGTATATTCTATATACTTAGATGTTATTATAAATATGGTACAACCATATTCAGTATTCTATCCATCCTATGAATGACATGTCACCATACGTGCGTACGTACGATTTACCGTCTCTACGTCGTGGTGTAATTGTTATTCAAAACATTATTATTTGGATGGGTATAATAATAATGTGTAATTAATGTAAATAATAAATATAACATTATAATGATTATGTATATATGATATACCATCCAATCATATATTATTTTAATATCAAAAGAATGATATTGTCGCTCGTGCGTACGTACGGACAACCGTCTCCACAAACACGATGAGATTCATTCCCCATCGTATCCATTCAAGTATAATTCTCATTTGACGATTAAAAATAATGTTTAAGGACTTGATATAATTCTGGATATGAATAGGATACAAACTATCCATAACAAACACGGCTTATGTAACAAAACATGTAAAAGAAAACGAGTAAGTTAACACCCTAAACGACAATAATACTAAGATATTATTAACAAAGCAATGTTAAAAGATCATATATTATATCATATTAATGTATATGATTATTTTATAATTTAATAACAATTATTTCACCATTATACAGTAGGTTAACCTACAATCAACCAAGGAAAAGTACAAGGTAAGGGTTAATTTCACAATCTCTTTATTATCCGAGGTTGTTTTTACATAAGTATCTACTGGGACATATTTATTACCCATGTCCATGTTTTATAAAAGAGTTTTCAAAGGGATTATTTTAAGGGAATTTTACTAAAACAACATTTCAATTGTTTTAAATATTTATTCTTCTAAATATTTCTCATTAATGTTCATGTCTTCAAAATGGTTTTTAAGGATTTATTTATATGGACATGAATGTTTTTAAAATGTTAATTCATTTCAAAAGTTACAAAGTGGTATGAGACACTTTGATTCAAAAATGTCTTTAAATGACGTATTTTCAAAATTGTGTGACTTTTAAATGTTCTCATGAAAAGGGGTATTTCTATCAAAGATTTTTAAAAATCATTTCCATCTATGTCAAATACTTTAATGTATTTTAAACTTGTTTTGAAGTTGATTTATTATGAAACAAAACTTTCATATTGTATTGAAGGTTTTGTGATATGTTTGACTGTGGATGTGTTATTTTTATACCATTCATGGTTTCTGGTTAAAGTATTGACATTTCGTATCCTAGTTCTTATACAAATGTTTATGTTAAGTTTCATCCTTTTCATATGAGGAATGTATTGGACATAGTAAGTGACGGGTGGAGCCAGCTATAGCTCCTCGATGCATTAGTATGTCTCACGAGACAACTAGACGTGGAATTGGTCGAGGCCCTTTCACAATTTGATTTATGGTTTTGGACGAGGCCTTAATCATTTTAGATGTCTTGGATGAGGTCTTGACAAAATGTTTCAGAATGTCTGGCATTATACATTCCCTCATTATGGAAATAATATTAATGGTTCATGTGGTCATTCGACTAGTAGAATACCCATGATTATGTTTTATTATGGAATTATTTACTCATCTCATGTTCTTTTCATAAAAGTATTCATTTATATTATTGTTAAGGGAATTTGGTTTCAATTATTTACCATGCTTAATATATATGTCTTTTTCCGCTGTATTACTTACCCTTACTGAGCATTTGAGCTCACCCCTTTCTATGTTTTATTTTTCCCAGGATGTGAAGAAGTAATTTATGAATGACCTGCAGGGATAGTATGAGTGTGGACTATGGAGACTATGTTGTTGAAGTTTTCATTTTATGATGTAATGTAAAATTTATAAATGTATCTAGTGTTTCCAAGACTGCTAAACAGATCGGTCCTTCGGGGCGTGATTCCTTGTAATCATGCCAATGTATTAAAATAATGCACCAACTCTGGACAACTGGGGTCAGGGAATTACAGTTTGTATCAGAGGAAGTTTAAAAATAACCTTGGAATATATATTTAGATAAAGTCTCATTAGAGCACATAGCCCTAAGATAGAATTTGAGGATTAGTAGAGAAGAACTTCCTAGAATTTTGATATTTTAGAGATTTTGTGAATTTTCTGAGCAATACATCCCTGTCTGGATATGAGCTGGTAGAGGAATCTCTGGCACATATGTACCTAGGGGTAAAACCCGAAAACACCTCTTTGAGCTAGACTCGAACGGGAACTGGTGCACGACAACGGGCCTTGCTGCACTCTTGGTTACAACACTCCTAGGGGATATGCTTAGGATAATTTTCATTTTCTTTATGAACCATTATGAAGGGTTTATGAGTATATACTTCCTCAAAGAAAACATTTTTATGATTATGGATTATATCCATAAACTGTTCAATTTATGTTAAGTGTTTTACAAGTATAGAATTATGTATTTTGATTCATAAACTGATCTAGTTTATGCCATTGTTTAGAAATGGCGCCCAGTAGAAGGAATTAGAACTCCAGCAATACGCATGATCCAAAGAGTAAGAAAGATCATATCTTTCATGGTATTAAGCCAAAATTTAGAAGGGAAATAGTCTCCCATGTATTATCATCATATGAAGAAATAGTATCATGTGTTGATATGATAAGTAAAGAATTCTTGGAGTCCTATGGCTTTTAAGGGAAGCCAGAGAAGGAAAGGATGGTAGAGAGAAGAACATATAAAGGGAATAAGGTAAAGAAGGATTTACCATATGTGATAACTGTAGAAAGAATCACCTTGGAAAATGCCTGAATGGAATTGGAGTATGTTATAAGTGTAGAGAAAAAGGAAACCAAGTACGTGACTACAAGGGAAAGAAAAAGGTTTCAAATGTAAAATACTTCATCTACAAGGAGTTTGGACACTACGCAAACTAATGTAAAAATCATTAGACTATGACGCAAATGATGTTATTGGATAATAATCAAGTTATGATACTACCACAGATGAAGAAGTATGACTAGTTTTATTATGTTTTTATTTTGTAATTATTTCATTGAAGTGTTGTATCAATGATGTACTGAAAATAAATGAGGATTGTACTGTAGTACTATTTCATTGAGGATTTGATATTTTATGGTACTAAGAAGAGTGACTCTACAATGAGTTAATTTTTTTTGGAAATTACATGGTTGGAGGAAAGATAAACCATAATATGGTCCTAATATTGAGGTACTGATTTTGGAATAAGATATTGTTGATTTGGGTAAATTATATTGGATATTCTTGACTGACTTGAAACTGATTAAAGATTTGTATATTCCATCATTGTTGGAGTTTACAACATTTTTGGATGGATGAAGTATATCTAGTATTCTATAAGGAATAAGGGAGCATGAATGTAATCAATAAGGTTTTATGGTAATTCAGGATGTTTCAGTGTTTTAAAAGAATACATGATGAAGGTATTCACATGCTATTACGGGGTAAAAAGGATCTACATTATGTTTACCTTTCATTTAAAATTTGGACTGAGAGTTTACAGAAGTATTTTGGACAATTCTAAAGGTTGGAAGAGATTATATTTGAAAAAATATTTTTGTATTTTTATAAAAGGACAACACACAGACCGTGTGATGACCCGTCGCGTCGGACAAAGCGGTGGGAATCAAACCCAAAACCATAGTGAAATTGGGATTTATCACCTACCACTGGACTACGTGAAGTTCCTAGATGGTATAATGTAGTTTCTTTTTTTAAAAGGTCTGATATGTGAATTATAAATTCATTATATTTGGAACCCTATACGATTAGGATAAATAGAGTATTTTTGAGTTGTATTATGTTTTGGGGTGAAAGATGAGTTTGTGGTAGAAATGTATTAATGGATAAAACTCTAATTATAATGTAAGTATATATCCTTATGATCTTATCCAATCTCATAAATAAATTCCTCAACATTAAGAAAAGGATGTTAGAACAATAATGTTTTCCTAGATGGTACCTTAGATCATCACTAATTTATGGCTTTGGGATTGTTGGCCTTTCCATAGCCATGCTTTCTACCAATATCCATCAGATATTGATGGTTATATTTCTCTTCCATATCCATATTTTCCTACATGGAACCCTAGTATGTGTTATTTTCCGTAATCTTCATACTTACCACTCTTTATTTTAAACAGTGGCCTCATTAATTCATTTTTCGATGTGGGATTTCAACTAAGATATTTTGAAATGTCAACCCCAAGTTTACAATACCGAGCATAAATTGCAAGGATGAAATTTATTGAAGGAGGGAATAATTTAACACCCTAATATTCCATGGTATGCTTATCTTTGAATAATACAGTAGCGTGTGTTGTACGCAACTTCGAGTTCTAACACACACCACTACCAATCAAACTAGCCATTATAAATAGTAATACCCACTTTTTGACATTTAATATATTTTATCTTTCAAAATGGACTTCATTTTTGGATTCAAAATATCGAAATTAGCCTAGGGTGAAATTTTGGTACTTTTCAGATAACTTTCATATTTTGATGAATTGTGAAAATTACTAAATTTTAATTAAAAACAACTTTTTTAATCGAAATAATTAATAGTGATAAATTATGAATTTGAGTGGTTTTAAAGTATATCTAGAATATATTTTTACCATTTAATATAATTTTGGTCATTGGACATAATTTCACATTTAAACCGGACATAAACAAGTGTCAATCTTTTTATAGTTATTATCTCTAAAAAAACGCTTTTGTTTTGACAGCGGGAATTAATTTAAATTAATTTATTCCACTTATGTGTTTTGAATGTGGAAAAATGGATTCCATATTTGGAATCAGTATGTCCAAATTGTTTAAATAGGTAACTTTTATTTTTAGACATTTTGAATAATTATTTTGGTAAATATTTTATTTACCATGGTTAAAGGGTAAATCCGGTAAATAAGGGTTAAAAATAATATTATAATAATAATAAATTACCCTAAAATGTGTCCTAACCTTATTTTTTGATAAATTTCTGACCATGGTCATCTTTGGGTCGATTTTGGGACCCCATGGAGCCACTTGTAGGTGATAGGGACACTTTATATTAATTAAGTTAAAATAAATACAAAAAAGACATAAGCATATATCGTTTAGAAACAAAATTTTTAAATAGGGTTATATATGTTGTATTTTTGACTATAAATATTCATTATAAATATAAAAAGATTTCCTACATAATGGTATTTTATTTATAATTTTTAGACATTAAATAATTTAATTTATTTATGACACAATGATGATGCAATAATTACTGTATTAATGAAAGATTAAGATAATTGATATTATAAATACCCAAATAAATATAATTTGAGACTTTTTATAAATTAAAATACTTTTATAGGTCAATATGACATATTAGAATTATTTATATAATTTTTTTTGGAAGTAATAATGCTGTTATGAGTTTATCAAAAACAAAATACCCAATAGTGTCAAAATTGACATAAAAGAGTTTTTAAAACAAATATTATATTATTAATTGATATTCAATTCCTAAAAATCTAAGTTTAGGCCAAGAGACTTATATAAGGATATTAGTATCATTAATGGACCACTTGGGGGTCTCTTGGAGGTATATAGTAAGTTTATTAACTATATAATATAAAAATACAAAGTGTCATGGTAAGTGTCAAACTAATTTACTAAGAGTCAAAACTAAAAGATAAGGTTAATATAATTACCCAAAACTATATAAATTCTATTGATTGAGTGGTTTGTGACCCATCCCAACCTTAACCTTTAAATAATACACTTTGGAGCCATTAGAAACCGAATATGAATTTATTATAAAATAATATTTCTAGATTTTCCTAAGGTTCCCCTCCTCCCCCTTATAAAAGGACACCACTTCCAAACAATTCTCCACACCTTCAAAGCCTTTTGGTTCGGACAAACCCTGCCCAAATACTCTCTCAACTTCCATCACTTCAACATAGAGGCCATATTTTGATCAAAAAGCCAACCTAAGGAGCCCTTTTGATCAAATCAAAAGGAAGAACCCGAAGAAGAGGTAATGTTTTCACCACCATTTTTCGAGTTCATTTCTTCTTCAACTTCTTATTTCTATGTTATTCACAATATAAAATATTAACTAAAGTATCTTATATGTAATGAGATGTTATTATAAATATGGTACAACCATATTCAGTATTCTATCCATCCTTTGAATGAAATGTCACCATACTTGCGTACGTACGGCTTACTGTCTCCAAGTCGTGGTGTAATTGTTATTCAAAACATTATTATTTGGATGGGTATAATAATGATGTGTAATTCATATAAATAATAAATATAACATGATAATGATTCTGTATATATTATATACCATCCAATCATATATTATTTTAATATCAAAAGAATGATATTGTCGCTCGTGCGTACATACGGACTACCGTCTCCACGAACGCGATGAGATTCATTCCCCATCGTATCCATTCAAGTATAATTATAATTTTATGATTAAAAATAATGTTTAAGGACTTGATATAATTCTTTATATTAATAAGATAAAACCTATCCATAAAAAACACGGCTTATGTAACAAAACATGTAAAAGAAAACGAGTATGTTAACACCCGAAACGACAATAATACTAAGATATTATTAACAAAGAAATGTTAAAAGATCATATATGATATCATATTAATGTATATGAATCTTGTATAATTTAATAACAATTATTTCACCATTATACAGGAGGTTAACCAACCATCAACCAAGGAAAATTACAAAGTAATGGTTAATTTCACAATCTCTTTATTATCTGAGGTTGTTTTTATGTAAGTATCTACTGGGACATATTTATTACCCATGTACATGTTTTATGAAAGAGTTTTCAAAGGTATTATTTTAAGGGACTTTTACTAAAACAACATTTCCAGTGTTTTAAATATTTATTCTTCTAAATATTTCTCATTAATGTTCATGTCTTCAAAATGGGTTTTAAGGATTTATTTATATGGATATGAATGTTTTTTAAATGTTAATTCCTTTAAAAATTTACAAAGTGGTATGGGACACTTTGATTCAAAAATGTCTTTAAATGACTTCTTTTCGAAATTGTGTGGCTTTTAAATGTTTTCATGAAAAGGGGTATTTCTATCAAAGTGTTTTACAAATAATTTAAATCTATGTCAAATCCTTTAATGGATTTTAAACTTCTTTTGAAGTTGATTTATTATAATACAAAACTTCCATATTTTATTGAAGGTTTTGTGCTATGTTTGACCGTGGATGTGTTATTTTTATACCATTCATGGTTTATGGTTAAAGTATTGACATTTCGTATTCTAGTTCTTATACGAATGTTTATGTTAAGTTTCATCCTTTTCATATGAGAGATGTATTGGACATAGTAAGTGATGGGTGGAGCCCGCTATAGCTCCTCGATGCATCGGTAGGTCTCATGAGAAAACTAGACGTGGAATTGGCCGAGGCCCTTTCCCAATTTGATTTATGGTTTTGGCCGAGCCCTTAATCATTTAAGACGTCTTGGATGAGGCCTTGAAAAAATGTTTTAGAATGTCCGGCATTATACATTCCCTCATTATGGAAATAATATTGATGGTTCATGTGGTCATTCGACTAGTAGAATACCCATGATTATGTTTTATTATGGAATTATTTACTCATCTCATGCTCTTTCCATAAAATTATTCGTGTATTTTATTGGTAAGGGAATGTGGTTTCAATTATTTACCATTATTAATATTTATGTCATTTCCGTTGTATTACTTACCCTTACTGAGCGTTTGAGATCACCCCTTTATATGTTTTATTTTTCCCAGGATGTGAAGAAGTAATTTATGAATGACCTATAGGGATAGTATGAGTGTGGAATATGTAGACTATGTTGTTGAAGTTTTCATTTTATGATGTAATGTAAACTTTATTAATGTATCTTGTGTTTCCAAGACTGCTAAACTGATCGGTCCTTCAGGACATGATTCCTTGTAATCATGCCAATGTATTAAAATAATGCACCGACTCTGGGAAACTGGGGTTAGGGCATTACAATTTAGGGTGCATTAGCGATTTCATGTAGTTGTGATAGGTGCGGTAATAGAATGTCATTTTATTGTGATATATTCCTTGATAAAAATACCTTATATTTGATAGGGTATTGGTTGTGTAAGGTTTTGTTTGAATGAATTCCAAGATTTGGTTCTTGAGGTGTTATGACCCCTAATGGATCAGAATTTAGTAGATCATTGATCTATTATGCTTGTTTATGACATGTATAAGATATCAAGCTTTGATTTGCAGGGAGTATGGGACCTCACGAATTGGAATTTGGCACTTTAATGTTCTTTTCAGTGTTTTTTCTAGGATTCAGAGTAGTTTCTGAGGCTTACTATCTAGATAAATGTAGAATACACACCGTGTAATGTTGAATACATCCCATGTGTTCTTCTGTTCGAGAAGAAACTATTTTTCTTAAGTACACGTCGTGTACTATATGTACACTCAGTGTAGTCTCTAACCGTGTCTTAGACAGTGTGGGAAGAGACATGGGGTTTAGAAATCTTTGGTAGGACATGCCGTGTATTGGATGTACATGCCATGTTGTTGAACCATGTAACCGGCCATGTCACTGACAACACGAGTCGGTTGAGTCTTCTCTAATACATGTCGTGTCCATCTAGAAAACGCCGTTCCATGTAACCCAAGTACCAGCCATGTAACGAACAACACGAGTCGAAAAAATATTCCCCCAGTACACACTGTGTCCATCTGGAACACACTGTGTAGTGTGATCCGTGTATCCGGTTGTGTCACTAAAAACACGAGTCGGTGAAGCTCATCTAATACACGCCGTGTCTGGCACTAACACGCCACGTAGTCTTGTTCTAGGAGAACTGTGTGGCCTAGCCATGTAAGGTAACTCGGAAGGGGGAAGAGAATTCAAGTACACGCTATGTGTAAGGACAAAACATCATGTATGGGGTTGTTACATGACCAGTTTTGGCAGAGGTACACCACCCATGTGAAAGGCTTAATGGAACATTCCATGTAGGCATTAAAAACATAGTGTATCCATATTTTGGAAAAACTTGTATGATTTATTTCTCCTATTACCTCCTTACTCTTTTAGTTTTTAGTCCTTGTTAATATTGATTTAAGGTGTGTTCTTGAACTTACAGAGTCATGCCACTGAGACATCCTCCATTTGTATGCCAGTTATAGGGAAATGATCAGACACCAGACATAACTGATTAAGGACTACCAGCAGATCCTTCTATTATTCTAGTCTTGGAACCGGCCATAATTCTTGACACATGTGCCAATGCACATTTATGAGAGGGATTTATGAGGTTTATGAAGTCCTTCCAGGGAGTACTGACTCCGGCCCCGTAAATGGAATAATTGATGCAGGTTTTCTAGCAGCATCATCCTCCAACTTTTATAGGGGAAGGAGGACCTTAGGCAGTAGAGTCATGGTTAAAATCCATGATTACCATCTTCGAGAAACTGGAGATGCCTCCATAGAGGAGGGTCAATATTCCTATTTATATGCTTCAAGATTCCACCAAGAGATAGTGGGATGTGATCTCATAGGCGGGACACCAGCAGGGTATGGATTTGGATGAATTACAGCATACCTTCTATGATTACTTCTATCTGGAGACTTTGAGGGCCGATAGAGAATGAGAGTTCTTGATTCTAGAGTAGTGTACTGTCTCAGCCATGGAGTACTCTTCTTGTTTCACCGAGCTGTAGTGATTTACACCCTTTCTAGAGGATATAGGTTGTTTCTGGCCCAGAAGTTTGAGGATGGTCTCAGATAAGACATTCGGGCTCAGGTGAACATCTTTAGGTTGACTTCGATATCTTCTATATTTAACCAGGAACTGATCACAGAGCATAACCTAAGGGATTCTGCGATCCAAGGTGGTTCAACATCCAAAGTTAGTGATTCGCTGGTTGATATCAGGAAGCGCCATAGGGAGATTACTCATGGAGATCCGACTAGGCGGGATGCACCTTCAGGTATCCAGGTGATATGATACCAGTGTGGGAAGGTCGGGCATATGAGGATACATTTCCCGAGAGACCTAGTGGAGTGCCGATCTTATGTCAAGATGGGTCATCTTCAATGCTTCTGTCATATCTTCTCATGAGCAGCTTGTGATAGGGGTTCTTCTATGACTCCGTGTTCAGGAGCAGCGCCACCAGTATCTCATCAGTATGGGAACTGGAGTTCTTCCGACCATTCAGGCCGAGGTGGAGGTCATATCCGTGGTAGTCAGTCACCAGGCCTTCAACGACAACAGGGTAGATCAGCTCAGGGTGGTTAGGAAGGGTCATAGGGCGCGTTGCAGGTAAAACTTTTTCAGTGGAGCAGACCCAACATGAGCAGGATCTCGAACCATCTACCGTTCGAGGTACGATCCTAGTTGCTTCAGTTTTAGCTTCTACTCTTTTTGATACAGGGGCTTCTCATAGCTTTATATCAGTGTTGCTGTTGTGGAGAGCCTTGGGCTCTTTGTCTTTTCTTCTGCTAATGTCTTGACGTTGGACACACCGTTGAGGACAAAAATGGCTAGTGTACGTCAATACAAGGAGTTTCCTCTTGAGGTTGGTGGGTGTCACTTCTTTTGGGACCTCTATGTCTTAGAGATGATGGGATATGATGTCATTATAGGAATAGACTGGTTATTTCCCTTTCCGGCTGTTGTCGATTGCTATCGTCGTAGGGTTAGTTTTACATCACCAAAGGGAAGATTGTTTTTTCATAAGAAAAAATGGGATGTACAGGCGAGCAGAGCTAGACCCAAGCATCATGGGTTGGGAGGAGTTACAGCTCAGATTGCTAGTCTTTATCTGGATGACTAGGGGAATTCATAGATAGACTTTCCTCCAGTGGTATATTGTTTCAGGGATGTCTTTATAGAGTAATTTTTAGGTTTTCCTGCAGAGTGAGAGGTGGAATTTTCTATTGAGATCGTTCGAGGAGCGACATCAGTGTCTATTCATCCTTATATGATGGATACACCAGAGTTACAGGATCCCAAGAAGCAGTTGGAGGAGCTGTAGGCTAATGGTTTCATCTGAACCAATACTTATCCTTGGGGTTCGCCTATCCTTTTTGTGAAGAAGGAGGACTGTACCCTCATACTTTGTGTGGATTATCAAAAGATGAACCAGTTGATGGTCAAGAACTGATATCCCTTGCTTAGGATTGATGATCTATTTGATCAGCTTCATGGAGCCCAAGTGTTCTCGAAGATTGAAATGAGATCCAGTTTCCATCACTTTCATGTTAGACCATCTAATATACCTCTTACAGCTTTTCAGAGCAGGTATAGTCTATAAGAATATGTGGTTATGCCATTTGGTCTCACGAACACACCTGCAGTTTTAATGGCACTGATGAACCGCATGTTCCATCCATACTTGTATTCTTTCGTGGTGGTTTTCATGGACGATATATTAGTGTACTCTCACACTCGACACAACCATGATACCCATATTGAGATCATTTTGAGTACACTGAGAGAGAATCAGTTATATGCTAAGCCCTCAAAATACCACTTTTGGATGGATCAAATTCACTTATTGGGTCATGTTATCTCGGAGACAGGAGTATCAGTGGACCCAGAGAAATTGAGAGCAATAGTTTTTTTGGGAGAATCCGAGGAAACTTTTCAAGGTATAGAGTTTTATAGGACTGGATGGATACTAAAAACGTTTTATACAGTACTTTTCATGCTTAGAAGCACCACTAACATGCCTGACTAAGAAGGGTGCAAAGTTCTTGTGGTCAGATTCTTGTGAGTCATCCTTTCAGGAGATGATAGAGAGATTTACTTCATCACCAATACTAGTTTTTCTAAATCCAGGAAAGAGATATACTGTGTACTGTGATGCTTCAGGTATTGGTCTTGGAGCTATGCTTATGCAGGAAGAAAGAGTCGTTGTGTACGGGTCTCCGTAGTTGAGGCCACATGAGAGGAATTACTCGACACACGATCTTGAGTTGGATGCTATTGTTTATTCCTTATGCTGTTGGGGAAATTATCTGTTCGGATAGAATTTTGTGGTTTTCACGGACCAAAAAGTCTCAAATATATCTTCACTTAGCGCGACTTGAATTTGAGACAACGAAGGTGGGTTGAGAACCTTCAATATTTTGACTTTGAGATTACCTATACTCCTGAGAAATGCAATGCGGTGGTTGATGTACTGAGCCGGAGGACTCAGATACAAGAATTTCAAGAGGCTAGTAGTGAGTGGCAACTTATGACTCTGTTCCCTGAGATGCATTTGGAGGTGCACAACAAGCAGGGGAAAACATTTCTTTCTTCTTTAGCTATCACGTCTAATCTTCTTGATTGAGTGATAATGAGGAAACTATCAGATTCTAAAGGCCTAGTCCTATGGGAAAGTGTGTCAGGAGCGGAACCTATTACTGGGTGAACCATAGGCAAGGATGAGATCTTTCATTTTCATGGGTGCGTATGGGTGTCAGCAGACATATGCGAGGAGATGATGCATGACTTTCATTCCTCTGTTTGAGAAGTTCATCCTGGTGTCACCAAGATGTATCATGATCTACACCATTAGTATTGGTGGCCAGATATGAAGGGAAATTTTTCTAGTTTCATGATGAGGTGGTCCACCTATCAGCAGGTGAAAGTGGAGCATCAACAACCAGTAGAGATTTTGTAGTAGTTACCCATTCCCGAGTGGAAGTGGAATGATGTGATGATGGATTTCGTTATAGGTTTTCCAAGGTTGCCTTGAGGGAATGATGCTTTTGGGTTGTAATTGACAAACTCATGAAGGTTTCTAACTTCTTTCCAATCAAGGATACTTTTAATGTTGATGTGCTGGGATGGTTGTACATCCAAGAGATTTTACGTCTACATGGAGTTCCATACTCCATTGTTTCAGACAGGGATTCCCGTTTTACTTCTCAGGTCTGGTAGGGATTGCAGAAGGCCTTGGGTACATAGGAGCTTCTAAGTACATCTTACCACCCCCAGACAGATGTCCAGTACAAGCGTATGATTCAAGTGCTTGAGGACATGATTCGTGCATGCATCCTAGATTTGGAGGTTCTTGGGAGAAGCACATACCTCTTGTGGAGTTTTCCTACAAAAATAGTTTTCAAGAAACTATTCAGATAGAACCTTATGAGGCTTTGTACAGTAGGCCATTCCGATCACCCTTATATTGGATGGAGGCAGTAGAGGTAGCAATGATGGGACCTCGTCTTGTCAAGGAGACCATAGAGAAGATAGAGTTTATTTGAAAGAGGATGACTACTCCACAGTCTCGTCAGAAGTCTTATGCTGATTAGCGGATACGACCTCCGGAGTTCGAGGTCAGGGATAGGGTTTTCTATCATGTCACAGTGAGGTTGAGGAACATGAGAATTAGGATACATGGTATGATTTCACCAAGGTATATCGGGCCGTTTGAGGTTTTGGAGAGAGTTGGGCTGATTGCCTATCAGTTGCAGTTACCTTAGAGGTACTGGGATATGCATGATGTCTTCCACGTTTCTCAGCTCCGACATTACTTCTAAGACCCATATCATGTTTTTCAACCTGAGGAGGTTGAGTTAAAGGTGGACACATCATTCTAGGAGCATCCTATCCAGATTTTTGATTGCAGTACGAAGGTTCTCTATGGCCGATCTGTTTCTCTGGTACGAGTGCTATGGCAGCACAAGTGAGTACAGGAAGAGGCCTAGGAGAGGGAGACCGATGTATGATCATAGTGGACATAGCTGTTTGAGGATTCTCCTTCTACACCACCTTACTAGGGAAATTCGGGGAAATATTTCTTTAAGGGGGGATGTTTGTAAGAACCCAAATCTTCTTTTCATGTATGTTTTCCTTTTTCTGGAGTTTTTGAGGAAAAGAGGAGTTCTTGGAAATTTATGAAGTACATGCCATGTATACTATGAGTACATGACATGTACTCAGTTACCGTGGGTTTCTGGTTGCTGGCCATATAGCGGCCCTACATACAGCCGTGTGTAGTGACCTGGAGACCGCCTAATGTGGGGGCCGGTGAAGGCAAGTACACGCTGTGTACTTGTTTTCCCTTTAAATGGACCTGGGTCACATATTTTTGGTAGAAACACCTCCTTCTTCATCCGACTCATCTGAGAGCATCCGTACAGTGCCGATTCTTCCCCGAGCCTTGATCGAGCATCTTTTCTCTGAATATACTACTGTTGATTGCGTTGAAATCGCTACGATAATCTCTTCCTTCTACTAGAGATTCATTTCCCGATTACTCCTCTTTCAAGAGTTATCGCCAGTTGAACATTTTAGATGTTTTTATAGATATAATATGTTCTTTGGTGATTCAAGGCTTGAGGTTTACGTATAATGTTCGTAAGACACCAAGGTAGGTGGTTTGTGCCTTTCCGTTGAAAATATTTTAGTTATATGTGCAGATTTTCCCAATACCCTTGAACGAGGTATTGCGCATTTACTATTTTAGCCCTATTAATTATCTTCTATTCTTGTATGATGGAATAGAGGTTAATTGAATGAGAATAGGGTTAATTTCTATGCTTTCGATGTGTTTTCCCATGCATATTTTTTTTATGACTATTTGGTATAGTTTTCCTGTTTGGCTGCTATTTGCTTTCCATGCCTAGTATTATAGGATGTAGTGATTTTTTTATATGCCATGATGTTATGCTATAGACTATTATCCAAGTAGTTTGTGTTGTTTACTTTGGCCGATATGCTTTTCCATGCTTGTTTGACTTACACAGTGCCATAAGAACCTGGTGTAGTAGACCATAGGGAGAATGGACGTAAGGGATTCTCTAGACTGTCTATTTATTTATCATGCTACGAGTCCATATGGGGGGATTAATGTTGAGTTCTCCCTCAGAGGGTCTATAATTACGTTACGAGGCCACATGGGGAATTGACGTTGAGTGCTTCTTCAGAGTGCCCGTAGTTTCCATTAAAAGACTATAGGTGGAATTGACAGTGATTTCTTCCTCAGAGTGTCTTTAATCATACTTGTCTATAAGGGAAATTGACGTTGAGTGCTTCCTCAGATATCCTTTACAAAATCTGAACAAGAGGGGTTAGACCGTGTGTACTTCCCAGAGGGTTGCTTGTGTTTGCTAGGTAGGACCAGAGAGGATAAGCTAAGTGTAAATCCTAGAGGGTTACATGTTTTGTGATTATCTTCTTACTTGATATGTGGTGTTTTAATGCTTTGAAACTGTATGGATGTTTACTGTTGAGTACTTCCTAGTTTACTGCTTCTTTTTCTTATCACCTGGCATATATATTTACTGACTATTAGGAACATATCTCTTGGTGGTTTCCTACTGGGATTTAGTCTCATGCCCTATTTCAGTCATGCTTTTGGGCCCAAACAGATTATATTGTGACAAGTATAGATAAGGGAAATCACCCTTCTAGTTCAGGTTCTTGACTGATTTGGGAGCTGGAGAGCACGAGACCCCGCTGAGGCTTGCGATGCTGAGGAGCTGTTTACTTGTTTTCTTGTACTTGGTTTATTTCTATATTTCTGCATTGTGACTTATTTGCATACTTTCCTAGACATATGTATTACCATGAATCATTATATATGTGCTTCAGCTTCTTATTAATTTTAGTCTTCCGCTGTTTACTGTTGGATGCCATTATTATTGCTTCCGCTATTGTTATATATTTCTTTTCCACTGTGTTACTCTGCCAATGAGGGCATATTTTCCCCACTATAACACCCAAGGCCCTCGCTACTAGTTAGTAGCCTTTTTCATTAGGGAAAATGCGCTTGAGGGAATGTGACCAACTGGGTACGGGGCGCCTCTAGGTGGCTTCCAGAACCAGGATGTTACATCAGGCCTGAAATATATTATCATAGTTTTTACTCTTAGTTACATTTTTTCCAAATACAAATCCACATGTATTATATAGACAAAGATGTATTTCTTGGAAACCAATCACTATATTCTTTACCAAAATTCTAGGACATTTTTCTATATGTTTCTTTATCCTTATACTTATCCATAGAGACAACCCTATACATATTCTTAGAAATACTCCTAAGGGATATCACTAAGGTTTTTTAATCCTAGTTTACAATGTTTGAATAATCCTTTCCTTTGATACCAACTATAGAGACCATGGATTAACATATATTGATATTATATCATTTTAGATGAATATTTAGTATAACACAAAAATACTTTCCCAAGGACCATAATAGTTTAGTGTCTTTGGAAACTCTGATACAAAATCTTCTATCCAGGTGAAAGATCTTAAAAATCTCCCATAAATATATCCACCCTTAGTACTTTTACCTAAAAAAATTATTCATAATGTAGGTAAATGAAAAATATTAAAGGGGTGAGCTCGAATGGCCAGTAAGGGTGAATAAAGGAAATTCATGAGCATAACATGAAAAAAGGGTATGTAACTTGAGTATAACAATTTAATGTCATACCATTTATATTATAGATCATTATAAGTAATATATGTTCATAAGAAATATATCATAATAAAATTAAGAGAATAATTCATGAAAGTATAACATAGGAATAATACATGGAAGTCGTGGCATGAACATTGGTTTATAACAATGTGAACATGTATAAGTAGAAATAGGTTCACTCATTAAGTTAAGGACATGAAATCCGGACCTTAAATAAACTTATGGACATGAAAATAGGTCTATGTATAACATTGTGACCCTATAATTAGGTTCAATGATAACCTTATGGACATGAAATGAGATCTATGCATAATATTGTGAACATATAATCAGGTTCATACATAATTTTATGAACATGTAATCAAGTTCATGAATAAATTTATGTACATGAAATTAGGTCCATGCATAACATTAGGAACAAATAGTAAGGTTTACTCATAAAATTGTGAACATGTAATCAGGTTCACGCATAAAATTATATACACACAACTAGATCCATACATAATATTGTGAACATGTAATTAGGTTCACGTATAAAATTGAGAATGTTAAATTAGTTTCACAAATAACATTATGAACATGAAATCAGGTTCATGCATAACATATATACTCATGATTCATCCATCATTAGACAATACATTGGAGGGAGATATTAATCCAACCTAAGACATAAAGAAATAATACATACGAGTACCAAAATATTATAAAAAACAATCATATAATATCCTATTAAATGAGATAGGCATAATGAAAATTTAATCATATCATTACCTAGGTAAAATATGTAGGTCTCATAATCACCACCCATTAAATCAAGTAGCTTTCAAAAGCATAAAACCCATGAAATATAAACGGGTTTCATAAACTTCATGTCATTAAAACAATAACCATTAATAAAAAGAATATGAATGGAAGCATTGAATAATTTAATGAGAAAGTAATGAGCAACACAAACAGTTTTAATCTTATATGGGAAATAATTTGGAATGATTATTTTAAAAACACTTCTTGAGGGAAATATCATTTCTTGTTTGAAAAATTACTTTTTAAAACATAAATCATTTTGAAAACCCTTTTCATTGAAATTAGATTTAAAAAATTATAAAGGTAGATTTTAAAAAAGGAAAACATTTTTAAAATCCCTTTACTTGAAACTTTTCTTCAAGGATCACTTGTAAACATTTTTGAAAACAAGGCTTTTGAAATAAAATAGATTCCCAACCGAATAGAGAAATATAGTTATATTCTCTTAAAAACATTTCCTTAATTATCTTAAGTACCTATGAGTAGGAAAATGGTACTAATACCCAAATATATCTTTAATAAATAGAGGATAAGGATAATATTGAGTTTTCTTGAGATATGGATCATAATATTTCATCAAATAAGCATAATCATTAACAACATTGAAAAGGGATGAGATTGTTTCAATACACTCTTACCACATGGTTACTTGGGATCATAATATATATGTAAGAAAATTAAATTAAATTAAGCTTAAAATATCATGAAAATATGGATATACATGATATGACATGTAAAATATAAGTATAAACACCTCGAAAAATAATTTAGGTACACAACAAAACATGCGTCTCAATGAAAGAAAATTAAGAAAAAACTATTTTATTGATTTGGTTACTTTTTTAAATTTAAATTCCATAAAAGATAGATTAATAAATTGATATTTAAATACCCATAAATTCAAGTAGAATAATAATTTAATACATCCCTGAGAAGTATACACATCACACAAAAGGAATGGGTGGTGAATAAAGAACGTATCTCACAAATTTTGGGGGTGCCAGGAATAGCCTGGACCCGAGCCTTCTTTGCCCTTACCATAACATTGATTTTTTCATGTGGTATTTATACAACTATTTAGTGGTTTAAAATATATTAATAACTTTTACCAATACAATAAAAATGTTTATAATATTATATATTATCTTATTATAACATCTTATTAATCATTTGTTAACAATATTTCATTATTTTCAAATATCAGGTGTTAATTGCTTAGTTTTATCATGTATGTTTTGACTTGTTATTTTATTATCCAATTAATTATATAATAATTAAATAATATCCATAATTTAAACCATGATTTAATTTTCTTATATATTCATTACATATGTGTTTATAATAATCTATAAAATTTGTAGATAGGAAATAAAATGCACCATTCATGGAGATGATAGGTAGTACATACGCTTGGACACTGTTTTCATTTCTTTATTGTATTAAAAGAATTAAAAGTAAAATATATTGGTATGTTATAATTATAGTATAATATATTTGTTATATATGATACATATTTTTATTAATAACATCTATTTTACACTCTATATATGGCATGAACGAGTCACATCGCTTTGAGAGGGCGATAATCCACACTTCCTAAAACAAAATTATCGTATTTACAGAAGATGGAACACATAATGGAATGTTATAAATAAAAATTATAAAAGCATAAAGACATTATAAATATCATGAATATAATTTATAAACATAGTTTCTATCATAATTTTCACCATGATAGGTGGTAAATAAAAAATGAACCGTAATCATTTCATGATGCATTAGTTAACTGTTACAGAAATAACATGTTCATTAACCATTAGAGGAGTTGTGTGTAAGTTTAAGTAGAAATAATAACATAAAAACATCATATTATGTTGAGGATACTGGTTTTTTTATGTAATCATGTAATAATAATATTATAGGGAGTGTAAGAAAATTAAATAAAAGAGATTGTTGGAAAACATTACTATAAAATCAATAAACTCCTTTGGTTTATACCGAAGGGATTCCATTGAAGTATTTCATACAAAAGAGAGGATTAAAGTTATAGTTGAGGGATTTTTAGAATCTATTTTATCATATATTTTCTGAAAATAAGTGGTTTTAGAGGTGTGAGGAAGTGGGAGAAGTGGGGGTCTTTTATTGTGGAGGAAGAGTGACACTCCTATAATATTTTGGAAGGGGAATTACATACACATTTTTAACATTAAAAGTGACTATAATAATTGACCAAATTATATAAAAGGTATTTTATAGTTGAAATATGGCAAAAAATATCTCTTGGACAAGTTTATAGGTTGTTATTGGTCTTTAAGGTTAAGGTTTAGTCTTTTATTATGCTTAATTTAACCTTAATCGTTGCAATTAATTTTAATCGCTTTAAGTAATCATGTTCATAAAAAAATAGGGCCTTTTTATAAATTATATAATACAATTATTTGAAATATGTAATTCATTTTTCCAAATTCAAATCACATAACTGGCATAAATTAATTTAAAACTCATCCCGCAGTGGGATGACAATGCTGAGTTTTAAAGTAAAAATATTGGAAATATTATTATATTTTTATAGTAAATTTCAAGTTAAAATTGATTAAAATAACCTAAATTGGATTTATTTATAAAAATATAATCTAATTAAACTTTAAAACCAATCTAAAAATTAAATTAACATTATAAATAAATTAGATTAAAAATCAGTTTTGAACTAAAATTCAGTATTTTCCACTATTCATTTAAAAATGAATCATGATAGAAATATACAAAAAAGTTACCCTAATATAATTTTTATGTTTTTATTTCAATAATTAAGTTTTTTTTTCATAATAAATTTATTAAAGGGTCAAAATTAGAATTTAAAATGGATTCACCATTAAAAGGCAGTAAATATTTCTTTTTAAAAATATTTTTTTTGTGTCAAATTTGGTTTGTTCTTATATTATACACATAAAACCTAATGAATTAATAAAACAAATATTTTATTGAATATATAACATATATATTACATTAATATCACTCATTAATTATGATTAATTTATTTTATCAAGACAAAAATCCTTTGGAAGTTTGAAAATAAAAATAATATTTCTTTTTATATACATTTAATTAATTTGTAACCAATGAATTCATTTTATATTTATGTAAAAAATAAATTTTCATAATATAGTTAATAATATTAATAAATTCTAGTTTAATGTCTATGTTATATCTTATTATGTTTAATAAGAATGTTTTAATAATATATCATTGTCTTTTAATATTCAATCTCGTGTATAGTGTAAGCAATTGAAGAAAGTCACTCTTACATATAACACAAGGTAAATAGGCGTGGTTTACATTAAAATCCATAGAATATATTATATTTATTTAAGATAGTAAATATATTGTAAATTTCATGGTTATTATATTCCTTTTTACACTTGGTGTTGCGTGTAATGGATGCTAAGTCAGTATTGCGTGTAATGAAAGCCAAGTTGGAATCGTGTTGTGCATTGAAAGTTGTTGTAATGTGAAAGTAATGTTTGAATTAGTGAAATAAAATACCTCAATTAAAATTAATTTATTCTAAAAAAATTAGTTCACAAAAAACATGGGGTGTTACATTATATCCCCTTTAAATTGAATTTCTCCCTCAAAATTTGCGTGGGTTATCAAAAGTTTTATATTTGAAAGTTCCTTTCATAGAATACCACATCATAAAAATGAATACTAAAAAATAATTTTAAGAAGAAAAGTTAGAAATGTAAATTTTAAACAAAAAAATATAAATAGGTTTCTATATAGGATAATATAGGTGTGAAGTGAAAATATGGAAATGAAAGATAAATCTAATAATCATGTTCTAATGAAGAGTGATACAGAACCAGGTCAGGAGAAATTTAACAATCAAACAAACATAAATTTGTGATTATATAAGTAACCATTCTATTTGTTAAAAAAGAAGGTACTAGGATAACCTTTTCAGTTTCAAAATTCATTTCCTATGGTTGAAGGATTTCCATGAGAAGTTATACTTACTTGATTTCATTCAATATTATAAGTAAAATCTCACACTTTGGTCATGTTTTTAACAATTTATACATTACCTCATTCTTGAAAAATTAAGGTTAATTTTTCATTCCTGAATCACTAATAGATAATGAGATCCATGATAAGTCATACCATCTCTCTTCATTTACCATAAACAAAAAATTGTTAGAGTAGGTTATCCAATAAGCACAAATCCACATGTGGTGAGATAACACTTTAATCTCACAAATTTTGTCTAAAGTTTAACTTAAAAATACCATAAACAGTTCAACTTATAACACTTATGAAGGATTAAAATAATTTTTTTTTCAATAATGACACTAAATCAGTTTAACATTGATCCACATATATCACAAAGTATCTCTTGTTTTTTTACATTCCAAACATGTGAATATTATCATCATGTATTCTCCTGAAACATGGTAATGACTTGAATTACCACATATCATTATTGAAAACATGGATGCTTTCTTATTACAAAGGTTACTGGATATATTCATTAAATCCATGAAGTTTTAAAATTTATCCATGATAACATAGAGTACTTTTTCAATAGATTCTTGATCAGTTCTGAGGTAATCAGTGCTATCCAATTTACTTTATCCAAAGCAATCATCTCTTTGTCGAAGAAAAACACAATTTTATTAACAACTTGATCAAATTAAGGGTTACCTTCCCTTGATAAAAATAGAAATTTTCTAATTATTCATCACCATTAAACATATCCTTTTCAGTCCTTAATGAATAATTATTTTGAAAATACATATATATTTCATTATTCATATAATATAATCTTTGAATTCCAAAACATAAGTACTTCATTCATCAAAATTTATTATTAAACCATTAATATATATTCATCAACTTATTCCTTAATACATCTTTCATAGAATATATAAATCATGTATTAAGGTCCCTAAACCTCAATCTAATTAATGTTTTTATGATTAATATAAACAATACCAGAAGAACATAACATACCTTTCACATGTCGTTTGCAGTCTCATTATCTTAAAAAGTATAACCAATACTCACACCACCTTCCTCATTATCATTATGATATTTCCATTTTGGAAATATATTTTTAGAATTACCATACTTGATACATATAAAAAATTCAATGTTAACCATGTTCTTTCTTGTTCTCTATGTTGACTAAAACCATAATTCACGGGGTGAGAGACACATATCATTGAATAAAACTACATAACCATAAATAATTACATAGAGTATGTCTAAATTATGAATCCTTTTATAATATATGACACATTAGGTTTATACTATGTTATTAATATTCATATTTCATTCAAATCCTTCATAATGGTTCATGAAGAGTTTGTATTTTTTAAAGCATATCCCTCACGAGTGTAAAACCAGGTGTGTAGTAAGGCCCGTTGTCATGTAGCAGATTACATCGAGTTAGGACCATAACATATTTTCAGAGTTTTTATTCAAAGGTACCTCCATTATAGATCCAAATACACTTGTAATATCCTGACATGGATGCATTACTAAGAAACCAGTCTCTTTATCCTTTACCAAAATTCCAATACATTTTCCTGTACTTTTCATAATCCTTATACTTATCTTTAGATATATCCATGGAAATATTGTTAGAAATACCCCTAGGTATCTCATTAAGGTTCTATAATCCTACTTTCCAATGGTTTACTAAACCCTTCCTTTGATACAAACTATAGGGACCCAGGATTAACATACATGGATATTACATCATTTAAGATGAATATTTAGTACATTAAAAGAAATACATGCCTGAGGATTGTAATAGTTTAGTGTATTTGGAAACTTTGAAAACAAATCATCTATCCTGGTGAAAGATCTTCAACATGTCCCATAAATATCTCCGCCATTAGTACTTATACCTAAAACCTTTATTCATAACCTGGGGAAAGAGAAAATTAAAAAGGGGCGAGATGAGATACTAAGTAAGTGTAAATAAAGGAAATGCATAATCATAACATGAAAAAAGGGTATGGAAATTGATTATAACATTTTAATATCATAATATTCACATTATATATCATAATAAATATTTGAAGTTTATAAGATATGGATAATAAGATAATTAAGTTCATAAATCATGAAAACATATTATAGGAATAAGACATGGAATTCATGGCATGAAAATTGGTTTATAATGTTTTGAACGTGTATAAGTAGAAAAAAGTTCCTTCATTAAGTTAAGGACATAAAATTAGGCCCCTTTATTAACTTATGGAT
Organism: Viscum album; assembly: GCA_963277665.1. NCBI lineage: Eukaryota > Viridiplantae > Streptophyta > Magnoliopsida > Santalales > Viscaceae > Viscum > Viscum album. The sequence goes on along the minus strand of OY728126.1, from coordinate 707,426,275 downwards.
ATGCAACCAGGTCCATGCATAACATTGTGAATGTTTAATCAGGTTCACACATAACCTTATGGATAAGAAACCAGGTCCATGCATAACATTGTCAACATGTAATCAGTTTCATGCATCAAACTATGAACATGTAACCAGGTTGATGCATAAACTTATGGATATTCAACTAGGTACATTCATATCATTGTGAACACGTAATAAGGTTCACTCATAAAATTGTGAAAATGTAATTAGGTCCATACACAAACTTATGGACAAGCAACCTGGTACAGACATAACATTGTGAACATGTAATCAGGTTCATACATAACATTGTGAACATGAAAATAGGTTCACTAATAACATTTTGAACATAAAATTAGGTTCACGCATAATATATATACCCACGAGTCATCCATTTTTACCCAATTCATTGGAGGGAGATATAGTTCCAACCCAAGACATAATAAAATCATACAAACAAGTTCCATAATATTATAAAAAACACCATATCATAAACCATTAAATGAGATAGGAATCATGAAAATTTAACCATATCATTACCTATGGAAAAGTGGTTGTTCTCATAATCCTCATCCGTTAAAATAACTGGGTTTCAAAATCATTTAACCCATGAAATAGAAATGGGTTTCATAAACAACATTACATCAAAACATTAACCATTCATAGAAATAATATGAATGGATACATTTAATGATTTCCCTTTAAAGGCATGAGTAACACTAATATATGTCATAATATATTATAAATAATTTTGAAATATCTTTTAAAAACACTTCTTGAGGAAAATATCCTTTCCTCTTTGAAAAATTTATCTTTATGACATAAAAACATTCATAAAAATTTTCTTTAAAAATTGATTTGAAAAATTAAAAAAGAATAATTTAAAATAATAAAACAATTTTAAAATCATTTTTCATTGAAAAATATCTTCAAGTATCATTTAAAAACATTTTGAAAAACATGGTTTTTGAAATAAAATAGTTTTCTAACTCTAGAGAGAAATACTGTCAGATTCTCTTAAAAACATTTCCTTACTAATATTATGTACCAAAGGGTGGAAAATTGTAATAATACATGAATATATGTTGAATAAACATAGGACAAGTAAATTCATAAGTGTTCCTGAGAGATAGATCATAAAATTTCATCCATGAAACATAATCATTAACAATCTCGAAAAGAAATGAGATTAGTTCAATAGACTCTTACCACTTGGTTACTTGGTATAATACTCTGCATGTAAGAAAAGGAAATTAAATTAAGAATAAAATATAATTAAAATAATTATATTCATTATATAATAAGTTAAATTTAAGTATACACACCTCAAAATAAATTTAGGTACATAACACACCATGTGTCTCAAAGAAGGCAAATTGAGACAAAACTATTTTACTAATTTGGTATCTTTTGAAACTTAAACTCCATGAAATATAGATAGTAAAATGGATATGTAAATACTGATAAATTTAATTATAGGAATAATTTAAAAAATCCATGGGTAATATACACACCACACAAAAGGAATGGGTGGTGAATAAAGCATGTATCTCATAGAAATAAAAAGTGATATGAAATCCACTTAACTTAACCATAATTTTGTTTTTTGGTATTTATCCTCCTATATAGTGGTTTAAAATATGTTAATAATTTATAACAGAACAATAATAATGTTTATAATATTATATATCATCTTATTATTACATATTATTACCCGTTTGTTAAGAATCTTTCATTATTTTCACTATTTTAGCTGTTAATTTCCTAGTTTTCTCAAGTATGCTTTGACTTGTTATTTGATTATAATATTAATTAGATCATAATTTAATAATATCAAAAATTTAAACCATTAATTAATTTTCTATTATATTTAGTACATATTTATTTAGAGTAATCTATAAATTTTATAGATAAGAAATTAAATGCACTATTTATGGAGATGGTAGGTCGTACGTACACATTAACACTACTTTCATTTATTTATTGTATTAAAATAATTAAAAGTAAATGATATATGTATATTATAATTCTATTATTATATATATGTTATATATATTTCATATTTTTATTAAGACCATCCTTTTTTACATTCCATGTATAGCATGAATGAGTTACATCGCTTTGAGGGGGTGGTAGTCCATACTTCCTCAAACGAAATTATCGTATTTTCACAAGATGGAAATAATAAAGTTATATTCTAAATAAAAATTAACTAGGAATAAATAAATTATAAATATCATATATATCATTTATAAATAGTGTTTCCACCATAATTTCCACCATGAGGGGCCGTAAAAGAAAAATGAACAATCATCAGTTCGTCAGGCTGTTGTTTTCCGTACATAGAAATAATATGTTCGTTAACCACTATATGGAGTTGTGTGTAAGTTTAGGTATAAATAAAGACATAAAAAATAATAGTTTATTAATAATAATGGTGTTTTTATTTAATAATGGAATAATAATAGTATAGGGAGTGGTGAAGCAAATGAAAAAAAGATCATTGGGAAATATTACCTTAAAATCAGTTAACTCATTTTGGTTTATACCAATGAGATTCCTTGGAATGATTTATTCCCAAATGTAGGATTATAGGTTTAGTGTAGGTATTTTTTATGATATTTTGGTAGATCTGGGACGATCCCAAGTGGTTTTAGAGGTGTGAATAAGTGGGATACTTGGTGGTCTTTTATAGTTTAGGGGGTGTGATAGTTTTTTAATATTTTGACAAAGGAATTCCATACATGGTTTTCTCATTGGAAGTGGATCCAATAATGAAACCAATTCAATAAAAGGTATTATAGTGACAAAATATTGACAACTAATATCTCTTGATCTAGTTTATAGTTCGTTTTTTCCTTAAGGTTAATGTTTATTCCCTTATTATGCATAATTTAACATTAATCATTGTAATTAATTTTAAATACTTTCACTAAATTTTTTGGTTAAAAAATTTTGGTCTTATTATAAATTATAAGTTATTATTATTCCAAATATGGTATAAATTTCTCTAAATTTTAATCATAGAAGTGGAATAAATTAATTTAAAATTCATCCCACAGGCGTAATGACAATGTAGGTTTTTAAATTAAACACATTCAAAAGTTTTCTTTTTTTTTTATAGTCAATTTCAAATTTAAATTGATTATAATAAAATAAATTTGATTAAAGTATAAAAATATGATCTAATTGTACTTTAAAACCAATCTAAATCACTTTTTATCCTTATAAATAAATTATATGAAAACTCAGTTTTGAATTAAAATTCAGTATTTTAGAATATTCATTAAAAAATGATTCTTCACAGAAAAATATAAAAACTTCATACTAAGTTAATTTTTATGTTATTATTAAAAATATAAAATTTATTTTCTCATATTAAAATTATAAAATGTGTAAAACTTGTATTTAAAATGGTTTCTCCATTAAAAGGCGGTAAATTTACATTTTAAAAAATATTGGTTTTTATGAGATAAATTGGGTTTGTTCTTATCTTATGCCTATCAAAACTAATGAATAAATATAAAAAATATTTTATTGAATATGTAATATATATATATTTCATTAAAATTACTCACTAATTATTATTTATTTTTTTATCAAGACAAAACTTCTTTGGAAGTTTGAAAATAATAATAATATTTCGTTTTTATATTCATTTAATTAATTTCTAACCAGTGAATTCATTTTATATTTATATAAAACATAAATTTTCATAAGTTAGTTAATAAAATTAATAACTTATAATTTAATAAAAACATTATATCTTATTATATTAAATAATAATGTTTTAATAATATATCATTATCATGTAATATTATGTATTTCTTGTAGTGTAAGCTATCAAAGAAAGGTGTTATTGCCCGTAATGCATGATAACTTGGTGTGGTTTGAATTAAAATCCATATAATATATTATATTTTTTAATATAGTAAATATATTATGAAGTATCAAGTTATTATATTTTCTTTTAAGACTTGGTGTTGCATGTAACAGAAACTAAAGTAGTGTTGCATGCAACAAAAGACAAGTTGGGGTCATGTAGCACATGCCATGATAGTGTAATGTGAAAGGAATGTTTGAATTAGTTAAATAAAATACCTCAATTAAAATTAATTTATTCAAAAAAATATTTCACAAAAACTCATGGTTTTACAATAGTCATTAGTATAAGTACCTTTTCCAGAGGTGGTATATTCTGGTGGTTTTTCTAGTTATGATACCTCTCATTAATAAGTGGTTAATTCTCATAGAAATAGATGAGGATTCATGCATGTTGATTACACTACATGAGTTTTAGAGGCAGAGATCTCTCAGGTTTTTGGGTGATCTAGACCCCCAGGTAGCTGAGGATTGTTTAGGGGCAGTCACCCAAGTTTTCTGCCTAGGGAGGAAACCATCATATCAGATAGTGGTTCTTGTAGTGAGTCTTCTTTGGGGATCTGATGGGAAATAATAGAGTATGGTGACCCAATATCATGACGAGATAACTCGCTCCTAGACATACTTCAAGAACATGGTTAGGGATGATTTTTATCTATAAACACTGTAATTAGTGTTGATCTATAAGATTATGCAGTTAAAAAATGGGTATCATGACCATAGATCATTACTCGGTGAGGTTCAAAGACCTTTCATGGTAATATCTTGATATGGTTTAATATCCATTTTTCCTAAAATATACTTTTTATTGGGAATTTCACTAAGTTATCAATGTTGGATTAATATCTCTTTACATTCCCACTTATTCCCGAGTGTTTGAGTGAGATTTAATAGTGGAGAGATTCCTGGAAGAGTAGAGACTGATGTAGGTGCTAATAGTGGGAACCTAATAGGTGAGACCTTGGAAGAAGGTATCCAATGAAATTCACAATGATTAGGGAATTAAATATAGTTCAAGATATGATCTCAAGAAGAAAGATCGATAGTTCAATGCTCTCAGTCTAGATAAATTCATCATATAGAGAGGCAGTGCTTCTCATGGGAAGGTCGGGGATATCTCGATCGAGATTGTATGACACATCATATAGTTGAAAAAGAGACGGTCTAAGGCCCTCCTAGAAAGAGGAAACAATAGGACCAAGGTGGTATCCCAATTAGTGGACATGGTAAAGGATTAAGTAGAGCAATATTAGTTGGTAGATGATATGACCTATTGAAACCACCACCCCTAGGTGGTCCACACCAGGCTTAGGGAGCTAGTGGGTAGGGTTAAAGGAAACTACAGGCTATGGAGGCCTAAAAATATAAGGCTCCAGATATAATGTGAGGTATGATTTGTGTCATTTATAACTTAGTTATAAAACTGATATATATAGGCACAATCCATTACTTTCTTTCCACTTCCTTAGTTCGAGTCTTAGAAATTCTAGTTGAGCCCTTGGCTTGACCTTTTCACTTAGAGACTCCGACTAGAGGTGAATCAACGATCACACACTTCTACCAAAATGTGACATGGCTCTTGGAGGCAAGATATTTTTATGGGTTTTCTTTATATAGTTGATGAGGACCTATGATTTCATCTTAGGTATGGAGTATATATCCATAGTTTATACCCAGATTGAATGCCTCACGAGGAGGATTCAGTGTGTCCATGATGGTGGGACAAGGTTTTCTTTTGTGAATGAAAAGTATACATTGAAAAAACAAGATGAGATTTTACATAGAAGTGTGTATCCTATTTATCACAATTTGGATATCATAACCCTTAGATAATTAGATACTATGATATTAAAGCTTCCTACATTGGTGGTAGAGTATAATGACATCATTCCTAAGGACATTCCAGACTTACCTTCCTATAGATTGTTAGAATTATGAATTTACTAACACCCAATAATGACCCCAACATACATGATAGTATATTATATGGATCCTACAGAGCTTCATGAGTTGAGGGTGTAGTTGGAGGACTTTTAGAGTAAGGTATTAGTTAGAACCATTGTTTCCCCATAAGAAACCCCAATTTTGTTCACCTAGAATGTGTATGGGAGATTGAGGTTATGTGTGGATTATCGATTCAAGAACCAAGTGACCATAAAGAATATGTATCCACTACCAATGATTAATGAAATATTTTATTAGTTTATAGGGGTGAAATGGTTCTCAAAGATTGAACTCAGATTTGGATATCACTAGCTGTGAGAACGTGATGAGGATATAATGAAGATGTCATTTCAATGTCACTAAGTTCACTATGAGTACTTGTTGATTCCATTTGATATGATTTTCACACCAAAAATGTTCATGGAAATAATAAACAATATCATTCATCCTTTATTATATTAGTTTGTTGTAGAATTCATCGAAGATAACCTAGTGTACTCAGTTTTTATGGAGGAGCATGCGATACACTTGAGGATGTTTCTTGACTTACTCCGAGAGAACTAACTTTATGTGAATCTTTAAAAATGTTAGTTTTGGATTTATTAGGTCCACTTTCTGGGAAATTTCATCTTAGAAGATGGTGTAGAAATGGACTCAATGGGGTTTGAGGTAGTGTTATCTTGGGATCCACCCACGATCATGATAGAGGTGCATAGCTTCCTTGGGTTTTCAGACAATTACAGGAGATTTGTGATCAATTTATCAAGTATATCAACACCTACGACATCTTTACCCTATAAGAGGTATCATTTCATATGTATTAAAAGGTTTCAATGGTATTTTTAGGAGTTAAGGATTAGGTTGACAAGAAACCCCATCTTGAGATTACCATAGGAGGGTGTCAAGTATGTAGTGTTATGTGATTCCTCAAAGACTAAACATGATTGTGTTCTTAAGTAGAGGTAGGTGGTGATTGCCTATAGATCTAGTAACTTGAGACCTCATGACCAAATCTAAAAGAAAAATGATCCATAGTTTGTAGTAGTTATCTTCACACTAATGATATGGAGAAACTACCTTATATGTGAGTAGTTTATCATCTATTATGATCACACAAGTATCAAGTATATCTTCGCACTACTGCAAATATGGCCTTTATCAGTGCTAGAAAAGGGAATTTACAATGCTAGAAAAGCACTGTTAATCGAGGTGAAGATGGGGGGGGGGTCCCTTTTATCAGCGCTTAGAAAAGCACTAATAAAGGCCCCTTTTCTCAGTGCTAAAAAATGCGCCGATAAAGGAGTTTTTTATCACTGATTTTTTTAATGTTGATAAAAGTTAAAAAAAATCTAAAAAAATTTAAAAATATTTCTATAATTTGGGGAGGAGATTCAACAACATTTAAATCCCCCCCCCCCCCTTCATCAGCGCCGCACCTCCACACCCCATCCCACATGCCCTAGCCATGACCAATACTTTAACAGAGCCCCACCCCCTTTAATAGCACTAAACTGTAATGCCCCGACCCTAGTTACCCACAGTTGGTTCATTATTACATAATATTGTCATGATCATAAGATAAAAAGTCTCTAAAGACTGATTAGTTTAGTAGCCTTGGAAGTACTAGATGCATACATAAGTTTTACATTACATCATAAAATAAAAAAACAATATTGTGTTCCCTTTGTACACACTCATATCTTTTTAACTATACATGTAGGTTAATCATAATATACTTCTTCACATCCTGGGAAAAAGAAAACATAAGAAAGGGGTGATCTCAGATGCTCAGTAAGGATAACAATATAGAAAAAACTATAATAAATAAGAATAAACATTTAAGGTAATGTATAAAACTAAAAAAAATCATTTTAAAACATAAAATTCAGCATAATATAGAAAAGATAAATCAAATAATTCCATTTACTTACTCACAAGGATATTATACTAGACAAATAATCACATGTAATATCAATAGATAATTTCATAATGATGGAATGCCTAATGCCGGACATCATAACCACAAAGATAAGGCCTCGTTCCAAGACTACAAATAAGATTTTGTAAAGGCCTCGTTCCAAGACACTAGTTTGTCCCATGAGACCTACCGATTCATCGAGGATATATAGGGGGATCCACCAATCACTTACTAAGTCCAATGCATTCTTCATATGAAAATGTTAAAACATAACATAAAATTCATATTAAAAATAGCATAAAAAATGTTAATAATTTAACCATACCCCATGAATGGTATAAAAATGAAACATCCATGACCAATCATATCACAAAATCTTCAATACAATAAGAAATATTGTATCAAATAAATCAACTTCAAACAAGTGTAAAATCTATCAAAGGATGTTGACATAGATGAAATCAAAACTATTTGATAGAAATATATATTTAAACTTTGAAATCATTTAAAAGTCAGGTAATTATAAAATAAAACATTTAGTTAAAAAATATTCTTATAAGCTTGTAAGGGAAGCTTTGAAGGTGTTATAATGGCGAAAAATAGCCACACCCACCATATAAGTTTAAAAAAATTCTTTCCTTAATTTGTCGAAAAGGTCATAAAGTAACTTGTTTTGGAAAAAATGGAAATATTTCTTTCAATTTTTTTATATAAAAAGTCAAAAAAGTGTATAAAACAATTTAACCCATTTCCTAGGAAATAGAAAAAATGTTTTGAAATTAATTTTTAAGAAATACGAATGATGATGATAAAGAAGTCCCAATAGATACTTTCGTAAAAACAACCTCGGATAATAAAGAGATTGTAAAATTAGCACTTACATTGTACTTTTCCTTAGTCAAGGGTATGTTAACCTCCTATATAATAGTTTAATCATTGTTATTAAATTATAAAATAACCACATTTATAAATATGATATCATATATTATCTTCAAATATTGCTTTGTTAATAATATTTTAGTAGTATCATTATTTCGTGTGTTAACCGATTCATTTTCCTTTATATGTTTTATTACGTAAGTCATGCTTGTTTTGGATAGGATGTATTTGATTCATATCCAGAATTATATTTAGTTCTTAAAAATTATTTTTAATCATAAAATGAAAATTATTCTTGAATGTTTATGATGGGAAACAAAATCTCATCGTGTTGTGGAGACAGTAAGCTATATGTTCGCATGAGCGAAAATATCATTCTATTAGTTGTGAAACTGTATGTAATTGGATGATATATCATATATAAATAATAATTAACATGTTATATTTATTATTTATATAAATTATACTCATTATTATACCCATTCAAATAATGAAGCGTTGAATAATAAAATACACCACGACGTGGAGACGGTTAGCCGTACGTACACACGTATGGTAACTTTACCATTCATAGGATGGATAGAATAATGAATATAGTTTTACCATATTTATAATAATATCTCATTATGTAGAAGATTCTGGAGTTATTATTTTAGTATGGAAACAACAAAGAAATATGAAGTGGAAGAAGAAAAGACCTTTGAAAGAGGTGATGAAGTAATTAACTCTTCTTCAGGTTCTTCCTTTTTATTTGATCAAAAGGGATCCTTAGTTTGGATTTTGATAAAAAATAGTCCTCCAAGTTGAATTTATCTAAGAGGATATTTTATCTAGGGTTGGCCGAGCCAAATGGATTTAGAGGTGTGATATTAAGAGAAGGGGAAATACCTTTTTATAAGAGAGGCGAGGGTCACTTTAGGAAAAGCTTGAAATATTATTTTACTATAAAATCATTTTAGGTATATAATAGTTTAAAATGGATTTATTTTGAGGATAAGGTGAGTATGGGTCTAAATACTCTCACATAATAGGTTTTAGAAAATTTTAGGATACCATATTAACCTTATCTTTTAGATTTAACTCTCAGTTAAATAGTTTAGCTTTTACCATGTCTTTTTGTTTTTTTATATTACATAGATAATAAAATTACTATAAAATTCCATGATAACCTAAAGTGGTTCATTAATGACATATTTATCATTATATAATTACATTGGCTGAACCTTATATTTTTAGGAATATTATATCATTTAATAATGTAGTATTAGTTTTAAAAACTCATTTATGTCAATTTTGATACTATTTATTATTTGGTATTTGTGAAAGTCATAAAAACTTGATTACTTAGAAAAAATGCATTTAATCAACCCTAAAATTTCATATTAACCTAGAAAATTCTTTTATGGCCTCAATACTTTCTAATTATATTTATTTTAATATTTATAATATCATTTAATTGATTCTCTCATTAATAAGGTAATTATTGCATCATCATTGGGTCATAAATAGATATAATTTTTTAATGTCTGAAAATTTTAAATAAAATACCATGATGTAGGAAATATTTTTTGTTTTATAATTAATATTTATAGTAGAATTTATCTTATGTATAACCCTATGATAAAAATTTCTTAGTTATTAAAATTTGAATTTGACACTTTTAACTATTCTTTAAATAAAAAAATAATAAATTTCCTAATATAATTAAAGTGGATCAAAAGGATAATATTTTATTACTAAGGTTTATTTTTGTATAAATACACTTATAAAATAGAATTAGGACATGTGTCAGGGTAATTATAATATCATTTTTACCTTTAATTACCCTATTTAATTTTAACTGTGGTAAATAAAATTCAAAAGTTATTACGCCCCAAAAATTATTTTCATCCTATTGAACCAAATTTTTCTTAATTATTTCAACCTTGTCTCTCAGATTTTTGATATTCAATTCACAGAAGTGGTAAAATTACATTTTATGCAAATTTGCAAATGTGCCTAGAAGGTGGGTAAAAGATGTTAAAAAATTAAATAAAATTTTATATATCTAATCTTATTATAAAATGACTCAAATGAATTAAATTGGACTAATATAAGTATTATGTATCTATTTTTAGTTTAAAATAAATTTATGTATAAATAATAATTATTTAAATAAAATTTGGTTTTAAACAATAATGCAGTGTTTTTCACAACTCATCAAAAATTGAAAGTTTTCAGAAAAATAACAAAAATTCACCCTATGCTAATTTTGATATTCCAAATTCAAAAATGATGTCTATTTTACGAAATTTAAAACATAGGAGTTTCATTAATTAATTTAAAATTAATTCCAGTTGTCAAAACCAGCAAACTGGTTTTTGAGAAGTACAAACTATCAAAATATTGATATGTGTTTTTGTCCAATTTAAATGTAAAATTAATTCAAATGACCAAAATTGGATTAAATGATAAAAAATATAATCTAATTATACTTTAAAACCATTCAAATTTATAATTTAACTCTATAAATTATTTTGATTAAAAAGGTTGTTTTCAATTAAAATTTTGTATTTTCACTATTCATCAAAATATGAAAGTTATCAGAAAAACACAAAAAATATATCCAAACGAAATTTTTATGTCCCACTTATAAATAAGAAGTTTATTTTGTCAAATTTAATATATTGAAGTGTCAAATTTTACATTTAAAAAGGTTTCTCCATTAAAAGGAGTTAAAATTTCATTTTTTGAAAAATACTTCTTTTATTTGAAAAATTTATTTTTTTCTTATATTATGTCTAATAAACACATAATATAGATTTTAAAATTATATGGAGTATATAAAATTTAAAATTCAGTTAATACTATTCATAACATCTTTTTGAACAGCTATTTTGGTAAGTCATGGTGCGCTCGAACTCGTAGTTGCGTGTAACACAAACTATTGAATTACTTTAAAGTGATAATATACTATGAAATCCAAGGGTTTTACAGAAGCCTTATTCCCCACTTGTGTGCATGACCTACCTCCCTAAGGATTCGAACTCGTGGCCTGTTTCCTGCAGCACCTAGGCCTTTAATACTCCAACATATTTTTTTCCTGTTCATTTATTAATATATCTATTTATATATATATTTAGTTATATTTACTCATATATTAATATATATAATTATTTATATTAATATATATATATAGTTATATTAATATATATATATTCGTATATTAATATATAAATTGTTATATTTATATATTAATATATTTATTTGTATATTAATATATATTTATAGGATCGGTTTTAAATACATTTATAAATATGCTTTTTAGTGTGTGTTTATAAATAAATAAATACATATATACAACACACACACACATATTATATGTGTATTTGTAAGTATAATTATACATATTTATATATATTTACAAATATTATATATTAATATGTATATACATATGTTTAGAATATATAGATAATATATATCAGTTTGTCAATACAGATGCACAAAAATACACACACACACATATCATATTGGTATATAAATATTAATATATTTTTATTTTAAATAAAATGGAAATTAGTTTTTTATTTAGATAATCCATATATATTTAGAAATATACTTTATATGTAAATATGATTAATTATTTATTTATAAAATTAATATTTTATGGGTGAATATATAAAAAATATGCACATATTGTTATATAATCGATTATAAGTAACATTACATTGTGAAAAATTATAAAATTATAAATCCAAAATATCAATATAAATGTAAGCCTTGCGAATAAATTCAGTCCCCAATGAAAAAGGTAAAAAAACCCCCTGAAACGAGGCGGAAATTCCATCGAATGTAAAACAATTTGGGTATTCAGACTAAAAACTCAGTTTTGGAAACCTTTTGGGCCTTTTTTGGCCTTGAAAAGCATGAAAAAAAGATTATATTAGATCAATTGTGCATAGAGCTTGTCACATACTTCGATTTGATATGTTGTAGAGCTCAAACGAACATCCGAATCAAAAGTTATGGCCGTTTGCTGTTTGAGTTACATTTTCAAATTATTTTGGATCTTTTATTAATTTTTTTTTAATTTTTTTGTGTCTTTAAATTATTATTAAATGTTTATTAGTCGATGATAATTATAAAACTATTAATTAATAATATTTTTTAAAATATTTTAAATCCATTTTCACTAAACTTCTTATATATTAAATTCAATAGTCTATTTATACTATTCTAAAACAAATTAAAAAGTATATATGATATTTATATGAATATAAATATACTTATATATCAATATATTATTTTTCACGATTTCTTTGAAATATACACTTTATTAGCGCTAGGAAGACACACTGATAAAGCCCCCCCCCCTTTATCAGTGCTACTAAAAAAAGCGCTAATAAAGGGGGCCCCTTTATCAATGTTTTTTAGCACTGTTAAAGGGTAGTACTGGAGAAATCCTATTTTGTGGTAGTGTTTCTTATAATGATATAAACTTGAGACTGAGAAAATTTCTAGATTTCCTTCTAGACTATAAATTCTAGATATTCTATACATCTAAAAAGGGAAACATATTGGAAGATGACTGTAGTATGACATCTTGTTCTAATTTTTTAGCTGAGGCTTCAGTGTTATTAGCCTAGTTGTATTTGTCCCTTGTAGATGAATATGGTGCAACTTACCTCCAGTAGATGATTGTCCCCACACAACTTCTAAAGTGTGTTAGGAAGGCTCACCATGGAGATAAAAACTATGGATCCTTATATACTCAAATATCCACTGGACATTCTTCTAATGGATTTTATAAAGGTGGAGAGAATGTAATATTTTTCAGAGGATGGAAAATGGTACCCATGACATTGCAGGAGGAGGTGATGAGGGAGTTTCATACATCACCTTTGGCGGTATATCTCTGTGTGGAAATGTTGTACCAGGAACTCCATCATTATTTTTAGTGGCCATGTATGAAGAAAGGTTTAGTGGAGTTTGTATCTTGATTCCTCCCTTTTCAGCAAGTGAAGTATGAGAATCGATTTGTATTGTGTGTAGATCAACCACTTAAGGTGCTAGAGTTTATATGGGACAAGATATCGATGTCATTTGTGATGGAGTTACCATGGTAGTTTAGAGGAAATGATTCCATCTGGGTTATCATAGAATGAATCACAAATTCATCCCACTTACTAACTATCTAAGAGCAGAGTATAGTGGAGAGCTTGAGGAACCTTTACCTGAAGGGGATTTTCCATCTCCATGATGTTCCATCGAAGATCATTTCAAAAAGTGATGCTTGCTTCACATCATGATTATGGAGACGATTACATGAATCCTTCGGGAATAAGTTGTGTTTGATCATGATGTTTCACCCCAATATTGATGGCCAGACTAAGCAGACCATACACTTTATGGAGGACATGATTTGAGCTTTCATGTTGGACTGTGTCCATAGATGTTAGGATCACCTAACCTTGGTAGATTTGGTGTATAACAACATTTACCTTTCCACCTTCAGTATAGAAATATTCAAGAGTTTTTTCAGGTGAACCTAAATGTCACCAATATGTTTGACTAATTTGGGTGAGTCGGAACTCATGGGCCCATAGTTAGTTCGATCTATTATATAAAGGGTTCATTCCATCTAGGAGTAGAAGAGTACTACATAGATCTATCGAGATTCTTATACTGACTGATGAAAGTGGACTTGGGAGTTTGAGTTGGGAGACCACATGTTCCTGAAGGTCTTACCTTTATGTGGACTATAGAGATTTGTCTAGGTCAGAAAGGTATCTTCGAAATTAATTAGCCCATTCCAGATACTACGTAGAGTTGTAGAGGTGTTGTACCACTTAGCTCTACCACCATAGTCAGACTGGGTACATGAAATCTTCCACGTGTCACAATTGAGGAGATATGTGTCGACCCTTTGCATGTTATTGACTAGGGAGATATTAAAATCAACGATGGAGCTAACTTTTCATAGTACCTGATAGTGAATGAGGAATTTCATGATAAGATACTCCATGGGTGATATATTCCCTTAGTTTGTGTGTAGTGGAAACATGAGAATCTTCAGGAGAGCACTGAGGAGTGGGAGACCCATTGAGCTCAACAACCAAGTATTTTTTAGTAGTATTTTAAAAAATTTGGAACGAAAATCCCTAAGGTGGGGATAATATAACACATATATTTTTATATGAAAATATTTTTAATATATCTGGTAATATATTCAGATATAGGTACCTAGAAAAATTGAGATTCTTAGGCCTGATGTGCCCAAAATTGAATTTTTTTTTAAAAAATATTAAATATATTTATATCATAGGTGCATGGTGTAATGAACTGACCCACTAGGGACCTCTTGGAAAGAGTAAGGACAAGCCTCCACTACTAAAATCCTACATCCAATAGGATAGGGGTTGGTGACCCACACCTATTAGGCATATCTCACACTTGGGAGGCCTTAAACTATAGTACATTTACACACACACAAACACACATCTCCAAGAAATAGTGCAAAGATAATAGTACTACTAATACAAAATGAATGTGTACATCTATATCCCATACATAGAGTAAAACAGTACTGGAATGAGAAAATGGGAAAAATAAAATCCCTCTAAAATCTAAAAAAGCATCCAACCTACACAGTAGAAGGGGACATATTTTCAATAAAAGTACTTGTACACACCTTTTTCTGTTTATCTCACTATACTCTACTTACTCTGGCCCCCCTAGGAATCCATCGAAAGACATATCATCTTCACAAGACACAACATGTGCGGGAAGATCCCATGTAATGATATGTTTGAAAATATCCAATAGGTACCCAAAAAACCCAAAATAAAGTGATGAATTGAATTGAAATAGTCCACTCATACCAAATACATTGGAGGAAACCCAAGAGAGAGAGTACAAGAAACTCAATATTGACCACTCCTCAACTATACATGACTAGTCAGCTCATCTCCATGTGGTATGCCAAATATACATAACCACAAGGAATCCAAAAAAACCTATATATACTCATCTTATAATCCAAGTCTCATGAGGTACCAATACCACTTCTAGGCCTAAGATGCTGCTTGAGGCTCAAAGGTAATGATTGTTTAGGATTACTAACTTCATAAGCCCTATTATCCCAAATGGAACTCATATGAGAGATATTAATCATTTGGAATAGCTCTACCATCCATGATGGGTCCCATCTAAGAGATCTCACTCCATCAGGTATCTCTAATTCAAAGGAACATCCCCACCATCGATGGTGGCATACATCTGAGAGGACATTCTCATCCATTCTCTCCATAAGGAAAGGTACACCCTCACTTAATGTATCTTGATACTCAAATAGGGGATATCACCCATCCCTAATGGAGGACTACACTAAACCTATTGGAAACCCATATGATCTCATCACATAGATAGGGGATCACACCCAGGACCACTAGGGGGCCCAAAAAACCCAACCAGGAACTCCAAAGATCATAAAACTCAGATAGGGAATCATACATAGAACTGTTGGGGGACATCAAAAATTCTAATGAGTCTCAAATCCATGATACACAGATATGGGATCATTCCTAGGACCCTAGAGAGATACATAAAAGAAAAATATAAATCCAAACACTAATTAGGGGATCATATAGATGATGATACCACCAACCCTACTGATTATAATCTCTAAGTAAAAGATCATATACCTGAATATTCCACAAAACATAATAAAAATGTATCATATATAAGGCATTGTAAACCCTATTATACCAAAAACCATACTTGGATAGCCTACTAGATAGGGGATCACTGCCTTATATATGGTAGTCACAATGACTCCAAAAACAAAATCTAGGGAAGTTGATATGATAAAGGATCCCACCTCATCCTCCCATAGGGATAAAACAACACTATCCAAGCACATACTGACGAGGAGATCACAATATTGTGTTGAGGACTAAATGACACAATGTACCTTCATAGAGATAGACCAAGGGAATACACTCAAACAATACTAGTATATAGGTCATTATCTAGTGACCTTCTTACCCCACTACACATAACACCCCCTCACACCAAAACCTTAGCCACTATCGCATCCCACACAAAAAACTACTCATGATATACTAATCATGGGACTCTATCTAAATATAGAATATAGAGATGCATGTGGGAGAATTATTTTAGGGGACTAAATTATTTGTACTTCAAGTACACGGTATGTCACTACAAATAATCCCCTGGTTGTGTTCTCTCACCATACTCAGTGTGTATTTGGGAATTTAACTAGAATGTACCTTATGTAACATGACATGTGACCTCGTCAGATCTCTTGGGAATTTCCTCTCCCCTAAAAGTCCTAATATCCATGTCATACCAAAAAAGTACCCTAGGAACACAATGTTTCTTGTCTATCTAGCCACCTGGCCATGTTCTTAAACCATGAATGTGTTGGGGACCCCATGGTTGTGTAATTGACCATGAATTTATATATGGCTATGTCCCTCAATATGGTATCCTTATACACACGATCTAGGCTCACTACACAGTGTATACCCACAATGCACGATGTGTAATCCCCAAATATCATCTTACTTTAATGGGAAGAACACATAGTGTGTAATCCTACACTACACATCATGTGATTGGGAATTTTGAATGGGAATCCCCTATGAGCTACATGAAACTCCCCTATTTCCACTAAAACCCACCGATCTACCCCCATGGGATCTCTAGAAGTCCTAATTTTTATCCAAAACCTTAAAAAATGCATAATAGGGGATCAAGATTTAAATATCGCAAATCTACCTACCTCACAATTAAAAGCTGAATATTTGGGTCCAAAAAGACATCTAAAACCTACTGTGCCTCAACAAGATGATGATTAGTGTCAAAAAATTTGGATCAGCAGAACATACTCACCTAGATTTATCCATGGTTCATCCAATGCACTAGGGGAATCCTCCATCTCCTCTCCATTTTTGGATAACTAATGAGGTAGGTGTTTTATAAAATTAATTTAAGTTAATTAAAAAAATATCTATTTAATACCCTGCTAACGGTCACCTCCGACTGAGTGTTCAACATTAGAAAACAATATGTCATTCCTATGGTAAAAAAATTCAATATGAAATCAATCATGGCCTTAGATTTATGATCCATGACTCTGATTAGGTGTTATTTCACCAAAACATTCATGTGCGTGATAAAATATATTTAATATTTTTATTATTCTCACATTGATGCTCTATGGGCCCTAAAATCCTATGAAAACTTAGCTCTTGGATTCAGAAATATTCCTTGAAATATTTCAAAGTCTTATACGGATAAACTAGAGTTGACACACTCTCTCAACGTTAAGGGAATTTCATCTCAAAAAGCAAAATCCTAAACACAAGGAAAAAAATTGATCTCTCAACTAGATCTACCATGCCTGGGGTCCCAATAGGGGGTTCCCATTCTATACAAAAACACACTTAGGGAAACCAAAATCCTAAGAAGGTTCCTCTATGGTTAGATCCAAATAAAATCTTAGTACCAAAAAATACATACCATTCCCAAAGTGCAACTCAAAAAAAGTTGACAACATGTAAACAAGCATGAAAAACTTTCCTCATCCATGATAGGTGGAAAACACCAAGACCCCGATCATTTTGTAGTCAGAGAGTATTGTGATAAACCACCTCACTAACCTAATGGAGATACTAAAAGAACATGGTAGTATTCATCAACCCCTAGATGAATTTCATCCTCAACATCCACCACTACAACCAACTCTAAGCCCTTAGAATCTATCTCCCACTAGCTTTAAACAACACAACGATGACCTACATGTCCTCCTTAACAAGGCCTCAAATGGTGATACCCCAATATTGAACTGAACACTACCATAGGACAACATGAAAACCTGAATCATGTTCTCCTAAACCCAAATTCTTTTTTTACTTGGTAGAACCACCACTCTCTTGGGTGTAATACCGAGGGAGAATATCCTCATCATCACATCGCCATGTAGCGTGACTGGTGTCATAGAAAATCCTCATAAGTTCAACATACTCACCACCTTTTGAAATCCCATCAAGGGAATGTATAGTGGATATCCAGTCTCATGAGAATTTATGAAAAAAATCTCTTAGCTGTGCCTCCCTGCCTCACTAAAAAATTCTCAGGGTAAAAACCAAAACTATATATGTGTCACATTATCCTCAAGTGTCTGACATGAAACTCTAACACTAAGCACATGAGGGAAAAAACCAACAACACAAGGCTTCCTAAGTGTACAAACTGGTTCTTAACAGGCCTTCGGTATGAAAACCTCCAAATACACCATAGCTCATGAAGACCAATAGTAGTCAAATTATATATTGATGAAAATATCAAGGAAGTCCCTAGGTGCTAGTTTTGTAAAATTATAACTCTCAGTGGAGTGGTAATTCTGAAAATTCCTCAGATAGAAATCCTCACATCCACCACTACATCATGAAACTATAATTTCATATCCCTACTACTTCATAGGTCATAATAGACATAGGATAATGATCTACTGTATCTATAACAACTTGACCCACTGGGGCCTGCCTGGCCAGTGGAATGCCAAGGCGCCACTACCCCAAGCCCCCCTCAAATAATCCAGGGGCTGGAGAAAAATGTTGAGTAAACATATATCACACTTTTGAGGAATTATAATATAATACCTATACACACAGACACACACACACACACACACACACACACACACACATACATATCCATGAAAAAATGTCGAGATAATAAAACTATAGATACAAAATGCATGTATACATCTATATCCCATAATTTTAGTATGAATGTCATGACCCACCTTATTCAAGATGAGGTAAGGGATGAAAAAGTACCCCACCCTTCCTTCCTCAAGATAAATGAGAGATAATGACCCCCTGAGTCCCACCTTCAATAGGACCTAGAGTGGTAACTAGCACCAAGGGTATAGAATCTCACATAATATGGAAGGAATTAAAATTTTTATAGAACAAGATCAGGATATAAGATGGTAAATCCTAAGAAACTCAAAATACTAAAAGTATAAGTAAATCGAAAATCCACTCCCACATGCATGTTCAGTAGTAAAGCTAATACGAAGTAAAAAAAATTACCAAAAAAAGTACCAAAAGAAAATGAGACTTAGAAACAACAACAACTAATCCCAACACACGAGATAGTAAAGTTCATTATGGTCTTTAAAGTCCTCATGGAAACCTAAAAACAGTTTATATACGTAGGGTAAGCATATGAGTATACTCAGTAGGGAAACTAAATCTATCCTTGTAAAAGTGGGGGAACATACTAATGTACCTATGAAAAAAATATTAGAACCTCAAAGAACCTACCAAGGAGAACTACCCAGCCTTTCCTTACTAAGACACGCTTATAAAATAACATAGTTAAGTAAAGTAGTAGTATAGGAACATCTACATTTGGGTACCCCACAAAACTTTCCCACTGGTTAACTACTCATTCCTAATGGATAACGTCTTGATGCTACCATAATTCCCATACACAGTCCCACTTCCACAACCTTCCCGCACATACCTAGGCCTCAAACCACACCGAATCCCACCAACAGAAACCTGTGCCACTACAACCACGCCTCTCACTTGAAGACATTTGGGCCTTATCCTGAAGACACTTGGGAAAATAGTCCTGGACCACAAACACCTAGGCCTCTCATCCAAAACAAACTTGCCTGAAGGATCTAGGACTGTGGTAATACTCAAGATTATAGACTTCCTAGATAAGCTCGAGCAATAAGAACCAGAAGAGGGTGCAGGGAAGAAAGTCAGTAACCATCCATCCATTCTCCCACTAGGATTTTAGGAAAGTCACCCACCATGGAATGGGGGTGTTCATCACATAGTGCTCAAAAAGGATAAGGTGCATATAGAAATCACAAGGCACTACAATTGGTATATATATATAGGTATGAAAACACTCATCTCCATCTTAAATATCCCAAAAAAAACAACCGAATCATACAAAATCACATTTCTACTACCCCTATATACACAAAAACACAACAGACACTGTTAAAGCATAACCCAAACCATTTTAATTTAACCACTTACCATTTATTAATTATTGGGTTAACTTTAATTTTTTTCCAGCACAACCAGAAAACTACCAACCAAAACCATATCAAAATAACAATAAAACCAAATTTACAGTCCCACTGTACACCCCCATTCAACCAGTTCCAACTATAGTTCTTCAAGGTTACACCCCACAATCCTTCTCTTACAACCAGGTCCCAAAACCACAATTCCCATACAATTCCCAGATGTAGTCCCATTGCATACAATTTCATAACCACCCCACAATCCCACTTCCCAACATCATTCTATGGCCACAACAAAACCAAAAGCAGTTCCGTAGCCTACAAGTCAATCCATTCCACAATCAATCAGTATCTCAACATGAGACCCCAACACCCCACACACACCACCCCACACATAAAGACCACAATAACTACTATTAAATCACAACCCTATTATACACATGTACCAATCCCTTCTCAGAGAACCAACTCCCTTTCCCACCCGTGTACCCATTACCGTGCTCCTAACAGCAGCACCACACAACTCATTCAAAACCCAACAAAACATAGCACTCAGCCACACCTAACAACAGGATATATATGTATATATATATATATATATTCATATTTGGTAAACACTTTTCTATAATCTTCTTGATAAATAGGAGTGATCATACATGGGTTTTCATCTGGGGGCATTCATTTCATTTAACCGGGTATACGTGATTATCAAAATTAGGATTTAGACCAATTATTCATAAGGAAACCAGAATAGTAATAAAGTTTCACCCATTCATAGAGAAAGACTACCAATGACCATGACTTTAGAAGGATTTAAAGCCTCAAAAATTTACACCATCAACAAGGATAATAATTAAAACATGAAATCAATATTAAATCACTCTCATCCCATTATTTTATTGGTCTTGTTATCTTTTGATCATACTCCATTCTGTTAGTTTATTTCTAGTTAAGAAAAGGATTCAGCCATTATTCACAAGGAATCAGTAGTAAACCCACCCCCATGATGCACGATTAAGGAGAGATAGAAGAAATCCCTACCAGAAGCAACTAAGGACCAAACACCACTTTTCCTCAAGAAAAGGGGTTCATATGAGAAGCAGGTAAGAAATCCAAGAAAATAGATCCAGATGGGATCTAGAATAGGTTCATAACTCCTCTATAGAGGAAGATTCTATGTGTACCAATAGGGAATAGAAAACACATTGGGAAAGAAAGATCCTAGCTTTGAAGAGCCAGATTCTATATTAAGGGAAGAATGGTTTCAAAAGCCATTAATGTGTGATCAAGGTAAAGATCATGTGGTTTGAGTATCTACCCCCCATAATATTAAGATATTAATGATATAATTAATATTATTTTAAATAGCCTTAAAAATTCCCATAAAAGGATTTAAAATCGATTTACATTAAATAAGACGTAAGCAGGGTGAAACCGGAAAACTGGGAAAAATTGGGAAATTTTAAAATGAGTCACTGATGAGGAGCCACTGAAGGGTGATATATAAAGACGACCTACCAATACCGAGCTACTGATGTTATACTACTAACACAAACAACTAACATTGAGCTACCAACGCTAAGCTATAGATGTAACGACCTACTGACACCATGACCTACCGACACCCTGACTCACCAACACTGACACCCTTGAATCCCTGACACAGACACCTTTAACTCACCAACATCGATGCCTTTGATTCACCGATGCACTGAAATTTCGATGTACTGAAATTCTGATGCATTGACATGCCGTCACCAACTCCCAGAGTTACTGATGGAAAAACTGGAAATTTGGAAAACTCTTGAAATGAGCCACCTTTTCCTCCTAGAACACGCTAAACACTGATTTTTCACAAAGGAAATGCTTGGGGAAATCTGGGTTATTACATCAGATACCCCTCAAACTATTATCATCCTTGATAATTCAAAACTATCCCATAATAAAGAGGGTATGAACAAACACCCCTTAAGATACCTCTCAGGATACAACAACCTTGTGTTATTCTAAATATGGAGTGAAAAATCTTGAAATACAAGGACACCTCTGGAAATGTATCTCCTGAACAACTGTAGAAACACTAAGGCCCCACTAACCCAAAAAACCATACTACACCAAGGTTCACACTGTACAAACACATGGATTAGGGAGATCATTCATCTATGTCAAGATACTATCCGTTTTGGGCGGCATTGACTTTACCACATGAGTTTAATTGGATCGACATTACTGCATCTCGATTTGGGATCAGGTCCTCCCCTACCCACAGTTAGAAATTTTCAAACACATTCAGATAACACCTCTGGGTACTGGGCACACATCTATGCCTCACACTCCCTAGTATTCTCTTCAAGGACACCAAGCCTCTATAACACATGAACCAAAGGAATGGTCCATCCACAAATCACCTTCTCCTTATGATCCTCAATTATTACCAGTCATTCCATGAATGTCATGCCATCATAGATATCAACCTCACCCCAATAAAAGACATGGGAGTCATCATGTAGATACTGATGGAGTTGAGAGACATTGAAGTTGTCATGGATCATCTCCAACTACGGTGGTAACATCAGATGATATGAAACCTTTCCAACTCATCCTAACACTTCAAAAGGTATGATGAACCTAGAATAAAGCTTCATTCCCTTATTGAAACTTCACTTCCCATGTCGAGGGTAAACCTTTAAGAACACATGGTACCCACCCTAGAACTCCAAGTGCGTACTCATTTGATTGATATACAACTTCTGTCAGTCCTATGTTACCTTCATTCTCTCACACACATGCTGAATCTTCTCTATTTTTCTCTGCACTACCTTTGGTCCAAGAAGGGATGGTTCCCCAACCTTTTTCTAGAATAGGATTGAATGACACAACCATACATACAAGACCTTGAATGGTTCCATGACAATGGTAGAGTGATATATATTATTGTAGAAAAACTTTACCATGGTCAAGTTTCATACCCACAATACTCCAAAGTCTAAGGCACACACCCACAACATGTCCTCCAATGTCTGGATGGTCCTCTCTGTCTGCCCATCCATCTGAGTGTGGAAAGCAGTGCTAAGGAATAACTGGGTGCCAAATGCATGATGCAATACCATACATACTCAAGAAATAAAATAAATATCCTGATCCAAGACAATGCATCTTATAAATCCATGTAGATTCACCACTTCACCTACATACCTCTAGGATAAGGCATCCATTGTGATAAACTCCTTGATCACTAAGAAGTGAGCTGATTTTGTCAATTTACCCCTACTACCCAAAGGGAATCACATTATCCCTAAGTAATAGGTAATATTGTGATGAAATTCATCAAGATGTACTCCCACTTCCACTTGGGAACATCTAAGGGCTGCACCAGACCATTGGGAACATGATGCTCATCCTTCACCTTCTGACACACTAGGAACCTTACCACAAACTCCACTATTTCCTGATTCACTTTGGGCCACCAAAAATGTTCCCTCAAGCCTCATAACATCTTAGAAACTCATGGGTGCACCGCCATGGGTGAGATATGGAACCCACTGAGAACTCCCTCACACATTTACACTGGAAAAAACTACTTCCCATGGAACAAAATTTGATTCCGACTATGTTCCGATCATCCCTCCGAAGCATCACCCTGGGTAGCACAATCACACATCACTTCAGTATTAGAGTCTCCCCAATAAGAATTCTATTCCTATTGCACTATCAACTGAAACAGATATCCTTTTACATTATCCAATATCGCATTTAGATGCAAGGAGGAAGGATCCTCCACTGCCTTCTAGGAATTCATGGATTCCCTAACTACCTTTTTCTGTGACTTCCTTCTCAAAGCATCATCCAAAACATTCTGCTTTCCTAGGGTGTAAGAGATATCGAAGTTATAGTCCTGGAGAAACTCCATCCACATCCACTACCAAAAGTTTATATCTCGTTGGGAGATGATATACCTCGAGCTCTTGTGATCCGTGAAGACCAAAAAGCGCTCCCTGATGAGATAATTCCACCAAAACTTCAGCACGAAGATTACTGATGCAAGATCCAGATCATGGGTGACATAGGTACGTTTGTGAGGACATAATTTCCTGGAACCATAAGAGATTACTATTAACTTATTCATCAACACACCCATAAAACCTCAACTAGAAGAATCACAGAACACCTCAAACATCACCCCTTCCTTTGGTAACCTGAGCATTCGGGCACTGACCAGCTTCCCCTTCAGGTAGCTAAAGGCTGCCTGACACTGCTCAATCCACATGAAGGCTTGATCTTTTTTGGTCAAAGATATATATAGAGACACAAATATAGAGAAGTCGGGTATAAACCATTGATAATAGCATTCCATACCCAGGATTCTTCCAACCTATTCCATGTTATTGGGTGTTGTTTAAAAAACATCCTCTTCAACCTTTTATAGGTCAACTACTCTCCCTTGTTGAGACACCACGTGCCCAAGGAAGTTCAACTCTTACATCTAGAACTTACACACAGAAAAATTTCCATTGAAATTATGGTGTCGTAGGAACTGTAAGTAAGTCCTTAGATGTTAAGAATTTTACTCCTCTAACCTTGAGTAGATCAGGATGTCGTCAATGAACATGATGATGAACCGGTCCAAAAACTCATAGAAAATAGAGTTAATGATCCCCATGAACATGGCAGGTGAATTTGTGACACTAAAGGGAATAAACATGAACTCAAAGTGCCCATACCTATATCAGAAAGTAGTCTTTTGGAAGCCACACTCATTCACCCTCAACTGGTGATATCCAAAACCTTAGACTGATCTTATAGAACCAACCTTATCCCTTTAACTATTTGAAAAGATCATCAATCCTTTGTAAAGTGTAATGGTTCTTGGACGTCACTTGATTCAGACTCTGGTAGTCTATGCACAGTCCTATAACACCATCTACCTTCTTTGTGAACAAGATTGAATCACCCCACGGTGATACACTCAGACAGATAAAACCCTTCTTCATCAGGTCCTCAACCTGAATCAGTAAATCCTGCAACTTAGAAGGTTCCATCCAATAGGGATCCATCAAAATAGTATGGGCTCTGGGTTCCAAGTCTATTTTGAACTCAATGTCACACTGAGGGGGTAAAGTCAGAACCTCCTCTAGGAAGACATCCATGAATTCACTAACAACCCCCAGAACTTCCACCATCTCTATGTCTGCTAACCCCACATAAAACTCATCTAATAATGAAAAGAGAGGCTCCACACACGTGCTTACCACCTGAAAACTCTTCACACTAATGAAAACTACACACTTGACATCCATATACAAAAACAAGACTCTCCTATAGAAGCATTAAATAAAAGTTTTCATAGAAAACAACCAATCGATTCCTATGATGACATAGTATGGATTCATTTGTAGCAACTGAAAATACAAACTAGACTGATGCGGCCCCATAATCAGTCTACATACCCAACAAATATCAGGCAAACTAGTCAGACCACAAACTTGTGTACTCAACAACAGGGGAACATAAAGTCTCTCCATGACTATTACTAAGGCATGGGCTATACTGGGTGAAAAAATGAGTGTGAAGCTCCCAAATCAAACAAATCACTTGCAAGAGTACTAAAAAGACTAATCGTACCATGGACAACCTATGGTCCTGCTGAAATTGTTGCCTTGGTGACATGTAACTACCAACACCAAGATCCTATACCCATCAACTATAACCCAACTCCCTAACCATGCCCTATTTGAAGTCCCTGAGGAGCACCCTGAGGTAGGCCTCTTTCAGCACCATCTACCCTCAGCGGAGCAGGAGCTCGCTGCCCCTACTATTGGAAGGTCCTGACTGGAAACCGCTTCTACTGAGGTGGGTTCTGAACTTGCCCACCCCCACTGTAATGTTATTGAACTGGGAACTGTTTCTGAAGATGTCCATGTACTCCATAGACAAAGCACCTTGGCCCCAGGCCCATGGGTAAAGGGTGAGGATCCGGAGATCGGAGCTGGAACTGCTGAGGCCTACTTCCCACTGGACGAAACCTGGAAGGTCCTATTGTTAGTGACCTTATTCTGTCTTCCTTACCCTTTTACAAATTTGGATGGCTTCCCTCTCGTGGTTGAACTCCCAACGAGTGCATCATTTCCACTACCTTATCCTTATTCTGAACCTCTATGTATGTCATTAGAGTAAAGTGAGTAACTAAAAACTGAAGAGAAGGTCGAAGTGCCTCCTCTAGGAATTTATCTCAAGAATTATCATCTAGAAAGAGATATGGTGTGAAGCATAAGAGATACTTGAACTTTATCTATAGTTCCCTTACCAACATACTCCCCTATTGGAGGGAGAGTAGATCCTGCCTCTTCTCATCCTTTATCATGGAAGAAAGGAATTATGCTCATAAATCATTTTCAAAGTCTTCCCACAAAACATCAGTCTCCTTCCTTCCCCTGATGTAAAGAGTCCACCACTAACCCACTTCTCCCCTCATCTATCTCACTACTAGAAGAACCCAATACTCCATCAGAGCCCGAATCAAGATGAAATCAATCACCAGATCCTCAATCTTACTCTCTGTCACCATATCTGAGACGCTTCCCTCATACCTTCCTAGAGTCTTCCCCTGGAAGGAATGAAGGGTATGCTTCCACTGGTCATCTTCCTTCTCTCTATTGGCCCTCTGCTGATCAACCAATTCAATCTACTAGGCCTCAAATTCTCTTACCACAAGTGGATGACGTCCAGGTGACATAACTGAAAAATGAAACAATGAACTTCTAAGCCTGGGTAGTGTGTAAATTTTAGTTAAAATTCATTTTAACTCTTCATTTATTTTAAATTCCTAAAAAACCCAAGACACACAAAATAAAAACTCATTATGATGCATGTAACTTTACTAGGGTATCTACTCTATAATCGAAGTATCCTCACTTGGTCGTTTAGTAGGTCCACAGTCCTTGCATCAGATCATGAGGCGCCATAAATTCCCATGTCCAAGTTGGTCTTCCCTAGCCCATTTCATGTACCAAGATTTCCTAACACCATTTTCCTACTATCCCATGAAATCCTCAGTGTTCCTAACTACAAACTCAATACAATCCCTAAAACTTCAAAACCCATCTCTAATACCATTTTTTCATAACCCACCTTCTTCAAGATGGGGGAAGGGATGAAAAAGTACCCCACCCTTCCTTCCTCAATATGAAGGAGAGATAATGACCCCTAAGTCCCTCCTTTAGTAGGCCCCTGAGTGACGACTAGAACTCAGGTTATATAATATCACATAACATGGAAGGAATTACCCTTTTTATAGAATAATATCAGAATATAAGATGTTAAATCCCAAGAAACTCTAAATACTAAATGTAGAAGTAAATCCAAAATCCATTCCCACATGCATGTTCAATAGTAAATCTGATACAAAGTACAAAAAAGTACCAAAAAAAGTACAAAAAGAAAAGGAGACTAAGCTGTATAGAAACTAATCCCAATTACCAAGCTAGTAAAGCCCATTATAGTCCTCAAAGTCCTCCTGGAAACCTAAAAACTGTTTATATATGTAGGGTGATCATATGAGTATACTCAGTAAGGAAACTAAAGCTACCCATGCACCAGTTGGGGAACATACTAATGTCCATATAAGAAAACACTAGAACCTCAAATCACCTACCACAGAGTAGTACCCATCCCAGCCTCACCAAGTAAAACTCACCAAATAATGCAGTTAATTAATGTATTAGTATAAGAAAATCTACATTTGGGTACCCCACACCACTTTCCCACCGGTTAACTGCTCATTCCTAATGGATAACATCATGATGCTACCACTCTTACCATACGCAATCCCACTGCGAAAACCTTCCCACACACACTTGGGCCTCAAAGTAGACACAATCCCATCCATAGACACTTGGGCCACAACAACCACGCCTCTCACTCGAAGACACCTAGGCCTCATCCTGAAGACTCTTGAAAAAACAATCCTGGCCCACAAACACCTAAACCTATCATCCAAAACAAATCTTATTGAAGGATCTGAGACTATGGTAACCCTCAATATATTACATCCTACCCATATATACTTGAGTGGTAATAATTGAAAGAGGATGTGATGAAGAATGTCAATAACCAACCATCCATCCTCCCACTAGGATGTTGGAAATGTCACTCTCTCCCATGGATTGGGGGGTGTTCAGAACATGGTTCTTAACAAGGGTTGGGTGTATATAGAAATAAAAAGGAACTAAATTATATATATATATATATATATATAGTTAAGAAAAAAATCATCCCTATCCTACATATCCCAAAAAAAACAAGTAACTGATACATAACCACATTTCTTCTACCCCTATATGCACAACTACACAACAACCAATGTCAAAGCATAAACCAACCCATTTTTATTTAACCACTTACTATTTTTTTAATTAATTGATTCAATTTAATTTTTTTCCACACTACCAGGAAACTAGCAACCAAAATCATATAAAAAAAACAACAAAACCTGATTTGTATTCCCTCTGCACGCCCCCATTCAACCACTGCCAAATATAATTCTTTAAGATTATGCCGAAATATCCTTCTCTTATAACCTGGTTTGATAACCCTACTTCCCAAAAAATTCCTAGATGTAGTCCCACTATATAAAAGTTCATAACCACCCCACAGTCCCACTACCCAACATTGTTCTATGGTCACAACACAACCAAAGGCAGTTCTGTTGCCTAAAAGACCATCCATTCCACAATCAATTAGTATATCAACCTAAGACCCCAAAACACCACACATAACACCCCCACACCAATCCCACAACACTAAAATTAACCCACAACCTTACTTCACACATTTACCACTCCCTTCTCAGAGAACCAAATCCCTTGCCCACCCCTATACCCATAACCGTGATACCAATAGTAGCACCACACAACTCACACAAAAAACAACAGAACGTAGAACCTAGACACAAATAACAAAATGAAACACACACACACACACACACATATATATATTCAGACCTGGTAAACACTTTTATTTAGTCCACTTGTTAAAAAGAGGTGATTATACAAGGGATTTTTCATCCTGGGGAATTCATTTCATTTAACCGGTTATACATGATTATCCAAATTAAGATTTAAACAAATTATTCATATGGAAACAACAATAGTTATAAATATTCACCCATGCACAAACAAAGAACACAAATGCCCATGATTTTCAGATGGGTTTATAGCTACAACATGTCACACCATCAATAACCATAACAATTAAAACATGCAATCAACATCAAACCACTCTCAACCCATTATTTAATTGGTCTCGTTATATTTTGGTCATACTCCCTTCACTTCATTTATTTCTGGTTAAGAAAAGGATTAGTCCATTATTCATAAGGGATCAATAGTACACCCACCCCATATGATGTACAATTAAAGTGAGATAGAATAAATCCATACCTGATGCAATAGGCAACCAAACTCCTTTTTGTGTCAATAATAGGGGATCATGTGAGAAACAAGGAAGAACTCCAAAAAAACTGAGAAGGAGGGTATCTAGAATTTGCGCATGACTCATCTAGGGAGGAAGGATCTAGGAACAATAAGAGGGAATGAAAAAAATATTGGGAAGGAAAGATCCTAGCTTTGAAGAGCTAGATCCTATATTAAAGGAAGGACAGTTTCAAAATCCATTAACGTGGGATCATGGTCAAGATCATGTGGTTTTAGTATCTCAAACCCCCATAACGTTAGGATATTAAAGATATAATTAATATCCTTTAAAATGGACTTAAAAACTCCCAAAAAATGCCTTAAACTTGGTTTATGTCAAATATGTTGTAAGAGGGGTGAAACTAAAAAACTGGGAGAGAAAAGGAAAAATTCAAATGAGTCACCGATGGGTGAGTCACCAATGCGGATCCACCAACAAGTGAGCTATAGATGCGACCTACTAACATTGAGCTACCGATGCTAGGCTACCGATGTGACCTACCAATGATGAGTTACCAAAACTAAGCAACCGAAACAACAACATACCAACACCCTAACCTACCGACGCCCTAACCTTCTGATGCCCCGACTCACTGACATCGATGCCCTCAACTCATTGTAACCTATGGCTTTGACTCACGAACAAATATTCCTTTGACTCACTAATGCACTGATATACTGACGCACTAACATGCCGGCGCTGACACCTTGACTTACTGATGAAAAAACTATAAAAAATTGAAATTTGGAAACCTCTTGTAATGAGCCACCATTGCCTCCCAAAACATCCTAAACCCTAGTTTTCACAAAGGAAATGCCTGGGGAAACCTGGGTTATTAAAGTGACAGTACTGGAAGGTGTATAAGTGAAAAATAAAAGGCCACACATAACTGAAAAAGTTTCTAACTTTCTCTGTAGTAGGGGGATGCTATAAAATTAAACCATTGGTACACACCCTAGTCTCTATAGCTTACTGTTCTCCACCTACTCCAGGCCCCCCTAGGGCTTCATAAAAATTCCCATCATCCACACAATACATGACATGTGTGGGAAGATTTCATGTAAGGTATTTTATAACAATACCCATTAGGAGCCCCAAAAATACAAAATAAAAGAGAGAAATTAAAAGTTATGATTTTACCTGACCCAAATCCAGAAGAAGAAATTCAAGAGAGAATAAGAAAATCTGTCTTGAACACTCGTCGTCTATACATGATTAGTCATATCATCTCCATATGGTGTTCCAAATAGACAACACCATAAGGAGTCTCAGAAAAAACAATATATACTCATCCTAGACTCAAATTCTCTTGAGTTCTTGACCTCACTATCATACAAATGATTCTACTTGAAGATCAAAGGTAATGATTGTATAGGAAGACTCACTCCACAAGCCCTTTCATCTTAGATGAAAATCATCTGATAGATCTCATTATTTTGGAAGAGATATTCCATACCTGATGTTAGTTATTATAGAGATATCAATCCATCATGTATCACTAAGCCAAAGTAACATCCATTCCATTATTGGTGGCATAAATTTGAGAGAACACACTCATCAGGTATCACCATAAATAAAGTCATACTATCACTCAATGTATCTTGATACACAAATAGGAAATATCACCCACTTATAATGGGAGATTCCACTAACCCTAATAGAAACCCATAATATCTTAACACAATGATAGTGGATCAAATTGAGGATTTATTGGTGACACTAGAAACCCAATAGGGAACTCCTAAGATCATTACACTCAGATAGGGGACCCCATCCAGGATAGCTAGGGGATGCCACAAACCCTAGCGAGTATCAAATCCATGAAAAACATATAGGGAATCATACCCAGCACTACTGGGAGATACCACAAAACTAAACCTGGATCGAACTTCCAAGTAGGGTATCATATAAATGATGATGCCACAAACCCTATTAAAATATCCCACTATATAGTGGTTCATAAACCTGATGATACCGCTAACCCTAATAGGATAGACTATTAGATAGGGGATAAATTCCCTATATATGGTAGTCATGATGATACCATAAACCCCACCTTGGGAAGTTAATATGATAGAGGATCCTATCCCATCCTCCTAGAGGGATACACCCACTCTATAAAAGCTTATCCTGATGAGGGGATCATAATACCTTGGTGAGGATGTAATGCCACAATGGACCCTCACAAGGATAGAAAAAGGTAATCCACTCAAATAATAATGGTATTTATGTTCATATAAAGTGATCCACTAAATACACATTGCATCACATCTTGAACCAAAAAATCATGTCCACCATTACTCCCAACATGGAATTTTTTTTGGGATAGGATACTCGCGAGCCTCCATTAGAGTCCCAAAGTAAGAGGTGCATGAGGGAGAATTAACTAAGGGGAATACATGGTGTGTACCCATAGTACATAGAATTTCTCCCCAAGATGACCCATATCCATGTACCTTCAAAATACTCAATATTTATTTGGGAATATACACATCATGTACCTCATGTTACACAATGTCTGACCTTGTTCGATCTCCTAGGCGTTTCCTCACCCATACTTAGCCAGCTGGCCATGTGATCCAACATGGTGTGTACCCTTGGTACATGGTGTTTCTTGGATATCCATCCACTTGGTCATGTAATCATCCCATCACTATCTTTGGAACCCTATGCTTGTGTACTTGGCCATGTACTACCACACGATGATGTCGCTCAACATGGCCTCCCGATCCATGTCCTCAACCACATGGCCTAGGCTCACTACATGGCATGTACGCCCAATACAGAGTGTGTAGTACCCAAAGTTAATCTTCCTCATAAGAGAAGAAAAAAATATTTTTACTCCTACATTACACATTGTGTGATTGAGAATTTTGAATATTAATTTCCTCTAAACTAGCCGAAAATCCTTGACTGCAACCAAAACCCACAAATTTACCCCCAAAGGATCTCCAACAGTTGTAATAGGGATCTAAAACCTTAAAAAATGCATCAAATTTACCTGGAAGTAAATATCATAAATCTACATAACTTATATAAAAATTATGAATCTTTGGGTCTAAAATGATTTTTAGAATATGCAGCACATCGATCTAGTGACGGTTGATGAAGAAATAGCGATCAATGACACCTACTCACATCAATTTAACCTTGGGTATTTTGAAACACAAGAGGGATCCTCTATTTAATATTTTTATGTGATAATAAAAGGGGGATGGTTTTAATTAAAGAAATTTTATTAAATTTATAATCCTCCTTTTAACACCCCACCAATTCTTTCCACCATCCATATGTCCAATACCGACAAAATCTATGTCAAACCTAGGATAAAACCCACATTCTGAACTCAACATTGGTATATAAGTTCTAATATGAGAATACAATCAAGTGTTATTACAAATTTACCAAAATATTGTGTAAATATGATAAAATATATTTAATATTTTTAATATCACTACACCGAGGATATCCAGGCCCTGGAATGCAACACTGAATTAGCGCATAACTTCAAAAATATTCCTAGAAATATTCCCAAGTTGTACATGAAAAAAACAGTGTATCTACATGTAGTTTTTATAAAAAATTGGAATAACTATTGAAAATGGACTTATATGGGAAATACAATACCACCTTTGAGTTCATAAAAGGGTTTTTACCCTATGCATGACATAATATTTTTTTATGTTAAGAATTTGTGAAAATATTTTCACTGGTAAATTAATAAAATAAATAAATTAAATTGAATTAATTTATTTCTTATTTAACACAGTGAACTAGACTCCTATATAAATAAATAAATATTGTAAAATCCTAGGTTTCGACACATAACCATAAAGACCTAGATATGAGATACTAGAGGATTATTCCTAGAGGAGCGAGGGCTAGTTCATGAGTCAGATATCAGTGGGAAACAAAGTTTATAGATATCACGAATGATAGAAATGTAGAATTTCTATTCAAAAATGATTGATCCAAACTCTATGTAGGATGTTTAATTTATTTGGATCCATGCCATTATATTACCCCATTTTAAATGTGGATCAATTCCACCAATATGAATTCATGCGCTCATCGATGATTTTTTTAAAGGTGATTTGTTTAATTATTGGATATTCAATTTTCCATCTAATGGAAAAAATAAAGGTCAACCCAAACATGATTGAGATTCATTACTATTTTTTTGTTTTGTGATTTCTCCCATTTTTCTTAGAAAATTAACCATGGTCAATTTATCTAGATCATAGTTTGACGAACACCCTGTATTCGATCACTACGTGATCATTTTTAGAGGAACAGATTGATATTGCATATGAAGTTGATGACGAAGGATGAAATCAAAGTATGATGATAGAGGAGAATAAATTGAGGTGGATCAGACTGGTATAGATATCCCATTCATCCAGGTTTGATTTGTGGAAAAGGCATGAGCAATAAAGGTGGATTACTGATCAATTTGGATGGTCAAAATCAGGATCTCCGATGTAATAGAGCTTAGTTTGAACCAGATTTGAATTCCCTGATGAGATTGGAGGTGGATCTGGGGGTAATGATGGTGAAGGTATATATATATATATATGGAACTATGTTTTTTGAGAAATCCTTGTTACATGACATATAATCCATCACTACATGCCATGTGTGGACCTAAATGTGATGCTAGGATTTCTATAGAAGACATAATGTCCAAACACCATGTTGTCCCTACCACATGCTGTGTGATCCTAGTTGGATAATTAGTTTTTACTATAGGAGTACATGGGAGGGTACATGGTCAGGTAAATAACCAGTCACATGACCAGGCTAGGTGTACATGGGAAGAGCTGTATACTCGGACATGGTGAGGTGCATGTCTAGGTCACGTGTACATGTGAAGGGCAATGTATTGGATATGGACAAATACATGGGGATGAATAAGTGTACATGGACACTCGTAGAGGAAAACATTCATGGAAATGTGTAGGTATGATATTAAAGGTATACACAGTTTATCCTAATTAAATTCCATATACTTTCTTGAAGTGAGATTGGATCCCTTTTTCTCATCAATATAAATTAGTATCAATTTAGTGAATTCTCCTGGTCTATTCCTATGAATTAATAGTGTGACATTATGTCATCATTACATGATTGTGATATCCTCTATGTTTTTTGTCTAATATAGAGATTGTGGTGTCCCCTAGCAGTTCTAGGAGTGATCCTACATCATCCATCCTTTATCTAGGTAATGTTTGGAAATATCGGCATAACCACCATGAATAGGGCACTGATCCACTATCTTGAAGGATAATCCATTAAGGTTCACGGTATCATCAAGAATATAATCCCATACTTAGTAGGTTATCCTAGAAGGATTCTTGGTGTCCCCAAGTGACCCTAGGTGTGATCAACTATATCGGTATAAAAATAATTTGAGTTTAGTAAGTACATATCGTGGAGTGAGTTCCCCCAGAACGATCATTACCTTGAAGACTCATGAAGAATCGTGTGGCTAGTAGTATTTGATACCTTCTCAAGACTTAGAGTTTGTTATGAGTATATCTGGGTTTTCTAATTTTATTTTTTATGATCTAACTAATTTTGATGATTTATGTTTGGTTATTTTAGGGTTTCCTACTATATATTATTATTTTCATCCATATGTGAGATATTTCTACACATGTCAAGTCTCATTTAGATGAAAAACATTTTGAGAGTGTCCTTAGAGTACTATGAGTAGTTAGAGTATAGTTATGTGATATAGATACTGAGTTGTATATCGGTGTTTCATTTGATAGTAGTCCCTTAATTTTATGTAGGTTGGAATCCTTTTTAGTTTCAGTTGGGCATGTATTTGGCCCCATTTTATAGATTTATATTACTTATTATCGTACTATGATGCATGATAGATTTTAGGAGTTCATTGATGATATTTTTTTAGTTTATTAGGATTGTATGGGACTGGAGATGTGTGTGTGTGTGCATGTGCATTATGCTAATTCCTCCCATGTGTGTGATATTCATACTCAGCTGTGGTCACCATTTCATAGTGATAAATATAATATTTTACTCATTTTTAACATGTCTTTAAATTATTTAAATCCTTATAATTTATCAATTTGTGCTTACTAACAAAAATTTAGATTAATGTTTTATTTTGAGATAAAACATAAAAATTGGTTAATTCTGTATTTTTTGACATATTTTTATCACAAGGGTATTTTTGTCACAACATTTATAATTTTATTCTAATTTGAGTGATTATTTTTTTAGTATTACTTGATTAATTTTATTCAACTTTGTACTTAAAGAAAATATCTTGTTTGAACATATTGAGGCCTTAAAAATTAATGAAGTTGGAAAGCCTTCCAGGTGGACAGAGTGGACCCCACCTTTGGAAGTAAGGCATAAATCTGGATACAAACCTCCAATTGAGGTTATTCCAATTTTATTTGAAGGAGGTATCATATAAATGTTTCTAAATTAATTTTTGAGGAGTTGTTCAATAACTAAAGTGGCTATTAGATGATCATCATTAAAGTATTTTTCATGATTCATTAGGGAAGAATAAAATCATGGAGTTATTTTTAATATAGGTTTGTTTAAACATTGAGTATTAAGATGAAATTTGGAAGTCAAATGAAAAAAAATATTTTCAAAAAACTTATTATAATACTACATTCAATTATTCGAAAAAATTAAGGGGGTAGCATTCTGATTCCTTTGAATAAATATTCTAGAGTCAAATTTTAAATCGTTGACAACCCATTATGACCCGAAACTCATTAAATGATCCGTTATGAAAACCCAAGGCCTCTTTAATGCCTATTAATAATAGTATAGGAGTGTATTTAAGAGAGTATTGATTGGTGATGGAATATATGGATGTTGGATACTATAATAGGATTTTCCTTTCTTTTATATTTATTTTAGTTTTCTTTTCCCATGTATCACATTCATATTTTTATAAAAATGTTTCCATTTTATTCGTCCATCCATTATTTCACTTCTAATACTAATATAATTTCTCTTTACCATACTATGTTGTGATATCTTCTCACTTTGAAATAGAAGGTGACTAAACTAAGGCATAGCTCTGGGGGAGGTTTCATGACATTCTTTGTTATTATGCTTTAATGCAAAATTGTTTTTATTCTATTTGTGGTGGATGAATGACTATTGCACGAGTACGTAGGTTGTACAACTTAACATTATATTTAAATGAATTTATTTTAATTTATTAATTATTTCCCTCCCTTATCTCAGGAAAAACATTCATACGGTGGAGATGGGGTTTCTCGAAGAGATGTGACGACATATGGTGGATCTATGTATTTTAGGAATAACATTCTCGATTGAGGTTATATCCTATTTGAATATTGAAGGAGGTGAGGTTTGGTGTGATATAGGTATGATAAAATCACATACTCAATAAATCAAGGAAAATAAATTCATTAATGTGTTTCACCAAATTAATTATAAAATTGAATTTAAATAATAAATAAATAATGAATGAACCTGTGTTATCCAACCCAAGGATCAAGACCTTTCTTCCCTAATTTCATTTTGTTCACATTTGAATTTAGATTCAAATTATTTGTTTCCTTATTTTAATTTCATGTTTTTTAAAACCCCCAAAACTAATATTTTCATAAATAATATAAATACAAAAACAATTATATTAGGTGAATTAGAATTATTGATTGAACCAAATACGATGCTCCTTAAGTGAGACGACCATAGTTAGCCTCTATACTGAATAAAGAATATAAATTTTATTTTTTCCACACCCTACGATAGGGCTGTATCAAAAAATGAACATTTTCTTGGGAGAAAAACAATTATTTTGATCACCTTTTCAAAATTAACATTTTTAAAAAAATTATAGTTTTCTATATTAAAAAACCATAAAAATAATTTTCCCATGATGTATTCAAATTAAAATTACTATACATGGGAAGATTAATCATTGGTGAATGAATAAGAATTTGACTATATTGAGGATAAAATACAACAAAGGGGTGATTGTCTTTTGAAAATGTTCAAAAAAATTTAAAGAGGCAAAGAGATATGGATCTCACCACAATGTTTGATGAGAATGATCGATGAACTTTGAAATGACTTGTAAGGATTTGAGGAAAATAAAGATGTTCCAGTGGTTTTCCCAATTTCATTAAGGACATCCAAGAAGTTGAGGACAAACTCAAAATGGATGATCCTAACTATCTACCTCCATCCAGTGATGATCAACTCCAAGAGGAACATTCCATCGAAGAAGAGATTCAATGTCAACCAACTCAGAGAGATGATACATCCTTAAACTCAAAATCATTTAATTTTATTGAAACTAATTTGAGTATTACAACCAACTATTTTAAAATTTTATAATCTTATGATTATTATTATTCCATGGAGGTTTATGAGTAAACATAAATTTTACATGCTGAGGAACACCTAGAGCTCCCAGAATACATTTAATATTCACTAGAGGAGTATTAGAAGAGAAAGAGAATTTTGCACAAGTAGCAACGAAGGAGGAGGTGGTTCTACACTTCATCCTACACCCTCCAATCAAGATCCAACACATTGAAATGGGGGAAAATATGGTGTAGTATATCTATGTAATTATCCAAAAATAATAATAATTAATTTCAAGGTAGAATGAACCACATGTGGTGGTTTAAATCCAAGAAGCCGCATTCACCATCAGACTTTGAATAATAGTTGGAAATGAATTTTGGAGCCATTAAAAATTCAGGGTCTAGTTGGGTTATCATACCAAGATTTATCTTTACATTATTTCTAGGAATTTATATTTAAATTTATTTTTTTATTAGTCCCTCATGCGGCCCACTCCAACTTTTCTTTTTGAGATTAAATTACACGATCCTTGGGATTAATTATGTAATTTTATTTTGTAGTATTATGATGGAAGAAGTAAGCCCCAAACACTTTATGAATATGAACAAAGATTTATTTTAAAATGGAGTTCAATTTTTATTTCCATATTTTGAACTCCTCACATTTTTTTCAAATAACATGTTTTGAGCTTTAAATTTTAAATTGCATGCCCACACTTGAACTATGATTTACTTGACTTATATTGAAGACATGTGTTTATTTGGAATACTATAATACTAGCTTTTAGATTTCCATTTTAATGATATTAAATGAGTAAAATGGATAACTAAATGTTTAAAGTGAATAATTTATTTTTAAATGAGGACTCATTATTTGAGGACATTATATGATTCATGTAAGTGAAATTTCCCTATAATTTTTCATTCTTTGAATTTCTGAAATTCAAGTGAATTTATTTTTTATTATTAATAATTACTTGAGTGATTGTCCCAAATCATATATTTCATTACATAGAGTATTTATAGACCAAATAATTCATATTTTTCCTGAGCATATTTATCAAGTGATCATGGGACATGTCAACAACCTGAAATTTCCTTTGAACTTGTTAAAGACACGACTATGAAAAAACACATTTAAAATGACTGATTTATCTTTTGATATTCTCTCATCCTTAAAATTCCACCTTGAATTAATCATTATTTATCCCATAGAGACCATTAAGGACCTTTATATGGACGAGACATGTTTCAAGGCATTATTTTATCTATTCCCACCCAAATCTTGGTATTTTCATGATATTTTAATGTTGAAGTGTGTTTATAAAGGGAATTATGTTATAAGGGATGATTTTTATTAAAAGAAAAAATTATGGGGGTGGTTATTGTGGTAATAAACAAAGGTTATTGATTCATCTATGAAACATCATTGTTTTTACCTCTTTAATTAAACAAATGAAAAATAATTAAAATAACCAAAATAATGATAAAAGGGGTTGTGACTTAGAAGAATAAAAAATCACCAGCTTTGGACTGATGATTATTATCATATGTTGTTAGGTTATGTATGTAAGGTTTTTTATAAGAATCACTTCCAAATAAGTAAAAAAATTAAATGGTTCTTAAAAAAAACTATTTTTTTTAAAAAAATTCTATAGGGTGCCAAAATCATTCATTATGCATAATTTGATCATAAACTTACATTGAGTTTGGGGGAAGTAGGAATTTATAATTTTAAGAGTAGAATTTTATTACACATTTGTTTTTGATACGATGCATTTTACTTAAGAGATAAAACTCTTTCTTGAGACTTAATTTTCAAACATCAATTCCTACCAACCTTAACCCTTAAAGTAATTTGAACCTTTAATGAAATACCTCATGATTTTATGTGACATTTGTGTTTAGAAAGTATAGAATGTAGTTCATTTACATGAATATGGATAAGTATAATGTTTTCCTGATATGAACATAAATCCACCTAAATTGTATCATGAGAGATGGGAGAAAATATTCATGTGAGGTAAATCATGACTTGGAATGTTTAATAATAATGTATTGAGGATCTGAAAATAATAGAAGGATAAGTTATATCATTTTTAAAAGGGTAAAAGTAAAATATATGAGTTGATTGTTTCTTTTAAAATTGGGAAGTTTATTTGATATTTTATGTGGATTTTTGAAAATTTTATTTGACATTGAAAATTATTTGATTTTATTTTTTTGGAATTTTAATACTAGAACCATTAGATCCCTATGAATTCAATGTTAATATTTTATGCTTGAGGACAAGCATGGTTTAAGTGTGGGGTAATTGATAGAGATAATATTTTACAAATTTTTAATATGTATTTTAATTATTTAAATCCTCATAATTTATCAACTTGAGCTTATTTACAATAATTTTTTATTAAGAGTGTATTTTGAGATAAAATATAAAATTATTTAATTCTATAATTTTGACATAGTTTTATCAGAAGGGTATTTTGGGAATAATGTTTTTAATTTTATTCCAAATAGAGTTATTATTATTTTATAATTACTTGATTTATTTTATTCAACTTGGTCCTCTGGAACAAGAACATATTCGAAAATCTAGAGGCCCGATAAAATCAATGAAGTTGGAAAACCTTTTGTGAAGACATAGTAGACCCCACCTATAAAAAAGGAATAAATCTAGACACACATCTAAAATTGAGGTGATTCCAATTTTATTTTCAGGAAAACACATCTAGAAATTTATCTATAAATTTTGGGGGAGATTTTCAAAGATTAAAGTAGACATTGGATTATTATAATTAAAGTATGATTTATGTTGAATTCATACAGAATAGCATCATGAAGTAATTCAGATATAACTCCTTCTATAGGTGATGTATTAAGTTGAAATTTAGAGGTATAATGAAAAAAATATTTTTAAGCAACTAGGTAGAATAATTTATTCATTGATTTAGAAAAACCTAGGGGTTACCATGCAGATTCCTTTGAATATATATTCTAGAGTCAAATTTTCATCCTTTGACAACTCATTATGACCCAAAAATCATTAAATGGTTCATTATGAAACCCCAAGGCCTCTTCTATGCCAATAAATAATAGTATATGGGTGGATTTAATAGAATATCGATTGTAGATGGATGTTTTGGATACCAAATACTAATTTATGATTTTTTTTCTTTATTTTTATTTTTATTTTCCCAAGTAATGTATTCATATTTTTATTAAAGTGTTTCCATTTTCACATTCCATCCATTTTTTTATCTTAAAATATTAATATAATTTCTCTCTTCTATCTTCTATTGTGATCTATTTTTAATTTTCAATGATAAGTGACTTACCAAGGCTTAGCTCTGGGGGTGGTTTCACGATGTTCTTTGTGATTGCTCTTCAATTCAAAAATGTTTTTATTCTATTGATGGTGGATGAAAGAGTATTGAACAGGTGAAGTAGTCGTCCACCATAAAATTAATTTAATTTAATTTAATTTAATTTATTAATTATTTTCCCTCCCTTATCTTAGGAAAACCCTTAATACTGTGGATCTTGGGTTTCCCTAATAGATGGAATGATATACAATGAAGCTGGGGTATTCTGAATAGATGAAACAACATACAGTAAATCTAGGTATTTTAGGAATAACATTATTGGTTGAGGTGATATCCTATTTGAATATTATAGGTGGTGTGTTTTGCTGTACTGGAGGTATAATAAAATCAAACACTCAATAAACTAAATAAAATTAATTCATAAATTATGCCTTCACCAAATGAATTATTAAATTGAATTCTAACAACAAATAAATAATGAATGAACCTATGTTATCCAACACTAGTATCAAGACCTTTATTTCCTAATTTAGTTTTTTTCACCTACACATTGATTTAATTCTTTATTTAATTATTTTCATTTCATTTTTTCTGAAAAACCTGAAGAGTAACATTTTCATAACTAATATAAAAAACAAAAGAAATTAGATTAGGTGAATTAAAATTATTGATTGAATCAACTGCGATGATCCTCAAGTGAGACAACCCTAGTCATATTCTATGCTACATGAGTAATATAAATTTTCTTTTTTCCATGGCCCATGACTGCCATACATCACATAGCCTATTGTAGGTCATCTTGCTATAGGCACACTTAGGTTATTTCTTTCTAGACGGGGCCCGATGGTTCAGGTCGTGAAAATTTTCTTCAGACAAGAGCTACCCAAATTCATTCCCAAAATATCTAACCAAATTTTACACTTCTTAGTTTAGGGATAATACCATCCTTATAGAGATTAATGTTTTAATCAAAGGAGGATTTACCAAGAAGAGTTATAGTTCTTAACATAGTGTTTTTGTTTTAATTATTCTTACACCATGTTAAAATATTCTTCAAACATTATATGATAATAAAATAAGTATATTCCATATATTATAATGTTATTATATTAATTTAATAAACCTTATCAATCTTCAACCTTAATTAAATGGTAAAATAATCCATCGTTCGTGTGTTCGGAAAACTACCTTCTCAGAGATCGATGTAATTAATTTTCCATCACAAACTCCCATGACTAGTTATAATGATGGAAGTAATGTTTATATATATATGATATTAATTAAATAATATAATTATTAAACTATAATATATCCTTTAATTTATTCCTTTTCCATTCACTAAAAAATGAGATGTCATTTGTGTGTATGTGTGGACTACCACCTCCATGAAGCGATATGGTTCGCTTTTCATCACCACATCACAGAAATGAAATATATAAGTATTTTAAAGATATAAAATGGTATTTATGATATAATTATAATTATTTAAACACAAAATAATACTTAAATTTTTACATAATGATCATCGAAAAGTGGAAACGTTACTCATGCATGCGTACGACTTACCGTCTCCATGAATGTAATGAAGTTAATTTTTCATAACTATTTTTAATTATTGGTTTTAAAAGTATAATTGATTTAAAAATTTTAATTATAGAATTATTATTATTCTGTAGATTATGTAATAATGACCAATTTGACCATATTCTATCTACTAATTTCTTTTTGGACTTTTGAAAAAAATATCATTAAAACTTCCTATGTAAACTTAATTGATTAAGTAATTATATATAACTTGATAATGGTTAAAATTAAATGGATAATAAAAATGCATAAGTATATTAGTCAATTAAATACTTAATTTAGTTTATTATTTAGGTAGATATGTAACATACATGATGAGTCATAGTTAAGTTAAGGGATTTCGTCTCAATTTAATTTCATTAAGGAATATTTTATTTTTATAAACCTAATTTCATTTATATAGTATATTAACTTCCAATATTACATGTTATATCATTAATCCTTCATTATTCGTGGTATTTTAAGATAAAAATTTAAATATTTCATCCAACTGGATTTGATTTGAACGTTTCCAAGCGGTAAATGGTTTTTGAACACAATTTCATTTCACTAGGTTATAACTCTTATACATTTAATTGTTTATTCCATTATAATGTGTGAAGTGATATATAAATTATTTTATTCTATATTTACACATATTTTTTGTTTCGACTCACATTTTTACACAAAATCACTCAATTGATTAATTCCTAATTCAATGATATGATCTTTATAAGAGTTCTTTGTCTAAAATTCTCTTTCTTTGGGACATATGTTTATGATATGCACATATCTTATTTTAGGAGATGTATATACTATCCCTTTGACATGTAATATCATATATATACTTATTTTCATGAAATTTAATGTTTTATTTGATTTTATTC
Source organism: Viscum album (assembly GCA_963277665.1). NCBI lineage: Eukaryota > Viridiplantae > Streptophyta > Magnoliopsida > Santalales > Viscaceae > Viscum > Viscum album. The sequence continues at coordinate 707,381,999 of OY728126.1, read as the reverse complement.
TTTCATGGGGATTATGATTGAAAAGTAAGCAAAGTGGAAAAGGCTTTATGTTACAGTCAATTTTATTTGTGGGATTGTTTATGTTCAAGGTTCATTAGTGGGTAATAATATGATATTATTTTATTTTAAAAAATATATTTTATTCTATTATTGTTATTAATGTGTTTTAGATGTTTAATTTATACTTCCTCTAATATTTATTAATGAAACATTAACAAATTTATTTATAAGTTGTACTAATATTGTATCTTCTTTTAGATTGAGAATCAATCTTTTCCATATCCATGTTTTCTAATTTATTTTAAGAAACATTCTTCTAAAAACATAAATTATTTCCTTAATATTCTCCATATGTTCATTTAACTTATTTTAATTTTTTTTAAAAGTAAATTTCATAATTTTTTCCAAGTGGGTCACTTTAGACTCCATCTACAAAAAAGTTTAAAAAGAATATATATTTTTAACATTTACAAAATGAAAATATTTTCCTTCCATAATTAACATTATTAAATTTGAATATTCCCTTATAATTTTAAAATTATATATTAAAATAAATACATTTTCACAATATTTTATGATTTTTTAGATTTTAAAAGTTATTTTCAAATTAAAAAGGTATTTTAGTGAAGAATGATTATCATGATATTTAAATAATATTTACATTCATCAACTCTAACAAAATTTATATTCATTATTCTCTATTAGGGATATTTTTGTGATACTATCCTCATTCTTTTCCTATATGGATTATTATTATTTCAAATAGATTTTCATGGAAGCCATTTTTTTCATATGATAATGAAGTTATGAAAGGAATGTTCTATTCTAACATATATAGAGAAAATAACTTTTCCAGATGTTGTAATTTCTATTTGATATATATATTACCATATTATATTTCTAATTTTATTTAAATAAAAACCATTATTTAGTTTTTTTGTGTAATTTATGTTTTTGATTTTTTTTAAAAGGAATGGGTATTTTAATATCTGAATATATTTTGTATATGGGTTAAGAAGATTTTTTCAAGGGTTTTATATTGTTTTATTTTTGATATACCACTTGAGAATTATATATGATAAATATGTGATATTGATACAACTTATACTATGGGTTGATCCCAATTATAGATCTTGAAAAATAAGTGAGCTTGATATAGAGTATACCTGGAGAAATCCCTATTATATGTCCTAAATGTATTGGGTTCTGTTCCTTGTCTTTAAAGGTAAGAAATAGGGAGTTAACCGACATGGTTTCTACTATATATATAACTAGGCTGTAGTTATTTATTAACTTGGTTTAAAATGGGAAATATATGTAATGCTCAAAGTTTTTTTAAAAGTGTTTGTATTTTCTTTCTATGGGGTTTAAATGATTCCTGTAATAAATATTAACACCACATAAATCATGATAATTGATTATTATGACCCTTGAATTTTTTAAATCTACTTTCCTTGTTTTATGATTGACGATCCAAGTATTGATGAGTATGAATTATCCTATGTTAAAATAATTGAATAAGTCATCATACCCTTATTCTCATCTTACTCTCACAGATGACATTTAATTGTTAGTGCTTATGTTTACCTTACTATGATTTTTATCTTACCATTCTTATGTTTATTTTTCCCATGTTATGAATAATAATGTTAAATGATTTGAGTCTAGAAAGGGTTTATATGTGAAGAAAATATTGGGATATGTTTAAGAATTAATATGGAATATAAGAAGTTGGGTATAATGGCAGATTATTTTGATCTTTATGAACTAGTTATTTATAAATCTTAGTTGTTATGATTTTTTCTTAATTCTTTAAAACTCTATACCTAAAAGGTTCTTGGCTATGTAAGTGATCTAATATATCATTTTGACACTATAATATTTAGATGTAAAAAATTGGTTAACATTTTTTAATATCATATCTAGAATCATAATGTTTTTTTAACACTAGATATTTTAGGGAAAGTTCATGTTTGTTACAAAACCTATTTTTTAATGAAGTTGTTAAATAATAAATTTTATGACTTAGTAAAATGGAGCTGAGTTAATAAAAAAACTTACCTTGGATACTTACTTAGTTGTATGTTCTATGGCCTCATATATAATAAAAATAACACTATAATTACATATTTTATAATCTTACTCAGGTTTATTATTTTTTGACACTCTTTAATTAAAATCATTAATTATACATTTATTAGTTATTATTTTTTATTTTTATTATTGTATGTTAGTGGTTTTTATTTCTTCACATACATTATCTAATATCAATGTCAATCCCCATTCTATGATACAAAGTTTATAATTCCTTGATTATTTAATGAATTGGAATATATATTCTGTGAAAATTAAAATAGATGTAATTTTATTCCATGGGAGTTTCAGTTATGATTCATAAAGATGAAATCAGTGAAAATCTTGTTTCATAAATTTATAATGAACAAAATGTGGTATATTAATAATCAATTAGATAGTAATATTATCATTAAAAATCAATAAAATTTAATTAGTTACTTATTAATAATTAATATTACAAGTAATTATATTTTTATAGTAATCTCTAATGTAACTTTATTGAATTATTCATGAAAGTGGTTAAAAATGACCCAAACAAGTGCATGATATATTTTATGGATGAGTTTGGTTATTAAAGTGATTTTTTTATTATAAAATAAATATAATAATATTAATGAGGTGATATCAATGTGATAAATTTGAATTTTTAATAGGTATAAGATGAAGATAAATGAAAAAGAGTGATATGAATTTACCACTTACAAATAAGAAATTAATTTACATCTTAGTAATCTTAATTTAAGTAACAAAATTTATTATCAATATTATTAGTAAAATAACTAATTTATTTTTTCATAATATTAATCATGTTAGAAATATATATTTATTCATTTAATAAAATATTTTTACCATCCATGGAAGGTGGTGATAAAAAATGAAATACGTCGTTCATGGAGGTAGTAGTTCGCACATAACATGATTGATGTTTCTATTTTCCAATGAATTGGAGGAAGATAGATAATTTGTTTCATCAATATAATATCATTTTGGTATAAAAATAATATTTATATACTTATATTAGTATTTTTATAATATTTTTAGAGTAGGATGGATGTGAAAGTTATAGAATAAAATGTTATGGAATGGATAGTACTCACATTGGGGACATGAATCTTCTCTTGAAAGACTTTAAAAATGGAGGAACTGTGAGTATTCCTTTTAATAAGGGGATAAAAATTTAGGAATAGTAATATATGTCAGTATATATATAAATATATATATATATTCAATGGAAGTTATATGGAGAAGTGTAGCCTAAAGTGGGTTGTAGTGAGGTTATTTTATATGTTAACAGATGTACTTTTCCTTAGAAAATATAGTTAGGTGAGGGATAAATATGAAATCGAATGAGATTTTGGCGAATGAAGTGAGGAAATATTGGTTACACATGTGGTTATGACCTTTAAACATAAAATATATCTTCTAGTAGGTATAAAATACATTTTAATCTAGAAAAAAATCCATCTACACTATGTTACCCCTTTTACCCTTATTGACATTGATTAAATGTTTATGATGGATTTTTTCTTCTAAAAATATAGGATAAACCTTATTACTAAATTCTTATGTGATAAATCCAAAATTTTTACTTCATTTAATCAAATTCAATTTCTATATATGATAAAATAAACTTTTAAATTTAATCATAAGATATAAAAAAAATTCCTTTTATAAGGACATGTTTGTTTATAAATTAAATTATTCTATTCTTACTTCCTATCAATCAATCATTAATTTAGTGATAATATATTTTTTTATATGTTTAAGAATAAAATTATATTCATAAAAATGTAATCAATTTAATTTATATAGATAATAATTACAAAAATTTTATAAAAAACATTTCTTAATAAAACTATTTTACCATGATAGATAATATAAAATTTGGTAACTTTTTTTTGTATATAAATGAAAATAAAATAATAATTTTTTTTATATAATTATTACAATATAATTTTTTTATTAGATATAATTTATAGTGTTTATAAAATTTATTTTTAATAGAAGCTCGTATATTGAAAAAAATTATTTTAGAAAAAATATATATTATAATAATTACTACCTATAAATCTATTCCATTATTACCTCACAAACCACACTTCTCATTTACATTATTATTATTTTAGATTTCAAAAAATTCATTCTTATTTGATGTTTTTATTTCTCATTGTAGGCTTAGTTATAATAATAACGAATCTCAAGGGAAAATATGATTCATAAGATATCTTTGTTTTAAAGATATTATCATTTTAAATATATTTTCCAATTTAAAATGATGAATTTTTAAAAGAAAAAATGGTTCAAGGTACGTAATATTCCATGGAATGAAATACAAGGTTTCATGTACCTTTTTTGAATGTTCCTCTATGAGTTTGTAATTTGTTGTCTATTTGAATCTTATATTGTATAATTTTTGTCTACTCAAGATTAATTCTAATGAAAGAATATAAAACCATTTTTTATGAATTATAAATTTTTTATTTAAATAAAGTAAATATATCCTAAAAAATGTTATGCTACATGTAAGAACCATAATATTCTTTTCAGGTGTGTTTTTATGTTATAGTTGTTGTTGAGGAAAAAAAGGATTTTCTAGAAAATTCAGGAGTACACGCCATGTACTTATAAGTACACGCTGAGTACTCAGTTGCAGCGGGTGACTATGTACTGGCCAGGTAACGGCTGAGTACATGTCCATGTGTGGTAACCTGGAGACTACCCAAATAGGAGGCTGGAAAAGGCAAGTACACGCCACATACTCTTAAAGAACATGCAATGTATGTTTTTTTATTTCATTAAATGGGCTGAGGTCACGTCTAATTGACAGAACCATTTTCTTATTTTTCCATCCCATCCAGGAGTGACCGTATGACCTATAATCTTCTCCAAGCCTCTGAATCACAGTCCATCCTCTAATTCGACTTCTGTTGGTTGCCTTGGAATCACATCAGTGGGTTATCCTTTCTTCTTAAACCTCATCTCCTAATTTCTCATCTCTCACTAGTTATCCTTTGTTGAAAATTATTAACATTTTTTAGATCTAAAACATTCTTGGGCGATTCAATGACTGATATTCATGTATATCTATCTCACAATGCTGAGGTAGGTGGTTTGGGCCTTTCCGTAGCTGGTCTTTGAGTTATATGTGAAAAAGTGCCCAATACCCTTGTTCGGGGTATTACATGTTTATGGTTTTAGCCCTGTTATTTTCCTGCTATGACTTGTTTTTTTGGATAGAGGTTAATTGTTTGTTAATAGGGTTAATCATGCCATGCTATGGATGTTTTTCCCATGTTTTCTTGTTTTGACCCGTTGGTCTAGCTTTTCCTATTAGGTTATTTCTTTGTTTTCGATGCCTAGTATTGTTAGAATGGAGTGATTATTATCTGACATGCTATGATATGCTGTATATTGTTTAGATAAGTAGTTCTTGAGGTTTACTTTGGATGCCATGTACCGTTTGTGCATGATTGACTTACATGGGGATGCAAGAACCTAGTGTAGTAGACCATAGGGAGAATTGACGTTCAAGGATTCTCCAGAGTGTCTATTTACTTTTACATTGCAAGACCATAGAGGATATTGATGTAAGTTCTCCCTCAGAGTGTCTGTAGTTCCCCGATATGGGCCACAAGGGAAATTGGATGTTGAGTGCTGCCTCAGAGTGCCTATTTGTTTCTGATACGAGACGACATGGGGAATTGACGGTGAGTGCTTCCTCAGAGAGACTTTGGTAAATCTAAACTACAGGGGTTAGACTGTGTGTACATTCCAGAGGGTTTCTTGTGTTTATTTGGTTGAACCAGAGAGGTTAGGCTATGAGTACTTCCCAAAGGGTTACCAGTTTGTGATTATCTAATTACTTGTTATATTGAATTGAATGCAATTGAATGGTAGGATTGTTTTCTACTGAGTATTTCCTTGTTTACTACTTATTTTTTCTTATTACCTTCAATATATATTCACTGAATATTAGGAATAGATCATTGGGTGGTTGCCTACTAGGATTAGTCTCACACCCTGTTTGGGTCATGATTTTGGTCCCAAAAAAATTATATTGGTGCAAGTCTAGATAAGGGAAAACACCCTTCTACTTCAGGTGCTTTACTGATTCGGAGATGGAGAGCATGGGACCAAGCCAAGTCTTGCGACGCGGGGGTGTTTTTTACTAGTTTTGTTGTACTTTGTTTTAGTACTATATTTCAGCATTGTGATGTGTTTGGATTCTTTTTTTTGACATATGTATCATGCATCATAAAATATGTGCTCAATTTATTTATTTCTTTAGTCTCCTGCTGCTTACTTTTGTATGGTATTATTACTACTTACACTATTGTTATCTATTTTACTTCCACTATGTTACTCTACCAATGAGGGCATAATTTCCCCACTATCACACCCAAGGCCCTTGCTTCTAGTTGGAAACCCCTGGTATTTGAGGAAATGCGCTTGAGGCCATGTGGCTAACCGGGTATGGGGCGCCTCTGGGTGGCACTCGGAACTAAGACGTTACAAAGTGTTATCATAGGGTATTCTTTTATTCTTGACTTACAGTTTAGAGCCTATATCCAGGGATAGGAAGGAAATTAGTACACCGTAATGAGCTGTGCCCTAGAGTAGCTAACCTATGTACAAGGAAAAACCAATTTACCTCATTATTTCAATTTTTATGGTTTTTCAATTTTATAGTTGATTTGATTTCACCATTGGTTGATTCACATGTTTTATGCAGTTATTGTCGATGTTATTGAGGTTCTATTTATGTTGCAACCCGTTGAGATGAGGGTATGCCATCTCATGCATCATATAGTCACTTTCTAGAGATCCCATGTCATGCATTCTTTCCATTCCATGTAGGGTGTATTAGCGATTTCATGTAGTTGTTATATAGGATGTGTTAGATATGCATGGTGTTGTGATAGATGCCTTGATAGAATACCTTCTTTTTGATAGGGTATTGAATTGTGTAAGGATTGTTTGAATGAATGCCAAACTTTGGTTCTTGGGGTGTTGTGGGACCTCATGGATCAAAATTTTGGTGGATCATTGCCATGATTTTTCTTGTATATAACATGTATAAGATGCCAAGCTTTGATTTGCAGGAAGTATGGGCCCTCACAGATCGGAATTTGGTACTTTAATATTCATTTCAGTGTTTTATGGGTTCTGGAGTAGTTTCCGAGGCTTACTGTCCGGAAAAACCCAGAATACATGGCGTGTAATGATGAATACATGCCATGTGTCCTTCTGTTTGGGAACTGGTTTTCTTAAGTAATCACCATGTACTATATGCATAAGAATTGTAGTCTCTAACTATGTCACTAACTATGTGGGTAGAGACATGTGGTTGAGAAAATATTTGGATGGACACACCGGGTACCAGTTGTATACACCATGTTGTAGAGACTTTGTATCTGGCCATGTGACTAATGAAACAGGTGGATGAAAAATTAGGAAGTAGACACTGTGTCCATCTAGAACACATCGTGTATCGTGAGTCTTGTATCCGACCGTGTAACGAACAAAACATGGTGGTGGAATCCTTCTTGTAAACACTCTTTTTGGTATAAACACGCCGTGTAGATTCAGCCGTGTGTTCACCCGTGTGACTAACAACACAGGAAGTTGAAGCCTAAGTAGTAAATGCCATGTCCATCTGGAACACACCGTGTAGAGTGATCCGTGTAATCGGCCTTGTGACTGACAACACGGGTCGGTGAAGTTCATCTTGTACACGCCGTGTCAGGCACTAACACGCCGTGTAGTCATGTTCTAGGAGAACCGTGTGGCTTATCCATATAGAATAACTTGGGAAGGGAAATAGGATTCAAGTATATGTCGTGTGTGAGGACAAAACACCATGTGTATGGGGTGTTACACGACCAGTTTTGGAAGAAGTAAACTCCCATGAGAAGGTTTAAGGGAACACACCGTGTAGTCATTATACACATCATGTATCCATGTTTTAAAAAACTAGAAGGATTTCTTTCTCATGTTCCCTTATCAAAATTCTAAGTTTTAGTCCTTTTTAATATTGATCTAATGTGTTCACTTGACCTTTCAGAGTCATGCCACTGAGACGTCCTCCGGTTGTCCACCAGTTACAAGGCAGTGATCAGACACCAGATATGGATGAACAAGGACTACCTGCATATCCTCCTATAGTGCAAGTCTTGGAAAGAGCCATCATTCTGGAAATAGGTGCTGACGCACAGTTCTGAGAAGGATTTATGAGGTATATGCAGACATTATGAGAAGTACCGTATCCTACTCTGTCTATGGAAAAGTTTACACGAGTTTTCCGATAGCAATATCCTCTAAATTTCTCAGAGGATAGGGGACCTCAGGATTTTGAGTCATGAGTAGAATCCATGATTTTTATCTTCGAGCATATGGAGATGCCTCTATAGAGGAGGGTAAATCTCGATGTGTATATGATTTGGGACTCTTCCAATAGATGGTGGGTTGTGATATCATAGGCGGGATGCCAGTAGGTCATGTCATGGGATGAATTTAAGCATAAATTCTATGACTAATTTTAACTAGAGACTTTGAGGGCCATTCGAGCCCGAGAGTTCATGAGTTTGGGGCATGGTACTCTTTCTGTTATGGAGTATTCTTCTCGCTTCACTACACTGTAGTGCTTCACACCCATTCTAAGAGGCAATGAGTTATTCATGAAAAGGAAGCTTGAGGATGGTCTCTGGCACGAAATCCGATCATCGGTGAACATCTTCAGGTTGACTTCCATCAATTCTATAGTCAACCAGGAACTGATCATGGAGAAAAATATGAGAGATTCTGGAGTTTTACGCCAGGGAGGCTCGACATTTGGAGTTGGTATCCCTCCTACTGACAATTAGAAATGCCACATGGAGTCTTCGGATAGAGATCTTAGGAGGTGAGAGACATCTTATGGTAGCTAGGTGGTGTGCTACCAGTGCGTGAAGAGTGGGAATACAAAGCCACAATTACCAAGAGACCCATTCAAGTGCCGATATTGTGGAAAGATGGGCCACCTTCAACATTTCTGTTAGTTCCTATCAGTGGTAGCTGGTGACAGGGGTTCTTCTATGACTCCTCGTTTAGGAGTAGCACCACACGTTTCTCATTATTCAGGGAACTAGAGTTATACTGGGTGTTCAGGACGAGGTGTAGGTTGTGGCCATGGTATCCAGTCACAAGGATTTCAGCGACAATAGGGTGGATGATCTCAGGGTGGTCAGGTAGGGTCACAGGGCCACGATGCCGGTCAGACTTTTGCAGTGGAGTAGACCTAGCCAGAGAAGGACCCCAAACCTTCTATAGTTCAATGTACCATTCTAGTTTCCTCTATTTTAGCTTCTTCTCTTTTCGATACCAGGGCTTCCCATATCTTTACATCTATTGCTGTTGTAGAGATCCTTGGGATCTGTATATTTTCTCTTTCTAATATCTTAATGCTAGACACTCTGTTGGGGAATAGAACAGCTAGTGTATGTCAGTGAAAGGAGTGACCTCTAGAGGTTGTTGGGTGTCATTTCTCATGGGACCTCTATGTCCTAGAGATGACAGGCTATGATGTCATTCTCATAATGGACTGGTTAGTTCCTTTCTAGGTACTTTTCAATTTCTATCGTCGTAGGGTGAGTTTCACTTCACCAGAGGGAAGATCGTTTCTTTATAAGGGAAAATGGGATGTCCATGTGAGTAGAGCAGGACCCGAGCATCATGGGTTGGGAGGAGTTACAACCCATATTTCTAGTCTATATCTAGATGAACAGGGGACTTCATAGATGGAATTTACTCTAGTGGTGGATAGCTTCATGGGTTTATTTCTAGAGGACTTTTCATGTTTTCCTCTAGAGTGAGAGGTGGACCTTTCTATTGATCTTCTTCCAGGATCAGCACCGGTGTCCATTCCTCCTTATAGGATGGCTACACTAGAGTTTCTAGACCTCAAGAAGCAGTTGGAGGAGTTGTAGGAAAATGGTTTCATGCAACCCCTATTTCTCATTGGGGTTCACCTCTCCAGTTTACAAAGAAGGAAGGCAGTACCCTCAAACATTGTGTGGATAGTCAGAAGTTGAACCAGTTGACAGTCAAGTACCAATATCCCTTTCCGAGTATTGATGATCTCTTGATCATCTTTGAGGATCCTGACTGTTCTCAAAGATCGACTTGAGGTTCGGATACCATCAGTTGCACATTAAACCATATGATATAACTCTTACAGCCTTTCAGAACAGGTATATTATATATGAGTATGTGGTTATGATGTTCAGTCTCACGAATGCACCTGTAGTTTTCATTTCACTAATGAACTATGTGTTCCATCCATACTTGGATGTTTTCATGGTTGTCTTCATGGATGATATATTGGTGTACTCTTACATGTGACAGGATCTTGCTACCCATATTGGTATCAATTTGAGTGCACTGAGAGAGCATCAATTATATGCTAATCTCTCAAAAATTCCACTTTTGGATGGACCAAATCTACTTCTTGGGTCATGTTATCTCAGAGACAAGAGTATTAGTAGACCCAGAGAAAGTGATATTGGTAGTTTCTTGGGGGTTGTTGAGGAATGTATTTGTGTTACGAAGTTTTCTAGGTCTGATTGGTTACTACAGACATTTCATATAGGACTTTTCATGCTTAGAAGCACCACTGACGGGTCTGACTAAGAAGGGTGCGAAGTACTTTTGGTCAGATTCTTGTGAGTAAGACTTTTAGGAGCTAAAAGGGAGGTTGACTTTAGCATTGATACTAGTATTTTTAGAGTCGGTAAAGAGCTATAATATGTACAATGATGCATCAGGTATTAGGCTGGGAGCTGCGATTATGTATGGGGAAGGAGTCTTTGTGTAAAGGTCTTGGCAGTTGAGGCCACATGAGAGGTACTACCTGACTCACATTCTCGAGTTGGATATTTTTGTTCATGCTTTACACTTTTGGAGACACTACCTGTTGGGAGAGAATTTTTTATTTTTCACTGACCACAAAAGTCTCAAGTATATCTTCACTCAGTGCGATCTGAATTTGAGACAACGAAGGTGGGTTGAGTACCTTCAGTCCTTTGAATCTTAGCTTGCCTATACACCTAGAAAATGCAATGTAGTAGGTGATGCATTGAGAAGGAGGAATTAGATACAGATAGTTCAGGAGGGTAGTAGTGAGCGGTAGCATATGGATATGTTCTCTAAGATGCATTTGGAGGGGCACGACAGATAGGGGAAGATGTTTCTATCTTATGTAGCTATTACCTCTACTCTTCTTGATCGACTGTGAATGGGGAAGCTATCAGATTTTTAAGGCCTAGTACTGTGGGAGAGTGTGTCAGGGGAGGTACCTATTCATGGATGGATAGTAGGCAAGGATGAGATCTTGCATTTTCATGGGTGCATCTAGATTCCAGCAGACATACGTGAGGAGCTGGTGCGAGACTTTCATTCGTTAGTTTAGAAAGTTCATCCTAGGGTCACCAAGATGTATCGTGATCTACACCGTCAGTATTGGTGGTTAGTTATAAAGAGAGATGTTTCTGGTTTCGTGATGAGGTGTTCCGCCTGTCAACAGGTGTAGGCGGAGCATCAACGACCATCAAGGATTTTTCAGCAGTTACCCATTCTCGTGTTTAAGTGGAATAATGTTACGATGGACTTCATGTCAGGTTTAGCAAGGTCGCCTCGAGGGAATGATGCAGTTTGGGTTGTCATTGAAAGACTCAAAAATGTTGATAACTTCTTACCAATCAATGATACCCTCAGTGTTGATGAGCTGGTAAGGTTGTACATACGAGAGATTTAAAGCTTACATGGAGTTCCACAATCCATTGTTTTAGATAGGGATTCTCATTTTACATCTCGGGTCTGGAAGTGGCTTCAAAAGGCTTTGGGTACTTAGGTAATTTTTAGCAAAGCTTACCATCCCTAGATAGATTTCTATTCTGAGCATAAGATTCAGGTGCTTGAGGACATGCTTCATGCATGCATCCTTGATTTTATAGGTTCTCAGAAGAAGCACATACCTCTTGTGGAGTTTACCTACAATAATAGTTTTCAAGAAACTATTCAGATGGCACCTTATGAAGCTTTGTACGGTAGGCCATTCCAACCACCCTTATGATGGCTAGAGGTAAGAGATGTAGCTATACTAGGACCTCATCTTGTCTAAGAGACCACACAACAGATAGAGTTGATTCGGAAGAGGATGGATACTATACAGTCATGACAAAAATCTTATGCAGATTGATGGAGTCTACCTCTCGGGTTTGAGGTCAGAGATCAGGTTTTCCTATGTGTCACACCAAGATTAGGACACAGGAGCATTATGAGAGAGGGTAATCTTTCACCGAGATATGTCAGGCTGTTTGAGGTGTTGGGGAGAGTCAGGACGGTTGCCTATCGGTTGCAATTACCTCAGAGATACTAGGCTATGCACGACGTCTTTCACATTTCTCAGATTCGACGTTACTTCACAGACCCATCTCATATTTTTCAACCTGAGAAGGTTGAGCTTGAGGTGGATGCCTTGTTTGAGAAGTGTCCTATACGAATTGTTGATCGATGTGAGAAGGTTCCCTATGGCCTGTCTGTTCCTCTAGTACAAGTTCTATGGTAGCATGGGTGAGTATAGGATGAGACTTGGGAGAGAGACACTGATGTACGATCATAGTGGATAGATCTGTTTGAGGATTCTTCTTCCACGCCGCCTTACTAAATAAATTTGATGAAGAATTTATTTAAGGTTAGAAGTTTGTAAGAACCTAGATATTTTTTTCAGGTATGTTTTTCTATTCTAGTTGTTTTTGAGGAAAAAGAGTATTTTCTTGAAAATTCAGTACTACACGCCGTGTACTTAGTTTCCGTGGGTGACCGTGTACTGTTCAGGTAACAACCGATTACATGGCCGTGTGTGGTGACTTGGAGACAACCTAAAGTAGAGGTCAGAAAAGGAAAGTATAATCCATTTACTTTTAAATGACATTCCATGTACTTTATTTTTATTTCATTAAATGGACTAGGGTCGTGTCTAATCAACAAAACCCTTTTATTCTTCATCTGTCTCGTCCCAGGGTGACTGTACGACCAGTGATCATCTCAGAGCCCCCGACTCACCAGCCGTACTTTGATTCTACTTCCGTTGGTTGCTTTGGAATCACATTAGTGAGTTTTCCTTTCTCCCTGTACCTCATCTCCTGATTTATCCTCTCTCACGAGTTATCCTTAGTTGAACGTTTTAAACATTTTTGTAGATCTATGGAATTCTAGGGAGATTCAAGGACCGATATTCACGTATATTAATATCAAAATATCGGGGTAGGTGGTTTGTGCCTTTCCATAGTTAGTATTTGAGTTATATGTGCAAAAATACCCAATAACCTTGTTCGGGGTATTGAATGTTTATAGTTTTAGCCCTGTTATTTTCCTGCCATTCCTTATTTGATTGGATAGAGGTTAATTGTTTCTGAATTGTGTTAATCTTTCCATGATATGGATGTTTTTCTCCATGTTTTCTTGTTTTTGACAGGTTGGTCTAGCTTTGCCTGTTAGGATGCTGCTTTGCTTTCCATTCCTAGTATTGTTAGGATGGAGTGATTATTATCTGACATGCTATGATATGCTGTAGATTGTTTAGCCAAGTAGTTATTGAGGTTTACTTTGGCTACCATGTACCATTTGTGCATGATTGACTTACACAGGGTTGTGGGAACCTAGTGTAGTAGACCATAGGGAGAATTGATGTTTAGGGATACTCTCGAGTGTCTGTTTACTTTTACATTGTGAGACTATAGGGGGGATGGACATAAGTTCTCCCCCAGAGTGTCTGTAGTTCCTCAATATGGGCCACTTGGGAAATTGGATGTTGAGTGCTTCCTCAGCGTGCCTATTAGTTTCCGATACAATACTGTAGGGGGAATTGATAATGAGCGCTTCCTTAGAGAGTCTTTTATAAAGCTAAACTAGAGGGGTTGGACTGTGTGTACTTCCTAGATTGTTTCTTGTGTTTTTTTGGTTGAAACCAGAGGGGTTAGGCTATGAGTACTTCCCATAGGGTTACCAGTTTGTGATTATCTACTTACTTGGTATATGTAATTGAATGAAATTGAACAATAGGATTGTTTGTTGCTGAGTACATCCTTATTTACTACTTCTTTTTGCTTATTTCTTTCCATATATATTCACTGACTATTAGGAACAGATCTTTGGGTGGTTTCGTATATTTATTAGTCTCATACCCTATTTGGGTCATGATTTTGGGCACAAAAGATTATATTGTTGCAATTATATATTATGGAAAGCACCTGTATACAACAGGTACATGACTACTTTTGAGCATGAGAGAATGTGACCAAGTTGAGGCTTGCGATGCTGAGGAGTTGTTTAATTGTTTTCTTGTATTTGGTTTAGTACTATTTTAATAATTGTGTTGTGTTTGGATACTTTTCTAAACATATATATCTTTCATCATTATATATGTGCTCCAATTATTTATTTCTTCAGTCTCCCACTGTTTACTTTTATATGGTACTATTACTGGTTCTGCTATCATTATTTGTTTTACTTCTGCTGTGTTACTCTGTCAATGAGGGAATAATTTCCCCACTATCACACCCAAGGCCCTTATTGCTATTCAGAAACCTCTGGAATTCCGAAAAATGTGCTTGAGTCCATGTGACCAACTGGGTACGGGGCGCCTCTGGGTGGCACCCGGAATCGGGACATTACACTACATCACTTACAAAATTTATATATTGTGTTTTATAGTTTTTACTTAACCATATTCCCAATAATATATATAGTGTTAATCTGAATATTTATTTGCAAAAAAATTACTACATGTATTCAGTGGGGAAATATCGACACTCCGTATACTTGTTATTTCCATAAAGATATTTATTGATTACTATGTATTTTTTATTGTATTTTTATTCATTATTTTATATTATAAATTCCTTATACTTCATTAATTAAGGGTAGGGACATAAAATATATAGCACCTAAATGCATTATTAGGTCTCATTAGACACACTAGATTGGGTATTTGGTGTCATATTTACATGTTTTTATTTGATATCTTAGCACAAAGACAAGAATTTATGTTTATGATTTATGAATTTATGAATTACATCACTAAGAAATAAGTTTTTATTATCCATGTGATTACTCACATTGATATGTAATCCATGGAAACAATACATTCTATTATTTTCTGTTATATAAAATATTATTATTATTATTTATTCATTCCATATTATTCATTCCTTTTTTATTCCATAATAGATTACATTTTACTCTCCCTATTATTGAGTGTTTGAGCTCACCCCTCTTATATTTCTATTTTATTAGGTTATTAAGAATAGTATTATGTATTAAATGTCATGATGAGTTTCATATGGGGACAATTCTGTGGGAAAAGTTGTAGACTTATTATTAAATAAAGAGTCTATAGTTTAGTGAAACAATTACCATTTCATAGGAAATATATGGCGTTTTTTAGTTCTTTTCTTTATAACACTCTAAAAATATAAATATAAAACGTATTTAGTGTATAATATATGAAATATATGTTGTTGATATTTTAATTATGGTAGTATATGTTTTGGTAACTTTAGTCAGTATCATACCATTTTGAAAAGAATACGATTCTAGCACTAGATCTGGGAGTGTGGGTCTGGGGAGTCACAAATATTAAAATATAAATAATATGAAGAGGTTTTCATAGAAATTAAAATAAAAAAATTGATTTATAAAATGAATATAAGTCTGATATATAAGAGTGTTCAGTCCATGTGTCATTGTTACTACTTCTACAGTCTTTTGAGTTTTTTTCTATAAGTTTCCATCATTTTATTTTCACTACTATTAATCCTCATATAGAGTGTTAAAAACCTTTTTGTAAAATTTTAAGGGAAATAAATCAAATCAAAAAGCTTGATTTTTAACTTATAATGAATAAAAAATCTTCCAGTGATTTATTTCAATATTCAGTGTAGCTTATTACTTTAAATTCGATTGTGTTGGAATTAACAAACTAGTTCATTAATTACTTGCATGTTTGATTATATTCATTATCTATCAAGATATGGTATCATTTATATAATGTAATATGATAAACTATGTTGTCATTTTATAGATATTACTGGAAAATGTATTAATATAGTTAATTATACTTGAATATCTTAAGAACACCAAAATATGATTGGGTTTTTCCTAAGGACATTGGTAATGGTTGACTATTTTGGTGTTATTAAAAAATCTTCACACATATAGTAAGGAGTTATGAATAGGTATTGATCACTTCTAGACCATTCTTCACCATATCAATCAAACTATGGGGACTGACAACATTATGGTGGATGATTTCATTTATCAATTTATAAGATATGGAGTGAACCATTTTAAATACTATTTATGAATCAAAATTAGAAATCCAACCCTATTCCCATCACCTTCCATCATCTTTATTACAAGTCACTTGTTTAATTTTCTTAAAATTACTCTTAAATCTAGATTCAACCAATCAAACCCCTATTTTTAACTAATATTTAAAATTGAATTTTTTTCACCCCTATATGGAGACAACCCAGGGTTTTCACTATACTATTTTAATTATAACCTATAGTTTTAACTATATTTTTTCACACCGATGATAAATATGTCCAAAAATATCTCCTTTCAGGGAGGTGGTTCTAAAAATACTAACATTGAAATATTATATCCAAATTAAGTACTGATAAAATTTTCTATCTTGATCCTAATATTAAGAGAAATATATTAATAACAATTAAAAACTAAATTTTAAAAATATATTTTGAGGAAATTTTCTTGGAAGACTCC
The DNA here is from genome assembly GCA_963277665.1 of Viscum album. Taxonomy (NCBI): domain Eukaryota; kingdom Viridiplantae; phylum Streptophyta; class Magnoliopsida; order Santalales; family Viscaceae; genus Viscum; species Viscum album. Next base: position 707,365,100 of record OY728126.1, on the reverse strand, counting down.
CAAGAAACCTAGAGTGTCTACAATGAGCATAAGAAAATGGTAGGGAATAATAAAAAAACCTTAAGATATCTTTATATGCCTCACATTATAAAACTAACAATCAAAATTTCCATGCCTACTTTACAATCAATTTTTGAATTAAAAAATATTCTAATATAGTTGTTTCCCATAATATTTGGTCTTTTGGGTAAAGTATCAAATAAACATATCAACGATTTCAACTTAGTATACACTACACTAAATCCCCGAGGAGTGGTATAAGAGAAATTTTAGTGAAGGGACTTCCTGTTCTCATTTGAAAGAGAATAAATGGTGCAGATATACATATTGAAGTAGGGAGATGTGAATGATTGGTATGACTAATAAAATTTTATTCTCTAAATAATTTTCCACTTAAAGAGGAATATAAATTAGGAAATAGATCTATTCCATTATAAAGTCATCATAAGAGATGGTAGATTCTTACGAGGAGAGGTTTAAGAAGTTATTATCTAGTTTCTCTCACAAAGAAATAATGGTGCATTACTTATAAGTTTTTTCATCAAGGCCTTATTGATAGTACCAAGAACCTACTAGATGCATCATCAAGTGGATCTATAATTGAAAAATCACTAGTGATGTCCATAAGAAATTTAAAAATGAGGTATGGTCTATAGACTCACCTCTTAGAGAGTCTATGATAGAGGAACTAACCAATATATTTATATAACTATAATTAAATAAATCTTGTGAGCAGAAATAACTAAAAAAGGTATGTGGTCTGTTTTTTTTCTTCTGACCATTATACTGAACAATGTGTCAAAGTACATAGAACTGATAGTTGTGGAGTATGATATCATCAAAGGTAGTTTCAATTACTAAATTAAGGATAGAGAGAACCTTATTAAAACAAATTTTTATTTTAGAATATAAAAAATAGTTCAAACCGCCAAATCAAAACTGGAATCAAAATTTTCCACCCTTTTAATAGACATAAAAATAGCTCTTAAAATAAAAAGATTAATAAACACCACCATTTCATCAGAAGAATCCTTTTGAGAAACTATCATCCAGTTCAAAACTTCTTATTTAACACCCAAAAGGAACTTAAGATGAGGAGATTAGGAATGAAGTTAATGAATTAAATAATAAACATAGATATCTTGTGGAGATATTGTATAAAAACCGAAGAAAATTACTAGCTCAACCAGTTTGAAATTCTAAGGGGGATATGATCAATATTACAATTAATAGTGGAAAAGGATTTTACCCCACTTAAACAACTAATTACTAGAATAACTAACCCAATAATGAGGATAGTGAATACTAAGAATCTAAAAAGAACCATGAGAACCAATCCCTTGAATAAGAATAAAATAAATAGGAAGAAATGTATAGAAGGAATAAAAAGAGACAATAATCACCCCTGAAGAATATATTAGGGAAAATAAATATCACCCACTAACATTCCCATAAAAAATGTTCCTATAATGAAATATATAAGAGGAGGAAATTAAAAAATGAGTTTCTAGAAATAATTCAAAATGTTGAAATTAAAATTCCCATCCTTGATGTTCTCAATCAACTCTTAAATTTGCTAAATGTTTTGTGGAAATTTACATAAAAAAGAGAATACTTCAAGGGGATGTGATAGTGAAATGTGATCTTTGGTACACTATAGTAGGTAAAATACCACTAGAGGGTGGGGGGATGTTAATTGTAGTTAAAAATAAACTATAAAATTTCATCCTAGTCAATTTTAATTTTAAAAAATGATAAAATATTATATTAAAATTACAAAACAAAATGTAAATATAGATAAAATTAGTTAATTAGATAATTCACACTATACTATATAAATTTAAGTGTGAAATACAATGTAAATAATGAATTGTTGAAAAAAATACCTAATTAATGATTAAAAAAATCAAATACTTCTAGAGGATATTTATTACAAAATAGTTTTAATCCACTTGAAGACCTTAATTTCATTCATTATTGTAGGAGGATCCTTAAAAAAATCATAGGTATCCCACTAACTCACCTTGAGGTTCATCGACTAATAAACCCATAGATTGTATCAGTGTGTTATATGTGGACACTCTATTTCCCAAGACATAAAAGTCCTAAATCAACTGTATTTCACAAACTCTATATTCTAAATAATAGAATCCCTGAATAACGAAGGATTGAAATACCATATACCTTCCATCACCTGAAGATCTTGATATCATCATTCAGATAAAAAATGAATAAAATAATAAATACTAAGATATTTAAAATCAAATCCTCACTATTTGTATCTCTTAGCACACTTAGAAAAATAATAAAAAACATAAGAATTAAGAAGCAATTGGAGTAAAAATATATTTATAAGAAATAAAATTTCAATAAGTTATAAAAACACTTATAATCCCCAAATACTCAAGTTATATTTATCTTCATATGTGTAACTAACTCCATTGGTGGGATTCAATGTTATTTGGGATCATCTAAAACATCATCATATGCATCCTTCCATAATCTGGTGGATTGACCTTCCAGTTACAACATCTAATGTGTTCATCAAATCATTCCATCAAAACACAAAAAATTACATTGTATTATTTTTTGTTAATCTTCACAAAAGATACATTCATTACAAATTAAAAATTCATCAAATAGATATATATATAAAAATCAAAAACAATAATTTTAGGTTTAAGGAGAATAAAATTTAGTGTATTTTACTTTTCAAAATAAACAATATGAAAGTGGGGTTTTAACTAACCCCCATTTTGATAATACTAAGACACATAATAAAATTTTATGTTTGTTTGGTTATTAGATAAAAACACTATGTTCAATTAGATAGAAAATTTATGAAATTTACATGACAAACAAGGATATTTTTTGAGAACAAAATCTCTCCACTTTTATGATTTAGATTTAAATAAAATCTGATATAAGAATAAAAATGGAAATTCTGAAAAATTTTCTCCTTAAAACCTAAATGATGCGACTCAAGAAAAATTTACATAAATATTAAATCATTTTAAAATAAAACCAAGTATATATCATAATAAATAATTACCAAGAACGATAAAGGTCAAGTGTCTTTGGAGGCTAGATACTTAATCAACAAATGTCATGAAATATATTTAATATATATTATATTTTTCTTCTCTAATAGTACCATTATTAAACATATTATAATTAAAAACTTTGTTTATAACTTGGGTATAATGGAAATAAAAGAATATGTGAGATCAAATGCTCAGTAAGGGTAAAAATTATAGATTTAAATCTATGAACATATGTAATCATTATATAAGAATTAGGGCATGAGAACATGGTAATAACTTAAAAATTTCATATCTAATCAGTCATGGATCATAAATCATGAGTCATGGCATAATTATTTATAATTTTAAAATACTTCAGTAATAAGTGAGAAGAATCATCATTTATAAATGATGCATTGTTAGAGAATATAATATGAATAAGAACATTTCATATGAATTTTATTATTATCACAAGCTTAGAAAATCTTTTTATTAGTTTAGGATTACACCTAGACCATAAACACATAGCCGAAAAAGTCCCATATTGGATTGTGTTTAGCCATTAACATCTTTTCATCCCTAGAATGGGATCATTAAACATACTCTTTGATATTATATCATGAGTATCAATAACTAACCAATTCATTAGAGGAATTTAATGAAAAGAAAAATCATATAATTAAAACCATAAATATGCATTCCATAAGATCGTAGAAATAATCATCAGTTCATCATATGAAGTTTTTTGGAAACAAAATAGGTTTCATAAAGATATTATCATCACATAATACTATTTTATATAGAAAATTATCTTGAAAGGTATCATTAGATCATATCATCAGTGAAGTATAAAAACATTAAATGATGTTAATATATTTGAAAAATACATATAAATGAACATTAAAAAATATATTTGAAAATAAGATAAAAGAATCCTTTTATTTGGATATCATTAAAAATAAAAATTCTCAAACTTTTGAGAAAATTCAATTCTTTGAAATAAACCATGGAAACATATAAAGTAAGATTCAATGAAAAGAATTTTCATGATGTAAGTAAAATTTTTTCATGTGGAAAATGATAAATATATATTCCTTTTACACTTATTGTAAAAGTTCATAAATAAACAATTTGGGGAAACATTGTAAAAATTAAATTATAATCATTTAAAAAGAAAGTCAAATATGGTTGAAAATTAATTTTAATAAGAATTGGATACTTGAAAACAAAACTCTTAAAAAGAGAAATCTTGATTTTTTTTAAATAACATAGACAAGGAAGAAATAGTTTATTGACCAAAGGGTAAATAATGTTGGATTTTATAAAAGAAACAATTTATTGATTTTTTTATGTAAAAAAGAGGATAATGAATAAAAAAATTAAACTCCAAAAAATGAATATTGGAGAATAAAATAGATTGGTTTTAAGATAGAAATAGAATATAATTTGACAAAATGATAATTAATCATTAAAAACCCAATTAAAAATGGGATTGAAAAAAATAACTCTTACCTTAGGCCTTGAATTTGTTTGTATTCATTATTAAGACCATGTATAATAAATTTATAATTATTATAAATTTATAACAGATGCATATTTATACTTATATTTCAATATTACATTCCATTATATTTTCCAATGACCGATTTATTAAGAATTATTCTTTAAAATCAAAATTTAGGGTGTTAATGGTTCTATTTACCTGGCATGTTTTGGTTTAAAGGTTACATTAATTAAACATTTCTCATGATTTAATAATATATAGATACTAAATCTTGTCAAAATTGTTTTATTTATTCGTTATATATATTTTTATAACCATTCATATAAAACAGTGATGAAAAATGAATTACACCACTTCGTGGAGATGGTTGTCCGTAATTGTGCTTTAATAATGGTTCCATTTTACCTCAGTTAATTTTAATTATATCCAAAAATAAAATTGAAATACATACCAAATTTGGACATAATAATTTAATACATGGATTTTTATTATTTAATTCAATTCCTATCATTCAAAATATTAATTTTCAAATAACCTTGTTAAACATAATGAAATTCGTTATGAAAAAGATGAATTTTTAAAAATAAAACTGAATTTAATCACTTTTTTTTACTTTCAAATGCTTTTATTTTCATTTATAACAAATTTATAGTCATTGAATTCATTTTATTTGTGTGTAAAAATAATTTTTTATAAGATTAATACTATAAATTTATTTTTAAATAAACAATATTTGATAAAAACAATAGAGATAAAAAAAATACTTAAAAACCATTTTTATGATGAATAATATTTCTTAAATGAATAAGTAATTAATTTCAAAAATTAAATTTCATATAATGTTATTAATTTTAAAATATAAAATAATTATTCATGTATCCTCAATGTAATAATATTCACATTCTCTAAAATAAATTTATTTCTTAAAGGGACATATATTATAAAATTGCAGGGTGTTACATTCTACCCCATTTATAAGAATTCAAAACTCATAATTCTCTCATTCTTATAAAAAAACAGATTATATATCTACCTCATCACTTCCTTAAGTTCATAAGTAACTTCATTAAATTTTTTATTCCTCTTGAGTCCCTTAACATGGTGAGTAGTCTTGTTCTATAGGACTGTATCTCTATGATCCTAGATTTCTACTGGCATCTCCATAAGTCTTCTTAGTTTATTATTAAGGGGGAGAAAATTAGCTCTATAATGTGGGGAAGGAAGTTAGAAAGGTATTTTTGAATGTTTTTTCTGAAATAAATTACTCAATTTTTGTTAATAAGTGAAGAGATTATGTTCCTTTTTATAAGCGAGGTGGGTGGAAAAGTTGTTAATATATTTACCCTTAAAATATAATTAAGCCTTATTCTTAGTGAAATTGGAACCAAAGAAAACAAAAATCAAAGATAATAAATGGTTGGGTTTACAACCACTTAAATAATAGTATTTTGAATCTTTTTTAGGTTGTTTTAACACTTATCTCTTTAGTTTAACCCCTCGTTAACCTTTACCATATTATTAATTTTTTTCTTTGGTTACTATTCATTATGTCCTAAAATGAAATAGAACTTCATAAAAAATTTGTATATTATGATTTCAAATATTTATACCATTTTATGAAAATAAATTTCCATAATTAGAATAATGTTAATTGAAAATAATCATGGAAAGCCTAGTGAAAATAATTTTATTTAGAAAAATACATATTTAAGAAGAAAACTAAATCTAATTCAATTCTTTGCCCACTAAAAACCATTATATTTATTTTAAAATATTTTTTAATATATTTTATACAATTTTAATTAAAATAATTCATCAATAGAGATTCACATATTTTTTATGATAAAAACCCATCACACGTAGAAAATCATTTTTTCATAAAAATTACTTGTTTTAACTTCAAATAATTTCATTTTCATTTCTAACCAATTTATTACAAACTAATTAACTTTATTAATATTTAAACAATAATTATTCATATGTTTAAAACTATGAATTAATTTTTTAAAAAAACATATATTACAATAAATTCTCACAAATAAAATACTTTAAAATAGTTATTTAGGATCAATAATATTTTTTTTAAATTAATTTGAATTTATTTTCAAAAACAATATTTCATATAGTGTGCTTCGTTTTAAAATTTATAATAATTATTTACATAAGAATAGGATCATGCGATTCAAAATATATCAATCACATTTATTTATTAAATAGAAATTTATTTTAAAATCTTGAGGTGTTATAATAAGGGTTTCTTTCTAATAAACATGAAACAAAAAAACTATAAGAAAAAATATACCAAATCTTTTCCCTATTTTGATTTTAAAAAATATATACATAAGAAGAAAATATTAATTTCAGAAGAATATAAATTTTGTGGAAAAATAAGTTTCCTAGTTTTTTATAATAATTTTTTTAAAAACTCCCCCATAAGTTAATATTTATTTTATAATGATTTCTTAAGGCTAAATTAAATAGAATAACTCACCTAATATTATTTTATAATTTTATAATTTATTATTTCACTGTTATTTTTCCTATCTCAAACTTTGAAAAACATTAAAAATGTTTATACATTAACCAAAAAATATATCATTAAATAATTGAAAATATTAATAGAAAGAATATCAATCCGAAAATTCAACATTATTCTGCAAATAAAACTAAGAATAAAAAAAATTAAATGTTATTTTTATAAATTATTAGTTTTAAATAAGAAAATTATTTAAAAATATATTAATTTATAAGAAATATATTCACCATATTTTATATTCTTTTAACCCTATTTTTAAGATGAACCGATGATGTCTTTGATTCTTCATGGTCTTTCTACAAGCTTGAATTCTCTTATTCCCATCTGATCATAATTAGATAATTATCATTCAATATTTTCTAATATTATTCTAATATCCTGCCAAGAAATTTTAGTAATGAAATTGGTTAAAATTGATTACATGATTGATCTATATCATTTCTAGGAGTTAAAACCTCATCCTTCGAGTTAAGAATATCTTTTTTATGATATCTTTTGTATTTCACAAACACTTTAATGTTTATAAAGTGTTACTCACAAACTTCATTGAAGTTTATAACACACACAATTATTTATATTTTATAATCCATCATACTGATCAAGGATAGAGAAATATAATCATCAGAAGACACACCATGAAGTTTCATCAGCATCAAGTGCATCTAGGTAAAAATAGTTATCAAATTGGAAAATTAAATGATTTGTTCTTCATTTTTTACTTAATGTATTTATAACATTTTAATTATTTAACTAAATACATGAGAACTACTATCATAAATAACATTATTTAAATTCTACTCTATTTTCAACAGCACGAAGAGAATTTTTTGGATATTTATTATCTTTTATATATTGATAATTAATAATGTGATTATAAAGATAACACTTCCTATAATAAAATTTTTCAGTATCAATTAAATTTCTTCATCCATCTTCTGATGAAATTTTCTCCTAAACAATAATATTTTTTTCAAATATAAATGATTTTTTGATTATATTTTACTGATAAATGAAATCTTATGTTGAATATTTCTTATATTTTATAGCATCATCAAATGAATGTTTTTCTAATATTCATCTTTTTATGAACTTATTGATTGGAAATATCTTGGTGAATAAACCTATGAATAGAAATTCACATTTGGGGGTGGTAGAGAAGGATTGATCCTAACCATACCTTTTAAATCCTATTATGTATCCAAATACTCTATGATAGATTATATAGGTTATAAAATTTTACAATATGAAATTTCTCCTCCTCTATTTAATATATTCTTCCCATATTTATTGTTAGTAAATTTAAATATTGACTTTTTATTTAGAAAATTTATTTTAAACCACTAGAGGAAAAACTAGTTGATATTACATGAACTTGATATAAAATTTTATTTTCTTCTTAGCCTCATTTTAATTTAATTCTTTTTCCAACACGTTTTTAACTTTAGCATTCATTAAATCAAAAGTTTGTTTTATGAAAGCTTATTATTTCTTCCTTCTTGGATCAACAATTTTGTGTTAAAAAATATTATATTTTTCAATATTATTTACAAATTATTCACAAATATTATAACTTATAAAATAATTCCCATGATTCACCCTTTGTAGTAACTTTTATTGAAGACCATCTACAACATTTTTCTTTATATTAATATATAAAGTAGATTATAGGATGACTTTCAATGATATTTTTATTTTCTAGTAAAACATTCATACCCTTAACCAGTCAAACATTTTTAGATTTCAATTTTTGAAGCTGTGTATGAACCAATGGAGTATCACTTGACTCTGTTTCAAAGAACTTGTTCTCAATAATATGATAAATCGAATAATCCATATAATGTTCTTAGGATTCAAAGGGGACTAATTAATTTTCCCTAAAAACCTAAAATATTTAACACTTTCATTCATGAAATTATTTTCCAATAGATAATTTAATATCAGTGAATAGGGAAGCATCTCCGTCTTTACCATTACAGAATACACTACTTTAATGTATCACCAAATGAATTTTACAACATTAAGATTCCATATTCTCATAGAAAATATATCTTATAAAGATCAGAAATCTTAATAAATCCATTGAATAATTTTCTATATTGGTGAAATATTTGAATACATGGAAGTAAAATCCCAAAATTCTAAAAGAGGAATATTTTATTTGATATTATATGTTACAAGAAACACCAATCTTAGGAGACAAGATAACTCTATAAAACTATATAATATATATATTTTTAAATAAATTCAATATCTTTAACACTTTATATTAAATGAAACATTGATTTTATCTTGAATTACATGAAACCACATGATTAAATTTCTCTACTTGGAACCCTGCATCTAGATTGTTCTATATAGAGTAATGACTTTCCTTATTAGAGTGTGTTATATGCAAGACAAATCTTACCAAAGACTATTAGTATTATTATTTTAAAAGACAATTATCTCCTCGATGTTAAATTGGAAGTTATGAATAGGATTAAATAATTTATTAAAATATATATTTTAATTTATTAGATTAAAATTAATTTGAAATGAATATAAAAACCAATTGAATATAAATAAAATGGTTTTATATTGAACTATATTTGTATACGCCAAATATATTTTATCTTGATAAATTAAATTAATTACTATTAGTAAATTATATTAATGAAATTTATATATTACATATTCAGTAATATTTTTTTAATTTAATCTAATATATTTTATATGAATAAGATAAGAAAAAAAATCCAATTTTATGAAAACAAGTCTTATTTTTCTAAACGTAGTTTTACCACCTCTTAATGGATAAATTGTTTTAAGACTAAAATTTTGAATATTTTATAAAAATAAGTTGTCAAAAGAAACTTTATTTTTGAAATATTAATGTCAAAATTATCCTAGGGTAATTTTTTTTGTAAAGTTTCATTTTTTGTTGAATAGTGAAAAATACTGAATTTTAAATGAAAAGTGACTTTTGATTTAAATAATTTATGTGGTTAAATAATATTCTAAATTGGTTCTAAAGTTGAAAAAGTTCAATTAAAAACACTCCAATCCAATTTATAACATTTTAATCATTTTTATATTGAATTTGGTTATAAAAGCATTTCAAACGTTTGAACAGTTTCTCTTTAAAAACCCTCTTTCTCTTCATGATTGTATGTTTAATTTTAAATTAAATCATTCCATTTTTGTGAGTTAAGTTTGGAAAAATTGATTAAATATTTGTAATCAGATTAATCTAGAATTTTTAATAAATTGTAATTAAATTTTGACCAAAACTGTTTGTAAAATCACTTAAAATAAATTACCACGATTATGGTAAAAATGAGTCCAGTAAGTGGTTAAACTGAGAATATAATAGTTAGAATGACCTAAACATCTGTATAAATCACATTGTATGAATATATTTTTACCCCTATCATTTAATTATTTATTTTTATGACTTAGTGTGACACTATTCTATTTTTACATGTTGTGTTTACTTTAACAATTATTTGATTACTTGGGAAAATGTTGATAAATCTACATTATTTAATGAATATAGATATTTGAGGATAATAAACATTATTAAATAGATTATTAGATATTTTAGGAATTATTTAGACTCTAAGACATGGGTGGGACCTAGTTAATGACATCCCCTTAATGCATCACTAGTATCATGATATGAATCCGATGGCTAAACCAGATCGGTTTTTACACAGTATTTTTAAACTGTCACAAGAATTGATATTGATGGAAAAATTTACATGTACCTAGAAAATTAGGGGTCCAATAATTATTAATTTCCTAAATTTTGAATTTATTTATTGTTTTTCATGATATTTTCACTATGAAAAAATATATGGATGCATTTCATTCTTACCTTATTTGTTAAGTGGAATGTGTGTTCCGTTATTTACCTTTCCATATTGATTATTAGTTATCAAGTTATTTAAATTGAATTGGTGTTTAGTTATTTACCTTTATAAATTGATTAGTCATTATATATTCATGATATATTCCACTACACTTAGCCCTTACTGATCATTTGAGATGACCCTTATTTCATTTCCTATCCCCAGGTTATGAAGAAGAGGACCTTGAATAAGCTTTCAAGGATTAATTTTTTTATCTTTTTTTTACGTATTATGTTTTACTTTATATTACCTATGAAAAATGGATAACATGTATGTAAAATTTTTTTCTAAAACTACTAAACCTTTTAGTCCCTTGGGATTTTATTCCTTCTAATCATGCTAATGTAATAAAGTATGTAACTAGATTTAAGCTTCTACTGTTGGGGTCGTTATAGTTGGTATCAAAGGGAGGTTTAGTATAAAATTTGGAAACTATATTTAGAAAAAAAATATTAGTGAAAAAAAATTATGATATTAATTGAGTATTTGTATTGAGGAACATATTAAATTTTGGAATTAAAACTTGTTATTTAATATTCACAATCTTATTAGACAATATAGTATATGCCATTGTTTAGATATGAAACCTAGAAGGAAGAAAGATATTGAAACTCATAGACAGTGTAGATGTTTCCTTGATGAGGAATCAATATAGATAGTATTTTAGCCTAGTAATTTATGAATATATTAGGGAATCTTAGTCAGGAAATGACACATAACCTTTCCCGGATGAAGCAACATGTTCTATATCAAGATTCTCTAATGACAGATCATTATATGAAACAGAGGCCCCCATTATTTAGTGAGACTACTGATCCAATGAAATATGACTAATTGATGAAGTCTTTAGAGAATATATTTATGGAATTAAGTTGTGGTGTAAAATAAAAGGTTATAGTTTTATTTTATTTTTTAAATGGGGATGATGATCAATATTTATTTTTGAACTAGGATACTAGGGAAGAAGAAGAAATAGAACTTATGGAAAGAAAATATTTTAATGATAAATTAAATGAAAAATATTTCCCCCATGAGAAAAAGATTAATATGAAGTAAAATTTCCATAGTTTAAATAAAAATGATTAAGAAATTTTTGTAGAGTATTAAAATACCTTTAAATGGATATAATGTTATTCTATAGATTTCATATGGAACCCAAAATGAAATATTGAACATTTATTTGAAGGGATGAAGCCAATCTACTAAAAGAAACTCGTGTCTTAATATTTTTCATTATGCGATGAAATAGTTTTATATGCTATCTAGACAGAGAAATAATTCATTAAGTCTTATAGATTAAAATGGGATTAAGATAAGAAGAGGTTTACATAGTAAATAATGGATAAATAGAATAATGGAAATATTGTTTTTTTCCACACATGATAAATATAGAAAGGGTCTCTCTGGGAAATGATTTAAGGGATGGGGAGTTTGTTACAAGTGAAAGGAAAAGAGTCACTAGGAAAAATAATGTAAATGGAAGAAGAAAACACTATAATTGAGTGTTTCAACTGTAAGGACATGGGGAACTACCCAAATGAATTCCTGAAGCATCAAGGGAATATCTATCAGAAGAAGCTAAGGGATTAATTCAATATTATTCTATTGATACAACCAAAGTGGAATGATTAATATACCCATGTGTTTGTGTACATGAAATATTATGTAAAAGTATTTTATTTATGATATTCTCATTTTTATAATTATAAAATATATAAGGATGGTACTATGGTGGAATTTAATTAACAAATTTATAGAATATGTGGGATGGTACCGAGAAAAATGTTTCATTATCAAGTTGGCATTATTCTGAAACACATGGATAATGGAAATATATGCCTTAATACATTCCTGATGTTGAGATAATGATGTCTTGTTAATGAGATTATTGATATAGATAAAGTAATTTAGATATTACTAACCACCTTGGAATTGATTCTAAAGTTTTGGATCATAATAATTTGGAAGGGTCCTAAGTTTAAACATTTATGAAATAGTTTATACTTAACTTTGGATGGAGGTTTATTGATTATTTTAATTCTTCACCATATGATAAAACTATGCTAATATTGGAAGTGGAAATAGTTCAAGGCACAAACAAATGATAAGACTATTCTTATGAAAAATAATTTTATAAAGTAATTATATTTCATTATATTATTAGAGAGTTAAATAATTATCAACTCTAGTAAAAGGATCTTTAAATAAAAATATTATCCTATTATCATCATTTTTTATGATATAAATAAACATTTTCACACTTATAGTTTATGGATTTATGATTATTAACATTATTTGTAACATGTTCTCTATCTATCCCCAAAAGTAATTAGGTGTTAGTTTTCTCTTCCATTTCTATGTTTATATTTCCCACATATGTTACCCTATCTAGAAACCTAGTTATATAATTACTCCAAATTACTTTTGTACTTCCTTTTCTCTCTTATTAAGAAGATATTTTATTAAATCTCTTACTATGTGGGTTTTTCAAAAATGGTATTTATAAATGTAAAACTAGAGATTATTGAGATCAATTTTAAACTATGAGGAGTAAATTTACATAATGTGTGGGATAATATAACAACCTTAATTTCAAAAAGTGTAACATTTTATTTGATAGTGTATGTGATGAGCATCACAAAGCTTTTGAGACAATATAACACCCTAACACTTTACAATATATTTAATTTTAAAAATATTTAATATCTTCAATAGTTTATTTTAAACACAACATTTAATTTAGTTTTAATTACATGCCACACTAATCTTGGATTTCTCTACATGGGACCTAGAGTTTTGCTTGCTATACACACAACAATGATCTTCCTTGATGGCTTTTCTTTCATGCAAGACTGATTTTTTAGATATTATTAATATTATTATTTAAAATGAAAATTATCTCAAATCCACTAAATTTTATATTATAAATTGGTTTAACTAACTTATAATTTTGTTTGAATTAATTCGTTATCAATTAATTAGATGTGAATATAAAAACCAATCATATATAAAGGAATTGTTTTTTATAAAAAACTATTTGTTATTCACTAAAGGTGTTTTATCATAATAAATTAAAATAATTAATATTAGTGAATTATATTAATGGTATTTATATATTATATATTCAATTATTTTTTTCCGACATTCATCAGATTTATTGGATAGATAAAAGATAAGAACAAATCTAATTTTACCCATAAAAAGATGTATTTTTCTAAAGACAGTTTTTCCACCTATTAATGGAAAAATTATTTTAAAGTTCGAAAAATAATTTTTTTTTGAAATTGGATTCTCATAATTTTATTATGGTGAATTTTTGGTATTTTTCTGAGAACATTCATTTTTTGATGAATAATGAAAAATACTAAATTTTAATTGAAAACAAACTTTTATTTTAAAAAATTTATGTGTTTAAATTATATATTAAATTAGTTTTAAAATTTAATTATTAAAATTATAAATCCAATAATATAATTTAGGCCATTAGATTCATTTTAATATTGAATTTGGATATAAAAACATTTTAAACTTTTGAACATTTTCACTTTAAAAATCTTCTTTCTCATTACGTTTGCAGGATTAATTTTAAATTAAATTATTCCATTTATGTGAGTTTAATTTGGAAAAATAGATTCCTTATTTGAAACAATAAAAATTTATAATTTATAATATGTTAAAATTATTTTTTTACCAAAATTATTAGTGAAAGAAGTTAAAATTAATTACTCTGATTAAGGTAAAATCAAGTTTACTTAGTGGTTAATCTTAGAATATAAGGGTTAAAATGACCTACCCATTTTTCCAAAACCCATTTTATGAAAATAGTTAGACACTTTTCTTGTAGATACTCGGGTTTTGACCCTGTCAGACTTTGGAATATTTCTACGAATAATTCCAGAGCTAGGCACGAAGGCGGCATGCGATTCTGAGTCCCGGTGTGCCCAGAATTAATTTTATAAAAATTTTAAGTATTGTTATACTACGCATATGGAAGGGGTGTGATATCTCCTAAAAGGTATCTTATAACGGGAATCTGAGGTAACAGTTGCATCAGGAACGTTCCGTTTACCCTAGGCAGGGTGTAAAGTTTGCGGGTGCGGGCTTGCGGTGGAAAGCGCCACCAGGGGCGTTTTTGTAAATAAGTGGACAGGTTTAATTACCAGCGTCGACTCAAATAACTTCTGAAAGAAGTCTCAGATGGAAATTCTGAGACCGCAATTGCGTTCAGAATGATGTGTTTACCCTAAGGGTGACCTTACCATTGTCTGCATCGGGCATCGGGCGGAGACAAGTCGGGAGCCAGAGATATTTGAAAAAAATAAATATCTTTATTCTCTCCCCCCTGGATGTGTGCTGCGTAGCCAAGGAGGAACTTATCCTTCCTCCTCCTTCTCCTCCTCTTCCGACGGCGAATTGACAGTCGAATCACGCAAACAAGGTGCCGTCGAGCTCAGATTTAGACGGCAGACGTTCCAGGATCATGCAGCGGGATCTTTGGAGTTCGGATCATCGGAGTTTCACCCGTGAGGTAGGAGGTTTGAGTTTTAAAATCCCGGATCCCATTTTTGTGTTGTTTTTCTTTAAATTTTCATAAGGTTTGTGTAGTTCGGGTCCCAAGATTTCTCAAACATGTTTCGAATATGAATTTGGAGCACCAGGGTGCTCCCAGTGGCTCCCGGAAGTTTTCCAACGGAAAAACCAGGTTTTTGGCGATGAGGAGCGGCGGCCATGGCAGAATCCGGTAGCAGTGCGGAAGAATCCTGTGGTGGCGTGACAGAATTCGGCGGTGGTACAGTGGTTTCTGGCGAGGCAAGCTGTGGTCCAACCAGGTTTTTTTGGGGTTCTTTAAACCCCTCTAACTTGAAAACCGGAAGTCCGATTTGAGAGCCATTTATGAAAAAGCGAATCTTGCATCGAGGCAGACCTCTTGATATACTTTCTATAATTTTTTGAGGAGGGATTTTGGCCCGAGGCCATGAAACCCTGAAAATAATAATAGTATTTTATTTTTTTCATATTCGATCCGCCATAACTCCTGCACGGAGTGTCCAAATGAAGTACCGTCAGTGGCGTTGAGACCTTGATGATATGATAGAATTTTGAAGATAGTTTTCGGGTGTTGGGACCAAGAACAAGGTGTGGGCCCCACGAGGTCGGGTTTTGGCATTTTCAGAAAAATACGACTTTTCCACTGGGTGTCCATTTTGGACGAGAGAGTAGTCGATCCTGTGTGTTTTTACGAGGGGATCGAAATGGTGAGATCCGCTCGATGATTTTCAGGATTTAGTTGTGGGTCCTGCCCGATCTGGCTACGGTGAATATTTCCTTTTTCACCGGGTGTCCGTTTAGGACGAGCGAGTAGTCGATTCCGTGTGTTTTTTTCAAGGGGATCGCTGTGGCATGATCTTCTTGATGAGTTTTGAGATCTTTGTGTGTGACCCGTGTGGACTGGCTATGGTGAATAGTCCCTTTTACACCGGTTGTTCATTTCGGGCGAGTAAAAATCCTATCCTACCTGTTTTTCCACGTGGATCGTGATAGTGGCCTCGATATCATCCTTGGAGGTGCGCGGTGTGGCGTTGCTGCGGGTCGCTCAGGTTAGCGACGTTCGGGCCAACAGTGGTTGAGGATACTCCCTTGGTTCATTTCTACAAGGGTTCTCATGACATCACAACCCTAGTATAGGCTTGTGATCCTCTCGATGGGATGTTTAATCCATTAGAGTTATGGTATCCTTCCGGTGTGCCCGGAGGGGGATCCTCTAGCATCATTACCAAAGATCGGGTTCTTGGTATCGCTGTGACAACTTATCCACGGGCGGCAATCCCCTATCTAGCAGGTTAACCCCGTAGGTTTTGTAGAATCATCGGGAATACGATCCCCTACGCAGTGGGCTGTGCTCAGTAGGGTTGTGGCATTGTCGGGTATACGATCCCCTACTCAGCATGTAGTTTTTAGTAGGGTTGCAGTATCGTTGGTTATACGGTCCCCTACTCAGCGTGTGGTTTCGGTAGGGTTGGTGCATCGTCGGTTCAATCCCCTACATTGCGAGTTATGTCAGATAGGGTTCCGGTATCATCATGACCACCTTTACATGGGAGATGATCCTCTATCTGAGTGACATGTTTCCTCGAATACCAGATCGGTTTTTGGTATCCCCCAGTGGATCCTGGGAGTGATCCTCTATCTGTGATATCTACGAATGCCAGATCGGGTTAAGGTATCCCCCAGCGGACCCTGGGAGTGATCCTCTATTTATGAGATCTTCGTATACCGGTGTGGGTTTTGGAATCCCCTAGGGGACCCTAGGAGCGATCCCCTATTGGAGGAGTTTGTTGTTCTTGTTGTTCGAGTGTGGTTTTCTCAGTGACGGTATCTGATGAGTGTGATCTCTCAAGTGAGCGTTTGATATGTTTGTGTAAAATTCGATGGAGTGTATCTCTCGGACGAGTGCCATCTGGGATGATAGTGCTCATGGAGTGTGATATATTGGTTTTGAACTGTTGCTGGTGATGAGGTCGGAACCTCATGTTGCTTAGTGCGGGAGCTGAGTATATCGGGATTGTTCAAGGTGTATGTATGGACATACACCTGGATTGAGATGAATAGTTGGTTTTAGCTGAGGATGTTCACGAGATGAAGTTTCTCTCTAGTATGGGTTCCCTTTGGCTGGGATATGCGAACTGCTTCCTTTTAGTTGCTCTCTTTTGTTTTAAGTTTTTGGGGTGCCTACTGAGTATTGTTATACTCACCCCTACATGGGCTTTGCCTGCTCATATTTGTGTCTGGTGTAGACCACAGGCATTTCGACGGAGTCCCAACAGGACCCAGAGCAGGCGGAGCTTAGTTAGCGGGTTTGACAAGGGTGTGTACCGGAGCTGTGCCGAAGAGCTTACCGGCAGGTGTTTTGGCAGTGTTTTCCCTCCTTCTGAGTAGGTTGGACACTTTTGTAGTTTTATTTTGGTGGGCCCTGTTTCTCCCTTTTGTACTTCTGTTGTACTCTGGTTGTGGGATAGCTGTATGAATGCATTTACATCCTAGTTTTATATATCCTTGCACTGTTTCATGGAGGTGTATGTGAGTTCCATTGTGTAGGTACTGTAGGCTAATGCCTCCCATGTGTGTGATAGACTACTCGGCACTAGATGCCAGCCCCTAGCCTATTGGAGGCGGGCTTGGGGAGTCGTGGCTCAAGCCCTGTTGGGTCGGGTTGTGACAGAGTGGTATCAAAGGAGGTTCCACTTTGGGATCTCAGAGCATAGCTGGTCTAGCTATGAGTTTGGTTTGGGTTGCACATCAGCAGTTTTAGGATGTCTTGAGTTCAACTTTTAGGCCAGCGACTCCAGTGTTAGTGCAACGGCCGACGTATCCATACACCAGGACTCTGATAACCTACCTTTTGACTCGGTACATTCGTACACTGGTCGCATGGACATAACAGTGCATGCATCATATAAGACTGGGTTTTTGTGTTTCCCTTGTTCTTCTTAAGTCAGCTCTCTAGATATAATCTTTGACTACGGAGCGTCTTGATTGTATTTCAGGATGCCTCCACAATGACAACCAGTGAGGGTTCCGTAGCAGGGTTGTTCTGATAATCTGCCCCATGTAGAGGCTGTGGACCAGGGTGCAGGTTCTGAGGCTGGACCTCCATGTGGCCCTCCAGTTGAGCCACCACCTGTCAAGCAGCTAGTTGTGCCAGCAGTGTAGGATGAGGTTCTTCATAGGCTTAGTGCGCTGGACGAGTTACAGAGGCAGTGACCTCTGAGGTTTCAGGGTGATCCAGACCCCCAGGTAGCTGATGATCGGCTTGAGGCAGTCACCTGTGTTTTCCACCTGGTGAGGACACCCCCAGATCAGATGGTGGTCCAAGAAGCGAGCCTTATGCATGGTTCAGCCAGGCGATGGTAGAGCCTAGTGACGCAGAACCACGATGAGGAGACGCTCACGTGGGCAGAGTTTGAGTGGATCTTCAGGAAAGAGTTCTATCCGGTAACGCTGAGTTCATTGTGGATCCAAGAGGTTCTACAGCTTCAGTAGGAGGGCATGACAGTGTCAGAGTACTCAGCGAGGTTTACAGACCTGTCACACTACTCCCTGGACATGGTTCGAGACCCATTCTTTAGGGATCGAACCTTCGAGAAGGGGATACGTAGAGAAATCTGGGCAGGTGTGATTTCCTTGTGTATCCCGACCTATGCTAGAGTGCTTGAGTTAGATTTAGTGGTGGAGAGCTTTCTGGAAGAGAATATACCACCTATTAGTGCTGGGAACGTGAGAGCTTAGACCACGTCAGTCAGATCGACAAATGGTAGCCGACAAGAGACTCAAGGGTCTGGATGTGGCCGATGTTTTAGGAGGAAACCCCAGGATGGACAATCTGAGGCCTAGCGCTCACAGGGATCTTAGGACAGTTTTGGTCAATCGCAGGAGAGGCAGTGTTACGCTTGCGACAGTCGGGGATATCTTTCTAGAGATTTTTCGACCCGACGTGCTGCTGAGAGGGAGCCGGTCGATGGACCTCCTTGGTAGAGGTAGCATCTCGAGTAAGGAGGTTCACAGGGTGGAGAACGTGTCGACGGAGCTAGTGCAACAATAGAAGGTGGTAGGCGGTATCAGTTACCACCAACCCCACCCCCAGGAGGTCCACGCCAATCTCAGGGAGCTGGTGGATGAGGGCGAGCTCAGCTGCATGCCCTAGGGGATGTTGACCCAGAGGCTTCGTGGATGGATAGAGGTACGCCTTGTGTCCTTTCTACTTTCTGCAATAGTTTGATAGACACTGCTTAACTATACTCTTCCCTTTCCATTGCTTGCTCGAATTTTGTTCAGACCCTATGTGGGTGTTGTTCGGCATGCTTTGAATTCTTGAGGAAGAGGGATCCTTCCCTGACCGAGATGCATTTTTGTGATGCGATTAAAACCACACGGGCGAGTCAGTGCCACCCAAAGCAGATAGTGTTGAGGTGTGGTGGATGAGTCCCTCTGACTTATGTGTTCGGGCATGGGTGTTGGTTGGAAAACTCACTGGCATGGGAGACCCAATGGAGAGTCCAGTATCTTTCCTTGTGCTTATGGATTTTCGGGGATGAAAAGTTCTATGGGGGGAGGATGTAGTGACTCGGGTTTTGGCCCTGTCAGACTTTGGAATATTTCTACGAAAAATTCCAGAGTTTGGAACGAAGACGGTGTGTGATTCTAAGTCCTGGAGTTCCCAGAATTAATTTTCTAAAAATATTACGTATAGTTATACTATACACGTGGCAGGGGTGTGATATCTCTTAAATGGTAGCTCAGAATGGGAATCTGAGGGCACAGCTGTGTCCGAAACGTTCCGTTTACCCTAGGCGGGGTGTAAACATTGCGGGCGCGAGCCTGAGGTGGAAAGCGCCACCAGGGGAGTTTTTGTAAATAAGTGGACAAGTTTAATTACGAGCGTCGACTCAAATAACTTCTGAAGAGAGTCTCGGATGGCAATTATGAGACCGCAGTTGCGTTTAAAATGGTGAGTTTAACCTAAGGGAAACCTTACCTTTGTCTGCATCGGGCGTCGGGCGGAGGTGACTCGGGAGTTGGAGATATTTAAAAAAAAAAGAAATATCTTTATTCTCCCCCCCCCTTGGACGTGTGGTGCGCAGCCGAGGAGGAACTCCTCCTTCCTCAACCTTATCCTCCCCTTCCGACGGCAAATCGACGACCGAATCACGCGATCAAGTTGCCGTCGAGATCAGATTTCGACGGCGGACATTACAGGATCGTGCAGCGGGAGCTTTGGAGTGCAGATTGTCGGCATTTTGCCTGCGAGGTAGGCGGTTTGAGTTTTAAAATCCCAAATCCCGTTTTTGTGTTGTTTTTCTTCAAATTTTCATAAGGGTTGTGTAGTTTGGGTCCCGAGCTTTCTGAAACTTGTTTCAGATCTGAATTTGGAGCACCGGGTGCCTTCCGGTGGCTCCCGGAAGTTTTCTGGCCGAAAACCCAGTTTTCTGGCGACGAGGTGCGGTGGTCAGGGTGGAATCCGGTGGTGGCCCGGTGGAATCCGGCGACAGCGCGGTGGTTTTCGGTGAGGTAGGTGGTGGTTCGACTAGGTTTTTACGGGTGTTCTTTAAACCCATGTAACACGCAAACCGGGAGTCCGATTTGAGATCCGTTTGCGGAGATGCGAAGCTTGCGTTGAGGCGGACCTCTTGCGATTCTTTAGAGAATTTGGTGAGGTGTGATTTTAGCCTGGGGCCATGAAACGTTAAAAATAATAACAATTGTTTATAATTTTCATATTCGATCCGCCACAACTCTTGCACGGAGTGTCCAAATGATGTATCGTCAGTGGCGTTGAGACCTTGATGGTACGATGGACTTTTGAAGATAGTTTCCAGGTGTTGGGACTGAGAATAGGGTGTGGGCCCCATGAGGCCAGGTTTAGTCATTTTCAGAAAAAATCAACTTTTCCGCAGGAAGTTTGTTTTGGACGAGTGAGTAGTCGATCCTGTGTGTTTTTCCTACAGGATCGCAATGGTGCGATCTGCTCGATGAGTTTCGGGATCGCGGTGTGGGCCCCGGATGAGCTGGCTAAGGTGAATAGTGTCTTTTCACTGGGAGTCCATTTCGGACGAGCGAGTAGTCGATTCCGTGTGTTTTTCCGAGGGGATTACTGTGGCATGATCCGCTTGATGAGTTTCGGGATTGTTGTGTGGGCCCCATGCAGACTGGCTACGATGAATAGTTCCTTTTTTACCAGTTTTCCATTTCGAGCAGGTAAATAGAATATACTACGTGTTTTTCCACGTGGATCGTGATAGTAACCTCAGTGTCGGCCTTGGAGGTGCGCGGTGTGGCATTGTTGTGGGTCGCTCAGGTTAGCGACGTTCGGGCCAACAGTGGTTGGGATACTCCCTTGGTTCATTTCTATGAGGGTTCGCACTGCATCATAACCCTAGTATAGACTTGTTATCCTCTCGATGGGATTTTTAATCCGTTAGAGATGTGGAATCCCTCCGGTGGGCCTGGAGCGGGATCCTCTAGCATCGTTACCCTAGATCAGATTATTGGTATCGCTGTGACCACTTATCCACGGGCGACGATCCCCTATCTAGCAGGTTAACCCCGTAGTATTTATGGAATCATCGAGAATACGATCCCCTATGTAGTGGGCCGTGCTCAGTAGGGTTGTGGCATCGTCGGGTATACGATCCCCTGCTCAACATGGAGATTTTAGTAGGGTCGCAATATCATTGGTTATACGATCCCCTACTCAGCGTGTGGTTTCGGTAGGGTTGGTGCATCGTCGATTCGATCCCCTACATTGCAAGTTATGCCAGATAGGGTTCCGGTATCATCGTGACCACCTTTACGTGGGTGACGATCCTCTATCTGAGGGACATGTTTCCTCGAATACCAGATCAGGTTCTGGTATCCCCCAACGGTTCCTCGGAGTGATCCTCTATCTGTGATATCTACGAATGCCAGATCAGGTTACGTTATCCCCTAGAGGACCCTGGGAGTGATCCCCTATTTGGGAGATCTTTGTATATCAGGGTGGGTTCTGGAATCCCTTAGGGGACCCTAGTAGCTATCCCCTATCCGAGGATTTTGTTGTTCTTGGTATTCTTTGTGGTTTGCTCGGTGACGGTATCCGACGAGCGTGATCTCTCGGGTGAGTGTCTGAGATGTTTGTGTGAAACCAGATGGAGTGTATCTCTCGGAAGAGTGCCATCCGGGATAGCTATGCTCGTGGAGTGTGATATCTTGGTTTTGAACTGTTGCTGGTGATGAGGTCGGTACCTCATGTTGCTTAGTGTGGGAGCTGAGTATATCTGGATTGATCAAGGTGTATGTATGGGAATACACCTGGATTGAGCTGAATAGTTGTGTTTAGCTGAGGATGGTCACAATATGAAGTTTCTCTCTTGTATGGGTTCCCTCTGGATGGGATGAGAAGACTGCTTCCTTTCTGTTGCTCACTTTTGTTTTGCATTTTTGGGGTGCCTACTGAGTATTTTTATACTCACCCCTGCACGGGCTTTGCCCACACATGTTTGTGTCTTGTGCATACCACATGCCTTTCAACGGAGTCTTAGGAGGACCCGGAGCAGGAGAAGCTTAGTGAGCGGGCTGTGTACTAGAGCTGTGCCAAGGAGCCTATCGGCAGGTGTTTTGGCATTGTTTTCCCTCCTTCTGAGCCGGTTGGACACTTCTATAGTTTTCCATTGGTGGGCCCTATTTTTCCCTTTTGTACATCTGTTGTACTCTGGTTGTGGGATAGTTGATGCATGCATTTACTTTTTAGTTTTATATATTTATGCACTTTTTCATGGAGGTGTATGTGGGTGTGTGTGTATAGGTACCTTAGGTTAATTTCCTCCCCTGTGAGTGATAGCCTACTCGGCACTAGACGCCAGCCCCTGGCCTATTGGAGGCGGGCTTGGGGAGTCATGGATCGAGCCCCGTTGGGTCAGGTAGTGACATTTCATCTTATTATAAATTTATATGTGTAATTGGGAAACTATTACCTTAATGTGACACATTTAATATGTTATGTAAAAAAAAGATTATTTTCTTACTTTTAATTTCTATAAGCTTTGGGATAGGGAAAAAAATAAAATAAAAATTAGTTTATGTATGTAATTTTTAAATATAAATGAGTTTTTATATCATGATAATTTATTTTAATTTTTTATAGATGAATTAATAACTTTAAAATCTTAAGAAACACCAATGTAGTGATTATTTAGTTCATAATAAAATAAAATAAATAACCCTAAAAATAATAAAAGTTTAGAAAATTGAATGAATTGCTTTATTAAGTTAATTTCATCGATTAATATATAATTTTATATAGTTTTTAACATAATATATTAAAATTATAACATCTTTTTGATATTTTTAAATTCAAGTTAAATAAAGAATGTCAAAATCGATATTAATGTCATTTTATAATTAATGAAATTTTATTAAATTATTTAAAATTTATAAAAAATCAATATTAATAAAAGCTATTTATAAAAATTAATAAATTTAATATATGGTCCATTATTTAAAAAATTTACCTTTTTAATGAATACATTAACCTTTAAATAGTAGAAACTTTGTTAGCAATGTCAGAGTTCAAGAAGTGCTTTTTCACGTTACTTGTACTCCTATTAAAATTAATATCCAACACATGTGGGTTTTTATTTTATAAATTAGATATAATATTTAGAATTTATTGGGCCTAAATTATCTAGAAATTATTACTTTAATTTATTCTTAATGGATAAATGAACCAGGATAGAAAATTAGTTACCAAAATAAAAACAATAATGGTAAAAGTAGGGAAACATAGAAGTTAAGGAACAAAATGATAAGAATGAGTTTATTTTTGTGTGGTGAAGTTTTTTATTTTCCACAAATACCCTAAAATACATTATTTTTTAATTTTTGAGGCACATGAGGTAAGGTATACCTCCAAAATGTTAATACTATTGAGTATTTACAAGAATGCTAATCTTACTCAACTATAAAAAGGCACTCGCTTCCCCACGTCTTCAAACCTATAAAGACATTTGGATCAACATATATCTACCAAAATCACTCCCAAAATTATCTAAAATAATTATATAATCCTTATTTAATCTTAAAGAAAACATTTAATTATTTTATTGTAGAATAAATAAGGATACCCGAAGAATATGTAATGTTCTTCGAAAAGTGTTTTTTATTTTATTTCCCTCCGCACCTCCTTCAAATAATATTATTCCATGATCATTTAATAACCTCAATACCTTAGATATACCTATATTTTTTTTATGTTAATGTTATGACCTTAAAATTCACACACTTCTATCAAATGGGTTATGAAATCATCGTTCGTGTATACGGTGGTCTACCGCCTTGCGAACTGACGTCGTTCGTTCTTCCACTACCACCTTTCAAGGTTGAGAATAATGATTTATTTATGGATGATATATTATGTATTTTATATTTATGATATTTTTTTCTTATGTAATTAGTATATTACACATAATTTCATGATTTCCATTTTTGGGAATACGATAATGTCACTCATGTGTACGACGGACTACCTCCTCGCGAAGTGATGTGATGCGTTAATGGTTAAATGGAATGTATTAAGGACGAGTTTAATTAATATATGTGATATATATGAAATAAAAATGATATTTTAATAATAATAGATATACTTATATATTATTTAGTTTTCTTTATTTCAATATGATAAGAAAACGAAAATTACTTTTATTCGTACATACGTCCCACCGTATCTATGAATTCTGTATTTCATTTCCTATCACTAAACATTATATATTACTATAAATACATATATAATATTTATATATTATTTTTAAATCATGGTATAAATCCTATAGATTATTAAATTATGATATTAGTAAGAGAAACAAAAAAATAACAAGTTAAAACATACTCAAAAAACAAGGCAATTAACACCCAAAACAATGAAAATAATGAGAGATTATTAAGGAATGGATGATAATTGTTATATAATAATATTATAGGATATTATAAATATTATTATGGTTATATTATAAGTTAATAACATTTTAAAACCATTATTCATTAGTTCATAGAGTGTTCCACCAAAATGGAGTGTAAGGTAAGAAATTTCATCTCAATTTACATTCTATTCAGACTTATTTGTTATTATGAATAAATTCAATTTACTGTGGTTTATATTCTAAAAATTTATCATTTAATATCAATATTAAATCACAATTCATTGTATTTTTTGTTTCAATTTGAATTATCTCATCTAATGGGGTTTTAATTAAAAATTACCAAGCGGTAAAAGTTATCTTTACAAACTTAATTTCTTTTGTGATTGTTAACTTTATCTCGAAACAATCACTTCCATTTGATCATTTTTATTTCATTTTAAATTTATATTAAATATATATATTTTTGTGTAATGAATATTATTTTTTCCTAAACTATATACATTTTTTTACACATGGTGTTTACTTTGATAATTATTTGATTAATTGTAGAAATTTGGATAAATTCATATTGTTTACTCAATATGGATATTTGCTAATGAGGAACATAATTAAATCAATAATTATTTGGACTTAAAGAAACAATTGGTGGCCTATTAATGATATCCCCTAAATGAATTGGTATCCTCATGAGGCAAATCTATTGTCCAACAAAGATGGGGTTTACTAAGTGGTTTTAAATTGTCCTCAGAATAAATCTCGATTGTAAAAGTTCCTTGCACATAGAAAAAATATTGTCCAATAATTAATCATTTAATATATTAAGAATTTAGTTATTATTATCCATGATATTTTCACAATGAAAAAATTTATAGATACATTTCATACTCAAATTATTGATTAAATATAATGTGTGTTCAGTTATTTACTATTATATATCAATTATGACTTGTCAAGTTATTAAAATGGAATATGTGTTTAGTTATCTATCTTTTCACATTGATTATTGATTATTGATTCATTATATATTCCACTATAGTTAAACCTTATTTATAATTTGATCTAACCCTTATTTTTTTCCTTTTCCCAGGTTATGAAGGAGAGATATTTGAATAAGTTTTCAAGGATGAAGTTTATCAGATTTTTAATGTATTATATTTTATTCTCTATTCCAAATATAAAATAAGTAATATATATATAATTTGGTTTTAAAAAGTTTCCAAAATTTTATGTCCTTTATGATTTGATTTCCTATAATAATGATATTGTAATAAAGTAAGGAACTAGCTCTAGACTTCTAGGGTAGGGGTCCTTATAAATGAAAGATAATTTTAATTTTACTATAAAATTGATTCATTTTATGAATTTTATCATTAAGCTATAAAATTATATCAATATATTTACTTGTATTAATTGAACTATTTACCTGTAGAATATTTTTAGAGACAAAAAATATTTTTACTTTGAGTGATATTTCCAAATAATATATTAATTCTATTATAGAAGTCATATAACATAATCTTTAACTAAAACGTCAACTTCTTCACACCATCCATATTGTAAAAACAATAGTTTTTGAAAAATAGATGGATGCACACCAAATAAATAAACTATATATATTCTATAAGAAATGATAAATATTACCAACCTTGAAAAATAATTTCTCTCTTTAGAAATGCCTCATGATTCACATACCAATATTGGTCTATTAAATATTAAATAATGACATTTTGAGAACTAAGGTATTCAAATGACAACATACTGATATAAAGAAAAAAATTAAAAGGTATGAATGAAAAAACATCAAAGAGATAGATATTCATATCAAATACATACACATAACCTTTGGTTCAAAACTCGATTTAAAGGAAATCACCTCTTCCATTGATCTAATCCCATCCAACGATCCAAAAGACTTCATGCCAAAATATTTGATGAAAACATTCATTTTAAATAATATATTTCTATTTTATAAAATTATGATATTTACATTTTGATGAAGTGAAAATGGAAAAAATAACTTTTAGTTACAATATTTTTAAAATATATTCATTATATTAAAAAAATATTTAATGAATACTCAAAATATAAGGATAATAAATTATAAAACTTATGAAAGTTATATTCCACCACTACAACATGATATTATTACATAGAATATGGTTCTATAATATATCCCAATGCCCTCATTTATACATTATATTTGTTATACCAATAAAAACAAAATGAACTCTAGATAAAAGTTATCAAAATATAAATATAAAACCCCCCTTTAAAAGGAGTTAATATATAAAGAAAAACATTCATAAATTGTGACCTATAAAAATAAAAAATGCTTAGATAGATTATAGGTTTCAATAAACTTTATAAAAAATACTAGGAACAGGATTTAGATATTTAGCTTCCAATACATTGTGGATTAAATTGATTCAATATTAAATCCAATGAAAACATAACTTCTTAGGTCCAGTCATATTTGTAAAGATAACCTTTAGAACATATATCTGAGTAGTTATTTTGTATTCAATAATAGTGGGAACATTTGATAGTTAAGATTTATGATATCTAAGTTGTTGAACCATCTTTAAATCGAAAATTTTATTCTAGTTTTTACCATTTTGAAACTTTTCATAGAATGGAGAAGTCCTCAACACGAATTTTTTTGGACTAATAATGATGACCTCTAATATACTTATGACCTCATCTAAAGGTTTTAATTTTTAGGTTTAACTATACTGAAAATTATGTTAAGAGGCATTATTTTCATTTAAATTTAGTTAAAAACCTTTTAAGACTTATTACATAAAATTTATGGCTTAAAGATTCATTTTCATATTTCATAAATTATACAACATTTACCTTCTTCCCAGAAGTTTTTTTTGAAATTTATTTTTACCTTATCAACCTATGATGTAAGATTAACATTTTCACTTAATTTCAAGGAATTTTTTTATATATTTATCTTGAACATTATTCCTCTCATCAACCAAAACATTAAATGTAGTGTATATTTTGAGAAATGTTGTATGTGTATCTTAAATCTCATCAATATATTCTTCTATGTACTATTATTTTTAGAAACACAATTCACTTTATCATAAGATTCACTGTATAATGAATAAAAAAACTCCAGTTCTAAAGATAAATTAGGTAAACCTTCAGTTATCAGCTTTCCTATGGAAGCTTTTCATTCAATAGAGAATATTTATAAAAACTAGAATATAACAAAGTATTTCTTCTTCTATCATCACTATTATCCAATTAACTAGAAAATGATTGATCTTCATTCAGGATCCATATATCATTCATGGATTTAAAATATTTTATTTATTTTACTTTTAAATTTATACTTTATTCCTAATATTTTATCTTAAATCTCCAACACCCATGATCAATTTGTCCAAGTTTCGTATAGTCATAAAAAATAATACAATATAAATACATGTTTTCACCACCAACATTTCTATAATTTATTTTATTCCTATAATCACTATATTTTATCTATAAATTTTTAATTATAAACATTTTTATAAATTTTATCATATTATCCTTGCATAATTTAATGAAAAACATCATTTAATTTTTTTATAAGACATCCATTAATTACTAGGTTTAAAATCTTCAGCTCTAGAGATCTAATTTATGGATGTTGATGTGAAGGAAACACCATTTTTCTTCCTTTATTTTTAGATTCACTTTTTGGCCTACAATAATACTACATGATTGTTTCAATAATTCATAAAAACATATATTATAAATATGTTTAGTATAATAAATTTGTTTCTATTTAGATTCTCATTCCTTAGGTAAAATGTCACTAAACGTTTTCATAAGATAATTTCTTGAAAATTATTTTTCATTAAGAAGTTATAGACTTTTGATAATGGTTATTAATCTATGATGCATTTATGCAATAGGTTCCATAATGAAACAAATCAA
Organism: Viscum album; assembly: GCA_963277665.1. NCBI lineage: Eukaryota > Viridiplantae > Streptophyta > Magnoliopsida > Santalales > Viscaceae > Viscum > Viscum album. The sequence goes on along the minus strand of OY728126.1, from coordinate 707,335,764 downwards.
AATAATGATAATAAACCCTTTTTATAGTCCTCTTAGTTTCAAAAACATTAGATGTATGAAAATGAGTAACTTTTAGATTTTTCCAAATTACACATGAATTTTAGAACGAAGATACATGGCTATGAATATTTAATTGAATGATAGAAAACAAAGTATTTCAAAAAAGGAAATTCAGTTGGAATTTTATCCACTCATACTGAGTAATTACAACATCTAATTTATTTGGAATCATATAACATCAAGTTAGAATATTATAATTTTAAACAATTGTATTGATAAGTAATATTTATATTCAATCTCTCTAATACTCATAAAAATTAAAATCAAATATGGGTGGTTTATTTGTATTTAAATTTTCGATACTTCCAACATGTAAAATACATTACATTTTTATAAAATATTTCCCTAAAAACATAATTAATTAAATGAACCCCTTTAAAATTTTGAGAAAAATGTAGAGAAAAATAAATTAATATTTTATTCTTAGTTTATCAGATAGAAAAAGTAGACACAAGATATGATACTAAGTATGGTTCCAGATAGAATACGCTAGGTAATCTACTATAAGGGGTTAGGGTGAATTTTAGTTAAAAAGAAACTAATTTTTTTTATCCCACTAAAGTATAAGTTGAGAGGATGATTTGATATTCTGATTAAATAATAAAATGTAGTTAAAATAAGTATATTATAAAATAAAACTATTTTATATAAATTTAATCATATAGTGGAATGTAAACAATGAAAAATGGAAATCAAATCACAGAGTATTAAGTAATAACTCGAATAATCCTAGAGAATATTTATTACAAAAAAATTAATAGGAAATCTTTATTATTATCCAAAGAAATGAGAGGATATTTTACACTATCCAATGTTTCCCACTTATAAACCTAGAATTTCATAAACTAAAAAACTCATTAATGGTATCATCATGCTGTCCATGGATACTTTTTCTTCATACTCACAAAATCCCTCAATTAACCACATCAAAAATAAATCCATCTTCAAAGATGTATAACCACATGATCATAAAGCTTTAAAACACCATCTATCATATATCCCCATAAGACCTAAATCATAGTTATTGGATAAAAAACACAAACAACAAGAATCACTAAGATGTTTATAATGAAAACCTCATTGGCACTATCATTATCACACATAGAAAAATATTACAAAGTGTATACACTCAAAAAAAATAGTTTGTATGGATTCAATCATAATCAAATTTTATAGAACATGTGAAAACACTTCCGATCACTGATCCTTGGGTTCAATTTATAAATGGCCAGGTAATTACCTCTAATGGTTATATTTAGAGTTTATAAGGATCATTTTAAATTGTATGAACCACATACATCCATCATTCTTAGTATATAAATTTAGAATAAATTTTCCAATTTTCATAAAACTACACATGATAACAACATGCCTATTTCTGTAGGATTAAGTTCAACAAGGATTGAAAAAATATAATATCTCAAGGAATTAAATTTTCAGATAATAGATTAGTTGACAAAAATATTAAAAAAATTTAAAGTTAAAATAATCTCAAATTGAGTGTATTTTTATTGTTAGAATATAGAATAAAAAAGTGGATCATTAACATAACATGAACTTGGGAAGAATTGATTCATCCTTCATTAAACCAAAACATTTAAAAAGTTTCAAGATATTGGGAAAATATTTATCCCCTATATGATTGGTTTTATGTATTTGAAATATGATTTATGTGATATTGGAGCCTCTATAAATGAAATGACTCATATTTTTTTACTCCATTACAGATGGTATAATGTAATTCCATAAGAGTGTTTCTTTAACTTGAAAATAGATCAAAAAAAATTCAATTAGGTTTCTAGGAAGAGTGATAATAAGAGTAGAAAAATATGATCTTTCTATCTAACTTATATGTGATTAAACATGGAGGATGAAAATATCCCAGCACAATTGCCTATTAATTTTGGAAGAACTAATTTGAAGATATATAATAACCTCATAAATATTTATGATGGAAATCTCACAGTGGAAATTGGTGTTTAAAATATACGTTTGAAGACATTTAATTCCATAAAGTACCCCCTTGGGGATTATTCCCTTCTCAAAGTATCACACACTAAATACACTGATCCTGGTGAATAATCAATTATGTTTCAAGAAATACTAACTCTGGGTAAATAATTAATATTTTAAATATCTATGAAGAATAATCTAAAGCAACATGAAAAATAAATTTACACCTTGGAAGATTTGGTAATACCTTTTATTTTATGTTTTTTATTTTTTTCAATGATAAGGTAGTTGAAATTTCAAGTTATGTGTAGGAAGTACAAGATATGTTGATGAAAAATCCAAATCTCATTCCATACTTAAAACAACCACCAAAACTAGAGTTATAACCCATGATCAATGACCTAAAATATGTGTGTAGAGAGCCAATTTTTTCCTTATAAGACTTTTGGAATATTTCTTGGAATATTTCCAGAGCTAGGCGCTGAGACGACTTGAAATTACGAGGTATGGTGTGCCCAAAATAATATATTCAATTTTTTTAGTATATTTTAAAATATTCACATGATAAAAATGAGATATCTCATAAACGGTATCTCATATGAGAAATCTAAGGCCACAATTGAGTTCATAATGGGGCATTTACCCTAGGTGGGGTATAACTTTCATCGGTACGGGACTTCTGTGAGAAATGTCACCCAGGGGAAAAGTTGTAAATGAAATAATTAAACTTATTTATATTATCTAGAAATATGAATCATATAAATTCCATATGAAGACTTGGATTAAAAATATGAGATCATTGTCGAGTTTAGAATAAGTTTCTATACCTAAGAACAACATAAAAAGAGGGGGTGCATGAAAATCGGATTCCGTACCAAGTGAGGCTCCTATAAATAAAGATTCATGGAATTAATAAGGGTTAGCCCTTATTTCTCATTCTCTATATACTAAGTCTCCCTCTACCTCCCCTCTCTCTCAACTATTATTCATCGGATCAAGGACCGATCTCTATTGAAACCTCAACGAATCAATGAAGAATCATAGCGAACACATCGACAATGATAAATAGACCAACAAAGGTAGTATTTATTCTAATTTTCAGTCTTTATTCATGTTTTAATTTGAAAATCCTTCATTCACTATTTGTATCATCATTTTCATTATCATCGCTAATGGCCGCACTAACACAACCATTGAACCCTTGTTGAAAATCATTTTACTCTATGTGTTCTTCATCATTCTTCATGGCAGTCATCATTAATTTTATTTTATGTGTCAAAAGAACAACAGATCATCGAGCATAGGATGGTGATTTGATGTTTCCATCTTTAAGATTCCAAAAATGGGTCTTAGAATTATATTTGGGTGATAGGTGAAGTAATGGTGGTCTGTAGAAGTGACCACCAGAGCAAGGATGGCCGACGGTGCACTGCGGACGTGGAGGGTGGTATGGTGAAGCAGGGTCCAAAGTCAGTGTGATTGGGAATGCATAGGTGACTGGGATGGAGATGAGGCAGTGAGATATGTGTGTGAGGTGGAGGTCCGAAGCACGTCAGAGTGGCGATTGGAGCTCGACAGGTGTGGCACTGAGTTAGTGTATCAAGGTAGAGGGGTCGGGCAGAAGACCTGAGGGACAACAGTGACATGCACGACACGAGTCACAATGTTGATGAAGGGACATAAATAGTTTCGTGGTGGAGCGGAGACTAGCGTAGCGAGCTGGCTAAGGAGGTAGTCCTTAGGGAGATAGAGGCCCACCCAGGCCAATGGGATAGGCTGCACGGTTAAGCCATGGTCTATCTATGATTGACTGGGCCACCTGGGGCAGGACGACTCTTGGATAGGGGGTCCAATTAGATTTGGGCCGGATCAACCCAAGTTGGGCCAAGACCCATGAAAGAGTTGTAACCCCAGAACATCACATCTGATTCATGTGCCATCTGTGGAAATAAGTCCCGCTCTTCAAGATGTATTTTTTAGACCAGTTTGTGAATTTTAAGTCTCGGTCTCATGGTTCGGGTGCATGATATGCCAAAATTTAATAATAATAATTTAATTATTATTATTCAGAGATCTTGTTTGAGACCCATATTCAAAATATAATGTCCATTCGATGAACCTTCAGAGGAGGGGCGGCCCTAGTCTTTGTCTATACTTTTCCAAACTACTTTCATGTTTTTAAACCAAAGTTGAGGTTTGGGGCCCACGAGGCTCGATTCATGAGTGTTGTGGTGAAATAATTTTTTTTCACGTATTATCTATTTTGGATAAATGATTGGTCTATCTCTTATGTTTTTACGATAGGATCACAATGGTGTGATCCTTAAAATTTGTTTTAGGATTGAGGAATGGGCCCCAAGGGATGCCATTTGAGCACAATATGGAGACTTGTATCTTTTACACCCGAGTTTTTTGGGTGCAATTAAATAGTCAATATTTCATTTTTTGTTTCTCTAGGATCACAATGGTGTGATTTGTTTTTATGAGAGTAACCTTATTCATGATATTATTAAATGTGGAAATCAGAATAAAATTTTAGTGGAAGATAATTATATTATGTTTGAAGGGAACCTATGACTTGTGTCAGTATCCACTCATGTGAGAGTGTGTAAAGTGTATAAAGAGATGCGGTGAGATTCTCTAGAGCTATTTCAAGAGACTTATAAGTGAAATTATGTTTTTTACCTTTGAATTAATGATGAGCTTCATGCGCTCATCGTCCTTTTGACTAATTTTACTGTGTACTTTGGGAGTACACTATCATGCATAGGGGTACTTGTTCACAATTTAGTACCCAAGAATGGCTGGGTACACATCCTGGTGATGAGGTGGGGTCACAAGTTATTGGGTCCCACATGTTCCATGTACAATTTTACCATCCTTTGGACTCTCATAACTCCTTATGAATTTGGATTCTGGCATGTAAGTAGCCTATCTAGATTATTTTATGCTTAGTAAGTGATGGTTACCTCTGTAGAATATTTCGAGTTATAAAGAATGATGTTCTGGGAGTGACTCCTATTGAAGGCAGTACTGAATGTCTGCAACATCGTTCTCTGAGAGGTACCATCTATTAGGGATGACAAGTGTTTCTTGGTGCTTTTATGGGAGGTACCATCCAATAGGGAAGGCTAGAGTTCCTTTATGATTTTCTGAGAGGCACCATTCAATAGGGATGGCGGGAGTTACTCAATGCTTTTATGAGGGGTACCATCTAGTCGGGATATCCAGAGAAATTATGAGTTTACCATTAGTTGGTATGATAAGTGGTCTCCTATGGAAATTATTGGCTTCTCTCTAGTGAGGCTGGGCAGCAGGTCTTGTCAACGACTCTTGCTGGGTTGCACCCTCTAACTGGGTAGGGAATTGGCTCCCCGTCTACTTTCAGGTGATGATCCCTCATGAATTACTGGGGAACATATAACTGATGACTTGAGTGGAACCTCCATCTATGCTGGGCATGAGTCCTTCACTTTGAGACGAATTCTTGAATGTGTGAAATAATGAAAAGGTGTTCTTTGATGTACCTTTGGACTCTCTAAAAATTGGAAATTTTCCCACCAAAACATGTCCTTATGATGTGACCTAAACTTTGAGGGAGATATAGTGCCAACCAAAGCAGATAGTATCAAGGTATGGTGATTTAGACCCTTTTCCTAGCAATTTAGAGAAAATGTGTGGGATGCTAGGCATCATTGACAATTACTTCGGGGACTGTTGGTGACTACTTTATTTTACTAAGATGTGATATGTATACCCCATTACTATCTCATTTGGGTTTCATTGTTGAGAATATGTATATATATATCCTATTCCCAGAACCCACCCCTTGGGTTTGAGTTACTCTCCTTCTAGGTGAGGCGAAGACATGCGGGGTATGCCATGTGACTTCTGTGGCTAGCTTCTCATGGTTGTATGAGTCTACTCTCCTTCTATAGGTAGATAAGACTCAATGAGAAGTTCTTCTTATCACCGTTTATGTCTTCTTATGCTTGGATGATCTTAATTTACTCTCATTTTGGGTTGAGTTTCATTCCTTTTACTATAACTTGTTTTACTGTAAAATGGTGTGCTCATGTAGACGAAAAATAGGTCGACTGTGACATCAGATGTGTTTAAGTATATGGGAATCTTAGACAGTGTGTGGTGGTCATAGCTTGGGATCCAAGAGTGGGGATCTCTCAGCTGTTTCACTTTTCAACTTGTTGCTTGGTTGTGGCACTTTTTTATCTGAGCATGTATTTTTCACCTTTTCCCTTTAAGTTTACCTTTATGTACTTATACTTCTTAGAGGGAGATGTATATATTTTTGGTTTCCATTTATAGTTTCATTGTATGTTTCTTTCCTTTTTCTCTACACTTTTACATTGAGTATGTTGCGTGTGTGTACAATTTCTTAGGAAAAGGATTCCCCAAGTCTGTTGTGCCTTCAACGCTTGTCACCATCCCCTGACCTATATAGGTGGGCTTGGGGTAGTTGCAGATCGAGCTCTAACATGGGCTGGGTTGTGAAAAAGTGGTATTATAGGAGGTTCAACCCTTAAATGATTGTGTGTATATTTTCCTAAAAAGGCATCATTTGGGTTCAAGGAAATAGTTTTGAAGTGTATTTAGAGAGGCTCTCTGGCCATGGAGTCCAATGATGGTACATATGGATGATATATCCATTCACCAGGATCCTAACTACCTTCTTATCGACTCGACACCCCAATTCACTTGCTATAGGGAACAGATGGTGCGCACATCATATATATGATTTTTTCTTTGACTGTACTTCTTGAGTATTCTCTCATTTTTGTTGATATATATATATATATCCTCATCAGACTATAGTACTCCTTGATAACCTTAAGGATGTCTCCTAGATGACATCCAATCAGGATACCAGCTCTATTCATGACGATGAACCTGTGAGTGATGATGCCTCAGTTGAGGACCCATCATGTGATCCCCTTCCTCCAGGTGGGATGGTAGAAACACCTCCAACTATTGACAGCAAATATCCTCAGTAGAGTAGGATGAGGACATGTGCAAGATGAGTGCACTCTATGAGTTCCAACACCAGAGACCTCTGAGGTTCCGTGGTGATCCAAACCCTCATACAGTATAGGATTAGCTAGATTTGATGGTCCACCTCTTCCGTCTTGTATAGACACCGGTAGATTATATGTTGGATTTGGCAGCGAACCTTTTCCCCAATGAAGTTGGGCATTGGTAGAGGTTTGTTACTCATGAACATGATGAGTTTACCTTCTCATGGGATGACTTAAAACAACTATTTCTTGAGGAGTAAAACCAGTCTTGTTTTCTATCTATTTTAATTCATGAGCTCCTTCTGTTTTAGTTGGGATGGATGTTGGTGGTTGAGTAGGCAACTAGGTTCACAAACCGTGCATGATACTCTCTAGACATGATCTATGATTGCTACATCTGAGCATGGAGGTTTGAGAAGGGACTTAAAAGAGAGATATGTGATATCATATTACCCTTGTGAATCCCCACCTATGTTGGGGCGGTGGAGCAGACACTGGTGATCGAGAGTTTTTTGTCAGAGAGACTCCATACAACTAGTTATGGCAGTGGGAACAACAGAGGTAAGATATCTTCAATATCTAGAAGTCCTCAGTTGACAAGATCTCAATGTAGGAGGACTCACCATAATCGGTATCAGGCACATAGTCATATAGGGACGAGGAAATGAGAAGTGCGGGGACAGCCTGGCGAGGGACAATGTTATACTTGTTATGGGTGATTTCACTTGGCATGAGACTACCTGACCAGATGTGTTTAGAAAAAAAGGAAGGAAGCAGTTTGACCACTATGATAAAGACAGTGCCTTGATCAGGGTTCTCCCAGGGGAGATTGTTCTAGCATAGGATCTGAAGGTGGGGGATGACGATATGAAGTCTTTACACTACTTCTAAGTGTCCCCTGTTAGGCTCAGAAAGCTAGCAACTGGGACTACAGATAGTCACAACCTTTAGATGTCTACGATCCTACAGAGCACAAGAAAATAGGAGTTATACCCTATTCATTTTTCTACTTTTTATAGTAGAAGTTGTTATACATTGTGTGAAGTACTCTTTTCTCCCCGATCCTTGCTTGAGGTTTCATTGGGGAGATGCAAGGTATTGTTGTAACACAGTGTTGGTTTTGTTCAACAAATATTTAAATGCACAAGGAAGAGGGGTCCTTCCCCAAATGAGAATCATTTTTGTGATTCAAGAAAAACCCTGATGGATAGTCAGTTCCATCCAAAGAGTGTAGTATCAATGTGTCTAGGAAGAGTCCCTTTGACTAATGCGTTCATGGAGAGTCTGTGTAGTGGAGTGTCATAGTAGGTCTTAGAATTGCCAGTGGAGTTTTTTTAATTGACCTACTTTTTCTTGAGACACCACTAGTGGTATCATTAGGGTGCCTCTGTTAGGTATTACTCTCCTTCCAAGAGGGGAAAAGATTCACGGGGTACAATTTGAGGTGATGAAGACCCTATTCACTGGTACCCTATGTGATAACTATCATGTATTGATACTACAATAATTTTGTGAAAGTTGAGGTGATGGAGAACCCATGAATAGAACAACACGGCTCACTATTTGGTGCTGGCAGTGGTATTCTTTGACATGATAATGTGGAGACGCTACCTTCTAAGAGATCACATTATGGTTTGCACAGACCACCAAATTCTTAGGTATGCATTAACCAAGAGAGAATTGAACTTGAGGTGGTGACACGGGTTGAAATTCCTACAATACTCTGACTTTAAGATAATCTATACTCTGGGGAAGGGAAACAATGTAGAATATTTTGTTAGCAAGAAGTCCTAGGCTTTCTTGGTACAAGATGTTTTGGAGCTGTTAAATTCCCTTCAACAGGCCCAGGTGGAGCAGGAGGGTAAAAATTTTCTTCAGTTTATGGTGCAAACTACTTTTATTCACAAGTAAGTAAGAGAGTCTCAGTTGTGAGAAATCAAAAATTAAATCTTATGTTACAAGATATCCTTGTATGTTTCAACAGATAGATAGTCTAGAATAGGTGATCAAAAGACCTTGTTCTGAGTACAAGCAATGATTCCAGTTGTGACATAAGATGTATAAGTTCAATCGGGGAGCCAAAATACCCCCCAAATTTTTTTGATCCATTTGAGATCATGCATAGAGGTGGTGAGGTTTCCTACCACCTTAATCTATTTCCACAATAGCAGGAGTGGGTGCGCGATGTCTCCCAAGTGTTGTAGTTGAGGAGATACATGCATGTTCTAATGCACGTCATCAATGAGAGTGGACATTTTGAGGATGGACCATCCCTTTGGTTCACATGTTGTATGCATGGAAACATGCAAGTTTTCCTGGGAGAGGGAGATCCACGTGTAAGCTTAGTAACATGAGTTTTTCCCCTACTTTTACTTTTTAGGGTTGAAATGATTGAAGGAGGGAATGATTTAGAGACCCAGGTTTATCCTAGTATGACATTGGAATATTTCTAGGAATATTTCCAGAGTTAGGTGTTGAGACGACATGCAATTTCGAGGTCTGTTGTTCCCAGATTAAATTATTCAAAAACACTTAGTATATTTTATACTATAAAAATGATGGAAACAATATATCTCTTAAATGGTATATCAGTTCAGAAATCTGAGGCCATGGTTAAGTCCGAAACATGGCATTTACCCTAAAATGGGTATAACTTTCATCATCATGAGAGTTCTGTGAGAAAAGTCACAAAGGGGAAATATCAGGAATAAAATAATTAAACTCATTTTTTTAACTTGAATGATGAATAAAATAACATCAAAAAGAGGAATTAGATTGTAAATCTGAGACCTTCATTATGTTCAAAATGATGTGTTTTACCTAAGTGCAATATAAAAAGAGGAGGTGGGAAATTTTGGATTCCGCAGCGAGCGACGATCATGTAATTTGATATTGAGGGAATTAATTAGGGTTAGAACTTATTTATCATTTTCTATCGACTAAGTGTATATCTCTATCCTCTCTATCAACTATTATTCATCGGATCGAGGAACGATATCCACCGAAACCTTGGCAGATCGAAGTGAAATCACAGTGAATGCGTCAACAATGATAAATGGATCAATCAAGAAAGGATTTATTCTAATTTTTAGTTATAGATCATGTTTTAATGTAAAAATCCTTCAATTCATATTTGTATCATCATTTTGATTGTCATCCATGATGGCCACACTAACACCAACATCAAATCCTTGCTAAAAGTCATTTTACTCTTTTTTTCTTTGTCATTCTTCATGGAGTTCTTCATCATTTTAATTCAAAACATAAAAACACCAATAGATAATCGAGTGAAGGTTAGAGTAGTGAGTTATCTATCATGAGGATTCCAAAATAGGTCTTGGATTAATTTTTGGGTGATCGGTGAAGTCGTGGTGGTCTACAGGAGGGACCATCGAAGCAAGTATGACTAGTGGTAGCCGGAACAGAGGAGCGGCCATTGTATGTGAGGCTAGAGAGGGGTCCAACGTCGATATAGCTAGGCTTGTGGTGTAGACCGACTGGTGATGAGGTGACAAGCTACATGTGTGAGGTGGAGGGCCAAAGCATGTCAGAGCGGCAATTAGAGCTCGGCAGGTGTGAAAGTGAGTCGGCATAGCGAGGAGGCTGGGTCAGGTAGAAGAACCTAGGGCAGACAATGACCCACCCAACATGGGTGGTGGATTTGATGAGGGGACATGCAGAGTCCTAAGGTGGAGTACTAGATGGCGCATCCTAGTGGCTAAGGTGGAAGGCTTCAGGCCAAGAGTAGGCATATCCGGAATATGGGTTGAGCTGTGCGGCCGAGCCGCGGGCCGGCTGCAATGGACCAGGCCAGCTGGGGTGGGATGGCTGAGGGAAAGGGGGTCCGACCAGATTTGGGTCGGACGAACCCAATTTGGGCCAAGCCCCTTTAAAGGGACATATCTTGAAAATGACACATCCTATTTATGCGCTGTCTACGGCCACAAGTACCTCTCTCTAAGATGGATCTTTCAAGACTAGTTTAGGACTTTGAAGTATCTGTCTCAGGGTTCTGGTTCATGATACACATAAATAGAATAATAGTAATTTAATTCTTATTTTTCAGGGTTCTAATATTTGACCCATCTTCTAATGAAAATTTCTATGTGATACATCATCAGTGGTGGTGCGAACTTGGTCTTTGTGTAGAATTTTCATGACTAATATCAGGTTTTTAAACAAATATCGAGGTGTGGGGCCCAAGTGGTTCAGTTTGCGCATGTTGCAGTGAAATGAAATTTTTCACCAGTTATCCATTTAGGATGAATGAGTTGTCCATATCGCGTGTTTTTCTGAGAGGATCCCAATGGAGAATCGATATTGTTTTTTTAGGATCGAGGCATGGGACCCACAAGATTTCATTCAAGCACAATACAATGCCTTTCAATTTTTCCACCAGAGATTCATTTGGGGTGATTAAATATTCGATCTTGGATGTTTTTCCACAAGGATCACTACTATATGATCCATTTGGATGTGCATGGCCTTATTCATGATCTCATTAAATGTGGAAATATGAAAGGAATATTGGTGGAAGATAATTCTATTGTGTTTGAAGATAACCGATGACTTAGGTCTTATTACACTCTTGTGAGAGTGGGGAAGGTGCATGATGAGATGAGGTTAGATTTTTTGGAGCCATCTGAAGAGATGTATAAGTTAAATTATGTCTTCGCCGTTCGAATTAACGATGAGAATCATGCGCTCATCGGCCTTTTGACTAGTTGTTCCATGTGATCTGAGAGTACAATGGCACATCTAGGGGTACTTGTTCACAATTTATTACCCAAGAATAGATAGCTAAATGGATAGAATATGATGTGGGGTAACACATTGTATGGGCCCCACACACCCCGTGTACCATTTTACGAACCTTCAGCCTCTCAAAACTCCTTATAAACTCAGATTTTGGCATGAGAGTATCCTATCATACTGGTTTTTCTGCGTCATACATAATGATTCCCTCCATTTTTTCTTTCGAATTATGATCCGTGATGTTTAGGCAATGATTCCTATTTAGGGTGGCACCCAAATTACTACAACAATGTTCTCTGAGAGGTACTATCCAACAAGTATGGACAATGTTCCTTGATTCTTCTTTGGGAGTTACCATCTAGTGGAGATGGATATAGTTCCTTAATGGTTTTTTGAGAGGTACCATCTAGTAGGGATAACCAGAGTTTCAAGATTCTTTTTTGAGAGGTACCATCCGGTAGGGATGGCTAGAGATATTTTGGGTTTACCTCTAGATAGGTTAGGAAATGTTCCCTGATGGAAGTTCCATGTTTACCTCTAGGTAAGATAGAAAGTGGTCCCCAATTGAAGTTTTGAGCTTATCTCTAGCGAGGCTAGGAAGTGGGTCCCATAGATGACCATTATCGGGAAATACCCTTTAACTAGGCTGGGTATTGGGTCCCTATCAACTTCTAGGTGATGACCCCCCTTGACATACTAAGTTATGAATACTCGATGATGGTGTGGAACCCTCCGTCCAAGCTGGGCATGGGTTGTCAAATTTGAGATGACCTCTCGACTGTGTGCACTGTGATGCGGTGTTATTTGATATACCTTTGGACTCTTGAGAAAAAGGGATTCTTTTCCCACCAATATGTGTTCCTGTGACTCAGCCAGAAACTTTGGGGGTGAGACAATGCCACCCTCTGTGGATAGTATCAAGGGGGGTGATTGAGTCCATTTTAATTTCAGTTTATAAAAGATGTGTGGGATGATAGGAATCAATGGTGGTTACATCTAGGACTCTTGGAGACTCCTTTCTTGGGATGTTATGTGATATGGAGATCCCCTTACTCTCTCGTTTGAGTTTCTTTACTAATATATATATATATATATATATCCTCTTTCCAGTACCCACTCCTAGGGTTTTAGTTACTCTATTTCTAGGAGAGGCTAAGCCGCACCGGGCATGCCATATGCTTTTTGTGTCTAGCTTCTTGTGATTTGATTGGTACACTCTACTGCTAATGGTAGTGAAGAATCGATGATAAGTTCATCTTCTCACCATTACTATCTCCTTGTTCTTAAAGGGGAATACTTTACTTTTTTTTGGGTTGAGTTTCACTCCTCTTACTGTACCTTGTTCTATCTACTTCTACTCTCTTCAGTACATCTACTTCTTCTCCCTTGATCCTTCGAGTCATCTTACTAAGTATTTTTATACTCACCCCTGCTTGGGATTTACCCGCACTTGGTGTGCCTTAAAAGATTTTGGATAGGTTGATCATGACATTAGAGGATGTTAGAGAAATGGGGAGCTTGTACCATGTGAAGTGGTCATAGTTTGGGATCTAAGAGTGTGGCTCTCTCAAATACTGTAGTTGTCCTCTTATTTTCAGGTTGTGGAACTTTTCTAGTTGGGTGTGTATTTTTTCCCTTTTCCCTTTATATTTTCCTTTCAGTACATGTACTACTTAGAGGTCGATTCATACATGTTTGGTTTCCTTTTATAATATTGTTGATTATTTTGTTAATTTTTTCTGCACTTTTTCATTGAGTATGCATCGTGTTTTTGTGCAGGTTCTTAGGCAAAGGCCTTCTTGAGTTTGTTGTGTCTTTAGCACTTGTCAACATCCCTGACCTAAGAAGTCGGATTGGGGTAATTGAAATATGATATCCGATGTGGGTCGGGTTGTGAAAATGTGTCCCTAATTGAAGGCAAACTTTTTCTAGTAACTAATTTCGAAAATTTCACTCTTGAATAAGAATAAATAAAAATATATTTATTAAGGGAAACTATGCAACATGTAGTATTGAATTTAGGTTATATTCCCAGGATAATTCACAAAATCTGGTTGAATATAATTTTTCTCAAAGAAAATTTAAAACCTGTTAGACAACCCTAGAGAGGACTCAATTCAACCATGATAAAGGTATTTAATAAAAAATAGAGGAATATTTTTATAATTACTAATTACCTTCCTATAGTACCTTAATATTTTGAATGAAAACTATGGTTGATAACATACTGGTTAGGAAATATCAAGGACTAAAAACTGAAAAATATTTCTATTTAAATATTATAGTTATAAACTAGTGATTGAATTGGTAGGTATAATTATAATTAACCTCATCATAATATATATTTTTAATTCTCATACTAAATACAAATGTGTTGATTGATTCTTAGGAAATTAACAATCCCTTTTTTGTAGAAATATTATGATTTAAAGATATATTTTCTTAAAAATTATTTTTTATTAGTTTTTGAATGAATATATTTATTAATTTATGCTACTTTTTGAAATATTTTTTGATAAAAATTTCAAAATTTTGGAAATTATCATATAAAAATTATCTTAGGTACAATTTTTTAATTTTTCTAAAATAATTGATTGTTTATTGAATTGTAAAAAATATCAATTTTATAGAAAACTATCATTTCACATCACGTATTTATAAAGACCCATTTTTTTAAAACTAATATTAAAATTTATTTTGTTAATTTTAATTAAAAATAATCTAATTAATGTGATTTTTATCTACATTATAATTAATTATTATATAAAAACTTTTCTAAACTTAAGAATGCAATTTTTTGGAAAACCTTTTTTTTATCACATTTTAATGTTAATTTTAAAAGTAATTTATACCACTTATAAAAATTTAACTTCATTAATTGGATTAAATGTTTAAAATGATCATTTAAAAATTAAGTAGATAGGTCATATTTATTCTTGGAAATAATTATTAGTAACCTTGGAAAAAATGTTATCACCATGATAAGTGTAAAATGGGTAGAGAAAGGTTAAAACTATGAAATAAAGATTAAAAATCACCCATAAAAATTTTTAAATTTAATTGGAAGAGTTTAATTTTACCACACTTAAGATTTTCAATAATATGTAATTTTGGTTCATTTTTTTACAAATTCATTTATATAATTTTAATTAAAGGAAAAAAACAAAAATGACTCTTTCTTCTTTTCAATTTCTATAATATTTGTGTCAATGATTAAAATATGTTTTCAATGGTTATGAATTATTATTTTAAATATGAATAATTTTTCTATGATGATAATTTTTTTTAAATTCTTAGTGAAGAAACAATTTCCTTAAATGACAACGTCAATACAGTGATTGTAGAAAGAGTTGAAAAAGAATATTAATGATTTTAGGAACATATAATGTAATATTTTTGGGTGATTTATAATGTTGAAATAAATTGTAGTTAATATATAATTTAACAGTGATGTGTAAAAATTTTATATTTGTGCTACATTACTATATTGATACTTTTAAAGGTAATTATGCCAATATTCCTAGAAATGACTTTAATGGTATTTTATGTTAAATAATATTTTATTAAATGATTTAAAATCCAATGAATGTTTAATTTTTCCAAGTGAATTGGATATGGTCTATAATATTAACCATTTTATACATATATATATATCTTTTCCTTTTATAGTAACTTTCTTTACCCATAACATGTAAACATTTTATAATCACGATATCATTAAAAAAAATTTAATAGGAGGGGTAAACTAGGAGATATGGGTTAAAACATCAACTAAATTTCTATATATTTTATTTTATGATAGGATTTAGACATACATCAGACATAGAATCTAAATATTTTAATTTAGTTCCACTATAACATGAATTTTTATTATTATTTTAATAATTTAAATAATTCCAAGGGTTCCCCTACCATCACTAATAAAAGGAAACCACATCTCATCTCTTCCTCATGCTTCTAGAGACAATTATCTCAAAAAAAACCTGATAAAAAAACTCATTAACATCCTTATATTCATTTTATTGGTTATGGTATTTTTAAAATACCATCCCTAGGTCCATATAGAGATATCCAAAGGAGTTTCTTCAATGGGGAGGTAATTGTCTTAATCAAGTGTTTTCATTTTAATAAATATTCCACCTCTATCAAATCTATCCTAACCATTATAATGTAATTAAATTAGTATATACCATATAATGAGATTTTATTATATTAATTAAATAAACTTATTTATATCTTTTTCCATTGTAACATCTCATCATCATTTTTAGGTGATACACATTGCATTTTCTTATTTTTCTTATTCCTTTGGTTATTTATTCATTTTTCCTCATGTATTAGATAGTTTTAATTGGAATGACAGTTCATGGGTGACGTATTGATTATTTTTTGAGAGTTTTATAGGTGTTATAGATGGTTGGTATGGATGTGGAAATGAACCTATAGTTTTAAGATATGCAGATAGTGCGATGGATTGTCGCTGAGGGATACCAGCCTGCCGAGGGAAGGTTGGAAGAAGGGGTTTCCTAAAGGAAACCCACAAAAAAGATAGTGGGGGTGTACATAGATATATACATTATTTATACACCAGTATTTAGTTAGCATGATGTTCAGTGAATTCTATATTTTTTAGAATCCACTAAGCTACCGACGATGGTTTTTTGAACCAACAAAGTTAGGGGTATATTTTTATTTCTACCACCCAAAATTCCTATTTTAGTTATAAACTTATCCCATTCAAACATAAATAATTACATTTAACTTAGAGACTCACGTTGGGTGTTCTTGGATCTCTTAACTGAATTCCATTATAAGATCAATGTGTTGATCAAACCCGTGTTCATCTCTTGGTATGTGGATCGTTGTTTTGGACTTTGATCCCATACTTTCTCAAACTCCTCTATTTTCTATCCATAGTTTTGATTTTTCAACGATGATATTTTTTTTGGTTATTGTAATATTTTTCTTCATGAATCCATTGAAAAATTGAGGGGTCTTGATCAAATCTTCATCCTCTGTGTAACTTTGATTCATAATTATGGCAGTATGTGTTATCTTTGATCATATTAGTTTTAGATCATCTCAATTTATATATTTATGATTTAAATTCAGTTTATAATAGATATTACTAATTCTTATTCCCCTTAGAACATCTTCTATTATCATTCACCCATGAGTGTGGTTATTACAAGAGTTTCAAGGTTGGATGTTTAATTATTAAGATTTGTGTTATAAACCTTGATTTATTTATTGTCTATATTGATTTATAAAATTGATTAAAGACATAAAAATGGTAATGATGAAATATGATGGTTTTGAATATTTTTTTGAAAATTTGTATGTCCCATTGGTTTCTTTTAATGGAAAAAATTTTAAAGAATGTTTTTTTTGTTTTCAAAAATTAAATTCACCGGGATTATATTATTGATATATATTAGGTGGTGGTTAACGATAAGGTAGGGAGTCATCCTTAGGGATGAGATCCTTCTGACAAAGCTTTTTTTTCTTGGGTAATTTTTCACCATGTTTCCTATATTATTGTAATGTTCTTCTATCAGGACTGTAGTCTTACCCCATATACTTGTTATTCTAGGTTAATGTGTACACCAGGTGGCCTACTAATCACTAAAATGGAATAAGAATCCTCATTGACCTAAAACTACATGTATCCATGGGATAGTTTTCTCCATTGGTTTTGTTTGAAATGATTTAATGGTGTGTGTAATAATACCTTTGGAAACATATTTATTTAAAGGTTCTATTGAATTGGGAAATGAGTATTTTATCAATGTTTTATGTTTAATTATACCTCTTCAATGTAATTATTGGAATGGATTGGATAATAAATCATAAGTATCAGATCACTTTTTATCATTGGTGGGTGTTCTTCACTACTTCTAATGGAATGTCCTGAATGTTTTAGGGAGATTTGGATTAAAGGTCTAGTCAAGTGGGGTCATTTATTCTAGAGATTAATAATTTTGTTTTCTTTTATATAGTGGTGTAATAACATGAATCTATTAGTGTTATCATTCTCCCAATTGTCAAGGTGTTTACTAAAGTGTTTCTGGATGACTTATTGGGTTTTCCTCTAGAGTTGGAAGTGGATTTCTTGATCAAATTAATTCTCAGAAATAAACTGATATAGATGTCTTCATACCATTTGGATCTAACTGAATTAATGTATCTTAAAATACAATAGGATTACTTATGGTCCAAGGTTTTTATACAACCAAGTGTTTCACTATGGGAATATATTCTATTTTTTCAATAATACGAAAAAAAAAATTTAATTATACATCAATTATCAAAACTTCAATCATGTAATGGTTAAGAAAAAATATACCTTTCCTCACATTAATGATTTTTTTAACTAGTAGAAAAATGGAAAGTCATTTTTTAAAACCAATCTTCGTTTAAGTTACCACCAATTCATAATTAAGAAGTCAGATATTCCTAAGAGCACCTTAAAGAGTAGGTATGACCATTTAGAGTACCTTGTTATTTTATTTGGGTTTATGAAAACTTATGCTATCTGTTTGGATTAGATGAAACAAATATTCAATAAGATTCAAGATACTTTTCATAGTGTTGATGGATGAAATATTTCAACACTCTAAGACCATGGAAGATCATGTGAATCACTCTGGGCATGTTTTGAGAATTTTGATGGGTATCCATCTTTATGGAAAAATTATCATTTTTAAAATTATTGATATATGACTTCATGTTCTTAGGATATGCGGTATTATAATGTGGCATCACAATTGATTTTGAAAAGTAGATGAATGTCTTATCCTTGGAAGAGCTAAAAAATATATTTAATATATATATCTTCATGGGGTTGGAAGGATGATATCGAAAGTTTGTAAAGGATTTCTTGATGATTTCATCACTCTTGACCACTATCAACTAGAAGGGGTGATCTTATTATGGGATTTGAGGTTTGAGGCATCCTTTCAGGATATAAAGCAGCATTTGAACTCAACACTGATTATGAATTTACTAGAAGCTGGTAAGGGATATGTAGTGTATTGTGATGCCTGAGGTTCATGTTTGGGATTTTTCTATATATAGAGAGATCATTTAGTGGTGTATGTCTAACATCAGATTCAATCTAATGTTAGAAAATATCCTACTAATAATTTTAATGTTTCATTAGTTGTGTATTCCATCAAAAGATTGAATCACTATATTTTTGGGGAAATAATCACCATTGAATTCAAACAAAAATGTTTGGGGGGTATATATTTTCTCAAAAAACCTAAACCACTAGAATATAATGTGGATGGTGTAATTAAAGTTAGTTGACATTAAAATTTATTATACACCTATAAAATGTGATGCGGTTGATGACACTCTTAGCAGAAATTTATCTTATCAAGCTATAAAGGAGGAAAACATGTTTATTACTTGATGGGTCTTTTTTTATGAAGAATTTGGGATATAGAGATGATGTGTCTAGTAATTATCTAGAAAGTAATCATATGAAATTCTCTCTAATTGAGATGATTCTTCAGGATAAAGAAGATGATTAATTATAGAGTATCATGGATTTTTTATATAGTCAGGACACCAATAATAACTATTCTCTCTCATCAGATGGAATTCATTTCTTTAAGTTCTATTTTTTTGTTCGATCATCTATGATAAAATATGTTTTGGTTAATAATAACCATTCCTTGTAGGATATCCATCCTATAACAAAAATGTGTTTAATGTTAAGAAGACTTATTTTTTTTGTCCTGGTATGAAATGAGACATCACTAAATTTTTATCTCATTTTTATACCTGCTAACAGATAATGTCGAAAAACCAAAATCATTTAGGGTTAATTCAACCACTTTCTATGACAACATCGTAGTGGGATGAAATTTTGATGTATTTAATTATTTATTTATCTCAAACTCCCCAAGGTGAGAATATATTTGGGCAATGATAAATCATTTAACAAAGTCATCTCATTTCAAACTGATCCATGACACGAATAAGGTGGAGGGACTATGAATTTTATATATAAAATAGATTATAATAATGAAATGTTTTCACATATCTAATATCTCATATTAAGAACCTTGTTTTAACTCATATTTTTGGAATATAATTCTCTATACATTGGTTTATTAGGTCAGGTTGAGAATAACATATCATCCACAGATGAATAGTAAGATAGAAATGGTTAAATAGATTGTATAGGATTTTATCCATGTCAATGTTTTGGACATTCAAGATGCATGGGATAGTCATTTGGGGATGGTTTAATTTTATTATAATAACCATTTCTAATCATGAATTAGAATGTAAAATTTATAATATTTGTATGGAAATACTTTTATATCTTCTACTTGTTGGTCTGAGGTTAGAGAAACTTCTTTGGTTGGACCAAGATTGGTTTATAAGGAAATAACGAAGATCAGATTTGGTTTGCAACATTTTTTAATGGTTGAGAGCTGATACATGTATTATTTGTATTGACATAAACATAATTTGGAGTTTTTATTTTGTGATAAAGTATTCGTGAATTATATCCTTTGATAGGTCACTAAGGGCTCAAAAAGAAAGGGACACTCAATACCAAGAATTTGGGACTATTTGAGATCATGGAATAACTTGAAATATTTCTTATAACATGGATTTACCACCACTTTTATCATAAACCCATAATGTTTCCCATGTCTCAAATAAAATGGTATCAACTAGACACATAAAATGTTCTAAATTGGGAATAAATTATTTTATATCATGATTTTTCTATGACCAGACAACCACTATGGCTTGCTTATTCGCAAGTAAAGTTTTTTATGTTGGATGTTTATACCATTAGTGAAAGTTTTTCAAAAGAATGGTTCTGATTCCCAAGAAACATGGGAACAAGATTCTCTAATGAGAGAAAAATGGACTCAAATCTTTAAAGGATAAAGTTCTTTGACTTAGAGTTATATGGATAGAAAGAAATATTATATGGAGAATTGTAACATCATGAAAATGTTTTTAGGCATTGCACTTTACATTTTTTATTATCCTCATTCATTTTTTTATTTTTTTTCCTTATTTCCCATCTATTTTTAGTTGGAATGATGGGTCTTGGGGGATGTATTGATTCTTGTTTGAGAGTTATATAGGTGTTCTGGAGGGCCGGACTAGGTGTGGAAAAGTGATGGGTATATTTTTATTTCATCCACATAAAATTCCAATTTTAATTCTTAATTAATCCCATTTGAGAATAATTAATTCCATTAAAATTGGAGACTCTCATAGGGTCTTTATATCTCTCTAAAATAAATTCCCTTAGTGGATCGAAGCATCAATCGATCCCATGTTCATCTCTTGGTGTTTGGATACTATTTTTGGTCATGGATCTACTCATTCATCCAATTCTTCTTATTTATCTCCTGAGGTTTGCTTCATCAATGACATTAATTATTTGGTTTGAGAATGTAATATTGGTTTAATTGGTTCATAATGTAGTTTATTGGTGTTCATTATATCTTCAAACATTATGGAACACGGATCATGAATTGTGGTGGTATTTTTTTCTTTGGTATTCTTCATTTTGATTCTTTTATGTTTAGAAATTTATGATTTATAATTCATGTTATATGATCTATTCTATATTCCATTGAACATCAAATTATCTAGGATTTTCATTTATCCATGGTCATGGTAGTTCTAAGTGTTTCAAGGTAGGCAGTTTCATGATACCACTTTGTGGTGTGAAGCTTGATTGATTTCTTTTCTAAATTTATTTCTAATATTGATTAAAGAAATAAAATTTGTTTTAATGAAATATGATGGTTTTCAATATGGGTTGGAAAATAAAATCTTGACTTGGTATTTTTATATGGAATTGGTTTTGAAGATGAATTGTGATATTTTAATGATGAAATTCCCCTGAATGATATTTTTTTATAATCCAAGTGGTGATTGATGACGAGGCATGGAGTAATTATCAAATATGAGATCGTTCCCCCTAGACCAATTCAAGTTGGGTAATGTGTGCAATAGGTTGCCTAATTTTTGGAAGGGCTCCATTATTGAGAGAGTAGTCTTACCCCACAGTTCTTCTCTACTTCGGTAATGTGTACACTAGGTGGCCTACACATCACTATAATGGAATATGGATCCTCATTGACTTGAATATAATTATATACATGGGATAATTTTTACTATTGGTTATCATTTAATTGATTCATGGGAATTTGTACTAAAATGATTTATAAACCAATCTTTTGAAATGTTTTTTAAATTGTGAAAGGGCTATTTTATCTTGGGTTTTTATTAAATTGTATCCCATGTTTGGTTTTATGTTATTTGATAATAATAAGTTTATTTTATAAAGTATTATTATGAAACACTTGGTGGGATAATTCCTGGATTTTTTACTCAAAACCAACATAATATTTTGGGTGTTTTTAGATTTTTTTATATCTGATGTGGGAAAGGTAAATGTGCCATAAGAAGGTGACATGTTTGTTAGTTAGAAGGGAGTGTGATTCTGGCGGTGACATTATATCACATAGAGTTTAGCATTAATGTTTTTGAGTAATTTGGTTGTTTTAATGTATTGAAACCTTTTTTTTTCATGATTTTTTATACAACTATATTATTTTTTCTATATCAATATATTCGTTTTGTTTGTCACATTGTCTTCAAGTTATTTGTGGAAGAATTGTTCCCAATTATAGTTCTTGATTCCAAGTAATTTTTTTCTAGCTTAGGGAGTTCAAGAATTTTTATAAGGCCATGTCTGAACTAGTTTTGGTTTTTGTAGGTTTCGATAACCTAGTTTTTTTTGTGATGTCCATCACAAGAGATATAAAACCATCATTCATGAAAATTTACAAACTGCTACCTCACCAACCGTTGTATTTCATTTAACATCACAACCTTTAATGAATAGTTATTCTAATGGATTTATTATATATATATATATGATATTAATGAGATAATGATGATTATGTAAATATAATATACCACCTATATTCATACCATTACAATTATTAAAAATATAATAATAGAATATGAGTACTAACATACCACTACCTCCATATAACAATGAAATTTATTTTAAAAAAACTACCTATCATGGATGGTCATCTGTGTGAATTTAATAAATGTACTTGATTTTTATAACATCACAATGATTATATAATTAAACTATTTTAATTTATTTATTCATTTTATATCCACAAATATGTAAAAATATCAATCGTGGTTACGTTGTGACTATCACCTCGCAATCTGATTCATTTTGTTTTTTTCGTGAGATCTTTTTGATGGCTGGATATAAAAATTATTTGATGTACAAAAATGATGATTAGTTCATTATAATTATTATATTAATGAATTAATAATGACCAGTTTTACAATGGTAAACCTACAAAATTCATTTTTCAATTATGAACATAACGTACTCTATCAAACCATCATGGACTTAATAGATTAAGTAATTAAATAACTCATTGAAATAGATAAAATAAATTTTATAATGATAAAGAAATAAACCTATAAAATGTTTTTATAAATTTAAATAATTAATATATGTTTATTAATAAGGAGTTAAATTACATATGTAATAAGTTGGGACTCAAATTAAGGGGTTTCATAACTCAATTTTCTTTAATTGGGTTATAACACTTCTTCATTGACTTTGTTATTCCATGATTATATGTGAATTGATATCATAATTGTTTTATAAAATAATTCCAATTTTTTATGTGTATTTAAATATTTTCACATAATCCCTTTGTTGATATATTATCACTTCAAATATTGTGATCTTTTAAAAGGTTTTCTTGTTCTCAATCTCACTTTCTTGAGACATTTTCGATGTCGTCCACCATAGTTTATTTTTATGATTTACTTAATTCCCAATGAATGAATTTTAATATATAAAATCATTTAATTCATGTGATTTTTTGATAATATCATATTATCTATTTTAATGAATTTTTAATCTTGATGTACCACAGTGGTAAAAGCTTTATTTTTCAATCTCAATTTTTCTAAATTGTTTATGTTTGACGTTCCTTTGAAGAAAATTGTATAATATTAATTTATTAAACCAAATATAAATTATTATACCATGATTTTTTTAGTTTTACATGATTTCCGTTCATTGTCTTCCATTTGGTTCTTAAGAATACAAAAGAATTTTTTAAGGAAAAACCAGCCTTGTTACTATTTTTTGTTCGAGAGCCTTTTTTTTGTTTCATACCCCTAATCTTAAAATGTTTTCAAGAATGTTCTTCTATATGAAGGAAGTATTTTTTAAATTAATTTTTAAATATATATTATTTTAATTAAAATGGTTTAAAATACATATTTTTTTCCTTTTACAAACATGTTACTTTTGGTGGATATATAAAATGATAAATGTGTGTTTTTTTAACATTTAACAAATGTATGAATTTTTCCACCATCATAACTATTATTTTCATTGATGTTTACTTTGAAAGTTTACACTGATATTTACAAACAAATTAATTTTCTTCATATTCATGGAATTTTTATTTAACCCTTTATCAAAAGAAGATTTCATTTTCCCTATTTTCAAGGAAATGTCTTAAATATTATTTTAAATGTATTTTTCAATTTTGAAAATATACATTATTTTTTCTTATGATGGAATGGGGAAATATTTCAATGATACCATCCTTATTCATTATTTTTATATTTAATATCATTTTAAATATATTATCATGGAATCTATTTCATTTCCATAGGTTAACAAAGCTAAAAAGGATTGATTGTTGTGTTGAATAGTTTTATATTGAAAAGTGAAAGCTTCTAGATGTTTTATTTATTTTATGTACTTGGAAACTTGTATGGTTGATTTAAGGGTTTTTATATTATAAACAAAGGATGAGTTCTTTTCTTATAAACTGAGGAAGAGTGGTTATGTTTTAAAACAAGTACAGACTAGTCTGTTATATCCCTATAATGAATTGGGTAAATAATTGAAGTTATCTAATTTTAAGTTACTCCTAAGAGATGATGGAATTTACTATTGTATGTTACTCTTAAGATATATTGGACTTATCCTATTTTTGGAGATTATAAGATGAATTTTTGATGTTACAGGATACCAAAACATGTTATCTATACTTTTTATAAGTTTTTAATGGTTTACTTCATCAAAATAGACATCACATGGATTACTATTATTGATTCTAATGACTCATTACTTTGTTAAATATTTATTCCATGTATCATGTTTAATGATCCATTTTTTTATTTGTATATATTAACTTATGTACTGATCATGCACATCGAACATGTTTTCATACCATTATGACCATCTCATGGTAACCAAATATATTAATTAGTTAACACCTATTATCACCATTACTAAGAATTTTAGATCAGCCTTATTATGTATATTTTTCCCATATTATAAAATAATATATAATGTAAGATATTTATAAAAGGGTTTTATGTGTGTGATGATAAAAGCTTAATGTGAAATAAAAAAATGTGGGTGTATTGTGGAAAATACTCACTTAAATACATGGGTATCATTATGTAATAGTTTTTATTAAATTTTTAATACTATAAATCTAAAAGTTACCGAGATATGTAAGTGGTATTATATTTATATTTGATGTTGTATGCTTTGTATGGATAAAATTGGGTCACATTTATAGGTGTCTTATCTATAAATATAAATATTATGATTTTATCCTTGGAATTAAGAGAATGGGTTCAAGAATATTATAATTGATATCAGAGCATAGTTTATATAACTTTTATTATTTGGATATTTTCATGTGAATTTAATTTAAGAGTTATGAATACCATAATGTGTTTATATGTTTAAGTTTGATCAAAATTTAAAAGGCATAAATACCCATTTTTGGGTTTTAATTGATGGTACTGTATAATGATTAATAACATTTTGTGAGAAATTTTATTGGTTTGAGGTATATATAACCCTTAGTTTTAACATGATGGATTATTTATGAAGAATGATATTGAATTTTTGGTGATCTAAGATGAAAGGTATTAGATAACCTTTAATGTTTAAACATCCTATAATATTAAGGTTCTTGAGGTTAATTATGATATAGGGATATTTTTTATGGAATTTTCTATGTTGGACCTTTGGTTTTATTATAGAAATTTAAGAGATCAATACAATATTTATTCATATTATGGTTTATTTATTTTGGGTATTAACTTACCCTGTGCTAAATTTTTTGGATATACTAAATAACAGATAATTATCTTTTTATCCTTGTCTGGATTGTATGATCTATAAAAATTTGATACTTTAGGCATAAAAAATCATCATAGATACCCATCACTTAGAATATGGGATGTGATAGAGGTGAAACCTTGTTAAAACATGAAACCTAAGGATAAATTACATTTAATGATTCAAAAAAAATACGATTAAGTATATTTTAAAATATTCTTAGATAGGATAATAAAATAATACGACAACAATTAAATATTTTATATTTTTTAAAATCATTTCTGATAAATTTAAGGTCTTATTTCTATGTTATTAATTTTTGATTTTGTGGACATTAATTTCTTTATGATTGCATTATCTATCACTTCCCATCATAATTAGACATTAATTTTCTTTTATATGCCAATATTTTCACATTTAACCAATGCACTCCTATTTGGAAACCTAGTGTAACAGCCCGAGATTTTATGAAAAATATTCTTTTTAATTTTATTAATGTCTTTTGTTGTACGCTACACCAAAAGGAGCTTGCAAAACACACATCCTTGACTTGCCTTGCATTACACGCAATCGCGACCTTCCTCGATAGCGTGTGTAGTACGCAATAACGAGTTTCACTAAACAAACTAGCAGTTATGAATAGTAATAACCACCTTTTAAAATTTTAGAAATTTTAGCTCTCAAAATGGACTTCATTTTTGGATTCGGAGTATCGAATTTAGCCTAAGGTGAAATTTTGGTACTTTTTGGATAACTTTCATATTCTGATGAATAGTGAAAATTACTAAATTATAATTAAAAACAACTTTTTTAATCAAAATAATTAATAGTGATAAATTATTAATTTGAGTGGTTTTAAAGTATATTTAGAATATATTTTTACAATTTAATACAATGTTGGTCATTGGATGTAATTTCACATTTAAACCAGACATAAACAAGTGTCAATCTTTTGATAGATATTGTTTCCTAAAAACACGCTATTTGTTTTAACAGCGGGATTTAATTATAAAATTAATTAATGCAACTTCTATGTTATGAATTTGGTAAAATAGACTTCATTTTTGAATTCGGAATATGAAATATATCTTAGGATGAAATTTTGGCATTGTTCTGAAAAACATCAATTTTTGATGAATAGTGAAACTACTAAGTGGTAGTTAAAAAACTAAATTTTTCATAAAACTTAATTTTACCGCTTCTGTGAATGGTATTTCAAAAATCCGAGAGGCACGGTTGATGTCAGTAAGTAAAATGTGTTTCAATGAGATGAAAATAATTTTTGGTGAATAGTAACTTTTTACTTTTATTTACCACGGTTAAAAGTAAATAGGGTAATTAAGGGTAAAAATGATATTAATATTACCCTAACACATGTCCTAATACTATTGGACAAGTGTATATCGAACCAAAACAACCTTAAGTGTAAAAGAGTATCATTTAGGCCCACTTGGATTAGATTAGGACATTTATTATTATTTAATTCAAAGAAGAGTTAAAAGAGTTAAAATCAAAGTTTATTTAATAAAACATTTTTAATATAGGGTTATGCATAAGATAAATTAGATTGTAAATATTCATTATAAATATAAAAATATTTCCTACATAATGGTATTTTATTTGTAAATTTTAGACATCAAATAAGTTAATTTATTTATGACACAAAGATGATGCAGTAATTATCTTATTAATGAAATATTGACATAATTGATATTATAAATACTAAAATAAATGTAATTTAAGACTTTTTATGAATTCCACTAATTTTATAGGTTACTATGATATATTAGTGTTGATTTAATAAACTTTTTTCAAACATATAATTCTGTTATGACTTTCACAAAAATTATATATCAAATAGTGTCAAAATTGACACAAAATGGTTTTTAAATCAAATATTATATTATTAGTTGTTATTTTATTCCTAAAAATCTAAGGTTCGGCCAAATGACTTAGATAAGGATATATATATTAATAATAAACAATTTGGGGTTCTTTTGGCATGTTATAGTAAGTGTATTAACCATATAGTGTAAGAAAACAAAAAGACACGGTAAAAGTTAAATTATTTAACTTAAAGTTAAATCTAATTGATAAGGTTAAAATAATAACCTAAACTTGTCTAAATCCTATTGGTTGATAGTATTTCGACCCATCCCCACTTTATCTTCGAAATAAGACCCTTTGGAACCATTATAAACCGATTTTGACTTTAATATAAAATAATATTTTGAGATATTCCTAAGGTGCCCCTCTCCTCCCTTATAAAAGGGCACCTCCTCCCTCTCTTCCTCACACAACTTTGAGCCTTAAAGCTCGTCAAACCCCTGCCAAAATCCCTCCTCCACTTCCCTAGTATCATCCTAGAGGTCCTGGTCTTCTTCAAAGACCATCCTTAGTTCTTTAAGTGGAGGCTAAGAAAAGGCGCGTCAAAAAGAGGTAATATCCATTACCGATCTTTTTCAATTTCTTTCTTCTTCAACTTCTTCTTCTTTAGTTATTTCATGATAAAGTAATAACATCAGAATTTCTTATATACCGATATGTTATTATAAATATGAAACAACTCTAATTAACCTTCTATCCATCCTACAGAAAAATGAAATCACCGCGCGTGCGTACGTACGGAAAACCGTCTCCACGCCGTGGTGTAATCTATTTTCCGCCACCACCTTAATTGGATGGGTATAAAAGTGTAATGAGTAACTATATATGATTATTATAAATTTATATTGATACTGAAATTGTATACATAAACTTCAACACAATTCCACGACCATGGGAACGATATCATCGCTCGTGCATACGTACGGACTACCGTCTCCACGACGCGATGAGATTCATTCTCAATGATTAACCATTCATGAATGATTATAAAGTATATATAATAAGTACTAATGAAATATATGAACTAATAATGATACTGGAATTATTTATATTTATATGTATGTCATCTACTTAATTCCATTCAATTCAATAAGGAAACGAAAACAGCGTTCATGCATACGTACGGACTACCATCTCCATGAACGGTGTATTTATTTCCATTTACTGATTTATTATATATGTATATTCTGAATATATATATATATATATAAATCATGTTTTATATTCTGGAATTAATTAATCATGATCTAAGTAATCATATGAATAATTACAAGTTAAAAACACGAACGACAAATGAGACGATTTTACCCAAAACACTACATTAACATGAATTTACAAAAGAACGGGTAATATAAAGTCATAAGTGGACCATATATGATATAATAACAATGAATATTATTCTGGAATAAGTCAATAACATGATTTAAATCATTATACAGGAGGTTCGGACACTTACAAAGCAAGTCGGACCTAAGGTAAGGGAAATATCACAATCTCATTTTTATCCGAGACTGTTTATACTTTGGTATTTACTGGGGTGTATTTTATCATACACATCCATGTTTAATAAATATTTAATATTATTTCCATCCACCTACAATTTTTTAAATCCAATTTTACCCTTCGGTGAGTTTTTAGTAAAGGATATGAAAGGAATCTTTTGTCGTTTTTCGTACGAGGTACTTTTTGACTTTTCCGACAAAAGTACGAAGAATGTTTTTTTTAACTTATACGGCATGAATGGATTTTTAAAACATTATTTTCAAAAAGCTTCCTTTACAAGTTTTCAAGTTTATTTTTAATCAACTTCTTTTAGTTTAAAATTGTATGACATGTTAAGAAAGGAAAATGTTTTTGAAGTAGAAAGGATATTTTCCTCAAGAATGGAGTTCAAGTGTTTTATCAAAATTATTTTCCATCTAAGATAATATAGGGTTCTGTTTTTATCCCTATTATTACATTGATTTGATTATGTTGTGAGGGAATTATTTTTATGAAGTCATTTACCTTATCTGATTTGTTTTATGATGTCATGATGTTTCAAGAATCCCATTTTTGTTACATGTGTTATGCGATGATGTATGACTTATGATTATGTGGCACACATAAGAAATGATTCATTATAAGATGGGTGAGACCTATATCTCCCTCCAATGCATTGGGTAAAGATTTCATATCTCATGAGATAGACATGGCTGGAATGGTAGGTTATACCGGTTCAGTGAAAGAGGACTGAAACGAGGGTGACTCGATTCAGAAAGGGACTTTGTCCACTAAGATAGTCTTGGCAATGAGTCATGACTAACAAGAAATGATTCTCTATGATTATGTATGTATGCCACAAAGTTTCATGTTTTAAGTTATGCTTATTGGGATTTCATTTCACTACTATGATTTATCCCATGTTATTAAATTATTCCCTCTTTTGCAGGTTAAGATTTCCAAAAGTTATGTTCTTATGAATATAATGTGATTGATTTTTCTTTTGTTTACCCTTACTAAGCATTTGAGATCACCCTTTTATGTTTTCTTTTCCCCAGGATATAAATAAAGGTTTTAGGTAAAAAAAGGGAAGATCTTTATGGGAGATATTGAAGATCTTTCACCACGATTAGAAGATTACGTTCCGAGTTTCCAAAGACACTGAACTATTACGATCCTTGTGTGTGTGTTTTTGTTATGTACTAAGTATTCCGCAAAAGTAATGTAATGTCCATGTACGTCAGGTTTCAGGTCTCTACAGTTGGTATCAGAGGAAAGGTTTAGTCAACCTTTGGAAACTAGAAACGTTAGTGAGATCCCTAGAGATATTTCTACGGTATGTCTAGGGATGTCCCTAAGGTTAAGTATACGTATAGGTTATAGTACTAGAACTACGCTAACGATCATAGAATTTAACCTAATAAGTTAGATATTGAAGTTACTCCCCCTTTATTATGATTTTTTCCTCTCACACTATTCTTTTTGGGTTTTAGACGATGGCTAGAACCCGAAGGAACCGTGTTGATCAATGCAATGGACAATGCAATGATTGTCCTCCTGAACAAACAAATGTTATGGGAGATGGAGTGCAAAATCTTATTGCTATCCTTACACAAGCTATGATTCATTCTGGACTTCCAAATGAGCAGAGAAAGGAACAGTATTCTATTGAGTCCTTCATGAGGTAACACCCACCTTCTTTCAGTGGGAATTCCGATCCACTTGTTGCTGAACAATGGATCAGTACCACTGAAAAGATATTTTCAGTTCTTCAATGTTTTGAACATGATAAATTCATCTTAGCAGTATATCGTTTGGAAGGTGAAGCTGATCAATGGTGGAATCTTATCAAGAATACGAGGCCAAGAGATGAAATTGAGTCCATGGAATGGGACGAGTTCAAGAACTTGTTTTTTAGTAAGTACTTCGAACAAAGATGGAGAAGGAGTTTCTTGAACTAAAGCAAAAGGATGATGAATCTGTTGGTATATACGAAGCGAATTTTACAATACTTTCAAGGTATGCATCTGGCATTATCATCCAACCTGAAAGTAAAGTTGATCGATTTTTCAGTGGATTAAAACCAAGTCTTCGAAGAGCATTAGCTATAAGAGACTTCAGTAGCTATGAAGAAATTGTGTGTTGTGCTATCAAGGTAGAAATGGAAGTTGGTGTTACATATCCATCTCATGGTTTTGACAAGAAACGAAAGATGGAGTTCAAGGAGAAATCTCATAATAATGGTGAAAAGAAGATGAATGTTTCCTTATGCACAAAGTGTGGAAAGAAGCATGGTGGAGATTGTCTTAAAGGGACTAGAAAATGTTTTAAGTGTGGAAAAGAAGGTCATCGAGCAGCTGAGTGTCGGAGTAATGGAAAAAGGGTTTCTAATGATGTGAATAAAGCAAACACTGCAGAGAACTCACCACCACCACTTCAATGCTTCAAGTGCAAGGAAATGGGGCATTATGCTAATAAATTCCCTAATCCAAGGGTTAGTGATGATCAACATGAGCAACCACTGAAGGCAAAGGACAAAGGGAAGTCACATGCGATCACTATTGGCGATATTGAATATGACAACGATGTGGTGGAATGATTAAGTGTTTATGTAATGGGATTCCAAAATAATATTGTATCATGGAGTATTGGAATATTTATGTATTGGTCTAATGTGGTATTCAAAGTAATTGAGATATTTTTGGAAATAAGATGATATGCGCATAATGAAGGGAAAACGAGAAAAAGAAATGCTTAACAGTATTCATGAGCTCATGATTGATATAAGGACTAAGTGATATCATGGTTTGAGTATATAGAATTTTGAGGATTTTGGTATGTGGAAAGTGTTAACTTTTAACTGCATTCATGTTTTCACTAAGGTATTCAAGAGAATACACGATTAAGGACTTTGAATGTTTGGAATGTGACCAACAAAACATATCTTATGATATATGGGGATCGACGATGGTGTTAAATCTCGGGTAATCGTTTTCACTATGTTATGAGAGTGGACTGCAGTATTATGGATAAGCCTAAAGATTGGAATGGATTATGTTGGACATAATTTATTATTGTTTAAGGATAAAAGTTTTTTCGATATTATTGATGGGATGTTATAGTAATATAGTTTTAGAAAAAGGACAACCTGCAGGACGGGCGACAGCCCATGGCGTCGGACAAGGCCGTGGGAATCAAACCCACAACCGAAGTGCGACTGGCCTTTATCACCTACCACTGGCCTACAGGAAGTCCCTGTTTAGTAGAAACTAGTTTTATTATATTAACCAGTATGATATATGAAGTATAAGTCCATTTTAGGAACCATATATGATTAATCTCACTATAGATCAACTTATGTATATAATTTTTGCTAACCTTTTGTTTGAGACAGATGGAATGACCCGTCATTATATCACATGATCTGATAACACTTCACGAATAACAAATTCAAATTCATTTATTTAAGAGATGAAGTGGAAATTGTTCAAGGCACGAACAACAGTGAGATTGTACCAAAATAAAGTAAGTATTTATTCTAATGGAAATTTTCAACTTTAGGGAAATGATCTTGAAAACCAAAAATGTTGTCCTAGTGATCTTATACCTGATGAATCAGATGGTACCTTATATCATCACAAATCTATGGATTTGTGATTACTGGCTTTTCCATAGCAATGTTCTCTACCACTCTCCATCAGAACATGATGGTTAGATTTCTCTTCCACATCCATATTTTCACCTATGTGGAAACCCAGTGATTAGTTTATTTGGGTAATCGTTACATTTCATACTTTAGTTTTTAAATCCAAGTTTTGGTATTCTTTTTTATGATGCGGGTTTCTATTAAAGAAACTTTCGAATAGTAAACCATTTATAACCCCGACGAATTTCGTTGGCGAAATTCATTTTAAGGGGGGTAGAATGTAACAACCCGAGATTTTATGAAAAATATTCTTTTTAATTTTATTAATGTCTTGTGTTTTACGCTACACCAAAATGAGCTTTCACAACACACATCCTTGACTTACCTTGCATTACACGCAATCACGACCTTCCTCGATAGCATGTGTAGTACGCAATACCGAGTTTCACTAAACAAACTAGCCGCTATGAATAGTAATAACCACCTTTTAAAATTTTAGAAATTTTAGCTCTCAAAATGGACTTAATTTTTGGATTCGGAGTATCGAATTTATCCTAAGGTGAAATTTTGGTACTTTTCGGATAACTTTCATATTCTGATGAATAGTGAAAATTACTAAATTATAATTAAAAACAACTTTTTTAATCAAAATAATTAATAGTGATAAATTATTAATTTGAGTGGTTTTAAAGTATATTTAGAATATATTTTTACAATTTAATACAATGTTGGTCATTGGATGTAATTTCACATTTAAACCAGACATAAACAAGTGTCAATCTTTTGATAGATATTGTTTCTTAAAAACACGCTATTTGTTTTAACAGCGGGATTTAATTATAAAATTAATTAATGCAACTTCTATGTTATGAATTTGGTAAAATAGACTTCATTTTTGAATTCGGAATATGAAATATATCTTAGGATGAAATTTTGGCATTGTTCTGAAAAACATCAATTTTTGATGAATAGTGAAACTACTAAGTGGTAGTTAAAAAACTGAATTTTTCATAAAACTTAATTTTACCACTTCTGTGAATGGTATTTCAAAAATATGAGAGACACGGTTGATGTAAGTAAGTAAAATTTGTTTCAATGAGATGACAATAATTTTTGGTGAATAGTAACTTTTTACTTTTAATTACCACGGTTAAAAGTAAATAGGGTAATTAAGGGTAAAAATGATATTAATATTACCCTAACACATGTCCTAATTCTACTGGACAAGTGTATCTCGACCCAAAACAACCTTAAGTGTAAAATATTATCATTTATGCCCACTTGGATTAGATTAGGACATTTATTATTATTTAATTCAAAGAAGAGTTAAAAGAGTTAAAATCAAAGTTTATTTACTAAAACATTTTTAATATAGGGTTATGCATAAGATAAATTATATTTTAAATATTCATTAGAAATCTAAAAAGATTTCCTACATAATGGAATTTTATTTGTAAATTTTAGACATCAAATAAGTTAATTTATTTATGACACAAAGATGATGCAGTAATTATCTTATTAATGAAATATTGACATAATTGATATTATAAATACCAAAATAAATGTAATTTAAGACTTTTTATTAATTCCACTAATTTAATAGGTTACTATGATATATTAGTGTTGATGTAATCAACTTGGTTCAAACATATAATTCTGTTATGACTTTCACAAAAAACATATATCAAATAGTGTTAAAATTGACACAAAATAGTTTTTAAATCAAATATTATATTATTAATTGTTATTTTATTCCTAAAAATCTAAGGTTCGGCCAAATTACTTAGATAAGGATATATATATTAATAATAAACAATTTCGGGTTCGTTTGGCATGTTATAGTAAGTGTATTAACCATATAGTGTAAGAAAACAAAAAGACACAGTAAAAGTTAAATTATTTAACTTAAAGTTAAATCTAATTGATAAGGTTAAAATAATAACCTAAACTTGTCTAAATCCTATTGGTTGATAGTATTTCGACCCATACCCACTTTATCTTCGAAATAAGACCCTTTGGAACCATTATAAACCGATTTTGACTTTAATATAAAATAATATTTTGAGATATTCCTAAGGTGCCCCTCTCCTCCCTTATAAAAGGGCACCTCATCCCTCTCTTCCTCACACAACTTTGAGCCTTAAAGCTCGGAAAACCCCTGACAAAATCCCTTATCCACTTCCCTAGTATCATAATAGAGTTCCTGGTCTTCTTCAAAGACCATCCTTAGTTCTTTAAGTGGAGGCTAAGAAAAGCCGCGTCAAAAATAGGTAATATCCATTACCGATCTTTTTCAATTTCTTTCTCCTTCAACTTCTTCTTATTTAGTTATTTCATGATAAAGTAATAACATAAGTATTTATTATATACTGATATGTTATTATAAATATGAAACAACTCTAATTAACCTTCTATCCATCCTACGGAAAAATGAAATCACCGCGCGTGCGTACGCACGGAATACCGTCTCCACGCCGTGGTGTAATCTATTTTCCGCCACCACCTTAATTGGACGGGTATAAAGGTGTAATGAGTAACTATATATGATTATTATAAAGTGATATTGATACTTAAATAGTATACATACACTTCAACACAATTCCACGACCATGGGAACGATATCATCGCTCGTACGTACGTACGGACTACCGTCTCCACGACGCGATGAGATTCATTCTCAATTATTAACCATTCATGAATGATTATAAAGTATATATAATAAGTACTAATGAAATATATGACCTAATAATTATACTGTAATTATTTATATTTATATGTATGTCATCTACTTAATTCCATTCAATTCAATAAGGAAACGAAAACAACGTTCATGCGTACGTACGGACTACCGTCTCCATGAACGGTGTATTTCTTTCCATTTACTGATTTATTATATATGTATATTCTGAATATATATATATAAATCATTTTTTATATTCTGGAATTAAGTAATCATGATCTAAGTAATCATATGAATAATTACAAGTTAAAAACACGAACGACAAATGAGACAATTTTACCCAAAACGCTACATTAACATGAATTTACAAAATAACGGGTAATATAAAGTCATAAGTGGACCATATATGATATAATAACAATGAATATGATTCTGGAATAAGTCAATAACATGATTTAAATAATTATACAGGAGGTTCAGACACTTACAATGCAAGTCGGACCTATGGTAAGGGAAATATCACAATCTCATTTTTATCCGAGATTGTTTATACTTTGGTATTTACCGGGGTGTATTTTATCATCCACATCCATGTTTACTCAATATGTAATATTATTTCCATCCACCTACAATTGTTTAAATCCAATTTTACCCTTCGGTGAGTTTTTAGTAAAGGATATGAAAGGAATCTTTTGTCGTTTTTCGTACGAGGTACTTTTTGACTTTTCCGACAAAAGTACGAAGAATGTTTTTTTAACTTATACGGCATGAATGGATTTTTAAAACATTATTTTCAAAAATCTTCCTTTAAAAGTTTTCAAGTTTATTTTTAATCAACTTCTTTTAGTTTAAAATTGTATGACATGTTAAGAAAGGAAAATGTTTTTGAAGTAGAAAGGATATTTTCCTCAAGAATGGAGTTCAAGTGTTTTATCAAAATTATTTTCCATCTAATATAATACAGGGTTCTGTTTTTATCCCTATTATTACATTGATTTGATTATGTTGTGAGGGAATTATTTTTATGAAGTCATTTACCTTATATGATTTGTTTTATGATGTCATGATGTTTCAAGAATCCCATTTTTGTTACATGTGTTATGCGATGATGTATGATTTATGATTATGTGGAACACATAAGAAAGGATTCATTATAAGATGGGTGGGACCTATATCTACCTCCAATGCATTGGGTAAAGATTTTATATCTCATGAGATAGACATGGCTGGAATGGTAGGTTATACCGGTTCAGTGAAAGAGGACTGAAACGAGGGTGACTCGATTCAGAAAGGGACTTTGTCCACTAAGATAGTCTTGGAAATGAGTAATGACTAACAAGAAATGATTCTCTATGATTATGTGTGTATGCCACAAAGTTTCATGTTTTATGTTATGCTTATTGGGATTTCATTTCACTACTATGATTTATCCCATGTTATGAAATTATGCTCTCTTTTGCAGGTTAAGATTTCCAAAAGTTATGTTCTTATGAATATAATGTGATTGATTTTTCTTTTGTTTACCCTTACTGAGCATTTGAGCTCACCCTTTTATGTTTTCTTTTCCCCAGGATATAAAGAAAGGTTTTAGGTAAAAAAAGGGAAGATCTTTATGGGAGATATTGAAGATCTTTCACCACGATTAGAAGATTACGTTCCGAGTTTCCAAAGACACTAAACTATTACGATCCTTGTGTGTGTGTTTTTGTTATGTACTAAATATTCCGCAAAAGTAATATAATGTCCTTGTACGTCAGGTTTCGGGTCTCTACACCTAGTTATCTATTTTTCTAGATGACATTCATATTTAACTTTCCCTATTTTCAAATAAATATTTTATTATCTGTTTTTATGATGTGAGTTTTCTAAAAAGGGATTTTAAAATACTAAACTATTTAATTTGTAACATCAAGATAAAATTATGAGGACAAAATTATTTGGGGGGTGGAGAATTTAATAACAAGAGATTTTAAAAAAATACTATGTTTAATAGTTTGTATGGAAAACAAAATTGATCTTTAATGATTATAAAATATAATTATTTAAATATGACCTTTATAACCTCGAAATTGAATTTTAAGATATGAGTATAAGTAATAAAATTATAAGATATTTTTATAAAATTATTAGAAAATACAAATATATTGATTAATTCTTAAGAAATTAGAACTTAATTTTTGTTAAAGTAATTTTATACTTTATAAATACATTTTCTTCAAAAATATATTTTATTTCTCTTTTGTGAGAAATATAATAATTAATTTTTGAAAATATTTTTAATTTTATTTGATAAAAACGATATTATTTTGGAAATTGTAATATCAAAATTATTTTAAAGGGACACAACATTTATTTTTAATGATTATAAAATATAATTATTTAAATATGTCCTTTATAACCTAGAAATTGAATTTTAATATTTGAGTAGAAGTTATAAAATTATAAGATATTTGTATAAAATTCATAGAAAATACAAATATATTGATTAATACTTATGAAATAAGCACTTAATTTTTTTTAAAGTCATTTTATGTTTCATAAATACATTTTCTTCAAAAATGTATTTTATTTCTCTTTTGTGAGAAATATAATAATTAATTTTTAAAAATATTATTAGTTTTATTTTATAAAAAAGATATTATTTTAGAAATAATAATTTTAAAATTATTATAATGGGAAATTTTGTGATTATTTTAAAAATATTATTTTTTTATTGAATAATGAAATGCACCAATTTTATATAAAACTATCAGTTCTTTTATTGTATTTAAAAAGGAACATTTTTTTCAATTTATTTT
This sequence comes from Viscum album, assembly GCA_963277665.1. Classification (NCBI taxonomy): domain Eukaryota; kingdom Viridiplantae; phylum Streptophyta; class Magnoliopsida; order Santalales; family Viscaceae; genus Viscum; species Viscum album. Next base: position 707,297,273 of record OY728126.1, on the reverse strand, counting down.
AAAATTTAATTATATTATTATGATTAAAAAATTTAAACTAATCTCATCACAATCAACATTCTTCTTAATCATGATATAGAAACATTTATATTCTTGAAAATGCATTTTTTTGTGAAATCATTCATCATCGCATTTGGAGGGTTTATTTTTAGATTAATTATTGAAACTTATAAGAATATAATTTTCTAAAATTTATTCCATTTTTGCAATAAAAATTTCCAAATTTATAAATGGGATAACTTTATTTTTGGTTATAATTAATAGTAACCATAGTAAAAATCTTGTCACTATAGAACGTGTATAACAGGTACAACATGGTTATAACTATAAAATAAGGATTAAATATCACCCATAAAATTGAATATTTTTAATTAGATGATTTTAATTTCACAAAATCTTTAAATATTTTGAAATATTTAATTTTTTGTTCAATTTTTCTTTGATAAAGACCATAATATAATTTTAAGTAATAGAAATTCTAAAATATAAATTTCTTACTTTTCATATCTATAATATTTATTTGGTAGGTATAAAAATAATTTATGAATCTTTATAAAATTATATATTTAATATGAATAATTAGTGTATATGATTTTCATTTTTTCTAATTTTTATTGGGTAAATAATTACCTTAAATGCTTATGCAATGCCGACACAGTGCTTGTGGACGCAATAAAAAAATTAAGTAAATGAATTGAAAAATTATAAAGTAATATTTTTGGGTGAGTTATGGTATTGAATTGGTTTTTAGATATATATAATGTATTAGTGAATATTTAAATATTTATATTTGAACTAAATATTTTTTAAAAGTAAATTTTATGAATAGTCCCGAAAATGACTTTAATGGTATTTTATGTTAAATAATATTTTATTAAATGATTTAAAATTATTAAATTTTTTATTATATCTTTAAAAATAATTTTAATATCCTCAAAACAAACATTACAGATTTAAAAAATTTTGTAAGTAAATATATCGTTGTAATAAATGAAATAAATGGTTAATAATATGAGAATAAACCTAGAAATTGTACTTATGTAATTATATAATTAATACAATTTTATTGTACTATATTTAAAGTACATTCAAAACAATTTGGGACTCGATGTAATACTTTTCTTTGCTCAATTTCATTTCATTGGGTTATAACACATCTTCATTGACTTTTTTATTCCATTATTATGTTCAAATTGATATATAAATTGTTCTATTATATATTTAAATTTTTTTTACATTCATTTACATGTGTGTATACAATTGCATCATAGACTAATTATCACTTCAAAATGTTATGATATTTGCAAGGGTTTTCATTGTCTCAATCTCATTTTCTTGTGACATGTTTTAAGTTGTGAACCATGATTTATATGTATATTTCACTTAATAAATCATGAATTTATTTTGATATATTAATTAATTAAATTCATGGTATTTATATAGCCATATCATATTATCACTTTTATTGAATTTTGATCGGAAATATACCAAATCGGTAAAAATCTATTTTTTACAATCTAATTTTTTTCAAGATTATTTATGTTCAAGGTTTATTTTGGGGAAATTTTATGATATTAATTTCATGAACCACATAAATATTCTTCAAATATAATTATTTTATTGGTTTACATAATTTACTATAATTTTTATCTCTTTGTTACAAAACAAGATCAAAATAATGTGTTTAAGGAACAACTAAAATTATTTCTATTTTAGTTTGGAATCTTCTCTCTTATAAACATTTGATCATTAAAATGTTTTCAATAATATATTTTTATATAAAAAAATCATTTTTAATGAAATTTTCAACTATAATTGACTTTTTTTCAATGGTTTAAAAGGAATCCTTTTTTTCATTTTCTAAATAACGTACATTGGGTTATTAAAAGAAGTTTGAAAGGGATATTTGTTTTAAAATTTTCTAAATGAATGGTTTTTATATATATCATAAATATTATATTATTTTAAATTTCTTTTATAATTTTACTTGGTTATTTTCAAGGAAAATATTTTTCTTAGTATTCATGGAATTTTTTATTTAAAACTTTGTCATAAGAAAAGGATATTTTCCCTATTCTCAAATATTTATATTAGATATGCTTGTAAATGTATTTTCAACATGTAGTAATATACTTTATTATTTTTCTATGATCTAATGGTGATATGTTACAATGATATAATCCTTATTAATTATTTTGATTTATTATTATTATTTTAAAAATATTTTAATGGAATCTAATTATTTTCCTAGAGTTAATCAAACTAAAGATGAATAATTATTATTTTTAAAGGAGTTGTTTTGAAAGGTAAAATATTATAAATTTATTTCTAATTATATGAAACTTAGACATATTTATGGATAATTGATGGGTGGTTCTATTATAAACTAAGTATGGGTGTTTATGTTAGAATCCAAGGATGAGTGGTCATGTGATATAATAAGGATGGATGAGTCTATAATATCCCACTAATGCACATGGTAAAGCAACAGACTTAACTGAGTGTAAATTACTTCAAAGAGATGAAAATTTTAACTATTGTTAGTTATTCATAAAATATATTATATTTATTCTATTTTTTATTCTATGATTAATGATATATGTTTCCAGATATTGAATAATTTTCTATATACTTTCTGTGTCACACCACGACCTTGAATACTCTCTTATTTTTTCCCTTTCTTGGTCTTAGATATTTTAGGCAAGGACTGGGATTGAGTCTCGCTTAATTTTTTTATGTTTGGGAAGATTATGTGGGGTTTTTAATATGAACGGGCACTACACGGTTAGTAAAAACCATGTGGCCAGTTCAGGTACCCTTACAGACAATCTATGAAGTGGAGAAAAGATACTGAATGGTCACACAAACTATGCGGCCTAATCATCTGGTAGGTTTGGAAACTTGGCAGAAGCTACCATATAATTTTCACATGGTTTCACAAACTATGCAGTTTAGTCATGTGGTCACTCCCTTTTTGGAAGAAATCTATAGAACATTTGGCACACAGTTTGATAAACCATGTGGCTAAACCATGTGGGCTATCAAAAAATTTTAAAATATTAAATTCTTAATCTAGCTTCTTAACCATTCAAACCATCCTTCTTGGTCGAATTTTGTGCACCAAGGGGTCACCAAAACCTCCTTTCCTTACCTCCACTATTGAATGGTTTATTCCTCAAAGATCCAAGGAATGTTTTTACAGGTTTTTGGCATTTCCCCTACTTTATTCTCTCCTCTACCTATTTCTTGGTTTCCTTTGGGGGTTTCTCACTTATCTGAACCCTAATAGATAGGATTTGGGTGTGGGTTGTGTTTTCATTAGATCTATGGTGGGAAAAGGATATATGAGGCTTATATATCTACTCCCTAAATGTTTCATTTCATTCACACTCCACCGAGAAAGGTGTTTCCATGTTTTCCCTTTTCGATGAAAACCATTAGTGTTTGGGTGTGTTCAATTAATTTTTTAACGTTATTCGAATTGTTATAACAATCATGGATGGTTCATTGTGATGTTTTATTATTGGTATAATTTATTAAAAATAGATTTTTAGTGATTCTTGTTTTTGCCTATGTGTTTAGACACTGAATGTGTTTGATAAAATGTCAATTGAACCTTTTGATATAGAATGTAATGATATGGGTGGTGCTTTACATTAGAAACGTTTTATTAAATTAATTGGATTTTTTTTGGTCTTGTGTTGTGGAATGAAGTGACTTTTATTTCATGGTTTAAATTTGTTTGGAAATCTCTTATGGCCTTTAAAAATGCTTGTTTTCACCTTTAAAAATTATACAAAACTGATGGGTTTGGTTTGAAAGGAAATTAATGGTTCTAAAAATAATTTGGGTGTTTTATAGACATAAGGAGTGTTTTATTGGATGTTGGTAGATCCATGGGTGCACAAATTGCACGTATGGATGTTAATTCAAATGAAGATGGAACTCTAAGGCACCTTTCCTTTGAAAGCTTATCTTCTCTCCTTCCTCCCATTTTCCATAAAATGGTTCTATGGTTTTAAAAATGGAGAGTGTTATTTGAATCACTCTGAAAATGAAACTATGAATGTGTTTCTTAATGTTTGGACCATTTGACCTTGAGACATGTTTTCTTTTGAGACTGAATAGAGTAAAGACCTATTTAGTAATTGAGATGTTATTTTGGTTTGTGTATGGAACTAAAGGGCCCATTTGGAATTGTAAATATAAATATGGAATTTGATATTATTTTGGATATTTTTATTATAATGTTTTCAGAAAATTCCTTTTGATATGAAATTTTAAAGGCCTGTTTGAAAATTTTATTGTTTTTAAAGAAAGGATTGAATGTTTGTTTGATGTAGCAGCCCAGTTGGAACCTTTAAGGATGTGATATAGATATGTATGTATATAGTAGAAAACTCTATAGGATGGATTTAACTTTATGTTTTATCATATAGTGGTGTCTATGTTAGGGTTAGAAAAATGATTTGGTGATAAGTAAGATGAGTCACAAGTGAAAGGGTCTCCCACTTACACAATATACTAACACCATGGGTTCCATGGCATATTTGGTAGGATGGTAGCTTTCCATTATTGATTAGATAGGTTGGTACACCATAGTTCACTAATAAGCTAGGTGGGAAATGCCACTATATTGGTCAATTGAGGGTGACTGGTTGGTTATAGATTTGGGGGTTCACCATACACAGATAAGTGGTATCAAACCGAGTACATCCATGAGTCTTTCCAGGGATGTTTTTGGACCACCCATGGTTAATTCGTGTATTTATTTTTTAATTTATACTTCATTTAATTTTAATTTTCTTAGTATATTTATTTTTAGAATATTCTTGTTATTCTTTATTTGGGTTTCGAAATAAAATGGAAATCTATTTCAAAAGTGGAAACATGGATTGAAGACTTTTCAAAAGGAAATAAATGTGTTTATTTTGGAAAAGGAAGAAAACCTATTTTTGTAATAGTATTTTAATAATAGTGTTAACATATTGTTTTGGGAAAGAAAACACATGGATTCTATAATGATTTCCTACTGAGCTCTCTAGCTCACACCCTACTTGTACAACTCGGTGTCGGTAGACCTGAGCTTTTTTACAGGTTCTTCTTTTTGGCCAGGTTCTCCTGGTTCAAATGATCACTATTGGATCTTGTTAGTCTTGTGGTTGGTGGTTACTAGGAGGTCACACTGAGATCACCATTTCAGTTTTTAGCTTGTATATTTGTATTTAGTTTTTCATTATCAATCTTTTTTTTGAATATATTTGTTTATATTCACTTGAGATTCACTTTTAGCTATAGGTGTTTGTTCTATTTAGTTTTATTGATCATGTTTATTTATTTTTGCATAAAATAATTCCCATTTATATTTTTTTGATGCTCGGTACTAGTTTCCCACCTATGGGGATCAGTAATGCCCAGAAGATCTTGCCGAAGACTGGGTCGGGTGTCAGGTCAGATGACATCCCGGGCTAGTGCATGAAAAAATGGTATCAAAGGCAGGTACTTATTATTGGGGGTGTCAAGTAGTTTTATACTAGGACTATCGGGACTCAAGAGGTAGGTACAGGAAGAACTTCATGAACCCTTTCTCATTATGATCCTCAAGTTACCAGTGGTAGTTCAAATTTTGACTCCTTGTATTTGTTTTGGATTGAGGGAAGACAATAGAGGTGATCTGATGTCATGTTTTTACATCACATGGAGTAGTGAACCATATAGAGTCTTAGTGCATGGTTCAAGGAACTTCTATTGTTATACCTTACATGGGAAATGACCCAATATGATGTTTCTAGGTTAGGAATTGGTGCAAGTTCCTTCATTCAGTGATTTGGTTTAAGTTGAATATCACATTTGTTTGGGTTTTTGTAAGTGAGTTTTTTAAGTGAAAATGGTTTTAAAATGAAAATGTTTTCTTTTAAATGGTTTTAAATAGGTAAAGTGTGTTTTAAAATTGAAATCACTTTGGTTTGAAAAGTTTTTGCTTGTTTGAAATTAGAAAAGAAATGGCTTGGTGGGACCCTTTGTATTTCTTATGTATATTTACATGTGTGTGGGTACGTGTGGGAGGTTCTTGTTGGTACACGTGGATTGAAATGGATGGAAACACATGTGATGGTCCGTAGGATTCCATGGGTGAGATTTAAAAACCTAAAGGGTTAAAAAATTGTTTTTCTTTGAGGAGTGGATTTTGTTTGTGAAAAATGGATTGTTCTTTTTAAAATGGCCTTGGAATAAGGAAGTTTTGAAAATTGATATGGAAATGGGACTTCGGAAAATAAGGTATTTTTGGTTTCATTGGTAAGTTTTCAGTTTGTGAGCCTATTATTTTGGCTCGAGGTGTTTCTTTTGGATTTTGTTTTGGTTTGATGTTGGTTCGGGTTCTATGTTCTTTGTGTTGTTTAGAAAATTCCTCCCAAAGAGATTTTGAGGGTTTCTAATGAGTCATGCCCATTTTTTTATTTTTATCTAATGTTGCCTATCTTTCACGGTGATAGAGGTCTGATATAGACAATTGTGTGACTTGAAGAGGTAGAGCGTGTCTTCAGATTGTTGGGAACTCCTGAAGTTGTTAGGGTTCAATCTATTTTAGGTTTGTTTGAGAGTTCAGCTTTGGAGGAATGGGATATAATTGACCATAAATCAATACAATTATGGATGACATGTGATGTTTTTATGTCCATCTTCATCTGATGGTTTATATCTGAGGTTGTGAATATGAGAAAGATGGAATATCTCATGAGTAACCAATAAGGCCAAGATCAAGGACTATGTTAACCACTTCACTGAACTAGTTTCCTTTTCTTTGGAGGTGGTGATATCAAATATGATGAAGAATTCTCTTTTACTTATGGTTTTATGTACAGATATCAAGGAGCAAGTCCTCTATTATAAGGAAATTAGTTTTTAGAATCTAGTGGATGAAGAATCCCTAGCTAGGTTGGTTTTTGGAGCATATGGAATTGGAGATCTGGTGCCTCCTGTTATTCATGATGGTTCCCCATCTAGAGAGGAGTGAATTCTATAGGAACCTATCTCTATGGATTCATCATCATTGGTTAGGGATTCCATTTCATCAGAATGTTCGCGTGTGTTCCACCATTGTGTCTAGTTCGTTAATTCGAAGCCTTCTTGTCACATCAACATGATAATGGGCCTTCATTTCACCTTTCTATTTCATATGGATATGTTTTGTTGGAAGTGTTTCCCAAAGAAGGGGTATTTATGAGAGAGTGTTCTCACATGATTATGAGGCAGTCGATGATTTAATCATCATAGATCCAGCAATAGGTCTTGGTGTGAAGCTCACACATAGTCATAAGTTGCTGAGGATGTGTAAAACCTATACCTATTTTTGGTTTTTGTAATTGGATGGAAATGTTTAAAATTTCATTTTTCTTGATTTACCACTATTCTAAGTTCATTATTTCATTGTAAAAGTGAGATGAACTTGTCCTATTGTAATCTAATTGTTTATTTTATATGGATGTGGTTCCTTAAATTGTTGGTTTTTCTTAATGTGTTTTTGGAAATTGTATTGGTTGGTTTCAAATATGGTTTTTGTTGTGCTCATTTTGAGGTTTTTGGGTTTTATATAGTTAATATATGGTGTCTTTGATTCATTGTTTGGGTTGATTTTCTTTTCATGTGTTCCCCTACTGCTGGGGAAATTTGGCTAGTGTGGGGAAATTTTGAGTTCTAGTGACGCTGTTGTTTTTCTCTTGCTAAGGAATTTGGGGAAGTTTTTGTTGGTATTTTCCATCTTCCTTAGTTCTCGAGTACAGTTAGGGTGTTTTTTTGGTTAGCATATAGAATTTGAGTTAGTTATCTGGGTTGCAGTTTTATAGGTCGCTCCATAGTGGGTTTCTTGTTTAAGTCTGGGGGGGTTTTGTTTGGGTTCTGAGGTTCTAGAACTAGTTGAGTTCTTGTGTGGGGGAGAACCCCCTTGTGTTCTCCCCGTATCCTTGAGCTGTTTTCTCTTCCAGATCGATTAGTTGTGAATTTCAGAGTAAATAGGAACCCTGAGGTGCCCAGTTTCACTCAGTTTTAATAAGGCATTGAATCTGGTTTTGGTTTTCCTTTGGCTTGGTGACTTTCTAGGGGATGAAAGTGTTTCTGGTGGGGATAATTTTCATATCTTTACCCTGGATACTCTCTTATTTTATCCCTCTCATGGTCTCATATCTTTTGGTCAAGGTTTAGGATTGATTCCCGGTTAATTGTTTTTGGGTATTTGTATGTTTAGATTATTTTTGGAATGTGTATTGGAACCAAACGGTTCGTAGAAAACATGCGGTCTGTCCAGGTACTCCGGCATCCAGTCAAGGAAGTGGACATTAGATGCCTCACTATTTTCACAGAGTCACATAAACTATGTGGCCTGGTCGTGCTGTAGGTCTGGAAACTTGGAAGAAGCTACCACATGGTTTGCACATGGTTACAAAAACTGTATAGTTTAGTCATGCAGTTACTCCCTTTTTGAAGAGAATCTACTACACAGTTGGTGTATTGTTTGATAAACAATGTGGCCAAACTATGCGGGCTATCAAAAAATTTGAATACTTAAAATTCATAATCTACCCTCCCACCCTTTATCCCTATTTTCCCCCTCCTTTTTGGTCGACTTTGGCACACCAAGGAGTCCCTAAACCTCTCTTCCCATTAACTCCCATCATCCATGGTTGCTTCCTCAAATATCTAAGTTGAGTTTTTAGGTTTTTTGTCCAATTCCCATATTTTTCCTCTCCTCTCCCTATTTTCTAGTTTTCCTTTGGGGGTTTCTCATTTGTCCAAACCCTAATGGCTAGGGTTTGTGTGTGGGTAGTGTTTTCTTTGGATCTAGTTTATGCTTAGGGTCTGTGGGGATTAGATATATCCCCTCTAAAGGTTTCGTTTCATTCACACACCACTGACGTTGGTGTTTACATGTTTTTCCTTTACAATACAAACTATTGGTCCTTGTGCGTCTTCAGTTAGTTTATTAATTTTTTTCACATCATAGGTGTTATAGTTCATATTAAGTGACATTTAATTTCTGTATATATAATAATTTATGGAAATAATCTACATCATGAAACCTAATAAATTCCAATATAGAGAAAAAACTAAGAACTAATGAATATTTTTGGAGCTTCCATAAAACTATAACTTCATATTCATAATACACAAATTAATTATAATCTTCCAAAATAATTCTTGAATAGTGATTCCATAATAATAGATGAAAGAATATAAATATCAGGGTAAGATAAATGAGAAAACTAACTTAGACTAAAGGATAATTTAGAACACTATATAAATAATGTTTATACATATAATATATGACCCTAAATATTACATATATGTCTATGACACCAACCATATCTTGGTTTAATGAATGAATTTCGAACCAAGATGAATTTTCATCCCTTAATTATAGTAAATATCAATTGTATTCTACTATAATGTAGAGACATCAATAATGGTTATGGTGGAATAATTCAAAATTTCAAATGAAATCCTCCCTATTTGATATTGAAATCTACTACCCTTGATGATTAATTGACCCTATAAAAATATGATTGACTACCTCCATAATGTATTGTTAATGAAAATGTTATAGGCTTCTTACAAACACAATATACTATAGACTTCTATAATGACACAAATGAAAACTCATCACTGAGTAAACTATATATGATTGAGACCATGGTATGAATAACCCTTTATCCTTATTTCTATAACACTACCACAATCTTGAAGTAACCTAAAAAACAACCACACACACTAAAGGACATAGATGAAACTACTCAAGGACTATGATAACATAATAAAATATCACTATAAGAAGGAAACCAAAGTGACTAATGCATTGAACAATAATGATCATATAGTTCTATTTATTATGAGGAAAAAAAAGGAACAATTACGCATTGATTTATTAAGGATATATATGGAAATTTTTATGAAAGGTGAAACATCATTAATTTTTAAAAATAATTTCCCAACCATCTTAGCTATATAAGATGTAAAAGTATCAAAAATATAAGAAGGGTTTTTAAATGAATATAAAATCCATGAAAGGTGGGGGACTGAAAAAAATCATCTATGAAGATAGGGTGTTGAAATTTGGAAAGATACTATTCATACATTGAATAATGGTTTTAAAGATGGGATTACTTGATGAATATCAAAGATCAAGCTTCTATATACACTTTGGAAGTACCAAGATGTATAGGAATCTAAAAGAGTACTTCTGATATATAAACATCAATTTGAAAATTTCAATCATTGTGTTAAGTTTTTTTGGTATTCCAACATGTAAAGGCTAAGATATAATTTATATAAGGTATCATGAAGACTCTCTAAATACATATTTGGTGGTGGGATAACATCAAAACAGACTTTGTCACCAGACTACCCAATACATTTAAGAATAATTATGCTATATGGTCCATTGCGGAATGAGTTACCAAGTTATAATATATAATAGAAACAATAGGGTATATACCCTTTAACGATCCTTTATGAATTTATATCGATGATGCTATAAGAATTCATAGTTCACCTTCATATACTATATCAATTTGTGACCCTCATTTCACATTAAAATTTTAATGAAGTGATTAAAAATCTTTGGAAAATGAGACAAATTTGAGCACTACCAATCATCCTCAAATTGATGGGAAATCAGAGAGGACCTTCCAAACATTAAAGTGATTGCAAAGGCTATACTCATTTGAATTATAAAGAAAATTGGACAAATAAATTCCAATAAAAGAATTCACCAAAAATAATATCTTTTATTCAATGACTGAAGTGGTATCATATGATGTATTTTATAGAAAAAGATTTCATACACAAAAATATCGGGATGCTGTTGGGGGTAGGAGGCTAGTTGGTGAAAAAATCACTCATGAAATAAATGAGAAGCTTAGAAATGTATAAACTCATATCAATATAACTTATAGATATCAAAAAATCTATATTTATAATTGGATTAAGGTCTTGGACATCCAAGCAAGAGACTGTATCACCCAATTACCATCTTTCAGTTATTTCTCATCTCTCTTTTATGTCCCCTCTTTGTTTGGGTGAATTTTGGGCTTTCTAAGGATAGAGAATATTTTTTGGCATAAATAACCTAATGTTCATCGATGTATCTTTTTTTTAATTAATTTATATTGGGTAAAAATATGTAAAATTCTTACAAGAATTTATTTTGGTGTTCAGGTTGTCCTGTGGGATTTTTATAAATATTTCAACTGAATATTCCTACTGAGAATTCTCATGTCCTAAACTAGTTACATGACATGAACCTTTTACCGAGATGGATTTGTGAACCAGTACTAATATTGAAAAGTTTACATGCCATGAAATTAGTTCATATTGTTAAATGGTCGATTAAAGTATTTTAACCGAGATTACTTTATTGGTGTATATTAATTTTTTGGATTTTATGTCCTGAACCTAGGATTCATGTCATGAAATACACATGGAATATAGTTTTTCATGCACTGAAACTCTGATTATTTTTTATTCTACATTAAACCACCTATCTAAAAACCTAGAATATCTCCCAAGGGATTTTGGGATATCCTATACTTTTAGGTTGTTTTGTTTAGAGATTGTTCATTATTTTGGTTGTGCGAAATCTCACTAGGTAAGTGATATTTCTTAATTTTCACAACAATGTCATTGATCTATGCTTTTTGACCTTTTGGCTTTATGGTGATCAATCTTCTTGATCCTTTCTATATATGTTGTGAGATATTCATAACGAGGTGAAACTTTGTGTTTTTTTTGGTGCGAAAAGTGAGTTCCTTGAGGTACATTTTTTTTATCTTCAACACAGTATTTTTAGCTTATTAATTAATTTTGAGATGTTACTATTGATTATAGGGCCCACTTTATTGTATTTTCATTATTCCATGTTGGTGGATCCCATTGTTGGAGTGTGCAATCGAATTTTGAGGTAGGTGGATCCATCTTTATCCAATGTTAGATGAACCTTGAATGCTATTATTTTTATAAACTATTTTATAATTTAATTATCATGATTTATTTATTTATGTGTGATTTTAAATGATTATTCGTGAAAATATGACTTTTCCCTTATTTTGGTTAAAGGAAAATGTATTTTCAATGCATTGTTAAATGGTTTTCAAAGCATAGTTTTGAATAAATGGTTTGGAAAATATAGAACATGGGAAGCCTTGGGTACTTAGGTGGAAGGTTAAGTAATAAGACTCGTCTATTGGTACTATTTGGGGGGGGGGTGTCACTCATGGGGTGTTCCAATGCCCTATAGTCTAGTTGTTCTTGGGACTTGTTAGACCCATTTGGAGGTTCACTTGTTTAAGTGTCCCTATACATTATGTATTTGATGCATATGTCTTGATAATTAATTAGCACTATTGTCTATGGTGGAGCTACTAGTGTCCTAGATTTCATGATATATAGTGATCGCTGGTGTAATTTACCTATAATTAGTTTTGAACTACTTTTTATTTGATATGATATGTGATACCTACATTGATTTCTTAGATATATGTGATATCATTTGAAAATATTTTTCCATGGTTATTTGGGAATGTTAAAAGAGGTGATTTATATACCTTGAATTTGATATAAATTTATTTAAATGATTATCATGCCTTATTTTATTTAAAATTGAGCATTGATCAGATTTTTTATAAGTAATTTTTATAGAACACCTCATTGAGTGATCCAATTTAGCTCAAATCCTATTCACCCCTTCAGTGGGGACTAGACCTTGTTATGTATTTTTATGTACTGAAAGGAAATGTTCTAAAATGTGGTGGTGAGGTCTTTGTCAGCTGTGTCTTGGTAGTTAGTGGTTAGATAGTGGTATTTTATCCACACTATTATATGAATTATATATTTTAGTTTAAGATATCATTTTATATTTAACTTTCACATTTTAGATTTTTTAGTGACATTTGAGTTTTATAACTTATACTATTTCATTTTTTCTATGACATATAGTTTTTGTTTTACTCTTCAACTATTTATTTAGGCAGTGTGTATACATGTATGTCATCTTTTATGCTTCAGGTTGGGGGAAATAATTCCCTTTGGTAGTTTTTTATGCCCAGGTGATGGTCACTAGTTTATGGGGATCAGAAACACCCATTGTGTATGTGAATTGTCAATTCAAGTACCAGTTTGTGAGGGTATAATGGTCAGTTTATCACTGTTTGGTATCAAATCATGTTGTACCCAATTTTGGGACATTTTTTGACTCGATATATGATTTTCAAGACTCAAGAGGTAGGTTATGGTGAGTTATTCTCCATCTCATGTCGGGATGAGAATCAAGGTCCCATGGGATGTTGGGATGTATGTCTCCTATTTCAATTTATTAACATTAATATGTATTTTCTTATGTTTTTCTGGTTATAATTGAGACTATCCTATTGTACAATAATTTCATCCATTTTTGTGTACAATAGTATCCCTTCAAGATATCTTCTATGGGTTATTTTAGAGGGTGAGGTGGATACTCCCCAAGGTAATCTTCCACTAGATCAAGATCATATTGAGTCTATCATGTAGGTAGTTCATGTTATAGACCAATATGTAACACAAGTTAAGAATGCAGTTGTTGAGATAAAAACAAGAGCTTAAGGAGAAAGGGATTGATCAGAAGAGTTATTATTAGATGATCCACAATCCAATAAGGGTAGAAGTGATCTCCAATAGGTAGATGACTGGATAGAAAATATTGATTAGATATTTGAATTCTTAGACACACTTGATAATATAGTGGTATGTTATGCAATGTTTATACTCGAGGGTCCCTATAAGTGATGATGGGATTAAATTGTAGTGTAAGATATACACATGGTCTTAGAATGGAAGGGTTTCAAGAACCAAAAAATTCAATAATTTTTTTGCAGAGTCATTCATAGTGGTTTGGTCTCTAGATTTCATCTCCTTACAGTAGTGATAGCTTTCAGAGTTAGCGTACACCAATCATTTTGTGAAGAATGTTTTTTTCTCCATAGGTTTTAAATAATAACCTACTGAAGGATTATAAGTATCTATAGTGTTTGAAACTAGATACCAGGTCATAAGTATTTATACTAAAGATTCCTACCTATGTAGAGATATTAGATAGGGAATTGATAATTGAGATGGTTGTGGCATGTAAGTTTTGTTATTTTCCCCTTATCTTCCACCCAATAGAAGGATTAATAGAACAAAGGGGAGGAAGAATAAGTGGAATGATCATTTAAAGAGTGGTGGGGGTGGTTCTTAGAAGTTGGCTGCCGCTTCAACTTTAGTTATATCCAATAGTGTGACTTTGATCTATTATTAATGTGACAATTTTGGGAACACCCGATATTATTTTTCCTCACCTATGAAGTTGTGTAAAATTTATGTACTCTTTGTCTATTTATAGTGTTTCTATAAATATATGTCTATGACTTGTAATATTGAAGAATCATTATATTCATATGTTATTGTGGCACAATCATATGCCTAAAATTCTATCGAGCTTAGCCATAGGCCCTAAGATTGAAGCACCTTCACATAGTGGTTGAGTTTCTGGTGGAGAGAGATAGTGAGTGGTACCATATATATTTCATATTCAATAGTCACTAACTTATTTGATACATATTACTCATGCTCATTTATATATTTCCTTTTTTGGATATTCATTAACTTCTAATGCAACTCATGTACTTTGTTACAGAGTTAGTGAAACCTCTTGGAAAGAGAGAAGTGAAGGGGTTTCAATATCCTTATTTTTCACTATCGATATCTAATGTAGAGTTAGTATAGGATTTACTTATTCTTGATATAAATATATTTGATGTTATCATAAAGATGGATTAACTTATTTCTCATCATGATGGGGTTGATTATTTTCATTAGTGTGTCTCAATCCTTGTGGATGATTGGAGCTCTCAAGTGTTTCCGAGAGAGTAGGATATGAGGTATGGTTGCACAAGACCTTCACACCCTGAGCTCAAAAGTTTTTTATATTCTATTTTGTTTGATACCGATGAAGTTTATTTTTTGGGTAATATACCTATGGTTTAATGGATTTTCCTTATGATTTCCTAGACTATTTATCAAGTCTTCCTACATAGAAGGAAGTAGAGTTCACTATTGATCTAGTTCCAAATATTCAGTCGATCTTGATACCCTATTATCGTTTGGAACTAGTGGTAATAAAATAACTCATGATTCAGTTGGGTGATTTGATGAAAAATGATTTTGTTATCCCTAGTGTTCCGCTTTGGGTAGACCCAATGCTCTTTTCTAAGAAGGCTGATGGTTAACTCCAATTTTGAATAGAATATCATAATTTGAATCGGGTAATAGTTAAGAATAAGTATCCTTTTCCATATTAATATGATTTTATTGATTAGTTAAAGGTCAAAAATAGGTTTTTAAAGATCGATCTTCAGTTGGATTATCATCATGTCAGAGGTTGGGAGTTCGATATACCAAAGATGGATATTAAGAGTAGGTATAGGAATTAAAAATATCTTTTGATTCCATTTAACCTGAATAATTCAACCATAGTATTTATGGATTCAATGAATCATATATTCAATTAGAATATTGACACTTTTGTGGAAGTGTAAGTGGTTGATAATTGGTTTACTTGAGATTTGACCATGATAATGATCACCATTTGAGTTTGTTTCTGGAATTAATGAGTAGTCACCATTTTTATAGAAATATTTTGAAATATATTTTTTTATTAAAAGAAGTGTTGTTCTTGGTTAACATGATTTCTAAGAATGGATTATCAGTTGATCTAAAGAAGGTGAATGATTTCTTGTTATGGGAAGAGATACATAATGTCTTTGAGATTCAAAGATTCCTTAGTTTTTCTAGGTACTACCAATGGTTTGTCAAATATGTCTCAATGATGGAATCACATTTGACTTCTATTACCATGAAAGGGGTGAGTTCACGTGGGATGTGAAATTCCTGTAATATTACAATGAACTGAATTGTATTCTAACATTAGATTGTATTCCAATATTTTATGAGACCAGTAAGGGCTATGTGGTTTTCTATGATGCTTCTAGTTCTTGTTTGGGTGACATTATTTTGAAATAGTGACCATGTGGTGGCGTGCATCTCTTGGAAGCTTTGATTGCATGAGAAGAATTACCCCAAAAATGATTTGGAGCGTTCCACTGATATTCATGAATATAAATATTGGTGACATTAACTTTTTTTGGGGAGGTTCACAATCTTTTCTGACCATAAGAGTTTGAGCTATATCATTTCTCAAAAATATTAGAATATTATATAGAGGCATTGGGTGGAATAAATTTAGACTTTTTAACTTCAGTATCACTTAGAACCTGGTGAAGGGGAATGTTAGTGTAGATTCTCTCAGTGGGAAAGTGCCATCACATGATATTCTAGAATCGAAGGAGGAATGGATCCTTATGGGAATCTTTACTCAGTTACAATTAGATGCTCATGAGTGTAGGATCGAAATTGTGATGGAGATGCTCAATATACAAGAGGGGGGGGGGGTGAATTGTATACTTTAAAAAAAAATTTGGAACCTTTAAATTTAGTTACAAATAACTATGTTTTCCTTAAGCAAAGGAAAGGGCTAAGTTTAACAAAGTTAAACTAAGAAAATTCACAACACCTTTAACACCGAATGCGAACTTGGAAAGAGATTCCGAAGGTAGGTTCCGGAAATATGGTTCCGGATATTGAACCTTAACAAAAGTTACAATATGAGATTCTACCTTAAAGCGTATAGAATCTAAATGAAACAGAGTACAAGTAAGGAAGTATAAGAAAGTTATACTTTCCTTATAATACAAAATGCAGCGGAAATAAACGAGTAGTAGAACTACTGGTAACAAGATAATAGTCTTTTATCCCAAAGAGAAGGGTATCCAACAACCTTGGATAAAGGTCCCTTGATTTATAATTTCAAGAAAGTCTGTCTTACCCTCACAAGGGTAAGCCCTCGATACGAAGATCGGAGTGTCTCTGTCTTGCTATCCCCGCAAGCCCTCAACTTCAAGGTAGTTGGCAACCTCTGTCTTCCTCAGCAAGGAAGCCCTCGAACTTCAAGGTAGTCGGCACCTCTGTCTTCCTATCCCCGGAATCCCTCGAATGTAATCACCAACATTCAGAGTCGCACGAAGCTCTGAGAGTTAATAAGAGCATCTCTCTCTAGAAATCACTTCAAGTATGTAATCACACGAGTCGAAGATCAGTCAGCCTTTCAGCCCAGAGATCTTTCAAATGAGTTCCTATTTATAGGTAAGGTCGGATCCTTCTCTAACAGTCATATTTTCCTTAAATATCAGCGGGACCTGTACACGTGTCACTTAGACAACAGTTAGTTTATAACAAAATAGACGACACCGTTTTATATCAAAACAAGTGTAACGGAATGTACGACATCGTTTTAATTCAAACTCAAAAGTTCGGAATGAAAGCTTCAGAGTGAAGATTCGGAGTGAAATGGAAATAATAAATAGTAGACAAAATTATAGAAATGTAAGCAGAATAAAAGTTCGGAGTCTAACCAAAATATTTTTCGGAGTCTGAATTAATTCAGAGTGTATAAAACAAAGATAATCAGATTATGTTTAATAAGAGAATTTGGAATGAGAGTTCGTCATCAGGATTCGTAATGAGAATTCATCATCAGAATTCGTAATGATAATTCCTCATTAGAATTCGTAATGAGAATTCCTCATCAGAATTCGTAATGAGAATTCGTCATCGAACTTCATAAGAATTCGTATCCTGAATATGGATTAAAACCGTATCTGGCATTCGGAATGAAACTTTATCACAGTTCTCATTCTGGATTTTGGAGTGAAACTTTATCACAGTTCTTATCCAGAATTTGGATCTTAAAAAAGAATACTTCATATCAAAGTTTCAAGCAATTCCTAGAAATAGAAATGAATCCGAATCTCATACTTAAGAAAAAACTAGATGAAAATATAATAAGGATAATTTTTCTTATAAAAGCAATTTTACTTAAGAAATCAATTTTCCTTAAGAAATCATTTTTCCTTAAGAAAGCATTTTTCCTTAAGAAATCATTTATCCTTAAGAAAGCATTTATCCTTAAGAAAACATTTTTCCTTAAGAAATCATTTTTCCTTAAGAAAGCATTTATCCTTAAGAAAGAATTTATCCTTAAGAAATCATTTTTCCTTATAAAAGCAATTTTTCTTAAGAAAGAAATTTTCCTTAAGGATAAGGTGTTTGTGATTTTCAAAACAAGAAGGAATGGAAAAGTCATAAGAAAAACCTTATTGACTCAACAATCTCCCCTTTTTTGTAAAGTACAAACATCCATATGAAAAATAAATTCTAGGAAGAAAGAAAAACATTAAAGCTTATCTCCCTTTGCTTTAAGGATATTGATGAATACGACTAACTCCCCCTTAGGCCTTGAAAATCTAAGGACCGTATTCAGATTTCCGGAGTGACATTTTATTACGAATGAGAAAGTCTAATTTAATAAAAAAACTCCAACTTAGATAGACTCTTATTAGAGTTCTTTTTCCTTAGGGATCTTTTCCTTCTCCCCCTTTGATAAACTCTCATTGGAGTTCTTCTTTTTCTTAAGGATCTTTTCCTTCTCCCCCTTTGTGATTTTCAAAATGAAATTGAGGGAATGAAAAAAAAAACAAAGTACCTGAAACATTAGTAGTAACAACAAAAGAAACGAGAAGCACATTTTTCATTAGATTTGAAATGTCGGCAAGAAAGAAAACTAGATACAACAAAAAAATTGGATTTGGTTATTTCGGATCTTTTTCCTTCGAAATGAGCCCCTTAAGAATTGTCTTGATCTTCTTCAGGTCTTTATGATCTTTTTCAGCTTGCTTCTCTAAGACAACTATTCTTGCGTATTGAGCTTCAATCTTTTCTTCTTAGGCTTTCAGCTTTTCTTCCTGATCCTTCATCTTCTGTTCAAACTCAATCCGATGATCCCTTTCAAATTTCCAGTTCTGAGAAACAGAGTTCAACTTCCCATTCAAATATCTGACATCTTGAATCCGGAAATTATTTTCATCTGTCAGCATCTCTTCAAAGGATGAAGTTAACTCATTTATCTTCCTATCCTCAGTTTCACAATCATATTTAACATTGTCTTGAAACTCATCGAATAACCTCATCTCTACAACAGTCTTCTTAGACCAATTTTTCATCCTCTTGCAAGATTTTCTATGAGCTTCGTAGCCAACAAAGAAGGTTTTGAACTGAGCCTCAATCTCAACGCACTTGTCCATAACCATAGATACAGAGTCAGTTTTCTGAATCAAAGCATGTTGGAGCATCTGACATCTTGAATCAATACTTGAGAAGGTCGGAATGGATCTTACCAACTTCTTTAAAGAATAGACAACAAAGTCATGCCCCACCGAGGATGACTCCGAATATGAAACTTTGCTTGGAGAATTTTCTTCCTCAATAAGCTCCAACATCCTTTTAGATGAATCCCCATATTCTCTTTTCTTGCTAGCCACTGATTTGAGAGTCACAAAAAGGAGTTTCTTTCCCTTGTCTTTTTTCAGAATTGATTCTTGATCAGGGGTTTTCTGCTCGCCAGTAGACACTTGAACAATATCATCAACAACTTTTTGAACAACATCCTCCTCATTCTTATCCTTCTCTGGAGTTACTAACTTGGACGATTCAGCCTCTGATGTTCGGAGTGACAGGTGTTCCAAAGGAGACCCCTTATACTCATCTACTTCTTTCAATAAGTCTCTTGCTTCACCACTTGCTTCAGCAATTTCTTCTTCCTCTTCCACTTGCTGAATCTGCTCGAGTTTCTCAACATGCTCAGCTCTAGTCTCTTCCGGAAAATCAAGGTTTCTTCCTAGAGTCTCAGGTAGAGATTCCAGGGAGAAATATCTCGGAACTGGAATGATTCCGGATACTATCTCATTAAACTTTAACAACGCTTGGACTGCCTCGGCTTCTGACATCTTCTTCTTGAGCTTCTTCTCCTTTACTTGTTTTTCAAGCTCATCAGCAGTTCTCTCCTTTAATTCCTTAGCTTCCGCAGGGTCCAATCCGAACTGAGGATCCCCTTCTTTACTTTTCTCTTTATCTTCTCTCCACTTCGCAACAACCTCATCAGGGAAGGCTTTCTTCTTCTCTGGTTTGGGAGGTGCAGTTTGAGCTTCCTTAGATTTAGGATCTTCAACTTTAGCTGCAACTTCCTTCAACTTTCTTTTCTTTACTGGTTTATATGATTCCGGTTCAGCAGCCTTCGGAGCCGCTTCTTCTTGATTAGGCAGATCGGATAACTCACCAGTCTCTTTGTTGAAGGCCACATCCATCCTCTTAAGGGTATCATCACTGACCAAAATAATTTTGCGAACCCTTGGCTTAGATCTGCAAGTTTCCTTGAAGGAATCAAGGCACCAAACTATCAACCTCGATAAAATTGCTGGGTACATTACGATCTGGACTCTGAGATTTCCTTTCTTAAGATTCTCAATGGTTATAAGAATGTGCCTCATGAAGTTAAACATCCTTAGATTTATTAGGAAATCTAAGATATAGATCTCACTCTTCTTCAAGATGTCTTTATCACCTTTCCTCGGTACGATAAGACCTTGCACCCACAACTCTAGAATCCGGAAATTTGTGGGCAAACTAGCAATCTTTGGAGATTTGTCATCTGAGAGTCCGAGAGTTTTCAAGGCTTTTTCTTTGTCAAAGCTACCCTTAGAATCCGAAAAAATGTGAGATATAATCTCGGATTCTCCTTCATAGGACATCCCTACCATGCTTGCTGCCTTGGTATAAGAAAGTTTGTAAGTCTTACCATAAGACTTAAAAGAAAATTTCTCCCCATTATCTTCCTAAAAGAAGGAAACTGTTTCATAGAACTCAACAAGTATCTCCGAAAAATCATCGTCTTGGTTCCCCGGTTTGGATACAGCAATATCTTCCCAGCCATTCAACTTAATGTTCTTTGAAATAAGAGAATCATAGTTGTTGAAGAAATCCGGATGGACTAACCTTTATCTGTAAACTAACCATTGTGAAATAGGCTTGGTGGATGACATTTCTTGAGACGCTAACTCCGCAGACATTCGGATCTGAAGCCCTCTGAGAAGTTTGGAATGGAGAAATCTGAAGTTCGGAACGGCTTTAAAATAGAGAGGCAGAGATTCGGGATGCGAGAGCTTGAAATCGATGTGGGACGAGTATTTGGGTCCCCTTTATATAGTCAATGAGATGATGGTTCAACTTACACGGTTGATCTAACGGTTGGGATAAGCTGAGATCAGATCTGACTGTTGAAAACTTGAATCCGATCTTTTTGAGGTTTTTATTAAAATAAGGAATTAAGAAAACTATAATTCGAAAACATAATACAAGAAAATTACATCAAGTAAAATATGACTACGAAAACTTGAGTAAGGTAATCATACCTTTCGGATTGGCTTAGGAGGATTATTCGTAATGGGTAATATAAAAATGACTAAAAAAAACTTTATTATGAGAAGACAGAGTTCGCAAAAATTTACTACGGAAAATAAATTTAGTACGAAAAACTCATTACGGAACACTCATTACGGAAAACTCAGTACAGAGAAAAAAAAACTTAGTAAGGAAAATTTAGTAATAAAGATTCGGTACGAAAATCTCATTATGAAAATACCAGTACAAAAATTTTCTTTTCGGAAATTTTCAATATGAATACTTCCATTCCAGAAGTGTTCTGTACGAAAATTTCCATTTTGGAAAATTGTAGTTCCGGAGATTCCATTCTGGAAATCTTCGTTCCGAAAAGTTTTAAAACAAACTTTGAAAGACCTTGTTATTCTATCAAACAAATGTACTCCCCCTATGAAAAGGAGTTTATTGCTGTAAGGATACTTTTTCAACAAGAAGTTACTTAAGGAGGATTACCTTACAGTTATCATCCCTAAATTCTGTTTAATATATTCAAATCTATCAGAAGGAAAAGATTTTGTGAAAATATCAGCAAGTTGATCTTGCGTTCCAATAAACTGAAGAATAATATCTCCTTTAAGTGTGTGATCCCTAAGAAAGTGATGCCTAATATCTATGTGTTTTTCACGGGAGTGATGTGCAGGGTTCTTACTAAGGGCAATGGAACTTGTGTTATCACACAAAATTTGAGTTTTGGTAAAGCTCAAGCCATAGTCTGTGAGTGTGTGTTGCATCCACAACACTTGAGCACAACAACTTCCAGCTGCTACATATTCAGCTTCAGCAGTGGATAGTGCTACAGAATGTTGCTTCTTGCAGGAACAAGAAACTAATGAATCTCCTAAGAAATGACAAGTTGCAGATGTACTTTTTTTATCCATTCTACATCCACCAAAGTCAGCATCAGAAAAGCTTTTTAGAACAAAATCATTTCTAGAAGTATAAAATAATCCTAGATCCATGGTTCCCTTAAGGTAGCGAAAAATTCTTTTTACCGCCTTTAAGTGAGATTCCTTAGGATTGAATTGATATCTTGCACATAAGCATACTGAAAACATTAAGTCTGGTTGACTAGCTGTCAAGTAAAGTAAACTTCCTATCATACCTCTAAAAGATGTTTGATCTACTGGTTTCCCAGCTTCATCAAGATCTAAAGAGTTTGAGGTACCAATATGAGTACTTAAACTCTTAGTGTTGTTAACTCGCCCATCATACTCATTTCAAACTCAGATTTCATTAGACTTGCGAAAGAGTCGGTCAAAGATTGCTGAGTTGAACCAAATATGATGTCATCAACATAAATTTGAACAATCAAAACATTTTTCTTATCTTTCTTTATAAAAAGGGTTGGATCTGCATTTCCCTTAACATATTTATTTTGAAGGAAAAATCTAGTAAGTCTATCATTCCATGCTCGTGGGGCTTGTTTAAGGCCATACAAAGCCTTGGTAAGTCTAAAAACATGATCAGGATGTTTCGTGTCTTCAAAACCAGGAGGTTGTTCAACAAAGACTTCCTCTTGAACATAACTGTTAAGAAAAGCACATTTCACATCCATTTGGAAAAGTTTGAAATTAAATAATTCTGCAAAGGCAAGTAAAATACGGATAGATTCAAGTCTAGCTACTGGAGCATAGGTTTCTTCATAGTCTATTCCTTCTTGCTGATTATAGCCTTTAGCAACAAGTCTAGCTTTATTTCTTACTATGACTCCATTTTCATCACATTTATTTCTGAAAACCCATTTTACTCCAATAACAGAAGTTTCCTTAGGTATTTCAACCAAGGTCCAGACTTTATTCCTTTCGAATTCATTTAGTTCATCTTGCATGGATTTAATCCAATCATCATCACCTAAAGCTTCATCAGTGCTTTTAGGTTCTAATTGGGAAAGAAATGCTAGATGTTCTACTTCATTTCTTAAGGAACTTCTAGTCCTCACAGGTTGATTTACATTACCAATGATAGTATCACTGGGATGATTCTTAAGAAACACCTGATTTGGGTTTTGTAAAACATGTTCATCAACATAGGGTAGAAAGTCTTCTGGGGTAAATGATTCAGTAATATCTTCTTGAACATTATCCTTATCAGAAGGTTCTTCTATCAAAGGTTGACAATCAGTTTTTGAAAACACATCCGAGGATGTAGGTAGGGATGGTTTAAAAACAAAAGGATCTGACTCATCAAATTTTACATGTACTGTTTCTTCAACAGTACAAGTGTTTTTATTAAAAACTCTATAAGCCTTAGATGTTGTGGAATAACCTAAGAAAATTCCTTCATCAGATTTTGGTGTGAATTTATGAAAGTTATCTTTAGTATTCAAAATGAATACTTTGCAACCAAAAACCTTGAAGTAGTATAATCTTGGTTTTCTACCATTCCATAACTCATAAAGAGTTTTATTAAGAAAAGGTCTAATCAAAACTCGATTTATAGTATAACAAGCAGTACTTACAACTTCAGCCTAGAAATATCTAGCAATAGAATATTCACTCAACATGGTTCTAGTTATCACTTGAAGAATTCTATTTCTTCTTTCAACTACACCATTCTGTTGAGGAGTTCTAGGTGCTGAAAAATTGTGAGTAATACCTTTCTTACTACAAAAAGTTTCAAAATCAGAATTTTGAAATTCTCCTCCATGATCACTATGAATAGTTTTCAATGGAAGGTTTTTTTCATTTTTAACTTGAGCTCTAAAACTTTTGAAATAAGAAAAATCTTCAGATTTCTTTGCTAGAAAATAAACCCAAGTAAATCTAGTGTAATCATCAACTAGAACAAACACATAGTATTTTCCTCCAATACTTCCAGTTTGTGTTGGACCAAAAAGATCCATGTGCACTAACTGTAATGCATCGGTTGTTGAGACTTCACCTATTTATTTAAAACTAGATTTATGTTGCTTACCATATTGACGAGGATCACAATATTTAGAAGAATCAAATCTAAGCTCCGGTAGATCCTTAATTAGTTTCTTCTTAGAGAGTTTACATTGGTTCCTAAGGTTACAGTGTCCTAGTCTTCTATTCCATAACCAGGAGTGATCTTCCATTGCACTTAGACAAGTTAAATCTTGGCTTCTGAGGTCTTATAAGTTTAAGGTGTAAACATTCTCTTGCCTATTGGATGAGAGAATAAATTCTTCCTTGGAATTGTGAACTAAGCACTTATCATTCCTAAAATTCACAAGGTAACCTTCATCACATAACTGGCTTATACTAATGAGGTTGTGCTTAAGACCTTTAACAAAAAGAACATTTGAAATCAAGGTTTTACTAAGAAGAACAATATTACCAATACCAAGAATCTATCCCTTAGCATTATCTCCGAAAGTAACCTTTCCTCCTTTCGTTTTGATAATCTTTTCAAAATATCTTTTGTTACCAGTCATGTGCCGGGAACATCCACTATCCATGTACCATGTTTTATTTCTAGTACTCTCTTTATTTTCCTGAAATCATGAAGAAAATTAGACTTTCGGAATCCAAATTTGTTTGGATCCGATATTTCCAGATAATAAAATTTTAGGAACCCACATCTTTTTAGAGAAGTAAGCTTTGTGAAATCCTAAAGATTGGGTTTTGTTTAAGGAACAATTCTTTGCCCAGTGACCACCACATTGACACTTGGTACAAAATGGGGCACTTTGAGGAACAAAATAATTGTTACTGAAAATTGGTTTTGCATGGGTATAACCAAATCCGGATTTATTTCTTAAAGGTCATATTTGAGAATACATTTTATCAAAATTTTCCTTACCATGGGTAAAGTTTGATAAACACTTCTTTAAGGAAAAAATTTCAGACTTGAGTTTTACAACCAAGTTTTTATCCTCAAAATCATTAGTTTTTGAACAAGATCTAGGCTCAAAAACATTTTCATTAGAAATTATTTTTTCTAATTCTTTAGACAGTTTGTTCTTCTCAGAACTTACTTCCTCAAGATTCTTTGAAATACTTTGAAAATCAGTATTTTTCTTATCAAGATCTTTAGAAAGATCTGATATCTCTTTTATGAGAATAGAATTCCTAGAGTTTTCCTTATCAAGTTTTTTATTGAGTTTGGAATTGTCAATTTCAAGAAGTTCAGCAAATCTAGATACTTCTTCATAAGTAGGTAAAGTATCTTCCTCATCAGAAGATGATTCTTCATAAGAAGAGTTATAATACTTACTATCATTGGAATTTAAAGAAACATTGGTCAATGATTCATCATTTCGTACCTTAGCTATAAAACAATGATTATCAATAGGTAATCTGGCTATAAGACCAAGATTCTTCGGTCCTGAAGATTCATAATCAGAAGATTCATCTAAAGAGTCACCACCACTTGCACTCCAGGTGTCATTGGCTTTCAAAACTTTCTTAAATTTAGCTTTATAATATTTCTTTCTGTTCCTGTCTGAGTGCCTTTCTTTTATTTCTTTCTTTTTGAGCATAGGGCAATCTGGTCTAATATGTCCAGCTCTTTTACATTCATAACATGTAAATTCTCCATCCTTCTTATCTTTCCTTTCCTTTTTATTATACTTTGATTGGAAATTTCTCTGGCCAGCTATCTAGTTCATCCTTCGAGAAAGATTTTCTAGTTCATTTTCTGAGACTTCACTCTCACTAGATTCTGACTGGAAAATAACTTTCTTAGACTTGGATCTGGTTACTCTCTCAGGAGTCTTAGCTTTCATCTGATTTGAAGTTGTAGTAAAAGCAACAGTACCATTTCCATTATTCTTCTTGATGTTATCTGCATCTCTCTTCATTATGGTTTCATGTTGTAGAAGAGTTCCAAAAAGCTCATCAAGAGAGATCTGAGTGACCTTCCTGTTTTCATCTATAGCTGTTCTTTTGGATTCCCACTCATTGGGCATAATATCAATTATTTTATCCACAAGAGCTTCATCATCTAAACCTTTCTCTCCCATAGATTGTAGGCTGTTGACTATAGTCATGAATCTCTGTTGGACTTTACATATTGGTTCTCCATAAGGAAAGTTGAAGCCATGATATTCAACTCTAAGCATAGCTCTTCTAGTCTCAATCACTTTAGAAGTCCCAAAGTGTGTAACCTCTAACTTCTTCCAGATATAGTTAGCTGCTTCACAAGAAGAAATTTGGCTATATATATTCCTGGTTATTGAACAAAGTAGAGTATTGCGTACCTTATAGTTGAGTTGATATTCTTGCTTTTCCTGGTTAGTGAAAGTTCTAACTTCCTTGTCAGGAATTTTATAATCACCAGTAAGCATTACAAAATTGTCCACTCCAGTGTTGATAACAAAAGTCTTCATTCGATCTCTCTAGTACTCATAGTCATTACCATCAAATATTGGTGGTATTGTAGGATTTAGATTATCAATCGAACCAACATTAATTCCTGCCATACTAGAACAACCTTTGGCACACAAACTTGTTAGTAGAAAATGTTTTGTTATAACAAAGTTCGGAATGAGAAAGTTTGGAATGTCAAAGTTCGGAATGAAAAAGTGAGCAAGAAAAACTTATTCATAAGAACAAGTATTTTAGAGACCTCCTCTGATACCAATTGTAGGATCGAAATTGTGATGAAGATGCTCAATATACAAGAGGGGGTGAATTGTATTCTTTAAAAATTCCTTTGGAACCTTTAAAGTTAGTTACAAATAACTATGTTTTCTTTAAGAAAAGGAAAGGGCTAAGTTTAACAAAGTTAAACTAAGAAAATTCAAAACACCTCTAACACCGAATGGGAACTTGGAAAGAGATTCCGAAGGTAGGTTCCAGAAATATGGTTCCAGATATTGAACCTTAACAAAAGTTACAATATGAGATTCTACCTTAAAGCATATAGAATCTAAATGAAACAGAGTACAAGTAAGGAAGTATAAGAAAGTTATACTTTCCTTATAATACAAAATGAAGCAGAAATAAACGAGTAGTAGAACTACATGTAACAAGATAATAGTCTTTTATCCCAAAGAGAAGGGTATCCAACAACCTTGGATAAAGGTCCCTTGATTTATACTTTCAAGCAAGTCTGTCTTACCCTCACAAGGGTAATCCCTCGATATGAAGACCGGAGTGTCTCTGTCTTGATATCCCCGCAAGCCCTCAACTTCAAGGTAGTTGGAAACCTCTATCTTCCTCAGCAAGGAAGCCCTCGAACTTCAAGGTAGTCGGCACCTCTGTCTTCCTATCCCCAGAAGTCCTCGAATGTAATCACCAACATTCGGAGTCGCACGAAGCTCTGAGAGTTAATAAGAGCCTCTCTCTCTAGAAATCACTTCAAGTATGTAATCACATGAGTCGAAGATCAGTCAGCCTTTCAGCCCAGAGCTCTTTCAAATGAGTTCTTATTTATAGGTAAGGTCATCTCCTTCTCCAACAGTCATATTTTCCTTAAAGATCAGAGGGACCTGTACACGTGTCACATAGACAACGGTTAGTTTATAACAAAATAGATGACACCATTTTATAACAAAACAAGTGTAACAGAATGTATGACATCATTTTAATTCTAACTCAAAAGTTCGGAATGAAACCTTCTGAGTGAAGATTCGGAGTGAAATGGAAATAATAAAGAGTAGACAAAATTATAGAAATGTAAGCAGAATAAAAGTTCAGAGTCTAACAAAAATATTTTTCGGAGTCTGAATTAATTCAGAGTGTATAAAACAAAGATAATCAGATTCTGTTTAATAAGAGAATTCGGAATGAGAGTTTGTCATCAGGATTCGTAATGAGAATTCATCATCAGAATTCGTAATTAGAATTCCTCATTAGAATTCTTAATGAGAATTCCTCATCAGAATTCGTAATGAGAATTAGTCATCGAACTTCATAAGAATTCGTATCCTGAATCTGGATTAAAACCGTATCCGGAATTTGCAAAGAAACTTTATCATAGTTCTCATTCTGGATTTCGGAGTGAAACTTTATCACCGTTCTTATCCAGAATCCGGATCTTAAAACAGAATACTTCATATCAAAGTTTCAAGCAATTCTGAGAAAATAGAAATGAATCCGAATCTCATACTTAATAAAAATCTAGATGAAAATATAATAAGGATAATTTTTCTTATAAAAGAAATTTTCCTTAAGAAAGCAATTTTCCTTAAGAAAGCATTTTTCCTTAAGAAAGAATTTTTCCTTAAGAAAGCATTTTTCCTTAAGAAGGCATTTATCCTTAAGAAAAAAATTTTCCTTAAGAAAGAATTTTTCCTTAAGAAAGCATTTATCCTTAAGAAAGCATTAATCCTTAAGAAATATTTTTTCCGTATAAAAGCAATTTTCCTTAAGAAATCAATTTTCCTTAAGGATAAGGTGTTTGTGATTTTCAAAACAAGAAGGAATGGAAAAGTCATAAGAAAAACCTTATTGAATCAACAATGAGGATGTTCTATGAATTTCTCTAATTAGTGTTTAGTTATCACCATATATCCTTTAGTATATTCTCTATGATTTATAGAAGTATGTTGAATTTATGGGTATTTCAGAAACCCGATATGGTGGGGAGATTGTGTCTTGTTAGTCTTTATATCACTCTATTCAGATGACACTAACTATTTGGGGATTGGTTTGAAACTCTGCATCTATGAGGAGATAATTTTTTTTAATATAAGAGTTCCTCATGTTCCATTCATATGAGTACTATAATGATATATTATAAAAGGAGATGAAGATTCTGGTGGATGGTATAATGCATGACTTTACAGATTATGTGGCCCACTATTACGCATGCCAATCGGTAAATGCAGAGCATTAGAAACAATCTAGATTTCTCTAGAATCTTCTAATGCCATTTTAGAAAAGAGATGTTTTGTCCATAGACTTTTTTTGTTGGATTACCATGGAATCACTGATGGAGGAATGCTATATTGGTGGTGATTATTCAGTTAAAAAAGTTAGATCAATTCATTTTGACCAGGGACACCACTAAAGATAAAAACATGGGTATGATGTATGTATAGGTATTTGTGAGGTTACATGGGGTTCCCTATTCCATTGTTTTGGATAGGTATATTAGTTTTACCTCATGGTTATATAAGAGTATCTAAAAGATTATAAAGACTCTGGTCTGGTTGAGTAAAATGTACCATCCAAAAATAGATGGTTAGATGATGTGTTCTATTCATATCTTGGAGGATATGTTCCATGCATGTATCTTGGATTTTGGTGGATCAATGATATCCATATGGGGATAGTTGAGTTTTTTTATAATAAACTTTATGAGTTTTTATCAGAATAGAACCCTTAAGGGATTTTTATGGTTTCCCATGGAAGTCACCTTGTTGGAAAGAGGTGTGTGAGGATTCATTGGTAGGAAAAAATCTCAATTAGGTGATGTCAGTGAGGATTCATAATATATATCAATTTATAGTTACATTAAAAAGTGGGAAATAATTGTATTAAGATTATTTGATTTTTCACTTTTGTTTTCTATCAGTGACTTGTATTTCTTAAAAGTATCTCATTGGTTGGGTCATCATCAACTTATAAAGTAGGGAATGTTGGAATCCAGATGTTTTGGACTATTTGAGGTCACTGAGCATCTTGGGATGGTTTCTTATCCTTTTTAAATTTCTAATCCAGTTGATGGGTATTCGTGATGTTTTCTACAAATTATAGCTCCATATGTACCATCATGATTCCTCTCATATTCTGAGTTGGGAAAAAAAGAGTTAGAGCCGTATGTTTCTATTATTGAACAAACCATGGAAATCTTTGGCTATCAAATGAAATTTCTACATGGTATGTTGATTTCATTGGTCAAAATATTATGGTGACATGAATCATATTCTCATGATACATGAAAGCATAAGTATTCAATGAGGGAGTAGTGGAGTACCCTCTTTCTAGACACTATTCTTCTTTATAAATTCCATGGGATGGAAATTGTTGGGTTTGGGAGCTTATGACATCAAATGTATTTATTTTAGGTGTTTCTCATCTCTATTTTCACTTCCCAAATTATTTGGGTGTGTTTTGGGACTTTTATAGATAGATTGTTTTTTCAGGAGAAAATAAAATAATTTTCAAGTATGGATTTTTTTAGAATTTATGGAGTCCAGGTATAAATGTGAAAAAGGCTTAATAGAATGTACGTTAGGGTTTGGGAAGACCTGGGTATTTTTCCAAATGTTTTTTCAGAATCATCATGCTGATTATTTCCACACTATGAACTGGTTATATGTTGTGAAGCCTTTGTCGGGCGAATGTTGTGAATTAGTATAAGTCATGGAAATCTTTTTTTCCTTGAAACTGGTTCACATCAGGAAAAGGTCAATTGGAATTTTTTTAACTGAGGTAACACTTTTTTTAGCTTATATGAATATCTTGTATTTCACTTCATGAATACATGATTCAAATCATGAAATATGAATTTCTTGTTTGTTTTTATTTGGTTCACATATGATTCTTTTACATTTTATGTGAAACATCCACTCTGAAAACCTATGATCCTTCCCAAGAGATTTTGGGTATGTTCAATCCATATACATCATTTCATTCACTGATTAATCTTAATTATGGTTTTATTTAATCTCTTTAGGTTTGTTATGTTTCTACTTCTTCATTTTTGTTGGCCAAAGCAATGTCATTTCACTATATTTTCAGATCTTTTGTTCTCTTGGTGATGATTCTTCCTAATCCTTTATAGATCCATTGAGGTATTTTTCTCTAGAGGCTAATATTTATGTTGGTTTTGGTGCATCATGTGATTTCCATGAGTTACATGATATTTTATCTTCTCCACTAATCATATTACTTGTATAATTTATTCTTCTATGTGATGATTGATTTTAGGGCCTTCAATATTTTTTTTCATTTTTCTATATTTGTGGATCCCATTGCAGGCATGTGAAAACCGAGTTTCAGGTAGGTGGTTCTATCTCTAACCTGTGTTGGAAGAACCTTGAATGATCCTGTTTTCTATAAACTATTTCATAATTTAATGTAATTATTTATAAATTTATGTGTGTTTTATTTTTGGTTTAGGTGAAAATATGGTTACCTATGTTTTTTTAAAAAGAAAATTTATTTTTAAATAATTTTGAAATTGATTTATGAAATGGATTTCAATGAAGGGTTTCGATGATTTCTTTTGGAAAATGTAGCACATGTGAATTTTCGTGTACTTAGGTGGAAGGGGTAGTAATAAGCCTCATCTGTTGATACAGTCAAAAGAATCACTCAAGGGGTTTTCCTCTACTCCATTAGCCTTTTGTTTTTGGGACTTCTTAGACCTATTTGGAGGTTCAATTTTTGGGGATTTGATCTATATATTTGATGCATATGTCTAGATACTTGATTAACATGATTGCTTATATTGGAGGTATCAGTGTTCAAGCTAACTTTATATGTAGTGATCCTTGGTGTTATTTACCTATTATTTGCTTTGTACTACTTTGGAATTTATATGATATCTGATACATGATTTTACTTCCTATATATATGTGAAATTATTTGAAAGTTTCTTACATAGAATATTTGGAAATGCGTAAAGGGTATCTATTTACAATGATTTTGATTTATTATTTTTTTAATAAATTATCATACCTTATTTTCTATAAAGATTTTATTTTTTATATTTTTTATAGAAACCTATTATAGAACACATGGGTTATATTTTTCTGAGAATTTTTCTCTCAAACCATTCACAACCATTCAGTGGTTTGTAGAACTTGTTACATCATTTGATGTGGGGAAAGACAAGGTTTTGTAGTGAGGATACAAAGTTTCTATGTTCTATTTCTGAGTTAATAGTGGTGAGATGGTGGTTTTTTCCCATCATATCACATGTAGTAGCTATTTAAACTTTAGTTTTCTTTGGCTGATGGACTTTTACTTTGGAGACTGTTTAGCTACTTTTGAGTTGTATCTCTTCTACTATTTCTTTTTTTACCTGACATATATTTCTTGTTTTCATATTATGTTGTTTCTTCATGTTTTGTATATTAATATATATAATGTTTTGTTCCTCATTTTTTGGAGAAACCATTCCTCATGTTTTTATGTCTAATTGCTAGTGTCCATCCCATGAGGACCGAGAACACCCTTTGGGTATGTGATCAGTTGGTTTGGGTACTAGTCTATGAGGGAATCTAATTCATTTCATCACATAGATCATTTATTCTTAAAATTATCACTATCTAAGGGATTTATATGATTTCGTGAGAAGGGAAACAAATTCTGAGTCACATTTGGCCTTTTGATATTTTAGACATAATTAGATTTTTGTCTTATCTTTTGGATTTTCCACCCTACATATCTAAAGTGAAGGTGTATTCTTTTTATTGATATTATGGAAGTACATGCAATACCGTACACATGTAGTGATAATAAATAAATAGATTTGGAACTTTGATCAATCATGTATTGAAGATAATTTCTATATTCTTAACACTAGATATTAATTGTAACAAAATCAGACAACCCAACCAGTGAAAATTATTTAGTGGAATCACAAGTTGGATGAAGAAACATGAGATCATATAGAATCAATGAGAAGGATTTTCACTCATTTGTTCATGTATTGATGTACACGCTATATTTCAATGAAAAAATATTTAGAGGTGTAGAATATTAGATCCAATATTCAACTATATTAAATAAATAATTGATAAACAAATTATGGTGTAATACAAATTCTATTTATTCATTATAATAAGTATAACAGATTCTAATATAATAGTAAAATAAGAAATTAAATGTATAATAAAATATAAAATTAATACCATACAACCATTTTGAAATAATATAATTAACCATAAATAATATATATAGATTCATTAATAATAATATAATTACACACATGCGTCTCTGAATAAAATCGAGAAGTGTTTTTGAATTTGAAGTTCCAAATTTATGATTTTTAAATAATCATGTTTTTTATTTAATAATTAAAATTTAAATATATAGAAAAATATTTTCATAAAAATTTATTTAAATATGGAATTAGTATATTTAAATTATCCAACAGTGATACTTTTATAATTTTTTTGAGACATTTTATTTTTTTGAGTAAAAATTAGAATATAATATGAATATAAAGTTATTATTATGACATCATAATGATATAAACATTGTTTAATAATAAATATAAAGTATTTATAAAAAAATAGGTTTATTCATTAATATAATGTAATTTAATGTAGTTAAACTTAAAATTTTAATCATATAATTAATATTCTAAAATATTAATTATATTTTTGGAGATTTCAAAAACAATTATTTTTGAATAATAATCATTATAACATCTAAGATAATATATTTTAAAGGATTTTGGATCATAAAAAATTGAAATAAAAAACTATTCCCTTCATGTAAAATAATGAGGGATAAAACAATGATAAGGAAATTTTATTTTAAATTTTTAGTAACTATGTTCAAAGGACCATGATTTAAAATTAATGAAAATATATTCTTAATTTACAAAAAATTTCCACCACTCCTCCACTTTCTATTCACTCCAACATCAGTTAACACTATTATCCCCACATTATATCTCTAATGAGTCTCTATGAGTTGTTTTTAATATTTTGAGGTTTGGTTTTATAGATTTAAACAGTAACCTTTCATGGGAAGGGTTTTGAAACATAATATTTTCCATTTTAATTACAATCCCTTTTATATAATTTTATTTAAAATAATATTTCATATATTTATATTATTGAAATTAAAAGGTATTATCTTTAATTTTATATATTATAAATTATGCATTACTTATTACCTCTCGTTATATCCTTTTTCTATAACATTATTATGTAGATATAAGGATCCTTAATCCCTTATCATCCTTTATTTTTTTCAATACTATCTAATTTATTTTCATTTGAATATGAAAAGTTATTTTTATTCAATTTTTATGGATTCATAATTATATTATAAATAAAATATCACAATTACCTCTCATTATGTAACCCCTCATAAGCTGTTATAATACTCAAAAAATTGTGGAAGCCCAAGGGATTAATCTAAAACATCCTAAAGTATTGTTAAATTATTGAGTGCATGGGTTATTAGATATTAAATCCTTATTTGTATACTATATGTGGATATAAGCTCCATATCAGATACAACTAGGTGTAATAACCCAAAAAATGGTTTATGAGGCATTAACTTGATTTTCACTATGTGCACAAAAAAACTGGACTAGCTACACACATGGATTGATACTTCCAGTGGATATACTTTGGATGATTCACATGATCTTTTTAAATAATAATAAATGATTTTAATATATTATTATAGACTAATTTTTATTGGTATCCTTAAACTGTAAAAGTAACCAACTAAATTATTATAACAACCATGCTTTTTATTACACACTTAGACATGATTTGTCACTTAAATCCTTCCTATGATACAACATAGCGGATCAATAGGTATAGTGTTATTGGGGATTAGTTTCATTACACAACTTCATAAAACTTGAAACATAACATCTTTATTGAAAACTTCCTTTACATGACCACTACATTCCATCATAATTAGCATTGCATGGGATAACCTGGGGACATGTATAAGAAAAGGTTGAGATATAAAGCCCAACAAGGGAGTAAACAAGGCATAACATGAAGAATACCATACATGTTAGGAAATATTCATATCAATGGAGAATAAGAGAAACATAAACATAAAGGCATGATATAACATGATTATCGCAACATGAAAATATGGAAACAACACTTAACATGGTATTAGCATGAGACAAGGATAATTTTACATGGAGCATGAGTAAACACTCAGTGAACTTGAATAAGCATGAGTAAACCCTCATTTCACTTGACATATCATGATATTAATCTTTACCCAATACATTAGAGTGCTTTCAGGGCACACCCTTCTTAAACATTTTATTTAATGAATAATTGTGTCCCATGGATAATACAACATAGAGTCATTCAACATCATCATTTATTACACGATAAAGGAATGCAGATTAAATAAATTAAAATCTATAAACAATAAGTATATTTTCCTAAAGGTTAATACCCATGATAGAGAAATGGGCATGGTATTCACTACACAATGACTTTGGCTTGGAAAATTGCGATTTAATTTCGATAGCATAACGATGTGACAGAAAAATTTATAAAAATGGATGATTAGATAGAAAGGGGGATATCATAATATTTACATAAAATATACAGTAAGGGGGTCATATAGATACATGTCCTAACAAATGTAATGGAATCTAGATTTATAATACAAAAGATTTTTTTGAATGTAAATGAGGAGAGAGAAATTCCTTATGGAATTTCGGCATGGTATTAGGCATACATGGAAGGCATAGATGGAGAGAAAGGGTTCTATCATAATTCAAACATAAATAGGGCAGTAAAGGGGAGGTGGGAAATCATACCCCAACATTTATAATTGAAAATAAAAGGGCATAACATTGTTAATAACTTTGGATAAAATGAGAAAGGAAGGGATCCCTTACTTGGTTGTGTGATACCAAAGGCTTAGGAGAGGCTTGAGAGAGGATTCTTGGGAGCTTGGGGCGCCTTGGGAAGATTATAGAGAGATGAGGTAATAGGTTGGAAGAACACCAAAGGCTTTGAGTGAAGATAAAGTGGGATCTTGGGTGGGTGTATATAGGAAAATGTAGGGAATTATTTATTATTTATGTTTGGGACACTACACATTAAACTAATAAAAACCATAAAACAACCTATGGTTTTTTATAAAGGGTTGTGGAAAACATTATTTTATAAGTACAAATCCTGAATTTCTTAAAATATGAGGTTTTATTTTGTGGAGGTGAGTCATACTCTCATGGAAATCAATTTAAAATAAAACAATGTTTTATAAGTCTTGAAGAGTCCACAAAAGCTTTTTAAAATAAATAAAACAAACCTAAAATATTATTATTTTAATGGTAAAATATATATTGTCCAAGCATAATGTTTATAGAATATTATTACATCACTATTGGGTCATTATGATGTCATAAAACACATTATATATTTAAAAGATATTTAACTTTTACCCAAAAATTCGACTATATCAAAAAATTATGAAAAATTCAACATTGGATAATTTAGACACACTAATTCCAAAAATAATATTCAATTTATCTAAATAATTTTATAAATATGTGATGTTTTACTTTTAAAATAAAAACTTCAATTTATCGAAAATTCATGGGTTTTGACAAAAATAGCTTTCAAATCGTAAGAAAAATAAAAATTTTATTCATAATAAATATACAATCATTCATATTTAATAAAATGTAATTTAGTGATAATATTTTATTAAAATATTATTTAATTCAAAAATACATCAATTCACTAAAATAGATTTCGTAATTAACTAAAAATGCTATTTTTTCTTTAAAACTATTTACAATGTAACAATAATAAAATGAACATATATTCTCTATACAAAAATAATTTACATAATAATAATACTAGAGTATCATTACATAAACCATTATAACACCCACATATGACCGAAAGGTAAGGTGTGTGACGGTGATAGACTCTTGAGGTGGGTTGGATAACATCGCTTGGGTGGTAATCTCTATCAACATCCACTTCTCCCGTAGGCAGTACCATTTGAGCATAATGTGTTGAAGCTCAGCTTGGGCTTGGTCAAGAGCGTAGCCCAGTGATGCCACCTCATTTCTGAGCTCTGACAAATGGGCTTCATATGGGACAAGTATACTAGATGAGTCCATCACTTCCTTTTTCTGAGTAAATTGGATTTGTTAGAGCCCTATATTTATACTAATCATGTGATCAATGTTCAATGTCTATAATAGAAATGATCACAATTTTTAACGGTATTTTAAAATCCAAAAACATAAAACTAAAGAAGTGAATATGTTATATAACCATTTTACATAAAAATACATTTAATTAGATCAAGAATAATTTACATTAATAAAAGTTTGGTTTGTTACAATCTTCCCCCCTTAAGAAAATTCTCCCTCAATATTTCATTTTCCCACACTAAAACATACGTGGGTAACTCTGCTTCATAACTTCCTTCAATTCACACGTTTCTTCTTAAAACTTGTGGTTTCTCCACAACACTTTTACGAGAGGTGTTGCCTTATTTCATTGAACTTTTTCCCTACTATCTATGATCTTCAATGGATTATCTTCATAGGAGAGGTCATTTTTTAATGGCACCACCTCTGGATTGTGAACATGCGATGGGTCGGGTATGTACTTCCTCAAGAGTTATACATGGAATACATCATGTACTTGGGATAGGTTCGGTGGGAGTTTTAGTCGATATGCCACTTCTCTAATGCGATCAAGGATCTAAAAAGGCCCGATGTACCTTGTACTAAGCTTTCCCTTCTGCCCAAATCTCATAACTCTCTTCCATAGTGATATGCAGATGAATACAATGTATCCGACATCAAACTCTATGTCTCATCGACAATTATCAGCATAAGTCTTTTTTCGACTCTGAGTAGCATTAATGTGTTGTTGGATAGTCTTAACCTTCTTCACCATTTCTTCGACCATTTACAGACCTAAGAGTTTTCTCTCTCCAAATTCATCCCAACATGCCAGTGTTCTATACCTCTTCCCATATAGGGATTCATAAGGATCTACTGGTATTATTGAGTGGAAACTGTTATTGTATGAGAAATCAATGATAGGAAGATGTTGATCCCATCATCCTTTGATGTCCATTGAGCATTGTCTCAACATGTCTTCAAATGTTTGGATAGTATTCTCAGATTTTCCATCAGTTTGAGGATGATAAGACATAATGAGGTTTATCTTAGTATCCAGAGCATGTTGAATACTCTTCTAAAACATAGAGGTGAATCATGGATCTCGATCAGATACAATCGATAGTTGTACAACATGTATACTTACCAGGTATCTAATGTATATTTGTTCTAGTTGATCCAGGGAGAAATTTTCCCAAATTTTAATGAAGTGTGCAATATTTGTAAGATGATCCACAACAACCCAGAGAGTATTATTTCTTTTAGACGTCTTTGGATGTATGGTGACAAAGTCTATGGTGATTTTCACCCATTTCCATGCTGGTATGGGTAATAGTTGCATCATCCCCTTAGACTTCTGCCTCTCAGCCTTCACTTGCTGATATACCAGGCACTTTGATGTATACTCAGCGATCTCCTTCTTCATTCTATCCCACCATTAATTCTCTCGGATATCTCAATACATATTTGTGTTTCCTAGATTAATGGAGAAATTTTGAACTATGTGCATCATATAAAAGTTATTTCTTTAACTCCATATTTTACGGAACACATAGGCTTGACCCAAATATCAAAATTCATTCCTCATTGAAATTGAACTCTAAGGATTTCCCTTTTCTGATTATTTCCACCTTCTTTTGAATTCCCACACCATCATTTTGAGCATCCTTCAACCTTTCCAAAAGATATGGTTGAGAAATCATTTGTGAAAGGATTTATTATATTCCCTAATTTATGATTCCCATGTCCATCTTTAGAAAATCTAAGAAGATTGGATCCTTTTTAATTATCATCAATGACAGAATTTCTGGGTCCTTTCTACTTAGAGAATCTGCCACCATGTTTGTTTTCCTAGGGTGGTAATGGATTGAGAATTAATAGTCTTTTATTATCTCTAACCATATTTATTGGCGCATATTCAAATATTTCTATGTGAATATATACTTGAGGCTTTTGTGGTCTATATATATTTCACACTTTTTCCCAAAGAGGTAATGCTGCCTAATTTTTAAATAAAAAACTACTGCATCGAACTCCAGATCATGCGTATGAATGCCTTGAGTCATAGGAAATGAATTTTTCCTTTTTGACTCAAATTCCATTGAATTAAGCCTTATAAAATTTTCAATAATAACATTCCCACAAACATCAACATGTGATACAACACTTATATACGTTTTTTCTAATGATTTAATATCACTTCTGCTGTGGACAAATTTTTTTAGAAAAAATAAAAGGTATACTAATAGGACATGAATTGAAATACATTACCACAGACACTACTTTGAAGTAGTGGTTACATGTAATTCATTCATTATTATCCTTATTAGCATAGTACTTATCATGCTCCCTTGATCATGGATATTTTTGATGCTCATTATGCTTCTTAGCACTTGCTATAGAGCATTATCTTGGATAATGCCCGACTACTCCAAATTTATGAAATAAAACCATGTAATATAACTTTGATTGATATTTTTTTATATCCATAACATTATCCATTATTTCATGGCTATTGGATACTTTGTTCCCTTCCTTTCCACACTTAAAGCATCTCGTAGTCCCTTTGGGACAATTCCCTTGGTTCCTCTTTCCACATTTGTTGTATGAAAGAAATTGGATATTCTTTCCCTTATCTCCTTTATCAGATAGAATTTAATGAGATTTCACCTTCACCTTAATTGATGTCCTTGGGAATTCAAAAATGTTCCAATTGTTAATCATGATTTTTGACAGCTAGTTTTCCATAATCACGATATGTCCTACTTGAAATCCCATTCGATTGCGAATCTCACTTGGACATTCATCACATTTCCCTTCGCATCGGTTGTTAGCCATATTCCTCATATTACGGGCCATAGATTATAATAAAAAGGAAAATTAGGGTTGAGTATCATAAATAGTTTAACACATAAAGGGGAATCCAAATACAAAAAATAGATGACTTATAAATTACTTTTATTTCCTAAACATATGAATCTATTGGCTTCAATATATGTTATCCATGATCTACTTCCCCAAACTTATTCCTAGGGTAATTTTTCACCTTAATAACAGTTCATTATATGCTTTTGATTTTACCAAAGCATACCCCCCAAGAGTGTCATAAACAAGAGTGCAGTAAGACCCGTTGTCCTGTACCGGGATACCCCAGATCAAGCCGGAAACTCCTTGTCGGAGATTTCACTCCTAGGTACATCTGTGTCAGAGCCGCCTATATGTGATTGTATCCAGATAGAGATGCATTTTCTTGATAAAACAGTGAATCATTACTCATGAAAAATTAGGGATGTTTTTGTTATACTTATTCTTATCCCTAAGGCTTTTAATAGGGTTTTCTAGTCATAATCCACAAAATAACTAAACCTATCCTCTGATACAAACTAAAACAACCTTGATTATTATTACACACTTTGACATGATTTATTAAATAAAACATTCAATTGATACAACATAGAATATCTAGTAATCTAATGTCTTTAAGGATTAGGATTATTACATAATGACTTAAAACATGAAATACAAAATCATTATTGAAAATTTCCTTTACATGACCACTACATTCCATCATACATAGCATTTCATGGGATAACCTGAGGACCTTCATAAAAAATGGTGAGCTATAAATCCCATTAAGGGAGTCAAAAATCATAACATGAATA
The DNA here is from genome assembly GCA_963277665.1 of Viscum album. NCBI lineage: Eukaryota > Viridiplantae > Streptophyta > Magnoliopsida > Santalales > Viscaceae > Viscum > Viscum album. Next base: position 707,256,480 of record OY728126.1, on the reverse strand, counting down.
ATACAATTCATGTTAGGAAATGGGCATATCAATAGAGCATAAGATAAACATGAACATAAAGGAATGATATAACAAGATTATAGTAACATGGAAATGTAGAAACAACACTTAACATGGTATTAGCATGAGCCAAGGCTCATTTCACATTGAGAATGTAAAAACCCTCATTTAACTTGAATTATAATGAGTAAAAACTCATTGCAGTTGATGTATCATGATACTAATCTTTACCCAATGCATTAGAGCTATATCAGGGCGCACCATTCTTAAACATTTCATTTCATGCATAAGTGTACCGCATGGATCATACACCATAGAGTCATTAAATGTCATCTTTTATTACACGACAAAGGAATTTTGAATAAATACATGAAAATCTATAATCAATAAGTAAATGTGCATAAAGGTGAATACCTTTGATAGAGAAATAGGCATGGTATTCACTACATAATGTCTTTGGCTTGGAAAATCGTGATGCAATTTCGGCAGTATAACGACGTGACATAAAAATTCATAAAAATGGTTGATGAGAGAGAAAGGGGTGTCTCATCATATTTACCTGAAGTTTACTATGAGGGTTCCGTATAGATACATGTCCCAACAAATGTAATGGAATTTAGATTCATAATAAAATATAATTGCTTGGATGTTAATGAGGAGAGAGAAATTCCTTATGGAATTTCGTCATGGTAACTGATATACATCGAAGGAATTGATGAGAGATAAAGGGTTCTATCATCATTAAAACATAAAGAGGGATGTATAGGGGAGTTGAGAAATCATACCACAACATTTATAATTGAAAATAAAAGGGCATAACAATATTAAGAAACTTGGATAAAATGAGAAAGGAAGGAATCCCTTACTTGGAAGTGTAATCCCAAAGGCTCGGGAGAGGCTTGGAAGAGGCTTCATGGGAGGTTGGGGAACCTTGGGAGGATTATATAGAAAGGAGGGATGATTTTGGACGAAATAAAGAGGATTTTAGGGAAGAGTAAGTGAGAGATTTGGTGACTTTATATAGGAAAAGGGAGGGAATTCTTTATTATTTAGGTTTGAGACACCACACATTAAACTAATAAAAAAGGAAAACAAGACAATAGTTTTTGAAATTTTTTTTTGAAAAGGGGGAGTGGAATAAAATATTTTATAAGGAAAATGGATGAACTTATTAAAATATTAGGTTTTCTTATGTGTATGTGAGTCACACTCTCCATGAAATCAATTTAAAAAGTTAAAATGTTTTATAAGTCTTGAAAGGTCCACTAAAGCTTTGTAAGATAAATCAAACAAACCTAAAGCCACATTATTTTAATTTTAAAAAATATATTTTTTGAACTTAATGTTTATAGTATTTTATTACATCACTATTGGTTCATTATGATGTCAGAAAACACATTATATATTTATATGGTATTTAATTTTTACCCAAAAATTTGACTTTCTCTGAAAATTATGAAAAATTCACCATTGTATAATTTAGACATCCTGATTACAAAAATAATATTCATTTAATCTAAATAATTTCATAAATATGAAATTTTTTAATTTTAAAATAAAAACCGACATTTATTGAAAAGTCATGGGTTTTGATAGAAATAGCTTCTAAACATTAATAAAATTCACAATTGTATTATTAATAATTATACGGTCATTTATATTTAATAAAAAATAATTTAGTGAGAATATTTTATTTAATTATTTTTTATTTCAAAAATACATCAATTCATCAAAATAGATTTCTTAATTAATTAAAAATGCTATTTTTCTTTAAAACTATTTACAAAGAAATAATAAAAAAATGAATGTATATTCTCAATAAAATAATAATCTACATAATAATAGTACTAGGGTCTCATTAGATAACCCCTTATGACACCCATATATGACCGATGGGTAAGGTGTGTATTGGTGATAGACTCTTAGGGTACTCGGATAACATCGCTCGGGTGGTAATATATATCAACTTTAACTTCTCCCATAGGTGGTTCCGTTCAAGCTTAACGTGTTGAAGATCAGCTTGGGTATGGTCAAGAGTGAATCCCACTGACTCCACATCTTTTTCTAGCTCCAAAAAATAGACTTCATACGTGGTAAGTTTACTAGATGAGGTCATCTCTTCCTTTGTCTGAGTAAATTAGATTTTTAAAGCCCTATATTTATACTAATCATGTGATCACTGTTCAACGACTATTATAGAAACGGTCACAATTCTTAACGATATTTTAAAATCCAGAAACATAAAACCAAAAAATTTCATATTTTATATAACCATTTTATATAACAGACATTTAATTAGATCAAGAGTAATTTCCATTAATAAAGGTCTGGGTCATTACAATTTTCTCTATATCATTCCATTGATAATGGTACATTCCATTATATTGTTTATATCCCACTATTTCTATATTGAATGATAGATATTTAATTATTGGAATGTATTATTATATTAAATAAGGAAATTTTGAAATTATATATATCTATTATTTTTGTGCGGATACCTACTGATTACTTATACATGATTATGTACTAGGTTACTTGGGGAACATTATGATATATATTGTTTATCCATTCTCTTCACATGATGGATGTATTATAACAATTGTGTGAATGGTGGGGTCTAAAATTATATATACCCTTGATATATTGATAGGTTTCATGATACAAACTAGTTGGTTATTTTTTATAATCCTTACCTATTTTTTTATGATTTCAGGGCATGTGGCCTTGACTATATTTTAATGACTTTTGGAATTTTTAATTACATCACTATAAGAGGATTTACATTTATGTAATATTTTATTGATTATTATGTAATCCATTGATATATTATGATCACAACTCCATTTGTTCTGGAATTTATTTAATCCTATCATATTATTAATTCCATGACTACATGTAATAGTGTTCATTGTTAGCTATCCCTTACCAAGCATAAGAGACCAGTCATTTATATTTTCTCACATTTCACCTGGAAACGATGATGATTACTACATATATACAATTAATTTTTAATAAGAAATAGTAAATTTTCATCTATTCAGTTGATATAACTTATGTTATGAATGTAATTTAATGTTTATTTATATATCTAGTCTCCTAAGACCGCTAAACTGTATGGTCCTATGTATTTTTATCGGTATATTATATACCATAAAAATTAAATAACCACCAACTCTATATTACTATAGTAAGGGTCTTATAGGGATAATATTTAAGGATAATGAATTTACTTTTGATTATAATTATATGGATGTTTTTGATTAACTAAAGAGTGATATAATCACACCACCAGTAACACAATCCACTTCCACCAACATGGATCACACCTTTAAGCTACTTTGTGATGAATAAAACAACAATTTTGGAGTAGTTACATCTTAAAAAATTAAAGAAATATCTAAAGTCAATTTTAGTGTTTAAAAAATAATTTATTCTACCTATAACCAATACACACCCACTAAAATTTATTTTTTAGAAGTTGTTTTTTATTTGGATAAATCCATTAATTATTTCCAGGAAATAATGTTACTATTTTTTCCAATCATGTTTTCTTAAATTACCTAATAAAGAATAAAAAATATAAACCCAATATATTATAATGTATTCCATTGATTAAAAAGTTTGATATTGAAATAAAGGATAAGAAAGAAGCTATGAATCATGTATTAGATCAAATAATGATGTTTCAACATATGATTTATGGTGAAAATGGCCAATAAAATATCATTCAATGATTCCATTATAGAAGAGTACCTGTATTTGGTTTAAGGAATGTTTTTATAGTATAATGATATGGTTATTTTGTGGGAAATTATCATGTTTCATCTCGCCTAAACCCACAAAAAATTATTACACTCAAATACGAATCAATGTTTTATATTTGGGTTGATCTATTTATTTAGAAAATTTTCAATAATAAAATGAATAAAGTATTTCTTCCTTAGAGAAATATATAGTATTTTTTTTGAATTTTTTTATACTCTAGTTTATTATGGTCACTTTGGAACTGAAAAGGTATCTAGGAATTTTTTAGAATCAGGAATATATTTTCACACATTTTTTAAAGATGCTAAGGAGTTCTGAAAAAATTTGAATGCTGAAAATTCAATGGTAAAATGTCCAAAAAAAACAAGTGTCACAAAAACCCATAATATTTCATGAAATATTTTATGTTTTTGGAATATTTTTTGTATTATTATCCATGAAATTTAAAAATTGTAACATTTTATTGTTTTTAGAATATGTTTCTAAATGGGTGGACTATAAATCCAATAAAACTGATGACGATAATATTGTTTTTTCTTTTTCTAGGATTATATTTTTTTATAGGTTTGGAGGACCAAAAAAATAAATAGTGACCAAGTGACTCGTTTATGCAATAAGATCATAAAATATTTGATGATACAAAATGAAGTGCATAAAAAGACATTAACACTCTACCATTCATAAACTGATGGTTATGTTGTAGTTTTAAACAATGTTATTAAGGGGACACTAGAGAATACTATCAATATAATTAGAAATTATTACAGAAAAATAATAGAATAAAATTTTGGGTCTTATATGATATCCAAAAAAACCCTTATTAAAATAAAAAATACTAGTTGATTCATTTTAAGAGTCTTGTATTATCTATGTAGTTGGATCACAATGAATATTGGGTTTCCATTAATATAAATTTGGATATGGAAACACGTGGTAAGAAAAGAATTATGAAACATTAGAAGCATTGATAATTTATAAGAGATTTTTTGTGAACTTTATGATTTATAATGAAATAACAGTAGTTTACCATGATAAGTTAATTAAAATAAATTCTTTCACTAGGGAGAAAAAGTTATGGTTTATATCTCTAGGATCGAACAAATTATTAGTGAAATTCATTCAGAATGGGTAAAGCCCTCTATTTTTACCCTGATATACCACTTTAGTTTAGTAAATGTCATTAAATAAGGAGAAAAAACCTTTAACATCAATGGGAACATAGTGGATTAGTATCACGAGAATCTCCAATAAAGAAATATTAGAGGAAATTACACACCTCTAACTTATCCACCAATAGTACGAAAAGTTTATACCTTTATTTAACACTTAATTGGATGAAATTACCAGATTAAATATATCTGTAACTCCTATACCTATTAAAATTTAATAATATAACTATGTCATTTATGTGTGGGTTAGGGAAACATTTTTAGTTTTATCATTTTTAAAATTTTGGTCATTATTTCTCATCTTGTGTCATTTTTGTTCTTCCCTTTTTTTGTGTGTTTTAAAACTTATTGATCCTAATATAAACACTTTTTCAAATTTTAAAACTATACAAATGATAAGAAATATATTATACCTATGAAGTCAACTTAAATGAATTCATAATGGAAATTATTTCAAATTAAATGTGTGAGAAATTCATGAAAGTCCATTTATTTTGGGATCTCATTCCTTGAAATGTTTACCTATATTAAAAAAATGATTATGGAGGATTCTAAACCAATTTAAAATTTTAAAAAATAAAACCTTTTCATGAGATAACCAAGGAATTATTAAATAATCATAACGTGTTGGGTAATATAGTCAAATCCATTGAGTAATTATGGACTTGTGTTGTAAATGATTGAGGAAATTTTCTGAATAGATACAAACTTTTACAATGAACTGCTATTTTTTTCATTCCAAGATATTTAACCTTAGTATACCTTAACAACCATGAATAACATTTATATGATTCCACATGATAGGGTCAACATTTCTAATTAATAAGATAAATATGTTAATGCATGAATAACAGTTGAACTCAAGTATGGGTGATAGAGTTGAATGTTCTTAATGGAGTCCATATAATTACTAGAGGTTCTATTTATGTGTTGATAAATAGGATATTCTTAAAATATTTCAAAATATATTTTGAGAAAGTTTCCAAAAAAATCAAATTTTAAGGAAGTAGAAGGAAAATTTCTTTTGATATGTGGAAAGGGGCTCATGAAATTACTTTCAAATCATAAGTTCCTCTCTACCTTCAAAATTAGAATATGTGTAGAACTAAAAAAGAAGGCAATATATCCTTTGAAGAAAAATGATCGTTGGAATATTTACTACTACTGGATTTTTTAATGTGTGATACATACTCAAAATTCAATTGGTTGTAAAATGAAATCACTAAAAGTGACATTGAGTAAGGATTTAATTATTGAGTGAATACTATAAATCATTAATTATGCTTGAAAATAGAGTAAAACCTCTCCTCCAACCTCATAATCTACTCCCATTAGTACCTTTCTACACTTATTCATAAAAAATACCTTCAAATTACATAATATAAGCCCAATTACTATAATTAGTGGGTAGATATGTAGAAATAATAAAGACTATAATAAACCATTCATGATGACAGAATATGAAAAAAATTACTTAAATTCATTAATTGAATGATGTTTGAAATACTTTTATAAATTTTGGTATAAATGATAATGTAAGGATGTTAAAGGTGTAATTAAATTGAATGTAATTAATGAAGAAAATGTAAGTAATAAAATTTAAGAGGATTGATATGTTTGAGTTCCTGGATATTATAAAGGAAAATCATATTTTATAGTGTTTTAAATTTTTTTGCAGTAATATGTTTGATGTTAACATATCAAGGAGTCTAAATTTTAACTATGAGAGAATTTACATAAGTAAAAAAAATTATTTTATTTTATTAAAATTCAATTTATTTTATTCCCTAAATTTTACTTAAAAATAGATTTTTATGATGTTTTATAGTTAAATATTAATTTCAATTAATTTTTGAATATTTCATAAAGTGTTTAAAAATGTGAAGATAAATGCTCTTCTTGAGTTTTAGAATATAATGAAGGCATAACTATTTATAATTAAACATTTTATTAGTTTAAAGATAAATTAAATAATATTTTCCATGGGAATAAAATTTGTTTATATTATGATATCCTATTTTTCAACATAATATATATTCATTTCTATATATTTTGTAAAGGGACTAAAGTTTTACATACATATATTAATATAATGCAATATATTTTTTAGGATAAACGTGGATAAACATAGAAAATGTTATAATGTGTATGTTTTTTTAGAAGTGAATGATTTATATGTAATATATTTTCAAATGAAAAGGTAAACATAACATATTTTACCTAATATATGAGATAAATTTACCTTAATTTATGGATATATAACAAAATATACATAAGTCTTTTTTAAAGGTAGAGGATGATACACAAAATATTTTCCTTATTGGTTTAAGGAATACATAAAATATTTTTTATGGAGTAATATATATGTAAGTTTCTTGTGATACATGATATATTTTTAAACTTTTTAGAGAATATATATTATATCCTCCCTTTCTAAATTTGGAAATTTTGATTTTTACATCATAAGATGATCTATTGGGACGTTAATATTTTTACTATGTCATGAAACGTGTCTCGATACTTTCATGTAATCAAATATTTCTAATAATTTTGGTTGAACACATGGTTTTAATAAAGAACCATAATAAATATTTTCAAATTGGAACGAATAAATCTATAAGTTCCATAGTTGATTAATGTTTGGGAGAAAAGAGTTCATGTTGAGGATTCATAGTGAAATTGAAATTAAATTAAATATTTTAAAAGTAAAATGGGAATAATTTTAGGAGGATTAATTGTAATGGATGAAGAAATTAGAAAAAAAAATAAAATAAAAAAAGTTCAATAGGGAAAGGAGTTTAGTTTATGTGTTGTTGTTGCTACTATAGTCTTGTTTTTTTCTATATTTTCAGCTTTATATTGAAAAATTTATTCCTTGTTTTTTGACTATTGTTACCCCTAAAATGATGGTTTATATAAATTTTAGTGATTGATTATTGGAAGGATATATTATTTTAAATCATTATTTTTTACTTTTAATAAATAAAAATTCTTATATGTTGACTAATTTTATTATTTAGTGGCATGTTATTACTTTAAATGTGACTGTGTTTAAATTAATAATATATTTTATTATTTTCTTCTTCAGTTGATGATTTATATTCTCCACCCACTCAGTGTATCATATAAATAATTAAATATTGTTACATCCTATTACCTTTTTTTCGATTTATCTTCCCTCTTTTCATTTTCCTCTTTGTTTTGGTGTGTTTGGGGATTCCTGAGGATGGAGAGTGTTTGTTGGGGAAAATGACCTAAAGTATGGGGATGTATGTTTTTTTAATTAATTGATTATATGTTTAAATATTTAATGTATTTGTGGGGTTCTCCTCGAGTGTGGAGATCATTGGTGTTGGATTGGGATTTTATGAAGAATATGGGATGTTTTTCATCTTTCGGGTGATTTCATATCGTAAAATGGTAAACGTCATAAAAGGTTTTCACACTGTAAAAAGTGTTCATGTAATGTATTAGTTCTCAGGAATATGTTGTGAATTGGTTCATGTGATTAAATTTTTATATTCCATGAATATGATTCATGATCTGAAATGGTTGGGATTAGTATTTTAATCCAAAGTGACACATTTTTTGGTGGGAATTTTTAATCATAAATTGACACAAAATGAAGGGTTTACACTTTACTTGTTGATTGGGAAATGAAAATTTTAAATCCATGAATGGATGATTTTATTTAGTATTTAATACCTCTTATCTCATAACTCAAGAGTTATCCTTGACAATTTTGGGGACCTATGTGTTGAGTAAATAAGGTTTCTTTCTGACTTTTCCATTCAGTTATGTTTTGAAAATCACAAAAACCCTATGTTAAGGAAAATTTTATTTTCCTTAATAAGGAAATTTTTTCTTCCCCAATTAAAATTTATCCTTAACTTGTTTTCATTTTTCATATTTCAGTTTCTATAAATATATCTTTTTTTATTCTTAAGTGTAAAATTCGGTTTCACTTATAAAACCTCAGAATTCTATAAATACTTAGATATAGAGTATTTTATTTTCAGCATCTAAATTCAGACTCAGAATTCTCTGAAATTCAGAATCCGAATTCTTTGAAATTCAGAATCTGAATTCTCTAAAATTCATAATCTAAATTCTCTAAAATTAAGAATCCGGATTCTCTAAAATTCAAACTCCAAATTCTCTGAAATCCAGAATCTAAATTCTATGAAATTCAGACTCTGAATTCTCTGAAATTCAGAATCTGAATTCTCTGAAATTCAGACTCCGATTTCTCTGAAATTCAGAATTCAAATTTTCTGTAATTCCGACTCTGAATTCTCTAAAAATCAGATTCCGAATTCTCTGAAATTATGACTGTGAATTCTCTAAAATCCAGGTTCCAAATTCCTCAGAATTCTGGTTCCGAATTCCATAGAATTCAGACTCATAATTCCTTAGAATTCAAGCTCTGAATTCCTTAGAATTCAGACTCTGAATTCCATAGAATTCAGACTCTGAATTCCTTAGAATTCAGTCTCCGAATTCCTTAGAATTCAGACTCCGAATTCCTTAGAATTCAGACTTCAATTTTTTTTGAAAAACAGAATCTGAATACACATACCATATGGAATCCGAATGTTCTTATACTACATAATTTGTTTTCCTTAGACTCCAGAAAATTAGATTTTGTTGAGGAACCATATTTTTCTTACATTTTTAATAGATATGAAATGTTTTTTTTATTCTGTTTCTAACTAACCATTGTTTGAGTGACACATATACAGGTCCCTCTGAAATTGAAGGAAAAATATGATCGTTGGAGGAGGGAGCCGACTGTTGGAGATGTACCTATAAATAGAAGCTCATTTGAATGAGCTTATTACTTTTACCTTACTTTGGAAAAAGTTGATAACTCTAGAGACCACATGTAATTGAAGTAATTTCTAGAGAGAGATATACTCTCATTCTTTGTGCATACTGAACATCTTGTTCAGATTGCTTTGTGCGACTTCGAATGATGTTGAGTACATTCGAGGGATTCCGGGGATAGGAAGATAGAGGTGCCAACTACCTTAAAGTCTGAGTGCTTCTGGGGATAGGAAGATAGAGGTGCCGACTACCTTGAAGTTTGAGGCCTTGCGGGGATAACAAGACAAGCTCCGATATTCTTATTGAGGGCTTACCCTAGTGTGGGTAAGACAAACTTTCTTGAATGTATAAATCAAGGTAACTTTGTCCAAGGTTGTTTGATACCCTACTCTTTGGGTTAAAAGATTTCATACTTGTTAATTATGATTGTTTCGAGTTTGTTTTCTACTGCATTTTATTAATAAGGAAAGTATAACGATCTTATACTTTCTTCTACTTATAATATAATTAAGTAAGATTCTATACGCTTTAAGGTAGAATCTTTGTTCTTGTAACTTTTGTTAAGTTTCATTTCCAGAACCATATTTATTGAATATAGTAAGTTTGTAGAACTATTTTTATTTTCAGAACCACATTTCTAGAATCTAGAAAGTTTGTAGAACCAAGAGGTTTTATGAATTTACCTCATTTAACTATGTTAAACAATATAAAGGTTTATATAAACTTTAAAAGTTCCAAAGAAAATTTTAAAAGATAAAATTCACCCCCTCTTGTATATTGAGCATCTACATCATATTCCGATACTACAATCGATATCAAAGATCCCACAATTGGAATCAGAGGAGGTCTTTGAAATACTTATTTTCACATATAAGTTTTCTTGCTCAAGTTTTCATTGTTCTATATTGTCCTTGCTTAGGATATTTATCCCTGTTAACAAAATTTTATTACTGAAAAGTTTGTGCGGAAATATATTTTCTTCAAGATGGAAGGAATGTATGTTGGTTCAATTGAAAATCTTAATCCAACCAGACCACCAATATTTGATGGGAATGATTATGAATACTGGAGAGACATAATGAATAACTTTGTGATAAACATAAGTGTTGAAAACTACATTATGTTAACTGGAGATTATAATATTTTTGATAAGGAACTTAGATCCTTTACTAATACAAAAATGGTGGAATACCAGCTAAATTTTAAGGTATGAAATACTTTGATTTATTCCATGACTAGAAATATGTATATCCAAGTTTTATCTTGTGAAGTAGAAAATAGTATTTGGAAGAAGCTTGAATTAACTCACTTTGGAACTTCCAAATTCATTGAAACTAGAAGAGATATTCTCAGAGCTGAATATCATGGTATTTTATTTCCTTATGGAGAACCCACATGTAAGGTACAACAAATATTCATGACCATTTTAAATAGTTTACAATCTATGGGAGATAAAGGTTTAGATGACTAGGCACTTGTAGAAAAAATTATAGATTTCATGCCTAACAAATCAGAATCTAAGAAGAAAACCATAGATGAAAATAGAAAAGTTACTCAGATTTCTCTTGATGAGATTTTTGGAACTCTTCTTCAACATGAGATTATAATGAAGAGAGATTCTGAAAATATTAAGAATAATAATAGAAATGGAAGTTTTTCTTTTTCAATAACATCAAATCATATGAAACCCAAGACTCCTGAGAGAGTTAAAAGATCTAAATCTAAGAAGGTTGTTATCCAATCCGAATCTAGTGGAAGTGAATCTTCCGAAAACGAGTTAACCAATCTTTCTCATAGTATGAACAAGATTGTTGGACATAAGAACTTTCAATCTAGATACAAGAAGAAAGAATTAAAGTAAAATAAAGACACTGAAGTCACTTGTTATGAATGAAAAAGATCAGGGCATATAAGGCCATATTATCCCATTCTTATGAGAAAAAATAGAAAGGAAAAGCATTATGAGAGGAATAAAAAGAAATACTACAAGGATAAGGCTATAAAAGGTTTGAAATCCAATGACATCTGGAGTTCTAGTGGTGGTGACTCTTCTGATGAATCCTCAGAGTAAAAATCTTCTAATAAGAAGAATCTTGGTTTACTTTCGAAGTTATCTATAGAAAATCATTGTTTAATGGCCAAGGTACACAATAATGAATCTATAACCAATTTATCCTTGAATAAAAATTACAGTGATAGTAAATACTATGAATCTTTAGATGAAGAATCTTCTTCTGATGAATTTAATACTTTACCTACTTATGAAGAAGTTTCTAGGTTTGCTATGCTGACTGAGAATGAAAATTCTAAAATCAAGAAAAAGCTTAATAAGGAAAATCCTAGAATTATTATTCTTACTACCAAAATATCAGATCTTTCTAAAGATCTTGAAAAGAAAAATTATTATTTTGAAAATATTTTAAAAAAAACTTGAGGAAGTTAATTCTTATAAGCATAAACTCTCTAAATATAAAGAAAAAGTAATTTCTAAGAAAAATGTTTTAGAGCCTAACTCCAGTGAAAAAACAAATGTTTTTTAGGATAAGAACTTAGTTGTTAGGTTGAAATCAGAAATATTTTCCTTGAGGTAGTTTTTGTCAAAATTTACCCTAGGAAAGGAAATTTTTTATAAGATGTATTCCCAAATTCGACCTCTACGGAACAATTCTGGATTTGGTTATACTATTTCAAAACCAGTTTTTAGTAACAATTATATTGTTCCTCAAAGTGCTCCATTTTACACTAAGTGTTAGTGTGATGGGAATTGGGAAAAACATTGTTCCCTAAACAAAACTCAGTCTTTATGTTTTCATAAAGCATATTTTTCCAAGAAATTGTGGATTCCTAAAATTTTTCTTTCAAAAGTTTCCGGTTCCAAGATAGTTTGGATTCCAAAAGTCAAACATTCTTATTTTTAGGAAAGTAAAGATAATACCAACATCAATACATGTTATATGGATAGTGTATGTTCTCGAAATATAACTGGTAACAAAAACTTCTTTGAAAATATTATCAAGATGAAGGGAGGAAAAATAACTTTCGGATATAATGCTCAGGGAGATAATATTGGTATAGGTAACATTGTTCTTCTTGAAAAAACGTTGATTTCAAATATTTTATTTGTTAAGGGTATTAATAATATCTGTATTAGCATAAGTCAATTATGTGATGAAGGTTACCTTATGAATTTTAGGAATGACAAGTGCGTAGTACACAATTTCAAGGAAGATTTTATTCTTTCTACCAATAGGCAAGAGAATGTTTACACACTAAACCTATAAGAACTTAGGAGCCAAAATATACCATGTCATAGTGTAATGGAAGATCATTCTTGGTTATGTAATAGAAGGATATGACACTGTACCCTTAGGAACCTATGAAAACTCTCTATGAAAAGACTAGTTAAGGATCTACTAGAGCATAGATTTAATTCTTCAAAAGTTTTTGATCTTTGTCAATATGGGAAGCAATATAAATCAAGTTTTAAATAATTAGGTGAAGTCTCAACCACTGATGGATTACAATTAGTGCATATGTATCTTTTTGGTCCAACACAAACTTGAAGCATTGGAGGTAAATATTATATATTTTTTCTAGTTGATGATTATGTGAGATTTACTTGGGTCTATTTTCTAGAAAATAAATCTAATGATTTTTCTTATTTAAAAAGTTTTAGAGGCCAAGTTAAAAATAAGAAAAACCTTCCATTGAAAACAATTCATAGTGATCATGTATGAGATTTTCAAAATTCTGATTTTGAAACTTTTTGTAGTAGAAAAGGCATTGCTCATAAATTCTCAACACCAGGAACTCCTAAAAACATGGGGTTGTTGAAAGAAGAAATAGAATTATTCAAGAGATAACAAGAACCATGTCGAGTGGATAATTGGTAGCCAAACATTTTTGGGATGAAGCTGTAAGTACTTCTTGTTATACTACAAATCGTGTTTTGAGTAGACCTTTTCTTAATAAAACTCCTTATGAGTTATAAAATGGTAGATAACCGAGACTTTCCAACTTCAAGGTTTTTGGTTTCAAGGTATTCATTCTAAATACTAAAGATAATCTACAAAAATTTGCACCAAAATATGATGAAGGAATATTCTTAGGCAACTCCACAACCTCTAAGGCTTATAGAGTTTTCAATAAAAATACTTGTACTGTTGAAGAAAAATTACATGTTAAATTTGATGAAACGAATCTTTTTAATTTTAAACTACCTCAACCGACATCTTCAGATGTGTTTTCAAAAACTGATTATCAACCTTTGATAAGAGATCCTTCTGATAAGGAAAATTTTCAAGAAAATTTTTCTGAAACTTTTACCCCAGAATACTTCCTACCATATGTTTATGAATAGGTTTTACAAAACCCAAATCAGTTGTTTCTTAAGAATCATCCTAGTGATATTATCACTAGTGATGTAAATCAACCTGTAAGGACTAGAAGTTCCTTAATAAATAAAGTAGAACATCTAGCATTTCTCTCCCAATTAGAACCAAAATGAACTAATGAAGCTTTAGGTGATGATTATTGGATAAAATCCATGGAAGATGAGAGAAATAAATTCGAAAGAAATAAAGTATGGACCTTGGTTAAAAGACCTAAGGAAACTTCTGTTGTTGGTATAAAATGGGTCTTCAAAAATAAGTGTGATGAAAATGGAATCATAGTAAGAAATAAAGATATATTAGTTTCTAAAGGCTATAATCAAGAAGAAGGAATAGACTATGAAGAAACCTATGCTCCAGTAGCTATACTTGAATATATTCTTATTCCAATTCCCTTTGCAGCATTTTTCAACTTCAAAATTTTTCAAATGGATGTTAAATGTGATTTAATTAATGGTTATGTTCAAGAGGAAGTTTTTGTAGAACAACCTCATGGTTTTGAAGATACAAAACATCCTAACCATGTTTTCAAACTTACCAAATCTTTTTATGGACTTAAGCAATCTCCTAGAGCCTGGTATGATAATATTACATGGTTTTTTCTTCAAAAAAATTATGTTAAGGGAAATGATGATCCATCCATTTTTATAAAGAAAGATAAGAAAAATATTTTGATTGTTCAAATTTATATTGATGAAATTATGTTTGGTTCAACTTAGCAATCTTTAACTGATTCTTTTTTGGACCTAATGAAATCTGAGTTTGATATGAATGTGATGGGTGAGTTAACATTTTTCCTTGGTTTTCAAATTTCTCAAAAACAAGAATAAATCTATATATCCCAACACAAGTATATCAAATATCATTTAAAAAATTGTGGATATGACAATACTAAGAGTATATGTACTCCCATTGGTACCTCAAAATCAGTTGATCTTGATGAAGCTGGGAAACCAGTAGATTAAACTTTATTTAGAGGTATGATAAGAAGTCTAATTTACTTTACAGATAGTCATCCAAACTTAATGTTTTCAGTATTATTTTGTGAAAGATATCAATCCAATCCTAAGGAATCTCATTTAAAGGCAGTGAATAGGATTTTTTTCAACTTAAAGGGAACCATGGATTTAGGACTCTTTTATACTTATGGAAATGATTTTTTTTAAAACGTTTTTCGGATGCTAAATTTGTTGGATGTATAATGGATAAGAAAAGTATATCTGGAACTTGTCATTTTTTAGGAGATTCATTAGTTTATTGGTCATGTAAAAAGAAACACTAAGTAGCACTTTCCACTACTAAAGCAGAATATGTAGTAGTTGAAAGTTGTTGTGCTCATGTATTGTGGATTCAACACGCACTCACAGATTATAGTATGAGTTTTACTAAAACAAAAATATTGTGTGATAACACTAGTTCCATTTCCTTAAGTAAAAACCTTTCACATCACTCTTGTGAAAAACCCATAGATATTAGGCATCACTTTCTTAAAGATCATAGACAAAAAAGAGATACCATTCTTCAATATATTGGAATGCAAGATCAACTTGTTGATATTTTCACAAAATATTTACCATCCGATATATTTGAATACATTAAATATAAGTTAGGAATGATAACTGTAAGGTAAGATTCATTATTAAATTTTTTTTGAAACCAATCTTCTAATAGTAAAAAACCCCTTTTCATAGGGGGAGTACATTTTCTTCTTAGCTAAAATCAAAATTTTTCGTACTCAAATTTTGTTTCATAGTAAAAATTTTCATAGTCAAAATTTTTGTATTCAAAATTTTCATAGCACAAATGTTTTTCATAATCAAAACTTCCAAATATAAAGTTATTAAAGAAAAATTTTCCTCATTACGAATAATCTTCCTAGAAATCTGAAACGTATGATTCCTTTCCTAAGACTTGGTAATCATTTTTTTCCTTGTTGGTATTTACATTTGTTTTTAAACTCTTTGGATTCACTTTTCCTTAAATCCAAATGTTTTTCTTAAAACCCTCAAAAGATCAAATTATATCAAAATCCCTCCTCAGCTATCATCTCAAATGTCAGATCTTTTCAAGATCTTTTCAACCGATTGATCAATCTGGGATGCTGAACCATCACTTTGATTGCCAATATAAAGGACACATGATGGTAATACCACATTGATCTTTAAGCCTTAACATGCTAAAGCTCTTCCCTTCCTATATAATCCCATTCCGGATCAATATAGTTTCCTTACTTCGGAATGTCTACTGAAGCCTCTTCTTAGAAAGAGATGCCATGTGTTAAGGAAATCTCTGAGTGGAAGATCTACCATGAAGGGTTAGTCGAGCCGAAGTTTTATTCCAAGTATGATTCTAGTGTGTCTAATAATATCAATCTAAATAGTTGGGAGAGTGTTTTCATATCAAAACCAAGAGCATTGGATCCGGTATATCTGAAATTTCTAGTTTAATTCTATGAGATAATCAAAATTTTCAATGAAGGAGGAAGATATAAATTTTCATTAAAGGTCTATGTTTAGATGTATTATCTTTCTTATGACATGGAAGAAAATATGATAGGAATTCCTTATGAGGGAGAAGCTGATTTTTCTCTCACAAGATACCTGATGTAATAGTATCATTTGATAAGAAAAAGGCTCTAGCTTTTCATGGTCTTGAGGAAGTGAATATTCCAAAAATTATTCATCTCTCTACAAATCTTAGGATTCTTCTGCTATGGGTTCAAGGTTTTCTAATTACGAGAAAAGGGGACTGGGATACCCTAATGAAAATTGATATTTACATTTTGGATTTCTTGGTGAACCAAAGAAACATAAACATGGTTAAACATATCCTAGTTACGATTGACAATATAAAGAATGAGAATCTAAAGTCTCAGATTATAATAAATCTGACCATTCTTTCAAATATCATTGTCCTTTTTCTTCAGTCTTTCAATATTCCTTGTAGTTCTAAGCCTAAGAATTGTAAGGTGATGCTTTTCAGTAATGATACTCTAAGGAGGATGAATATTGGATTTAATAGTCAATCCTAATAATTCCATGATTTGTCAGAAAAAGAAGATGAACCTCTGTCAAAGAAACCAGAAGTGGATGAAACCTATAAAAAGGGTGGAAGGAAGAGGAAGATGAAGAAACCATAAGAGAAATAAAAAACCTCAGTGGCTAAGGAAACTCAATCCACACCTCCCAAGACAAAGAAGAAAAAATCATACCCTGACGAAGTAGTGGCTAAGTAGAGAGAATATAAGAAGAACATGAAGAAAGGGGAGCCTAAGTTTGTCCTGGATCCTGCTGAGGCAAAAGCATTGAAGGGAAATACTGTTGAGAATATTGAAATGGAAGAAGAAGAAAAGAAGCAACGAAAGAAATTGTCTGAAGCTAAAATAGTTCAATCCCTTCTAAAGGATGATGAGAAAGCCTCCGAAAATATTCCAGTACCAGAATCTTATTTGTTAGAATCTTTACCAGAGACTCCAAGAAAGATATAAGTGATTCTAGAAAAAGATCAAGTCGAAGAAATAGTTTAAGAATAATAAGTAGAAGAAGAAGAGGAAGAAGGGAGTAGTGATACTGAAGATATAATAAAGAAAGTATAAGACTATCAAGAGAAGAAGAGTCCCTCTAAGAAATTATCTATCCAAACTTCTTAAGTTGAGTCTTTAAAACATGATACCCCTCGAAAAGAGAATAATGGTGAGGATGAAGTGAATAATTTGTCTGAAAATGATAGTATCAATCATGATTCCATTCCCCTAGAGGATGCTGAGGTAGGAACCAAAAAGGAATAAGTTGATGAAGACAAAATTGTTTAGATATCAAATTGTGAACATGAATCTTCTGATCAATAAGAATTTATTCCAAAGGATGATAAGGGAAAATAGGTGGTTGTGGATACACCTAGAAAAGATGTGGTAAAGAAGAAAGAAGTTGGTGGTTCATCGAAGTGGAAGGTCATTGAATTAGAAAAAGAATCCTCACCAACAAAGATTAGAATATTTGATGGATTTCAAGATAGTTTCATGGATGGTTTTGACACCTAAGATGTGAAGATAAAGGATATCACTAATAGTTTTGAAGAAAATTTGACTCTTGAATAGAATTTTTGGAAGAAAGAATGTAAGGATCTAAATGGGAAGCTAAATTCCATTGCTCAAAGTTGGAAGAAGGAAATAGATCTTAGAATTGAGATTGAGGAAAAACTTGCTAAGAAATAATAAGTTCTAAAGGCTCAGGAAGAATCTCTTAAGGCTCAGGAAGTGAAAATAAAAGACTTAGAGAAGAAAACATAATATCAAGATCAGTTTCTCAAGTGTCCAAAAAATGATCACAAGGATCCTAAGAAGTTGAAAACCACCATGAAGAAGTTGATGCTAAAGGATAAGGAAGGATAATATTTTTCAAATCTTATTTCTTGTTGTGATTTTTTGTTAGAATAATTCTTTCAATCTTAATGAAATTCTTGATGCACTTCATATTTTTTGGTTGTTTAGTACTAATATTTGAGGTACCAAATTTCTTTTCCATTCCCTTTATTCAATTTTGAAAATCACAAAGGGGGAGAAAGGAATGATAAAAAAAGAATACTTAGTAAAGAATAAAATTTCCTAAGGGGGATTTCATCTAAGGGGGAGATTTCATCATCAAGATTTTCGTAAGCAAGGAAATGAAAAATCTCATTCAGGAAACTCAGAATACGATACTTATATATTTCAAAGCCTAAGGAGGAATTAGTCGTATTCACTTTGATCCATAAGTAAAGGGAGATATGTTTTTATTTACAAGCCAATAAAATTTCTAAGTCCTTATATTCTCTTTCATAAGGATGTTTGTTCTTTCCAAAAAGGGGGATATTGTTGAGTTAAAATTGTTTCCTTATGAATTTTCCATTCATTCATGATTTGAAAATCACAATCACCCTTTCTTAAGGCATATTTTATTTTCTATAATAAGGAAAATTTACTTCCCCAATGAAAATTTATCCTTACCTTGTTTTCATTATTAATATTTTAGTTTCTCTAAATCTAACTCGTTTTATTCCTAATTTTAAAATTTGGTTTCACATCTAAAACCTCATAATTCTATAAATACTTAGATATAGAGTATTATATTTTTAGGATCCGAATTCAGACTCCAAATTCTATGAAATTATGAGTCCGAATTCTCTAAAAATCAGAATCTGAATTCTCCAAAATTTAGACCCCGAATTCCCTGAAATTCAGAATCAGAATTCTATGAAATTCAGACTCTTAATTCTCTGAAATTCTGAACTAAAATTCTCTGAAATTCAGACTCTGAATTCTATGAAATTCATATTCTGAATTCTCTGAAATTCAGACTCTGAATTCTCTGAAATTTAGAATCTGAATTCTCTAAAATTCAGACTCCAAATTCTATGAAATTTAGGTTCTGAATTCCTCAGAATTTAGGTTCCGAATTCTTTAGACGTCAGACTCAAAATTCCTTATAATTCAGGCTTCTAATTCCTTATAATTCAGACTCCTAATTCCATATAATTAAGACTTAAAATTCCATATAATTTAGACTCATAATTCCTTGAAAAACATAATTTCAATATTCATGCAATATTGTGTCCGAATTTTCTTAGACTCCAAACTTTATTTTCCTTAGACTCTGAAAAATTAGATTTGGGTGAGAAACCATATTTTTCTTATATTTGTTATAGTTATGAAATGATTTCGTGTATTCTATTTCTAACTAACCGTTGTTTGAGTGACACGTATAGAGGTCCCTCTGAGAATCAAGGAAAAATATGACTGTTGGAGGTGGGAGCCGACCATTGGAGATGTATCTATAAATAGGATATCATTTGAACGAGCTCATTACTTTTACCTTACTTTAGAAAAACTTGAAAACTCTCGAGACCACATGCTGTTGAAGATATTTCTAGAGAGATATATACTCTCATGCTTTTTTCATATTGAACATCTTCTTCAGATTGCTTTGTGCGACTCCAAATGTTGCTGATTACATTCGAGGGCTTTTGGGGATTGGAAGACAGAGGTGCCGACTACCTTAATGTTCGAGGTATTCCGGGGATAGGAAGACATAGGTGCCAACTACCTTGAAGTTCGAGGGATTGCGAGGATATCAAGATAGACTTTGATATTCTTATCGGGGGCTTACCCTGGTGTGGGTAAGAAATAATTTCTTGAAAGTATAAATCAAGGGACCTTTATCCAAGGTTGTTGGACACCCTACTATTTGGGTTAAAAGATTTCATAATTATGACTTTTGATTGTTTCAAGTTTGTTTTCCACTGCATTTGATTAATAAGGAAAGTATGACTATCTTATACTTTCTTGTACTTGTAATCTGATTAAGTAAGATTCTATATGATTTAAAGTAGAATCTTTGTTCTTGTAAAAAAAATTTAGTTTCATTTCTGAAACCATATTTTCGGAATCTAGTAAGTGTGTAGAACTGGTTTCATTTTCGGAACCACATTTCCGAAATCTAGAAAGTTTGTAGAACCAAGAGGTTTTGTGTATTTACCTTGTTTAACTTTATTAAACAATAGAAAGGTTTATATCAATTTTAAAAGTTCCAAATGAATCTTTAAAAGATAAAATTCACCCCCTCTTTTATATTTAACATCTACATCATATTCCGATACTAAAATCGGTATTAGTGATCCCACATTATGGTCCTTATAGATCACTTCAATTGATGATTGATCTTCATTATTATTTAGATGCATCTCTTTGGGAAAGTGATATTCTAGTTTCTTAAATTTACATTATCACAGTCATTCCATTAAACTATGTTTTCAGATTCATTAATCTTTTGGTGTTTTCACTTCTAGATCTATGTTGTCGTATCATTTTGAGGGCCAATCCTTTATTGGTTGCGATGTGATAGGTGCATTTTCTTTGATTTTTTTCATGATATACCATTTCCTCCATCATTTTTTTGTGGTATGTGATTTTAAGACATGGGAATCAATATCAGGGATTCCGTTGTTGACTTTTTACTCCTTTCTAGTTGTTAGATACCATTTTAGGTATGTGGGACCAAAAATTGAGGTAGGTGGTTCTCTATCTATCCTATATTGGAAGAACTATATTACTTTGGTTTTAGAAATTATTTTATAAATGAATATGCACTATGGATTTATGTGTTTTGAAATTGGCTTTTTAGAAAATATTATTGTCACCTTATTTTGGTGAAAGAAAAGTTATTTTCAAATCATTTTGAAATTCAATTTTGATGAAATATTTTAAAAAATAGAGCTCATTATATGCCTTGAGTACTTTGGTGTAAGTTATTGTAATATTCCTCTCCATTTATACAATTGAGGGGGGGGTTTCACTCATGGGGTATTCCTATACTCCATAAGACTGTTGTTCTTAGTACTTGATAGACCTATTGGGGGGTTAAATTTTTGGGGGTTTCCTCTTCTCTATATATTCTATGTTTATATCATGAGACATATTGAATTTGATTGACTAATTTTAGGTACAAGTTTTCTAGCTATCTAAACCTATTGTGATCCATGATGTGATGATACCTATGTTGTGGTTTGTTCTACTTTATATTTTACTCCCTTTTATTTTATATGATATGTGATACATGCTTTTATTTTATTTGAATGCATAGATATAAATGATATGATTTTGAAAATTTTTA
Organism: Viscum album; assembly: GCA_963277665.1. NCBI lineage: Eukaryota > Viridiplantae > Streptophyta > Magnoliopsida > Santalales > Viscaceae > Viscum > Viscum album. The sequence continues at coordinate 707,234,679 of OY728126.1, read as the reverse complement.
CCTAGTTTATGTTGAAAATGTGAAAAGGGGAAATCAAAATTTTAACATTATTTTCATATAAAACTTTTTAAATACTCAGCATGCCTTGTTTTATTTAAATTTGATCATTTACTAGATTGTTGATCATACAATTGACAAGGAAAAACCTAGGTGGGATCCTACTGATCCTGTTTTCATTACACCCTTCACACCCCTTCAATAGTGCTTAGAACTTTGTATGGATATCGATGTAGGGAAAGGAAAGGTTTTATACTGTGGTGGAGAGGTTTCAATCAGCTAAGTATTGGTAGATGGTGGGAGTTTCCCACACTAACACACCAGGTAGTTGTTTTGGTTTTAGTTGTCCTTTTCAATTGTACTTGTCTCTTTGATATTTTTAGCTAATTTTGAGGTGTATTTATTATACTATTTCCTATTTGATAAGAAATAAATTTTTGTTAATTTTTTTTATTTCTTCCCATCATATATATATATATATATCTCATGTTTTTTGCTTCATGTTGGGTGAAATAATTCTCTATAATTGTTTTTGATGCATCAGTGCAAGTTTCTAGTCTCTGGGGATCAAGAACTTCCTTCAAGTATGTGATGGTTTGGGTTGGGTACCATTTTGAGACGGTCTTTGGGTCGGGTGCATCACAAATATTCTAGACTTACTGAGGAGTGTCTTGAAATTTCTGATGCATTTATCAATATAGTGGATTACTTTTGAATTTCTTGTGAACACCAACATTTTATTAGATTTTTCCTTATATGTTTAGGATTGGTTCAGTACTCTGGTTCCATTGAACCCTTTTCACGCACATATAAATAATTTTCTCTCGATAAGTGATTATTAATAGATTAGTCATGACTATAACCATCAACCTAGGGTGATTAAAAAAATGATTGAGGATAATTTCATTATCATTTAATTGGGAATTATTTTAAAAAATTATCAGATATTTTTGAGTTAAAATTATTTCTAGAAATTAAAGGGATTTAATAAGAATTAAGTTATTCATTTCTAAATACTATCTATCAAGTTTAAAACATCACAAAGAGAATTTGTGATTAAATAAAAGGGATAAGATTGTTCATACCATAAGAAAATTATTGCATCATGATGGAGGAAGAAGGAAGTTATAGCTAAGGATAACATTTCATCTATGTTGCGATTCATGATATTATGCTACATGTTTCACTAGGATTGAATAATAAAAAAATAAAAAAATAAGAGGAATAAATTATAAAGATTAATAAGTTGAGATAAGTTAAAAACAAATACCTATATGATTTTTAAACAAAACTAAATGAAATTAATTCTCCCTTTATGTACAATATTTTTTGTGTTGTGTAACTAATTGTAATGGTAATATACCTTATAAAGAATTATTAATATATTATATAAGATATATATGTAATAGGAATTATAATATTATTCAGTGTAAGTAAAATAATAAATAGAAGGACATATATCACAATGAAAATTAAATTGAAGTCTCATCTAGTGGAACAATAACCTATCAATAAATCTTATTTTCTATACAATAATTATATGTGATAGAAATTTGACATAAATGATAGACTTATGTGTTTCCTGAGACAAAGATAAAACAAACTCATTTTTAATCTATGTGACGAAACGAGTGAACCGTATCATCTCAGTTGAATCTTGTTCAAGGTAATAACATTAATAGGTGGAAAAAATAGGTGATAACTTTAATAGGTGGAAAAAATTTCTTCAAGAAGAAACATAAAAAATAATTGAAACCACAAATTCACCCACTGTATTAGGAAATTTACAATTATTTTGTTGGTATTTTAATGTTTAACCAGAGAAAGGTTCCCATGAATGTTGGGTGACTATTTCAAGCGTGGATAGAAAGCACACTTGTGGGTTTGTATAATTGGTACTAAATATATATTATAAACATGGAAAACCAAAATTTTGTGAATAAAAAGGGTATTTTTTAATTTTTATAGAAAATATTATTTGAAATAGAAATATAATATTCCTCCTTACTTATTAACAATGATTTTTGGGTTTACTATAGGCTATAAATAACAAATTAATTCCCTATATTGAATGTATTTTTATGATAAAAATTGAGAGGAAGAACATTTAAAATAATTTTTGTGTTTAAAATTCTATTATTTCACCTACTTAATAGAAGGTTTTTTAATGGTAAAAGGGATCACTGTATTAATTTTAATAATGGATTGATTAGAAAATATCAATACAAGTAATAAAAAGCTTAAGTAAGATAAAATATAGGTTAGAGGTTGAAATATAAAGACTTTAAAATGATGTAAGATAAAATTGTGGATGAATTTATTATAAAGATTAATGAAATTGTGTGTATAATTGGAGGTTTTGGTGAAATGTTCTTGGATAATACGGTTGTCAAAAACATTATATATACATCCAGACAACTTTCATTATAACATGTCAACACTTAATGTTTGTGATCTATGAAAACATAAATTAGATGAATTACCCAATACATGTATTAAATGTGGTTGAGAAGTATTTTCAATAATTAGTACATGGAATAAAAAAAACTTATTTCAAATCCTCAAAAGAAGAGAAAAGTAGGAAATAATTAACACTAAAAGAATACGATTCCAATGAAGAGTAAGATGCTAAAGAGATGTTTTAAAAACTTATGTCACTCATTTATTGAGGCCCGAGTTAAGGAAAATGAATGTTCAATTAGAAGTTACTAATGAAGTGAAACATGTGGTGATATACTGGACTTTTCAATGATTTTTTTTTTAAATTTGGAAGATGAACAACCAAGTGAAGATGAGAATTCATGATCAAGGAGATCCCACTATAAAAAAAGAATTATTTTTTCAAAAGAAATTTTTTCTTCAAAAGAAAAGGGCATGATAATTTATATAAAAAACTGAAAATTTTAACCAAAACATGATGATGAGGAGGTAAGTGATGATGAATAGTAAGTTTATACTTATTTTTATATTATCTAAAAGCTATATATTTCTAATGATAATGAAGAATAACTCACCGATAATGAATGCCATGATGCTGAAAATGAGGTAGGAACTAAAATAAACTATATGATGAAGAAAACAGTGAAAGTGTGCTAAAAAATGGAAAGGAGAAAAAATAATTGAATAAATATAACCAATTCTCAATAAACTATATATTCATTCTAAAGAATAATCATTTTTTTAAATGTTAATAACGAATTAATGAAATTTTAGTGTGAAGAGGAGAATAATTTTTTAATGCAATATAAATATAAATATATGGAGAGGGATACTGAGATTATTCAACTAATTTTTTTTAATGAGAAAGAATTATATAAATACAAGTTTAATTTTCAACATTTTGACAAAGTGGTTAGATTAATCTCAAAGAAGAATGTTGTAAAAGGTGTCAAATATTCTAAAAATGATAATACTTAAGTATACCTAAAAAATTTGACATCAAAGTGTGATAAATATGTTGGAAATGTTATAAGAAAGAATGATAAATAGAAATAGGTGAATAAAATTATGTTTTTAGAAAGATAATATTATTATTATAAATTTGAAAATTTTGGGAACACTGACATGAAATAATAAAGACACTATAAATAGTGATTTAAAATATATTGTAAAGAATTATAGATTAACTGGTAATATTTTTAGGCTATATGAATATTTTGGTTCATGAATAGAGTCCAAGATTTATGGTCAAAATAAGAAAGAAGTGTAGGTTTTTGGATCAATAGAACAAACTCTTTACCAATGAAAGTATGAATTTTATAGACATGGATGACATAATGGAGGATTTAGGGGCTTGGAATGAAATTATTGGTTTATTAAAAGTTTTATAAGGATTATATATTTTTTTGACTAATATTTTGAGTGTAATTTATCCTTATCAAATAAGAAACATTTAATAGAGAACTAAAAATTGTATAATGAAAGTTGAAAATAAATTTCAAGAATTTTATGAAGTTTGGGGAGAGTGAAAAATAAATTTACCATATTAAATACTGACTCCCCATCCTATAATCAATTTTTTTTAATAATTTAAATAATTATGATTCTCATAAGAATAAGGAAATTTGAAGAGAAAATGACTTTTCCATGGAAGGTACACTCAATGCATCAAAAGGGGAATGTCTATAGATTCATGAGAGTGGTTGTTTATCATAAGTGACAGGTTATTTAAAGAGCTTAAAGGAAATTGAAATTGAAATTTAAGGTTTAGTGACCTTTTTAAATTAAGACTCAATCAAAATAAATGGACTTGATTTGATAGTGATTGGAAAAGAGAAGTTGAAATTTAAGAACACCCTATACATTGAATGGAATAACGAAAATATGTTAAGTGTATCTCCTCTATGTAATTGAATTATTGATGAGGTTTTTTGAAAATATGAATTCATAGAAATGAATTTTAATGTTTATTTTTATTAAAAACAATTCATGGAATAATGTGTAACGCATTTTAGGTTGGTGGGGATGAAATTTCCTGCTACTTAATCTTGAAATAATATAATCAATTGTGGAATTGATGAATTTTTCATCTAGGCCAAAATAAAATGATGGATATTACCAAAGTAAAGGGTGTTTATGATGTTACTATGATGAAAATAGATAAAAACTAGATATTATCTATAAGTAAAAACGGAATATTATTAACTATATACACAAGAAAGTTGATATTTAGACATCACATCCATCAGAGCTTACTAATTCAGAAATTTGTGGGCCTATGGGGGTGGAATCCAAAAACCGTGATAATTATTTTATTTCTTTATCGATGAATCTACTCTCATACCATTTATTATTTTTATTTAGTATACATCAATGGATTTGAACTTTTTTATATTTTTTAAATAGTATTACCAAAAATTAATATGGTATCTCTTTGAATATAATCCAAAAATTCAACGGTGTGGAATATAATAGTGGAAGATTTGATTATTATTAGGAAAATCATGATATTTTACACGATCTTAGTAAATATTAAAATCCATAAAAATTGAGTTTCTAAACAGAAGAGCATCAATTTTGTGGAGAAATATCAGACCATATGAATCGAGTATAATAATTTTCTATATTTCTAGAGACAAGCTACTATTGTAGTGGATTACATTCAAAATCATTACATATAAAAACCAAAAAAAAATTATATCAATATATGGGACATATTATAATAAATTCTAATGTTTGAAACATTTAATGGTGTTTAGAATCCCCTGTTTAATGTATATCAATAGTAAAAATATTTTTAAGTTTCAACAAAGTGGAGTTGATGAAATATTATTAGATTACCCTTAAGTTGGAAGAGGATATCAATGTTACAATTAGAAAATATGGAATATTTTTTATACCACTGAAGTAAATAAAATAAAAATGTAAAATAAATAAATAACTCATCATGAAGCATGTTCCATAACTTATGTAGATGAAGCATTTGTGTAGAAAAAATAGGTAGGTGATTCTAAAATTATTATATGTTATTTAGAAGTGTAGAGTGGGGATGGTTTTTTTCCAATTATAGTTATAGAACTAATGTAGATGAGGAATTTAAAAATACTAGAATATATATTTGTTGGTGTAAAAAGGCACTAGAAATTGGAGAACTTTTAAAATACTTGGGGCTCTTTCAGTGTAAGAAAAGTGATGATAAAAAGAAACATTATTAGTTCTAAAAAAGTGATGATAAATGTATCTTTATCAGTAGATAATTTTGAATGAATAAAGGGCCACATTATCAGTGATTTTATTTTAAACTGGTAATGGTTCCCTTTATCAGTTCTTATATTAGTGGTGACAATGGGGTCCTCTATTGGAAATAGTTTAATACTAATATTGGGTCCCTTTATTAGGACTTTAAATAGTACTTATAAAGAGATATTTTATCAGTGCTATTACTAGTGCTGATAAAGGGGAATACTACTACAGTGTGTAGTAATTTTAAAAACACGCTATAGGAGAAAATAACGGTAAAAAAAATACTTAATTTAATTAAAATAAAATTTACAACACAAATACTAGAAAAAACACTATATTATAGACATTGCAAATATTTTTTTGTACAAATATATTAGTAAGTATAATTTATCATATAAATTTAAAAAAATAAATGTTTTTTCTTTGGCCACCATACCATGGTCATGCTATTAGTTTCAGAAAAAATCACATCATCTGGAGAAAAATAGTGCACTTTTATCAGAAAAAAATTCTTATGTCAGTAATAATATAAATAAATAAATTAAACATAAAGTGTAAATTATAAAATAAAGATATATAATTGGAATCAGACTAGGATCACCATGTATTAGATTGAGTTGTGGTTTATTCTTACACATCATACCATTTCTTATTGTTGTCAAAACATGGTGATTTTGAATTTGATCACTTCTATAGTGGTAAAAAAACTCACTATTGATGTAAGATAATTCAAGAGCACATGATTTTGAGAACAATCCTTCAAATTTACAACCATTTCTTGTTTGACTTCAATAATTGTCTCTATAAAAATTAACTAAATAAGTATAAAATAAAAAATTTAAATAAGTTAATTAATAAATAGTAGGTAAAATGATGGGAAAACAATATAAACTCATTTGATTAGTTTTGGATATGTGATGTGCATTTTAAACTAAAATGAAACTTATATACTGAAAACAAACACTTCGAGTCATACTAACCACATCATGTGTCAGATTTAAATACAATCAATTTATAAACATCACAAATGAATTATGGATCAATTCTATAATGTTTGAAAACAATACAATCTATTTTTATTATTTTTGAGAAGTGAAACATGTCTAAAACTAAGATGAAACCTTTATATAGAACAAAAAAAGTTTGAATCAATCAAAACTGAAAAAAGGGCTATTTCCATGGTTTAAAACCGTAGCAATAGGCCCCCAAAAAAACGGGGCCCTAGGCTACGGAAATGGTTTTGGACAACTGTGGCCACAATCTACATGGTAGTAGGTCCCGAGCTATTGCCACAGTTTTAAAAACCTTTGAAATAGGCCTCCAAATTGGAAATCTTGGTAGTGGACCTATTTCCACTATTTAAACTGTGGCTATAGATGGCTATTACCACAATTTTAACCATGGAAATAGCCTCGGAAAGCCATGTCAATAACCTAATTCAAAAATTCCCTCAACAGGATTTAATCCCTGCACCTCCACTTTGCAATCTAGCACAATTACCATTACACCGTGCCACAATTATGGTTTATATATATATATATTATGATATATATATTAATAAAAACCATAGGAATAGCCTCAAAATCGTGGTGTTAGGGCTTCCTACCAGATTTTTTGAGGGAATTATTTTCCCACGGAAGCCTGAGATCTCTATAGCCACGGTTTTGGAGAACCGTGGCTATAGGGTGTTGAAAAAATTGTCCTATGGCCACGGTTTTTAAAACCCTAGCCATAGGCCACAAAACTGTGGCAATAGCCATGGGATATTGCCACTGTTCTGAAAAAAATGGATATAGGCCAAAAATTCGTGGCTATGGCCACCTATGTCCACGATTTTAAAACCATGGCTATAGGTCCATGGAAGTAGCTCCATTTTCTGGTTGTGATTTCAGTCACATTAGGTGTTTGATTTGTGTGTGGTGGATTATTACATTTCACAAATAAATTATGAACTGTTTTCCTGATGTTTGAAAACAACAAGATCTCAAATTCTTAGTTTTGAATATTTGATGTTTGTTTTAATCTAAAATATAAATATTGTATTAAACATAGGAACTTTGAGTCATATAGACCACATCTCATATCAGATTAATACAAGATCAATTTATACTTGTATCAAATGAAATATAGATCTTTTCCCTATTGTTTAAATATAATCATAGCTCATTTACTCGGTTTTGCTGATGTGACTAGTGTTTTAAACTAAAATAGATCATTATGTTGAAAACACACATTGATTCATAATAACCACATATTGTGTTATATTAACCTTTGTTCAACATCTATATGTCACAAATGAATTATTGATTTTTTTGGAATGTTAGAAAACAATCTGATCCCATTTTTCTTGGTTTTGGATGGTGATGCGTGTTTTAAACAAAAATGACTCCTTTATATTGAAAACATGATATTTGAGTAATATTGGTAAAATATTATGTTGGATTGATATGTGGTTTATTCCTACACATCAAAAATTAATTATGAATTATGGTATTAAATTTTGGAAACAATCTGAGCTCCTTTTCTTGGTTTTTGATTTCTGAAGCACGTTTTATATTTAAATTAATCCTTTTTATTAAATACTCTCAATTTGATCCATACCAACCACATAACGCATAATATTGATGTGTGGTCTATTCTTTCACACAATAAATAAATTATGGAATTTTTTTAATAAATTCTAAAAATAATATGAGATTGTTTTCTTAGTTTTGGTGACATAAATCATGTTTTAAACTAAAATAATAATTTTATATTGAAAATACTAAATTTCAAGTCATAACAACCACATTAGTTTCCATATTTATCTGCAGTTAAATCATAAATATAAAAAATTAATTTTGGATCAACTTATTAATGTTTGAAAACAATAGAAGATCGTTTTCTCAGTGTTGACTATTTGATGTGTGTTTTGAACAAAAATGAATCTTTTGTATTGAAGACACACACTTCAAGTCATACTAATTATATCATGTGAGAAAGAAACATGTGTTAAATTAATAAATAGAAAAAATAAATTATAGATAATTTTTTTTAAATTGTGAAAAAATATAGGATCTCTTTTTCTCAGTTTTGGTGGCGTGACACACATTTTAATGTATAATGAAACTATTATATGAGAAACATGAACTTTGAGTCATACCAATGACATTGTGTGTTGGATTTAAGTGTGATTAATTCCTAAATATCAAAAATTAATTATGGATCATTTTCTTAACGATTGAAAATGACCAAAGATCATTTGCATGGGTTTGTTTATTTGGTGGATATTTTAAAATAAAATGACACTTTTGGATTCAAAACCAAAAGATAAATTCATACTGACTATATCATTTTTCATATTTATGTGAGGTCATTTCCTACATGTAAAAAATTAATTATGGATATTTTTCCTAAAGATTTAATACAATTCAAGATCATTTGATTAGTTTTGATGATGTGACACATGTCTTAAACTAAAATTAATCTTTTGTATTGAAAAATATATATTTCATTTCATATTAACCTAAAAAAGTGTTATATTGACCTATGATGGATTCCTAAATGTAAATAATTAATTATGAATCATTTTTTAATTATGTATAATAATTTGAGATTGTGTTTCCAGTTTTGACTATGTGATTATTTTTAAACTAAAATTACACTTTAATATTAAAAAAATGTACTAAAAGAAAAATTGACTACATAGTGTGTCAGATTATAATGTTGTCAATACCTACACATGAAAAATTATTTATGTATACTATACCCAATTTTGAAAACAACTAGATATTGTTTTATTGGTTTTGACTATCTGATCTGTGTTTAAACTAAAATGACACTTTTTTATTAAAAACATGTATATAGATTCATATCAACCACATCAGGTGGAGTATTGACATGATTTTTATTAATACACATAATAATTTAATTTATGAATAAATTTAATAAAATTTTAAAATAATCCAAGATTTTTTTCTCAGTTTTTTCTAGCTGATTCATGTTTTAAACTAAAATGACTCTTTTGTATGGAACACATTCTCTTTGAGTCATATCGACCACATATTGTGTCTAATTGTAGTATAGTCAATTTATACACATAAAAATAAATTATGGATTGTTTTCCTAATTTTTTAAAATAATTATATCTCATTTTCTTGGTTTTGGTGAGGTGACATGAATTTTAATCTAAAATAACACTTTTATATTTAAAACACACATTCTGAGTCATATCAAGCACAAAAAGTCACAGATTTACGTGTGGTCAATTAATAAAAATCAAAAATGAATTATGGATCATTTTTATAAAATTTATAAAAAATAAAACCTTATTTTTTATGTATATATGATTTCTGTTTTAAACTAAAATGCCAATTTTTTATTGAAGACATGCACTCAGAGACAGACCAACAATATCTTGTATTTCATTGATTTCATGTCAATTCATACACATAAAAAATGAATTATAAATAGATTTTATAAATATTGAAAATAATATGATAATTTTTTTGTTTTGGTGATGTGACATATGTTTAAATGTGAAATTCAATTTTTCTATTGAATAAAGACAATTTGTGTCGTACTGACCACATCATGTATCAGATTGAATGGTGGTTGATTCCAAATAAATAAAAAATAAATTATATATCTTTTTACACAATTTTGAAAACGTCCATAGCTCATTTTATTGATTTTGGTGATGTGACACACTTTTTAAAGTAGAAAAGATAGTTTTATTTAGAAAACATGCACTTAGAGTTATACCAATGACATAATTTATCAAATTGATGTTAGATCAATTCCTAAACCCAACAAATGAATTATGGATAACATTTATAAAATTTTAACATAATTTGACTCAATTTACTCATTTTTGGGTAGTGACATGCCTTTTAAACTAAAACAAAACTTTTATATGAAAAAAAAATTTCAAGTCATATTGACCACATCAGATGTGAGATTTTTTTGAAATTGAGACCTACACATAAAAATTAATTACAGATAATTTTCCGAATTTGTATAAACAATATAAGTTTGTTTTCTTTTTTTTGGGATATTTCATGTGTTTTAAACTAAAATGACACTTTTATTTTTAAAACATATACATCAAGTCAAACCTATCACATCGTGTATCCTATTTTAGTGCGGTGAATTTGTACACATTAAAAACGAATCATATTTTATTATTTTAATGTTTGAAAACAATATGTTCTCATTTTCTTAGTTTTGGATACATGATAGCCATTTTAATCTAAAATGAAATGTTTATATTAAAAACATGTATTTAGAGTCATACCAACTAAATTGATAATAATATTTAAATGTGGTTGATTTTAATATGACATAAATGAATAATGGATTGTTTTCCTAAATTTTGAAAACAATCAAAGCTCCCCCAATCAGGTTTGGTGATGTGATAGATGTATTAAATTAAAATGACACTTCTATATTAAAAACAAACACCTTTAGTTATACTAGTCCCATCATGAATTAGATTGATGTGTTAATGATTCTTATATATCAAAACTGACTAAAGGATTGGTTTCATAAAGTATCAAGACAAACCAAGCATGTTTTCAAGGTTTTCATGGAGCGAAACATGTTTTTAATTAATATTTCATTTTTAAAATGAAAACACACTCTTTGACTATCAGATAAAAATGATAAGGATATTAAATAAAAAATTATATAAAATGATGATAAAATTAACAAAATAAGTGATAGGAAGTTACCTCTTCATGATGTTTATATACATTTTGAAACCATGAATTCCACTCATTCATTTCTAAAAAAATAATTTATCCCATTATGCACATACTTTATAAAAAGATAAAAAATAATATATAAGCATTAAAATAATAATTCTTCACAACCCAAATGTATCTCAAAGGACACATACCATACTAGATCACAAATATAAAAGAAAATCACATAAATTCGATGTCAAAAAAAATTCTGACACTATGTAATATTCCCACTCATTTCTAAACATATTTACTTCTTTTGAGTATGTTGATTGATGGAAATTAGTGTAATACTGAGAAAATATAACAAAATAAAAAATTATAATTTTTTTTAAAAAAATATTTAATTACCTTAAAATCTTAATTGTCTAGGGTTGCTAGTATTTTTATTGTATATGATATCTTTCATAAATTTTTAAGTGTAATATCCATAATAGTTACTATTTTTTTAATTAAAAAACTCTAGAAACATTGAAAAAAATAATTAAATTATTCGGAAATATGTTTTGAAAGTTATATATTTCCATATATACCTTAATCTATTTTCATTTTAAGAAATCTATAGGATTCTTATGTCTAGTGACCGAACTCATAACATGATTTATTCTGTATTTATAGATCAACTTTTCATAAAAAAATTCTCTTTAAAATGAAAAATGAAAAATATAATTGAAATTCAATCTATTAAATGTTTATAGTAGTTAATTGTAATTTCAAAATACACATTATGTGGGGTTGTTTTGATGGGAATCCAAGAAGTTTTTCCAAAAAAAAATAAATATCTGGGGTATCCAAATTGATTATGATTGGCATCCAATGATTCCTTAAAAATAAACAATGAAAAAAAGGAAATTACATTTTATATTATTAGATTATAGATTTTTAACGCGACATTTAATAATGAAGAAGAGTCTATCATCTGTTAATTTCTTCTCGAAAGAGTAACTTAGTTTATATTTTTTAATTATCAATTTCTTTAGTATGCAAATAAAAATCTTCCATAGAAATGATTAATGGATTTATGAACCCAAATCATACTTTTTAGGGTTTTACATTTGTAAAGTAATAATATAAACACGAGTAGAAAATATAAATAGTTATTAAATTTAAAGAACACTATTGATAGTTTTTTTTCAAAGAAAGATTATGAAAATCTTCCTCATGTATATATTCATAACTAAGACACCCAACCATTAAAATATTATAATCTCATTTACACTCTCCAGACCAACCATTTTTGTAATGAAATCACCAAATTATTCTTATTCATATTAAATATAAGAAACCTATCTATATTTGATTGTGGTGTCTATATTAACTTGTAATGTTGATATATGCTATAGTGGAACGAGCTGGTAGAAGGTACTCCCATAGGTTCCTTTTGTTTTCTAGGTCGATTTAGTGGATTATATAAATCTAACCTTTCATTTCCATATCGTTTTATCTATCTTTAATACCATACCTCATTTCATACCATTTTCCATCAACTGTTACAAGGTTTTAATTTGAAAAAATGTTAAGGATATACATCATGTATCTTTATAATATTATATGAACATTATATTAAAGTTCCATTAACATCATTGACCATTATAATATCTATACCATCAAGTCGAATATGAAAATCATCCCATAGCTCTTGAGCTACTTCAATACCCACTCCCATTTGATATTTTCGGAGTTCTTTATTGTATGCAACCTCTAATGGTATATTATACACCATACCCCTCACAACAAGTTGTTTCATGGGTTTTGATAGATAAAAATCACATACAAATTCACCATGCATAATTTTAGTAATATAAAGTTATCAAAATTTATTGAATTCAGATTCAGGATAAATAGTAATGAAAAAATTTATTTCCTTTGGTAAGGCATGTAGTTGATGGGAATGACTAGCCTCAAATCTAGTGGCATCATTTATCTCTTTATGTGATAATATTTGTTCCACCCTTAATTCTCTTTGATCCATTCATATATAATGGTTTTCCAACCAGATTGGAATTTTTTTTGAAGGAAACTATTTTCACCTGCATTCCTTTCATCATCTGATATATTTGTTCTTGTGGATTTTTCTTCACCAAATTGATCTATGTGGCACTTGAAAATATTTACCTATAATGTGACCATATTATTCCACCCACTTTTAAGCTACACAAAATATTTTTTCTTCATGTATAGTTTCTTATAATTCTGATGTCAAACCCATTTAAAAAATATGAACACAAATATATATTTTTATATAACACTATTATAAATCATAATGAATTAATATTATGTAAAACTTATACATGATTCCCATACTTCTTATTTGTTTTCATAAAATAGTTTACCCTCTTTATTTATGTCGGCCTCCTTCCATATAACATGATGTGGGATGAATGTTTATTTAGGTTTTGATTGATCCATCTTCATATAAACAAATAAACATATGTTTTTTAATGCCACATAAAACTTTTATTTTAGAATTAAAATACACAAAAATTTATTCTCTGTTGAAGAATACCCCATCATTTCTTTGAGATTGGGTTACATTAGTTTTGATGCATTCCTTTTATTTTAATCAATATTTTTCTATTTCATAAATTATTATTTTTGAATAGAATCGGATAAAATAAATGATGTCAAATAATATATTATAAATTACAATTCACATGAAATGATTTCTCATCATGATTAATGATAAAATAATTCCACGTTTACTACATTATAACAAGTGTATAATTAAATGGTGTGTGGGTATTGACTTACCCCTTAAAATCCCTTCGACAAAGATATGTATGAAGTTTCTAGAATCCTACATGGGATTTTCAGTGTCCATAAATACATATTTTGTATATAAATAATCTAAAATAAATTAAATCTATAAGAGATAATGAAAAGTAAATCAGTATTTAATTATATATATTTTTTTTGGAAAAAGTGAGAAATAATATCTTAATATTACATTAATATTTTCTCAAAAGGTTTAGTTTGTTATAGGTTAGACATGGTTCCATGAATCTATATCAATTGAAACATTCATCCTTATTGTGACCCCAAAATAAGTAATGAAAATTTATAAGTTTGTATTAACAGGTTGGCTGTGTTGATTGCATCCTACCTCAAATTTTCTACCCTTAATTCTTAACTTGATAATTTTAGTTAGCATAATGATACTACATTGATCTTGTTTTTTTATTAATATGTTATTGATACCATAATAATTCTAGAGTATCTACATCAACCATCTGTTCTTCCCAGATATTGGTAACATCATCATGCATAGAAGTCCTTGTCTACGTGAGTAGTGAAAAATTTAATTTAGATTATGTAAATACAATAGAGAACATATAATATTATGTGGAAATTCATAGTATATAAATAAATACTTTATCCTTCTCAATGAAATAACTTTATCTTTATTAAAGGATGAAGGAATTTGGTTCATCTATCATATATCCAAATCCCAAATTCATGGTCCCCTCTAATGTATAATAAATTATAAACATTTTGATCTCTATGAAAGATTGTGATATCCCAATGAAAGGGTCATCGTCAATTGAATTTTTGTCAGACCATACAAATTTTTTAGTCACCAGCAGGATAATTGTAAAATTCATTTTTTGGATCTGACCGATAAAATATATACACTGATTGTGATTCTATTATGAATAAATTGTCCATATACCCTTCCACATTGATATGACCTTTATGAAGCCCATTTTACCAACATTCACTACACTCATATTGTTAAACAATTTTTAGTATAAAATAAACAGTTGAAATATTTTATAATCCAACTCATATATCCATTAGATGATGCCAAAATATGATATAGTCTCATAAATTGGATTTATATCCTTAGAACCAAATATATGCATCACTTCACCCACTAGCGCAACTCTAATATTTCTCATCATACCATGTTCATTTTTTTTCCTTTTTATAGAACATATACCCATTAATAGAAATACCTATTTAATATATAACATTTAAATTTGGTCCTCTAGCTGGCCATCAAAGTCGTTCAATAATTTAATTCAGATTTTCAGATAACTACTTACAAATATGATCTCGTAACCATCCTATAAATTATTGATTATGTGTATTTGATGTCCTTCAATTTATCCTTGATGGATTAAAAAATATAATAATATCTTTATGGGCTTCCCCATATGGATCATCATGTTTTATATAATCTAAAATGTAAATTTCTGATTTCTCCAGCTCTTTGAGTGTAATAGTAACAATATCTCTTCTATAAATCCCTTCACCCATAAGATGTATGTTGTGATGATACTTTGGTAGAATGACACCATCAACATTTTATTAGTAATCAGTAAAAGATTAAACATATTATTTAACAAAATATCATTATGTAATAAAAAATTCAAGACGACTTTTAATCCTAATATACCCTTTAAAAACATTCATATACCATTATATAGGGTACATCCATATATAATGGAAAAGACTACATAGTTGAAACTCTATAATAAAGTGAACTATAATTTGGTCCATTATATTAAAGAATAATGGTGGGTATAACATATCTAATTCACATAATATAACTAAAATAATCTTATTCATGATTGTAAACTTTGTTGAATCTATAATATTACTTTATTTGGATTTGGAAAACAAAGATACACTGGTTAATATATGTCGTAAATTTTTAATAATAATTAATCATAAAGAATAGGGAACCAAATCATGAATCAAAATAATGACATTAATGTGATTTTAGTACCTAAAACATCCAATTAGTCATTGAGACAAAATTATTTATATTTAGTGAATACCCCTATGGAACCTGTTAACCATTAATGGAATTAAAAAATTACAATTGTTATTTTCTATATAGTATTATTTCTACTAGAGAAAGAAATATATACATATTACCATTCATGGATTTAAACTCTTCCATTATCCCCTTGTCAATCATGTCCAAAATCCTTGATTCTATATATTTTTCCAAGAATATTTAGTAATGTGTCAACAAGACTTTCAATTTTTTTATATATGTATGGAATCATGTTAATTTATAACATACAAAAATTTACATTATGTTAATTCAATGAAATTTGAATCACTTTTTCCAAACTGATTTCATATGGTTTTTCAAAAATTGTTTACCATAAATAGTGAGAATATCTTTTAATTTATCAAAATATTAATCACATTATAGTGGAGACAATGTGATTCCTTATTCATTATTACTATCAAACTATACCTTCAAGGATTGATATTTTTTGTAATTGAGGTAAAAATTTGTGATTTTATAAAATAAAAATCATTGAAGAATGTTTCAACTAAACTGAGTGTGTTCATTCATTAAAAATTTGACACCCCAACATTTCATTGATGGTATAGTGTGACAAATTAGCAGAAAAAATAATATCATTTATAGTCCTACATAACATCGACCTCGATGTGAATTCTTCACTTATATGAGCATCTTATATTGAAACACTTTTATCCCACATAAATTTCATACTTTTGATTAATGGATCTAAATAGATACCATTATCATTATTGGGGTTTTTTGTTCTAGAAATAAGAAGATATAAAAAAATTAATTTTCACAACACTCATAAAAATGATTCCAAGTTATAATTTACAAACATAACATGCTATATACCATGAGTACTACTATGAATAATAAAAATATTTATTCCATCATTAGATAATGAAAGATAAAATTATCTTACATTATTACCAAATTCAGGATAATCATAATCAATTTTCTTCCACCAAAGAGATTCTATTGTTTGACGTAGTTTCAAATATTTAATTTGTGTATCTATATGCCTTTACAATTGTCTCATGGTGTTCTAACATCCATATTGTCATATAAACTAAGGAATAATATGAAATTACATTATAAATTTCTATGTAATTGATTCATCTTTATTGTATTGATCTATGCCGTAATTACAGAATTTTATGAGTGACTAAAAGTAATTGAGATACAATATGAAATCATTTAGACATGAATATATATTTTTAGAGATAATTACCATGGAATACATAATTTTTTAGCATCATATTTTTAACAAGGATATTCATTTTATTTTGTTAGAATATCATTCAGGTGAAAAAATAATTTTTTAAATCTCATTTCACTAAATATGTCGAAATAATTCAAATTATATAACATCAACAAATCTGAAAATGTTATGTATTTAGTACAATTAGTATAAAATAGTATATTAGAAAATATATTTAACATTTCAAACAAATTTCAAAAATCATGAAGGTCATCTTAAATTTAAATTTTCATTTCATCCATAAGATCTCAATCATCATTTACCATTATATTCATATCAAATAATCCCTAAAATGTAGTCACATCCCAATCAGTATGAAAATTCAGTTTTTACCCATGTTTATTCCAACATTTATATCTCAATTCTGTTATTTGACAAATGAAATATTCTTCCAACTCTTATGGACTAATGATTTTTTAATTAAAAAAATGTAAACACCAAAAAAAGGATTTTAGAAGGTCCATATTTATTCTCTATTTAAAAAACATTATGAAATATTTAAATCCATTGTAATTATATTTTTTAATATGATTAGTGTTCATAAATTTTCAATTCAAATCAATAAAATTTGGTTTATAAAATATTCATTTTCTAAATTAATAAATAAATTATCCAATGATCTTCATATTCATAGGAGATAGTTATAGATAATTATATCAAGTGGAGACAAATATTTTAATTTTATTTATGTTAATTACTTAAAATTTATCATTCTACAAAAGGGTGACATGGAAAGAAACTATCTGGGTTAAGCATGTGGTTGTTGGTCTATGTTCTTGATTTGATGTTGTGCAGAAAAAATAAGAGTAATTCTTGGATGGTTAATGTAACTTTTCTATGTGGAAGTCCAACATTAAGGAAGAGTTAATGTTTTTTGATTTATTTACATGACACATGGTGGTCCAAGTGGTGTTTTATTGATAGAGTCATAAGAACCAATGTTGATGTGAATTTATCAAAATATAAAACCATCAACTTGAACACAAGTTGAAGAAGTGTCCTTATGTGATCATAAAAAACACTCATATGAAACTAAGAATTGGAGAGTAATCCAAACTAACTAGGATGACAAGAAAAAAAAACTCAACCTTAGTGGCACCAATAGATAGAATCAAATCTGGAAAAATGTTGGGGTGAAAATGGGAGTGATATTTAATCAATACAGAATAAGAAATTGTTTTTTTAAATGGGGTCCCTACTGAAAATTTAGAGAGTGAATAAAATTATGAGTGGAGCTAAAAATTGAGTTCTTGGAGTCCTCATCTCAAACAATCGGTGTTCACAATTCCAATTTATTTCTATGTATATAACAATTACAGTACCTCAAAAATATAAAATTTATTTAAATAATATTAACATTATTGATTCAGTAACCCTCAAATAGTTACTATAACTATTCTATATGGGTGTAAAATAAAATAGAGTATTTGATTATAAATTATCCATGAGGTTCCTTTATTTTTTACTTTAACCATTCAATTGGATAATATTATAAATTTTATAAATTCTATATATATCATAATAATATTGGAGAGTATTATTTGACAATAAAGCTTTATTCTTTTCATAGTCACTTTATTCTCAATTTTTTTTACACTTACTCCCTTTTTCACTATTTATTTTAATAAATAAATGATTCCATAAAAATATAACATTTTTCTTATTAATTTAATAAATTTCTCCAGGTTTTTATATTTTCATATTTTTAAGTATTTAAATGACTTATTTTAATCCATTAATGTCATACTTATGTTATTTGATTTATGATTTTCAATATTTAATATCACAGTTTGTCTACTTCCCATGAATTATTGGAATACAAATCTCTTCCAAGGATACCTCTATTATAATTGGAGAGAGAAATTTACAATTGTGGTCAGAATGAATGTATGTGGTCCAAATGATGATTTATAGAAAGTATCATCCATGAGAAGAGATATAATCAGATTGGAAAGGTGAGAGGTTATGGAATTTTCCATCGGTACCAGGAACTGTGTAGCTTTGCACGAGGCAATGCTAGACAATCATCCATACAAGGATAAGAGATAGGCACCATTAATGTTGTAGATGTTGGGGAGGGTAAGTTCTTATGTTTTCAGGACTTCCACCTTCACCTAATTAATTAGGAATTATGACTTGGGCCTTCATGTCAATTAATGGTCCTTATGCCTCTAGTCCTATGGTTCATATAAGGGTCCCCCCTCAACCCAGAAAAAAAGAGGATTATCAAAAAAAAATATGGCCTTTAAGATAGGTTGACCGCCACCAAGTGGGGAAAACGAAAGAATAAACTAAAAAGTAATTCTCATTTATTAATTAGAATCAATGTTTAAATGAAAGTAGAAGAAAGGCTTAATGGAATTAGCAGGGGGAAGTAACTATTATGAGTGAAAATTTGCAGATCTGAGACATAAAAAATGAAAAAAGTATAATAGTTAACCTACTTAATAATAATGTGAAACTTTATTATGAAATTAATGAACATGACTTTAAAAAATAATTTTCATTACATTTATAGGTTAACTCTATATAAATTAGAAAAATACATATTTAAAATTATTTTTATAAATTTTTGGGGTAATTAATGAATAATTTAACTAATATAAAGTAAATTAATATGATAAATTTAATAGTTGTAATTATTTAAAAAAATTATTAAAAAATATCAATTTTCTCATATGATTTGGTAAATATTTTTTATAAATATATCAATTGTTAATGTATATTGTAACATATTAAAGAAAATAAAATGAATCAACTATTTGGATTAATCTATCTGTAATCAATTTTATTTTTATTTTTAAATAACTTAAAAATATTATTAGTCTATTGGAGTCATACAAAGTAGTGGAGCAGGGATGGTGGGTATGAGGGATTGTAGAAAAAGTAGGAAACATATACGAACCTATGATTAAGGGAGTCTTTTTATGATTAAATAGAATGAGATAAATAAATTAAAATTTGTTTTATTTTGTATAAAAATATAGAAAATATAAAATGAAGAAAATATATTAGAAGTGGGGAAAATAAGTGGATTAAATATAGGAAGGGAAACCACACAAGAGAGGATAGTATATGAGGAGTCAACAAAGGATAAAAGACTAATTATGAATTGAAATTAGAAAAGAAGCTAATGACTAGGTGCGTGATGGGACCAATAGAAACCACAATAGTGGGATAGTGTGTACTGTGCAGATATGTCACAAAGTTGAAATAGGATCTGGAAATCAGATGGTAGATTGGGAAAACAAATGAGGTCAAGGGAGAGGTTGAAGCGAAAATGGATCGCAACATTCAAACACTTTTAAAAAATAAAAAAATAGAAAAATAAGAACCAATAATGATGAAATAATTCATTATCTTGAATGGAAGATCACAAGTCACATACCTTGACTTTTGAAAGTGATGATTCATGTGAGATATTCGGTTAGAAGTGACATCAAAACATCAGTTCCATGAGAGCTTGAATGGAAAAAGATATGGGAAACCCTATTACGGTTCTATTTAAAGTATAATAAAGCTTCTTTCAATAGTTTCTAAAAATCACTGATATAAAGAGTTTTTTATATGTTAAAAAAATTGTTGACAAAACTTATTTTTATCAGCGCTAGAAAAGGGATGATAAAGAACTGTATTTATCAATACAAAAATTATATCATCGACAATGATAAGTTTTATATGCAAGAAAATGTTATTGCTCATAAAGATGATATTTATCTATGCTTTTTTAGTAATATAATTAATATCATTTTTTTTAAATTTATACAATAATAAATAAATATAAATTTACATAGTTATAAATAAACAATTTTATAATTATAAATATATTTAATAAATTTCTAATATATATTTATAAATAAATATAAATAAATCTAAATCTAAATAAATAATTATTTATACACTTATAAATATATTTAAATTACTATAAACATGTATTAACAAATATAATTATAGATATATCATTATAATTATAATTATAAATAAATATATTTGTAAATATTATTTCAAATATTTTTATTTAATTGGAAATATATTTATATATTTATAAATATATTTATTAATATATGAAACTAATAAATATATTTTATTATATTTTTTAAGTTATTTAAATATATAATTATTTTTTAATAATTATATAAATAATTTTTAAAAAATGAGTGAAATTGAATAATTAAAAAGTGAATAAACTTTAAAAATACTTAAAAAAATGGATAGTTTTTATTAATTAATCAAATTAAAAAAAATAAATATATATATATATATTATAACTAAAAAACCTATATTTTTAGCACTCTTTGGTAATTGATGATAAAATCTATATAAAATGCATTAAAAAATATTGAATGAATATATATTAAAAATGAATATATAATTAAAAGGTAAAATTTAATTAAAATTATTATTTAATAGATAATATTAAATAAATGATTGTTATAAATGAGTGAAATTTGATAATTAAAAATAAATAGTATTCAAAAATGTTTTAAAAAATAATTGTGTTTAATAATTATATAAATTTTAGAAATAAAACAAAAAATAAATATATATTATTAAATGAAATGAATATATAATAAATGTGTTCATTATTACCATTTTTAGGCCATATATGTTAAAATATATATATATATATAAATAAATATTAAAAATAAGGAAATTTCAAAAATATTAAAAGAATAAATATTAAACCGATTAAATTATAAACAAAAGTAAAAAATAATATACATTATTAGCAAATAAATAATTCTTAAAGATAAAAAATAAATTATTGTTAAAAAAAAGGTGAAATTTAATAATTACAAAATCAATAGATTGATTTTTTTTAAAAAAATGAACGAGTGTTATTAATTATATAGATAAATAAAAAAATAAAAAGGAATATATGTTTATTTATGGGAAGATATGACCCCTCCCTAAAGAGTAAGGCTTATTTATTTAAAAAATAAATCAAACTAACATGAGTCTAAAATTTGGAGCGCTACATTTGTCCTACTAAAAAAGGGAAATAAATTGAATGTAATATGATCATTTAAATGAGATCATTTTTATCCAAACCTCTTTTGGAAATAAAATAGGCATTAGCATTGGATTCCTTATAGACTTGAGTGACAATGTAATAAATAGATGAATGAAACTCCAAAAAAGTAATACATCAGTTAATAAGCCTTTAATGTACATATTAAAATTTCATTCTAACAGTATGAACAATAGTTGTGGAGTAACATTCCAACCAATGATTTCTACAACCCCTTGACATAGCATGTGCAGTTGTAATAATAACTCAAATCATTTCAGCTTCAAGTGAAAATGCAATTTCACCAGAGCCATGAAGACATCCTATGAAATCTCTATTACTATCCCTGAAGATATCCCCACATCCCAATGAACCTAGATTTCCATTTGAATATCTATCTATATAAATCTAAATCCATCCTTCAAAAGGATTCTTCAAGAAAACATACATTATGAAAAAAGAAGGAAGAAAGTTACCCTTAACTCCATTTCTCTTGAAAAGAACAAGAATATGAACTGAATAATGACTATAGGCATTTTGGGGGACATTTTAATTTTTATAGAAGCTAAAATATGATCCAAAGAAAAATTATGATTGAATGAATTACCATTATGGATCTACTTGTTCCGTGCCGACCAAATAAAGTAAAGAATCTAAGCTGTATAAACCTAAATTTTAAGTAACATATAGGGAGAAAAGGTAGATCAACCCTAACCATAAATAATTCCTAAAAAGTGGAGGTATAAGGCATAAAAACATAAAATATTAAAGCAACCACCTTCCACATATATGATATAGTTGAAAAAATCAAAAATAAATTATCAAGTTTCTCCATGTGTTGATGAAAGAGTGCCCAAATTGAACTTGGAGAAATACCACATACCTGCAAATAATTATTATTTGGAATCCTTCTATGTCCCAACCTTCATATAAGAGTTAACCGTTATGGAGCAAGAACATTCTGCATCATATTACCAATCCATTTCATGCCTATTTTTGAACTAGTGACATAGAGATCTAACAGGTCGGAGGTACGAGTTCTACTTACAGTATGTCCCCAGATCCAGAAATCTCCATGTGAAGAGAATCAGTAAGCATATAATGCTTCACTAATGCTAATCAGAATATATTCACTATTATTAATTATTTCATTGATAGAAACATCCAAATATATATTTGAATAATCATGGGTGATTCCATCAATAAAAAGAACACCAATCCAAATAGTATTTTAGATCTTAATAAAATAGTATCTAGAAACCAACCATTTGGAATGAAAGTCAACTTATAAAAAATAGAATAGAGGTATGTCCAAATCTAAGAGCAGAAATGTATAAAATGTCTATAATTGAGTTTACTCATTAACCTAGCTTGTGAAAATCCAAGAGATTTTAAATTACCACTGAAAAGATTCCTTAAAAATGAAGCTTTCAAGTGCTGATTAAAATAACTGATATTCTTGATACCCAATTCCACCTCCTCAAAAATCTTACAACTATTATTCTAACGGAAATTGACTAATTTATTTTCCAATATGATTCCACTACAAATGAAACTTTGGATAACAACATTAATTAATTTAATCAGAGAAAAAGTACACTCATATACCATGAAGGAATAAAAAAATATTTAAATCATTACCGATTTAACGGAGAAAACAAGACCTTCCATGGAGAGATATTTTCTTTTCCAAGAGGAAAAATACATTCTGAGCTGAAAAATAATGCTATAAAATGACAAGATTTTTGATGTACCCAAAACATAATAACAATAAGATATATAAAATTAAAATTACTTCTCTAATTCCCAAATCCCTAATGATCTCAACCTTCATGATAGCAGTGATGTTTCTTTCAAAATGAACAAAGGACTTATTCCAGATAACATATTGACCTGAATCCCCTTCATAATACAAGAGATATTTCATAATATTTCCAATTATTCATTTATCCCCTTGGGTAAGGAGAATAATATCATCAATATAAAGAACTTCAGTAAGATAAAAAATACCTCCACTGACAAATATATATTTCAACTTTCCATAATCATCAATGATAGAAAATATCCTACTGATATAATCCCTAGAAATAGTGAAAATAATAGAAAATATATGATCACCCTAGTTGATCCCTCTAGAACTAGTAAAAAAACAATCAAGGGAACTATTTATAAGCACAAAAATGTGTTCAGATCCCAAAACAACCTTAATCCACTTAATGAAGGCATCATAAAAGACAGACATGGCAAGAATCATTCAAATTAAATACCAATCCATCATATAAAAATCTTTATTAATTTCATGTTTGAGAGTAAGGGTTCCACCTCAAACAAAACTTTTGAGAAGATTGAAACATTCCAAAGAATTGACAAAATAATCTTGAATGTCCCTCCCTATAATGAAACCAAATTGATTGAAAGTAACTTTTTTGATACAAATGGGATTTAATATGTTAGAAAGAATTATTCTACTGATCTTATAGATGGTACTAACAAAAGAAACATGCCTAAAAATGTTTACCGTATTGGCATTCTCTAGCTTTGGAGTAAGAGAAAGAAACTAGTTTTTCAACCCCGGAGGAAGAGACCCACATTTAATGAAATAGAGAACACTACAACAAACATCATCTTGAAATATATACCAATGAGTATGAAAATAGAATTTTCTAAAACCATCCATACTAGGATATCTATCATACTTGAGGCTAAAGACAACTTCCTTGATCTCTAGTTCAAACGAAGTTGTGGTAATCCATAAATTTCCCTCTTGATTTACGAGAGTTGGAATTATTTCTTCTACAATACAATCGATTGTGTATGTTCCATTAAAAATATCTCTATAATAAGAGACAACATGCTTCGATTGATCCTATCTTTTTTCCATGATTTTATCCCCATTTTGAGTATTGATAAAGGCTTGTATATAGTTATATATATTTGAATGGAGTTAAGAAACATAGAATTTCTATCCCCAACTCTATGAAAAGAATCATTGAAATTATCCCTTTTCATGACATACTTTAGATTAAGTTGATTATTAAGCTATTAAGTCACTTCATCTTCTCTCAATAACCCATAAATGAACTCATTACGATTACAATGATCCTGAATGTTTTCAAGGGAGACTTTGAGAGTGGATATTTCTTATTCAGGATGACTAAATATATATTTTACCAATTTCTTAAGACTCCCCTTAAGAAATTTAAGTTCGAGGATGAAAGAAAAGGAATTATTCCGGAAATCCATCGGGCCTAAATATCCTTCACTTTATTCCCAAAGTCAGGATGGGTCACCCTGGACTTATTAAACCTAAAGGAAGGGGTAATTTAGATTCCTTTACAACAAACTCAACCACAGTTGGATGATGATCTGAATTAAGCTTAGTTAAAGTCATACAATAGATATAATTACAATTATTTAAATAAAACTCATTAAGAAAACCCATTTTAAGCTTTATTTCCAGCACACCACTGAGACACATCATCTACCAAGTGCACTTTTCACCTGCTAGATTAACCTCAATTAGATCATTATGATCAATACAAGCTACAAAATCCCTAGAAGAGATTAAATTAGATAATACACCCATTTTTTTAATTTTATTCCAAATCAAGTTTAAGTCTCTATAATTTTTGTAGGTCGATAAATAACACTCCTAAGGGAACCAATATCCAACCCAAGGCTTCTATGATCCAAATAGATACTATGAGCCTTGATGAATGAACCAAAATTATGATTCCCCAAAACATTAATGGTATAAGTAACATGTTAACTTCTTGAACTAAATAAGGAATGATCATTCAAAGAAGAGTGTTCTATAGCACAAATATTCTTATCCTCATCCAAATAATTATTAGTACCTAGAAAATGGAAGCCTTGACTTTACAAACTAGAAACTCTAGAGGATAAAATCTTATTGGGTTCAGATAATCCAATCAAAACTGGTTTTGTTTTCTAAATATGAATCCTAAGTGAATTTAATGTTTCACTGTTGGCCAACACATGATAATTCCAAAAAATGAACCACATTTAGTTTTGGATTTGGGGTTAAATCCCCCTTTACTTTCATCTCATACATTTTTGTTTCAGATTTTGGAGGCCTAGAAACCTTATTTTTGATAGCTTTAGAGATATATATCTAACTAATGAAATTAAATATTTCAACCCCTTAATTTGATTCCCTTTAATTTAAGGTTACCATTCTATAAATATCCTTTTAATGACACCCCTTATATAACCTATTTATTTTAATACCGGGTATTTCTAGATTCACAATAGTATAATGAAAAAGAAAGGTATAGTCTTTAGATGATTCAATGCCCACTCTATTGATGTGTCAAGGAAAAGTTTTATAAACAAAATAATCCTTAATGAAATATAAAGGGCCTTCATATTTATAAATAGCAGTTAACAAAACCATAATGTCTTGGAAAATTTTTAAGATTATGGAAGCCTCATCATTTTCTTCTTGCATCACACAAACCAAATTGTTTATTTCATTTGTAATTTCCATGGTAATTTTGAAATCAAGATAATCACTCCCCCTTCCTTATTCACATTTGATCCTTCATTATTGTTCAAACAAATTCAAACAACTAAACCTGAATTTTCCCCTTCTTTTTCCTATTCAAAAATATCTACCCATGGTATTCCCAAGTTAACCTTTTTATATGATGGTCTCACTGTCTTCCCATCCCGATTCAACACAAATTTAATGACCCTTTCATTTTAAATAGAAATGGACATTATTTAATCGCTTCTCTAAACCTCTTTCTAAATCATGTCATTGGATCTTCCTTTTTTTTATCTTTGAATTGACCTGCAATTAATAACTAAATGACCTAAAATCATGAAAAATTCAATGAAAAGAGGAACTCTTTAATATTGGACTTTGACATCAATCTTGGTGTAATTCAAAATAAAATTAATTTCCTCTATGTGTTCGAAATCCATATTAATTTCCACAAGAATTAGAGAAAAACCCCAGTTCCCTATACAAAGTACATTGATCCATTCTGATTGGAGTACCCATACAAAAATACAAGTCATTAAGAACCTCGAGATGCCAATAAATAAAACATAACCCATAAATACTTACCCAAATTTGGGAATTCGTTTTCTTCTGGTGGAGTGGATTAATATTTCAATCACATTAAGAAATTGTAGGAATAAATGGATGATGGTCAGGATTACTAGAATTACAACTAGTGATGAAGTCTTCCTTGAAATGAAAGATGATATGGAAATTTCCTATCCCAATTGGAATAATCTCCCTATTATGATGACTCCAGCAATGAGAGACTCTATTTTTGATATCATCATATGATGAGGGATGAAATCCCTTTAAATATATGATTCTACCTAGAAGAGAAAACTTATTGATAGTGAACCTTTTCCAAAGAGACTCTAGATATGCTATCATTGAGAATCCACCTTCATCGAACCTACTAATGTTGGATGATCTGTGAACATCGTCCCTGGCCAAATCAAGAATACTTGACAAAGCTTTTATACGAGGCGCCCCATTCAATCTATGAGAATAATCTTTCAAATTCGTAGATTTAGATTGGGCCTATGAATGATATTATTCCTTATAAGTGAATTCTCAATCTACATTGAATGAATCCATACAGAAGAATTAAACACAAATCTAGAAATGAAGATAATCACTATTGTAAAATGGAAATCATCATCTCCTGCTCTAGCTATCGTGAAAATCCCCATAACATGAATATATGCCAAAATGAAAATTAATATATATATATATATATCCAATGAGCCTATAACCAAGTGGTAAAGAATCATACTTTGCATCCAAGAGGTCTTGGGATAAAGCCCTATTGGGAGAAGGTACTATTTAGTACTATGTAGGCGGTAACACAGACGATGACATAGGTGGTGACATAAATGATGACCCAAGCATGACATAGGTCTGGAGACACAAATAGGATGATGCATGCATGACACTTCACTGATATTTCAGACCATGTAATGGGTTTCATGTATACTGGTCCTACATGTAATGTATAAAATATATGAGGCTTGATGAGTGGGCTATCCCCTAGGGGGTGTTGTTTGCCTTTCTGACCTGTGTGTGTGGTGTGTGTTTTCTTGAATGTAATTTTACCCCTAATCATTATATATATATGTATGTATATAAATTACATCCATATTAAAGGAATTAAATATTATGTAATGATTATGTATACATAAATATTAAAAAATGAGAAAATGACACAAAATATTGAACAATGAAAAATTGAAGATTAATAAATAACTAAAATAATAAAAAAACAATAAATATTATTAATGAATAAAAAATATTAAAACTGAATAAATTTAAAAAAAATATAGAGTAAAAAATACTATATTTTAGAAAAAATATAAAAAATGTATAAATTTTACCGATTAGAAACATATTAAATTTTAATAAAAAATAAAAAAATATTAAAAATTAATAATTTTTTAAAAAATTAGTCAAATAAAATGAAAAAATTAATATAAATATATATATTTATTAAGATGAAATAAGTACTGTGTGCATATATATATATCAACACATATTTCTATATATGAAATAAGAATATGAGTATATATAAATATTAAAAATGAATAAAATTTAAAAACTATTAAGCATATATATATATATATATATATAATTTAAAAGCAATAAATTGTGTGTGTGTATATATATATTTAATCTATTTATTTCTAGTAATAATTTATTAATTAATAATTTTTTTTCATATTTTTGTAATTTATTCAATTTTAATTTTTATTTTTTTAATTGAAATTATTTATTCATTTTATATATGTATATAAAATATATAAAATATAATATATATATATATATATATATATAATTTGTTCAATTTCATTAATAATTGTTTCTTTGATAATGCTTTTAATATTTTTGTAATTTATTCATTTTAATTATTATTTGTTTAATTATTACATTTTATTCATTATATATACATATATATTTAATATATGAAATTTATTTATATTTATAATTATATTTGTATATATATTAAAATTATTCCTTTTTATTAATAATTATTTCATTAGTAAAGTTTTTTAAATTTTTAATATTTATTCAATTTTAATATTTTTTGTTTAATTAATTCATATTGTTCATTTTATAAATTAATATTTAATATATACTATTTATTAATATATTTATATATAATTTATTTATTATTTTAATAATTTTTTCATGAATTTTTTTTGAATTTTTTAATAATTAATTAATTTTAAAATATTATTTGTTTTATTATTTCAATATTTTATATTTTTATTAAATATAGTTTTTTATTAAAGTGTATAAAAATTGGGGGAGGTTGGGTCGGTGATATGTGTATAGGTCCTCATGTGTGAGGCCCAATGTATTTGGGTAGGGTATGCCAGTAAAGATGGTGGGTCTGCACTTGAGTGCTCGAAACGTAAGCCTCGTTTGTGGTATAGGATATGCGAGTGTTGATCCCCCACTGCCATGGCATGCTGTGATGGTGGAACACCCAGGGTTATAAAGTGCTGCCCATAAAAAGAAAGAGTTCGATGTGGGGGAAATCAGCACAGAATAACCATTTATCAGTGTTAAATAAAAGTGCTCATAAAGGCCACCCTTTATCAGGGCTAAATAAAAGTGTTTATAATGGGGGACCTTGATTAGAACTAATAAATGTAACCTTTATGATCACTTTTATCTATCTTTGATAAGGGATAACATTATTTACTATGGGTTTTGTAGTAGTGAGGATAGAAACCTCACTTATCTTATCCTAGCCTCATAATGTATGTGGTGGTCCAATATAATATTGGAGAACAAGGAAAATGGTTTGTATTAGATAAGATTT
This sequence comes from Viscum album, assembly GCA_963277665.1. NCBI lineage: Eukaryota > Viridiplantae > Streptophyta > Magnoliopsida > Santalales > Viscaceae > Viscum > Viscum album. The sequence goes on along the minus strand of OY728126.1, from coordinate 707,204,381 downwards.
TTGGATAAAAATCATATATTTCTATTTGTACATATTGAAATAAGATATATGGATGATATACTAGGGAATCAAGAATCGGTTGATTCCATGATTTAATAATTAGACCAGAATAAGAATAATTAAACTTGGGAGTTGACCCACATTCCTAAAAACAATTATTTTATTAGAAAAAAGTGAATGCTTCAAAAAATAGTTGAAGGAAAAAGGAGAAGTTGTTAGAAACGAGGAAAATATTTTGTAGAAAGGGTACTCACATGATGACAGAATGTATTTTTATGTGAAAATTTTTATTGTTTTTAAAATAGATACTATTATACTATTTATGATCTTGCAACAAAAATGCATTACAAGACCTTTTAAATTGATCTACAGTTTTCATTCATCAATTGATAATTATAATTGAAAATATATTGTTCAAGATAAAATTCATGTATTTAGGCTAAATAAGGCTGAACATGGGATAACTCTTGGATCTTGGTATTATGAGTTATATTCATCCTTGAAGCAATTTATGTTTATGAGTGAAAGAGTGGAAAACAATCGATACATTTAAAATGATATTAAGGTATCATTTATTTTTATTTTTTATGTAGATGGAATCATTTTTACGAGAATTAAATAAATTGATTGTGAAGATTTTTGTTTGGAAATGAAGAAGTTGTTCAAAATCTCCATTTTGGAGAAATGATATATTTTATTGGTTTATAAATTTATTAGTAGAGTAAACACATCATTCATTCTCAGGAGAATCATGCGAGATGCCATTAAATGAAGTTCAACATGGACGATAGAAGAACAATTTGTATAAAAATTTCTTTGGGAACACAAACATTAATGTAAGAGAATGGAAAATATGTTAACCCAAGAGAATTCAAGAGATTTATTTTTAGTATTTATACTATATAGCTTCAATAACATATAATATATATTTTATTACATTATATTATAGGTATTAAATTTCACTAAATGAGTCTCAATTTATTACTGGATAGAGAATTATCAGGCACATAAAGGGTACGATAGGCAATGGATTTATGTATGATAGTAGTGGAATTGTTAATCATTTTGAATATATATATGCATATTGGGATATAAATATTAATTATAAAAGGTATATATATAGTGGAATTTTATCTTTGGTAGAATGGTGTTTGTGTTTTCATATAAAAGAAGAAATGTTCTATAATATTGGGAACTCATATTGTAGACTTTTTTGTTTCCCACTCAAGATATAAACAAATTTATGCGAGCGAGGATTCAATTGGATGATATGAAGGAATAATTAATGTCACCAATTAATATGAAATGTGATAATCAAAATTCTCTCAATTTGTCAAAAAATAATGTTCAAAATTCAAGATAAAAAAATATTGATTTTAAATATCTGTTTATAAAGGTGCTTGTAGAGAATAATGTGTTGTTGTATGAAAGTTAGTGTAACTTCCCTGTCTCCTCCACAAAAATTTTTTTTGAAACAATAAGAAATATTTTTGACTCCATTCTCTGAGATAGTGCATAATTCGGAGGCCAAACGATCTTCAATTTTTTTATTATAAAAATATTAAAAAATTTATATCATGCACACATAGTTTTCATAAAATAATTGAATAACTCTTAAACAAAGTCTTAGATTAAAAATCTAAGACCACTATTGAATATAAAATTCAGGCTTTACACTAGTTATGACATAATATTGGGGTATTTCTGGTGATTGGGTTCAGAACCACTATGGAAATTATAATAATTAAATTAATTAATTAATTTATTAAATTTATAATTAATCCCAAACCTGGATAATACCCTATTTAATTACCATTAATAGAAAATTACAGGGTTAGTCTTATGACCCTAGGTATTTGAGATGAGAGCCTTTAGGAGATAATTCATTGTCTACCAACATTCAATCTTGTTTTAGTGATCTAAGTGCGAATGAAGTTGTGGATATCCCCAATGATGATTATATTGATTATTTTTCTCTAATGATTGATGAAAATCTGATTTATGATTTTGGTTTCAGTGTTTGAAACCATTTTGATAATCCCACATCAAACTCAAATCAATTTTCATAAAATTTTGATTTTTGGGCTGACAGATAAATTGTAGTTTATGTTTTATCTTTCTAGAATATTAGGAATTGATATTATTTTACATTTTCTTTGATTATTACTCTTCATTCATCTTTCCTATAAAAAATAATCAAGTCCAACATGAAAATTGGCTATGTTTTTTTCCTATTATATTTAATTTATGTATTTATCTCCCCGTTTTTTTGATCATTGTTAATATTATATTTGGCATGTTTTTTCAAAAAATACCTAGTAAAAAATCATTTTGAAAACTATTATTGGTGAAAAATATCATTTGTGTTGGTTTACTATGGATATTTGTGATGTGGTTTTGATTGTTAGTGATTCCAATGGATCATTTTCGGATATGGAGATACCTAGTCATGGGATTTTGTGTCTTGAATCGGTGGTAAAATAGGAGAGGCATCACGAGTATATTGAATGACTAATTTCAGTCACCAGAGATATATTGATGTTATTTAACCTCACAATTGATATACTTAGTGAAATTCATAGTGAAATAATAGGATATAGTGGCACGATTGAATGAAACATGAAGAACATCAAGGTTCTAGAAAATTACAGACTACAAGGCATATAGTCTGATTAAAACATTTTCTACTTTCCATATTCTATTAAAAAATGGATTTTTTATAGAGATAAATATCACAGACCATTTGACACATGTCACACACCATCTGAAGTGACCTAGATACTTGTCATGTACCCTCAGGGTACACAGACACAGAAACAAATAGTTAAATTGGAATGACTATAATACATGGGTAAAACCCAGTAATTAGACATGGCTCAGTACCTGAAAATGACCTGGTACATGGGAATGAGTAATATAGAGAGACACAACCTGGAGTAAAAAGACATAATCTAGAGAAAAAGAGAATACATGGGGTAGGAAAGGACACACCATGTACTACCAGTACATTTTATATACTTTCTAATATATGGATTTAGGCTTTTTTATCTCTTTAGTATGAACCAATTTTCTTTGATGTGCATTCTCCCATTTCATCCCCCATGAGGGAAGAGTGAGGTATCATTTACTGAATAAAGGATATAACCCCCTTTAAGTAATTATTATTTGATATAGTTTTTATAATTCTCTATGAGGCTTAGGGTTGGATCCTCTATCATGAATTCTACCTTAGGTGGGGATTGAGGTATCAGTGTGACGACTATACATGGAAATTATTTCGGTACATAGCAAGTTAATCCAATTATGGTTTTTGTGGTCCACCATGAACATGGGTGTGATACCCTATCTTTGTATAGATCTCTTCTATCTTCAAGTGCATTATTATTCTTCTGAAGACCTAATGATAATGGCCTCTTAGACGAGCACAATCAGTGTTACCCAACTGTGGAGTGGGTACTCCTAGATGAAGACTATCTTGTATCTCGAGCTAGAATCCTAGCCTAGAGTTGTGGTTTTGACATTACCATGAGTATTAGTATATATGTTGAGTATATATAGATGTTACTATTGTGTGTATCATATTATGATTGATATTCCTTTGTGATGCATTTATTACACTCATGAGTCGTTATGTCTTGTGATTTTAGTTTGTCCTATTGGTTATTACTATAGTCACCCATGCATCTTTTTTTCTTATACATTTCATGTATGACACAAATGATAGTCCATTCATCAGGGTCCTTGGAGGATTAGGAAAAGATATGGAATATCTGGGCTAAACAGATCATGGTTCACACATAGTGTCACATTTGATTATAGTCCTCTCTTTTTAGGAACTTTGACTCTACTTAATTTTGATGGTCTTGTATTTGTTGTTTTATGATTTCTAGTATTATTTTCACACTCTAATTGTGGTATTTAGATGAATACATGAGTTTTGTAGTTGTATATTCCTTTATTTACTATATGGTCATTTGGATATGTGTTTGTACAAAAAGTTACCTTTGGATAAGTCCTCCCATGCGTGTGATATCTCTACTTGGTTCTTATCACTAGCCTCTGGCCTATTGATTATATCTTGGGAAGTTACACTTGGATAATTACCTACTAGGCAAGCCCCATGGGTCAGTTAATGAAAGTGTCTTTTTAAGGAAATGTTTATCTTAGGACCAGAGTTTAGGGATTGTCTTATTATGGGGAATTGTTTTGGATTTATGGAAACAATGTTAAGTGTTTCATATCCTGCTCTCAGGCCAGTGAATCTAGTGGTGGTGCAATAGCCAGTGTATCCATTTAACAGGACTCTGATAACCTTCTTATTGAATCGGTACATATATGAAATATTTTTCGTGAAAAAATTGGTCCATCTATCATTTAATAATGGGTTGTGGTTCTATATCCTTATTGAGTCAGATATCTAGGTATATTATTAAATTTTGTATATCTTGTCTATTTAATGATGCCTCAATGATGATTTCTCACTATGACTCCATAGAATAATTGTAAGGATGGTCCACTTGGTGTATATGTTTTGATATATAGACCTATTTAAGAGGTGATACCTCTGTGTGTTTTTCAATCTATACCTCCACCGGTCGATTAGTAGATTGTACCAATAGTGAATATGGATAAGGCATGGTGGATGTGAGAAATTTATGAGTTTTACTGATAGAGAACCCTCAGGTTTTAGAGTGAGCTACACTCCTTGTAAGATGAGGACTAGATCAATGTAGTTATTTAAGTATTTTACCTTGTAAGTAAACTTTCATAATAGATGGTGGTCTTGGTGGAGAGCCTTATGCATGGATCCATAGAGGGGTGGTAGGGACTAGTGAATCTGTTATATGATTAGATGGATCTTTCATAGATACATTTTGAGTTCCTTTTTAGAGAGTGTTTCTCTCTAGCTACATTGAAAAAAGTACATATCATGAAGAATTTTCAACATCAACAGGCCGCATGACTATAGATGAGTATTAATTTAAGTTCAATATCATCTTGTGATAATTTATATAGATGGTTTGTGACTAGTTATTCTAGGTACAAACCTTCTATTGAGTCATACACATATATATCCAGGATAGTGTGGTAACTCGTTTTTTTCATTCCTATGTGGGGAGTTTGATCATTCTTAAGTTGTAGAGAGATTTCTGGCTATCCCATTGGTAGAAGTGGGTGCCAATGGAAAGAAAACAAGAGATGAGACATGAGTAACGGGTAGCTGATGAAATATTTTGGTACTTAGACTTGTGATATGTTTCAATAGGTGATCTCAGGAAAGCAGTTATTTTCTTCAAGTAATTAAGGATGTTTCGAGGTAGCCTAGGGAGAGTCAATTATACTCATGTGATGGTCAGGTACATCCCACCCAAGATTGTCTGACCCGCCATACATCTAATAGAGATATAGTGGATAGATCAACGAGGAAGAGATAGTGACATGAATATGGAGATACACATAGAGGATGACATGGAAAAGGAGGAGGGAGATTAATTGGTTGTGGTTGATGGTATGACATATTACGACCACCATCACCAGGTTTTCCCTGCTGGGTATAGGGAGCTTGTGGTCAGGGATGGGGATAACTAATGGTTGTGGATACCTAGAACCCAGAGACTCCAGGGATGATTAGAGGTACGATTTGTGTCTGTTATACCATCTCTACAGTATATATAAAACCATGTGTGGGACACTCCTATCTTAATATATCACTATTTCAAGGCTTATCGATTTTGTTTGATCCCTTGGATTTACCCTTGTACTTAGAGAATTCAACTAGATGTGATTCAAGTATCAAAAAATATTACCAGTAGCCTGACCTGACTCTAAGAAAAGACAGATTTATATGAGATCTATTTGTATTAATGATGATTCCTTATAACATCTTCTTTAGTATAGACTGACTACCATAGTTCATTCCTAGATTGAATGTTTCATGTTGATAATGTAGTGTATCCCTGGTGACATAATGGGGTTTTCCTTCATGGGTGAGAAGGAAACATAGTAATAGTAGGATGAGATCATACTTAGGAGGGTAAAACCAATTACTCACAAGTTAACAAGTATTACCTTTGGTGTAGCAGATTATATAGAATTCAACTTCCTACCATGGTGGTGGAGTATGAGGGCATCTTTTTTAAGGATGTGACAGTCTTAAATGATTACAGAGAGATATAATTTTACATATAATTTCACTCAGGTACTTCCATGATAATGTTTTCTAGAATATTTGATGAATCCTATCATTCTTTGTGATATGATGTTATAGTTGGAGGCCTTGTAGAGGAAGGGATTTATTAGACCCAATGTGTATCCTTGGGAAGCCCCAATGTAGTTTTCCAAGAAGGTGGATGGGAGCATGAGGATGTGTGTGGATTTCCATTTTATAAACTAGATTATTGTGAAGAATAAGTATCCAATACTAATTATTGATGAACTATTTGATTAGTTGATAGGGGTATATGTTTCTTGGAGATAGACCTCAAATCAGGTTATCACCCACTTTGAGTACGTGAAGTGGATATACTGAAGATGAAATTCCAATTATGCTACTGTCATTATAAGTACTGGGTATTCCTTTAGGTGTGAAAAACAATGTATAAATGTCCATGGGACTCATGATTTAGATCATTCATACTTTCTTAGATTGGTTTTTAGTGGTCTTCATCATTAAAATCTTTGTATACTTAGCATCAGAGGAGGATAATGAAAGACACATGAGGATGTTTAAAGATATAATTGAAGAGCATAAAATATATGGGAAACTCTCTATATTTCAATTCAAGATTTTAGAGGTACACTTTTCTGAACATGTAATCTCAGCTGAGGGTGTTATAATAGACCAAGTGAAGGTTTAGCCAGTTCTATCTTGAGATCCACCCAAGAGTGTGAGAGAAGAACATATATTTCATAAGTTTATTGGACACTATATAATATTAATGTCTAATTTCACAATGATATAGTCACCATTAAATACTTTGACTCAGAAGGGTTAACCATTAATTTTAATGGAGAGATTGAAATGGGATTTTTGAGGGTAGTGTAAAATGTTGGTGGGTTCCCCCATCTCAAGAATGCAAGAGGTGGGTGTTAAGTATGTGGTGTTCTGTGAAAAATTAGGGACCATACCTGGTTATTCTGTAATGTATAGGTAGTAATTGATTGCATATGGATCCCAAAACTTAATACTATATTAGAGGAACTACATAACCCATGATTTGGAGCTGTGTGTTGTGGTATTCATCATAAAGAACTTGTGACACTACCTTATGGGTGAGAATTTTATCAGAAATTTTGACCACAAGAGTTTCATGTTTAACTTATCACAGAGGGATATGAAATTTATATAGTAGTTATGGATATATTTCCTCTAGTATTATGACTTTGAGAGTGTCTTTACTCATTTGAAGTGAAATTTTGTGGTTGATTCTCTCAATATGAGATCTTGTTCACAAATTTTGAGCAATAAATAATAGTATTTTGACTCATTGAAATTGTACTCAGTGAACCAGGTTGGTGAAAAATATCTAAGGTTAATGGTTGTCACCAAATTTCTTATAGAACATCTTACGGAGGATATCCTTGGAGATACTGACTATGAGACTTTACATACTCAGATATCCACTGACATACTATTTATTGATTTTTTAAAGTTAGGGATAATTTTGTACTTTTTAGTGGATAGACGATGCTACTAGTGAGATTTAATGATGAATTGATAATGGAGTTCATACATCCCCCTTTTGATACATCCAAGTGTAATGAAGGTGTACCAATACCTTTAGTGTTAGTACTAGTGTCTAGGGATAAAGAAGTCTATAACAGAGTTTGAATCCTAATTTCTTAATTTTCTGTAGGTGAAGGATGACCACCATGTTCTAGTGAATTTATCCCAACCCCTCAACATTACAAAGTGAAAGTTGTATGGTGTATATATATATTTTATGATTAGGATACCCAAAATTCCTAGAGGATATGATTACAACTAGGTGATCATAGGCTGACTCAAAAGGTCATACCACTTGTTAGCTATCAAAGAGAATAGTTTAGTAGAGATATTAGAAGGAATTTATATAAAATAGATAGTATGTATTCATGGATCTACCATGAAAATAATTTCAGGAAATTATTATTGATTCACATCACAATTATGGAGAGGATTGTAGGAGGACTTTGGGAATCATTTTCATTGGAGAAAGTCTTTTCACCTCTGGAATAATGGCCAGAATGAAAAGACCATTTAGGTTCTTGAGGAAATATTGACAGCCTACATGATATGATTTGGATATATTTGGTATGATCAACTATCCTTAGTGTAGTTTGAATAAAAAAACCAATACAAGTATACTATAGGCCCGAAACCATTCAAGTCCTTATATGAGAGACACTATATGTCACCACTTTATTGGAATAATCTAGGGGAGTCTATAAAAATGGGCCCAGATTTGGTGAGAGTGACTATAGAGAAGGTGAAAATCATTTAGAAGAGGTTGAATACTTCCTAGATCCATTAGTATTATTATGAATATTGATGAAATAAGCCCTTGGAGTTTGAGGATGGAGACCATGTATTGATTAAGGCCTCACCTCACCATGGATTACAAATATTTTCAAGTGTGGCATGTCATCTCGAGGATTCATCAGCCCATTTAGATACTTTGTAGGGTGAATTTAGTGACATAATGATTGTCCCTATCTCCACAGTTATATGAGGTACATAACATCTTTCATGTGTGAAATATGAGGAGTCGTGTCCCCACTCATCACATGTTATCGATAGGGGTGAGTTGGACATCAATAATGAAGATATGATTATAGAATAACTGTTTGTGATAAAAAATCAATAGGAGAATATATTTCATAGGAAATATATTCTCTTAGTAATTTTCTAGTGGTATAATTAGGATCAATAAAATAGAACATGGGAGTGGGAGACCTAGATGAGAGTATAATACCATAATCTGTTTTGTGTACTTTTTTATTTTTAGAACGAAAATACCTTAGGGGAAGATAATGTAACATCCATATTTTTTAAATTTAAGGATTTAAAATACATTAAAAACTATTATTAGAGATATGAACTATGTTGAACTGAGATTCAATGGTCTAGATAGCCTTGGTTTTGATTTTATAAAAATATGAAATATATTATATCGCATGTGCTCAGTTTACATAAAATAATAAATTACTATAAAAATAAACTTTATATTATAAATCTAGGACTATTGTTTAATATAAAATGGAGGTTTTACCATATAATTGATATAGTCTTGGAGTGCATTGGGTGATTAGGTTGATTTCCACAATGAGAATAAAAATAATTAAATAAATTAATTCATTTATTTAATTATTAGTTAATCCAAAAACTAAATTATCCTCTATTTAAACATTTTTATGATAAAATACCTGGGTTAGATGTAAAAACCTATAGATTTGAGGGTAGAGTTATTGGAGGATAATTCATTTATGACAAAAATTAGATTGTTCTTTTGTGATTGGAGTTCAAACAAAGTTATGGATCTCACCAATAATTATTGAATTAAATTGTTCTTCACTGGAATTTTATCAAAACTTGCAGTCAGATTTTTATTTATGGTTTTGTCCCATTGTTTATTATCATATGTTTAAAAAATGTTAATTCTTTTAACACATTAATTTTTGAGTCAATGGATAAATTGTGGCTGATGTTTTATCTTCATAGAATATTTTGAATTGATATTATTTTATTTTTTCATTGATTATTGATCTTCATCCATCATTACTATAAAACAATCTAGGACAACTTGAAAAATAACCAAGGTTTACTCCTAATGCATTTATTTTATGCATTTCTTTACCCCTTCTTCATAAAATCATCATCAGTATTATATTTGGACTGTGTTTCGATAAATATACGATAAAATATTGTTAGTGAAACTGATCGTTACTGTAGGTTTTGGATAGAGATTGGTGTTATAGTTTCTATGTATAGTAACCATTAAAGAAATGATTCTTTCTTAGAGATCCTCTTTCCTGGGATTTTTCATCTCAACTGGGTGGGGCCATGGGATCGGAATCCCAAAAATATGTACAAAAAGATTCTAGTCACCAAAAATAGATTGAGATTATTCAACCTCAAACATGAGATCCTCGATGATGTTCTTGGAAAAATTAGTGACAGTTGTAGCATGCTCAGACAATGTGTGAAGAACCTATGGGATTTATAAAAATATCAACTACATGGTATGTTGTCCGACAAAACCTTGTCATGTAATCCACCTTCTCTATCATAAGGATTTCCACATAGAGATAAATATCACACACTCTATGACACATGTCACATGTCACATGCTTTGTGGAAAAAACTTTTGACACAAATTAGACCCTTGATGTAATTGTTAAGAACAATAAATGGAACACAAGAATGAATATAGAACATTATAATGGACTGGTACTTGGAAACACCTAGGTAACTAGACATGATCTGGTACATATGTATGAAAAAATCACACAGTCATGGATTAGAGTATACAAGCATGCGTTGGAGAACACCAGAATGACCCAATGTAAGAAAGGAAAAACTGTGTATTACTAGTACACACCATGTAATTTAACAACAACTACATGATTACCTTTAATTATTTAGTATGGAACATTTTCCTTGGGATGGATTCCCTCATTTCGTACCCCATGATGGTAGTGTGAGGCATCATGTCCTGATCATATGACATGACATCTAGATGGAATTTGTATCAAATAGGGCTACTGGAATCCACCTATCAGGATCCGAGAGGGATCCAATGCCATTTATTCTTCCATAGGTGGGGCTCAAGGTGTCTTCATGACCAAAATACATGATAATTGATCCCCTACATTGAGGGTTAATCCAGTTAGGGTTTCTGGAGTCCCCTATGGACTTGGGTGTGACCACTATCTATGTATCAATATCTTCCAACTTCTATCATGTAATTTTTACTAGAGAGATCCAATTTTAATGAACCATCGAGTGAGATCCATCAATATTACCCGACTTGTGGAGTGGTTTCCCCTAGAAAAGCATTATATTGTATCATGAACATGAATCTTAGGGTAGATTTGTGTTTGTGACCATACCGAGAGACATAGAATATATTGTGAGTATATATAGATGTTATTATTATATGTCCCAATATATTATTGACATGTACTTCTGGTGAGATTTATACTCTATTATTGTTTTATGTATTATGATTTTGGGGTGTCCTACTAGGTATTGTTATACTCAATCATATATGGGATCTTCCCACACATGTCATATGTTATAAATACAATATAACATTCAATGGGGTATTTGGAAGACCATGAGAAGACAAGGAATTATTGGTCTTGAAATACATTGGTTTGTACACGGTGTCACATTTGACTACAGTCCCCTCCTTCTAGTAGGGTGGACTCTATTTCACTTTTTTGATGGGTTTTTATTTTTACCATTATTCCTTATATTATTATTGTCATACTCTAATTTTGGGATTTATATGTATCTAGAAATTGGTTTCAATTATATAACTATTTCCAAATTTTATACGAATTTGGAGATGTGTGTGAGAATACAGGTAGCTTAGGCTAAGGCGTCCCATGTGTGTGATATTACTATTAAATACATTTCTCTAGGCTCTAACCTACTAGAGGAAGGATTGTGGTGTCACACTTGGCTAATTGCTATCATGGAGGGCCCTAGTGGGTATGATGGTGACATTTGTTACAATTAAGAAATAAAACTAAGATATATTCACTCAACCAATACTAAATGATTCATTTTAAATATTGATATTATTGATGGGAGTTTAACCTCATTCATATCAAGGACTATTTATGATGAATCCATTCACCCTCTCACTTATTCTTTTTATGGTATTGTTAAATGGGGTGAAATACAATATTAATATGTTTATATGTTTATTTCTTTACGTATTTATAACAGGGGAGAATATTTTTGGTAGAATCCATTGATATGGGTTTTACCCATTGGGGAGAGATCTTTTATTTTAGGAGAACATGTATTTAGAGAGATTTATTAAAGGGGTTATTTTGTGAGATTAATATATGTGTGAAATATTTGAGGTCAACATGTGGGTGTTTGAGTTATTATCAATTTTAAACTTATTTAATAGTTTTGATGATTATTTGAATAATAATATATCATATATATATATATATATATATATTTCATGGAAAAATTTGTTATGTTGAAGAATTATTTATTTTTAGTTGATCACATGTGATTTTAAGGTCTACGAAATGTTGAATTTTCTGTTTATATCAAGAGGATCTAGAGGTGTGAAGATGTATATGTATGTCATTATTTTATAGTAAACATGGTATATTATTCAATGTTATTATTTCCTACACATTTTTCTCTCACATAGGTTTATAATTATTGTATTATGAATCATTTCATGATATATTAAGTTTAAAAGATATGTTTGTTCCTTCATTGATAACAAAACCCACAGGGGAATATTTTTGACACCAAGAGATATTTTGGAAGATGTTGAGTTCTTGAGAGATTTTTGAGACCCATTTTAAAGATCTAAATAAATATAGTTTAAGAAGATTCCTCTAGTTTTATGTATTATGTCTATAGAATAATAATTAATGAGGATATAGTTGATATGTTTATTATGTTGGATTTTGTTATTAATTTAGAAATTATATTTAAAATTATATAAGATAAGAGGTTTAAAGAAAAATTTTTCTTTTTGATGATTTTAAATCTATTTGGAAGTTATTTTGATTGTATTAGAATTATTCTGGAATTGGATTTGCAATTGAGTAGATTTGGTGTAGAAATTTGAGATGTTCAAATTCTATACGATTTATCTAGAGCATCTAGATTGAAATATGAAAAATTCATGACACTATATAAGTATCATTAATTATTTTATAAGATTCATTAGATTTTCATATTTTTTATTGAAATTCCATAATTTTATATGATTTATGTTAGAGTCAATAGAGAGGTAAGAATTATAAAAAGAGAATAAATTCAATAAATTTCTTAAGGATGATCTGAATTCTATAAAGATGATTTAATTTATATTAGGATGATTACCAATTTATAAGTGTTAGTGAAATTATTTATGAGTTAATTTACAATCTATAAGAATAATTTTGACATTTTTATAAGATTCATTTTCCATCATCATAAAATTAATTTTCACCATAGTATAAGGAATGTTTTTGATTAAAAATAGAGCACCATACATAATCAAATTTGGGATTTCAAGAATTTAATTGCAAATTATTTTAGAAAATTATTTGGGAAATATTCATTGAACTGTTTCCAAAAAATGAAAGTGAATAAATAATAATTAAATTTGAGGTTTGAAGCAGATCTATCATTGTTTAAAAATCACAAATGTTTTTTTATTAAAGCAGTGGGAGAATTAAATTCACGACATAAATAAAATTGTTATTCCATGAAGTATTAATAACAACATTACAGTTGAGTATAAATTCTTAGACACATAGAGATTCACTATATTACACCATATGTTTCTTCTGGATAAAAAAATAACCAGAAAAAATATAATATAAAAGAATTTGGAAGAATAATAAAAAGTTTTTAGTAACAAAAAATAATCATCTGTCTGAACTTTGAATTTGATAATTTAATTTCATAGAATACAAATAATGATTCTTGAATATATAATATTTTCTGTAATCCTAAAATATTATGGATGATAATATTTACAAAATAAAATTATTAATAAATTATCAAAGAGAAATAAAGTAACAGGTATAAGAAGATACTTTCTTCTACACAAGTATATAAAAAAATATGGACTTAAAACAAAATGAAAACTTCATGGTAGTATCATTTAGTGAAAAAATATCATGTTTTAAAAGTTTACTTTTAATATAATAGAATTTATATAGGATCATGTAAAAACATCCAGGGTGATTTTTTGTTTTATGAGTACAAAGATAAACCTATCTCATTTTTAACCCACCTGATGAAAGTAGTGGACAATATAATCTTGGTTGAATCAAGATCATTGCAATGACTGTACTTATTATTTATGAGAGCTTAAACATATAAATTTTTTATAACTATTATGATTGTGTTTTGGTGTGTGTAAAATGATTTAAGATATACAATTAATAGGAAATAATGGTTATTTCAATAATAAGAAAATAAATAAATAAAATAACCAATTAACCCCCTCTTAGTGGTTTACCACTAGTCTTGAATATCATTTGAAATTAAATTACTGATCCAATAATAATGAACCATTTCATATGAATATATTGATATATATATCATTGAGATACACATGGATGTTTTGATTATGACACTATAGTGGGTAATATGGGTTTGATGATACTTGATATGGATAGAACCTTGTATGGGTGGAAAGAAATATAACTCATTGAGTCATATGAGACTTAATCCTAAGTGATTTATTTATAATATATGACAATTATGGGATATGATCCATATAATAGGAGGGGAGCCTAATGATATTGAGATATGACTCAATGTGGTGTGAGTTCAATAGGTTAAAGGAATATAATAGTGATTTATATTTCCATATCAATATGTGTTATTATAAGTAAGTTCAACACTAATGTGGGTTAATTTAGGAACATAGATTCCATTAAGGATTAGAAACATGGTTTAAGGTATAATGACTTGTGAAAAATTCATATTGAGTTTTTAATTGATGGATTGAGACATGACATGTAGATTTTCTTTCTTATGTATTAAAAAAATGGAATCATAGATTGTTATTTGCGGAATGTGGTTTTCATGAATTTGAATCATCATCATCTTGAAAACCTTATAAGTATAGTACCAGTAATACATGATCCCTGGAATTTTAATTCATGTATGCTAATATGGAAATATGAGTAAATACTACTTCTTGTGATTATGATTAGATAAAAAATATTGGTGGTTGATAACTATTGTGAAAATGTTTCTTCAAACAACATATTTCAATGAGGGAAAGAGGGTGAGTGTTCTCAATGCATTCCTACCATTTGGGACAAAATGATATTGAATCAACTGTACGATGAATATATTTATTATCAATTAGGCATGAACAAACATAGATATCTTATGAGGTATTCTCAGGGGAAGTTGATTTCAAATCCAATAGGAGTGAAATCTTGAAATAGATGAAGAATCATTATATTTTTAAAACTATTTTGAGTCAAGTAATATATTTCAAGTGTGATTGGATGAAATATCACATTGTGATGTGATCTGGGTATAGAATGATTTTGAGGGTTGGGAGACATGATGTATGAACATGAAATGGATCAATGGGGTAGCCTTACAACATTACACCATATATTAATCAGAGAAATAATTACACATGTAATGTTTATATAGGTATTAACAAGTGGATTGTGATGTGACTGATATGATATAATAGATTTCATGAAAAATGTAAATGGTGGTGTGATGATTAAATAATATAGTGAACCACTGAGGAGAAGAGTTTCTTTTTATGAATGTTAGATAATCTACAGAGTGTTTCAACTATACTGAGTCGGTAATTGGTGAAATTTTGGAACAACAAGTGGAATTTTCTAGAGTATGTAATATGTTATATTTTTATATTTTCATAGAATAGTGTGAGGATGTTTATTTTGAGATATATCTATTATATCTTAATCATTATTGTGAAATTGTTTTGTGAAATTTCACTACAGTAGTGATAATAATCATGATATTTATAGTCCATGGAGAAATGATCTTGAAATGAGTATATTAGAAACAAAGTTGTGTGAATCATGAGAGGCAGTGTTGGGATAAAATTTAATTATGGTTAGGTCAATACTTAGAGGATAAAGATAAGGTAAATCCAATGGTGGGGAGGGCACAATATATTTATAGGGGATACAACCACTATTTTGGAGGAATTATCATGAACATTTGGGTTTATATACATGGTAATACAAACATATTTATGTTTAGGGTTAACATAATTATGTTTATAAAATAGAGTAAGAAATGATGGATTAAAAAATTACCCTGATTTATGAATAATTCACTAACTCTTGAGTGGATTCAGTGCATCTGAGAACTAAAAAAGGCAACATTCCAAGAATGGACTCATATGGTGATCATGATTTACAAATGTTGAAACCAATGTGATAGTATAAAGACACGTTGGTTGAATATAGTATTAATGTGATAAATGAATTCTTGAGTGGGAAACTATGAATTCTAGTTGGGAATGATCTACAAATTCTTCAGCGTAACTACAATACATATAGGATAATGGAATAATAAGGTGACTCAATAACCCGATTTCAATATTGATAATTGGGTATGATAGAAATATCATGGGGACTATGACATCCTTATTGTGTCATAGAATCTAGTCTTTTCTATAGTGCATTGGTTGTCATGTTTCCAGAAGTAGTTCTTGTAGTAGGGTACTATTCGGAACATTTTTTATACTATTTATCATTATAAAGGAAATTGACTCTTGTAACTAGTGGTTTTAGGAGAATAGAAATTCTATATAGTTTGGGAAAATATCGACAAGGCTATATCCAGAATGAGTTTATAGATGAGGTTCATTAATATGATTCCGATAACCGACATAGATCATGGGAGATTCAAAATGATTCTTCTTGAGAATGATAAATATTATGGTGGGGGAGTTATAAATGAGATGGACCATTTCATTTTGGTGGAAATATAGAAAGGATGAATTTTAGTGAAAATGAATCTAGGGTGAATTATAATTTTTTTATTTGAAATATTATAGAGGGAATATATACATGTTTTTAATGATTAAATAAAGTTTTTGAAATAAATACCTATCCATTTTTAAATACATAATCTCATTTTTAAAAAGAACTCATTTTTATATGCCTAAAAATATTTTTAGGATTATTGTTTTAGAGAATTAGGACATAAATATTACCTAATAGACCCCTAAATTACATGAGGGAAAATTAGTTTTAATATCTATTTCTCATAATACAATACTCTGAAAATAAAACACATTTTCATTTCATGAAAAATATTTAGGATTTTGGACCTGACTTCTTCTTTGCTCCTAGTCATCCTTAACTCTTATGAAATAAAATTTAAAATTTGGGATGACGAAAAATATATAATAAAGGGATACTATAAAAATAAATTAATAAATTTGTTAGCCTATTTTAATACCATGAGTTCATAAACTAGTGTTTCCATTAATATAATAAACTATGTGCTAAAAAAATCATTTACTTACTAATGAAATCAACTTTACTATCCCAAGTTTATCATAAATTTTTTTCAATAAAACACAAGGGAAATATAAAATTCATGAGGTATTAAAAATAAAATCATGATAACCAGTGAAATTTTTTTTATTAAAAGAATAATTTTTTATATAAAATGGAATAATCATTCATTTAAAATAAAATATTATTATCCTACATTTTGAAATCAAATTATTTCTATAAAAACGAATTATAAAGTATTGAAAATTATTTCTTTTTTCCTTGGGAAATAATCTTCATAGAACTCTAAAAATAACCCTTATAAGTGGAATAACCAATACTTTTAGCCTCTAAAATAATTCTCTGAATAAAAAATCATTACCCAAAGAATTGAAGGGCTATTTTGGGCTCACCTGCCATAATGATCTATATGGGACTCAAATGCATAATTATTATCTAATCAGTGTCAACCATCATGATAAATAATATAAAAGAAAAGTAAAATTCATGTAAAACCTAAAATATTTCATTTTGAAGAACAATATCATGAAAATATACTTTTTAAACCATAAGAAAAATACTTTTGGATATTGATATATCCCATTCATTTGAAACCCAATTTTCAAAACTAAAATCCCCTAAACAAATGAAAGGGTTTTTATTTCTGAATAAAACAATGGATTATTTTAAAGGAATCCAAAAAATCAAATAAATATAAGGGAAGTGGTAAAAGTTATTGATTCTAAATAAGTTAAAATAAAAAATTACTTTGTTTCTTTTGTAAATAATGTCAAAATTCTTCGTAAAAATATTCCTTTTGAAATAATTTGAAGGAATGTAAAAAAATACATAAATTTTAAATTTTAATTAATTTATTTCCATAAACATACATTAATAAAATATTTTTTTGAATATTTACATGGAATGAAAAAATTTAAAAAATAATTCATTAATAAAATTATCACATGGTTTTTAAGGAAAAGTGTCCTTTACCTTATGTCTGATTCATCACCTATGTTATTTATCTTCATAAATAATATAATTATTTTAACTATTTAATATCATAATAACCTTTTTAAGTTTATTATTTCTTTTTATTAATTATCATATTAATAAAAATGATGAGAACCATAGATTAAAACCCATGGTCCTAGAAAATTTATTACTAAAAATGAAAGTACACAAGAAAATAAAAATGGGGGGGGGGTAGGTCAATGTTAAAAATTATCACAAACAACACCATAAAAAATATCATTTAAAAATAAAACTATTTTTTCATCTACTAACCCTTACTCCAAGCCACCTTGACCTCTCCAGAACCAAAATTTATTCAATTACTTAAGATTCTACCAAGTGTAATACTGATCCTCCATTCTTGATGATTTATCTTACTCATCACGAAACTTAATGTCTTGAACTCTAGTGAAATCAATTTTTTAATATCCAAACATATGGATATTGATTTGAGGAATTTTATGTTAGATCATAATCTCCCCTTTCACTGACTGTATCGATGCATGTGGACTGTCCTTTTATTTTAAAATGTCCATGTCTTTTAAAAAATTCCTCCTGGATAAATTTTATAATATCATATCAATTTAAAATTTCAATCATGGAGAATATATTTTTACTGGGACCAGAGTTCAATGGGATAGTGGAAAACTCCTTGGTTTCCACATTCTCTTATAGTTTACCACCACCAACAAGATCGCCTATTGAATACTCATGACTAGCTTCTCCATCCGTGTATACTTCTTTACTTGTTGGGGAATCTTCTTTGTCATCAATAATATTTATAGAGACATTCTGACCAAAAAATTATGATAGATCACTTACCACTATAATTGATTATTCAACTCTTTCACCACATGGTGGGTTAATTTAGACCACACCCTTGATAGGAGGTGAAAATAGGTTTGTGAACTGGATTTCTTATGGGGGACCAACTGATAGCCCTCATTAAAAAATTAAACATTTTCCCGTTGGTATGATTTGATTGATTAAATACCTGATAAACCAGAGTCCATTAAAACTTATTAATTCATTTCCTCTGGACCATATATTGTTAAAATCACATTTTCCTACCCACATCATCTTACAAAACAATATCTCAGTTATATTGTCAACCAGATGAGGCTCTATTTTTAGTAAAAAAAATACATTTGAATGTTGACTATGGTCAAAGAGGTCATTGTTACACCTTATACAGAATAATATTCATTACATAATTAAAATACTTATACATCAATCATACTTTAAAAATAAACCCTGAAATATTTTTATTGAAAATAAACTACGTTACAATCATGGAGATGGTAGATCATACGTACACATGAGTAAAATTTCTATTTTTCAACAAACATGATAGGAAAATGTTAAATATTATTTTATAATTATATAATGATGATTAAATAAAAAATATCATATTATTTCTTTAAATACAATTAAATATAAAATCCATTTGATTTGGTTATGGAAAATGAATCACAACACTTTCTGGAGGTGGTAATCCACATGTATACACAAACTATATTATCATTTCTTGATGGATTTAAACACAATAAAATAAATGAAATATTATATTAAAAAAGATAATTATGTGATGAATTTCATATATATACATTAAATACACTATTATAAATGAGAGTTAGTGCTCGAAAATGAAACACATTACTTCATGGAGATGGCAGTACACACGTATGCCTGAATGATGTTTTTATTATACATAGGCTGGAAAAATAGATGAACAAGGGTTTTAACATAATAATAACAAAATTTAAATATAGGTAAATTCTTATGGCATTATATCATCTTGGATTAATAGTATTTTAAGTAGTTATAAGAATCAATAAGCTGAAAGAGGATGGGTTGGATGATTACCATTTCTTCGGTAGGCCCCCTTTAGATCTGATCTAAATGACAATTGTAATGGACTTTTAAGAAGAAAATAACATGTAATTAATGTATATTTATGTTTACATGATAATTGTTAATGGTTTTCCTAAGGTATCTATATCAATGTGGGGTGAATAAAATAAAGAAGGGATGTACTTTCATAAGGGTGGGAATGTGTAATTTTGGAAATTAATAAAATATCATATTTTATTATCTATCAAACTCATGTAAAATGGTTCCCAAATGACATTTACATTAATATAAAAAGTATATGATCATAATATATTCATCAAATAATATTTTTATAGGTTTAGATATCATTTGAAACTCTATATTTGGGTTTAAACAATTGGTTAAACAAGTTTAATCATAACCATAGTAACGAAATTTTTAATATTAATAGGTTATTATTTGAATTATAAGGTGAAAAGTGGATCATAATTGGATAATGTATATAATTATCAAAAATTTATCCTAATAATTTTCTTTATGAAATATTTTTATTATTTTTAAATAATTTAATAAAATATTATTTAACATAAAATATCACTAATCTCATTTTGACACTATTTATTTAGTCTGACTTTAAATATATGAAGATATAAATTTATTATCCATATAAAACGTTAAAACATCCCCAAACACATTATAGTGATCTATAAAAATTATGTGAAACTATAAATCACCAAAAAATATTAATTTTATAGTTTTAAAAATCATTATTTTAAGTTTTCTACTACTTGTAGATGAATTGGGTCAGTCTAGCGCATGAATTTAAGGTAATTATTTCATTACTACTTTTTTTTTAAAAAAAATAACAAAATAAAAATCTTATTTATCTTTAAAACAATATTTTATATTTCAATATAAGTTCTTTTTTACCCTTTAAGTAAAATATTAAAAATATTTAATGAAGGAGAGTGACATTTTTTAATATATACCTTAAAATTATAAAAAGGTCTAAATAAATGATAAATGAAAAAAGTTCATATTTAAGGAG
The DNA here is from genome assembly GCA_963277665.1 of Viscum album. Classification (NCBI taxonomy): domain Eukaryota; kingdom Viridiplantae; phylum Streptophyta; class Magnoliopsida; order Santalales; family Viscaceae; genus Viscum; species Viscum album. The sequence continues at coordinate 707,183,293 of OY728126.1, read as the reverse complement.
TTTGAATGATTATGGATGAAACAAAACCATCCAATGAAATTAAATAATTTTTTTGAGTGGATTTAAATTCGTAATAAAATAGTTTTAACTAGAACTTATCCATTATACCTTTACCATGATAACAAAAATTTATTATGGTTACTATTCATATTAAACAAAAATTAAGATGTCCTTATAACTTATTATTAATTATTTTGATTTTAAATATGGAATACATTTTATCAAATTCAGTATAAATATTTGTTAGATGTTAATTAAAAAATATTCCCACAGAATGAGACAAAAAACAATTTTATAGAAAAATACATTTTTAACTATAAAAATGCATTTACACTAGATCCATATATAGTGTTCATTCAAATAAAATTTATTGGATTATTTTTAATTAGAAGAAACTATTTTAATTTGAAAACTAGTCAAAAATATAATGTCACATTGTAATTACCTGAAAGGAAAATATATTTTTCAATAAATATTAATATTATCCTAATTTTTTAAAAAATGAAACATTTTAGAAACTTATAAAAAATTAAACTTTAGAAAATTTTGTTATGCTGAATTGAAAAATGATAACCTTTTTATTAAATAAAATTTATAAAATTTCTCAAAAATAATTATAATTTCTCCCACAAAATTCTTTAAAAAACATTTTAAATGAAAACCTATTTTTGAAGAAAAAATGACTTGAATGAAAAATAGAGTTCTTATTTCGTAATCATTAATAAATATATTTGTATTATTTAGAATATTTATATTTATTTTCTAATTCAGTTTATATTTTTCGTACAGACAAATTTAACTTCTAGGTTATAACTAAAACATTTAAATAATAATATTTCATGGCCAATTTAAGCTTTGGGTTGCATATTGTATTTGATACTAAACATAATGTTTTTTTAAAATCACTAGATATTATATTGGTGGTAGAAAAATCGGTGGAAAAGAAACAAAGTGAAATTATAATAATTTTCTAAATGAATTGGCATGGGTGTACTATAATAGTATCCATTTAAACCCTGTATTTCCATTAGAGTTTTAGTGATTGGGTAGGTACTGTAGACCCACCAATGGCCACAGGAACTCCAAAATTGGCCATCAGAGTTATAGTAGTTTTCCCTGAACTCGAATTAAATTGGTGGACTATTATTCATTTATCTCCAATGCATTAGTGAGTCCTGAATGTGTTATTGAAAAGCTCTATCATGGCCTTGAAGGGATAGTTTAGAGGTATTCCTTGTCACTTTTTTTCTTATTTTTAATTTTTATCTTACTTGTACAAGATCATTACACCTTTTTTAATCACAATAATTTTACACTTTTCATAATAAATATTTAAGAGCATGGGCTCAACTCATGCCGAAATCCTTTTTGAGTAATTAAAAATTATTTTTATTCAAGTTAAATGAGTTCATGGATAAGATAGGTGTGTAAGATCTTGAAGGATGGTTGATGAAGGATTATTCATGGATAAATAATGCATTAGTAAGGGGATAATTATATTAAAAGGTATGTAAACCTAATTTTACCAATATTATTTATAATTTAATATGATGTATGATTTTTAATTAGGGGCAATTTGGTCTGATAGTATGACAACCCTGCTTTTATTACAAACTTAAACATGATTTATTACATAAAACTTCACTCGATACAAAAAATAATATCGAGAGGTTTATTGTATTTTGGGATTATTATCATTACATAAAAATTTAAAACATGAAATACAACATCTTTATTGAAAACTTCCTTTACATGACCACTATATTCCCTCGTACTTAACATTGCATGGGATAACCTGAGGACATGCATAAGAAAATGGTGAGCTATAAAGCCTAGTAAGGGAATACACATGGAATAACATGAGGAGTACAATACATGTTAGGCATTAGGAATATCAATAGAGCATAAGAGAAACATGAACATAAAGGCATGATAAATCATGATACTCATAATGTGGAAATGTGGCAACAACACTTAACATGGAATTAGCATGAGCCAAGGCTCATTGAACATGGAGCATGAGTAAATTATCATTGCACATGAAGCAAGAGTAAACCCTCATTGCACTTGAATTATCATGAGTCAACAATCATTGCACATGATGTATCATGATACTATACTTTACCCAATGCATTGGAGCGATATAAGGGCGCACCCTTCTTAAACATTTCATTTCATGCATAAGTGTGCCACATGGATCATAAAACATGGATTCCTAAAACATAATAATTTATTCCATGATAAAGTAATGTATAATTACTACATGAAACATTATAATCAATAAGTAAATGTGAATAAAGGTGAATACCCTTGATGGAGAAATGGGCATGGTATTCCCTACACAATTGCATTGGCTTAGAAAATCGGTGCGATTTCGGCAGCGTAACGGTGTGACATAAGAATTCATAAAAAAATGGTTTATGAGAGAGAAAAGGGTTCCTCATAATATCTACATGTAATGGACAGTAAGTAGGTCATATATATACATGTCCCAACAATTGTAATGGAATTTAGATTCATGATACAAAAGTATTGCTTGAATGTAAAAGAGGAGAGAGAAGTTCCTTTCGAAATTTCGGCATAGTAACGGGTGTACATGGGAGGAATTTAATGAGAGATAATGTGGTCTCCCATCATTAAAAAATAAATAGGGCAGTATTAGGGAGGTGTGAAACCATACTCCAATATTCATAATTGAAATTAAAAGGGCAAAACAACTTAAAGAAAATTGGACAAAAATGAGAAAGGAAGAAAAAACCCTTACTTGGAAGTGTGCTTCCAATGGCTTGAGAGAGGCATGAGAGAGGCTTCTTGGTAGATTGGGGCACCTTGGGAGGATTCTAGAAAGATTAGGGCATAGGTTGGACGAACTCCAAAGGTTTTGAGTGAGGAGGAAGTGGGAGCTTGGGTGGGTTTATATAGGAAAGCTGAGGGAATTCTTTATTATTTAGTTTTGGGACCCCTTATATTAAATTAATCCAAACCACAAACAATATCGTGGTTTTTACCCATGGTTTTTGGAAAAGGGAAGAGGAAAATAATATTTTATATGTCCAAAGTCCTAACTTCTTAAAATAATAGTGTTTCTTATGTGGAGGTGAGTCACACTCTCATGGAAATTAATTTAAAAAGATAAGGTGTTTAATAAGTAATGAGGGGTCCATTAATTCTTTGAAAAGTAATCCAAAAAAACCAAAAATAAAATTATTTTAATGTTAAAACATATATTTTCCGAACATAAAGATTATAGTATTTTATTACATCACTATTGGGTCATTATGATGTCATAAAACATATTATATATTTAAATGGAATTTAATTTTTACCAAACAATTTGACTATCTTAGAAAATTATGAAAAAATCACCATTGGATAATTTCGACGTCCTGATTCCAGAAATAATATTTATTTTATCTAAATAATTTTCTAAATACGCTAATTTTCACTTTTAAAATAAAAACTGACATTTATCGAAAATTCACGGGTTTTGACAGAAATGGATTTCAAACCTTAATAAAAATTATAATTGCATTCATAAAATTATAAGATCATTTATATTTAATAAAAATTAATTTAATAATAATAATAATATTTTATTAAAATATTATTTAATTCAAAAATCCTTAAATTTAAAAAAATTAGAATTCTTAATTAAATAATAACTAAAACACTATTAGTACATTAAAAAATATTTACAATGTATCAATAATGACAAGAAAGTATATTCATTATTATATAAAAAAAATAATGTACATGAACATAGTACTAGCGATATGTTACATAATCCCTTAAAACAGCTACATAAGACCTAAGGGTAAGGTGTGCGATGTTGACAGACTCTTGGGGTGGCTCGGATAACATCGCTCGAGTGGTAATTTCTATCAACTTCCACTTCTCCCATAGACGGTCCCGTTCGAGCTTGACATGATGAAGCTCAGCTTGGGCTTGGTGAAGAGCGAAGCCCAAGGATTCCACCTCTTTTTCGAGCTCTGACAATTGGGCTTCGTATGGAGCAATTATACTGGATGAGGCCATATCTTCTTTTGTCAGAGTAAATAGGATTTGTTAAAGTCTAATATTTATACTAATCATGTGATCACTTTTCAACAACAATATTAGCAATGGTAAAAATTCATAACATAAAACCAAAGAAGTTGAAATTTTATATAAACATAAAGAGAAATTTAATTAGATCAAGAGGGATTTCCATTAATGAAACTTTGGGTCGTTACATATATAAATGAGTAAGAATCAGTAGGGATTGGGTGATTTTGAGAAACTTGGGAGACCTATAAGGGTATTCGAGGAAACTCCACCCACAATCCATTTAGATTTTGAGTAACTGCAAGTCACTAGTTTGATTATGGTATTTGGCTAGTGGTGAGAGATACCACATTGTATTTTATTCCCTAATTTGTGGATTTAGTTACTTATTGAAATCATATGTATTGGTGTTTTATATTCACCATGATTTATGAGCTAGGGGTTAGTCAGGTGATAAGTTACTAGATAAACCTTCCACAATTTAGGAAAATAAATATAGGAAACCTATGGGTTGAATTATTATTGTTATGAAACAATTACATGAACTAGATTAATATTATGTTCATTTTAAGAATGGTTGAGTCTCATTGGGTTAACTGATCATATGTGTACTCTATGACCTTGGGCATGGGAATTTTTTTATAGCCTAGTGGCCTATATCATTGGTGATTTGTTTACCAAGGGAAATTAATAGATCATGGAATGGAAAAGATATTCTAGGTGTAGTTGTTTTCTAGAACACATGTGGCGTAACCAAGCTTAATAGTTGAAGACTTTGAGTGAATGATTTTAAGATACACATTAACAATATGTGATAAGCTATTATCCTAGGGATAGGGTCGGGTAGAGAATTTACCAAAATTGAGTTTTTATCATAATTATTGTATTTATTTTATATTTATATTTATCATGGGATGGTTATAATTTTTCTAGGACAAATAATAAGGATCTTCTAGAGGATTGATAGACATATTTCATCTATTACTCTGATATATTTACTCTAAATCCTTGATTATTTCAAGACGATCTCTGATATACCACTGTTATGGAGGATAATTGAGATACTCTATTCACTATTGAGAATGGTATGAGTGTTTTCATAAATTGTGACTAGTTTTATACCATTAATAATTTAAGTGGTATTGTTGTTACCCTTATTATTAAAGTTGATGTTCCATTCACATTTTAGAATGGGTTATTTTTCAACCATAGATATTGATGGTTGATAATAAATCATGATTATACTTGTATGATGTTTAACTTATATGTAATAGAAGATACATCATTCAAATTTTATTAAGTTATAATAATTTACCTTGACTGTGATAGTTGGTATTAAATTCAACACTATGATAGCAGGAGATATCCTTTACATCAAACATGGGAGAATAAAAACCCTAATAGAAGAAAACATAGCATGCATATATTAACTTACTCATATAAATATGATATGAGAAAATCCATCATTGTAATGACATGGATTTCCTCAGGCCATTACATTGTTAAAATCCAATGCTTGTAGTGTTCTTGGGGGTTTCCGTGGTTTGTTTTGGGAGTTTTGCAAAGATCCAGTTTCGTCAAATGGTTTCACCAAAATAATGGCATCATGAAGGTGGCACACCAAAATAGTGGAACTTTGATGGTGACACACTAAGCAGGTGGCACATTGAAATAGTGGCATGCCAAAATGGCGGCACACCGAAATGATGGCATAGTAACGGTGGAACCGTAATAGTGGAAATGTGACGGTGGCACACCAAAACAGTGGAATCGTAATAGTGGCACCGTAATGGTGGAACCATGAAGGTGTCACACTAAAACAGTGGCACCACAAACTGTGTCTCATCCATTTCCAAATTTCCAATTTCATGATTTTTTCTAATGTTTCCCATATTACATTTTATTTAACGTAAACTGAATTTAAAGCTTGTTTGGGCCTTTCTAAGGGAATTTCAAAGGATATTAATTATATCTTTAATATCCTAATGCTCTGAGGACTTTGACATATTCAAACCACGTGATCCTGACCATGATCCCATGTTAATGACTTTTGAAACCATTCTTCCATTAACATAGGATCAAGCTCTTCAAATCCAGGATCTTCCCTTCCCTTGTTGTTTATATTCCCTCTTGGTGCACCAAGATCCTTCCATTACCATGGAGTTGTGTGTTGTTCCATGTCCATTGATCAAGGTTTCATAGAGTTTTTCTTTGGTGTTTTCTTATTTCTCGCACGAGCCCCTATTTTGGTGCAAAGAGGTGTTTTGGTTTCCTATTGCTTTAGGTTGGGATTCTTATGCACCTATTTAATTGTGTATCATGAAAGGTGGTTATAATGACGCCTCTTTTTGAGAACAGATGAATTAAAATTTTAAAAATATAATGAGAATAAATAAATGGGGGATGCAGGAGATGTTGATGCTGCATTGTTTGTTTTAATTATTATATTTGTGGAGGATGTGATCTATCGTGGTCGTGTGGCTTCTGAAAATCATTACCATTAGTGTTATTTTCATGAAAACTGGTGGAGTTGTGTATTTTTGTATTGATGCTTTGATAAATGGATGAAACATGTAATCTGTTTAATCACATATAGTTGGTTAAATAAATGGATTCTCTAAGATCAAACTTGTAATATGACCAACCATGTTATTTAAAGTGTAATTAGTGAAACCTCTAAAAAATATGACTATTCTTGGCTTACGGTGTGGTTGTGTGCTGTGTTTGGTTGGGTTTTTTACTTTGTGGTGGTTGTGTGAATTTTCTATTGGTAACCATGTTTCGGGTATGGGGTTGGACAGATGGAATGACCTTGTGTTTGAGGGATGTCTTGTTTGTGTAGCGGGGATGTGGTTTGGTGGTGTTTTGCTTTGGGTTTTGTGTATGGGGTGGCACATGAGGTGTGAAAAAATCTCATTTTCAGAGATTGATTGATTGTGGTATGGATGTACTTATTGTGAAGTAGGAATACTTTTTTGCGGTGGTTGGTTAGTGGGGCTACACGACGAGGTTGTTTCATGACTTTATGTTTATGGGTGTGCTGGGTGTGGTGTTGTTGGGTAGTGGGGATTCTGATTCTAGTTGTTAGAGGATGATTTATTGGGATACCTTTGACGAATTATAATTGGAAATGGTTGAATGGGTGTCTAATAAAAATGGGTGTGTAGTGGGACTTCAGGTTTGTTATTCTCTATTTTTTTATGAATTGGTGTTAAAATGGTTTTCCTTACATTGGTCCCTACTTCCTTGTTTTCCTTGTAAGTGTTTAGTGGCCTTTATCCTTCTGAAAATGGTTGAATATGGTGTGCTTGGTAGTTTCCCCAGTTGTGCTAGAATAAATTAAAGTGAACCCTGTAATTAACGAATGAAAAGTGGTTAAATGAGAAGGGGTAAAGATTGTGTTTTATTGTGGTGGTTTTTAAAGTAGTGCATATAGGGGTAAGAAAAAAGGTGGTTTCTGTGGGTTGGTTTCTTGTTCAGAAAATCATAGGTCTAGCTGAGTGTTTGTTTACCTATATGTATAATCTTGTAGTTCCTAGTTATTTTCAATACGCACCCCACCCTAGTTGATCACTATATTACGAACACCACTATTTCATGGGGAAGGGTTTCTTTCCTAACATCTTGGTGGGAGGACGGATAAATGGTTAATAACTTTTTCCCTCGCACCCTCTTCTATTTCTTACTACTCGAGCATATCTAGGAAGGCTATAATGGATTAAGGTTTACCATATTCTAAGATCCTTCAGGTATGTTGTGGTGTGTGTGAGAGGCCTAGGTGTTTGTGGACCAAGTTTGTTTCCCTGGTGTCTTCTAGATGAGGCCCAGGTGCCTTTGGGCAAGAGGCATGGTTGTTGTGGCCTATATTTATATTGGTGGAATGTGTGGTGTGGTTGTGACCGTGATGTGTGTGTGAGGGATTTCTGTGTGGTTTGGGGCCCAGGTGTGTGCAGACAGGTTGTGGTAGTGGGACTTCATTTTGGAATAGTGGTAGCATAAAGACATTATCTATTAGGAATGAGAAGTTAACCAGTGGAAAAGTTGTGTGGAGTACCTAAATGTCGATGTTCTTATACAACTACTTTACTTGAATTGTGTTATTCGGAGAGTGTTCATTTGTGAGATTGGGATGGTTTTCTTTCCTTATTAGGTGCGGGTGGTTTCTTCTATTTTCACAGGGGAATTAGTATGCTTCTCCCACTTGTGCACGAGTGACATTGGTTTCCCAATTGAGTATACTTGTATTCTCACTATATGATATAAAACTATTTTCCAGTTTCTAGGAGGACATTGAGGTCCTTGATGGACTTTACTATCTTGGGCGTCGAGAGAGTTGGTGTGGTGATACTTAGTATATTTCTATTGGTAATTTATTTGGTTCTCTAGTTTTACTTTGGCCACAGTTTGTGTTTAAATCATGTATGGGTTGGATTTTGGTTTCTTTTATATAAATGTTTGGTGTTGTTTGGGTTTTTTACTATCTTAACTTCCAATCCTATTTTCATTTAAAAGGAAATTTCTTCTATTTCGTGTGAGATTCTATACCCTCAATGATAACTTCCACTTCAGGGCCTATGATAGTCGGACTTGGGGGTAATTGTCTATCCTTCATCTTGAAGAAGGAAGGGTGGGACTCTTTTTTGTACCTTCCCTCATATTGAAGAAGGCAGGTCATGAAAAATGGTATCAGAGGATGACGGTTGAGGGATTGGATGGATTTTGGAGTTAGGAACAGTAGGGATTGAATGGGATGGTAGGGAAATGGTGTTAGGCTATCTTGACGTGTGAAATAGGCTAGGGAATACCTATTCGGACATGAGATTTTATTCCCCCCATGATCTGTTGCAAGGACTCTTAACATACTGAACGACCAAGTATGGCTACACTGATTATAGGGCATAGACCCTATGAATGGTACATGCATCATAATGACTTGTACTATTGGGAATCTTGGGAGTTTTATAAATTTAGTTTAAATAATACTTAAAATAAATATTAAAAAAATTCACACTACTTAGGTTTAGGAGTTACTTATTTACACATTTAAGCTATGGAACCCAAACATCACCCACCTGTGGTAGGAGAAGTTGAGGGCCATCAGGATGAATTGGTTGATCAGTAGAGGGCCTATTAGGAAGAGGAAGTTGAATTGTGGAAAAAGACCCTTAGTGAAATCTGGTGGCATACCCTGGGGAAGCACAAAGGAAACATTTTAGACTTTGAGATGGAGGGATGCCATGAAGAGCTGACAATCACCTTTACCATGATCTGTTCTTCGAGGGACTACTCAGTTTTTTTGGAGGTGATCTAGATGTTAGGAGATGCCTATCAATGCCGGATGCATTACCTCAAAGAAAATAAGGTGACCGATGTCTCATAGACTGAATTTTAGAAGAAGTTTTAGGTATAGTTTCTTACTCGATGATGAAGGTTGTGAACAGGTAGGAGTTTCTCTCCCTCTAATAGGAGATAATGTTGATGAGGGAACTATGTATTAGGTTCAAGGATCTAAAATTCTTTGATTCAGATTGATTTCTGTATGAGGATTCATTGACAAGATGCTTGGAGGAGGCACTCCAGACTTCTTTTCAGTATGTCATCACTACTCTTACCCTACCAATATACATAGAAGTTCAGAAGAAGTTCAAAGTAGTGGAGAGGATTCAATAAAAGGGAGGTGGATTGTGAGAGGTGAGCCAACCAAGTTTTTTAGAGGGGAAGACATTCAACAACAGGTCTCTGATGCTCGGGCCTTCCGGGTTTTTCAATGGGAAGTAGGTCTTAATAGTTCTAGTGTCAACCTCATGGTCCTCTCCCTTTTCCCATGGGCTCGTTATTACGGTGATTTTTATATGGAAGTTATGGATATCTTTAGAGCTTGTTCCCAGTTCGAGCTCAGTACGGTGGGGGTTTGTCGTTTCAGCGGCCACCTCAACAACAGTAGTTTCTGGTCAGACCTTTCTAGCAGTAGGGGTAGCGGGCTCCTGATCTACTGAGGGTAGACGGTGCTAGAGGAGGCCAACCATAGGGTTCTCCTTAGGGACCCCAACCAGGGAATGGGCGATGAGATGGTTGAGAACAGAGGGGTAGTAGAGCTGGGTGTGGGAAGTTACACGCCACTGAGGTAGTAGTTCTAGCATGGTTTGTGGTTTTTCGAGAAATGATATGTCTATTTAGTACTATTTGGTGTGTTTTTTTATTTAGGAGCTTCAAACTCCTTTATTACACCTAGTCTATCCCATGTGTTGGCACAAGATGTACAAGGAAATTCCATGCCACTAGTGTTGAGAATTCTAGTTGGAGGTTAGACTAGTCCGTTTGATGTTTTCTGGGGATGTAGACTGATGTTGGGGCTGCATCAGTCTAGTAGGGATCTTCTTATGCCACATATGTATCCATATAATTTCATCCTTGGCGTCGACTGGTTTTTCTCTATACATGCCGTTATCAACTGAATTTGGAGTAGAGTCATGTATTCAGATATGGATTGATAATATGTCTCTTTTTTTAGATGATAACTATCATCAGAAGGACAACCGGTGTGTGGAACCTCTTCTTTCAGTGTTTGCCAAGATGTTGGGGGTTGAAGAATTCTGAGATAGTGGAGGTTCTGAGAGTTATTGGGGGAGTTCCAAAATGTTTTCTATGAAGAGGTTGTGAATATTCCCCCTCGACATGATTTTGAGTTCAGAATAGACTTTCAACCCAAAGCCTGTATGATTTCTATGGATCCTTATCTAATAGAGCCTTCTGAGTTACAGGAGTTGTAGATTTTGGTATATGTCTATATGAAAAAGTGTTGTATCCTACTGAGTGTGTCACTTTGGGGTTCTCCATTCTTGTTCGCGAAGAAGGTAGATAATGGCCTGATGCTCTGCATAGACTACTAGAGACTGAATCAGGTAATGATCAAGAACAATTACCCTCTCTCAATAATAAATGATCTTTTTGACAAGTTAAGGGGAAAAGGTTTGTTCTCTGAGATTGATATGTGGTATTGATATCACCTGTTGAGTTTTAAGGAGGGTGACATCTAGATTAATATGTTCAAGAGCAGTTATGGGCACTTTGAGTTCTTGGCCCTTTCATTTGATGTCACTAATTCCCCAGATGTATTCATGTGGCTCATGAAATTTGTGTTTTGCATGTTCCTAGATAGGTTCGTCGTCGTCTTCATTGATGACATTCTGATTTACTCAAGCTTAGAGGAAGAGCAAACTGAGCACCTCGGGATAGTCTTGGAGGTCCTCCGGTACCACCAAATCTACGGTAAGATGTCCAAGTGAAAGTTATGGATGCAAGAGGTGTAGTTCCATGGACATGTGGTATCTTAACAATGGATAACAGTGGACCCATCAAAGGTTAATTGGTTGTTTATTTGTAAGAACCCAAGAACATGGAAGAGGTTTGTAGCTTCCTAAGTCTAGTGGGCTATTATCTGAGGTTCATACTCAACTTCTCTCAAGCTACAGCTCTATTGATAGCTTTGAGCCCAAAAGATGATACCTTCACGTGAAGTGAGTAGTGTCAGACATCTTTTAGCTAACTGAAGGGGAATATGGTTAGTGCTCCTGTGTTTAGGTTTCTATAGGAAGGTATGCCATTTGAGGTGTTCTAGATGCTTCCAGCCTAGGCTTGGGAAGTGTTCTAATAAAGCAACATGGAGTGATATCTTATGGGTCTTGGAAATTATGTCAACATGAATGTAACTATGCTACCCATGATCTAGAACATGAAGTAGTCATATTTTCAGTTAAGTTGTGGTGACATTACCTCATCGGGGAGAACTTTGTGGACTTCACAGATAATAAGAGGTTGAGTTATATCTTATCCTAGCGAGACAAAAAATTTCAGAAGTGTAGGTTTATGGAGTTTATCCAGGACTAGGAATTCAATATCTCTTATACCTTAGGAAAGGGGAATGTGTTAGATGATGCCTTATGTAGGAAGTCACAGATGGAGGTTGTTCTTGAATCCAAAAATGCATGGAAGGCAATGGAGGAGTTGGGCACTTTTCGTCTGGATGTGAGAGTGGATGGTGACAATGGCGGTCTATTTTAGTTGAAAATATAGTCTTCCTTTTTGAGGAAGGTGTATGAGTCTCAGTTTGGAGACTTAGATACTGATGTTATGCATGATCGCGCTGTCTAGGGTGATGCTCTGTAGGGATGGTCAGAGGATAGTCAGAATCAGATGTTGTTCCTTGGGAATCTATTTGTCCTAATGGAAATTCATGACGGAGTTCTCCATCAGTTCTATAAATCACCACTAGAGGTGTAACCAAGATTTTCTAAAATGTAACTAGGCATTATGGAATAGTTTTGGTGTCCTGGGGTGATGCCAGAAGTGATGGAGTTTGTGGTATGGTGCATAGCGTGTCAGCAGGTGAAGGCTGGGCACCATGTTCCCAGTGGTCTGCTACAACATGTTGACATTTCCGAGAGGAATTAGGATGATATATCATTGGATTTCATCACAAGATTACCCAGGACCCAAGGAGGATGTAATTCCCTTTCCATAGTAGTGGATCAGGTGACGAAATCAGCTCACTTCTTAGTAATCAAGGAGTCGAGTGTTGTGGATGCATTATCACAGAAGTAAGTGGATGAGGTTGTGTGGCTTTATGGATTTTCAAGATCCATTGTATCAGATCCGGATACATGTTTTACATCCTGAGTTTGGAGGGGATTTCATCATTCCTTTAGCACTCAGTTATGCCTTATCAAAACTTTCTACCCTCAAACAGATGGACAAACGGAGTGGGCCATCCAAAAATCCAAGGACATGTTACAAACATGTTTTTGAGACATTAGTGGGTCTTGAGTGCAACATTTTTCCTTGGTAGAGTTTTCTTACAATAATATCTATCAATCTTCTATTCATATGGCTCAGTTCGATGATCTATATTGGAGGCTGTGTCGTTCACCCTTATACTGGATAAAAGTTGGGGAGGTATAAATTCTTGGCCCGGATGTGGTGTAGAGTATGGTAGAGAATGTTCAACTTGTTCGTGAGAGGATGTAGGCGAAAAATGGCCAATAGAATTCATATAAAGATGATAGAAGGAGGCCTTTAGATTTTGAGGTTGGGGACCATGTATTCTTGAAGTATTCCCCTCAAAGTGGGTAGAAAAGGTATGGCAGTAGAAGCAATATTTCTACCAATTTCATCTAAACTTTTCAGGTGATGGGAAAAACTGGAAAGGGGGAACATTAGCTAGTGTTACGACCCTAGTTGGAGGGGATTCACGATGTCTTCCATGTCTCTTAGCACTGTCCGTATCTACATGTTGACTCCCACATCATTGATTAGGGAGATTTGGATATTGAGGATTTCACAATGTTCATTGAGAGACCTGTAATAATGAAGTATTGTGAGGAGAAGATGTTTCATAGATAGAACATTCCTTTGGTTCATGAGTTATGGAGGCATGGTTCCTTCAAGGAGAGTACTTGGGAGTGAGAGGCACAGATGCGTTCCTAGTACACATGGATGTTATGAGTTTTTCTATTATGTTTTTCTTAGTTCATTTCTTATGATGTAATGATTGACCTCATTTTTTATGAGATGATTCGTTTCCCTATTCATGGAATGTGTGTGAAAGGCCCTGACTGTGGGGAGGGGAGGACCTGATCTCTCATCAAGACACATTAATGCATGTGCAATTGAACCCATGGAGGAAAGTCAATTCCACCTAAAGAAGATATTATCTTGACATAGAGGAAGGATCTCCATTATCCATGTGTCTGGACAGTGTGAAATTTGGTGTTTGTGCGGTTGTTTGGGGTTGTAGTGGTTGGTGATTTTTTCTTGGATGTCATAGGTTTCTCTCTAGTTTTCAAACAATGTAGGGTGGTTTTTTCCTAAGAGGTATATTTTATGGTGGTTGTTTAGTACCATATTTTTCTAAGTTTGGTTTTAAATTCTTGGGGATGAGAATCGTTTGAGAGGTATTTGATGTAATGAATCATAATTCATTGGTCCATTACTCTATGAAAATTCAGTGCTTGTAGTGGTCTTTGGGGTTGTAGTGGTTTGTTTCAGGAGTTTTCTAAAAATCTAGTTTCACCAAATGGTTTTACAGAAACGGTGGAACCATAATAGTGGAACGATGATGGTGGGACACTGAAATAGTGCCACCATAATGGTGGGATTGTGAAGGTGTCACATTGAAGTGGTGGAACAACAAATGGCGTCTCACCCTTTTCCAAATTACATGTTTCCCAAGTTTTTCTAGTTTTTCCCCTATTACGTTTTATTTTACGTAAATCCATTTTAAATATTTGTGTGTGATTTTTAGGTAATTTAAAAGGATATTAAGTATATATTTAATAACCTTACGCTCCAAGGACTTTGAAATATTCAAACCGTGTGATATTTCCCACGATACCACATTAATGAATTTTGAAACTGTTCTTCCTTTAATATTGTCTCTAGATCTTTAAATATAGGATCTTCCCTTACCAGTTTGTTCCATTCCCTCTTAGGGATCCTAGAGCCTTCCCTTCCAATGGAGTCTTATGTTGTGTCATGGCCATTGAACGAGTTTTCCTATGAGTTTTTCCTCAGAGTTTTCCTACTGCTCGCATGACCCCCTGTTTTAGCACAAAGTTGAGTTTTGGTCTCATGTTGCTTTAAGTAGGGATTTATCTACCTATATTTAATTATACATCATGAAGGGTGAGTATATTTACCCCTATTATTTAAAATGTAATTAATTAACCCACTTTCTGAATATGAATATGATTGGATTAATGGAATGGATGTGTGATGTGTTTGGTTGGGTTTTGTACTTCATGGGGGTTGTGTAATGTTTCTGTTGGTAACCATGTCATGATTATGTGGGGTGGTAAGAGGTAATGACCATTTGTTTGGGTTATATTCTATTTGTGTAGTAGGGATGCTGTTTGGTGGTGTTTTTCGGTGGGTTTGTGTATTGAGTGGTACAAGAGTTATGACAGAATCTCAGGTTGAGTGATTGTTTGATTATCGAATGGATGAACTTATTGTGTACTGAGAATTATTTTGGGAATTAATAGGGCATAATGCTACTGGGCTGGGTTATGTTGTGGCTTCATGTTTATGGGTGTGCTAGGTGTTGTGTTGTTGTGCAGCGGGATAGTCTGTTCTATTTGGGAGAGGATAATTGAGTGGGATAACTTTGATGAATGATAGTTTCAAGTGGATGAATGACTGTCATGAAAAATGGGGTGTGAAGTGGGACTAATGGTTGGTTATTATTTATTGTTTTTATAAATGGGTGTTAAAATTTATTCCTTTACCTTGTTCCCAACTTCTTTATTTTCCTTGGTAGTGTTTAGTGGCCTTTAGCCTTCTGAAAATAGTTGCAAATGTTGTGCTCGATAGTTCCCTCAGGTAGTGATAAAATAAATTAAACCTAACCCCTTAATTAAAAAATGTAAAGTGGTTAAATGAGAAGGGGTTAGGAATGTGTTTTATTGTGGTGATTTTTATGGTTGTTCATGTAGGGGTAACAATAAAGGTGGGTTGCGTGGGATGGTTTCTTATTTAGAAACCCATATATCGGGTTGAGTGTTTTCTAACCAATAAGTATTAACATGTTGTTACTTGTGATTTTTGTTACATACCCCACCCATATTGAGAAATATGTTATGAACACCCCCATTTCATGTGGGAGGGTGACTTTCTCAACATCTCGGTGGGAGGATTGATGGATGGTTACTAACTTTTTTCCTTTCACCCTCTTCTAGTTCTTACCACTTGAGCGTATCTGGGAAGGCTGTAATGGCTTGAGGTTTACCATAGAAGTAGGATGTAATGGCTTGAGGAATAATATATTTGAAGATCCTTCATGATGGTTGTGGTGTGGGTGGGAGGAATAGGTGTTTTCGGGCAAAGTTTGTTTCTTCAGTGTCTCCGGGATGAGGCCCAGGTGTTTTTTGGGTGAGAGGAATGGTTGCTGTGGCCCAATTGTCTGTGGGAGGGATGTGTGGTGTGCTTGTGGCCCAGGTGTCTACGAGTGGGATTTGTGTGTGATTTTAGTACCAAGTGTGTGTAAGAAGGTTGTGTAAGTGAGACTATATTTTGGAAGAGTGGAATCATCAAGATGATAACTATTAGGAATGAGTAGTTAACCATTGGGAAAGTGGTGTGGGGTAGCCAAATGTTAATGGTCTTATACTACTACTTTATATGACTTGTGTTATTTGGTGAGTGTTCCTTGTTGAGGTTGGGCTGGTTATCTTTCTTTGTTCAGTGCAGTTGGATTCTGTGGTTTTCATGAGAGAATTTGAATGCTTCTCCCACTTGTTCCTGAGTGAATTTTGTTTCCCTAATGAGTATACTTGTATGCTCACCCTAAGATATAAAAATATTTTCAGGTTTCTTGGAGGACTTTGAGCACTGTGCTGGACATTACTAACTCAGGCATTAGGATAGTTTCTATGGTGCTTCTTAGTCATTTTCTTTTAATTCTTTCTTTGGTTCTATATGGACTGTGCGAGACTTTACTAGCTCAGGCATCGTGATAATAGTTTGGGATTTTTACCATATTATCTCTCGATAACATTTTCATTTAGAAGGGTAATTACTTCTATTTTGTGTGAAATTATATACCCTTGGTGATAGTTGCCGCTTCTGGTCCTATTGAAGGCGGGACTCAGGGGTTATTATCTCTCCTTCATCTTGAATAAAGAAGGGTGTGACACTTTGTTGTCCCTTCCCTCATCTTTAATAAGGTGGGTCATCATAATCTTGTACTGTATATATGTTCAAAGTAGGAAAGGGATGGTATTTAATGTGAATTTCTATGTACCCGATGGTATAACTAGGTTTATACATGTGATTTTCACCTCATAAATATTTTTTTAATTGGAAAGGGTAAACCATAACCATTTATTAAGAGATGTAAATTCTATTTAAATATGTTTTAGAGGGGATTTGAACATGAACTTAAGGAACAATGGTACATGACCTAATATAATATATTAACCGAAGTCATATTAGATTAAAGTCATAAATGACCCAAAAGGGGCTAGCGACACAATGGCCAACCGAGGAACCAAGGCACAATGTGTTAAGTCAGTGAAAAGTATAAACACCAAAAAAACCTTCAAACTACCCCACCTGAATGTTAACATCACACCATCGTTCCTGTAAATGGTTACATCTCCCCCCATGTGATGAATCTTTGTATCATGATGGATGATGCAATATGGAAGGGAACCACATAATCAACAAAGTAGAAAAGGGATGAATGATATATTCTATCAAAACTATAACTCTTTGGAGAAACCCACCAGGTGATACCAAGGTTGAATCCCACTTTCACTACCTTACTAATGCTCTATATCTAATATCTAGTCCTAGGATAAGAATTTCATAATGGAGGACACCCCTCCACCCCCCTCAGCGAGCCACGTTTGCAAAATGGTGTATTATAAGTGGAAAAATTGTTGTCCCTTGATTCAAGTCCACCCACCATGTAGTGAATCCACACCAAAAATTGAATACATCTATATTATCTCCCAAAAATATAAAAACATGACTTTTTTTCACTGAAACTATATCAGAAAGCCTATCCTAAAAGCCCGTCAGAAAAAACCACAAGATACCCGAAGGGGAAAGGAAACAATTTGTTCTTCATGCAAGAAAAATGAGCCACTACAAGTAATCTGATCACTAAATTTGATATTTCCACCATCCCTGAATATCAAAGTTCAATTGTTGCCAACATTAGTGTGACTATCATTACTTCTACTGATTCCAACATCCTTATACTCCTAATCCTGTTGTAGTAACCACATGTAAAATGTCATAGGACCTCCATCTTTCATCTATATGAAGACCAACTCTAACGTTCCAACCACTTTTTAATCCATCCTGATGAATTGAAAATAATGTGTCACCTTGATCTCAATGTGAATTCAGTTGATAGGGGTGATAAGTCAGAGGTATAAAATGACCATAAGAGGAAGTAACACAAAAAACGACACCAAATAACATTAGAACTAGCGGAGGTAAGTACCATGCATAGGTTTTTCATGGAGGACTAGATTTGACCACCACAAATTTAATAAGAACCTTCAAGTAAAGGGTAATAAAATTGGAAAGCATCATAGTGTAGCTCAGTGAGGATTAAAAGATAGACCCATGGTGAGTTATATGGACTTTTTTCCTTTTTGTTCTATGTTTCATACAATTATCTCATTTGGAATTCTCATTTATGATATATTGTAGATGTGAAATGGAATTACTATATTATATTATTACATGGGTGCTTGTTTTTATTTAGTTAGCCTTCCACTATTATTCTATATTTTTTTGGATGTTGATATCTATTTTATAGATATTTATATTATTTATTTGTTATTTTATGTGATGATACTGACCGTATAGACTATGAATGTATTTATCTAATCATAGAAACTATTTATAATCATATATAATTTGAGGATGTGTTCTTGAAGTCATATACAATACCATATTGGGTTGACATATATTTAACTAGGCTAGGAAGTCACATGATGTGTATATTTCTCCCAAGATCCTCAATGATTCAAATTATTTTTTCAACGGGAGGAGTTGGTGTTCCCTCATTGTAAGGATTTTTACTATTGTCAGGGTGATTCTTATAGGAATATGTTTCTCATGGTGTGAATTATTCTCTATTATTTAGATTCTAGTGAGGTGGTTATATGATATCGTACCTGTGATTATGATTATTCACAATAGGCATAGAGAAATTTTGGTGACACCCGATAGTGTTATTCAATATGGATGGTTACAACTAAGATAAGTATATCCCATCATTTATATTCTTATTAATGAATTGGGGTGACACATATGGCCTAAAATGACACCATCCAAAGCTGACAGAGTGAAGAATCATTATGTCTGTGTGAGAATATAGTGACTCAATTTTATTTAATTTGAGATGTGTGTCAGGGATTATAATGAAATATTATAAATTATAATATATATATATTAATTATTTTTATATATTTCAGATTTTTGGTTGTTTCATATTGATTACTATATTCACCCCTCCATGTGCTTCCTAAAATTATAACATTTCATGTTGCTTAAGGAAAGGGCCATAGTATGAGATATTTAGCCCAATAATCTTGAATAATATTTGGTGACTATTTCGAATCATGATAATTGACTTTATAAAAGTTTCTCCCTATATTTATTTCATCTTTTAAATCATTAACCCATTGAGTGATCAAACATTTTACATATAACTGTATGATATGGAATGAGTTCATTTATTTCTACCTGGATTATATTATTTATTATGATTGAAAATATATTTTGATTCAATAGTTTTACTCATATTTTTTACATTATGGATATATATGGACTCTGTGTTATTAATATATATCAAGTAGAGAATATAGTATCATAATAATGATCACACACCTTCACCACTAATCGACATCCTCTAATATGTGGGTAGGCACACTTGAGGTCCCATGGAAAAAACCAACTTAATCCTTCAGTAACATTAAGTACAAAAGATGTAAAAAAATTAAATTAAATACATTTAAATAATTTCTAATTTGTTATTGATACAATGTAATATGTTATCCAGAACATAGGAAGGAAGATGAAATTATTCCTCATAAAAACATATATTCTAGAACTCCATGTTACTAGGGAGATATATTTTTACTATTTCTTTATCTTATTATAGTTAAGGGATTAGATAAATTATAATGTTATGAGTTATTATTTATTAATTTAATCATATACAATGTGACACGAGGGAATATCTGCATGCATCATACGTGGAAGATATGTTATCATGACATGCACACAACTATGAGTGATTATAACCATTATTCATAAAAATGGTTTTAATAAATTGAAATATAAAAAATATATTATTTTTGGTTTTAAAATAACATAAATATGGTTTATTAATTAATTGAAATATATAGTGATGATTTTTTTGAGCGTTTATCTTTCTCATTAAAATAATTCTATTGATATGAATTTTTTTGGGAAATTAAATCTCTAAAATGGGTGGTGTATATATTTCAGGAATTAGGTGTAGATTATAACCATATATTGGGTAATGTAAGAATCATATAGTGATTAGAGTTGGTATGAGACATGTAATGTTCAAGACCCTCCTGTTCCATTACTTTTCCAAATTTCTAGTGTTTTTTTGTATCCTAGGGACTACCCATGACTCATTAAAGAGTTTTCCAAAAACTAGATTCCACCAAATGGTTCCACTGAAACTATGTCACCATGATAGGGGAACCATAATGGTGTCAGCCATCATGGTCACACAACTAAATAGTGGCACCGCTTATTGTGTCTCACCGAACCGGTGGCACCGTGTCACCCACTCTTTTCCTTTTTTCTAGTTTCTAAGTTTTTCTAGTTCCACACCCATAACATATATTTTGACTTAAAAGTGTTTTAATAAACTTGTTAAAGATATTTAAATCCAGTAAAAGGTGATTGAAACCCCAAATAGTTGGGTGACTCTTCCTTACCATAACGTGTGGCTTTTTACTCGGTGTCACACCTTTCCCATGCCTTCCAACTTCACCCCTATTACATGGGTTTCTATGTTTAGAGTATATCTATTAACTCATAGATGTTATCTACCCCATAATCGAGGATAATTATTAAATAAAAATTAATTCCATCATTTGTAACCACCCAAACTCATGGTGGAACCACGATCCTCAATTTTAGCAGTTCGAGATCTCATATACCGTAACTCTGGGATCTACGAGTTTCTTTTTCATCTTCTTTGATTACATTCTTTTCCATTGCGTGTTTGGAGTCCCTCTTTCAGAGAAGAATTGTGTGCCTCGCTGGAGCCCTTCCCACTCATCCTTGGATCCCTTAGAGTTCTTCCTCTATAAATCACACATCCCCGCTCAAGTAGAAAACATCGATCATTGATCATCCAAGTAGGTTTTTCCTTCATCTCCCTTTACTGGGTATCAAGCGGGGTGGGTATGATAATGTCTCCTCGGGGCATCGATGAAATAGAACCTTAACGAAGATAATAAATGTTTTTTAAGAATGAAGGGATGTTTATGATGATGATGCTACTATACTATTTTGTCTCTATTTATATGATGTGAACTGTATGGGCCTATAACCATGGTAAATCACAGTTGTTGGTGGTCCTTTCTTGCACACTAATACACCTCTATTTTTCTTGATAAACTTGTGATTGAATAGAAATAACATGGATACTATTTAATCTCATAAACATGATTGATATAATTGATGAACGATGAATAATAATCATTGTGGGATCACACTGGTTAACCAAATGAAATGAAGAACTTGATAAATGGTGTGGTTAAATATGAAAACTCCATTACTCTGTTCTGCTAATAAGAAGAGTTGTTCTGCTTGATGCTCGTGGTGTGACATGGATGGGGATCAGATCTCTTATTGTTTAGTTGTTGGCATGTGGATCCATTCCTATATGTTGGGTCCTGGTTTGGTTCCATTACTTTGAGGGATCTCATAGATCCCTTTTGTTGTTGTGACTTTACATAAAAACCAGGTGTGAATGCTTAAATTACTGTTTGACCATTTTCTTCTTCAAAGATTTTTTGACTTGTGGATGTTCCCTTTAGGTTCTCGGTAGTGTTGAATTATTTTTCAATCCAAATCACCAAAAATTTATTAGAATAATGGGTGTTTCTCTGGTTATGGTTGTTGTGTATTTGTTCAAGTATGAATAGTAACAAGCGTTTTTGTGTATGGGATAGTTTCAGGATCCTTATGATGGTATGAGTGCTCGTTTACCTATATGTAAAAACTTAGTTCCTGTGTTTCTTATTCATACACCACCCATGTTGATCACATTGTGCCGAACACCCCCAATTCACGAGGGATGGTGTTTTTTCCCACATTCCTATGAGCGGATGGTTGTAAGATCCTTTTCTGCTCCCAATCCAAGGTATCCAAAGACCCTTCAGGCAGGATGTGATGGCCTGAGGTCCATTAGAGCCCAATATTCATCACGATGGGTATGTTGTGGTGGTTGGTCTAGGTGTGTGTAGTTTTTTTTTCAAGGGTCTTTGGGATGAGGTCAAGTGTCTTCGAGCATGGTAGTGGTTGTTCTAGACCAGGAGTCTGCAAGTGTGGTTATGAATGGTTTCGGTGGCCAAGGTGTCTTTGCGCATGGTGCTAGTTGTTTTGGGCCAAGTGTCAGTGGGCATGGTTATGTAATTTTGTCGTGGCCTAGGTGTCTGGGGGCAGGATGCGTGGTTGTGGTGGCCCAGAAGGTTGTTGTTGAGGCGGTAGTAGGACTACAGTTAAAATGGCAGGGGAGATATGAAGCATAGTATGTACTCAATAACCAATTAGAAAGCGGTGTGTGGTACGAAAATATTGATGTGCTATTACTATTACTTTACCTAACTTGTGTTATTTGGGGAGTGTGCCTTGGCGAGCCCTAGTGGGAAGTTTCCCTTACTTGGTGTTTTTGATACCTATACTTCCTAACATAGAATTATAATGCTTCCCCACTTGTGCATGAGAGCTTTTGGTTTTCCTAATTGAGTATACCTTTATACTAACACTACGCATATAAAACTACTTTTATGTTTTTAGGAGGACTTTAGGGATTATGCAGGACCATATTAGCTCAGACATCGGGATAATTTCCGTTAATGTTTTCTTTTCTTTTGTTACTTTCCTCTAGAGTTTTGTTATACCTTGTACTAGTTTATCTTTGAACATGCATATAAGAGTGGATTTTGGTTTTACTTTTACATTATTTATTTGGAGTTATTTGAGATTTACAATCTTATCTCCCCATCATTTTCTATAAAAAAAGGTAATGCCTTTTATATTATGTGTGATTCTATACCATTGGTGATAGTCAACACTTTGGGGCCTATTGTAGGCGGGACTCTGGGGGTCATTATCTCTCCTTCAACTTGTAGATGGAAGGGTCTGACAGTTTTTGTCCCCTCCCCCATCTTGGTGAAGGCGGGTCAGGAAAAAATGATATCTAAGGGATGTTGAGAGATACAATGGAGTTTTAGGTTAGGAACAATAAAGATAGCATGGGAAGGTTGGAAAATAGTGTTAGGAAATCTTGGTTCATGAAATAGGACATGAAAGACCAACCATGACATTGGATTTTAGGTCCCCCCATGATCTAATGCAAGTAATCTAGACCTACCGAAGAAACAAGTGAGGCTACACTAATTGCAGGTTAGAGACCCTAGGAAAGGTACATGCATCATAATGACTTGAGTCCTTGTGAGTTTTTTGGTGTTATTGGGAATTTAAAATGAATAAAAAGTTTATGAAAAATTTAAAAGAAATATTCTATACAACTCAGTCTTAGTAAATACTTTTTTACCTTTGAGCTATGGCACCCAGACGATGTACATGAGTATTGGAGGTGATCAAGGCCTAGGAGGATAATTTGGATGATTAGAAGAGGTATGATCAAGAGGGCAATGATGACCAGTGGAAGAAGAAACTTTGTTCCTTTTAGCAATAGACCCTTAGAAAGTATGAGGGAAACATCTCGAAAAAAGATATTGAGGGATGTATTGAAGAGAAGGTGATATATTTCCGCTTGATATGGGCTTCGAAAGAGTACAAGGTTACTTTGGCTGTAATCCAGATGTGGGGAGTGGCAAGTTAGTGATGGATTCTCTATCTCAGGGAGAAGAGGGAGGATGAGGTTTCATGTAATTTAATTAAGAGGGAGTTCTTGGCAGAATTACTCTCTTCCATGATGAAGGCTGAGAAGAGGTAGGAGTTACTCTCCCTCTAGTAGGGGATCATGCCATTGAGGTAATTTGGGGTAGAGTTCAAGGATCTCCATCGTTTTTCTCTGGAGCTCTTTCCATATGAGGAGTATTGGGATAGTCTTTTAGAGGAGGCACTCCAACCTTCTCTTCAATATGTTGTTACTCACTTCACTCTACCGACATACTTAGTGGTTTAGAAGAAGGTTGAAGTGGTGAAGAGGATGAACACACTAGGAGGTGTGTCATGAGGGGGATCCAGTTGATCTTGTTGAATGGGAAGGCTTTCAATAACATTCCTCCATCCTCTGGGCCTTCTAGGTTCCCGTTGATGGGAATCAGGCCCCAACTATTCCAGTTTCAATCTCCCGGTCCCAGCCCTTTCTCTGCGGGCCCAAGACTGAGTTTCTTCATCTATGGAAGCAGTGGGAACCTTTGGAATTAGTTCCCAGAGTAAGTATAGTATAGTGGAGGGGGTAAGGCTCAATGCCCACCATACCAACAATAGTTTCTTGATATGAATTTTCAGTAGCCGCATCACGGACAACAAGCTCCTGCTCCTCTGAGATCAGACGATGTAGGGGAAGACCGACCATAGAGACCTCGACCAGGGCATGGTCGGGGAGGCCGTTGATATCCGAGGGGAGGAGGAGCTAGTTGTGGGTAGTTGTACACTGCAGAGGATGTAGTTACATCAGGTCCAGAGCTCGTTCGAGGTATAATCAACTTGTTTTGTACACATTCTTGTTTCTTGTTTGATTTATGAGCTTCATACTCTTTTGTTTCACTCAGTCTAGCCTATGTCTTGAGCCTAGACGTAGAGAGACTCTCCATTCCCATGGTGATGAGTAAGCTAGTTGGGGGTCAGAATAGCCTGCTGGATGTTTTTCATGGATGTATGCTGATGTTGGGGCCGCATCAGTCTAGTGGGTATCTCCTTCTTCTGTAAATGTTGCCATAATATATCATCCTAGGCATCGAAAAACTATTTTCCATACATGCTGTTATCCACTACTTCTGGAGAAGGGTTGGGTTTTCCGATATGAGTGTCTAGTGTGTAGCCTTCATTATAGATCAGGGATTCTTGGAGGGATTCCAGTGTGTAGATCCCATTCTTTTCTTGTTATACAAGATATCAATGAAATCAACAGACTCATAGATGATGGAAGTTCTCTAAGATTTCAGAGAGTTCTGGAATGTTTTTTCTGAGGAGGTTATGTCTCTACCCCCACGATGTGACATTGAGTTGGGGATATACTTACAACATGGTTCCCATCCTATTTCAATGTATCCTTATGGGATGAAGACTTCTGAGTTGTAGGAGTTACCAATTCCAATTGATGATCTGATGAAGAAGGGTTTTTTTGGCCATGTGTGTCACCGTGGGGTGCTCCAGTCTTGTTTGAGAAGAAGGTAAATGACAGTATCAGGATGTGCATAGACTTCAGAAGACCAAATCAGGTAACAGTCAAGAATTTTTACCCTCTCCCAAGGATAGAAAATTTCTTTGACCAGCTAAGCGGAGAAGGTTGGTTCTCTAAGATCAACCTACGTTCTGGGTATCACCAATTAAGGGTGAAAGATGATGATATCTCTAAGATTTCTTTTAGGTGATGGTATGTGAAATTAGTGTTCTTTTTTCATTCCATTCGGTGTTATGAATGGACCTAAAATGTTCATGGGGCTCATGAACTCTATTTTCCGTGAGTTCCTGGACCGGTTCATCATTGTGTTTATTGACGAAATCCTAATATAATAAATACCAGAATAGGATAATGATGAGAATCTGAGGATGGTTATATAAGTCCTCTGACACCACCATCTATATGGGAATCTATCCAAGTGAATGTTCAGGACACGATATGGGAAATTTCTTGGATACATGTGTCTTAGTAATGGACAGGAGTAGACCTGTAAAAGGTTGAAGCTGTTGTTTCTTGGGAATCACTTAAGAACATGACAGAGGTTCATAGTTTTCTATGTATGGAGGCTATTATCAGAGGTTCATACCTGACTTCTCTTGAGTTGCATCTCCTTTCACATTTTTGACTAGAAAGGACCAGGTCTTCGTGTGGAGTGAGCAGTGTCATGCAACCTTCTACTATATAAAGGAAAGGTTAGTTAGTTCTCCATTGCTCAGGTTTCCAGAATAAGGGGTGTTGTTTGAGGTGGTTTGTGATTCTTCAGGTCTTTTCTTGGGGTGTGTGATGAAGAAAAAGTGTGGAGTGATCTATTATGGGTCTAGGAAGTTACATCCCCATGAGTGTGACTATGCCTCCCATGACCTAGAACTTTTAGTAGTAGTGTTCATGTTGAAGTTGTGGTGGTATTACCTCATTAGGGAGCACATTGTTGTCTTCACATGACAAAAGAGTTTGAGGCATATCTTTACCAAGAGGGACCTGAACATGAGACAATGAAGGTGGGTGGATTTTATTCAAGAATATGAATTATATATCTATTACACTGAAGGAAAGGGGAACGTAGTGGATGATGCCTTGAGCAAGAAGTCATAGAAGTATGTGGTTAAAGAATCAGTAGATGCTTGGAATGCAATGGAGGAGTTGGCTACCTTACACCTAGATGCAAGGGTGGATGGTGGAAGAGGATGTCTATTTCAGATGATGATGCAGTCTTCCATGGAACAACAGGTGGAGGATTCTTAGTGAAGGGACTTAGAGGTTGAAGTGATGTGCGATTGTGCTAGCTAGGGAAATGATCTAGAATAACGGTTGAAGGATGGTCAGAATCAGATGCTATTTCGTGTAAAGCTGTTTGTTTCACTGGTGATTCCTGAGAGATTTCTAGGTGGGTTCCACAAATCTCCCCTAGTGGTACATCTATGAGTTTACAAGATTTAATAGGGTTTGAGGGGTCATTTTTGGTGGCCCAGGGTAAAGTGAGTAATGGTAGTGTTTTTGGAAAATTTCCTCATGTTTAAGAAGGTGATGGTTGAGAACCATGTTCTAGGCGGTCTCTTGTAGCCTTTAGATGTCCCATAGTTAGAGAGGGATGAAATCTCGATGGATTCCATCATTGGACTACCCATAGTTCAAGGAGGTTGTGATGCTATCTACATAGTGGTGGACCAACTGACAAAATAAGCTCTCTTTGTGGTAGCCTAGGAGTTAAGTGTGGTGGATGCCTTAGCACAAAGGTACATGGATGAGGTAGGGTAGGTGCATGGAGCTCTGAGGTCCATAGTCTCGGATAGGGATACACATTTTACCTAATGAGTATGGAAAGGCTTGAAACATGATTTTGGCTCCCAGCTATGCCTCAACACTGCTTTCCACCCCCATACAGATGGGCAGATAGAGCAGACCATCTAGATGTTTAAAGATATTCATAGGGAATATGTTTTGGACATCGATGGATCGTGGGTATGACACTTTCCTCTGGTATAGTTTTCATAAAACAATAGATATCACCCGACTATTTGAATAGATCCATTCAAAGCCTTTTACGGAAGACCATGTCGTTCACCCATCTTCCGTTTAGAGGTTGGGGAAGTAGGTGTTGTTGGCCTGGAGGTGGTGCGGGGCATGATGGATAAGGATTAGCTTGCACGAGAGAGAATGAAGGTGGATTAGGACCAACATAAGTCATATTCCTATCATAGGAGGAGAACCTTGGAGTTCGAGGTTAGGGACCATGTGTTCTTAATGGTCTCCCCTCAGCGTGGAAACAGAGGTTCGACATGGAGTAGTAAGCTTTCTCCCAGGTTCGTTGGACCCTTTGAGGTGTTCTGATGGGTTAGTGAAGTGTCTTATCAGCTAGCGCTACAACCGCCACTACTGAGTGTCCACTATGTCTTCCATGTATCTCATCACCATCAATATCTACACGATTATTCTCATGTACATGAATGTGGATATCTAGATATCAAAGATTATGTAACATTCAAGGAATGACTAGTGAGGATGAGGGATCATAAGGAGACTGTTCTTAGTGGATGAATCATTCTCTTGGTTTGTGTGTTATGGAGAAGCAATGGCCTTGAGGCGAGTACCTGGGAACAGAAGGAACAGATGCATGCCCAGTACCCAGAGCGGTTTTGAGTTTTGTTCTATGTTGTTTTGTATTATGACTGTGATGTATTTTTTGACCTTATTAGCTATGAAATGAGTTGTTTACTTTGTTCTATAAGTATTTTTGAAATTTCCTCACTGTGGGGAATAGAGGACCCAATCCCTAATGAAGACACATCAAGGAGGATGCGATTAAACCCATGTGGGTGAGTCAGTGCCGCCAAAATAAGATAGTACCTTGACCCGGGGGAAGGGACTCCCTAAACTGTTTGTATGGATGGTGATACGTTTATGGGTTTGTGTGATTTCTTATGGATATGGGTGGTAGTGATTCTATAGTTAACCAGTATGAGGGAGAGGTGTTCCTAGGTATCAAGGCTTGTTTCAGATTTCAAATAACTCTAGGTTGGTTTGTACCTGAGAGGTATCTTTTGAGGTGGTTGTTCAGACCCATATCTTTTTTTCTGATTTACTCTTGGATTCTCAAGGACGACAATAGTTTGAGAGGTATCTGATGTAATAGACTGGACCCTTTTGGTCCAATACTTTTCTAAATATTTAGTGTTCGGGGTATCCTGGGGACCACCAGTGACACAATATGGAGTTTTCCGAAAACTCCATTCCACCAATTGGTGGCGCCGTGATGGTGGCATCATGATAGTGGCATAGTGAAAGTGGCACCATGACGGGGGTACCCATCATGGTCACACAATGATATAGGTGCACTAATTACTGTGTCTCACTGAACCGGTGGCACCATTACGACAACACTATTACGGTGTCACTGTGTCTCCCACCCTTTTCATTTTTTTCCAGTTTATGAGTTTTTACAGTTCCACTCTCTATTATATATTTTGAAGTAAATGTATTTTAATACCCCTTTTAAATACATTTAAGTCTATTAAAATTTGTTTTAAACCACCAAGAGTTGGGCGACCCTTCCTTACCAAAACGTGTGGCCTTTTACTGAATGTCACACCTTTCCCCATGCCTCCACCTTCACCGCTTTTATGTGGTATTCTCTGTTTAGAGGATATCTATTTACTCATAGACATTACCTCCACAATGTCCAAGAAAAATTATGAAATAAAAATTAATAACATCGTGTGTAACCACCCAACAGTGGGGTGAAACTAAGATATGACTTTTTAGAAGTTCAATATTTCATATCCCATAACTCCGAGATCTAAGAGGTTCTTTTTATTCTTCCTCAATTCCTTTATTTTACTTCGTAAACTTGAAGTCCCTCTTTTGGAGATGAATTGTGCGCTGTGATGGAGCCCTTATCGCTCAGCCTTGGAGAACATGGAGTTCTTCCTCTATAAACCACACATCCCCATGCAAGGATAAATCATTAACCATTGATCATCCAAGTAGTGTTTTATTTCTTCTACCATTACTATGTATCATGCAGGGTGGGTATGATAATGCTTCTTCATGGTGTGGATGAAACTGAACCTTAACCAATATAATAAATGTTTATTTAATAATGAAGTGGTGTGTTTGATGATGATGATCTTGTACTATTTTGTCTTTGTTTATATGTTGAGAACTATATGTGACTATTCCCATTGGAAATCATGTCCATTGATGGTCCTTTATTCCACACTAATGCACCTCTTGTTTCTAGATAATCTTGTTATTGAATGGCTATAACATGGAAACTGGTTAATCATATAAACTAGGTTGATTTAATAGATGCCAAATGAATAAGAATCCTTGTGTTATTAACCCGGTTAACCAAATGAAAAGAAGGAACTTGATAAATGGTGTGGTTAAATCTGAAAACTCTCTTGCTATATTTTACTAATAAGCATGATTGTTCTGATCGATTCTTATAAGGTGACGTTAACGGGGATATGATCCTCTATTTTTTAGTTTTTGACTTGTGTATCAGTGCCTATATGTTGGGGCTTAGTTTCGTTCTAGTACATTGAGGGATCTCACAGATCCCTTTTTTTGTTTTGACTTTACAAGAGAACTATGTGTGGATGCTTAAATTTTTGTTAGGATATTTTATTCTTCAGAGTTATTTTGACTTGTGGATGTGCCTATTAGTTTCCCAATAGTGGAGAATTATTTTTCTAACAAAATCACTTGAACATGATAAGAATAAGGGGTGGTGCTCTGGTTGTGGCTGGTTTGTATTTGTGCATGTATGAATAGTAATGAGAGTGTTTGTGTATGGATGGTTTCAGGACCCTTATGATGAGATGAGTTCTTGTTTACCTATATGTGTAAAATTAGTTCTTTTGTTTATTATTCTCTCCCCACCCATGTTGATAACTTTGTGCCAAATAACCCCATTTCACAGGGGAGGGTGTTTTTCCCAACATTCCTATGAGTGGATGGCTGTTAGCTCTTTTTCTACTCCCTCTCTTGGGTAATCCAAAACCCTTTGGTTAGGTTGTGATAGCCTGAGGTCCCTTATAGAACAATATTATTTGGTAAGGGTATGTTTTGGTGGTTGTCCTGGGTGTGTGCGGGCATGTTTGTTTTCCAAGTTTCTTCAGGATGAGGCCTAGGTGTCTTTGAGCATGGCGGTGGTTGTTCTGGACTAGGTGTTTGTGGGTGTGGTTATGTATGGTTGTGTTTTCCCAGGTGTCTTTATGCATGGATTTAGTTGTTATGGCCCAGCTGTCTGAAGGTGTTGTTACGTATGGTTGCAGTGGCCCAGGTGTTTGGGGTCCGGATGCGTAGTTGTGGTGGCCCGTAAGTTTGTTGTTGGGGAATTAGTGGGACTATAATAAAAATGGAGGGGGAGGTCTGGCATGTAGAATGTCTTCAATATCCAGTGAGAAAGCGGTGCGGGGTACCCAAATATAAATGTGATATTACTATTACATTACCTTACTCGTGTTATTTTGTGAGTGTGACTTGGTGAGGCTGGGTGGGTAGTTTCCCTTGCTAGGTGATTCGGATACCTCTACTTTCTTCTGGGGCATTAGAATTCCTCCCCACATGTTCTAGAGAGATTTTGGTTTTCCTTATTGTTTATACCTGTATACTCACCCTACATATATAAAATTTCTTTCAAGTTTCCAAGAGGACTTTGAGGACCATGCAGGACCGTATTAGCTCGGACGTTGGGACAGTTTCCATTGCTGTTTTCATTTATTTTGGTATTTTCCTCTGGATTTTTCTTGTACCTTGAACAAGTTTATCTTTTAACATGAATATGGGAATGGATTTTGATTTTACTTTTACTTTATATATTTGTATTTTTTTGGTATTTATCATCTTATCCCCTGATCTTTTTCTATAAAAAAATTAATGCCTTCCATATTACTTGGGATTCCATACCCTTGGTTCTATTCACCACTATGTGGCCTATTGAAGACATGAATTGAGAGTCATTATCTCTCCTTTAACTTGAATAAGGGTATGGCCATTTTCTGTCCTTTCCCTCATCATGATGATGGTGGGTCATGACAAGTCACTTTGAGTACGAGTGGTAAGAGTGGAAAAAATACTTATTTTTGAGTATTGATTGATGTCTGTGTGGAGTAAGGATTAATTGTATTTCTAGTAAACTAATTCGGAATTTGAGTCATGTGTTGATGACATAATACTCATGATGTAATTATTTACATTTGGTAGAGGGGTAATACAAAGTATTATTCCTTCTAATTTTATAATTTTATTGATATTGGCAATGCAAGGGATTGAATAGTTTTGGATTACTACAATATTTATTTGTATTATGTTATCTCATTCCTTAGAGGTGGGAGTGTGAAATATGAGGCATTATACAAGGTATATAGAAGTACATAGAATTATCTTCACCATGTGACTGTGTGCTTAGTGATTTTCATTTTCACATAACTAGCGTTGAAATCATGTAAATTATGTGGATTGGAAAGTGAACATAGATTGGAATGTGAGGGTTTTTGATGAAATCTTCAGAAACATACTATTTTGGATTGGGTTTATAAATTCATACATTACATGGGGGATAAATAGTGTATTCGGGATGAAAATTTTATGTCATGTTTGTATAGTTCAAAGGTTATGGTTTTTGTTAATGTTGACAGTAATAGAATGAGATGATAATTATAGGTCGATCTTGTAAAAAAAACTATAGAGAGTGATATCCAATAAATTTATTTATTTATATCTTTATGATCAATAGAAAATTATAATGATCTTAGTGATGAAATGTTTTGATAATGCTTTTTATTTTCTTACCTTAATATATGTGGTATGATTTTGAAAATGTTTAAATAAAAATAAAAATTTAGATAAAATATCTAAAGGAACCTTTATACTTTTTTATAATGGTGAATATATATAAAATTAACTTTGGGTTTTATTTAATGATGATTTTTCCTATCTTTTAATTTTATTCTAAGGAATTATGAAAAATGAATAATTTTATAACGATTATATAATGTGGAAAACTATTTTTATAGATTTATTATTAAGTATCATTCATCTATAGAGTATCAAGTGTAGATAAGGGGGAGGTATTCAAGATTCAATTCCTTAGTGAAGCTACCATATTAAATGAGAATAATTTAATTATACAATAGTTTTATATTTTGTCTAATGATGAAAAATAATAAGTGGAGTACCATGTTATTAATGTATTTTGAGTGCAGTCCAACCTAGTTTTGGGGAGAATGTTTTTTCAGATATTTCAATTTGAATTTGATTCACTTAATCCATGGTTGAAAAGCCTGGTTTTCATATTTAGGTTCATTTTTAGATTTAAAGTTATGAACTTTTAAAGGTAAAATTATGCTTAGTGGGGGACTGTAGATATTATAGGGAATGGTGGAAGAATCTCTCAATTATGTTGAATTGGTAAATTTTCCAATGTTTTCGAAGAATTTATAGTGGGAGGTGAAGAGTTAATTGTGAGGACAACATGATTATCTTATGGTAGTGACTATAGGTCATCTATTTTGATGAATTCCTTTAATATTTATATATAATTGAAAAATTAATTACTATTTAACTTTATTTTTCAGTATTAACACATTATAGTTGTTAGGATGTGTTGATAAAGAATCATGTTTATGATGAAAAATATATTGGATGAAGGCTACCATGTGATGATAAATAGGCATGTTTTAGTCAACCATTATGTACTTATCTCTTATAGAGTAGATCATAATGTAGGTTTTAAGGTTATATTGATCTTGGATGGTGATAAATTTTTAAAATTAACTATGATGACCAAGGCATCTCTTCAAATACAAAAATTAAAGTAATTGTGTTGTGTTTGGTTCCTATGAAAACATAGGATTAAATAATTATGTTACAACATTCAATTAGTGTTAGTATGCATGGTAACAAATATGTTGTAAATTTTGGTTAATGATTAATGTATGTTATGGTGAAGAAACAATACTGGTACTCATATGTAGGGTGGGAAAATGAACGTATTAAATCAAGTACTTATAGAGTGAATAACCAATTCTTAAGAGGACTACATATTGGTTGTGTATGATTGCATATAACTTTGGTATAACATAGAGTAGATGACGTTCATGGGTATATTGGGGATTTTAATCAATTGGGATGATATTAGTTATTGTAATTTTATATAAATGTTTTCATGATTGAATCATCACTATCTCTGTAATACTATTATCTTGTTTTGAGGAATAGAAACCTTAATTATTTACAACTACCATTATTTTTTTCTTTTAAGTAGTGAACAAGTCAATTAATTTATTTATTTAGGGGTTTAAGAGGCCTGAAAAGATGATGGGAAATGTAGCCTAAGGGATGCAGTTCCATCAACTATCCAATGGTCTTCATATAGGATGTCATAAACACTGTAAACCCACTATCCATCAAGTGAGACCCACAAACTAGTTTTTGTGTTAAATATTGTTTTTTAATTGGTGAAAATCATCTTTTATCCCTTCACACCCTTTCCTTTCTTAACCACACTTTCCCCTTTTTTAGGGAGTGGTAGTAGTTTGGTATGTCTCTCCGCCTTTTATTGGGTTCTTGAGTGTATGTATTTCTGCACCCCTTTTATTTCTCTTCCATTCATTATGTTATAAGGATATTGTTATGTATATCACTTCAATGGATTCCAATATCACTTTTTTTAAATGTCTCCCACCATGTTTAACATAAATTTTCTATTTTCAAGGCCTTTGTTTTGTTTCCATATTTCTCTCATTTCCACCCAAAATAAAGACTTATAATTGATAGATGGGACACCTTTAACCTTTAGTAGTTCGTATCATTCCCTTCCATCAATTCCATTCCATTATATTTTCTTATTGTCTTTTGTAGTGGAGTCGAGTCGTCATATGAATGACCAAAAATTAATCTAAATTTTTAATTCGTTTTTTTGGTCTTAGAAGATCCCATAGATTTATAAAAGTGGTTTGGGTTGGGTAGAACCTTGTAAAAACTATGGAAGATGAGGGTTATGTCTTATTTAATTCTTTTAAATTATAATTTAGGGTAATTCTGAGCTACAATTGGTGATATACTGATTTAATATCAAATGTTGTATGCGTAGGAAGAACTTTGGAAACCATGGTTTTATGGAAATGGAATTTAAAATTGTAAATTTGAATGGAACATGAATGGATAACATGGATTGATTTACAGTTTTTTATTATATTAATTATGTAATAATGATGTCTTTGAAATTATACGATTTTGTTATAATTATAGGATTCCTTGTTGGAACTCCATGGATTCCGAATGACATGTATTGTCATTTAATGCCATTGGTTAGCCTTGGATTCAATTAGGGGATGTATGTTATTATTGGTGTGTGGAGAAACCATAGAAATAAATTATGTAAAATGATATGGAATCCATCTATCAAACCCATTTAATCAACACACATTCATTACTAGTATTCCATGGATTAATCCCCAATGATTTGGGTAATTTCTCTACTTATTTTATACCATAGATTAATTACTCGTATTATTGTGGGTACCCTTGTTGAATACTATAGGATGATCTCCATATATTCAGATCAATTTATTTGGGTTCAATATTCCTTGGGTGTGATATTTAGATTGTCATTGGGATGCGTCTCTAAACTTCAGTGTTGGTCCCTTGAGTTTAGAATCAACTAATGAATTATCTTTGGAAATTATAAAAGGGAATATTTGGTTGATCCACATGGATACCTTTGGGTTACATGAATATGGTGGAATTAGTAAGGTTCCTTGTAACTTTATTGGTTTATGATACTCTTTTATGTTTAGATACAAGTTTAAGATAAATTAGGTGGGGTCAACTCGAGTTTTCTTATAGAGACCCATGGATCAACATTTTTTTGTTTCAAAACTTATTAGTATTCTAATTACTTCAACTATATATTTTACACCATTATTCTTTACACCTATTGAATGAATTTCCATTATTATCAATTGGTGGTGGCCAACTAAATTGAACTATAAAATTTTTAGGGTCTCTATTTTGTATAAAAAAAATACATCATGGATGAATGTTTGGATAAAGAAAATAACCCTAGAGATAATTCATTATGTTTGAATAGGTTTGGAGTTTGGATCTTGGATATTAGTAAGAGTTTGATATTTTTTGGTTTCCCTATATATTGTGTTTTTATCTTTTGTTTACTATTGGGTCATATTGTAGTTGAATTTACTTATATGTATGCCTATCTATTTTGTGTATGACATCACTATGATATTTCATTGTTTCTGATATTCTATTAGAGAACTATTTTATTTTTACCTAGATCTTATGTGGATGATAATTACCTTATTAACATTTTTTAAAGCTATAATCATAAGGTATAGTCACCCCACCAAACCATATATGGACCCTTAGAAATTTTTTATAGCCTCTATCATACGGGGTGGTGCACCTTTGGACATTTGGAACACTAACTCAGTGGACCACTTTAGTGGTTTCTAGGTCTGGGTGTTACAAAATGGTATTAGAGAATTTGTATTTGTTTTATCATTTGTTCCTCAAAGAAAATATGTAATATGTGATTGGAATTTCTAATGAGGTTTTACCTTATAGTAGCTAAGCTATATATGATGGAAATAAATATTTCTTAGGGAAGGAGTTATTATTCTTGGAATTCATTTTTATTGTTGATCCATTTTAACCTTGAATGATACATTTATTTTACGAGGTTATAGTTCATGGGATTTTCATTCTTGGGTTGGTATAGAAAAATAGTGTGTGTACATGCATTATAGCGGGCATGTATGTATTTACATTCAATTTATTTGATTTCTTGATTTATTACCTCTTTTTTTAGTTTTCATATATCTTTTTATTCCATCAGTAGATTATTTAAAACTTTATAACTAAAATAAATATTGTTTTCTTGTATAGATTAATGGTGGAATTATATCTAACCAAGATTTACATAGCAAAAAATATTTAAATTTTTACCTCTTGATTGGAATTTAAACTAATAGTCATTTAATGGGTTCCAATCCCAATATAATAGGCATTTTACAATATAAATTATGTTTGAAAATTCATATAAAGACCCCAGGTTAACTTGATTAAAAAACTAAGGGGATTTGAAAATAATATGAGTCTATTTCATAATATTATATGAGATCTGTATAAATTAAATGATATTTTAGGTTAAATAAATAGACAGTAATCAACCTATCATGTGTTTTCCCATATAACTTGTGTATGACATCTTATTTATCAAATCATGACGTCACATGTATTCTCTATATGCAATTATTAACCCTAGAGTGGGTATATGGGGATAATGAGAGTTTTTAAGTTGTGATTTCATAATACCTTACTTGTTACAACCTTCCCCATTTTTTGATATCAATAACTATGTGGGTAGTGTATTTTGAGTTGTTTCATTTTCATTCTAGATAAATGTATTCACAATGACAATCAGCAGTGTTCTAGGAGAGAACATTAAAAAATTCCCCTGAGGCGTAGAGGTCCGATTCAATTATTTCGTATGGTCGGGTTAGAAATTCTCATATTAGGGAGATATTTTTTTCAAGAGATACATTCTATGGAGAGGGATGCACCTTGAGTTTCATAGAAGATGTTTGAGTTGACTCAAGAGTTCCATTTGCAGTATACACCTACATTATCTAATGATGGAGGAACCATGTAGTTGATACCTATCTAGAGGATACTCACTGTAGAGACACAAAGCTTGACGTAAATGGACATTACATTACTTTTGCGGAATACTTAGTACATAAAAAAACAGACACACAAGGACCGTAATAGTTTAGTGTCTTTGGAAACATGGAACGTAATCTTCTAATCGTGGTGAAAGATCTTCAACATCTCCCATAAAGATCTTCCCCCTTGTTTTCATACCTAATACCTTTATTTATATCCCAGGGAAAAGAAAACATAAAAAGGGTGAGCTCAAATGCTCAGTAAGGGTAAGCATGGAGAAAATAAAAGAAACCATATACATTTGAATAAAAAAACATGAACATAAGTTTTAAACATCGAAATCTTGAGTAATGACATAAAAACTGTTATTACGTAAGGAATAGATCAAAATAGAACACCAATCATGATAAAATAGCTTGTAAAGAAAACTTGTAATTGTGGAAAAACATTAAGCACATGATATGATTTCCATGGTAGCCAAGGCATTGCTGCCAAGACCATCTTAGTGGACAAAGTCCCTTTCTCAATCGAGTTCACTCCTCGTTTCAGTCCTATAACACTGAACCAGATTAACATACCATTCTAGCCATGTCTATCTCATGAGATATAAATCTTTACCAAATGCATTGGAGGGAGATATAGGTCCCACCCATCTCATAATGATACCATTCTTATGTGTGCCACAAAATCATAAACCATACATCATAGCATAACCCATGTAATAAAAATGGTATTCTTAAACATCACGTCATCATAACATTATCCATAAAAGGATATCGTAAAAATAATTCCATCATAACAAAATAAAATCAATATAAAAATAGGGATATAAAAAGAACCCTATATTATCTTAGATGGAAAATAATTTTGATAAAACACTTGAACTCCATTCTTGAGGAAAATATCCTTTCTACTTCAAAAACATTTTCCTTTATTAAAATGTCTTACAATTTTAAGCTAAAAGAAGTTGATTAAAAATAAACTTGAAAAAATGTAAAGGAATATTCATGGAAATAATGTTCTAAAATTCCATTCAAGCCGTATAAGTTAAAAAACATTATTCTCGTACTTTGGCCGGAAAATTTCAAAAGTACCTCGTACGAAAAACAACAAAAGATTCCTTTCATATCTTTTACTAAAAACTCAAAAAAGGGTAAAATTGTTTTTAAAAAATTGTAGGAGGATAGAAATAATATTAAATATTGAGTAAACATGGATGTAGATGATAAATATTCCCCAGTGAATTCTGAAGTATAAACAATCTCGGATAAAAATTGAGATTGCGATATTTTCCCTTACCTTATGTCCGATTTGCTTCGTAAGTTTCCGAACCTCCTGTATAATGATTTAAATAATTTCATTGACTTATTACAAAATCATAATCATTGTTTTGATATCATATATGGTCATATTCTTAGCTTCTTATTAGTAACATTTCATTGCTACTTGTTGTTCATGTGTTTATTACTTTTTGTTCTTATGCGTGTTTTGTCGAATAAATTATTATTATTCTTTTTAGGTTATAGATACCTCATTTACATAATTTTATTAGTATATTATATATAAAATTCATTCATTGAATTCATTTATATAATCATTATGCAATGATGATCATGTAGAATGAGTCGCATCACATCGTGGAGACGATATTCCGTATGTACACATGAGCGATGATATCGTTCCCATGATCGTGGAATTGTATTGGTGTCTGTATACTATTTCATAATCAATATCACTTTACAATAATCATATATAGTTATTATTTACACCATTATACCCATCAAAGTAGGGTGGTGGTCGAAAACAGATTACACCACGACGTGGAGACGGTATTCCATACGTACTCACACACGGTGATTTCATTTTCCGTAGGATGGATAGATGGTGAAATAGGGTTGTTTCATACTTATAATAACATATCAGTATATTAGTGTTACTGATGTTATTACTTCATAATGAAACAACTAAAGAAGAATAAGTAGAAGAAGAAATAAAGTTGAAAGAATCATTAACGGACATTACCTCTTCTTTGAAGCGCCTCTTCTTATCCTCCTCTTAGAGCACTAAAAACGGTCTTTGAAGAAGACCAGGAACTCTAGAATCTTTCTAGGAATGTTTTGAAGAGAAATTTCCAGGGTTTGTCCGATCTTGAAGGCTCAATGTGGTGTGAGGAAGAGAGGGAGGAGGTTCCCTTTTATAAGGGAGGAGAGGGGCACCTTAGGAAAACTTAAAATATTATTTTATTATAAAGTCATATTCGGTTTTTAACAGCTCCAATTTGATTTATTTCATAGATAATGTGGGTATGGGTCAAAATAATCTCATCCAATAGAATTTAGACAAGTTTAGGTTTCTATTTTAACCTTATCATTTAGATTTAACTTTAAGTTAGATAATTTAACTTTTACCGAGTCTTCTTGTTTTCTTACACTATAATGTTAGTAAACTTACTATAACAAGACAAAAGAACCCCAGGTTTATTATTATTAACATATATAACATTATCTAAGTCATTTGGCCAAACCTTATAATTTTAGGAATAAAATAAAAATTAATAATATAATATTTGTTTTAAAAACTATTTTTTGTCAATTTTGACACTATTTGGTAATTGATTTTTGTAAAAATTATAACCGAATTAATAGTTCAA
Organism: Viscum album; assembly: GCA_963277665.1. Taxonomy (NCBI): domain Eukaryota; kingdom Viridiplantae; phylum Streptophyta; class Magnoliopsida; order Santalales; family Viscaceae; genus Viscum; species Viscum album. Next base: position 707,143,742 of record OY728126.1, on the reverse strand, counting down.
AAAAAGTTAATTAAATCAATACTAACATGTCATATTAACCTATAAAATTAGTGTAATTCATAAAAAGACTCAAATTACTTTTATTTGGGTATTTATGACATAAATTATGTCAATATTTCATTAATGAGACAATTACTGCATCATCATTGTGTCAGAAATGAAATAAATTATTTAATGTCTAAAAATTATAAATAAAATAAAATAATGCAGGAAATATTTTTATCTTTCTAATGAATTTTTATAGTCGAATTTATCTTATGTATAACCCTATATTAAAAATGTTTTAGTTATTAAACTTTGATTTTAACTATTTTAACTATTCTATAAATAAAATAATATTAAATGTACTAATCTAATTCAAGTGGTCCTAAATGGTAAAATTTTATTCCTAAGGTTGTTTTTGGTCGAATTACACTTATACAATAGAATTAGGACATGTGTTGGGATAATATTAATATCATTTTTACCCTTAATTACGATATTTAATTTTAACCGTGGTAAATAAATGTAAAAAGTTACTATTCACCGAAAATTATTTTCATCTCATTGAACCACATTTTAGTCCTTGATATTAACCGTGTCTCTCGGATTTTCGAAATTCAATTCACATAAGTGGTAAAATTTCATTTAAATGAAAATTTCAGTTTTTTAACTACCACTAAGTGGTTTCACTATTCATCAAAAATCGAAGTTTTTCAGAAAAATTCCAAAAATTTAGCCTAAGTATTATTTGATATTCCGAATTCAAAATTGATGTCTATTTTTCCAAATTCAAAACATATAAGTGGAATTAATTAATTTTAAAATTAATTCCCGTTATCAAAACAAATAGCATATTTTTAAGAAACAAAAACTATCAAAAGATTGATATTTGTTTATATCCAATTTCAAAGTGAAATTAATTCCAATGAACAACATTGAATTAAATTGTAAAAATGTATTCTAATTACACTTTAAAAACAATGAAAAAGAAAATCTATCCATATAAATTATTTCGATGAAAAAAGTTGTTTTTAATTAAAATATATCGTGTTTTTACTATTCATTAAAATATGACAGTTATCAGAATAATATGAAATTTTTTTCCAAAGTAAATTTTTATATCCTGATCCAAAAGAAGAATTTTATTTTTTCAAATTGACTTATAGACATGTCAAAAACAATATTTAAGGTGGGTGCGCAATCAAAAGGTGGGAAAGCTGCAATTTTTGAAAAATACATATTTTACACGAAATACTTATTTTGTTCTCATACCATATTCTAGAAAATGTGTAAGATGAATAATAATGTTATAAAATTCAAAATGTAGTTAATACTATTCATAACGTCTAGTCTATAATATTATTATAACAATATATCGTTGTTTAGTGAAACCCGGTATTGCGTACTACACACGCTATCGAGGTAGGTCGCGATTGCGTGTAATGAAAGCCGAGAATAGTATTGCGTATACTGCAAGCTAATGTGGTGTTGCATATAGTACAATCTAATCTTGGTTTAGTGTATAATAGAATATCAATGAAATTAAAAATAAAAAATCTCATAAAATCTTTGGGTGTTACATTCTACCCCCCTTAAAATGAATTTCGTCCTCGAAATTCTTCAGGGTTTTAAGTCGTTTACTATTCATGGAAACCCACATCGTAAAAAGGAATACTAAAAAATAATTTTAAAAACTAAAGTATAAAATGTAATGATTACCTAAAGTAACTCATCACTGGGTTTCCATATATGAGAACATAGGTGAAAATATGTATATGGAAGAAAAATCTAGCCATCAAGTTCTGATGGAGAGTGGTAGAGAACATGGCTATGAAAAAGACATCAATCACAAAGCCATAAATTTGTGACGATCTAAGGTACTATCTGATTCATCAGATATAAGAGCACTAGGACAACATTTTTTGTTTTCAATATCATTTCACTAAAGTTGAAAAATTTTAATTAGAAGAAATACTTGCTTGATTTTGGTACAATCTCACTGTTGTTCGTGCTTTGAACAATTTCCACTTAATTTCTTAAATAAATGAAGTCGAATTTGTTATTCATGAAGAGTTAACAGATCATGTGATAGAATGATGGGTCATTCCATTTATTTCAAACAAAAGGTTAGCAAAAGTTATCAAATATACATAAGTCCATCTATGGTGAGGTTAATCGTATACAATTACAAAAATGAACTTATACTTCATGTATCATACTGCTTAATAAAATAAAACTAGTTTCTACTAACCAGGGACTTCCTGTAGGCCAGTGGTATGCGATAAATTCTAGTCACACTTCGGTTGTGGGTTCGATTCCCACAGCCTTGTCCGACGCGACGAGTTGTCGCCCATCCTGCAGGTTGTCCTTTTTCTAAAATTACATCATTATGACATTCCATCGATAATATCGAAAACAGTTCTAGCCTTAAACTAACTTATGTTCAACATAATCCATTTCAAATCTTTAGGCTTATCCAAAATACTTCTGTCCAAGATTATAGTATAAATAAAAGAATTACTAGAAATGTCATCTACCGAGCATGTGAATACCATCATTTATCCCCGATATATCTTGTTGATCACATTCTAATTATGTGAATACCTTAATCATGTATTCTCTTGAAAAATGAATACCCATTTAACCTTAGTGAAAACATTAATGCTGTCAAAAGTTAACTCTTTCCATATACCAAAATCCCAAAATTTCTATATACTCAAACCCTGATATCACTTTTTCCTTATTTTATTCATGAGCTCATGATTACTGTCACATTATTTTCTCCTTATCCCTTCATTATGGGCATTTCATCTGCTTTCCAAAAATATTTCAATCACTTTTTCATGGTTACCAGTACCATATAATTATTGAAAACCAATACAAAGATATTCTAAAATTTCACAATACCATAAATGAGATTCCATGATACTATTTTGAAATCCCATTACATAAACACTTAATCATTACACAACATAATTTTCATACTCAACATCACAAATAATGATCACATGAGACTTCCCTTTATCCTTTTTCATAAGAGGTTTTTCACGTTGATCATCATTAACCCATGGATTAGGGCATTTATTAGCATAATACCCCATTTCCTTGCACTTGAAGTATTGAAGTGTTGGTGGAGAGTTCTCTATAGTCTTTTCTCTATTGACATCATTAGCAAACTTTTTCCCATTACTGCGACAATCAACTGCTCGATGACCTTATATTCCACACTTAAAACATTTTCTAGTACCTTTTAGGCAATCTCCACCATGCTTATTTCCACACATTGAGTATAAAGAAACATTCATATTCTTTTCACCATTGTTCTGAGATTTCTCCTTGAACTCCATCTTTCATTTCTTGTCAAAATCATGCGATGGATATGTTACACCAACTTCTAGTTCTACCTTGATAGCACAACGCACAATTTCATCATAGCTACTGAAGTCTCTTATAGCTAATTCCCTTCGAAGACTTGGTTTTAAGACACTGAAAAATCGATCAACTTTACTTTCAGGTTGGATGATAAAGCTAGATGCATACCTTACAAGTCTTTTAAAATTTTCTTCGTATATACCAACAGATTCATCATCCTTCTGCTTCATCTCAAGAAACTTCTTTTCTATATTTGTTTGAAGAATATGAGGGAAGTACATATTGAAAAACAAGTTCTTGAACTCGTCCCATTCCATGGACTCAATTTCATCCCTTTGCCTCATATTCTTGATAAGATTCCACCATTGATCAGAATCAACTTCCAAATGATATACTCCTAAGATGACTTTATCATGATCAGAACATTGTAGAACTGAAAATATCATTTCAGTGGTACTGATCCATTGTTCAGCCACTAAGGGATCAGAAGACCCGTTGAATGAAGGTGGACGCTGCCTCATGAAGGATTCAACAGAATGTTGTTCCTTTCTTTGCTCATTTTGAAGTATAGAATGATTCATATCTTGTGTAAGTATAGAAATAAGATTGTTCACTCCATCTCCCATTACATTGGTTTGGACAGGACGACAATCATTGCATTGTCCATTACATTTATCAACACGGTTCGTTCGAGTTCCAACCATCTTCTAAAACCCAAAAATAATAGTGTGAGAGGAAAATACCATGCTAGGGAAAACAACAAAATAAAGGGGGAGTACCTTCAATATCTAACATCTTAGGTTTAATTCTAAGATCATTAGTGAAATTCTAGGACTATAACCTATACATATACTTAACCTTAGGTACATCCCTAGACATACCTTATAAATATCTCTAGGGATTTCACTAAATTTTTCGCATCCTAGTTTCCAAAGGTTAACTAAACATTTCCTCTGATTCCAACTGTAAATACCCAAAGCTTGAAGTACATGGAAATTACATTAATTTTGAGGAATAATTAGTACATAACAAAAACAGACACACAAGTACTGTAATAGTTTAGTGTATTTGGAAACTTGGAACGTAATCTTCTAATCGCGGTGAAAGATCTTCAACATCTCCCATAAAGATATTCCCCCTTTTTTTTCTTACCTAAAACCTTTATTTATATCCTGGGGAAAAGAAAACATAAAAAGGGTGAGCTCAAATGCTCAGTAAGGGTAAGCATGGATAAAATAAAACAAACCATAAACATTTGAATATAAAAACATGAACATAATGTTTAAACATCGAAATCTTGAGCAATGACATAAAACATGTCAGTACGTAAGGCATAGATCAAAATAGAACACCAATCATGATAAAATAGCTTGTAAATAAAACATTTATAACAGAAAAACATTAATCACATGATATGATGTCCATGCTAGCCAAGGCATTGCTGCCAAGACCATCTTAGTGGACAAAGTTCCTTTCTGAATTCGAGTTCACTCCTCGTTTCAGTCCTATAACACTGAACCAGATTAACTTAACGTTCCATCCCTATCTATCTCATGAGATATAAATATTTACCCAATGAATTGTAGGGAGATAAAAGTCCCACCCTTCTCATAATGATACCATTCTTATGTGTACCACAAAATCATAAACCATACATCATAGCATAACCCATGTAATAAAAATGAGATTCTTAAACATCACGTCATCATAACAAAATCCATAAAAGGATATTGTAAAAATAATTCCATAATAACATAATCAAATCAATGTAAAAATAGGGATATAAACCGAACCCTATATTATCTTATATGGAAAATAATTTTGATAAAACACTTGAACTCCATTCTTGAGGGAAATATCCTTTCTAATTCAAAAAAAAATTCCTTTATTAAAATGTTATACAATTTTAAGATAAATGAATTTGATTAAAAATAAACTTGAAAACATGTAAAGGATGTTTCATGTAAATAATGTTCTAATATTACATTCAGGCCGTATAACTTAAAAATAATATTCTTCTCGTACTTTGGCCAGAAAAGTCAAAAAGTACCTCGTACGAAAAGTGACAAAAGATTCCTTTCATATCTTTTAATAAAATCTCACCGAAGGGTAAAATTGGATTTAAACAATTTCAGGAGGATATAAATAATATTACATATTGAGGAAGCATAGATTTGGATGATAAATATTCCCCAGTAAATTCTGAAGTATAAACAATCTCGGATAAAAATTGAGATTGTGAGATTTTCCCTTACCTTAGGTCCGATTTGCTTCGTAAGTTCCCGAACCTCCTGTATAATGATTTAAATAATGTCATTGACGTATTCCAGAATCATATTCATTTTTATGATATCATATATGGTCATATTCTTATCTTCTTATTAGTAATATTTCATTTCTACTTGTTATTCGGGTGTTTATTAATTTTTGTTCTTATGCGTGTTTTGTCGAATAAATTCTTATTCTTATTTTTAGGTTATAGATACCTCATTTCTAGAATGGTATTAGCGTAATATATATCATATTTATTCATTCAATTCATTTATATAATCATTATGCAATGAAGATCATGTAGAACGGGTCGCATCACATCGTGGAGACGGTATTCCGTACGTATGCACGAGCGATGATATCGTTCCCATGATCGTGGTATTGTATTGGTGTATATATACTATTTCAGAATCAATATCACTTTACAATAATCATATATAGTTATTATTTACACCATTGTACCCATCCATGTAGGGTGGGGGTCGAAAACAGATTACCCCACGGTGTGGAGAGGGTATTTCGTACGTACGCACGCGCGGTGATTTCGTTTTCCGTAGGATGGATAAACGGTGAAATATGGTTTTTTAATACTTATAATAATGTATCAGTATATGAGTGATACTGATGTTATTACTTCATAATGAAAAAAACTAAATAAGAAGAAGTAGAGGAAGAAATAAAGTTGAAAGAATCGGTAACAGACATTACCTCTTCTTTGAAGCGCCTCTTCTTAACCTCCTCTTAGGGCACTAAAGATGGTCTTTGAAGAAGACCAGGACCTCTAGGATGTTTCTAGGGAAGTGTTGAATAGAAATTGTCAGTGTTTGTCCGAGATTGAAGGCTCAATGTGGTGTGAGGAAGAGAGGGATGAGGTGCCCTTTTATAAGGGAGGAGAGGGTCACTTTTGGATAACATAAAATATTATTTTATTATAAAGTAATATTCTATTTTTAATAGATCCTAATTGATTTATTTCTAATATAAGGTGGGTATGGGTCGTAATGCTCTCATACAATAGAATTTAGACATGTTTAGGTTTCTATTTTAACCATATAATTTAGCATTAACTTTAAGATAGATAATTTAACTTTTATCGTGTCTTCTTGTTTTCTTACACTATAAGGTTAATAAGCTTACTATAACAAGAAAAAAGAACCCTAAGTTTTTTATTATTAATATATATAACTGTATCTAAGTCATTTGGCCGAACCTTATATTTTTAGGAATAAAATAACAATTAATAATATAATATTTGGTTTAAAAACTATGTTATGTCAATTTTGACACTATTTGGTAATTGATTGTTGTGATAATAATAACAGAATGATTAGTTCGAAAAACGTTAATTACATCAATACTAACATGTCATATTAACCTAGAAAATTAGTGAAATTCATAAAAAGACTCAAATTACATTTATTTTGGTATTTATAACATCAATTATGTCAATATTTCATTAATGAGATAATTACTGCATCATCATCGTGTCATAAATAAATTAAATTATTTAATGTCTAAAAATTATAAATAAAATACAATTATGTATGAAATATTTTTATATTTCTAATGAATATTTATAGTCTAATTTATCTTATGTATAACCCCATATTAAAAATGTTTTAGTTATTAAACATTGATTTTAACTGTTTTAACTATTCTTTAAATAAAATAATATTAAATGTTTTAATCTAATACAAGTGGGCCTAAATGGTCAAATTTTATTCCTAAGGTTGTTTCTGGTAGAATTACACTTATCCAATAGAATTAGGACATGTGTTGGGGTAATATTAATATCATTTTTACCCTTTATTACCAAATTTAATTTTAATCGTGGAAAATAAAAGTAAAAAGTTACTATTCACCAAAAATTATTTTCATCTCATTGAACCAAATTTTAGTCCTTGATATTAACCGTGTCTCTTGGATATTCGAAATTCAATTCACAGAAGTGATGAAATTTCATTTAAATGAAAAAGTCATTTTTTAAACTACCACTAAGTGGTTTCACTATTCATCGAAAATTGAAGTTATTTCAGAAAAATTCCAAAAATTCAGCCTAAGTATTATTTGATATTCTGAATTCAAAATTGATGTCTATTTTTCCAAATTCAAAACATAGAAGTGGAATTAATTAATTTTAAAATTAATTCCCGTTATCAAAACAAATAGCGTGTTTTTAAGAAACAAAAACTATCAAAAGATTGATACTTGTTTATATCCAATTTCAAAGTGAAATTAATTCCAATGAACAAAATTGAATTAAATGGTAAAATTATATTCTAATTACACTTTAAAACTAATTAAAAAGATAATCTAACCATATAAATTATTGCGATGAAAAAATGTTTTTTTAATTAAAATATAGCGTGTTTTTACTATTCATTAAAATATGACAGTTATCAGAATAATATGAAAATTTTATCCAAAGTAATTTTTTATATCCTGATTCCAAAGAAGAATTTTATTTTGTCAAATTGAACTTATAGACATGTCAAAAACAAGATTCAAGGTGGGTGCGCCATCAAAAGGCGGGAAAACTGCAATTTTTTTAAAAAACATATTTTACACGAAAAATTTATTTTGTTCTCATACCATATTATAGAAAATGTTTAAGATGAATAATAATGTTATAAAATTAAAAATTTAGTTAATAATATTCATAACGGCTAGTCCATAATAATATTATAACAATATATCATCGTTTAGTGAAACCCGGTATTGCGTACTACACACGCTATCGAGGTAGGTCACGATTGCGTGTAATGCAAGCCGAGAATAGTGTTGCGTATACTGCAAGATAATGTGATGTTGCGTATAGTACAATCTAATCTTGGTGTAGTATATAATATAATATCAAATAAATTAAAAATAATAAATCTCATAAAATCTCGGGGTGTTACACTAACACTATCATAGAGTATCCAGGGACATTCTGTAAGAAGTGGTTCAAGATTTACACTTATATGCTTTGTGGTAAATTTAGGTGATTATGGGATGTCATTATCCTGGATGAAAAAAATGTGGGAATTTTCTTGATGGATTTCATAACTAGTTTCACCAAACTAATTTTATGCATGACCATGAGGTCTGATATGACCACGTCTTTCATGGACATAGAGATGAAATGGACCAACCAGGATCAATGTATCATTGAGAGGGTGAGGTGGTGAATTAGTGATGTGTTATTTTATGATATCTTTCTTTAAAAAACCTTCATCTACTATTAAATATAAAATATTTTTCTAAAGAGAAATATTCACACATCCAAAATAACATAATTATTTACGTGGTTCACTACTCAATTAGAGTGTATAGTCTTGGAATGGTTTGTGAATAATCCAATAAAACAAAATTGACTAGAAAACAATCCTTTTGTATAGACACAACCATTAGGATATAACTTTACACCTTTTTAGCACCGTGATCAATAAAAATGTGCACATGATTCTTCCTAGCATGAATGCCATAAATCAAGATTATGTAACAAGTTAAGAAAACATTAGAAGATTGATTTAAAGTTGTTACATTGCCACCTTATCTATTTCCACTTACGTAATACATGAAAATACAATTAATAAGTTCTTTACCTAGTAGTAGGTAGAAATAAATTTTCTGAAAATTATATGGATACTGAGACTAATGTATCAGTTTGATTTCTTATGTTTTGAACCAAGGTGAGTCTGAAAAACCTCTACTTCATGAAAAAACCTCTAGAACTGAAAAACAAAAATGATTTATTTTCTTAGAAAAAATGAATCCAATCAATTTATTATTTAAATCATACATATATTATTCAATACATATAAATTGTATTCAAATTTTTAAATGAAAACAAAATAAATAAAAATCAGCACAAACTTTTTTAATTATAAAAAAAACTTCCAACCAACATGGTCCCAACATGAGAGTCTTTATATCCTAGAGTATATTACCTTTTTATTGATATATAGTAGTTAGAACCTTTTATGCATATGGATATGTTGGATTGTGAAATATTATTATAGGATGTCTACATAAAGGATATAAAGGCATAGGTGACCATCTTCCGTATGACCAAAGTTTTTTGTGATGGTTATTTAAGACATGAATTTTGAGAAGAATATGAGACTGGATCATAACATAGGATGAACTTCGGAAGTTTGAAGTTGATTATCCAATGTGAAGTATCTTCACATTTATGGGTCTTGATATAGTAGTAGGACAAAATAACAAGAGAAATAATGGTATCATATGTCACCAGTGTGATAGAGTGGGTCACTACCATTAACAATATGACATGCCACTAGTTGAGTGATGATTGTGTTGGAGGATTATAAATCTCCAAAATTTATTATGTTGATGTCATATTCACCTAATGAGAGAGATTATGGGACATTTTTGGGATTTGTGTGGGATCCACTACCCTATGGTAGGTGGGTAGTTATTATTCCACTGGTCTCATAGTCCAAGGTAGTTTCAAAGTTGTGTAGAGTCAGAGTCATTATTTCTAGTAGAGTATTATACAGTGTTAAAGATTTAGGCAAGGATATATGCCCAAGGTTTAGGGTAGGTTCATATGGTGTAGACTTCATGAACGTATGATGATCTTATGAAATTTTCTATGAGTGAAATAATTTTATTTTCTTAAACTTTAGATTATTCTATTTTTGACATTGGGGACTCACACTCATTCATGTGAACTCAGTTCATGTAAGGTATGGTTTTTTATTTCGAGTATACATTTGGGCTGATGTCCATTGACATCCCATTGGGAGTCCAATAAGACATTTTATGTTTCTTCAGGGATTTTTCTCTTGAGTTCAGAGGTTAATAGATCCCCTTGAGATTTTTTATGATAGATATGATTGATTTTAACCTATTTATTTTAATGGATCGAATGGTTAATTTGGGGAACATATAGACTTTGCATTGACTACTGTCCTTCATGTCACATGAAGGTTTCAGTTATGTTCACAAGGGAGAATGGGGTTTATAGGTTAGTCATAAAGATCAATTTTATAAGAAAATGGGGGGGGGGATTTTCCTAGATTGTATACATTATTTAGGATGATTCGTGGGGGAGACTAATGGTTCAATTTCATATGGTAGACTAGTTTTTGGATGTGTTTACAAAAGACTTCTTGATATTTATTCCCAAGGGGGAGGTGGATTTAACCATCAGTCTCATATCAGGTACTAAGACTATGTCTATTTATCCATATCTAATGGATCTAAAGGAGCTCCATGAGTTGATGAATTAGTTGGAGGACTTAGGGGAATTTTTTTATCCACTCTAGTAAATCCCCTTCTGTCTCTATTTCATTATTTACTATAAATGTCGATGACTCCTTACAACTATGTGTAGATTATCAGTAGAAAAACTAGGTGACTATTAAGAAATGATATCAAATACCATGTATAGATAATATTTTTGATTATCTTAGGGGTGCTTGGATATTCTATAAAATCAGATTGAGGTAAGGTTATCACTAGTTTAGGGCGAGACACATTGATATTTCATGTACAACATCTTGAATGAGCTACAACCTTGATAAGTATTTGATGATGTTGATTGGTTTAATGAATTCAATGGATGTGTTTGTAACCTTGATGAAAAAGGTTCTTAATCTATACATAGGTTCTTCTGTTGTAGTTTTTTTGGAATATATACTCATTTATTCTTCGGAGAGGGAGGCTCTTGAGCAGCACCCAAAGGACATTTTGGGAAAATTATAAAAGCATAGGATATTTTACAATATCTCAAAGTGTCATTTTTGGATTAACCAGGCACACTTATCGGGGTATATGATATTATAAGTGGGCTTATTGGTTGACCATGAGAAAGTGAGAGCTATGGTTTCATGGGATCATCTCAATAATGTTTTTTAGGTTTGATGTCTCATAGCTTGATGGAATTTTACTAATGTTTTTAAATGAAATTTTTTGTTTGGAAATGCCTCAAATGTGGTTCAACAAAAATAAGGAAAATTTAATTCTATTAAAATCATGTGAAATTTATATCTAGTATTTGAATAAAATATTAACCTTACCACCATTCCAAATATTTCCATTGTTATGTAGGGAGTAAGTTGTATATTGTGATACATCTGGTATCGGGCTAGGTATACTTCTGATACATGATAATTGATTCATGGAATATGGGTATCGATAGTTAAGGAATCATGAATGAAATCACCCTCAACTTGATCTTGTGTCAATGTCCATAGTGCATTCCATGTTGTGATGGAGGCACTATCTCTTAGATGAGAGTTAAATGGTTTATACATACCATAAGTGTTTTAGGATTTTTTTACTCAGTGAGACCTTAACCATCATCAATGGAGGTGTGTTGAGTACCTATATTCCTTAAACATTGAACTATCCTATAAAAAGTGTGGGAAAGTATAGTTATTGATTCCTTGATCCAGAATAAGTAACAACATGTTTTCTATGAGAAAAAAAGTGAGTGGGAAATAATGGATTTATTATTCTCGGAAATGCATCTAGGTGCCCTATAAAATGAATAATGAGTAGTTATTACATAATATTTATGGTTTTTTTGTTTATGTATCAAATTAATAGATGGAAAATTTAAAATCCATAATGACTAGATCTCAAGGATTACATTAAATAGGAGATATACCCCCAATATAGAGTCTAGATGAGGATAAGAATATCAACATTAACATGTGTGTGTGGGAAGTAATAGACATAAAGGTGGAGTTGATGAGGGATTATAATAAATCCTGATGGAAAGCACTCCTGATATTACAAAATATGTATCAAGATAACCATTATTATTATTAGTGTCCTTTTGTGAAGAAGGATATAACCATATTAATTACATGGTGCTCCACCAGTCAGAAAGTAAGGATTGAGAATCAGTAGCCCATTGGTCCCATTCTATATCCATAAATTATGGAGTGAGAATGGAATGATGTCAATATACATTTTTTTCTTAGCTTCAATGTACACATAGGGGAAATGATACAAAATGGTCATCATTGATCATCTGATGTAGTTCAACCATTTCCTATGGATTTGAGTGACCTATATGATGGATCATAAGGGAAGGTTGTTTGTATAAGAAATATTATGACTAAAATAGATCCTATAGAGAATATTTTCTGATATAAAATCTTAGTTTATATAATTATTTTTTAAGGGATTACCTAAATCATTTGTCAATCTGGTGATTTTGAATACAACCTACCACCCTAATAGAAATGGACAGTCCATGAAGATTATTAATTTGTTGGAAGAAATTTTAATGGTATATGTCCTAGAATTTGGTGGTTCTTAGGAGAAACATATAGTAATCATGTAATTTACTTATAATAAAAGTTATTAGGTGAATATTTAGATGGTTTCATATTAAGAATTGTATAGGAGAACATTCCATTCACCCTTGTATTGGTTGGAGGTAGGTGAGGCGGTGATGGTTGGGTTGAGTCTTGTTTAGAAGATTATAGAGATTTTATAGTTGATTTGAAATAACATTAATTTTCCAAAGATTTATCAAAATACATATTAATATTGGAGTTATTAATTCTTTGTTTTTGAGATAGGTGACCGATTTTTGTGTGTTTTTCCTTTATTTAAAGACCATAATATATAGAGATAGGGGGAATTGGTTCCTAGGTACATGAGACCATTCTATATTGTGGATAGGGAAGGATAAATGGAATACTAACTAGAATCTCTATAGATATTATGTTTCTTTTATGAAATACTTTATGTATATATATATTGACATTACTTTGTCGCTCCACCTCAAACTAATTATGATAATTATATAGTCCTTGAGACAGATACATCCTTTGAGGAGAATCTGGTTTGTATCGAGGAACATAATAACATGATTCTATATGGAAAATATATACCCACATAGATTGTTCTATAGAAACATGGTCATTATTAATAGGAATCTTGGGAGTTAGAATTAGACATGAAATACCAATGATCATACTTGTTCATCACAAAGACTAGTGATGTTTGATGATGCATCATAAGGAAAATCATTCTTAATATTGGAATGTTGCAATAACCCACTCATATTTTGAGGTATAAACCCTTTAATTTTTACTAAAACCATTTTTTATCTTTTAAGAATAGACCAGTGGGTTTTTTGGGGTTTTTTTTGTTTTCAAATGGCACCTGAGGAGGTCGGTGAATGAAACATAAGGGATGTAGTGCGTGGGCTAGCCAGTTATAGACTATCCACTAGAATGTGGGATTCCTGTAGGATTAGATAGATAATGGAAGCCTACTATACTATTTATGAATTTAAATTATGTGTTTTTTAAATATAAATAATGTATTTTAACCATTCACCCCATTTTCATTCATAAATTTATTTTACCCTCTTTTGGGACGTAAGAGTAATATGTGAAGGATATCCTCTTATTATGTTCTTGAGTATATCTACTTCATCTAACCTATGATTCTTCATCTGTTCATCACATTATAATGTTATTGTTAATTATATCACTATATTAGATTAAAATCTCTATTTTATGTTCAGTTTAAATCCATCCTTCCAATTTTAACATAAATTACCTATTTTAAAATATTTTTTCATTTTTCTCTATTTCTATTATTTCTTCCTAAACCGTAGGTCGATACTCCACAAATGTGACTCTTATATCCAAAGGGCGGTGGTCTTATGAATTCAAATGAAATTATCTATATTTTATTGTTTCATTAGCTTGTGTGTCATGCCAAATCATTATACACTTTAAATAAAATTAATAAAATTATTTTTATGCCTTTTTATAGGCTTAAAATATCCCATTGTTTTAAAAAAGTGGGATTGATTGGGTATACCCTTATTGAATCATTTAAAGAGGTGGGTTATTAATTGTTCCATGGTTTTAGGTGAATTTTTGGGGTAGTTTAGATCCTCCCTTAGTGATATAGTGATTCAATATAGAAAGTGGGATTCTAAGGATGACCTCTAGGAAATCATTGGGCATATGGCCATGGAATGGTTTTTTGGAAATATTAATTGAACATGAATGTTTAACTTGGATTTATTTTATGCTTTTTTATGATCAAAATTTTGGAATAATGATGTGTTTGGAATTACTCGAGATGTTTTTATGTATGGAATTCCATGATAGAATTGTTTTGATTCATTAGGTCTGATATTTCCATGGAATACCATAGGTGAGCCCAGTACTTCACTAGGGAAATCATATGAATTTTAGGGTGTGAGGAAACCTTTGTATACCATGATGTCCAATGTAATGGAATGCCTTATGCAAGATATTTTATTGAATCCAAATTCATTATCGACGATTCCAAGGATTGAATATACATTTGATTCAGGTAATGTCTAGATTTATTTAGCACCATAGATTAATTCCATGGATTCTTGAGAGGTACCCTCCGGATTGTTATAGGACCAAATCCCTCAATTCAGCTCAATTTAAATTAGTTTGTAATTCTGTAGGTGTGATCCTTGGATTTCATTCTTTCTATGCCTTTGAACGTCAGTGGTGGTCCCCTTGGTTCATAATTTAGTAATGAATTATATTGAAAATTGATTAATGTGAATTACTAAACGATCAACAAGGATTCATTAGGGTTACTTGATCATTTTGGTCTTTGGGATGTGCCTTGGAACTATATTTGTAGATGATACCTTCATGTCCAGAGATCAAAGTAAGCTAAAGAAGGTGGGGGTTATTCCATGTTTCCTCATTGAGATACAAGGCTTGATGTAGTTTCATTTTTTTCATATCTTATCAGTATTATTATTGATTCAAT
Source organism: Viscum album (assembly GCA_963277665.1). Classification (NCBI taxonomy): domain Eukaryota; kingdom Viridiplantae; phylum Streptophyta; class Magnoliopsida; order Santalales; family Viscaceae; genus Viscum; species Viscum album. The sequence continues at coordinate 707,128,367 of OY728126.1, read as the reverse complement.
TATATATTGCACACTATTTTTCTTCACTCAAAAAACTAAATTTTTTGTAGACACTATTGGTGGTGGCCTAATGAGTTGTACTCACACCCTATTCAGGCTACTCTATAGTACCCATATAGAATACATGGATAGAGTTTAGGACAAGTGAAATTTCCTTATAATTGATGTTTGATATTATCTGTAGCACTCGATTTAGGAGCTAGGAGCTTTGTAAGATCACGTGAATTATGAGTTTTTTCTATAAATGGGTTTTGACTATATTGTATACTGTTGGGGCATGTATCATTTACTTGAATTATATCAATTAATACTTATTTTTTATGTCAAATTAATATTGTATTGCATGAGTTTTGATATTGTATATGCTAATCTATTTATTCTACATGGATGTGATGTGTTGGATGTTTCCATTATCTATACTGTGTTGAGCTCTGACTAGAGGGTATAGTCTCCCCACCATACCAGATATGGATTATCATTTCCAAATGATATCCTTTGGTGTATTAATATGGAGAACTGACATGGTACACTAGTTCTGTTGATTTAGGGTCAAGAATAATATTATAAGGATGTAGATATGGTAAGTTTCATAACATGATTGATTGAAAATATTTTATAGATGTCCATATTAGTGTATTATTTACTTGTATTTCTTTTTCATGATTAACTATTTTGAGACTGAAATAGTCTCATGTTCATTATTCAAGTAAGGATCATTTTATATCACATATTACAGAAATAAAATACTTATGGTTATATAGATCATCAGTTTGGGTAAAATGGAATCATACCCATAGGTTACCAGGGGATAACCACTTTGTACCTAATTTTCTGTAAAGCTATATTCCATTAATATATATATTTTTTTAATTTATCTATTTTTTTAAGAACCAATATCATTCCTTCCCCTTGGTATATTCTTAGAATATACCTCTAAAAATTTTAAACTATAATTAACTTTTAACATCATATGGAAGAACCATTAATTACTATGATTGTCTCTCAATAATTATAAGGAAATACACTAATCTATTATTGTTTAATTTCATTATTTATTGGTGCATTACTTATAATACAAAAAATGGTTCTTTTTGAAGGTTTTATTTATTAGTTATGATTAAGCATATTGGTAATGGTTGGTGATTCCAAACATTTTAAGTTTTTTATTATGTGTTTTTATGAATTTTGGTATATTATCTTAAGTAATATGATCATGGAGACCCAAATTAGAATCAATGATTGTTAGAAAATTATGATAGATTAGGTAGATCCTATTAGGTCCTCATTAAATTTTCAAAGCATGTGAGTTTTATTTCATTGATCCTTTATGATCAGGATTCACCATGATCCGTATGATGGTTTGGTGATTAGGGACTAGAAAATATATCTGGGTAAGAAATATGTCACAAGAGACTTAATATGGACTCTCATATCTGTGTTTGCAGGTCTAGTAATTAATTACCATTTTATTTAAGGTTTAGAGATAGGTTAACCACGTTTTTTAAAATTAGTAAGGGTATGAAGTTTCATATATATACCTAGGGTTTCACCAAAGTGGTAAATTAGTTTGGGATGAATTTTGAGAGGGATATTGATGAATATTGTAATCTTGAGAGGTAGTCTATCAATAGTGGACTGGTTGGTTAACCACCTAAATATGGTTTTATTTTCAGTTTTGTATATGAGAGTAATAAATGTAAAACCTAAGGTCTATGGGATCACATTATAGAAAATCATAATAATTTTGAAAGATATAGTACGAGACCTCACAACTAGGTTAAATGAATTTTAAGGGTATGGTGTTTAATAAAAAATTCAGAATTAGTTAACTTGAGAGTCTGGGAGTGGTGGGTTATGTATAAATGGTCGTGGGATAATCTGGGAGAGGATTAATCATTATATAGATATTTTTATAGGTTTTACAATATCCCAACCGTGTGTACTAGATTATGTGATAAGCATGTGTTGCTTTCATTGACAATCAAGGGGTTTTCATGATATGTGTAATACATTGGATGAACTACTTCACTTATATGGTACAATACATTTGGTAGTGTAATGTAATAAATTTTATTATTTATCTTGATTTTGTAGTGATGTAGTTAATATAGATGATGTTTATCTATGAGGGTTCATATCAGATACTATTGTATTAAAACATATACCGAGGAACCCCATGATGTGGAATAATTTTTATAATTTTGATGAATTAGATTCTTAGAAGAATGAAAGGAGTAGGTTTAATCCCCAAAATTTAGATAGTTACTATGGCTATGTTGGTGGATGTATGAAAAGGTGTCTAATGGTGTGGATTATGTCGAATTATTTAGCTTCTTTAGAGGAAAATGTATGCCAATGTGTCATGTGATGTGGATTAATCTTCATGAATATATGAATTTTAAGATTCTGATGTATCTATTATGGGACCCAACAATTGGTTTATTCATAACATAAATGGTTATGTTAATCCTATCCCATTATTAAGATACATTTTATTGTCCATGGGGACTATTATGTGTGACTTGGAACTCTGTGGTGAGGATTATAATTGGCATAGTTTAATTAAACTATCCAACATAGGTTGGTTTGATCATCATGGTGGATTAGTAAGAACATAATGGGTCAACCTGTTTTCTTATACGATGAGTTTTATGGCATGGTATATGATACTGTTCATACACTCAAATATATAACCTGTGGAATACCTCAGGGGCTTATTACTAGTGTCTTGCTGAGTTGTATACTGACAGCCAGAACATTCCCCCATGTGAAAGTGCATAATTATTAATTATAATGGTGGTTAAGAAAAGGTCCTTTATTAAGTTGATTTATTTTTTGTATCAGGACATGGATGTAATGATAGTTATGAGGTGAGGTTTAGGATTTTTTAGTAGTGTCTCCCTCTATCTATTTATCATATATTCGATTATCTTATCTGTTGGTAAATTATTTGATATATTACTATATGATATGGGATGGGTTAATTTTTTTGTTAGGTATGTTATTTATTATTATCACCAAAAGAAAATATATATTTTGCGGTAATTATATAGTGTAAATTTCAAAAAATATAACAAAATAATTATGAACACCTTTTTATAAGAATTTTTTAAATGCAATGGTAAATACTTTATTTAGTAATAGTTTTAATAAAAACATATAGAAAATAATTTTAGTGGTGATTTTTTATGATAATATCCCCTAGGTTTTATAAAAGAAACCACTCACATTTTTTACCACTCAATATTAACCCACTATATATACAATTCCCTAAGTCTACTCTCCTCATCCATTTCCTTCCCATAATCCTCTATCACCACCCTCACCTCATTAGTCCTTAAATTATTACCATGATAAACTATGGGCCCTATTCTATCCACAGTTCTATGGCTTCAACAAAATCCATTCATTAATAATCTCCCTTACACTACTTTCCTCCACTCCATTACCTCACTAGCCTCCACTTTTCTTTGGTACGCCCACTATCAATATTTCCATAATTTCTTCCACTTATTCTTGTGTAAATTTGTTTTCTATTGATTATTTTGTCACATTATTTAACATCATCATTACCATTTAAATCAAATAACATTATTATAATTTTATTAGTCCTTGCATGATTTTTTCAAATAAATTATTTTAGTTAATATTATTTTTTATCACTATTTGACTAATTTTTTTTAATAATCCTTTGAAAAACATAACCTTCCACTAAGGAAAAAACTTTATTTACTAGTGTAGAAAAAATGACATTTTTCTTGTTTCATGACCATCAACCATTGGTGTTTCTCAATCAAAACTCAATTAATCACCTACGTTCCCTAATACCTAATAGTACTATTTGTATCCCAAAAGTAAAAATTGGTTTTTAGATCACTTAATGAAATATATTGAAATGGAAATCCTTCTCTTATATATTTACTGATAATATACTTGAGTTTATATAAATAATTAATTACAGTTGATATTTATAGAATCTTGGAGTAAACCTAAATGAAATTTAATTATTATTTATGGAAATTTAATATATTTGGGTATTAATAAGTTATGTGTATGGTATAATACATTTTATATTTTTCAAATAATAGTCATACATTTACATTAAAACAATCATAATAATTGTTACTTATTTTAGAATAAATTAATGTATATAAATTTATTGTAATATTCCCATTATCAATTCGACCAAAAAATAAAATAACATAAGTTTGTGGTTGATCCACATATAACATTAATATCCCCATTATAATTTATTTTTTTAATTAGTTAATAAAATACCAACTTATTTAGAATATCTTATATTAAAAAATAATCATGTATTTTTATTTAAAAAGTTCTCATGAATAACATTCATTTATTAACCTTGAGTTCTGTTATAGTTTTTAATTTTCATGCTTATTATTCATAATAATTGGAAAATAATCTGAATATACAAAGAGAGGTAAACAAAAGAACATTAAATTTAATTTTTGTTTTTATTCTTTGATGTTTTTTGGTAAAGTGTTGAGGGTTATATTTTGAATTATAATCAATTGTTTATGTAACAACCTAGGTTCTAAGACCCAATATAATTCATTATGTTATACGTCTATAATTATATGGATTATTTATCTCTTCAATCAAAATAATTAAAATTCACAAGTAAAAGGGTAATAAAATATATGAATAAAATAATAACACATTATTCAATTATAATGAAATATTTCAATAAAGGTACATGAAACCATGTATTATATACCTTGTAATATTATGTATCCTGATCTATTACATCCATAAAAAGTGTATAAATTAAAATGAGACAAAAAATATAAAAAAAAATTCATTAGAAGTAGAAACTTCCCTCAACCGTCTTCACCCATGACAATCACTATTAGTAAAAGTAAACATATAATTAGATAGAAAATCAAGGAATAGTGAATCATATAGTGAAGTTTAGAATTAAAGTGAGTGATAAGTGTTCTTCAATAAGTAATAATGAAAAAATCTTATAGGAGAAAATGGGGGTACTATAGTCATTATTAAGAGGTATATGGTCATTACAGATGTGTTAATGGAAATATGGTTATTTGATATATAGGTATCTGATAGGTTTACTCAAGTTGGGTAATTTTAGTACTAAATGTAAAATATTAAAACTCTCAAATAATAAATATTTATCTTAAAATGCAATTTTTAATTAAAATATTTATATATAAATTATTTTTACGTGTTAATTATTATTATTATTATTATTATTATTAATTTTGGATATTATGTATTTATAAATTTCAAATGATGATTTTGATATCAATTTATTGATAAAATAAAATGGTTAGTATAAAAATAATTAATGGTATTTAGTAAAGATTATTTAAAAGTGGAATTTTTTAAAGAACTGGGTTTTTTAAATGTTGAGTATAGTTATCTTAAAAAAATTAATCACTATTAAAGAATAAATTTAAATAAAATGTATTGATAACATATTATCATTCATTGAATAGTTATTATATGGAAGGTAATTAGAATAAATTCATTTAATACTTAAGAGTATCATTCTTTAAATTTGTTTTCTTATTAATTATGTTTTTCAATAATGAAAATATATTTTTTTTATTATTTTTAGAATTATAATTTTGAAAAATAATATTCTATTATTTATCATGTTAAAATAATCCCTATATAAATTGTTATGAATTTAATAATTTTTTTTTCTGATTTTTGAGTGAATTTTAAAAAATTTGTCTTCACAATATTGTGTCTTTTATGAAATCATCATGATATAAGATTGTAATGAAATATTAATAAACATTTTTATCAAAAATAAATATTGAAAAATAATTAATTTTAAAATATTATGTTGTATTTAAAATTATTTTTTTGACATTTTAGAACATGCTATCTATTTTTTTCAAATAAGATCTATTTTGGTCCTTTTCTAGAAACTATGTATTCCCAATGATCAATATTATTTTAGATTTATTTTAAACTAAAATAAGTATAATTATTTAATAATTAACCAATAAATATCAATGTAATCAAGATAAGACATTATTTTTGTATAAATTAATGTTTTGTTTAAAATTTGAATTTATCTAAAAACCGTTTTTGTTACGTTAAGGATACTATTTTTGAAATTATTTTTTACAAAACCTTGTAATTGAATACTAAAAAACAATTTTAATATTTTAAATACTCATATTCAAATAATTTAATTTGTCTAAATTAATTATTAGTCATAAAAGTTTATTATCGAAGAGAAAAAAGAGTTACCCAGATAAAGGTAAATAATTGTAACACGTTAAATTAAGGGTAAAAAGGCCTAAAATATCACATACCTTATTTGTTTTTTGTGTTTATAAGATATTTATTGACAAATAATCATATAATATCCACTATTTTCCACTTTTAGAGATAATTTCCATGGAAAGTGACATGTTTTTAATATAATATAATCTATATTTACAAAAATCACTACCATATCTCTTATAAAACAATCTCTTAAACACCACACTTATCCTTAAACTACAAACCAATTAGTTCAAAAAAATATATCTAAATACCTACCCAAAAAATACATCTATTTCATAAATGTTTTGGTCTCACAAAAAGACCATTCTAATAAGGTCTAAGGAGTTTCCTAAAGGAGGATATCAAAGGGAGATTTAATAGTTTAAACTGAGTTCTTTCATGTTTATTTATTATACAAACTAATATAATATATAATACATATACTACCATAAATAAATTAGTGAAATTAATTTTATTAAATATTACTATGATAATATAATAACCATAACCCACCTTCCCTCCAACAATTCAAAAAAAAAATTAAAACATTTCATGGGTTTTTTGTGAACATCCGCCCCCACGAATGACACATTTCATTTTTCACCATTTAATTACATGATTTTTTATAAAAATTTATTTTATGAATAAAATTTATATTTATAATATTATTAATTTTATAGAAATTTAATTTGATCATTATATTAATAATATTAACAATTAATGTTCATTTAAAAACGTATCCTCTTAAAACGAACATACAGAGAAACTATATAAGTAATAAATTATAAATATTATCATTCATTTTTATTATTTTTATACATATAATTAAATATAATGTATCAATTTAATATATTTTTAAACATTTAATATTTTTTTAATGTTATTTTATAATTGTAAAATGACCTATTTTTACTCATTCAACCGTTATAACATGTGCTTTTTTGGCCAATTTTACAAACTATAAAGACATTGTTATAATGTTTATCTGATAAATGAAAAACAAAATTTAAATAATACTAACAATATAAAAAAATATTAATTTAATATGTTTTTTAACTCTATATTGGTAATATAAAAAATTATATTTACTTATAATTTCGAGTCTTTTTTAAATCTATAATTGATGAAAGTTGATTTTTTTATATTTAAAAGATAACCATGAACAAAAATTCAATGAAACGAATACAAGACTGAAGAAATATATAAAAAAACTAATTAAATTATATTTAAAAATCATGATATGATGATCCCATTTACATAACTAAATAACAAAAACGTCTAAACTGAAGCATATATGGGAGGCATAACAGTTACCAGCCAAATAATAATTTTTTAATGATAAAAAATATATATGTAATAAAAAATTATAACTAAATGGTATAAATTAAAATTACTATTTATAATGTAATTTTTAATATTAATAATAAACCTAGATTTGTTATACATGAATGTTATAACACAAATGACTAAACAAAAGCTCGAGTTAAGGTTTTCTCATCTCAACTTTGTTCCTTTAAGACTTATTGTATATTTACCACTTGTTTATTTTTCTGTGGTGTATACATTAAAATATGAATTCATTTGGTCATTAACTTTATGAAATTAAAGGGATTTATTAATCCATATCAATTCATCTCTTTTAAGATATTTCTATCCAAATTCTACAAAAGTTGTATGGGATTTTAATCTCGTTTTGAATTAATAAAGACATTATTTCTATTAATAAACTATTTTTTATTATAAGGTGTGACTAATACTTATTTAAAAAAGTATATCATGAATTTATTTATAATCATAGTATTTTATCTTCTATGACATATTCTTACTTTCAATGGTTTTTGTTTCAAAATGCTCCAAAACTGTAAGGGTTTATTTTTTAAATCTATATTTTTTTAAGAATATTAATCTTTCATGTCCTTGTTATTTTTTTTATAAAAATACATATATATACTTATATTATTAGTTAACTTAATTTTAAATTTTCCCATAATTTCTATATAGGACTTATAAAATAAATATTTATAATATTTTCTATATAGGTCATTTGTAATCTCTTTAAAAAATTTGGAAGAGGCTATTTTTAATGATAGAAAAATGGATAATTTTTTCCACGAGCATGAATGTTATTATTTTTATATTCCTTTTCAATATTACATTATTTTTCAAATAAAATCCTATTCTCATAATTCTATTATTTTTTTTCAAAATTCAATAATAGGAAATAATATTTCTACTTATTTTTTATGAAATTGTATAATGTAATTTTAAAAGTTTTTTTCATCTATTTCAACACCATTTTTAATTTATTATACTTAATTTTGGTTATTCTCTAGTGAAAACATCCAATACATTTATCAATATGGACTATGATCATGTTATTCCCTTTATTAACATGGGAGAATGTTAAAATTTCAAGTAATTTCAATTTTAATATAGATGTTTCAGGATTAATAAGGAATGTTGATTGTGTATTGAATTATTCATTCATCTATTTATTAATATGATGTATTCATTGAACTAGTTTTTAATGGGTAAGGCCTAGATATTTATATCCCCTCAATGAATTGGTATATTTCATGTGGAAAAATATATTGGGTACTTCGTATGAACCATACCTATATATATATATATATAATGTCTTAGAACAATGACTTTATGTTATTTTAATGATTACCTACATTATTAACTGCATCACGAAAAACTATATTATTAATTTAAATGGAGGTATTTAAATTATTATTTTATTCATGGATATATTATATGCACAAGTTTTCAATGATATAATAGTATTTTATTTTTACTTGCTTCAACCATACTATTCATGCCTTTTTTATATCATGATTGTTTTCTATTACACACTACTCCTATTAGGTATTTGATATCAACCATCTTATTTTCCCATTTCACCATGTTTTGAAAAATTATAACAAAAATTATATGATTATAAGGGTTTGATGTATAAATTTTTTTTGGGATATATTGAATGATTATTAATGAATCTTTAGTTATTTTTATAGTTGGTAAAATATATATTGGGTGAGAATTATATGGGCTATGTCTGCTAAAGTTTTTTCCTAACTATTTAAAACTGTAAACCTAAAAGGTCGGAAGTGTGTAAGTGACTCATTATTTAATATTGAAATTTTATAAATGGATGTTTGGGTTGTTGTAGTTCGTTTAAATTCTAGTATTCAAAACATGTGTTAATTAGAACAATATTTGGGAGTATGGACATAAGGTATCATAATTAGGATAAAGAAAAGGTTTAGATAAATTTAGAGGTTCGGGAATTATCATATGAGGACAATTTAAGATCTATGTATACCATTATGGGTTAATAATTTTAATGTAAATCATAATATTTAAGGTATCAATACTCTATTTGAATGATTTTGATGGGATTAATGATATTTTGGTGATCTTTATGGGTTTTTCAAAGAATAATTTATTAACATATAAATAATATTTTGGGTTGTTATGTGATTTGATCTTTAAGTAATTAAATTTAATTAAGACACTTGGTCAATTATTTTTTTGAATATAAGTTGAGTATCATACATAAATATGGGAATTTAAATTTAATTTGATGTCAAAGGGATTCAATTTATTTTATAAAAATTTAATATCTTTTAAGAGTGTATATAATTATTTTTTATATTTTTTAGTATTCAATTTTGTTATATATTAATACTATTTGGGTATAAGTATTATGTTTATTTCTAGAAGAATACGTTTCCACGAATCCATGGTTTTTGATATAATAAGAAATTTCTTAATTAAATTATATATTATGAATATAATACATTAGTGGAAGTCTAAGGGATGGATTTAAATATAGGAAAAACATCCTAAAATTTTGGAAAAGTATAGAATATGAAGTATCATATTAATAAAAAAACATAATGTATAAAATAATGTAGATGTGGGACTTGTCCTAAATGATCTTAGGGGTAGCAACCTAAATTTTTTTTTTGATTATTAACTTGATCATCACTTAGTACCAAAAAAATGTGTCGAACTACAATATTTTTTGATACTCCTACAAGATATGCATTATATTAATCACATTCTATTTATGAAAGATTATTAATGATTTAAATGAAATTTGAGTATTTAATATATAACTTGAAATATCTCCCCCTTGATGAGTTATATTCCTCTTTAATTTGTAGTAAAAACCCATGTATTATGTTGGATTAAGAAATTTTTAGAGGTAGTAGCAGTATTAGGAGAAAAACTATGGTTTAAGAGTATGATTCAAACTAATATATAATGTTTCAGAGCTGTTGGATTATAGGCACAAGTTTAACGAATATCTAATGGTCCAAATGGTTACCCTATAGTTTTTTAGGTCTCACTAACTAGATGATGGAATGAACTTTGCCGAAAATAATGTGTTGAGATGTTTTTCTAAATAGTTTAGAATTTTTATTTAATCATTTTATTTCCTTTAAACTCTTAAATTATATTCCTTCCAATTTTATTCTCAAGCCATTATATGTGTGCCCCATCTTTTTACATGTATTATTGAATTAATATCCTTTTATTCTTTGTAAATTTTTTACCTTTATTATGATAAATACATAAAGGTAAATCTATATCTTTGATATCTTCTATTATTTTTTCCATCACTATTATGTACTGTGCCATCTTTCGTAGCTCATATTCCCTATTTTCATGGGGTTTTCTATGACCTCAATGTCTATCTTTTTTATTTGAATAAAAATTGGTTTTGGGTATGTGGGCTCCTCCTGGACTAAGGTAGGTTGTCCTTATGTTTTTCCCATTTCTAAAACCTTTCATACATGTGTTTTCATTGTTAATTACGTAATAATTTTTTGAATGAACCCTAATGTTTAATTTAATTCCTAAAAATATTTTTATCCATGAAAATTGTCATATTTTTAATTGGAATTTTGAAATGGAAATTGGATTTCATAGGAATAAATTTCCATGAATTAATTACCAATAAAAACATTATGGGAACACTAATTTGAATTTGTACATATAAGTGGTAATAGGAAATGGGATTTTATAAATTATGTTTCGAAATTGGAATGGTATTTTTGTTTGGGGTGAGAAAACACATGTGGTGACAGTCTATGATATTATACCTTGGCTGAGAAATCATAAATAGGGGGGGAGGGTGTGGGAATTTGTTACTAACTATAGGACGAGAAAACCCACATAGGGTAAGTCCCATATAAATATTTGTATATCAGAGAAACACAAGTATGTTATTCAAGTTGTTAAGGACTTGACAATGTGATCAAAGACACCTAAACATTAGCCGACACATGTATGTTCAATAAGGGTATCAAAACTAATGATTGAATGTGGGTTTCTTTTTCCCCTTTTTAGAAAAAAATTGTTTGATTATTAATTATAACAATTACTCATGAAATTATTTATGAAATATATTTTTTAGGGACAATCCTACCAATATTGTAGTTTGGTACTCAACTAGGACTCATAGTTTCAAGTCCAAATAAATGAAATTTCCCACTGAAATAAGTTTTGTTCCATGGATAGGTTGAATCCATGGAGCTAGATATTGATTTAGACTTGAGTCACTTTTGAGGTTCATGCACGTTTTTGGGTTTTTGTTCATTTTCACATTTGGTACCATGTATAAAATTGATTTTAAATATGAATAATTGATATTGTAGAATTATTTTAGATATTTCATGGTTTATATTAAATTCTAGGTTGATGTATTCTTGTTTAATTTAGTGTTATGTGATGTACACTATTTTCCTTAATCTGTAGTATTTTAACACTCTGACCAGAGGGTATAGTATCTCAAGAAATAATATTGAATTTTCTTTGCTAATAGGCAGCATCAAGAATATGGGGAGGTTCACCTAAGGTCATGTGGCATTCCAGACTTATCAATTTTCATATAGATCTATATGAGATATTGAAAAGTATCATGATAACCTAATTTTATTTTATTATTTACTATTTTAGAGAGGTCTATTGTTGAATAGGATGTGTTAGGGCATGGAAATGAGCTAATTTCTGGGAGTATATAACCCGAGTATGGGATAAGTTTCACATCCCTAAGGATGGGATTGTTTTTCAAAACATGTGATTTTACAATTTATTGATTTCAACCTTGGATGGTGCACTTCGATTTCATTTTTATTAGTTTTTTAGGTTTTATCACTTTGGTTTCTACAATAAGAGAGTGTATGAACATTCATGCATCATAGTATGAACATATGATGTACCTGTCATTTGTTATTTTTTTGTGAGGGTTTTATATACATATACATATGTACATATAACTATGTATAAAAATGAGGTCAACCACTTAAAGTGATATAATCATATTATACATTTTTTACCATATATGTTAATAGTGTTATTATACTTTTCGAATTCAATATATGATTCCTTAAAATAAAGGTGTATATAAATGGACTATTAGATTATCATTTTGAAAAATAAAGTTCTATAATGTAACCTATAAGGTGTTGTCCTTCAAATATTATGATTGAATACATAACCAAAACTTTTTAATTTAAATCCTTATGAAATTTTACTTCTTGAAAAAAGAAGAATTTATGGAATCCTATAGTAAGAAAATTTGTGAGACTCCAAGTAGTAACATGGCTATAGAAAGAACCTAGTTTAATGAGACCCTAGGGGTTGATTATGCATGTTAGTAGGAATTTATACATATTTATTTATATATTATCTTAATATTAATAATTTTATCTCATATTATAATGCTAGAAAAGGAATTATAGTGATATAGCACCTAAGAGGGATATGGTCCCAAACCAAGGGAGAGAGAGGGAGAGATTTCCCTGTTGTGGGTGGTCTAGAGATTTCAATAGTTCAGGGTCTAGATAGGTATTATTATCTTCACTTGAGTATTATATGTTTTTTCCAGTCAATGGAGAAGGGGAATACTCAGGTTTCACATTCCATGTCTTACCTAACTCATGAGTTTCAAAGACAACACCCCCATTTTCCTTTGGAGATGGTGTCTTGTATGCCATCGAGGATGTGGATGAAGTCCATGAAGACTGTCATTGAAAATTCATATATTCCCAATGAAAAAAGTGTGAACATGGTGGCATATATATTTAATTGGGTAACATGAAGTTTCTGGGATTTCGTTGTTCTCAGTAACTAACATGTTGGGTTTTATTATGTGGGCCTATAGACTCACTTCTGTGGTTATTTCATCTAAGGGAACTTATAATCTAACTTGGATAGATAGTTTATGTGGTTGATATATAGAGATATGAAGGTTATGGACTATGACTCTATTTTATAGAGATTTTTCTTTTTTCTCCCATCTTAGATAGTGATGAGATAGCTAGAGAAAAAAATATTGAGGATGGTTTGTATGAAAAGATATAGGTGTCAGTAAATTTATCCTTCCCTGCTTATTTTTTAGTTCTTATTAACTATTCCAAGATTAATTAGAGAAACATTAATGAAGTCTATTTTTCTAGGTAGTTTTCCCTTATGGTTGGAAGTGGTAATATCTATTCCAATTTCTAGAAGTATAGGTCAGATGACTAAAGCTTGGGTAATGACATTAAGTCTTGTTAAAGAGGTGGCTCTTCCCTTCCTCCATGTGGTAAAAACATGATATAGTTTTTAAAATATTGGGGTTAAGGGAATAAGATACCATAATGTACTTGGATTCCCAAGGAGTGTTATCAGTATATAATAATGGCCTACCTATATTGTTTTTACATGATTCAACAATAGTTTCCTAGTGTTTTTATTCAAAAATCACTTCAAGGATCTAGGGGTGGGACTATTATTCCTCATAAGACAACAGTTTTTGAAAAAACTAGTTATTTATAACATGGGGATAGGTTTAGAGATCTAATAGAAGTTAAATTGGGGGATTATGACGTAGGGAAACTATATGGGAGAATATGGATGTGGTATCAGCTAGTTACAAGTAGTTGAGCCTACTGCTAGTTGTTATAAGGTAAGACCACCTACCATGAGATGTAAAATTTTAGTAGGCTAAATTCTCAGTAATTGGATTCTTGATATGATATCCTCACATTCGTTTATCTCATATAAATAATTTATAGGTTTTATATTTGAAATTGAGTATCTTTACAGAGGGATATCATTTAACACACCCTTAGGCACGCATAAAGAAGTGATCCTCAAGTGTTTAGATTTTTATTTTTCCATTTTCTATAGCTAGTGCCTTTAAGGATTATATGTTTTTGATTTGGGTGATATTTATTTTTTATAGGGATATACTATCATGATCATTAGTAGGAATAGATTTAATTCTATTAGTTATGGGTGTCATTCTTTTCTCCCATGGGTGATAACTTCAAATAGTCCCAGGAGTGAGACATTTGATCAGGTCATTCCGAAAATACCTTTTAGGTACAAGGTGTGATCATTGATTAGGTTTAAAAACACTTATTGGATGAGGGGAATACATTAAAACATTTATTTTTCCCCATTATTGATAAGAATAATGATTTTTTCCTCGAGTAATTATCTATATTATCACCCAAACTTGGAATTTATTTTACAATTGATCTCTTATTGGGTACAGATATTATCTCTATACATTTTTATAGGATGGAACTGATAGTATCACAAACCGTCCCCTAGGGCCTATTCCATGACTACCCCAAGCCCAAATTCCATAGGATAGGGGCTGGCGACTTGCACCAAAGGCATATTCCCTAAAACTGGGAAGGCATTGCCTTTAAAAACTATAAACACATGTAACCAAGCACCCAGAAAATATGAACTCATGTAAACTGAATTGTAAAAAAAGTGAGTACTATAAGTAAAATAGTCCAGAATACATGCCCAACTGGAAAGTACAAGAAACTAAAAGTATAAGTAAACTAGAACAGCCCCTGGATCATCCACCATGGATCCTACATGAAGGGTAGGTACAACTATCGAACAATCATCTCTTCAGTACATCTCGTCTAAGGTCCACCTCTGAGCTACCTCCAGTCTCATCCTCCATTAGCGTTGTCCATCGTCTGCACCAAACACAACGAGGTGCGGGCATAGCCCATGTAGGGGTGACTATAATGATCCTTAGTAGGGACCCCGAGACCCTCAAGGTATCACAAAGTCCACAAAGGATAAACCAAAAAGGAAGGAAAAAACTGATAACCCTACTTAGGTATATGCCCTTACATATACTTAAGTTATCAAGTATACCCATCTCAATCATGAGAAAAACACAGAGGTACTGACTCAACTCACACCAAGTATATCTTTAGGTATGATAGTAAAGATTATTAGTTATAAATACAAAATCAACTTATTCTGTTAAGAGGATCTGCTGCTGACCTGCATTAAATTGCTTGGAGATGACCCACATAAGATCACTAGGAGATGACCCACACATGATCACTGGGAGATGACCCCCACATGATTGCTAGGAGATGACATGCATATAATCTCTAGGATCTGACCCACATAGGATCTCTAGGAGCTGGACCACACATAATCGCTAAGAGCTGACCCACACAGGATAGCGAGGAGCTGACCCACACAGGATCACTAGGAGCTGACCCACACAGGATCCCTAAGAGCTGACCCACACAGGATCGCTAAGAGCTCACCCACATAGGATCGCTAGGAGCTGACCCATATAGGATCACTAGGAGCTGACCCACACCAGATCTTTTGGATCTGACCCACACAGGTTTTCTAGGAGGTGACCCGCATAGGATCACTAGGAGCACTCTTCTCATCACAGCCAACTACAGGGTTTCCGCACTAGGCATTCTTATCTCTTGGGGAGTCCATTCCATAAGCCACTGGATGATTCTAAAACTACCACGATGTCCCACGAAGAAGTATCTCAATGGTTTTCCATGTCATAGGGGTCTCAACGCAACAGACGGTGCATCAATCAGATGCCCGGTCTGTGAGTTATTAGCCTTTTAGTCCTGGGGCCCGGTTGGATTCGTACTTGATCCAACCTGACTGTACGCCATCACAATCCAAAACTCCAGGGGGTTATACTCAAAGGGACCCTCTCCTTCTGAGGTTACAAGTTCTACTGACGGTTCATCAAAAGGATGTTCGGTTCCAAAGTTATGTCCATAAAAGAGTGAAAGGGTCATAGTGGGCCAGGGTCCGGTCAGACTCAGTCGAACCGACCTGGCCCGACCCAGTTCGGGTTGACCCGGCCCGACCTAGTTCGGGTTGACCCGGCCTGACCCGATTGGTCCATCCCATCCCACTAGTTGGCCCGGCACATTGGGTTCGGCCTGGCCCGCTGGGCAGCCCGGTAGGCCTTGTGGGGCCATTGAGGGCAGCGAGTGGCTGTGAGGCCACAAAGGGTGCCACGTGGGTGAGAGGCCATAGGGTGGCTCATCCAGAGTGGTTTGGCAGGATGAAAAAATAGCGTCTTGGGCGGCAGCTTGACCTGGACAGCGGCTCGGCCCAGAGGTAGCGGCTCGGCCTAGATGGAGACAGCAGATCGCCCCGACGGTGGCGGCTCGGACGACAGCGGTGGCTCAGACGACGGTGATGACTCGTCCCGGATGACGGTAGTGGCTCAGATGGCGGCGACTACATGGAACGGAAAATGGTGGTGGCTTGGCCCGGTGGCGGTGGCGGCTTGGATAACAGCGGCGGGTCGGATGGAGGTGGTGACTCGAAACAGACGGCGGTGGTGGAGACTCTGACGATGGCGGCTTGGGCGGTGAGGCCACGGGCAGTGGTAGTTTAGTCGGCCTCTCTCTCTTCGTTCATCATCCTGGTGTATTCCACTTTCTTCCAATGCGTAGAAGTCAATAAGGAAGAACAACGGAGGGGTCAGACCATGTTTTTTTGGACCTCACCCTCCGCATTATATAGGTAGCAAGTGGCTCAACAAAAATAGGAGTCAATAACGAAAAAATCATCAATTTAATACGATTCGTGTATCAACCCGTTTTGGTTGATCCACATTCAACATGATTTCCAAGAATGAGAAAAATTAACGTGAGATTCCAAATTTTAATATTAACCCCTACCTTGGATTGTTTGTTGGCGTTGGCACGAGAAAGATGTACAGATGATGATTCGTTGTAGATGAAGACGTCCCACGTTGGAGGAAGTCAAAGATATCAGCGTTTGTTGCACCCGCCGAACGCCTTCGATCCCGGGCACATTTATTGGTTCTTCATTGGAGGATGGAATTATCCACGATTCTCCAAGGATTTCTCTCTTTCTCCTTTTCCCACTAAAAGAAAGAGGTGCCAATATAATTTAACATAAGAAGAAATTATGTTGGCACAAACACACACACACATGTTGGAAAAAAAATTAAATTATGGAATTGGAACAATTAATGTGGAGGAAGCTCAAGAGGCTCCTCCACATTAAAGAGGGAGTTGAAAGGTTTCTCCGTCATTAAGAGGAAAGATCAAGATATTTAAGCCTTGGGTGGTCCCCACCACCATAACCTCTCATGGGAGGTTAGGATCAGGTGGTCCCCACCACCATAACCACTCATGGGAGGTTAATTATGGTTCTGTACACCTATGAACCTTTCACATGGAATTTTCAGAACAAAATAAAATAAAATGTTACACACTTTATTTTATTTTCATCTTTTTGACGAAAAAACCAAAAATTAACTTTCACCGTCGACCAAATGTCGTCAAGGTGAAATCATTCTTAAGTGAATACTGGTACTACAAGTTCAATGGTGCCCTCAAATTTCAATTATGATCATCGATTTAAATGTTAGAGAAACTCGCTCGGACGTTTACTGAACATACCTGAAAAAAAGTTCATAAATTCATTCCGGGCACACCGGGCCTCAGAATCAAGTGCCGTCAATTTTAGTGGACTCATAAAATTCCCATTTATTTAAAAACAATTTTACATGGAAATTCCAGGTCTTTATAGATACAGCTTAAGTAATTTAATACTATCTAGAGGGAATGGAGGATAATGGGTTTATCCCTATAAATACACCCACTTTGGGTGATCCTGTTTTATTTTCCTAGATTTTAGAAGGATCCTTGAGATTATATGTAGACTTTTAGAAGATTAACAAAGTAGTGGTTAAAAAATTAAATTTTCTCCCTCACGTTGATGATTTATTTGATAAAATCAATGGTTCCCCAGTTTTATCTAGGATTGATTTATGTTTTTGGTACTTTCAACCCTAGGTGTGATCATCTTGTGTCACTTCTACCTCATTTTAGAGTTGGTACGAACTCTAGGAGTACCCTATCATGAAATTTAGTTTTACAAGAACCACTGAAATATTTATCTCTTTAATTAATTTCAATTTTGTCATTAGAATCTATTTTAATATTTTTAATTAAAAAATATTTTTGTGTGCTCTAGGTTAAGGGGAAAACACACTTGACATTGGGATATATTTTTGAATACACGTCGTGGACAAAAAATATATGTAAAAATATTGATGTTTTAGTTTTGGTAGGATTGTTTTCATTTATTGGGCTATTAAATGCCATAGTATGGGAAATCCATGGTCCAATAGAAGGAATATACTATGATTTATTGGGAGATACCATTGAATTAATTTAATATTCGTAGCATCCATGGGTTTGTTGGCTATTATTGCATATTTTTAATGGAATTCTCTAATTAGTAGCATTATTGAAAGTCTCATCCATGAAGTGAGTTAGGTTGATAGGTCAGATTATTGCGAGAAATCCTTTGGGGAGATTATTATGTATTTGGAATCCATGTCGATCTTGACCTCACCTAAGAATGGTAAGGAGTACAAATTATATTGTGATGTTTCAGGGGTAGGCTTGAGTGTAGTTATTATTCAAGATAGGTGGGTAGTTTTTTATTGGTCTAGGAAGCTAAGACCACATGGGAATAACTACCCAAACCATTATTTGGATCTAGGTATAGTGGTAAAACAATGATATATTAGATGAATTACCTTATTGTGTGAGGTTTATGTATTATATAGATCATAAAATCTTGTAATATATATTCTTCCAACTAGACCTAAATATGAGTTCAAGAATTTGGTTTGAGTACCTTAAATCCCATAATTTTGTGTTATATTATACGCCTAATAAATAAAAAAAATCCTTTTGGGTACCTTGAGATGGTAGAATCTCACCCAGGTATTCTGGGAATTTAGCTATGAGTGTAAATTGATGGCCTTATTTTATAATATGAATTTGGATGTCTTCGAGTATCAGGTAAAAATAAACTTGGATTCTCTATCCATTACCTCCCCAATTTAGGTAATAGAAGTAATCGTTCACTTTATGACTTCTTTATGAAGAGGAATTATTTTTATGGTGGGAAACCATCTAGAAATTTTTCCCTGAATGATTATGAAATAATTTTTTATCATAATACATGTGATAGTCCCATAGGTAAGGCATGAGAAACTTACGAGGGACTTCCATGAATCAATGTGGGATGTGTATCCGTATTTGACCAAGAAGTATCACGAGGTTACCCTATAATACCGGTGGATAGGTAAGATGTACATAGTGGGGTTTTCTTCATGGTTTTCCATCTATTTTTAGGTGAAGTAAGTGAACCAACAACCTAATGTCCTTTTCGAGTAATTGGAATCTACTAAATAAAAGTGGGATGATGTTACAATGAAGTTTATTACAAGATTGGAAGGGATGATCATGGTCATGATTCTATTTGTGTCAATGTGTATTAGTTAACAAAATTATTCTACTCCTTTCTAATTAATGTGGCCTTTTCAGTGGATCATATTGGTAGATTATTTATCCATGAGGTGGTAAACATTCATAAGATTTTATGGTGAATATTATATTATAGGTATTTCAGTTTAAGGATATGGTTTTAGAAGGGTTTCCAAAAGGAGTTGGGAACATAGATTCATCTGAGCACTACCAACTAGATGCATATTCTTCTGGGAATTAGAGAGCATGATATAGGTACTCGAGGACATGGTACAATTATGTTTCCCTAATTTTGATTTTTCTTGAGAGATTCATATAGGCATAGATGAGTTCTATTAAAATGGAAGTTATAAATATTATGTTAGCCTAGGACTATTGCCTTTATGATAGATGAAAGTCCAAGAGTCATATATGATTAGAAGAGCTAGTTACTGGAGACCACCAAGAAAATTTAGTTTATCAAGAAGTGGTTGGATAATTCCTAGAGAAGGTTTATAACCTGCAATGATAAGAGATTTCATCCCATGTAATTTTATGTGGGTGACCAGGTATTCTTATACATGTTATAGTGGCTTGGGAAATTCTAGATTTGGAAACCGGGTAAGTAAGAACCAAGGTTGGAGGGGCATTTTACAGTGGGAAAGAGGGCCAGTATCATGGCCTACCTATTAGATCCTATATTAGGGTATGCAACCATGAAAAATGTTTTTTATGTCTCTAATCTTGAAAGATATTATTCATACCCTTCACACGTGATTGATAAATTTGATATCTAGTTGAGGATGATTCTTCTTTTAAGGAATGACCAATTTTCATCAAGGGTCATAGTAAAAATGACCATTGTGGAAATAAAATTCCCCCAGTATGGGTTATATGGAATAACTCATTCAACAAGGAGGATACAATGGAGTAGGAATATGATGTCTATGGTCAATGATTAGAGTTATTCTTTAACGAAGCGCAGTGATGTTCAAGGGTGTAGTTCAGGGATGAGATTATTTTATAGTGGGAAGTTTGTAATACCAAACTCCTTTATCAAGCACATTCCTCTTTAAATTTTATAAAAACTCCATGTATTTTGTTTGTTTAATCATATTTTTGGAGTTTTTAAGGGTAGATATAGTTAAACATGGGTTTTGAAGAAAGAATCAGACAACATCATGCTACCAAAATCAGATAAGACACTAGACATAGGTCCATCATTTATCTCGTGGTCAAAATAGAGGCCCTCTAATTCTTTTAGGATCTCCTATGTGATAGTGGATGGAACTGACCAACTTATTGTGTGATGGAATTTTTTTTATATTTGGTGAAAAATAATATTTTACCACTGATTTATAATAAACACTTACCCAATTTCTCCCCCATTCTAGTCCACTAGCACAAATATATACACCCCATCTCCATATCTTTCTTCTTTGATGAGGGTCCTCCAACCCTTGGCCCATTTTATATTTGTTTAGTGGGATTAATAAATATAGTTAAATATATGACTCTTCTCACATATATTATTCTTTTTCATCATTTTTATGTTGGTTTCCATCATATTTAGCTCATATGACCTATTTTCCGGGAGTTTTTCTACTACCACATTTTCAACAATTTTAAGTTGAATATAATATTGGTTTTGGTCAAGAGGAATCCTCTTGGACTATGGTATGGGGTCTTTATATTTTTCCCATATTCACATACTTTATTATAAGTGATTGGATCATGATTCTCACCGATATTGTATGAGTGGCCCATAAATTTTAATTTATTGACTATTACAATATATTACCATGCTAATTGACCTATTTTAAATTACCATTTGAAAAGGGAATTTTGATTCTATGGGAATACCTTTCAATATGATAATAACCTATAAAATGGTTACATAAACAGTAATTTAAAATGTTCTATGAAATTGTTTATTAGAAAATGTATTTTAGAAATTTTGTTTCATAATTCGAATGGTATTGTAAAAATTTAATATTGAAAGTTGAAATTTGAAATGAAATATTAAATTGGGTTTTAATTGGAAATGGTGAATGTTATTGATGGATTTTATAATGAATTTCTCTTTCCCATAGTAGGGAACAAAGTTTGTTCCATGGTTTTGATAAATTTTATTATGTTTAGACCCTATAATATATGAATTTATAGTTTCTGTATTTGCTGAGATAACACACATAGGTATCATCTGCGCTACTAATATTTTATTGTGAAAACAACCATAGGGGTTGTTCATATTACCATTTATCCGAAAAGAAAAATATTATAGGGTAGGTAAATGATACATATACAAAGTTTGAAGAAAACCATTTCTGTTTTACAGGTTGGCATGAACCGCATGGCATACTTAGTGTCAACCCAACATAGGACATATCATGTTTGGTTGTCACGGTGCCATAACTGAGGATCAAAATTGGGGTTCATTATAGTTTTACTTTTATAAATTAAAATTTCAATTTTTTAATTACAACATGTGAGCATGCACTCCTTTATAGGCATGATTTATTTAGGGACACTATTAGAACTAACCTACTGAGTTGTACTCACACTATAGATGGAAAGTTGTTTGGATCCCCAGAATACTTCTTGGTTATAGGACGAGAGATGGGAAATAATTTACTAATATAATATTTATTTCATGTATAGGTTAGATCATTGTAGCTGGTAATCCATCTAGATCTCAAGACACTTTTTATAGTCATGTATTTATTAAGTATTTTACATTTTTCAAATTTTCTTCCTGTTGTTTACAATTATAATCATATATGACTCATGGATGTTGTAGCATAATTTTGGATATTGAATGGTTAATTATTATTGAATGTTTTATTTATTAATGTTTATAATGTTGTTATTTCATGAATGTTATTTTCCTTATTTTCTTCTATAATAATACTCTAAACATAGGGTATAATATCCCCATGAAATATTATCAATCACTCTGCACTAGTCGGTGGACTCTGGAAAATGTGGAGGTGTGTTTGAGCTCATGAGGTATACCAAACCGATCTCTGTTCATAGTGATATTTTCATATACATTAAAAAATAATATTTGATAATATTTTTAATTTTTTTTATCAATTGGGTGAGCTAGATAGGGGAATGTGATGTTTTAGGGATTAATAATGATCTTGTTCATAGGAATAACTAAACCATAAATGGGGAATATGTGAAGTAACTAGGGATGGAAATCTATTTTTCCCTTTTTCATTTACAATTGATTGATTTAGACCATGGGAAGTACAAATGGTATTCATTGTTATTGGATTTTGGGGGTTTATCTGTTGGTTTGGTATAACTAGAGAGTATTTGTGCATTTCTACATCATGCTAGGCTTGTAGGTATTACCTATCATTGTGATATATGTTATATATATATATAAGTTTTACCAATTAAATTGTTAGTAACATCATAACTGGTGTTTTTCCATGTAATGCTATGTTGTAATTATATTTAGATTGTTTATTAGATGATAACTTCATATTTTGTTTGATTATATTTTTGATCATTCCTTGAGCTCTGCGAGAGGCCATGGAGATAATGTCATAGGTCATGGCCACGCCCCTGGCTCCCCTCCTCATCCCACTCTTTCCGGGGAGAAGGGTTATCGCTCCTCCCTCGATCCCATTTTTCTCTCGCAATCCTTCCTTTTACACCTTCACTAAAGTGTCTTCTCTCCCTCAATTTCCTCATATCAAAGTGAGCCCAAAAGTACAGTCTTGTGCGAATGGTGTTCTATCAATTTTTATTTCTCCCTTGGAGTTAACGAATGCATCGACAATGCTGGATCTTTCCCTAGTCACTCATTTTGGGAAGCAGTGACCCTAGGTAGATGCCTTCAACTAGTTTATCTTCTCTTCTTGGAAGATTCAGGATCAGATGGTTGTTGGTTTTGTAAACTGAAACCAAATTCAGATTCGTTTTTCATCTAAGGAATATTTGATCTAAGCTTGGGCCAATGATCCATGAGTTTTAGATGGATTATAGTTTAATTTATTTTAGTGGTCCTTTGATTTTAATCTTATGTGTGACTCCTCATTTACAAAGCTCTATATTTCACTTTCTAATCTTCCACTACCTTTCCAGAATACATAAATTCTTCCTTTAATCAGAAATATAATCAGCCACTTCATCTGTTCGGATGCCCGCACTAGCACCGTGTGTCATCCGGTCTCCTCGAGAATTTATGTTGAAGTTTATGTTTTAAAGGTACAGTTGGACTCCATCGTCATTGAGATTTAAGGAGAGCTCTGTTGGAATCAAAATGCGTGTTATGACTCTTGGGTTCCTTTCTTCTTTGGTTGTCATCATCTGAGTCATGATGTTTATTGATGCTGTAGATTCTATTCTAGTGGCATGGCTTTTGTAGGATATGACAACAAGATGGATCAGCGGGGTAGATTTGGAGATAGACTCCCTTCCAATGTCAAGAATGAATTGATTACATGCAACATAGAATTCGGTGTGATAGAAGAGCATGGAGATTCGGGTTTCAGTAAGAATCTTCCGGAATAGTGCCCAGTTAGGACTGCTACAGGGACTGGTGATGGTTGTTCCAGCTTTGTCAAGGGGACTGGCAAGGATGAGGATATCCAGTGTTCGAATGGACTAATAAAGAAAAAACCAGTTAAGATCCAACCTCCTGAACCCAGGGTATCGAAGATCTTCAACAGGCTGTGGAGAGATCTGGCGAGCCCTCCAAACATAAAATCATATTTTCAGGGCACCCAAACCTATGTGGTGGTGAAGGCATCTGTAGATTTGTATAATGCATAGTCTCGGGTCACAGGGTACTCTACTGTAGCTACTGGTCCAAACTCCAATGGTGTAGTGAGTCTTAATACTTGTACCTATACAGAGGCTATGCATGTGGGTGATTGCAACATCACGAACAAGGCATTTCTTTCTAATGGAAAGGGTAAGTCCAAGGAAATACAAGAGTAGGAGAAGCCTACAAATTTTATAGGCTAGAAGTTGATTTTTAGTCAAAGAATCAAATTGGAGGGGACGTTGTCCTACCTCAAATTAAACAACCAATTTGAGAGCTTATGTAACTAGGCAGATATTTAAGGAAACTCCAACTATCCCTCTATGGTCGAGTCTGATAGAGACACACAACCCTCAGATGACACTAGTTTGGGGGGAGTTAGTAAAGGTCTACACAACTAATGGAAGAAGAAAGGGAATAAGGAATATAGGGACCCGGGGAGCAATATTGTTTCCATGAAGCGGAAACCTAAGGTCTGTAAGGACTACTCCTATCTTCCTAAACCGATGGAGACCCGGTTGACCAAAACAGAGGGTAAACTCAAGGGGAAAATAGATCTAGTTAGAGGTAAGAGAGGAGGCTCAATAGATTGGTGCCTTAGAGTCTCAATTACTGTTGAAAGGTGCCTCAAAGGCAGATGACCAGTAAGGGGAGGTGCATATGCATTCTAAGGAGATGAGGCACGTGAAGGGGGATGCTATTCTCCATGTGAAAAAATGTGAGGCAGGTTCTCCCGACGGATTTCGGTGCCTCAAGGACAAGGATATAGAAGCTCAGATGGAACTACTCATGCACTATGGAGAAGAAATGAAGGAGGATGTCCTGGTGATCAAGGCGGAGAGGGAAGACATTGTCCAAATGATGGAAAGAATAATTCAAGTGGAAGTTTCTTGGGATAAAGATGAACAGATTGGAAAGAAAGATTGTATATTGACTAGAGGATTAAATAAGAAGAATATTAGTAAATAAGAATATATTAAAGGTTGGTATTACCTTGCAAGGCACTATGAATACAACATGGAGGAAGATCCAGACTACTGGTTAAGTTCCCTCCCTTGGAAACTATTGAGGGAAAAAGATTCCAATCACCTTAAACATGTGTTTAATAAGTCCATAGTTTTTTTGTTGTTTGATCTTTTTGTGATGGTTCTCACTAGCCCCCTAAAAGTGCGAGAAAATAAAAAACTAAACATCGATGGATGGATAAATTCATATAAAGGTGCATATAAATGGACTATTAAGTTAATATTTAATATAAAAATGTGTCAGAAATATAACTATAATGATTTTCTAATTATTTATTGTGTATTAAACCTTATGTAACCAAATTGTGTGAATCTAATGCTTTATGAAATGTGTCTACCATAAAAAGTAAAAAATGTAGAATACTTTGGAAAGTGATAATGTGTGAACTTTAGACATAAACTAGGTTTCATAATGTAAACAGTTTTAGGAGGCCAAACAGGTTGGATATACATGCTAGTGGTACATTGTACCTATTTTGTTCTATTTGACTATTATAGTAACCATGTTATATTGTTGTAAAAAGTTTCTATTGAAATTTTAGCGATTGGAAAACTTGGTGGGATAGGGTCCCATGCTAGGTGGATGAGATAAGCCTAACCCACCAATGGATGGGATAGATCCTCTATCTATTGAGGGTCTAACTATATAAGATTATATTATCATGGTTATTATATATTTAATCCATTTTATGGGGGTGTGGGATCCCCATATTGAACCTTCCTTGCTTTACCATATAGACAAGTTTCAATTATAGAAACCCCCATTTTTCCAAAGTTTGGGTAGTTTGTTGGCCTCCAAGATTTAGATAGAGACCAGGAAAACTATCATTGACCATTTAAAGATTCTAAATAACAGGAAGGTGAATCTATGTTGTATGAGGTTGTTCAATGTTGAGATATGTCATCATTTAGGGTGACCAATATGTTGGGTTAACCAAGGACGAGTTCCATACTCACTTTTTTAGTCACTTATTCCTATCGACCTTCTGGGTAGACATGGAAAGGTATGTTGTTTGGAATATATATAGTTATATGATGATTATAGAAAATGATTATCCTTTTACATGACATCATAATTTTTCTTCCACCCTGGTTTGTGATGCGACTTCTAGGAATAACTTTTTTGTGGATGTCTGACATTATAAAATAAGTGTACTTGTAAACATATACCACTTATATTATTTTTATTAGATTGTAAACCCTATCATGATCAGAAACAGAAACATTATTGAGGGCTGTAGTTCTAGGTAGTTTTAATTTATAGGCGGTAGTGGTAGTGTCTCCTCATATAGCCCAAAGCACTAGAAAGATGAATCACACTATGGAAGTTGTAGTTGGTCTCATTAGAGTAGTGAGTCTTCCCTTCCTTAGTATGATAACTTGACTTGGGTACCACTCAAGGTTTACCTAAAGTCGTTTGGCCACATGGACTCAATATGACATATTTATAGACCGGAGGCTACTGACTAACAATGATGACCATGGGTGTGTTAGTGTGGTGACTATTCCCTCATAACCATCGTGGAAAAAATTGATAAGTAATAAAATATCAATAGGGAGATCTTATTAAAATAGATGGAATAAATGAAATAGAAATTATAACAACATGATTAACAACCCACCATAAGAGAAGAAACATATAAACATCCATGCAACATATAAATAGTCAAGATTTGGAAAATGTATCATAAAAAATGATTATAATGTATGTCATGTCACTAAAAAACTAGGAAAATGGTATAAATGGAAGTAGGAAATAGTTTCATTAAAAATAAATAACAAAGATAAAAAAGTTATCCAACATCCCAAGTATTGAACCAAATATCTACTACCAAGTTCCATCCTAATGAAAGAAATCAAGATCAGGTGTCCAAAGTGGGATAATTCACCTGATCAATACCTAAAAGATTATAATTCTACCTGGGTGCGAATGATATCCAAGATAGGTTGTGAGGTAAATGTAAATAGGCTCTACAATGTAGACTATACCATCTAATCCATGAATATAATCTAAAAGTGTAAAGGTATATATAAAATTAAATATAGTTAAAAAATATAAATACCCTGATACATACTTCATCCTCTATTTGCGTTTGAACAAATAGAGGGAGAAAAATGAGGATTAAGTAGAAATATTCATAATATATAATGTTACAGCAGTCCCACCAGCTTACCAATAGGCCAACCAGTAGTCATGAAATTCTTATCGGATCATAAACCAGTCGGTGGGGTGATGTGAAGTATTTTTTTCGGAATAGGGTAGAATGGTATGTTACCCCTATAATTTCTCAAAAATTATTACCTAATTTCCCCCTCCATTTTGGTCCAAAACCCCCATAAACACACCCCATATTCCTCTCCTTATTCTTGGATGATTCTCCATAGATCTTTCTTTGTTTCTATTTCTATTTAGTTTTATAGAGACTATTAGGTAAATATATAACTATGAACTATTTTATTCAAAATTTATTTGTTCTATTTAGTGTTGTTCAATTGGGATGGCCTAATATTCCCAATTACTAGTAAATTTGTAACTTATTTTATATAAATTTAGATTAAATCCAATATTGTTATGGGTGTGTGGGATTCTCTTGGACAAAGTTATGTGATACCTATATTATTATGATAGTCTCACCCTTTTAAAAATTATTTTTGTGATGCATCAAAATGGTATTCAATGTGTGACAACTTTATTTTAATTTTGTTCCTAAAAACGTATTTTTCAATGTTAATTACCCTATTTTAAATGAGCATTTAAAAATATAAAGTTTATTCTAGGGGAATAATCTACTTTGAGAAAATGTCTTATAAAATGTTTTTGTAAATGATTATTTTAAATGGTATGTGGAAGTGTTTCTTAAAATGTTATTTTAGTAATGGTGGTTTTTAATTGGAATGGTATTTTGAATGCATAACCTTGAAAATGGAAAACTGAACTGGTTTTTTAAATTGAAATGTGGAATGATATTGATATATTTTGTAATGATATTGTTCTAAAAGTGGTAAATTTTGATTTGTTCTAGGTTTTTAAATAATATTTTAATGTTTCATCATTGTAAAATGTGATTATGGTATTTTTATTAGATGAGAGAACACCCAAAGGTCTAGTCCATGATACTATATATTTTTTTCTGAAAAATAACCATTTGTGTGGTATGTGTTTCTATTATCGTCAAATAATAGTTTGTTAGGGGTGTACCATGATTACTATATATATATTAGGGAAACCCAGTTTGGTTATACAGGTTTTCTTGATCCTCTAAATGTGATCAAATACACTTTAACAGCTGCTAAAGAAAGAAAAATGGTGAAAGGTCTTGGACGTAAGGATTGATGATGTTATTGTTTATTTTATTACTTTTGAAAATAAAAATGTTAAATTGATAATTTAAGGGCTTATGCCTGAATTCCATTATAGAGTGGATTTATTTGTGGACACAATTTTTGGTGGCATATTGAGTTTTACTCACACACTACTGAAGCCCCCCTTTTGTTTCAAAAAATATTTTATGTTTTCAAGTTTAGAGAAGGGAAAAAACCCAATTCCAAATTCTTTATTTCATGGACATGTTAAAGCATTGTGGTTAGGAATTGAGCAATATCATGAGAAAATTTTGAGAGTTTTGGATTCTTATCCACTTTCTTACTTTTTCTTAATTGGTACATAAAATTATTTTATTTATGACCATTGTATCTTGTAGTATCATTTTGGATATTGAAGGGTTTAAGTTTAGTTCTTGGTTTATATCTTGATGTCTCCTATGGTGTTACATGATATATGTTATTATCCTAATTTTCCACTTGTTTTTACAATACGACCCAAGTGTGTAGTCAAAAAAAGTAATACAATGACTCCCTGACCACTAGTGATTAGCCTCTACCATATGGGGACGCATGCTCAAGGTCATGGGGAATACCAGAATGGTCGCTGTTCATAGTGATCTGTCTTAGGAAATTATATGACAAGAGTGGTTAGAAAACCTATTAAAAAAATAAAGTTAGATAACCTTTATTTATTTTTTATAAATTTAGGTTATATGTGTCATTATACTTTAAACTATAAGATTAGTTTTTTATGATTTTATTTCCGGTTTCTTAATCTATTTATGTTATAATATTTTTTTGGATATATGATCATGGAAATGACATTGTGAAGTGTTTTTATAAAGATACCCCTATGTCTTATAACAAACTATGGAAAAATATTATCATCAATGTTTTCAATATATGATAATTATGATGGAAAATATTATTTTTCTAGTCATACCTATGATAATGAGGTTGATATTATATCATGAAAATATTCTATAAAATGATTATCCTAATATATTATCACTTTTTAGTGATAATAAAAAAATACAAGGGTGTAATTTATTTAAGGGATAATAATGTAACACCCTAGTTATTAGGTCCCACTATATTCCTTTAACTTACATGTCTATAATTATAACTAATATTTTCCTTTCCATTGAAAATATTTATTACTAATTGGGAAATGCATCATAAAAAGATAGGAATCAATCTAACAATAATTTACCCACTAATAAGGAATCATTACAACAATGGTACATAAAAATTTTTATTACATACCATGGAATATTACATACCCTGGACGATTGAATCAATTTAAAGTTCATAAATTAAAGTGGGAAAATAAATTAAAAATAATTATATCTTTAAAACAGAAAAAATCCCTAGATTTTCTTGGAAATTGAATATCCCCATTAGTATAACTAGTACTACAATGAGAAGGAATATCTTGAAAGGGTAAAGCATTTTGTGAAATTTAAAATTGAAGAGAACTACAAGTGTCTTTAAAGAGGTAAGAATGAAATGAATTTATAGAAGGAAATGGGGGAAATATAACTGTCATAAAGGGGTACATGGTAATTAGAAGTATGACCATTAAAAATATGCTCATTGGATAGACATGTATCTAAAAGGTATAATAAGGTAGTTTATTTCTATGAATAACTTTTAAATAAAATAACTAAAAAATTACAAATAACAAAATAATATATTATATTTAAATAGAATATTTATTTATATAATCTTTTTATGTGTTAAATATATTAATATTATTAATGTATGATATTATATATTCATTCAATTTAAACCAATATTTTAAAATCATTGGATTTATAACATTAAATGGCGAAGATATAAATAATCAATGGTATTTAGTAAATATTATTTAAAATTTATATTAGTCAAAGTAAAAACTTTTTTGTAGTGTTTAGTTTATCTATATTGTTAAAAACAACCATTACTAAGGATTTATTTTAAATGAACTGGTTGATAATATTCTAACATCCATTCAATAATTATTTCCTTGTAAGTAATAAGAATAAATTCTTTTTAAACATAAAAATACATTTTCCAAAATATTTTTTCCTATATTAAAACTAAAATCTATAAATTTTATAATTTTATTTTCATAAAAAAATATTAATTTACAATTAATCATGTTAATTTTATCTTAGTGTTAAATTCCTGAAACATTAATTTTTTTTTTTTTTTTTTATTAATGAGTAAAAATAAATTTTTTCCAATAACGTGAATTTTATGATAGCATAATGACATAATCATGAACTAAATTTTATAAAAACACAATCTAAATTTTTTTTTAATAAACTTAAATAATGTATTTAAAAATATTATTTTTAATTATGAAATCTATATTGATCATTTTATAACCTAGGATATATTTTATCCCTATAGAAACTAATTTTTTCATTTTCCATTAATTAAGTATTAGAATAAAACCATTTTATTTTGGATTTATTTTAATGTAAAAAATCTATAACTTTTTGTAATAATTCAATAAATATCACAAAAATCAAAAATACATAAGTTGTTTGCGTAAATTAATTGTTTTCCTTCTAATGAAATTTTTCTACAATTTTTTTCTTATGTTAAGAGTACTCATATTAATTTTTTTCATATATAGGAATATAATATTGAAAAGTCTTTTTCATTTTAATAATTACCATTTTAAAATTATTTTATACATAAAACATTATTTTTAGGGGTAAAAATATGTTACTGTGGTAAAAAACGAGTTATTACGGTAAAGGTAAATTTTGGTAAAAAGATGAAATTAAGTGAAAATTTCTAAAATATCTCAAAATATGTAACTTATTTGTGTGGATTAGAGGAAGATAGACTATTAAATTAAACAATTAATTATTTAACTATTTTAAAGATACATTATGATTAATGTGACATGCCATTAATATAACATAATGTGTATTTACAAAATAGAAATCCCTCTTATTTATACAGGGAACCATACAGAACTGAACTTATCATTACATAATAACCCTCTTTGTTATAAAAATATCTTAAACAATATAACATAAAAACTTCCATAAATTTTCTAGTGGTTTTTTTCTTACAAAAATACCATTCTAATCAAGATTAAGGAGTTTTCTATAGTCGGATATGCAAGGAAGATGTAATTATTTTAACCGAGTTCTTACAAGTTTTTTTCTCCTTCCTCCATCTCCAAATATATTATACCCATTATAACATTATAAAATAAGTATATTATGTGAAATGAATTTTTTCTAAATTTAATAAAAATTTTCTACCTTCATTATACCCATTAGAATAAATGAAAATGTTTCCCGTGATACGTCTGGACTCTCACATCCATTAACTAAATTTTTCATTTTTCATCGAAACCATAAATTTATTGTTCTAAAATGGATTTTTAGAATAAATATTATATTTATAACATTATAAATGTTTTAAAGGTAATTTTTCCATTCCTTTAACAATATTAAAAATAAATACCTACCATAAAATTTCACCATTTAAAATAAGAATACAAAGACACTTAGTAAGTAATAGCTTCTTACAATTCTATTTCATTTATTATACTAAAATAAAACTTATTGAATCTATTTTATCCTTAAAAAAATATGTTTTTTGAAATCATTAACACTCTCTTACATTCATATTATAAATATAAACTTACTTGTTCTTACTCATTCAACCATTATAATATGTTCTTTTTAGGTCGATTTTACTATTAATATGGACATTATAATAATATTTTTCTCATGTATGACAATTAAAAATTAAATAATAGTAATAATAAAAAATAATTATAAATTTTATTTGTTTTTATAATTATATAGTGGTAAAATTTAAAATTATATTTACCAAATTTTTAGATTGTTTTTTAATTAAACAATCACAAAATGGAATTTTTAACCCTTCCATGAGAACCATCAACATAACATACATGAAATCTATATAGGATTAAAAAATTATATAATAAACATGAATTAAATTATCATGAAAATTATTGGGCTTAATAACTTGTGAAAAAAAAAACTCATGGGTTAAAATCACAAAAGAAAAGCATATAAAAGAAATAGAAAAATTAACCCCCAAATATTAATTTTTTATGTTAAAAAATTAACATATTTTAATTATAAATAATAAATGGATGATATAAATAAAAATAAATAAAAATAAGGTTAATATTAATGTGAATAAAAAACCAAAATGTATTATTTGTGGATGTTAGAGTGCACGTGACTAAGCGGAAATCCAACGCAAGGGTTTCTTTTCTCAACCATTTTCTTTTGTTAAATATGATATATTGAGAACCTATTTACTTTTTATGGTGTATAAAATATAATATTGATTTCTTTTACCATAACATTATTTAAAATATATGGATTTATTAATCTTACTGAATTTTTCCCTTTCATAGTATATTAATTTTAATTAAAATAATTTCGTAATGGGTCTTCATCTCAATTTCTCTTTATTGATAAATTTTCTTATTATTTGATTATTTTAAATTATAATTACATATAAAACCTATTTACAAAATTATATCAATAATATATTTATTGTAATTTATTTTATATTTCATTAAACGATCTTACTTTTGAGGGGTTTGATTTAAATGTTTCCAACGACTTATGTGGATATTTTCTAAACCTCCCTTCACTTTTAGAAATAATAATTTTCTTTCATAAACATATTCTTTTTATAAATTTCCTCATACACATATATATGATTGGATAATTTTATTTTTAAATTTTCATGAATTTTTATGGAAATTTATTTAAATGAATACTTTTATTATTTCGTACGTGGGTCAATTTATACTCTCTTTACAAAAGTGTAAAAATAATTATTTAAAATGTTCTTAACTAATGAATTTTCAATTCACCATGACTAATCATTATTGTTAATATTCATTTTTTCTTCCACTATTTTTCAAATAAAAGTCTCTTGTTATTTATATAATAATTTTTACTTTTTAAATTCACCAATAGTAAATTATATTTCTTTGTGTTTAAAAACGTATAATGTATATATAAAAATGTTTTCATATATTTAAACATTATTTAATGTTTATTATAAATAACTGGGGTTTTGAGCGAATGATACATCCAACATCTCTTTAATGATATGTTATAATCAAATTATTTAATTTATTAAGTGGGGAAAATAATTACATTTTCTATACATTCTATTTCAATATAAATGATTTGTTATTTTTAAGTCATGTATATTATATATTGTATTGTTTATTCATTAATTCATATAATTAATGCATTATAATGATTTAGTGATTGGTAGTCCTTAGAATAATATAGCCTCTCAGTGTAATGGTACATAACCTGAGAAAAAATAGCCATTGTACTTAGTGTTAATCTTACCCATTAAGTATGATTACATGACACAATTAATTATTTAAATGTTTATAATGTTAAACATTATTAATTTTATCACTATAAAATTAGTTATTATTATTCCTGTGATCATTTTTATTTTTATCTTACATATTTTTTTATTATATGCCGATGTTATTTATTATATGGAATTATTTAATTATCATTTATTAATATTTTATTATACATTCTATTTTATTCTATGATAGCTTATATCATACACTTACCCATAAAAATAATTTCAGTTGACCATTTTTTTTATGGTTTCCCTATGCTATGAAGAAGGGCAACATATATGATATTCAAAGAAGTATATTATATGTGGATATTTTTTAGGTAATAATTTTAAGAATTATATTCTAATAAAATGTCTTTGGGGGGGAGAAAAATATGGAGGTGGTGAGAAATATGTATGTTTTTTATGTAATTTTTTTTTCTAACTCACTAATACTATATATGTAAAATTTTCTATATTTTTATGTGAGTAAATATTTTTTATTTATGTTTTAATTAAGTATGATCATTTTTATGTTTCTTTGATTGGTTCCAAAGATTGTATGTAATGTATTTGTTTATTAGTACTAGTTCTAGGAGTGTGGGTTTGAGGTGTCATAATGATTTATTTTGTGATTTTTATATTCAGAATTTTTACCCTTTAAAATGTGTTTTCATTCAGGGATGGATTTTTTGGGTTTTGAATTTAGGGGTGATTTTTTTATTTTAACAAAATATATTATTTTATTCACAAAATTTTTATATAGATAAATTTATTATTTGAAAGCTTAGGGAATAGATTACATGTGGATAAATGTTTGATTACATTACCTCAGAACAGATCTCAATTTTTGAAGGGTTTTGACATATTTTTGGGTTTTGTAATTGTACATCAATATATAGAGAGAAGAATAAAATATACTTTTCTTAAATAATAATTCGAAATTTTTTTAATTGTATTTTAAGTGCTTGAGAAATTCATATTAAATAAAAATTCTATTTCATATGCAAAAAGTATTGGAATAGTGAAACAAATGTTACAAAAAGTTCAAGTAGTTGTGTCCAACATCAAAATTAATAGCTTAATACCCAATAACAGATAATCAAATTCAGAACCAAATAAATTGATCTTTTTGTATAGTATGGTAAAATAATTAATATCTCATAACATTATCTAATCCATATATTAATATTGAAAATATTAATAATGCTTCCAAAAATATTGAACAACCTGATCAAGATGATAACATTCTCATAGAATATTTTTAATGACCAATATAATTAACTAATTAACTAAGAAAACAAGTACCATTTTTGATTTAATCAAAATTTAAAATAAATAAATATATTATAGATGTGATTGGTATTGAAAATTTTATTTTCTAATAAATTATTACAACATAAAGTGAAAATGTGGAATTACAAATACATAATTAACCAAGATAATTGAACTATTTCATTATGAATTTTATATTTTCTAAGATCCCTATATTATTTTTTGAGATAAAGAAGGTTATTATAAAACATTGACTATGTTATACATGGATAAAAATATTTATGAACTATTTGATGTTATACTGGGTAGAATATTCTAATATAGAAGAGTAAAAATATGTGTACTTCTAGATATAAGTCAAAAAATAATTATTCCTATCTGAATTATGATACTACCATAAAGTAACAAAAAAAATTCAATGAACTTTTTAAATTACTTTTCAATAAAACCTTGATTTAAAATATTGATTATGTTATCTAAAACTATAGAATATATGATTTGGAATACATTTGATAATAACTATGATGCGTTCATGTGACATATGAGTGATTAAAAAGTGTATAAAACTATCCATTAATTATATAAAGATCTCTAACCTCATCCTATAATATGAATTTGGATTAATAGAGGATGGATTCATTCCTTTTTGTATATTAATTATAAATTATATAATATGAATATTTTTTTAATCACTTATAAATTACCTCATTGGATGTGCATGAAAGAAACTTCATTCATCATAAAAAAGATTTTTTATGGAAAAATGTTTGTAAATAATAATGATTCCTATATTGAGCATATTATTTTAAAATATTACAACTTATGGAATGATGGTGTAGTAATGTACAATTAATCTACTATAAAAATATTAAAAATGAATAGAGACTTAATTTGAACAATTTGTGACATTCTTAGACCTGCAAATGATTCTTGTTTAGGAAACTGGTTTTCCATATCTATTTCCTAAAATACATATTGAGCCTCAATGATTTACTTATAGAAAAATATAGTATTTCAGGTGTCATCATCTATTCATATATATATATATATATATATATATATATATTCTATTTTGGTTGATCATTAATGATTTAATGGAAAATCAAATTCGGGTCTTCTAATAAATATTTTATTTGGATCAGATATGTTTTCATAAATGTCAATGTTGTTACTGATTATAGATTATAAATTTTGTTAATGATATCCGAAAAGGCCCCTAACCTTTTCAGATATAGTTAAAAAACAAATTATAAAAAAGAGGCATTTTTTAATAATCTATGTTATAAATTTAATTTTTTCACCTCAAAATCAAGATATTAAACAAATTGAGAATAATGTGTGCAATTAGTTTTTTTATATAATGTTTAAAAGGAAAGGGAACTCTCTAGATCATCAAAATTCTCAAAAAAAAATTAAAATTACTTAATATAAATCATGATATATGGGAAAATTACAGTGATAAGTATCAAATATAATTTCATCATTGAAAATTATAAAAAAGTCATTTTCCATTAATGAATGGATAATGTGAATGTTCGACATGGATATTATTATAAAAAATTATTATGTGTCAATACGAGTTATAAAATTTTATATGGAATGAAAGGCCACGACTCACATATTTTTATTTAGTGGTTTCTACCATTTTAAATTGTAAATTCATTAAAAAAAATAACTCCATTTCTAAATAAATTTTACATATTCTTTAAATAGTTTTTTAAAATATACTAATTCCAATTGAGTTGGGTAATCATTTGAAATAAATTTTATGAGAAAAATTATTTATATATGACTTTTTAAATTTATTATTCAATGTGATGAATCATTTTAAAATTCATTTTATTATGAAATATAATAATGGAGGACTAATAAATTATTGATGGTTGTATCTCATAAATAGGTACTTTATATTAATTTTTTTTAAAATTTGACAAGTTATTATTTTACAATTCACGTTTTATAGTTTTTACTTATTTATTGATTATATATTTTCATTAGGTTTCTTGGTCATATGAATTTATATGGTAATTTTAATGCTCAACCATAAGGTTATATTCCTAATGGATAACTTTCCCATGAGTGAATTATATTTTTCTCATAGTACTTTCATTTGATAGAGAAACAATTCAATTGATTTAGGGATGTTGATGATAATAAATGTTATTCTTTGGCAGTTACTAAATCATAAATTATTCCAACATCATGTAAAGAAGTGGTAAATGAAATTTTATTTTCATTGGGAGAGTTTTTGTTAAGATAAAAACACCAATATGAAATACTTATTAATGAAATTATTGATCTATATATCAACTAATTTAGAGAAAAAATAAAAATACATCTTAATATTTAAACTCAAGACGATATAGAGATATAGAAATGGGTCACCCAAAAGATAATTTATTGTATTTTATGTAATTTAATATGTTAATTTAAAAAATATTTTAAGTATTAATATTTTTAAAATTATACAATAATTTTAATGATATTTTATATCAATTTTATATAATTAACAAATTCTTATAACTGATTTGAAAATTAAGATAATTTTTTATATTTAAATTAAATTCAAACAAATAATTATAGGAGATTTATTTATTTCAATATTAGTCATTATAAGTTTCATACATTAGACCAGAATCATGTTTCTAAAACAAAAAAAATATATATTTAATGTTTCAGATTTGGTTTACTATAAATATTTTGTTGAAATTATCAAGTTAAATTGTCATTAAAAATTATTAGTTTAACTTTTCAAATTAAATTGGGTCAATTAAAACAATGGTATACAGAAATAATTAATAGAATTTAAATTTTACAACATCTCTTGATTTATTGATAGTGGAAAAAATTAATAACATGGTACATATATTTTTTTATTCCAAAATTTTTAGGGTATATTATGCCAACGATATTGTAAATGCTGGGTATAATGTTATTATCCACAATTAACTGTGAGAAATCTATGATATATATGATAAAGATAAATTAATTTATGATAGTGAACCCCGAAAAATCATCACATTGAATTGTTCATCCATAATGTTATTGAAAACATCATTCTTGTGGGTGTGAGAGATGTCTAAAAAGAAAAAATTACTAATGTTCACAATATTAGATCATAATAACATTTAAAAAAAATATTCAACCAATATTATGATTGAATATGAAGTCTTTTTTCAATATATAAATGTATAGATATGAATTTATTGACTTATAATTGAATTTTTTGTTTAAAAAATTAGTCTTTTTTATATTTTTTGTAGGAACGATTCACCTTAAAGAGTTTTGAGAAGGTATCCTTTTTTTTGGCATAGGATGACCATTTTACACCTACTACAATAGTAAACTAGGAGAATGAATGTTTCAATACACAAATGATACACATGGTCCACTAGTTTCATATAATATCCATTCTACTCATGCTTCCTGAGGTACACCCGGATTATAAGATATACTATCTAATGATTCTCTATTGTTTACACTTCATCACACACCTTGCATAATAATGTAACAAAATTATCTTGTCCAATTATTATTTCATTCATAAGTATATATAATGGACCATACATTACATACGTAGATATTACTTCAAAATTTAATAATATTCATGAAAAAACATAAAAAAACTATGGAAGGGCCATATAGGTTCATAGTCTTTAGAAACTAAGAAACATAAACAAATGGTTCATAAGACATCTATATCATCTCTAACTTATTCCCTGATAAATAGTCTACCTTTTGACATATGTTACATAATATTCTTCTTTAGATCCTTCAGAAAATAAACTTATGAAACAGTGAGCTCCGATGCTCAGTAAGGGTAATCAAAAGAGATATCGGTCATATCATGATCATAAGACATAAGAACATAACATTTTAAAATCTTATCCTCCATAAAAAGGACCATGATATCATTTCATGGGATAAGTAATGATAGATCAACGTAATCCTAGATGTCATAACATATGAAATGAAATTTTGTGTCATGCACAAAATAATATAAATTCATTTAATATTAGTCAAGGATCACTTCCAAGACCATCATAGCTGAAAAAGTCCATTAGTAAACCAAATTCAACCCTCGTTCCAACCCTATATTACTAAACCAAAACCATTTCTCTTTCCATCAATGTCTTTCTACTGAGATATAAATCACTAACCAATAAATTGGAGGAATATATAATTTCAACCCATCTCATAATGAAATCATTATTACGTGTTCCATAAAAACATAGACCATTAATCATAGCATAACCTAAGGAATAAAATGGGTTTCTTAAGCATAATTCCATCATAATCTATATAAAACAAATGGATTTCATAAATATAATTCCATCTTAAAAACAATAAAATGAAAGTAATAATAGGGATAGAAACATAAAACTATTTAAATAATTTCAACCTATATAAAAAATTGTTTTGATAAAACAATTTAAAATTTTTAATTATTAAAATATCCTCTATTAATCGAAAACATTTTATTTTCTTAAAATACAACACTATTATAAAAAAAATTTATTTGAAAATAAATTTGAAATAATTCAAATAATGATTGAAGTAAATAAGTAATTATGAAAATGTAAAAATATGTTCATGAAATATAAGTTAGAAGAAAAAATTCTTCTCATACTCTTGTCAGAAAGTCAAAAAGTCCCTTACACTGAAAATAACCAAATATTTTTTCATAACATTTAATAAACATTTACCAATGGGAAGATTGACATTAAACCATTTTATAATGATAGATCGATTATTTTATAATACATATTTAGGAAACATGGATGTGAATTATAAATATAACCTAGTAAATACTTATGTATAAAAAATATCAGATAATAATGACACTATAAAATTATCCCTTACCTCAGGTCTGATATCCTTTGTTTGTATCTGAACCGCCTATATAATAATTTCAATAATTTTATTGAATTATTCTAGAATCATATTCATTTTTTTGATATCATATTTGATCATATTATCATCCGTTTGATAGTAACAGTTCATTGTTAGTCGTTATTTATATATTAACTGTTTTAGGTTTTTATGCATGTTTTTTTGAATATGTTCTGGTTATTATTATTAGGTCATAGTTATGTCAATAAAAAGAATGATATTAACATAATATATACAATATTTATCCATTTTTTACATTTATACAGACAAAAATAAATACCTTAGATGATTTTCAAAAATATAATAATTATTTTATAATTTTTAAAAATATTTTATGATTTTTAAATAATTTAATAAAACATTATATTGATAAGAAATCAATAGTATCAATTTTGGAACTATTTAATTCATTTATTTTTAAGAATATTAAGATAAAAAGATAACTTCCAAAAAAATATTTTATTTTTTTCCAAATAGGTCAAGGTAATCTATAACATTCATTGGAAATATTAATTATCCCAAAATAAATTTATTTTAATATTTTTAATAATATTTATTTGATATACACATTAATAAATTGATTAGTAAATCGATTTTGTGTAATTATTTAATATAATTTTATTTTGAATAAATATTAAAAAATTACTATGATAAAGATAAATATACTATCAATTATAGGAATAATTTTAGTTGAATTTATCTTTTATAAAATCCAACATTAAAAATGTTATACTTATTAAATTATGAGTATGAAAACTTTGACCTCACTTTAAATAAAATAATATAAGTGTCACAATATCTTCTATATTTCTCCAAATGTTTACTAACTCAACCATTGTAGTATTATGGTCTAGATATACTCTACCAATAATATTATATCACGTGTTTTGGTCTTTTAATGGTTATTAAAGTTTTAATAATTTTTTTATTGATTTCTTATCAATTAATTAATTTTTGCATCATCAAAGTATAAGTATTTAAGGTAATTATGTATTTTTTTAAAACGAAAAATTAATTACCATGATAAAGAAAAACATTTTAGATTTTAAATTAGTATTTACAAGAGAATTTATCTTCTGTATAACCATGTAATAAAAATTATTTAGTTATTAAAATTTGAGTGAGACATATTTGAATTTCCATTAAAAAAATAAATTACATGTCATAATATCATTCATATAGATTCCAGTGGATACCATTTCGACCCAAGGATGATCTAGGTCAAAATATATGCATCTAATTATATTTAGAAAAGTTTTAGGGTAATTTTTTAATATTATTCTTACCATTAATTACCCAATTTAACCTTTTATTGAATTATTAAAAATTACTGAAGTTAATATTCATAATACCCAAAAATAAAATAATGATATTTAGATATTTAAACCTACATGCTAAAAATATGGAGTCTATTTTTCAAAATTCAAAATATATAAGTTGCAGTAATTAATCTAAAATTAAATCTCTTGTCATAATGGGAGAATAAGTTTTTAAAGTGAAAACGTTTCAATAGACTGAATATTTTTTACATATAAATTCAATGTAAAAGTAATTCTAATGACATTATTATATTAAATAATAATAAAATATTATATTTATACATTAAAAAAATTAAATAATATAATTTAACCATATAAATTAATTTGATGAAAAAAGTTATTTTCAATTAAAATTTAGTGTAGTTTTACTATTCATAAAAACATGAATGTTATGAAAAAAATATAAAAAACTTATAAAATATATAATTTTGTATCCTTATTACAAAGATAAGGTTTATTTTGTCTTATAAAAATTATCAATTCGTCAAAATTTTAATTTAATATTTTTCCCATTAAAAGACTGTAAAAATTCCCTTTTGAAAAAATATAGGTTTTATACATAAAAGAGTATTTATTCAAATCCATTGACAAAAATATATAATGTATGAATAAAAAAAATATTTTATCAAATTTATAAAATATATATTTCATTAATTTTATTTACTAATTCCAATTTACAAGGTTTATTTATAAAAAATTCAAATATATAATTGGTTTATATTTTTTCATAAATAATTGGTGGCCAAAAAATTCCCCATACGTTTTCATAAGTTTTTTATATTTATTTCTACTAAACTAATAGTGAGGTTATAATTTTCATTTTATACTATGGGCATCTTGTGGTTCGTTTAAACTCACAATTGTGTCTAATGGAACCTATTTGACAATGAATTTTTTTTAAAGAAAACATTTCATAAAAATATATGGGTGTTACATTTTACTCCCCTTAAAATGAATTTATCCCTCGAAATTTTTCACTTGGATAGAAATAGATGAGGATACATAAGAATCATTAAATCCTCAAGTTCACACATAGCTTCCTCAATTTGGTGCTTCCACCGCAAAATTATAGGCATTTGAGTGGTCATGTTTTGTAGAACTTTTTATAATTGATCCAGAATATCTATTGGTTTTTATTAACAAGAATG
This sequence comes from Viscum album, assembly GCA_963277665.1. Lineage (NCBI taxonomy): Eukaryota > Viridiplantae > Streptophyta > Magnoliopsida > Santalales > Viscaceae > Viscum > Viscum album. Next base: position 707,085,350 of record OY728126.1, on the reverse strand, counting down.
ATCTTTCTCTAGAGGTATGAATTGTAGTTTTACTATAGGTGAAGGACCATATATTTACTTTCTTAGAAGAGGCACATGGACCACATGATGAACTTGATAGAGATTCAGTGGAAGCACCAATCGGTAAGCTACCTTCCAAGTATGATAAAGAATTTCAAAAGGACCGATATATATAAGGATAAAATTTTTCTTCTATCCAAATATCATTACTCTCTTCTAGGGTGATATTCATAGAAACACTTTGTCACCCACTTCAAATTTTTGGTCTTTTTGTTGGTTGTCAACATAATGTTTTTAATTGACTATGAGCTTCTATTTTGTGTTGTTGAATAGATTTGCCCCTTTTTTCCATTTCATCAACAAGATATGGTGAAAATAGATTTCTTCCCCTAAATTCATCCTAGAAAGTTAGAGTTCTACACTTGTTTATATAGTTGGATTTATAAGGATCCATATGAATACTATTGTGAAAGTTATTATTTTATTAAAATTTCACCAAAGATTATTGTTGATCCCAACCACCTTTGAAATCAATAGGGTAATATTTCAACATATCTTCTAGAGTTTGAATTTTCCTCTTAGATAGACCATCTTTATAAGGATGATAAGTAGTTTTGAAACATATCTTTATATCTAGAAACAACTTAATACTTCTTCAAAACGTCGAGGAAAATCTAAATCCCCGATCAAATATAATTGAATGTGGTACTCCATTCAATCTTAAAACATCCTTTACAAATATCTGAGAAATATGATCAAGAGAGAAATCATCTCTAATATAAATGAAGTGTGATGACTTTGTAAGGCAATCATATATAACCCATAGAGCATTTTGGCCTTTAGATGTTTTGGAATGTCTGATGAAAAAGTCCATAGTGATATTTTCACATTTCTATTCTGGTATGTGTTATGGTTTTAACATCCCCTTATAATTCTATATCTCATCCTTAAATTCCTAAAAAATCATGAACCAAGAGTCATATTCAACAACATCCCTTTTAATGCCACCCCACTAGAAATACCCATTCGTATCCCTGTAAAATTTTTGATTCCATGAAGAATAAAGAATGGAGGACTATGAGCCTCATCAAAAAAATAATTATTTAATTTTAGTATGGGAGGAATACAAACCTGGTTACTGATCCTTATCATTACATCACAGTCAAGAGTGAATATAGGAACATTTCTAACCATCCTTTATAATATTCACTTGTATAGACGGTTAAACAATAATTTGAGAAAGATGAAATTTCTCCCCTTCCTTTAAAATTTTAAGATCCATCCTTTTAAAATCCATAAATATTGAATCTTTTGTGATCCTCATCATGGATAGGATTTCAAGGCCCTTTCAACTCAAATCATATGCCACCTTGTTCGCTTTCCTAGGGTTGTAATGTATTGATCATTCAAAATCATTAATCAACTCCAACTATCTTCTTTGGAGCATATTCAATTTCTTTTGTGTGATAATATACTCTAAACATTTATTATCAGTATAAATACCACACCATTTAACATAAATATAACGACTCCATATCATTAATGAAATGATTATAGTAGATAACACCAAATCATGAGTTGGATAATTTTACATATGTATTTTTAATTTTCATGAGGAATAATCTATTACCATATAATTTTAATGATAACGCATCTGAACCCCTTCTTGTATGCATCATTATAGATCACAAAAATTTTCTAACTATAATGAAGTTTGAGCATAGGTGCACTGAATAACCTTATTTTTAGATCTTTGAAATTATCTTCACATTCCTCTATCCACACAAACATAACTCATTTCGAAGTCATCTTCGTGAGTGTATTAGATAATCATGATTTTTTTTCAAAAATCATTGATAATATCGAGCCAAACCAATAAAACTTTAGATCTCAGTTAATGTTTTTAGTCTTGGAAAATATTCAATAACTATTATTTTTTCTATATCCATAGATATCCCTTATCTTGAGAATATATGACCCAAAAAATGAAAATTTCCGAATCCAAAGTCTTCCCTTGGTAATTTTTTTCATAAATCTTATCCTTTCTCATGGTCTTCAGTTCAATTCATTAGTGATATTAATGTTATCCATTTCCCTTTAAATAAAAAAGAATATTATCTATAAAGTCTACTCAAAGTTATCAATATGGTCTCTAAAGGATATATTCATAAGATCTATTAATATAGTGTTGGAATTTGTAATACCAAAAAGAATCACTGTAAATTCATAGTGTCTATAACTTGTATGGAATTTAATCATTGATATATCCTCATTTTGACCTTAATTGATGATATTCGGAATATAGATTAATCTTGGGTAAGTATTGAGATCTGCGTAGTTGGTAAAATAAGTCATCAATGTTGGGAAGAAGATATTTGTTCTTGAGAGTGATCTTGTTAAGTTATTGATAATAAACAAATAGTCTCACTGATCCATGTTTCTTCATAAAAAACAAAACATGTTCACCGAAAGGTGATGCACTAGGTCTTATAAATCATTTTTTAAGATTCTCTTGGAGTTTCTTCTTTAGTTTTGTAATTCAATTGGGGAAATAAGAACTTCACCCAATATGAGTTCTATTAAAAATTTAACCTCATTATTCAATGGACGAACTTAAAATTATTTAGTTAATACAACACTAATATCATATAAAATATGTGTTTTGTATTGGTGTGTTTGTCCAAATATTTGTGAGATATTCATACTTAATTTATAGGAATTAATATATATAAGATGGAATAATTTATACTATATGGTTATATTAACCATTAAATAAATATAATATCAATGAATGATTTGGAAGATAAAATGTGACATTACTTACATGGAAATTAATATGATCTCAATATAGATAAATCTAATCCATGCCAAGAATAACATAAAATTACACTATAGGAAGGATCACAAGATTTATAAGAAGTAATTTCCCACAAACTTCAACCAGAGAATGATTATAAACTTTTGAAGCAACTATTGTGCCTTTTAATGTTTTCACAGCTAACTCAACATCTAATTATTGAGATAGTAAGATGATACCCTTTAAAAAAAATTTATAAACAAAAGAGTGGGTGGATCCATAATCAATTAATTTTTTTTTTCTTTACAGTGGTTGGTTGTTTACCTTTCACCACTTCATTATCATACTCCACATCACCCATAGTGATCACATGAGGATTGCCTTTTTCTTTGGCCTTAAGAGTTTTTTAATGTCGATCATCATCAATATACTGTGGATTAGAGAATTTATTATCATAATTCCCCATTTCTTTTCATTTTTATCATTTATGTATAGGAGGTGCACTATGTGTATCCTTTTCACTTTTTTTTCATCAGTAGAAATATTTTTCCCATTAATTCTATATTCAACTACTCGATAACCTTCTCCCCCACACATAAAAAATTTACTATTCCCATAAAGAAAATTAAATCCATGTGTCTTTTCATATATTGAGAATAATGGAAAATTAATATTATTTTCCGTTTGGTCTTTATATTTTCCTCGGAATTCCATTTTTATCTTCTTATAAAACCCATAGGATTGGTGGGTAACAACAATCACCATATCAACATTGAGATCACAAAAAACAATTTCATTATTTTTAATGAAGACCCCTATGGATAATTCCTTTTGGAGACATGGTTTTAAGCCACTAATGAATAGATAAATTTTTTTTATTAGGATGATTAAAAATTCCAAAATAATACATTGAATGTATTTTAAAATTTTTATCATAGGTTCCAATAGATACATCATCCATTTTAGTAAGCTCAAGTTACTCATTCTCCATCTTTTTCAGTGAATATGATGGAAGTAAGTTTTTAAAAATACTTCCTTGAACTCATCCCATTCCATAAAGAAAATTTAATCTCTTTGCCTCATATTCTGGATAATATTCCACTATTGATCATCTTCACCTTCCAAACGATATATTACTAAGATGAATTTACCATGTTCTAAACATTGGATGAATGAAAATATTTTTTTTCAGTGGTACTAATCATTTGTTCAACCACTAATGGATTAGAAGAACCTTCTGATGTAAGGTGTATTCCACCTTATGAAGGACTCAATAGAATGTTGTTCCCTCATTTTCATGTTTGGATGTCCTACCAGATTCATAACTTGAGAAAGTTGTGTGATCATATCTGTAAGATTTTTCATTCCAGATCCCATGAAATTTGGTTTCTCTAGTGGATAATCATTTCATTTCCCTTCATATTCTGTATCAACATGGTTCCTTTAGGTTACAGCTATTTACTAAAACTAAGAAGCATAGTTTGATAAAAACTAATCATAATAGTGAAACACCATAATCAATAATTAAATTTTATTTTAGGATACTTTAGGTTTTATACTAGGTATTCATGAAGATTTATAAAACACTAGTATTTTAAACTATACTTCGACATATCCTTATGTTTCTTTAATTGGGTTTTCTAATCATAGTTTCCAATGTTTAACTATACCTTTTCTCAGATTCCAAATATAATAACCCATACATTATATACATATACATTTCTTAAACATTGAGAAATATTCATTATAAAACAAAAAAAACTATGCATTACCGTGTAGGTTTAGTGTATTTAGAAACTGGGAAACATAGTCAACTGGTTTATAAGACATCTACATTTTATCCCAATAATTCCATCATAGCCAGACTCTATTTTAAAAAATCATACTTAATAATATTATTCACAACCTGTGGAAATTAAACCTATGAAATGGTAAGATCATATTATCGTTAAGGATACACAAGGGATATATTAATAATATCCTAATCATAAGACATTAAAACATAACATTTGAAAATATTGTCCTTCTGATAAAGGATCATGATATCATTTCATGGGATAAATCTTAAATGGTCAACATAATCCCAAAAGTCATATGAAAAGACATGTTTTTTTGGAATAAACATAAGCATAGAAAATAATTTCATAGCAGTAATGGTTTAATACCAAGTCCATCATAATGGACAAAGTCCATTACCGATCAAATTTCACTCCTTGTTCCTACATTATATTTCTAATCCGTGATAATTTCATATTATATAAATGTCTATCTCATGAGATATAAATATTTACCCAATAAATTTGAGGGAGATATAGGTCCCACCCATCTCATAATGAACACATTATTATGTGTGCCAAAAAAATATAAATCATTCATCATAGGATAACATATATAATAAAATGGGTTTATTAAGAATTATTCCACAATAATTCATTTAAGGCAAATAGATTTCATAAATACCATTACATCATAAACACAATCAAATATTAGTAATAATAGGAATATAAATACAACCCTATTTAATTAATTTCATCTTAGATGGAAAATAATTATGATAAAACACTTGAAATTAATTATTGAGGAAAATATCCTTTCATCTTTAAAATTTTTATATTTTCCCATAATTCCATGCAATTTTAAAATAAATGAATTTGTTTGAAAATTAACAAATGGTTAAAATTGAAATTGAACCATTTTAGAAGGATACGATTAATATTATGGACTATATATTTAGGAAAAAAGAATGCTGATGGTAAATATTCCCCAGAAAATACGTAAGTATAAATAGTATCAAATAATAATGAGATTACAAATTTTTCCCTTACCTTAGGTCTGATATCCTTTATATGTTTTCGAACAAACTGTATAATAAATTCAACAATTTTATTGACTTATTATAAAATCATATTAATTTTTAGGATATCATATATGATCATTTATTTTTTAGTAACATTTCATTGTTAGTCGTTATTCATAAATTAACAACTTTATGTTCTTAAGAATGTTTTGTCAAATAAGTAATGGTTCTCTTTATTAGATCATAATTATATAATTATTAAATTATATTAACATAATATACACCATATTTATTCTTTAATTAAATTTTATAATCATTATTTAATTAGTATCTTGTATAATTAATCACATCACCTCGTGGAGACGGTATGCCATACATACGAAGGATTGATGATATAATTACCATAATTGTTGAATGGTATTTAATTGGATTATGTATAATATTTTATAATTAATATAATGTTATAATAATCATATATATTTATTATTTTTATCTTATACCCATCCAAGTAATGTGGTTGTAAAAAACAGATTACAACATGACATGGAGATGGTGCGTCGTACGTACACACTCAAAGTGATTTCATTTTCTGTAGGACGTATTGAATGTGGAGTATGGTTCTTTTATAATTATAATTACATCTAATTATATATTTTATACTCTAGTTATTACTTTATAATTAGAAAACTCATGAAGTTTAAGTATAAGAAGAATGAATTTTGAAATAATAACAAGAGGGGATTACCTTTTCTTTGACATGGTCCCACAAACTTTCTTCATAAAGCACTATATTTGTTCTTTGAAGTAGACTAGAACCTCTATAATGTTACTAGGGATGTTTAGAAGGGAAATTGGTAGTGGATGGTTGAGATTTAAGGCCTAGATTGAAGTGAATTGGTGATAGAGGAGGTTCCCTTTTATAGTTGACGTGAGGGGTACTTTTGAGATCTCCAAAAATATTAATTTATAATAAATTCAAAACTCATCCAAAATAATCAAATAAGTATCTATTTAAAATATTTGAAGAAATAGGGTTGTAATATCATCAAAAAAATAAATTTCATACTAGTGTTTCTGTCAATTAAAACATTATCATTTTAATAAACTATTTGTTGTTCTATTTAATTTTTTACATGGTTAACAAACAATAGAATATTAAAAGGGTTAAATATTTACATATTTTATGCCAATTAAATCATAAATAAATACATTATAAAATTTTATACTATATATTGATTTTTTTATATTTTTTAAAGGTGTTTTATGATTTATTAAATAATTTAATAAGCATTTTTTTGATAAACAATCAATAGTGTCAATTTAGACTCTATTAAAACCAAGTATTCTATTATATTATAAATAGGAAAAGGTAATGAAAAACTTTTATTGGACAGAATAGTTTTCCAAAAATATATTTAATTGAGTATTTTTGAAAACATTTATTAGATACCCCCATTTATAAAATAATCACTACATATTTTTGTGTAATTATTTAATATACTAATTTATTTAATAGTAAATTTAAAATGAAATACTATTATTAACATAAATATACTATATTTTATAATAATAATTGTATTCAAATTTATCTTTTGAAAAATAAAAAATTCATATTGTTATACTTATTAAATCATGAATGCAACAACTTTAACATAAGTTTAAATAAAAAAATACAAGTGTCACAATCTCTTATCTAAGGATGTAAATAGTCAATAACTCGACCCTTGGACGATTTTGGTCAAAATATACTCTAAAAATAATATTGGGTAAATTTCTTGGGTCCTTTTATGGTTATTATCATTTTAATAAAAATATTTTTATTGATTTTTCATCGATTAATTAATTTTTACATCATCAACGTATAAGTCTTTAAGGAAACTATTTAATTCCTAAAAATTATGAAAAAATTACCATGAAAAATAAAAAATTTTATCCTTCAAATTATTGTTAATAATTGTATTTATCATCTATATAACCTAATATTAAAAGTGATTTATTTATTAAAATTTGTGTGAAACAAATTTAGCATTTCATTAAATAAAATAAATTACATGTCTTAATCTCGTCTAAGTGAATTCCAAGGGATAAAATTTTAACCCATGGAATATTTAGGTCTAAAAATACCAATCCAATTATATTAAGACAAGTGTTAGAGTAATTTTATAATGTTATTCTTAACCTCAATTACCCTAGTTACCCTATTACCAAATTAATAAAAATCATCGAGGCTACTATTCAGGATGAACAAAAATAAAATAAAAATATTTACATAATTTAGAACTACTAATTCTTAGTAAGAAGTAAATTTTTCAAAATTGAAAATATATATTTTCCACAATTAATTTAATATTAATCCCAATTTCAGAATGAGAGAATGAGTTTTTAAAGTTATAGCCTTTCAAAAGATTGAAATGTTTTACATCTAAATTCAAATTAAAATTAATACCATTAACCTACATTATAATAAAAAAATAAATATTATATTTATAATTCTAAACCATTACATAATATTATTTAACCATATAAAATTTTGGATGAAAAAAGTTGGTTTAAGTTAAAATTTTGTGTATTATTACTATTTATAAAAACTTGAAAGTTATTATATAATTAAAAAAAATTAAAACACTGAAAATTTTTATATCATGATTCCAAATAAAAGGTTTTAGTTTTTATATAAATTTTATCAATATTTTTAAATTTTAATTTAAAAAGGGTTCACCATTAATAGACTGAAAAATTTCTCTTTTGAAAAATATTGGTTTTTATACATAAAATAGGGTTTATTCATACCCTTTGTATAAAATATATATCAGATGAATATCAATTTATTTATTAAATATATAGAATATATATTTAATTAATTTTATTTACTAATTTCAGTTCAATTAAATTATTAATAAAAAATACAAATATATAATTGGTTTATATATTTCGTAAATAATTGGTCGACAATGAATTGACGATACATTTTTTATGTTAGTTATATTTATTCCCAATCACCTAATAACTTGGTTATAAGAGTCATTTTAAATTAAAGTCATCTCGTGGTTCGTTTAAACTCACGATTGCATGAAATAAAATTTATTGAAGAATTAATATTATTTAATGAAAATATTTTATAAAAATATTTGGGTGTTAAAGTGTATATATTTTGAGGATATTGAGCCATTGAGGTTTATACCCATGACATTTTTACCAAAGAGAGGCCACTTGTATATCAGTGTAGTTGATATATAATGTAATATTATAACATTTATTTTTTTAAATATATATACTAATTAGTTAGTTTAAATATTAAAAATATAAAAAAATAATATAAGGGGAAAAAGATCAAGATGAAAGTTGTTTGTAATTTAAAAAACATAAATATTGTCACCTATTTTTTGTTTATTAGGTGTCCATAAATGATATTGCGTGAATCTTTGAGTAGATTCTAGGATATTAAGAATTTTAATTGTAATCCCTCATAATTCATTATTTCAATTAGAGGTACATTCAATTCTCATGGAACAATGAGTAGTTTAATAGTTATAGAAACATAGTATCTTAATTATGTGTTGATATATTATTAAGTTAAGAATATTTCTTAGAATATTAATTATATTATGAATTCAATGCTGGATGACTGTACTGTGAACCTGCTGAAACATTAGGAAGCGCTTGGATGCTGAAATAGAGTCTCAAATGGAAGAAACACAACTGTGATCACATAATGAAGATCTGAAATTTTTCTCTAGTTTTTCTTTGTCATTTTCTTGTATTCTCTTTAATTCCCCGCTTTTTTAAATTCATTACACCTCGAGTCTGTACTACATACATTTTGTTTTTAATAAATTCCTTTGGGGGGGGAATGAACTGGGAAACCTGTTCATGTCATCAACCTATTAAAAAAATGAATTCAATGCATTTTATTTTTTGATATTGTTCTATTTTTATGTACATGATGTGATTTAACATCCATTAATTTTAGAAAACCTCTAAAATAAATAGAAATATTTTAAGAAGTGACTATGTCTTGAATTTAATGAAACATATCTATCAGTATTATTAATGTATTAGAAGGTTTATAAGGGTGTGCCTAGGGACCACTGGATTCCATTTATGGATCATCATCGAGGTGAATCCCATAATGTATATTATTATATGTTTGTAAATAAACAATATTGACAAAAAATGTCATGCTTTTTTAATATATAATTATTTTTGGTGAGTTTGAGAATTTTTTTACCTAGTAAAAATAAAAATGTATTCTGTTACATAGTTTGGTCTAAGTTTTTTTCTAGGAAATGAGATGACATGGTAACATTTAATTTATTACAATATATATCTATACCACTTCTAATAATATATAATATTTTTTGTAAATGTTGTTTTTTATTCATGTGAATGAGGTTGGTCATCCCATTAAAATAAAAGTGAAATTGTTGGATATTGATAATTTTTTTTGGAATCTATTTGAATGACCCTATATAAGAAATTAGGTTAAATGATTTTAATTAAAATTTTGTGCTATAAAATATCTTTATATTCTTATCCCATTTAAAATGTAAACGCAATGAAATTTGATATGGAAACACTTTCCTATAAGTATTAGTTTCTTTATAGTATACTAATATTTGAGTTTTATAAAAATAAAATTATATTGGTGTGAGGAGGGTTGAGTTGTGGACGATCTATTTTGTGTCTTTTTGGTATGTCACATACAACCTTTTCATCAATATTAGCTTCAGAGGTTTTAATTGTTGTTGTGATCCAAAAGTAAATATAATGATCCATAAATTTAATAATATTATTAAATTTTAGAAGTCATAGAATATGATACCATGTGATTTGGTTTAATAATTGTCAATGTCATTATCAACTATGTTTTGGAGGATCAAAACAAATAATCTTGGGGAAATAGTATCACTAATTGGGATTTATGGCCAATAACATATGGTCCCAACCATAAGCATTACATAATATTGAGTTTTAGTTAGGAAATTACATTCTATCACATTTAGGTTCTTTTTAGGTGTATAGTTATATAGAATTATCCCATAATGATTAAATAACTACTCAAATATTACATAGTCAAAAAGTCTACTCACTATCCATTTTTTTCATAATCTAAAAAGTATTTAATCCAGAATTATTTTTAGTGATAAAAACATTCATAACATTTATATTAACTTCTTCTTTAATATTACCCATCCATATAACCTATATAAAACATTTAAAAATCATTAGATGTGCACAAAAAACACAGTAAGGGATATAAAATAATGAATGAAACCGTTAATCCATGAATATTTTAAACTCATGAAATCATTTTCAAAAAATTATATTTTCATCCATAAAACATAAAATGATTAGATTGACTTAGGATATCACAATATAACTCACAAAATATTATTAAACATAAATCATAAAGTTAATTTGTGGAATCTATACCATTTTAACATTGTAGGTTTTACGACTACAAAGGGAGTAACCTTAATGGTTACATTGAGAATACCCATCATGGTAAATTCCTTAAATCTCTTAAGAAAAACACATCCAGTTAACTCCTTCTCATTACCCAAGGAATTGGAGATCTATAATGGGTTCAACCACCCTCGGTTTATCACAGAACCACACATAGTCCAAAAAAATTCCCAAAGAACCATAACATAATCATAACACATAAAACAAGTATAAAATAGAAATAACATTTCAACTTTGAAATCACAAGATATCACTTGAAAATATTGAAAAAATAAATCCATTCTCAAACCCATTTTCAATACCAAAATACATTAACATATAATATGTTATTTATCATTATTTTATGAAAAATATATCTTGTATTGGATGCCAACTATCAAATAATGGTCACATCGGCGGAAAATTCGTTGTCTCTTTATACTTTAAAAAAGAAGAAATTTTGTCATTTAATAAAGTAAAACACTTTATATAAAAAGATTCCATTTGTAAAATATTTAATTAAATTAAAATCCAAAGGGGTTAATTATACACATTATAAAATAAGGCGGTGTTTAACATCAAAATGTGCCTCAATGAAAGGAGATTGCAGTGAAGTCCCTTAACTGGAGTTCCACTTTCCCCATATGTTCTTTATATTCCCTAATAATAATTTTTTGGTTAATTTATAACTTCCGGAAAATATTTTTGAAGTATATTATTCAATTTATATCCCTTAATACAATGTTATAACATTTACATAAATATTTAAAATCATATCGAATGTTTGGTCAATATTCGGTACTTGAGTTCAAGATGACTTTGGTATGATGTCAATAGAAAAAGAGGTCATGATTCCATCATCCCAAAAATAATATTCACAAAATAATAACCAGTTTTATAAATAAATTATACTTTTAAATCGAATCATTTATGTAAGGTTGTGAAAAAATAACAACATTATAATCATGGAGATGATATGATGTATGTATGCATGAGTAACATTTCCATTTTTCAAAGATCATTAAGAAAAAGAAGTAAATTTTAATTTCATCATGATAGAATGAGAAAAATATCATTAAAAAATATTAATCATTTATATATACTTATATATATATATATATATATATCATACATGTGATTTAGTGAAGAAAAACCAATCACATCGCTTTGTGGGGATTATAGTTCACAAGTACAGACGATAAAAATTATATTTTTTATATGGATGGAAAGTAAGAACATAAATGATATGTTATTATTCAATAAGGATAAAAATGTCATGAATATTACATATAAAAAATAATTTCATCATTATAAATAGTCTTGAGAGATGGTAATGGAAAAATAGTTCTATGGGTTTGTGGAGGTGACAATTCACACGTATGCATGAATGATTAATTATTTTCCAATTAAATGGAAGTAGATATGTATTTATGTGATTATATTTACCTAAAAAGTCTATTTATATTTGGTATATTGGGTTAATAATCTCATCACTGTTGGATAATATTTTATGTAATTGGAAGAAGAAATAAAATAGAAACACTTAAATAAATAAATTACATTTTCGTCGGTCTAACACCTTTTTGTAACACCTTAACACCTCTATGGAGAGTGTTATGCCTAAAATAATTCATTCAGAATACATGTAGGTATTCTATTATGGGTTTTGGGTAGATCATGGATAAACAAAATGGTATTTGAAGGTTAAGGAATAAAGATTAATGGGTGACCTTTTATAGAGATAGGAGGGGCACTTTTGGAATCATTCAAAGTAATAAATTAATATAAATTCATTTTCTATTACAAATGGATCAAAAAAATTATATCCAATATAGGATGATTTTTGGTCAAGATACATTATTCCAAATAAAAATTAGACAAGTTTTGATTATTTTTTAATTCTTAAGATTCATTTAATCCTTATTAATTCTTACCATGAAATTATATAATTTAAACTTTGAGAGAGAATATAATTACACTAAAAGTACAAACAACCAAAAATGAGTCCATGAATAAATTTTCAGACATACCCAATATAGTTTTAACATGGTTATACTTTTATGATTATTATATAAATTAATAAAACATTATTTATTTTAAAATCTTATAAATATAAATTTAACACTATACACTAATTGAATTTTTAAAAATATCATAAAAACATTATTACTTAAAAAAAACATTAAGTCATCCATAAAATGTCAAATTCATCTTTAAAATTATTAGATAGCCTAAGATATTTCAAATAATATTTATTTTAATATTATTGATACCATTTATTTTATTCTTCACTTATTAAATCTATTACCACCTCATCTTTGGGTAATAAATAAATATAATTATTTAATTTAGAAAAACTATAACTAAATTATCATGATGTCGATAAACATTGCATCTTTGAAATAAATATTTATAGTTGAATTCATCTTTTATATAACCCTATATGAATAATGATATCTTTATTAAACATATGAGTATGAAATTTTTAACTTACCCTTAAATAAAATATAATAAATGTCGTATTCTTACCGAAGTGGCATGAGAATTAAATAATTTATGAAATAAGATGATTTTGGTGTAAAAACACTCATCTAATGAAATAATGAAATGTGTTAGGGTAATTTTATAATATTATAATATTATTTTTACCTTTATTTACCTGATTTTCCATTAATTATGATAAATAAAATAACTATTCACCAAAAATAAGTTGATCCTACTAGAAAAAATTTTCACACTTATTACAACGATTTATATTTTTTCAAATATTCAATTCATAGAAGTGGCAAAATTTGGTTTAATATTAATCCCACAAATGTGGAGAGAAAACGAGTAAATGAGATGTTCAAATTTGCAATAAGTTTTTATATCTAATTTAAATACAAATATTCATCCAATAACCTACATATTATTAATACATGTATTATTGACCAAGTGTTACATTAAAAATCCATTTTACATATAATAATTATATAAACAAAACATCAGCTTTTTCTACAACATAATATATTTCTCACTTCATAAAAAAATGACTCTTTTCATAAAAATATCAAAAATTAAACAAATATAAATTGTGATACTCAAATTCTAAATAAAAAGCTTAATTTTTTAAGAAGAATTTATAAATTGACAAAAAATAGAGTTAAAAACGGTCCTCCATCATTAAGTGGTAAAACTTCCTTTTAAAAACATTAGTGCTTTTTATGCTTAAAATTATATTTATTATTATTTGATACCTATAAAATTTATTAGAATAATTTTTTTAATAAATATGATTTATCATAATATATTTAGACCAATTCATTCCCACCTACACAATCGCTATTCTATAATTATAACTTAAAATAAAAATATTAACAATATTTTATTTTTCACTATAACTCATTCATACATGAAATGTAAGATTTCAGAGAAACCCATTGTTGCATGTCATGTAAACTATCATAATTTTCATCCCTTTTAAGGTAAAATTAATATCTAATTCCAAAATCTAAATAAAAATGAAAAGGTATTATTCTATATTTACTTGGTATGTTATATTATATTCCCATTTGGAAATTGCATCCTCACTATTTTATTCTCTTATCAAATAAGTGGTGGTATTTTTCCCTCACTGCATTTTTAGACTACCATTATGCCTCTTCGACCATATGGGTTTTCCCTAAACCTGTTATCAGATAAATAACTTTATTCTTCAAGAAATTAGCTCTATGGTCAAGAAATTTAACAGGTTGTTCCCCATAAGAGAGATTCTCTTCTAATTGAACTGCATCTATACTAAATACATGATATGGATGTAACATATTTTTTTTAACAATGAAGTGTGAAAAAATTGTGTATGAGGTATAAAATTAGAGGAAAAGACACTATGTAGAAAACTAATCTAACTTTATCTAGGATTTCATAGGGTCCAATGAACTATGGACTAAGTTTCCCCATCTCACCAAAACACTTCAAAATTTTCTATGGAAATACTATGAGAAAAATATGATCACCTACCTCAAAAGTTAGATACTTTCTTTGATTACCTACATAAATTTTATACATAATGTGAGATATCTCATGTGTCTCTGAATCAACTAAACATTTTTTTGTCATACCCTTTACTGACTTTAGTGCCATAAACCTCCATTCCCCAACATCATCCCAAAAACCTAGTGTCTAACCACACTTTCCATATAATTCCTCAAGTTGTGTCTTATGTATATTAAAAATAAAATAGATATTATAATAAAACTCAATCAATGAAATATATAGATCTTAACATCTGTGGTAATCCATTGTACATGACTATAGAATATCCTCTAATGTATGAATGTTTCATTCTGACATTCCATCAAATTGAGTATTAAAAGTTTTTGAGGAAATTAATTCAATACCAAAAAAATTAAAATGACTATTCCATAAGCTAGAAGTGAACCTGTGATCATGATTAGATACAATAGAGAGAGGAAATCTATGTAACCTAAGTATATTGTTAAGGTACAAATGATAAAGTTGATCTAGAGATATTGTATCAAAAATAGGAAGTAAATGAGAAAATTTATTTAGTCAATCAATAAAAACCGAAATCTCATTGTAACCTAGAGAATTATTTGTTAATCCCATAATGAAATCCCAGTATATATTTTTACATTTCTAATATAGCATTGAAAAAGGATATATAATCCCTTTTAGTAAATTCTTCTCTACTTTAACCTACTGATAAGTCAAAAATATCTTGGTAAATTGATCAATATCTCCAAAAAAATAGAGTAATTTCCTGTACATATAACTTTTATGCTAAAATTCATCAAATCACTTTACAAAGGGCCATGTTCCAAATATAACATGGTTAATGTTACATTAATTTTTATAATCAAAGCATTGGAAACTTAATTTTCTTTTCCAGGATGGTAATGAATTTTGAAATCATAATCCTTGATTAATTCCAACCATCTTATCTGTCTCTTGTTCAATTATTCCTGACTGAATATATACTTAAAACTTTTTAAGATCAGTATATACTTTACATCTTAATCCAAACTGATGATGACTATAAATTTTTAAATAAAAAACAATAGAAGATAATTCAAAATCAAGTATAGGGTAATTTAACCCATTTGGGTTCAACAGACGTGACACATAATAAATTAAGAGATCATTCCGCATTAGTACACAATGATGTCATTTCAAATAAACATCATTATAGACAAAAAAATCACCATTTCTAAAAGTTTGGGACATAACTGGATAATTAATCCATCCTTTTTCAATTTATGAGAATAAAAATCACATTTAATTCCAAATGAACATAAGACCTTCTTGAGTTAACTTAGTTAGTGAGCTAGGTAACTGTGATTTTTTTTTCAAAAAAACTCCGATAAAAGCCTGTTAAACCAAGAAAATGATGAATCTCAGTTATATTTGTGGGACTTTTCCATTATTTAACAAAATTCATTTTAGAAGGATCTAAAGATATGCCATATTTAGAAATAATGTGAGAAAATAAAAAAATATGTTCCTACCAAAATTCACAATTTACGAAATTCCCATATAGTTTATTTTTTGTGGTTTGAAAAACAACCCTTATATGAATTTAATGCTCCTATGTACTTTTCTGAAAATACCCAAATTCAATTAATAAAAACAAACAAAAATTTATCCAATAAATCATGAAATAATCAATTCTTAAGATCCAATAATACAACTGGTGCCTTATTTAATTCAAAGGGAATAACCACAAATTCATAATGGATATATCTTTTATGAAATACAGTCTTCAGAATGTCCGCTTCCTTAAATTTCAACTGATTATAACCCAACCTCAAGTTAAACTTTGAAAAAGATTATGCTCCCGATGGATGATCAAATAAATCATTGATATGAGGAAAAGATTGTTTTTACTAGAAGTGATGTTATTCATGGCTATGTAATCAATAAAAAGTCTCATCAAACAACATTTATTTTTAACATACATGATTGGAGAACCCAATGGCGATGAGATAGGTTGAATGAATCCTTTATCTAATGACTATTGCAATTGGTTATTCAACTCCAAAAGTTCAATTTTATCTATTTGATAACAATATTTTGAAATTGGATTTGCATCAAGAACTATATCAAAATTAAATTCAAATTCATGATCAGGTATAATATCAAACACCACTTTTGAAAAAACATCAAGATACATATTTACCACCAAAACATAATTAATCCAAATAATTCCTTTATTTTCAATAATATGTGAAGGATAATAATCATTTATATATTTTAATATTTTCTCAGCTTCTTGATATATTATCAATGGAAAGGGTTCATTTCTATACACAAACAGAAAATCATTCAGAAAAATAAACTTATTTATCTCTATAATAAATCTTATCATTTTTACTAGAAATCCAATCTATATCCAAAATAACATTAAAATCTACTAAAAGAAATACAAAAAGGTTCTTTGGTAGATTCTTTCCACATACAACAACAGGAATATTAATATAATTTTTTTACCTTAACTCTTACCCCATTTTTTTACCATTATTGATGGATTCATTTCGTGAGGTAAAAATTCCAATTTACAAGAAAATTTCTAAAAAATGAATGAATGTGAATACCCTGAATCAAAATAAAATTAGAATAATCTAATAAGCCAAAAAAAATATCTATTACCACATCATTTTATGGACAAAAATCTTCTAATTCAGAATCAATTGATTTATTCACACCTTTCTACATGTAGTTTTGCTGCTTCCAATAATTTAGGTTCTTCATTAGACACTCAATTTCATAATAACATAAATAATTTCATTAAAAAAAATTTATTGACTATATATTATATATTTTCTTACCACTAGCTTGATCTTTTCAGTGCATTTACGAGCCTTATGCCCAATTTCACCGTAAAAAAATAAATTAAAAAAACTGAAAAGGAATTCCCTAGTGTTTTTTTACCACAATTATATCAAATTGTATACTTATTTTCATTAATATTAGTCTTTTTAGAAAAATTATTTCATATATTCTTCCCCTAGGTATCTTTTCCGGACAGTTTTCCAATAACACATTTTCATCAGCAAACTCCATTTCCACCTTCTCCACACATCAAAGATAATTTTGGTATCTTTTGAAATAATGAGAATCAAAAACCCTTTGGTACTTTTGGTTTAATCTTCTGTAAAAATTATTGTTTTCACTTTCAAGATCCTAAATAAAATTTGGATCCTACATTTCCAATCTAGTGAATTTTTATTCATATGTATCCACTAATTCATCCTCCACCCTTAATTCCAAGAATTGTATTTCCATCTTAAGTTGAACCTCCTTTGGAAACTATTTCTCATGAAACACATTTTTTAATTCATTCCACTCAGGAGAATAAATTTTCACACTTTTCCTGTTATTCTTAACCATTGACCACAATTTAATGACTTAACCTTAAAAATAATAAAATAAAGACTAACATTTTGATTATATAAACACCCCATGCCATGGAAAATCCTTTCTAGTAATATAATTCAACATTTAGTAGTAATAGAGTTAGATGATCCTCTAAATGATGGGGGATGTTGCCTCATGAAATGTTTCACTACTGAAATATTCCCATGTGGATGATCTGGTTGATCTATTGTGTGGATACCACCTGCATTTATAGCCTATTTAAATTGAGTCATCACAACAAAAAACCTATTTAGTTCTGATTCCAACCATCTTAGTTTGATGACTTGGAAGGGTGTTTTCCTATGGATTCCTTCACAGAATATATATTGTGTTTCCTTTATAGAAGACTATTCTGAATAACCATATCCATGATGAAGAAACATTGTAATCATCAAATTATTTATCATTTCAATTTCCCCATTAAGAAAAAAATAATTTATAGATATTCTATTGATAATATACTAACCCATGAAGTTATCTAAACCATCCTTTGATACCAACTGCTAGGTATCATCCTTAAAAATTACATAATCCTGATTTTTATTCCAGAAGTGACATTATTTCACATTGAGGATCCTTTTAGGTTTAGAGTATTATAGAATTTGGCCATAACTATTATACCAGTACTCAAATATTACAAAGTATACAAGTCTTCTAATTATCCATTTTTTTCGAAATATAAAATATTTTTAAACATGAATTATTTTTCTTGATAAAAATATTCATAAAATTCATCTTGAATTATACATTTCTCTTACCCATCCCTATAGATTGTGGAAAACGTTTAAAAAATAATGGATGGGAAAAAATAATATAGTAAGGGATATAAAATAACGAGTTAAACCATTACACCATGAATATATTAAACACATTAAAACACATTCATAAAATTAAAATTTTCACTATAAATCATAATATATTTAGCTTACCTCTTGAAATCATAAAAAACCAATAAAACTCATAGTAATCATAAATCATAAACATAACATGTGGAATCCATATGAATCTTACATTTTAGCTTTCACTACTACACCGTGAGAAACCTTTAGGGTTACCTTTTGAATACCAATCGTGGTATATACCATAAATATATTAGCAGGACCTCAATTAGGTATCATCACTTCATTACACAATCAATTAGAGAGATATAAAGGGATCAAATGTACTTAGTTTATCATGAAACCACATGTACTCACAAAAAAATCCCAAGAACCATAACAAAATCTTAACACATAAACCAAGAAAAAAAGAAAAAATAACATTTCCACTTCAAAATCACTATATATAATTTAATGTTATTGAAATTATAAATCCATTATCAAAAACATTTTCAATACCAAAATACCTAAATAGAAATATATTATTTTTTTCTTCTCAAAAAACTATGTCTTGTAGAGGAAGCTAAATATAATGTAATTGTCTTAGTAGCAGAAATGTTGTTGTCACCATATAACTTAAAAACCTTTATTTACTCATTTAATAATTTAAAAAGATTCGTATAAAAATATTATTTTCTAAAAACTTTGAATTACATTAAAATTCAATACATTTCATAAAATTAGCTGGTGTATAACTTCAAAATAGTCCTCAATGAATGGATATTGAGATGAAGACCCTTACCTCGTGTCTGACTAGTCTTATACATTCTTTAAAATCATGAATAATAATATTAGGTTAATTTATAAATTCTTGATATTATTTTTCAATTTTATTTTGAAATTTATATCAATTATTAAAATTTTATAAAAATTACTTTACTGTTTAAACTCATGTCAGATGATTTTTCAATATTCAATACTTGAGTTAATGATGAATTCAGTATGATTTCAATATTCAAAATGGACAGAATTCAATATTCTATATGATAATATTAATGAAATGATAATCACTTTAATACATAAATAATACTTTAAAATAAAACATTTTAGGTATGGTTATGAAAAATGAATAGTGTTATAATCATGAAGATGCGAGACCATAAGTACACATGTGTAATGTTTCCATTTTTCAATGACCACTATGAAATAAAGGTAATTGTAATTTTATATTTATAAAATGATCATAATATCTTTAACATAATATCAATAATTTTTATATACTTATATATATAAATATATTATACATTTTTTTAGTTATGAAAAAGAAATCACATCGCTTTGTGGAGGTGATAGTTCACACGTACCAACAAACGACACTAAATTTTTTATGTGATTAGAATGATAGAACATAAATGAAATATTATTCTATAAAAATTATAAATATGTCATGAATATCACATATAAACATTAATTTTATCATTATAACTAGTCTTGAGAGACAGTAATTGAAATGAATTATATCAGTTCGTGAAGGTGATAGTTCACATGTACGTAGGAATGATGAATTATTTTCTAATTTAATTGAATTAGAGATGTATATAGGTGATGATATTAACATAAAATAATATATATTTTTTATAATGTGTTTATTATCACATAGTAATTGGATAATATTTTAAATAAGTAGATAAATAAATGAAATAGAAACACTTAAATGAAAACATTACCTTTCATTCGGACAATCACCTTTTTTTAACACATTAAAAGTACTAAGAAGAGTGTTGTGCCTACAATAATGACTCTACAATGTGGTTAGGTATTTTAGGAAAGGTTTTCGGTAGATCATGGCTGATCAAAATAGTTTTTTAAGTTTAATGAATAGAGATGAATGGGTTCCATTTTGTAGGATAGGGGAGGGGAACTATTATAATTATTCAAAGTGACAATTTAATATAAATTCAGATTCAATTTAAAATAGATAGAAACAAAATTATTTAGAATATATGGTTATTTTGGGTATAAATACATTTACCCAACTCAAATTTATACATGCTTTGATTATTTATAATGCTTATCGATTTGGTTTAATCCTCTAAATTCTTACAGTGACATCAAGTAATTAAAATTCTGAGAGTGAATATAATTGAAATTAAATTATAAACAACCAAAAACGAGTCATTAATGACACTTTTAGAATTTCATGAATAATATTTATGATCGATATAGTTTTTTTAATTTTATATAAGTTAATAAAATATTATTTATTTTAAAATCTCATAAATGTTAATTTTGACACTATTCAATAATTGACATTTTAAAATTATCATAACAACTTGATTCCTTTGTAAAAAAAATTCATTAACTCATACCAAACATGTCAAATTCATCCATAAATTTTTTTTATAGTAGAAAATATTTCAAATTATATTTATTTTAATATTATTAATTTCATCAATTTGATTCTTCCTTTAATAAATCTATTATTAAATCATTACTATGTCAAAATTAAATTTAATTGTTTAATGTTTAAAAATTATAAATAAATTATCATGATGTATATAAATATTTTATATTTTAAATTAATTTTTAAATTTGGATGTATATTCTATATAACACTATAATAAAATTATCTACAAGTTTAATATATGTGTTAGAAATTTTTATGTAATCTTTAAATAAAATATAATAAATTTCATATTATTTCCAATGTGGCATAAATGTTATAATTTCTACCTAAGGATTATTTGGGTAGAAAATAAGTGATAAAAGGGATTTATGTCATGTTTTAGGGTAATTTTATAATATTGTAATATTATTTTTATATTTAATTACCTGATTTACCCTTAACAATGGTCAATAAAATACTAAAGTAACTATTCACAAATAATTGTGATGATACTCTTAGAAATATTTTTTTATACTCATTAAAAAAATGTTTATCAATTTTTTAAAATTAAATTCATATATGTGGAAAAATTATGTTTAACAACAATCTTCAGATGTTGTGAGAAGGCAGGTAATAGAGACGTTCAAATTTTCAATAAGTTTTAATATCTAATTTCGATTTAAAAATTAGTCCAATGAGCTATACAATATTAATATATATATTATTTAAATATTTTTAATTTAAAAATTAGTTTATATTATAATAAATTTTAAATGAAAAATCAGTTTTCTAACTACAATATAGTATTTTTCACTTTTCATAAAAAATGAATCTTTTCAGAAACCGAAAAAATATTCTACAAAATTGAATTCTAATACATCACTTTTAAAGAAGATGTTTACTCTGTAAAAAAATTCACAATTTTTAAAAAATAGATTTTAAAAATTTTCTCCATCAATAGGTGGTAAAACAACCATATAAAAATATTAGATCATTTTTATACTTACAATTATATTTATTATTATTTTTATCCTATATAATTTATTAGAAGAAACTAATTTTTTTTAACAATAATGTGTAAAAATATTATAGTCCGTTATATTAATTCCCACCAATACAATATCTAGGTAATAACTATAACATAAAATAACAATATTAAAAATATATCATTTTTTAGTATAACTTAGTCTTACGTACAATGTAAGATTTCTGAAAAACCCATCATTGCGTGTTAGGTACTCTATCAGGAATAATATCCCCTTTAAGGTAAAATAAAAAACAAATTCAAAAATACTAATAAATATCAAGAAGTAATTTTCTATAACAACCTGATATTTTAAAAATAATATTTATAAATTCAAAATTTTATTCAATGTTTTTTTAATTATATTTTTTACATAGAATTTCCCCATTCATTTCAAACACATAAATATATAAAAATATAGTGAACATATATTATTTGACTGAAATGGTTCTTCCCTGAAGGCATAAAATATATCTATGGACCCAAATTTCAATGGAATCTTTTATAATAACCAATTATTGAGGATAAAAATATTATAATGATTAAATTAGAGAGTTACTATCACCTACACCACACTCATTCCACTCTTTAAAATCATTATAGGAAAAATAGAATAAGAATACTTTTTAAAATTTTAAAAACAAAAAATGTTATTCCATAAATCTTCTACAATAGATAATAACTATATTTAAGTTACCTATTAATTAAATGTGATATCACATAGTGGAAAAAAATATTCTTAATAAAATGATAATTATATAATGAAAACTGTAATTCTAGAATTTCTAGAACACAAAATTTAGAATATTTCTATATCTAAACCCTGAAAAAATTATAATAGTATTATTTACCATATAAAGTGATTAAATATCTATATTTAATACATTTTCATATATGTATAACATCACTCTATATGAATGGCTTATCATAGTTTTTTTGTCCCTTTTTATATGAATTTGGCATGATTTTATCATGTATCATAATCAAACATCTTAAAATTTATAAAATAATTGATAATTTAATTATATAAATATAATGGTATTTTGATAATAATTTTACAAAATAGTAAAAAATTGTGTAGAAAATATGGATATCTTTTTAATTAATCAAATATTACTTTCTTAAAATTGGGATATGATCTTTGTTTGTTTTCATATGTGTAAATTTCTAAAACCTTTTTTGTATTTGTGGTTCCATAATTCAATGTAAAATTTTAATTAGTGAATCGATTTTTATAAATGATTCAGTAATTTTATAAATTTTTTTAATATGAATCCTAAAATTATTGTTAATATGTATAACCTCGTGATTTTATATGAATTTACATTGAAATAAAATACAAACTATTCAATAGTTTTCCTTACACCCAACCCCCAGTCTATGTGAGTTGTGATCTAGTAAAACATTATAACATTACAGTTAAATTGGAATCCATGGATAGTAATAAAAACTTTATAAAACATATGTATAATGGGTTTTATTAATGAAAATGTATTTATTAGTTAAAAATAAATAAATAAAAAAATTTCATTAATGTATTTTTGCGTTCAAAAGTAGGGTTTCTACAAAAAATGGTTCTTAATAATTTTTTAAGTAAAAAAGTATAATTAATTTATAATATTGTTAATAATTTTATTTTAAAACATTTAATGAATTTTTAAAATCATCATTTCAATATTATCATTTGTTGAATATTTAGGATTCTTCTATAAAGATTTATTTTATAAGGAATATTAAAAAATACTATTTTTAATTATCTATTATTTTCAATTAAAATTCCCTTAGGTTTTGAATTTTATTATAAGGAAACATGAGTATATTTTAATTATAAAGAATTTAATTAATTACATGTGAATATCAATTATAATTCATATTGGTACTAGTCATTTTTTATTTATAAAAACAAACATTTCTATAAAACTGTTTTATGCGAGCAATGTGTGTTTATCTCAATATTTTAATTTAACCTCTCCTAATGATTTTAAATAAAATTTTTTGAATATATATTTATTTTATTATATTATCATTTATTTTTAGTAATTTACATGGAAATTAATTGATGTAAATTAGGTCTTATGAATAAACATTCATTTTTTTAAAAATGGGTTTTTTGTTGAGTTTTTTGTTCATTATTAGAACAAAATACATCCCTGTATTGAGATTTAATCTAATAAAATGGAATAAGTTTTTATAAATTTTATAATTAAAATATATTATTAGTTTCAAGACAATTTT
Organism: Viscum album; assembly: GCA_963277665.1. Taxonomy (NCBI): domain Eukaryota; kingdom Viridiplantae; phylum Streptophyta; class Magnoliopsida; order Santalales; family Viscaceae; genus Viscum; species Viscum album. The sequence continues at coordinate 707,060,432 of OY728126.1, read as the reverse complement.
TTTGATAGTGAATACTATAAATAATAATTTTTCTACCATGGTTAAGGTTAACAAGAGTTTACCTGGGTGGGTGTTGTAAGCCTTTAGATAAAGGTAAGATTTCTACCAATAACTTTAAATTTATTATTTTTTGAATTTAGTTAATCCTTGTACAATCACACCTTCAAATTACTATCTATTTGGAATCACATTCTATTTAATTTTCCCTTAGATCATTTAAATCATTTATGAAATTACATGCATGCCCCTTGACCAACTTATAAAAGGAACATATTCTTATACATCATTCCCTTCATTTGAGACATATGGTCCACAAAATCATTAAATAAAAAAATTCCTAGAATAAATCAATTCATCCTTAATATTATGATATTCTATATAGACTAATCCTCCATGGATTTTTGATTAAGCTAAAATATGGTTCTCAAAGAATTCATTTATATCTTAACCAAGATCATTCAATTTTATTACTTATTTTAATTCAAATAAAAATGTTGTATAAAAAAACTGGAAGAATAAAGGATCATGAAAATATTTATACATTTTTAATGAGGATTTAATAACCATTTAAGATCTATTTTTAATCTAATGGGAAATGAATTTATTGGTCATGCATATGCATGGACTACCACCACCATATAGTGATATGGCTCATTTTCGACAACCATAATTAACAATTTATTATTATAATAGGTTTCATATATATATATATTATATTTATTTTATATTAATTATTCTATAATGGGGGATTAATTTTAACCTTTCATTTATTCCCTCTATCGAAAAATGAAAATTTCACTCTTGTGTATGTACAAACTACCATCTACATGTAGTGATTTAATTAATTGTTCATTAAAAATTTATATTAATGATTATAAATTTGTATATAAATAATATATATGATATTTATATCATGAATAAAAATATATAAATGATGTGACCAAGCTGAAAAAAATGGAAAATAACCATAGAGTGAAATTATTCATGATAAATGATGCAATTAACACCCAAAAGGTCAATATTATAGAAATATTGATAATAAATGGATGATAATATGTTAAATTAAACCATTTATGGTATTATAAGATTAATTTTTATTAAATTATAGATTTATAATAAATTTAAACGTATTATATAAAAGGCAAGAGTTCTTAAATAGAACGAATGACTTGAGGTAAGGGGTTTTCTTCTCATTTTTTATTCATTGACGCTTGATTTAATGTTATACACCAATTTATTATATCAATTATATATATAATAAAAGAATATTTATTTTATTAATAATAAATTTTCTAATTCACTTTATTTAAATATCCTTGTGATTTTCAATCATCCAAATAATTGTGATTCAAATTTTATGAAAGCGGTAAGGGTTAAATGGTACAATATCATTTTACCTAGATTATTTAAGATTAAATTTCAGATGTGGAAAGTATACTCTCAATTTCTAAAAAATATTATATATTTTATTCTCTTATGATTATTTCTAAAAACTACATGTTTTCATTTAATTTTCATCTATTTATGTACAAGAAATTCTGAAAGTAATTTTTAAGGAAAGTTGATATTATTTCTCTCTTCAGTCAGGAATCCTTTCTTCAATGTATATATTTCATTCAAAAAATTTTCAAGAATGTTTTTACTATCCACAAAATATTATTTCAAGTAATTTTTAATTATTTTTTTAATTTATTTAACATGTTTTACATTTGTTTTTTAATCATTTTCTAAATGTGGTACTATTTACTTTTTATCAAAAATGTTAAATAAATTTTTGGTTTTCACATAAAACCCATGATAGAATATCCCCACCATCATGAACATTATTTTATTTAGAGACTCCATTAAATATTTCATTTTATATTTTTAAAAAATTCTTTTCCATTATTTTTTGTAAAATTTTTTGGATTATAAATAAGAGGATTCAAACTAAAATGTCATTTTCCTTAAGAAATGATCTAATTATATTTTAAAGGAATTTAAATCTATAACAAAAACCATTGTTGTTTCTTATGATCTATTGGGAATATGATACAATTTTACCATATTTATTATTTTTAGGAATGATTTATTATTTTTGTAATGAAATTTTTATAAAAATCATATCTATTTCCCATGACATGAGATGATTATAAGATGGATGTTATACGATTTTCATGTACACATCTATATGTTTTTCATATTTTGATATGTGGTTCATATATAGACCAATTACGGATGGTTAAATTATAAACCATCGTAAGTTGGTCTATTATATCCCTCTAATGCATTAGGTAGAGAATGAAATCTCTTGAGATGATAAAGACTCAAATGGGTAGTGAATCTGGTTCAATAAGGGAAATTGTCCACAACGATAGTCTTGGGAGTGAACCCAATCAATTATAATAATATTGGTAGTGATCCTGGACTATGAAATTTATTTTTAATGCTTATGTGTATACCAAAAACAAATAGCATTTCTTATGATATGTTTCCAAGGATCTTGATTAACTATTTATGATTTCAAACTCATATACTTTAAGTTTTTTTATTTATAAAACATTATACCATGTTTCATTATTATGAAATATTATTTTACGGGCATGATTTTATAATGTTCATATCACATTATCATACCCTTATTTTATCTTATTCTCACTAGCGAACATTTATTAATAACTCATATATTATACCTTAATGATCATATGAGATCACCCTTCCTTTTCTATCTCCTACCCGAGTAAAATAGATTGTTTTAAATATCTTATGTCTATAAAGGGAGATAGTTGTGAAGAAATAATTCTAAATATTTTAGATATTTTACGTAACCATTGTCTATGTATATGGGTTTCCAAATACAATAATCCTCCACTGTCCTCATCATGTATTATTGTTAAATTTATTGAATTTTCATCCAAAATAATGTAATACTTCTGTATAAATAATATAGATCATAGTAGAAGTGGTAAATTATTTAACTAAGTGTATTTATTTTACTTATTAATTTATCCCCTTAATAAAATTTCTTAACTATTATAATATAAGAAAATAAATATATCACATATTGATATGTTAGTATATTTATGATATAATATTTTTCCACCTCATAGTCCATCAAATGTAAAATGAAACCATCATTCTAGGGTATGGAGGGCGATCTCCTCACAAAACAGTGTAATTTTCTCCATCGCCACCTCTTATGTACGGTTTAAATGATGGATAAATTTAATATATATGATATTTATTACATAATTATTATTTTTAAGGTAATATATTATTTAGATACCTACCTTTACATCTATTGGTAAATGACAACGTAGATCGTGCATACATGTTGACTACCCCTACAATGAATCGATGTAATTCATTTTTCATATCCACCTTACTAGGATGGTCATAATGATGGAATTATTTAATTAAATATTTCATTTATAAAATATTTCCTGTCATTGAAAATTAAATTATTTTATAACTTATTTAATATTCTATTAGTTTAAAAATAGAAATGCCAATCATGAATATGTGCGGACTAACATCTTGATGAAAAGGCTTGATTCATTATTAAATACCTCCTTGCATGGTTTGTTTCAAAATTTTACTTAATGTATAAATACAATAATTATAAATGTTTTATATTTTTACAGTTAATTAAAACACAAACCCACTTTACAAGTTTAGTACACTACTACTATTTTAGGTTTATAAACTCAAAATCATAAAAAAGGATATGAAGAATGTAAAGAATTAACAAAGATTTATTATTCTATAATATATATAGAATGCACATGACATTTTGAACATTAGGTAAGGGAAATGTTACCTTAAACGCCATTATTAATGTTTTAAATATTTAGAATTAAATATTTACTCCATTTTAATATTTCTAAAATTACAATTTATGAATGTATTATATTGATATAAATAAATTTTAATGGTGTTTTTTTGACTCAATTGACAATATTTCAACAGTTGTTAAAATAAATATATATATATATTTTATAAAAAATGTTTTGAAATTGTTTATAAAGGGAAAATAATATGGTTTATTTTAATAAATAAGACATCAAATTCTATTCCTGTACCAAAAATGATATAGTTTATTTGGATTCATTATAAGATACCACATATTTTTCAAATGAAAACCCTTAATTGTTTAGTTATGGGTATTTTTGTTTGGAAAATGGTGTTTTTAAAGAAAGGGATATATCAATATCTGAAAATATATTACCCATGGTTTTAAGTTATATTTTGATGATTTTGATTATGGTGATGAAATAATTTTTGTGATTAATATATATTATAGCCATTATATTTTATTTTTTATGGTTAGTGAGTCTGTTACAGCTCTTTAATGCATTCAGTATTTATTATGTTCTTAAGTTATATTTTTTAGTTGAATGTGAATGTTGTCCCATTTGTATGGTTTTTTGTTAGGGTGCTATGAAGATGATGTCCCATGTTTCGTATATGAAATTCTAATACAAACTAATGGATTTCCATGAAAATAATTTGATTTCACGACGTAAGATAATGATCAATTATTTTAAAGGGAAGATTATTCCCTTTTAGGGTAAAATTGTATGTTAAAAAAAATGTTTTTTCATGGGTTGTCATGTTTTTTATGAATCCCTCATGATTATTATTTTCTATTAATGTGTTTTAGAAAAACATTGTGCCATAAATCTTATTTTTAGGTATGAAAATTAGTATTAGAGTTAAATTTTTTTATGGTAAAAGAAAAATCTCTTATATGATATCTTGATTTTGAGAAATAGTAATGAGCATATTTTATTCAATTTATGTGTCCCTTCGTGAAATTTTTATACCTATATTACATTATCAAATGTTTTTAAGGTGTTTAAGGATGAGTATGAGTAGAAATGAAGTCATGTTGAAAATCATTATTATTTTTCATTGAATGATTTTTAATATTTTGAAATAATTATATTAGGAAAAAATCGATACCCTGTGGAAGTGTCTAATTTCTAATATATGGGTTTATTATATAAGAGTTATGAAATTATCATTTCAAAATATATAAATTAAAAGGACCATGAAAATTCACGAAAATGATTTCTTGTTTAAAAATTAAATTATAGATAAAAAAATAATCAAGTAATTATAATTGGTATCATAGAAGGGTTTATATAATTTAGAGGGTAAAGTAATGTCAGTATTTAACCAAAGATGATTTTAATTTATTGTTTTAAAGATATATATTTTTGTTATTTTCATTTTTATTCTTCTAAACTATGTCTGATATGGATGGTTTTCCAATGAAGAAATATGGAATATGTAGTAGGAAGTTTCCATGAAGATAATATCCTTCCAAATTTGCAACCTAAAATGGTTTTAATTTTAAAAAATATGTGTTTAATTTAGTATATTTTTGGATTTTGTATATTAATGGTGATGGTACCCAAGTTAGAGAGAAAACATGTTCACTTGAAAGGAGCCTGTCCATTATAGATCATTTTAAGAAACAACACCATAAAAAATAAGGGTATCATCTGACCTTCTGATCTCTAAATAGTGGGTTAAATCCATGGATATGATATTAAAATTCTTGGGACATTCTGATCATAAAAAATATAAATCTATATTTTTATTATTTTGTAGGTTAAATTGACTAGTTGTTGTAAATGGTGATGAATATCGGGGAAAGAGAAGTGATTTATCCCTTATAATGGGATGAATATAGAATTATTTTCCTTCACAGATATTTTCCAATGACTCTTTTTAATGGGATCAAATTTCTTTTAATTTATGTAGAAGGAGGAAGATTCAATATTTTTTATGTTGAAAAATTACAAGATTCATAAGGTACACACTAAATGGTATTCGAGATCAGGATTGTAAAATTACTCATTTTTATTCACGATTGAAGATGTTATATTGAAGGGAAATAGATTAGGATTAATTTTAAATTTAGGATAAACTTTTTAGATTTAAAAATAAGGAATAAATAATTTTTTTCCAAGGACCATGTGCTCTATGAAAAAAAGTATAAAAATTGGTCCAAATGGTATAAAATGAAGAATCATTCATAAAATAATTTCAAAATTAATATAATCATGTTTTTTGTATTTCTGTAAGTGTGGTAAAAAGGAAGATAGAGAATAACATATAAAATATTGGAAGTGAATTTGATGTGGTTAACAAAAAATCCTGGTCTAGAAGCCACTCGATAGGGGCCCTTACTCGGTCCTCTACAAGACCTCAAGTGATCCTCACTGAATTCCAAAGTCTAAAAACTAGAAAAACTAGTTATAAGTAAGTATCATGGGGTGGTTATACAACCTATATACTAGTACGTAATAGAATAAAATAAATAAATAAACACCATTATGATAAATTGAATGTAGAAGTAATAAGTATAAAAATACTGATAATGAATTAAATACAATAATTTCTCTAAAAACAATGTAATACATACAATATATGACCTCCGAATGAGACGATAAAATATACAAACAAACATTAAATAAATAGAGATGATTACTCGACGACTTCACCAAGACTCAAATCATTCTGATATCCTAATATCATATGATATGTTCACTTGATCAAGCTATCTCAAGGTATATCCCAAACCTACTCCAGCAATAACGATGTGTGAGATGCTCGAGTACCCATGTTCAATGGAATATTTTGTAGGGTTTGAGTAAAAAAATACATAGGGAACTATCAAAATTGTCCCATACAAACTGAAATATTATGTATCATGATCACGTGAGATAATAAAATAAATAAAAAAATAGGTAAAAAATAAATACATTTAACCAAAAATACATATTTTCCCTAATGTTGGAAGTATTTTCACAAATATTGATGACCATTTAAACCCACATACCAAGAAATATCCTTTTCGATCCCTAGGCTTATGAATTAGAGCGACCAAATATTATTCCTCTAGTTCTGAGGTGTCTCTGATTTTGTCACAATATCATGAAAACCATATAAATACTATATCCTAGAATAATTAAGAATCCCACAATATTATGATCAAATTGCTAACTACTCTTTATGAATAGGTTCATTGATTGATCCCAAGAATTCTAGTAATCCCCTTAAAATCTATGTATTAATAATGGATGAAGGTGATTCCAGGTATCCCCAGAAATTAAGAAATAAAATTCATCCCTCTAGTGACCATGCAAAACTACCAGACCCTATGCATCTTTGGTATCCTAATCAAGATCAAGTAAAATCATTATGCTCAACTAGCCGGATCTATGGTATGACATAGAAATATCATAGTGTCAATATCATTATAAAATAATCCACTATGAATATTTGAATAGATCCTAGAAATTCTAGGCATCCTAGTTATAGAAAACCAAGCATAACATACATGGATGTTAAAATATTTGAGATGAAAATTGATATCATTAAAAAATACATTCCTAAGTGATGTAATAGTTTAGTGTCAGTTGTAACTTGAAAAATAATCTTCTAAATTAGATAAATATATTCAACATCACCCTTGAAGATGTTGCACTTTAATACATATAATTTAAAACCTTCTTCATAACCTGGGGAAGAAACATAATAAAGGGATGAGATCATATGATCATTAAGGGTAATTAAGGGATTTTTTAAGCATAAAATGAGCATAAGGTTATGAGAACATGATCATAAAAATACAAGATCATACTATACATATTAGATATCATAATCATGAGTCATGGAATAAATATTGGTAGTTCATAAGAAATGAATTATAAGGGTTATAAATCATCATTAGTTAATCACGGACCATAATTTCATGTCTAATATGTGCAGAACCATTATAATTATTTAAATCCATTTCCCATGTAAATGTTAACTACCAAGAAAATCAACACAGTGGATCAGGATGCACGTGGTCCCCTATTTTTATCTGGACACACATGTTTCCCATAGTGTATTAGGAAAAACCTATTTACCATATTAAATCAGGACACACATGTTTTCCATTTTGGTTCATAACATAACTTATTTCCCATTTTGGATCAGGAGACAACATTTTTCCCATTTTCAATTAGTGAACACCTATTTCCCCTTGTGGATCAATCCCATTAACTTTTTTTATAATCATTATCTCATGAGATATAAAACATTAACTAATTAATTAGAGAAATATATTAGTCCCACCCGCCACATAATAAAATAATACATATGTGTTACACAATATAATAAAACATTCATCATATCATGACCCATAAAATGAGATGGGTTTCATAAATGTCATATCATAACCACTGAAATCAAATGGGTACCATAAAAAATTCATCATATCAAAACCTATAGAAAATAGATAGGTTTGATAATAATTTCATCATATAATAACCTATGAAAGGAATTTGGTTTAATAAGAATTTATCATGGTATGACCAATGGAAGTGAAATAGGTTTCATAAAAGTCATTTCATCAAAATCATGAACCATTCATAGATAGAATAAGAATTGTAACATGGGATCGTAACCCCTATATGTCATGAGGGACAAAAAATGTTTTATTATATGGAAAATAATTTTTAAATTGTAATTAAAAAAAATTATTTAGGAAATTTACATTCCTCCAGAAAAAATAATTTTAAAATCATAAAAAAATTTGATAAACTTTTTATTTGAATATAACCTTGAAAACTTATAAATAAATATTGAATTTTTTTGAAAAGTTTTTTATGTGAAGTCTTATAAAGAATGATTGAAAATAAGTTTGAAATAATTTTTATTTTAATTTTTTTAAACATATAAATAAATCATTAAAACACATAAAATTCTTTCTAATCATATATCATTTTAAAAATTATTTTTGGAAAACATGGTTTTCAAAGAACACAGATTTTTACATAAGAGAGAGATAAAGTCATATTTTTATAAAGACAATTTCTTAGAATACATAAATACCTGATAGTGTGAAAATGGTAACAACACATGAATATACCATGAATAACTTGATTATAATGAAATTAATGAGTTTGCTTGACATATGGATCACATGATTTCAACAACAGTAGCATAATCCTAATGAATCCTGATAAATAATGAGATCATCGTAAAAAACTATTACCACTTTGGTAACATTGAATCGTAATAAAAATTATATATTAAAATTAAATGAATTTTAAAATACAATTAAAGAAGGATATTCCTTTTATAACATGTCAAAGGGCAGTATATACAACCATAAAAGATATAGGTGTATAACATGACATGTAGCTCAAAAAGACAAATTGAGAGAATAATTATTTTACCAATTTGGAAACTTTTGAACCATAATCCCTATGAATAATGGTTATAAAATGGATATGTAAATACTGATAAATTTAAATATAAAAATAATAGAATACCTTAATGGTTATTATATACAACACACAAAATAAATGAGTGTTCAATAAGGAATATGTTTCATAGAAATAAAAGTGAGATGATAAAACCCGTTTCACAAGTCTTGAATTTAATTGTACCCATTCAAAAATTTTGTGAAATATTTATATGATTATTATAATTCTAACTACAAAATATATTATCATTTATCATTCCATATAAGATTTGATATTGGCTTTATATTACACATTTATTAACAATTCTGTGTTTAATTTATGTTTAGGTTAACAATTGCTTGGTTTTTTGTACATGATTTGAATTTTTATTTGTGGTCCTTTTACATAGATCATGTTTTAATTATTTCAGGAATGTAAAAAATTGTATAAATATAACATATATTCAGAATATATGAATTTATAATAATCTTAAAAATATATAAATAAAAAATGTAATAGATCATTCATGTAGACGGTTGGTCAAACGTACGCATGAACATAATTTCCATTTTATCATCGCATTGATTGAAATAAGGTAAATGATGTGTATATATATATATATTATCCTTAAATACGAATTTTTATTTCATATATATATATATATATATTTATCATATAATTTTACTAAACCCATCCTTAAAACAATCCATGTGATATGTCAATGAATCACCTCGCTTTGAGGAGGCGACAAACCAAACATCAAAAAAAATTATCATATTTCAAGAAAATATAATGTTTGAATGTATTATTTGTTAAATATTTCCAAAAGTATAAGTACATCTTATATATATTTAAATACATTATTTAAATTATAATTCTCAACCATGAGAGGTGGAAAAAGAGAAACCAATAATATCATTTCGTGAGGGAGTAGCTAGCCGTACACACGAATGGTATATTTGTTACCCATTTTATTGATTTGTGTGTAGGTGTAGTTATAACAATTATAATGAAAACATAATAGTATATTTATGAAACATTTGTTATTATAAAATAATGGAATAAAAAAAAATTGGTGATAGATAATGAAAATAAAACAAAAGTGCTTGTGGACGGATGTTACCTCTTCTTTTACTAAATCCTCTTGGTTTTCACCAAAGAGATTCTTTGGTTTGATTTATCCAAAAATTTATGCATCAATGTTGATACAAGGTATTTTAGGATCTTATTTTAGATGGTTTTTGAGGAGTTGATGTGGGTTCAATGGTGAATGTAAGAAGAATATTGAATGCCTTTTTATAGAGGAGGAGAAGTGACATTCTTATAAATACCAAAAGGTAAACAAATATTGGGAGTTCTATCATACATTATATTCATAAAAATTTTACAAATAATGGATTAGATCTTAATATAATCTTTAAAAACCTAAAAAAATTAGTTCAATTTTATAATTTTTTTCCATAACAACTATATTTACCCAATTTTATCATTTTTGGATTTATTAAAGAATTTAATTTTCTAAACATTGTAATTTGACCATTAAAACTAAATTAAAGTGAGATTTATTATAAAATACAGACCCAATAGATCATAATTATAATATATAATTTTAAAAAATTAAAGACCATGTGTGGTTTAAATTAATTTTAAAACCAATGCATGTAATACAAAAAAATGCATTTAACCCGAACCATGATAACAATGATTTTTAAATTTAATGGTTAATAAGTTCATTAAAAAATAAAAATTTCTCCATTAATAGAAAATAATTTATATTTATTAAAAATTAAAAATAATTGTACAAATATATTATTTTTAGTAAATTTTAATTCTTTTAATGAAATATCATTTATTTTAGTTAAATTTTAACTAAAAAATTACATCAATTGGAACTATATGAGATGTTAATCTAAATAAATAACATATAAAAATAAAATATCAATTAATATAATGAAAAAAAATCATTTACCATCCAAAATAACTTGTACATCCAAACCAATGTTATTTCCATATATCAAGGCTTTATAAATGTTAATAGTACGAAATGTTCCTTTTTTTCTTTTTTACATACATAACTTATTTATAGGTCACATTTAAGGACTGATATCCCAATAACACTTAATAATATATATTAAGTCGTTTCAGGTCTACATATGTCTATAAAATGTGTGGTTTATGAGTGTCTGGTCATTTATACACCTTTTATTCCAATTTTAATCATTAACTAATCATATTCATAGCTTAATCATTGTAATTAATTTTACATGTTTTCACTAATCATTTTGGTCAAATAATTAATTAGATATTAATATAAATAAAATATAATAATTAGTATAAATACATATATCAATTATTTAAAATTAAATTATATATTGTTTCTAAAATAATTTAAATGCAATCCCCCAGATGCTGTGAGATTGTGGGGTTTTAAGGATAAATGTTCAAATGTTTGAATTTTTTTACATCTAATTTCAATGTCAAATTGGTTATAATCATATAAATTGGATTAACTTTTGTAAAATTCATCCAATTACACTAGAAAGTCAAAATTGAAATACTATTTAACTATATAAATAAATTATATATAAAAATAGTTATCAATTAAAATTCAGAATTTTTCACAATTCATCAAAAAATAAAATATTTCAGAAACATATGAAAAATTCAACCTAAGATAATTTTTAAATTAGGAATTCAAATATTTTTTTTTATTTTATCTTATTAAATTTCAAAACTTTTCTAAAATTAATTTTATTATTATTTGAATAAGGACATAAAAAGTAGCTAATTTGAGAAAATAGTGTTTCCAAACATATAACGACTTTACCAAAAATTATATGTTTTATCAGTAATATTTTTTCATTTATAAAACCATTATAAATAATATTTAAAAATTATTTATTAATATTTATAATAATATTTTTGATGGATATGTTATAACAAATTTTTTAAATAATTTTAATAATATAATATTGTTTCGTAAAAACTCAATATAACATTTAACATAAGGAAGTCGTTGTTGTGTGTAGGGAAATATTATATTGGGGTAGCCTATAAAAAATCCAATCTTGGTATTTCATAAAAAAAAAATTGATTATTTCATAAAACAAAATATATATTCAGTGTTTCATAAAATGTAAAATATTTAAAAGTCATATTTATTAGATGGGAAATTTCACAAAATATTAGGCCATTATATTCTACCCCGTAAAAGTGAATTTCTCAATTGAAATTCATCTTGGTTATAAAATGATTACTACTTTAATGATTACATTATAGAAACCCACATCATAAAAATAAAAACAAAAAATTTACTTAAAAAGGGAATATTTGAAACAGAACAGTTACTCTAAGAAACTCATAACTGGGTTTCCACATATGAGAACATATGTGGAAAGTGAAAATGTAGACATGGAAAAGAAATCTAACTATAAAGTTATGATGGAGAGTGATAGAGATCATGGTTAGGAGAAATTTAACAATCAAAAATAAAAAAACCCAAATAGGATTTAAAAAGGTCATTTAAATGATAAAAAATTATGTAGAAATACTTCATTTTATTTCAAGACCATTTCATGAAGTATAAGAATATTCATAAGAAGATATACATACTTTATTTCAGAACAATATCATCCTTTATTGTGCCTTGATCAAATCCTACTTCATCTCTTATTCTAATAAATGAATGTGGATATTTTATTCTTTAAGTACAAACAGATAATGCGGTAAAATGATCAGTCATTCTATGTATCTTTAGTTTGAATCATAACAAAAATGATAGAAAAAGTTATTCAATATTCATTAATCATCATATGGTGAGATAGTACTATAATATCTAAAACCTCATATGATTTTAAACTTAAACCATTCAAAAAATGGTAAACCATATAACCCTTATAAATGAAGAAAGTTAAAAAACTTATAAATATGTTTACTAAATTTCTCAAGAACAACATAGAATTTAGTTTTCATATATAATAAAGTTTATATTATTGTTCAGATAAAAAACATGTGAATACCTTTATTATTTATTCTCTTGAAACATAATAATAATATTAATTACCATTAATACTTATTGAAAACATGCATGCTTCCTTATTCCAAATATTATTGGACATTTCCATAAATCCAAAAAGTTGTAAACATCTTCCATGATAAAAAAACCAATTTTTTTAACAAATACTTAATTAATTCCATGGTAATTATTACCATCCAATTTACTCATTCATATCCAACATATCCTTATAAAAAAATAATTATCTGAACATCAACAAAAATTATGTGTTATCTTCCCTATAATATTATGTTTCCCATAAATATAACTTTTCTATTAAAAAATTTTTATAGTCCATAATAACTGTTCAATATATTCTTGGAAATACTTAGTGAAAAAATAAACTGAGAAATCATTATAAATTTTACAATTCATAATTTTTGAATCTAAATACATAAAGAGGTTGATTATTCCACTTCATACTTAAGGCATTGACAAGGATACCTCATCCTATTATGTATGAACTATTTACATTCACATTAAACATATAGTATCATCATCATTAACTATATAACAATTACTCAAACCACCTTTCTGATTCTCTTTTTCAGCATTCCACTTAGGATATTGATTTTCATAAGGCCCATTCTTTCCACATTTAAATAATTCAACCATTGATGATAACATATGGAGGCCATTATTATCATCCATGACGTTAACGTAACTCTTACTTTTTCCTTTAGAGTTAATTGATTTATTTTCATCTTTTCCAAAGGGAAAACATCTTCTTTTTCATCTAAGACATTCACCTGGGTGATTCTTTCAACATTCTTAATACAAATGGAATTGAATATTCATTCCTCCATGGTCTCCATTGACTGAACACTTAGTGAAATATTTCATTATATTATTTGGTGAGTCTGATCGTTGGTAATAGTACACACTATTAATAATATTAAATGAAAAATGATTAGGAATGATCAAAAAATCCTTCAATCTATTGATCATCCCTTCTTACTACTCATCAAAAAATTGTCTATTACATTCGACGTTAGCCCTATTCTTTCTGGTTATTTCCACTGACTAAACCAGAAATCATAGTGTGAGAAACACTTGTTGTAGTGAAAAAGTAAATAATCATGACAAATAAATTATAATATTTTTAAATTATTACATCATATCTTAAATCAATGAATTAGTAGACTTATCCTTAGATACATCCATAGAAATATTCTTAGAAATATTCCTAGAGATCTCACTAATTTTTTTTCATCCTAGTTTCCAAAGCTTGACTAAACCTTTCCTTTGACAACAACTATAGTGACCCAAGCTTAACATACATGGATATTATATCATTTAGAATAATTCTCAGAGCATTATAAAAATCCATGCCTGAGGACCATAATTTTTTATTATCTTTGAATACATGGAAACATAATCATTTAATTTGGATATAGATCTTCATCACCTGCCATGATGATATCCTTCTTTAGTACTCAATCATAAGACTCATATTCGTTACATGGGGAAAGAAAACATAACAAATGGGTGTGATTAGATTCTCTGTAAAGGTAAAAAAAATTCTCTATGTAAGAATAAAATGACCCTAAGGGTATGAGAACAAGATCATAAAAATATAAGATCATAAACTGCATACTAGAGATCATAATCATTATTCCATGTATTAGTTTTTTTAAAAAGAACAACATGTAGACCGTGTGACAACCTGTCACATCAGACAAAGCTGCGAGAATCAAACACACAACCAAAGTGAGATTATGATTTATCGCCTACCATTGGACTATGTAATGTCCTGGATTAGTATGAATAATTATTTTTAGTTAAATGGTATTTTTTATCAATAATATGATGATTTTGGGAACTTTTGTTTTATCAAATGTATATCATTAGTATAGTAAAATGAATTGAGGATTAACTAATGATGGTAATTTACGAAGTTGTTTGCTCTTTGAGGAACATTATATGCCTAAAAATAAAATGCATTGAGATTTCATTTGTCTAATAATGGATAAAATTTTATTTTGGAATAATATATGTCTTTATTGTGGACATATGGTGATTTGTTTTTTATATGAAAATTATTAACCTATCATAGAGAATATGTCCTTAGGTTAATTACTTTTCAGTATGAGTCTGTAAGAGTATGAAATTTTATTTGGAGATAAATGTTATTATTTTTGTTAAATAATATGTAATAAAATCCTTCTATGTTTTTGGTTTCAATATTTTTTGGATTATTTTTAATATTTTTTAGGAAAATTTTGTATTGAATGGTATTTTTTTAAATTTGGGTATTTTCTATTAAATTTTGAATATTAAGTGTATTATTTATTTTTATAAATGATTATCTTTTTTGGGGGTTATCTGATATTATACTAACTATTTTATGTTTGGATATGGTTTAAAGACATGGGAAATATATATTTCATGTTTTGATGTTTATGTGAATCTCTAGAAGTAGATTTTATCACATCTAGTGTGACCATGTTTTCTTGAATACTCATCATTTGGATAAAATATATGTTTTTGGTAGAAACATATTAAAGGAAGAAACTCTACTTGAAAAGTAAGTATATTTTGTTGTTTTCTTAGTCAATATCCTAAATAAATTCTCTAATATTTCCAAAGGGAATATAAAACTAAAAGATGTTGTCTGGTTACTTTTCCTACTGGGGAATCAAAGATAACTTAACCAATCACTTATCTGTGGTTTTATTTTTGTTAAATTTTTCTGGGTCATGTTTCTTAACACTCTCCAATAGAACATGACAATTAGTTTCTCTTATAAATACATGTTTTCATATATGGAATCATAATATGTGTTATCTCAGCTGACCATTGTACTTTTCATTCTTTCTTTCAATGTAAGAGTTTTATTTACTCTTTTTCCAATGTGGGATTTTTAATGAATTTTTTAGCCCAAAGGTTGAAGTATTTAACATCCAAGGATAGTAAAGAATATTAAATTTTTACTTTTATTAATATTTTTATTATATATTAATTGTACATTAAAAGGTATTTCTATGTTTGATGGCTTAACCGACACCCAAAAATTGGTTTCTCTGAAATCTCATATTCCACCCAATGTTTAGTCATACTGAAAATGAATAATATACTATTATTTTAAATGGTAGTCAACGACTAGAAATTTTATTGGAGGGAATGAATAGAACTAACTAAAATATGATTCTACTTATTTTAAATATATTTACATTTATCTATAAAACAATATAGGCTTAAAAAAATTTGTATCCAATTTTAAGTATTAAATACCCTAATATTCATTAATAAGATGATTTACTCCCTTTTAATAGAGAAATACATTTAAATATTGTTTTTTTCTCCTCTATTTATTCCATTTGAAAAAATATATTTCTATTTATAGTGAAGAATCAAAATTTACTTTGGGAAAATTTTTGTATTTTTTAGATAAAGTTCATTTTTTATTTATAATGTAAAGTACTTCATTTTAATTCAAACAAAATTTTATCTTTTTTATTGATATAGTTACATTGTTCATTTAATTGGTATTAAATTTTAATTGGATTATATTTTTCCATTTAATCCAATTTAGGCCTTTTATGTGTTGTCACATTGAAATTTAAGATAAACAAGTTTAAATCATTAAAATTTATTATTTCTTAAAACATGTTTTTTGGTTTTGACAACGAGAATTAATTTTAAATTAATTTCGAAAACTTTTGTGTTTTGAATTTTCAAAAATGGATTCAATATTTGGAATCAATAGGTCCAAATTTTTTAAATATTTAATACTTTTTTACGACATTATGAATACTATCTTCCGGAAATATTTTATTTATCATTGTAAAATGGTAAATCTGATAAATAAGGTTAATGAATTATATTATGTTATTATTAAATTACACTAACATGTGTCCTAATATTACTGGATGATACAAGTCCGACCAAGGGAATCCATGGGACAATTTTGGGACCACATGGAGCCACTTGTATGTTAGAATGATAATTTATAAAAATTGATTTAATGTTAATGAAATTTTAACATAATCTTATAACTTTTTGTAAATCAGATTTTATATGGGGTCATATATGATATATCATAAAAATAAAGAGTAATTGGAGATATATAAATTATTCATAAATAAGGGTATTTTATTTTAATTTTTAGATATTAAATAAATAAATTTAATTATTACACAATGGTGATGCCGTAATTACATCATTAATAAAATATTCAAGAAAATTGTATTTTAAATATTAAAAAAATTAATTTCGAACCTTTTTATGGAATCCTAAAATTTTAGGGATAATAATTACATGTTATATTTTAATTAATGATGTTTATTTTAATGAATAAAGATGTTATTTTTTACAATGTCTTATTATGAATAGTTTATAAATTGACATAAATGAGTTTTTAAAACAATTAATATATTATTAAATGATAAATTAATACATACAATCTATGATTCGTCCAGCTGACATATATGATGTTAAAAGTTTCATTAATGATCCATTTCGAGTTGCATGGTGTTTTAAAGTAAATATATTAACCATATAGTATGAATATACAAGAAGAAATGGAAAAATTTAAATTAGTTATCTAAGGGTTAATGCCAAAAGAAAAGGTTAATTTTTTGACCTAAACTTATTTAAAACCCTTTGGATAAAAGGATTTAGAACCTAAATCATCTTATCATATAATTAAAAGAATTTGGGACCTTTTGAAACAAAAAATAATATTATTATAAAATAATACATTCAAACATTCCTAAAGAGCCCATCCTCTCTCTTATAACTTCTACCACTTATAACCCATTACTCACACCTCTCAAGAAACATGGCTCATCCAAAATATTTCCAAATTATCTCCCAAAATATCTCTATTCCTCCTAGAATCCTTACCCAAGGCATAAGGCAATTCAAGAGTGCCCTTTGGCTCAAATCACAAAAAGTTAACCTATTTGAGGTAACGTCTTCTCTCATGTTTCTTTACTTTATTTTTCCTTCTCCACTCCCTATGATCATATTATTATTTTTTATGAAAAAAATGTTTCCTAAATATACTAGGTTTCCTTTATGTTAATTATTTGAAGTAAACTTACACACACCTCCATATAGTTGATAAGAATGTATTGTTTCTGCCTAAGGTGAACTGTTGCCTCACGAAACGATACTTGTTCGATCTTCCCCTACCACCTCCCATGATGGCCATTATGATGAAAATGTAATTATTTATGATATTTATTTTATTTATTTTATCTTTTATATTAATTAATTATCATTTTGAACATTATTTTACCATTTTCATGTTGTATAAATAAGATAATTTTCTTTTGAGGATATGTAGACCACTGCCCCCTCAAAGTTAAATAACATGTTCATACCATACATGGAACATATAATGGATAGTGTTAATGAAATTATGTAACATATATAACATATTATATAACACTGTAATAATAATATTCCTATGTGTCATTTGGTTTTCATTCCTTTAAGAATGACAAAATGAAATGAAAGTAGTGTTCATATATACATACTGCTTACCATCTTCATGAACGGTGCATTTAATTTTCACATATCCAAATGATATAGATTATTATAAATAATGATATAATGGATATATATGATATACATGATATTTAAATCATGCATAAATTTTTTTAGATAATTAACTTTTAACCACATGGAAAATTTGTAATTAGAACAAGTCCATTTTTTAATCAAGTTTCGAACATCGACCCAATGTCTGATATGAACTCAAATAATTAACTAATCATTGTATAATGGTAGTAAGTGATAAAAAAGGAATAATAGAAATTAAATAATTTTTTAATAATGTATAAATTAACTTAATTTTATTATTTAGGAAGAATAAGGAATATATGTGATGAGTCATGCTCAATGTAAGGGAACTATTTTACTAAATTCCCATTATTGGGGTTGATATTCTACTTCTTCATTCTTTCATTTTATGGTTATATGAGAAATGAATTTTTATATCATATATAGTATTTTTAATTTATTTTTTTGGATTTATGGTTAATACACCTATTAAATATATTTGATTAACAAAATGAACTTCGTAACGGAACCTTTCATCCTCCTCTTTTAGTAAGAGACTTCATTTAGGTTATGTCTTTTAATTTACATTTTATTAAGTTGGGATATTCTATTCTATATAATTATTTATTTACAATTTATTTCTATGTAAATATATTCCTATTTCTCTGTCATTAATGCATTTTATGAATTTTTTTGTCACGCCGTTAAGCTGCCAAATTTTTATAAGGGAACTTCTTAAACAAATTTTAAGTATTTGGGTTATACATGTAATTATATATTATGTCATGATATGAATATTTTGGAATGAAATCTGATTTTATTACACATAATATCCACATATATTGGGTTTATTTATATTTTTCACAAATAATTATGTCATTTATTTATCCTTAATCTTTTTATACAATCTTTGTAAGGGACTACGTCTCAATCTACTTTAATTGAGGAATATATTGATATTGTGCAACATAATTACCCCAAAAGGTGTATATACAACCCTTTTGACAATTTATATCCTAAATATCTATATTATCCTGGTATTTATTGTTTTCATTGATTTTATTCATTAAGGATTTTAATTTAAGAGTTTCTCAAGTGGTAAAGGATTATCTATCTAAAACATCGTTTTATATGATTTTGTTATTTAATATTCTAAATACTTCTCTTTATTATCCCTGTTTTAGAAATATTTTAAGGATTTATTTATATGGACATGATTTTTTTAATGATTAAATTCATTTCAAATGTTTCAGATTGGTATGGGTCATATTGATTCAAAATTCTTATTTTTGAATGTTTTAAATGAATTGAATATGTCATTATATGGAACTGATATCTTGTGAGTACATTAAGGAAATGTTATATTTCAATTATTATTGTTTTATGTGTTATGAATATATTATGGTTCTTGTGAAATTTTTATGGATATATGTCGGTCCATGATAATTGTAGGGTGGGTGATCTTGAGATAGCTGTCAAATTCATTGGGTAATGTGACAGAGGTAAATGTTAATGTTTCTCATAATAGATTTATGGAATATAAAATGATGGATATTATAAATGTAACACCTTATATAGCTATGAATGATACAATTTAAGTATGTTATGGATTCCATAAGATACCTTTTTTGATTATGATTTCTATGTGTTATTAAAAAATCTTATGATTTTATAAGATATGTTGTTTTTTATGGTTTGATGGAATAATGTTTTATTTCATTATTCTATAACCCTTACTGACCTTTTTATGCTCATCCAATGTTTTTTAAATGATTATAATAAGTTATAAGGAAGTGTAAGATAAAATATTAATTCATGAATATTTACATAAAGAAAAATAATTATTTTTTTATTTTAAGAGTTCTTATTTAATGAAAACAATGGTTAATTCATAGAATTTTCTACTTTGTAACATTAGTGATGTAATAGTTATGGCTTTATTCTCAAAAACTCTATTCCTGGAAAGATCCTCTTGGTAATTTATTAACGTAATTGAAGATTATGTAATGTGTAAGGCTAGGTAATTTTAAAAGGATTTGTTTTCAATGTCACCATCCATTGAGGATGATGAAGTTGAATCATCAAATCCATAAGTAATAGTTCTATAAATAAATGAATATTTCAAATGATATCATTATAAATTACATCATGAATATTTGGAAGATAAAATTAACCTTAATACCATGGGGTGGATCAAAACATAGACTATATCGTGTTTTACGAATCTATAGGAGGGGTTTTATTATAATAATAGATAAAAAATAATGTCAAATTCAAAAATAAGCACATGATGAAGATAATTTTACTCGATAAAAGTGTTGAAGTCTATGAATAAGGTGTGTGTAATGATAATCAAATGCGGTCATTGAAAATATGTTAACTCCAAGTGATAGATTTCAATTCTCGGTTATATATTTAGATAAATAATGTTAAATAATATTTGTATAAATCTATTTCCAAAAAAATATGTTGAAATTATACATCATTCTTTCCCATAGTTATGTAAATGAAATTAATGAATCAAGGTGGAGTAAATAAAACTCAATTAATAAAATAATAGAGTAATTATTCAAATTGAGTGAAATTCCATAAAGTGGTTATACTCTAAGCTATGTTTTACATAGAATATGAATGTGATTCTCAATTAATATGTTATTATTTCTAAGAAAATATTTTTTGACCACTTTTTTTTATAAACATTATACTAAAGAGTTTTATTATTTTTCCTTCATAATAAAAATTAGTAGAAATATTTCAAAAATTATATCCCTTGTCCAGTCAGATGGGATTTTAGTAAATAATATAGTATAGCTTGTAGTTTCTAGAATGTTCCTTTATTATTATTAGAGAATTATAAATTAATAACAATTTTTGTGTCAAATTTAGAAATCCATTGAGTTTATTACCACATTAATGTATTTTATGAAAGAGTTCCCCATTCCTATTATTAGTACAATTATAATGGATCGAGAATTTCATACAATAATATTACATCATATTAGATGAATATTGTAAAGACCCGAAGCTTGACGTACATGGACATTACATTACATTTGCGGAATACTTAGTACATAACAAAAACACACACAAAAGGATCGTAATAGTTTAGTGTCTTTGGAAACTCGGAACGTAATCTTCTAATCATGGTGAAAGTTCTTCAATATCTCCCATAAAGGTCATCCCTTTTTTTCTACCTAAAACCTTTCTTTATATCCTGGGGAAAAGAAAACATAAAAGGGTGAGCTCAAATGCTCAGTAAGGGTAAACAAAAGAAATATCAATCACATAATTTTCATAAGAACATAACATTTTTGGAAATCTTAACCTGCAAAAGAGAGCATAATTTCATAACATGGGATAAATCATAGTAGTGAAATGAAATCATAACTTAAAACATTACTCATTGTGGCATACACACATAATCATAGAGAATCATTTCTTGTTAGTCAAGACTCATTTCCAAGACTATCTTAGTGGACAAAGTCCCTTTCTGAATCGAGTAATCCTCGTTTCAGTCCTGTTTCACTGAACCGGTATAACCTACCATTCCAGCCATGTCTATCTCATGAGATATAAAATCTTTACCCAATGCATTGGAGGGAGATATAGGTCCCACCCATCTTATAATGAATCCTTTCCTATGTGTGCCACATAATCATAAAACATGCATCATCGCATAACACATGTAACAAAAATGGGATTCTTGAAACATCATGACATCATAAATCAATTCATATATGATAAAGGAATTCATAAACATAATTCCATCACAACATAGTCAAACCAATGTAAAAATATGGATAGAAACAGAACCCTTTATTATCTTAGATGGAAAATAATTTTGATAAAACACTTGAATTGAATTCTTGAGGAAAATATCCTTTCTTCTTCAAAAACATTTTTCCTTTCATAACATGTCATACAAATTTAAAATAAAAGAATTTGATTAAAAATAAACATGAAAACTTGTAAAGGAAGCTTCTTGGAAATAATGTTTTAAAAATCCATTCATTCCGTATAAGTTAAAAAAAACATTCTTCGTACTTTTGTCGGAAAAGTCAAAAAGTACCTCGTATGACAAAAGATTCCTTTCATAGATATTACTAAAAACTCACCGAAGGGTAAAAATGGATTTAAACAATTGTAGGTGGATGGAAATAATATTACATATTGATGAAACATGGATGTGGATGATAAAATACACCCCAGTAATTACCAAAGTAAAAACAATCTCGGATAAAAGTGAGATTGTGATATTTCCCTTACCTTAGGTCCGATTTGCTTTGTTCGTGTCCGAATCTCCTGTATAATGGTTTAAATAATGTTATTGACTTATTCCAGAATCATACATATTGATATGAGATCATATATGGTCATATTATTAGCTTCTTGTTAGTAATATTTCATTGTTACTTGTTACTCGGGTCTTTATAACTTTTTGTTCTTATGCGTGTTTTGTCGAATAAATTCTTATTCTTATCTTTAGGTTATAGATAATTCATTTACAGAATGGTATTAGTGTATTATATACCATATTCATTCATTCAATTCATTTATACAATCATTATGAAATGAAGATCATGTAGAACGAGTCGCATCACATCGTGGAGACGGTATTCCGTAGTACGCACGAGTGATGATATCGTTCCTATGATCGTGGAATTGTATTGGAGTATATATATATATTATTTCAGTATCAATATTACTTAATAATAATCATATATAGTTACTCATTACACCATTATACCCATCCTTGTAAGGTGATGGTGGAAAATAGATTACACCACGGCGTGGAGACGGTATTCCGTACGTACGCACGCGCGGTGATTTCATTTTTCCGTAGGATGGATAGAAGGTGAATTAGGGATGTTTCATATTTATAATAACATATCAGTATGTAAGTAATACTGATGTTATTACTTTATCATGAAACAACTAAATAAGAAGAAGTTGAAGACGAAAGAAATTGAAAAGATCGGTAATGGATATTACCTCTTCTTTGGAACGCCTCTTTGAATCCTCCACTTAGGGAACTAAGAGTGGTCTTTGGAGAAGACCAGAACCTCTAGGACTATTCTAGGGAAGTGGAGAGGGGAAAATGGCAGGGGTTGGCCGAGCTTGAGTGCTCAATTTGGTGTGAGGAGGAGGGGGATGAGGTGCCCTTTTATAAGGGAGGAGAGGGGCACCTTAGGAATATCTCAAAATATTATTTTATATTAAAGTCAAAATCGGTTTATAATGGTTCCAAAGGGTCTTATTTCGAAGATAAGGTGGGTAGGGGTCGAAATACTATCAACCAATAGAATTTAGACAAGTTTAGGATATTATTTTAACCTTATCATTTAGATTTAACTCTAAGTTAAATAATTTAACTTTTATCATGTCTTTTTGTTTTCTTTCACTATATGGTTAATACACTTACAATAACATGCCAAACGAACCCAAAATTGTTTATTATTAATATATATATCCTTATCTAAATCATTTGGCCGAACCTTAGATTTTTAGGAATACAATAACAATTAATAATATAATATTTGATTTAAAAACTATTTTGTGTCAATTTTGACACTATTTGATATATGATTTTTGGGAAAGTCATAACAGAATTAAATGTTCGAACCAAGTTGATTAAATCAACATTAATATATCATAGTAACCTAGAAAATTAGTGTAATTCATAAAAAGTCTCAAATTACATTTATTTTGGTGTTTATAACATCAATTATTTCAATATTTCATTAATAAGATAATTACTGCATCATCATCGTGTCATAAATAAACCAAATTATTTAATGTCTAAAAATTACAAATAAAATACCATCATGTAGGAAATCTTTTTAGCTTTCTAATGAATATTTACAATCGAATTTATCTTATGTATAACCCCATATTAAAAATGTTTTAGTAAATATACTTTGATTTTAACTCTTTTAACCCTTCTTTAAATAAATTAATAATAAATGTCCTAATCTAATCCAAGTGGGCCTAAATGGTCATATTTTATTCCTAAGTTTGTTTTTGGTCGAGATAAACTTGTCCAATAGAATTAGGACATGTGTTAGGGTAATATTAATATCATATTTACCCTTAGTTACCCTATTTACTATTAACCGCGGTAAAAAAAAGTAAAAAGTTACTATTCACCAAAAAATTATTTTCATCTCATTGAACCACATTTTAGTCCTTGATATTAACCGTGTCTCTCGGATTTTTGAAATTCCATTCACAGAAGCGGTAAAATTAAGTTTTATGCAAAATTCAGTTTTTAACCTACCACTTAGTGGTTTCACGATTCATCAAAAATTGAAAGTTTTCAGAAAAATACCAAAATTTCACCCTAGGCTAATTTCGATATTCTGAGTCCAAAAATGAAGTCCATTTTGAAAAATAAAATTTATAAAATTCCAAAAAGTGGTTATTACTATTCATAACGGCTAGTTTTAATAGCATATTGTTGTTTAGTGAAACTCGGTATTGCGTACGACGCAAGCTATCGAGGAAGGTCGCGATTGCGTGTAAAGCAAGCCAAGCAAGTGTTGTGTAGAAAAAGATTCCTTTGATGATTTATATAACATAAAAGTCTCGGGTGTTACATTCTACCCCCCTTAAAAAGAATTTTGCCCTCGAAATTCGTCGGGGTTATAAATGGTTTACTATTCGAAAGTTTCTTTAATATAAACCCACATCGTAAAAAGGAATATCAAAACTAATCTTTAAAAACAAAAGTATGAAACGTAACGGTTACCCAAATAAACAAATCATTGGGTTTCCACATAGGTGAAAATATGGATATGGAAGAGAAATCTAACCATCATGTTCTGATGGAGAGTGGTAGAGAACATGGCTATGGAAAAGCCAATAATCACAAATCCATAGATTTGTGATGATATAAGGTACCATCTGATTCATCAGGTATAAGATCACTAGGACAACATTTTTGGTTTTCAAGATCATTTCCCTAAAGTTGAAAATTTGCTTAGAATAAATACTTACTTTATTTTGGCACAATCTCACTTTTGTTCGTGCCTTGAACAATTTCTACTTCATCTCTAAAATAAATGAAGTTGAATTTATTATTCGTGAAGTGTTAGCAGATCATGTGATAGAATGACTGTTCATTCCATCTGTCTCAAACAAAAGGTTAGCAAAAGTTATAAGTCATTCTATAGTGAGATTAATCATATATGGTTCCTAAAATGGACTTATACTTCATATATCATACTGCTTAATATAATAAAACTAGTTTCTACTAAACAGGGACTTCCTGTAGGCCAGTGGTAGGCGATAAAGGCCAGTCGCACTTCGGTTGTGGGTTCGATTCCCACAGCCTTGTCCGAAACGATGGGCTGTCACCCGTCCTGCAGGTTGTCCTTTTTATAAAATTATATTACTATAAGATCCCATCAATAATATCGAAAAAACTTCTATCCTTAAACAATACTAACTTATGTCCAACATAATCCATTCCAATCTTTAGGCTTATCCATAATACTGCAGTCCATTCTCATAACATAGTGAAAACGATTACCAGAGATTTAATACCATCGTTGATCCCCATATATCATAAGATATATCTTGTTGGTCACATTCCAAACATTCAAAGGCCTTAATCTCGTACTCTCTTGAATACCCATTGAACCTTAGTGAAAACTTGAATGCAGTTAAAAGTTAACACTTTTCACATACCTAAATCCTCAAAATTCTATATACTCAAACCATGATATCACTTAGTCCTTATATCAATCATGAGCTCATGAATACTATCAAACATTTAATTTTCTCCTTATCCCTTCATTTTGCGCATATCATCTACATTCCAAAAATATCTGAATAACCTTTCATGGATAGTGGTACCATTAATCATACACTTTCATAACTCAAGGAAAGACAACAGTGTAACAATCCTCAGATGTCTCTTTATTCCATAGTACCATGAGATTTCTTATACAACATTACACATGATAAACATGTAATCATTCCACAACATTCTTAAACCATTGACCGAGCTTCAACAATTCTTTCATCTCACATATCATTTGTAGTCTCTTCATCATCATCCACATAAATACTACCCATATGACCATACTGATTCTCTTCATGAGTCTTTCCCTTAGGGCATTTGTTTGCATAATGCCCATAAATTCCACATTTAAAACACTTAACCATTTTTGATGTCGTAGCAATACCATTATCCTCATCCATGGTGTTAACCGACCCTTTTCCTTTGCACTTACTTGCTTTGTGTCCTTCTTTTCCACACCCAAAGCATCTTCCAGTTCCCTTGAAACATTCTCCTTGATGCCTCTTCCCACATGATTTACATAGGGGAAATTGAACTTTCTTTCCTCTATGATCATCATGGAACTCCATCTTTCTCTTATTAGTCGAGTCAGGAAACTTACCAAATTTTACTTTATTGATCATATTATGAGATTGCTGATTCGGCATAATAATTATGTTTGGACTTCCAAATCCCATTTCATTATGAAGAATATCATTCCATTGTCCATCATATCCTCCATTATCGTGAATCATCTTGTTTCCAGCCATTCTCTAAAACCCAAAAAGAATAGTGTTAGATGCAAAAATCATAATAAAGGGGGAGTGACTTAAATATCTATCATCTTTGGTTTAATCTAATATCGTTACCATAGTTCTAGAACTATATCCTATACGTATACTTATCCATAGGGGCATCCCTAGACATACCTTAGAAATATCTCTAGGGATCTTACTAACATTTTCGCGTCCTAGTTTCCAAAGGTTGACTAAACCTTTCCTCTGATACCAACTGTAAAGACCCGAAGCTTGACGTACATGGACATTACATTACATTTGCGTAATACTTAGTACATAACAAAAACACACACAAAAGGATCGTAATAGTTTAGTGTCTTTGGAAACTCGGAACGTAATCTTCTAATCATGGTGAAAGTTCTTCAATATCTCCCATAAAGGTCATCCCTTTTTTTCTACCTAAAACCTTTCTTTATATCCTGGGGAAAAGAAAACATAAAAGGGTGAGCTCAAATGCTCAGTAAGGGTAAACAAAAGAAATATCAATCACATAATTTTCATAAGAACATAACATTTTTGGAAATCTTAACCTGCAAAAGAGAGCATAATTTCATAACATGGGATAAATCATAGTAGTGAAATGAAATCATAACTTAAAACATTACTCATTGTGGCATACACACATAATCATAGAGAATCATTTCTTGTTAGTCAAGACTCATTTCCAAGACTATCTTAGTGGACAAAGTCCCTTTCTGAATCGAGTAATCCTCGTTTCAGTCCTGTTTCACTGAACCGGTATAACCTACCATTCCAGCCATGTCTATCTCATGAGATATAAAATCTTTACCCAATGCATTGGAGGGAGATATAGGTCCCACCCATCTTATAATGAATCCTTTCCTATGTGTGCCACATAATCATAAAACATGCATCATCGCATAACACATGTAACAAAAATGGGATTCTTGAAACATCATGACATCATAAATCAATTCATATATGATAAAGGAATTCATAAACATAATTCCATCACAACATAGTCAAACCAATGTAAAAATATGGATAGAAACAGAACCCTTTATTATCTTAGATGGAAAATAATTTTGATAAAACACTTGAATTGAATTCTTGAGGAAAATATCCTTTCTTCTTCAAAAACATTTTTCCTTTCATAACATGTCATACAAATTTAAAATAAAAGAATTTGATTAAAAATAAACATGAAAACTTGTAAAGGAAGCTTCTTGGAAATAATGTTTTAAAAATCCATTCATTCCGTATAAGTTAAAAAAAACATTCTTCGTACTTTTGTCGGAAAAGTCAAAAAGTACCTCGTATGACAAAAGATTCCTTTCATAGATATTACTAAAAACTCACCGAAGGGTAAAAATGGATTTAAACAATTGTAGGTGGATGGAAATAATATTACATATTGATGAAACATGGATGTGGATGATAAAATACACCCCAGTAATTACCAAAGTAAAAACAATCTCGGATAAAAGTGAGATTGTGATATTTCCCTTACCTTAGGTCCGATTTGCTTTGTTCGTGTCCGAAGCTCCTGTATAATGGTTTAAATAATGTTATTGACTTATTCCAGAATCATACATATTGATATGAGATCATATATGGTCATATTATTAGCTTCTTGTTAGTAATATTTCATTGTTACTTGTTACTCGGGTCTTTATAACTTTTTGTTCTTATGCGTGTTTTGTCGAATAAATTCTTATTCTTATCTTTAGGTTATAGATAATTCATTTCCAGAATGGTATTAGTGTATTATATATCATATTCATTCATTCAATTCATTTATACAATCATTATGAAATGAAGATCATGTAGAACGAGTCGCATCACATCGTGGAGACGGTATTCCGTACGTACGCACGAGTGATGATATCGTTCCTATGATCGTGGAATTGTATTGGAGTATATATATATATTATTTCAGTATCAATATTACTTAATAATAATCATATATAGTTACTCATTACACCATTATACCCATCCTTGTAAGGTGATGGTGGAAAATAGATTACACCACGGCGTGGAGACGGTATTCCGTACGTACGCACGCGCGGTGATTTCATTTTTCCATAGGATGGATAGAAGGTGAATTAGGGATGTTTCATATTTATAATAACATATCAGTATATAAGTAATACTGATGTTATTACTTTATCATGAAACAACTAAATAAGAAGAAGTTGAAGACGAAAGAAATTGAAAAGATCGGTAATGGATATTACCTCTTCTTTGGAACGCCTCTTTGAATCCTCCACTTAGGGAACTAAGAGTGGTCTTTGGAGAAGACCAGGACCTCTAGGACTATTCTAGGGAAGTGTAGAGGGGAAAATGGCAGGGGTTGGCCGAGCTTGAGTGCTCAATTTGGTGTGAGGAGGAGGGGGATGAGGTGCCCTTTTATAAGGGAGGAGAGGGGCACCTTAGGAATATCTCAAAATATTATTTTATATTAAAGTCAAAATCGGTTTATAATGGTTCCAAAGGGTCTTATTTCGAAGATAAGGTGGGGAGGGGTCGAAATCCTATCAACCAATAGAATTTAGACAAGTTTAGGATATTATTTTAACCTTATCATTTAGATTTAACTCTAAGTTAAATAATTTAACTTTTATCATGTCTTTTTGTTTTCTTTCACTATATGGTTAATACACTTACAATAACATGCCAAACGAACCCAAAATTGTTTATTATTAATATATATATACTTATCTAAATCATTTGGCCGAACCTTAGATTTTTAGGAATACAATAACAATTAATAATATAATATTTGATTTAAAAACTATTTTGTGTCAATTTTTACACTATTTGATATATGATTTTTGGAAAAGTCATAACAGAATTAAATGTTCGAACCAAGTTGATTAAATCAACATTAATATATCATAGTAACCTAGAAAATTAGTGTAATTCATAAAAAGTCTCAAATTACATTTATTTTGGTGTTTATAACATCAATTATTTCAATATTTCATTAATAAGATAATTACTGCATCATCATCGTGTCATAAATAAATTAAATTATTTAATGTCTAAAAATTACAAATAAAATACCATCATGTAGGAAATCTTTTTAGCTTTCTAATGAATATTTACAATCGAATTTATCTTATGTATAACCCCATATTAAAAATGTTTTAGTAAATATACTTTGATTTTAACTCTTTTAACCCTTCTTTAAATAAATTAATAATAAATGTCCTAATCTAATCCAAGTGGGCCTAAATGGTCATATTTTATTCCTAAGTTTGTTTTTGGTCGAGATAAACTTGTCCAATAGAATTAGGACATGTGTTAGGGTAATATTAATATCATATTTACCCTTAGTTACCCTATTTACTATTAACCGCGGTAAAAAAAAGTAAAAAGTTACTATTCACCAAAAAATTATTTTCATCTCATTGAACCACATTTTAGTCCTTGATATTAACCGTGTCTCTCGGATTTTTGAAATTCCATTCACAGAAGCGGTAAAATTAAGTTTTATGCAAAATTCAGTTTTTAACCTACCACTTAGTGGTTTCACTATTCATCAAAAATTGAAAGTTTTCAGAAAAATACCAAAATTTCACCCTAGGCTAATTTCGATATTCTGAGTCCAAAAATGAAGTCCATTTTGAAAAATAAAATTTATAAAATTCCAAAAAGTGGTTATTACTATTCATAACGGCTAGTTTTAATAGCATATTGTTGTTTAGTGAAACTCGGTATTGCGTACGACGCAAGCTATCGAGGAAGGTCGCGATTGCGTGTAAAGCAAGCCAAGCAAGTGTTGTGTAGAAAAAGATTCCTTTGATGATTTATATAACATAAAAGTCTCGGGTGTTACAAATATTTATTAAATAAAAATAATATCCATGCTATATTCATAACAGATTAAAGAAATTGGATATT
Source organism: Viscum album (assembly GCA_963277665.1). Lineage (NCBI taxonomy): Eukaryota > Viridiplantae > Streptophyta > Magnoliopsida > Santalales > Viscaceae > Viscum > Viscum album. The sequence goes on along the minus strand of OY728126.1, from coordinate 707,029,190 downwards.
AGTTATAAAATTTTCATTTTTCTGAAATATCTTATCCATCTCCCATAATAATTTTCTCACATAATACTCCTCTTTATAATAACATAGTTAAACCTTTCTACATTACCATGGGTAGGAAACATAAAAATATGTCGAATTTGATGCCTTGTAATGATATAAATTTGAGACATCAATCCATGATCATATGAAATGATACAATATGATTATGGATATGGGATCATGATTATAAAATTCCAACTTCCTACCCTACATATCTTAGATCATAAACATTATTGAATATATAAAAATTATAATTTTTGACCAATTAGACCATAATTATGAGAATTTATCTTACATGGATCACAACATATAAGATCGCATCATAATATTTTGACACCATCCTGAATTTAGTAAAAAAATAAATATTATATGGTTAACCATAAAGACCATCAACATAGAAGATCATGAAACACTAGTTTCCCATAGTGGGTATGGATGATTATGTTTCCCAGGGTGGGTTAATCACATCGACTTGTTTCACATTGTAATAACAAGAGATATAGATATTTTATTAATAACATGGTGGGATATATTTTTATTACATATCACCTAATAAAAACCATTTAAATTTTTTCCAGAGGAAAAAATATTCCATCATATTAGACCCCATCAAAAGAAATGGGTTTCATAAACATGACATCATAGAAAATAAAATAGAAACTTCATCAGGTTGATAAGTATTTTATTATTTAAACATTAAATCAAACCATACCTAAAAATTATAATGATGGTATACATAGTTAATGTCCACAATAAATCTTACATTGGATTCAATTTTTCTATTATATATTGAAAATCATTCTAAAAGATCAATTGAATTAATTTCAAAGGAAAATAACCATTATGTATGCACAACATATGAATAAAAATTCAGAAAAAATATAATTGAAATAATTTTATATAAAAATAACCATGAAGGCTTGAAATGTAATATTCCATAAATTAGGGATTCATTATGCAGGTATTATCCTCCACATTAATATTAGTTAGAAAAAATATTTCATCTCTATTTTTAAAAAAAAATCCACCAAAAAACACATTTACTAACTTATAGAAATAATCCATTTAAATAGTTTTTAAAAAATTAACCATATAGTGGATATGATTTTAAAAAAATATTATTCCAATTTCAAATCCTTTTTCAGAATAATCTATAGAAAAAATTTACATGGAGGAAAAATAGAGTTTTGTGGGAAACATTAAAGAACAAAATATTTAAAGAATATAGGGTATTAGTATCATAAAATTGAAGTGAGATATATTATATGATTGGATTATTTGTATTAGCTGTAAATCAATATAAAAAATTAAATCCAAATATTCAATATTAAAAATTTATCTTCTACTTTATCATTACAAGGAATAACTAATAAATAATAAGTTTTACCCAATGAATATAAAATGAGAAAATAAATCCCTAATCACATTGTAATCTGTCCAATCATTATCCCTTCATAATTAATGATAGTCAAATAAAATATTTAATTACATTATATAATTATATTAAAGATATTATATATCAATTGGTATAATATACACCCCAAAAAAACACATAATTGTTAAATAATTCATATATCTCACAAATGTAAAATTGAGATGAGAAACTCTCTCCACATAATCTCCTTTAGATTATCATAAATTATCTTCCTTTTTAAATTATGAAATAATTTAATTATTTTATTTCTGAACTATAATCTTATTTATAATATCTTATATGATAATATTATAACATATCACCCTCAATTTATTATTGAAAATTAAATATATTTGTTATTTTTATGGTGTGAAATTCATGGATTCATGGTCAATTATCTTGTGTATATTTATGGGTTTTAGTAAAAAATGTTAATAAAAATACAGAGGTTAAATGAAATGGTCTTCATTAAATTTCCTGTTTTTAGATGGTCTTATATAAATTTTTTATTTAAAAAATATTTTTTATTCTATTTATAATATATTAATGATAAAATTTTTGTTTCTTTTGGATGTTTTTCCAACAATCAAAAATAGTTTCATTTTTTTAATATTATGTCAATATAAAATTTATATAACATTATGTATGATAAAAAATAACAAATAATATCTTTTACTACAAAAAAAATCCACTATTACTAACTATGTAGGAGTTAATAGAAAATGGAAAAAAATTATTAATAATGATGGTTAACCAACATAATTTGTACAATCATTGCATTTCCTTAAATAATAGGAGATAAAAAATTGATATATAGAATACAATCCATTGGAAAACATATTTCATTTATATAGATGATATTGTATTTATAATTCATTTATGAAGGAATGAGGGGAATATAATGTAAAAAATTTAAAAATAAATTAAGAGATGTTGTCTGATATATATACAGAAAGAATATCACCTCCTTGAAGGATCCAACAAAGAACATTAAATTATTCATTAGGTGATTACAATAGCAAATACAAATGTTTATACTAGGATGAAAAAGTTTTTTTTAACTTAAATATCATTAGGTCATTTTATAAGAAAAGGATTGGTTAGGAGTTGTATTTTTACATTACGAGAGGTTGTTTTATGTGAGTAACTACTGATATATTTAAATTAAATTTAACCACATTTGAGATAAATCAACTCCAAAAAATTTTATAACTAATTAATATTTTAATGGAGGTTTAGGGTATTGAAAAAATTTATTCTTCCATTTTTGGTTATATTATTTATGTATTTTCTGATATTTCATTTTAACATTGACCTATTAAATTATTATACCTATACAGTGACACATCATTTTATTACCAAATTATCTTTTTCTTAATAAAAAATGAAAATGACCATATAATCTAGGTTCCACCTTTTTGTCCTAAATATTGTAACCATTTTTCATAATTCAGACAATAGAAGTTGGATGATTAAATTGACAATTAAACCATAAAAATGTAATTAATATTTTTTTCTTAAAAATGTGTTTTTATTATCTAAATTGTACTTAAACAAACATATAATATAAAGACTGTTTATAAGTAATTAATTAGATAAAATCCAAAAAAAATAATTATGTTAATTTGTGATAAATTAAAAATAATATATTTATTTTAAAATATAATTAAAATGATAGTTTTATAAAAGTCGTCATTTTTAGATGAAATGAAATGAATTTGGAGAATTATAAATTATTTATTGCATGATAATTTTGACTTTTTGAATATAAAAATGTTTTTCATTTAATATAATTTTATTTATAAATGTGGAAATAATAATTATATTAACATTCACATTGAATGGTGAAAAAATTACATTTTTAAGAAAACATATATTTGGAGAAAATAATTATTTACTAAAATTTATGTATTAATATACTAAGAATAAATAATATTTTTTTATAAATAAATTCATATCTATTTCATAAAATATTTAATCCTATACATACATTTTAATATAATTTCTAGACAATAATTTTCATGATTAAATAATAATAATCTGGAGTCGGATTATGCTTGATGTTCTTTCAAATGTATACTATCAATGGGAATATGTTTATTTACAAATAGACATACAATGAATTCATTAAATATTATATTATACACCCATTAAATGTATTTTTCACATGTAATTCAAAACATGGATGCAAAAAGGCGAGGAGAACTCTACCAAATTAAATCATTAGGTTCCCACAAAGATTTCTCAAATTGTTTGGTCCACCACAAACCCTTTACCAAGTGAGTGGTCATCCATTGAATAAAAAAATATCTATTATCTAGAATCCCTCGAGGTTATTAATTATAAGAATTAACATGATCAAGTGGTCCAAACTCTGAGTTTAGTACATGTGAAATATTAGGTATGTACTTGCACAACATAGATACGTGGAACACATCACAAACATGTGTGAGGTTGGGAAAAGAGCCAATTGAAATTATAATGTCCCTATACAATCATGAATTAGAAAAAACATGAATCCATCTAATTAAAAATATATGTAAATAAATTAATGGTAGTGATTAGAAAATTAATTTTTTTGAAATTCCACATTAAAAAGGGTCACTAATATTTTCTCTTAAAAAATGAATATTAAATGGTGATGGAAACCAAAATACATGGATTTTGATTTTGATAACATTTATGGAATGTAAAAATATGGACATGGAATTGAATTTTATCTATCATTATTAAATGGACAATATTAGATTTCATGGTCTATAATTGGGAGCTATACAAAAAACTCTAGACCAAATAGATTAGAAAAAGGTCATTGATATCAGCATAATTGATTATAATTGGACAAAATTTTACATCAAAGTCATAAGAGTTTATATACATACATGATGTCATTTCATAATTAAAACCACGCTATATGGTTGTTCCTTGATCAATTTTATCTTCATGTCATACTTTATGATATTTATTTTAAATTTTCATTACTAATGAATTAGTGGATAAAAATATTCATAATGGGATGACCATTCATTCATTATATCTCTTGTTATCAGCATAAAAAATAATTATTATTGGTTATACAATATGCATAAATCACCATAATGTAATGTTATATTTTAATATATAAAACCTCATCTAATGTTCATTGTAAAATATTTCATTAATATTCATCCTTTGGGACTATACAAAAGATTATTATCTAAAATATTCAAAATCAAATCACCAAATTTTCAAAATCAACTAATCATTAATCAACCATACTACTTTATTGCACTCATAATATTCAATAACCAAAAATAATTAAATAATTATCATATATTCTCTTTAAATTTTTTAATAATTTGAATTAAAATAAAACCTCTGTGGGAAAATTATATTTTTACAAAAAATTAATTATTTCCCTAGTCCATAAATCCTTAAAATATATAAAATAAATCCAAAAAATCCATTTCACAATATTTGACTTCTGTTGTATATTCATTTAAACTATCAAAATTAAACATATACTTTCAAAATGATATGAAAAAAATATTATGAAAAAACCATTTATTTCTCATTATTATATAATACCATAAAATTTCATCAAAAAAATTATTATTGAATCCCAAACACTTCAATAATTAATCATTATAATTCCCTATTAATCAATTAACAAATCTTAATTGTTTTATTATATAACACTTCTTTAAACTAACATGTGACTCTCAGTCTCTTAATTGTTCAGCATTATAACCATTATTCATATATCATTTCTTATAATTATTATGAGATTTTCCAATTGGGTATATATTTTCATTATTTGGATACATTACAATTTTAAACAAGTTAACTATCAACGATTTAATAGAAATTTAATTTTTCTCATACATTGAGTAAATTGAACCTTTCACTTTTCCTTTTTTTTATTACATTGTATTTTCCTTTCCACAACCAAATCATCATTTAGTTCCTTTGAAACATTCTCCCGGATTCCTCATCCCACATTCTTTATATGAATGCAGTTGTAGTTTCATTCTTATATGGTCACAAAGTAATTCTATTTTCCACTTATTATATTGGTTACAAACCTCACCAATGTTGAGATTGATGATCATATTATATTATTAACGATTAATGATAAATAAAATATTTCACCATCATACTCCCATTTAATTTTATTTATCATGGGGATTATTGTAAAATTGTTCATAACAGTCGTCGTTAACATTAATCCTTATAGTTATATCAATGAACTAAAACTAGAATCTGTAGAGTTGGAAACAGTAAACATAGTGGATGACAACATATTTTTATAAATCACATAACAATTTCTTGTTTTCTACACCATAAATTATGAAACATTCGAATTATTGAAGGATATTAATGAATTTCATCAAATCTTATGGATTTTATAATAATCATAATCATATCCTTGGGATTTTCATAAATAGATTCTATCCATAATATAAGAATATTATTTAGACCATACTATGATACTAAGAATAGAATACTGTAATTTTTTCTTGTCGTCACTAATTGATACCTATCACTGAACTCCATGGGTAGATACACTTCCTCAGTGGGACAAACTACCTTTAATAGTTGAAACTCATTTGTCACGATGCCCATAAGAAGAGAGACATGGTTTTTCTAACACCCGCTCAAGAGTTTTCCCTAGGATTTGATTCCATCCTATACTCTGATACCGACTATAATGGAATGATGATATTATACATGAATATTACATATATTTAGATGAATATTAAATAAATAACAATTCAATAAAGGATGGAACTATAATGGTTTAATGTCTTTGGATATTTGATATAAAATATTCTAATTTTATGAATAAAGTTCAACATATACCACAATGATATTATCTCTCAATACACTTATAAGTAATACCATTCATAATTTTTTTTATTATGATAGAAATGAGACATACTAATGCATGATATTAGATTCTATTTATTGATAGTAATCAGATATATAACTCAACGATCATTTGATAGATTAAGTTAAGAATGATGTTGTGAGATCCTGATCATAACTTACAAATGTAATAAAAAACTAGTAGTATTTCATAAACATGATTCATTTCAGAAATAATTTCTTTACAAAAACCATGGACCATTAAAATTGGAAGTCATCATAAATAATGCATGATCCATAAGGTTAAGAAAAAAAAATTCTCCACTATCTTATATATATTAAACCATTACATATATTACGGTTAAATAAAAATATCATAAACATAAGGGAACATGAAAAAAAGTTCCCATATTGGATTAAGATGCACTTTTTCCCATATTGGATAAATTATATCAACTTGATCCCCATTTATATATAATATTATGTAATTCCTTAACCACAACATTGGGGATAGATATAGGGCCCACAAAAAATAGTAAAAACCATACATCTGTATTCAATATGAACATAAACAATTTATATATTCTGATTCCATGAAAATAAATAGTTTCAAAATACATTTCATTATATCATAACCAACGGAAAAGAAATTTGCTTCATTAACATTTCATGTAATGTCCCAAACTATTATAAAAATAATTTTTTTATTGATTTATTTAAATTTATCATCATGAAATATAGTTATAGAGAACACATTTACTTCTCTTTTTATTATATCCAGTTTGATTTAAATTACCACTAAGTATCATTACCATTGATAATATAGTAGTTGAATATTAATGAAATTATTCATCTAAATATATATTTTTATCAAATCTAATAAACACAGGATAAAACAATTTATTTCCTAAAGCAGTAGCATTATAGAACCCTATTTTAACAGAGATGCTAAGAGATATGCCATATTTTTTTTTATTTGACCAAGACCACATTGATATCAAAAAATTATGTACAAGAAAAACATTTTATGTGGGAAGTACAATCTCATTAATATCATGACCCAAACCATTTTGGTCGAAATGCCCCATGAAATTCCCACCAACACTCACCACACTATTTTAGAGTATGCTATTGTAGTAATAAGATATGTATCAAGTCCATTAAAATGTAAATACATACATTATTTTTTAAATAATGATGAATATATTTATATCATTTTATTATTACATTATAAGTAATTTTTATTTTGATACAATAAAGAACAAACTATATTTTTTGTTAATATTCTAATATTATTAATAAATATAAAAAATTCAAAATTAATAATATTTAAATAAAATATTACTATATTTTTCTGTATCAATAATTAATGGTCATATAATTAAATTTAATTTTTATATGTTTTCGAAAAATGTTATTTCCAAAATAAATAACACCTCTTAATATATTTCAATTTTTTTTGAAGATATAATTCACCCATTTAAGAAACTATTTATATTAGATGAATATTTTTTGGGGATCATTGTATTGAAATTATCAAATTGTGAATGTTTTATATTTTTTCTTTAATGGTTGAATTTTCTAGTAAAAATTATATATTTTATAAATATACATTTTATGATATGAAATCATAATTACAAAAAAGTGTTGTAATATTTCATATAAATGGTGTCTATGAAAACATAAATGTTTTCTCTTTCAAAAATAGTTATTTCAAGTATATTAGAGTCTTTTTCTAAATCCATTATGGATTCTCAAGAACCATTAAAATATTTTTTTGTATTCAAATAATTTCATTACGAGTGTGACTCACCTTCATATAAGAATGGGAAATACAGTAATAATTTCTCTCCATAAGATCATTAAATAATAAAATCCATTGCAATTTCATATAAACCATTAGATAAAACAATGTTATTTTTTGTTGGTGTGTATCATTTATTATGTAGAGTCCAAAACCAATATAAAAAATTAATCCATCCCTTATCATATATAAAACCACACAATATCCAATTTAGAATCACTAAAATTTTATATATTAGTACCGTAAGATTTAATACACTCCCTAGAGTCCTCCCAAGTATACCACAAGCTATCAAAAAGACCATGCAAATTCATTTGAGCCACAATCTCATGTTAGGGATCCTCACCTTCATCTCATCATATCATATTTAAGAACATTATACTAAATTAGTTCATTTAATTTCATTTGGATATATTTTAATTTATTTATAATCATTCCCTTACTATCTAGTTTATGTTATTTGATTGAAGAATTATTTATCCTCCCTCATTTGGACCCCTACCTAAGATGATATTTTGATAATATTTTATAATCGATCCCCAACTTCCATAAATGAATTTATGTTTTTTTATAGACATATGCATTCTTTTTCTATTTCATAATTTTTTGACATGTATTTCTATGTCCCTATTACATCATGTTTTATTTCTATATTATTATATATACCTTTCTCTCCCATAATCTATTTTTATGAATTTTTATGTTAAATCATTATGCTTCCGAAATTTCATGGTGTTATTCCTAGGGAAAACATTTATATAGTGAATGACATACCGATTTCTATATCAAGGGTATTCACCTTTAGGAACATGTAATTATTAACTAGAGACTTTCATGTATGTATTGATCATTATTTGATTGTGGAATAAATCAAGAAGATTAATGAATACATGTTTTATAACATATGTAGAATACATCGAAATTAAAATCAAATTAATATGAAAAGTGCACCAAAATGGCACATAAATGTGTAGAGTAATGTTAAGTATCATGATACATCATGTTCTTAAAATGTGTTAATCTGGTATCATTTTTGGAATTTGTACACCATAATTTCATGGAAAGTCTATCATTGACCTATGTTTATGATTCCGGGTATCATGTTGTTTCCTCATTTCCTTTTTTATGATTATCAAGCTATGACATGCCTTATTATTCATGTACATTTCATTCCTCGTTGATATAAATATATGTTAACATGTATCGCTTATTTCATTTTTATTTACTTACTGATTTCAATAGCTTACATTTTTCTTAAGTATGTAACCCAGTTATCCAAATTAGTTTTATTTTTGAAAGAGTATTTTGAGCATGTTAAATAAGTTTTCAATAAATATGTTTTATTCCCTATTTTATGTTTTTATATAATGTACCAAATTATGAAAATCACTAAACTTATCGATTATATAGGTTATATTAATTATAGTCTTATATAAATAATCAAGTTTTAATGTAAATAATGATTTAGGTTTATAGAGATGAAATATGAGAATAGGATTAGTTATATTTGCGATTATCATTATACAACTCTAGAAAAATTCTATGGGATAAGATTATGTATAATAAAGCACAAAAAAATTTAGTTTGAAAAATGATTTTTTTATCAAGAAAATACATCATTGTTTTGAAACTAAAAGAAGATTTGGTTCTGAAAAAAATATATAAAAAGGAGTAAAATCATTGATAATGTGTTTCAGGCATGACTCAAGGTAATTTGGTACATGAAAATACTCCATACAATGAAAACTTTTTTAAAATCCAAGGGGGGTATGCTTTGGTAAATTAAACATTTCATTAAAAACCATTTATATGGGAATAAAATATCTGATGACAATATATGTTCAGAAATATATCATAGATAATATAGAATGAATTGTGTAAATTTATATGTTGTGTAAATAAATTTAATTTATATGTTATCCCTTTAAGGTCATGGGATTTCCTTTTGTGGGGTTTGTATTTTAAAAATACTCATCCATACTTTTCCATTATTTCTATCAAATTTATGAAAATATAATGAATTAGTTAAACAATCCATGTGAGGGGAAACATGAGGAATCCCTAGATAGATTCCAAACCTGATGGGAGTATAAATTGTGAACATTGTGATGCTACTCTTATATGAATCAATGTCTCAATAGAAACATGGATCATGAAGAGTGTCCAAACGCCCTAAGAGAAAACATGCAACAACCATGGTATTTATATGACAATGTAGAATTAAATTTAATGGAACATCTGGTCAATTAATCATTGAATAATAGATCCAATAAATTGAAATGATCATCTTTATCCTTCAAGGTTTTGATAAAGTGATGTTTATACTCGTTTTCATCTAACCTAGGTTTTTCACCCCTATGGGTGCTCATTTTTTCATCCCATTTCTCTTATATTATATTATTTTAGGCAATATTAATTTCCTTATTTGTGTTATTTTTATCCAATATTACTTATATAATAAATAAAGGGACTTTTGTGGTATTAGGGAATATGAGGAAAAAATCACATGACATCAATGATTCACCTTTGCATTTTTCCTTACCCTCGAATGAAAGGATTAACATTTCAATAGTTGGCTACAAATGATTATATGGAGAGCCATGATGATAAGTGACATTGATATCTAGGAAGAAATTATTTAATATCCTTACAATGTCGAAATAAAAATTGGTGAATCTCAAGTTTATCATGGGGATAATAAAGGTAATGTGGAATTTAATTTTGGTCATCCAATGGAAAAATTGAGTACTGCTAGTAAATTACAACTTCCCAATGGTAAATGGTGAATGATGAAAGACAATATAGATTTCTTAATGAGAAAGAAGAAATGATTAATGTGTTGGATGAAAAGGCACCTACCTAGCTATTACAACCACGAGGGATCTGATAATGTGACAGATTAAATGATATATGTAGTAAACCCACAACACATTGTTCCTTAACTCAACTACAAGGAACTATGGAACTTTTCCAAACAATTCCATAAGTCAAGGGTTTTTAGAGACACCTAACGGCCTCCATGGACGAACGGGAAATTTTTTTATCATAGGTGTTGAGTTTGATCCCAACAATAAATTTATTAAATTTACTATGGTTATTCATTCATCAATAGAGAACATATTTTTTTATTATGGTGGAATCTATTCAACCATATGATGAATGTCTAGTAAAAATATAAAAATACCACCACATATCGTTAATGTGGAGTTATTAGTGAAAATTTAAAATTTGGGAATTATTGCTTCCCAGGTAAATAGATAATCCCTTGTTACCATTAATGGGATGAAAATACCAATGAACCATTCCCTACAACCTAGGAAACAATTTGTTTCTAGTTTAGGAATGTATTAAATTTCTCTATATAGGATCAAAAATTAATTTCTATAAGAATGAAATTAATATCAATATTGAGAATCGACCCTTGATTTTGTACATGTGATAGGAATATGATGAATGTTATTTGAAACGATCATACGAGGAATGGATATTATTATCCAACAAGAAAATGTATTTATAGAAATAGATTTATTATAAATAATGGATTATACATTAAGAAATTATTATTATAGTAAAATACATAGATGTGTTTGATAATTAATTTTATTATCTTCCTCCAAGATAAGGGGTGGAATTTGTACACATTACTATAGCATGGTAATTTCCAATATACAAGTCTATTTATAGGATGGTTGTTGTGGAACATGATGTTCTAATTAAACAATAATAATAGAATATTTCGAAAGGGTTATAGGACTATGTGATTCATTGTTCATTTCATAAAGAAGAATGATGGGTCAATGCTCATATTCATTGATAATCAGGTGATCAACATGATAATAAAAAGATCAATAATTTCATCCATGTAATGATAAATTTTATAATTATCATTATGGAGCACCAAACTCCCCCAAGGTGTATCTTTGGTCGACATATTACCAAATTTGGTGGAAGGAGGATGAAATCCCCAGTAAAACTTATTTTACAAGGTATGACCACTATGAGTTCACATTAGTTCCATATAGACTTAAAAATTCTCTATAAATATTCATGGACATCATGAATAGTGTCATTATATAATACTTGATAAATTTGTTGTAGTAATTATAGATGATATTTTATTATAATCCAAAACAAATTGGTAGTAATAAGAGTTTATGTGAATTGTGATAATATCTATGAAAAAAGAGAAACAATATAGAAATACAACAGTTTTGTGTTTTGGATTAAGGAAGTATCATTCTTGTGGAATATGTAGACATGAAATGAGATACATTTGGCTAATTAAAAATAAAAATAAATTAATATATGTATGATTCCATAGTCCTTGAATAATATCCATAGTTTTATTGGGTTAGGTAGATATTATCACTGATTAGTGAGAAATATCTCACAATTTTCAAACCAAATTATTATATAAACTCAAATATATGCCATTTTTTATGTTTAATTGATGAAAGATTCAACGATTTGAAAGGGAGTATTAGAAATTCCCCCATCAATCATACAAACCAAATGTGGATAACTCTTCATAACATTCAGTGATTCTTTTAAGAATGGATTAGGTTATTTATTGTTGATAAATAAAATAGTTATATAATATGCTTCAAGTATGTTGAAATATTATAAATAAAACAATTCAACTCTTGTTGTAGAGTTGGTTAAAGTGATATTTACTTTTTAAAAAATAGATCCATTATCTCATTGGGAACAAGTTTGAAATATATACATATCAATAAATTCTCAAATATATATTCACAAAAAAATATTTTAATATACACCAATGAAGTTGGTTCGATATTATTAAAGAAACCAACTTCTAGATTCACATATATTATGGTAAATAGAATAATATGGATTATTTTCTAAGTAGAATGGATCCCACAATATTATCATTGATTATAATTGAAAGGGATCCAATCTATTTATAATTGATTTTGATGGAATTGATAAACATTAACAAATCAACATCATAAATATATTCACAAATGATTTTTCAATTGTATCCTCTTGAAAGGTTACAGGGTGCTCAATAAGATAATGTATGCATTCAAAAGAAAGAGAAAACTATAATAAAATTGGAATCTTTATAGTTCAATGTTAATTAATAAATTGTTTGACTTGGATCAAGACAATGTTTTCCATAAAATTAATAGTTTAATATAGAAGTATTGGATGATGTTAATAGTTCAACATTGTACATTCACACATGAAACAAAAAGATGTATCAAAATATCATAGATCACTATTATTGAGAATACATGAAGAAGACAATTGAGGAATATACATAAATTTTCATATATTTATAGTATGTCATGTAAAATTAGCTATATGTCTCGGATGATGATACAACCATTACATATACTAACAAGAAAATTCAAAGACATCACCATTGTATTTATCACCAGGCATCCAAAGACATCCAAATTAAAAAATGCTATCTGTTCTATTGTGGATTTTCTTATAAAGACAAATAACATTATATTAATATGAGACTAATATTCAAATATAAGATAATATATTGAGAGAATATTTTATGGAAATCATCATAGGTTAGACCAACATCTTCCTCTGGTCGAGTTTCCATACAAAAAATGTTACCACTCGACCCTCAAAATGGCTTCATATAAAGCCCTTTATGAGAAGTGATGCAGAACACTGGCATGTTAGGTGGATGTTGGGGAATTAAACTGTTATATCCCAAAATATTCGAGAAAATTATGTAAACGGATAAAACGATTCCAATGCACATCTAGGAATCTCAATGATGATAGAATAATTTTGCTATCAATTTTTAATATAATAATGAGTTTTATGTTGGGGAGATGAAATAATTTTTCATAACACTACTATACAATGTTTTATGATTTGATAAGAATGTAAATCTTAACCCCATATACATTATCCCCTTTGATATCAATGATCGCATCAGATCAGTGGAATGTCGAATGAGACTCCCACGAAACTTATTTTAAGTACAATATGTATTTCATGTATCCCTTTTGAGGGTGTACATACCAAAACCCTCACATATACTCAATCTAAACGTGGTAAGATTGTAGAACTACCTTTTCATTGAATTTATGCAGGTAATGATAATATAAAATTGAGATAAATTACAATGAATTAAGATGACACACCTTGTCATAGAATTGTGGATAACCCATAAGATTGAATAAAAAATTTGGAAAATGGAGGAGGTGATGCAACATAATTTTTGAAATAAATTTTAGTATACAAAATATAAATTTCATGTGTGAAATTTCATATGGGGGGTATAATTTTATTGACTCAAATTGTAATAAAATAATATCACTTTTTTTATTTATTTATAAATCTCATCTTGAAACATGGTTTTAAAAACCAAATTGACTTATTTGATTTTATTATATTCAATTATATTTAAATGATCGTTAAAATTCATTACGAGAGATAATATATACATTAGAAGGTGAAAACATGTATTGTATAAATATAGGATTTTAATAAATCCTATTGACATAAACAAAAATGTTATGGCCTCAACCTTTAGGATCATACTCTATGAAGTAAATTTAACATAGAATTTGATGGAGAAATAATTTTTTCCTCACCCTTGATAATTCCAAATCTGAGATGAAACTACCGTACAATGAGAGAATGTATTTAAGGGAGAAGTTCAAGATCATCAAGATTATGGACCAAACAATATTTGATGAATCACCTCATGAACATCCCACCATCTCACGCCATACACATAGGGTGTATGCTACTATATTAAAGGGATACATATCATGACCCTAGGAATAAAAATATGTAGATTTTATTATATATAATAATGAATATATTTTTAACCGATTATTGTTTCATTGTAAATAATTTTTATTTTGATAAAATAATGAACAAATTTTATTTTTGGATAATATTAAAATTCAATTAATTCACTTCATAAATTTAAAAATAAATTGTGTTGTAATAAATTATTATTAAATATATTTATCATATATAACTTAATATTTATCATATGATATTTTTATACATGTTTGAAAATATTATGTTAAAAAAAACTGAGCAATTATTAATAAATGTTGAATTTTTTATCTAAAAAATAAATTTACATATTTCTAAAAAAATATATAATTTTAATATTATATTTTAAAATAGATTGTTGGATTTATAAAACTGTTAATTTTTCATAATTCTATGGGCTAGTTTAGTTTTTTTTTTGAATACTTTAAAACCGTATAAATGTAACTTGTTGTTTTTGATATCTTAATGAACCAATTATGACGTAATAATAATAATAAATGTGATATAACATCACATAAATGTTTCAATTGTAATATATTGTGATTTTATGATTACATGATATATTTTTAAAATCCACTATGTTTCATCAATAACATATATAATATTTCATGTTTTTTATTTCATGTGTATTATAGTGTGAGTAAACTCTACATAAGAATGAAAGTTGTCATATTAAGTTCGGCCCATGACCATAAAAAATTAAAAAAAATCACTCCCATTTGGATGAAACCATTAAAAACCACATCTTATGGTTTTTGGGTTTGGATATTTTATTATGTAGAATCCAAAAATATAATTAATAATAAAATCCCCCTATTTTTCTATATAAACCAACCCAATATCCTACTTAATTTCTGTAGAAATTCTTATAGAATGTCCACACTATTCCATAAACTCCGTAGAGTCATCCCAAGGTCCCCCCTCTGATCTCAAGGATCCTCTCACAAGCATCTAGAGTCACACACTTAAGTAAGGGATGCACACATTCCTCTCCTTTCAAATTAAAGCAGCTTCATTGAAATTTGTTCTTTTAATTTGGCTTGGTTTTATTTTAATTCATTTATAATAAATAAGTTTTTTATAATTGATTTTATTTTAGTGAATGATCTTTCATCCGCCCTTATTTTGATCCTTACCTGAGTTGTTACTATACAAATATTCCGTAACAGATCCTAGACTTCTCTTCTTTATTTATGTTTCATTACAAACATTTGCGTTCCCTATCAATTTCCTAAAGATAAGACACAACATAACTAGTATATATTACTTACCATTTAATATCCTAATGATGAGATACCACATTCTCTATCATTCTCAATTTTTATGAATCTGTAAATAATGTTGTTAGGATATAGAAATATAGGCTTGATTTTCCTTTCCAAAACAATTGTGTACAGAACACCAAAAAAAATTACAATCATGGGTATTCAACATTATAGAAAGATCCATATTTATTAGAGACTTACATATATGTATTCCAAATACAATGATTTAGTAATAAATTATAAGGATGATTGAATCCATGAATTATGATCTATGTGGAACATGTAATATTGATAATGAAATGAATATGATGGTTGATCCTAGATTTCACTCTAATTCATTGCTAAACATTATGTATCATGATACATCATGTTGGAATAGGTAGTGAACCTGAAGCCTTTATGGGTCTATGACCATGAATTTGTCTTGTCCGGTTTAGCCGTATACTATTTTCATGATTTAGTGATTTAAGAAGTTTACAAATTTCTCATGTTATGATAATGATTCTATATCATGTAATATTATCATTTTCCTTTTATTAATAATTTATATGCATATTTCTTAACATGTATATATATTTTTTGGTTTATTCCATTAAAAGGCCTTAAATCTCACCATTGTCTTATGTATGACCCCAAGTTATCCCACACCTTTTTTTGTTAAAATGATAATTTTGAGAATGTTAATAAATACCTAAATAAATATTTTTTCTTATATTTTTAATGTAGTATTGTAATGTATAAAATTTTCAAATATATTGGACTTCATAATCCTCCAGGTTGTTTTAATTTTAGTATTATATAATAAGACATGTTTTAACAAATAACGAGTAGGGTTGCTCTATTTAATCAATCCTCTATAAGCATAAACCAACACCACTACTATAAGGATGATATAATTTGATCATACCGCATTTAAATATTTTTCTCTATTAAATTATGTCTTCATGTGTTGAAAATTATTTTTATAAATCATATAAAAATATTCTTGGAGAAAATATCTTTTATGTTTTAAAAATATATAAATTAATTTTCATGGAATTATAAAATAAATAGTTTTTGTTATGAAAAAACCTTTTATTAATCTAATGGTAGCATCATGATATGAAAAAAATAGATGATAATAAAATATAGTAATTATATTAAATTTAACATAAAATTTCTTTCTTTTTTTTTGAATTTTCAAAAGTGCCATTTTTATAAAAGAAAGAAATATTAATTTAAAAAAATTATAAAAAGTAAAAAATAATTACAAATTAAATTATAAAATAAGATAAGAATATTAAATATACTTTTGGAAATAATTTAATAAATCATTTATATAGAAGTAAAATATTTTTTTTATGTGAAACTTTTTAAAATGTATTTTTTGAATTAATTTAACTTATAAATATTGTATCATTTTTGATAGAATTAATAAAATTTAATTATTATGTTTTTTAGATAAAAACTATCCAAAAAATAAATATAAAACATAAGATAATAAAATTTAATTAAAAACATAATTTGTACATATAATAATCATTGAAGTATATGATTATCACAATGAATAGAAATTGATTTTATAAAACCCTTTATCACATTGTAATTCATTAAATTGTATGATTAATAAATGAAAAAATTATCAAATAAAAAATTTAATACAATGAATATAATAAGAGTAATTATATGATATATCACATATTATTATATACACCATAAAATAAAAAACAATGGTGAATAAGTAATATATCTGAATGAAGTAAAAGTGAGATGAGAAACCCTTACCTTGCGAATCCCTTTATATATGGATTCTTTAACCTTGAATATTAAGAACATAATAGGGATATTAGATCATTTTTGAAATGTAATATTATAAGTATACTAATATAAATGTTCTTTTTAGGAAATTTAGCAACTTTTTAATTAATTATATTTCATTTTTTCCATTTATTGAGGTGTGTTCATTTCATGGGTTTATGGTTGGTTAATTATTTTGAGATTGTAAATATTCTTGTAAAATGGATCTAAAACACCATAATTTAAATGAAATGGTGTTTATTATAATCTATAAGATTAAATAGTTCCCATATATTTTTTATTTATTACGTGAGAATGATTCATTTTATAAAATGATAATGAAAATGTTTAGATTATTTTGGATTTTTTAGACATTCACAAACTAATTTAATTTTATTTAATATATTTCAATATAAAAGATCCAAAACATAAAACATAAAATTATATATATTTTCAAGAGTTATTTAAGAATAATAAT
The DNA here is from genome assembly GCA_963277665.1 of Viscum album. Classification (NCBI taxonomy): domain Eukaryota; kingdom Viridiplantae; phylum Streptophyta; class Magnoliopsida; order Santalales; family Viscaceae; genus Viscum; species Viscum album. The sequence continues at coordinate 707,010,780 of OY728126.1, read as the reverse complement.
TATATTCTAACTAATATTGATGGTTTCAATGAAAAACGAACAAAATCATTATTCCTAGAGACTATTAACCACCAGCAATTGAAAAATGGTTTTATTTCATTAAATAAGAGGATATAATAAAAGCGGGGTAGAAACCCCATTATAAAGGTAAAATTATTGTATATAAATGATAATATATAATTTGTTCTTTTATTTTGTAATGTAATTGAGGATGATTAAAAACAAACAGATCTCAAGTGACGTTCTCTGTGAAACGTTACCACTTGAATATCACATCCTTGAAGGACCCCAAAGAATCCTGGAATTAGTATTTGGATGATACCATAAACACCTAAAAATAGGCAAAATATGTATTAGAGGGTTAGGAATATATTTTAATGTTTTAAAAATTATTATGGATAAATGGGGTAGGGAGGTGTTGTATTTGTACATGATAAGGGGTAGTTTAATGTAATAATATAATTAAAATTATATATTTAAACCGAACAAAATTTTGGCAGATATATTTCGAAAAATGTTTAGTGATTATTAATTTTTTTAAAACTGGTTAATTATGATAATCAAATGAACCACCCACTTAATATTGATGTTTTTATAGTTTTTATTCTCTTACCTTTTGACAATAAAAAGCTATATTAATTTACTTATACTATAGTAATAAATTATTTCCATGATAAATTATTGTGCCTATAATTACAAATATGCTTAGATCATAATTATTACCCCTTATTCAATACATTTAATAATTTTTTTTAAACACTCAGAACATGGAATTTTCAAAATTACATTTGAATTAAACTGTCAAAATGCATCAAGATATATATATTTTTTTTAATATGTGTTTTAATCCATAAAACATACTCATACCGTTATACCAGGAAAGTTCAGGACTCCAGCGAACTCGGTCCTATAAATTTATTTAAGAAAATCAATGTACATAGAACATACAAAACACGCAGCACATATGCACTGCCAAACCAGCACACAAGCACGTAATGCAACCCCAACACACCAAAAGTCAAAAGACTCACGCACAACCAGACCCAAAAACACTCAAACAATGGCCAGACCTAGTATCCATCAGAAACTCAAATCTGGCCCGACACTAGGACTGCTCACAGACACTGCAAATCAACCCGCCATGCGGGAAAACACCACTCCTCCAACATAAATTAGAGGCCCCCATACCCTGCAAATCAACCCGCCATGCGACACAACGCCTCTCCTCCCACATAAAGTAGAGGCTCTCATACCGAGGGGAGAAAAAATCACACGGGAACATAGCTATGTGCCACCACCTAGCAGTACCAAAACTCCACAAACGAGTAATTTTGTTTTCTGGGTTTTTAAAAAATTAAAATATGATAAAAGGGGTTAGGGTTCGGATATTTTTAAAAATGGGTCCGGGATGCGTGAACAGCGTTCACGCATCCCGGACCCCGACAGTAATGCGTGAACGGCGTTCACGCGTCCTTTGCTGACCAGCTAAAGAAAGCGTGAACAGCGTTCACGCGTCCTTTGCTGACCAGATAAAGGAAGCGTGAACGTCGTTCACGCATCCTTGCGCGGGAAAAGATGCGTGAACGGCGTTCACGCATCCTTCGCGGACGAGATGAAGGATGCGTGAACGCCGTTCACACATCCGGCCGAGATATTTTATAAAAGGAGGGGTCCCCCCCCCAATACCCATTGTTCTCCTCTGGTTTTTGTTGCGAAGCTCTGCAGAAATTCTTTCTCAACAAATATTTGCTGCTTTTATTGAGGTAAAATTTCTATTTAATAATTTAATTATTTATTTGTGTTTATTTATTTCATTTGTATGTTTAATTGTGTTTATTTATTTAATTTTTATGTTTAATTGTGTGTATGATTTATTTATTTCATATGTTATGCATGAAATGTTTATTTCATTTGTATGTTTAATTGTGTTTATTTATTTCATTTGTATGTTTAATTATGTGTATGATTTATTTATTTCATATGTTATGCATGAAATGTTTTGTATGATTTAATTTTCTTGATGTTGAATGTTCGTATGATTTAATTTTTTGAATGTCTGTTGTCTAAATATTGAATGTTTTATGTTATGTCTAAAATTTTTAATGTTTAGAAAAAGTAATTTATGTTAGAGAAATTTATTTTAATGGATGGTTTTGATGTAGGTGTAAATTAAATTACTTTTATTTACTAGTAATAATATTTTTAATCAATAAAGTATAAAATATATTTACTTATATTTTGAAAAGTAGAAGAATGCCCAAAAAACATTACAATTTCATAAAATTTAAAATAACAAAAGTGTTTATTATGTAAATCTCAATTAGATCAGTTATAATAAAATTTATTTAATGTTTTTAATAATTATATATATATATACACATGAAGTTAAATTTTTGTAAAATAGGTGTAGTATTTAATATAGATTTTATATAATACGGATAATATAATAAATATACCAAAAAACACGGTATGAGTGATGACTGATCTTGAGATGACCGACCATGCATAATTGAAATTGCATGTTTTATTTTGTGTATGTTGTTATTTAATTTGTAATAATTGCATTTTTTCGGTATTGATGACCTTCGAGTCATCTCTCAGTAAGTGTAAGGACTTGCGTGTCCGTTTAAATTAATTTATGTATTTCATACCCCTAGACCCTCTCACATGCATGTGAGTAAATTTGTAATTAAAAGACTGACGCCCCAAAGAGGTGTCGACGAAGAGGCATCCCCGAAGAGGTGTCGACGAAGAGGCATTTGAGAACTCGTTCGAGAGGAGGCGTTGCTGTTTGACAGGAGATTGGCGGTTGCTGCAATATTTGATAATAGAGACGGGAGTTTACCCATATAAATTGTGGTTAGTTTATCAGATAATGATAAACTAATCGCAAGTCTCAAGATCAAGTCATGATTATATATTCATAAGTAATCAAACTTTATGAAACATTATATTAAATTTGCTTTTGTGCTAAAATCACAATCACTATACCTTAATAGTGATAAATCAATACATAAAAAAGTCTCAAGATAATCAATTATTCAAAACCAAATTAAATAATTTAAAATTTTAATGTAGTGTATAATATTTTTAAATTTTTTTTAATAGGTAATTATGTCTGCTCAAATATATTGCAACGGTGAGGTAATTTGTACCGAGCAGGGTTTTAGCTACAGTGTGCCAACTGTCAAAGTGGTAAATCTCCATGGTTGTATGACATTGGATGCAGTTCGTAATAAGATTCATAGTTGGTTAAAATTGAGTGCAGGACAAGAAATCACTTCAATTATATACCGACATCTTCAATATCCTGAGCGTATGTGGCACAGCGACTACCCTATAGTCGATGATGAGGATTGGATGGAGGCTTCTCAGTTATTCAGGCAACAGTGTATTAATGGTTTGATGGAATTATTTATTGTCATTTCTGATATTGATGTGGTGCAATCGATTACTACAGAACCATGCTTTGTGACCTCTATAGAAGTCGGTCCTTCACAGCAGTCTTCTTCATTGCCTCCTTCTCATACGACTCCTGTGGAAGAATGTAATGAGGAAGATCATCAAAATTTGAAAGGAAATGTAGATGAAATCCCTTTCTATGCTGATATAGTGAAAGAAAGTTTATCTGAGGAAGAAGAATATGGGGAGTCAGCAGGAGATGATGTGGTTGGAAATGAACCTTCTGAGGTTCCTTTGAGAGACAGACATCCACTACATCCACCAGTTAGTGGTAATCAGCCTTCAGTTTTGAGTTCCTTAGTTGGAAGAATGTCTTGTGAACAACCTTTTGATTGGGATGTCATTACACCAGCTTCTGAATTCCCTGGCATTATAGGGAATATTCCTGCATCAAATGATAATGCCATATATGTTGGGCAGGAGTTCGAAAGTAAACAGGTCATGAAAAATGTGATAAAGCAATACCACATTGAACGACATTTCACATTTGTGGTTTATGAGTCAAAGAAGACCAAATATCTCATTCGTTGTGAAAAATATGGGTTAGAATGTAAATTTCGATTAAGAGCACTATTTGATAAATGTTATGGATGTTGGAAGATAACCAAATTAGAAGGCCCACACACTTGTCTGCATCCCAGCTTGGCACAAGATCACTCTTCTCTTGATGCAGAGTTTATATCTACTGTTATTTGTGAGATGATACGAACAAGTCGGGATGTTCATGTTGCCCTTATTCAAGAAATAATTCAACAGTTGTATAACTATAAGGTATCATACAACAAAGCTTGGAATGCAAAACAGAAAGCCATTGTAAAAGTGTATGGTGATTGGGATGAGTCTTATGCGTTGTTTCCACAGCTTATGGAATTGTTGTCTCTCAATAATCAGATTGTTTATCAGTTGGACAGTGTTGAGTATGTATCCCAAAATCATCTAGTTGATCGGTCAAAGGTGAAGTTCAATAGGATTTTTTGGGCATTCAGACCGTGCATTGCTGCATTTCCCTTTTGTAAACAATTTATTCAGGTAGATGGCACATTCCTTTATGGAAAGTATACAGGTGTTCTACTCATTGCTGCCACACAGGATGGTAATCGCGCTCCTCTGCCACTTGCTTTTGCTGTTGTTGAAAAAGAAAATTTTGAATGCTGGAGATGGTTCTTGGCATGTGTACGTGTTCATGTCACGCAGAAACAGGGCGTGTGTCTGATATCTGATCGTCATCGAGCGATTATAGAGGCCGTGAGTAGTGATGGGGTTTCTTGGACTGAGCCGAATTCTTATCACCGTTATTGCATTAGACATATTGCAAGTAATGTGCATAAGCAGTTTAGAGATGAGGCCATAAAGAAGGAGATCCTCAAATTGGGTATGGTTTTCTAAACTTTCTTTTTTAAAAAAAATTTACTATCCATTTTAATACATTATTATGTTATGCTTTCAGCATATGAACCCCAACAAGAAAGGTTTGATCGACGTCTTGAAGATATCCGAACAGTTAATGAGGAGGTATATGAATATATGGTACAAATTTCAAAGGAAAAATGGTCATTAGCATACGATGGTGGCATGAGATATGGGCATATGACCACTAATATAGTGGAGTGCGTAAATGGGGTCCTCAAGGGTGTGCGCAAACTCCCAATCACAGGGTTAGTGCAAGAGAAATTTTTTAGATGTGTTCACTACTTTGTTGACCGGTCCCAAAAGGCCTACCAGAGGATGGAAAATGGAATGCTTTTTACTCAGCATTTTCAAACTGATATTGACCGGATACGGAATGAGGCTTCACGATGGAATGTTATAGCCTTTGACAGGGAAAAGAGGAGTTTTCGGGTAAGAAAGTGCTACGACCAGGGTGCATGCACTAATGGTGGAGTGTTTGTCGTGATGTTGGATAACAGGTACTGTGATTGTGGCAGCTTTCAGGCATTGAGATATCCATGTGTACATGTTATTACAGCTTGCGCTTCGGTAAATATATCATGGGAGCCATATGTTGACCCGGTGATCACATGAGCACTTTGGTTAACTGTTATAGTGCTGCTTGGATGCCTGTTGGTGACTTCCATTCTATCACATTGCCTGCTGATCAACCGACCATCGTCCCTGATATTTCCAGGTTTTCATAAGTCGGTTTTGGTATCATTTATAATTTTTTCAATGTGTGTCATTTTTAAAATTATTGGCTTCATGCTACTAGGTTGCGGCCTCGAGGAAGACCGAAGTCAACTCGCATCAGAAATGAGATGGATTGGCCTCGGCAACGAGGAGGGAGAATATGATGCAGTATCTGCCACGCAGAAGGACATACTCGTAAGAGATGTCCCCAAGTGGCAGGACAGAGTTCCAAATCTCATCATCCATGATCGAGTCTGTGTACCTGCTCTAAGAGGAAGAGGTTGTGCTTTGTATCGATGATGAAGAAGAAGAATAAGAAATAGAGGATGAGGATGAGAAGAAGTAGAAGACTAAAAGGAAGAGGTTGTGGTTGAATAACCTATTGTGGAAGTTTCTATAGTTACTTAGGAACTTGATCTATTTGGAATAATGTTAATGGTTATCTAATGGATAATGGATAATGGATAAATTAACAAACGTAATTTCACAAATAAGAAGAAATAATTAATTTTTCACTTTTTCCTATTAATTTTTAATGTGGAATAATGTTAATGGTTATTTAATGGATAATGGATAAATTAACAAACGTAATTTCACAAATAAGAAGAAATAATTAATTTTTCACTTTTTCCTGTTAATTTTTAATGTGGAATAATGTTAATGGTTATTTAATGGATAATGGATAAATTAACAAACGTAATTTCACAAATAAGAAGAAATAATTAATTTTTCACTTTTTCCTGTTAATTTTTAATGTGGAATAATGTTAATGGTTATTTAATGGATAATGGATAAATTAACAAACGTAATTTCACAAATAAGAAGAAATAATTAATTTTTCACTTTTTCCTGTTAATTTTTAATGTGGAATAATGTTGATGGTTATTTAATGGATAATGGATAAATTAAAAAACGTAATTTCACAAATAAGAAGAAATAATTAACTTTTCACTTTTTCCTGTTAATTTTTAATGTGGAATAATGTTGATGGTTATTTAATGGATAATGGATAAATTAACAAACGTAATTTCACAAATAAGAAGAAATAATTAATTTTTCACTTTTAAATTATGGTTTTCTTATAAGATGTCTAGTTTTAGTAATGGCATCTGAGTGTCTGAGCATCCTTAACTAATGTTGATTGCGAGACTAGGCTAATGTTGATTGTGACACCAAATAAAAATGAATATATCATGATTCCACTATTAATAAGTAACGATGATATCATGTGTGCATATGGCAGGTTTTCCATTGCTTACATCTCAGGCTACTCATGTATCACGACTGCTTTTAGAGGGACGTCATGTGGCTCCCTTGAGTGTACGTAGATCTCACCATTTCCATCATACTGCACCACCTCCCGCTATCGTCCCACATCTTCGTCGAGCTGGATTTTATGGAGTAGCGATGTGCGACTTCACGTTTCTTGATCATCAGCTCATTGCCGCACTTGTCGAGAGATGGAGACCAGAGTCGCATACTTTCCATTTCAGTGAGGGGGAGATGACTATTACATTGCAGGATGTGGCTATTATGTTGGGCCTCCCTATCGACGGACATGCTTTGACAGGCCGAGTTCCATCAGATTTGTCTGAGCTTGTTCATAGACTTCTGGGCATAGAGGTCCAGGATGATGGCAGGACCATCGTCGGTGGTAGATTGCGGATGCCTTGGTTAGACCAGCACTTCACACATTTACCAGATGATGCTGATGACATCACCGTGCTGCGATTTGCACGCGCATATATTTTGAGGCTGATCGGTGGCACGCTTTTTGTTGACCACTCTACTACTTTTGTGCACCTGATGTATCTAGCTTTTTTAGAGGATTTGGACCAGGCAGACCGATATAGTTGGGGGTCTGCCTGCCTAGCATATACATACAGAGCTCTATGCAGCGCATGTCGCATCGATAAGATGCAGATCACAGGATGCATGGTTCTTCTACAGATGTGGGTATGGGAGCACATACCTCGTTTAGCTCCACATGCCCGTGCGCCATTACCCGTAGATATTGTAGTAGAGGCTCCACATGGATGTTGGTATGTTATTAATTCTTTCTAATATCAAACTTACTTGTATAAAATTCTTTTATGTAATGTAAAAAAAATGTTATCTACAAGTGGAGTCAGGCGCATCGACATTCAGATTCTCCCAGACATGATGTTCACGCCTACAGACTTATGCTAGACAGCATTCGACCAGACGATGTAAGTGATTATTATTTATATTGTTAAATCTTTACTCTTTACTGTAAATCTATTCATTTATTAATTGATTATTCATTTTTTCTTTCAGATTACATGGATGTCATATACAGATGATATCCTTCAGAGTCTACCCCCATACTGTACAGTGATGCTTGATATCGGCTCCTACATGGTTCCACTGATTCATTTTCATATAGTCGAGTGGCATCAGACGGATAGGGTTATGAGACAGTTTGGATTCCTTCAGCCAGTTCCTGACCCGCCCAGTCAGTTGGATTCATTGCATTCCCTGAAGATGTCAGGGAAGAGAGATTTTGATTGGAGGAGCTACCATGCGAGATATGTTGCGTTATGGGACAGGCGACGGGAGTCCCAGTTGCGAGGGGCAGGGACAGTACGCTTTCATTTGATGGATCAGATGGATTATGCAGGCTGGTACATCAGGTCTCCCGTCAGATTTCTGACACGGCACGGACGGGGCTTCCATGACTTGGTATGCATTCTTCCTTTCACTGTTCAACATATTATTTATTCAAATTAGTTAACAACAGAATTTGTTTTCGCAGGATGCTCGTATTTGTCATCTACTTCATATGTCTGATCCAGTGGAGAGAGCTGCCTTTGACCCAGTATATTTTCACAGCCTTGTACGATAGATGCTACCGTCGATGGACGAGATTTATCATGGCATTTTCTTTGATCCACCACCTGCTGCGGAGGCCGCGGAGCCTGCTGAGCCTCACATAGATGTACCTGGGGGTGACGACCCTGTTATGGATGCTGTTGTTCCACAGGATGAGGCTGCTCAGCTTGCTCAGCCACATGATATTATTCCACTGAAGGAGGGTGTTCAGCATGATTAGTCATATGCTCCTCCAACTTCTCAAGCACAGCCACAGGTACTTACAGACGTTGACTGGATTGAGTTCGATGTTTTATTGCAGTCATCCGCAGCAGAGCAGTCATCTACTTCCTATATTGGTGAGAGTTCCAGCCAGCTTCCACTATCCTTAGATGCAGGCCATGGTACAGGCGGTGAGACTGTACATCCACCGTCTGTCACACAGGAGGATGTGGAGGTGGCTGTCGATGAGGATGCGCAGCGTACGCCAGAGCACAGACGTAGACAGACACGGCGTGGACGCATCCAGTATACGCCTGACTGTGGGACAGAGGAGCATCCACACCGGAGGCGTAGATTAGGTTGACATTTGATTTATGATACGTTTTGTATGTGTATTACTGTTATCTAGACTTCTATTATACCTTTAATAAGTGTCGTACTGTTATCAAATTATCTACCAATGTATATATATATATATATGTATAATAAATAATATGATTAAATTAAATGATAAATATTAATTATATTAATTATTTCGAATTGCAATAGAAGTGGTCACAGTTATGATGAGTGATGGTTCAGTCCAACCATGCAAAATGCATATGCTGATAAGAATAAAAGGTCACAACAAGTGTAGAAGAATGGAACAATAGTTGGAAAATCTTCCATTGGGAATATGCAAAACAATGAAGTCAAGAAAACTGTGAAAGAAACTATTTCCAAGAATAAGTTTGAGCTAAAATCCAAGGATTATTTCATGACAAATCTTGAAATTCATATCATCTCAAGAAGTTGAAACTTGAGGTATTCCAATCACACTTTATCCATTGTTCTTAATTATATTTCTCATTTCAATTAAGGGGGAGAGCTTGATTGATAGAAAGATGGGATGAAAAGGGGAGATTTATCTTTTCACTTGAACTTTTTAATATATTTGGTGAAGTATGTGCAGGATTTAGCATTTCATTGATAATTTTGATTATCTACCCTTGGTTAATAATTGATACACTCTAAGCATGATTTAACATTTATGGTTGTTTATGGACAACATTGAAAACTACAATATGAATTAGAAGTTCATTTGACCAATTTTGAGAAGATACATATTCAGACTTTATAAAAGGAAACGATTTATACTGGTACGCAATCTAAAGAGTGAGATTATTGAGTATGCATCTCAAAACTTAGGTCATGTCCATGACATCACTTCTTCCACCTTATTTAGATAAAATGATATTTTTTAGAGAGCACATGCCTTAAAAAATATTACTCTTGGATCTAGAAATGAAACACAGAGAACTTAGCATAGTGATGATGTGATCATGGTTCACTCATCACAATCACTATATGTTTTTCATGTAACTCATTTATTCACAAATATACCAATATTTAATCAGAAAAACAATGAAAAAGGAGTATTAGAAAGTATAAAAATTAAGTTTCCACTTTGGAATACAAATGGAACCATATGAGGATCTTTATAGAAATAGATGTTTAACTACAACATGTTGAGATAACAGGAGTGACTGAAAGATGCTAAGATTATAGATTTCTCAATATATGTTAGAGAATACTCAAACCATTCTATTAATAATTATTTAATGAATATCTATTATTCATGAATATTTATTAATAATTATTAACATTATTTCAATATTTTATATTATTTAATTGATATTTATTAATATTTATTAATTTTTATAATAAGTTTATTACTTTATAATTAATAGTTATACATTTTAAGGGGAATTTAGGTATTCTGTGAGATGCGTGAACGCCGTTCACGCATCTCTTCTCTCGGGAAGATGCGTGAACGGCGTTCACGCATGACGCCGGGGTCCGGGATGCGTGAACGGCGTTCACGCATCCCGGACCCATTTTTAAAAATATCCGAACCCTAACCCCTGTTATCTTATTTTAATTTTTTAAAACTCCAGATAAAAAAATTACCCTCCACAAACATCCGGTCTGAAAATTGGCTATCCCGCATCCCAAGGTAAACCTCCAAGTTGACCCAAAACCATGCCAGCTCACACCCGTCTCCATCGTCTCTATCCAATCCAAACAGCGCCACCGGTAATCACCACCGAACGCGCCCGCGACCAAACCAGCTCAGTCGCCTCCCCTACGTAGTCGCCTCATAGCTTCATCATCACTGGACCGCAACTTCATCAACAAAAAGAAACGTCCATCCTGAACCCCAAGTCGAGATCCCACCACAGGACTCCCCGCCGGGATCCCCACGTCCGTTGTCCCAGCACTGGAACTCTGCCTGGATCCCTTCTACACGACACGATCAACGCCAGTCACGCCGACCTTCCATCCTCAGTGATGCACAGCAACAATCATCGCCTTTGAACCCTGCAACCCTACTGTCCCCGGAGCCCCTGCCAAAGCAACGTCGTCTGACACACCAGGTCCGAACGACCTCCCCCCTACGAGATCCTACGAGGAGAAGAACGCTAGCGCATTGAATCGTCATCTCCGAAATCATCAACACCGTGATTGCCGAGATGGTCCACGCACGAAATGATGGTCAAGCACCAGCCTGTCATGCAGATCGAACCGTTAGTTCCTACCAGAAACCAGATCTCGTGCAACGTGCACGCAACACCTCCTGAACGTTGAACCATTGCTCGTGCCAGCACCCACCGAAGAAGATCCGCCATGATCCCACACAAACACGCCACCTCCAGGGTCATCCTGCTCCCGGCAGTAACCCTCGACCTCTGTCACATGGCACCTACTGCGCCGACCACAAGTAAGCACCCCGATACGCCAGCCACCCACCGCCGCGGTCCATGCAACCGGCCTGCCTACGCAAAACCCCACCGATAGCCAAATTGGACGGACAACAAAGAGCAAAGAGCAAAGAGCTCAAAGTGACAATTTGTTTGTGAAATTTTTTTATCAATGCGATTACTTATAACTATAAAGTGACCTACCAAAAAATCATGGGTTGTTATAGATACGTTTTTTAAATATTCTATTGATAATTTTTTACCAACTATGGTCCCACAATCAAAATATTTAAAGGGGTGGGCATTTTAATTATCATTAAATGTTATTGATGAAAACTATACCTAACCTATTATGTTATGAAATTTATAAAATAAATAATGTTTTTTGATTATATCATAATGTTTAATGAAATTTGATTCCCAATGAAAATATTTGTTTCCTATGACTCTAAATACAAGATATTGTTGGTATATAAATATAGTGATCTATAGAAAATTTTTAACCACATTAAAATTACTTATTGCATTGTGATTGTTTGAATTAGTTACACTATAGTTGAATTATGTAGTAATGTTATCAATGGGTATTTTTCACTTCAAACTCACTTGTAATATGAAGAAATAGATTGGAATATAAATTGAAATTTTATTTCTAAAGATAATAATGACACAAAATATGGATCTATGACTACATGTTGCAAGTTGGTTCCTAACATTGAATAACATTTGCAGGAATAAGAACATTCTTTTAGATGGGATATGTGATAAAAATAATCTAACTTCCAATAACATCAATTAAAAAATTAGTTTTTCAAAATATATAAATTTTGGGGATATTTCCTCACATCCTTTCAAAACAACTGGCTTATACATTCATGATTCAGGAAACCAAGTTATCATGTCAGAAATTATCATAGTAGTTATATTTTCATCAAAATAAATTTTAGGGAAAATTATTTAGGATTATATATTTTAAAGTATATATTTTACAACATGGTAGACTATTGGAGTTTTAAACAGGAAAACATTATTTATTGGTGTCACTTATTTCTCACATTAATCTAAAATGTTATTTCTATTCGTAAGAAATGTGAATACGATAAATAGAATTTTAAAAAATATGACCAGTAAACTAGTTATTCCACAATATGTTCTTAAAAATTAGCAATAAAACAATACCTTTTAGGATCTAACTCGCAATATGGTATCTTGGATAATACCTTCACAATTAAAATAATCAAATATTTGATGTAATCCCTGAAAAAATGTAGTTGGGGAGTGACCAAACTATTCTAGTTATATGATTTTTCCAAACCCTCATGGAAATCATACCATCACCACTAGAAGGTAATCCATTATCCTAATACATGAGACAATATGATCCTCCACGCTAAATTAACAATAATGGTCAAAACAAACACATTACTTATGTCAATTCAATTCACATGACAAGCCCATTTGTGGATTAAAATGGTTTATTTTCTGAACTATAACTCTATATCAATAAACTGAGATGCATTTATAGTGTGTTGACAAATTGAGGAAAGTTAATTTCATCTTTTCCTTGTGGATTATATATAATTAATTTTTTTTAGAATATAATTATTATATCATTGGTTTAGAAATTTTTATTTTATTGAAATTAACATATGAATATTTAATAATCATTCACAACAAGTTCACTTTCCCATTATAGGAAGATATATTTATAGATTAAAATCTATATTATCAAATTGGATTTACAGGAAGTCCATGATATCCAAAACTAAAAATTGAAAATATCCTGCATCTATTAGAAATTATAGGCAAATGAAGACTCATGTTGTTAAATACCCCAAACACTAAACTTGGGTACAACCTCTAAGTGTCCCACACAATCCCTTTATATATTAATATTATTACAAGAAATTATTTGATATTATTCTTGAAAGGATCAACATTCATTAAATTCAATATCTCTCATTTAAACTCATAAAATATTTCATTGAGGCCCTATTAATTACTGAGTATTTTATAGATTATGTCATTGTAGCTTGGATATGTCACACAATGTTTTGTTGCGTCAAATATAAAACATCATTTTCTATCATGGAGTGAGACCCAAGTGTTTTCGAACCTAGAAAAATTAGGTCCTTAAATATATATATATATATATATATATATATATATACGAAATACGGGAAAATATTTAATTTAATATAACTATAATTATTAATGTTTCTAGAATAAATATATTACAAGTCAACCCCACTACTGAATGGGTTATATAGAATCCGATATGAATCATTCCCTACTAATAATTGAAGGTTTTATAAAAAATAATGACAATCCACATCGAATGATCAAAAGAAATCTCAGTTTAGTGATCATATATTTGAAAATTAAAACATGCTAGGTATTCATGAAAATATATATAATGTTTTACTGAAAATATATATGATCAAAATTAACATTAATGTACATTTATTATATTACTAGTTCCATGAACAATCCATCAATGGTTATGTCAAGGTGATCTATGCTGATAAATACCCACATTAATAATTATTTGAAAAATATAATATCTCCGATAAGTTGTATAGAAATCATATTAGATGATTAAAAATGGTTTTGGGTTTATATTCCAATGTTCTCATTATATCAGATGCATCAGACATACCATGTGTGATGAACCAAAATTATACATCCTATAACCAGATGAACAAGATGACCCCTGAAATAATCCTGTATTATCATTAATCCCTATAATATGATGAAAAAAATATTTCATCAATGTAGAAATTTCTATTTTTTATTTCAAAATAAATTAAATTAGGATGGAAATATTGGCATGAAAAATTTATATGTTAGATAAAACATTTCCCAACTAAAAAGAGACCAAACAATATAAAATATGTTTATAAAATTTAACCATAATAATAATTTACCTCAAAACACCATTTATAGAAAAAAAATCTCATCACCATGTATCCATATAAAATGTTATATTTGGATTCACATAATAAAAAATATACTAGTTATTTTCCCTAGATGTTACAAATAATTAAATTTAATAAGTAATTTATGTAAAATTATTTGTGTTCATGGGTTTCCATACGATCCAAATATAATAAATGTAACATTCATAATAAATAGATAAACCTAAAACCTTTGAGTGATATGAAATATATTAATTATAAAATATATATATAACAATGATAAATATATCCAAACTCCAGTCATATTTTTTAAATTATTGATCCATGTTATTGTTATATAAAATAGATTATTTTTAAAAAACAGTCAATGAAATTTTAAAATCAAATTTAATAAAATTGAATATTTTTAATTAAATAATAACTTGTCAAAATATCAATGGAAGTATACTGTATGTCATTTTATATAAAATATAAAACAATTAATAATAAAATGTTTTCATCATGAGTGAAATTTCATATAGTCACTAGGGAAAGTAGACCTATAATATATATGTCATGTAATATGATCATAACATCAATTATAAAAGGGTACCTAGAAACACATCACATTCCACTAGAAGTAGAATCATATAAAACATTTTCTAGAATAGATAGTTGTGATAAAACGTCATCCTTAATAATTTTAACTGACCCATGTAACTAGTATTCTGGTGAGGTTTGTGTAGTAATAATAAAAAAATGATAATTTGACACATAACTAAAAATTACATAAATATAGTGTCTAATATATATATATAAACTATTTATGGATTGAAACCATAGATGCCAAATTCTCATCACTAAATCAAACTATGAATCCAATAGATGTTTTCATAAATAAATTAAAGTATAAAAAAATTTTATGGGTACCTAATAATCGTTAAACTTTATTTTGGGAATTCACTTAATTTTATTTTGGAATCCATGACTTTTTATCTGAATAAAATTTTCAATATTTTACTCTATATTTATTCTCATATATACATAAAAATCTTCACAGTGACACACACACACACACACACACATATATATAAATGAGTTTTATAATTAAAAAAATTCACAATCACGTGATAATATGTTCATGGAGACATACATATATATACATATATATATATATATGTGTGTGTTTTTTTGATATAACCAAAATCATAAAAATCAAATTTAAATATATAAAGTTTTAGTCTAAAGTAATTCAAAGACACTACATTAAATAACTATGTTTTCATGTATTAGATGAAAATACATGTATGGTTTATGACCCAATTAAGAATGCACATTGATGTCCTATCCACCATGAAAAATTACAACAAACATGATTAATGTAAATTCAGGTGCTCCATTATACAAATTCAATCTATAGTACTAATAAAAATAAATAAAAATTTATAAAATTGAGATAAAATTATATTGAACTCACCCAAAACATTGAAAAACATTTCTTTTATTTCAAATAGATTTATAGATAAATTTATAATATTAATGATATATCTAAAATGATGATTTAAAAATGATATGTTAAGGGTTATAGTTTTTATGTACATAAACATAGAGTGACATACCAAAAATTTTGGGCATTCAATAGACATAAATATAAATTCATGGGTTAAATAATTAGGAGATTGATGAAGCATTTTCATGCAATCTTTTAAAAATATTTACAGTATGTGCTAAACAATGGCTAACCTAGGATGATCTCTTGAAGAGATTTTATGATCAATCACTCACTAAATATAATTCAGTATATATATAATAAATAAAATAAAGGAAATAAATATTTTATAAATGATAATGAAATAATTGATTTAAATATATAGATACAATGAAAATTGAACAAATGCAAATAGAGTGATGTTAGACAGAAAAGATATATTCCCAATACAATCATCCCACGTGAACCATTAGAGTCTGATAATTAGTTTCTAATTTACATAATGAACATTCTATATCATATAAATTAACATCCACCACTCTATATGGTTGTGAATATACAACACTCTCAATGATCCCCGTGAGATCGCACCTCCACCTCTTCAATAGATGATATTTTCTAGTAAAATAATGTATAAATATTTAGATTGTATTGTGAAAACATAATGGCATTAGAGAGATGTAAAAAAATTAAATATAATGAAGCGATGAGAAAATATATATTTCAAACATTACAATAGTGTATATTTGTGTCATTTGATTAAAATTTTAAACCAATAATAAATCTGTTAAAACACATGTTATATTATATAGCTTTAAAATCATTTCCTTTTGATCATGCCTCATATCCAAATTACTAATCATAATATTTTAATATTTTAGATTCTTTGAAATATAATATATAGTGTAAAAAACACACACACACATATATATATTTGTAACCATGCTCCAAAAAAATTAGACGTTTTGTGGTTTTTATTATTATATTATATAGAGGGAAATCTAATTATTAGAATTTCGTATTGAATTCCCCCATAATTTTCTATAAATACAACAAAATACGACAACATATCTCCACTCAAGACCCTTTGAAAATGAATTTAATATCCCTCTATATAACATTCTATTTCTTTATCCATACCATGGTGTTATGATTCTCTTAAGAATATCCTGCCAAGATTTTAGGTGTTCTCTCTATAGGTAAGGGATTTTTGTATTCCTTTCCATTGATAAAACTTCATTGCATTTAGATTTTTTTTTATTTTAAATGTTATGTTGTCTTACCAATATAAATATAGAATTACTATAAATTTTATCTTTTAATAATTATATAACTTGTATCACCTGTTGTTATAACCATTACCCAAGTAATTATTATATTGAGGGAATCTCCCATCTCAATTTCATTTATTTCAAGTACATAAATCATACTAGATAAATTTAAATTTCTATTTCTATTTTTACAATATTATATTAAAATTTCCTTTAAATTTTATTATGATGAACAATTAATGAGAGTCAAAATTTCTATATTATTTTAATATTCAATGAATCATTATGCAAAACAAATTTTCAATCAAAATTATCCTAATATTTTTAATTATAATCATGTATTTATAAAATAACTATCCTAATATCCATACATAGGTATTCAAGAGGATGTTATGATTTTTCATTTGATGGGTAATTCCATGTATCTTGCCCATATTCTGTAATCATCATATTAATCATGATGTGATGTGTTCAAATATTTTGTTATCTATGTTGTGAGTAATGAATATTCATAAATATAAATGTGATGGGCTGGCCAAAAACACATTATAGCCATACAATTCGTTGTGTAATGTTTTCTATCATAAGATACAACATATTGTGAAAGGGAGTCTATCATATGAACCCTATTTTATGATTTTTATGTTTTTATCCTAGACATATTCATATGATTTCATGTCTTATATTTCCCAAATTTCAATGTCCCCTGATGTTATTGCAATTTATCATGATTCTATATTAATTTTTATTATTGAAATTTTTTATTTATCCTTAATATGCTTCATGAATCAAACATATTAATTTAAGAATGTTATATTGTGATAAGTACCTAACTTGGATTTCTAGCACAATAGTTTCATATGTACATCTATAATTTATCTTGAACATTTTTGGAAGATGAATGTTATTTATATGGAATATAATAATGCTTAAATATTGTAATCTTATAATTTTTTCATTTTAATTTTTTCCATTTATCAAATTTCCCAAAACATGTTGTCTTTTATTTTTTCAAGGATTTTATTATGAGTATAATTATGTAATAAATATTGAATTAAAGTTAATTAATCATATTTATTTACATAGTTTTTATGATAAGATTTTGTAGTTTGTTTTTGGGATTATAATTACAAATAAATACTGAAATATGTAGTCATAGGACTATTCTTAAAAAAAATTCATTTCCATAAATTATAAATTGTTTTCCATGAAAAAAAATAAATTTCTAAAAAATACATGTGGATGTTGATATGTCATAGTTCTACTGGGGGACATATTCTAAAAATGTGGAAAATGGGAATTAACGCCACATAGTGCATTAAAATGAGTCCTTTATACCCAACTAGTTTGAAACATCTAGTAGATATGATTTGGGTTGTTCGCAAGCTCCTTAAAAACTATCATGTATGGAATAAAATTTCCACAATAATTTATGTTATAATTAGACAACATTTAAATTATTTTAAATAATATAAATCTATTGGTTGAGGAACGTATTTCATTTATATTTTGACCAATCAATTATCATTTTTTATTTTTTAAATGATAAAAAAATTTAAATTCTATTTAAAAAATATCCATTCATTTTAGTCAATGGATTGAGAATGGATTAATAGAGTCCACAAACAATTTTTTGGAAAATAAACTAATGATATTCTATCCTTAATAGGCCGAATGAGTCATGAAAATCATGACAATGAATTTAAAAATATTTAATGTTTTGAAAATAAAAATGTAGTATGGAATGAACATTAATCCCCCAATAATGTGAATGTTGAATTTATGTCCATTATATGATACATGACACTACACTTAAATTGATATTATGTTCTTTAATCACATAACCATAGATAAACTCATTGTAAATGATATTCTTCATCATTAAAATCTCTGATAAAGTAATCTATGTGCTGATTGTTTATTATAAGGAGGGGGAATGTGAAAAATAGTGGATGCTGATGAAAAGTGAAAATCAAGAGGAAGACAATAATTTCATTGAGTGTAATTAAATATAATTTTTTTTATAATTACATTCCCCAATCTTCTAAAAATAAGTTGGATAGTTATTTCATATCCATATGAAAATGGATATTGTATTCATTGGGTAGTATATTGTGAAATTAAAAAAAAATCACTATAATAAATTAAATTTTACTGGCCATGAATGTAATTTCTACCTCATCTATGATGGGAATGTGAATAGAATATGAAAATATTTTGATATTTGAGATGTATAATTCTACAAATAAATTTTAAAAAGTTCCCCAATGTGAAAATTGAAATCATAAAATATCGATGGTTTCATGGGTATAATGATAGGATGGATTGAAAAAATTCCAATTACATGGGAGTATTGAAGAAATAATATAGTTGGGAAAATATCAAATTCCACACATTAAAAAAGTTTTGTAATAATCATTATAGAAATTATCTGAAGGGGAAAATGTAATTTTTTTATCGGATAGTAATGAAACAATCTAGGGAATTGTTAATGGAGAAAAATACCTATTTCGATGAAAAATATTATACTAAATTCAACCATGAGTCCAGTCTCAAGTTATTATACTAAAAATAATAAGGAAACTATAAAAATAAATTCTCTAATACAAGGGTTTTCAATCATAAATAAAGAAGAAAACCAAAAAAAAAACGAGTGAATGGTAGATCTAATTTCTACACCACTACTGAGATGGATCCTGATAATAACATATTTAATTGTACTTAATAAATATTGAATGTAAAATTTGAATATATTTAAACTCATTCATTCATAAAAATAATTTATAATGAACTATTCAAACACAATCTCAAATCCAGAAGTGGAGAGACCAGTTAAAATATTGTGTAGTAATATTGTTGAACACGATGTATATAAAAAATAAAATTTTAATATTTTTGGGATGAAATCCATGAAAAACTAGTGATACTCCCTTTAGGGGAATTTTATTTACTTCTGGACATGGATTGGATCTCATTTTCTAAGGAAATATAAATTGACTATAGAAAGAATTCCTTATTTATAACCGGAATCACACATGGATTAATTGAAACACCAAGGATGAGTATGAATCTATATTGGTTTCATCATATTATGAATATATTTTATTTCAATATGAAAAAGTTTATGTTTTTCAATAGATTGATAATACGAAAATGGGCAGAAAAAATGAAATTCAAAATTTTACTAGATTATATTACATCCTTTCGCCAAATATTTTAGTTGTCATCCTCGAAGGCGTAAGGTTGAGTTCTCAATCCATTATAAACCAGTATAATTTCCAATATCCGATAACTTATATGTAATTTCCACTAATGAAAATGAATAAATGATAAATAAATTGACTAAATATTTATAAAAACTGTTTATACACTTGACTGCTTAACAATGGGGACTTCTCATCCTCTTCAACCACAATAATGATGTGTAAAAACACCTTTCAATTATTATCAAATGATATAATGAACATGATAATTTATGATAACGATAAATTATTTATGATTCCATTTGGAACCCCTAATGCGATATTTTATACACTGGATGTATTTAGTAAATACATTAGGTGTTACCATGATAAATTTGAGCTAGTATTTGTAGTTTATATTATTATATAATACAATAGAAAGGAGTTACCTAATGTTCCTTTTAATTATATATTAAATAACATTAGAAAAGAAAATATATTTTCATGTTATAATAAATGTGAGTTTTATATGAATCATATAACATTTTGTGGACCTTTTATCACTTGAAATTAGATACTTTTAGATACTTATAAAACATATGCAATTTAATGATAGAATATACCATCCAAAATAATAGATATCAATAGTTTCAATTGAATTGATGGATATTATCACCAATTTCTTAGAAACATCACACAATTATCAATCCCACTAAATAATATAACTCTTAAGGGAGAGTTACTTTTCTATAATTTAAATTTATAATAGTTAAATATGGAGTTAATGGGGATTATAATCACAAAAACATTCCCCAAAATATACACTTATGGGAAGATTTTGTTATTTTTAGATGTGCACTTAATAAATTCACTGGATCTATACTCATGAAGGATGACTAAGTGAATTCATATTCCTTTGAACAATTAATGATACATGTGTTGAAATACATATTACATGATATAAAATTGGCTGTAGTGATATTATAATTGATTATTTCGTATCATTGTCACTATAGTGTGAAGTGAATCATATATATTGATCATAAAATTTAGTAGTATAAATTCACAAAAAAATTATATTAATATATTCAAAAAATAGTCTAATAGAAGATGGTGGATGATAATATTTTTTCCATTTCTATCCTTCAAAAGTGTTCAAAATTATAGATGTTGAATGAATAATGGATTATCCAACATTATCTCTAGTGTGGACTAAAATGGATTCAATAATCATATATATGAACTCTATGAACATGGTAAAAACAATGTAATTTCAACCAATGTTTCTAATGGAATATATTCAACCATAGATTATTGGGAGAATAATAGATTCATTCAATGATTCTAGGCTGATATATAAATGAATTATGAATACTACAGAGATAAACATTCCTAAAACATATTTATATACTCTTCAAGATTAATATATGTCATGAAAATACAAGATCTGAGGATGTATATTTTTGATGATGAAAAGAGCATTCATTCTCTATTCTTCAAGGATTCAGTAAGACATATAATGATATTAAAAAACAAAATTTGTGGGATAACATGAAGAGGGTTATTTTAGAATTTAAAACATCATTATTTATATGAAAACATATCAATTATGAATGGTATAAATCTATTGATATTATTCAACCATTTCCCTCAACATTATTCAAATTCGGAAACATAATATTTTAATTTGTGGGTGGACTCTATAGACTTATAATGGTAATAAATCAAAATTTTATCAATGTCCATTTATATACAATGTTTGTGAATTTCATGAAAAAATATGAATATTCATATTTTATGAAACTAAATAATATTTACATTAGGGAATAGTTTATGTTTCTTATAGTATAATATTGAATTTATTCTGATAATGATCCATGTATTACTATGAGGTATTAGAGAATAATTCACCAAAAATTAGATATAAATAAGAGTTTTAGAATTTCATAACACCCCATGATCATTGGTTAGTCTGAATGGTCTATTTAAGAAATACTAAATATACTATAATAATGTTAATTGAATTTTAAAGTATTATAATATTGACACTATAACCCATTGTTTTTATCATATAACAACAGTCTATAATGTATTATTTGAATGGATGTGTTTGATGATTTCTATGGGAATTGGTGTTTGACAATAATAAAATGGGCTGTATTTGAAAAACATAATCATATGAGACTAGGTTTTATCAGTGATATGATAGATATGTTTAAAATATTCACAGTCAGATGAAATCCAAAAGAAAAATCAACTCAAATCATATATGGACATTAATTTCTGATACATATACATTGATCACATAGATAATATGTTCCTTAATATATCACATTGAAATAATAGAATGAGGTTTTTTAAGAGTGGTAACAATTGTATAAGATACACCAGATACTTTGATACCCATGGTAACATCAATGTTGTGTATTATCAACAAGAACTCCTACCTAATAAATCCCATGTACCTGATGTGTTCTATATATCATTCTTGAGGAAGAAAATAACATACCCCAAACATGGACTGAATCTATAGGTGATACTATTATTTAAGGATCATTCATATGAGGGGAAACTCATAAAGGTCAATGATCCTTGATATAATGTTTTATGAATGTGGAAAACTCACATACATTATGTTTTTTGGTTGTGACACATGTTTAATGAAGAAAAATTAGATCATGAAGAAGAGATGAAATACATATAACAATTATTTTTTTTGTACTAAATGAAAATAAATTATAAATATTTATGTAGTCTGTAATTTTTTAGTTGTTATAACTCTTATATTTTATATCCCCTTTTGGATGAGTAAATTATAAATACTTATATAAATAGAAGTCATTAAATCAAATTTTTGGCCTAATATATACCATTAATTATGAATATCATTATGTATCCAAAATGTTTCATAATACTTTTTTCTTATATAAACTATTTATAATTGTATATATTTAGTGTTATGATAATGTTCATGTTACACAAATAGAGGAAGGGGTTCCATCAACCTATAGGATAATACTCTATAAATTCCATCTTCCATTGTTTATAAG
Source organism: Viscum album (assembly GCA_963277665.1). NCBI lineage: Eukaryota > Viridiplantae > Streptophyta > Magnoliopsida > Santalales > Viscaceae > Viscum > Viscum album. The sequence continues at coordinate 706,987,510 of OY728126.1, read as the reverse complement.
GGAGATATAATGAGATGAATTTTCCCTTGAATAATCTCAATTCGATATTCAAAAATCTATGGCCTATAAAAATGATACATTGGAGAAGTAAATACTTTTATATATCTCTAACCAATTTTTGTATTCCAACTTCCCCATGAATGAATCATTGTCACACATAATACCATTTCGTTGAAAATTGTGTTAATTAGTTGGTATAGATTTTGACTCTAGTATTATTTATCTTATTATATTCATTTAAAAAATATAATGATCTAAATTATCCCATATTTTTAATATGTATATATTATTACATAAGGTTATTGATAACGTTGGATTCATACATGATGAAAAAAAAATTATTTCAATAACATTTATAGTTTTAATTAAGCAATTTTTAATAAAATATATAAAATTTGAAATACAAGACTGTTTTGAAAATGATATTTTTGTTTTATAATAATTATTTAAATAAATATTATTATATAATTTAATTTATTCAAATCTATTTTTATGTGTTAGAAACTAGTTCATTTTATAAATTATTGTATTTTTGTAGTTAATATATATTTTAATATAAAAGTACGAAAATTCTATTTAAAATATTATATTTATTAAATAAATAATATTTTTAAATTAAAAAAAAACAAAGATGAATGTGTGACAATTTTTTATGGAAAACCATTTATTTTGTAAACATAAAATAACATATAAATATATTGTCTATATTATGACATTGTAAAATAGAAAATTTTATATAATAAGTTACTTAATATGTATCATTGACCAAACATATATTTATAAATTATAATAATTATTTTTTATGTTATTTGATTAATTTTATTGTCTCATAATAAATCATGAAAACTCCAGATCATATTTTAATTTTTCCAAATCAATTATTAATGAACATGTCCAACTTCAACATAACTGATGGTATTATATTATAATTTTTTTACCTTATAAAATATTGACAAAAATTCTATTCTTTATCAACTACGGTAATGTTTTTTATTTTCATAAATTAATTATATATACTCACAAATATATTTTTTAATAATTAGTAAATAAATTCACTCTCAAATCATATAAATACCTACAAACCACCAACTACACTTCACTAAAATCACTGTAATAAATATATTACTCTTTATATCCTTACATAATCACAAAAAATGTGTTCCAACTATCATAATAATCTCATATTGAGATTTTAGGATCACCCCCTCAAGGTAATGGATTTATCTCTCTTATTTCCATTAAAGAAGTATCTTTGTATTATGAAGATTTAATGTTAATTTATTATTTGTAATATCTATTATACATTTAATTTTAATGGAAAATTTATGTTTTAATAAAATTATTTAATTTATCCCCATTTTTATGACCATTATATATTAGTAACTATGATGATGTAATAGGATTTTCTCATCTCTAATTCTATTTTTTTCGTAAAGATTATTTTGAATAATACCTTATAATTTTCAATTTTTTCATGTTCAATTACGATTTTCAGCATAATATGAACTATATTTATGATGTCCAGGTAATGATACATCTCATTTTTTACTCATTATACCCATTAAGGAATCATTATGTACTCCTATTATGTTGTAAAATTTGTACTATGATATTTCCTTTCTATGTATTTGTTTAGTAAATATCCATAAAATTCTCACTCAATATTAATATCATATATATAAATATAATCCATTTGATAGGGACTTATATGTATCTATTCAAAAGTCCATTTCTTTATAATTGATATTTAAGAATGTATTTTTTCTTATGTTCAACTTGAGAGAGTAAAGAATTTACACTATATGAATGTGACTAGTGGGATATGTATTATATGTCCCTAAAATTATTTAGATAATGATTTAATCTAATGAAATATCATGAATTATGAAATTATTTATATCCAAATAATCATATGTTTTGTATTTTTGGTAGCTATCCATAAATTAAGATTATAATTTCATGTTTATTTATATTTTAAACATTCCAATGACTCCATAATGTTATCATAATATATAATTATTTAGTCACCAATTTTAGGATACTGACCATTATATTTCAACTTGGTGATCCTTCTAACTCCATGTATTTTATTTATCATGTTATTGTCTTATTGATCCCATTTGAGTCTTTATAACTCAACAATTTTTTATTTATGACCATAGGTTATCTCATGTACAATTATACTTTCAAAGGATTTTAATTGAAGATTAATTATTTTTAAATTTTATCTATTTATGCATTATTAACGTTAATATTAAATATATATAACTTCCCAAGGATACTAGACATCATAATCTTCATGAATTGAAATATTTTTTTATTTTAATACTAAAAAAATTAATTAAATTGTATTAAATACATTCATTGTCATAAAATGAATATTGGGAAAATTTAAAATCATTTATTTCCCTTAATTAACATTACATTTAAATAGAAAATATATAGTTTGATAAATAAAAATAGAATAAACAATATATAGTCAAAATAATGAAAATGGAGGCCTGTGAAAATTATGAGTTTCTTCCCACATAGAGTATCCCATTTAATTTTGGAGGAATATTATCTAAAGAATAACAAGGGATAAATCATGGGGGGGGGGGAATATAGCCCTTGAATAAGAAAACTATATATCTCTAGGCGACCAATCATATGAAATAATAGATAAATTATTAATATAATTAATATTATCGGTTTTTAACCCTAAAAAAAGTAGAAGGGTGATGTATCAGAAAGCTAAATGTACATTAAAAAAGAAAATAATAATTTATAATAACTACATTAAGATTTTCATTATGTTGGGTTACATGTATACAATATATTCATAAATTATTTATATAATAAATTTATGGTATATTTAATTTATTTTTCCCCACATATACCAAACTATGAGAACAAATATAAGATGAAATTTTATTTCATATCAAAATAAAAATATGATAGAGTATAGTAATGGTTCATATGTCACTATATCATGATTTATTTTATCAATATCAATTCTAACAATCTAGAAGAATGAATCCCCTCAAATATTTAATCTCATGAAAAATCATAAATTTATATTGATTGGATAACTTTCAGTATATTTTTCCTATCTATATCATTATGGCGGTACAATTTAATAGGATTATGAATTTTCTATTATTACATTGTTGGATAATTTATATAAAAAATTGTGGTGGATTTTATCCATATTAATATATATTCAAATTGTTTAAATTATTTTAAAAATTAATCCTCAAGTATTTCATTGATTATTAGGAATCCATTACTATGATGTGATATATGAATATTAAAAAAACCAAAAATTCAGTAATTTTATATAAAATTTATCTTCCAAAATTAAATGTATCCCATTTGAAATAAATATATCCAATGATAAATATGATAAAATATACGATTTTTTAAATGTAACATAGTCATATGGCATGAATTTAATTGATTGTCCCCATGTTTACTTTGGCATAGTGTTGAATTGTTTCATTAAATATATCATCTTCTTCATTAGAAAGGGATAAATTTTCAACTATAGTTGCACCACCTGCCTCCCATAACTAGGTGTCCTCGACCAATCTCCCGTATTTTTTATTTATTCTATTGCAACTAAATTTAGATCTTATTTACGAAGATTCAATTATGTTACATTTTAATACTATATAAATTGTTTCACGAATATAATCCTTACATTGTAAGAGTTTTATTTGTGTATTGTATCCCATTTTTTGTCAAAGTTCATTTCTAAATCAATTTTTTTAATGGTAGTAGTAAATAATATATATCATTCATTCCCAAAATACATCCTTCATGTATGATAGGATTTAACATTAATTGAATCTCTATTATCATATAATCAATTAACGATGGTGTTATTGATGAAAAATCGTAGTCACTCCCTGTCTATGGATGATGTTATTCTTCACTGTTACATTATTACATAACTGAAACAATGTGTTACATATTTTATTTTTGGACTCTCATTTTTTAATTTATTATATCCTATAGACTATGAAATTCTATGGGATATATTCATATAACATGAATATCATATAATTCTAATATGATATCATTTGAACTAATAAACCCCTCACTCCTATGACCTCTATCAATTGTAGTTTGATGGAGGAGTCATATTTGATCAGTACCACAACTTTTACAGATTGAGTTACATGTTATATCTGATATATAAATATATATCAATATATTAAATTGTTTGTTTCAATATCAATAAAAAATTTTCAGATAGTCCCTCATTTCCATTTGTGACCTAGCCTCTCTAATTATTTAAAGATATTCATGTGGATCTATATGTGAATATAATTTTATATTTTCATCATTTTTATGATGTTAGTAACACAATCATCGGTTCCATATCATCATTTATAACCTTGGTATCATTCCCTCCTCCCATTATAAAATGTTCAAATATCTTATCACAACCCTCTCCATTGAAAATTGATTTAGTAGGAAGGGTGGTGGGGATATCACAACAAGATGAATCTACCAGTCTATCTCAAAATTAAAACCTTAAAATAATAAATGTTCTAATGTAAATTATTCTTGATTCTATGAATTTTTAACATATGGATACTTTATTTTACTATACCCCAATTTTGAATGAAATAATAATTACATGGGAAAGATACAGTTATATGGGTTAAAGGTTAAAATAATTATTTCACATACATGGGCATAATTAGATTAGAGATGAAGAATTTAAAAATTATATTCCATTATAATATTGTGATCCTCAGTTAAGGTAGGTTAATCCTCAGTTTTTGAGAATATATCATCAATCATAGTGGAAAATTTATTTTTCCTTATCAACCCTACCTTTTATTAGTAATACCATAGTGATGCATGATGTTTTTTAAATTCACTAGGTTTCAACGCAATAAATTTTTCTTCACCCACTTGAATGGAATATTTAAAAAACTGTTTATGATGTTTGTATCACTTTATTTGTAGCCACCCCAATAAGAGATGTGGTGATTTATCTAAATCATCAACTAATATATCATTATATTTTGGATTATTTTGACCTTTGTTAAAGGATAATTAATCAAAAAAATGTTCACAATATATCATTGATAAAATATAAATTTAAATTTGGGATAAAGAGAATTACATCCTAAACAAAAACAATTCCGAATATATATATGATTGCCGAAAATATTAATATACAGACGACAAATAATTTTGGATAGAGGTGTATTTTGTAACTACATTAGGATGTAACAATTATAAAATCAGAACAATTATAACATTATATTGGATATTTCATATTACCACAAGGAATAGTTTTTATTTCATAACATGCTATAATGAAATATGATTTTGATTCTCCTAACTCATATATTTCTTGCATCACATCCATTAATAGGTATTACCAAACATGAATAAATTTGTAATATGATTATGTAAACTTAATGGTTGTATCTAGAAATCAAAATGGATGGTAATAAAATGATTGAATAAATTTTGAATATAAACAGTTGAATTCCTTGTATAAAACTAATTATAAATATATTTAAATACAAATTTAATATTAATGAAGGTTTTTAAAAAAAACTAATTTATGTGGTGAAGGTGTTTTAACATTAGATATTAAATTAATTACTATTAGTGGGTGACTGTATTTATATTTTTATATTATATTATAAATAATATTTTTTACATTCATAAAATATGTTTTATATGAATTAGGTAAGAAAAAATTAAAATTTATGCAAAAAAGATTATTTTTTCAGAAGGATAGTTTTCCATATATTAGTTGTACACTAGTTTTAAAATAAAATTTTGAAACATATTATAAATTTTATTGGGAAAAAATTACATCAAATTTGAAATAAAATATCAAAATTATCATTGTTGAATTTTTGGAACATTTCTTATATGATTATTTTTATGGATTTATAGTGAAAATGATAAATTTTATTTGAATATCAACCATTGTATAAACAATTTTTATAACTAAATTATTTTTTAAATTCAACTAAAATTTCAAATAGTTAAATAATACATATAATAATGAATTTTATTATTTTATAATATTAATCATAATAAATTTTGATTTAAAACATCATAATCATAAGTAAATGTTCAATCTAAAAACCTGCTTTCACATCCACTCTGTTATATTAATTATAAAATAAATATACCAATTCTGTGAGATGACTTTTTCAAAATGATTTAAATATATTCAATCAAAATATTTTATAATTTATAGGTATTTCAAGATTGTTTTTTATGATATTTATTGAAAACTGTTACAATTAATGATAGTGATTATGGAGAAAATGAGTTTTCATATCTTTTAAACATAGAATAAATGTTATACAAATAACCCAATACAAGTATAAAACCTATTTGATCGACATAATAATAATATTATAATTTTTCCAATGTTTATTTGTTTTTGGGATAGTTTTCCATGAATTTTATTAATATAATAAGTCAAATAAAGACAAAAGCCCAAAATATAATAAATTTTATTTCTTATAATTATTTGTCTTAGAGTAAGCAATATCATATGCCCACTTATATATATACACATTTGAATTATGAATTATTTTTTTATAAATATAATTTATAATAAAATTTATCAGATTAATAACATACATTGAATAATTAATAATTTCTAATGTAATTATTATTTATACAATAATCAACTAAAATAAATGTTACTAAAAACATTAAATTTAATGTTAATAGAATTAATTATTTTTATAAGTACACTTTTTAGAAAAATATACCATGATAAAATATTAATAAATTTATATATTATAATTCATTTATTTTCTTTCATATTTTTAAATCTAAATTAAATAAATAATGTCAAATTTTACATTAATGTAATTTTATAATAAATTATATTTCATTAATTGATTTATAATTACTAAAAAATCAAATCATATTAATGTTTATTTTAAAAAATTAATAAATACAAATTAATTTAAATTCATGATTCATAATATCTTTTATTGTGAACATGTTCAATACAAAATTGTAAAATATTATTAATGGTAGTTTGAGTCAAAGTAGTGTTTTCATGTGTTACATGTTCTTGTGTTAAAAATAATTACCAAATCATATAAGGATTTTATTTTTTAAATTTTATATAATATTTATAATAAGTGGGTTCCAATTTCATAAAAAGTTTCAGTATATTTAGTGAAAAAGGATACATTATATTGGTTTGAAATGTGCATGATTAAATGAAAAAAATGGTAAAATAAGGATATTAGGATATAAGGTAAACAATTACTAAAAATGAGTAATACTGTGTGGTGGAAGATTGAATAGAGAATATAACTATTCCAACCCATTAATATAAATACCGGATCCCCATTAGGTATGTCAAACATCTAATAGTGAATACTTTTGTGTATTTGCATGAATTAGACTCCCCCTAATCTATAAAATGGAACTCACTCCCCTATATCATTACACCTATATATCCATTTTGATCTACCAAAATCATACAAAATCAATAAAAAAATTTCATACCATCATGATATGATCTTTATTTTTGGAATAAAAAAAATTTATAATGTTTTAGTGTAATCCTTATGATTGTACCATAAGAATTGATACTTTTTTAATAATATCGTTTTTTTATTTCCTTCTAAAAATACATAAATTAGTAATATTAAATTATTATATAATAACCTCATTATGTTAAAAATAATTATATTTTTTTAAAATATGGGTATCACCTATCACCTCACACCCATCGATCAAAGGTCTTACCATATTATCAATCATGTCAATACAAAACTATAGCCTTGGAAAATGATTTTAGTCATTTTTCAATTACCACCATTCTTAGAAGGGAAGAATTATAATTTTTTTATAAATGATATATATGATATATATGATTTTATTATGATACTATATTTATTATATCACAACTTCCTTAATGATTACTAATCTGTAGGAATTTGATATTGTATATTTTGTGTATGGTGAACTACCACCTTGCAATGTGAGGTGATTTGTTGATGGTTAACATTGACAATAGTAAGGATTTATTGAATAATAATATTTTATATATTTGACATGATATTTTTAATTCATAAATAATTTATATGTTGAAAACATTTTTATCTATTTCAATATGATAAAAAAATAGATTCGTCATTCATACATATGTTTGGCTTACTTTCTCAATGAATGGTATATTTATTTTCCTATAAACAAATTTCCTACAGTTATAAAAATAAAAATAATAGGAATATAAGTGATATTTTAATCATATTTTCAATTCATTATTTTATTATATATTGATCTATGTAATAGAAACAAAAAACATCATGTCAAAACATACTAAAAAAAGAAGTCAATTTACATTGAAACAATAATAATATTGAAATATAATATAAAAATGGTTTCTATGAAGTTATAAATGAATCATATATGACCTAATATATAGTAATTTGGGTGTATAATAAGGTAAATACTTGATCAATAAAATATATTATAGAATTAATAATATTCAACTAAAGGAAGTCATTAGGTAATGAAATTTTAATAAATTTAAAATACATTGAGATTTATTTGTTATTATACACTAATTTACTTTTATACTCAAAATATATATCAAATATGTCATTTATTATCATGAATAAACAAATTTTCATTCTATTTTTTATTTAAGATTGAGATATCTCATCCATGGGGATTTTAAATGAAAATTGTAATGTGGTAAAAATTATTGTGAAATATGAAATTATTTTGTGTGTGTTAAAATTATTTTAAAAAAATAACATTAATTAAATCATTTATTATTTTAAATTACATTTCACATCCTTATACATAGTATTATGTAATAGGTATGATTATTTCCATAATCATATTCCATTTTTAAATATATTATTTACAATGAATGTTATTTGATGAACTGGTGAATATTTCATAAATTTATATACTTTACTCAATACAGATATTTGATAAGGCACATCATTTATTTATAAAATTATGTAATGAATACATGTGGAATGATTTGGACTAGTACTAAAGTTGTTGGGTAATATTTATTGTAACATCCTATATAAATAAAGAATATGAAATTTTCATATTTATCAATATTTTTTAATTACATATTATTTTTTATTTAATGGGGATGTTATGTTATATGGAATACCCGATGTGCAACAAGGGGTATATATGAAATCTTATGTTGCACACAAGGCTGACTCATATTGAGAATAATAATTTAATATAATATTGCTATTTTATATAGTTTCAAATGCCTAGAAATTGTATTAGAGAGAATGAAACAAATGAAAATATTATGATAAAAAAAATTTAAAATGTTTTTACATTTATCTTATTTAATTTCAAGCCTTAAAATGAAAATTAATCAAATTTTAAGCATAAATACTCTAATATTTTTATAAGATAGTTTTACCACTTATTAATTGTTAACCCATTTTAATTCTAGTTTTTGTCACTTATATATATTCTATATGGAAATATAAACTTCTTCTTTAGAATCATGACATCAAAATATACTTTTGGTAAATTTCTAGAATTTTTCTAAACAAGTTCATTTTTAATTGACTAGTGAAAATACAACATTTTATGTAAAAACTCTCTTTTCAGCTAACTTATTTATATGAATATATTATCATTTTAATAATGATTAAAGTGAAATTTTATTATATTTTTATCATTTAATCCAATTTTTTTCATTGTAAGTAATTTCACTTTGATATTGGATATAAACACATGTCAATCTTTCTGTAGTTTTATTTCATAAAAACACGCTTTTTGGTTTTGACAAAAAGAATTAATTTAATGTGAATTTATAAAACTTTAATGTTTGGAATTTGGAAAATTTATTTCCATATTTGGAATCAGAAGGTCCAATTTTTTTAAATAATTTTCTTTTATTTGAAGACATTTTGAATAGTAACATCAGTAAATATTTTATTTACCATTGTTAAAGGGTAAATCAAGTAAATGAGGGTAAATATAACATTATAATGATATTAAATTACACTAATATGTGTCCTAATACTATTTTATGAGATATATCTGACTATGGGAATCCATTGGTATATTTTAGTACCCCAAGGATTCCCTTGTGTGTGAAAATGACATTTATTTACTTTTAATTAAATGTTAAGGATAATATATTGTAAACACGTATCTTTTGGTAAAAAAATCAATATTGGGTTATATAGGTTATATTTTGTAATAATATTATTATTTAGGATGATAAAACGATTCCATAAATCATGTAATTTTATTTATATTTTTTACATATTATATAGATAAATTTAATTAAGACATAATGATAATGTAGAGATTGCTTCATTAATAAAGGATTCACATTAATTATATTATAAATGTTAAAATAAATTTAATTAGATTATATTGATTTTATATGATATTTTTATGATTTATAATTACATTTATTATGTGTATTAATGTTGTTTTATCAAATCAATCAAGTTTTTATGGAATTTTAAAAATGACATGAAATGAATAGTGTCAAAATTTAGATATTTCATATTTTAAAATATAAATTTTTTATTAAATATTATAAAATTATGTAAAATATAATATTTATCCAAATAGTTATAATAAGTCTATAATTGTATTATTAACTCTTTAATTGGAAATTTTTCATGTTTTGGTAACTCTGTCGATTCTCAATGTTTTAAATTCTTAATAAAACTTTAAGAGTAAAAAAGGGTTAAATGAAAATGATAATGATTAAAAAAAAATACAAAACTAGTCTATTTATTAATGGATGATTTTATTCCAACTAAAATTAATCTTATCTTATAACTAGATTAATTTTTCTTCACTTATACTTGAAATATAATTTATAATAAAATAATAATTCCAGATATTACTTAAGTGGCCCTCCTCCCTCTTATAAAAGGACACTAACTCTAACCCTTACTCACACCTCTTAATCCCCCTTGTCTTTCCTAAAATCTACACAAATAATCTCCAAACATCACTCCCTTTTTTCTAGAATCCTTCCCTTATGCAAAAGGCAATTCAAGAATGCCCTTTGTCTCAAATCAAAAGAAGTTTCCCGATTTGAGGTAACATCTTCTCTCAAGTACATTTCCATTATTTTTCATTCTCCACTCCTGTTGATCTTGCTATAATTTTTTAACAAAAAAATAACAGTATCCAAAATATATCTGATTTTTTAATGTGTTTTATTCATACTACTCTTACACACTCCACAATGTAATGGGTATCGAACATATTATTTCTGTGGACAACGAACTACTAGTTGACGAAATGATGATTGTTTAATCTTCTCCTACCACATATTATTGTGGAAATTATAATAGAAATGTAATTATATATATATGATATATTTTATATTTATATTATCTATATTATTATTTAATTTTCATTTATCACATACTTTTATTCTTATCATGTTGTATAAATGTGACAATTTCATTTAAGGAAGTGCGGAATGCCGCCCACTTAAAGTGAAATGAATCATTCATGATATACATGGAACATATAAAATATCGAATTAATGAACATATGTAACATATATAGCATGTATATTTTACTATAACTATAATAGACTTATGTAACAATTAGTATTTATTCTTTTATAACTGAAATAGAAATGAAAGTAGCTTTCATACGTACATGTGGCTTACCATATCAACAAATAGTGCATTTAATTTCTTATATAAAAATGTTAGGGACTACTATAAATACATATATATGAGACATATATGATTTATATGATATCTTAACCATGGATATCATTTTAGAGATAATATACTTTTGACCAATTACATAATATATAATTAGAACTAGTTGATTTTTACTCAAGTTCTGAACATTGATAAAATGTATGATATGAACATAGATAATAAACAAATTGTAATATAAATGTAATAATGGATATAAAAATAATAATAAACATGAATAATGTTCTGATGAAATTAAAAAATTAACTTATTCTTATTATTATGAAAAATATAGAATGAACGAGTCTTGTCAGACACGAGGTAAGGGACTTCATCTCAATCTTATTTCACCGAGGCATATTATAATGTATGCAAAATTCTGTTATATGGGGTATAATAGACCACTTTTACATTAAAATGGAATATTTTTATATTAATTGTTTAAAAAAATGAAAAAAATGATTGTGTTGGTCGGAGTAGATACTCAAGAGGGGTGTGAATTGAGTTCTAATTAAAATTTCTGTTAAAATATTGTCTATTAAAAATACCCTAATTTATAAAACAAGTTAAACTGTATTGAATTTATACAGATTGTAGATGTTCACTTAGCTTCTCAAAGATTGATTAGGTCTTAGTTAATTTAACCACAAGATTAAACTAACTTTTGAAACAAACCTACTGATTTACAATAAGTATAAACACTTTCTAATTTAACTATCAAAGTAGATTTAAAATAGTTTTGTATTTCAAATTAATAGCAGCGGAATATAAAAGATATATATATAATACTTTAAAATTAATCTAAAGATGCATAGAAGATATAACAAGAGGTTCAGTCTCAAGACGAGACTTAGTCCTCTCAAATTTATATATATTAGATCCACACCCTGGATCGGGGTAAAAAACAGTTTACAAAACTGTCTAGGCCATGGATGGACCTCTACCACAATTCTTCGTGGGAAACAAAACAAAGACCAGGCCACACAAGGACATCTTCCATAGTTGACGTGGGTAAACAAGAGTTAAGATTTTTGGAGTAAAGATTTTGATATCCTCCATTTCAGTGCATAGACAGTGTGTTTGTGTAAGATATACAGAGTACACCACACTTCTCAAAAGTAAATAAAAAAGTCACTTAAATAGAAAATATAAGAGTTTATAAATCTTTAGTGATTATCAATGCAGTTCTGGACTCATTGGATTCAGCAAAAAAGCTTCTGAGTCCTTCTCTGATTTTTCTGATGAAAAACAGAGTGTCGTAGTCTAGGTTGTGTTCTACAAGAGTGAAAAACATCTCTTGATTCATCGTGTGTTCTTCAGTATTGTTGGATTGCACTCATGAGAGTTCTTTAAAAGTCTTGCAAATCTCCTTCTGGCTCAGGATTGTTCTTTTTGTTCAGCACAGTGCTCTCGGGTGTACATAAGTTCTTCTTTTTGTATTGTCACACTTGCACATGTGTACTGCATCTCAATCTTCCTTATATTCCACGAGTTCTGGTAGTTGGAATGATTCCCTTTTAATAGGTACGAGATACGGGTTCCTGACATGCCAACAACTATCATTAAATAACATTAATTGCATTAAAAACATCAAATATGACTGTTAGCATTATTTAAATAATATCGAAAAAATGTTAAGAAATGGTGTCACAGTGATTATGTAAACAATGTCTTCTTCACGGTATAGTCTTCACGGTATGTGCTTCATGGTATGTGATTCACGGTATGTGGTCACGGTATGTCCTTCACGGTATGTTCTTCATGGTGTCTGGGTCACAGTTTATCCTTCACGGTGTCTGGGTCATGGTTTTTCCTTCACTGTGTCTGGGTCATGGTTTTTCATTCACTGTGTCTGGGTCATGGTTTTTCCTTCACGGTGTCTGGGTCACGATTTGTCCTTCATGGTGTCTAGGTCACAGTGTGTCCTTGACGGTGTCTGTCTAACTATGACTGTGTCTTGTACACAGTATGTCTTACTATTTCAAACATCATGGTGTCTAGGTCATGGTGTGTCCTTCATGGTGTCTGGGTCACGTTGTGTTCTTCACGTTGTGTCTATACTTATACAAATATCTTTATTTAGATTTAGACAGTAATATGCAGAATATGGATTAAGCTTAATCCTTAGAGAGTAAGACAACATGAATCATAAAGTCTTGATAATATAAGTGATATTTGTGATCATGCATAATACTTGTAAATAATCAAGAGAGTAATTAACATCAATAAGCGAATTAACAATATGTGCAATTAATATTGAGATTAATTAATAGTAATAGGATTTGTGATCATTAAAACATGATTAATAATTGAGGAGTCCAACAATATCCACCTTTTTTATGATCACAAATCATATATAGTCAAAATATAAAAGAAATGTAACTTTAAAGAAACTATCATATTAGAATAGAAAAAATTAGAGAATAATATATTTGATAATAACATATATAATTATAGTACTGATACTTGTAGTTTTTCTCCCCCTTTTAGGATTATCAAAAATTAGAGAGAAATGAAGGGAAACACTGCATTTGTTATTGAAAAGGTTTAGAATAAAACATACATGAGAAATAAAAACATTAAACAACAAATTACATCCCATCAAAAAAGAAAACTGAAACAGTCCCTAGAATCTTCAGGGATCCACCTTTTCCTTGCCTTTATCAGCAGCAGGAGCTGGTGCCGATGTAGAAGAAGGCATAGATGTGGTAGAAAAAGAGGGTAAGGTTAGTCCTTCAAAAATGTATGGAGCCAAAGTAGGAGTAGTAGAATATATAGGGTGTGGTTGGTCAAGAATGACTGGCTGGATCTGAGAAAGAGCTTGGATGACTGACATGGCAGTTGAGGCTAAGGTAGGTAGACCAGGTCTAAGGGGTGCAACAGCTGGAGAAACTATAAGATTACTCTACACATGAAGATATGGCTTCAAAAGATTGATAAAATCAGTAATGATTTCTCAACCATATTGCATAGCCTTTTCAAAATCGTCCTTATTCTCCATGAATTTATCCAACAATCTAGTGAACTTTGTAAGCTTCTGAACTTGGGCATTAAAATCATGATTTACCTAAGGGATTTTTAGGTTTTCCACAAGATATCTAATGTGATCTATCATATCAATTTTGGATAAAATCCGGGTGAGATAAAAATCTATTTTCATGGTGATCTCCTGTTGAGAATCATTGGATATCATAGAATGAACTCTAACCAATTCCAATGCTCGATCACTGTTCTTAACCACTTCTGACAAATAATATAGATCCAAGCCACTGAAGGAATTATAAAGTTCTTCCTTCATTATGGATCTCAATAGAGAATCATCCAAAGGAGGAACATAAGTTTGATCAGAAGCAGGATATGCTTTTACAGCTTTGGTTAGAACATTGAGCTGTTTCAGAACTTTTTGCAGACATCCAGTGTATTCATCTGTGAGCTTATTCAAATTTTTCACAAGCCCCCTCATGTATTCTAGCATTTTTGTGTGTCTTTTTACAATCTTCTCATTAAAATACAGTAGATATGGATGAACTTGAGAGACAATTTCCCTAGCAAGGGTGGAATCAGTTGGCTCGGGAGAAACAACAACAGGTGGAGGGGCATAAATAGGAGCAGGCTCTGATCTCAAAGACAACTCATTCTACAAGCTTGTTACCATACTTTTCAGGTTTGCAACATCAGAATTCAGCAGCTTATTTTCTACTCTGACTTCTTGAATTTCACCGATCATCCTTGGTCGAATATGCAATATAATATTTTCCAAGAGAATTGATGCATCTTATTGACTCAGTTGAGTTATTGTACGATGTTGAGTGGATAAGATTTTCTCAACTCTTGCTAACAGAGTCTCTCCAAAAACATTCAGATCATCTTTAGTCACAATAGAGTGTTGGTCGGGTAAGAGTGCAGGTGAAGGTAGTGGAGAAAGTTCTGGTTGCGGTTCAGAGTCATCTTTAGACTCAGATTCCGATTCAGACTGAGAATGGGGAACTTGTTTTAGTTCTGGTTCTAGATGAGCTACAGACATTAGTTGAAACACAAAAGAGAGATCCATTCCAGTTGTAGTCACTTTCTATGACTCATTCACATCATAAAATCTTGGGAAAACATAATGGGTGTACACAGAATATGTGATAGTAGTTTGAGAAGGTTCAGAAGATCCATATTCTATAATCTCATGGTTTTGAGTTTCCTCCCCCTCAAGTTGTGCATCCATTTTAGAGACTATAGGCTTAGAAACATGGTCAAGATCCACAGGATCATCTCTAATCTATTCAACAAACTCTTGCCTTGCCAGATGAAAGGCAATTTCTAACCTCACTTTAGCAGAGGGAATTATCTCAGGAACCGATTGTTCCACTGGTTGTGCTTCCATATTGACTTCTTTCTCAATAGGGAGATCCTCTTGAACAGGATATTTCTCTATGGTTTCTTACTTCTCTAAATCAAGAAAAATAATTTTTTTGCAGCCGTAGAATGAGTTTCTGTATTGATATCATCACTAGAAGTAGGAGCTTCCTCTTCTCTCAAACCAACAACAACTTCCTCTCCTGGAGGTATTTCAGTAGGGACAACAGCAGGGACAACAATCCTTTCTTTTTCAACAAAAGTTGTTTCCATTGGAGGTATTCCAGCTTCTTCTCGAGTTAATACTTCAGCTGTCACTTCCTCTTCTTCTTCTTCTTCTGAATACTCAGCCACTTCATCTGGTTCCAAACCAGGATCAGCTAGATTCTTAGACCTTCTTGGATAATCAACATGATTAAACTTCTTATACAATTGATCATTATCCTCAACCAACTTCTTCTTCCAGGGGTTCTAGCTAATCTTCATCCTTATGATGATAGGATTGGATAAGAAAAAATCATAGTCCTCTAACTTTTCTTCATTCGGTCCAAACATCCCTTTGGCAACTAGCATGGCTAAAATCATATTTGATTAAAACTAGGAGGTGGATTTGGAAGTGACTTTAATCAGATCATCGATATGGTTAATAACATATATGCATAGGTTGATCTTATGTCCATTATTTAACAGGTGAATCAGGAACACATCCTTATACTTCATTCCAGATAAATCACCTTTTCTCAGAGTAATCAAATTATGAACAAATTTGAATAGAAGTCTAGTTTCTCCATCTAAATCTACAGAAATAGCCCATCGCTTGGTGCCATTACCAGTTATAATTTCCAAGGCATTTTCTAGATCGAAGATATTGGATGATGGAGGAGGGTCTCTCTGGTAGTCATCACTCAGTCCTTCATGAGGAATCCGTAGGGATGCAGCCCACCGCCTCGATGAGAAAGAACACTTCTGACCATTGATCCAGCTGGTCACCATAAAGTTTTCTCCAAAATCAAATGAAAACTTCACATATTGGTAGAATTGAGATACCAATCTCGGGTAAATCGGTCTATCTTGTCTTGAGAACCATTATAGCCATCCTTGTTCTCTTAAAACTTTCAAAATTAACGACTTTCTAAACATCAGCCACTCAGGGAAAATTTCTTTTTTAGGTACAATAGTACAAATTACCATGTTTGGGTTTAGAGGTTCTTCGGGAGAGGAGAAGGTTTTCAAGAGTGAGAATATTTAGGAGAGAGTTTGGGTAAGGAATCAAATGAAACCCTTAAGTTTAATCATTTGGTAATGTCAAACTTCCTAAAAACAAAAACGCGGGAAATCAAATAGCGGTCAAATACAAATTATCGTGATACAGGTAAAAATAAGAGTATAAATAATCTTCATGGTTAGACCGTGAGTAGGCATTACGGTGTGATGAAAACCAGTCATGACGGTGAGACATTTGGTGGTCGTCACGGTGAGAAAGTGACCATTCTGTGCAGTCACAGTGAGATAGTGAGTTGATAGACCGTGAGCATGAAGCAGTAACTGTAAAATAGTGAGCATGAAATGGTAAAGTAAAATACAATAAAGTATTAAACATTAAGATCAGTAAGGTATCTATTTATGATTAATCATGACAAGATCATGTATGATGTAGTCTAATTATTTATAATTTAATTC
Source organism: Viscum album (assembly GCA_963277665.1). Classification (NCBI taxonomy): domain Eukaryota; kingdom Viridiplantae; phylum Streptophyta; class Magnoliopsida; order Santalales; family Viscaceae; genus Viscum; species Viscum album. Next base: position 706,969,805 of record OY728126.1, on the reverse strand, counting down.
TTTAGTGAATATATCAGCAAGTTGATATTCAGTACCAATGAATTCCAAGGTGATATCACCTTTTTGAGGATGATACCTCAAAAAGTGATGTCTTACATCAATATGTTTTGTCCTAGAATGAGAAATAGTATTCTTAGAAATATTAATAGCCTTTGTGTGGTAATAATTTTTTTGGGATATGTCTGAATTGATATCCATAGTATAGTAATTTGTGTTTCATCCACAAAATTTGCGCACAACAACTACCGGCAGCTATGTATTCAGCTGCTGCAGTAGATAATGCAACAGAATTTTGTTCTTACTACACCATGATACTAGTGACTTGCCTAAAAGTTGACATGTTCAATATTATAGATGTTCACTTAGCTTCTCAAATATTGATTAGGTATCAGTTAATTTAACCACAAGATTAAACTAACTTTTGAAACTAACCTATTGATTTATAATAAGTATAAACACTTGCTAATTTAACTATCAAAGTAGCTTTAAAATAGTTTTGTATTTAAAAGTAATAGAAACGGAATATAAAAGATATATGTATTATACTTTAAACTTAAACTAAAGATGCACAACAAATATAACAAGAGTTTCAGTCTCAAGCCAAGACTTAGTTCTCTCAAATTTATATAAATTTGATCCACACCCTGGATCGGGGTAAAAAACAGTTTACAAAACTGTCCAGGCCACACAGGGACCTCTACCACAGTTTTTCATGGGAAAAAAACAAAGAACAGGCCACACAAGGACCTCTTCCACAGTTGACGTGGCTAAACAAGAGTTATGAGTTTTGGAGTGTGGATTTTGATATCCTCTAGTTCAGTGCAGAGACAGTGTGTTTGTGTATGATATATAGAGTACACAACACTACTCGAAAGTAAATAAACAAGTCACTTAGAGAGAACAGATAAGAGTTTAGAAAGCTCAATTGATTATCCATGTAGCTCTGGAATCTTTGGATTCAGCAAAAAATCTTATGAGTCCTTCTCTGATTTTTCTGGTGAAAAACAGAGTGGCGTAGTCTAGCTTGTGTTCTATAGGAGTGAAAAAATAGCTTGATTCGTCGTGTGTTCTTCAGTAGTTTTGGATTGCACTCATGAGAGCTCTTTAGAAGTCTTTCAAATCTCCTTCTTGCTCAGGATTGTTCTTTTGGTTCTGCACAGTGCTCTCAGGTGTATGTAAGTTCTTCTTGTTGTATCGTCACACTAGCACACATGTACGGAAAATCAATCTTCCTTATATTACACGAGTTCTGGTAGTAGGAATGATTCCCTTTTCATAGGTATGAGATACGGTTTCCTGACATGCCAACAACTATCATTAAATAACATTAATTGCATTAAAAACATCAAATATGACCGTTAGCATTATTTAAATAATATTGGAAAAAAGTTAAGAAATGGTTTCACAGTGATTATGTATACGGTGTCTTCTTCCCGGTATATTCTTCATGTTATGTGGTTCACAGTATGTGCTTCACGATATGTGGTCACGATATGTGCTTCACTATATGTGCTTCAAGGTGTCTGGGTCACCGTTTGTCCTTTATGGTGTCTGGGTCACGATTTGTCCTTCATGGTGTCTGGGTCACGGTTTGTCCTTCACGGTGTCTGGGTCACGGTTTGTCCTTCATGGTGTCTAGGTCATGGTTTTTCCTTCACGGTGTCTGGGTCACGGTGTTTCCTTCACTGTGTCTGTCTGACTGTGACTGTGACTTGTACATAGTCTATCTTACTATGTCAAACATCACGGTGTATGGGTCATGGTGTGTCCTTCACAGTGTCTGGTTCACGGTGTGTCCTTCACGGTGTGTCTATACTTAGACAAATATCTGTATTTAGATTTAGACAGTAATATGAAGAATATGGATTAAGCATAATCATTAGAGAGTAAGATAACTTGAATTATAAAGGCTTGATAATATAAATGAGATTTGTGATCATTCATAACACTTGTAAATAATCAAGAGAGTAATTAACATCAATAAGATTTGTTATCATTAAAACATGATGAGTAGTTATTATTGAGATTGAAGAGCATTAGCAAGATGTGAAATTAATATTGAGATTAATTAACAGTAATAGGATAAGTGATCATTAAAACATGATTAATACATGAGGAGTCCAACTGATTGTTTTTAATGTATACAGTGATAATTACTTCTCTATCGTTGAAATCGTTATTTGGCTTCCTCTATAAGCATTAATTTTTTTTAAAAAATAAATTCCTTATACCCATCTTCGGGTTTTTAATATTGAAAATGGACATTGAAATGGGTTAAATATTTAAAAATATTTATATTATTTTATTGTCTTTAAAAATGTAATATAATTAGTGAAATGAGGATATTTATAATATTTAATGTTTTATGATTATATAATGGTACCTGGACATTTGACAGGTGGTTTCATGATAAACCAAATTATGGGCGATTCTATGATAAACCATGGATGGGTGGTAACATTATAACCTCGGATGCATTGGGTATTGATTTTAGCCAAATGTCTATTCAATTAGTAATCATTATTCATAGAAGTATATCGTATGGTTATTCCCTTTAACTAATAATTTTTCCCTAGTTTACCTTTTATATGTTATGTGTGCTTTCTATGGGTTTTATCGTAATCTTTTTGTTACAAATAGATATGCAATGATATTTAATTCAGTGAAGATTAATTAATACTTCATAAAAGTGAAAATTATTAATTTTGATAATGTATTTATGGTTTACATGTTGTTTTGAATAACTAACCATTTCCTTCTTTTTGAATTCCTTAATAAGCTTATTATTCACATCACATGTTTTTGAAATGTTTTCTATAGAACATAAGGTTGAATATGGTCACAAATGGGATAACAGAATAGTCATTCTATATAAAACATGTAAGTAAACATGTTTATTTTTTTAGTGTTTTTGTTTTATGAAAAAAATTATTATTGTGTACAAGTATCTATATGTAATATTCATGTTGTTTTCTATATGTTATGACCTAATTCTATAAGGGCCTAAACCTGAAAGGATCCTAAATGTGAATGATTATATTAATTCAATATTTTTTAATGTTTAAAAATGGGTCTGAATAGTTGGTATTAGAGGTCAGTTTAGATAAATTTAAGAGTTAGAATTTACTTAATAGATTATCCAAAAATTATTATTAAATTATGGTAAATTTGAAATGATATATAATTTTAAGATTACCATGTTGTTTTGTCTATGATATGTTTGTTCGGAATGGATTTTCACAGAGGGAACATGGAATCAGTTCTTGGAAGTCATATAGTAGAGAATAAAATTCCAAATTAGTATCCTGAGATGGTTAGAATTCGAACTGAATAATTTTTTGCAGTAATGGCACAAATGAATCAAGCTATATGTGGTGGTGGTATACATGCGCATGATCAACAAGATCAACCCCAGTTGAAAATTTCTGTAGTAAAGCATTTAATATGGCAACATCACCCATCATTTATAAGATCATATGACCCTGTTCAAGATGAATGGAGGATCAAACCACTGGAAACGATTTTTTATGTCATGAGTTGTATAGAAAATCAAATGGTTTGTCTTGCTATTTATCATTTTGAAGGAGAATCCTATCAGTGGTGGTCTATGGTTAAAAATATCAGGGATAGTGAGGATATTGATGCTCTTGGTTGGGATGAATTAAAAGATATGTTTTTTGTGAAATATTATCATAAAGAGTATAGAATTAAGAAGGGAAAAATTCTAGGAAATGAGGTAGGAGGATTACTCAGTGGCTACATATGATGAAATTTTGAATCAACTGGAAAGGTATACTCAAAATTTCATATGAAATATTGATATTAATATAAATAGATTCTAATCATGACTCAATCTACAATATCAAACAGAATTATCCCATTTTTAAATAAAATGGTAAGAGAAACTTGTCAGATGTGTCGAGAGGTTAGAAATAGTGTTTTTTATGATTAGGTGTTCCAAGAGAGAATGAAAAGGAAATGGTCCATTTGGAAGGAAAAGGGAAATAATTCATCAATGAAGCCTGGAGGTCATAAAATTAAATTTCCTTCTTGTGAGTACTATGGTAAAAATAATCCTAGAGATTGTATCTATAAATATTGAAATAGGTTTTGGTGTGTTAAGACTGGTCATATTGCTCATAATTATATGGAATATGATTATTCAAGTAATGAAAATCCAGTTGTAAGATGTTTTAGATGCCATGTGATTGGGAATTATACCAATGTAGTCTAAATGTTCATTACCCATGGTGGAAACCAGACAGATAACATGCAGTGGGTTCGGAAAAAATCATTTTATAATACTACAGTTGATGTGGGACCTTCAAATGATGTTGTATCAAGTACTTTTCTATTTTTTCAGATTATTCCAATGTGTTGTTTGATTCAGGATCATGAAATTCCTTCATTTCCGATAAATTTTTGTTTAAATTAAGAATTCCACTTCAACAAATGAATCTAGAACATATGCTTGAAACACCTATGGGAAATGTTGAGGAAAAATGAAATTATAAGAATCTTCATATTCTATATTATGGAAAAAATTTACATGCACAACTTGTTGTTTTTACTATATAATAGTTTATTTTTATTTTGGGAAAAGATAATCTTTATTTTTACCATGATATGATTGAATATAGTGCTTAAGATATTTTTTTTTCAAAAAGACTTTCAGTTTGTTTACAAAAATAAACCCCTCTCTCTGATAACAAATTAAGAAGCTGAGAAACTAGTGAATGATGGAAATGAATGTTACCTATATAATATTTCTAAAAACAAAAAACTGTTCAGATAAATGATGTGCCAATAGTAAATGAGTTTTTTGATATTTTTTCAAATGAGTTTCTTGGTATTATACCTAATAAAGAATTTGAATTTACTATTGAATTATTTACTAATGCAATGAAAATTTAAAAAACCCCTTATTGAATGGCTTAGATTTAACTTTTAGTGTTAAATAAGCAATTACAAGAGTTATTAGATGAATGTTTCATTCGACCTAGTACATCACCCAATGGTTCTTCTATCTAGTTGGTTAAAAATAAAGAAGGGTCAACGAGACTTTTCATTGCTTATATAGACTTGAATAATATAACTTTTAAGATAAATTATCCTTTTCCTCATATTGATTTTATTTTTAGCTCTATGGATCCGATTATTTTTTGATGATTGATTTGTGGTTGGGGTACCATTAGTTGAATGTAAAGGGAGTCATTCTGAAGACTCAATTTCATACTAGATATGGTCATTATGAATTTTTAGTTTTTTCCTTTTGGGTTATCAAATACAACTAATGTATTCATAGATCATATGAATATAATTTTCCTTTAGTACATCAAAAAGTTTTTGGTTATATTTACCATTTAAATTTTTTTATTAAATATGTAAAGTGGAACAAGAAAGTCATTTAAGGGTTGTCGTGAAACCCATAGAAGAAAAAAATTTAATGGTAATTTATGAAAGAGAGAGTCTTTGTTGTAGAAAATTTCATTCCTTGGTCAAATTGTTTATAAAAATGTCATAAATTTTGATCCTTCTAAATCAATAGTTGTAGAATAATATAGATGTCCCACAAATATAACTGAGATTTGTAGTTTTCTTGGTTTGTAAGGATATTACTGAAGGTTTGTTGAGAATATTTCATGGTTATCTATACCACTGACTATGTTAACCTGAAAAGGTTTTATGCACATCTGGACAAAAGAATGTGATTATTTTTATCAGGAATTGAAACAAATATTGGTGAATAATCTTGTTTTGGAATTACCTTCTAGAGATGGGGAATTTGTTATCTATATTTATTCTTCATTTAAAGGAATTGGTTGTTTTTTAGTGCTTCATGATTAAGAAATTTCATATTCATCACATCATTTGAAACATCGTGAGTTAAATTACCCTACACATGATTTGGAATTAATTGCTTTTTTTCATTATAATTTTTGAGGCATCATTTTTTTGGAATAAATTGTGAAATATATACTAATAAAAAATGATGAAGTATATATTGACTGAGTAGTAATTTATCCTGATACTGAGAATATGGTAAAAATAAATTATGTATTATGATTTCACAATCAATTACCATCCATGAAAGGCAAATAATTTGTTTGGCACTTTAAGATGAAAGTTTAATTCTACATTAACCATGATAATTTTTGAACAAGTTCCTTTGATTAATGATTTGATGAAAATTGGCATAGAAGTTGTTCGTGTATAAATTACCACTTTTCATGTTTTAGGTTTCAGTGAAATCATCCCTATAAGAAAGAATTATGAAAGAAGTGAAGGAAGACAGTGAGTTGCAGATAAAGATAGAGTTGGTTCAAATGGGTATGTTTCCTGAATTTAACAACGACAATGATTTTATTTTGAGATTTGTGAAGAGAGTATATATGCCTTGTTAATTATAGTTGAATAATGAGTTGTTATATGAATCTCATAGATCTTCATTTCCATTTCATCCTAGTTGTATTATGATGTATAAAGATCATTTAGATTATTTCTGGTTGGATGGAATGAAAAAATATATTGTTGACTTTACTATGAAGTGTTTAAATTGACAAAAAGTTAATGTATAGCAGTCGTTATGAAAAGGGATGCTTCATCCATTTCCATTTCCAGAGTGGAAATGGGAAAATATATTAATGGGATTAATTCTGGATTTGTAAAAGGCATCTTAAGGTAATAATGGAATCCGAGAAATTTTTTATCAGTTGAATAATCTACTCATTTCCTTCCAATTTTAGATACTCTAACTCTAGAGATTCTTTCTCAGTTGTATGACAAAGAGATAGTCCGGTTACATGGAATTACCATCTCCATTGTTTCTGATCTTTATATGAGGTTAAATTCGACATTTTGGAAAAGTCGTCAGAAGTCTATGGGTGATAAATTATATTTTATTACAGATTTTCTTCCTTAATGAAACATGCAGTCTGAACAAAAAATTCATACATTAGAAGAGATTTGATGTGCATCCTCAATGGATTACCAGGGAAGTTGGGACCATCGTCATTCACTAGAATATTTTTCTTATAAAAACATTTTTCATTCAAGTATAAAAATGGAACCATTTGAGTCATTATATGGAAATATGTGTCAAAATATTGATTTTAGGGATGATGTAGGTGAATGAAAGTTTATGGGACTAGAATTGGTAGAAGGGATGACATAGAAAGATCAGATGATATAGAAACAAATGAGGACATCTCGGAGCAGGAAAAAAATTTATTTGAATAATAGAAGGAAGGATATTTCTTTCGATGTAGGTGATTACGTCTTTCTCAAATTTTCTCCATGTAAAAGTGTGTTATATTTTGGTATGAAGGGGAATTTGGGTCCGAGGTTTGCTAGACTCTATGAAATCATGGATTATTTAGCTCAGTTGCCTATAAAAGGTATTTACCTCAATATTTATCCAAGGTACACAATGTTTTTCATGCTTCAATATAGAGAATGTATTTTTTGGATCCATATTATGTTTCAAGAATGGTGTTATTTTATTTAGAAGTGAATAATTCTTATGAGGATCAAACAGTCCAAATTATGGAGCAAAAAGAGAGTGTGTTTTGGAGTAAAGAAATTCATCAGTTAATGTTTTGGTGAATAAACCTCGTGTTTTAAGAGGTGACATGGGAATATGATAGTGCTATGAAGAATAAATACCCCCACTTATTTTGTAATTAAATTAAATTGCGAGGATTCAATTTCCAAATTGGGGAATGATGTAACATTCCAGGTGGATAATGAATATAAAATATTCATTTTTATTAATATTTTTGAATTAAATATTAATATTAATATAAAATGGTTGATATGTTTTATGAAGTATCTAACACACACCAATGGGTTTCTCTGAAATCTTATGGTTTACAAAAGGATGATTCATTCTAGGAAAAACAATAAAAATATAATATTATTAATTTAAATGGTACTTAACACATAGTCATTGTATTGGTGAGAACTAAAAGAACAAACAATATTATTATTAATCACGTTTTTGAAATCTTTTTACACTGATCCAATAAAATTTATAGGCTTAAAATGATAAAGAAACCAATTTTAAGCATAAATTCTCTAATATTTTTACAAGGTAGTTTTACAGCCATTTGATAGAGAACACCTTTTAAATATAGTTTTGTAGACTATTAAATATTAAATCATACAAAATAAATATATTATTTAGATCTGTGACATAAAAATTTAACTTGGGTAATATTTTGGTATTTTTTACATAAATTTCTTCTTTTAAAGAATATTGAAAAATACTTCATTTTTAGTCAAAAATGTCTTTTAATATAATCCATTTATAGGATTAAATTTTCTTATTAATAGATTTTAATGTAAAATTAGATTATATTTTTTTCATTTAATCATATTTTGGTCATTAAATGTAATTTCACATTTAAATTGGACATAATCACATGTCAATCTTTTAGTAGTTTTTACTTCTTAAAATCATGATTTTTGGTTATGACAATGGGAATTAATTTTAAATTAATTTCTACTACTTCAATGTTTTGAATTTGGTTAAATAGATTTCTCATATAAAATAAGGTGGTAAAACTTTTTAAAATAGGTATCTTTTATATTTATACATTTTTAATAGTAACATGAGTAAATATTTTCATTACCCTGGGCAAAGGGTAAATCTGGTAAATAAGGGTAAGAAATAATATTATAATAGTATTAAATTTTCCTCGCACATGTACTAATACAATTGGATTTTATATATCCAACTAAGGGAATACTTTAGTTGATTTTATCACCCCAATAGAAAAACTTGTGTGTGAAAATGACATTAAATTACTTATTATTTAAAATTAAGGAAAATATAATTGAAACATGTATCTTTAGGTAAAACAATTTTTATATGGGTATATATAAGTTCTCATTTCTACAATAAATAGTCATTATAATGACAAAATATTTCCTAATTCATGGGATTTCCTTTATAATATTTATAATTAATAAATAAATTTAATTATAACACAATGATGAAGTACTGATTGTTTCATTAATAATGGATTCAAATAAATGATATTATAAATGTTAAAATAAATGTAATTTTCTTTGATTTTATCCATGAATTTTATGTATTATAGTTACATATTACCTTTTTTATTAATTCTTTTTTTGGAAAACCACCACGTTGTTATGGATTTTTAATAAATTTATGATATGAATATTGTCAAAATTGAAATAATTCATATTTTATAAAATAACATATATTATTAATTATTAAAAAATTCAAAAAATTCTATGATTCTTCCAAATAGTTATCATAAGTCAAAACATTTATTATTGATGATTTAATTGGATATATTTTGTGTTTTGGTAAAAATTTTGATTCTCAATGATTTGAATAGTTGAAAAAGAAGCTAGAGTAAAAAATTGTTAAATAAAAATTAAAAGAACTAAAAAATAACTAAAACCATTCTAAATATTATTTTCTGAATTTATGTAGACTTCTATTCAAATAATATTATAAATATATGATATTTTAAAATTTTATAATTGAAATATAATTAATAATAAAATAATACTACAATATACTCATTAATTTCCCCTCCTCCCACTTATAAATGAACACCACCTCTAACTCTTACTAACACCTCTCAAGCCCACTTGAGTCATCCAAAATTTGTCCAATTAAGCTCACAAAAACCCTAAATTTCTCCTAGATTACCTAACATAGGCAATATTGAATTAATGAAAGCCCTTTGGCACAAATAAAAAGATGAATCTTGATTTGAGATAACGTCTTCTCTCAAGTTCCATTCCATTTTTTCCTTCTCCACTCCCTATGTAGTTCTTATTAAATATTTACATAATAATTCAAATATCCAAAATATACTAGGATTTTTTTATTTGATTTATTATATCTACACTTAAGCACACCTCCTTCTATCTGGTATAAAACATACTGTTTCATTGGATAGTGAGCTACTGCCACATGAAACAATAATTGTTCAATATTCTCCTACCTGTTCTTATGGTGTCCATCATGATGGAAATATAATTATATATTATATTTAATAAATTTAATTAATCTATATTATTCATTAATTATCATTTTTAACATACCATTATGCTTTTCATGTTGTTAAATGTGATAATTTGATTTGAGGAAGTGCGGACTACAACACCCTCAATGTGATATGAAACATTCATGCTACATATAAAATGTATAAAGGTTGTACTTAATGAACTTATGTATCATATAAAAAATATATATTACAATGGAATTTAAATATACCAATTTATCATTTAGTATTCATTGTTTTAAAAATGAATAAAAAATTAATGAAGCGTTCATGTGTACATACAGATTACCATTTCTATGAACGATGAATTAAATTTCATATATCTAAATATTATAGAGTATTATAAATACATAAATCCTAGTTATAAATGATATATATGCTATCGAAATCAACAATATCATTCTGAAGATAATATACTATTGTTCACATGGACTATTTATAATTATAAAAATTTTATTTTTGACTCTTGATAACAAAATTGAAAAAATGTATGACATGAAATTAGATAATTAACTTATTTTCATAACAAGGTAATTAGTGATAAAAAAGGAATAATAAACTTTAGAATTATTTTGATGGAATTAAAAATTAACACATGTTTACTATTCAGGAAATTAATGAACAATGGAGTCGAGCCGGACACGAGGTATGTGACTTCGTATCAATCTTTTTTCATTGAGGCATAGTTTAATATACATCTCTTTCTTTTATACAGTGTATAATAAACCCCATTGACATTAACTTTCATTCAAAAAAATATTTTTTATATGAAGTGTTTAAATAAATGAAAAAAGTAATTTTTTAAACATATGTGGTGAAAATGACCTATTTGTCGTCATAATCATTTTTTAGATCCCTCTATAAGCCTAAATGTTTTTAAAAGTAAAAGAAATACATTATTCTATTTTTTGGAGTTTTAAATTGAATTTCATTCTTTAAAATATTGAATATTTCAATATCATGAAATTATTTTCTTGTGATTTCTAAGGAAATATAATTAGTGAAATGCTGATATTTGAAATATTTTAAGTGTTATGATTATATGATGGTACTTAAACATTTGACAGGTGGTTATGTGATAAACAAAACGAGTAGTGGTTCCGTGATAAATCAAGGATTGGTGGTTATGTTATAACCTCAAAGACATTTGGTATGTAAGTCGATGGTATGTCTATTCCATTTGTAATAATGATTCCAGGACGTTCATCATGTGGTTATTCAATTAAAGTATAATTATTTTCCAAGTATACCTTTTATATGTTATGTGTGTTTTCTATGGGTTTTATTGTAATCATAGTGTAAAAAAGGGTATGAAAAGAGATTATATTCAGTGAAAATTATTTACTACTTCATAAATGTGAAAATAATTACTTATGATGAAGTATTCATGGTTTACATGTTCTTTTGAATAACTGAGGGTTTCCTTCTTTATGTATACCTTATTAAGCTTTCTATACTCATCCCATGTTTTTTAAATTATTTTCACAACACATAAGGTGGTATGGGGTCAAGTATAGAATCATGGAAATGGACAGTTGTTTAAAACATTGAATTAATCATTTTTAAGCGTTTTTATTTTATGAAAAAATGGATACTGTATAGAAGTATCTACATGTAATGTTGATGTTGTTTTGTATAGGTTATGTCCTAATTCTCTAAAGATATAAACCTGAATTGGGCCTCAATGTGAATTATTAATTTAATTCAAGATTATTTAATTTTTAATGATTGGGTATTATATTTCTTTTTATCCATTGATTCATCGGTATTCAAACAGGATTAAATCTTATGGGAAAACACTACATATTTATAACTAATAAGTTTGAAACTACCATATGAATGGTTTTGAACATAGTATGTTATAAATCATCTAATGAAAGGTCATTGTGGTATAGGTATCATCTTCCTGGGATATATGACATCAAATAACAATTCATTGGTTTGATATTAAATTTATATAATATCATCCATTAGATTTTCAATATGAAAAATATATTGATGCAATTCTTTTTCAGTTTATTTATTAAAGAGAATGTATTTTTCTGTTATTTACATTAATGTATTTATTATTCCATATATTTATATTTTTAAATGGATTTTGGTATCAATAATTATTTTTCATTTTCATTATTCATAATGATTATTTTTTTATTTTGCTGTAATTAACCCTTACTGAGAATTTGGAATCACCTATTTTTATTACCCACAATTCCCTGAAGATTATAATGTATGATATGCATGTATATTCAAGAGGGAATACTTTTAATAATTAAGTAAATTACATTTTAGTTTATAGATTAAAAAATATAGTAAGAAATAATGTATTAATTTTTTTACCAAGAATACAAATACATTTTCACCTTTTGAGTGGGAATCATTATATCTTATGAAAATTTAATGGTACCACGCACTAGATTTTATCTTCAAGGGTAAAAGTACAAATATTTTGTACAAATGGAAGTATAATAGAAATCATGGAAACTACATTTAGTAAAAAATATATAAAAAAACAAAATCGTATGATATAAATTAAGGTTATTTTTACACAAATAACATAATGCTTAGGATATGTATATGCAATGTAATATTTCCCATGTATACATCCTTATATTAATAGTGTCATGGGTGTACTATTTCTAGATATAAGTTATGTTTAATGTCATAAATAAACATTGTTATGTTTTATGTGTTGGTAGTTTTCAAATATTAATGACAATGTGGTGAAATTATGGATATTATATGTTTTAATGAAAATGATATTTGGGTACTAATGATTTATCATATTATAAAAATAAATTTAAATTTAATGATGGCCTTTATTGTTAATATTATATTTAAATACATTTAAATAATAATCAAATAAAATCAATTTTCATTTTGAATGAAGGTTTTATTTTCAACTATTTTAAAAAAGATTATTTAATTTTTAACAATACATCAATAATTTATGTCATATATTTTAGGAAAATTATATGAATATAAATTATTAAGATATTATTGAGAAGAAAACTTGAATGTTATAGGGAAAATCATCACAAATGGTATGGTGGTGGGGATTTAACCCATAAACCATGGGTGATAATGGGTTTTCACCTACCACTGGACAACGTGATACACAAGTTTGTATATTATTTTTAATAGATATACAAATTGAAAGAATAAGATTAATATTGATTAATTAGTATTACTTCATAGGATTATAGAATAATGCATTATCCTTATGGGTTTTAGAAACTATTTGTCAGCATAAATAAACATGTGTCTTTATTTTAGGCAAATCATAGTTAATGGATAGCAAATTTTAGTGATTTTTTTTAAAATGTTCATTTTGGGACATAAAATTATTTGATTAAATGATGAATTATAATTTCATCAAAGCACAAAAAAAAGATAAAATTGGACATAGACAATAAAAACATATTACATAAGTATATTTTCATATATTCATACATAGTAAAATAATTCCTCATCACAAGGGAAAGGAATGAAGAAAAAATTATTTTAAAACCTTAAATTTTTTTAACTGATGTTATTTTAAATCATTGTAGATTTACAGATTAAATCCCCTCCACTTTCTATAGATCATTCACTATTTTCTAATCAATATCCTCATCACCTCTTTATAAATATATAGGTTTTCCCTCTCTATTCCTTTTATAACATTAAACTAAATTTATCCTACCTAAAACAAAAATATGTTATATTTTGTTTGGCTGTCTTACATCCCTTTCTCTTTTAATAACTATCTTATGTCAAACCACATATTTATATGATCAATTTTAAATTGTGATGATGTAAATAATTTAATGTTTATTGAATGAAATACCAAAAAATATAAATATTAATCTTATTTTATGTTACAATGTATTTTACACACAATTAATAGTTTATATTTTGTTACAAGCAACATTGAGTAGTGATTACGATGCATGAAACATATAGTTATCTTTCGTCACACAGAAAAATATTATTTAAAAAACAAAAAAAATTATTATTAATATTTTATGTCGATAATTGTCAATTATTCTTGAGAATTAGGGGTATTAATTGGACTATCTAACAAAAGAAAACTTATTTATGAATCAATTGGTAAAAAATTATATAGAAATTAATTTAATAACTAATTGAATATAATGAAAATGTTAATTAAAAATTCAATTTTTATTCCTTAGAGGCATTCTATTGAAACAATATAAATTATTTACCGATATTAGATGATCCTAATAAAATATATATATATTATATACTCAATAAAATTATTTTAAATTCATTCAATGACATTTATAGAAATAAGGTATTAAAAAATCCACTTTTATAGATAAAAATATATACTTTTATAAAGGATATTCTTTCGACATTCAATGGAAAAATATATAAAATATCAATATAGAAATTTTTATAAATATTATTTGAAAATATCGTATTTATTTTTTACTGTTTAATATCAAATTATATTAGGGATAAATTTTGGGTTTTATTAGGAGATTCATTTTTATAAATAATAAAAAATAATGGATTTTCATTGGAAAAAACATTTAAAATAAATAATATTTTATGTTTAGTAATTTTATTTCAATTGATGTTATAGTTAAAATAATTCAATTAAAAATATATCATCTTATTTAAAATCAATATTTATCAAAAAATAACTTTGGTAGCCTAGAACCCCGCTAACGAATCTTGGCATAAACCCAATGTTGTTTTTGATCCCCATAGGTTGGTGAAAAGAACATGGAATCTTAAAAAGTGATAGTGGGAATGAATTTTTCACAAACATTTTGGAATAAAGATAATATTGTATTTATTCATATAAGAAACACTACATGAAGAAAACTGTAGTAGAGGTCTAACATGCACGAATGCCCATGTTAAAACCCAAAGTCCTAGAAAAATAGGATAATTTATGTAGTTCCAATAGACATAACTCACAAAACCCAAGGATAAACACCTAATACTAGCTCAATGTGGAGATTTACCCTTAATAGAACTTAGAAGGTGAAAATCCACAATCAACCAAAGGCACAGTTTGTGTGTGAGCTAAATTCCTAGTAGGTTCTGACCAATAATTATATAATATTATGGAAAATTTTAATTACACAAATTAATGGAATGAAATTTTATTAGAATTTAAATTTAAGATAAAAATAATATTTAGAAAAATAATTATCTACATTTAAAATTTTAATAAATCATTAAATAATTTGATTAATAAAAATTTATAACAAAGTTGTTAATATATTTTACAATTCATGGAAAATAGATTGAAAAAGTGGTATATATATATATATCAAATGAATATAATCACAAAACATGGTCATATATAAAAATATTAGATAGTTTCATGATATGATACTCCAAACAGTAAAATATATTTCAATAAATTATGTTCACCCTCATTCTTCTCGATAATGATCGAAGAGTAATCATCGCCATTCTGTTGGGGATGTGGCGTGCATCAGATTTATTGTTACCAGTGTAAAATGTAGTGTGTTATCACAAAAATCACACTAAATACCTATCCTTTCATTTACTTTAATAACAATCAACCATGGAAATTTTAATATAATATATCCAAAAAAATCAATTATATTCACAATTATCAAATATATAAATTTTATATTTAAAAATAATAATTGTATTTAATTCAAAGATTTAAATTTTCACGATAAAACTAATGATTTTCTACTAATACGATACAATTAATTATCCAAAAATATAAATTTGAAATCAATTTTACCGAATTCAAATTTAAAATATGAATCCAACTATTTAATTTCTCAAAGTTCAATGAATTTCATAAACAAACCAAGATTCAATGGAAATATAGGTTTTATATAATTTCATGAGAAAATAAATTTTAAAACAGTAATTTATTAAAATTTCAATTTTAATGAATTTTTTTAACTATATTTCATTTATATCAATAATCATCTTTTAAATAATACAAGAAAATTTAATTCATGAATTTTTGTTATTAAAATTTTATATCATAATAGAACATCCTACCTCAAGATCACGAGATGATGAAATACAAAGACCTAAACTGGAACCTCCAATAAATAATATCATTGATGTATATATAAAGGTCTAACCAATATATGATAAAGAATATTGATTTAGTTTTATTCTGGATCAACATATATACTAAAAACCCATTGTGATGAAAGGAGAGAGTGTGGGAGAAATAAATAATGAAGATGAAACCTACTTTGTGGATATAAAACATCATTTTCCAATATTAAATCCACTTATATATGGGTATTTAAGGGCCAAAATATCCCCTTTAGATTACTTATATAATAAGAAAACATTTGGGGATAAAATAGGTTCATCTATCACATAATATGGCGTTCTTATATTTTAAAATAGATTTCGGGATTAAGAAACCCATACGTAGGGTTAGCTAGGAACTATTGAATGGCTAGTTGAACCGTCCACTATATCCATGTTTCCCTTTTTGGATTTAATTGTTTATCCTATGAGGTTTCATAGTTTTCAAACTATTTGATGACTGTAAAAACCCAAAATGGATCAGTTTTCATGGTTTTCACTAACACGGTTCATAGATTAGAAAAATAATATGGCATTTTTTCACAGTATATGGATATTAAAAAATTATCATTATTTCACAAAAAACAACCCCAACTTATTACCAACCAAAAAATGATCTAATTATGGGTTTAGAAATACATTTTCATAGTAAATATATGTTACAAAATCCCTATCCTTAATACTTTTTGACCCTAAAATTCCTTCTCAAAGGCATACATTACAAAAGGATAAGCCCATTAAAATATCATCAATGCATCCCTCTCCCACAACTAATGATATTAAAAAAACATTATGCCTCAACACTCAAACCAAAGTTTTGCACCTACCGTGACGTACCCTAGTATCATAATCAAATATCATGATTTGATGTTTAGCAATCGATAAATCAGGTTGAGCCTCAAGTTCATTCCTTCACATGACATGTGATGGATCATACATATACATTTAATTAGGAGAAACATGGAACACAATATTTATTGACACAATTTCTGGTAGAAGTGATAATGGATAATATATCTTCTCCACTTTCTCAACAACATTAAATGTTTCCAATTAGTGAGTTGTATGGTTCCCTTTCTTCCCAAGATGTTAATGACCCACATAGTTTGAAATATTCAAGATCAAATGGTAACCAATTGAAAAATATAATGTTCTATGATGAATGTAAATATAATAATTTTACTAGATTTATTTCCACAATAATCTCTTACGAATAAATTGAATCATTTTTATCTTGTCTTGAACCAAACATGGACCAACCAGGGAACATTTATCTATCACTAACCAACACAACATAGATCCACAAGTCATCTATACAAAACCCCAAAAGGAACCATTCTGAACATGAATTGGTAACTATTTTTATAAGAAAAATAAAATTTCCATAAATGGACATACCAATCCCCTCCCAACATGATATCAAAATAATGAAGCATATCCTCATTAATACCTATAACTAATTCTATATGACCATCTTTCTATGGGTTTTATGCCATAAAATATGGATATAAGATCTCAATTCCTCCTAATGTAATCCCTAGAAACAAAATGTTTACATAGGATCCATATCTAAGACAATATAATATAGAAATGTATGGAATGAAATAATCCCCTTCAAATTGATATTCCCCAAATCATCAACATTCACTATATTATAAATTGGTAGAATGTGAGCTAATCATGTAATCCTTTAAAACACAACCCATATTAAATTATTAATTTTTACGTTATGTTACAACCAAAACCAAAATTCCATAGATATTTCATCCTGAATCCACATTAGAACTGGAAGTGGATGAATCAATCTCATAGCTTTCCTGTGATTTCTTTCGATAGTTTGACATGTATAACAATGAGATTCATATTTAGAAAATAAAAATCTCATTACTATATACCAAAACCTATGCCACATTTCATCGAACATATATGTGGTGCATAGGGTCACAACCAATCGAGAGGGGTTGGAGTCCTCTGCCATTGCATTCTATACCATTAATAGTATAGAAAATGGATTATAATAGAAAATAATGTTCTTAATGGAGAATAACCTATCGGGCATGGTCACCCCACCACTAATAGAGTCTCTATCACATCATAAGACATCATAGAACTATTTTACCCAAACACCCAGCATGGATAGAGAGAATATCAACTGAACATGGGACAAAAATACCTCATTCTCTAATTCATCGACTCTAATATGTAATAGTCAAAAGAGATCCATATTGTAACAAATTTCTAACGATTATTCCATGTCATAGGTATAATGTTTTCAACTCAGAGAATCCAAAATGAAATTCGATTTCCCCATGGTATATGTGATATGAATTTTGAAGGTTCAATGGTATCCCAACCAATTCTTCTGGAAGAGATTCCTATACTTATGAGATAAGGAATATCTCAATGTATATTGGTATAAATACACAGTAAACCATATTCTATTAAATTAATACCCCCAAACACTTAATCACATGGACCAATGATTAAAATTCAAAGGTTGAAATGTCCTATACATGTCTTTTTAATTCCATTTCTAAAATATACTATTTGAGGTGTTTTAGGCAGTCAAGGTGACTTATCCCAAACCCATTTATAAATTTCTAGTTCATAGAATAGTGTTTCCAGTCACCAGTAAGAGTATATTGTTTCTAGCCATCGGTATGTGTGCAATGTATCCAGATGTCGGTAAGTGTAGTGTGTTTTCATTCATCGGTAGGTGATCATTGTTTCCAACCATCAGTAGCTTTATAGTGTTTTCATATTGAACGGTTTACAATGATTCTAGGTTGGTAGGTGTATATTGTTTCCAATTTTTGATAGGTGTACTCTGTTTCGAGCTGTTGGTAGGTGTAAAATGTTTCCAGCCTTTTGTAGGTGTACAATGTTTCCAATTGTCAGTATGTGTACATTGTTTCTAGCCATTGGTAAGTGTACAGTGTTTCCAACCATTTGTAGGTGTACAATGTTTTATGTAATCAGTAGCTATACATTTTTTCCAGCTTCATAAAGTTTTCACATTTAACATATTCTTTGAATAAATACACATTGAAGACCCCATTTTAGAAGATTTAAGGTCGATTTAATGCCCAAAAATCCTATCGTAATTTTCTTAAGGCTTAGGACGCCTTCACAAGGTCCAACCAGGTGGATTAATGTGATCTGCATTAATTTAAATTCTAAAATATTTCAAATTAAATTTTAAATGGATCTAATACTTCAATTCCATGAACCATACCATCATTCATTCCTTCTCCACCCACTTGGTGAGAGGCTCCCAATGAAATTCTTCCCATAGGAGTGGTGTGATCGAACCTTTATCCATCAGTCATTTTCCATTGATGGATCTTCTTATTTCATTTCATCCCCCTATTTCTATGGAAGAAGAATGTATCGAACCATCATCGATAGAAGTTTTCACGAGGAATGGTGATCATGTTTCGTTGTGTGCGACCTTTATAAAATAATGAACCGCAATATCTTTTGAGGTAGGGTATTTTTTGCATCTATAATTATTAATGTTCAATTAGAGAGTTAGCATGATTTATCCCATTGGATAACAATGGAATATATAGATTAAATATTTGAACCGGAGCGATAAATTTGTATTGATTGTATGCTATTTCAATTTTTTTATATATTGCCTGATATATATTATTTCCTTGTTTAGTATGTCATTCATGATGGAAAATTGTTAGTGAATATAAACTAGAATTAATTGTAATTTTTTACAATGAAAAAAAGGCATTTAAATTAATATGGTAATTTATGTAGTAAATTCAATATAATAAAATATATGTATAAAGAATGTTTAATTAATTTTTAATAGTATTGATGTCATGATGTTTGGGTTGCCAATAGTTAGAACCTACTAATAATGAATCAGATAATTAATGATGGGGTAATGATCTGGTTGATTGATAAATATTAATTCCTTATATGGTTCTATGTTACCCTATTTCTTGTAAGGCTGAATGCTATCTACTTTTTATCCATGAGAGATCATTTCATGTGAACGCATAATGCCTAATTTAAGGCCAAGAGCCCAGTTACATTGTTATTCCTACTTCTTCTGATGTGTTATGATCCCGGATGGATGTTATAAGTTACGTGGGTAGGGAGTCCCAGTGGATGTGGTAGTAGTAGATGCATAGAGTGGATAGATGCATCATTTTATGCCTGTGGGTGTTGGGGAGGACAAAAGAGTTGATGAAACGGGATGGATGTGAATGTGGGATTCTTACTGAATAATGTTGATTTTTTTATACTTAAACATTCCCACTACATAAGGTAGTTGGTATTTCATTCTCTCCATCCAATATGAATGGAGACACATGGGTTATTTAACATGCCTTCAATGTATTTATTCTACAGGAATGATAGTTCTACGCTACTAATATAGGTGGATAAGACATAATGGGTAGTTCTTCTACTCACTGTGTTGATCCCCTTGTGTTTGGTAGCATATATTTTCTATTCTACAATGCTTGAGAATATTGGAATTTGATAATTTTGTTAATAAAATATTGAATAAATTATGGTAAACCAAAGGTTGGAGCATGGTTTCATGGAATTATGAGTTTAAAATTTAATGGAACATTGGATCTTGGTTGAAAGGATAATAAAATTTAATGTTTAAAGATAATGGTTTATTAGTTGTTAAAAAATTAACTAACATAATTTGAAACTCGTAAAAAGTGAAGATATGACACAATAAATATCATTTAATGGTTGTGTGCTTATAAAATATCTAGTCTTAGCAGTGGTGGTCAAGAGTCTGAGAGATGATAGATATAGTTGAGTCATAGAATAGTTTTTTTCCATAGTGTTGTTGGGAGCTATAGTATAATTAGTACCTTTTGTGTTTATCTATGCTACTCCACCCCACCAGTTATGGAAACGAACCCCTATAGAAATCTGATCCATGGTTGTGTTTTGCCCAACATTATGATGAGAGAATGGATGGATGAAAAACCACTTATGACACACTCTCTACTCATGGCATTTAAATATGATGGAAGAAACAATAGTTAGTTTTCCCCATATATTTGGGTAGAGGGTTGTAATGGCTTGTTGTTATTCACAAACATATATTCTAGATATACATTACTATTGACTACTATATGTGTGTCATGTATAGGATTTGATTGCTTGAGTATCCTTACTATGTGTATGGGATGTAATGTCTTGAGGTATAATTCCCGACGTATGTTACATATAATGAGAGTTGTGGTGTCTCTGAAAAAATACCTATTAATTTTGATACATTAATGTAGTGGTTTTGTTGCACGAGGTGCATGTTGTGGTGATATGCCCAGATGTCTATGAGGAAGCCTTTTGGAGAGAGATTCAAAAGATGTTTGGCGTTGTAGAAAAGTGGCATACAAGTGGGTAAGTGGTAGCAAGGTATCCTTGATATTCATTATTATATTATATAAACTTTTATGGGATACATGGTGAGAGTAGACATGGTGAGGACCAAAATATTGTATACATGTTTTGGTTGAGTTTTTTCAACTTATTGTTCATTGTATTGTAGCATGTTTCATTGATTTTTCATGAGATTATCTAGGAAGGATCCATCTGAGAATATTATTATAATAATCCTATGTATATATAAATTTTTTTTAGGTCAGTTGAAGAAGCTTAAAAATCAAGTTGTTTACTATTAGTTTGGGGTTTCAAGAGCTGTTCGGGATTTTTGGTCGTTTTAGTTATAAATTCTTTTTGTACTAGTTGTTGTCCATTTTAGTTGTATTAGTTCATTCCTGAACTTACATATGGGTACATGGGATTTCAATTAAATTGATGTATGAGTAAGGGTTATTTGGTTTATGTCTTATCCATATCTTACATGTGTCTTCTCTTACAGGGTAATTCCTCTCAATTGTGTGTTCACTAAAACCTCAATGCTAGCCTCCATCTCGAGGCCTACTAGAGGCGAGGAATAGTTGTCACTATCTCACTTCACATAATACCGCCCAGGAGTTGTATAAATTGTAGGGTGGGGGTTGTGGAAGAGTGGCATTAGTGGACTGGTTAATGGATAGGATGGAGTTTGGTGTTAGGCACGGGTGAGGTTTCAAGGGCCGGTTGGTCAACAATGTCAGTCATATTTAGAAAGTGATATAAACAAAGGATAATGACTAAGACAAGCAATTTTTCTCCCCCTTCTGATTTGATTCAACTACCATTATTTTTATAGTGACTTATAAATGACGTGATACTCATTTTAGGGTAGAGAACTAGTGAAGGATCATAAATCATTATTCATTGTGCCATTGAATGAATGGGTAGGACGTGGTATATGATATCCTAAATGTAATAAAATAAATCAATTATTTAATTAGTGTTGTTTATTTCATATTCTAGGTTTATTAGATCTAATTTTTTTTTATTTTACAGGTATGGCTCGATGTCGACATCCGTGTCATGTTCACACTGATGTTGTCTAGTAGGTTTTGCGAGTAGATCGTTGAAGGGTATAAGATGATGATGAAAAAAAGTGGAGGGTGGTACTCCAAGATGTTCAACACTAGATTCTACCGAAATATGAGGTCACTATTTCATACAAAGTCATGGATAACTTCTTGGTAGATATTTAGATAACATTCAATTCAATCTATTCTCGGAAGGTGCACTATGTTTCATTTGTTGTGATGATGATTTGCGGGGCAGTGATGTAGTGGTGGGTCTTGTTCCATAGGTATTGTGAGGTGTATATTGTCTCATGGGAGGTGGTCTTAGACATGTTCAGAGTCGAGTTTCTTTCTTCTACCATGAAGGTGACCAGTTTACATGAGCATTAGGCCCTTCGGCTGGGAAGCCCCTGTGTGCCGGGGATCAAGATCTGTTTCAAGATCCTAATTTAATATCCTTCGGAACTACTTATAGATTTGGAGGCTAGGGAGAGGTATTTTCAGGAGGCCTAGTATCTAGAGATCTAGAGCAAGGTCTCCACATTTATGATGAAGACATATGTTGATTTACTAGAAAAGGAAGTGGTTATCAAGATCATGTTATCTAGAACGTGATATTTATAATAGTGGAAACTTTTGGATTCCTCGGGATGTAGAGCTATCTTCCTGGGTTCATGGTTTTTGGAGAAGTTGAGTTTCCATTCGTCCGGGTGTAGGTCTCAACCCTCAGCATATCATATATGCGGTTTGATAAATATCAGGCCTATTCCAAGTGATTAAGGGCATGTTTTTTATGTAGTCTATCGTCATCAGTAGAGAGACTGATAAACTGTTCAAAGTGGTCAATGTTCACAAGGTCTTCTGCTTCAGGTTCCTCAGTTGGGGCAGTTCCATCCAAGGTAGCATCAGCAAGATACATTAGCTTTGGATCAGTAGAGATCTGATGGGGTTTGTAGATGACCACCCTGGGACGCTCCCTATCCGCAAAGTTTAGAGTGCTGTCAAGGTGGTGGTCATCATCATATTCAGATAGGTCATAAAGAAGGTCATGGATGGCTTAATTATTTATCATTGTCAGTGCCATGTGAGCTAGACAACATTCAAGTTACCCTTTGCACGTTTTCTACTTGGATGTATTCATGACTGACTCTGGAGACAAAACTTCTTTTCATAACCTTCCATTTTCCATGATTTGGGAATTTAGGTAGGGATGCATAAAGTGCCCTTGTTTTTTTCTATGCTTGTTGGGGGTCGAGATTACTTGTTTGAATTTTGTAGAGAATGTGATCAAGTTGTGGGGAAACACCACTATTGGGTATATTTACTATTTTTACAGATACAGTCAAACAATGTCATCCTTGTCATGGATATGTTTTATTCAATGCATGATATCATTGATTTCTTCCTCAGGAATGTAGTGTTCTTTGATTCTATTGGATATCTAATAGTGTTTGTTGAATAGTGAAACACTCAGATGGGTCAGTAGTGCATTCCTTCATTGTCAACCTTGGTTTTTGTGATAATGTTGAGTTTCACATAGGTTCATCTATTGACGCTTCACATAGTCATTGAATAGTACCCTGATTTATTTCTATAAGAGGTTGTAGCATTACCCTCTCATTGATAGATGGAGTTTGGGATCACACTACATCCAAGAGTGTTTGCTATCACAATTTTTCTATATAGTATGGCCACATCTGAGTTACAAGATCTATTTATACATATCACAGGTTGATTATAGTGTGGTTTTATTCTTCCAAGTCTATCACTATGGGTTTTAGTAGTTTTGTTCATGAAGAAGGCTGCTGATAGTTTCCAGTTATGTATTGATTATCATTTCTTGATAAATTTTACTGTGATGAATCACTATTAAATTCGGCATATTGATCATTTAATTGATCAATTGAATGGTGAATGTTGGTTCTCTAAGATAGATTTGTGGTCAGGATATCATCACATGTGCAAGAAGGACAGGTATATCATGAAGAGTATTTTCATTTGTTGATGGAATTACGAGTTCGTTGTAATGTCATTCGGTGTGATGAATGCTCTAGATATTTTTTATGGGGATGATGAATGTTATGTTCTATGAGTTAATGGATAAGTTCATGGTGGTTTTCTTATAGAGAAAATATTTTCAATTAAATTATATTGAATATCATTGTTTTAAACCTACAAAAGTGTTCCTTCAATATGAATTTTTTCATTTTTATGATAATGGTGTTATTTTGAGCTGAATAGTAAAAATTGGCCATTTTGGATTTTTAACAGTTTAAAATTATTTCTGTAGTTTGGCCATAACATTAACTACGATGATACAAATTGAAAACTTATTTCTTTTCCATATTCTAAACATCCGAGGATTCATTTACTATTTTTGGACTAAAAGCTGAATCATCCATATGGAATCTCAAAAGAAGCTCACAAGTGGGAGAAAGAAAACTGTTTTCAGTTCTGCCTAGTTTTGGTGTGAGATCCATAACTCATCCATGGTGGGCCCAAATGTTGTGAAATTAGGTGGGTGGACGCGCAAGGGGTTTTGGAGAATCTTTTATGAAGGAAGCACCGAGTGCGTTGGCCGTTTATGAAGTAACTAAATCACACTATTCCGGAGGATTTCGTTTTGGAGAGTCTGACTGGACAGAATAAATGCTCAGAGTAAAACGGCCATAACTCTTGGAATACATGTCCAAATCTTCTGAGATTTTGAGGGGACACGTAAAATGGAATTATGAACAACATTTAAGAAGGGATAAATGCGTGAAGAGGTCCTTTAATGGTCTAAAATGCATCAACATCCGGGGGACAATTTCTGGCTATAAAAGGAGGAGAGATCCACCCTCTCAAATCATCCCATATTCCATCCCATTCCTTCTAGGACACCACAATCGGAGACAAGAGGAATCCAAGGGACACTCGGAAAAATTATTATTCAGAATAATTTTGTTTCTTTCTTTTATTTTTATTTACTTTAAAATGTATCTCCTCTTCCACATCATCTCTCTTACCCCATCTATGGAGGGGTAGTTTCATTTGAGTGATTGGAAAGAGGGGAGGCTGGACCTATGTGTTGTGTTTCAGTTTTTGTACTTGAAATGAATAAAATTTATTCTTCTTTCTTATAATGGTTTCAATTATTAATTCAGTGTTAAATTACAAATGCGGTAGTGTTAAGTTTTTGATTTTCGAAATTATAAATTTCTTTGGTCGATGGTCACATCTCCCTCCACCCTATTCTAATCTGTATACGGTGGAACAAGATTAGGGTTGGGTGGTGATTGATTGGAGGTTGTCAAGAACGTGTATAGGATTTTATATAGAAATATTGGTTTATTAGGGAACAAAAATTCCAGGTCTGGGATTTCTCTAATTAATCAAGAGACCTTCTACAACCTTAAGCACAATGGAAGGAGGATAGACCAATATACAGTTTTAGAAAGGAAAATTTTCATCACATTTATCTAACTAAGGGAGAGAGAGGACTCGGTGGATGAATCTCTCTCCTACCAGTTTAAGGAGGAATAATAGATAAAATTTGGAAACCATGATGGCACAACACTAGGTCCAGCTGAACCCAATCCGATCATCTTCTTTATCATTTGTTAAAACCAATATTTTTAAGAAAACCGATAAAAAGTGAAAACCTTGTTTTTTGTGCACTCCTCTTCGGGAGACTACCTAGGATCAACTACTATATTATTCTTAGGTAAATAAAATATTGTTTTTCCATGCCCCACGACAGGCGTGCGTCCAACATGGTGCCATTTCCG
Source organism: Viscum album (assembly GCA_963277665.1). NCBI lineage: Eukaryota > Viridiplantae > Streptophyta > Magnoliopsida > Santalales > Viscaceae > Viscum > Viscum album. Next base: position 706,943,522 of record OY728126.1, on the reverse strand, counting down.
GGGAGGAAGTGCCACAACTTATTTGTAAATATTTGACTTTTTCAAATTTAAAAATAAATTTAAATTTTTTTTCCATGATGTATTAAAATTCAAATTTTTATGCATGGGAAGATTACACACAGGTGCAATATCAAGAACCATAAATTGATTATCGTGATCTCAATGACTGGTTTGAAAGGATTAGTAATAATTTGGATGATTTGGGTAGCAAAATGGAATGGGAATTAGACTATGTTCGTGCAATGATAGAGCAACCCGACCCTGAGCCGGAGCAAGAACCTGAGATAATGGTGGAAGAAATTTCACCACTAATCATTGAAGAACTATAAGAGGTAAATGTTGAGGTACCTGGGGACTCATTCATCATCACTCAACCAATTCTACCCGAGATAGATAAAAAAGAAGATGACTTCCCTATAGAGCTACATGTGGGAGATCAACAAGAACTCGATGAATTTTGGAATAAATGTGAGGAACTTCTTGATCTCCCCAAGCCTTGAAAACAAGAAGATCTAGCACCGCGGAAGGAAGACACCACCCAATTGATGGAATTTGAAGTCAAGATGGAGGAGCCCGACTACCTCCCTCCATCCAGTGATAATCAAATCCAAGAGGCACATTCAACTGAAGAAGTGATTGAACCAGACCAAACTCAGGGAGATGATCCTTCCATGAACTCTACCTTTTCTAATTTCATTCAATCTAATTTGAGCATCACTCATTATAATTTTGAATTTTCAGATTTGTTCAATCCTTACATTGCCTTAGAAGAAGATGAAAAAGAATATGCACCTGTTGAGGAACACCTGGAGCTCCCTGAAGATATTGATCATCTACATGAGGAAGTCCATAAATTGATACAAGTGTCTATGCATGAAGAACCAAATATAAATGATGCCTACCTTAAAAGGGAAGATTTTGAAATTAATATTTCAAATTTAAATATTGAATCTCCCTTTGATTATTAATTTCATGCAGCACATCTAGGGAAACCAATATATTTTCAAGAAGGCGTTGCACAAGTAGCAAATGAATAGGAGGTGGTTCCATACTTCATTCTACCCCCACCATGCAAGAGGTTTATAATTGTGAAGGGAGGAGATCTGGTGTACTCTATACATGGAATTATCATCAGAATGGAAAAATTACATGCTGGAAAGAAGAATTTTTGTTATATCATGAGCAAGAAACCTCACCCACCATCAGATTGGGGATAACTGAATAGAACTACCCCTCTAGAGGCAGTCAGAACCCAGGGCCCACTTCGGGGATTAAACTAAGATTTATCCTTATTTTCTTATTCAATTTCCATTTTAATTTCTTTTTATAAATTTCTTATGTTAACTTTTTTACTTTTATAGGTTTTCAAAGAGAAACACTTAGGAGCATAACTCAACGTTTCATTGCCAATAAGTCAGGTCGTACCTCTCCTTTATACTTTCTTGCTATTGTGATTCATTTTAAAATTAGTATACATGTAAAATAAACTTGAATTCATTGAGGACACTACATCATTTATGTGTGGGAGAGGGAACCTTTGTAGTTTAGTATTTTCATTTTGTGTTTATTTTTCAGAAAATAAAAAAAATTGCATGTTTTCAAATTTTTGTGTTTATTTTTCAAATTTTGTTTTGTTTCTGAAAGTTTTGAGCTGAAATGATTATCAATAACATATTTGAAACCCATTTCAATGAGTTAACCAATCTATTTTATGAAACTGATATTAAATGAATACTGAAATTACTTTTATTTCAAGTTCAAATCTTTTGGAATTTCATGAAAGGTACATTGATTTTTGAATCTCTTGCCATATTTCACTATCTATATCATTGAAATCACTTTCATGAGAGTCTTCTAAACCATTTTTGTCATATTCTTTTCATTCACCTCATTTCTTGAGAGATCCAGACCATGCTTGCTTAAACCAGAATTTGATTTATTTCTTTCAAAACTTGAGGGTTTGGGGTATGTGTGTTTTAAATGATTGAGGAATTTATTTGGTTTGAAGCCACCCTTTCAAAATAATCCTTTTCATTATGGCCCAACTTTACATTTTTCCTTTATTGTATCCCCTAGTAGCCATGAATTGCCTGTTAGTTTAGCCACATTACAAGACAATTTTCCCTTTCTTTCCTGCTCCTGAAGTGAAATCGAATGATCGAGTTGAACTTAGGTGTGAGGGAATATGTCATGTGGTGTACTACCTCATTTGGTGATAATTTGGGTGGAAAATAAATTGTGGAAGAGATGCGTGTGATGATGAAAAATTATTCTGTTGAAAGCTGTTCCTTTTCTGGAGCTTTTATGATAAGAGAAGTTGTGCCTTTCTGGAGCTTCCAATGTAAAAAGAAAGGTGTTCCTATCCGAAGATTTAAAAAAAATCATGTTTGAAAAGATTGATTTTTTTTTCTGCTGAGCTGATTAAATGATGATGGAGCCTATTTTCAACAAAGGGGAAGTGAATGAGACAACATTTGAGTGAAAGTTAGAATCTTTCAATTTTGCTTCAATAAGATCCAAGCCTTCCTTTTTTGGCCTCAGAACTTTTAACATCTAAATCCTACCAACCAGAAGCCACGGAAAAACCATAAAAAATATTCATGAGAAACACATGTCCTTGACTCACATCGGGTGGAGAAGTAGGAATTTATCAATCCTATGATGACTCTTGTGTGAGTTTGGATGAGAAAAGCTTTGTTCAGAATTTATATTTGTGAGATGGGAGAAAATACATTTGAGGTAAGTGTTTTGTGTGTATGGGATAAGAAATGAAGTGGAAATATATTAAAATATAAACTAGATAACTTTAAATAATTTTTTTTATGAGGCATGATATCTTTTTGTTTCTTGGAATTGATTTGGTAGATCTCACTGATATGTGTTTTGGATTTGATTTGATTTGATTTTTACTTGTCCAGGAGCCCAAGTGATTAGTGTGGGGGAATTGATAGAGAAAATATTTTCAATTAATTTATGTTGAATATAATTGTTTTAAACCCACAAAATAGTTCCTTCAATATGAATTGTTTCATTTTTATGATCATTGTGTTATTTTTAGGTGAATAGTAAAAATTGGCCATTTTGGATTTTAACAATTTTAAATTATTTATGTTATTTGTCTATAAAATTATATACACTGATCCAAATTTCCAATTTCATTCTTTTCCATATTTTAAACATCCAAGGCTTAATTTACTATTTTGGACGAAAATCTGAATCGTCCATATGGAAGCTCAAAAGAAGCTCACAAGTGGGAGAAAGAAAATTGTTTTCAGTTCTGCCTAGTTTTGGTGTGGGATCCATACCTCATCCATGGTGGGACCATATGTTGTAAAATTAGGTGGGTGGACGCACAAGGGGTTTTGGAGAATATTATATAAAGGAATCACCGAGTGAGTTGGACGTTTAAGGGGTCATTACATCACACTAATCCGGAGGATTTCGGTTTGGAGAGTCTAACTGGACAGAATAAATGCTCAGAGTAAAACGGTCATAACTCTTGGAATACATGTCCAAATCCACTGAGATTTTGAGGGGAAACGTCCAAGAGAATTATGAACAACATTTAAGAAGGGATCAACGCGTGAAAAGGTCATTCAATGGGGATAAAACGCGTCAACATCCGGGGGACAAGTTTTGGCTATAAAAGGAGGAGAGCTCCACCCTCTCAAATCATCCCATATTCCATCCCATCCCTTATAGGACACCACAATCGGAGACAGGAGGAAGCCAAGGGACACTCAGAGAAATTCTTCTTCAGCATAATTTTGTCTCTTTCTTTTATTTTTATTTACTTTAAAATGTCTCTCCTCTCCCGCATCATCTCGCTTACCCCATCTATGGAGGGGTAGTTTCATTTGAGTGATCGGAAAGAGGGGAGGCTGGACCTATTTGTTGTGTTTGAATTTTTGTGCATGAAATGAATAAAATTTAATCTTATTTCTTATAATGGTTTCAATTATTAATTAATTATTAAATTCTGAATGCGGAAGTGTTAAGTTTTTGATTCTGAAATTATAAATTGCTTTGGTCGATGATCACATCTCCCTCCACCCAATTGTAATCTGTATACGGTGGAACAAGATTAGTGTTGGGTAGTGATTGCTCGGCGGTTGTCAAGAATGTGTGTAGGATTGTATGTATAAATCATGGTTTATTAGGGAACAACAATTCCAGGTCTGGGATGTCTCTAATTAATCAAGAGACCTTCTACAACCCTAAGCACATTGGAAGGAGGATAGACCAATCTAAGGTTTTAGAAAGAAAAATTCTCATCACATTTATCTGACTATGGGAGAGAGTGGAATCGGTAGATAAATCTCTCTCTTACCAGTTTAAGGAAGAATAAGAGATGAAATTTGGAAACCATGATGGTACAACACTAGGTCTAGCCGAACCCAATCCGATCATTGTCTTTATCATTTGTTAAAACCAATATTTTTAAGAAATCGAACAAAAAGTGAAAAACTTGTTTTGTGTGCACTCCTCTTCAGGAGACTACCTAGGATAAACTTCTATAGTATACTTAGGTAAATAAAATATTATTTTTCCACGCCCCACAACAGGCGTGCGTCAAACTTGGCGCCGTGTCAGGGGAGGAAGTGCCACATATTATTTTTAAATATTTGACCTTTTCAAATTTAAAAAAAAAATTTAAAAAAGAATTCTTTTTTCCCATGATGTATTCAAAATCAAATTTTTATGCATGGGAGGATTACTTGTAGGTGCAATATCAAGAACTAGAAATTGATTATCGTGATCTCAATGACCGGGTTGAAAGTATTAGTAATAATTTGGATGATTTGGGTAGCAAAATGGAATGGGAATTGGACAATGTTCGTGCAATGATGGAGCAGCCCGACCTTGAGCTGGAGAAAGAATCAGAGATAGTGGTGGAAGATATTTCACCACCCATCATTGAAGAACTAGATGAGGTAAATGTTGAGGTACCTGAAGACTCATTCATCATCACTCAACCAATTATACCCGAGATAGATGAAAAATAAGATGACTTCCCTACTGAGCTACATGTGGAAGATCAACAAGAACTCAATGAATTTTGGAATAAATGTGAGGAACTTCTTGATCTCCCCAATCCTTGCAAACAAGAAGAGCCAGCACCGCAGAAGGAAGACACCACCCAATTGCTGGAATTTGAAGTCAAGATAGAGGATCCCGACTACCTCCCTCCATCCAGTGATAATCAAATCCAAGAGGAAAATTCAACTGAAGAAGTGATTGAACCAGACCCAAATCAGGGAGATGATCCTTCCATGAACTCTACCTTTTCTGATTTCATTAAATCTGATTTGATCATCACTCCTTATAATTTTTAATTTTCATATTTGTTCAATCCTTACATTGCCTTAAAAGAAGATGAAAAAGAATATGAACCTGTTGAGGAACACTTGGATCTCCCTGAAGATATTGATCATCTACTTGAGGAAGTCCATGAAGAGATACAAGTGGCTATGCCTGAAGAACCAAATCTAAAAGCTACCTACCTTAAAAGGGAAGATTTTGAAATTAATATTTCAAATTTAAATGTTGAATCTCCCTTTGATTATTTTTTTCATATAGCACATCTAGAGAAACCACTTTATTTTTAAGAATATGTTGCACAAGTAGCAACTGAAGAGGAGGTGGTTCCATACTTCATTCTACCACCACCATGCAAGAGGTTTATAATTGTGAAGGGAGGAGATCTGGTGTACTCTATACATGGAATTATCCTCAGAATGGAAAACGTACATGCTGGAAAGAAGAATTTTTGTTGGACCATGAGCAAGAAACCTCACCCACCATCAGATTGGGGATAACTGATTAGAACTGCCCCTCTGGAGGCAGTCAGAACCCAGGGCCCACTTGGGGGATTAAACCAAGATTTATCCTTATTTTCTTATTCAATTTCCATTTTCATTTCTTTTAATAAATTTCTTATGTTAACTTTATTACTTTTTTAGGTTTTCAAAGAGCAACACTTAGGAGCATAACTCAACGTTGCATTGCCAATAAGTCAGGTCGTACCTCTCCTTTATACTTTCTTACTATTGTGATACATTTTAAAATTAGTATACATTTTAAATACAATTGAATGCATTTATGACACTGAATAATTTATGTGTGGGGGAGGGAACCTTTGTAGTTTAGTATTTTCATTTTGTGTTTTTTTTCAGAAAATAAAAAAATTGCATGTTTCCAAATTTTTGTGTTTCTTTTTCAATTTTTGGTGTGTTTATGAAACTTTTGAGATGAAATGATTATGAATACCATATTTGAAACCCATTTCAATGAGTTAACCAATCAATTTCATGAAACTGATATTAAATGAATGCTGAATTTACTTTTGTTTCAAGTTCATATCTTTTGGAATTTCATGAAAAGTACACTGATTTTTGAATCTATTGCCATATTTCACTGTCTATATCATTGAAATAACTTTCATTAGAGGCTTCTAAATCATTTTTGTCATATTCTTTTCATTCACCTCATTTCTTGAGAGAACCAGACCATGCCTTCTTAAACCAGAATTTGATTTATTTCTTTCAAAACTTGAGGGTTTGGGGTACGTGTGTTTTAAATGATTGAGGAATTTATTTAGTTTGAATCCCCCCTTTAAAAATAATCCTTTTCATTATGTCCCACCTTTACATTTAACCTTCATTGTATCCCCTATTAGCAATGAATTTCCTGTTAGGTTAGCCACATTACAAGCCAATTTTCCCTATCCTACCTGCTCTTGAAGTGAAATTGCATGATCTAGTTGAACTTAAGTGTGGGGTAAGATCTCATGTGGTGTACTACCTCATTTGGTGATACATTGGGTGGAAAATAAATTGTGGAAGCGATGCATGTGATGCTGAAAAATTATTCTGTTGAAAGCTGTGCCTTTTCTGGAGATTTCATGATAAGAGAAGATGTGCCTTTCTGGAGCTTCAAATATAAAAAGAAAGCTGTGCCTATCTGGAGCTTTAAAAAAAATCATGTTTGAAAAGATTGAAATTTTTGCTGCTGAGCTGATTAAATGATGATGGATCCTATTTTCAACAAAGGGGAAGTGAATGGGACAATATTTGAGTGAAAATTAGAATCTTGCAATTTTGCTTCAATAAGAGCCAAGCCTTCCTTTTTTGGACTCAGAACTTTTAACATCTAAATCCTACCAAACGGAAGCCACATAACAACCCTAAAAAGTCCTCATGAGAAACAAATTTTCTTGACTCACATCGGGTGAAGAAGTAGGAATTTATCAATCCTATGGTGAATCTTGTGTGATTTTGGATGAGAAAAGCCTTGTTCAACATTTATATTTGTGAGATGAGAGAAAATTCATTTGAGGTAAGTGTTTTTTGTGTAAAAGATAATAAATGAAGTGGAAATATATTAAAATCTAAAATGGATAACTTGAAATAATTGTTTTTTATGAGGCATGATATCTTTTTGTTTCTTGGAATTGATTTGATATATCTCATTGATATGTGTTTTGGATTTGATTTGATTAGATTTTTACTTGTCTAGGAGCCCAAGTGATATGTGTGGGGGAATTGATAGAGAAAATATTTTCAATTAATTTATATTTAATATCATTGTTTTAAACCCGCAAAAGTGTTCCTTCAATATGAATTGATTCATTTTTATGATAATGGTGTTTTTTTGAGCTGAATAGTTAAAATTGGCCATTTTGGGTTTTTAACAGTTTTAAATTATTTTTTAGTTTGGTCATAACATTATCTTCACAGATCCAAATTGAAAAATTCCTTCTTTTACATATTCTAAACATTAAGGGATTCATTTACTATTTTTGGACTAAAAGATTAATCAACCATATGGAAGCTCAAAAGAAGCACACAAGTGGGAGAAAGAAAACTGTTTTTAGTTTTGCCTAGTTTTAGTGTGGGATCCATACCTCATCCATGGTGAGCCAAAATGTGGTGAAATTTGGTGGGTGGACGAGAACGGGGTTTTGGAGCATCTTTTATGAAGGAAACACCGAGTGAGTTGGATGTTTGTGGGGTCATTAAATCACACTAATCCGGAGGATTTCGTTTTGGAGAGTCTGACTAGACATAATAAATTCTCATAGTAAAACGAACATAACTCTTGGAATACATGTCCAAATCTGCTGAGATTTTTAGGGGACACGTCCAATAAAATTTTGAACATTTAAGAATGTCTCAATGTGTGAAGATTTCATTTAATGGGGCTACAATGTTTCATCATCCAGGGGAAAATTTCTGGCTATAAAAGGAGGAGAGCTCCACCCTCTCAAATCATCCCATATTCCATCCCATTCGTTATAGGACCCCACAATCAGAGACGCGAGGAAGCCAAGGGACACTCGGTGAAATTCTTCTTCAGCATCATTTTGTTTCTTTCTTTTATTTTAATTTACTTTAAAATGTCTCTCCTCTCCTGCATCATCTCGCGTACCCCATCTATGGATGGGTAGTTTCATTTGAGTGATCGGAAATGGGGGAGGCTGGACCTATGTGTTGTGTTTGAGTTTTTGTGCTTGAAATGAATAAAATTTCTTCTTCTTTCTTATAATGGTTTCAATTATTAATTCAGTATTAAATTACGAATGCGGTAGTGTTATGTTTTTGATTCTGAAATTATAAATTGCTTTGGTTGATGATCACATCTCCCTCCACCCAATTCTAATCTGTATACGGTGGAACAAGATTAGGGTTGGATGGTGATTGCTCGGTAGTTGTCAAGCATGTGTGTAGGATTGTATGTAGAAATCTTGGTTTATTAGGTAACAACAATTCCAGGTCTGGGATTACTCTAATTAATCAAGAGACATTCTACAACCCTAAGCACATTGGAAGGAGGATAGACCAATCTATGGTTTTAGAAAGGAAAATTTTCATCAGATTTATCTGACTAAGGGAGAGAGAGGTCTCGGTAGATGAATCTATCTCTTACCAATTTAAGGAAGAATAAGAGATAAAATTTGGAAACCATGATGGCACCACACTATATCTAGCTGAACCCAATCCGATCATCGTCTTTATCATTTATTAAAACCAATCTTTTTAAGAAAACAAACAAAAAGTGACAACCTTGTTTTGTGTGCACTCCTCTTCGGGAGACTACCTAGGATCAACTGCTATACTATACTTAGGTAAATAAAATATTGTTTTTCCACGCCCCACGACAGGTGTGCATCAAACTTGGCGCTGTTTCCGGGTGGAAGTGCCACAACTTATTTGTAAATATTTGACTTTTTCAAATTAAAAAATAAATTTTAAAAAAAATTCTTTTTTTCCATGATGTATTCAAATTCAAATTTTTATGCATGGGAAGATTACTCACAGGTGCAATATCAAGAACCAGAAATCGATTATCGTGATCTCAATGACCAGGATAAAAGGATTAGTAATAATTTGGATGATTTGTGTAGAAAAATGGAATGGGCATTGGACTATGTTCGTGTAATGATGGAGAAACCCAACCCTGATCCGGAGCAAGAACCCGAGATAGTGGTGGAAGAAATTTCACCACTCATCATTGAAGAACTAGAGGATGTAAATGTTGAGGTACCTGAAGACTCATTCATCATCATTCAAACAATTCTACCCGAGATAGATGAAAAAGAAGATGACTTCCCTAATGAGCTACATGTGGGAGATCAACAAGAACTCGATGAATTTTGGAATAAATGTGAGTAACATCTTGATCTCCCCAATCCTTGAAAACAAGAAGATCCAGCACCGTGGAAGGAAGACACCACCCAATTGCTGGAATTTGAAGTCAAGATGGAGGAGCCCGACTACCTCCCTCCATCCAGTGATAATCAAATCCAAGAGGCACATTCAACTGAAGAAGTGATGGAACCAAACCCAACTTAGGGAGATGATCCTTCCATGAACTCTACCTTTTCTGATTTCAGTCAATCTGATTTGAGCATCACTCCTTATAATTTTGAATTTTCAGATTTTTTTAATCCTTACATTGCCTTATAAGAAGATGAAAAAGAATATGCACCTGTTGTGGAACACCTGGAGCTCCCTGAAGATATTGATCATCTACTTGTGGAAGTCCATGAAGATATACAAGTGGCTATGCCTGAAGAACCAAATCTAAAAGCTGCCTACCTTAAAAGGGTAGATTTTGAAATTAATATTTCAAATTTAAATTTTGAATCTCCATTTGATTATTCTTTTCATGCAGCACATCTAGAGAAACAAATATATTTTGAAGAAGACGTTGCACAAGTAGCAACTGAAGAGGAGGTGGTTCCATACTTCATTCTACCCCCACCATGAAAGAGGTTTATAATTGTGAAGGGAGGAGATATGGTGTACTCTATACATGGAATTATCATTAGATAAGAAAAGGTACATGCTGGAAAGAAGAATTTTTGTTGGTTCATGAGCAAGAAACCTCACCCACGATCAGATTGGGGATAACTGATTAGAACTGCCCCTCTGGAGGCAGTCAAAACCCAGGGCCCACCTAGGGGATTAAACCACGATTTATCCTTATTTTCTTATTCAATTTCCATTTTCATTTCATTTAATAAATTTCTTATGTTAACTTTTTTACTTTTTTATGTTTTCAAAGAAGTAACACTTACAAGCATAACTCAACGTTGCATTGCCAATAAGTCAGGTCGTGCCTTTCTTTTATACTTTCTTACTATTGTGATTCATTTTAAATTTAGTATACATGTTAAATACACTTGAATGCATTGAGGACACTGCATAATTTGAGTGTGGGGGAGGGATCTTTTGTCGTTTAGTATTTTCATTTTGTGTTTTTTTTTTCAGAAAAAAAAATTCCATGTTTTCAAATTTTTGTGTTTATTTTTCAATTTTTGGTGTGTTTCTAAAACTTTTTAGCTGAAATGATTATCAATACAATATTTGAAACCCATTTCAATGAGTTAACCAATCTATTTCATGAAATTGAGCTTAAATGAATGTTGAAATTACTTTTGTTTGAAGTTCAAATCTTTTGGAATTTCATGAAAGTACACTGATTTTTGAATCTCTTGCCATATTTCACTGTCAATATCATTGAAATCACGTTCTTTTGAGGCTTCTAAACCATTTTTGTCATATTCTGTTCATTCACCTCATTTCTTGAAAGAACCAAACCATGCTTGCTTAAACCAGAATTTGATTTATTTCTTTCAAAACTAGAGGGTTTGGGGTATGTGTGTTTTAAATGATTGAGGAATTTATTTGGTTGGAAGCCCCCCTTTCAAAATAATACTTTTCATTATGGCCCACCTTTACATTTTTCCTTCATTGTAGCCCTTAGTTTCCATGAATTGCCTATTAGGTTAGCCACATTACAAGCCAATTTTCCCTATCCTACCTGCTCTTGAAGTGAAATTGCATGATCTAGTTGAAATTAAGTGTGGGGGACGATGTCATGTGGTGTACTACCTCATTTGGTGATACTTTGGGTGGAAAATAAATTGTGGACGAGATGCGTGTGTTGCTGAAAAATTATTCTGTTGAAAGCTGTGCCTTTTCTGGAGCTTTCATGATAAGAGAAGCTGTGCCATTCTGGTGCTTCCAATGTGAAATGAAAGTTGTTCCTATCTAGAGCTTGAAAAAAATCATGTTTGAAAAGATTAAATTTTTTTCCTCTAAACTGATTAAATGATGATGGGGCCTATTTTCAACAAAGGGGGAGTGAATGAGACAATATTTGAGTGAAAATTAGAATCTTTCAATTTTGCTTCAATAAGAGCCAATTCTTCCTTTTTTGGCCTCAGAACTTTTAACATCTAAATCCTACCAAACGGAATCCACAGAACAACCGTAAAAATTCCTCATGACAAACACATGTCCTTGACTCAAATCGAGTGGAGAAGTAGGAATATATCAAGCCTATGGTGACTCTTGTGTGAGTTTGGATGAGAAAAGCCTTGTTCAGCATTTATATTTGTGAGATGAGAGAAAATTCATTTGAGGTAAGTGTTTTGTGTGTATGGGATAATAAATGAAGTGGGAATATATTAAAATATAAAATGTATAACTTTAAATAATTGTTTTTGATGAGGCATGATATCTTTTTTCTCTTGGAATTGATTTGGTAGATCTCATTGATATATGTTTTGGATTTGATTTGATTTGATTTTTACTTGTCCATGAGACCAAGTGATAAGTGTGGGGGAATTGATAGAAAAAATATTTTCAATTAATTTATATTTAATATCATTTTTTAAACCCAAAAAACTTTTCCTTCAATATGAATGGTTTCATTTTTATGATAATGGTGTTATTTTGAGCTGAATAGTAAAAATTGGCCATTTTGGATTTTTAACAGTTTTAAATTATTTGTGTAGTTTGGACATAACATTATCTACACTTATAATAATTGCAAAATTATTTCTTTTCAATATTCTAAGCATCCAGGGCTTCATTTACTATTTTTGGATGAAAAGCTGAATCGTCCATATGGAAGCTCAAAAGAAGCTCACAAGTGGGAGATAGAAAACTGTTTTCAGTTCTGCCTAGTTTTGGTGTGGGATCCATAACTCATCCATGGTGGGCCCAAATGTTGTGAACTCTAGTGGGTGGACACTCAAGGAGTTTTTGAGCATCTTTTATGAAGGAATCACTGAGTTATTTGTCCGTCTATGGGGTCAGTAAATCACTCTAATCCGGAGGATTTCGTTTTGTAGAGTCTGACTGGACAGAATAAATGCTCAGAGTAAAACGGTCATAACTCTTGGAATACATGTCCAAATCTGCTGAGATTTTGAGGGGACACGTCCAAGAGACTTATGAAAATCATTTAAGAAGGGATCAACGCGTGAATATGTCATTTAATAGGTCTAAAACGCGTCAATATTCGGGGGACAATTTCTGGATATAAAAGGAGGAGAGCTCCACCCTCTCAAATCATCCCATATTCCATCCCATTCCTTCTAGGACACCACAATCGGAGACGAGAGGAAGCCAAGGGAAACTCGGTGAAATTATTCTTCAGCATCGTTTTGTTTCTTTATTTTATTTTTATTTACTTTAAAATTTCTCTCCTCTCTCGCATCATCTCACTTACCCCATCTTTGGAGGGGTAGTTTCATTTGAGTGATCAGAAAGAGGGGAGGTTGGACCTATTTGTTGTGTTTGAGTTTTTGTGCTTGAAATGAATAAAATTTCTTCTTCTTTCTTATAATGGTTTCAATTATTAATTTATAATTAAATTCCGAATGCGGTAGTGTTATGTTTTTGATTCTGAAATTATAAATTGCTTTGGTCGATGATCACATATCCCTCCACCCAATTCTAATCTGTATACGATGGAACAAGATTAGGGTTGGGTGGTGATTGCTTGGCAGTTGTCAAGCACGTGTGTAGGATTGTATGTAGAAATATTGGTTTATTAGGGAACATCAATTCCAAGTTTGTGATTTCTCTAATTAATCAAGAGACCTTCTACAACCCTAAGCACATTGGAAGGAGGATAGACCAATCTAAGGTTTTAGAAAGGAAAATTATCATCACATTTATCTGACTAAGGGAGAGAGAGGAATCAGTAGATGAATCTCTCTCTTACCAGTTTAAGGACAAATAAGAGATACAATTTGGAAACCATGATGGCACAACACTAGGTCTAGCTGAACCCAATCCTATCATCGTCTTTATCATTTGTTAAAACCAATATTTTTAAGAAAACCTATAAAAAGTGACAACCTTGTTTTGTGTGCACTCCTCTTCGGGAGACTACATAGGATCAACTACTATACTATACTTAGGTAAATAAAATTTTGTTTTTCCAGGCCCCACGACAGGCGTGAGTCATTTTCATCGATGAAATTATTATGTACTCATTATCCAAGAAGGACCATTCAGAGTATCTGCATACCGTTTTTTGAGTTCTTAGTCAATATAAATGGTAGTAATGTTTTCAATGTGTGATTTTTTGGCTCGATTGGTCCGTTTCATGAAGAATTTTCTGTCCCATTATGGAATAAATTTAGATCCATTGATGATAGAAATTGTTTTGTCATGGGAATCACCTATGATTATGGAAGAGGTGTGATGTTTACTTTTTCATGTATGGTATTACAGGGGGTTTGCATCCAATTTAAACTGGGTTGTGAATACTATGATGGAATTTACTATAAAATATCAGACCTTCATATTTTCTCATTAGTGTAAGTCATCATTTGAGTATCTAAACTAGAATTTGGTCATTTTGCTGGTCCTTGGTCAGCCTATAGAGGGTGTTTAGTTTGATATTTTATATATTGTTTCACGTCTAGTGTTAGGTTTATTTGATATAGCATAGGTCATATATTTCGTATGGGTCATAGTAGTTGATTACAAATGAATGTTATTATCACACACTTGATCATGTGTTTTTAAAAACAATTTTTTCCAATGAACTTGTGGATTCATTATCTTATTGTCGTGCTCTTTGGTGTTTTTCCCTAATCATAAGATATAGAGGTTTGTTTTATCCCATCACAACATGAACATGTGACAACATTGGTGGATGGATTCCATAATTTACAATGTCTAACAAATATCAAATACACCTGAAAAAGAGAATTGTTTGGCTGATGCACTGAGTAGGATGTTATGTAGTGATGTAGTTATTGAATATCATGATTCCAGGAGAGTAATGGAAGAACATTCTACATTGCATCTATATATTAGTGGATTAAGGGGAAGAGGTTTCCTTTTTATAGATGTTGGGGAAGCCATCTTTGGTGTAGTAGGAAGAAGAGTCCCAATTGAAGGATCTAGCAGTAGAGGAATAGAGAGACTGCATTGATTCAATTTAGGACCATAATGACTTGTATGAGGATGAAAAAAAATATGTTGTTTCGTGGGTGGATTTTTATTCCATTGGAAATGTGTGCGATGGTTCTCAGTGAGTTTCATATCATCCTATAGTAGTACATCCTGGCGCAACAAATCTATACTGATGTTTGAGGAGTCAGTTTTTCTATCTTTGGCTAAATCTTTGTATTGTGGAGTTTTTGTCTCAGTATTTGGTCTTTCGGAAGGTGAATGATGAGTATGGTGTTCCCGGAGGTTTTCTACAGCCATTGGATTATCCTTAGTGGATGTGAGAGGACATTTCAATGGAATTTTATACAAGTTTACCTCATTCTTAGGGAGACCATGACTCATTATGGGTGATAAGGGTTTTCTTAATGAAATCATCCCACATCATATAAATGAAAGAGTTGAAATTAGTTGAGTTTTTTTCGAGGAAGTATCTTGAAGAGGAGGTTAGACTGCACAGAGTCCCATCGATGATAATTAATGATCAAGATCCTTGTTTTACCGATATGGTGTGGAAAGGTATTCAGCATGATTTCAGTTCTATGATATTTCTTAGAACTTTTTTTCATATGTAGATAGAGAAGACCATCTACACTCTCTAAGACATGTCATGCTCTTGTGCCTAAGATTTTGGAGGATCTTGGATGAGGCTCCTACTCATGGTCGAGTTTTCTTACCACAATACTTCTCACTCCACCATGGGTATTCCACTATTTTAATCCCTATATGAACAACATTTCTATAATTCATTGTATTGGACTAGGATTGTAGAGTCGTCAATTTTCATATATGAATAGGTGTAGAATATGACATAGATGGTTCATGTGATTCTTGATAGGATAAAGAAAGTACCATATCCTCAGAAATCCTATGTGGATCATCAGAGGATACCTTTTGAGTTTGAAATTGCGGATTCTGTGTTTCATAAAGAAACTCCCCATTATGGATATTGATTGTTTGTCTATGGGAGTAATATTTCTCCTTTTTTTGTTGGGCCTTTCTAGGTGTTGGATCGTGTTGAAGCTATGCCGTATCTGTTATCACTTCCCCCACAAATGAAATTGATAAAAAATATTTTTCATGTGTCATAGCTTTTCCATTATCGTTATGACTACTCTAACATAATACATTGGGGTGAGATTTATTTTGGCAATGATGCGACATTCAAGGTTAAGCATGTAGAGATATGGGACCATGTAGAATATGTGTTTCAGGGGTGTGATATTCCCTTGGTTTGTGTCTTTTAATGACGTAGTGGCATGTCAGAGTGTACATGGGAACCTGAGTCATAGATACGCCCTTGGTACCTCGATTTTTTTATGTTCAACTCTTTTCATGTAGTGATGTTCATTTGTTATTAGATACCATTCATATTTATGATATTTCTTTCATTTGTATATTTTTTGTATTTCTCCCATTTGATAGGTACCTCAAGGGGTGTTCGTTCGAACCCTTATTCTATTTCCTTTTTAGTTGGTTTTGAATTATCGAGGATAAGAATGTTTTGAGAGGTATCTTTTGTAATGTCATGGACCTCTCTATTCCATTCCATTTCTAAAATATTATATTTTAATTTCTCTGATAGGTCTTGGTGACTTATCCCCTGTAATTTTCCAAAATTCTAGTTCTATGAATTGTGTTTCTTGCCGCCGGAAGGTGTAAAATGTTTCCATATTTGTATGTGTGTAGTGCTTCTATTCATCAATAGGTGTCCAATTTTTCTAGAAATCTATATGTGTATAGTGCTTCCATTCATCAGTAGGTGTACAATGTTTCTAGAATTTGGTAGGTGAATAGTGTTTACAGTCATTGGTAGGTGTATAGTGTTTATAACTACTGGTATGTGTATAGTTTTTCTTGCAATCAGTAAATTTATAGTGTTTCTAGCTTCATAAAGATCTCCAATTTAACATACTCTTTGACAAAATATGCATTCAAGGCCTTGTTATATGATATTTAAGGCTGATTTAAATCCCATAACTCCTATAATAATATTCCTAAGTCTCAGAATTCCTTTAAATAGTAAAAATTCAGGTAATAATTTGGTATACATTAAAGGATGTTATTTAACCATTTCAAATCGATTTATTCCCAGATCTATTCCTTCAATGATGGGCACCTTCCCTTATTTCATTTTTTCTCTTTTCCATCATCATGTGGAAACCTGATACATTTGTCTAATGGGAGTGGTGTGGTCAATCAATATTCCTTGAATCTTTTTCCCATGAATTTTCTTCATCCAACATTTTCACCTCAAGTTTTGGTTTAAGCACCAAGTGTCGATCAGTCATTAATATAAATATTCATGGGGAAAAGTGATCATGATTCATTGTGTGAGATAATTCTCAAAAAAAAATTACTTCAAAAACCAATTGAGGTAGTGGAATAGTTAATTTTTTCATTAGTTACCTAAAATCATAGAATTAGTATGATTTATCCAACTGTATCATAGGGAAATTTACAAAATAACTATTTGAATCAGATAATTAAATAGTTATCAATCATATGTTATTGCCTATTGTTTTTCTTGATTGTGTGATATCAAATTATTCCATGATTATTCATGTCCGCCATGATAAAAAATTTGTAAGGAGTGTAAAAATTGATTAATTGTAATTTTTATAAATGATAAAGATACATGTAAATGAATATAGTTGTTGTTGTTGTAAGTTGATTATAATCAAATTGATGCAGAAAGGATGTTTATTTAATTTGTGATTTTTATGATAGCGTACTATTTAGGTTACCAATTCATAGAACCTACTATAAACGAATCAGTTAATTAAAAATTGATTAAAGAACCAGTTGATTGATAATTGTTGTTTTCTTATAGGTTGATAAGTTATCCTTTTGTTTGAAATTCAACGTGCCTTCTGCTTTTGTGCCATGAGATCTCGTTGCGTCTGATGGATGAATTCATTGTTTAGGTCCAAGATCCAAGTTAATTTGTTATTTCGTGATGATTATTATGTTTTATAAGCTCATGTGGATGTTTTATGATGTAGGGAATGGTAGATAAATTATCGTGGCATTATTGGATGCCTAGATTAGTGAGATGAATCAGTTTATGCAAGTGGGTGTCATGAAAGACACAATATGATGAAACAGGTTGGATATGACTATGGATTCCTGATTAATCTTGTTGGTTTATGATCTTCTTTACTGTCCCCAGTTCTTATAGAAGATATCCATTCTTAACCTCTATCAAAAATAAGAAAATATGTGTGGGGTTATGGCATTTTTTTGTGTTTAGATACAAGAATAAGGGTGGGTCTGCACTCCTGCTATAGGAGGAAATGACTCCACATGTATTTCATTTAATCACCATGTTGAGCCTCTAGTTTTTGGTACATAGAATATTTTTTATTTAATTTTTATAAATATTTAAAAGTTATAATTCTATTAATTAAAGACTGAATAAATGATGTTATCCCATGGGGTTGGATTTTTTTGTTATGTACTGATGAGGTCCAAATTTAAAGGAAATGTGGATCATGGTTGGAATTCTAATGAAATGAAATTTGGAATGAAAATTGATAATTAATTGTAAAATAATTAATTATCCTAAAATGATATTTTTAAAAAGGGACAAGATGACATAATAAATCTATATATATGGTTTTGTGCTTATAGGATATATAGTTTTAGTAGTGGAAGATAGGATTCTGAGTGATGTTAGCATCAGTTGTGTTAATGACAAGGTCTTTTAGTTTGGGAAACTAAAACCTCTAGGATTATGATCCCTGGGGGTGATTTTACCATCATTATGGTGGGTGGATAGATGAAAACTACCCCTTTCATCCATGGTCACTTTTCAAGGTTGTAACTTGTACTAGTAAGAACAATAGTTAGTTTTCCTAATATATCTTTATATAGTGATTTAATGACTTGTTTTTATTAACACAAATATTTTCTGAAAATAGCATCCTATGGAATACTATAGGTTTAAGATGTTTAGGACATGATTGTGTAAGGATTATTATTCAGTTTATGGGGTGTAATGACTTGAGGAATAATTACCAACCTATAACACATGTTATGTGATCTACAGTGGCTCCAAAAAACTACATGGTTAAGTTTGTTATATGAAAATCTTATTTTTGTTTCGTGAGGTTCATGTTGTGGTGCAAAGTCCAGGTGTCTTTGGAAAATCCATTTTGGATAGAGATTCATAGGAAATGTGATGTTTAGGAAAAGAGGCATGATTGTGGGGATGAGGTTGCAGTTTACACTTCATATTTTTTATTATAATATATTCTCATGTATGCGATTCTTAGTGAGTGTATTCATAGTGAGGATATGAATATAGTATACCTATCTAGTTGATGAGTAAGTTTCACATGTGGTTCCTATGCTATAGCTTGATATATTTACTTTTGCACAAGAGGCTCTAAGGAGGATCCGACTGTGTTTATTGTTACACACACCCTAAATTTATAAATAATAAAATTAAGTCCCTAATAGTTTCTTGGATATCATGATGGTTACTACTATGACGGGGTTGTAGGAGCCGTTCAGGCTTTGTGGTCGTTGTTGTTTTAGTTTTTTTTGGTTCTTGTAGTTTTCCCTATCAGTTTTAATAGTTATTTCATGACTTTACATATGTGTACTTGGGATTTAATTTCTATGGTATTTATAGTTGGTTTTATTTGGTGTCTAGATTATCCATCTATTATAAATGTGTTCATTTAGAGGGTAGTGCCTCCCATTTGTGGGATTACTATACCCTCGGTGCAAGTCACCATCTCAGGGCCTACAAGAGGTGGGACTTGGGGGATCTATCTCTATTTTCACAATTCCATCCTAATAAATGTACACCTTATGGGGAGGGGGTATTTAAAATTTTCCTGGGATAGATCAATCTTCTCATGTTTCCTAAGATGAAAATATCCATAAGAAACAAAATTATCACTCTTCATAAGAACACTACACAAAAATGATCTCAATGCATCATAAAGGACCACATATTCTTGTTCATCCTCTGTAAGTGTTGATACCAAAATAGTGATCAAAATATGTTCATACATAAAAAAATATTTCTTAAAATTTTCAACCCAATAATTATTTAATACATTATGATATAGAGAAATCATTGGATAATTCAGATTTGAGAAGTCTTTCTCAAACCAATAATAATACCCTCTTAAACCATTGATTCTAAAAATCATGAAATCCTTTTGTGGTTTTATTAATGTTCTAACAAAATTTCATTTAAATATCAATATCAATAACCCTTTCTAATACCACATTTCCGAAAAACATCAATTCTTGGATCAATAAATCACTTTTTGAAAGAATATCCTAATGATAGTGATTTATCAATTATCCTAACACTGATCTTAAATGAAAAACATGATCCTCCTGTAACTTATATGAAGTGAGAATAAAATATAATAATACTACCATCAATGTATCATGGTACTCATGGAAAATACTATTTATTAAATCCATAAAGACTATATGATTGTTTTTTTAATGGATTGAAAAGGTACACATAATAGAAATTACTAATCCATTTTTTTGAGAATGTCATATTATTTTATTATCATGTAATGGTCATGAAATTGAAGGAAAATATTTTAGAGATGGGTTTTACATTTCAACTAGTTAAAAAGATCATCAATCCATAAATATAAATATTTTTTCATTATTGTAACATGATTTGGTTGTGTTTTATAAATGGAAAGTTGTAGTAAAAAATCATCCTTCTCAACAAAAAGATATGTCACATCCCATAGTGACATGATCATCCATATAAATAATTTAACTATAATATCATCCACCTAAGTATCAATCTCTTTTATTTCACCAGGTTCCTCTCATTATGAGGAAATAGAAATGGGTTGACTACTAGGAAATATGTCGATAAGAAACTCTAACTCAATAAATAGTAGAATACGAGAGAAGTTAGAAGTGATAAATTATTTAAATTCATTGAAAACTACAAGGATATATCTACATAATGATTCTCACAAGAAATAAGATGAAAACATAGACATTTCTGACACAAACACAATGAAATGAATTTACATATCAATGATAAATATAAATTTAGGATTCATTTTCAATAATTCATTTCATCCCAAACACAATGAAATGAATTTACATGATGAGAACTAGAAAAATTTAAACATTCTCACCATCTAATATAGAGGAAACACATGTAAGTCTATGGAGACCCAATTATCTCCTTGTTCTGTGGGTTGCATTAATATCAATCACAATAGATAAAGGAATAATAAAAATATTTAAAAGGATATTTTTTTTAAGTAAATGAGTTATATTCCATAGTATCACATTAAGAATAAATAAATAAAGAATACATAGTTTGATACCTATGCATGTTGTCAGACACATATCCACTTCCGGTGGTGACTCTTCCACCGCATGAAGAATCTTCATTTTGGATAATAATGGATGGAACCCCTTTGATAGTGAATCATTTGATATAACTATAATATTAATAGGTGATGATGATCCCAAAATTCCACACACAATGAATGAAAAAATAAAAAACTTATGTAAGTGTATTAAATGATTATAGGAACTACATACCAATGGGTGTCTCAGTGACAACCCCCTTAGAATTCCCTAGCATTCCACACTAATAAATAATCAATATACCCATTTGAAGATATTTAGTATGTCTAGAAAAACCCAAATTGCATGAACCATCATGAATATCATCATGTGTACTCTTACACATATAAGAATTCAAAATATCACTAGGAGAGAAAATAAACCACTCAAAACCTACACATTCCATCAATTTCCATTTCATTTATCAATGATATTTTTAGAAAACCCACATAAGAGAGAATATTCATTATGAATATATGAGATAAAATATCATATCAGAGTATCAAATAATAATTTCTGGTATTCATATTCTCTTTCGACAAAATATGTGGTCTAATCTACACATACTCAACAGAATTGTTTCCATACTCTTTGATGGTTTTTCCAGGCTGCGCATGGTTGAAAAACTAAAAGGCATTGTACCACATCAACAACACTTTATAGTTCTAGTTAGTGAATAGATACATGAAAGATTTATAGTATAAGACAATATATTTCCTTTCTATCACCATTGGGTCCCACCATCTTCTTCTTTTTCCCTTTAGCATGATTGGGGAACACTTAACACCTACCGTATCCGGTCTCCCAATGAACTAAAAAAATATCTCAATCCTTCTCATCAAATCCTCTACCTCTAAAGGATCACTGGATATATTTAATTATCCAGGATTATGGGGAAGGGATTTTGGAGAATGATTCTAGAGATCATCTATATGACATTCAAAATTTAGAGCCTTAATAAGAACTAGTGTATGTGCCTCTACCAGATCATGGTTAGTACATGCAATCACTTCACCCAGAATCATCTCCAAAAGTGAATTCAATAACATAAGTCCAACATTATCTTCCATTGATATCTTATTCTCACATATTCTCATATACATGATGCTAAAAAACATAATCCTAAAAAATTAAGGGCATCATATTGACACAAATTAATATTAACAAGGAAGATTTATCTAGAAATATTGAACACAATATTGGGATTTCAACGAATATGGATAAAAATGTATAGAAAATACTATAACTAATCCTAAAAACAAATTTCCCAAACAAACCCTAGCGATTTAAGGATCATTATTCTGAGAAATAGAAAGACACTATGTTATAACTACCTCATAATTCCAGAAATATTTGAAATTTTTTATTGATATCATGAGAAAATTATATGCATTGATCAATGATACCAATTTATCATGAACTGACTCACGTACCCTAGTATCCCAATAACCATTCCGATCAAAAAATATTTAAAATGATTTTTATGACCACTATGAGTTGTTGACTAGCATCTAGAATCATAAAAAGTGAAAGTGGGAATGAATTGTCCATTGAAATTTCAAAATAAGGATAAAAAAGTTTGTATAGATACCATAAAAAGCACATAGGGATAACATTAAAAAAGTCAAGCATATGAAAAACAAAAAGTACAGACACATGTATGGGAAAATTAGATAACATCCCTAGTCCCAATAGATAATAATC
Organism: Viscum album; assembly: GCA_963277665.1. NCBI lineage: Eukaryota > Viridiplantae > Streptophyta > Magnoliopsida > Santalales > Viscaceae > Viscum > Viscum album. The sequence continues at coordinate 706,920,693 of OY728126.1, read as the reverse complement.
ACAAGGAATAAGGATCAATAGATACTACCACAGCTTAGTGGATCTTAACACTTGATTGAATGTGGAAGGTGAAAATATACAAAAAAACAAAAGGCACATGTATGGTTTTAAATAATATTCCGAGAGGGTATACACATAAACATTTAAATAAATAAATATACAAAAATAAATTTTAAATAAATTAGACAACTAAGATCAAATTCAAATTTTAGAAAATCCTGATATACATTTCAAATTATAAAAATAAATTAATATAATGGACTAATAAGTATTTAGTATAAATAAATTTATATATATTAGAACCTATGGAAAATAGTTTACAACCATTTTCATATATATTTATTTCATGAAAAATAATCTAGAAACCTTGTCATATAAAAAAACATATTATAGCTCTAGGTTGTGGGACTCCAAAAACTCAATTAGTTGTCATCAAATTATTTATAAACATATTAACCTTGATAATGAACAAGGATTTCTCATCAACATCCCCTAGAAAATCTGAAATAATTGGAATTTATTGTTATTGTTGTAAATCATAGAGTAAAATCCCAAATAAATCACCAAATATTTTTGCATACAGGTTCAATAATAAAAATCAATTATGGAAAATTTATTATAAAACAACATAAAATATAATTAATCCCATTCTATATTTCTAATAATCTAATTATCTATTTAAAATTTAATTTTTTAATCAAATTCTTCCTTGTGAAGATAAAACAAATTTTTTTCTACAAAAATAACTTTAACCCATTCTTTTTAAATACCAAATTGATATAACATCCACAAAATTCAATATCAAAAATTTAATCCATAATTTCAACATTCACAAAATTCTAAAAATTTCTTAATAAAAAAATATTTAAATGGAATTTGGTGTTTTCCATAATATGATTCCAAATTCAATTTAAAATTCCATATTCAGTAGAATTGGTTATTTAATTTAAAAATAAAAGTAAATTTACTTTATATCTACAAATTTCATTTATATAAGTAAATTGAATTTAAATAAATATATTTATGGTTAATCCATATTTGAAACCATAATAGGTCCACCAACCTCAGGATCCTGGGATCTCAAAAGGAAAATCCCTTAATGGGAACCTCCAATGAAGAAAATTGTAAGTGTATATTTGAGGTTAAAATATAGATCCATGATATAAAATACTAGTTTCTAGATTATCCTACCACACAAATATCCACAATCCCATTATAGGAAAAAAGAGAGAGAGGGAGAAACAAAACATGAAGATGAAACATACAAATTTGAAATTTGGAATTGTTCTCCAAGTTATTATCCACATTTATAAGTGTGTATAGGTGATAAAATAACATATTCGGAGTTCAATTGGAATAATATATTTTTTTTGTGTTTAATAGGCCTATTGGGAACCAAAAATGAGGTTTTCTGGATTTTAGAAATAATTTTCTGATTTTAAAAACTCGTATGGATCATTACTCGGGTACTTCTGCATTTCTAGACATGGCTTCTACAAAAGATATGAAAATTTTTTAACGATGAATACATGATTTCTCCAATTATAGAGCACTGTTTTAAATCCATGAATCCACTGTTACGAATCTTGTATCCTTGGTTTGTAGTGTTTACACAAGTAGAGTGCATTTTTTTTGGAAAAATCACATTCTAGCCACAGACAAACCACAGGATTTATAGAATCCCTTGGTTTTGAACTTAAACCACCCCAAAAATAGTTATTTATAAAATTGTTTTTTATAAATACATAGAAAAATTCTAAGAATTTTTTCATTTCATTCTTGAATTTGATATATAATATATAATCAATTGAATATTTTCACTTTTGAACACTTTCATTGTCAACATTTATAGGGTATTAATTTGTATTTAAATTAGTACACATCTATGAATTTAAAATTGGAAAATTTATTTAATAATTGGAATCATCTTAATTTATAATATCTTAAATGCTGAAATTCATTTTTTAACAAAAAAATATCAATCTAAATTGTCAAAATTAATTACTATGATAAAGGACTAAACGAGTTTAGTCAATGGAATAACTTATAATATAAGGTCTCAAAATTAGCCAATAATTATAAACACAAATTTAATTGAAATTTATATAATTTTACAACATTATTATCAAAAGTTAATTTTTTTAGAATCATTTGACTGAATCAGACCTATATAATAAGCTAAATACAGAAAAATTTAATAAAATATTATTTCTTTACTTTTTATTTCAATAATACTTTATGTTATGGGAAAAATAAAATATTATTGGTCATATATATCCTTTATAAATAAATGTGAGTTTTTTATATTGATTTAATATAATTGTTTTTTATTGATGAAATAGTTACATAACATTATTATAAAACACCAAAGCCAAAATTACATATTTAATAATTATTGAAAATAAATGATACTAAAATAATTAAATATGATGTAAATTTAATGAGTTTTTTCATTTAATTAATTTTATAGGTGAATATATTAGTTTTCATATGTTTTAATTTAATATATTCATGTTATATTATTATCTTAATATATTAAAACATTAATTAATGTTATAATGTCAAAATTTACATTAGTGATATTTTATATTAAATGGAATTTTATTAATTGTTTAACCAATACAAAATTCCAATAATTTTTTAATTGATTTGTAAATATTATAAAAATTTAAATATTTTACATTAAATGAACGATTTATATTCAATAATGAATATGTTTTCCCCTTAATATTAAAATCATTGGCTGAGCGATTTGGGTTAACGTATAGATTTTTCGGTTTATTTTCACTTTTGCAAGATTAATTTCAAACACACCTATATTTTCTATTTTATAAATTAGTTTTCTACTATATAATAAATTATTATGAGTTTTCCTACAAATATCACCATAATTTATTCTTATAGGAAGAAATAAATTTGTTAGAAAACTAGTTTATATAATGAAAAAATTAATTGGTGTTATAAATAAACATAAGAGTTAAGGAACAATAATTTTAAAACATGAGTCAAATTGTGTGTTAGATGTGTTTATAAGAAATATAATCCTTAATGAATATTTATTATAATTTTTTGATCCAAAATAGTTATGGTAGAGCTTTATATAGTGAAAACAGTTAAGGACGTACAAAAAATAACATTATTCCCCAACTATTAAAGGCAACTCACTCCCTAATTTTTCCACAATTATAAATCCATTCTAATCAATAAATTACATCCCAAATCACTCAAAAAATGTACCTCTCCTTATCCTATAATCCTTAATTTAGGTATAAATATAAAATTATATTTTATTATTGAAAATAAAAGGAGGATGCCTGAAGTGGAGGTAATGTTAATCTACAATCAATATAATTTTATATTACTCTTTACTTTATTCAAATCATATTATAAAAATATTATAGAAAAATATATGTTTCTACAAAAAATATGGTCTTTTTGATAAGGGTAATAACTAATACTTCAAAAACATCTGTAAAAATAATTTCAAATCATCTTTTATGTGTACGATGGACTACCACCTAGCGAACCGATGTCATTTTTTCTTCTATCAGCACCCATAAACAGTTTGTAAAATAGTGAATTTATATTTTATATATGATATATAAAATATTTATAAAATATTTATGATTATTTACTTCATATATTATAAATTTAATCATTCATTCATTCTTTTGTAATAAGATATTGTCACTTCTATGTACAGTATACTTCTGCCTCACAAACCGATTTGATTCATTCACACATTATATGGAATTTATTACGGACAGATTTAATAGTAATATCTGATATAAATATCATATAAATGTAAATATAATCACAATATATATTTCTATGTAATCTAAATATTATTAATTGGATATGACATGAATATGAAAACAATGTATATACATACATATGACCTACCATAACTATGAAATGTGAATTTAATTTCATACCCCAAAATTTTATAGGTTAATATAAATTAATATATTAAGAATATATATTATGTGTAAATAATTTATTGAATTTATTTTATGATAAAATCACTACTTATATAATTCGAACAAAATATAACATATTAAAACATAATCAAAATAAAAAGGAATTAACACCCAAAAAAATAAAATAAAGAATGATTATAAATTAAAGGGTGATATGATTTTATAAAAGTATAATAGATGATATAATAATTATTTATACAATTTATTAATAAGATATTGATTTTTGTTGAGTAATTATACAAGAGGATAAACCATGTTCAACTAGTGGTATGTGTTTTGAAACCAGTGATTTCTTAATTGATAAATGTAGAAAATTATTTGTTATTATTCACCTATTAAAATTTATTTGGTGAATATACTTCCTCATTTACATGTTTCATCACGAATCAGTCATTACTCATGGAATTTTATGTTTCTATTTGACTTATCTCATCTCTGGGGATTTAACATGTTAATTTCCTTGTGGTAATAGTGACTGTGAAAACATGATTTCATTTGTGATTTTTATGTTTCTATTAAAAATTAACATTATTGTAATAATTTATTCAGAATATATTAAATTTTCATTAGATATACACAATATTTGTTTTAAGTCATTAAATTATATTCTATATAATACTCCATTTTTTCAACAGGTTTTCATTTGGAAGCATGTATGTTTAACAATGGAAATATGGATAAATATGGATCCTTTATACAATATATATATATGATAATCCAATTTGTTCTTGAATTATATATATTATTTGATATATGATTATTTCATTAGAATGGTATTACAAGGGATAGGGAAAAATAAATTTTATCTCTCCAATGTATCCGTAATCTCATGAGAGTAAATTAGTTGGACAAACCCTACGAATTTTTAACATGTATTTTATAAACTTTCTTGTGATTGTTCAAGATTTGTGTATGTTATATAAAATCATGTGAATTTTCATAGTATTAATGGTATAATTTTCCTAGGAAACATGAATTTCCATAATTAAATCTTTCATATATTCAAAATTTAGTTATAATCATCCATTATATTTTCACTTCAATAAAATCAATGGATATAATTCATTATAACTTCATTTATTAAATTACAGGTGTATTAATATATTTACCATTCAATATTTATTAATATTTATTTATTTATTTAATTTCAATATTCATTAGTTATTATCCTTTCTATATTATTTATTCATATTAATTAATTATTAAATATTTTGTATATATCCCTTATTGATAATTTGATCTCACCCATAATTATTCCATCATCACATTTTAAGTAGAAATGAACATTGAATGTGTTTTAAATTATTTCGCCTATTAGAATTTTTATATTTAATTCTTTGTTTTCTATTTCAAATTTAATGTTAGTATCTGGTTTGTATTAGTTTTTCCAGAATAGCTATACTGATTGGACATTTTTTATTTAATTCCTATTTAGTCATTCAAACTAAAATTATAAGGTACCAACTCGAGTCATACAAGGTCAATGGATTAGCAAAGAATAAGTGTTTTATATGATTAAAATTGATATTTTTCTCAATTCACATCGATCATTTCCCTTTTTCTATACAAGATAATATGTTATTTGGGGTCGTAAAATCCATTACACCTTTTACTGTTCCAATCATGATGTACTCTTAATATTCCAACAGTAATTAAATCATTAAATTTCAATGAATAAGTGTAAAATTAGGCATTTCTAAAATTAATTTAATGTCGAAGGAAATTTTTGTGAAGAGGAAGAGCGGATCGACATATTCAATTTTTGTGAACTCATATCATTCATCATATAGGGTTTATATGCAGACACAATTAGTAATGTCATGGTTTCTAAAATTTTACAACAACATTGTTATGGGAACCGCTCATCACCAAATCAATGACTATTTTTTTCATAATTCAACATGGTTTTTTTATTATCGTCAATCATTAATGGATATTTTATATAGCTAAGATATGATGGGGGTAATCACAACCATGAAGGGTTTTTATGGGATATCGATATGTATAAATAAGTGATAGATTTCATATAATAATGTATCCATGAGATATATATAGTTTTTGGTGTAATTAAAACACACCTATTCAAGTTTGGAATATTACGTTATTTTCTTTTGATCATTCTAATTTTTTAGGCACCTCATCATCGGTCTGATCCACACACATAATTTTCATTACTAAGACTACATTTTCCCTTTTATTTTGATGTACTAACCCTTACACAAAAATTTTATATATATCCTATTGATGGGGTTAATTTGATAAGTATATCACCTCATTGGAAAATTTTTTATTTATTGGTAATTTTGGTAGAATGTGTCACTCTTTTTGGGATTGATTTAACAATGTCATGGGGAACACTAGAAGATATAATTACATCAAGGAATTAACATTTCTAAATGTTACTCTCTAAGGTTGTTATACTTAATATGTCACTTGGCTGGGCAGTATGACTATATATTTTTTCTTCAACTATTATCACCTAGTTTGTAATTCCCTTATATTATATTTTACATTTTCATTTAATAAAAGAATATGTTTGAAAATATATACATCATCAAAGTCCAGACTAAAACGGACCATTAAAATAATATTATCTAAATTTAAATATAAAAATATATTCATTGGGTTGTATTTAATAATTGGGAATAAAAATATGATAAAAGATAGGGAAAATATTTTTAACTATTAAATTTTAAAGTCAATAATAAATTTATTATTAATTTCCTTGACATGAAATTAAAATCATTTGATATAAAAAAATATCATAATTTAATAAAATTATTTTTCGATGTGAATTAAATTTCTTCCAACATATATTAATCTATTTACTATGGAAACAATATTCTAATAATATATTTATGTTATCTATGAAATCAAAATAATTAAGACTCTTGCTTTAATTTTTATGATGCATGAATTGAGAATAAACTCATTTAATGATTCAAAATAACTTTTTTTTATCAAAATTGGAATTATTTAATATTGTTTGTAGAAATTTTGGATAATTAATTATAATATTATAAATTTTACATTTAAATATACAGGTTATTATTTAACTAGTCATGTTAAATTAGGATTATGATGATTATTTTTTTTAAATAGTATATTTCTTGTTGAGTTGGAAAATTAGCAATCAATTAAATATTTTAACTTTTATGAAATTATTATGATATAATTATCAAATAAAAAAAATTTAAAACCACTCTCTTAACAAAATATATGATTAATGTGTTAAAAATAAAATGTAAATATAATTTTTTATTTAATAATAGAAATATGTCTTTTAGAATATTTTTTTATTCCAATTAACTTAAATTTATTGGCTATTTTCAGATAATTATACTATTTTTAGAATCCATTATGTTTTTAATAATTAAAAAGTATAAAAACGTTATTTTAATTTTTTAGTATCCAAAACAATTCAGCTAATTTTCACTTTTATTCTTATTAGATAAAAATTATTTCTACATTCAAATAATTTATTTAACTAAAAAATAGTTTACATCTATTTTTCATTCTTGTATATTAACTTATTTTCAATGTCTATATAATTGAAATATGTTAAAATGTATCATATATTTCTAATAAACATGTACAATTTTATTGATAATATCCCTTTTATTTATATGTTAAAATATTTTACTATCTTAAAAATGCAATGTTATAAATTTTAAGGTTAAATTTGGTTCAAAGAAAATTTAGTAGGATAAATGGAATAAAATAATTCCAAAAACTTTTATAAAAGTTATATATAAATAAATTTTATACACTATCACATCATATCTTGGAATTTGTATATCATAGTTACTCTAGAACTTGAATAAGACATCATGATGTTTTAAAAAATTATATAATTACCAGAGTTAAACTCATATAACATATAAAACGAAAACCAATCTCCTATATTATTCATAGCTCATAATCCATATAGCTTAAACAATTGATACATAAATCCATTCCCAACATTCTTTAATGTATATTACATTCATTAATCTAATCAAAATACCAAATAATAATTCTTATCTTCATTAGGATTTTTTTGTATAATCTAATCATGGGATCTATTCAGTGTGTGATTCCTTTTTATCACATTAAATTTTCATCATTTTTTTCCTCAATCACATTTCTAAAAAATCATTCTATACAATTTTACTCCTATATTTAGAAATAATTTTCATAAAATATTAATGAACAAGAGATTCTATGAATTTTTATTAAACGTTTCCACTAATGTTGATAAAAACATCCATAGTGTAAAGTGTTTATTACACCACACAATAATACCAACAAATTTATTATAAATTAAGGAAGTAGAAGTGATATATACTAGGATTTAATTTCATTTCGATAAAAATTAATCATACAAGATCATTTTTTGAATAATTGAATGATGTATGGTGTCCTACTCATTCTATTGTAACAAAATTATAGAAAATATTCTCTTTAATAAGGACCAATAATTTTTGTCCTCATCATATGAATACCAGTATTAATGGTTTAAGTTTTATCATAGAAATTAGTATGAAATATCAAAATATATCTAAATCCATTATGGGACATTAATAATTAATACATAAATATTATTAGAATATATCATAAGATGGATAATCAAATTCTATTTTATATATCTAATCATATATTGAATTCTACACTATATTTTTTAATAAAATTTTATACATTTTATATAAATTACTCCTATATATACTAGTTTAGTTTCTCATTCACAATTTTTTGAATAAATTAATTTATATAATTCATTTTGAATCATATATTTTTATTTTTAATTGAATATTTCACTTCTATATTTTAGTGTCAACTAATTTCTTATCAATGTCATTCAGTTCAAATATATATTCATTATTTATTAGTATTTCCCTTATCATTAACATCCAAATAAATATTAAAATTTATTTAATTTTATATCTATAATTTTAATTTATATTTATATGTGATCTCCTTTGTATTTTGATTATTTTTCCCCAAACCTATCCACATATTTTGATAATCAGACCAATATTTCCCTATGCATAAATTCAAATTAAAATATTTTAGAATCTCTAATGTAACACACAATATGTACATGGATATTATAATATCACATGTTACAAAAAATCATTGATTAATTATTTTTATGGTTCATCTCACATGAATGATAAATAATACATGAATAAATGCACCATCGTACATTACATGTAATAACAGATTTAGACAATCAATCATAAAAAATCACTTCTAATAGACTAAGATGTGTCATTCTCTTCTCCTTCGCAATGTTTCCACCATGAATTCATTTTAAAAATGATAGGATATTATGGAAGAGTGAAAATATACGTGGAAAAATACTATTTTATTTTCCATAACCCACAATCTATTTGAATGTAATCTTCTAGTGTAATGTGATATACTACCATATTGAATGTATTTTATTGTTTTTATTGTTAACGCGTGATTCATCCATGGTTAAGCAACAACAATATTTAAGTTATAGTAAAATAATAAAAAATTTCCATCTAGTGATATATTATGTACTTTTATGTTTCTTTATGTTGCTTCAATTAGATTCCTCTATCTATTTCGAACAACCCATAGTGCAAGGTGTTGTTGTGACTCGGCTATTCCAACATCCATTAAACTATGTTGAAGTGATACATCCAGATGCATTGTTATATTTTCATTGGGGATCTCATATAAGAATTAAATTAATGGAGGTTGAAGTGGATTACATGGGTTCCCAGTGATCATCCCTTCATCAGATATAGTTAATATTTTTAAAGGCTATAAGATATTAAAAAAGGAGTACAATTTACCACTCTAATGAATCTCACATTGAACATGTGATTAATAAGTTTCTTCTCTGTTATTCATACTATGTCATTCTCATTATTAGATGATAGTAGGGTTATCCTCCTACAACACCTCTCACATAGGGTGTTAGTAGGCCTTACCTCCCCCAAATAGTCCACCCAATAACCCAACAGACAACATTTATAGTACATACTAGAATTATATACTCATAGAACCTCTATTAATAGAAAATTTTATCTATGATAGAAATATTTCATTCCCATAATGAATTCCATAATGTCTATCACATTATTAGGATGTATTCTACATGTTTAAGTACGTGGTTAAGTCAGTCCATCTGGGATTCATTGCATGACCATTTTATCCTAAAACCCAAATAAATATATATTGTTTTTAATTAAAAATTATTATATTTTCAACTCCTAACCTCATTCATGGAAACATATAAATGTGTTCTTATGTTTTATAATCGATTAAATAATTATTAATAATATAAAATAAATTCATGATCTTCATATAACACTTCATGAAGAAATTTAATATCTAATGTTCATCATTTTATATAATAAAAAATAACAAAATAAGAATCACTATTAGATGGGACATTTAAACTGATCATTATATAAGACAATGTGCGTTATCCTTTTTTAAATTGATCATATATTTTAATGTAATATCATAACAAATATATTTAATATTTAATGGGGAGTATCTCAAGAATGAAATCCAATTCAATAAAATGAATTCATGAAAAATCTAAAATAATCAAAACATTATTACAAATATTGTACCACCTTTTATCATCATGTGGGTAGATATTATTCTATGATTTATATACATTCAATGTTTATTTTCAAAATAAAATGATATCTTCACAAAATATTTATTAGTAATACAAAATCACATAAAATTCTCTCTAATAAATGTATTATATTAATAATAGAATTCTTTTAATAATTAAACTTTACTCCTTAAAATAACATTTCATTCAATAAATATTCCTGAGAACACTAATCAGCATTCATGATTTTCTTGTTCATCAAAAATATTGATATTAATTGATTAATCAATTTTTATATCATTGGAATCAAATAAAATACATTAATGTAGGATATTTAATCCCTGATTTTTTGTTTTCATTACCAATAAATAATATTCAGGAAAATATTATAATACAATACACACATATGATTTATTTCTTTACGACAACTTTCTCATTTACATTATTCATTTTGTCTCTCCACATTATTGATGGTAAATAAAATATAACAATTAAGGGATTTGATCAATTACTTATTATGATTTATTTGATGATCGATACACACTATTTATATATGTGTAAACCTATTGTATAATGAAATAATGAAAAAATTAGAAATCAATAATATTCATTATATATATATATATAATATTATACATAATAAAACTTATTACAATTTTAGGAGACCTTCCTTTGGTTTGTTCATATAATTTCTGGATGAATCATGTGATTCACTTTTAAGTAAGTATATACATTTATTTTCAGCCTAATTTATCTTTTTAATGATTCCAAATTCATTCACATTCTATAATTTTTTTTCAGTAAATCATTAAATATTGAAGATTCATCATTTCATGTGTCCCCATCAAGGGAAACATTCCTCACCATCATTATAATTTTTAATATTGTATAAGTGTATTTCAATATTTTCTTATTTGATAATACTTATATATTGAATTATTCTTGGGGTTGTCGGGATTATTTAATAAATAAATCCTATCTAATTAATATCTTCTTTATTGTATTCGTTTTATAATACGAACATGTGTGATCAATCTAATATGGGATCATCATCCAAAATTTTTTGTATATTATAAAATATATTATTCAACTTTATTAAATTTATTAACATATATATATTTAGATAAAAATAATGGTGACTTAAAAAAGTTGATAAGGTATTTTACCATAAACATCATAACAAAAGATGATATAAAAACCCTTTATTTAAAATAGAACAATATTCATGATAACATCATATATATAAAACAATGATGGATCCATCCAAGAATATGAGAATGGATATTTTAAATTCATGATAGGTACAGTCAAAAAATTTAAATAAATAGATTTTGAATTTGGAATTTGTCTCTTAGAAGACAAATGTGAGCTCGAAATCCATAACCTCGCTATGTGTCCTTTAATAGATGAATATTTAGAAAAAAAGAATTATTTTATTTTTTAGAATAATATAAAATATTATTACCTTATATTTAATTAAGTAATTTTATATCATGCAAATTTAATATTAAACTATTTAATTTGGTATATTAACATCAGGTGTTTTGGGGATGACAAGTTGATTATTTCACAACAAAATTGTTCTGATGACTGTTGTCAATGAATTAATTATTAAACCATATATAAAATAACAATTATGAAAATATATCATAATTAAATGAATTATAATTATAAAATCAATAATGAAAATGGTTTTGATTAATGTATATAATTATAATATTGGTGACAGTCGTCCATACAAATGAATGAGTAACCATTTAAATTTTTATTAATCATTATGAAAAAGAATGAATATAATATTTTATATGTCACAACCCATCCCCTGGGGCCCATATCATGACTACTCCAAGCTCTCTATCCATAGGGTAGGGGCTGGAGACTAGCACCAAAGGCGTAAATCCCTAAACTAGAAAGGAATTTCCTTTATAACTATAAAAAACACATCATAGTACCAAACCGAAAGAAAAAAAATATGTAAAACTATATACAAAAGAAGTTCTAGAAAGAAAAAGGGGCCGGAAATACATCACGCCATGTATTCCACCTCCGGGTACTGTCCATTCCTGCTACTCTCTGCCTGAGACAACGCTGTCCGTCGTCTGCACCCAACACAACAAGTGCGGGCATAGCCTGTGCAGGGATGAGTATATGAATACTCATTAGAGAGCCTAAGACCCATAAGTTTGTACAAAATCCAACAAGGATAAACTATAAAGTATGAAATCAAATAATAACCATTACTTAGGTATATGCCCGTACATATACCTATGTTATCTAGTAACCCATCTCAATCATGAGGAATACACAAAAGTCATTTACTCAACTCAACCAAGATTTTATTCTAGGGGTAGTATCAATCTGAACCCTCGACTACTGGAGAACTCATTCTTTATCGAGTATAGTGGACCTACGCCGTCACAAAGAAGCATTTCCCACTAATATAGACTATTGAGGTACTTCATCGGTAAAGTAACATGGGTCTGCTGCGCTCCCACATAGGAGCTCTGCACCATAGCTCTGCTGCGTGCGCACACATAGGTGCTCCCCCTGGTAGCATGCTGATTTACTCCACGTGTCATGTATCATGGGTCTACCGCACTCACACATAGGAACTCCCCATCGTGGGTCTGTCTCCTCACACAGAGGTGCTTCCCATCGTGGGTCTTCTGCCCTCACACAGAGGCATTCCCCACTGGGTTAGTCGAATCACTCTGAGTCGAATCGATCAACAGTCGTCAAGTCTCAGCCAGCTACTAGGTTCCAGCACAAATGTCTGGTCATCTTTAGAAGATCCTCTCCACATGCTACTAGTTGATACTTGAACTATCACGATGTCCAATGTAGATGTATCTCAATGGTCTTCCACGTCATAGGGGTCTCAATGCAACAGACGACACTTCAATTAGACACCCCGGCTGTTAGTTATTAGCTTTTTGTCCCTGGGGCGCGGTTGGATTCGTGTATGATCCATCCTGGCCATATCTCAAATATACCCTGAACTCTAGTGGGGTATTCTCAAAGGGACAGTTTTTCTCCAAGAAATCCAGCACCACTGGTGGTTCGTCAAATGGATTAATGATGCAAATGATATGGCCCAAGAAGGTATTGTGGTCAGTAGTCGGGCCTGGGTCTGGTCCGACCCAGAAGGACCGACTAGGTCAAACCCAGTCATAGCCAACCTGGTCTAGGTTGACCCGGTCAAACTCATTGGGTCCGACCCGGCCCGTTGGGTGGGTCAGCCCACTATACTTGGCCCAGTCAGTTGGGACCGACCAAGCAAACAGTTAATGCGGTTCGGCCTGGATGTCACCACGTAGGCAGCTCGACCCGAAGGTTGAAGTCAGTATGGCCAGCACCGCGATGGGTGCGGCTCAGGCGACTCATCCAGGGAGGTTGTTCGGAAGGGAGGCCAGCGGGAAGACCACACAGGGCGCAGGCAAGCCAGTTGAACTTCGGGCAGGCCGCGGGTGCACCGGGTAGGGCGCGACAGGGGTCGGGTAGGGCGCGGGGGCAATGATAGGGCGCCGAGATGGCCATAGTGGCACCGGTAGGACAGAGGGCAGGGTGTGGGGGCTCTTACTGGGCACCAGACAGGGCACGACAGCAACCGGGTAGGCCTCGGGGGCGCCGGGCAGGGTGCAATGGCGCCGACAAGGTGCTAGGCAGGGCACGTGAGCCACGGGAAAGCGGGCTGTGCACCGGGCATGGCACCGGGAGGCCACAGGAAGGTGGGCCGCAGACCCGACTGGGATCTGGGAGGATGCAGGAAAGAGGGAGGCACGCTGGGAGTCCGCGTATAGGCGGGCCGCACACTGGGCAGGCCTTCGGGAGGCCACGGGTAGGCGGACCGACACCGCTCGGGCCGGCAGTGTTAAGCCGGAAGCTTCGATGTGCTATAGGGGGGCATGATTCTTGGAGGCTGCAGGGATTGTGGCCTTCATCATTGATGCCTTCATCATCATTTCCTCATCGCCTTTCCATAGAACATCACCAAAATGAAGAGAACTGATGGAGGGTGTGGAGCCATGTTAGTTTGGCATGCACCCTCCACGTTTAGGGAGGTATCATTTGCCTCGTCAATAAAATTAGATGATCAATAACATATCCTCAACAATCTCTTTTTATCCAATGGATAAGATAAGAAGAGGTTATAATAATATAAAGCAATAAACCCCCTACCTTTTGATTCGTCGCTTGACTTTCTTCCTTTGATAACGGATTTGCGGAAAGAATACGATGAAGATCATCATTTTCCACATTCGTCATGAACTCCCAATCCCAAGCTACATCGGCCATTAAAGACTCTCCACATTGATAGGATCCGGGGAAGGTAGTTGAAGAAGGTTGTTGGCATTCCTCATTCTTTGTTGGAAGATGTGGTTCCTCATTCTTCATTGGGAGACTTTCTCCCTAGTTCTCCTTTTCCTCCATTCTACCAAAATGAATAATTCCAACAAAATTAATAGAATGGTTATCTATTATTCTGTTGGAATAGAATTGAAAAGGGAAGAATAAATTATTTGGCACCAACAATAAATGTGGAGGATTGGAATATTTAATTATTTGTTGTCAAATTAATTAAACTAGAGGTGGTGGCACCATAAAAGGTAAAGGATGTCAAGGGAATAACCCATCATTAATGACGGGATTTGATAGATTTTTCACCCACCCATTAATTGGGGGGTTTTAGTCTCGTGTGGTCCCCACAATGTAGCCTCTTGGGGGAGGTTATGCTCGGGTGGGCCCCCACCACCATAACCACTCATGGGAGGTTAGGGTGTGGGGGTCCCACCTCCAACTCCCATGTGGTGTTTTTAACCAAAAAACACACACACATGGGAGATTAGAATAAAATAAAGTGTTTTAAACATTATTTTATTATTATTTTATAAAAATCCAAAAACTAACTTTTATTCTCGACCATCTGTCATCAAGGTGAAAGTCTTCTTAAGTGAATACCAGCGCTGTGAGTTCAATGGTTCCCTCAGATTTCAATTCTGATCACCAGTTTAAAAGTTATAAAATCCCGCCCTTAAATTTACTGAACATACCTAAAAAAAACATCAGAAATTTATTCCAGGCACACTGGGCCTCAGAATCAAGCACCGTAAATTTTCATGGAATCGTAAAAATACCATGTATTTAAGAAAAACATTTCCCTAGAATTTCCGGGTTTTTACATTCTACCCACCTCAGGGATTTACATCCTCGTAAGCTACAACTCGAACTAAGGGAACAAAAGAGTTTACTGAGAACGCATATAAGCCTCCCACTCCAATGTGCGCTACTGGAGGTTCGCGTGCTGGTAGTGAATGCTCACTAGTGGTATCGAACATCCACGTAGGAAGCGATCCTATCAATCCTCGATCTCCACTAGGACCTCCGTAAAAGTTTCCCCATTATCTATGTCCAGGTCTCCATGGTCGATGATGTGGGAAGGGTCGTGCACATATCTCCTCACCTGAGATACGTGGAAGATGTCTTGAACCCGGTGCAACTGAGTTGGAAGAGACAAGAGGTATACCACCACTCCAACTCTACTGAGGACCTGAAAAGTTCTTATGAATCTTGAAGATAACTAGCTGCCTCAGCCAAATCTCTGTAGGCCTCATCGAGGTGAGACCCATAGAATGACATGGTCTCTATCCTTGAACTCCAGAGGTCTCTGTCTTCTCTCAGTATACATCTTCTGTATACTCCGTGCAGTCTTCGTCTACTCCTGGATGATCTGCACTTTCTTGATAGTAGTTCGCACCATATATGGTTCCACTAGTGTTGACTCCCCTTGGTCAATCTAGCACAAGGGTGATCTACATGGTCTCTCATAAAATGCCTCGAAAGGTTCCATAATTATGGTGGAGTGATAACTGTTGTTATATGAAAATTCCACCAATGTAAATTGATCCTTCCTGCTACGACTGAAGTCGAGGACACAATCACGAAGCATGTCTTCGAGGGTATGAATTTTATGCTCGGTATAACCATTTTTCTGGGGATGGAAGGCAATGCTCAAGAGAATCTATGTCCCAAAATCCTCTTGAAACCCCTTCCATAGCCGAGAAGTAAATCATGCGTCATGCTCGGAGATAATTGAAGAAGGTACTCCATGTCAACGCACAATCTCCACCACATAGAGGCATCCCAATCACTCAACTGAACCCTACTCTATGATCAGTAAGAAGTGGGCTGACTTGGTGAGTCGGTCGACGATCACCCAAATTGAATCATGACCCCTGGATGTATGTGGGAGACCCGTCATAAAGTCTATGGATATACTATCCCACTTGCACTCTGTGACCTCTAAAGGTTGTACCAAGCCTGCTGGTACCTGGTGCTCCGCCTTCACTTGCGGACAAGTGAGGAACCATAAGACAAACTCCGCTACTACCTTCTACATACCTGGCCACCAGTGCTATCGTCGATGGTCCCTAAACATCTTCTCCACACATAGATGTACCTCTTGAAGGGATTTGTGGAACACCATCAAAACTTCCTCCCAAAGTGCCAATGGTACCAAGGTATGTCCTCTGAAGAGGATGAAGTACTCCCCACCTTCAGAAATTTTATTAGGTGCCTGTCCTGTGGATATCTGAGCACTTTGTGTCTCACAGTCAGCATCCCTATGTTGTGCCTCCCTGACATGAAGAAGAAGTTGGGGAGTGACCGTAATACACTGTAGGAAGGCTACTTCATCTCGGTCCACAAAGGATATCTGTAATCCATCAACCTACTATATTGCCTCTTTTAGCTGCTGTAAACTAGTCCTCCTGCTGAGTACATCTATAAAAACGTTCCCCTTCCCCAGAGTATAGACTATCACGAAGTCATAGTCTTTGAGGAACCCAAGACAATGTCGATGTCTCATGTATAGGTCCTTCTGAGAAATGATATACCAAGTAATCTAGTGATCTAAGTACATGGTAAAATTCACTCCCATCAGATAGTGTCACCACATCATTAAGGAAAATACCACTACTGCTAACTCCAAGTCATGGGTAGCATAGTTCTTCTCTTGCTATATCAGTTGTCGTGAACCATATGCGATCACTGCTCACTCCTGCATCAGGACACACCCGAGTTTAATCCATAATGTGTCGCAGTAAACTACATACCCAACGCCTTCCTCTGGGAGCCTCAAGATGGGGGGCACAAGTCATCCTCTGCCTCACCTCTTGAAAGCTCTGCTAGAATCTCTCTGACCACACGAAGGGTCTCCCATTCTTTTTCAAGGACTAGTGGTGCTGTATCTCTGGAGAAGTCTAGAATGAACCTCTTATAGTATCCAGGCAAACCCATGAAACTTTTTACCTCTTTCACATTTTTGGGTGTCTCCCAGCAAGTACCGCCTAAATCAATGTTGGATCCACTACAAATCTATCCTTCAATATGATGTGTCTCAAGAAATGAACCTCTCAAAGCGAAAACTGACACGTCTAGAGATTACCATAAAGTCAGTGTTCTCGAAGTGTGTCCAGTACTAACTACAAATGGTATACATGCTCCTCCTCAGTAGACATGTAGATCAGAATGTCGTCAATGAAGACTACGACAAAGCAATCAAGGTATGGCTGGATGATTCTGTTCATGAGTCCATTGAACACTACTAGAGCGTTGGTTACACTGAAAGGAATAACCAAGAACTCGTAATGGCCATACCGACACCTGAAGGTCATCTTATACACATCCTCATCTTGAACACTGAGAAGGTGATAGCTTGATATGAGGTCTATCTTCGAGAACCATAGTGCACCCTTCACCTGATCAAAGTGGTCTTCAATCCTCAAGAGTGGGTACTTGTTCATCACGGTCACCTAGTTTGGGTGACGATAGTCGACACAAAACCTCTAGCTTCCATCCGACTATTTGGCAAATAGAATCGGGCTTCCCATGGAGAATCACAGGGTCGGATGAATCTCTTTCCCTGCAAGTCCTATAACTATACCCACAAATCGCGAAGCTCTGCGAGAGCCATCCAATATGCTATAGTAGATATCGGTGCCATCCCGGGGAACATGTCAATGTAAAAGTCCACCTATCTTCAAGGATGTATTCCTAGAAAATCATTAGGGAAAACATTCACGTACTGGTCCACCACTACAGGATAGCTCAGACTCTCCAAATCTACTGCTGTGAGGGTAAGGACTGCCAACCGATGTGTGATTGGCTGCACCCTCCTCCATGTAAGTCCGTCATGTGCTGCAAAGGCTCCCTTCTCACCGGTGAAGGTGAACCTGGTCCCATCCGTGGGGACACACCACACTTTTCGACCAATACATTCAATTTGAGAATGGAATGTAGATAACCAATCTATACCCAAAAAGATGCCGTAAGGACTTGATTCTACGACTAGGAGATCACAACCAAATATATCACCTCCTAGAGTAAGTTCGCACAGCCAGCACCAGTGCGTAATCGTCGAATCATCTCCCGTAGGAGTCTCTAGCCATAAGAATCGAACTAACGGCTCCTTCAAAATCTCCAAGCTCCGAATGAGGGAAGTTGAAATAAAATATTGATTGGCACCTGTATCTATAAGAACGAAAACTAAGGTGGAGTAGACACATATCGTACCTTAAATCATTTCTACGGATTCATGATCTTAGGTCTCATCGGCCTAGAGCTGAGCTCTCCCCTATCAACATGCTCCTTATTTTCGGGGCAGACCTCATGGTGGTGGTGTTGGTGGTATGACCTCGTAACATCATCCACTGCCAGCGGCACATCCATCTCCTCTGCCACATCTGCCTCCTCCCTACAGACCACCTCGTTCGAACCTCTACCTCTGCCTGGGAGGTCCATCAACTATCTTATGATCATCTAAATGATGGTTTTGACAGTCATGTGCCATGTGACCATTCCCGCCACATGAGTAAAACTTCCCTCTCGTGGGACGTGTGTCCCTGCCCCGGGTGCCCCGAAAAAAATATCATATGTCCTTCGTCCATCCACCCATGGGTCTGGCCTTCTTGGACCTCTAAGACATATGTCTACGGTTAGCTGTAGAATACTCTGCTGCATGTCGACTAGTGGTGGGTATCACTGCTCGAGACTGCTCTGCAAAAAAAAACTCATCACTAGTAGGGCTCTATATAAAACTCATGTCTGTGTCGGGATGCTGAGTGAGATCATCGACGCTCTGATCTCTCGTATGATCCCCTGCTCGATGGTGAGGGACCTAAAGAAAGGGTCCCTCACCATATCTATGGATTAGCATGAGAGGTCATTGAACCTCGCTGAGTACTCTGTCACCATCATTCTATCATGTTGTACATGAAGTAGCTCCTGTATATGCACTACACGAAGAGTGGATGGGACAAACTCATCCTGAAATAGGTTCTCAAAGTCTACCCATAGTAGTGTCACCTCGTCATGCACTTGAAGCATTAGGCTCCACTATCTACCTGTTGAAACCTGAAGGAGACTCATGGAAAGGATCACCATGAAACTTGCCGGTGTCCCTACTAGCTGGAAGACTCTCACCACAACCTCCAGCCAATCCTCATCTGCCTGTGGGTCCATATCTCCACTGAACTTGGGTGGCCTCTGGCACCGAAACCCATGCAAATTTATCAAATGGCGTGCATTGTCTGCTTCTAGGGCTGGTGGCATCGGTGGCCCAACGGGAAGTAGTAACGCTGGTGCCTCTGCTGGTAAAGGACCCTGCACCGAGGCCTCATCATTATGTGGGAAATCTATGCGTACGACAATTAGGGATCTAACTGGTCATCTTTGGGGAGGCATCCTAAATTAAATAGATGCGAATGATCAAAAGATTATACATGGTGAGTTGGACTAGTTGATCTGACTTAAAGAAAACATTTGGAAACACGCACGCAATTAGTGTTTTCGTGCACTGAGTCGGAAATCAGACGTCAGGGTCTAGCTGTATGGATACATCAGCCGCCCACACCAACACTGGAATCCCTAAACTAAAAACAACACTTAGTACCCTTACCACTATTTCTTCATAGAATAGAAAGATAAGAGTTCTATGTTATGTGGTAGAACAGACTCCTCTGATTCCAATTTGTCACGACCCTTCCCCTGGGGCCCGTATCTTGACTATCCCAATCCCACCATCCATAATCTAGTGGCTGGAGAATAGCACCAAAGTTGTAAATCCATAAACTAGGAATGCATTGCCTTTATAACTATAAACAAACACATTAGAGTACACAACTCGAAGCAAAATACTATGTAAAACTTCATACAAAATAAGTGCTGGAATAGAAAATAGGCTAGAAATACAAGCCCAACTGTAAAGTACAAGAAAACTAAATGTACAAGGAAAAACATGTACAGATGAATAAGAAATGTAAAGAAGCTACTGGGTCGTCCTCCTGGGTTCCTACCTGAAGGCTAGGTACAGATGGTATCCTCAGCACTCCCGTCCGTCTGTCTCCTCCATGTACCATCACGCCATGTATTCCACCTCTGGGTACTGTCCTGTCCTGGTACTCTCTACCTCAGTCAGCGTTGTCCGTCATCTACGACCAACACAACGAGGTGAGGGCATAACCCGTGTAGGGGTGACTATATTGATACTTGGTAGGGAGCACGAGACCCTCAAGGTATCACAAAATTCAAAAAGGATTAACCACAAAGTATAAAGTTAACAGATAACCATCACATAGGTATAAGCCCATACATATACCTATGTTATCTTGTAACCCATCTCAATCATGAGGAAAACACAAAAGTCATTAACTGAGCTCAACTAGGATTTTATTCTAGGGGTAATATCTATTTGAACCCTCAGCTACTGGAGAACTCCTTCTCTATCAAGTACAGTGGTCCTACCTAATCACACAGAGGCACTTCCCACTAACTTGAACTGCTGAGGTACTCCTCCTATTGAGTATCGTGGATCTCCTGCGCTCACACAGAGGAACTCCCCACCATGGGTCTGCTGCACTCACACAGAGGCACTTGCCCTGGTAGCCTACTGAGGTACTCAACGTGTCGAGTACCGTGGGTATGCCGCACTCAAATAGAGGATCTCCCCACTGCAGGTCTTTCGTTCTCACACAGAGGCTCTCCCCACTGGTCTAGTCGAATCACTCCGAGTGAAATCTATCAGTAATCGTCAAGTCTCAGCCATCTACTTAGTTCCCACAGAAATGTCTGTTTGTCTCTGGAAGTTCCACTCCACAAGCTATAGGTTGATACTCCAACTATCATGAAGTCCCAGGTAAGATTATCTCTAAGGTTGGCCCCGTCATAGGGGTCTCAACGGAATAGATGGCGCATCAATCAGACACACAGTCTGTTTGTTATTAGCATTTTTTCCCCGATGGCCCGGTAAGATTCGTGTACGATCCAACCTGACTGTATCTCGACTATTCCCCTAACTATAGTGGGGTATTTTCAAAGGGATGGCTTCGCTCCAAGAAAGCCAGTTCCACTGAATGTTTTTCAAACGGATGTCCGGTGCCCAAGATATGGCCGAAGAAGGTAATGGGGTCAGTAGTGGGCCCAGGTCCAGTCCGATGCGGTCAGACCTACTAGACCCAACCCGGTCCGGGCCAACCTGGTCTTGGTTGACAAGATCAAACAATATGGGTCTGACCTGGCCCTTTGGGTGGGTCATCCCACTATGATTGACCTAATCTGCTGGGCCCGGCCCAGCGGACTGTAAGGGTGCTTCAGCCCGGGTGTCACCACATAGGCGGCTCGATCCGAAGGTTGGGGCTGGTTCGGCCAGTGTCGTGAGGGGCGTGACTTGGGCCACTCTGCTCGGGATTCAGGGGGTAGACCGCGTGGTGCGTAGGCTGGCCACAGGCAGAGCGCGTGAGGTGTGGGTAGGCCAGTCGAATGCAAGGTAGGCTGCGGGGGCACTGGGAATCGCCCGGGGGCTCTGGAAGGGCACCAGAAAGGTCGTGGGGGAATCGTGTATGGAGGGGCAGAGCACGGGGGGTCGGGCAGGACGCAGAGGCAGCGGGCAGGTGGGCTGCACGCCGGGCAGGGCGCCAGGAGGCCGCAGGCATGTGGGCCGTGTTCCTAGAAGGGCGCTGGAAGGCCACAAATAGGCGGGATGTGAGTCGAGCAGAACGCTGGGAGGCGGTGGGTAGGCAGGCCGCACGCTGGGTAGGGCTCCAGGAGGCCGCGGGTCGGTAGGCAGGGCGCCACTCGGGCTGGCGTTGTTTATCCGGAAGCATCAGTGCGCCGTATGGGGGGATTCGCATAGGCCGCGGGTAGCGAGGCCTTAGTCGTTTCCACCTTCATCATTGTCACCTCGTCGCTTTGCCGTAGAATGTCACCACAAGGAAGAAAACCGATGGAGGGTGTCAGGCTATGTTAGGTTGGCATGTACCCTCCACGTTTAGGGAGGTATCATTTGGATCATAAAGAAAAATAGATGATCAATGACATGTCCTCAACAATCTCTATTTATCT
Organism: Viscum album; assembly: GCA_963277665.1. Taxonomy (NCBI): domain Eukaryota; kingdom Viridiplantae; phylum Streptophyta; class Magnoliopsida; order Santalales; family Viscaceae; genus Viscum; species Viscum album. The sequence continues at coordinate 706,897,731 of OY728126.1, read as the reverse complement.
GATGAAAAATATAAAAGAGGGTATAATAATATCAATTAATAAACCCCTACCTTATGATTTTTCGCTCGACATTTTTCCTTCGATGACAGAGTTGCGGAAAGAAGACGATGAAGATCATCATTCGCCATGTTCGTCACGCACTCCCAATCTCAAGCTATGTCAGCCGTGGAAGACTCTCCATGTTGGTAGGATCTGAGGAAGGAAGTCGAAGAAGGTTGTGGGTATTCTTCATTCTTCTTTGGAAGATGAGGTTCCTCATTCTTCATTGGGAGCCTTTCTCCCTAGTTCTCTTATTCCTCCGTTCTGCCAAAATGAATAATTCCAACAAAATTAATAGATTGGTTATCTATTATTACTTTGGCATATAATTCAAAAAACAAGAATAAATTATTTGTCTCTAAAAATAAATGTGGAGGATTGGAATAATAAATTATGCATTGTCCAATTAATTAAAATGGAGGTGGTGGTACCATAAATGGTAGAGGAGGTCAATGGCCTCCCCCCTCATTAATGAGGGGAGTTGAGAGATTTTCCAACCACCTATTAATTGGGGGTTTTTAGTCTCGTGCGGTCCCAACATTGTAACCTCTCCAGGTAGGTTATGATCAGATGGGGCCCACCACCATAACGTCTTATTGGAGGTTTGGGTGTGGTGGTCCCACTTTCAACTCCAAAGCGGAGGTTTTAACCAACAAACACACATACATGGAAGCTTAAAATAAAATAAAGAGTTATTCACTTTATTTTATAATTTTTTTTAAAAATCCAAAAACTAACATTTATTCTTGACCATCGGCAGTTGTGGTGAAAGTCTTCTTAAGCGAATACCGGTGCTTTGAGTTCAATGTTGCCCACTGATTTTTGTTCTGAGCACTAGTTCAAAATTTATTAAATCCCACACATATATTTTCTGAACGTATCTGATCAAAACATCAGAAATTGATTCCAGGCATACCGGGCCTCGGAATCAAGCACCGTAAATTTTTGCAGACTTGTAAAAATCCCATGTATTTAATAAAAAAATTACCTTAGAATTTATGGGTCTTTTCATTCTCCCACCTCAGGGCATTACATCCTTGTAAGGTACAACTAAAACAGAGGGAACAAAAGAGGGTATTAAGCTCGCATCTGAGCCTCCCGCTCTCGTGTGTTCTCCTGCAGGTTCTCATGATGGAAACGAACACACACCATAGGTATCGACCACCATGTATGACCCGCTCTTATTGATCCTCGATCTCCACCGTGACCTCCGTAAAAGTCTCCTTGTCATCGATGTCCAACTATCCATGGTCGATGATGTGGTAAGGGTCATGTATGTATCTCCTCAACTGAGAAATGGGGATGACGTCGTGCACCCATTGCAACTGAGGTGGAAGAGCCTAGTGGAATGCCACCTAGCCAACTTTGCAGAGGACATGAAAAGGTCTGATTAATCTCAGAGATAACTTGTCGCCTCAGCCAAATCTCGGTAGGCCTCGTCGAGGTGAGACCCATCGAAAGACATGGTCTCCATCCATGAACTCCATTGGTCTCCTTCTTATATCAACATATGACTTCTATCTACTCTGTGTAGTCTTCATCCACTCCATTATGATCTACACCTTCTCGATAGTAGCTCGCACCATCTCTGGTCCCACTAGTGCTGACTCCTCCGGGTTAGTTAAGCAAAAGGGTGATATGTAAGGTCTCCCAGTCAATGCCTCGAAAGGTTCCATACCGGTGGTGGAGTGATATAAATTTTCATATAAAAATTACAACAAAGGTATGTTATCCTCCTAGATACAACCAAAGTCGAGGACACAAGCACAAAAAATGTCCTTTAGGGTCTGAATGGTCCGCTTGGTCTGACCATCTGTCTGGGGATGGAAGGTGGTGCTCAAGTGAAGCTATGTCCCAAAAGCCTCCTACACCCCCATCCATATCCAGGAAGTAAACCATGCATCAAGTAAGAAGACAATAGAATAAGTTACTCTATGTAAACGCAAAATCTCTTGCTCATAGAGGCGTCCCAATCTCTTTACTGAACCCTGCTCTCTGGTCGGTAGGAATTGGGCCGACTTGGTGAGTCGGTCGATGATCACCCAAATTGAATCATGACCCCTAGATGTTCGTGGAAGACCCTTTATTAAGTCCATGGTATCCCATCCCACATCCACTCTGGGACCTCTAAAGGCTGTACCAAGCTTGCTGGTACCTGGAGCTCAAACATCACATGCTGACAAGTGAGGCACAGTGAGAAAAACTATGCTACTGCCTTATTCATACCTAGCCACTTGTGATTCCGTCTAAGGTCCTGATACATAATTCCCACTCCTTGATATACCTCTATAGGGTATGTGTGGAACTCCCTCAACACTTCCTCCCAAAGTGCAACTGGTGCCAAGGTACATCCTCTGAAAATGATGAAATGATCCCCACCTTCGTAAAATTCATCAGGTGTCTGCCCTATGGATATCTGAGAACGTCGTGTCTCATAGTCTGTGTCCACATGCAGCACCTCCTTGACTCGCTGAAGAAGTGGGGGAGTGAATTTATGAGACTGTAGGAAGGATGCTCCGTCTCGGTCAACAAAGGATATCTATTAGGCAGCAAGCTGCTATCTCACCTTTCTTAGTAGTTGTAAACAAGTCCACATGCATAGCGCATCTACAAAAATGTTCCCCTTCCCCAGAGTATAGACATTCTCGATGTCATAGTCCAATCGGAACTCAAGAAAATGTCATTTTCTCAGGTTCGGGTCCTTCTGAGAAAATATACACATGAGACTCTTGTGATTTGAGTACACGGTAAAACGCTCGCCCATCCGTTAGTGTCGCTACATCTTCAAGCCGAAGACCACTGCTGCTAATCCCAGGTCATGGGTAACTTAGTTCTGCTCATGTTTTCTATCTTCCAAAAACCATATGCGATCACTGCTCACTCCTGCATAAGGACACACTCGATTCTGTTCCCATTTGTGTTGCAGTAAACTACGTACCCAAATCATTCCTATGAGAGCCTCAATATGGGGGCACTAGTCATCCTCTGCATCAGCTCCTGAAATCACTCTTAGAATCTCTCTACCCTCATGAAATGTTTCCCCTTCTTAACAAGGCTGATAGTGGTTCTGCATCTCTTGGGAAGCCTGGAACGAACCTCTAATAGTATCCAGCCAAACCCAGAAAACTTTGTACCTCCGTCACACTCTTGGGTGGCTCCCAAGCAAGTAAAAAATCAGTCACTGCTAGATCCACTAAAAAACCAGCCTCTGAGATGACGTGTCCTAAGAAGTGAACCTCTCAAATACCAAACCGGAACTTCGAAAGCATAAAAAAAGGTGGTGCTATTGGAGTGTGTCCAGTACAATGTGAAAATGGTAGGCATGCTCATCCTTGGTAGTTAGGTAGATCATAAAGTCCCAATGAATACTACGACAAAGTGGTCGAGGTATGGGTAGAAGATCCTATTCTTGAGCCCCATGAACAGTTCTGGGATGTTGGTTATGCCAAAAGGCATAACCAAGAACTCATAATGTTCGTACCGACACTTGAAGGTCATCTTCTGCACATCCTTATCTCAAACTCTGAGCTGGTGATAGTGTGATATGAGGTTTCTCTTTGAGAACCATCAAGCTCCCTTCAACTGATCAAAGAGGTTTTCAATCCTCCGGAGTGGGTAATTGTTCTTCATGGTCACCTAGTTAAGGAGACGTTAGTCGACACAAATCCTCAAGCCTCCATCCACCTTTTTGGTGACCAGAATCAGGGCTTCCCCAGGAGAAACACTAGGAAAGATGAATCACATTCCCTAAAAGTCCTCTAACTGTACCCACAGCTCGTGAATCTCCACAGGATCCATCTGATATGATGGGGAAGATATCAGTGTCGTCCTAGGGTATAGGTCAATGTAGAATTCCAAATCTCTGCAACAATGTTCTCCTTCCCTGGAGTATAGACTATCTCGAAGTCATAGTCCTTGAAGAACTGAAGCCAATGTCATTGTCTCAGGTTTAGGTCCTTCTAAGAAAAGATATACATGAGAATCTCATGATCTGAGTACACAGTAAAAATGCATGCCCATCAGATAGTGTCTCCACATCTTCATGGTGAAGACCACTACTGCTAACTCCAGGTCAGGGTTAGCATAGTTCTTCTCATGCTATCTCAGCTGACGAGAACCATATGTGATCACTGATCTCTCTTGCATTAGGAGATAGCCGAGTCTGATCCCTAATGTGTCGTAGTAAACTATGTACCCTACACCTTACTATGGGAGCCTCAATATGGGGGCACTAGTCATCCTCTACCTTAGCTTCTGAAAGCTATACTAACATCTCTCCGACAACACGAAGGGTTTCCCCGTATTCTTCAATGCTGATAGTGGCGCTGCATCTCTGGATAAGTCTAGAACAAACCTATGATAGTATCCATCCAAACCAATGAAGATATGAACCTCTGTCATATTCCTGGGTGGCTTCCAGCAAGTACCGCATCAATATTTGCTGGATCCACTAGAACTATAGCCTTCAAGATGATGTGTCCCAAGATGTTAACCTCTAAAATCCAAAACTGACACTTCGAGAGCTTACCATAAAGCTGATGCCCTCGGAGTGTGTCCAGTACAAACTAAAAATGGTAGGCATGCTCCTCCTCCATAGTCAAGTAGATCCGAATGTCGTCAATGAAGACTACGACAAAGTGATTGAGGTATGGATGAAAGATCCTATTCATGAGTCCCATGAAACTTATGGAGAATTGGTTACGCCAAAAGGAATAACCAAGAACATGTAATGGACACAATGAAACCTCAAGGTCATCTTCTTCACATCCTCATCTCGAACTCTAAGCTAGTGATAGCTTGATCTGAGGTCTATCTTCGAGAACCATAGTGATCCCTTCAGCTGATCAAAGAGGTTATCAAACCTCAGGAGTGGGTAACTATTTTTCATGGTCACCTAGTTTAGGTGACTGTAGTCGACATAAAGCCTCAATCTTCCATCCGCCTTTTTGGCGAACAGAATCGAGGATGCCCAGGGAGAATCACTGGGCCAGATGAATCTCTTTCCTTCAAGTCCTCTAACTGTACCCAGAGATCGCAAAGTTCTTCAAGAGCCATCCGATATGCTGGAGTATATATCAGTGCCATCCTGGGGTATAGGTCAACATAAAATTCCACCTTTCTGCGAGGATGTAGTCCTGGAACATCGTCAGGGAAAACATTCGCGTACTGTTCCACCACTATAGGATAGCTCAGACTCTCCACATCTACTACTCTGAGGGAAGGGTAGCCAAATGATGAGTGATCGGCTGTACCCTCCTCCAAGTAAGTCTTCCATGCACTGAAAAGGATCCATTCTCACTGATGAAGGTGAACCTGGTACCATCTGTGTAGACACACAACACTTATCGCCTAATACAGTCAATATAAGCATGAAATGTAGATAACCAGTCCATATCGTAGATGATGGCATAAGGCCTTAACGCTACTACTAGGAAATCATAGCCAAATCTCTCACCTCCTAGAGTAAGCACGCACTGCCGTAACCAATGCATAATCATCGAATCAGCTCCCGTAGGAGTCTCTAGCCATAAGGACCGAACTAACGGCTCCTTCAGAATCTCCGAGCTCCGAACAACAGATGTGGCAATAAAAGTGTGACAAGAACCTGTATCTATAAGAACTATATCTAATGTAGAGTATACACATATCGTACCTTGAATCATATCCAGTGCTCCGTGATCGTAGGTATCAACTTCCTAGAGCTGAGCTCTCCCCTATCCACTTTCTCCCTATGGAGAGGGCGGACCTCCTGGTGGTGGTGGTGGTAAGACCTCGTAAAGTCGTCTACCTCTAGCTACACATCCTGATCCTCTTCCACGTATGCCTCCTCCCTTCGGACCGACTCGTTCAAACCTTTAACTCTACCTAGGAGGTCCCTAAACTATCTTCTGATCATTTGAACGGTAGTTTAGATAGTCACAAGCCATGTGACCATGCCCGCCACATGAGTAAAACTGCCAACTCCTAGCACATGTGTCTCTACCCCGGGTGCCCCGCACAAAAGATCCTGAGTCCTGTGGTCATCCACCCATGGGTCTGGTCTTCTTTTTCCTCTACGTCATCTATCTATAGTATGTTTCAGATGACTCTCTTACATGTCGACTAATGGTGGGTCTCATTGCTTGAGACTGCTCTGCCAGGAAACTCTCCACTAGTAGGGATCTCTCTAAAACCCCCGCCTGCATCGGGATACTGAGTGAGATCATCGACGCTCTGATCACCCATATGATACCTCGATTGATGGTTCGGGTCCTGAATAAAGGGTTACGCACCATATCAATGTAGTAGCATTATTGGTCGGTGAACCTTGCTGAGTACCCCGCCACCATCATTCTACCCTGTTGTACATGCAGTAGCTCCTGTGTCTGCACTGCAGGGAGAGTGGCTAGGAAAAACTCCACCCGAAGTAAGCTCTCAAAGTCTGCCCAGAGTAGTGTCACCTTGTCATGCACCTGCAACATCTTGCACCACCATCTACCTATTTCAGCGTGTTGGCGACTCGCGGCAAGGATCACCATGAAGTCTGCTGGTGTCCCTACTAGCTTGAAGACTCTCACCATAGCCTCCAGTCAATCCTCAACTGCCTGTGGGTCCATATCTCTACTGAACTTGGGTGGGATTTGGCGCTGGAACCCATGCTCCATGCTCAAACGATGGGCATTTTCTGCTTCTGGGGCTGGTGGCATTAGTGTCCCAACGGAAAGTAGTACTGCTGGTGCCTCTGTTGGTAAAGGGCCCTGCACCGAGGCCTCGTCATTCGGTGGGATATATGTGCATAAGACTCTTAGGGATATAACTGGTCATCTGAATGAAGGATTCCTAAAAGAAACACATGAGACATAGTCAAAAGATTATACCTAGTGAGCTGACCTGGTTGAGCTGACTTAAACAAAACTTTTGGAAACACGCACGTAATCAGTGTTTTCATTCACTGAGTTGGAAATCAGAAGTCAGGGTCCTACTGTATTGATACATCAGCTGCCCGCACTAACACTGGACCCCCTAAATTGAAAACCACAATTAGTACGCTTAACACTATTTCTTCACAGAATAGAAAGATTAGAGTTCTATGTTATATGGTAGAACCAAATCCTCTAATACCAATTTGTCACCACGCCTCCCCCGAGGCCCATATTATGACTACCTGAAGCCTGCCTTCCATAAGACATGGGCTGGAGAATAACCCCAAATGCGTAAATCCCTAAACTAAGAAGGAATAGCCTTTATAACTGTAAAAAAACACATCAGAGTACACAACTGGAAGCAAAACACTATGTAAAACTTTATACAAAAGAAGAGCTAGAAAGAAATGGGGTCCAGAAATACAAGCCCAACTGTAAATTATAAGAAAACTGAAAGTACAAGGAAAAACATGTACAACTGAAGGAAAGTAAAGCAGCTACTGGGTTGTCATCCGGGGCTCCTACCCAAAGGGTAGGTACAGATGGTCACCTCCGCACTCTCGTCCGTCTTTCTCCTCCATGTACCGTCACGCCGTGTAGTCCACCTCCGGGTACCATCCAGTCCTGCTACTCTCTACCTCAGTCAGCGATGTACATCATCTACAACCAACAGAATGAGGTGAGGTCATAGCCCGAGCATGAGTGAGTATATCAATACTCAGTAGGGACCCCGAGACCCTCAGGGTATTACAAAATTCAACAAGGATGAACCAAAAAGTATGAAATCAATGGATAAAAATTACATAGGTATATGCCCATACATATACATAAGTTTTCTAGTAACTCATCTCAATCATGAGGAAAAAAAATGTCATTGACTGAGATCAACCCGGATTTTATTCTAGGGGTAGTATCTATCTGAATCCTCAGATGTTGGAGAAATCCTTCTCTATCAAGTACAGTGGGCCTACCGCATCACACAGAGGTGCTTCCCACTAACTTGAACTATTGAGGTACTCCTCCTATCGAGTACCATGGGTCTGCTGCGCTCACACAGAGGCGCTCCCCACTGTGGGTCTGCTGCGCTCAAAGAGAGGTGCTTCCCCTGGTAGCGTGCTAAGGTACTCCACGTGTCAAGTACAGTGGGTATGATGTGCTCAAACATAGGATCTCCCCACCGTGGGTCTTCCGCGCTCACACAGAGGTGCCCCCCACTGGGCTAGTCGAATCACTCTGAGTCCAATCAACCAGGAGTCGTCAAGTCTCAGCCAGCTACTGGGTTCCAGCACAAATCCCTTCTTGTCTCAGGTAGATCCTCTCCACAAGCTATAGGTCGATACTTCAACTATCACGAAGACCCAGGTAAGATTATCTCTAAGGTCCTCCACATCATAGGGGTCTCAACGCAATAGACAGAGCATCAATCGGACACCCAGTCTGTTAGTTATTTGCATTTTTGTCCCGAGGGCCCGATTAGATTTGTGTACGATCAAACCTGACTGTATCTCAACTATACACCGAACACCATTGGGGTATTCTCAAAGGTATGTCTTCGCTCCAACAAATCTAGTGCCATTGAGAGTTTTTCAAACAAATGTCTGGTGCCAATGATATGGACCAAGAAGTTAATGGGGTTAGTAATGGGCCCAGGTCCAATCTGACATGGCCAGAATGACTCAGCCCAACCCGGTCTGGGCCAACCTGCTCTCGGTTGACAGGATCAACCATACTGGGTCTGACCCGACCCTTTGGGTGGGTCAGCCCATTATGTTTGGCCTGATCTTCTGGGCTAGACCAGGCAGACTACAAGGGCACTTCATCCCGGATGTCACCACAGAGGTGGCTCGATCCGAAGGTCGGGGCCAGTTCAACCAGTGCCACGAGGGGCGCGGCTCAGGCCAATCATCCTTAGAGCCAGTGGGCAGACCGTGTGGGGTGCAGGCTAGACGTAGGTAGAGAGCGCGAGGTGCGGGCAGGCCGGATGAATGCCAGGCAGGCAGCGGGGGCGCCGACAGTGCGCCAGAAAGTTCCTTGGGGCTCTGGAAGGGCGCCCGGCAAGGCGCGGCGGCGCCGGGGCAGGCAGGTCGAGGGGTGTCGAGTAGGGAGCGGGGGCACCGTTCAGGGAATGGATGGGCACAGGGGGTGCTGGGTAGGGCACGAAGGTAGTGGGCAGGCGGGCCGCGTGCAATGCAGGGCACCGAGAGGCCGCGGGTAGGTGGACCGAGTTCCGGGTAGGGCGCTGGAAGGCCGCAGGTATGTAGGCCGCGCACTGAGTAGGGCACCGGGAGGCCTCGGGTTGGCGGGCCGCATGCTGGATAGGGCTCTAAGAGGCTGTGGGAAGGCGGGAAGGGTGCCGCTCGGGCCTGCGGTGTTCGGTCGGAAGGTTCAGTGCACCGCGGGGGGGGGGGGGGGGGGGGGGGCATTCGCGGAGGCTGCGGGTAGCACGACCTTTGTTGTGGCCACCTTTGTCATCGTCTCCTCATCACCTTTCTGTAGAACATCACCACATGGAAGAAAACGATGGAGGGTGTCGAGCCATGTTAGGTTGGCCTGCACCCTCCGAGTTTAGGGAGGTATCATTAGGCTCATCAAGAAATAGAGATGATCAATAACAAGTCCTCAACAATCTCTATTTATCCGATGAAAAATATAATAAGAGGGTATAATAATATGAAGAAATAAACCTCCTGCATTTTGATTCATCGCTCGATGTTTGTCATTCAATGATGGAGTTGTAGAAAGAAGATGATGAAGATCATCGTTCGCCACGTTCGTCACACACTCCCAATCTTGAGCTGCGTTGGTCGGGGAAGACTCTCCATGTTGGTAGGATCTGATGGAGGAAGTCGAAAAAGGTTGTTTGCGTACTTTATTCTTTATTGGAAGATGAGGTTCCTCATTCTTCATTAGGAGCCTCTCTACCTAGTTCTCCTCTTCCCCCATTCCGCCAAAATGAATAATTCCAAAATAATTAATAGATTTGTTATCTAGTATTCCTTTGGCATATAATTCAAAGAAAAAGAATAAATTATTTTGCTCCAACAATAAATGTGGAGGATTGAACTAATAAATTATGCATTGTACAATTAATTAAAAGGGAGGTGGTGGCACCATAAATGGTAGAGGAGGTCAAGGGACTCCCCCCTCATTAATGAGGGGCGTTGAGAGATTTTCCACCCAACCATTAATTGTGGGATTTTAGTCTCGTGCTGTCTCTACGTCGTAACCTCTCATTAGAGGTTATTCTCGGGTGGGCCCCATCACCATAACCTCTCATGGGAGTCTAGGGTGTAGAGGTACCACTTCCAACTCCCAAGAGGAGTTTTTAACCTACAAACTCACACACATGGCAGCATAAAATAAAATTAAGTGTTGTATAATTTACTTTATTTTTTTTATAAAAATCCAAAAACTAACATTTATTCTTGACCATCTGCCATCGAGGTGAAAGTATTATTAAGAGAATATCAGCGCTTCGAGTTCAACGTTTCCTTTGGATTTCAATTCTGAGAATGGGTTCAAAAGCTATAAAATCTCGCTCGTATGTTTACTGAACGTATCCGATCAAAACTTCAGAAATTGATTCCGAGCACACCAGGCCTCGGAATCAAGCGCCATAAATTTTTGCAGACTCGTAAAAATCCCATGAATTAATGAAAAAAATTACCCTAGAATTTCTGGGTCTTTACATTCTCCCCACCACAGGGCATTATGTCTTGGTAAGCTGCAACTCAAACTAAGGGATCAAAAAATGGTATTGAGCCCGCATCTGAGCCTCCCGCTCCCATGTGCTCTCTTGGAGGTTCTCATGATGGCAGTGATCACACACTAGAGGTATCGTCCACCATGTAGTACCCACTCTTATTGATCCCCGATCTCCATTGGGACCTCTATAAAAGTCACCACATCATCAATGCCCAACTCGCCATGGTTGATTATGTGGGAAGGGTCGTGCATGTATCTCCTCAGATGAGATACGTGGATGACGTCGTGCAACCCGTGCAATTAAGGTGGAAGAGCAATGCGGTATGCCTCCTCGCCGACTCTGCTGAGGACATGAAAAGGTCTATTGAATCTCAGAGATAACTTGCCTCCTTGGCCAAATCTCGGTAGGCCTTGTCGAGCTGAGACACATAGAAATATGTTTTCTCCATTTTAAAAATATAGAGGTCTCTATCTTCTGTCAGTATATGACTTCTATCTACTATGTGAAGTCTTCATCAGTTCCTGGATGATCTGCACCTTCTTGGTAGTAGCTCGCACCATCTTTGTTCCCACTAGTGCTGACTCCCCTTGGTCAGTTAAGAAAAAGTGTGATCTGTAAATTCGCCCGTACAATGCCTTGAAATGTGCTATACCAATGGTGGAGTGATATCTGTTGTTATATTAAAATTTCACCAATGTCTAGTGATCCTCCCGGCTACAACCGAAGTCGAGGACACAAGCACGAAGCATGTCCTCATGGGTCTAAATGGTCTGCTCGGTCTGACCATCTGTCTGGGGATGGAAGATGATTCTAAAGTGAAGCTGTGTCCCGAAAGCCTCCTTCACCCCCATCCATAGCCGAGAAATAAACTGTGCATCATGGTCGGAGACAATTAAATAATGTACTCCATGTAAACTCACAATCTCTTGCACATATAGGCATCCCAATCTCTTTACTGAACCCTTCTATTTGATCGGTAGGAAGTGGGTCGATTGGTGAGTTGGTCGACGATAACCCAAATCAAATCATGGCCCATGGATTTACTTGGATGGCCCATCATGAAGTCCATCGATATACCATCCCACTTCCACTCGGAGAACTCTAAAGGCTGTACCATGCCTACAGGTACCTGGTGCTCCACCTTCACTTCCTGACAAGTGAGGCACAATGAGCCAAACTCCACTATTTCCTTCTTCATTCCTAGCCACTAGTGCTGTCATCGAAGGTCCTGATACATCATCACCACTCCTTGATATACCTCTAGAGGGGATGCGTAAAACTCCTTCAACACTTCCTCCCAAAAGTGCCAGTGGAGCCAAGGTACGTCCTCTGAAAAGGATGAAGTGCACCCCACCTTCAGAAAATCCATCAGGTGCCTACCCTATGGATATCTGAGCACGTCGTGTGTCACAGTCTTTTTCCCCATGAAACGCCTCCCTGAATCACTGATGAAGTGGCAGAGTGACTGTATGAGACTACAGGAAGGCTGTTCCATCTCGGTCTACAAAGAATATATGTAAGGAAACAAGCTGCTATGTCGCCTCCCTTAGTAGCTATAAACACGTCCTCTTGCGGAGTCCATCAACAACAACCTTCCCCTTCCCCGGAATATAGACTATCTCGAAGTAATAATCCTTGAGGAAATCAATCCAACGTCGCTGTCTCAGGTTCAGGTCCTTCTGAGAAAATATATACCTTAGACTCTTGTGATTTGAGTACATAGTAAAATGATTGCCTCTCAGATAGTGTCGCTACATATTCAAGGAGAAGACCACTACTGCTAAATCTAGGTCAGGGGTAGCGTAGTTCTTCTCATGTTGTATTAGCTTCCGAGAACCATATGCGATCACTGCTCACTACTGCATCAGGACACACCTGAGTCTGGTCCCTGATGCATTGAAGTAAACTACGTACCCTACGCCTTGCTCTGGGAGCCTCAAGATGGGGGCACTAGTCATCCTCTGCCTCATGTCCTGAAAGCACTACTAGAATCTCTCCAACCACATGAAGGGTTTCCCCTTCTTCGTCAAGGCTGATAGTGGTGCTTCTTATCCGTAGAAGCCTGGAACGAACTTCTAATAGTATCCAACCAAACCCAGGAAACTTCGTACCTCCGTCACACTATTGGGTGGCTCCCAAGAAAGTACCGCATCAATCATTGATGGATCCAATGAAACACCAGCCTCCTAGATGACGTGTCCCAAGAAGTGAACCTCTCAAATCCATAACTGGCACTTCAAGAGCTTAACATAAAGCTGGTGCTCTTGGAGTGTGTCTAGTACTACCTGAAAATGGTAGGTATGCTCCTCCCCAGTAGTCGAGTAGATCAGAATGTCGTCAATGAATACTATGACAAAGAGATCGAGGTATGGCTGGAAGATCCTGTTCTGGAGTCCCATGAACAATTCTGGGACATTGGTTTCGCCAATAGGCATAACCAAGAACTCGTAATGTCCTTATCGACACCCGAAGGTTGTCTTTTTCACATCCTCAATTGAATCCTCAAGAATAGTATATGATCAATAATGTGACCACACTAATCTCTTTTTAACTAATGAAGAAGTTAAGAAGAGGGTATAATAATATCATGAAATAAACCAGCTAACTTTTGATTCAAAGCTCATCATTTATCCTTCGATTATGGAGTTGCATAAAGAAGACGATGAAGATCGTCATTCACCACTTTCATCATGCACTCCCAATTCTGAGCTGCGTCGGCAGTGGAAGACTCTCCACATTGGTAGGATATAAGGAAGGAAGTCTAAGATGTTTGTTGGCATTCTTCTTTATTCTTTGGAAGATGAGGTTTCTCATTATTCGTTGTTATCCTTTCTCCCTAGTTCCCCTCTTCCGCCGTTCCACCAAAATGAATAATTTCAAAAAATTTAATAGATTGGTTATCTATTTTTCCGATGGCTTAGAATTAAAAAAGGAATAATAAATTATTTGGATCCAACAATAAATGTGGAGGATTGGATTAATAAATTATGAATTTTACAATTAATTAAAATGGAGGTGGTGGATCCATAAATGGTAGAGGAGGTCAAGGGAATCCGCCATAATTAATGAGGGGAGTTTGGAGATTTTACACCCACCCATTAATTGGGGGTTTTAGTCTCATGCGGTCCCCACGTCGTAACCTCTCGCGGGAGGTTATGCTTGGGTGGGCTTGCACCACCATAACCTCTCATGGCAGGGTAGGGTATGGTGGTCCCACCTCCAACTCTCAAGTGGAGGATTTAACCAAAAAACACACACACATGGCTGCTTAAAATAAAATAATTTGTTGTAACTTTTATTTAATTATTTATCTATAAAAATCAAAAAACTAACTTTTATTCTCGACCATCTGTCGTCGAGGTGAAAGTCTTATTAAGAGAATATCAGCGCTGCGAGTTCAACGATGCCCTCATATTTGAGTTCCGAGCACCAGTTCAAAAGATTTAAAATCCCACTCATACGTTTTCGGAATATACAAGATCAAAATTTTAGAAATTGAATCTAGGCACACCTGGCCTCATAATCATGATCCGTAAATTTTAGTGGACTCATAAAAATCTAATGTATTTAAGAAAAAATTTCCATGGAATTTACAGGTCTTTAAATTATACTTCAAGAATTATATTAAAATCAAATTTTTTGATTATTTCATTAAATGTACTCATATAATCCGTTAAAGTTAATTGGTGATGAAATAGTAATCACATCATTTGTTATAGGTGGTAGTCCACAAATACATGAACAATGTTATCATTTTTTAGTTTAAGAATGAAAATAATATATTATCAAATTATAATGATACAAAATTATTTAATATAATTAATAATTAATATATATCACATATATTCATTAATATAATCATGAATTCTATCCATTTAATGCATTAATTGAAAAATGAATCGCATGGCTTTGCGAGGAGATGGTCCACCATACACTTGAGTGATGTTGTCATTTCCATTGTATAATATAGAGGAAAAAAAATATATCTGATGTAATTAATAAATAAGTATTAATAAGATTTATATATATTTTCTATACCTTAAATAATTTAATACTATAATTTATTATTGTGTATTATGGAGAATGAATGACATCAATTTACAAGGCGTTAGTCCCCCAAGCACATGAAGGATGATTGCATAACACATTATTTGGAAGGGGATATGGATTTTGGATACCAAATTAATATAAAAACATATTATTATTTATTAGATACTATTTATTCAAATTATAATTGTTTATTAATATTCATAGGATTTTAAAAATATTAAAACAAAAATTAATTGTGGTTAATTTTAAATGTTATTGGACCACCTATTTAGTAATACAAATAATGAATATCTATAATAGATTTCTTATCAAATAACAGCTTCCATAATAGGTTAATTGGTATGTTATTGGATTTTGGTCTATTTTTTCTAATACTAAATGGTTTTATGGTGCAATGAAAAGAGAATAACGTGTGGCCTTTTATAATTAATGAGAGTGGGAAACATGTAATTTTAAAAAAATAAAATGGAGTACCCATGTTCAGAAAATATAAAATTTCTAAAAAAATCGGTAATTGTTGAGAAAGTGTAATTAAAAATACAATATATAGCCATAAAATATATTTTAGGAATCCTTTTATGTCAATTTAACCGAAGTTATTTTATGTTTACCCCTGATAAACACATTTTTACATTAACCATGAAATTTAATTTTAAATATTTTCACTATACTCTTTGGCAATCAATCATTTTTACATTATTATAGAATATAAATTGATTTTCATCAAAATATTTATTCCATAATATAAAATTTTATTTGTAAATGTAGAAATATTTTATTTAAAATTATAAATATAAAAGCAACAAAAAGGGAGGTTTCAAGAAATATTTTTTTGTGTGTGAAAGATTATTTAATATTAACTATTTGACTAATAATAATTAATAAATTAATATATATATTAATAATTTATTATTTATAATTGAAATATTTAATTTAAATAATTCCTCTTAAAGTGTTTTAATAATTAATTAAAAAAGATAAATAATATGCACATTAAAAGTGTTTACTGAAAATCCGTTATTTAAACACAAAGAAAACCATATACTAACATACAATATAAGATTGATTAAAAAGAAATAATTTGGACTAAAAATATATAGAATATAATAATTTCACATTGACTCATATTAACAAAATAACAGGTCCTTTAAATTTCATAACTTATTAAATTTCGATAGAGTTTTACAAAAATTTATTTTTCACTATTCAATATAAAATAATTATTTTATAAATAAAATTTCAAAAATTTATCCCAATGAAAATTTTGGTATTTAAATTAAAAAAACCTAATTTTATCATATAATATTTAGATTTTTTTGAAAAAAATAATTGTAAAATATTTTAATAAAAATAAATTAAAATATTTTTTTGAAGAAATAATATTTTTGAAAAATGGATTATGTTCATAACAATTGATTGATTATTTAATAATGTATTATATTCAATAGAACATTTATATATATTTATTTAATTCTTTAATTATTTATTAATAGTCACCCTATAATTTTAAGGAATTTTTATAATGGTTATACATATTGAATGGTGTTTATGATCGAAATTTTGTTTTGAATATGAAATTCAATAACGTCTGCATTTTATAAAAGATCGACCTGTTAAATCATCCTTTATATTTATGAAATTGAATCCTTGGAATTATAACATTATCCTAGTAATAAATTATTTTACATTTAGAAATATTATTTTTATTCTGACGTCTTAGAAAGTGTTTACAAAAAATCATCATGGTTAGAGAGAAAGGGAAGTAATAAGTTTATCATGAATAAACTATACTAGGATTACTAATTGTAGAAAAACGATGTGATGTGAAGATTAATTAATTGAAGTGATAAATATTTCCCAAATAATTTTATCATGTTACATATATAATTGTGCATAAAAAATATAATGATCATTAGAATTTAAGCATTCACATAATAATAAACCAAAGAGGTGGGAAAATTTCACTAGAATCCTTATAAATGATGGTATCATGAATCAATTTTTTTCAGTATCTTTTTAATTGGGTTAGGTAAGTACATTTTCATATATAAAAATAAAATATGTATAAATACATACATTATTTTTATATTTTCAACATTTTTTAAATTTCCATCACAGTCTCATCATTTTATCAAAATGATATGTATCAAAGATGTATTTTACATACATGAAGAACTAAGATAATCTTTTAAACAACCATTTGACCATATAAAAGAAAATAGACTATTCTAAATCGCATTATACATTGATAAAATATTATAACATGATATGATAATCAATATAATGAATAAACATTCATATGAAAAAATAAAAAAAGAAAATACACATTTCAATAATAATACGAAAAAGATAAAACCATATAATTACATAAATATATAATCCTATAACATAATTAACACTCATGAAAACTATATTAACATGAATTTTACTCAGAAATGGTATATCATAGCTAAAATATTTCATGAATAAAATATGATTTCCACCATTTAAAATTAAATTACTAACTTTTTCATAAATTCCTTCACAAAAAATATATTTTATATATAATTAAACAACTATTCCAATAAATATTTCAATATAAAAACAAATATAATCCTTAATGGTTATAAAAAACTAAATCATATGTCCTAAAATTGAAAATTCATAATTTACATTAAACTGAATCTTTATATATAGTTCATCCTAATAATAGTCCTCATATAGTTTCTGTAATCACTAAAAGATCAGTTCAGATAAAACCTCAATGGAATGTATATGAAATTCAATATACATTCAACCGTTAATATTATAGTCCCATTATGTTATTCATAAATCAATAATTAATATCATATTTAATTATAATTATCTTCAAATTTTTCTAGACTATCCTTTGATAACAACTATAACATCCACAAACACACACACACAGATAAGTTTCTAAAATAAAAAACATAACATTTGCAGCATCATTGTTGGTGAATGTGACATAATCTATCCATTCCAAACCTTAAAAAATATTGTAATATTTTATCAATTACATTCTCAAGGATCTATTAGGATGATATTTTCTTAGAATTAGGGAAAAACACATCAAAAAACAATACCTATGTATTTGAATGATAATTTTTTTAATCATATCCAATATATTCTTACTTAAAATTTTTTCATCATGATTATTCATATGAAATACTTATAAACATAACAAATTGAATAAAATTTTTGTTAACTATGGGAAAGGTATGAAAATGATGTGTGAGAATAAATATGATGAAAATGAAAACAAATTCATTAATACTTAAATTTCATCAATGAGAATATGAAGTGCATAAGAGAATGATTACATAATTAGTGTGCATGGGTGAATCATAAAATAAATAATATTCATAAAAAATTAATCATAAAAAATGAATCATGGAATATATTATTATAAAATTAAATATTCATAATAATAAATAATCATAATCTATGTGATATCAATCTTTATTAATGGAATCATTACAAACCCATGGAAATCATAGATGAAATGTGTAGGTATCTTAGAACATCATCATAATAAAACCCAAAAAGCACCATTCTAATCTCAAAAACCATATAGATTATTTATAATATATTTATGAAGATAACATAATCATTAGCCATTTAATTTTAATGCTACCAAGGTGAACTCATCCAATAATCTATATCAGGGTCACCTGATGATATGTTGGAAAACCAATCATATAAGATATATTAGCATCATACATCACTATATGGTCACATTGATCATATAAAAATGTATTGGGATCATTAATAAAGTATATAAAGTTGGAATTTCATTATATTCCACATTAAAATAAACAATATTCCATTTAAAAAATGAATATCTCATGTTAAAGAAATGTGTTTAATGATAGTATTATTGATAAAAGACTTAATTTTTTAATTTGAAATTAGATCCATAATAATATCATTGAAACAATATTTGACTATGTAAATGGAATGAGTTCCAAAATAACCTAATTGAGACATGATTATCCCAATTAAATTAAATGAGTTCCATAATTATTTCGTAGAAACATGATTTACCAATGGAAACGAAACTAGTTACATAATAATCAATTCAAATAAAGATTAACCCATGAAAATGTAATGGGTTCTATAACTCTCTAACTGAAACATCATTAACCCTAGAAAGTATATGGGATTTATTAATCCAAATTGAAATAATAATATTTCATATATATATTTAAAGACAATTTTTACTACATAATAAACCATTTTGATCATATTAAATAAAAAGGTTTGGTGATGTTGACCAATGGAAATATAGTTAAAATATCATTAATGAAATTTTTTGGAATACAATATTTTTAATTTTGTAATTCACTTTTAAAAATACCAATATTCATAAAGTAATGTGAGAACCGATTTTATTGAAAAAGTAAAGGCAAATATATATATGAAAATTTTAAAATAAACTAAAAAATTGTATGATAAAAATATATATTTTATTTTAAATTAAACTTAAAACAAAAAACATCATCAAATTAAATTCTTTAAAATAAATAATAAATTATAATGGAATCTTACTGGATAATATTTTAATGACACTAGGAAATTTTATTCATGTTTTTCATTAAAAAATATTACTTCTTTTCACATTTTTGGTACAATCCCAATTAAAAATATATGGAAAATAATATGATGATTCCATAGAAAGAAGTATGAAAATTTAAAACATGGGCATTAATTCAATTTATGAAATAATTTAATACATTTAATAAAATTTTTAATAATTTTTTATAGAACACTATATTTAGTGAAAAAAATCATTTCGATCAATGTGAGAAATGAAAATGGTTATTAAATAATACATTATTTTGATCTATTTAGTACATTGACTGACTGAAAATTATTTTTTATTAAGAAAACACTTTTGCGGGAAAAGTGAGAAACCATAAAGTTCAACAAACACCAAACAACCCAAAACAGGAAAACAATAACAGCCCATTCCAAGCATAAGAAGCAACCGCCATCTCCAATGAAGGACCAATCTGCGATCCCATGCAAGCATGGTCCATCCCAATGGCAAAACCATCCCTCCGAGTCAAACAAATCCCAAATGACCTGTAGAGGAGATATCAGTGTGCTTAAGCCCATCTGAGCCGATCTGACTCTTATACATTTCCACACACATCAAGGGAGAGTGCACAACCAAGCATTAATTAGAAAAAGAGTAAGAATAATCATTGAAAACCAATTGAATTATGCCAGAGTCTGTATCCCTAAACAACTTCCAGGATATATTGGATACCTGATAGTGTGGATCTCACCTTATCAGGTCTTCAAATGAAGAAGTCAGTTTATTCCAGAACTGAATGTACTCCTCGAGCCTGATCAACCCCTTATTGAATCCCCTAACCAGGATCGTGTCCTGTTTGTCAACCCAAATATATTTCTCCTCATTAAGATCCACTTCAATATTTTGACCCATCAACTTGGCAACATCCTCTTCCGAGGCATTGAGAAATAACACCTGTTCTGTCACCTCATCATCCGAACTCAAAATCAAATCCAAGGGTAGTTCAGGCTGACCATGTGGTTTTAGTTGACACCTGACCTCGCAGTCCAACTTCACATCCATTTTCTTTTTTTCTTACCAAGTCATCATAGGAGGTGGCAAGGAGGAATATTCCTTGCTACTCATCCTCCTCCTATTACTCATGTTGCTCCTCGAACCAAACTACTCTTCAGAAAAACCCTTACTGACCTCAATGATTTCTTCCTCCCCTCCTCCATTGGTACAATCTAGGTAATCATACCCAATGATCCAACCTTCAATATTGGAGCCATAGAGGATCCTCCTGCTGGATTTACCTCCCACAACCAGAATAGAGGATTTATCTCTCGAATCTACCTCAGAAAGTCCTTCAAACCTATTGCTCAAAATGACTGGGGTCAAAGTTGAAGAGTCTGCACCCCCTGGAAGTTTTCCAGGGCTCGAACCCCCTGATTCCCCAATACCAGTCTGGAAAGGTACCTCCATGACAGTCCCTTTAAATTGAAGAGGGTCACTACCAAGTGCCAGTGCCACCCCACTATCCCTTTCCTTTCCCTTAACAACTGCTTCCTCTTCCCATGTCCCCTCCTGAATTGCAGATTGATTCACATAGGATGGATCAGAATCAGTATGTTCCAACACTGCAAACCGATTAGGAGAAAGGGAAGACAAGCCACCAGTCCTCACCATCTCTACATTAGATAAGATCACCTGAGAAACATTCTCTGGAACCACTAAAACAAAAGGTTGATCAAAACCCATGCCCATGTATTGAGGCTGAGGATTCCGATCCTCCCAGCCCATGATCGAACCACTAGCCGCAATGAAGGTGGCCTCGGGTTTGGAAGGATCACTTACAGGGAGAAAAGTCCTCACCAAAGCCCCATCCTCATGTCCCTGACTCTCTTTTCCCATACTGCTAGATGCCTGGCATCCACCCAAATCCTTCCGAAGATGGTCAAACACTGCCTCCACCTGAGGTCCCAAAACCTTTGAGAATCCTTCAAGTCTGAGCCTAAAGGCCTTTCCCTCCTCGAGCCAGTAGGTTCCACCACAGAAGTAATATCATGACAGGGCATCCCCACCCCATGTTGACTAGGCGGCACATACTCATGAACACCCTGAGGCGCCTCATCATGATCAAGGGTATCCGAAGACACCTCCCTTAACCCCTATTTGCACACATCATGATCAGAGCTATGGACAGGATGGGCTCCACTGCCCTCAACCAGAACTGAATCACCGTTATCCGCTGATAAAGTATCAACTAAAACAGCCAATGACCTTTTGCGACACTCATCAAAACAGTGGACCTATCTATGGAAGAAAGAACAGAACGACGATATAGAAATCTGTAACCACGAGTCCATTATTTCATTGTATAACATTGAAAAAATGTATAATAACCATAAATAAATTATATTATTTAAAAATAAATATTCCATTTTTGATAACGTAAATGTAAATAATTTTTTAAATGGAATATTAATTTATTTAATCAATGAATTCCACAACTGGTTTTTTGTGGGTGTTTTTTTCATTGTTTATCAAAATGGGTTTGGTGTGTTGTCTAAAGTATAGGAATCCATCATTTGAAAATATATATATTTATTATTATTATATACTCATTATATATATCAATACACTATAATTAAGAAAATGGATGAAAATGGGTTTGAATAATGAAATATTTTCTGATCATATGGTGGGAATGTTTTAATTATGCCTATTAACATTTAAATTTTTCAAAGATTGACATGGAATGATAATATTTGTTATTGTATCATTATATTGTTTTTATAATATCAAAAATACCATATTGAATAATTATATATTAGTAAATGTTTATCTATATAGTGATTTGGTGATGAAAAATATCAGATCGCTTCGTTGAGGTGGTTTCCCAGAAGAACACCAATGACATAATCATATTTCAGTTTATTAATGAAAATTTATTATATAATTTTATAATAATAAAATTTTCAAATATATAATTAGTATATAATTAATATAAAATATATTTTAAAAATTTTCATTATTATCGATAGTGTAAATAGTTAGTGGAAATGCGAATCACTTCAAATTTTGAGGATTTAGTTTGTTGTACACTCAAGCGATGTTATTATATCTAAAAAATAATTTATGTAAAAATGGTAGGATATCGTAACTCCAGAGTAATATTTATGTTTACATTATAATATATAATAATTTATTTTATTATAACAATAATCCATGAGAGTTTACGATAAAATAAGAATGACATCTGTTCATGAGGATGTAGTATGACTTATTCATAAAAGATAATTCATGTCATATATTATAGAAGATGAGAAATATTAACATTTTAAATTAATATAATAATGTATAATAATATTCTATATGTGGTTTTTCTCCATATGATCATATTTTATGAGTTTTTTAAGGATTTGATGAACAAAAATACATGATTACCCAGTTTGGAATGTTTCCACCTCTATAACCTCCTCTTTCAGATTATACATAATTTATTCCTAGAATAAACTTATGAAAAAAAGACTTCTAGGAATATGGGATAGAATCATGGGAGTGATTTATGAAGATAATTTCAGATTTAAATGGTTGTTAAGATATGACAAATAGAGGATAATTGGTGATCATTTATAAGTGAGGTGAGTGAAACACATGTAATATTTTAGAATATAAATGTGTTCCAGCATTGTTTACATGAACCATGAATAAAAATATATATTTATTATTCATTACAAATAATAAGGTTGAAATAAGGAATTACAATAAATTTCAGACCTATTATAGATCATTTTTTATTATACCAATTTATTTTAACCCTCGGTAAATGAATTGTTTCCTAAACTAATATTATTATTTATTACCATTTTGACAATTTTTATTGGTCAAAAAATAATATGAATATATGATACAATATCTAATATTATAATTTCACATATAGAATCCAATTTAATTAATTTAATTTAGTTTTATTAATTTTTTTATTTAAATTTTTACTTACATAGTTGAAAACCAATGTGGGGTTTTAAAAAGAGTACTTTCTCAGGAAAATATGCTTTTATGTTAACACTATAAATTATAATAGTAATTATATGAAATAAAATTAATATTTATTTTTGTATAATAAATTATTTTAAATTATAAATTTATATATTAGTTGTTTTAATTAATTAAAATGAAGAAATATTATTCTATTTAAAATAGTTTTCATAAAATCTTATTATTAATCCCAATGAAAAATATATATATCTTCCAATATTAAGTTTTCTAAAAATAAATTACAATTATTATTAACAAATAAATAATAATTCTGTTACATTAAATTATTTTTAAAATTTAACGGGATATTTAAATTGATTAACTTATTAAAAAATGAGTACACTTATACAAATAACTTTTCATTTTTCACTATTTACCGAATAATCCTTCTCTACTAAAAAATATAAAAATTATCCCTAATTAAATTATTACATTATTATTTCAAAAATTTTATTAATTTTATAAACCAATTTTAATGATTTTTTACATATATATATATATATATAATTTTATTCCATAAATAGTAATAAAGAATTTATTGAATAAAAAACATATTTGATGAATAATATTATATTTAAAATTTAATTTATGATTTAAAAATAATATATACTGATTAGTAAATATATACATTTCATAATTTTCAATAAAATTCATACACAATAATGAAATTTCAATGAAATAGTAGTAATATATATTAATGTTCATTTCTGGTCGGTGTTTTGTGTCACATACACTATAAAACATTGTTTTACTTTCTTAAATCTAATGGGTTTACATATATATTATTTTTCACCATAAAAAACTACACAATAGATTCTTCTTCAATTACCAGTTTTTGATTACCTCTCACAAAATTCAATTTCATCTTGTGGAATCTTCTTTTAAGATTTATCATCAACTTTCACATTTTCTTCCTCAAATTATAATTCCATTTCAACAATAGTTGGATGATGTATTATTATGTCATTTAGAATACGAAAAAAATAAATGGAAGATACAATGTTATTATCAAGTGTTATCTTTAACGCTTCAACACATTTACAATTCTATCTCCTTGATTCATCTTTTGATTCTTAAGAATTCGTTTGTACATTTTGAGGCTAATGGACTGCATACAGTTTTCTATGGCTTCACATAGTATTCTATAAATTAATCATATTCATCTATTTTTTGGGTAAATTATTTTTAAATTCATGGGTTTTCATCGATCATAATACTTATTAGGAATATCTACTAGGTGATCCTTTAAATTAATCCTGATAATAATCTTATACTAGTACTCATCTAGTTCATTTACAATGTTTTCTTTTTCTTTAATCTTTCTATCACATGGTATTTTCATATAACATCAATAAATTTAATTTTCAAGGATTTATACTTTCATTATTATTAATGATTTCCAATTTTATATAAAATTCCATATGCAGTCTTCTTAATTTCAAATAATTTATTTATAGTTAGACTATATCCATTCATGTATGGTATTTTATTCTTCTCTACTTTGATCCACCTTGATAGAGGAATCATTTGAGGTTTCCAATAACGTTATATAATAAATGTTATTATTGATTGACAATTATTAAATATTTCATAGAAATAGAAGTACCCCATAAATATTAGTATTTTCGTTTCATTAGCATTCTATCCTGATTACCATGATTTTTTATATTCTTGTCCTTTTATTTAGATTCAATACATTTTAGGGGAATAGTGACTGATACTCTTGTCATTAATAAACAAAAATCTACTTCTAATCACTTCACAAACCTTGTTAATCATATTTTTCATAAGATTTTATATTGATCATACAAAATTCGAGGAGTTCGATCTATAAAAAACATTTTTAATAAAGATTTTTGGGTACCACTTCATAAAGACAAAAATTGATTTAAATTTAATTCACTAAATCTGTTCAGGACACCTGATGGAGATTTTTTAATATTGGAATCCTACATTGATGTTATTTTGGATGAATCTCTTGAATTTATTTCTATTCATTAATCTATTTCTATATATTTGGTGTGATCATTTATATAACATGAAACATGGGAACAAATTTCATGATATTTTATATTTAGGATGAATTTATCATCCTATAATAATTTCAATTTATCTTAAAATTCATTAATTTTTCTCAAACCATCATCACAATAAATGTTAATCTTTTTTTAATTGGGATAGGTTACGTGATCTTTTATTCTTTGATATTAATTTAATCATTCTTGGGATCAATGACGACTAACATTTTACTTATAATGAATTATTCCTTTCATTATTCCACTCAATTTATGTATTGTTATTTGTGATTTTTTCAAACTAATCCATCCATTCACAAAACCATGATTAAATATGATCTATTATCTCAGAACATTTAATTTTACACACTTTTATTAGATCAGCACATGCCATACCCATTATCCAAAATTTTAATTTTATTTTATTGGTTTCATATTCTTGAGTAGATATCACATATTCTATTTTCTTCTTACGAACTATATAAGTTTCATTATAAGATAAATGATATTCAATTAGTTATCATTGTTCTTATATTGGAAATTCTAAAAAAAATTATTGACTCTTTATTAACATCTATGGTTTAGTTTTTTATATTTCTTATATAGTATACTGAACTACTAGATCACAAACTCTAATGCATGAAATGTATTTATTAATAATAATTTATTAGTAAATAAATCAATTATAAAATTTTTATAAAAAAAATTTGTCAACACTATAAATTTTGACATCTATCTATTCACAATCTTTATAGAAGATATTGAGTTATAATAAGAAACAAATACAACACCTATATGTTTTTACTTAATATATAATTGATTATAAATATATGAAATATAAATTTTTTATTAATGTAAAAATTAAACCAAATGTATGCTGTATTCAAATGACACCAATTGATAGGTTAATAATTCGTATGACTGCACCAAGAGGGATTATGGGTTATTTGTATACGATTAATATTTAAAAATGTAAAATGTTACCACTTTTCATACATATTTAACTATTTATATTAATGATTATACATTTATAATAACTTATGAATAGAAAGGGATCACATAGAAATGTAAATATTAATAGACCCTGGGTTTTCTAATGAGGTAATCATCTTGTATGAATGGAAAAATCCCCAATTTATGTAGTTATTATCACAATAACCCTCATAATTCTTTCTATTAAAGAAAACTGAACTTATTTGGTTTTGTAAATTTAACTAAACACTTATCAATTACTAGGTTTATTTCACTATTTACCATTATTTTAGAATATATTGGATTTCAATTACTTTCTTTTAAGGTGACTTTTAAATTTAAATCAACTTCTTCAATAGATTCCAATAATCCTATTCTCATTAATCTGAATTTCGAAATCATTTAGCATTTTCATTCACACCCTAATGTTTTTTGTGTGTAAAATAATACAATAATCCATAACTCTACCTCTAATTCTATATATTAATACAATATTACAATATATCTGATGATGTTTTCTTAAAATTATTGTTTTTATTTTATAAAATATAGTGTTACACAATATGAATTGTATTCCAATATTCTTCATTTCCCATTAAGTATTTTAAAATATGAAGAAAAATGTTCCAAATTATCTCATTATTTACAACATCAACGTATTTAGAGGATTCTGTATCAAATCTATCAGTTAAAAATTTCATATTTTTCTTTTATATTTATGTTAAAAAAATTAATTTTTAATCAATATCAATATATATTAACTGTTTTAAAATATTATTCTTATCAATTTGATCAACATAAATTTGAGTATTTGAATTAATTGTGAAGGTACTATTTTCACAGAATGTGGTATGGGGTTTCTTATGTATTTACATATATTTCACTGAACCTATAACTATATTTCATTTTAGTAAATACACATTGGTTTCTATATAAATTTTTAATCAATGATCTTAGTATAACATATGGATCTCTAAATAATTATGTGTATAATAAAAAATAACATGTAGGTGACAGTAATTTATTCCTTGTTTTCATTATTTTCCATAAATTCATGATATATATTTCATGAATAAACACACCATGGTGAATCAAATATATCTATAGAAAAATGAAATCCTTCACATAAAAAAATTAAAATAGAATATGATGTTTCATGACCTTTTTCTTTGCATCCATTCCCATGATCCTTCATTTATTATTCATATTAAGATATTAGGATATCACCAAAATATCTATATAATAACAATGATTTATTATTTAAAATTATAAAAAATTATTTAAATTAATATTATTGTTTAGTTTCATCTACTACCATGTAGAAATTAATTTAAATAGTGGATTTTAGAAAATCTATTCTTATATGGAAAAACATAGTCAATTTTTTCATATATAACAAAATGAATTAATATTTTCTTAAAAAATAAATCATATATTTATTCATTTCAATATGAATTAGGAAATAAATATCATTATTTATTTAGATTAATATGTAGTGTAGGGTGAAGAACTTATTTGGTTATTTTATCATTCCATGGAATTAATGTTAAGGAATTCTTATATAAGAATACCGATTGTGGCATCAAGGAGATTTTATAGAATGTTAATTGAATTATTCTTAATAAAATTATATGGATGTCTATATGTGATAAAATAGATAATATTTGGTATATTTTCTATTTTGGAAAACATTTGAAATAGTGAATTGTGCATTGTTTAAATAAATTAAACATTGAACTTTTTAGGGGGGTCCTCTATACCATAAGTCATCTTGGTCCATTTACCACCCAATCAATTAGTGTGGTTGGAACAAGGAACACATCAAAAAAATTATACATGATTCCATGAATCCTTCACATTTCCCGGCTTGGAATCCATCATGTGCAATGTGTTTTATAAGTTGGTAATAAGAAACCATTAATCGATGCTCACTATCCTTTTTTTCATTAGAGGTTTTAGGTGTTAAAATTTTTTTTTTAGTCATGTGTTCAAATTTTTTGGTCTTCTCCCAATATGGTTGAATCATGGATCCCATTTGTGGTTTTTCTAGTCCATGTGTATTTCCTTGGTTGGACCATTTTTTTCTAAAGTCCTCTATACATATACTTTATAATATATACGTTTGCAATTTTAAATTCCATTGTTCCATTATAAAATTAATTAAATTCAATTTTATTTTTTCACAGGATTAATGAATTACTTATTATAATAAATATTTTCTTTATATTCAATGAACTCCTCATGAATTAATTAAATATTTCATTACCTTTGTTTAATAACCTTATATTTATCCAGTCAAAAAATGATTGATAGTATACCTTCATTTCATAATATTGATAAGAATGCGAATTATACATATATCAAATGAAAATATCTTTAGAAACACGATCATAAGGTCAATATCCACTCATCTATTGATAATTTCTAATAAATGTCATTTAATTTAATAATATAAATATATATAAATTCACCAAACAATAAATCTCCATTGAAAATATGATATTACTATTGATCATATACTGTACGTATCTTATTATAAGCTTCAATTATAGTGACTTTTTCAATTATATACCTATGGATGCCTTTTTTTAAATTTCATTGGTAGTACCATAGCATATCAAATCATCACCAATGTAATATTGAGCGTTACAAAACATATATAAACATAATGAATCTATTTAAAAAATTATTTTATATATTCAAGAAACATGATAGGTAATATCAGTCATCGTATAAATTATTGTTATTATTTTTTAGGTAATACTTATATTATAAAATTTGTAAAATACTGACTCACTAAAACAAATATAATAAAAAATAATAATGGATCTTCAAATGTGAAAATTGATGCAGGAATCTCAAATATTCGGTGACAATCTTACAAAACCATTGAATGAAAATTTATTCATATTTTACATATAAAACATGTGTATAAACCCCAAAATAATGAATCAAATTTCATCAATTTTTTAATAATATATTACTAATATTGGTAAAAATTCTCTTCTATTCAGTCCAGATTAATTGAAAATCATCATTTTGCATATTTATGAAATATTTCTCCACAAAACAGTGCTATTTATTTATATTCACTAATATAGTTATATATTTAAATATTTTAAAATAATGAAAATATATGATATTTATTATATATTTATTATTCAAAAAATATAATATATCCCTAAGAACACTTCCTTAAACATTACATAATCTCAAAAATTCATTTATATCTCACTTATTTACATTCACAATGACCATTTAAGTTTAGAGTTTTATAATTTTCGGACATTATTAATACATAACAACCCATAGGAATACAAATGTGGGTACATTATAAAGAAATATAAATTTTTTCATAATACACTAGTAGAAAACAAAAAAAATAAATAATTTTTATAAAATGTCATCACAACATTCGTCTTAGATTGTATATTTATATTACCCACATTAAAACCATGTGACGAACATTAAAAAACATGGTATTCCCATTAAAATAGTTATAATAGATATAGAAATAGGTGATAAAAAATTATTCCATGAATAATAATAATCTTATGAAATAATTTTCATAAATACATTTCTATCACCTATAAAACATAATGTACTTTGTGAAGCATGAGATCTCTATAATACCTATTAATGATAAATAAATCTATAAAGGTAATAAGGGAAATTACTTACAAAATATTGTAACCATCATGGTACCATTATGATTTGTCACCCTCATGATTATCTATTTGTGTAACCATTGCAGTTAGACTTGGATTAACCCTAAATTATTTTGATACGTAATATTATGATGAATTTTTCATAAAACATTAATGAAATTCATTTTGTTTATTTAGGATGTTCGTGGATAAACACAAAATAATTTCTTTATATAATTTAATATGATTTATATGTATTAATTTTAAAAACATAAAATACGTTATATCATTAACATTATAATATTTTTCAACCATTAAGATTGTATTATAACAATCCATTATGGCCTTGAAAAGAGTTTAAAACACATCATCTACAATGTAATTAATTTTACACATTAGGGATGATGTATTTATTACTAAGAAAAAAAAATGGTAGATTAGAACAAGTATGATGATGAATTTATTCATAAACATTATTAAATTACAATATATATCATATAATGTATTTTCCATGCCTCTTGGATAAGGGGAGGTGATGAAGGTTTTATAAATGATAAATAAATTAAATGAAGATACATGAAAAAGAAAGAGTATTTTTAACACTCAAATTATATTTTTTGAGAACATATTTGACTTATTTGGTTTTGGCCAATTTGGGAGACCAGGAGATCCTGGTTGTGCGGTAGAGGTATGAGATTAGTATCAGATATAATTTGTTAAATTCTCATAGTTTGAATGGTTTTATGTGAATATGGGTGTAGAGTTGTAAATATACTATAAAATTGGTGGGTTTTTTTGATAATTTTATTCATTTATTTATTAATTTGTATCGAGACTATAAATATATGATGAATTATCATAAAATATACAAAAATAATCTTGTTATGGTGGAGATTATTGTAATTACATAATTCATTATGTTAGGAAGAGTTTATTTATCATACATTTTATATATACCGTAAAATAATGTATTTCAATATTCACAAGAATTTCATGTATTTCAAGAAAATCTTATGAATTCCCCCCAACCATTTTATTTTTCAATGTTGAATTCAAAAATTAAAAAAAATTATAAAAATTATTTTCCCAATATTAAATTTCTATTTTTAAATAAAATCACAACTTGTTCTATAACATCATACGAAACAGCTCGAGCTCATCACCTCTTTCAATATAGTGACTCAAAAGGTTCTATCTGTATACAAAATTGAAAAATATTATTAGAATAAAACTACATAATTAAATATGATGATCCCAACATCCCTGGTAATTCATCTAAGAATCACTAATATAGTCTTCGAATGTTCTAATTGTTCTTTCGGTCGATCCACCAGGTTTAGGTTGAAAGGCTATGCTGAAATTTAATATTGGCACTGGCAACTTTTGAATGCCTTCCCAAACAATTTAACTGTAAGAGGGATCATGTTCTATTTTAATGGAATGTGGAACAACATGTATCCTAGTAGTCTAATTGATATATAGTCAAAAAATCAAATCTAAAGACAATGTATATGAAAAAAATAAGTATATTTAGTCAGTATGTCAACAATAATAAAAATCAATTGTTACCTCAAGAACTCATTGTAATACCACCTGGATGACCATGAATATATTTTCCCATTTATAATCTGTAATTGGAAATGGCTGAAGCATCTACTTTGTTAGTTTATTCTCAACATTAACATGTTTACATGTCAAACATTTCATTGTAAAATGTGCAATAACTCTTTTCATTCCATCCCATCAATATTACTCTGAGTGTTCTCCAAACATATCAATTTTACCACGATGATTTGGAAATGTAGATCTATGAGAATCCCATGAGTATTATTTCATCATTTTGTAATCAAATAGAACAGTTAATCTATTCTAAAATCATAAAAAAATTATTTGTGAACATTATATTCTTGAAGCAAACCATTTTCAACAATTATTCCTTTTTCAGAAACTCTCTGTCACGCTTTTATACATGATTAGTTATGTCAGTAGCACATTAAATTTAATAAACCTAAAAATATAAGTTAATTTGTTAGACAAAAAATTACAATCTAATATCCATAAAATCATTAACCAAGGGTTCATGTTCTAAACATAACATGATTTATGATGCATAATGTTTTAGACCCATGGAATCATAAATTTGGTTTTATTTCTCATTATGATAATTTATTGTGAAATAAAAAATCCATGATCAGTTTAAGAAAATATTATACTTCATGTCTAATTCATTCTTAGTGAATATAAACTACATTATTTTATAGTGAGTAACTATTTCAAATTTGGAAACCTGAAAATGTTGCCTCAATATTTTTAATTAAAAAAACCACAAGTGTTACTTTTAAATCATTTAGTCGGTAATTTAACTATTTATGTTTCATCTGACTAATGAATATGATATTACCTCATCATTCCACATCATAAAAAAAACAATTCCATTCCATGAAGCATCATTTTAGATGAATAACTCACCTTTTCTGGTAGGCTTTCCCAAAACTGGAGCATCCACGAATCTATTCTTCAATTCCAACAAACAAAAATCACATTCTTATGTCCAAATAACATAACCCATTTTCTTTATAACATAGATTATTGCCTATATAACCATGAAAATTATTTAACAATCATTCATTAATTACATGTTAATATAGGAAAAATATTAAACTCTATAATATTTCTAGGTCTTCTCCATTCATCAACCACATTGGTTTTGTAGGGATCATCTATTATTCCATCCTTCTTTAAAAATTTCCAAAGAATAGAAATATATTGAAAAAAAAAGTTACATTCACTATTTTTTTGAATAAATTATTTTTTATAGTTTTCAATAAAATATAAATAAATATTTTTCATAATACTTACATGTTATTGAAAATAAAAAAAATATTCTCCATAAAAACAATAACCACCTAATCCAAATATTCAAAAAATATTTTATTCATAAGATCAATGAATATTATAATGGAATTTTTAAAACCAATGATATTAACAAGAACACTGTAATTTACATATCTAGTATGAAAATCTATTTTTGGGATGTCATCCTTATTTACCTTCAACTGATGGTACACATATATAAAGTAAACCTTGAAAAAATACTAATCTTCCAGGAGGAAAACAAATAATTTAATGATATGAAGAAAAATGGCACTTATTGTTTATTGTAATATATTCAAATCATTTTAATCAATACAAATAATAATGGAATCATTTTTTTAAAACAAAACAGGATCACACCATTGTGATGTTCTAGGAACAACAATTCCTTTATCAAGAAATTCATGCATTGTTTTTTTCAATTCTTGATGTTCCAGTGGAGCCATTAAATATGGGGTTTTGAAATTGTCTTATCATTAAGAAAAAATGAAATAGTTAATCCATATATTCAGGAAGGTATAAAACCTTTACAATCATCATGAAAAAAATCTTGGTAATAATTTACCATTGCCAGATA
Organism: Viscum album; assembly: GCA_963277665.1. Lineage (NCBI taxonomy): Eukaryota > Viridiplantae > Streptophyta > Magnoliopsida > Santalales > Viscaceae > Viscum > Viscum album. Next base: position 706,864,386 of record OY728126.1, on the reverse strand, counting down.
AATAATCTAAACAGTTCCTTTATTTTCATCAATATGAGAAATAGAATATTGCTTCTCTATTTTAACATTTTGTAAGCATATGTATATATTATTAAATGTATAAGATAATTATGGTTTAGAAAAAAAATATAATTATAAAAAACATCATTTTTTACACCATATCCCACCTTATCATGATAAATATAAATCAAATCCATAACAAGAATAAAACCAAACTCTATTAAGTGTAAAACTATATTGATTATTGGTAATTTCATTCCACATATAACAATAGTATGATTATATTCATTCATTTTCTCAATATAATTTTCCTATTGGGTTTTAACCATATGATTCGATCTCATTACATATGGTGAAATTTTCAACATACAATAAAAATTCACTGAAATAACGAAATGCGTAGACCATGAATCAAACAATACATTTGAAAGATTTGAGTAAACAAACTTATTACCTGATACCACGTCATTGAATGGTCCAAAATCTTTTGAGAGAGTCAAAAAATAACCACACTAAACAATCATACTTATAATTTTTCTATTTTCCATTATTTGGGTATTTCTTTGGGTAGGTATTCTAAAATGATCCATCTAACCACATTTGAAATGAATTATATTTTGATTATCATAATTGATCATGTATAAATTTTCATTATACTTGTATTCCATATGTCCAATCATATCACATATAAAACACTTCCAATTTCCGTTAATGAAATATCCATGGTGCTTCTTAGTATAGAAACCAAAAACATGAAATGGGACTTTCATACCTTCATATTTCATTGATTGATTATTACACATATATTTCTGTTTGGCCACTTATTTTGATTGTTTTCAATGTAAAAAATGATAATCTTCCAATAGAATATATGACCTCTAAACATAGAGTAAATGTTCTTTATAACATTTGAACTAATGTAAAGATAATACCCTTCAATATATATGCCTCAATCCTGAGTAAAAATAAATATTTTTTCTATCAAGATCATGAATAATATTTGGAGTGTCCCTTTATAATCTGGAGATTTGTTATTCATACACCGCTACTAAATCATCCTATTTGTTTCAATTCATGTAATTGATTTTGAATCAATTACCATAACAAATAATGAAAATATTATTCATGTAATTGATTTTTAAATTTATTCCATTTCAACGCATCAATATCATCACTATCCTTGGTATTTTTTATGAAATACCACCACTTATCTACATCACATTCAAAATGATAAATAGAAAGGGTAATCTATTTATTATCTGAACACCCCATGACATCATATATTTTTTCCTGAGATTTATTCCAAACATTATTCACCATTAGGTCATAAGATAAACTGAATAAAGGAGAGTGTTTCATCATATAATGTTCCACTATCATCATGTTCCTTTACTGTAGTAGTATTTGATCTATTTTAGGGATAACACCAAAATTTATTGAATTCTTTATCAAGTCCATAACCATAAAAATAGTTTAGTTTCCATCCCAACCATTCCATGATGCAGATTCATAATGATATCAACCTCTCTGTTCCTTATATCTTATGTTTCCTTACTTCTTCTACGTAAAACCATTCAAAAATAAAATATTATATGTGATGAAACGTGATAATATAAAAATTAAATATCCTTGTCACGACCCGTCCTCAGGGCCCGTGCCATTACTACACCAAGCCCGCCTTTAATTGGCCATGGGCTGGCGACTAGAACCAAAGGCTTAGAACCCAAAAGATGGGAATACATTGCCTTTATGAAGTATCATACACAACAGAGTACACAAGCGCAGTAAAAACTAAGAAAAACTAAGTACAAGGTAAGTGCTGGAAAAGTAAATGAGCCTGTATACAATCCCAACTGAAAGTACAGTACAACTGACAGGAATGTACAACAACAGTAATAAAAACAGCAACACCGAGTCATCCTCTTGAAGTCCCACCTGAAGGGTGGGTACAGATAGTCTCCTAATCTCCTCAGGTCTGGTCGCCCGCTTCGTGTATGTCCCATCAAGTGGTGCACCTCCGGGTACCTTCCAGCTCTTCAAAAATCCTCCTCGATCAGCGTTGTTCGTCGTCTACAACCAACACTACGTAGTGCGGGCATAGGACGTGCAGGGTTGAGTATACGATACTCAGTAGGGACCCTGAGACCCCCGAAGGTCTCTCAGAATCCACAAAGGATAAACCACAAAGGAAAGATACAATCACGAAGTATCAATAACACTACTTAGGTATATGACCATACATATACCTATGTCATCAGTTACAGTTCGTCTCGATTTCCCAAGCACCACGTAGTCCACAAAGGAATGCACAACCCAACCACACTGGATAGAACAACTCAGTCCACACAGGAAAAACACAACCCAATCCACAAAAGAAAGAATCTAAATCACATCGATGATACGATTGAGAATCACGACTCAGATCACATAGGTATACACATCCTAAGGCGATAAAGATGATCTGATGTATCTACTGATTCATCTAAGCTGTCAGACCCACATAGGATATAATACTAGCTAAGCAGTCGGACCCACAAAGGATACAAGACCGGCTACACTACCAGACGCACACAGGATACAAGTACAGAGGTCAATACTACCGGACCCACATAGGATACAAGAAAAGTAGTCATCGCCGTCAAACCCACGGAGGATTCCAGTATGGTCGTCATCGTTGCTGAACCCACGGAGGATTCAAGTACAGTCGTCCTCGCTGCCAAAGCCACGGAGGATCCAAGTGTCGTCGTCATCATCACATCGCAGCCAGCTCTAGGGTTCCCGCACACAGCACGCTCGATTCTAGGAGGGTCCGTTCCTCATGAAAGAGAGAGTCAATACATCAACTGTCACAAATTCTAGAGTTCATTTATCCCAAAGTTCAGTCTCGTCAAAAGTAACCCAACGCGACAGACGGTGCGTCAATCGGACGCCCGGTCTGAGAGTTATTAGATTTTCCATCCGAGGGGCTCGATTGGTTTTTAAGATAAAACCAACCTGACCATACTCCAGTTGTGTCCAAACCTCAATTGGATTAAACCAACAGGACCGTCTCAATAAAAGTATCCCAATTCAATTGATGGCACATCAATCGAATGTCTGGTCCTTGAGATATAAGCGTTTCCGCTCTAAGGGCCCAGTTAGTTCTGGGTTCGAACCAACCTGGTCATACAAAAACATTACTGAAACCAAGATTTTAATATACCGAAATGACCATCTTGATCCAAGGGTTTGTACACAACTGACGGTGCGTTGATCGGAAGTCCGTAGCACAAGTTAGGGGAAAAAGACTGAAAGCGGTCCGAAGTGGGAGGTCTGGGCCCGACCCGACCCGGCCCAACCCCCTGGGTCGGCCCGAACCGGGTCGCCCGACTAGGGTCCGGGCCCGAACTGGCTGGGAGCGGCTCGAACCGGTCTGTGCGACCTGCCCCGGCCCAGCCGGGGGGTGCGCTGGCTCGGCTAGCGGGCCGAGCAGTGGGGATGCAGTCCCCCCTTTGCTCCGCAGATGCATCGCCTGAAGCTGCCTCTTCCCCGGATCCTACGCGGCCACGGGAGCCGAACCCTCGCTGTCACAGCATCAGCCACGGCAGGCTTCTACTGGCGGCACGCCGGGGCACCGACGCCCGCGCTGCTGGTGATTTCCACGGGCCACCAGAGTCGTTCTTGTGGTCTTTTCTTTCTCTCGTCTGCGGCTGCAGTCATCCTGGGACCCATATATTACAAGGAAGGCCTCCAATCGCCATTTTGGTCCCGTTTCATCGTCTCCAATGATTCCATGCATCAAGAACAAAACAATAGTGGGTTCGTACTTGTTCGTTAGTCCGCACCCACCACGTTAGTGGTTCAAAACCTCTTCAATCAATTATACATCATGATGAGGGTATAATTCACATAAAGAAATATAAACCAAACCCCTACCTCAACGTGGAAGATGATCATCAGCATCGTGGTACACGACGTCGCGGTAGACGGCGTCACGGGGAAAAGGGTTCGTAGGATTTGTTGGAGTGCGCTGAGGAGGAAGTGGTGTCTCAGTTCTTGTCATAGTGAAGATGAAGGGTGGCACATCAATGATCTCTGAGGAACCAGCGTTCTTCTTCATTCTTCATTGGAGGCCAGCGTTCTTCTTCTATCTTCGTTGGAGGCTGGCATTCTTCATCGTTCTTCATCGGAGGCCGGCGTTCTTTTTAGTTCAACGAAGCTCTTCTCCTTAATAAAATAATAGGATCCCCATATTATTTTATTTTACATAAGAAACCCTCCCATAATTAATCCACCACACTAATTAAATTGTGTTGAGATTTAATTAAATAAGGGAGAGGTAAGGTTCCCCAAAATTAAATGTGTTGGAAGTTTAAATAAAAAAGGGGAAAAGAAAGGTTCCTCATTAATTTGTTGGTTGACATAATTTAATTGAGAGGCTGGTATTTAATGGAGGTTTTCCAAATTAAAGAGGGGGTGTTAATGAGTTTAGAAGAAATTAAATAGTGAGGGCTGTGTGGGCCCCACCTCTCTAATACCCACACTTGGGTAGTTATGTGGCTGTGGGACCCACCTTTAACTACCCATTGGAGGGAAAAACCACCTTTCAAAATAAAAAATTTTACGACAATTTTTATTTATTTCTTGAATAATCCCCCAAAAATTATCTTCTCCTCTTTTTTGAACGCAACTACGGTAAGTGTTCCCCTTAAGAAATTACCGGCACTGCGAGTTCATTGGTGCCCTAGGATTTTAATTCCAAGCACCAGTTCAGAATTTAGAAAGATCCGCTCGTTCGTTCGCTGAACGTACCCGATATAAACTTTGAAAATTGATTCCCGGCACACCGGGCCTCAGAATCAACCACCGTCAAGAGCCACAGACTCGTAAAATTCCAAAGTATTTAAAGAAAAAAAATTTCCTTGAAATTTTTGGGTCTTTACATTACTCCCACCTCAGGGTGTTATGTCCCCATAAAGCTACAACATAAACTAGGGGAAAAAATGAGGGCAGTGAGCACGCATCTAAGCCTCCCTCTCCCATGTGCTCTCCTTAAGGTTCTCATGCTGCCAACGAATGCACACCAAAGGAATCGACTGTCCATGGAGGACCCGCTCCTCTCAATCCTCGATCTCCATTGGGAACTCCGCGAAAGTTGCCCCGTCATCGATGTCCAGCTCCCCGTGGTCGATGATATGCATCAGGTTGTTCACGTATCTCATCAACTAAGAAACGTGGAAGACGTCGTGCTCCCAGTGCAACTAAGGTAGAAGGGCCAGGCAGTAAGCCTCCTCACCTACCCTGCTGAGGACCTAAAAAGGACCGATGAAGTGTGTTTATAATTTTCATCCACGGCCAAATCTCCATAATCCACGTCGAGGTGAGACCCGTAAGAAAACGTGGTCTCCATCCTCGAACTCCAGTGGTCTCTGCCTCCTATCAGCATAGGACTTCAGTCGACTTTATGTAGTCCTCATCTGCTCCTGGATAACCTGCTGCATCTATTTGACCACACGAAGGGTTTCCCATTCTTCGTCAGAGCTGTAAGCAGCGCTGAAACTCTGGAGAAGTCTGTCACAAATCTCCGATAGTTCCCAGCCTGACCTAGGAAATTCTGTACCTCCATCTCTCTCCTAGGTGGATCCCAAGCAAGTACCGCCTCAACCTTCGTGGGATCCGCTAAAATTCCCTCCTCTCAGATGACGTGCCACTAGAAGTGAACCTCTCGAAGCCAGAACTGGCACGTTGAGAGATTACCATAATGTTGGTTTTCTCGGAGTGTATCAAGTTCAATCCATAGGTGGTAGGCGTGATCCTCCTCGGTCGTCGAGTAAATCAGTATGTCGTCAATGAAGACTACGACAAACCGATCAAGGTAAGGCTGGAAGATCCTGTTCATGAGGCTCATATGAACCCACACGAATATAAAGTTGGTTCAATATAATATCCAATGAGCACTAGTCACGAGAATAACCCTAGGCACTAGTTAGTTGTGAGCCCCAGGTACCTCGTATCTCGGGGAAAGTAACCATAATAAATATCTGTTCTCGTGCACGAGCCACTAGTAGGGAACATACCAATAACCTAGTGGTCCCCAATCATCATCATAATCATAGTTTAGTTAGTGTTGTCATCGTCAAACTTGCTACGTGAAACAGAGGCCAACACCCATATAATCACTAGCATACTAGTACACGTCCACCCACCTAGATACCCGGGAATCCCTTTAGTACTCAATCAAGTTACACATATTATCAAATACACATTTCAAATCCAAATTTTATTCCAAAACCATAAAAACACAAACATCCCATAATCTTTCTTCACATTTCTACCACTAATCAACAAACCGCTAAATATTTTGGTAAAACAATTTCATGAAGTGTATTGAGGCTTTGCACATAAAACTCTTTCAGAAACAGTCTTTAAATTATAAAAACACATAAAAACAAAACCAAATAATATTTTTCATCCCAATAAACATTTAATAAAATCATTTAATGGGCCATAAAACAATCCCAATTGCACAACTTGTTATATACAAGTAAAACATTCCTTCATTTCTAGGAAATGCCAAACGGGCCTTTAAACATTTTCTCAAAACTAACCTTTGACGAAGGTATGCATTTTAATTTTATTAAGGATTTGTATAAACACCATTTACAGTAGAAAACCACATTCATAAATCTCTTATAATACTGAGGTTACATATTCAAAACACAACCATTTTCATAAAGATGTGAAACGGTCTATTTTTGGGCAACTCGGGCCAAAATATGTTGTAAATCAAAACCCACTTGTTTGTAAAAACAAATAAAAATTGGAAATCCATATAAGTACCCAAAAATACCATTTATCATTCTTCCAATTCCTTTATTAATCAAGACAAATAACTTTTAAATCACACATCACACATAAAATCCAACCGGGGAATTTACCAAACACATGACATACCCTTTTAAAAAAAGCAATTTATTTTAAGTACATGAAAAGGAATAAAAAACCAATTGAATGCCATATTTTCATTCAAGATACTGTAACATGTTAAAAATACCATAAACCAGATTATAAACCTCAAAAATATTTTCAAAAGATAAAAGAACATTTAAACAAACACTTGTTGAGCAGTTTCATGACAAAACAACACTACCTTTCACAAAACAATGATTAAACAACCACATTGGACACCAAGAAAATTATCCAAAGGCTTAAAAACAATAATGAACATTTATATAAGTTTAGGAAAATATTAAAATGATGAAACTTTAATGATAAAGGTATGTGCAAGGGATATCCAACCTCAAATCTTTGGCGTAATTTAAACGCACACCCGAAATCACCCGCCGCGGGTTTATAAACCCTAAAAATATAAATAACAGACCTAAAAAAACAGAAAAACCATCCAAAAAACATGTTATTACAAAACCCTAGGTCGATCAATACTAGGGGACAATATAAATCAAAGAAATAATGAAAGGAGGGGGAAGAGGAAGGAGAAAGGAGAAGGAATATCACCTTTCACCCTAGAAAACTCTTCATCTTCCATTAGATCAGAAACCCTAGAGAGAAAGGAATGGCTTTAAAATTCTTGGAGAGACTACTAAGGTCGGGACTAACCAGGGAAAGAAAATTGGTGGCCAAAAAAGTACGAATTGATTTATTTATGAATGATACAATTTACCTTGTCAATTCTGGACGATTTGAGGTATCCTAATAATTTTCGCCCTAATCCGAGACCCATATGAGCTCCATATAGGTACAATAGATTATGAGGGTTAGGATAGGGTTATTGGATTCTAGGGGGAGGTGGAATCACCGAAAAATATTAAAAAATGAAAAATATATAAATGGAACGAATTTGTTTTTTAAAACTGTAAATGGGCCCATGGGCTGGCCCAATGCCTAAATAAGTAACCCAAATTCACCCTGCTTATGAATTTATAATGGGTCCAAAAGGATAAATAAGTTTTAATATATCAGTATAGGACAAGTGGGAAGTTGAATGGGTGAAAAAGGATGAAAAATAAAAGATTTATAAAAGAAACAAATTCGGTTTTTAAAACTGGGAATGGGCTCAAGGTTGGCCCAAATCATGAAGTAACCACCCTTTCTTCAAAAACTACTAAACAAACAATGGGGATCCCAAATTAGGGTGGTTAGAAATATATGAAACATCAAAACTCAGGATTTATCTCACCAAGTACCCATGAAAAGGATCAGTATTTCCAATGGACCGGATCAATACAAAGACAAAAAAACCGTGTGTGACAATTCTCCCCACCATTAAAGCTTTCCTCCCCCAGAAAGCCATAACACTTTCCTGCTGAAAAAAACAACACCTAAGGATTCCATAAAAACATAATCCATCCTATAAAGATAATTAAATATCAATCACCAACAATTCAACTTAATAATCTTTCCCACACAAAACACAACTCACAACCACGTCTGGAGAATCAACGGAAAGATGAAGCCACCACCTCCACAACCAAGCCCAGAACCCGATTATTGAGCCTCCTCTCAATGAACCCAACCATCACCCAAACCAAAGAGAACTCACAAAAACCCAATATTCCAAGGGAGTCCAGAATTGACTCCCCACCATTAATAATCAACTAGCACTAGAAATGTTCTTAGGATGAAAATCCAGGAGACCCATGGTGGGTCTCCCCACCATTAGAAACCAACTAGCAACAAACAGACAAGAATTCAACATAAGATAGAATTGGGCCTCACTCACACAATCCAAAAAAACCCTCCAAAAAACATACTATACCAAGTTAACAGGGTTAAAACATGAACATATTAACCACCCACTCCCGAACGGAGGGGACAAGAACTTGACCGACACATTCAGCACAGTTCTGGACCCCCGCCACTTGGGGATGGGAGGGAAGGGGACCCAATAATTTGGCCACTGAAACCACAAAAGAAACAATGTAAATACCCAATACTCTCCACCTATGAATAGGTAACACCAAAAATGCACCTGATTTTTTATAGGCAGACCAAACAGGGACATTGATTGAAAACCTGTATCCATGAAGGAATAACCATAGACACTGTGTGAGGGGTTAAGTCCACCATGCTTGTTGCGAAAAAGGGAAATTCACAGAAATGAGGAACCAAAAAATTGAAATAGAAACTAACATACCAAAACAGAGTTGTAAGGATCCTAATCGAGCACTCCACATCTCTGTCGATTTCCTGACTGCGTGAAAAGCTTCACTCTGAGGTATATGGCTGGAGCACTGATTCTTGAAGCATTCGCTGCACCGCAGTCAGGTGATAAGGATCACACCAATAAAAAAACCTCACTTTATCACCAAAAAAACTATATCTAAATAAGAACTCATAGATACATATCCAAATTCTATCTCACTCCAAATGAGGGGCAGAATGGACAAGGAATACGACAAAACACATTAACATCACCAAACACAACTACTCTGTCCAAAATAATTATCACGACCTAAAAGCACTTTTAATAGATCCCAAACAAATCTTTATTCCAACAAACAGGTTGAGGCATCATCAAAAGATGTGGATTTAAATTTTGAAATGAATCCCTAGGTTGATCAGCAGGAACGATTTCTAATGGAGAACTATCCATGGCCACATCACAATATCAAACACATCTTTAGAAACCCAATGAAAATTACTCCAAAACCGAGCCACCAACAATATCTCATCTCTAGATAGAGCAAGAGTATGAACTCAAGATCACATGGAATCTAACCAAATAAACAAATATTATAAGTCATAGAAAAATCATGCCACATAACCATTGGTTTTAAAAAAAAGGCAACAATTTTGAGCTCAAAACAATTTTGAAAAAACAAACTAACTTGGTGGGTTTCCACATTCACCAATGGTGTTTCATCAAGTATCACCCACATTCACATTTCTATGCCACCCTAGGAACCCAACCACCATACCATATAGGCCATCCTTCCAGATATAAATAAAACCATGCATATGATAACCCACGAAAACACCAAAGTCTAAAACAAAACAACATCATTCCAAAAAAAATTACCTTCATAAGGAACACCAACCACCAAGTCAAAAAACCTTTTCATATTTCATAAATAAAACCAAAATTAATTAAGAACCATTTTCTTAAAAACCTAACCCTTTTCATTTTTAAAGACATTTTTAATAACCAAGCCACTGCAAACAACCCCTTCCCATTTTTTTAAAAAAAATCAGCAAGGTATATTTTCATAATCCGAGGTCCGTTGAGACCAATACCCTTTCTTGGAAAACACCAACTGATCAAAACCAATTTCCAAAACCAATTTATCTGATTCAAAAACATTTTGACATACCAAAATACCCCACTTAAAACAATGATTCAGAATCACCTTATAATTATTCAAAATTTCAAAACAATTTATTTCAACAAACCACAAGTTTAGATTATGGATAATCCAATCCCTTTAAATCATTTCCACTTCCCTCCATTTTTTTACAAAACACAACCTTCCAAAACCATTCTTATATTTAATTTTTGAAAACCCCATTTTTCACTTTTCAAAATCTAATCCTTCCTTTAAAACCCATTTTCACAATTCTCACACAAGGATTTTAAAAACTAAAATTCATAATTCAAGAAAGGTTCAAGAGACCCAAAAATAGGAACTAGTGTCAGTGGGTGACTTGACCATATGGTTGTCGGCCATATTCCAAACACAACACCAACACAGAGAGACTTATTAGGACCATTCCCCAGCTCCACATGGCTTTCTAGGCCCTACGAGCTCACGGAGGCCATTAGTCAGACTCCCCTTGTCATATCCCAACACCAAAAAAATCAACCAGAACAAAGGGCACTAATAAAACTGGACCTCCCATAGAAAGCTGAGGATTAGAAAAAGAAAGAGTTTGCGATGATCTTCTTGCACTTACCCCACAATTACCAAAAATCTTACTCCATCTACCTTGACATCCCAAAAATAACAAGGGCACTCTAAAAAGAAAGGTCTGCTACGAGCCAACCTCCCTCTCATACCTTTTTGTCACGAACCAGCCCGAGTCGACCCTGAACCGGTCACCTAGGCCAGCCCGCGACAAGTCTCGATAGGCGTTCCCGATCCTCCCGGGATGGTGACAAGCACCAAGGTTATCAATAGAGTACACAAGGGAATGATTTTGCCCATATATAAACATTGAAACAAACAGCAGAAATAAACGGACAACCCAAAATGAATTTATATAAAAATTGAACTAAATATTATTTGTACAAGATACTAAAAGTAGAAAAAAACCAACAACTCAACTGAACAATCCCGATGAAAAACTAAATCCATGTGACACTTCTGGTCACTCTCCAACACAATTATCAAATGTCTCCCAGGGTGATTGACCTAATGATGAAACCTGCACAAGGGCTAAAAAAAGAAGACTATATGTGTGAGTATTAAAACTCAGTAGGGTAGCCCGATATTATATTCCCAATGCACATTCCTTTAAAATAAAATAAACATCAATTTATAGTTTTAAATTAAAGATATGAAAGTATGGTTTTCAAATGAGGTTCCATGCTATAATAATTATTAGACAAAAACATGCATGTTTAATAAACAAAAATGCAAGTAACAATTCTTTTCAAAGAGGTGAGACTTCAAAATGAAAATAGTTTTCAAGAGGGCTGATTTAAAGAATTTTAACTTTCAAATAAATAACACATACTACTGAATTTACCAACCAAACACACCGTATGCCAACGGTGGGTACAAAATAGCCAATGAGCACTAGTCACAGAAATACCCCTCAGCACTAGTTAGTTGTGAGCCCCAGGTACCTCGTATCTCGGTGAAAGTAACCATAATAAATATATGTTCTCATGCACAAGCCACTAGTAGGGAGCATACCCATAACCTAGTGGTACCCAATCATAATCATCATCATAGTTTATTTAGTTTTGTCATCGTCAAACATGCTACGTGAAACAGAGGCCAACCCCCACAGAATCACTAGCATACTAGTACACGTCCGCCCACCTAGATACCCGGGATTCCCTTTAGTGCTCAATCAAGTTACACGTATTATCAAATACACATTTCACATCTAAATTCAATTCCAAAACCATAAAAACACAAACATCCCATAATCTTTCTTTACATTTCTTACACTAATCAACATACCGCTAAATATTTTGGTAAAACAATTTCATGAAGTGTATTGAGGCTTTTCACATAAAACTCTTTCAAAAACACTCTTTCAATTATAAAAACACATAAAAACCAAACCAAATCATTTTTTTAATCCCAATAAAGATTTAATAAAATAATTTAATGGACCATAAAACAATCCCAATTGCACAACTTGTTATATACAAGTAAAACACTCCTTCATTTCTAGGAAATGCCAAACGAGCCTTTAAACATTTTCTCAAAACTAACCTTTGACGAAGGTATGCATTTTAATTTTATTAAGTATCTGTATAAACACCATTTACAGTAGTAAAACACATTTATAAATATGTTATAATACTCAGGGTACATATTCAAAACACAACCATTTTCATAAAGATGTGAAACGGTCCATTTTTGGGAAACTCGGGCCAAAAATATGTTGTAAATCAAAACCCACTTGTTTGTAAAAACAAATCCAAATTGGAAATCCATATAATTACCCAAAAATACCATTTATCATTCATCCAATTCATTTATAAATCCAAACAAATAACTTTTCAATCACACATCACACATAAAAGTCAACCAGGCAATTTACCGAACACATGACATGCCCTTTTTAAACAACACAGTTTATTTTAAGTACTTGATAAGGAATAAAACACCAATTGACTTCCATATTTTCATTAAAGATACTGTAACATGTTATAATACCATAAAACAGATTATAAACCTCACAAAATATTTGCAAAAGATAACGGAACATTTAAACAAACACTTGTTGAGCACTTTCATGACAAAACAACACTACCTTTCACAAAACAATGATTAAAAACCACGTTGGACACCAAGAAAATTATCCAAAGGCTTAAAAACAATAATGAACATTTATATAAGTTTATTAAAATATTAAAATGATGAAACTTGAATGATAAAGGCATGTTCAAGGGATATATTACATCAAATCATTGGCGTAATTGAAACGCACACCCGAAATCACCCACCGCGGGTTTATAAACCCGAAAACTATAAACACCAGACCTAAACAAACAGAAAACCCATCAAAAAAACATGTTATAACAAAAACCTAGGTCGATCAATACTAGGGGACAATATTAATCAAATAAATAATGAAAGGAGGGGGAAGATGAAGGATAAAGGAGAAGGAATCTCACCATTCACCCTAGAAAACTCTTCGTCTTCCATTAGATCTGCAACACTAGAGAGAAATGAATGACTTGAAAATTCTAGGAGAGACGCCTATGGTATGGAAGAACCCGGTAATGAGAATTGGTGGCCAAACGAGTACGAATTGATTGATTTATGAAGATACAATTTACCATGTCAATTCTGGATGATTTGAGGTATCCTAAGAATTGTCCCCATACTCCGAGACCATATGAGCTCCAAAAAGGTAAAATAGATTATGAGGGTTAGTATAGGGTTATCGGATTCTAGGGGGAGGTGGAATCACCAAAAAATATTAAAAAATGAAAAAGATATAAATGAAACAAATTTGTTTTTTAATACAGGAAATGGGCCCATGGGCTGGCCCAATACCTAAATAAGTAACCCAAATTCACCCTGCTTATTAATTTCTAATGGGACCAAAAGGATAAATAAGTTTTAATATATCAGTATAGGACAAGTGGGAAGTTGAATGGGTGAAAAATGATTAAAAACAAAAGAGTTATAAAAGAAACAAATTCAGTTTTTAAAACTGTGAATGGGCTCACAGTTGGCCCAAATCATGAATTAACCACCCTTTCTTCAAAAACTACTGAACAAACAATGGAGATCCCAAATTAGGGTGGTTAGACATATATGAAACTTCATAACTCAGGATTCATCTCAAAAATTACCCATGAAAAGGATCAGTATTTCCAATGGACTAGATCAATACAATGACAAAAAAAACCGTGTGTGACATGGATTCATCCATTTTCAATCTGGGATATCATTTTATTGGAAATTCAACTCATATGAGACTGATTTATACAAGAATATGAAATTCATCCATAATTATGTCTATGATGAATTCAAATAAGGTATCATTTATAATATCTATATATGGATTAGTTTTTGTTACCATAAAAATCATTGTGCACACAAAGGTTAAATAATAGTTTAATACTTTATATATAAATTAAAAAAATTCCTCCTCCATGTTTATGTTTGAGACCTTTTATTTTAAATATTCCATATCAAAATTGATTGTGTCTTGATTTATATTATCACAAGATAAATAGTGATATATTAATATCCAATCATTATTTTAGCCATAATATAAAATTAAATATTTCCTCTACCAGTATAAGGGTTAGAACTATATAGGGAATTTTCATTATTAAGAATTTTTTTTTCATGGTACCTATTATGATAGTATATGTAAAAAATAATGGATATAAAATATTACTTCCAAGTATATGATAAAATAAAAAAGGATAATAAAATTCCCCCTCATATCATAGGATCCAAACCAATGAAGGGGAATTCCTATAGAAATATTTTATTCATGATTAATGTTACCTAAAGAATCATAGTTAAACAAAGATCAACAATTTTTGGATCATATATAACTATTCAACATAACCATCCATGAAATTCCATGAGAGTTATATTGTTATAGTGGATCCATCACATTGAAAAATGAAAATAGCACTTCGTATTCTATGTCAGAGTCTCTCAATATGTTTTATGAACTGCTATGTTGACTCTTGTTCTACACAAATATCAAGAATCATTTTATTTTAGGGAGGTGGTGTTGTGGTCCTGACATCATTATATTATTACAGAATTTATTATATCTTTAATAGTAGGAATGATATTGTTAGGAAATATTTTCTGATCCTCCTTCACATTTATGACGTGTTCAGAGAAATCCACAGATGAATGGGAGTATATTCCCATGTTGGTTTTCTATTATGAATATATTAATTCTACATTCCACCATTTCATTTGACTATGTATTGGAAATTATTTTTTGTGGGGTATGATATGTGAGTCTGCCCCAGATTTTCATCTAGGATACACCAGATGTTTTCCCCATGTTTCTCCGTATAGGACTCGATGGATTCATTATTGTGAGATGAAATTTTCATCTACAAATTTGTTTCCATCATATATGTTTGGTTTGTTTGATATAAATTCACATCATTTTTTATTTTCATTGTTTATATAGTATTTTTATAATAGGATGGTTTTTAATTCTATGAATTTTTCTCAACATGTTTTTGGTTTCCATATTATTTGAATTTGTTGATTCATATGCGTTTATAGGAATAGTTTCTTCTTTTTGTTTTCATCAATACTTGTTTGATGGTATTTTTATATATTGACAATATTTTTTGCTTCTTATACCCAGTTTCATACCTATTTTGATGACATGATTCATATGAATCAGTAGATATATGCATCAATCAAAATTTATATACACCGTTTGGCCGATGAGCAAGGCGTTAAGTAGAATGGATTTTATCATTCTTGTAATGTTTCATTGAATTTCACTAATTGGTTTAAAAATAGGGTGTGGCGATATATATTATCTGTTATTATGACAATTTATTTGAATGGTCATATTCTTATATATGAATAAGGGTGCTGGATTGTTCCTGATTTTCTATTAATCACTTTGTATGGGTCTCCTTGGAGATCATGGTTTCATTGAATTCTATGGGGGTGCACATGGTGGTATTCTATTAATGGGGAAGAAATTGGGCCAAACGACTTTTGTAGTGATGATTTTGGATGCAAGTCCTTATGAGGAACCCATGTGTTTCTAGGAAGATGGTATTGGTGATAATTTTATCATCCTCCCTATGGTATGAAAGAATGTTATTCTCATGTTCATCATATAGGATATCAAAAAATTTGTACATGGCTATTATTGATTTCTAGTCATGGAATATCGCATGTCATTGGGAGGGCATTTGGAGGGAAATTAATGATGGGGTTCCTTTCTTACTGCATCCTGGATGGCAAGACTTCCCTTATGGTGATACTACCTAACTAGTGCAATAAAAAATAGCATTTATGATTTTTTATGGGGGATGTGGTCCTTTTTTTGGTTAAGGACCGACCTATGTATGGGTTGACACATGTGTTCTTGAAAACTGGTCATATCCTATTGGATTGATGTGAGATTTTAGGAGCTAAAAATATATATGTTCTAGATACTGAGATGAAAACCTCTTTAATGAAACATATCATTTCTACATGCCTGATTGATCGAATCACTTGTCTCTGTTTAATTTTAGATGTTAAAGGGGCCTAAAATGGGGGTGGGGTAATACTATCACCTTGATTAAGGATTTACATTGTATAAGGACCTGACCATAAGCAATACATAATCTTGAATTAAATGAAAAATTCACATTGAGGATCATTTAATGTTTATTATTTTAGAGAATTTGTCCATAACTATTACATTACATCTCAAAAATTACAAGGTAGAAGCTTCTACTAAATTTTCATTTTTCACATAAAATAAAAACTCTTGAAAAAGATTCATGTCTAGTACCATGTTCTAGACCGAATGAATTTTCCTTGATCTCATCCTTAACCCTATTTATCTTTAGGTCCTATGTATACATTTCAAAACATAGGATGAGCATAAAAAGCTCAGTAAGGGATATAAAAAAAGAAAGAAAATATTACTTCATCATTGGATACATAATGTAACCTCTTTAACATACCTCATGAAATCATTATATTTATAAATAACACATATAAAACAAAAATAAAAAATTTAACATGTGGCATCTGTATCATACTTACATTGAAACAATCATGGCTACATAGTGATTTACATTTTAAATACCCATCACAGTATATTTCCTAAATCTCTTAGGAGAAACATTCATGTTTACCTCTGTCATATTACACAAGGCATTGGAGGGCTATCTCAAGCTATCTGACCATATTTTTATCATGTAACCACTCGTATACGTAACAATGCCCAAGAACCATTACATATTCATTACACATAAAAAACTATAAAGGAAAGATAACATTTCCACATTTCAATCACAATATATCATTTAAATATATTAAAATAATCAATCCACTATAAAAAACATTTTTAATAAATGTATATATAAAAATAGTAAATGGTATTTACATTCCTTTTAAAACATTCAAGCTAGTTAAGGAAGCCAAACATCTAAAAATACTTGCAGTGGTGGAAAGGTCATTGTCACTGCTTAAGTTAAAAAGAAACATTATTTTTTGTTTTTAGTAAAAACCTTTGTAGAAACATACTCCCATTGAATAAAATAAAAATTCAAAGGAATTTATATACCATATAAATGATAGTCATTTATTAAAACCAAATATTCCTCTATGAATGGAGATTGAGACGAAGTCCCTTACCATGTGTCCAACTTGACCTATTCGTTCTTTAATATCATAAATAATAAATTGATGTTAATTTATACTTTATTAAGAACTATTTTCAAGTTTATTATTCCTTTTATATAACTTATTACCATGTTATAAACATTAGTTAATCATATATGTTAATAGTGGTCGTTTTTTCGATATTTGGTACATGAGTCAAAAATGGACATCTTATAATTACAAGTGATTCCTGTGGTCAAAATTTAATAATATCCAGAATCATTTTCATTATTTAGATATCATATATATAATTTATATATAGTATATATATTTAATTATAATAATACATAACCTTTGGAGGTAAGAAAAGAAATGCACCATTCATGGAGACAATAAGTCGCACGTACGCATGAACTGTACTTTCATTTATATTTCTTATATTAATGGGTTTAAAAAATGATACATTTGTATATTATAATTCCAGTACAATATCATATCATTTAATTCATCCTTTTTACATTCCACATATGACATTAATGAGTCATATCACCTTTAGGGGGCGGTAGTCCGCACTTCCTCAAATTAAATTATCGTGTTTACCCACAATGGAAACCATAAAGGAATGATATAAATGAAAAATACATATGCATAAAATATAAATAAACCTAATATATATCATATAAATATTTGGAATCATCTCAATATCCACCATGATAGGTGGTAGGAGATTATTGAACAATCATCATTTTGTGAGGCGTTAGTTTTCAATCCACAGAAACTGTATGTTCTTTACCCATTAGATGGAGGTTTCTGAAAGTGTAGTTAAAATAATTATCATAAAAACATTCTAGTATATTTAAAATAATGGTTATGTTATAAAATATAGTAATAAAAAGAATTTAGGGGTTTGATATGTAAAATAAAAGAAAAGAATTTAAGTGAAACTATTACCTTTAATTCGGATAAATCCATTTGGTTTGCAACAAAAGGGTTTCTTGATGTGCCTTATTCTTATTATAACAATTATAGGTGGAATAGAGGAATAATTAGAGATTATTTGGGTTGGGGTTTGACGATCCAAGGGGCTTGATAAATTTCAGGAATGGGTTAGTGGTGAGGGATTTTCATAAGGGGGAGGAGGGGATCTTTAGGAATGTCTAAATATATTATTTTATTATATAATTATTTTCAGTTTATAAAGGTCCAAAACATATTAAAAACTATGGTAATATGACTCATGGTCGAAATAAAATAATCCAATAATAATTGGATCGGTTTTTTAAATTTTTATGAATCTCAATAAAATTGTTTATTTAAATCATTTATTAATGAGGTAAACACTGTATCATTTTTGCGTCATAATAAATTTTATTTATTTGATGTCGAAAATTATTAAAAAATAAAATGATGTAGTAAATAATTTTTGATTTCCAATGAATATTAATATTCTAAAATATAACTTATATATCCCCTTGTGAAAATTAATTTAGAAAAAGAGATTTGTTTATATCATTTTTGTCTTTACTTAAATTTAATTAATATAATGTGTCATTATCTCTCTTAACTGGCACCATGGGTTCCCGAAATCAACCCAAGGATGCACATGGTCGGATATGTATCATAAAATAGGATTATGAAACATTTTAGAGTAATTTAATGTTATTATTTTATTATTTGTTTACCCTTATTTATCGGATTTTCCCTTTAACTGTGGTAAGTAAAAATTTTCCTATTGTAAAAATTTGAAATGTTTAAAAATAAAAGAAACTTATTTACACAATTTGGACCTACTGATTCCAAATATGACATCCATTTTTCTAAATTCAAAACACAGAAGTGGCAGAAATTAATTTAAAATTAATTCTCGTTGTCAAAACAAAAAACATGTTTTCTAAGAAATAATAACTATCAAAAGATGAACACTTGTTTATGTCCAATTTCATTGTAAAATTACATCCAGTTACCAATATTGGAATAAATATTAATAATATAATATAATTACAAATTAAAACCAATTAATAATATAATCCAACAATATAAATAAATCATACTAAAAGGAAATTTTTAATTAAAATACTGTATTTTCCATTATTCATCAGAAATTGAATTTTTTCCGAATAATATCAAAATATTACCCAAATTGAATATTGATGTCCTGATTCTAAATAAAGTTTTTATTTTATCAAAAATAGCATCTGAAAGTGATCTAATATATATTTAATAAGGGTTCTACATCAAAAGGCGGTAAATAAACCTTTTAAATTAAATTATGCTTAAAATTAGATTCATTCAAATTTTAAGCCTCTATCCTATATTGGACAAATGTAAAAACATTTAACAAAAATGTATAATAATATTTTAGTATGTTTTTTTCATTCCTACAAATATAACAGATAATAATTAACAACCATTTAAAATAATTATATTATATTATTATTTGGGACGTATGATTTCAATGAATCCCATTGTTGCGTATTGGGTACGTATTCAAACATAGAAACCCCTTTAATGTAAAATTGAAATTTAATTAACAAAATATTAATTAAAAAAATTTATTATTTCATTATTTACCTAGGATTTTACATCCTTTCCCTTTTAGAAATTTCATCTTCATAATTTCAATCACTTATTAAATAAATGACTATATATATCCATCATAGTATTTTTCAGATTCCCACGTTACCTCTTAAACCATATTGTTTTTCGACAAAAACTTTACCTGGTGGATAACCTTATTCTGCAACCCTTGTTCTCTTTGGTCAAAAATTTGGACAGGTTGTTTTTCATTAGAGATATTCTCTTCCAACTGAACTACCTCTGGACATAAAACATGATATGGATTTGGCATATACTTTCTCAACATTGAAACTTGAAAAAAAAATTTGTACATGGGATAAACATGAAGTTAAAGCCACTCTGTAAGCAACTGATCCAAAATTATCTTCAATTTCATATGGTATAATGATCCTCGGACTCTACATTCCTTTCTTAAAAAAACACATCACACATTTACATGGAGAAAAATTGAGAAATACATGATCACCTACCTCAAAAGAAAGATCCTTCCTCCATTTATCCACATGATTTTTCTGCTGGCTCTGAGATGTTCTCATGTTCTTCTAAATCAATTGAACCTTTTCTTCCATCTCTTCTACCAATTCTGGACCCATCAACTTCCTTTCTCCCACTTCATCCCCAACAGATGGAGTTCGACACTACTTCCCACATAATGTCTCAAATGGAGCCATCGGTATATGAGAATGAAAACTTTTATTATAAGAAAATTAAACCAAAGAAATATGTTCATCGCAATATACCTGGTAATACATTGAACAAGAAGGTCACATATCCTCAAAGGTTTGAATTGGTCAATCTAATATCCCATCTGATTGTAGATCAAAAGCTGTACTAAAATTTAGTGCAGTACCCAACGACTTCTGAAGGCCTTTCCAAAAGTTAGAAGTAAACTTGGGATCATGATCAGATACAATAGATAGGAGAAGATCATGAAACTGAACAATCTCTTTAAAATAAAACTGAGAAAGTAGATCTAGAGACAAAGCGTCTTGAATTGGAAAAAAATGAGTAAATTTAGTGAATCGATAAACAATAACCTTGATTGCATTATTACCTAGAGATGTCATCGGTAATCCAAGAATGAAGTCTATGTTTATGTTCTACCATTTCCACACTATCACCAGTAATGACTGAAGCATCTATTTTGGTAACACCTGCTCTGCTTTAAACTAATGACATGTCAAACATTTTAAAGTAAAATTATTAATAGCTCTTTTCATTACATTCCACCAGTAATACTCCTGAAGATCATTGTACATCATTGTATTTCTAGGATGAAATGAAAACTCAGAATTATGAGAATCACATAATAACACTTTCCTCATTTGTGAATCCCAAGGCATGCATAATCTCTTTCCAAACCTCAAAACACAATCATTATCCACGTTATGTTCAAGAAAATATGCCTTTTAAAACAACCCTACCGTTTTCTACAAATCACTATCTTCCTTCTGTGCTTGCTTTATTCTATTTGATAATGATGATTTTACAAACAGATAAATAAAAACAGAATAATTTATTTCACCAACAACTTATATGCCAATTTTTATCAAATTAAAAACCAAATTATCTTGTTCCAAACATTGTATGGTTAATGAAGCATTAATTTTTGGACTCAAAGAATATTTCTCTTTATTTTATTTTTCCGGATGGTAAAGGTTCATGCAATCATAATACTTGATTAATCACAACCATATCCTCTCTCTCATGTTAAATTATTTCTGAGTGAATATATACTTTAAACTTTTGTGGTCATTATATATTACACATTTCTTCCATACAAATGATGCTTCAAAATCATTAAAGCAAAAACAACAGTAGATAATTCCAAATCATGTGTAGGGTAATTTAACTCATGTGGTATCAACTAATGTGAATCATAAACAATTTCCCGATCATTATACATAAGGACACATCCAAGTCCATTCAGCGAAGCATTAATGTAAATAAAAAACTCACCATTTCTATAAGGTACTGCCAAAACTAGAGAATTTACCAATCTTATTTTCAATCCCTGAAAACAATAATCACATTCTTTTATCCAAAAGAACTTAACATCTTTTCGAGTTAACATAGTTACTGGACTTGATAACCGTGCAAATTTATCAATATACCTCTGGTAATAACATGCCAAACCAATAAAAAAACGGATCTCGGTTATATTTTTGGTTGTTGGAAATTATTCAAAAACTTTTGTTTTAGCAGGATCATGAGTTATTCCTTTTTTAGAAAGAATGTGACCAATGATCGAAATTTTTTGTAACCAAAACTCACACTTTCTAAATTTCCCAAATATTTTCATTTCATTTATGGTTTGCAAGAAAACACATAAATGACTATCTTTCTCGTATTTAAATTTTAAAAAATCCAAAATATCATCAATGAACACAACCAAAAACTTAGGCATGAACTCATAGAATTTTTTTTTCATAAGATCCATGAATACAATAGGTGTATTTTTTAATCAAAAAGGCATAACTATAAAATCATAGTGGCCATATCTAGTATGAAATACGGCCTTCAAAATGTTTATTTCCTTTACTTTCAACTAATGGTACCACGACCTCAAATCAATCATTGAAAAATACAGAGCTCCCTAGAGCTGATCAAACAAATCATCGATATGAGGAAAATGATACTTGCTCTTAATATTTAAGTTATTTAATTATCTATAATAAATGAAAAGTTTCATTGAAAAATATTTCTTCTTAAAAAACAAGATAGGAGCACCCCATGGTGATGTGTTAGGTCAAACGAAACCTTTATCCAATAACTCCTGCAATTTATTCTTTAACTCTAAATGTTCAATTTGAGCCATTTGATAAGGGGGTTTTGAAATTGTCTAAGAATGAAGAACTAATCAGCAGTAAATTCAACATCCCTATCAGGTATAATACCAAGAAACTCATTCGAAAAAACATCATGAAACCCATTTACCAATGGCACATCATTAATCTAAAAAGTTCCTTTATTTTCAAAAATATGTGAAAAGTAACATTAATTTCTATTTTTACTAGTTTCTCAGCTTCCTGATATTTTATAAAAAGCAAGGGATCATTCTTGTACAAAAAGTAAAATAATTCTTAAAAGAAACCGCTTTAGCTCTGCAGTCAATATGATCATGATAATTAGAAAGTCGATCCATACCCAACATAACATAAAGCACTAATAAAGGCAAAAAAATAATGTTTGTAAGTAGATTCTTTCTGCAGACAAGGACATAAAGGTTCTTATAACTTATTTTGGTTTTATCATTTCTTACAGGTGTTTTTACCATAAGTTCAAGATTCATATCCAGATATTAATTCCCAATTTATATGAAAACATCATAGAAATGAAAGAATGTGTATACCCCGGATCCAACAAAACATTGGCATAATCTGAAATCCGAAATAGTTTACCTAATACTTCTTCATTAGATTTCCCAATAACTGCTGATGTAGTTTCAAAGGACTTCACCAACATATTCTGTATGAAATTTGGTTTCTTTCCACAAATTGAGTCCTTCATTGGAAACTTATTTTCATAATGACCCATTTCATTACATTTAAAACATTTTACTAATTGTAAATCAGATTTTGACATACCATTGCCCAGCTCCTTTTCAGTTCAATTAGGAGCTTTATGACCCCATTTTACCTCATCAGTATCATTTAACAGAATTCAAAAGACATTCCCCAGCATATTTTTTACCAAAATTTTTTCATAATGTAAACAAATTATTCCTAACATAAGAATTTTATAGAGAGTTTATCCCTTTCTCTTTCAACCTTTTCTTCTTATTCTATTGTTTTTCAAAGAACACTTGATCATCGACAATCTCTATTTCCACCATCTCTGCACCTCGATCATATTTTTCATTACTTTTGAACTTACGATAACCAAAATCCCTTCTATACATTGAATTTTATCTTGAGTAAAAGTGGTTGTTTTTACTATCAAGATCTCATATAAAATTTGTAGCATACCATTCCAGTCGAGTAAATGTTTATTTATTTTCATCCACTGAGTCAACCTCCTGCCTCATTTCCTAGAATTGTTTTTCCATCCTAAGATGAACCAACTTAGGAAAATATTTCTCAAGAAAAATTCCTTTAAATTGATCCTAATCAAGATAATTAATCTCCTCAATATACCTGATATTTTTCACCATCAACAACCACTGATCAGCATCACCTTAAAAATGGTAAACAACAAGACTAACCCTTTAATGTTTTGAACAACCCAAGACATAAAATTTTTTCTCCAGTTCTTTAATCAACCATTCATCTAGTATAGGGTCAGATGATCATCTGAATGATGGTGGATGTTTCCTTATGAAATGATACACAACTTACATTTTTCTCTATGGTTGATCTTGCTAATCTCGTGAATGGATACCACCACCATTTATAGACTGAGTCAATTGTTCCATCATTGCAATAAACTATTCAGTTTAGATTCTGACCATCTAAGGTTGCTGATTTAGAAGGATGTCGTCCTCCTCATGTCATCCCAACATTACTACCATGATTCCTCTGTGGAAAACCATTATCAACCGAGAAATATCTTAGGTTAAGCTACATGGTAATCGTTAAATTCTATACAGTTTAAATATTAACATAACATAATTTATGGATATTAATTTGGAAATACCCTAACTCATAATGTTATCTAAACTGACCATTGATACCATCTATATGAACCTGACCATAAGAATTACATAATCTTGAATGAAATGAATAATTCACATTGATGATCTTTTCATATTTAGAGTTTTAGATAATTAGGACACAACTATAACATTGCATATCAAAAATAACAAGGTAAACACTTCTACTCAATTTCCATTTTTTTCATAAATTATAAACTCTTGAAAAAAAGTATCATGTATAGCCCCATGTTTTAGACAACATGAATTTTCCTTGATCTCATCCTTATCATTATTCGTCTATAGGTCATGTGAAAACATTTCAAAATAAGGGATCGTCATAAATATCTCTATAAGGTTTATAAATGAATGCAATAAAAAAATAGTTCATCATTCCATACATAACTTAATATCATTCACATAACACATGAAATAATAAGATTTATGAATAACACATAGAAAAGATAAATCAAAAAGGTAACTTTTGGCATCCATATCATTCATACATTATAGCTATAACAACTACGAAAGGATTTACATTTAGAATACACATCATAGTATATTCACTAAAACTATTCAGAGAAACATTCAAGTTTACATTCATCATATTACCTAATGAATTGGAGAGCTATCTTGGGCTCACCCGCCCTAGGATTATCATGTAACCACCTATATACGTATCAATTCTCATGAACCATAACATATTCATAACACATAAATCAAAATAAAAGAAATATAACATTTCCGCATTACAATCACAATATATCATTTAAATATATTGAAATAATCAATCCATTATCAAAACCATTTACAATTCCAATATACAAAAAAATATTAAATGGTATTTACATTCCTTTTAGAATCATTATGGCTAATTTAGGATGCCAATGATCAAATAATACTCGTGGCAGCTGAAAAGTCATTGTCACCACCTACATTAAAAACAATCCTTCTTTTTTGACGTTTAGTAAAACAATTCATATAAAATTATTCCATTTTAATGAAATGAAATCTCAAAGGATTTTATACAACGTAGAAAATAATGTTGTGTATTAATAGAAAATAAGCCTCAATGAAAGGTGATTGAGATGAAGTCCCTTACCAAGTGTCTAACATGACTTGTTCGTTGGTTAATATCTTTAATAATAATATAAATGTAATGTCTTCTTGCTTAAGAACCATTTTCATGCTTATTATTCCTCTTATATCACTTATTACCACGTTAAAAAAAATATAATCATTTATGTTAATATCGGTTGTTTTGTTGATATTTGGTAGTGAGTCAAAAATGGACATCTTATAATTACAAGTTATTCACATGGTCAAACGTTCATTATATATAGATTTATATTCATGATGTAGATATCATATATACCATATATATCGTCTATATACATGTATTTATAATTTTATATAACATTTGGTGATAAGAAATGAAATTCACTGTTCAGGGATATGGTAATCCTTACGTACGCATGAATGATACTTTCATTTATATTTCTTATTTTAATGGCATTAAATCATAATGATACATAGGTATATTATAATTCTATTATAATATAATATCATCAAATCAATCTTTTATACTTCCCACATATGTAATCAACGAGTCATATCACTTTGAGGGGGTGGTAGTCCACACGTCCTCAAATAAAATTATCACGTTTACCCATAATGGAAACCATAAATGAAAGATATAAATTAAAAATATGGAATCATAATGAAAACATAAATAATATATATATTATATATAAATTTTGTCTCATTTTAATGGACACCATGAGAAGTGGTAGGATATAATTGAACAACCTTCATTTTGTGATGCATTAGTTTTCCATATATAGAAATAGTATGTTCTTTACCCATTAGATGGAGGTGTGTGAAAGTGTAGTTAGAATAATTCTCATAAAAACAACCTAGTATATTTGGGATACTTTTATTTTATAAAATAATGTAATAATAAGAGTTTTGGTGTTAATGACGTAATATAAAAGAAAATAATTTAGACAAAATGTTACCTTTAATTTAGGAAACTCCCTTTGGTTTGAACCAAAAGGGTTACTTGATGTGACTTCTTCCTATGTTAAGAATTATAGGTGTAAGAGAGGGAGCATGAAATATTATATGGGCATGGTTTGGATGAGCCAATAGGCTTTAGAGGAGTAAGGAATGGGTTAGAGGTGAGGCCTTTTAATAAAGGAGTAGGAGGGGCTCTATAGGAAAGTGTGAAAATATTATTTTATTATAAAAGGATTTTCAGTTTCTAAAAATCCAAAACATATTAACATCGAAGATAATATGAATCATAATCCAAATAAAATCATATAATAATTATTGGATAGGTTTTCAATATTATTTTATTCCTTATACTATTATTTATTTAAATTCATTACTAATGAAGTAAACACTAAATCATTATAATGTATTAAAATATTTTATTTATATGATGTATAAAAATAATGAAACAAATACCATGACATAGGAAACATTTTATCTATATAATAAAAATTTATAGTCTAAAATATAACATATATACCCCCTTGAGAATTTAATTTACTAAAAGAAATTTTTATATATCATTTTTGTCATTAGTTTAAATTAATTAATATAAAGTGTCATTATCACTGTTAAGTGGCTCTATGGGGTCCCCAAATCGACCCAAGGATGCCCATGGACGGATATTGGTCAAAAAATAGGATTAAGACACATTTTAGGGTTATTTTATATCATTAAAATAGTATTTGATTACCCTTATTTACCAGATTTGCACTTCAACGATGGTAAATAAATTTTTTACTGTAGTAAATTTTGAAAAAGTATAAAAATAAAAGTTATCTATATACACAAGATGGACATAATGATTCAAAATATGGAACGCATTTTTATAAATTCAAAACCCAAAAGTGGAAGAAATTAATTTCAAATTAATTCCCATTGTTGAAACAAAAATCGTGTTTTTTAACAGGTAATAATGATCAAAAGATCGACACTTGTTTATATACAATTTCAATGTGAAATTACATACAATGAAAAAAATTGGATTAAATAGGAAAAATATAATCTAATTAAACTTTTAAACCAATGAAAAAGACAACCTAACAATTTAAATAAATCAGATTAAAAGGCAGTTTTGAATTCACATACAGTATTTTCTACTATTCATCAAAAATTGATTTTTTTTAAAAAAAAATTACACAATTTTACCGTAAGTGAATTTTGATGTCCCTATTCTGAATAAGAATTTTATTGTCTAAAAAATAACATATAAAAGTGATTGAAACTAGTTTTATTGAGGGTTCTCCATTAAAAGGAGGTAAATCAAGTTTTTAAAGTAAATTATTCTTAAAATAAGATTCATTCGCATTTTATGCCTATAACTTTTTTTTGGATAAATGTATAATCATTTAAAAAACATGCATACTCGTATTTTAGTTTGTTTTTATCATTCCCGCAAATACAATAACTAGGCATTAACAACCATTTAAAATAATAATATTATATTATTATTCCCCGATGTAAGATTTCAAAGGAACATGTTGTCGCGTATCGAGTACGACATCGAACATTGTACCCCCTTTAAAGTAAAATTAAAATTTAATTCAAAAAATATTAATTAGAATGAAAAGGTATTATTTTATTATTTACCTATGATGTTACATATCAGGTTCAACATATTTTTCTCTAGAATAATCTTTTTGGCCCAAATGTTTGATTACAATGGGTGAACTAGTTTGAAATCAATGATTTTGAAAAAAATGAATTCAAATGGTCTGCAATGAGTTTTTTTGGAAAGCTGAAAATCCCACTGGCTCACTAATCCTTGATTAAAGGACCTGATTTCTTAAGCCATTAATTCTTTGGTTAACATGGATATTGAAATTTAGAATCATGCATCGGTTGGTAAGTTGAGAATTTATGCTCATCATGCCCTTTGGTAGTGTACTATTTCTGATTCATGGACACTATTATAGATTACTGATTTTTTTTCATGAGTGATTTTTTCCCATGTAGGAATACACAAACTACCCATAGATAACGATCGATCAATAATGCATATAGCTAATGAATCATATAAACAGTTATATGGTTAAATAATAATAGTGATATCTATATATATCAAAATAATTATATCTATAGAAACCTTTTATTAAAAAATTGGAGTTTATATAGTCGGTTTTTATGTTTGTTCTGGTTTAGAGACAATTTTTGATGAGCTATAGATTTTATTTACATCCATTGGGAAATGTTTAGTTTTCATGTTGATATGGAATCCATAAAATGGTATTCCTTCATTTCATCCTATGATGAATTATAAACCACATAATTTAGTGACACTTAATAGGTATCATCACCTTTTAAGGTGGTGTGATAATGACCCAACCATGAAGATTAATGTCATGTGGCATGGATACCACAACCGAAGATTCCTTGTCATGAATGGTGAGGTGATTACATATATGCAGTGTGAGGGACTTGGGAGAGATATGGTATCCTGTGTAGATATGACCCTTCTAGGTATGAGGATTAGAGAACATTAGGGATTATTTGGGTGATGGGTTTAGAACATATGGAGTCTTCCTACATATCTCAGTTAGTTGGGAGCCAAAACAATGTAATTTAACTAATTGGGTATCAAAACATAATGGAGGTTTGTCCGATTGGGGATTATACATGGAATCTTCCAATTTGAGGGGGGTGATTTAGGTTTACACTCGGTAGGATTTTCATTTAGGTTTGGATCTAATTGGGGATAACAACATATATGTGTTCTATTTAGTGATAAATCATTAACAATATGTCTCAATTAATGTTTAGTAATGGTTTTGTTGCTTACAAGATAAATGAGTCCCACATGAGGTTTGATGTTGGGTCACAAATGTAGTGAGAATGCCTTTTTTTAAGAG
The DNA here is from genome assembly GCA_963277665.1 of Viscum album. Lineage (NCBI taxonomy): Eukaryota > Viridiplantae > Streptophyta > Magnoliopsida > Santalales > Viscaceae > Viscum > Viscum album. Next base: position 706,834,819 of record OY728126.1, on the reverse strand, counting down.
AAGTTATTTGGTATTAAACTGAATAAAAGGACCATATTATTGTATATGATTTGATATTATACAATATGGAAGGAACATAGGAGGTTTTGAGTAAGGAATAATTATTTATTGGTAGAAAACTCCCGACAGACATGGGTCACATTAATGGTGATAAATAAGAGAATGAATTATCTACGAGGATCACATGATCTATTTAGTTCATTGATGAACAAGATGCTAATATGAAATTTATAAGGATATGGATTTGACTATCCCAATACTCACATCTATTTTGATATATATGATAGTTTAATTTGGTGATATATTGCGATACTTCATAGGTAGAGGATAATAGGAGAAAAAGTTCATCCTCTTGATAGAATGTCTAGGTGATTAACTCATGACAAGTTCATAAAATTGGTTCTTGAGGGATGATTTAATTACCCTTCAAGGGTAAATGAAAATGTGATCTTTACCCATATAGTTTCAAATGTGGAGGATCACAAGAGGATCCCAGGGCTAGAAAAATCATTAACAATATAATGATGAAACATAGGATACTCTGAGGGTCCTCGTTATTGAGGCTCCTCATTCCATGGCTTTATAATCTCAAGAGGATAAGATGAAGTTATCGTGGATCTTATCATACATGTGATGTGGCTCTGGAAGAGTCCAAGGCATGAATCCATTAAACAAGTTTTCGTAGGGTCTATCTTTGAGGGCGGTGACATGATAAAAATGAGTAATTATATCTATATATTAGAGACCCTTGAAGACCGCATTCTACATTAAAAGTGAATTTGGTGGGATATGGTTCCAACAATATAGAATGTTTCTACCCTAATCAGGGTATAATACATGTAGGGTTTTGTGATGTGAACCATAGTTCTAAAAATGTAGAATGTTTCTACATGGAGGAGGTTCTGTAAGAGTATCATGTTTCTATACAGAGCTAAGTTCCATTAGTATATAATCTAACTATTCATGGTAAGTATCAACCCACATAGAATTTTTTTATTCTGAGTGATTATATATACAGGGGCAATCTAATTTAAGCCTCATGAATTTTTTATGCATAAAAACCATATATTATAACATGACTCTAGGTTATATAATATCTTCCTTACTACAATGCGCTTGATTTTAACTATACTAAAATTATGTAGATATATATTTTTCAAATAATATCAATACTTTTCTAATTTAACTCTCTCTGCCTTATCCTTCATCGGTCCACTTTTTGGTTCCCCTAGACAGTGATTTATAGATGAATTTAGGAACAATATACCAACCATTTTTTTAATCCATGGTGGGTCTCAAAACATTTCTTCAAAATATCATGGAAGAATTTTCAGCCTGCAGATGTATTTTTGAGTAATGAGAAATCATTCACGGAGGTGGTCATCGTTTTAAGGGGTATAAATCACCACACAAAACCACTAATGGATTTTTTCATTCTTGGTCGCTAGCAGTTGAACCTTGTTTTATGAAATATTTATTCAATGTGTATGGCTTCTTTTGGGAATAATTTTTCATTCAACCCCATGAATGAAATTATTTTATTGTGACAGCTAATAGGATACCTACTTCGACAAACAATTTAATTCATGTGGTATATTGTGAAATGGTGGAACTCAAGGCAGAGTGGATGCATATGACGTAATTTTTTCTTCATTGAATCAATCTATCTTTAACAGTTTTTTCTTATAGAATATCATCATTAATTAGGTTTCATTTCCTTTAACAATCTTGGTATAAGTATCTCAATAAATTTGAAATTATCTATAACCATTTACCACTCATAAAAAAATATCATGGACATGTTATTTTATTTTGTTTCAATGTATTTTGTCTTATTTAAGTCCATAAAACATTTTTACCTATATATAAAGGAAATATCAATATTTTTAGACTTATATTATATAACCAATCATTTCATTCCTAAATTTAATGTGTTTTGTTAATTAGGTGGACTTATCCAATCATTTCATCTAAAAACAATTATCTCCTCATGAATTCAAGGATAATCATTATTTACATCCCATAAACATAATACAACACCATGTTCAGACTAATGAGAAATTGTAAAAAATAAGTTTATCATGATAATATTGTCATTGAATTTTTTGTCGGATAAGACTACATGGATCAGAAGAGTGAAATGGTCATTATGAATCCCATTAAACTATTTAAATTTTTTAACTTCTTAAGCCTTCTCTTCATTAGTATACATTCAAAATGAATATTTTCAAAAAAATATTTTGTATTGAATTACTCATATCAATGAATCAAAATATACATATTATATATTTAACTATTCTGAACAACCACAATATTGAGAATGGTCTCATTCCTTGGACCACCAATCACTGATGATATGTAGAGAAAGACTAATATATATTGTAATCTATTATTATCCAATGAACTATATCATTATATATTAAAAAATTTATTACAATTTTAAATTAAATAGATCATATAATGTATTCATATTGTATAAAAAAGTAAAAAATGAATATGTAATAGAGAATACAACATTAGTAATACATAAATAAAAAATAATAATTGACTACATTTTCATTAAAAAACCAAGAATCCCACTGAATCCAACTCTATAATATAAATTTTAATTTAACCCTCACATGACCAAAAAACAGGTGATTATAATATAATACATATAATTCAATAAAGGGATGAGGAAATTTATTCTAACTAATGTATATATGAATTGTGTGAGTATATAATAATTACACATTTATAACACCCATGAAGGTTCCATTTAGAAAAAATACATTGATAAACCATAATCATAGTTTATAAAAAATGAAATATTTTTAAAATGAAAAATATTATAGAAATAATTTAAATAAAACTTTCAGTTTAAAATGTACAATAATTTCTCTGTGATATCTATTAATAAATGTGTGAATATATAATTAAATAAGTGTTCAATAAAAATTATGCAGAAGATAAAAATATTTAATGAGTCAAATGTTATTATATAACAAATAAATCACCTAAAAAGAAAAATATATGTTCTAGACCAATATAACAATTCAATTTGGAGGAATGTTTCATGTATTACCATAATATATATTAAATTTGTTATATGTGTTATGAGGCAGTGCAATAAAAGTTAAAACAATGGGATTCTACTAGTTACTCAAAAAAATCTATAGTAACAGTAATAGTTAAAAATATTATAATTATACACTATAACTTAAAACACATATATAGGTTCCTATGGTTTATATGAAACTAAAAACCATTTAATGAACACATTATTGTTAAACACTCTTGTTCCATTTAACTAAACTCATATTCACTAAAATTACCCCTAATTATATTTTAATAGATATGTAATATGTCAAATAATAATAAATACCATTTCCATTAATAAATAATTCATTATTAATTGAAATCATAATAATAATTCATGAAATACATTTATTCCATATAAAACATAGCCATGTCATTCGAAAGAATTCTCTATAATGTATAAAAAATATCATTACCAAATGAAATTAATCTATCTCAATCAATTCATGGATCAAACACATAATTTATAAAATATTTTAACCAAATAAATTCATCCATTATAGAAACAAAAGTAATTATTTTAAATAATATGTACATACCACTTATATTCACTTAAAAATTAAAATTAACTAAAAAGCATTTCAGTGAGAAAAATTTGAATGATTTTAATCACTGAAAATAATGTTGAATGAATTCAGAATAGATTTTACATCAAAACATATTTTAAAATAGTACCCAGATAGAATGATAAAAAGAACATTCTAACTCATATTTATAAATAGCGGTCACACACTACGAAACATGTTCATAGACCATAGAAACTAAAAACATAAAAAACATACATAATACATTTCAAAATATTTCTAAATAAATAAAAAATTATATCTAAAATTAGAACAATGAACCCATTATGATCTAGGGTGACACATTAACAAATACAAAAAAATGTGTTGGGGGATAATTTTTTTCTACTATATAACCCAATAATGAATTTATTCAAATAAAATAATTGTTTTTCTACTCCAGGGATTTACCCATAATCATAAATTTAAATTTAAACAAATATTTGTCACAAAATAATGATAATATAAGGAATTCATTTTAGAATGTGAAATGAATAATGAATTTAGTCAGGGAATATCATGTAATTCCTAAGAAACTTCTTCCAATATTGAAGAATCAGTGATGAAATGGAAATGATAAGTAGAGAATCATCACATTAATCTTTCGCATACCTCTAAAAACACAACTTGCGAGAAATATCACCCAATTTTTTACCCAACCCTTTCATAAAAAATTAGTCACTATTATATATAATATATTCATGAAAATGATGAAATAAAATATCATTAAAAATATTATTAATTCATAATGCACATACCCTGTTAAATAATAAAAATAAATTAAATTTGAAAAATAAGACTAATACATTTTACAATATCTTAAGGGTTAAAATTTAAAATGAAACAACAGACATACCCAAAGATGCTAAAACATGAGACCATAGCTACTAAACTATTAGGGAGAAAACTTTATGATATACCCAATGAAGAAAAAATATGATTATTAATAATAATAAAAATAACCTGCATATAAAATATAATAACCCCTTATAAAACTAAAAAACCACACATTAAAATATCACACCATCGAAACCTTTTTTTAAAATTTCAATAGATTAATAATATTCCATTATTATGAATAATAATATTTATATATTATTAGTTATCAAATAATCACATTTAAATACTTTAATATTATTCTTATAGAACTATAAATTAAATTATATACAATAATACACATCTCAATTGGAATAAATATATAAATAATAATTCATGGAATATTTTAAGTAAGTCATACTAATAATAAATAGTTTACAACCCATGAATGTGACAGTGAATAATATAAAATAATAAAAAATATTATGTGTTGGTATTATGAACTATCTTCAAAAATGATCATGATAGTGTCACAAACAAAATTTATTAAAAATTAAATTTCACCAACTTTTATCTGAAAACATAAAATATTTTAATTACAAATTATTGGGTGTTTTATATTCCTTATCATGGGTCACACTGTTATTTTTCCATATTATGTAATAGATTCCAACTATATATATACTTCACTTATTTACCTCATTATTAAGAATTTTCTTTTATCCATAAATCCAATTTCTAAGCGCCAATGGACATAATGGAAGACATCATTATGGTATACAAAATATATAGAACCTAATAAAAATATTAAAATTTTCCAAGTTTCATTTATATTGGTTTTTCTGTAAAAGTAATAAAATTGAGAGAAATGTTACATGAAATGGATTTATATTACATAAAAAACATCTATATTTTTGTCCACAAATTAAAACAATAATATTATTATTTATATATGCGGTTGTTTGACATTTGGAAATATATACAGAAATTTCACTATTATTATAAAAAAATGAGACATGGAAACTCATCGAGTATTCTTGTTTGTGTGTGGGGAGGCATCATACTATATGTGGGAATTTTGTGTTAATAAAATGACTTTAAAAATAGATGGAAACTATTTTTGAGTTTTTTTAATGGAATATATCATATGTGAAATTGGTCATCCTAATAATGTATTTTTTACCTCGAAATACCATGTGCATGAATAATATTCAATAAATTGTCTATTAAATGATGGAAATATGTGTGTGGATGAATATTTTCATATCAAGAATGATTGGGATCTATATTTATTGTCCATTTTTCACTGTGTTCATAGATCATAACAATTCGTATGGATTTGATAAACATTATAATGGCATGTGGTTGATCATATATACATGAAACCTATTATATACTTATGATTTAGTTCATCCAAATTATTTAAGATAGGTTTCATGATAAATAATATCCCACGAACATTTACAACATTTCCAACACTATGATAATTATCCCAAAATAAATTTCAATTCTATTAGTGGATTCACATACCACTTCACTCCACTATATTTCGGCTATACCCTAATCATATCCTTCGTTACATACACTTCCATTTTCATCGACTAACTCAGATTTTTTAGGATACCTCAATGATAACTATTATATATTATATCCCCTATATCATAAATATAACTATCATATTTTATCTATATCATCGCTAAGACGATGAATATGGTTAGTAACTAATATATTTATTGTAATGAATACAAAATAATAATTGTTGTAGTTGTAGTTATAATAATAATTTTATTATTATTTTTATTTTTATTAACAAATTAGAAATAAAAAAATATTATATAAATAATGTACTCATATTAATGTACATAATTGTACATATAATAAAATATCAAACATCATACATTGTTGGGATATCCATTTCTATTTAGAAATCCAATTAATTATTATCATGTACAATGGAATTAAAATATATTATTAATGGTTGTTGGTCTGCCAATTATTTTCGAAACCATGACTACTAGTGGTCAAAATAAGATATACAAATAAAAATTCTATGTGAAGTGAATTAAATCCTAAAATATGACCCATATATAATTAAATTCAATGATTTGATTCAAATTTTTATTTATTTATTTTGTGAGATATATCACTCATTAAAATTACATGTTTCATATTTCAAATGAAACATATCTCAATTCATAGTTTCTCTAATTGTTAAAATAAATCATATTGAGTAAACAAAAAAATCCAATATTATCTAATATTATTTGAATTAATTATATATGTTATGTAATTTACAATAAGACTATTTGATAATAAATAAATCACACCATTTCCTTTTATTGTACTAAATAAATTTTTATTAATGAGACTCTACCAAATTCAATAATGTATGTTATATGAGTGAAAAAATACACACACAAAAACGATTTCAAATCGATACTAAAAATCAATAATTACCTTATGAAAGAATATAATAAATGATGACATCTGGATCATAAGATTCTATCTAAAATAGAAACATGTACATATACCACATAACTTCTTGATAAAAGAAGAAATAATGAATTCAAACATATATAGTTTAAATAATAAATATTAAAAAACTACACCATTTATATATTTTTATAGAAGCACAAATTTTATCTCTTAATCATTCTACATCACAAATCATGTCATTTTAATTATTATTGATAAAATGATTTTCAGGTTTTCAAACTTATAGGAAGAAAATATCATGAATTTTCATTTCAAATAAATTATTTTTAAAATTAAATTCTTTTTATTCTCATTCACATGAAAATTGACATAATACTATAGTGTTACTATTAATTCAATAAAGAGAGAATTATTATGAAAATAATGATCTAAAAAATTTTCATTGGTTAAAAATAATACATGATTATCCTATAAAAAAAATTCATCAACAGTTTATTATATTTTGATATGCACTGTGCTTATATTCAAAAAAAACCTATTAATATAATTATTGGGGAAAATAGTTATTTTTCAATATGAGAATTTTATAATCCTGTGAAATTATTTTTTATGAATTTCTAGAAGAATCATCTATATATCATGTCACATTTATCACTGGATAATCATGTAATGAATTTTGATCTTATATTGACTCAACATAAAATATATTATGTCAATACATGATGAAAATTATAATACATTATTCAATTTATTCAAAATTTAATCATTTAAACATCTTCATTCATTAATGTACAAACAAGAATTAACCCCATAGGATATGAGAAACTCAATCGAGATAACATTATATAACATATATAAGTACACTTCTTAACCATCATGTAATACATTTTACATCCAATATTATATTAGAACAACAATATGTGAGTCCTGTGACAATTTTTAATCACGTTATACCTATACACAATTTTCAATATTTAAAAATTATACGATTGATGTGAAGTTTAACTATAATGGTTTTTGGGATCATAAAATAGAAATACATATTGTATATAAGGAATGGTAGTCTTTATCACTGTCCACAAAAAATTTAACATAAATAAATTTATTATTTCCATTTTATGGATAACAATGTGTCTTTCAATATAAAATCACTTGAAGTGGGATTTTGATAATATGAACACATTTATAAAATGATATAATATATATTATACTATTGAAATTTTAATTTCCCATCAATTGATATATTATTATATGAAACTGTAATGTAAATATATCCATACGTGTAGAATTAAGCTATTAAAATTTCATTAATTCATTTTATTATTAAATATTTTCAAAAATTATATGATTTTTTTAATGTGATAATGATTATAAATATTCCCACGTGAAATATGTAATTTTTTATTCAAACTATGATAGTCAATGGACTAAAAATAGCGGTTTTCCATCATTAAAAAATAATCAAGTCAACTTATTGTTTACAATGATCATATGCGAATCTATGTTCCTCTTTGTTTACAAATATCTATCACATGGAATAAAAATATCTACAAAACAATTGAACTCTATTTTCATAAAATAAATAATCATATAAGGATTTTAATGATCTTAATAATTATTCACACTAGAATTTGTATTTTATGATGCTAATATCCATCAATGAGAAAAATTTCCATTAAACTAAAATATTTTTTCTCAAAGAAATTTCACATTCATGTAAAATTATGATAGTTTACATTTAAGAACTTAATATCATCACACTGAACCATTAGTGTGGTTTTTCATGAAATTTTTTTCCTAGAAATAAATAATGAAAATATATCATCCTCTATATTATTTTTAAAATGTATCCATTTATTTAAATGAAAAATATATGTCTAATCATGGTAATTTAAGAAAAATTTTCTTCTTAGTGTGTAATTCATTCACGATATTATTCACTCATCACAATTTTTGGAGAAATAAAAAATTCATGAACAATGTAGTTTTCTTACTCTAAAATTTAATAAACTTATTTAAATAATTCAACTATTTTAATATTGTGATATTTATAAGTTAATTTCCCATGAATGAAATCGATATATAATATTAACTTTTTACACATAATGAAAATCCACACCACATAAAAATAATAATTGGATTCCATTATTTTCAACATATTTTCGATTCGAAACAATAATAAATATGAACCCCTATTTCAAAAATGACTTCCACTGTGATAGAAGGTTTTTTATTCATTTTTAAAAATACATTCCTTTTTTAATTTTTCATTATATATATTTTTTGAATTTCTGAACCCTTTTTCTTTTCAAAAAAATTCCTTTATTCGATTTCATACTTTGTTTTGAAATTAATTTTCAGTGACTATCCATCATTTTTGGGTAAATGATTTCCCTACCATCTAACTTAATTATTAAACCATTTTAATGAATTATTTCATTTCATAAAACTAACTCATATATGAAATAATAATTTTTTTAGAAAAATCATTAAATTGAAAAATTTATTACCATTCTAGAATATTATTCATTATTATATTTTGAATATTCAATATAATCCTAGAATAAAAATATAATCTATATATTAGGGAATTCAGGAGATATTAAACCATTTTACTATGTTGTTAATGTACTTGTTTAATATAAATCATTTAAAAACAACCAAAAACATACTTGATGGAGATTAACTAAAAAAGTACCTCTTTTAGTATATTGAAATTGTTTCAATAATTATAAATAATAGATTTACAAAAATTTCTATAATAACAAAATGAAATGTCATTCATTATATGAAATTAATAACATGATTAAGAAATTTACATAACATAAAACATAATAATATATGATTCAGGATCATAATGAAAAATATCTTTTTCACACATGAATTCATAAATTAGTAACAATATTTAACATGGGAAACTCGTGGTTCATTAATTTCAAACTACACAAAATGGTTCAAATCAAATTGATTAAATTAAAGAAATATCCCCTAACCCTACCAAATTTTAGAAACATTCCAAGATTACCATTCCCAATAATGTTTTTATAAATAGTTTATACCCTTTTCATTTTGAACCCAATAGTTACTACATTATGGCTTTCATGATGAAGGAAACTATAGAAAACATGAGTAAACTGAATACTTAATTTATATTTAAATATTTAATATTGATTGATTTCTGTAACGTAGGTAGATGATTTATTGGATAAAATTTAATTTTTTATGGTTTTATAAGAAAATTTAATATCAACTCTAAAACAGGAGTTGTAGTAATTTTATTATATGTATATATTAAATATTCTAAAAACTGGCCATGATAACAATTTCTTAAATCACAAGAGACATGTGGAACAATGTACAACCATTGAAACTATTAAAAGTGATTTATCTATTAGGAAAATAAAAAATTTCATGTTAATTCATTGAAAAACATGAATTGTTCAAATTATGATCACACTAATGATTTAATCCTTGAAATTCAAAAGAAAAAAATCTTACAAGTGATTTTTGGGGATATTAGTAGACTATGTGAATCCACATTACACACCATAAATATATGATCTATAAGTAATTTAATAAAATCCCATGACATGAAAACATTAAACATCCTTAAATGATCTGGATTATATATATTCCATCACTAATGCTGGAGGGGGGACAGATGCATATGCATATTTCATTCACACTCTCATATTTTAGTCATGCTGAACCAAATTTACTCATTTGAATTCAATTTTTATCTATCTTATGAGCATTTAAATCATTCCAACAAATGTGGTATTCTTGTGATCTTTTAATATTTATTATTAAAATTTACCTTATCAACCTCAATAAATGAATTTCTATTATTTAACATTAATTCATGTAAGTTTTTTGATTCATTTTAATGTGAAATCATCAATTTTTATTTTAATTTTTTTTAATAAATTTTTCAATCATTATATAAATTTATATTTTAGATATTAAATTGTTATGAATTACATCTGAAACTATATAAGAAGCGGTTGAGAGTACGGGTGGAATAAAACCTATTAAATACTTATATAAAAACTAGGGTAACCCATTTTATAGAAACTAGATTATGAATATGTAAAGACCCGTAAAATTCAAGGGAATTTTTTTTTATTAATTTTATTTAGAATTTTACAACAGCGCGGTTTCTGACGGCACCTGATTCCGAGGCCCGGTGTGCCCGAAATCAATTTCCGAAGTTTGGCTCGGGTACGTTCAGTGAACAAACGAGCGTGAATTTCTAACTTTTGATACGGTGCTCGGAATTGAAATCCAAGGACACCAATGAACTCGCAGCACCGATATTCGCTTAAGGAGACCTTTTTCGAGGATGCGTTTTATGCGGGTTGAGAGTTAGTTTTGGGGGAAATTAAATGAAGTTAAATAAATTGTGGAAACACAATTTATTTTTATCCATGTTGGTTATGTCCTCCCAAAGGGAGTTAGGGGTGGGACCCACATCCACTTAACCTCCCTTGAGAGGATTAAGTGTGGTGGGGCCCACACGAACCCTAACTCTTCAACTCCCCTTAAAACTCCCAATAACTCCTCTTCTTTTTAATTTTGACAACTTGTCTTATTAATTGAGATGAGTTATTTAATTTCAATCTTTTGAAATTCAAAGTGGTTTAGTTGTGTAAATAAAATAATCCTTAGACTTATTTTATTTTGGTTAGTTTCTTTTGCCACCTTGAGAGGATTGGGAAGCATTCTTCTTCTTCTTTAAACCACGATGAAGAACACGAAGAACACTTAGGCTCTGACGAAGAACGCCGTCACCATAGAAGAGAAAGACCGTGTCGTCTCTTCTCTTCCTCGCAACCGGTGTGTTTCCGAAGATCGACGAAGCCGCTTCTTCGATCTTCATCCCGTGTCAATGAAAGGAGACGCCTCTTCCTCCTTGGGCTTCCTCCGTCAGCTTACGAAGCTTCTCCAGCGACGTACCTCTTCAGACACACCTCGACGTCAACGGAATCGACGTATGATTACTGCGATGCCCGACCTCCGCGACGTTTGTCTTCCGCGGCCTGTTGATGTGCTCCTCTCTTGAAACCGAGGTAGGGGATTATTGTTATTTTATTTAATTTTTCCGTTCTTGATCCTAGCATGTCGAACTTCGAGGATAAACGACTAAATGTTATCGTTTAACAAGAGGGGGGTCCGGACCGCACAAACATGGCCGAACCCCCCCCTCCTATGTTCATGTTTGTTTCCTTGCGGATGGAACGGGATGGCGTGGTGTCGTCGCACCATGCGGGAATCACACGGCAAGTATTGCGCGGCGCCGTCGCGGCGCGCCATGGAAAGAAATTCAAGAACGTGACGCCATCGCGCCGCATCAAAGGAAATCGAAGGCGCCGCGGCCGGAGCGGGGCCGCGGCGGAGGGGCGCCGTGCCGTCGCACCGCGCCGGACGAGAAGGGCCGTGGCTGGTTCCGGGCCGCGGTGGAGCTTGGTGACCGGAGGCCAGCTGGGCCGCCGGTGTCGGAGCCGGAAAGGGACCGGCCACTGCCGGTCCCGTTGAGGAGGAGCCGGCCGGCCAGGTCGGGCCGACCGGATAGAAGAAACCTGGGGGAATTAAATTCCCCCAGCCATATGAACGACCCCTCATATTGAGGGGGGGGGGGGCACAGTTACAAAGGGGGGCAGGCGCCCCCCGTTTTTTTTCAATCAGCTCGGCCGAAGCCGAGCTGGCAGCGTGCCCAGCACGCTGCGCTTATCCGGACCGGCGCCTGGCCAGTCTGCCAGGCCGGGCCGGGCCGGGGTGGGATGACCCTGTACGGGGCGGGTCAACCCGGTTCGGGCCAGCCGGGGGGGTCTCGGGCCGGGTCCGCCCGGGCCCGAAACCCCCGTTACCGAACTATTTAGGTTCAAATGCCCATAAATCGGGCTACTGACTTCCAAACGACGCGCCGTCAGCGGCGATGTGATCCTTGGATCGAGACAATCGTTTCGGTATATTGCACTCAAGGATTCCGAATACTTTGAGTTCGGCCGGGTTGGTTCGTACACGAAACCAACCGGTCCCTCGGAGCGGAAACACTCATATCTTGAGCTACAAACGTCCGAATGACATGCTTCCAGCTTTGTTGAGTTCCTCTTAGTGAGACAGATCTTTTGGCATACTCCGCCTGAGGTTTGGACGCAGGTGGAGTACGGTCGGGTTGGTTTTTCCTTAAAAACCAACCGGGCCCCTGGAACGAAAAAGCAAATAACTCTCAGACCGGGCGTCCGATTGACGCGCCGTCTGTTGCGTTAAGTTCCTATTGACGATACGGAACTTTTGGATACATCAACTCTCGACTATGTGACAGTTGATGTATCAGCCTCTCTGCTCGGGGAGCGGACTCTCCCGAACAAGCTTGCTGTGTGCGGGAACCCTATAGCTGGCTGCGACTGCTACTGTGACTGTGACGACGACTGTGCAGAGATCCTCAGTGGATTCGACGACGATTACTACAGCACTCAGCGATCCTGTGTGGATCAGTGCTACCGATCCTGTGTGGGTCTGATCCTGTGTGGGTCCAATCCTATGTGGGTCAGTGCTCAGCGGTCTTGTGTGAACCAGCGCCTACAGATCCTGTGTGGGTCCGATCCTGTGTGGGTCTTTGCGGGGGTTAGTAACTATCGATCCTTTGTGGGTCTGACGACTTAGATGGATCGGTGATCATCTCTATCATCTTTTGAAGAAGTATACCTGTGTGAGCTGAATCCTGTTTACCTTCCTGTGTGGATTGTGTTGTGCTATCCTGTGTGGATTACGTTTTGCTTTCCTGTGTGGAATACGTATACTTTCCTGTATGGACTGAGTTGTACTTGGGCTCGGAGGTTGGAGCGTATTGAAATGATGACTTAGGTATATGTATGAACATATACCTAAGCAGTGTCGGTTGTTACTTAGTGATTGTATCTTTCCTTTGTGGTTTATCCTTTTTGGATTTTGGGAGACCTTCGGGGGTCTCGGGGTCCCTACTGAGTATCTTATACTCACCCCTGCACGGGCTATGCCCGCACTACGTTGTGTTGGTTGCAGACGACGGACAACGTTGATCGTCGTTGAGGCATGTAGAGCAGGACGGTACCTGGAGGTGGACCACTGGGCGGGACGTACTCGGAGCGGACGGTGGGACCCGTGGAGCAGTGAAGCTATCTGTACCCACCCTTCAGGTGGGATCTCCAGTGGACAGCTCGGTGTAGCGGCTTTTACTTTACAGTTGCTGTTTTCCCTTTCGAGTTGTACTTTACTTTCAGTTTGGGTTTGTATACTGGCCCATTTACTTTTCCGCACTTATAGTTGTACTCTGTTTTTACTTAGTGTTTACTTTTCCGCTTTCTTACTCTGTGGTGCTTGTTTACTTTACAAAGGAAATGCCTTCTCTTTTCACTGGGAATTACGCCTTGGTGCTAGTCGCCAGCCCCTGGCCTATGGAAGGCGGGCTTGGGGTAGTCATGGCACAGGCCCCGAGGATGGGTCGTGACAAATTGGTATCAGAGGAGTTCGGTTTTACCGCGAACTCTGATCATCTCTATGTGAAGCAATAGTGTTTAGCGTATTGAGTGTGGTTATCAGTCCAGGGAGTCCAGTGTTAGTGCGGCGACCGACGTATCCGTACACCAGGACCATGACTTCTGATTTCCGACTTAATGCACAAAAAAATTGATTGCGTGTCTGTTTCACATTTTCTTTGTGATTACTTTGTATCAGCTCACCAGGTATACTGTTCTGACCGTGGCACACCTGTTTCCTTTTCAGGATTTCCCCATGACGGTAGCCAGCTCGGGTTTCGAGAGTCGAGTGTGACGACAGCCCACCGAGCGACGAGGCCTCGGTGCAGGGCCCTTTGTCCGCAGTGGCACCGGCGGTAGCACTACCCGCTGAGCCACCGATACTTCTAGCACCAGCCGATGATGATGCACATCGCCTCAGCGCACTACATGAGTTTCAGCGCCAGCGACTGCCCAGGTTTCCTGGGGAGACAGACCCCCAGGCAGCCGAGGACTGGCTGGAGGCACTCTTACGAGTTTTTAGGCTAGTGAGGACACCAGCAGACCTCATGGTGATCCTCGTGGCGAGCCTACTGCACGCAGCAGCAAGACGATGGTGGATCTTGATGCTCCAGGTACAAGATGAGGCATATCTACTTTGGACAGACTTTGAGAGCCTCTTCCGCTCAGATTTCGTCCCAGCCACCCTCCATGCGGTGCATATTCAGGAGCTTCGTCAGCTGCGGCAGGGTAGCATGACGGTCGCTCAGCACTCGGCGAGATTTACCGATCTCTCGCGCTACTCGACCGACATGGTACAAGACCCATTATTCCGGGCCCGGGCCTTTGAGCAGGGTTTGAGACATAATATCAGGGCATCATTGATCTCCCTCAGCATTCCGACTCAGACAGGAGTACTGGAGCGAGCCCTTTTGATCTAGAGCTTTCTTGCTGAGTCTACACCAGCACCGAGACCCACCGCAGTGCGGCACGTAGCAGAGTCTTCTACAGAAGACAGTTGACAGATGACTCAGGGGTCCAGGCAGACCAGACCCTCAGGAAGACGACCTCAGGACACTGGCTTAGCAGTGCGGGGCACACAGCGTGGAGACAGTCTTTCGAGAGGCAGACAGTGCTACTCATGCGGCGGGCAGGGCCACATGGCTCGTGACTGCCCGACTCGTCGTGCCGAGGAGCAGCAGATGGTTGAGGGACCACCAAGGCAGAGGCAGAGGGTCGACCGTGGCGGTCTGCAGGGAGGAGGTGGACGAGGCAGAGGAGATGGCTGAGAAACAGGTGGTGGGCGACGCTTTGAGGCTCTACCACCACCACCACCAGGAGGTCCACCCCGACCACAGGGAGCTGGCGGTCAGAGACAGGCACAGCTCTAGGCAGCATAGGCCTATGACCATGACGCGCCATAGATGATTCGAGGTACTATCTGTGTCTATTCCACCCTTGCTGCAGTACTTATAGACACAAGAGAGAGTCACTCTTTCATAGCCGCTGCCCTTGTTCGGAGCTCGGAGATTCCGACAGAGCCGTTGGCTCGATCCTTACGGCTAGAGACTCCTACGGGAGTAGACTCGACGATTATGCACTGGTGCCAGCAGTGTGAGATTACTGTAGGAGGTGAGAGCTTCGACTGGGATCTTCTTGTAGTAGCGTTGAGGACTTACGATGTCATCTTGGGCATGGATTGGTTATATACGGTCCATGCACAGATTGACTATTTTAGGCGCAAGGTGCGATGTGTACGCACCGACGGGAGCAGGTTCACCTTCACCGGCGAGAAGGGAGCCTTTGCAGCACATGATGGACTTCCACGGAGGAGAGGACATCCCATCACTAATCAGTTGGCTAGCCTCATCCTAGGAGCAGTTGACGTGTGGAGTCCTGGTTTTCCTGCAGTGGTGGATCAGTTTGCGGACGTTTTTCCTGATGACGTTCCAGGGATACCTCCTCGCAGAGAGGTAGACTTTTATATTGACCTGTACCCCGGGACAACCCCGATATCGACTCCAGCATATCGGATGGCCCTCGCCGAGCTTCGAGAGCAACAGGTACAGTTGGAGGACTTGCAGGGCAAGGGGTTCATCCAACCCGGTGTTTCATCCTGGGCTTCCCCGATATTGTTCGCCAAGAAGGCAGAAGGGAGCTTGCGACTTTGTGTTGACTATCGTCACCTGAACCAGGTGACAGTGAGAAACAATTATCCGCTACCGAGGATTGATGACCTCTTTGATTAGCTCAAGATAGCATGGTGGTTCTCGAAGATAGACCTCAGGTCAGGCTATCATCAGCTCAGAGTTCGAGATGAGGACGTGCAAAAGACGGACTTCAGATGTCGGTATGGCCAATATAAGTTCTTGGTTATGCCCTTCGGTGTAACCAATGCTCCATCAGTGTTAATGACCCTAATGAACAAGATCTTTCAGCCATACCCCGATCGATTTGTCGTGGTCTTCATCGACGACATTTTGATTTACTCGATGACTGAGGAGGAGCATGCCTACCACTTACGGGTTGTACTAGACACACTCTGAGAGCACCAGCTTCATGGTAAGCTATCGAAGTGTCAGTTCTAGATACGTGAGGTCCACTTCTTGGGACAGGTCATCTCTGAGGTGGGAGTTGCAGTGGATCCTGCGAAGATCGAGGCTGTGTTAGCTTGGGAGCCACCCAGGAGCGTGACGGAGGTTCGGAGTTTCTTGGGACTAGCCAGATACTATCATAGATTGGTGCCAGGCTTCTCTAGAGTTATGTCACCACTATCAGCTTTGACGAAGAAGGGGAAACCCTTCGTGTGGTCAGACAGATGTCGGTAGAGCTTCCAAGAGCTGAGACAGAGATTGACCAGCACACCTATCTTGAGTTTTCCTCAGGAGGGAGTAGGGTACGTAGTTTACTGCGATGCATCAGGGACCAGACTCTGATTTTTCCTGATGCAGGAGCGGGCAGTGATCATCTATGGATCACGTCAATTGAGACCGCATGAGCAGAACTACGCTACCCATGACCTGGAGTTAGCAGCAGTGGTATTCTCTCTGAAGACATGGCGACACTACCTGATGGGTGAGGGCTTTATAGTCTTTTATGACCATCAGAGTATCAGGTACATCTTCTCTCAGAAGGACCTGAACCTGAGACAGTGGCGATGGATCGAGTTCCTCCAGGACTATGACTTTGAGATAGTCTATACTCCTGGGAAGGGGAACGTGGTAGCCGATGCCCTCAGCAGGAGGACGGGCATTCAGCTACTTGAGGAGGCGACGAAGAAGTTATCCTCTTTGCAGATATCCTTCGTGGAAAGAGATGGAGCAGCCTTCCTTCAATCTCTCATAGTCACTCCTCCACTACTGCAGCGAGTCAGAGAGGCACAGCGTGGGGATGCTGACTGTGAGACGCGATGTGCACAGATATCCTCAGGACAGGAACCTGATGGTTTTTTCTTTGGAGAAGAGCACGACATCCTTTTCAGAGGACGTACCATGGTACCATTCGCTTTGCGAGAGGAGGTGCTGAGAGAGTTTTACACTTCTCCTTTGGCGGTACATCCTGTAGTGGCAAAGATGTACCAGGATCTCAGACGACAGCACTGGTGGCCGGGCATGAAGAAGGTTGTGGCAGAGTTCGTTTCTCGATGCCTCACCTGCCAGCAGGTGAAGGCTGAGCACCAGGTACCAGCAGGCTTGGTACAGCCCTTGGAGGTCCCGGAGTGGAAGTGGGATGGGATATCTATGGACTTCGTGACTGGACGTCCACACACTTTCAGAGGTCACGACTCCATCTGGGTGATTGTCGACCGACTCACCAAGTTGGCTCACTTCATACCCATCAGAGAGCAGGGCTCAGTGGAGAGCTTGGGACGTCTTTAAGTTCAGGAGATTGTTTGGATTCACGGTGTGCCATCATTTATCGTCTCCGATCGAGATGCTCACTTTACTTCCTGGATTTCGAAGGAGTTTCAGGAGGCGTTTGGGACGCAGCTACGTTTGATCACAACCTTTCACCCTTAGATGGATGGTCAGATGGAGAGGACCATTCAGACTCCCAAGGACATGCTCCACGCGTGTGTCCTCAACTTTGGTCGTAGCTGGGAGGACCACCTACCCTTGGTGGAGTTCGCGTACAACAACTACCACTCCACCATCGGGATGGCACCGTACGAGGAGTTGTATGGCTGACCTTGCAGATCTCCTTTGTGCTGGACAGACCCTGGGGAGTCAGCACTTGTGGGACCGGAGATGGTCTAGGCCACGACAGAGAAGGTCCAGGTTATCCTGGAGCGGATGAGGACATCTCAGAGTTGGCAGAAGTCATACGCTGACAGGAGGCAGAGGCCACTAGAGTTCGAGGATGGCGACCACGTCTTCTTGCGGGTCTCACCTCGATGTGGTAAACGAAGATTTGGTCGAGGCGGAAAGTTTTCTCCACGCTTCATTGGACCATTCCAGGTCCTCAGCAGGATAGGCGAGGTGGCTTATCATCTGGATCTACCACCTCAGTTGCACTGGGTGCACGACGTCTTCCACGTATCTCAGCTGAGGAGATACGTGCACGACCCGATGCACATCATTGACCATGGGGAGCTTGACGTTGACAATGGGGTGACTTTTACGGAGGTCCCGGTGGAGATCGAGGATCGATAAGTGCGAGTCCTACATGGACGGTCGATTCCTCTAGTGCGCATCAGATGGCAGCACGAGAACCTCCAGGAGAGCACTTGGGAGCGGGAGGCTCAGATGCGTGCTCAGTACCCTAATTTGTTTCCCTAGTTTTAATGTATCTTTACAGGGACGTAAAGCCCTGATGTGGGAGTAATGTAAAGACCTGTAAAATTCAAGGGAAATTTTTTTTCTTAATTTTCTTTAGAATTTTACAAGAGTGCAGTTTCTGACGGCACCTGATTTCGAGGCCCGGTGTGCCCGGAAACAATTTCCAAAGTTTGGCTCGGGTACGTTCAGTGAACGAATGAGCGGGAATTTCTAACTTTTGATCCGGTGCTCAGAATTGAAATCCGAGGACACCAATGAACTCGCAGCGCCAATATTCTCTTAAGGAGACCTTTTCCGAGGTTGCGTTTTATGCGGGTTGAGAGTTAGTTTTGGGGGAAATTAAATGAAGTCAAATAAATTGTGGAAACACAATTTCTTTTAATCCATGTTGGTTATTTCCTCCCAAAAGGAGTTAGGGGTGGGACCCACATCCACTTAACCTCCTTGAGAGGATTAAGTGTGGTGGGTCCCACACGAACCTTAACTCTTAAACTCCCCTTAAAAATCCCAATAACTCCTCTTCTTTTTAATTTTGACAACTTGTCTTATTAATTGAGATGAGTTATTTAATTTCAAAATTTTGAAATTCAAAGTTGTTTAGTTGTGTAAATAAAATAATCCTTAGAATTATTTTATTTTGGTTAGTTTCTTTTGCCACCTTGAGAGGATTGGGAAGCTTTCTTCTTCTTCTTCAAACCACGACGAAGAACGCGAAGAACACTTAGGCTCCGACGAAGAACGCCGTCACCATAGAAGAGAAAGATCGTGTCGTCTCTTCTCTTCCTCGCAGACGGTGTGTTTCCGAAGATCGACGACGCCGCTTCTTCGATCTTATTACCGTGTCAATGAAAGGAGACGCCGCTTCCTCCTCGGGCTTCCTCCGTCATCTTACGAAGCTTCTCCAGCGACGTACCTCTTCGGACGCACCTCGACGTCAATGGAATCGATGTACGATTACCGTGACGCCCGACCTCCGCGACGTTTGTCTTCTGCTGCTTGTTGACGTGCTCCTCTCTTGAAACCGAGGTAGGGGATTATTGTTATTTTATTTAATTTTTCCGTTCTTGATCCTAGCATGTCGAACTTCGAGGATAAATGACTAAATGTTATCGTTTAACGAGAGGGGGGGCCAGACCGCACAAACACGGCCGACCCCCCCCCCCTCATATGTTCATGTTTGTTTCCTTGCGGATGGAACGGGATGGCGTGGTGTCGTCGCACCACGCGGGAATCGCACGACAAGTATTGCGCGGCACCGTCGGGATGCGCCGTGGAAAGAAATTCAAGAACGCGACGCCGTCGCGCCGCGTCAAAGGAAATCGAAGGCACCGCGGCTGGAGCGGGGCCACGGCGGAAGGGGCGTGGTGCCGTCACACCGCTCCGGACGACAAGGGCCGCAGCCGGTTCCGGGCCACGGCGGAGCTTGGTGACCGGTGGCCAGCTGGGCCGCCGGTGTCGGAGCCAGAAAGGGACCGGCCACTGCCGATCCCGTTGAGGAGGAGCCGACCGACCAGGTCGGGCTGGCCGGAAAGAAGAAACCTGGGGGAGTTAAATTCCCCCGTCCAGATGAACGCCCCCCCATAATGAGGGGGTCTGCAGTTACAAAGGGGGGCAGGCGCCCCCCGTTTTTTTTCAATCAGCTCGGCCGAAGCCGAGCTGGCAGCGCGCCCAGCGCGCTGCGCTGAGCCGGACTGGCAGCGCGCCCAGCGCGCTGCGCTGAGCCGGACTGGCGCCTGGCCGGTTCGCCAGGCCGGGCCGGGCCGGGCCGGGCCGACCCTGTCCGGGGCGGGTCGACCCGGTTCGGGCCAGCCGGGGGGGTCTCGGGCCGGGTCCGCCCCGGCCCGAAACCCCCATTACCGAACTGTTTAGGTTCAAATGCCCATAACTCGGGCTACAGACCTCCAAACGACGCGCCATTAGCGGAGATGCGATCCTTGGATCGAGACGGTCGTTTAGGTATATTGAACTCAAGGTTTCAGAATACTTTGAGTTCGGCCGGGTTGGTTCGTACACGAAACCAACCGGGCCCTCGGAGCGGAAACACTCATATCTTGAGCTACGGATGTCCAAATGACGTGCCGTCAGCTTTGTTGAGTTCCTCTTAGTGAGACGGATCTTTTGGAATACTCTGCCCGGGGTTTGGACACAGGTGGAGTACAGTCGGGTTGGTTTTTCCTTAAAAACCAACCGGGCCCCTGGAACGAAAAAGGTAATAACACTCAGACCGGGCGTTCGATTGACGCGCCGTCTGTTGCGTTGAGTTCCTATTGACGATACGGAACTTTTGTATACATCAACTCTGGACTATGTGACAGTTGATGTATCAGCCTCTCGGCTGGTGGAGCGGACCCTCCGAACAAGCTTGCTATGTGCGGGAACCCTATAGCTGGCTGCGACTGCTACTGTGACTGCGACGACGACTGTGCAGAGATCCTCAGTGGATTCGACGACGACGACTAAAACACTCAGCGACCCTGTGTGGATCAGTGCTACCAATCCTGTGTGGGTCCGATCCTGTGTGGGTCAGTGCTCAGCGGTCCTGTGTGAACCAGCGCCTACAGATCCTGTGTGGGTCCGATCCTGTGTGGGTCTTTGCGGGGGTTAGTACCTATCGATCCTTTGTGGGTCTGACGACTTAGATGGATCAGCGATCATCTCTATCATCTTTCGAAGAAGTATACCTGTGTGAGATGAATCCTGTTTACCTTCCTGTGTGGATTGTGTTGTGCTATCTTGTGTGGATTACGTTTTTCTTTCCTACGTGGAATACGTATACTTTCCTGCGTGGACTGAGTTGTACTTGGGCTCGGAGGTTGGAGCGTATTGAAATGATGAATTAGGTATATGTATGGGCATATACCTAAGTAGTGTCGGTTTCTACTTCGTGATTGTATCTTTCCTTTGTGGTTTATCCTTTGTCGATTTTGGGAGACCTTCGGGGGTCTCGGGGTCCCTACTGAGTAGCTTATACTCACCCCTGCACGGGCTATGCCCGCACTACGTTGTGTTGGTTGCAGACGACGGACAACATTGATCGTGGTTGAGGCGTGCAGAGCAGGACGGTACCTGGAGGTGGACCACTGGGCAGGACGTACTCGGAGCGGACGACGAGACCCGTGGAGCAGTGGAGCTATCTGTACCTACCCTTCTGGTAGGATCTCCAGTGGACAGCTCGGTGTAGTGGCTTTTACTTTACAGTTGTTGTTTTCCCTTTCGATTTGCACTTTACTTTCAGTTTGGGTTTGTATACTAGCCCATTTACTTTTCCGCACTTATAGTTGTACTCTGTTTTTACTTAGTGTTTACTTTTCCGCTTGCTTACTCTGTGGTGCTTTTTTACTTTACAAAGGCAATGCCTTCCCTTTTCACCGGGAATTACGCCTTGGTGCTAGTCGCCAGCCCCTGGCCTATGGAAGGCGGGCTTGGGGTAGTCACGACACGGGCCCCGAGGACGGGTCGTGATAGAATACTTATTAATCATATTATTTTTATGAAACCTTATCTAGAGGTTATAAATTGAATAACCCTTTGGTAACTTCTATTGAGACTGATAGTACAAATATCTTTTGAGGCTTTCTTCCCTTGATGCAATGTTTTTTGAAGCTGGGTTGTTGAATACATCTATAAAGAAGAGTGTTCTCCATCGTAGGTACATCTAAATGGTTTGAATAAATCCAATTGTTGACCATTATTGTTCTTCGTAGAATATTCACAAGGTCAATATCATTATATTAAAAATAATCCCTTTGGAAAAAAATTGAAATTTACATTAATATCATATTTTTATTCTAATTAAAAAAATATATATCCAAGAACACTCTTCCTCTAAGAGTTATATGACAAATCCATTTATCAGTTTTCATTCACAATGTTACCTTAATTATGATCTTGGTACTCTGGGATTGACCCCATCTGGTAGGAAGGCAGGATCATCGACGAATACATCCATTGATGTGTCACAGTGGGATGGAATTGTTCTACCTCACTGTGATTTTTTCACAGATCTCATTATTAAACTTTTATGATGATGAAACAAATTTCAAGGATGAAAATCGACGGAACACATTTTTTTTGCTATTTTTATGGACTCATGTATTGGTAGAATTCATTTTATGTGTTCATTAGCTAATGTTGATTCCAAAAATTAAATGATTTCTATGAAAATATATATAAGGGAAAATTGATTAATTATAGGTATTGTTATTCCAAAAGGTACAAAAACCTAGAAGAATGACGATTTGATTTGTGGAACCTGGTTTTGTGGGGTTTTCCTAATTGGATGTGTGTCTATCTTGGTAGATGATTTTTTTTTCGTTATGTAATCCATTCAAATGACTCGAAGCTTCAAGCAAGGAGCATTGGGTCCCTGTACTTTGATGCCCGGATAGCTTCATTTACACATAGGGTCATTCGAAGTTAATGACATTCATTAAAGTTATGCCTTTCTCCTGTATGTTATTGGATTCATAAACTCAATTAGGTCCTTTTTTTTCCAATTATTATTCATGATATTGGATCTACAATTGGGACTCTTATTCTAATAGATAAAGAGATTGAATAGGTCTCGTTTGGTCATTTTTTAGGATGTTGGTGGAGGTTGATCTCAGCTCCACTTTGATTGACATGGTTACCCTTTATACTCTTTCTGATATCAGCCAACATAATGGTGATTATGAAAAAAATTATTTTTTATGTACTGAATGCATTGTTGTTGGACACACACTGGAGTTATGTCTAAAGAATGCTCTATGAGAGAAATGTGGGATGAGAGGTCATCCAAAAAATCATTATTGAATGAATCTAATGAAGAACGATCTGGATCTATAAAATCCTTCTACTCATGATGGTGAATCACATTAAGAGACAATTCCCATAATGTATTATGTGTTGAATGTTGGGAAATCTGATTCTCAGGTGTTAGGAAAAGAACTACTGGGGGATGTGTCTTTGGAGAGAGATCACAACTATTGATCTATTACAAATTATGATTTTGTTTGGGAGGTTCCCTCAAAAGTGGATTCCCATGAATGGTCACTGAGATTGATGACTCCATGTCCCTCTCTGATTGATGTATCCAATCATAATGATGGAAAAAAAACAATTCTACTATCATCAAGATATCCAAATGGTCTTTCAGTCATCTGAATTATCTAGGAAATGATTGAATGTATCAAAGGATAATAGAGGGGATGTTGGTACCCCGAGCAGGTCCTCGTCCCATGGAGGGCATACCTTTTACAATAATACAATATTATATATCATGACAAATATTACTTATTTTGAGGTTTTCAACTCTTTACCCTCAAAGTGGATACCACACATAGATTATTCTATACTTTTGAAGAACTTGTCTACCATATCATGTTATAAAATTCCATTGATGTTAAATTCATATATCTATATAATTTTAATTCCGAATAAGTCTCAATATGAATGGGAGACTGGGGTTGACTCTTATTATAGAATTTATATTTCAAAATATTATATGTAGAATTGTATTTGGTGGGTTTAGGAATTTCTACATTTGTGACCTGTTATTTAAATTTTTTGTACTTTTTTATTCCTATTAATGGATGGTCTGAAGCAATGAATTTGGATGGACATGTTTGTTAATTATGGTGTTAAAGAGAGTCAGTTATTGGGATAATTACTCATGATTTTTAGTTTATGAGGAACAATGTACTTTTATATGAACATGGAATAACCTCACAGCCAATTTCCACTTCCCAATTACATTTTCAAATTATCTCACACAAGATAACACTAGCATTACTTTTTTAAATAGTTAATTCATCGGTTCCCTTGTAATCAATAAATTAAATTTAATGATTAGTAACATTTTTTATTTTTATCTCTTGATAGATAAATACCATTTTACTTTAAATCACTCAATTATTGAAGACCACACCAAATTTAAACACCATATCAATAAATTTCATGAATATGAGCCACCGAAACATCAGGGAGAGTGACTGGTGCTACAAAATAATTCCATTATAGACTACTTATTTCTATAAATTAGTGGTTTTGTGGAATACATTAGTTGTCTACGTGTCTAGGAGGATAATTTAATATTAATCCCAAAATCATCGATATGATCTAGAACCATAGAAAAATCATTGATATTCAGAGAAACGATAAACCTGAGAATATATTAATTTTCATGGAAGGCTTATATGCCTTTAAGAGTTATGGTGTGTTGTCTGATGAAGTTAATAATAGTGTATTACCCTTTTAACTGAGATATAGAGACATGAAATGGACAAAAACTAGTCTCCCGATCCAATTCAAACATGTGAATATTTATCCGAAGTTATTTTCTATCATGTTTTTCCCATATATTCATTGTAATATGTGAATTAAGGAGATATAGATCATCATAAAAGCCGATGAAGAATTAGCAAGGGATAACATCAATGAGATTAATCAAAATTCTACACATCATGAAATTGATGTGTTGATACAGTTTCAAAATTGATAATAATGACACCACCTATCTATAAATATATAACTGGACTCCTCTACTAAAGTAGGAATATTTCTCAAAACATCAAATGTATTCATAACACATTTATATAAATTATCCCACATTTCCAGTATATTTTCAACCATCTGTGGACCCTATTAACATGGATTACTCCAAGTGGATTAAAATACCCATATTTCCCCTATTGAATACCACACAATGAAGATATAAATATTTTTAACTATATTGTACCATGATTCCACATACTACCTCTATTATTGATATAAAATCATGGGAAATGGTTTGAGGTGCTCATCCAAACTAGGAATATATAGTCGGAATGAATGAACTTAAATTTTTTGACAAAAAATGTGTATTAAAATAAGAAACAAATAATTTCAACAAAAATAGTAATAATAGAAGTGGTATTATCAAAAAATACATGATTAAAATCCATAGAAAACCATCCAAGGTTACTACCAAAATATGAGTGGTCATGAACCACCATGAACCTAATGAAAAATTGGGTACCCACCTTATAATCCATCCCTTGAACCTGAAAAATAAATGCATCAACTAAATTTAGTACAAGATCCTAAAAATTTCCACCAAAAATATAGTTTTAGTTAGCTAATCCAAGTTAGCCAAAATATTACCCACCTCAAAAATAAAATATTATAAACATGGACACCATAGTTCTTATGTATAATGAAATATGTTTTACCACCCATGAAAAATATATGCATAATCAAAGTTTCGCCCATGTAAATCTTTAGTGCAAACTCAGACACATCTCCATGACTCTATCAGACAAATTATAAAGAAATCTTCTCAATAATACCAATAAAAAATATAAGTGGAGGCTTAATATTTTGTCCTTGGATGTGAAAACATCCATATTTTTAGTATTCCCACAATGGTTATGAAATAAAGCTTCAAGTACATGAAATATGTGAAATGTTCAATAGAAAAATATAATGAAGATTTAACAAATAATTATTTTGTACATTGAAATATGGAATACGAGTCAGATATTGGTTCTCCTAAAATATATCAACCTAAAAAAGTAGATTTTTTTCAGAGACATATCCAACAAACCCCTTTTCATCTTCTATATAGAATGTAACCACGCAAGATATAGGAAATATAAAAATTATTCATTGAGATGTTCTTGAATTTAAACATCAATATCACCATTATAATTACCATCAACCATATGAATTGTTATGGAAAATTTTTTATGGTGTTTCTATTTAAAATAAAAAATGGAAGAACTAGGATCCATGTACACGATTTAATAATTATCTATAGTAATTCAGAAGAAACTCCAAGAAGAATATACAAGTCCCGAAAGCTTTTTGATTACCTACACCACCAGGGAATCTGATTTGAGAATTTATTTTCCTATGTGAATGTATTAATATCAATAATATATATATATATATTTATTGTAAATGTTATTGAATAATTATTTGAAACCATTAGAAAATTCACTGGAACTAGATGGTCATTCTATCAAATAAATTTTATAACTTATTGTGTGCGTTTTAGTGAAGAAATGTAAATTAATTTTCCAATCTTATTTTAGTATCATGGACATGGAGGAAGAAGGATATGTCCCCATAATTCATGGGAAACTTATTATTAACAATTTAAAGGATTTGATTGATTTGAATCAAATAAATTATAGTTTTTAGTAAAGGTGATGAACCAGTAGTGTTTTATTTAGTGAATTACACCAAATAAAGTAGATATTGATTTTTATAACACAACTTATTTTTGATTAATGAGATTGATTGCTACATGACCACTATGGATAATCATGAAACTGTATTATCTATTGGTTATGTTGGAATGTATTATATGTAAATCTATTATAGTGAAATAATAACGAGGGACACCATTCCATCATTCACGATGTTAGTCACCATGACAGAACCATTAAAATTTATGTAATTATAATACATAAAAAATTACACAGTCTTATAAAATACCAATTAAATTCCAATTAGCATACTTTAATTGAATAATAATGTGTACAGATAAAAATAAATTGATGGTCTAAGAAATAATAATAAAATAATTTTATGGGGTTTGGATGATGTCAACATGACCATTCCCATGAATTTAATCATTTAAATTATTTTAGATTAGGGTTATAAAGTAAAATATCAATATAGAGGTCATATACCACACAAATTAATGAATAATTCATCAAGTTTGTAATGAATATTTGGTATGTTGGTATCATATTTTTAATATCTGATTGAGAGTCTGTGAGTCCTCAATAAGTTATCACGTTGAATGTAATAATGATGGTTATTACATGAATATAATTCAATTTAATCTCATCAAAAAACATTTATATATTAAGAGTATGTTTTTAGTACATAAATATGAGCACGAAAACTCAAGAAGACCAATTTTTTGATCCTTTCATTGATTGGATTCTTGATATTGTATATGGGCATGAGTATATTGTTTTATGGATAAATATTATTGCTACAGTCATATTTTATTAAAAAATATGATTTTTTTATAAACAAATTCATAAGTCCTTCCAGAACCTTGACAAGTGAAATGATGTTATTTGGAAAGTGAAACTAATCATATATGTTTTATTGGTCATGAAAAAAATTACATGATATGAATGATGAATTTTTTGATATTTTCATGGATTATTTCCCCATATATGAACGATCATTCCATGTCTTTCAAAGTAATACGATGTTATATGTAAATCATTGTGAATAGAATTATATAGAACTATACTGGGAAATTTTATTTTTTTAGTCCATGGATGGATTATATTCCTATGTAAAATATCAAATAACGACATGACATTCGTTATGAAAATATAAATTTGATTAATGATTTAATTTAACCCCCCAACAATGAAAAGTAAATATTATTTTTTTTCATATTGGATTTTTGCAATTATTCTTCCATGATATTTCAAGAATTAACCACTGACAAATAAAAGTATTTTCAAATTATATTCATTTCATTTTAACTGAGTATTGATAATTTTAACTCAAGGCTTTGAAAAATAATATGGTTCCACTACTGTTGTAGTATCACCCGACTGGGATATGAACTTTACATTTATTTGTAACAATAGTGATTTTGGTAATGGTGGTGTTTTAAAATAGATGGTTCGAATCATACATGTGCCAATCTATTTTTCCATCCATACAGTAAATGATGTCTGGATCAATTACATGAAAAAAATAATGTTGATGATGCATGTGTTCTGTTACATTCATAAATTTATATCATACCTTTTGTGTTCCAATTTAGTGATGTATTTATACAATTGAACAATAAAATAAATACCGATAAAAAAATTCCATTCTGAAAATGTTACAATGTGTTCTATTATTACCTGAAATTGACATAGTCATCAATAACACACTAGAGACTAAAAATTTCATTAAGGATTCATAATGTTGAACTATGTTGTAGAGAAATAAGTATTAAAAAATATTATTATTGAGAATAAATTTTATGATGAAACCGTTTTCAATATAAATACATAATCATGATCATGATTCATTAATATTGGAATTTATCCTTACATATGATCTATTTACCAACCCTTTTCATTTCATAAAAGGAATATGTTCATGGATGAAG
The DNA here is from genome assembly GCA_963277665.1 of Viscum album. Classification (NCBI taxonomy): domain Eukaryota; kingdom Viridiplantae; phylum Streptophyta; class Magnoliopsida; order Santalales; family Viscaceae; genus Viscum; species Viscum album. The sequence continues at coordinate 706,805,550 of OY728126.1, read as the reverse complement.
CTTCATGAAATTATGGGATAATAGGATATCGATTTGAACTATTTTGATGTCATGATGCAAAATTAAATCCCATAAAATGAAATTAAAAGTATTGTTCAAATATTTATAACATTGAAAACTGAATGAAATAATGGGAATCAATATACCTTGGATATGATACAACAATGTGTAAGATTCTAGAACACAACCAATATAGAGTGAAAAGTTTTATAATGAGATGTGATGGATTCAAGTAAATTATCCCAATTGGAATGAAATGACATCCCCAATATCGCTATCATTGAATGAATTATATTTAAAGTATATGGAGTGGATTTCATTGGAAATTTCCCTATATACTATGCAATGTATGACATCTTACTCAATATAGACTACATTTTAATGTGAGTTGAATCCAAAGCCACCTCCCATGACAAAAGAAATGTGTTATTGAATTATTCAAAAAAAATATTTCCATATTTTTATTTCATTGATTACTAATATGTGATACTGGAATGAAATTTTAAAAAATAATCAATGAAGTGATTTCTTCAAAAATATTTAATTTTATACAACAATACAACTCATGACAACCCGATTACCGGTAGGAATGTTGAATTTTCAAATTAGGAGATTAAAAAATATTATGAATGGGTGATAATACTAGTATGATGGAATGGTGCCTCCAATTAGAGGAAACACATTGTGTACATCACACAAAATATAATACTCATATCCAAAACTAATCTAATTCTTTTAGTTTAGGGGAAGACATATCACATAAATAATGAATTATAGTATCTCTTTTATAGGGTAACTAAAAATTAAATTTGAATGATACAAATAGTTGACAACAAATAATACAATAAATGAATAAAATTATTTATATTTTAAATGAATATTATGAAAATGTAACTATTTATAATGAAAAAATTCAGTGACCAATTAAATTAAAGACTAGTTTTCACCACAAGGGATACACTATTTATTTTTAAAATTTATCTAATGATGTACCATATAAATCTAAATTTTTTATTTTCATGTCCATATAAATTTTTCAATGCTATCCCTTATAAGATATTTCAAATCCAAATAGAAAAAAAACCACAATTTATGTTCAATTGTCAATAATTAAAAATTTATCTAGAACCAACACAGGAATGGAGTGTTTGTTCATTAAAATGAATTTGACATAAATAATTTCTAGATCATGAATTTAAACTAAAAACTAAATGGGTTGAATCTTAAGATACATTACATATATATGAATATGTTTTATATAAATTATAGCAGGTTTTCAGTGTTAGTAATATCTTAGAGGATGTTATCCCAATGTTAATCAAAATGCCTAATTCATATCTTCTAAATTATATACTATGTTAATCTATTGATCCATGAAAAATAAACACCAATGTTTACAAGACATTAATGTACTACAAGATGATAAGAAAATGACTTATCATTACAATCCATGAAAATATGACCACATGATTCCCAATGTTAGGTGATATCCGCAGATCGTCAGCCTATGATGCTCTATCGTGAGCACCGATGACCTCGCTAACTCAATACTTATAAGAATATGATTATAAAAAATTATATCAAACAAAAAAAATTCAACTTTATTCCATAATGTTTCTAATTCATCGACTTGTCCCTCAATAAAAATTCCAATAGTATTGCATAAAAAAGAGTGGGGTAGAATAGCAATCTATCTCCACATAATCATCTAACAATGGATCCTCCTCAGATAAATTTAGAAACATCACCAAAATTATACCCAAATTCCATTTTTACAACTAACACTTCCAATAATTCTCATTCCTATACCATCCAATAAAAGGTTACTAAGAATCACCTACACCCATGCATCCATGTTCTTGAGCCTCATCTGCTGTTACTAATTGTCTGTTTTCCTGCTAAGTACCTGATGTCAAACAGATCCCAAATCTCTATTTCCTTGAGAGGATTATTCTAAAATACTATTTTATGACACTAATTAGAATTATTCAACATTATTTAATAATTAATGAATTTGAGGATATGTTAGGAGATTTATCCAGGTTTTGATTTTCACATTGTAGCTTTATGATGTTTTCGTCACATTCTGTCCGGGTTGTCAGTATTGGGAGGCTACATTAAATATGTACAATTTTGTGATATGTATTTATACCAATCATTTTATTGGTTCTTCTTGTAGATATACATATTAGATTGATCCACCCACATATGATACTCCATAGGGCATTGTGTTGATATCTCGTGATCTCCCAAACATTCATGACCCACAGATGAGGAAGAGTACCCATAATCATGCATAAACTCTATGTATTATTAATATAACAATATCCAATTAATGGATTTCTATATGAGATTATCATAGAACCATTAGTTATATTGTACATATCATCATATCCTTTTCAATGGGCGGCTCTTCCATCATTGTAGCGTTAAATCTACTATGAGGTTCTTGTATTGAGGATCATCATACACAGATAGTGGTGTTTTATTTTTCTTATTTGATGTCACATGGATGTTTAAAATTCCCTTCATATACATTACTCTATTTGTAGGATTAATTCTATAGATTTACTATTTCACTAAATAATGGGATACTTCATATGATTATGAGAATCTACTAGTGGGATCCCAATAATATCATGGATTTTATTGAGGCTCCATCTCCTTCTTCTATTATCCCACCAAATCCAAATCATTAAGAACCTTTAATACTACCCCAGCTTCAAATCCAATCATTCTACAATCCTATATATAATTTATCATTATAACATAGCATCAAAATTCTCCTCCATCTTTCACTGCATCACCCCATAAATTTAGTTTACATAGACCAAAATTTCCCTCACAAATCAAGGATATTTTTCAATTTATTGTATAAAATCATAGGAATATCTACATTTGTATAATATTTTTTTATGTGTATCCATCCTAATTTTCGTATGATGGAAAAAAATGAGACACTGTATCGACCCACCCACCACCTTATATTACAGACCTCTATCTAACTTCCATTCCTACCAAATGCACTATAGTCTCATTGACCATAATTGTATACCATTTTATATAGTACAAACACCTAAATTCCCAATAGCAGTTTTACCATTTTAGGATCAATGAGGAATGAAAACTATCATACATTGTATATATTCGGTTACATAGATTGATTTAGATGAAAAAAATTCAGACCCATTATATATCTGAACCTCCCCCCCACATGTGACAACTAAGACTAATAACAAAAATTTAGAATAATATATTTAAATCAACAGACCTTACTAGACCTCCACCGCTACAATAGACAAGGTTGATGACATCTACACACCCAAATTTGTAGAGAGGACATCTAATTATGGTTATATTGATTCTTCTTTCACTATGTAGACTTTTACATATATACCCCTCAACTGATGTAGTATTTTGTGTGTGTTTTCATACTCTCTATAATCCATATTCATATGATTTTAATTTTTATTTCTAATTTATGAAATATTATTTTGACCACATGGTTTTCTTACATTCATATTATTTTTAATGAATTCATTTTCCCATATCTTAATCTACATCATTTTCCATAGTAATTAAAGATTCTATTAGAATACAATATGTCCTCCTATGTGAGGTAATTCCTCAAGTGTATGACATACAAGGATGCCTCTAGGATAACCTTATCAATACATTATAGTAGTAAAATTCATGACACAAAAGTATTCCCTAGATTATTTATGTAATCTTTCGTAGGACCATTCATATGGTGTTAAACCCCACTATGACAACCCATGATCCTGGGTACAAATATTCGAGTTTTTTACAAGGTAAAGGACAATTGAGCCAATGAAATCTTCTTCATGATCATTAACAATATTTCTAAACAATGAAGTCATATTATCTCTTTATGGGATGAAAGGCATATTTTTGTGAATTCATTTTAATTATTTACCTATTCTTTATTCATTTTATAGTAATTTTTTTCCAATATTTCTATTTCCATCTCTCTTGGTGGCTCACTTATTTTCATTTTTGACATGTTTGTTCCCATTCTTCCTTTATTATTTTTGGTTATATCTTATGTGATTATTTAATATCTATATCATTTATATTTGTTTATTAATAATTTTTTTCAGGAACACAATTGTGCCATAGAAAAATATATTTTTACCCATTAGAATGACCATATTCACCCAGAATTCAATATAGTGAACATTGAAACAAAAAATAAAATTATAGTTTTTCAATGTAATTATTTATTTCTCTCCACACCACATAGCAAATCATTGTGGACACACTTTCATTTTATTTTTGGGGGAGACATTATTGTTATTTATTGTAATTACACATTGATTGTTGAATAATTTAATTATTATAAGTGAATCATTTAATTGGAATCAGTTTTTATCATAAATATTCAACACAACCATTTATGAAAACGAAATATTTTTCCTAACATTTTTAAATATATTTTTTTCATGCATTGAATTTATTAATGATGGTCGACATTAGTAATTTTGTTCTATTTATTTTTCAATTAAATTATAATTTTATGAAAGGTTTCTAAATGATATTTCCTTTGTGATTTTCGTAAATTTATGGATCTCCATTGTAGATATGATTCTGGTCCTTCTTTTTCATGTTTTTTCTAGAAATTCATATTTTAAGATACATTGAGATTGTAAATCTCTCAAAACATTCATTGGAATCATATATAATATATGATTGAACATTTACTCAGTTAAAATGATATATGGAATTTATAATTATCCATTTATATGAGATCCCCCTTGTAAATATTTCTATGAAAAGACTATATATTTCATGACTAAACTTGTTAGAATTGATCCATGTGACAATCCACTTTTATCCCTTCTTAAAAAAATATTGATATAATTTTAGGATTATATATTAACTAATAATGTAATAGATGGTAATTGATGAATGAAGCAAGATGTTTACTATAGAAGAGATATATTGTCACATTATCAAATGATCAATATGAATGTCTACATTGTTTATCTTTCATTCCATTCATTACAAACTATTTCAAAAATAAATATTAAAAATAATATGGGTTGTCTGTTGGGATGGTAATCCTTAACCACTACCTGACCAATGAATCATATAATTGAACATATGTGGTTAAACGATGGATGTTATATCTTTCCCATATATAATTTCACAAAAATAGAAGAAGAAAAATAACACATTCATTTGACATTAAGGTCGCATACTAGAAAAAACCTTGCGATCTTGGAAGTTTGGAGATGCCACATTGTAGAGGAAATTTATTTGGTTTCATTATTCATCCTGATATTTTTTTCATACATGAGGTCTTAACCTTTTTTATATTCATTTTTGTTATCTATCCACCGACACATATCCATAATGTAATTTGACCATTATTTCTAAATTCCCCATGATTAATTTATTATTTTCCATTATCTTGAATAGATTATAGAACCAATGAATTTCATATGTTTAAAGTATATATTCATTGTATGGTATTAATTCCAATTTAATTTGACCTTTAATAATGTGACTAAATTCAAGGTGATATAAATTTAAATATTGGAATACATTCTATTGAATATTTTTTTTATATATTATCTAATTGATTAAAGTATTTCAATAAAGAACATTACCCATTTGGCATTACTAATTTTCAATGTATTAGGGATTTTGGAGGACTCCATTTTTAGACAAAGCATTAGTTTTATTTTTATAGATGTAATGCATTTTCCATGATTAAAAATACTATCATATAGAATGCTTATTTATATCCATTTTTATTGATGAAAATAAAATTATTAAATATTCATGAATTTGATAAAATATATTCATATATATATATATGATTCATTTTTTAATAGTTAATTTTTTTTTCATAGATAAAGTTTTAGTTTGTTATGATTTTTTATATAATTATGAATGAATTATAAAATGAGGAGAATATGTAATATATGAAATTTCATTAATTATATGATGTGAAACATGATGATCCTATGAATTCCATGAATCACAAGAATCATTAAGACAAAATTAGAAAATGTAAAAACATTAAACTATGTCAATCCTATAGGGAAAATAAATAGACATCATTGAATAATTATATTTTGTGAATTTTTAAATTAATATCCAATTGAAGACTAAAACTCTGAAATTAACAATATTCAAGAATGCAAAAGATTTTTTTGGATCTATATACATGGAATTAATTTTACATATTTTTATGATGATTTAATGGAATAGATTTTTTAAATAAATCTCATGATGTATTAACATTACACATCATCATATGATGAAGCTTATATATAATACAACACTATTGAAGTAAGAGTGATAGTTTCACTCGATTCGTACAATTAGGCTCTCTTATATACAAATTTTATAACTACATAACACCATTTTATTACTTTTTTGATATATTTTTGTTGGAAATTATTATTAATCTCTTAAATTAAATTTTTTAATTATTGATTTTATTCAAATTGTTGTTCCATGCACACATTTGGTGTTTGTTTTATTATTACATCATTTATGTAAGTTCATATATTTGTTTTAAAAATTCATTAATCCTAGATATCATTATCCTAATTTTTTTAATAAATTTTATTAACAAGATTTTTATTTCTCTTTCTTCTAGTACAGATATTATCATGCATGTATAATCTGCAAGATTAAGTGGTCGATTGTATTGGTGGAATAATAAAAACTAATCCTTAAATTAGAAAACTGGTAACACATTTCCTAGTAATAATATTATAATGTATTTTTATTTATATGTAATGGCCCAGACATCTCCGGCCCATTCCTTTGTCAAAAAAAAGGCCACGAAGTGTTCTGGAGGGTAAAATGGACTTTTCCCACACTTTCCAGAATTTTGAAACTACAGGACGTGTAGTTTGAGTACACGCCGTGTACCCCCTTGCTGGGTGTAAATCATGTTGAAGGCTGTGTCCTTGCCATGAGAAATAAATGGGTAAACACCGTGTGTCCAATACTACACGTCATGTAGTATCTCTCCACGTACGTGTTACCGTGTGTTTACTAGTCAACATCCATGTGCCATGTTGGAACCGTGTGAAATAAATGAGTACACGCCGTCTGTCCAAACTACACGTCGTGTAGTGCTCCCCCGCGTATGCGTTACCCTCAAACCGTGTGTTGACCAGTCAACGGCCGCAAAGCCATGTTGGAAGCCGCGTGGAGACCGTGTGAAATAACCGAGTGCACGTCATGTACCATAAAGTACATGTCATGTACTTTTGATTTTCTCACCTATAAAAGGAGGGGTCCCTCCTCCTTTTCAACTCACCACTCTTCTCCCCTTTCCACTGAGCAGAGTTCTCCCAAGAGACTCAAAGGCTCTTTCTTCCATAACTTCTTCATCTGAGCTCCGATTTACGATCCGTCAGCGGCCATGGGATCGTAACGACGAGGCGGAACTTCCTAACTTGGATCCGTTGTCTTTCCTTTGGCCTTTACTTTCCGACTTCCACTTGAGGAGGTATTTCTGGGACCTGATAGAAGTGACAGACGCCGACGGTCATCTCCTAAGGTTGATCTGGGGGAGCGTTGGGATCAGAACCTGTTGAGGTAGGGATCTTACCTTCATCTCTCTAATTTGTACATCATGCGAGGTGGGTATCATCTTGTTTTCATGAGAAAAAGTTGAACCATTCAATAAAGATAATAACTAGTTAAAGAAAGGGGATGGGGAATTTGTTATGTTTATCCTTGTTTATCCTATTGATATATTATAAATTGAATAGGCTTATGCCTACTGAAAATCACGGTCGTTGGGGGCCTTTGCTTGTGCAACTAAATTTTGCCCTATCTTCTTGACCGTTTTTGTGAATGGAACATTGTTGAATGTGGCATTTGGTTAATCACGTAAAGTTGGCTAATTAAAATCTGGAAACCTTGTGTGATCACCCCGGTTGAACAAAATGGAATAATAAACATGTGGGTGTTGGTTCGGATACGTGGTGTGTGATGGGGGTGTTTTGTGGGTTGTTGTGGGTCGTGTGAACAGCGGGGTTGCGGTTGACTTGGTTGTGGGATGGTGTGAATGTTATGTTGGTGACGGGCAGCAGGGCTGTGATAAGTGGTATTAAAGGGATAATGATGTATGGTGTAGTTATGGTCATAGTAGTTGGCAGCTGGGCTGCAGGGATGGGTTCAAATTAGAACGGGCTATGGGTTGTGGATAATAAATAAAAGTGGAAGAGTTAACGAATGGTGGGGCATGGTAATGAGACGAGATTAATAATCAATGAGTTGGTTGGATGATAAGAAGGGACTTGGTTGTGTTGCTTGTATTTTCCTAACTTGATTTGTGGATGACATGGATATGTTTTACGAACGATTGATTTGGTTGGTTGTGGATAGTTCCTAGTAGTTAAGGAACTAAATAAACTAATTCTGCTAAAACGTGAAAACCTAAATGTGGTTGGGGTTGTTTGTTGTATGAATGCTTCGTAGTAGCAGTGCCGAGGCACGTGCTCAGTTTCTCTATTTAGAGGCCATAGGTTGGGCTGTGTTTTTGGTATATATATATATATATATATATATATATTTGTATCTTTTTTGTTTTATCCCACCCCACTCATGTTGAGCACTTAGAGCCGAACACTCCCATTTCATGGGAGAGGGTGTTTTTTCCTCAGTTACTAGCTCATCCCTGCTCCTTCTCCCCTAGGCTGTGATGGCTTGAGGCGACCTTACACCTAAGACTCTTCGGGTAGGTTTCGATTAGGGTGGTTTTATCCCAACACTCTTCGGGATGGTTATACTGTTTCCCAAGAATCTTCGGGATGAGGCCCATGTGTGTGTGGGCAGGGAGAGTGTGGAAGTGTCAGGACGTTCGCCGTTAGGAAGAGCAGCTAACTACTAGGGAAATGGTGCGGGGTACCCAATACTCTTGTTTCTTATATACTACTACCTGTTGTGATTTTGTTTTTGGTGAGTGTGGCTGGTGAGGTTGGGTAGATAGATTTCCTTGCTAGGTTTCTTCTGTTGTTCTCACGGGACATTAGGATGTCTCCCCACTTGTGCACAATAGATTTAGGTTTCCCTACTGAGTATACTTGTATGCTCACCCTACGTTTACTTTCAGGTTTCTAGGAGTACTACCAGGGCCGTGCGGGACCCTACTAGTCAAACAGTTGGAGTTTTTTCTATTGTTGTACTCTTGTTTTATTTTGGTATTGTAGTTTGAGCTTTCTTGTACTTGTACCTTGTTATAAAATTGTTTAAACATGCATGTGGTCTTGGTTTGGGTTTATTTCTATACACTTGTTCTTTTTCCTTTTTGGTGGTTGACTGGTCCTATTTCCCGATCTTAAATAATAAAAGGGTAATGCCTCCCATATTTGTGAAAACTCATACCCTTGGTTCTAGTCACCAACCCAGGGCCTACTGGAGGCGGGACTCAGGGGTCATTATCTCCCTTTCACCATTGCCAGCTCAGGAGGGGCATCATTGGTGGGAGGGGGTCATGACAGAATGGTATTAGAGGTGATGGTTGGGAGATAGGATGGAGTCTGGAGTTAGGCACAGTAAGGATTTCTTGGGATGGTAGGGTAACAGTCTTAGTTAATCTTGGTGCGTGACATAAGACAAGGAAGACCGACTAGGAAATGGGATTTTATGGCCCCCGTGATCCAATGCAAGGACTTTGAGCCTACTAAACTACCAAGTGAGACTACATTGATTATAGGGTAGAGAACCTAGGGAAGGTACATGAATCATCATGATTGTGTTTTACTTGATTTCGGTGTTCTGGGAAATAAATTGAAATGAAAATGATAAAAAAAAACCTAGAGAAATTTCCATACTACTTTGGAATAGGCTATCTTTGTTTATCATACAGCTTTGGCACCTGGACGTTGTCCCCGGGTGGCTCAGACGGTCGAGGCCTAGCAGATTCAGGCAGTCGATCAGTTGAGGATTTACCGATAGGAGGAAGATAGCCAGTGGCAGAAGACTCTCTGTTCTTTCCAGCGGCAGACCCTCAAGAATTACGAGGGTAGTACTTCGGATACAGAGACGGAAGGGTGAATTGAGGAGTTAGGGATCACTTTTACCTTGATTCGTGCTCCGATGGAGTACTAGGTTCCCCTAGCAGTCAGTCTGCTGAGAGGTGTGGCACGACAGTGGTGGATGATCTACCTCGAAGAGAGGATAGAGTCAGAGGTTCCATGGGCTAAATTTGAGAAGGAACTCCATTCTTCCATGATCAAGGTGGAGAAGCGGCAGGAGTTAATCTCCCTTCAGCAGGGGAGTATGTCAGTACGAGAGTTGGGGATCAATTTCAAGGATCTTCTGCGCTTTGCTTCAGATCTATTTCTGGATGAGGAGTCTCGGGTGAGATGTTTGGAGGAGGTGCTTCGTCCTTCGCTCTAGTATGATGTTACCCCCTTCACCCTTCCGATGTACTTGGTGGTACAAAGGAAGGCAGAGGTTGTAGAGAGGATGCACTCGCTGGGAGGTGCACCACGAGAGGGGATCCAGCCAGGTTCATCAAAGGGGAAGGCAGTCAGCAGCAGGACTCCTGTGATGGGACCTTCTAGGTTCAGGCCAGTGGGGAGCAGGCCCCGGCAGTTCCAGTTCAGATCTTTAGGTCCTCATCCCTTCTTCATGAGCCCCGGACCGAATTGTTTTTCTTGTAGAGGTTTTAGGCACATTCAAAGTCGGTGCCCGACCCGAGATCAATACGGTGGAGGTGGACAGGTTCAACGCCCACCTCAGTAGCACCGGTTTCTAGCGAGGCCCTTCCAGCAGCAGCAGACACTATGCCCCTCCGAGGGCAGACTTTACAGAAGGAGGATGACCTTAGGGTGCTCCTCAGGGACCTCAACCAGGGCGTGGTTGGGGAGGTGGATGACATCAGAGAGGAAGATGATCTAGGTGTGGAAAGTTGCACGCAGTAGAGTTGACAGGTCCGGTAAGACCAGAGGTGGTGCGAGGTACAATTTGTTTGTTCAACACTCTCGTTTCTACTTTGTTCGATTCGGGAGCTTCACACTCCTTTGTTGAACCTAGTCTAGACCATGCTTTGGGACTAGACATAGAGATACTTTCCATACCACTGGTGCTGAGTACACCAGTTGGAGGCCAGACCAGCGTATCTTGTGTTTTTCGGGGATGTGGGCTGACGTTGGGACCACATCGATCTAGTGAGGACCTTCTTCTGTTACAGATGCATCCATGTGATGTCATCCAAGGCATCAACTATTTGTTTTCTATTAGTGATGTTATCGACTGATTCTGGAGAAGATTCGTGTTCTCCGGCGTGGATGGTCAGCGCGTTTCTTTTGTTGGCGAGAGGAGATATCAGGTAGGAATCCGGAATTTGAAGCCTCTCCTTTCCTTGTTAGGTGGGTTATCAGTGGTTCCAGCTGATACAGAGATGATGGATATCCCGAATGTTGTTGTAGAGTTCCTTGATGTTTTTCCTGAAGAGGTTGTGACTCTACCCCCCCCCCCCCGACGTGACGTTGAGTTCGGGATAGACTTACAACCTGGTGCCCGTCTGATTTCGATGGCCCCTTATCGGATGGCACCTTCGGAGTTGCGGGAGTTGCAGATTCAGATTGACGATCTGATGGAGAAGGGTTTTGTTCGACCCAGCGTATCGCCATGGGGTGCTCCAGTTTTGTTCGTGAAGAAGGCAGATGGTGGTCTCAGGCTATGCATAGACTACTGAAGGTTGATCCAGGTAACAGTCATGAACAGCTACCCCCTTCCAAGGATAGATGATCTCTTCGACCAACTGAGGGGACCAGGTTGGTTTTCCAAGATTGATCTATGATCTGGATATCCTCAGCTAAGGGTAAAGGACAGTGACATCTCAAAGATGGCTTTCAGGTGCAGGTATGGGCACTTAGAGTTTGTAGTGATGCCGTTTGGAGTTACGAATACACCGGCTGTGTTCATGGGACTTATGAACGTTGTCTTCCGAGAGTTTCTGGACCGGTTCTTCCTTGTGTTTATCGATGACATCCTGATCTACTCAAGATCAAAGGAGGTGCACGTTGAGCATCTCAGGGAAGTCTTGGATGTCCTTCGACACCACATGCTTTACGGGAAATTGTCGAAGTGTAAGTTCTTGACCCAAGAAGTACACTTCCTTGGGAAAGTTGTGTCTCAGCATGGAGTGTTAGTGGACCCGTCGAAGGTGGAGGCAGTTGTTTCTTGGGCAGCACCCAAGAGTGTGGAAGATGTTCGTAGTTTCTTAGGGTTAGCAGGTTACTATAGGAGGTTTGTTTCAGACTTCTCTAGAGTTTCTGCTCTATTGACAGTATTGACTAGGAAGAACTAGGTCTTCCTGTGGAGAGAGCAATGCCATAAGGCTTTATACTACCTGAAGGACAAGTTGGTCAGTGCTCCCGTACATAGGTTTCCAGAGGAAGGGTTGTTGTATGAGGTGTTTTGTGATGCTTCTAGCCTTGGTCTGGGTGCGTGTTGATGCAGAAGAAGGGAGTGATCTGTTATGGGTCTAGGCAGTTACGCCCTCACGAGCATAACTATGCCACCCATGACCTAGATCTTGAAACAGTAGTGTTTGCACTGAAGTTGTGGCGACATTACCTCTTTGGGGAGTGCTTTGTGGTCTTCTCAGATCACAAGAGCCTACATTATATCTTCTCCCAGCGTGACCTGAACTTACGGCAGTGGAGATGGGTCGAGTTTCTCTAAGACTATGACTTTGAGATCTCTTAAACTGAAGGTAAGGGAAACATTGTGGCTGATGCCCTGAGCAGGAAGTCGCATAAGGAAGTGGTTCGGGAATCCACTAATGCTTGGAAAGTGAAGAGAGAGTTGGCTTCCTTGCACTAGGATGCAAGGGTAGAAGGTGTTATAGGCTGTCTGTTTCAGATGAAGGTGCAGTCCTCCTTGCTGCAGCAGGTGGAAGAGTCTCAGTGGGGGGACTCCGAGGTGGAAGTGATACAGGATCGTGTCGATTAGTGAAACGCTCCAGAGGGATGGTCAGAGGATAGCTGACATCAGATGCTTTTCCATGGATTGTTGTCTGTTCCGGAGACAATGCGTGAGGGAATTTTCCCTGAGTTCTATAGCTTAGCCTTGGTGGTACATCCAGGAGTTTAAAAAATGTACCGAGGCCTGAGGGAACAGTTTTGGTGGCCCGGGGTGAAACGGGAAGTGGCAGAATTTGTGGCTAAATGCCTAGTGTGTCAGAAAGTGAAGGCTGAACACCATGTTCCTAGTGGGTTGTTGCATCCTTTAGATGTCCCTGAGTGGAAGTGGGATGAAATCTCAATGGACTTCATCACTGGACTACCCAGAGCTCAGGGTGGTTATGATGATATCTGGGTAGTGGTGGATCGACTGACGAAATCAGCTCACTTCTTAGTAATTAAAGAGTCAGGGCCCAGTGAGTATCTTAGTATAGAGGTACATAGATGAGGTGGTGCGTTTTCATGGAGTCCCGAAGACTATCATCTCAGATAGGGATACTTAGTTTACCTCATGAGTCTGGAGGGGGTTACAACATGCTTTTGGCACCCAGATACACCTTAGTACAGCTTTCCACCCCTAGACTGATGGGAAGACAGAGTAGACTATCCAGACATTGGAGGACATGCTGCGAGCATGCATTCTGGATTTCAGAGGATCATGGGTACGACACTTGACTTTAGTAGAGTTCGCCTACAACATCATCTTCCACTCTACTATTGGCATGGCACCATTTGAGTCTTTGTATGGAAGACCATGTCGTTCACCCATTTTCTAGGTAGAGGTTGGTGAGACAGGTGCTCTTGGGCCAGAGGTAGTGAAAAGAACCACATAGAAATTCTAGCTTGTACGTGAGAGGATGAAAGCGGCTCAGGACCGACAAAAGTCTTATGCTGATCGTCGGAGGAGGCCCTTGGAGTTCGAGGTGGGGGATCATGTGTTCCTGATGGTTTCCCCTCGACGGGGGCAGCAGAGGCTTTGGAAATGGAGCCAGCTCTCACCCAGGATCATCAGACATTTTGAGGTGCTGAGGCGAGTCGGCGAGGAGGCATATCAGCTGGCCCTGCCACCTCAGTTGGAGAAGGTTCATGACATCTTCCACATTTCCCAGCTTCTTCGGTACTTACACGAAGACTCCCACGTTATCGACTGAGGAGAGTTAGATATGGGAGACAACGCGATATTAGAGGAACGACCAGTCAGAATTGAGGATCGTAAGAAGAAGGTGCTCCATGGATGAACCATTCCGTTGGTTCATGTGTTGTGGAGGCATGGCGTCCTCGAGGAGAGCACTTGGGAGTGGGAGACCCAGGTGCACGCTCATTACCCAGAGTTGTTTTGACTTGTGTTTTTCCTTGTTCTTATGAGCTTTGTGTTGATGTTGTACGTTTTACCTTTGTTATATGGAATTCTTGGCATGTCGTTTGTGAGAACTTTTGTTTCCTTGTTCTCTGGAAGTGTGTAGCATGTTCGGATGAGTGGGGAAAGGGAAAAAACTGACACTTAATCGAGACGCATTAATGAGGATTCGATTGAACCCATGCAGGTGAGTCAGTGCCGCCTAAAGTGGATAATATCTCGACATAAAAGAAGGAATTTTTCCCCAAACCACGTGATCGGGCAATGTGTGGGTTGTACGGTGTTAGGGGAAGTGTAAGTTGGAAAATACTAATGTATGAAAGTGGAAAGTACCAATTATTAATCGAGACACATTAATGAGGATGCGATTAAACCCGTGAAGGCGAGTCAGTTCCACCTAAGGAAGATAATATCTCGATATAGGAGAAGGAATTCCTAACACATATGATTACGGTTGTTGGTTGGGTTCCTGTTATAACAAGAACCCTAAGAGGCATCTTGTTGGGTTCCTCTAGGTTGGTTTTTGAATTCTCGGGGACAAGAATGTTTTAAGAGGTATCTGATGTAACGAAACGAAACTCTCCGGCCCATTCCATTGTCAAAAACAAGGCCACAAAGTGTTCTGGAGGGTAAAATGGTCTTTTCCCACACTTTCCAGAATTTTGAAACTACACACCGTGTAGTTTGAGTACACGCCGTGGACCCCCTTGCTGTGTATACCCTATGTTGAAGGCCATGTCCTTGCCGTGCGGAATAAATGGGTACACGTCGTGTGTCCAATACTATATGCCTTGTAGTCTCTCTCCGTGTACGTGTTACTGTGTGTTGACCAGTCAACGGCCATGTGCCATGTTGGAGTCGTGTGAAATAAATGAGTACACACTGTGTGTCCAAACTACATGCCGTGTAGTCCTCCCCCGTGTATGCGTTACCCTCAAACCGTTTGTTGACCAGTCAACGGCTGCGGAGCCGTGTTGGAAGCCGCGTGGAGACCGTGTGAAATAACCGAGTACACGCCGTGTACCATAAAGTACGTGATGTGTACTAATGATTTTCTTGCCTATAAAATGAGGGGTCCCCTCCTCCTTTTCAACTCACCCCTCTCCACCCCTTTCCTCTGAGCAGAGTTCTCCCAAGAGACTCGAAGGCTCTTTCTTCAATAACTTCTTCATCCGAGCTCCGATTTACGATCCGTCGGTGGCCACAGGATCGTAACGACGAGGCAGAACTTCTGAGCTTAGATCCGTTGACTTTCCTTTGACCTTTCCATTCTGACATCCACCTGAGGATGTTTTTCCGGGACCTGAAAGAAGTGACGGGCGCCGACAAACGTCTTCTAAGGTTGATCCGGGGGAGCGTTGTGATCAGAACCTATTGAGGTAGGGATCTTACCTTCGTCTCTCTAATTTGTGCATCATGCGGGGTGGGTATCCTCTTGTTTTCATGATAAACAGTTGAACCATTAAATAAAGATAATAACTGGTTAATGAACGGGGATAGGGAAGTTGTTATGTTTATCCTTTTTTATCCTATTGATATGTTATAAATTGAATAGGCTTATGCATACTGAAAATCACGGTCGTTGGGGGACTTTTCTTTCACAATTAAATGTTTTCCTATCTTCTTGACCGTTTTTGTGAATAAAACTTTGTTGAATGTGGAATTTGGTTAATCACAAAATGTTGGCTAATTAAAATCTGGAACCCTTGTGTGATCACCCCGGTTGAACAAAATGGAATAATAAACATGTGGGTGTTGGATCAGATACGTGGCGTGTGATGGGGGTGTTTTGTGGGTTTTTGTGGGTCGAGTGATCAGTGGGGCTGCGGTTGACTTGGTTGTGGGATAGTGTGAATGTTATGTTGGTGACAGGAAGCGGGGCTGTGGTAAGTTGTATTAAAGGGATAATGATGTACGGTGCAGTTGTGGTCATGGCAGTTAGAAGCGGGGCTGCAAGGATGGGTTTGAATGTGAACAGGCTATGGGTTATGGATAATAAATAAAAGTGGAAGAGTTAATGAATGGTGCGATGTGGTAATGAGACGAGATTGATAATCAATGGGTTGGTTGGATGATAAAAAGGGACTTGGTTGTGTTTCTTGTGTTTTCCTAACTTGATTTGTGGGTGGCAGGGATATGTTTTACGAACGATCTATGTGGTTGGTTGTGGATAGTTTCCCAGTAGTTAAGGAACTAAATAAACTAATTATGATGAAACTTGAAAACCTAAATGGGGTTGGGGTTGTTTGTTTTATGCATGCTTCGTAGTAGCAGTGCCGAGGCACGTGCTCAGTTTCTATGTTTAGAAGCCTTAGGTTGGGCTGTGTGTTTCGTATACATATATATATATATATATCTGTATCTTTTTTGTTTTATCGCACCCCACACATGTTGAGCACTTAGTGCCGAACACTCCCATTTCATGGGAGAGGGTGTTTTCCCTTAGTTACTAGCTCCTTCCTACTCTTTCACCCCTAGGCTATGATGGCTTGAGGTGACCTTACACCTATCACTCTTCGGGTAGGTTTTGATTGGGGTGGTTTTATCCCAAGACTCTTCAGGAAGGTTCTACTGTTTCCCAAGAATATTTGGGATGAGGCCCAGGTGTGTGCAGGAGGGATACGTGGTTGTGGGGAACAGGTGTGTGCGGGCGGGATACGTGGTTGTGAGGCCCAGGTGTGTGCGGGCGGGGAGAGTGTGGCAGCGTCAGGATGTTCACCGTTAGGAAGAGCAGCTAACTACTAGGGAAATGGTGCGGGGTATGCAATACTCTTGTTTCATATATACTACTACCTATTGTGATTATGTTTTTGGTGAGTGTGGCTGGTGAGGTTGGGTGGATAGAATTCCTTACTATGTTTCTTCTTTTGTTCTCACGGGACATTAGGATGTCTCCCCAATTGTACAAGAGATCTTTAGGTTTCCCTACTGAGTATACTTGTATTCTCACCCTATGTTTACTTTCAAGTTTCCATGAGGACTACCAGGGCCGTTCGGGACCCTACTAGTCGGACAGTTGGAGTTGTTGATGTTGTTGTACTCTTGTTTTCTTTTGGTATTGTACTTTGAGTTTTCTTGTACTTGCACCTTGTTATAAAATTGTTTAAACATGCATTTGGGCTTGGTTTGGGTTTATTTCTATACACTTGTTCTTTTTCCTTTTTGGTGGTTGACTTGTCCTATTTCCTGATCTTAAATAATAAAAGGGTAATGCCTCCCATATTTGTGAAAACTCATACCCTTGGTGCTAGTCGCCAACCCGGGGCCTACTGGAGGCGGGACTCGGGGGTCATAATCTCCCTTTCACCATTTCTAGCTCAAGAGGGGCATCTTTGGTGGGAGGGGATCGTGACATGATATTATTTTGAACAACCATGATCTAGGGGGTTTAAATAGAATAAAAAAAATACACAATTGGATTTCAGTGGGCCGGGACCAATAGCCTGTGCTTATTTCTACCAAAGAAGATATAGATATTTGAACTTTGATAATAATTATATCTATTCTAAATATCAATTTAATGATTATTTAGATTCTATTGGTTTAAAAAAGATCCAATTGGTGACCTATGCACTACATTGATACGTATTCCAAAGAACAATTCAAAGCTAGATCTAAGATGATTTTTTTTCTAAACCATGAAATTAATACATTTCAATTAATCATTATTAAAAAAACCCAAATTATGCAATCCTTATAAAATTAATATAATGAGATTCATGTGGGGAATCCTTCTATTAGGATCCAATACCTATGTTACCTTCACATATATTTTTTCTATATAGGTTCAACACTATTATGGCAATATGCTACATATTTATAGAAAGTGTAGTTCCTGATCTATAAATTTTTAATTTGAATTTCTCATATAAGAAAAAAAAGACACTATTTGAGATGGTCACATGTCATTGATAGTAGGATTACCAAAGGAAAACTATTTATGTGTTTTAGAATAACAAGACTCTAAAATAAAAATAATTATTCGCAAATATATCCTTTTATAACACTTTTTCCTGAAATTTATGAATTAATGTTTGGTTGGAACACAATATGATTTTAATATTTTTTCCAACATCATGATTTATAAAATTATATGTCTTTTTATTGGGATTCATTCAAGTGATATTAATAAAATTTTCATAACATTTGATAAAAGTTTAATTATTACATTTTATTCTAATAAGATAGTTCAAATGAACTCCAATACCAATATGTATATGGTTTATCTATATTAGATTTATGAAACAAATAGTGGAATATTTATAACCATCCTATGTTATTCATTGGGACATACAATATTTATTTATTAATGATACAATATTTGTAACCAATCAAGCTAAAATTGTTTACTTGGTGGTGATGTTTTATCATCTATTGAAATGTCCAAATAATTTTATATATAAACAATGAAACATAAATTGAGAAAATTGAATGTAAATAAAATTGTATTCCACTATAAATTTAAATTATTAATATATTATATTCACTTATAGAAATGTATACTCCCTAGAAGGTAAATTTTTCATTAAATATTTATTATTAGAAATCTTAATGTCGTTTCCTATCAATATATATTACAACTTTTTAATGATGATATTCAAATAATCCATCTTGATGAATTCTTTTCTTTTATCATATAATGAAACCCACATCTATAAATAAATATATTTTTTATCACCAATTAATGATCCATTCAATATATTTTTTAAAACCTCATTGATATATTTGGATTTTTAAAGGAATCTAAAGTTCCTTCCATAAATCATGAGTAATCCAATGGAAAAGTTCAAAACTCATTCAATCAACCATTATAACTCACACATGAGTTATTATGGAATATTTTATAATTATGATTCATAAAATTAATAAAAAATTATACCATCAAAAAATATCATAACTATAATCCACTGATTATATTATACACACACACACACACACAATTGTAAACATTATTAAACTTAAAATAGATCATTCATAAGAGTTGATTTTGATTGGGAATACTATTTTTTTAATGATTACTTTTGTTTATTCCCACAAAAAACATAATATAAATAGTATAATAATCTCATTATTTAAATATTACATCTTAAAAATGATAATGAACACTAGGATATTATTATATTAGTATCATAGAGATTAGCTAAAATCACATATTAATATATAATCATTAGATATATTTATACTCATCAATATTTCCTTCTATAATATCCATAAGTAATGCTTATAATCATAACCTATGTAATGGAAATTTTTTGTTAGTATGAACATGATTAAGGGGAGAAAATATAAATCAGACATCAAGAGTTAAATGATATGTATATCGCAAAACATGTAGAGGGGAGAAATTTCTTATTAAAAACCCTATGGAATAATAAAATTTGTCAATATTTCAAGGTGGATGGATATGTAATATCAAATCAATAACCACATATCATTGAAAATGTGTGTGGTTCATGACCAATAAAACTATAGTTATTGATCATAATTCTTGGCACAATGTTTTGAAAAATGATTGTGGCATGAACATAATCAAAGAATACTTATCTCATGTCTAGCCAAAAATTCATGCATCATATAATTTGACTGGTCTAACCACACTTGCACACTTTTTTTAATTTGATAATCATCTCGTGTAGCCATTTTCCTTGTATAAAACAACCGATGTATCCAATTGGAATGGGATATATACTCACATACAACATTTGGATCAGGATATATCCTTTCATTTTCACTTTTTAGAACAGAGAACATAAACATCAACCATTGTATTAATTGATGATATAGAACACCACACATCATTATCCATACATTTGTGTTCAAGTGGAAATAATTCACAATCATATCTTATAGAACCTTTTGAAAAATAATATTCTTCATTATAATTTAAAAAAATCACATTATAAATACATGAAGGGTCATAGGATAAAAATGTCCATTTAAAAAATAAAATAATATCATAGTAAAATATTTAAGATAAAAAACATCACATTAAGTTAGATAAAACATTGAGGAAAAATAATATTGAAAACAATATTTGTTACAAATATCATTTATGATGTTTCTATAAAAGGTAAACTGAGAATTTCATAAAAATCATATTCAAAATGGGAAGAAAATATTTTTGGAAAACCATATAATAAAAAGTTTAAAATAAAATGTCATTTAAAGTTTGTGTTCTTTATGAAGAAATATATATTGGTAAATAAAAATATTATTTTGAATAGATTGAGATAATATTTAAAAAAGTGAAATACCATTGATTGAAAACATATATGGTAAAACAGTATTAAAAATAACAATGAAAAGGATAATTATAATTAATATAATATTTAAATTAGTCTGTATTATCATTCCAAAAAATATAAGTGGATATATGAGGGATGGAATGCATGAATATTGAGTAATTTTTTTGATATTAAAAATGGTAATTATCCAAACCAATTTTACACATATATTTTATAAAAAAATTTATAAATTAAGTGGTTATTCATGAAAATATGAAATTTGTAAATGTAAAAAAGGAAACACCATATAAAATTTTGGAATCATAGGATTAGTGAATGTATGAAAAATAATATATATGTTTGAATGTCTACTACCTAATGAATCCAAAATTAAGTCAATGATACTCTTATAGTATTGATAATTAAATATTCAACGTTTCTTGAGAGGACAATCATGAAATTGAAATTAAATCATCATGAAATTCTACGCTTCTTCATTTGTGAAATAAATTTGGTAGTGAATAGACAATATAAATAAACTGATGGGACAATATATTAAAAATGTCCCATAATGAAGAAAATGAGACAAAGAAACCCTTTTTGTGATGTTTTATCTCTACAGATGTTACTAAAGGTAATATATTGAAAATATCATAGTAAATTATGTCATAATATTAGTAATAAAATTAATTATTTACAATTTAAATTTATTATAATTTCATCATGTAATTGTTTTTATTCTTACCAATTTTCCATTATCAGGTGTTTAATTTTATTGATATTTTTATCTTGTTTTATAAGCTATTTTTTTTTGTATTTTTTATTATATTGAATATCTTAAAATTTTAATTAATTGTAATGAAATTTAATTATTATAATGATTTTTTAATATTAAAATTTCTTTTTATTATTTTTTTAATATTTATCTCAGTAAATTTAAGAAAAAAACGTCATACATAAATATTTTTTTAACCAATAGAATGGGTTTTCCCAATTATTGTTGGAGATATTGATGTATATAATAATGATCCCAAAAAATTATTATGATATAATTATATTCTCGTACAATCATTATGTTTCATAATGATCCATGATATAATTTTGTGTTTTCGACTAATTAGTTGGTCAGATGGACCCAAATAGAAACATACCATGATCATTATGTTATTATGAGGTTATATAATTATAATATTATAAATATTTAAACATAATCATCTTATTTATTTTTTTATTTTTTCTATATATAATTATAGTGATGGAAACATCATTCCACAAAAAATAACAACCTATTTTTTTCATTAGTAGAATTCTCCATTTCTAAAATATAAATTTACTTTTGGAAATTTTTAGTATGATTATTTTCCAAACACACAATAAAAAATATTCATCATCAGAATGGGTTCAATTGAATATTCCTGAACCAATACTACCATTTCTTTATATTCAAGATTTATTCAAAAGTATACATCATTATATGTCTTTATATTCTATAAATAATCATCCATATACATTTTGGGACCTCTATGGTTCTCTATCATATTTTTAAATATTTCAATATAATGAGTTAGTATACACTCTTCGTTGTCTATTTTTCACTACAAGATTAAATAAAACCCCTTATGTTAGATTTTATTGGTTAAATATTTTTAAATGATGGTAAAATGGTTAATAATCTAGAAATTCTATTCAATCATGCTCATGAACTCAAAAAACATGTCCAAAATTTTTTACATTATACATCTGATAGTATTTTTTTATACATTGAACTTATACGTGAATTCTATATTTTTCTATATAGGTATTCTATATTGAATAAAAACCACATTATCATTATATTTATTGGATTCTAAAAATATTATATAATAATGGGAATGTGAAAATCATCTTATAGATAAAATATCACAAATTCACCAACCTCACCATCATTTATGGTTTCATTTGTTTAGGATTTTTTTACTAATGGAAAATTAAATTTTCATTAAGGAATTTTTATTTCTAATTTTTATTCAAATTAATATCATCAAAACTTTTTCTATCCTTAAAACATATGGTCAAATTATTTAAATTATAATTATAATTACTCATCCATCATTTGAAATTGGTATAATATTTCATCATTGAAATTTTATCATAATAATATTAATAATGAATCATAATGGGACATTGTATTTCATGGTTCTCATAATTTCCACCAGATATGAAATCATGATGTATCTTTCATTAAAAATATCCATTCTAAATTCTAATATTTTAGGAAGAGAATGAAATAAAATAATCTAAATTTTATTAATTATAAATTTTCATTGTAGTAATATTTGTTATATCATGATTGTATGATTTTAATAAACCCCATTTTTAATAACCTTATTTTCATCATTCCACACCACATATGCAGGAAGAGAACAATGAAAATTATATTAGTTCATATCCTATAAAAATTTATCATAATTTTCAGTAAATTTTGGATTGAATGATAGTTAAAATAAAATTATGGTTTTCGTGATTAACATCAAATAATGATGATAATATCAAATTCTATGAATATTCACCATGATGACATTTACTAAATTAAATAATAAATAAAGAGATTCATTTAAGTGCTTCAATTCATTATACATGTTATATTCAAATTGAAATTTAATTTATTATATAGTTGAATCTAATTAAATTTTAATATGTATATTTTCTCTCATGTAATATGAGTATGTAAAAACATCACGTTTATATAAGATGTGACGAAAAAATATCACCAAAATGAATTTATTTACATACTGTTGGCATAAAAAACAATGTAATCTATTTATGATCGGGAACCACTATCAACATTAGATATGATATAATGAATTTAACATGTGTTATAATCTATGTATATGTTTTAAATATAATTTTGAATATCAATATTTGATAATTTAAAATAATTTCCATCAATCATAAAAATCCAATTGGGATTTATTTCCTCATTTTCTTCTATGTTGGAACAAATTATCATATCATAATCATTGATATTTTATGGAAATTATTATATCCACAAGTTGATAATAAATAGACACGAGTTATTAAATTTGGGAGTTTTCTTTTCATATTCAATTCCTCCCCATTGATAACATTTAATAATAATATGGTAGACATCTCTTTATCAAAAATGATCAGAGGAAATAAAGAAATTATAGTGGGTCCTTAGAAATTTAACTTGGATTACCAACCCTAGACTTATACAGGTAATATATAATTAAAATGTGTTGATATATCATTATCAATA
Source organism: Viscum album (assembly GCA_963277665.1). Lineage (NCBI taxonomy): Eukaryota > Viridiplantae > Streptophyta > Magnoliopsida > Santalales > Viscaceae > Viscum > Viscum album. Next base: position 706,781,736 of record OY728126.1, on the reverse strand, counting down.
AGTGTACATTTTGTTTAAAATAATCATTGAGAACTCACATTACCCCTTGAATATAACCACTTACAACTACTAATTCAAAAAATTCTCAATTATAGTGACATCAATGATTATCAAGAATTGTATTTACATTATCATAATTATGATATAAATATCTCATACAGAAATTAGTTAGCAATAAATAATTTTTAACACAAATGAGACAAATTTCCATTTACTATGCAATATTTTCCATTTGATAATTAATTTTTAAATTATTTTTTTATAATTTAACTGAATAATTTCTTGGTGAACCATTATCTGTATTTTTTTCTTATGATCGAACATTCATGTTAATATTCTACAAAAAATTAAATTATTCTTAATTACATAATGAAACTCTATAGTACATACAAAGTATTCATATAAAACTATCCATGTAGTTTATTCCTTCTTTTCTCATCTCCTTGAAATGTTTCCTCTATTCATTATTCAAACCAATTATATAATTGAATCACATATTTTTGAACATGAAGAAATTTATTTACTCTATTTATCATCAATATCAATCTTATATGTTAATTATGATACTTGGTGATTATTTATAGTTATATTTCCCTCAAAAATAAAATTCAAATAAAAATACAATAACTCACATCACATAAATAGACACCTCATAAATATCTTCTTTTCAATACATGAAACACAAAATATTTTCCATTCATGGAACATGAAAATCAATACCATTTTTTGAAAATGATTTTAAACATCACTGTGAGGATTACTAATCTGACATATAAATCTCTTCCCACTTGATAGATTTTGATTGGTGAAATATTATCATTATTGAACTTACTTCCTTAATGTAATAATTTTTTAATGAAATAATTTCCATTTGAAAAAATTAGATGTATTTCAACCATTTTTAAAATTATTTTACTAAATATTTCTATATATAAGAGAAAAAAATATATTTACATCTTGTATAATTATTCTACCTTAGTTCTTAATTATCTTAAATAAAAAATTATGTAATAAAATAACTAATACACATAATATTTATGAATTTTTTAAAATTATGTAACATTATTCATTTATTTTATATGCATATAAATCTATTTTATTCTAGAATTCTTCAATATTAACCCATTATTTAATGTTGTAAAAATTGTTCATTAATTAATAGAACCCATGACCACCAAAAAACTGATGACTTATTTCTTGTGAAAAAATTTACGGTAACAAATAATTTGAAAATAAATATAGTTTAACATGAAAATTAAAAAATAAACATTTTAGTGTTTTAAAAAATGTCCCAAAACATCACCAATTACATCATTTCTAGTATTTGGGTTTCCTTAAATTGAATATACTGATAAAAATATTTACACTACGAACTCATAATAATTTAATACCAATTTTTTTTAGAAAATAATGATATTTCTTTGTTTAATTAATATTCAAAACGAATGAGATATTTTAAATGTAAAAGGGTATATGTGGTGCGGGATAGGCCGCATGTACCTTGTAACCCCTTGTACCGAAAAACCATGTGTACTTTTTCCAATGATGAAACGGTGAGTTGGTTGCGGTTGTGGATTTTTTCACTACAGTTTTGAGTTTCAATCCTTACTAAGGTAACACCTGAGATATCATAATATTTCACTCATTTACCCTTGTACCCCATTGATACCTATACCAAATTTTAAGGTGATTCTAAACTTGGTCCATTGATTAAGGAAGTTAAAAAATGAATTTCATGGTGGGTGATAGCCCACCTCTACTTTGTTACGCATTGGGCTTGAAAACCTAGTGTTTTTTTCCCATCAGGCATGGGTTATTGGGTTGTGGTTGGGGAGTCTGTCATTGAGGTTCATGGTTTGAGTGCTTTTTATAGAAATGGAAATGTTACCTGAATAAATCACACGTAAACCACTCTTTTCCATTGGGAACATGCCTGAGAGTCCACGTGTTGTTTCACATGGGATAGTGGATGAGGGAGTAAAAAAGGCGCTTGGTGGTGGGTGATAGCTGGCCTATACCTTGTAAACCCTTGGTCTTGAAAACCCTGCATACTTTTTCCCACGATACATGCGTGATTTCGTTGTGGTTGTGGTGTTTATCAATGAGGTTCTGGGTTTGACTCCTCGCTATGGAAATGCATGAGATTCTAGAATAAATCACTCATGGCCTCCTATACACCTTTGGGAACGTGATCGAAATTCTAGGTGTTGTTACACATATGCCTATGGTTAGAGAAGTTAAAAAACAAAGATGGTGGTGGGTGATTGATCACATATTCCTCGTAACCCCTCTGGAATGAAATCCCATAGTACTTTTCCTCATCACGCATGGGTGAGTTGGTTACGGTTGTGGATCCTGTCACTAAGGTTTAAGGTTTGATTCCTCTCTATGGAAATGAATAAGAAAATTGAACAAATCTCGTGTGGACCCTTTTACCCCAATGAGAACAGAACCAACTGTCTAGGTTCTATTACACATGAGCCTATGTTTTGGGATGAACAGTAAGGCACATGGTGGTGGGTGAAATCCCACCTACACCATGTAACCCCTTCAACCTGAAAACCGTGTATTCTTTATATTTTTTGATGGATCATTATTAGAACCCTAGTGATGGCTATCATCGAAATGGTAATGGTTATTTCATGCAATTTTTTAATCATATTTTATTTTATCCATGGAATCATCTACTATGGTGTTGGAATTTACCTTCAAGGATAAACAGTTCTCCTCACAAACTCACAAGTTGCTTTCGGAATCCTCTGATCATTTGGATTTTATAAATAAGGGTGTTTCATTTGGAGAGGCTATTTCTATTTCATCTACTCTAAACATAGAAGGTACATTCAGATTCTCTAAAATTAGTAGACATGATAATTTCTGTTTTTCTATGATTGAGGTTCCAATGGCTTTTAAAGAGTGATTTGATCTTTTCAAAATCTCACTATAGGGGTGTTCATTTTATTATAAGGGTGAAAACCCCTTTTCTTATGGTAATTTTATGAATATTATCATTAATTATTAGTGTTTTTGTAAATGGAGATTTATTCTGATATGGATTGACCCATTTCTCATAATTCTAAAATTGAGGGATGAATATAATAGGGATTATGATCTTAGTAACCTAAACCTCAAGACTTGTACATTGACAATATTTTAAATGAATGATATCATTAATTCATTTAGTCAAAATAAACCCAATTCACATATTTGGTTCAGACTCCATGGTTTGGACTATATGTATAGCCACATTAAGATCCTTAATGATCAGGGTTCCTATATTCGAAATCCCATTATAATTGATAAAATGACAATGGATGAGGAACATGGGTTTTTGTTATAATTTTTGATGGTGTTATCATGAAAATAAAATGAACAACTAGTATCACATTTCTCAATTACTGTAGTAAACCAGATGTATGGGATGGTTAGTAATGGGTTCTTATCCTTTTTCATGCATGGAAGATTGTATGATATTTGGTTATCAATTGTATAATGCTCTAGAATAAGGTGAATGTGGTACCCAATGTTACAGATTGAAAAGAAATAAATCAGAATAAAAAATATAAGATGCTTCTTGTGGAGAAAGAGGGGGTACCAAAAGTGGCCTCCTCCAATATTATGGTCTCTTTGAAAATATCCTAGGTATATAATTTAGATGACATGAAATATGGTAGAATTTATAATTAACCTCATCCTCCTTCAAGGTAGGGTGTAGAGGAGAATGTTATAAGGGTTATTGATCTCAGTGAGTAGTATAATTTGACTCTGTCACTTTAAAATGATATCATTAGCCTGGTTTTTCTTATGAAAAGGTAATTGGCTGGGATTTCAATTATTTAGGATCTAGTAAAAGAAATAAATAAGATGGTTCATTCACAGTAAAATGTGAGAAGCTAATTAGGTTACCCACTATAGCATATTTGACACCAATACTCACTGATCTCCCAAAATATGAGACAACCCTTAAGGTATCCAATATTTCCATAGGATACTCTTATTATGAATTAGATGTCACTAATTTTATTTCCCAATAACCATGAGATCATTCCAAAATATCTGATCTCCAAGAGGAAGAGGCAACCACAAACCTGAGAAACCCCACTTTGAAGTATACATATGAAGGAGATGCGGCTTTTCCACTAGATATTTTTGGTTTTGGTTCTGATAGGAAATGAATTATTGACAATGATAATAGTGAAGAATATCCTGTTTCATTAGATCTAGATACTTCTAATGTTTTTTCAGACCTAAAATACATCATCAGCAATGATGATGATATTTCTACCACTATTCTTATACATTTTTTTATCTTGTTCGACTGGTAATGACTACAGTTTCAAACCGGGAAATTACAATCACAACTTCTTTGATATAAATTTCCTTTTTGAAAAGAGTTTCTTTTCCTAAAAAAGGGTCTTATTTCATACTAAATCGGTAAATCATAATGTAGATTGGGTCAGAAAATAGGGTTCCACCCCTGTACTTATGTTTAAATAAGGATTGTTTTTATAATTTATAGAAATTAGTAAATTGTGAAACCATGAAGTCCATTTATGATTTTCATTCAGCATAACAATCCCCATATTATAGGCTTTTCCAAATATTATAGAGACTTTTACCCCAATGTTACTAATATTAAGAATTTGTGAATTCATTTTATTGAATCCAATAGGTGTTTGTTATAGGACAATACCCTTTCAGCCTTGGAACATTGTTCCTTTTATGATATTTCTAGGGTTGATTATATTGTTCATCATGTCACATGTGCCTTTAATTACCATTGTTCGCATCAAATTTGTTCCTTAATTTACACCCATTACTACTACTAGGATCATTTGAGTTTGTGGGTGGATATTGAATCTATTAACTCTCTTATTACTAGACCATAGCTCATTCTTGAATATTTTAATTCTATCAGGATTCAATTTGAGAATATGGGTAAAATAAATAATTATATTTCATATAGAGAAATCAAATATTATTTCGATCAAAATGTATTGATTGAGGTAAATCTAGTTGTTGAAAAATACACTGTGTACAAGAAATTTTTTAAGAGGTATGTTGTAGTTAATATTAATAATGAATATTTAAATGATGAATGTTAGGATTAATTGTTATCTATTTCATGTAAAACGTTTTCAAGTATTGATTTTGATAATTATCCAATACTGGTTGATCTTGTGGGCATATATCCCAAACCACCACAACCATTTAGCTTCAACAAAGATAGGATAACACATCCTGAGTGTATATGATTTTTTTGGATAGACTTGCAACTCTATGGGATGTATGAATGATGAATTTTATTGTGTTATCATGATCAAACATCTCAAAAGATCCTTCAAAATCTGGGAAAAATATCGTTTCATCATTATCGATGTTGAAATCTCCTATCTCTAGGGTTATCATTAGAAAATAAAAGATTAGAAGACTCTATGTTACTTCTATGATATTTTTCTAGAGGAAACTAATATTTTATTCCAGCTAAATAGTCTCTTGGACCATAAATATCCCTTACAATGAGATGATTTTGAGGATTATTTGTTGAAATATGGTGATATAAATTTTTTTTTTTTAAATTTTCTAAAACAATAGTATGGTATCGATACCTCCATCTTCGATTATAAATTGGGATCAAATTGTTAATATTAGAAAGGATCACAGGGATCATGTTATCTATTATTTTAGATATCTCTTTAATGTTCAACTTCCACTAATGATCATATAGATGTTATTACTCCCAGACATGTGACACAAGAACATAATCATAATCTTACCTCTATTCCAAGGTGTTTTAGAGTATGGAATCCACCTTCAGTCTCAAATCTAATAGCTCTTCTAGCCTAGAAGGTTTTGTAAATCATTCCTTTCATACCTTAGGGGATATTATTCTTGTTGATGTTTTCATGTTAGTTACTAATTTTTTAATGGAGGTTTTCTTCCTCATAGATTGACTGCTCAGTTTATCACAATTATTACAAAGGTGGAAAATTCTAATGAGATCCAACACTTTAGGTCAGTTTATGTAGTCATAACCCTTTATGAAATCATTTTCATGATATTGAATATACGGAGGACCTAAATCATAACAATATTTTTCTCCCACAATAAGTTTGGTTTCTTTAAGGGAAGATCCATTCAGGATTGTCTTATTAGTGCTACAAATTGTGTTAACCTCTTTAAGAATCATATTATGAGTGGAGATATTTCTCTCAAGATCAATGTTAGAAAGGAGTTGGACACAATGGACTGTGGTTTGATTTATAATATCGTTCATAAGTTTTTATTATTGTATTCATTTATTATATCAAAACCATTTTTTCATTTTCATACATCTCTATTCTTATTTATTGGTCTCCTAAGTGTTATTTTGAAGGCTGTAGGTGTGTAAGGCAAGGAGAACCCCTATCTGGAATATTTTTTTCGATAGTTGAAGATTATCTTACTAGACTCATTTCAATTATGGATGGTAATGTGAAAATTAAATATATTAGACTGGGATGAGGATTAGATTTCCCTAATCATCTTTTGTATGTTGATGAAATCATAATATTCACTCAAGGGGATAAAATAAATATCAACATGATCATGATCTCTCTTTCACAATATGAATAAATTTTTATTCAAGAGATTAGATGTAGTATTTACTTTGTTTATTTTGGAAGGAATTTATCTATCCCTAGGAAGAATGACATTATCTGGGTATTTGGTATTTAGGATGGTTTTTTACCCATCACATTCATGGGATTACCATGATTTGGGGGGTGAAAATTGACACCTAATTCCCAGATATCATTAACAAGTTAATAATATAACATAGAACCTGGATGGGTAAATCTCTCTTTATGTATGGTAAGATTATTATGTTGAAGGTTTTTATTATTTCTATGTTTTATTACTCCTTCATGGTGTATAAATTTACAATTTATCTCATCAAGAACATCAATGTATCTATTAAATGTTTCATTTGTAATGGAATCATTCTTTATAGGAAGTTAGAATTGGTATCTTGGATCACTTGTTGTAAACCATATGATGTAGAGGATTTAGGTATTAATAATCTTGGATTATTAAATGACTATTTACATGATGGGATTATATGGAGACATTTAAATAGTTATTCTAAGTCACTTTACTTCATTCAGGCTTAGTTCATGCATTAGATCTAGAATATAATTTCATGTTATATGAATTCCTTAGAATGGGATAAAATTAAATCAACTTGTGGTAAAATTAATTTTCATTTTTGATGGTTGGTCATAAGAAAATATTCTCTTACCTTTTGGAAGGTAAATTAGACTGGTCTCATCTTTGTTTACTCCCTTGTAGATGACATGATAAACAAGGAATCATATATTACTATCATGCACCAACATGAGCTTATGGAGGGTCTTTCGAATCATATCATCAGAAAAATTAAGTGATAATATTTTTCAGATAGAGCGGATTTTTGGGCATGGGAACCTACTACAGAATGAATTTTTTCTTATATATTATTCTACAGGGACTCATTTTGTTGAATCATGGATGCTCAATGGATGAGGGATTTCATAAGGAGAATTATCATGATGTATCAGTCCATTTTTTTGTACAAAATGGCACATGGAATGATACCAACTAATTGTTATCATCAATCTTATGCTATTTCCTTGACCTCCAATTGTGTTCTTTGTCACCATCATTGGGAGCCCAATGATAATTTAATTATATTTTTTTCAGCTTCTAAAACATGGAATTTTGTTTTGATTATTTTTTAAGATAGTCTAACACGAATAATTTCAATACGAGGGTTTCATTAAGGATGGTGTAACCTGGTGTTCTCTTCGTAGCTGCATGACATTTTCCATGTCGCTTATTCTGAAATGATTCACTACATATGGCATGATAGGAATCAAATAATCCAATATTGATATTCCTTCATGGTTATTGATTCACTATCATCTATTATATTTGTTGTTTGAGAGTCAGGTACATTGAAAAAACATTCTTTTCAATTTGGTTCGTGACATGCATGTCCTTAGTCAAGGGGGTGTCAAATGAAATTTATACCCCTGTATGGTACCTCTGATGTATTATATAATGATCCTTTTGATTGATGGGTATAAGTTAATTATGATTATACATCACGAGGTAATCTGGTTCCCTCATGTAATTGTGCTATTTTTAGAAATCATTGGGCAGATTTTCAGGGTTTCTTTTATCGTTCTTGCAATCATTATTTATTAATTGAAGTACATATGCATATAATTATCAATATAGTGAATCATGAAAGGAATAAATGGTGCATAAATATTTAGAATTAGTGTGAATCTTCCATTATTGTGTATGAATAAAAGATAGGATCAATTCATTTTTCTTAGAGGCTCACCAATACCTGGAGAGAATTCACAGATTATCATTCCACTGTAGACCATATTATCATGCATGTATATAGGGAGGCCAATGCGGTGGCTGATGGTCTATAAAATAAGTGTGTCAATGGTGTTAATTTTTTATTGAATGATGTTTTACATAATCATCATTCACCATTGTTACAGCTGGATCACATTAAATGTCCCATTTTTAGAATTTTGATAGTCCAAATTTTTTACATAATGAACAAGAATTAATTTTCTATGAAAGGTCTGATATTATAATAAAAAAAGCTACAAATAATAATATTTTTCTTTTTAATCCTCTACCAAACTCTATTATATGATAATAAATCATATTTCTAATCAATACCACAATATATGAAATGGATAGCTCAAAAAAACAATGATTACATGATATATATATATATATAGTATATCAAGAATATGACCAATATATAGTAGAAAAATTTTCCATGACTGTAATAAATATATGAAGAAAACAGTACTTTTCAATCATAAATATAATTTTTGGGACCATAAATATTGAGATATGATTTTAAGAATTATAGTCAACAATTATTTCATTCTACTTTATGAATCCAACACATCAATTACAATATGAATGAATTCATTATAATATTATCACTTGATGGAACCCAAATTAAAGTATACTAGATTTCATCTTCAATAATTTTTCATAAATAATTTAGATACTCTGTTAGTTAATTTTTTGTAGATGAACTAACATGAGGATAATAAGAAATATAAATATCTTATGAGTTTAAAAGAGATGAGGAATTTTAATCATTTATCAATAGAATTCTAAAAAAAACACATCATCTATAAGCTTGAATTAATAAAATTTTTATATATTTTAAAAAATATATATATAAATGAATGGAGAAAAATAAATTTTAAATTTTTGAACAAAATAAATAATCCACATCAGTGGGAATGATTAGTAACCATAGGGTTAGTAACCATATTGAATCATTCATTTAAATTCATTATTTTTGTTCATTATCACTCAATGGCTGAACCAAATACCATTCCATCCAAATTCAATTAGTTGTAGAAAATTAATTAAAATTAATGTTCTCTTGGACTCATTAAATGAATTTTTGAGTATCAAATCATCAATTTTGAAATGAAAATGTTATATAATAAATAAAATTAACAACTTCTTAATGTGACTAATGATATTATACTCCATTTTCATTATAACTCACATAGCTCCACTAAATATAGAATGAATACCCAAAATGGGGGTAAAAATTATAAAATTGTTATATAATTCTAGTTAGAAATACTGATAAGGTATGGTGATTTAAGGAATTTAAATTATTAATATAACACTACCCTCCATATAGTGGAATTGAATTTCAATTTAAATAAAATTTATAATATAACATATCATTATTTTTTATCTTTATAAGGACATGAGAAATAAATTAAAAATCCATACAAAATGATAGAATATATTTATATAAGAAATAAAAATATGGAAAGTTATATAAATTAAATAAATATTATTTTAGAGATCTAATTCTCAACAATGAATATTACTCATGGACACTAACTCTATTTACATGAAGAATAATTCCCATCGATAGAAAGGGATATCATTGTGGACTATATAATGAATTACTTTACATCACCATTTTTTATTATAACTATATAAAGTCATAAATATTTTATATAGATCTATAATTATCTTATTAAACATAAATTATTAATCATATTGATGTGTGATCCTTAATTATCACCTAATCATGAATATTATTTCCCATGTTCAAATGACAGGATTATATTTTTGTTTCACTTCTCACCTAATTTTTTTGACACAATATATAGACTAATACTTATAGAACAATAAAAAAAATAAAATCATTTTTCATATAAAATTTTCTTATATCTATATAAAATAATTAAGCATGACATGTTCCTAGAGTATTAATTGATAATCTCGATGTGTCAAGAATTCTTGTAGTAGTAATCAATGATAACATCTATATATTAATTACGGAATGTTCTTATTTTATGTTAAAATATAGTTTAATATATGATTATATAAAAATAATGCATTTAATTCATTTTTTATTCGAATACATAACTAAATCCCTCCCATTATGTTATAAAATACCACACATCGCTTAAATGAATGTTTTTTTTCATTATTTCATAATGTAATTTATTTTATATAATATGATGATATTTTTCTCATTTTCATTAATAAATAATGGAAGAAATGTTTTTTCATGAAACTATTATTGAATCATTTTTAATAGTGAAGATCAAAATTCCATATATTTCAGGAAATTTTATTTTTTTGTGCCCTAATAATGGTTTTGTACATTATGATTCCCATGTAACCTCCCTCCATCATTTTTTAAACTAAAATAAGAAATATTTTATTTAATTGTTTCTCTAATGATATTATGTTTTTTTCGTAACATTTAATGTATTAAAAAATTAAAATAAAAGAAAAAATTCCAAATATATTAATTTAATAAAATTATAATTTAAATAATATTTTTATATTTGTTTTCAAACATTTCATAATATAAAATATATTCAAAATATTGTTACTCGAATTTCTTTTTCAAAAATAATTACTCAACATTTTCAAAATAAATAAATTATAGAAATATTTAAAAACCATATAATCCATTGTAGACATTATATTAGAAAAGTATAAAGTACTCATTTTATTTCTTATATAAATAAATAAATTATTAAATTTAAAAAAAACTAAAATAAATTAATTAGAAATATAACATTAATGATCTATGATTTTAGATATGAAAATGAAAATAATTCATCCAAAATGAAAAATTATCACAAAATAATAGAAATCCAATTAATCACAATTTATATTTTATATATTATTATATTTTTAAATATTATGAAAATAATGGAATCCAAAAATTTTATGATTACCAACCAATACTTAGCATCTCATTATTCTCCTTTGATATTAACAATGAATGTAAAATATATACTTACTGAAAATTTGATGAAAAATAAATAATATTAATGCGTGACACAAAAATATTATTTAAAATAATTTGTATTTATAATAAAAATTAAAATATTATTAGAACATATTTTTTTTAAACATTTTAATTTTAAAAATTTTACAACACAAAAAATTTATATAATGTAAAAAAATAATCTTAAAATTTCAATGATCGGATTAATATTTTAATATATATATATGCTTTAATTATTTATCATGTATTTTATATAAAATATAAATTACTATATTATAACTAATATATTCATCAATCTTCTTACCACATCCAATTTTATAGGGGAAAAAGTCACCTATCATTTAATATTTTTGTCCACCTTGGTAACCATATATATTTTTTATTTAGAGGTGTGGGTAAAATTTCATTTTATTCTACCACCTGTTTATATATAGGAGATATGCTATTCTCAAAAAGTATAATTCATTTATATATTTTGGATTCACTTAATCCTATAGATTAATGTGTCATTTAATATTCATGTTATAAATACTTAAATAGATCAAATGTTAGATAAACTGTTCGATCATCCTCTAATAGCTTAGACACCACTATAACAACATGAACAAATGGTGTCTATAGTTTTTATTCTTATTATGTATCTAGACTATTACTATGTTGTTACTCCATATATGGTATTGTTTATCCCTAGAGATATTCTTTTAAATCCTCCACAATTTAATCAATAAATTTCATTATTAATTATTTTTAATGGATAAAATTTTATAAAATTTTATATTATTGAATCTCTTCTTATCCTCAATAGTATAATGGTTATTAAAATTCATTATATTTCGACAACACTTCCATTTTAATTTTTCTTTTTTATAATTAATAAGAAATTATTATTTTTAAATATTCACTTGGTGAATATTATCTCTGTGAGTCTATAAAATATAGCTTCCAATAAAAAATATATCATTTTCATATGAATTATGACAATATCATACAGAAAAATAAAAATTAAAACATATTTACAAAGTATTATTAGAAATTATTAAATATAATTTAATTTCTTAAAACCCTTCGAAATGCCTATCAAGACATCAATGAAAGGTTCTAAATGGGATTGAATGACCATTTGGATATAATCCCCTTCAATTGTTGATACCATGAGGATCAGAGGTATGCATAATAGAAAAGACTATGTTCATCTTGCAAGAATCATTATTGGTGATAAAAGGGATTTTGTGTCTATCACAATTTATTTACTTCATTTATATCCATGAGAAAAGCTAACAGTTGTCCAAGAATGAGGATCAGATGTCAAGAAGGATGATCCAAATTTTATAAAGATAAAAATTGTTGATTTGACATTTATTGGAAATGATTAATTAGTATATTAATTGTAATGGTGGATGAAATTGTTTCCAATATGGAATAAGAAATATTTATCGTTATGGTTCAATGAAGACATCGAGCTATGTGTTAAAGGTAATGACTTGAAAAAAATGACATATTATGAGCCGGACCACAATTGGATTTTTTTTGAAGTAGATCAACGAAGGGGAAGAATGGAAATATGTTATCTTGAAATTTACCAGTTGAAAAGTGGGTAATTGATGACCCAATGAAGACAACTAAATTTTACAAAGGAACATTATAACTAGATCCTTAGGTAAATAAATTAAATGTTGGATAAGAATAATGTTATCTAAATGAAAAAGTGATGAAATGGTTAATGATGAACATTAAAATGTTGTGGAGAATGACGTATGTGAGTATAAATAATAGACTAAATGTAAAATTATTGGTTTGGTCTAGAAATCTATTTTTACTAGATATTGTAATAGAATAATATGGGAAATATTATAAAACGTATAATGTTTGTATCTTACTCTACACTCTATGGATGAAATTCTCGAAGGAGTCTTCCAGATATATGAAATAGAGGAGGTAAAGAGAATTTAGTATAGAAGTATTCATGTTGCTAACAATGAGTATAATTTTATTTGGATTAATAATATTGACCATAACTTAGTTTGAGATTTTTAAAAATGGAAGACCATTTCAATGGAATACATTCAAATATGGGACAATATGGCTAGTCACTTCAAAGTCCTTAACAATGATGATATGAACATCTATGTAAGTACTATACACTGGTATTTGTATAGGATATCTCATAATAATCATCATAGCCACATCATTAACAATTTTCTATGCACATTCTTGGTTTAACACACTATTGTCTTGACTGGCATGGTTTCCCACTTTTCAACAACAGTGTTTTGAAAATACAAAAAATGTTTTCATAACCCTCGGTTTGATATAAACATATAGGATAACAAAAAAATATAATCAATAAATACCCCGAATTTATTTTTTATTTGGTTATTTTATCCAACTATTGAAATCTATGAAACAGTGTGTAATGAAGGAAAAAAATAAAATAAACACAATAATTATTAATATGGATTATAAATATTTATATGGTATATACCCATGAGTGATCCTTTAATATACATCTAATTTTTTAACTTCATTTAGTTTCCATTATTTCATTATTCTAATAGTTAAAACATAATATGTTTCAGAAACATAACAATAAAATGAAAAAAATGACTTATAACAAGAACAATAAAAGATTAGTGCCGCCCAGATATATGAAAAAAGTGTATTTGTATGTTTTTATAATTTTTCCTTCTTAATAATAACTGAAACATTGCCTTATAAAGTGATCCACTCGACCATATATATATTATGTTGAAATTTTCATGATACATGATGAAAAATGATAATGTAGTGAAAAAAGATAGTTTATTGATAATGTGATGAATGATTGATGATCACCTATTAAATACACTACAATAAATTTCATAAAATATATTTAAATTTAAATGAAAAACATATAAACATTATAATGAAAATATATTATGTTTTCTATTCAATTAGATATATATCCTTTATTATGAAAACATGTTAATTGATATCTTTTATTCGTTGATAAAATTATTTGGAAAATATAATGATAAAATATTATAGGAAAATATATTTAATTTATATCTATGGAATCTAGATTCATTGGATGAATATTCCAAATATAATTATCATCTATTTATAATTATATTTATACTCCCATTTATAATGTTTTATCACTACTAAATACGATTTCTCAATTAATTTTCCCATATTTCAGTGGAAACCTCTTTAAATAACATTTTTCCCACTTCCTCTAAATTGTTTGTTTAGAAAAACTTTTTGATCATAATAACAATAAATCCATGATCATGAATATATATCAATGATTTTTTATTATGTTACTTGGATTTAGAATGTTCATTTCATATTTTTAATAAAAATATAACAATAGTTTTATACCACACTCCTCAAATTTTGATGCATTAATAAATAACTCCATGTGTTATTTGGGTCATGTCTATAAACTTGGTTAATACACATCTTAATTATAGAAATTTCACTATTTCTATAGATTCAATAGTTGATGAAGAAATTATAAATATTAATTTATTTAATCAATATCTAGTTTTTATAGTATATATATTAATATATATATATATCGTAATAGTGATACATATCAATTATAATGTTTATTCACACCATCGTTTTCAAAATTTCAATATCATAAATCATAATAAAATTCATATAAATATATATCTAATTAATACAGTATATGATATCTAGTTCACCTGCATTTTTAATTTCATGGATCATTGAATTATATTAAGAAAAACAAATTGTAAAAAATCAATATTACCTAACACAATATAATTTCTTTTGATAAAAATTTTGTGTAGAATATGATTATATAAATAAAAACCTAGTCCTTACACATTAATGAAGATAATCACAGTCATGATAAAATGTTTTTATATAATTCCCTACATTAGGTAGAGGTGAAAAACACATATGAAATATAAAATTCACACATTCTCAATTTTTAATAGGAAGACATATCAATTAAAAACAGAATGTATTAAATATTTCTTCTAATCACATGCATTGATACATCCTTTCTGAACTCATTAAATACTGATTTCATGGAATGTGTGAGATGTCCTAAGAGATGGTAATACCAAATAATCAACTGTAACCAAAATTTACCTCAAGAATTAAATTTTAGTTCTAATTATATATTTTTTATCCTCAATTATTATAATATAAAAACATCATCTGATGATAAAAATAAAAACAATTCCATATTTGAAAAAATATAAATCATTTAATACTAAATTTATTTTTGAATATATAATAATATTATAAATAGATTGTTTATAATGAAATGAAAATGTTAAATATATTTTAATTATTTTTTGAGTAAATTAATTATTTTATTATTAATCCAACATATAGATATAGTTATATTTGATTTTATTTCCATATAACAATATAGAGTGTCCAATATTTCTATGATACTTTCTATTAAAACCTAATCAATAATTATAAATATCTAATTGGTGTGATAAAAATTTAAGTTATTCCTAAGTAATATCATGAAATAATATAATTCACTACATAAAAAATGCATGATACTAACAACAATTCATTTTTAATATAATTTATTTCCCGCATTCTTGTTATCCATCTCTGCTTCCTCAATCATATTATTATATTTTGTTTTCCAGAGAGGATCTAAAAAATAGTCACAATCTATCCATTCTATTGATTCTATCCTGAATAAAAATGTTTTATTTTTTATGAAATATATGTCTACATTTTATGAATCTACGACAATAATGCATGGTCACCTCATCACAATATCAATCATCTATGTGATATTATTAAAGTTACAAACCGATAGTAGTGCTTAATATCACAAACTCAAAATAATTTATCCTATCCAAATAGATATACACTTGAAAAGGTTATATTCACCATGATATCTTTTTATAACAATAAATAATATGGTTATTTTTTAAATATTATCCAAAATGTATCATTTTATTAATATATAATCTTAGAGTTAATGAAAATAAAATATCTAAAATCATAATGAAAATATTACATGTGCATGAATATAAATTCATTAAACATAATAATATATAAGGTGTTTCATAAATTTTATAACACAAATAATCAATCACACACATTATTTAGTAGAATAATTATTCCAACATTTGGTTAAAGTTATTAATAATGATACTTTATGGTCAATTTTTATGTACTTATTAATTGAGGGGTCATCATCAATCATATAGACTTGAAAATTCAGAATGTAATTTCAAGAAAACTATATCATAAATAAAGTTTTTCCATCACAAGAAATATTAAATAAATCTAAACCTTCAAGGGATCGACTATATTATATTATTATTTTCTTATAGAATATATGAAAAAAGGAAATAAAAATATTCAATTAAATTATATGACAAGAATTATCATCCTCTACAATGGGTTGTATGATTGGTGATTTATAATATTCTAGTTATTTATATTATATTTATGGCATACATTCATCATCATCATCATCATCATCAAGAATAAGTATTATTTAGTTCACTAATAATTATATGATTATAATTATTTTCGGAAACACAAAAAAAACTAATGGATCATATTGATGTTAATTTTTAATTATTAATTTATTCATAATGAATCATAGAGATAGATTTACATGAAAATATTGAATAATAAACAATAAATCCATTACTAAATTATTTGTTACACAAAATAAATCATGAATTTAATTCATAATATTACATTTATAATATGAATATATAAAAATAATTATTCAATTAAATAAATTATCTATATACATGATATTGTTTTTATATAATAAAAATCATTTCGTAGATATTAATACGCTAATATTTATTTCTTTTGGGTTCATTACATGAAATAAATAACCTCAAATACATGTATCAAATTTTATTTATTTGTTAACAAAATACATCTTATAGGATTACTCAAAACTCTGTTCCTAAATTATAGAATACACTAATACCGTTATTATGTGACATGAAACTATTGGTATCCTACCAATGTGATAAAGTCAATTGTTCTTATAAAATACCACCACTCGTAGAATCTGGTATGATGATAAGAACCTTGTTTGATACACACATAATAATATTCATTCACCTATGAGACATATAAATCAAAAAAATACTATATATTATATCATATTACCATAAGAATTAAAATTATTAAATATATTAAGTGTTTCATGAATATATCATATCATTACATTCAAGAACATACTACACTACAACAAGGTCAAAGGAAAAACATATTTAATTAAATTCCCTATGTAAAAAAATTCATCAATTAGATTACAAAATTGAGAAATACTGATATCTTGATGAAATATCCTTATTTATAGAACCATAAACTATCACCATTTTTATCTTAAAAAACAACACCATTTACCCAATTATAACTATAATCATCTCTAAATTGTTAGTTATCATTACATTAATGAGTAGGATATATTATAACAGATAATTAAATAGTTTGAATAATAACCTTATAGGAAAAAATGAGTGTTAACTTATAAAAAAACAAATATAAATTTTCTATAAAAATGAAATCACAATATATATATATATATATATAAAAGGAAACACAACACAATACTACTCAAATGTAATAATGTCTATATATTGACAAGAAGCCTATATGTTCTTTGGTTTCCAAATATTCCACATAATGTGTTATAACAATATAAATTTAATCATTTCCCAAGATCACCAAAGGATACAACTCTCCAAATATAAAATATATGTTATGATTCCCACACTAAAAACTGGTCCTAAATATAATACACAAATATCAATCATAGAAATAACATTGAACACTTTTGGGAAAAAACAATATTGATAATATGTGTAAGATGAAGAAATTCCATAAAATTGACTTAAATGAGCTCACAACTTAGAGAATATGGAGTTATAAGAGAATGAATAACTATATATTTTCATTTGTGGAGGATCATACCTATAAATAAAAAGTGTTGGAAAATGCATAATAATCTATATGATTCTAAATATACAGGTTCATATTGTGTCATAATTTATAATGTAAAGGGAATAAAAAACATCGTGACAATGTAGTCGCCACTTTTGGCCAATATACCTAATTTAAACATAGAATGTTATCATTGAGAATAACACGAGGTTCAGGTCCACTATTTTTCTGTAACTAAAATAATTACAACTTTTATGTGTCTTGAAAATAATCTCATCCAAAAATAGTACTCTTAAACGAAATTTATATATAATCATAATATTCGACATAATTATTGAAAAAATATTCTATTTTCATAGGACCCTATATTTATATATTCTATCCAAAATACATCGTTACCATCCACACTAAGAAGACCCCATGAGAAAGCATCATCTTTATCATTAATATTATCTACCCTCATTAAAAATCCCATTAGTATCACCACTATAGATTATTGGTTTCAAAAAAATACATATTTTTACAAAAAATATCCATAAAATACCCCTTAGTTTATCATATATAATAAATTAAGATGATTAATCAATGTAACATATTAAAAGTTTGTCATTAATATATTAATTACGATTTTTATGTTCCGGGGACAATAATTAAATAACTCCAAGAAGGCATAATACAAGACCATATTCATATTAAAATTTATTATGGTTTAATTAATGCATGATGATAATAAAATAATTATTCTAATATAATGAAAAATTATTTCAACATTTAAAGAGATAAATTTCCATTTCTAGTCCTTTAAAACTAATAATTTATAATTATTCAAATAACATGTTTGAGGATTAACTGTAACAACCCAAACATTTAAAATAGTATATTAACTTACTCCTCATGATTTAATAGAGATGTTAATGGTTAATGCAGAAAGAGGAGTCGATGGCTTCATCCAGTACAACGAACCTTATGAAGCCAACTTATCAGAGCTTGGGAAGGAGGTGGCATCATTGGGCTTCACATTGGACCAAGCCCAAGCCGAACTCCTGCGTGTCAAGCTTGAACGGAAACGCCTGCGGGAGAAGTTCAAGTTAGAAGATATTACTACTAGGGTAATGTTATCTGAGCCTCCCTCATATTTTCTCACCATACCAAACCTTACACTTAGGACATATGTTGGAGTTATAAGGGGCTATGTGATGAGACCGTAGCTTCTTTGTGTAATCCTTTGGGATGAATTAATTGAGATTTCTTCCTTTAATGATATTTGTGAAATTTCAAATGTCCTGATAATTTTAGGATGTATTTTATTGATGAATTTTGGAAAAAAATGATATTTTAAAATAATTATGTAAAACTTAAATAATTAATGATGTGTAATGATTTTCAAAAAATGGTCTTCTGCAAAAGTGTTCAGTAAGGAATTTGGAGTCTAATAAGATCAACTTAATTTTTGATGAATAATAAATTATGAATAGTAATTTTATGCTTAGGATTAGTAATGTCACCAAATGGATTAGTAATCTCACTTAAAAAAAGTTTTAATATAATTTAGACACCTTGATTACGTAATGTGATTCAATAAAATGGTTAAATAACGGTTTCATAAATTATAAATAAAGTATTAGTTTTTTCAAGTGAATAGTGTTTTTTATTTAAAAATTTAATTAAAAGTATTTAGAAAATTATTTTTATAAAATGGACTTTATTTTCGAACTCATAGCATCGATATTATGTTATAGTAATTTTTTGGGATTTTTCTGAGAAAGATTAATTGTCAGTGAATAGTAAAAATGCAGTTTTAGGGTTTCGGTATGTTAAATGATAACATCACTATGTCATGATGATGTCATGAGATATATTAAGGGATGGAAGACTAAAGGGGATTAATTACTGTGTGAGGTGTCCCAAGTGGCCAATACCAAGGGCAAATACCATGGGAATGCCCATGGTTTTGCCAAAACCACCAATGAGGTGTCCCTTGGCAATTAATGCCTTGTCCCCTCACTTTCCCTTTAAATACCAAGCCCTCCTCTCATCAATTCGACTCCAAAACCATCCTCAACAATCTTATGGTCTCCTTAACTCCCAAGGAGTCCTCCCAAGGTGCCCCAAAGCCCTCATGGTCCAAACCATTGAGTTTTAAGAGTTACGTTTTAAGGTAAGGGATCCGACCTCTCTCTTTATTTTCATGTAATCTATTTAATGTCATTGATTTTATGCTCCATGTTATTATGTTGGAGGATGTTCTTATATATTCATCTTACTTCCCATTTCATGTTCATATTATGAGAGACCCCCTCTATCTCTCATCAATTCGTTTTAATAATGTTTAAGTGGCATCGTTAGGCTGCTGAATTTTTAAGGGATTCTTTCACCCTTCTCATTTTTCAAAGTTCTACTTTCATGTCAAGTATTTTAAGTTCCTTTTTAATTATGTTGGGGTATGATATCTATATCTATCATACTGAACTCTTATTTTCATATGATTAGGGACCCTATTTGATATTTTCAATTCATTTTTGTTGATGTTGAAGTGACGCCGTTTGGCTGCCGAATTTTCATAAGAGAAATCTAATTTTTGTCTTCCTTCCATGTTTTTCATTTCAAATGGTATGTCCTTATAATTTCATTACCATGTTCATATACTCTTCATATTCGGTCCCTCTACTGTTTTATGGGTCATTTATGATTGTTTGACCCATGTACCCTCTCTTTTCAATGTTTTCTAAAACCTCGTAACATAGCCGTTATACTGCAGAATTTCCGTCTGAAAATGTCTCTCTATTTTTCTAAAGTTCTTTTATTTTATTATGTAAATACTCAAAGATCTTTCTTCTAAAGTGGTATTCACATATATACCAAAATGTTCTATTTTAAATTCTGAGATTTACATACATGAGGCCCACCTTCCTTTTCTGTGGGTTTTAAAGTGACATAAATATCATGTATTTAAAGCAGTTTTAAAACGTTATGATTGTGAAATGAAACCCATTTATTTTATGCTATATGGGTTGTTTATGAAATGATTTATGATGATATATGTGGATCACATTATAAAAAAGTACAATTTAAGGGTTCTCCCTGATAGCGCTCCAATGAATTGGGTAAAGGCTTAATCTCTAGAGATGCCCATTTAGACTGATACCTTGGTGAATAACCTTGGAAAATTTTATTGACAACTTGGGGATGGACCTTGGTGAAACAGAAATGATTTTCTTTTTAAAATGTCGTAGCCACATCTTCATGTTATGAAAAATGTTATTTTTATTATGATATGCCTCATGATTTCTTTCTCATGCCTTAAAGTTCTTTTCATGACCTTATTGAAGTATCTAAAGTTCACATGTAAAATGTTTCTCTTGTTTCCCTTACTGGGCCTTCTTCTCACCCTTTATTTTGATGTCTGTCCCCAGGTTATGAGATGTAGTAATTAACCTAGGATGAACTTAAGGATAAGCCTTTCAGGTGTTTAAGAAGAATTTTTTATGTTGTTTTCATGCATTGTGTTCCTGGTTTCCAAGACACTAAACCTTAAAGATCCTCAGTTTTGTGTAATGTAATGAAAGTTTATGTTATAAAAAGGAGGGATTCCACAGTTGGTATCAAAGTATGGTTTAGTTATTTGTGGAAATTAGGATATAAAAACATTAAGAAGAACCCTATATAAAAGTTTAAATATAGGAAAACTTCCTGGTATTTTGGTAAGTATTGAGTAAGTGGTTTATCAAACAAATACATCCCTGTCTGGATACGACCAGGTAGAGGTGGCTCTGGAACATATGTACATTGGGGTAAAACCCAAAACACTACTTTGAGCTAGACTCGAATGGGAACTAGTGCACGATAACAGGTGTTTGTACACTCTTGGTTACGACACTCCTGGGGGATATGTTTTGGTTAATCACAAGATTTTAATGAATCATTATGAAGGAATTATAGAGAAGTGTAATTGTCTAAGAATGAAGTCATAGTTAAAAGATTAATAAATGAAATAAGTTTCTCACTAAGGTTTTATTCTTTTAGAAAATGGCGGGCAATAGGAGGAACCGTGCAGATGGTGACCGCAATTCACCATGTGCTGACGACCCTCTGATGGAATCTAGAATGGAAACATTCATGCGAATGATGAACCAACTGACTCAAGTTATGAGTAATAACTTGAATCAAGATGAGAGGACGATCTCACCAAGAAGGGAACAACATTTTGTTGAGTTCTTCATGCGTCAACGACCACCAGCATTCAGTGGATCTACTGACCCATTGGTTGCGGAACAATGTATAAGCTCCATTGAAAAGATCTTTTATGTACTTCATTGTTTGGAACAAGAAAAAGTCACCCTTTCTATTTACCGCCTAGAGGGAGAAGCTGATCAGTGGTGGTCACTGATCAAAAACACGAATCCACGAGGAGAGTTGGAAGCTATGGAGTGGGAAGAGTTCCAGGGAATATTCATTAAAAAGTATTTCCATCGTTCCATGAGAATGATAATAGAGAAAGAGTTTCTCGAGATGAAGAAGAAGGAGAACGAATCGGTTGGAAGCTATGAGATGAACATCACCCGACTTTCATGATATACCTCTAGCTTTGTCATGGATCCAAGTGGGAAGGTTGACAGATTTTTCAGTGGACTGAGACCTCATCTGCGGAAGAATATAGCCAACCGGGACTACGATAGATATGAGGAGATCGTGCAGATTGCAATGAAAGTCGAGCTAGTGTTTTGTGAGACACAATGGTCTCATAAATCAAATGACAAGAAGAGATCGTTGGAGCCCAGTCTAGGGAAGACTTTTGATCAGGGAAGAGTTGGAAAGCAAATGCAACTTACCAGATGCAATAAATGTGGGAAGAAGCATCTGGGGAACTGCTTGGTCCGAAGTGGCAAGTGCTATAAGTGTGGAAGAGAAGGCCATATTGCTCGGAATTGTCATAATGAGGTGAATCCTCAACTTCCCAACACTAACAATAGAGGAAAGATGGTCTCGGCCCTACCCGAAGTCAAGTTCTTCAAGTGTGGATAGATTGTGAACTTTTCTAATCACTATCCAAATCCGAGGGTAGTGGAGGGGAATCACCGTCATCCTCACCAAAGGCCAAGGGAGAAAGGTCATTCTTTTTCTATCACAACAACTGAAGTTGAAGTTCCGAACGACGTGGTATCATGTACTCTTATTTTCCTCTAAAAACTAGAAAGTACTTTGTTTGATTCTAGTTCTACACATTCCTTTATTTCCTCGAAGTTTGCAAAGAATATAGAATCAATCCCTGAACTGCATGAGGTAGAATTGTCAGTCAAGACTCCAAGTGCGATTATCCATGCATCAACAGTGTTTAGAGACTCTAGTGTTTACTTTACTGAGCAAAATCTTATCGCAAATCAAGTAGTCATTCCCATGTTGGAATTTGACGTTATATTAGGGATGGACTGGCTCTCAAAGTATAATGCTATGATCAAATGCATAATTAAGGAAATCTCAGTATTCTTGAATGAACGAACTACAATTATCTTCCAAGGAGAGATATCTCGAACTGATCCCTATCTAGAAGCTCCTCCTATAGCTTTCTTTATAGAGTTAATCGGTGATGATGTAGAAGGAAAAGTGAGTATACAAATAGAAGATGTTCTGATTGTTCAGGAATACATGGATGTATTTCTTGAGGAGTTACCTGGACCACCCCCAGAAAGAGAGGTAGAGTTCTCCATTGAACTCGTACCTGGATCTCAATCGATATCAAAGACCCTGTATAGAATGGAAAATGTGGAGCTAGAAGAGTTAAAGAAACATCTCAAAGACTTTTTGGAGAAGGGGTTTATCCAACCGAGTGTGTCTCCTTGGGGAGCACCAGTTCTCTTTGTAAAGAAGAAGGATGGATCAATGCAGTTATGCATTGATTATAGAGAACTGAACGGGATCACAGTGAAGAACAGATACCTTCTTCCAAGAATTGATGATTTACTTGACCAACTTTGTGGGGCTCAATTCTTCTCCAAGATTGAACTTCAATCTGGTTGTCATCAATTGAGGGTGAAGAAGGATGATATTCCAAAGACTGCCTTCCGATCAAGATATGAGCATTATGAGTTTACTGTTATGCCCTTCGGCTTGACTAATGCTCCTGCTATTTTCATGGATTTGATGAATAGAGTCTTTAAGGACTACCTTGATAACTTTGTGGTAGTTTTTATTGATGATATTTTGATATATTCAAAAAGTCGTGAGGAGTATGAAGATCATCTGAGGGTTATTTTGAAAACTCTGTGGAAGGAGATGCTCTTTGGAAAGTTCAGAAAGTGTGAGTTCTTGTTACAACAAGTGGATTTCTTGGGGCACATTGTAACGAATGAAGGAATCTCGGTTGACCCTGCAAAGACAATGGTTGTGGAGGAGTGGCCTCAACCCACAACAGTAACTGAGATTCATAGTTTCCTTGGTTTAGCAGGATATTATAGGAGGTTTGTGAAAAAAATTTCACGGATTTCTAATACGGTAACAAAGTTGACTCGAAAATGGGTTAAGTTCATCTGGGCAAAGGAATGCGAGGAAAGTTTCCAAGAGCTGAAGAAGAGATTGGTTACTGCACCTATATTAACACTACCCTCTATCGGAGAAGGATTCATTATTTTTAGCGATCTATCTCTGAAAGGGCTTGGGTGCGTCCTCATGCAAAATGACAAGGTAATTGATTATGCACCTCGATAGTTGAAGATTCAAGAGAAGAATTATCCTACGCATGATATAGAGCTAGAGGAAGTTGTTTTTTTCTCTAAAGATATAGAAGCACTATCTTTATGGGGAGAAATGTTATATATACACCGACCACCAAAGTTTAAATTATATTTTCATGCATAAAGAATTGAACATGAGATAAAGGATATGGTTGGAGCTTATTAAAGACTATGATTTTTCAATTTATTATCACCCTGTAGGAGCAAACAAAGTCGCAGATGCATTAAGTAGGAAAGATCCTCTTGTTCTGGAAACAATGAGGATCCTAGGAGATCCCTTGATTAAAGATATAGTAAAACTGGACATGGGAATTGTAAGGGAAGGGACATCATCAACCTTATCCCAAATGATTTCTCAACCTTCATTACTAGAGAAGATCAAGAAGGCTCAAAAAGAAGATCCTTTGCTATAGGAGAAGTTTGAGGCTGTAAAGGATGAGAAGTTCCCTGATTTCAATATTGATCAAGAAGGTGTATTGAAATTTTATACAAGACTATGTGTTCCATATATTCCAGAGATAAAGAAAGAACTAATGGATGAATATCATATCTCTACTTTCTCTATACATCCGGGAAGCACTAAAATGTATAGAGACCTTCGTGATCATTATTGGTGGGATAACATGAAGAGGGAGATTGATGATTACACTACAAGGTGCCTGGTGTGTCAGCAAGTAAAGGAAGAACGACAACTTCCTTTGGGGGTATTACAACCTCTACCCATACCAGTATGGAAGTGGGATAATATCACTATGGACTATGTAACTCGTCTCTAGAAAACATCCAAAGGAAAGAATGTGATATGGGTGATTGAGGACCGTCTCACCAAGACCGCCGATTTTATCTCTATTATGGAAGATTTCTCTCTGGATCAACTTTCCACGATATACGTAAAGGAAGTGGTAAGGCTGCATCGGGTACCACTATCCATCGTGTCTGATCATGATCGAAGATTTACATCAAAATTTTGGAGAAGTCTTCAACATGCTCTGAATACTAAATTGAATTGTAGTATGGCCTATCATCCTCAAACTGATGGCCAATATGGAGGGACTATTCAGATACTCGAAGACATACTAAGATTATGCTCAATTGAATTTAAAGGTTGATGGGATCAACACCTCCAATTAGTTGTGTTCTCCTTTAACAACAGCTTCCATTCGAGTATTCAGATGGCACCCTCTGAAGCTCTGTATGGAAAGCGATGTAGAAATACTACTTTTTGGGATGAAACTGGTGAGATAAAGCTTCTTGGGCCTGATCTTGTGCAAGAGATGACAG
This sequence comes from Viscum album, assembly GCA_963277665.1. Taxonomy (NCBI): domain Eukaryota; kingdom Viridiplantae; phylum Streptophyta; class Magnoliopsida; order Santalales; family Viscaceae; genus Viscum; species Viscum album. The sequence goes on along the minus strand of OY728126.1, from coordinate 706,755,474 downwards.
AACAGGTTCATGCCATCCAACAACACATAAAGGCTGCTCAGAGTCGGTAGAAGAGCTATGCTGACAACAATCGAAGGGACTTGGAGTTTAGTGTTGGCTACAAAGTCTTCCTTTGAATTTCTCCATAGAAGAGAGTCATGCGGTTTGGGAAGAAAGGGAAGCTCAGCCCTAGGTAAATTGGCCCCTATGAAATCCTTGATTGCATCGGAGTAGTGGCCTATCATCTAGAACTTCCACCGAACCTAGCTCAAGTTCACGATGTCTTCCATGTATCTCTCTTGAGGATGTACATACCCGACCCTTCGCATGTACTGAACCTAGAGGTGGTACAACTGGAACATGACCTCTCTTATGAGGAGAAACTAGTGGAGATATTAGACCATAGAGACAAGGTTCTATGAAACAAGACTACCCACGTTGTGAAAGTGTTGGGGAGGAATCATAAATATGAAGAAGCGACTTGGGAGCTTGAGGAAACAATGAAGCAAAAGTAACCTAACCTTTTCGACTAGGCCTCAAGTACAAAATTTCGGGTACGAAATTTCTTAAGGGTGGAAGAATGTAATGACCCAAACTTTATAAATAGTATATTAACATACTCTTAACGATTTAATAGAGATGTTAATGGTTAATGCAGAAAGAGGAGTCGATGGCTACATCTAGTAGAATCGAACCTTATGAAGCCTACTTATCAGAGCATGGGAAGGGGGTGGCATCTTTGGGCTTCGCTTTGGACCAAGCCCAAGCCGAACTCCAGCGTGTCAAGCGTGAATGGAAACGCCTGTGGGAGAAGTTCAAGTTAGTAGAGATTACTACTAGGGAAATGTTATCTGAGCCTCTCTCAGATTCTCTCTCCATAGCACACCGTACACTTTGGTCATATGCTGGTTTTATAAGGGGCTATTTGACGAGATAGTAGCTTCTTTGTGTAATCCTTTGGGATGAATAAATTGAGACTTTTTCCTTTAGTGATGTTTGTGAATTTTGAATTGTCTGGATAATTTTAGGATGTATTTTATTGATGAATTTTGGAAAAAAGGATATTTTAAAACATTTATGTAAACCCTAAATAATTAATGATGTGTAATGATTTTTAAAAATGGTCTTCTGCAAAATTGTTCAGTAAGGAATTTGGAGTCTAATAAGATCAACTTAATGTTTGATGAATAGTAAATTATGAATAGTGATTTTATGCTTAGGATTAGTAATCTGACCGAATGGATTAGTAATCTCACTTAAAGAATGTTTTGATATAATTTAGACACCTTGATTACGTAAAGTGATTCAATAAAATGGTTAAATAATGGTTTCATAAATTATTAATCAAGTATTAGTTTTTTCGGTTGAATAATATTTTTTATTTAAAAATTTAATTAAAAATATTTAGAAAATTATTTTTATAAAATGTAATTTATTTTTCAACTCAGATAATTGATATTATGTTATGGTAATTCTTTGGGATTTTTCAGAGAAAGATGAATTTTCAGTGAATAGTAAAAATTCAGTTTTAGGGTTTCGGTATGTTAAATGACATCATAACTGTGTCATGATGATGTAATGAGATATTTTAAGGGATGGTCGACTAAAGGGGATACATTAATGTGTTAGGTGTCCCAAGTGGCCAATACCATGGGCAAATACCATGGGAAAGCCCATGGTTTTGCCAAAACCACCAATGAGGTGTCTCTTCACCATTAATGCCTTGTCCCCTCACTTTCCCTATAAATACCAAGCTCTCCTCTCATCCATTCGACTCCAAAACCATCCTCAATTATGTTATGGTCTCCTTACCTCCCAAGGAGTCCTCCCAAGGTGCCCCCAAGACCTCAAGGTCCAAACCTTTGAGTTTTAAGAGTTACGTTTTAAGGTAAGGGATCAGACCTCTCTCTTTCTTTTCAAGTAATCTCTTTTATGTAATTTCTTTTATGCTCAATATTTTTATGTTGGAGGATGTTATTATATATTCATATTACTTAACTTTTCATGTTCAAATGATGAGAGACCCCCTATTTCTCTCATCAATTCATTTTAAAATTGTTTAAGTGGCATCATTAGGCTGCCGAATTTTTAAGGGATTATTTCACCATTCTCATTTTTCAATGTTCTACTTTCTTGTCAAGTCTTTGAAGTTACTTTTTTAATTATGTTGAGGTATTATATCTATATATATCATACTGAACTCTTATGTTCATATGTTTAGGGACCCTATTTTATCTTTTCAATTCATTTTTGTTGAAGTTTAAGTGATGCCGTTAGGCTGCCAAATTTTCATAAGAGAAATCTAATTTTTGTCTTCCTTCCATGTTTTTCATTTCAAATGTTATGTCCTTAAAATTTAATTTACATGTTCATATATTCTTTCTATTAGGTCCCTCTACTGTTTTATGGGTCATTTATGATTGTTTTACCCGTGTACCCTCTCTTTTCAATTTTTTCTAAAACCTCGTAACATAACTGTTATGCTGCAGAATTTCCGTCTCAAAATGTCTCTATCTTTTTCTAATGTTATTTTATTTTATTAAGTGAATACTCAAAGCTATTTCATATAAATGGTTATTCACATATATACCAAAATTTTCTATTTTAAATTATGGTATCTACATACCTGAGACCCACCTTCCTTTTATGTGGGTTTTAATGTGACATAAAGATCATGTATTTAAAGCAGTTTTATAACGTTATGATTATGAAATGAAACCCATTTATTTTACGATATATGAGTTGTTTATGAAATGATTGATGATGATATATGTGGATCACATTATAACAAAGGCAAATTTAAGGGTGCACCCTGATAGCGCTCTAATGCATTGGGTAAAGGCTTAATCTCTAGAGATGACCATTTAGACTGATACCTTGGTGAATAACCTTGGTAATTTTTATTGACACCTTGGGGATGGACCTTGGTGAAATGGTAATGATTGTCTTTGTAAAATGTTGTAGCCACATCTTCAATTTATGAAAAATTTTATTTTTATTATGATATGCCTCATGATTTCTTTATCATTCCTTAAAGTTATTTTCATGAACTTATTGAAGTATCTCAAGTTCACATGTAAAATGTTTCTCTTGTTTCCCTTACTGGGCCTTCTGCTCACACTTTCTTTTGATGTATGTCCCCAGGTTATGAGATGCAGTAACGAACCTAGGATGAAATTAAGGATAAGCCTTTAATGTGTTTAAGAAGAATGATTTCTGTTGTTTTCATGTATTATGTTCCTGGTTTCCAAGACACTAAACATTAAAGATCCTCAGTTTTGTGTAATGTAATGAAAGTGTATGTTATAAAAAGGTGGGATGCCACATTTACATTACTATATTTTACAGAAAATAATACAAAAAATATATGTCATACTAAATTATTTATATTATTTTAAAACATAAACTTCTTTTCTCCTATGGTAGCTATTTGTATCTATTTTTAAACCACCATCACATCGAAATTTTAATAGACATCAAACAGTCACAATTATGTGATAAGAAATCCATTATTAATAACATTTGCAAAGTACCTCCATTCCTCGTAAATGAAGACACTATTATCATCGACATTATTAAATAACCACAATGTACTCATGGATTTTTTTGATTAATTTAATAATTATTTTAGTTATTAAAATTATAAAATTACCCAAACAATATTTATAATAATGATTAATAGTTTTAATAAAATTTCTCTCCTGATTTATTTTCATTTAAATGGAATATTTTAATAGAAGATATCCAAAAATGATTAAAATGAAGATAATTATCAGTTTTAAAATATACTATATAGATAATGTTTTTATATTGTTCATGGAAATTTTATTTTCCACACAATAGATGTAAAAAATTTCAATGGAATATTGGAAATGGTTTTATATATCTTATATAAGTAATGGAGTAGAGTGAATCCTTTTTTAGGTGTCATTCTTACAATTGAAAAAGACTATGACTGAAAAAATAATATGATTAAACATATTATATATATAACCCTTCATTAGATCGTGACCTGTAATAAAAAATATATTTTAGTTTATTGGTTCATCATAAATGAAATTAGATCTAAATATTATATATATATATATATATTTATATATATCAATTTTTATAAAATCAACCCCATGGATGGATATTGTTTGTATTTCTAAATATGATATAGTAATCAATTGTTGGATTTAATTTCCAAATGATTTTTTTTACATTGGGCTAAGGTAATAATATATTACCCGAGATTCGTATTTAAAAATATTTCATCATATTTTCAATCATTTTCACAACTAAAATAAATATTTGAACTACATTAATGAAAATATTGTACCATCTTTTCACTTAACATGAAACCTAATAAGTTATAAAAAATTTAATTAAACTATATATCATATTTTATTCATAGTGAATAAAGTTTTTACTACCCCACTTGGTTTCCATATCTATAAAGATTCATTTGTGAAATCAACATATATAGTATATGGTGGCCACATAATGGTGTAGATTGTGGGGATGTTGGCCAGTCGATCCACAAAAAATATAGTAAAAATGATAATTATATATATTACATACCAAATGTGTAATAAATAATAGAAACCCTTCATACTCATTGACCCATATACATCTCATGAAATCCATGACTCTAAAGGGATAACATTTACCATATAAGTGATCAATATATAAAATGTCCATAAGGGCATTTTAATACATTGACTACCTCTAATGAACCATTTTTTCATCTAATGTGTTTCAATGGAATCCATTTTTATTAGTATAGATTTTTCCTACAATTAATGTACTGTTAATTGTTTTGTGATACTATAGTTTCATCAGTTATTCATGATGGTTTTTGAATTTTATCAACAGAAATATACTCCATCCATTATTCAAACATTATATTTCCATATTATATTAATATTTTTCTCCTAACTAGTCATAAAATACATATACAATCAACCCCAATGATTCATTATGATTAAGGATCCATTCTAAGATGTGTATGCATGGAATATTTCCCATTTTTCATGGATATATAATTAATTTTATTAATTTGTTGTCATTATTATATTAAATTATAAAACCTATATATTATAAATACTACAATAATATTACAGTACCAAAATTCACATGGATTGATAGATTATTGATACTCAAGCTAGGGGACTAGTAATGTTCCCTATAAATTGATTAAACTATTTTTATGGGATTTCATAATGAAATAATTTAAATATTTTAGATCATCCAACTTTTAATCAAATGACGTTAACTTGGGGTTTAGAAGAGAAAAATACAAAACATAAATACTAGGAAAAAAATATCCCATGAAATAGTATTGTGATTAAATTTATATTTAATTATTTGATTTTTATATATTTAATATTTACCTTTATGTTCTATATTATATTGAATTTAATTATTCCATATTTTCATTATATACATCCCCTAGTATAATGGTGATCCTTCTATGATCAGAATTTATAATGGAGTCTCAAGAAACTAGTATAATGAAACAGATTTAAAATTTCCAAAATTAAATTGTAATTATAAATGAAAATATGAGTTATTATTACAATTTAATTTTATTTATTTAAGGACAAACTAATTTTTTATTTTAAATGGATAAATTGGTTTATATGGTATCCTTTAAAAATAATTGATGAGATCTAATGGTATATAAATAAAGAGTTAAAGATAAATGCTCGTAGGGATGATAGAATATTATTAGATTGAATATTATTATATAAATAATGATTGGATCCATGCTGAATACATATTATAAATACACATTAAATAATTCAAAATTGTTTAACATACATAAATCAGGTATAATTTTTATTACACAAGATGTCTATTTTTTAAAAAAGTGGATGTATTGATGATAATTAAATAATTCTTTTACATTGAAATGATGCATATGTATAAATTTTATATATATTGATGTTTTTCATGGTTTTACCCCATTATTTTATTTCTTTTTTCACTAGAGATGTGGTATATACCCCAAAACGTTGTAGAAAAATAGTTTTCGATGTAGTCGAATATATTATAGTTTCCAAAAAACACAAAATGTACTATTGTTATATTAGAAATAAAATACTCAATAAGGGTATCAATATTCTATTCATGAATATGAATTTGATATAATATTATGATCCATATGACATTTTATCAATTGTGGACATACACATATGAGTAACATAAAAAAGAAAAAAAAATAAATTTCTATATTTAGTTAAGAGGTAAAATAAATTAAAATAACTAAATATATGATATATATGATTTGGTATAAGAATATACTAGATTATTATTTTAAATAGAATATAGGAAATGTTTTCCCTATGAAATATAGAGTTCCTTAGTGAGTTTGAAAATCATTGTGTTTAATTCTTATAAAAACCATAATCAGATAATGGAAATCTTAATAAGTGGGTTGATACAAGTTGGGTTACAAAAATCATTTATTATATAGGGATGAAATAATCATGGAATAATTATATTTAATAAAACTTGTTTATATAAATTCATTCATTTTTAAGTCAGAAATTTTGCATCATTGAGATAAAAAAATTATGAGAAAATTAAATATATAATATAGAAATATGTACAGAAATATTATTATTGACTTGGTCAATATGGAGTAGAATATATAATTTATGGATTTTGATAATTTAGATTTGGTGGACTAAATTATTGGAGACTCATATAATAAAAATATTTGACACATTTAATGAATAATCATGAAAATAATATTTAGATAGGGTTTATGGGATATTTACTTATACAAAATGCATTTAGGTCTATAACATCTATAATAAAAATTTTAGGTGAACTATATCTTTCTAAAAATTTGTGTGGTAATTTACTAGAATCCCTCACATTGTGATATTATCAAGCTATGGAAAACTATAGGTATCTTAACACTCTAATAAAACACATTGAAGTATGATATCATATTAATCAAAAGTTTCTTTAGTATATTTCATAAATAAATTTATTTAATGAAACATTATTAATATTTTCATTCCCAAATAATTTAAATATTTATTCATAACTATATAAATTAATTGTATTATTTTTTATATTCAAAACATTGATTTTTTTTCATAATCTCTTATATTTTTCTATTAATTTTTTAATTGACGGACACACTCTGTAGCTTTTATAATGTTAATATTAATTAAAACTTTCATATATTCACCCAATGTTTATATTATGAAATTGTATTTTTATTTCACTTGAATATAAATGATGATTTCAAATTTTATTTTGTTCATAAATATTATAATTATTTATTGAATATTTGTATTAATTTATTGAATATGAAATTCTCAAAAGGGATTTTTTTGTCTTAAGAAACCATATGAGTAGGTTATTGTTCCCTTTCCTTTTTAGAATATAAATATATCTATTTGAGGATCTACTGTATCATATAGTTGAGGTTTTTAAATAAATAATTTTCCTAGGAATTATTTTTAACTAATATGTACATTTTATCATAATATTAAAGAAACAACCAAGAAAATTAGAATATATTTCCATTTACTTAATTTATATGTTTTTATTATCTTTTGATAAATGCAACCTTATGTTTTTTGAGAAACACAAATTATATTAATGTAGTTAACTAGATTTTAAAATGGCAGGAATGAATTGATCTAACTATATTAATAAAATTAGATTAATTACACATGTATAACATTAATTCAATTTTTATCTAATGAATATAAATAAAATAATTATTGATTATCTGAAATTGAAATATATTCTTACAAAGTGAAATTTTATAAAATGTGTCTTCATTGATAATTAATAAAAAAATTAAAAATAAATTTTTTACACTTTTAAAAAATTTATTTTCCTAAATTAATTTCAATTTTGAAGGCATCGATTAAAAATTATCATAGGTAGAATTTTTTTTTTAATTTTTTAGGAAATATAATTTATTCTTATTTTTTAAATATTAATAATTTTTATTTAGTTTTTTATATATGTACCTGTTTCAATTTGACTCAACTATTTTGTATGAAAATTTGATCAATTATATAATACTTATTAAAATAAAATCATTGGAATTAATTGGATTTCCAATTTTTTTATAAGAAATATCTTCTGTTGAAAAACCTTCCGTTCAAATTTTACATTACCAGCACATATAATGGATTAATTTATAATTAAATTCTCTCACATAGATGAATTGTAATGGAAAATTGTTTTTCATATTTTTAATAAACATTATATATATATATATATACATAATAATATTTAAACTATACATTTTGAAAATGAATATTAAAATTAATAAATATTATTGACCATGAGTGTGGAAAAAATAAGTTAATTGATGGATAATGTAATAAGATAATGGTTTTCACGACCTGGAAACATGAAAATTATTTTTTTCTAGCCTTATTTAGAAATTATAATTCTGACAATCATCTATAAATTGATTTATAATCCCTTTTCATGGTAATGACTTTCTCATTTTATATTCTTTTTGAATATATCCATATAATTTACAAAAAGAGACTCCTTCGATACATAAAATTGAAAAATAAATCCACTAACATAATCACACTTATAAATAGATTATGATAAAAAAATTCCCATTATAATCAATCCCAAAAATCTGTGTATCCATTCAGTATCACCTTCTATACCTAAAATACAACCCCTTGTGTCAATAAGACGATATACAAATGAAGTTTCCCTATAAAATGAAATTGTCCTCACTATGATCATTATTTTAAATTTATATTTTACACTGTATGTTTTGTATTACCATTAAAAATATAATAATATATAAATCTATAAAAGGCAGAGATTTTTTTATTATTATGGTATAATATTATACATATCTTCCTCTATCAAATGGGGAAAGAATATTTTGATAATGTCATCTACGAACTAAAATCTCATGAACCGATGTAATTCATTTTCTAGCACTACTACTCATAGTTGGATATAAGGACTCATTTAACAAACTAATGGACACTCAAACACACACATATATATAAATATTATATTTATCATAATGATACCTATTTAATTACGATATAACATATACTCTCCAAAACATAGCTGGGTCTTCATCCAAATAGGTTCCCAAACTAGTCCATGTAAAGGCACTATGAGGTTATCCTTATCCCCACTGGCGGGCATAAGTTCATGGGTATCATTGAAAAGGTGTGGGAATGATTTTACAAAATATTTTGTCATAAAAAACTAACAAAAATTTATTAATGTATATGAAAATCCAAACAAAAATATCCTTAAAAATATTCAGTTTTGATATACAAAGGTTAAAAAAACCCAAAATGGAAAAAAGGAATGGAGCAACAACACTATAACAAAATACACCGCATGGAAAGGCGGGAATCACCCTCTAACCATCTCTACAACATTTTACCATGAATAAACACTAATAACCCAAAACACCATATCAAAAGAATTTACCTCAACAGTTTCAAACATTAACATGTTTAAAAACACCCAAATGTGTAATTATGGTGTCATCCTATGCCCATTTGTATTTCATCCAATATAATATTCTACTCAATAAACATGTGAAGAAAAATGAATTTAATGTTTCATAAAAAAAGGAATTTATAGACATAATTTTTAAGAGAAACAAATTTTAAGGAAAACCAATTTTTAATAAATCTTACATTCCTCTAAAATTTAAGTGAAATGATATAATAAACTGATGGTACGTGTGATGTAGCCAATAGAAACTAGTAATAGGAAATACCCCTATGAAGTAGAAAACAATAGAAGACTAGGTGATTCATATATTTGTTGAAATGTGGTATAGAAACCACAACCAACAACATTATCATGAACGAGATACTGGAGGGGAGAAAAATGAAAAATTATTTTGGTTTCAATTCATCATCCATATTTAGTTTGTGTTGTCCTCATCAATCCATCAAACAACAAACTTGTTATAACCAGTTCTGTATCACTAGCATAGTATTCTTAGTCCACCCACCTATTTCCTCGACAATCCCTTTGTTCTAATTCAAGTTTCACAAGTATCCTAATACACTACGGTCACACATACAATTCTAGAAATACAAGATATGACATGTGGGCCCCCAAATGCACACCCATAGTTCATTTTAAAAAGATACGGACACCAAAAACATCTAATACATGTTTCACAACACTTACATAATTTCATATATCATTTAAAATAAAAAAAACTATTTTCAAGGATCACCTATAGGATTTATTCCCCAAAACACACTCAAAATACTCTTTTATGATCAAACACACACCAAATACATTCCATGTCATTATTCACATACCCTTAATAATCAAATATTTCATTTTTACACTTTCTAAATCCTTTAAAACTTGAAAAACAAATGTTTACAACAAACAACCACAAAATTTCCAATAGATATTTCATTTTATAATTAAAATCATATTAATACCCATTAAAAAGTACATTCTCACCACAATTAATAATATTAAGACATGGTAATTTACTCACGAAATGAAAAATAATTCACAAAAAAATTTATTTACCCAGAACCACATACCTTTAGTGTTGAAAAACCCTAGAATCATTGTGAATCTATAACCGCACCTAAACTACACCACATAAAATGGAAAAATAATCCGAATCATGAATTTATAATAAAAAAACTCAAGATTATAAAATAATAATAAAAACCAAGATATAGGGAAAATAGAACCCATAGAAAATATGGAAGAAACCCTATATAAATGATGATGACAATGAAGACCTTGGATACTTGAAATTTCATGAGGTTTCCCCTCCAAAATCTATCAAATATTACTTTTCCCAGACATGTAGAAGGATATAAGTAAGCATAAATAGATTAAAACCCAAAATTGGTAAAAAGAGTGGTGAAATAAGGATTAAATTTGAAAAGGTTAAAATGGTAAAAAAATCCAATTTTTAATGTGATCGACAGAGTGCATTGGTAGTCCACATGGTTTAATAAACCTTGCAGTGATCGTGCACACAATCTTCCCACATTTCATAGTTACCTAGGTCGAGGTGAATGGTCGTGTGGTAACTGCGTGATATGTTATTCCATATAAATCACATTAAGATTATTTTAGTGCATGATTCCCACCAACCATATGACAACCATGTTCCAGGGGTTTTCTATCCAAAACCCTCTATTTTTATCCTAAAATCACAAGGACTCCAAAATAGTAAAATGGACCAAAAATAAAAGTTAAAATACTTAAAAGGAAACATATTTATATGACAATTATCCCCACCATGAAATAATTCCACCCCCAGAACTTCAACATAAAATACGATATGAAAATATAAATTTATACACTATCTCAACACACAACTTCCACACCCATGTCCCATTCATATAATTTCCACTCATCAAATGCAGATAGACTAATCGAATAGACATCCCCAGAAGCACTTTTTCTGGTGATTCTACAGTTCGCACTGGTTGTCCAAAAAGTGTTTAATTAATCTATATCTCAAAATATTCTCAATCCAACACATGAGACAAATCCATATTATACATATTTAATTGTGGGACATGAAATATGTCATGTAATAACTTCTACTAAAAAGGTAATGTTAATTTCTAATAACTATTCAAATATGCTCGGTGATTTCATAAGCTCTATCATAAGACGATGTTATCTTTATTGGGAATTCCTAAAATCATGATGGACCAATAGAGGGGAACCATCATGAGCACTCGACCACCCACTAAAATTCATGATGTCATTGTCTTTGATTAGAATATGATTTTGGTTACTTTATATAATCAATAACTTCCTATTAATAAACATGAATCTCCTAGAAATATTTTTTCACAAGGCTTAGTCCCATAAGTGAGGATTGGCTAACATCTCCCTATAATAAATAGACCAACATGGATGACCAAGAAGCTCCTCAATCTGATCCATTTGAATTGAATATTGGTAACAGTTATAATAAAAAATTACAACCAACCACAAGTGGCTATCCCATGATTCTCCAATATCTAAACACATGATGAATCTTGTCCTCTTGAATATGATTTACCCACATCATCTGACCATTTCTTTGTAGATGGTACTCCGTACTCATCATAATCTATGACTTCAGTGGTTTGTTAGGGCCTTCAAAGAACTAATAGGTAAAACAGTGGTCCCTATCAGTGATAATGGTCGATGGCACAACATGAAGCCTTACATCCTCTTGAACATAAAATAACCCATATCATTGACATTAGTTGAATCAGTGATCAAAATAAAATGATAGCTTTTTTAAAATTATCAATCACCACCCAAATGGATATTTTGTCATGGTGTAAGAGGAAATCTGATAATTAAATTCATGTATAACAGATCCCAATTCCATGTTTGAATGGTTAATAGATAATGAAAACTTGGGAGACTTTGCCACTATATCTTTATATGCTGACACTTATAGATCACATATACAAAGTCACCTAAGACCTTCATCATGATTGGCCACTAAAACTACATATGAACAACATAATACATCATGGAAACTATATTATTAAAAGACCACTAATATTAGTGGCTATCCTTCATCACTACATTCTATAGAAAAAAAGACACCATGTAGTGGTCCATAAATTACATAATTCCATCATGAATCAAAAATCAATCATAATATGTCTCCCCACCATGATTAAAATACATAGACCACTAACACAACTAATCACTCGACTATTCCCGCTAAATTATCTTTAAAATAGTGGCATACAACTAAATGATCGCTACGAATGAAACTATATTATTCTCCTTGTTCCCCAAGGGAATCTTGTTGAATCGTCCCATAAATTTCCACTCATCACTAGACTTCCTCATATCCTGCACAAGCACTTTTTATCTCAAGGAATCCACCACAGAATTTTTCATTCCTAGGGTATAAATGATTTCAATGTTGAACTCGTATATATACTCGATCCAATGGTGACTCTTTAAATTGACATCATTTTTGGTTAACATATAGAATTTAATTTTATGATTAGATTAGACAATAAATTTACCCCAAAAAAGATAATAATTCATCTTCATCAAGGCATGCATTGCTTTTGATAATTCCAAATACAATGATTGGAAATTGATTTCATGAGATCGGAATTGGAGAGACCCATATTATAGTACTTGATCATCTTGTTTATGCACACACCTAAGTCACATAGCTGAAGAAGAATAATAAAATATGTATCCCTTTCCAATATATGGAATTATCAATATAGTTGTGGTAGTCAACATTCACCTTATCTAATCAAATGATTCTTGGCATTCTGTTCTCCATTCAAACTTCTTTGCTTTATGGGTTAGTGTGGTCATGGAAGAAGAAATATGAGTCAAATACCAAAAAAAAACACCTGTAGTAATCTTTATGGTCTATAAAACTATTGATCACAGAAAAATTTTTTAGTTTCCCCCATGACATAACTGCATTGATCCTATCAAGATCCACCAAAACCATTGCTCAAGAATCACATTGCCCAGAAACATCACTTCACTAATCAAGATGGTGAAAATTGATAACATTTCTTAAAAATGATGATCCCATGGAGTTCCCAACACTATATGAAAATGAATCTCATGATCTTACTTGGATCTCGAGTAGACTAGGATTTTATCCATGAATTCCACAACGAAGGAGTTGATAAACTGGTTGAAAAACCTACCAATGAGTGCCATGAAAACCCCAAGAGAATATATCAAAACAAATTCATGAACAAATATTCTTAAAGGACATACCTACATTAGAATTACAATTTTTAGGATATCTTCTAACCTCACCATGATATGGTGGTATCCCGAACAAATTTCTATCATGGAATACAACTTTGCCTCCATTGGCTGATAAAACAAGTCATCAATTTGGGGTAAATTATACATGTTCTTGGAAGTAACCTTATTTAACTTATGGTAATAGATGCACAAAAGAATATATTTTTCATCCTTCTTCATAAATAGAATATCATTAGACCTAGGAGAAATGATTTGGGTAATGAACACTTTGGATTCCAAAAATTCCAACTGAATATTTAATTCCTTCAGCTGAGTTGTGTCTATATTATATGAATGAGGAGATATAGTTTGTGTTACCGGTAGAATGTCAATTGATATCTCCATGTAATGCTATGGGGGTATTCCTAAAAAAATCTTGAAATACCTCTAGGAACTCATCTTCTACAGGATGCAATCAACCATCAAGAGTATCACAGTCTTCCTATTGTGAAATAGAGATAAGTAGTAAATGGTTCTCTATTTCTATGAGTGGAGTTCCTATAATAACTAACCAAGGATCAAATTACACAAGAAAACTTGAAGACACCCCTTAGGTTCCAAAAAATCACCATTAAAATATAAAAATAGATAAGTTCTTGGAAGTGATTGATCCAATCCATGTCATGTTTTACATTGGAATGGCCTATATCCATTACCATAAATTCTAATTTCATCTCAACCCATGACCCACATATCACACATGATGGTCACCAGAGACCCTTCTTCTTATTCTAAAAAAACAGTGTTACCTAATCCACGAAAAAATACCTACAAATGATTGGAATGTTCAACATAGCCACAAGATGATCAGAGATAAAATAAATAGAAGCAATAGAATCAAATAAAATTTACACTCTATATGTTTTAATAAAAAATGTATCTCGAACCGTCAATGTTCATGGAACTGGTACCGCTTGTGATCAATTCAAAATGTAAAGATAGCTTGTCACTGCCTGTGAAAATAAACCCACAAATGGCTCTACCCTAAATTGGATCATCCCTAGAGATCATCTGGTCCTACCTTCAGGACTACTAAACCAATATCCCAGCATCCTAAAAAACTCATATTAAACTGACACACACTTGGATGTAAATGGTATTTCCCCACTCATGTATAGACGTCTCACCCTATAAAAATGATTCATGTTCCCCATAATTCCCTACCAATGATTATGGAACACAACATAACCAACATCAAAAGATAACAGTGATGACTTCCTAGAAGGATGTTGTAAAAATCAACCACGTTTGATTTCCTACTCATCCAGATTCTTCAAATTCTCATATAAACTACCACATCTATTCACTGAGACTTCCCTAGAAGAACTGGACATTATTTTTCAGTCAATAATTTTCATACAGACACAATCAACTACCAAATCACATGCCTTCATCATAAATAAGAATATATGAAAATATATCTTTGATTGCAAACTCCTTTAGAATATCTAACCCTTCAACTACTCATTGGAGTCTATTTCAGGTGCACATTGAACTATATTAAAAAATACATTGGCATACCATATCCCTAAATGGTACCCTTGAACAATGTCCATAAACCCTTAGGATATGAATTATGTCAATACCTCAGGTCTATATTGGTCGTTCAAGATAGCGTTATGTCCGTCCAACACATCCGCTAATATATCCCGACTTGAATCAATGAGTCCCAAAACCTTCAACTAAGACCCTCTAGAATGAACAAGACTCATTTTACTCTATCATCCTCAAGAGTATAAAGAAATTAAAACATGTTCTCTATATTCTCAATCCACTTCTCTAGTTCATATGAATCTGTGATACCTCATAACGAAGGATGTTTTTACTTGATAAACACTCCATATTTGGCCTTCCTAGAAAAATATCCTTCTCTCTCTCACTATAGAAGGGATAGGAATCACTCAATGTCCCATTTACTGAACATCCCAGACCATATATTATATCAATATCAGATCATGGGGTGAGGTATAACTCTATTCTAATTTATCCCATGGTTTTCAATGTAGTACATTGGTGGGGCGGGTTTGAAAAAATAGAAAAAATGAATCATAAATCATTAGTATAAAAGGGATGAAAATTTTCACTAAAAACATAATAAAAATAAATAAAACTCTTTAGGAAAAACGAAATGACAATACAACATCACCTCCACATATATTCCACATATAGTCTTCAACATACTCCTCCCACCTGGATGAGAAGTCGAACAAAATCCCAACATCCCTATGGTTACATGAGGTCTATCATGAACTGTGATGGTCTAGAGTCCTAGTCAAAATAAGAAATATGAGTCCCGAAAATCCTAGCTTCATTCAACATGTAATTATCACAAATAACATGAACTAAAACGAAACCTCCCCTGATACATTTTTTTCACATACCAAGCCGACTCTCCATCCAAACTAGCACCACACCCAGTCTATATAAATTCTCTAATGTAGACACATATCCCTATGAACTGGAATGAGTTCTTCAGTATCATAGATAATGGTTCACATTGATCTAATCAAATTTATTTGCATAATAAAATGAAAAAAATAATATATGATTCTAAAAATCCAAACGAAACAAGCCCTAATGAATTATATGATTTGAGTTAAAAGTTGAAACAAAAAATCAACAATTCTAAAATGAAAGGAGAAAGAGGAATATATCAAAATACACAACAATGAAAAGTGGATTTCAACCTCAGGTCATCTCCATAGCACTACACTAAAAAGAGCCTCTAGTATCTATAAAAACCAACTCCAAATGATTTTCCTTTACCTGTGTCAAAATTAACCAAGTATATATACACCAAAAGGGTTTATATAGGGTGTGATCCTAATCCAAATTGTATTCCTAATCATTAAATAAACCATGGAATAAAATTAATAATATAAATAACTTTCATGTTTTTAAAAAATAATAGAATGTTGTAGAAATTGTTTTCATGAGAAATAACATTTATGGAAATAAAATTTAATATCAATCGTGCATACTTCTGAAATTTCCAACCAAGATAACGGTAGGTATATGATATGTTTGGAGTATCCAATGAGAACTAATCATGGGAAATCAAATAGTAATTATCTGACAATGGTATAATAGATGAAACATATCTGAGTGAAATGTTTTATAGAATCCCCGACCAACAATATTCTTGTACATGAGCCACCAGAGAAGAGCTGCATCCAAAATTCAAGTAGTCTTCATTCATCATCCATTTTTAGATTATATTGAAGTTGTCGATAATACATATTGAAATAAAACTATATCCACTTCTGTAACAGTGGAATTATAGTCCATCAGTGGCAACCTAGTTTTTTAGGCTTCCCTTTGTGCAAATAAAATTCACGTGTCACGTAAAACTAAACATTCACACAAAAAACTAATTCATAATAAATACACATTGTGTGCCACCAGTTGCACACCCAATCTTCATTTCAATGAGATATTCACACCAAATCCTTTCCTAGAAATGTATCTATCTTCTTAAATAATTTAATAAAACATATGCAAATGTTAATAAAATAATTCAAAGGAGCACTGAAAGGATTTAAACCAAAAATCACACTGAAAATCACATATTAAATTAAAAAACATAGCAAAACCATTCTATAGAAGGATCTATATCCCATGCATAATTTAGTAAATGTTTTTAACAATTTATAATAAATTTATAATTATAACAATAATGGATTAAACAAAAAACACAAAAAATTTCACATATAAAACCAAATTAAATTCAAATTCTTATAATTCCTAATAAAATAATATATTCTCATTGAAAATAATAATTATATGACATTATAAATTAATAAATCATGAAAAATAAATTTAGTAAATGATGTTTATACATGGAAACACCGACATTTTTGGTACAAACCCCCAAAATCATTGTAAATCTCGAACCACACCTGAATCAAACCACAAATATTCGAAACCTTACCATAATGATGATGATGGAACCCATGTCTCACCATTAAACACTATGACTAAAACCATAGATGTTGAAAAAGTATACCCTAATAAATATGGGATGAAACCCTAAAAATAAAGGCAAATACAATGAAGAACACAATTAATTAAAGGATATTTATGATAACCCACAAAATCTCTATCTTAAATGGGTATCCAAAATACATCAAAGGATCCTAGGAATATTTAATTGAAAAAAATATTTAATTTGGATGAATAGGGGAGGAATATTTGTTAAATAAAAAAACATAAAATGGTCCAAATCATTTTTTAATGAGCTTGACAAGGTGCATGGTTAGTCCACATGGAATAATGATCTTTTTGGTGACTGTATGCAATATCTGTCCAGACCACATGATTAACTTGGTTGACATTCTTGAATATTCTCAAAACATGTGATAGGTTATTGCTTCTCCCATATGGTTACCTAGGTTTGGTTTATGATTCCGACTAAATGTGCACAAGCCATGCATCTATGGTTTCCCACCCAAAACCTCCATTTTTCCCCCAAAACCATAATGAACCCTAAGGGAAAAGTATATAACAAAATTAAAATGTAATATATGTATAAATAAACACATTTATTTGTGATATATGTTCTTATATTTCTTTCTATGGGTGATACGATAACATCACTTGTATGTATAGTGGACAACCGCCTTGCAAACCTATATGACTCATTTTTTATAAAGCCATTAATTTGATGTTAATAGTGATAAATATAATAAATATATTAAATATATATGGTATTATAATGACTCTATTGAGGGTGAGTTTTTTTACCTTTCTATTTCTACAGCTATTGTGATAAATTACAACACCATTATTGAATACATATTTATTATTGTCTCTATGAATAGTGTAATTTATTATTTCCTTTTAATTATTTATGTAAAAAATATATACTGAATATATATTACATTTTGAACATTGTTAAAATAAGGATGTTATTTTTCCATTTTTAATGTCAATGGAGTAAATTTTTTGAATGAAAACAAAAATGACCAACAATGAAATTGTCATCAAAAACCACGATTTAAAAAGATAATTGATAATAATTCTATGATAAAAAAACATTTGTATACCATAGAATTAATTATATATATGATGATGTTTAATTAAATATTTTTTTAAAACTATATGTATTATAACTGAGTTTGATATTCCTATAAGGAAGTCAAACTGGATGCAAGGTTTTGTCATCTAACTTTTATATCTGGGATAAATATGCCAACTTAGCCACTTATTCTTTACTATGGTGTTTATAATTATCATTTAATATGTTATAAAATGAGTGAATTTATATTCATGGGGTTTAATGTTTAAATTTTTTTCTTTTTACACATGTGTCTTATATTTCAAACATCTCCAAAGTGGCCAGGGTTTATTTCACAATCTCTACTTTACTCCAGATTGTTTATGATTATGTATGTCATAGGGTAATTATTGGATATTTATATAATGAAATAAATATTTTGTAATCTAATATGTTAATTATTGAATTTTTTTCATGTGTTAGTAAAATCTTACCAATTTTTGTTACATTAAATGATTGATAAACTCTTATTAAAAAATAATTGCATATTTGTTCCTTTTTCAATTAAAATTACTTTTATCAAAATCAATTTTAATAATAATTTTTTTCTTAAATTTGAAAAAATTTATCAAATATATAAAAATGATATTATTACCCATGAATTAATTTGTTAAAATTATTTTAAAAATAAAATTCATTTTATTTTAAAAATGTCACACTTTATAACATTTTTATAATAGTTTCAAATGAATGTACTATTAATTATATTGTATGCATATAATTTCACGGTGTCATGGAAAATTGTTTTATATAATACTTGATAATTTAATAAATTAATTATTAAATATACATATTAAAAAAATAATTTATTAACTATTTGTTTCAATAATATTATCAAAGGGAAAAGCTTTAATTCTATAATATATTTATTAAATATATATTAAGGGTATTTGTATTCATCAACGAGAGCATACCATTATTTTAATTTTACAAAAAAAATTATATGTTGAACTTTTACCATCCTTATTAATTTCATTAATTATTTATGGTTATATTTTCTAGGGATATACAATTTTACTACAATTGATCATATTACATAGGATGGAAAATTTATATATTGGTTTTTTGGTGTATATATTATCATTTCAAATAATCGTTTTTAGATTAAATTTTTTATATAATGATTATCCCCCATCATATGAATAATTAATTTTTCTTGTTTTTTGATGGTTGTGACCTTGAAGTACATATTCCATCAATGTCATTCTAGGTCTCACGGTATAAATAACTTTTAAAAAATTATTGGGTTTTTCCCCATATATTGAAATTATCTTGTGAATTGATTTGAATGTAGAGGTTCAAATATTTAAGATATAAGTATATCATATAAAAATAAATTTAATTTATTTATAATTATCTTTTTTTATTATATGTGAGATTAAAATATTGTCATTGTTTTTAGATTCATTTCATTCAAAATTTAATGATTAATTGGAATGGGTGATCAGTAATTTACGATTGATAATAGATTCTGCCTTATCTAATCATGGTAGTCATGTTATTTAATAAATATATTTTTCCAGACATTTATCATTATATATTGATTATTCACTATGGATTATTCATAGATATTCATGAATGTTTCTATTTTATTTATCCCTTTTCAATCATTTGAGATCATCATAAATTATTTTCATTTCACTAGAATGTGAAAATAAATACTTGGAATAAGTTAAATGATTCTAAATTCATTCCATTTCTATTATTTTTATATTATATTATATTTAAAATTGTATTGTGTATCTATATAGATATATAAAACATCAAAAATAAGTGGTCCATCAAAATTTTATCCATTGTAACTATTCCAATGTAATCAAATAACCACAATCACTGGGTTACTAGAGGTGGGGTCGTTATAGTTGGATTTATGAAAATTATAATACTAAAATAATATACAAAAATTTCTTATAATTTTTTTTAAATTAAATGTGATTAATTCAAGACGATTATCTAATACATCACATAATTCTAAGGACTGGAGTGGTAGGAATGTATTTTTTGAATTTTTTTTTTGTGATTCATTGAATAATCATGCAAGGAAGTTTTCTATCATATAAACTGATGGCTAAAACATAATTCAAAGGAAAAAAATTTAACTTAGAGCATCAGGATTCTTCTAGAATGGTCCAAACATAGTCCTGTGTGTGCTAATAGTGGATGTTAGTTTTTTACTATAAATAAAAAAATTAAGTGAAAATTATTTTATTCTAAAATCCATAGAACTCTTAAACACTGACACATATTAAAAATATGAGAGTACCGTTGAGATAGTGACAATTTTGTTCCCTTAGGTAGAGCACAACCTAGACTGGTGCGGATCACAGGTGAATTAATTTTTTCATAACATTTATTGAAATTCGTAAAAAGAAACCTAATTATTTTATTTTTATTTTTATCTTTGGAAATTGTTGTAGTGAAAATTTGTTTTAACTCAATGGAACTGAAATTATATTTTATAAATGAAACAAAATAATTTAACTACAATGAAATATTACTGTCAATGTGTTTACTTTTTTAATGGTATACCTGAGGAGTGTATCTTTGACACGTTGGGTGATGAACACTGAATATATGATGGATCTCTGTTAACGAATGATGATATCCAATGACCGGTGCACTCCCCCTCCTCTTCAAGAGATCCCTCCATTGGTGATAGATTGAATAATCTCATTGATAGATTTCATTTAGTAATAGATTCATCTTGTGATCGAACTCTAACTAGGTATGGTGTCCTGTTGTTGATAGTTGTTTCCATGTTCTTTCTTTTTTAACAATTAATCCAAGTCAACCAATCAATAGGTTAATCTTTTGGTCATTTGTTTCCATGAGATGGTTGTTTTATCTAGGATATTTCATCAAGGTTTTTTTATATAACCATATTATCATATTCCCTTATTTCAAAAACTCTCACGTTGAGTAATCAGGCTGACATGAACAAGCCCATGATTCCTCTATCATTGGGAGTTTGTGTGATCTTTATGATTTCACCACTGAATCAGAGGCATGAAAACGTCAAGGTACTAAAAATAAAAAAGGTGATAGGATAATTCATGGGGCACAAATGGTTTGTGAAATCGACCACTCGATCGGACCATGTGGTCTACAGATGATACCAATGGAACATTACTTATGGGTGGTGGTGTCCCACATAAACTTCCCTATGAGGGTGGTGGCACAACACGAAGGTGCCCCATGGTAGAGGTCATGGCCAGTTGGGGTCATTGTGGATTAAGCATGGGTTACTCGACACATAGATCTGCGACTAAAGGGTGCAGCGTGTGCGGGCAGGCGATCCAGTGGGGATAATCTGTGGGACATGGTTCGATCATCCTTAGCCTGCCATGTGGCGGCACAAGCTGAACTCCTCCGTGAATCTGAGATAGAGGAATGATAGCCTACATAGTGGGCCAGCAGGAGGCGTCCTGAGCCTGTTAGTGGATCGGGGTACAACTGAAATGGGATGAACCCAGGTCGCGTTGGGTGGGTACGAATAGGTAAGTCAAGACCAAGACCAAACAAGACTCTTTTCGGAAAAAAGTTCATAACATTCAAACATGATGACTCATTGATGAGGCATTTGCAGTGTTGGAACCCTCCGAACATTCAGGTTCATTGGGAATGATATAAAGAAGCTTTTATGTATAATGAAATTCATCGAATGGATTGACGAGTTGATTCTCTTAGAATGAAGTGCACAATGTGGGGGAATCCTACGGCTCGATGAGACATGAAGACTGCTAAAGAGCTGGTATAAGTGACAATTAATATCTAGTTGATAAGAGTACCAATGTGGACCAGCTACAAGAGGATCTATGTGTACTAGCTACAAGAGGATCTATGGGAACCTTCAATAAGAGTCCATATGTAGAAAAATTTATAAACATCCTTATGTGGATCAGCTATGATGGACTTGGTGGCGAGCTGCTCTATGTAACCCGGTAGACCAATAGTAGGGAGCGGCTATGTGTGACCCAGCTGACCCACGATACTCATCAGGGATGAGTACCTTAGCATCTGAAGGTGTTAATTTTTAAGACCGATAGTATTTCATTCCATAAATTAGATTATAATTGTGTGGGCTGACAGTACCATTTTCATGCCCTCCATTGTTGTCAATCCACAATGTTTTGGAATATTTATTGAGTATTGTTTTACACACCCCTGCATGTTTTCTAATCGCATCTGTTGTTAATAGTGAAGAATACATGTTCATTGATAGAGACCTTGGTTTTTTGGGACCGGGTAGAGACCAGTAAGATAGAACAGGCGGGACACACTTATATAGCTTTTTATAGCCACTCCTTGATTACCCTATATGTGGGATTCTTCTTCCGATGACCATATAGAGAACTTTTGTATTGTCATATTTTTATTTTGGATTTTCATGTTCCTATATTCTGGCCTATCTGACTTACATCTTGTACATTTACTCAGTGGTTATTTTAGTTGCATGCATGTTTTCCATTTCAGATTTTTGGGACAGGGTTATGTGTGTGTGTAAAGGTAATCAAGAAAATTCCTCCCTTCCATTGGATAATGCATTAGGTTCTAGTCTCTATTCAATGGCCATCGGGAGGTGGGATTGGGGTAGTCAGGACACATGCCCCGGGGGTCGGTTCATGATCAATGTTGTATCATAGGAGGTTAGTGATACCTTAAAGACTATGATCTATGGTTTCATTCTATGGAAGGGAGTTAAATTATTCATGATTAAATTCTAGGTCTGTGTAGTCCAGTATTGGTGTGTCGACTAATGTATTTGTAACGACACGAAATGTTGAATAATTTTTTTTCCTATCTTTGTGTGTTATATTATTTTATACACAAAAAAACTATTTTCATTTAATAAAATGAGTTCAATTAAAATAAGACCACTGGAAACTAAATGTTGTGATTATTGTCTCTAAATACAAGTGGTATTGAATAATTAATATAGAAAGATGATTCGATGTCCCCATCCAGTAGTCTCGGGCCGATCAAAGCCTATCTGACAAGAACTCGAGAAGGAGGTAGCACATTTGGGCTTTGCTCTGGACCAAACCCAAGCCAAACTTCATCCTGTGAAGCTGGAACGGAATCACCTTCGTGAGAAGTTCAAGATGATAGAAATCACTACTTGGGAAATGTTGGCCAAGCCGCCCCAAGATTCTATCACCCTAGCACACCTTACTCTCAGGTCCTATGCTGGTGTTATAAGAGGCAATGTAACGAGACTGTAACTGCCTTGTGTAATCTTTTGATTTAAATAAAAATTGTGATTTATTCTTATGGTGATATTTGTGAATTTTAAAATTCTTGGATAAATAAAGTATGCATATTATTGATGAATTTTAGGAAAAGGACATTTTAAAAATATTTATGTAAACCCTAAATAATTAATAACAGGTAATGATTTTCAAAAAATGGTCTTCTATAGTTATGTTCGGTAAGAAATTTAGAGTCTAATAAGATTAACTTAATTTTTGAAGAATAGTAATTTATGAATAGTGATTTTACACATACAATTAGTAATGTGACCAAATGGATTATTAATCTCACTTCAATAAAGTATTAATATAATTTAGGCACCTTGATTAAGTAATGTGATTCAATAAAATAGGTAAATAACTCTTTCAGAAATTATTGGTTAAGTATTAGTTTTTCATGTGAATAGTGTTTTTTATTTAAAAATTAAATCAAAAATATTTAGAAAAATATTTTCAGAAAATGGAGCACATTTCTGAAATCAGAGCATTGATATTTGGTTAAAGTGAATTTTTGGGATTTTTCTTAGAATGTTTTGTTTTCCTTGAATAGTTTTTATATTTAAAAATTAAATAAAAAAAATTTATAAACATATTTTCATAAAATAGAGGTCATTTTTGAAATCTAAACATCAATATTTGGTTACGGTGAAAATTTGGGATTTTTTAGAGAAAGTTGAATTTTTTGTGAATAGTGAAAATACAGTTTTTGAGTTTCGGGTGATTAATGATATCATTAAGAATGTATTCAACCTCCTTGTGCTCTGGAGCACACAAATTTTAGGTGGTATGATTTTTAAAAGACCCATATTTTAGGCTTTATGTGCCTACTCTATCTCCATGGGTCAAATGTGTATTGAACACTATCAAATGATTGAACCATTAGGTTTAACTAGAGTGGTTGATGGGTCCATATATCTACTGTAATGTTGGGAAAATTTTTAATATATATTTCCATATAAAATTTTGTACATAAATGAATTCTGAAATACTATAATATACTATTTAATCATAGTTATATATTTATTTTCATCTCATAATCATTATATTAGGTTGATTATATATTTTTTATAACATATTTATATAATATATAATAATTCTATTACATATTTCATTATTAATTGTAATTATAAAATATTGCCAAAAAAAATAAATATGTTCTATAAATATTTCATTTTTTAAAGAAAATATGTATTTAAAATTTAATGATAATATTATCATCATAAATAGAAAAATAACAAATATATATATGTTTTAATAAATAAAATTATTTTAAATTTTTTATTTACTGTATTTTTCATCCATAAAGGTCACAACGAATATTTTCCAATGAACATATAATTTTCCCAATATATGTGTGACATAAATGAAATTTTAGGAAATCGAACATTTCTTATTTCTGTATTGTCTCATGTTGATATAATGTATATTCTCGTAATAATCATTATTCATACACAAATTTTTTTTGTATGTTTTATAGTTATGGAAGATCTCATAGATAATGAATAATATTTGTGTGGTATAATGTTTCTGATATGTTATCCCCTTTAATTATTAACGATTCTTTCATGTTTAATTTCAGCTTAATTAATTGGATTTCCCTATAATATAACAAATTGTCCTATAATCAATGTAAGAGTAAATGTATTATTTTTTTAAAAAAAATATAATATATCAAGATTATATTTCTTATGAAAACTTATGTTTTTTGGATGATATTTATAAACTAAAACACCTAGAATTTACAGTTCCTTATAGAACATGGTGATTTCTATGAGGTTCAATTTTTCCATTTTGTAAGATAAATGATTATTATGGTCTGATTAAGCTTTAATTAGAAAAAATTACATTTTCAAAATAAATGAATAGTTATATCATCAATTTTAATGACTATTCACCATTATGATATGTCACAAAATTAGGTACATAATAGGGGCTGTAGAGTATTGGTTCTGACAGTACAAATGAGAATCCAGTAGGTTAGTTTGTAAAGACATTCCCAGAGAATCAATAATAATACTTGAAAGTACATAAACTATAAATAATTTAATGCATATTCATCAAAATACACATATTATTATCATTATATGATATTATATTTAATTAAATCTATATTGAAATTCAAAAAATATATGAAAAACTTCGATAAAATACATATCCATGTGGGAAAACAATATATGTAACAAAAACACATGAATCCCTACAATTTGAAATAGATATTTATAATGGAAATATCAAATCCTCAATGAAATGAAATGGAAAAATATATTCCAATTTCAACCAAGTGATTAAGATCGATGATTATGGTATATCACAGAAACAAAAAAATTCTATATAAGACCCTTTATCATCCATCCATGTTCTGTATATAAATCACTACCACATGATCACCAAACCCATCCAATAATAATGAATCTTATAAAGAGACACACAAAGTGTACAAACCAAGCATGCGTGGTGATGAGTATAAATTTAACAACTATGATAAATCAAAATATAAAAAGGAATAACAAATTCTTACTACGTTTGAAACCCCTTGTATGAATAATTTACTAGAAATGATGGAAATACACAATTATATATAATATAAATGAAATAAATTAATAAAGATATGTATTTTTACACCAAAAAATTATCCTATATATATTAATAACAATATCATAACATTATCTAGTGTCACATTGATTGAAAAAAGAATTTTGGTGTCTAAATTATATATACTAGGTTCTTGTTACACCTCATAGGTGATTCAGGATAATAAGAAGGATATTATTACAAGTTGATGTCTAGATCCAAGTTGAACTTATACTAATAAATAATAATAAAATAATAGTGGATTTCTACACACAACCATCTAATTTCATATATTTATCATATCACCTCTCAAGTTGAAATGATATAAACTAATTATAAAAAAATCATTAGATCCTTATAGTTCAAATATGTAATATCGAAATACATGAACGAATTTTGAGTACCATATGTACTATATAACTAAAAAAAATATCATATAATTAAATTCTCTATTATCCTTTTGTGGTATTAATAATGTGGGACTTGTTCCCAACTTGAAAAAACCTCAGTTTATTGTGTATCCAACCTCAAAAAACATATCATATTATATCATGTTTCATTTGTGTTATTCGATATTGTAATGAACTCTAATGGCGGAGGACCAATATCCCAACAGTAATAGAGGGATACAATTTACACAATAAATATAGTGGAACTAAAACAATGATAAAAACCTGATCAATTATAGTTATAAACACTATTTGAAGCCTAGTTACTCTCTCTACAATGTTATTATCATTGTGATGCTATAACATTCCATCATATATGAATGTAAACTGTAAATAAAAAATACATATATATATATAATACAAATAAATGTAAAAAAATATATAGTGGACTTATTATTTGTTAAAAATAGCTTCTTATTAGAATTATTTTAAATATATTTCAAACAGTTTTGTAAAGATCATATACACCATTAATCAAGTTATATGTCTTATTTATACAAGGATTGAGATATAGAAAAACAACATAGAAATTGGGTCTTACAAAATTTTAATGGTATATATTGACCACATAATATACAAGATTTATACAATATTATTCATATATTTTAACCTTGATTATATATTTATAAATATGATCATTACAGTATACCAATTTTCATACATATAAGGTAATGAAAACAAAATATGAATTATATCACTACTAGAAAAACAGGTATTTGCGACGGGATCCCGTCGCAAATGGCTTTTTGCGACGGGGGCCCATCGCAAATGGCCCGTTGATGAAAACGGCGTCGCAACAACACTTATTTGCGACAGGCCCGTCGCTAAAGCCTTTTTTTACGACGGTTATTTTACCCGTCGCAAATAGTACTCCGTATATTTGTAAAAAACTTTTAAAATAGTATTTGCGACGGGTCCCGTCGCAAAAACTATTTTTTTAAAAAAATAAAAAACTATTAATAAATAATACTAGTATTTGCGACGGGCATAGTATCCCGTCTCAAATACTATAAAAAAAATAAAAAAAAATAAATTATTAATAAATTATTTTAATTAATATAATAATAGAATTATAATTCACAAATAAAAATAATAAATTATTTTAATTAATATAATAATAATAGAATTATAATTCAAAAATAAAAAATAATAGAATATTAATAAATGATTTAATTAATATAATAATATTAGAATTATAATTCATAAATAAAAAAATATTAATAAGTTATTTTAATTAATATAAAAATAATAGAATTATTTTACATTCAAATATTAAAATAATTCAAGTATTACAAAAAATATAATTAAATTATAATATTATAAAATTTTAATATATATATATATATATTTTAATATTATAAAATATAAATAATATTACTATTCATATTAATATTGTTATTTAAAAATATAATATTATTAATATTTTATAATGAGAGAAAAACTAAGAATAGAAAAAAAATATTTTGATTTCCCAAATTTTATAACATAAATACAAACTCTAATCTGAAGGAGGGGGGGGGGAGGTGGGGGATCTACAGATGGTGGTGGAGGAAACTCCATCCCTATAGCATGAGTGAGTCGGCGCATGTACTTCATCTGCTCCTGATGCTGCTGCTGCCACCGACTCGTCTGCTCCTCATACAACTGCTGCTGGCGTCGACGCTCCTCCTCATGCTGCTGACGCATCTGCTCCTGCTCCTATCGGAGACTCTCTATCTGTGCAATCTGAGATCGCAATTGATCCTCATACTGTGTAGTAGAAGAAGATGCACGAGCTCCTCTCGAGCTGGACGCCGACATCGCATCACTGCCATAATAATCTCCGGGAGTCAGTTGAGAGACGATACCAACTACCCGGCCCTTCTCGAAGGCATACTGGGTGGCCTGCATCCGTGCCGCCTCATCAAACTGACGGGAAGTGGTCTGATCTGATGACTCGGCCTGACTCTCAGGCCGGGCCTGTGACGCTGCGGCCTCATATGACTCCTATAGTTGCAATTTAAAATTAAAATTGTGAATATATTATATGAAGTTAATTTTTAAACTTGAAAACAAATAATACTGACCACGATGTGATGCTGACGATCACCTCTGAGCTCCCCAGTAGCAGGATCACTATACATCCTCCGATATACGTCGTACTTTGTAATATCGGGGTGCTCGACAGCCTATAAGAATAAAAAATAAACTGTTAATATTTATAGTTATATAAAATATTTATAAATAATGTACGTACCAGATGCTGTCTATGAGTACTGAAAGAATGACTCCCAGCTCGATGAGTCACCTCCTGTCTCCCTCGATTCTGCCTCCCCACCGATGATCTCCTCTGAAAGGCACCACTCAACCAGTGCGCACATAATCCATCCCATACATGGGATGAAATATACTCTGGTCGGTGTGCTCTACATGACTCCTCAAAATCTGACACTCCTGCTTTCTTCATCGCAGCTTTTCTTAAATTGTGCAAAAACTGACGAAGGCGATCACGCATGGCCACCTCCCATGCCTCATGGATGGCGTCATGCATGGTATCCTCGATCGGATACCATAAACCCTACAAATAAATCAAAATATCAAGTTAGAAATGAAATAATTTTCAAAATAAAAATTATTTATTTACGTACGTACCAACTAATGGCCGAACATGGCCTGCTGCACATCAATGGGAATCTGCTCCCATGTGGTCCACGGCTGAGAGAAATAGTTGCGCAAAATAGCGCTGCCCTGTCCGACTGCTATATGCGAAAAACTGAAAAAATAATAAACATTTATTTTGTGAATAGATTAATGAAATCTTAGTCAAATCCACAGGTTAACACACAGGTTATCACACCTCCGTGTGCGTGGATCAAACCCAAGACGTGGACGTCGCTCGGGGACGGGGTCAGGAATCATCAATCGTGCAAGACCGTGCCCCCTCCGCGTACTCCCTGGAGCGCCTGCAGGCTGAGGGTCATCTGTCAGCAACGCATCAGCATCGAAAGTCAGGTCAGCATCCGCCAACTCACGAAATGTGGCCTCGTCCATCTGAAATAGAAAATGTTAATGTTAGCAAAAAATTTGATAATTACTATTATATATACATATATACATATTATGATTGTATATAAATACCATGGAATGCTATTAGTGTTCATCTTCATCATCATCTTCATATATGTCAATGTCATCTTCATATTCCTCCTCAACATCATCGATATCCATTCGAGTTATAGTTGCTTCATCTCTTACCATTTCAAATTCATATGTGACATCATTAACATCATCGTCATCACCGACTCTTAAATATGGGGTGTCGTCATCGATACTCATGTCTCTTTGTAAAAAAGATTGATTTTGAGTACTCTCTTGAAAAACTTCATTTCTTTGCACACCAGTGAACGCACATTCACTTTGACTAAACTGATTGTCTCGAATTTTGATTTTTATTATACTCCACCAATCAGTCAAGTCTCTTGATGTTGCACAGTACTTTGCATAATAAAATTGATATGCCTGTTGAGCCAATAAGAATGGTTCATTTACTGCGAGAACACTTTTACATTTAATATCGATGATTCCATGAGTCGGATGAACACGCACGCCTCTCTCTGTATCAAACCACCGACATTTGAACATGGTTATGTAATGTTGTCCAAGATAACAGAGTTCAATGATTTCATCAAGTATGCCATAAAAGTAAACTTCATTTTCTCGATGATGAGATCCTCTCAAGCTAACTCCACTGTTCATTGTTTTTTTCGATTCCCCATATGCATGTGTGTGGAATCGAAATCTATTCACCACATATGCATTATAAGTTTTAACAAGTTTGAAAGGTGGGTTACTCAATACACACAACCGTTTGTCAATTTTATCAGAATGTCGAGACACCTGAAAATTTGTGAAATAATTAACAATATAGTAAACTATACATTGAGTGAGTTGCTAAAAGATAAAGGATTTATGTTACCAGTTTTTGAAACCACTGAGAGAAATTTTTCAGTCAACGTTCTTCGAGAGCAGCTGCTGTAATTTGTGGAATTTGTTTCTTGATATGATTATCATACAACCTATAAAAACCAAAGTTATTTACTGTAACATAAATGATAGAATAAGTGATATAAACACTTACAGTACAACTGATGTCATCTCTTCACAGTTGTGCAGAACATACGTATGAGCTCTCTGATGTTCATCATCTGAAAGCCAGCGTTCATAAACTCCACCGAAACCAAGATCTGACTGGTTGAAAATAGATAATTGATTGTCGATTTCATCAATATTCCTCTCGTTCTATCCCATTCGGTTGTGTTTTGAAGGATACTCAGATTCAAAATAATAGGAGCAGAAAAAAGATATTTCCTCTTGAAAATAAGCTTCTGCAATAGATCCTTCAACAGATGCTTTGTTACGTACTTTTATTTTCAATTTTTGCATGCATCTTTCAAATGGGTACATCCATCGAAACTGTACCGGACCTCCACATTTGGCTTCATATGGAAAATGTAACATCAAATGTTCCATTGAGTCGAAGAAATACGACAGAAATATTTTTTCCAGTTTACATATAATTACAACAACATCTTTTTCAAGTTTGTCTAGAGCATCATAATCTGCCGTAGCCGCACAAATTTCCCGAAAAAAATGAGACATGTCTGTTATGGAATCCCAAATCACAGAAATCAACAGACCTCTTAATCCAATGGGTAGAAGTCTCTCCATTATAACATGACAATCACGACTTTTTAATCCAGTAATATGACCATTCTTTACACATCTACCCAAATTGGAAGCACAACCATCTGGAAGTCTCAAATATGCAATCCACTGACAAAATAATAAACGGTTTTCTTTAGACAGTGTATAAGCTGCTTTTGGTTTCAGTAACCTTTCTGTTCTGACATTCTCAAATAGTTCCAATTCTGGACGCCTGCAAATTTGGGCAAGATCTAAACGTGCATTTACATTGTCTTTGCTCTTTCCTGGCGTATCCAAAACTGTATGAAACAAATTATCAAAACAGTTCTTCTCAATATGCATGACATCTAATATGTGTCGGACCAACAGATCAGACCAATATGGAAAATCCCAAAATATGCTACGTTTAATCCAATTGTGTTCTTTCCCAAAACCATAAATTTTCTGTTGGTTTATTGTTGGACCAAAAGTGATGGGGGGTAATTAAAATACAACTGGTTTTAACTCTGAACCTGATAGCATTTTTGGAGGTCCATCCCTTTCAACTGTTCCTTTTCTGAAATGAGATCTGTTTCTGCGAAAAGGATGATCAGCTGGAAGAAATCTGCGATGACAGTCAAAATAACAAGGTTTCTTTCCATGAATGAGCATAAATGCTTTGTTCTCTCCCATACAGTAATGACATGATTTCTGACCATGTGTACTCCAGCCAGATAACATCTCATAAGCCGGGAAGTCACTTATTGTCCACATCAATACTGCTCTCAGTATGGAATTCTGTTTCGTTGCAACATCATATGTACTGACACCAGTACTGCACAATAAATTTAATTCATCAATCAATGGCTTCAAATAAACATCAATATTTTTCTTCGGATGTCCTGGAATTAGTAAAGTCAAAAAGATATATGGCTCCTTCATCAACATCCATGGAGGTAAATTGTACGGAGTTAAAAAAACAGGCCAACAGGAATATTGACTACCATAAGATCCAAACGGACAGAAACCATCAGTGGAAAGGCCCAGTCAAACATTTCTAGCTTCTAAATCAAAGGATGGATGCACTCTATCAAAATGTTTCCATGAATCACCATCGGCTGGATGATTCAAGCTTTTATCGGTTGAAATATTCTCTTTATGCCATGACTCATTGTCGCTGTATTCTTAGACATGAATAAACGCTGAAGTCTGGATATAAGCGGAAAATATCTCAACTGTTTTACAGGAATCAAACCAGACTTCCCGTGTTGTCCTTCTTTATATCTCAGTTGCCCACATGTAGGACAACTATCCAATGACTCATTTTCCCCAAAATATAAAATTCAGTCATTTGAACATGAATGAATCTTCTGACAAGTAAGTCCCAAATTTCGAACCAGCCTCTTACTCTCATAGTAATTTGTAGGTAAAACATTTCCTTCAGGTAACAGTGTTTTCAGCAAAGAGAATATCTGGTCAAAACAGGTGTTTGACATTCCGTTATCTGATTTGATAGCCATAAATTTTGCAACTTCTTCTAATTTGCTCATCTTGCAGCCAGGATATAATGCATCCTCAGCAGATTTCAACAACTCATAAAATTCAGACGGTGCCAACTCAGGATTTGAAGCTATATCAGCCGGAGTTTCTGTATGTTGAACAGATGAACCTGCAACATCATGTACTAAATCTTGAAACCGGGATGGATCCGGAATCAAGTTGGTATCACCTGCTCTGGAACTGCGTTCACCGTGTTGATACCAAAAAACATAATCTGGTTGAAAACCAAAA
The DNA here is from genome assembly GCA_963277665.1 of Viscum album. Lineage (NCBI taxonomy): Eukaryota > Viridiplantae > Streptophyta > Magnoliopsida > Santalales > Viscaceae > Viscum > Viscum album. Next base: position 706,721,953 of record OY728126.1, on the reverse strand, counting down.
CGCAAGAGATGTTATCCCACTTTGTCAAATGTGTCAAACGTTCTCAATGCACATTTTCTGCAAGGGCATTTTATTTTGCCTTCTGAAACAAATTCTGAATTTGATGCCGCAAATGATAAAAAAGTCTCCACACCCTCAACATATACTGGATTTAAACCAGAACCGTTTGGATTTCTATGTTGATTTATCCATATGCGGTCACCTAATAATGATTGTTGACGACCTCGTTGTTCCATATTTCTCTATAAAATATAAAAGCATTACTGGTTTTGAATAATTTGTTAGAAAAAACACTCAAGTAAAGATTGAATATATTGAGAATAAAGCAAAACATGTTACAAATATTGATAATTTTAATATTATATTGATTTTTTATTATTTTAATAATACTAATATATTTTTTTCATAAACATTAATTATATAATAATAAAATTATTACATTATTAGTATATTTTATTATTAATATTAAAATAACATAATTTTTTATATTATATACAATTCTCCTTTCATCTGTGTGTTTAACATTCTGTCTCCACATGTAATATTTGCATTCACTTTCACCTCTCCATTGGCGAGTAGGTTGATAATTTTGAAAAAGAATGCGAATATTACATGTGGAGACAGAAAACACACAGATGAAAAGAGAATTGTATATAATATATAAAATTATATTATTTTAATATTAATAATAAAATATACAAATAATGTACTAATTATTGGTAATTATTACTAATTATTACTAATTATTGGTAATTATTACTAATTATTACTAATTATTGGTAATTATTACTAATTATTACTAATTATTGGTAATTATTACTAATTATTGGTAATTATTACTAATTATTGGTAATTAATACTAATTATTGGTAATTAATACTAATTATTGGTAATTATTACTAATTATTGTTAATTATTAAGAATTATTGGTAATTATTACTAATTATTGGTAATTATTACTAATTATTGGTAATTATTACTAATTATTGGTAATTATTACTAATTATTGGTAATTATTACTAATTATTGGTAATTATTACTAATTATTGGTAATTAATTCTAATTATTGGTAATAAATACTAATTATTGGTAATAAATACTAATTATTGGTAATTAATACTAATTATTGGTAATTATTGGTAATTATTGTTAATTATTGGTAATTATTACTAATTATTGGTAATTATTGCTAATTATTACTAATTATTACTAATTGTTGGTAATTATTACTAATTATTAGTAATTATTACTAATTATTGGTAATTAATACTAATTATTGGTAATTAATACTAATTATTACTAATTATTGTTAATTATTACTAATTATTACTAATTATTAGTAATTATTGTTAATTATTACTAATTATTGGTAATTATTACTAATTATTGGTAATTATTACGAATTATTGGTAATTATTACTAATTATTACTAATTATTACTAATTATTGGTAATTATTACTAATTATTGGTAATTATTACTAATTATTGGTAATTATTACGAATTATTGGTAATTATTACTAATTATTGGTAATTATTACTAATTATTACTAATTATTGGTAATTAATACTAATTATTGGTAATAAATACTAATAATTGGTAATAAATACTAATTATTGGTAATTAATACTAATTATTGGTAATTATTGGTAATTATTGTTTATTATTGGTAATTATTACTAATTATTGGTAATTATTGCTAATTATTACTAATTATTACTAATTATTGGTAATTATTACTAATTATTGGTAATTATTACTAATTATTGGTAATTAATAATAATTATTGGTAATTAATACTAATTATTACTAATTATTACTAATTATTACTAATTATTACTAATTATTGGTAATTAATGTTAATTATTACTAATTATTGGTAATTATTACTAATTATTGGTAATTATTACTAATTATTGGTAATTATTATGAATTATTACCAATTATTAATAATTATTACTAATTATTGGTAATTATTATTAATTATTACCAATTATTACTAATTATTGGTAATTATTATTAATTATTACCAATTATTGGTAATTATTGATAATTATTACTAATCATTGGTAATTATTGGTAATTATTGGTAATTATTGGTAAATATTGGTAAATATTGGTAATTATTGGTAATTATTGGTAATTATTGGTAATTATTGGTAATTATTACTAATTATTGGTAATTATTACTAATTATTGGTAATTAATACTAATTAATACTAATTATTACTAATTATTGGTAATTATTCCTAATTTTTACTAATTATTACTAATTATTACTAATTATTGGCAATTATTACTAATTATTACTAATTATTACTAATTATTACTAATTATTGGTAATTATTACTAATTATTACTAATTATTACTAATTATTAGTAATTATTACGAATTATTACTAATTATTGGTAATTATTCCTAATTCTTACTAATTATTACTATTTATTACTATTTACCGGTAATTATTGGTAATTATTGGTAATTATTCCTAATTATTGGTAATTATTACTAATTATTGGTAATTATTACGAATTATTGGTAATTATTACTAATTATTGGTAATTATTACTAATTATTGGTAATTATTACTAATTATTGGTAATTAATACTAATTGTTGGTAATTAATACTAATTGTTGGTAATTAATACTAATTATTGGTAATTAATACTAATTATTACTAATTATTGGTAATTATTGATAATTATTACTACTTATTGGTAATTATTACTAATTATTGGTAATTATTACTAATTATTGGTAATTATTACTAATTATTGGTAATTATTACGAATTATTGGTAATTATTACTAATTATTGGTAATTATTACTAATTATTGGTAATTATTACTAATTATTGGTAATTATTACTAATTATTGGTAATTATTACTAATTATTGGTAATTATTACTAATTATTCCTAATTATTGATAATTATTGGTAATTGTTCCTAATTATTAGTAATTAAATGAATAATTACTAATAATTAGGAATAATTACCAATAATTACAAATAATAACATTATTAGTATATTTTATTATTAATATTAAAATAATATAATTTTCTAATTTATATACAATTCTCCTTTCATCTGTGCGTTTTCTATCTCCACATACAAATAATACATGTGAAGACAGCAAATACACAGATGAAAAGAGAATTGTATATATATAAAAAATTATATTATTTTAATATTAATAATAAAATATACTAATAATGTAATAATGTTATTATTCCTAATTATGGGTATTTATTATTAATTATTAATATTTATTCTTAATTATTAAAAATTATTAAAAATTATTCCTAATTACCATTAACTATGAACAATACTAATAATTTAAATTTATTAAGTAACAAAACAATGTAAACATAATTAAATTACAACTAATTAAGAATAATTGAAACTAATAAAAAATTAAAAATAAATATTAAATTAAAATAAACATAAATACCTTGAAAATTGATCTGCTCTGATCGTTCTTCAAATCTTTAATATCAACTCCGGAGAAAAAAATTAAACTGGAGAAAAAATGAACTTTAGAAATACAACTTTGAGAGAAGAAGAAGATGGAGTTTGATAATGATTTGAAAAAACGGATGGGGGTATTTATAGGTTAGATTATTTGCGACGGGTCCATTTGCAACGGGATTCCCGTCGTAAATAGTGTTATTTGCGACGGTACCCGTCGCAAATACCTTAGCCAACATTTATTACGGTCAACGGGTAAATAGTTATTTGCGACGGGACCCGTCGCAAATAACCACCTGCCGACATACTATTTGCGACGGGGGAATATTCCCGTCGCAAATACCTTTTACCGCCGCCGGTTATTTGCGACGGGAATATTCCCCCGTCACAAATAGTTTTCCCTCGATTTGGCGCGCAACGCGCGCCAGTTCTTTTGCGACGGGGAAAGCAATCCCGTCGCAAAAGCCTACTTATTTGCGACGGGTAAATACCCCCGTCGCAAATAAGTTTTTCACGGGGCTATTTGCGATGAGATTAAATCCCGTCGCAAATACCCATTTTTCCCGTAGTGTATATTGTAAATATATATGGAGTTCGTATTTGATTATTTTATGGAGATAATTATGTGTATGGTTGGATTACTAGATCAACCATAGAGACTATTACCCTAATAGTTATTAGATGTGACAATTGTACATATATTAGTCATATATTGACTAATAGGTAACCAACACATTGGGATGTAGTTGGAGTCCACCAATCATATACTTGGTAAATATCTTCGATGATGTAAATTTTTTATTTCTAGGTATGGGTACATTGTTGGGGATGATTACACACTTGATTCAAATGTTATCATATCCTACATTTGTTCACCATTATAATTTAAATTTAGGGTTGATGAAATTTTATTTATTATATATTTAAAATGGTTGATTTCTAGTATTATCATTGTTTTCTAGATTGTTTCACAATTTCTGTTATCTGTAATACAATGTTTTGATCGTTATACATACCGAAGTGTTTTAAATACTTCTCCATTATACTATAGTGGTGGTGTAATGATTATGTGGAACACAATTTGGGGATTTAATATTTTATACGATGTTATTGAATTCCTTCAACACTCAGGATATTTGAAGAATATATTTCTGAGTTTTTATGGTCCTCCATATATCCCGAAATCACTTCCAAGTTGTGTTCTAAAACTAGGATGTGTTCTTTGGAAATAGAATGTAGATTTATATATAGTGATACATTGAATATTTTTATGATTTAGTTATTCATAGATGTAATATTATCAAATTTGATAGAATATTTCCTTAGATTTCATTTTTATTAAATGTTTTGTAAATCTATGTTTTCCTATCCTTTTTAAATATAGATTAATACTGAGGGTTTCAAGTTAAAATGATTCTATATCATTAAATAATTATTTCATAGAATATAAATATGGTTTTTTATACTCACCATAAAATTGGACATGGGCTAATAATTTTTTTATCATTGATTTAGAGTCAATGTTTTTATGTTAACTTAGTGATCATGCTGTTAAAGCTATTTTATGAAGTTGATTCTAGATGAATCATAGTGAATATTTTTACTTGATTATATTTTGACAGTATCCCAATTAGAAGTCATGGTTATTAATAAAATATAAAGACTCTGTAATGGTCGCATGAATATAATTTCATGGTGTTTCTATTTTATAGTTTTACATCATTGTGAATTTATTCATTTTTGGGTTTCCTGACATGGTTTCTTATATCAAGTTGTGTTATATTTTTTTCCTATGAATTCATGGACTTGTAGTTCATTAATTAATTTATTATGATGCAAGTTTCTATTTATTTCCTATTTTTTAATTTATAAAATTCTTTATATATTTATATCCTATGGTGTACATGTATTATTACTCCTTTGTTCCATTTTCCATACCTATCCTTCTCAGTATAGGCATTGGGTGGAATATTCATCCTAACACTAACATAGGTGGAGATCTAGTGGGAATCATAATAACAAAATGATATTTTAATACTAATGAAATTTTAATAGTATTCATCTCATATATATTATTTTCATTTGGGATAGAAAACATATTAGTATAGATCTCTATGTTATCCTGACATTAATATGAATGGTTGGGTTATGATAATAAAATGAATTGAACTGATGGTTATAGAAAATTAAAAACTTTTTAAATATAATCATAAATAGAATATATCCATCTTCTCACGAATTTTACATGAACAATACAATAATAACATTTACAATGTATTAATATAATAATAAATTACATGAATAAATGCATTTTTTTCCTTATATATTTATGAACAAAAGGAATGTTTTTAAATATATACATTTAACATATATTATAAATGATATATAAAATTTAATAATTCATTATTTTATATATAAGTAATTTTAATCAATAAATTTAAATTTAAATTATATATTTATAAAAGTAAAATAAGAAAAATAAATGATAATGTAAACTCAATAGTTTTCTTGAAGCATCATTGAACTACAAAAATTTTTCCGTAAGAATTATAATCTTACTATAGAAGTAATTAAGAGACATAATTATTCAACAACATTGAAAATAATCATTATAATGAATGAAAATCAGTGTATATTATATTAATTATCATGTGTATTTGATAATTGTGTAATAATATTTTGTTTTGACACTGAAATCTATATGTTAATATTTTCATATTTTATACATTGAAACATGATTTCTATTCTTGTTTTCTTATTATACAGGGATTTTAAATTAAATGAAATGATTTATATACATTCAAAATCATCAAAATAGAAATAATCCTCTTGTAATTAATTATATATGAGTGAAAAAAGACATAATTTCTTAAAATAAATAACCATTTTCAATAATAAATATATATTTTAAGATATTAGAATAATTTACCTAATTATTTTTTATCCAATATTAACATTTTTAAAGAGGAAAATATAGTTATAATTACTCGTCCACTTTTTATAGACTAATATAATCCCAATATATGTTATATATATATATTATATTTCCATAATCAACACAAAAGATGATTATATTAAAATAATTATAATTTTAAAAAATAAAAAAAATATATATTTAATATTTCATATTCTTTTTGATTAAATATATATCTATATTGGGAAAATGAATTAGATAATTAAATATTCAAAGAAACAATCTCAAGTTTAATTTATGATATTTATAGTGAAAAAATTTCAATTTTGGATACATTATTACATTTCTAAAGATAACGGTAAACAATTTTAATGGTTTTGAAATTAGAACATGGTATATATAAAGTTATGTATATCCTCATTATTTATCATCATTATTTAATTCTTCATTTTTTGATCTATTATAACAAAAATATCTATATTTAGGATAATAATATGTTTTCATTTATCATGTTTTTTATGTTAGTTTTTTTTTCTAATTATGAGATAGGGAAATTTTTTCATATTTTATTTATATATTTTTCTCATTTATGTAAAAAAAACACTATTATTATTCATAATAATTTTAAATTAATTAGTTTTAAATATTTTTATTCATGTTTTGATATTTAATTTCATGTGTTGGGGTATTTATTTGTTTAAATAATTAGTTAATTATTTAATAAACGTAATATTAGTTTTAAATTAGAAGTATCTTAGTTTATGAAATAACAATTTTTATTAATAATGTGTGTATATATATATATTGGGTACTTATTTTTCACCAATAAATAAAATTTACACATGAATGTATATATTTTTCTTATTTGTGAACAAAACTCATTTTATAACTTATTCATGTCATATATAGTTTTCCATGTCATTCATTAAGTATTAATTTCAACTATGTAATTTTATCAAGTAATATTTTTCTATTTTATATTTGATATTACATCATATCATGATCATTAATGACAATTTATAAAAATGATAAAATTGAATCCACATGTTCCATTAATCAAATATAAATTTTATTGAGTAGATAAATACTTATTTCATAAAGATATAATAAAAATATACCATAGTAAAACAATTTATGTGTCACTAATCTATATAAGATGAATGAATAAAATGTTTCCCAAAACACTAAATTCTCACTATATATTAAACTATAATACATATTCCATATAATTAATATAATTCACATTTAATGATATATATTTTATAATAAATGATTAATTACATGAAAATATTAGTCATGAAATTATTATAATTAATTTCCCTTATATTTTCTCATTAAAAAATTAATATTTTATTGAGTTTCCTTCCCCTTCATATTTCACTCATTAATGAACAATATTTATAATAATTTCAACTCACAAATTTATTACCCTCAATATGTAATTAACATGTAATATATTGTCATGAATACTTGGATATCATTTTAATAAAAAATCATAATTATACTTATAATATCAAAATTTCAGTCATATAAGGAATCCACTCAAATATCATTCGAAGTAAAGAAATAATTCAGATAGAAAGTCTTCCATCATTTATATTTTCCATTAAAAAATACAATAATCTAGGATATATAAAAATTTCTAATATATAATTCACTACATAAATTCCATTTAATATTCATCAAAAAACAAAAAATGAGGCTTGCATCATAATCATAGATCGTAAAAATGGGTGTTCCATAAAGACCTATTATTTATATTATATAAACCAGTTTCCATTAATATAGGGATAAATTCATATAAATATATACATAATTTGTGTTCATTGTTATATGGTCAACTAAAACATAAAATAAAAAATTAACAATTTTATTTTTATGAAATCTCATTAGAAAATATATCATAATATTATCCAATTTCATTTATGGAATAAAACAAGGTAAACTTATCCCACTGAAAATTTATTCTTAAATTTGACTTATTTTTTTACCTTACACATATAATTTCAATAATATTCCCTTATTATACTGTTTCCCCATGAATGATTCTATACAATATATGTTCACATCTTAGTTATCCCAAATGAACTATATAAAGAAGACATGATATCATCATATAAAAATTTATTATTCAACTAGAATATAAATATAATATGAATTTTTTATCCTAAAAGAAAAATTTCATCATTAAAGCCAACAAAGATAAATTATTGAGAAAAAAATTAATTTATTAAAAAATCATTAACTTAATATTATAAAAAAATATCAAAAGCATTATGATAATCAAAAAAATTTATTCCCCCTTTTATGATTACAAGATCTTCCATAACATGTTCATTGACTATAGAATCCTAATCGATTTTTATTATAGGTAGAAAAACAAGATTCATTATTCTAATTGATTTATCCTCCTTTTTTGATTTTTATAATGATAATGGATGATTAAACCATTATCCATTGGTATTAGAAACCATATATTGTACCAATTATTAAAAAACATCAATGTGAATTTATATTTTAGTATTTCAATTTAAATATATGTTAAATTTTTGAATATAATCAAGAAATTATGCCATTTTTATATTAAATTCATGTACATGATAATTCCACTGATTTCAAATTAATATTTTATATTCATTAACATTTATTACATTATTATGCATCAAGATAAAACAAATCCCCATATGTAAAGTGTGATTATATATAAAAATTCATCCTACAAATAATAAGATTCATAAATGATGACAAAAAAGTGTTATTAATCCCTATGAATAGTTCATAACATCCATTCTTCCACTAACGTAAAATATACAATCTATTTATGTTACCTCTCAGTATCAAAATTTATTGATATTTTTCCAAAAAAACTAAAACTATAAAAATATATAATAAATATTATATATCTCTATAGTCAACGACTTCATTGAATACACATGAACAACATCCTCAATGAATTTTCAATTTAAATCCTTTTAATATTGGAAAATAAACCATAGAAAAATAAAATTCGTAATTTTTTTTCAAATTAATGATCAGTTTGATTGAGAATCATAGAGACTTATTTATAGATGTGTCCATTGTATTCCCTCCAATTTTTACACATATATGGTTATAGATATTATATCTTAATGATTATTTATTGTTTTTTCTAATTATAAATCATAATAATATCTCTATGACAAATTAATTACAATTTATTCAAATTACTTATGTGAGACATATGAATTCAAATAATATATTTAATGTTCCTGGAATATATGGATCTCTATATTTGAAAATTAATAACACTATATAATAAAAAATTTAATGTAATTTTTTTCTATAAATTATAAATCCATGTATTCATGTTTTTTTAATTTAATGTGTCATAAAGTACTGGTAAATCATACGTGGAAACATAAATGAAACCATAAATTTATTATGTTGATATAATAATTTCATAACACACATTGTAAATTAGAATATAAATAAACTAATAGTAAAAAGCTAATGGAATAATTTTGAAATTGTTTAACTAAATGACTCTAATGTTGAATGAAAGAGAAGACACTAAATACGATTCTAAATAATCCTTTGGTTTTGATATGACTAGGTTATCTCTATTGGAAAATTAAATAACCAGGTGGCTGATGGTGTGAAATATTGGTAGGGGAATTTAAATAGTTTTTTATTTTAAAATTTTCTTTATAAAATAATATTTAATTATAATTATTGAACAACATCTATTAAATTATACACTCTTACATAGTAATATAATGATTGTCATGTTGGAATAGAAATTTCCCAAAATATTTACAAGTATTAACTTAACGATAGATGAATAAATCCTTGATAAGTTTTTATTCTATCTATTACATGGATTTATAATTTTATAAACAGTGTTAATAAAAAATTTGATTTCATCAATCATAATTCATTTCCTTTTCCCAATAAATTCATCATATAATAGTTCTTTATACAATATCCACTATGTAAAAAATAATTTCAAAACTAAAATAAGATGTTTACTATCAAGTATCATGATACTAATTTTTCAAAAACATATATTGTATCACTGTAATTTTTATTATATTTCCCTTTTAATAATTTTATTTTATGTTATATTGTATTGTATGAAACACTGATTTTCAAGAAACCACACTATAATAAACAAATATAATTATTTTTTACATAAAACGTTTTACATAGAAATCAAGTTGTAGTGTTTTAATAGTAATAAACATATTATGATATATATTTATACTATGTAAATAAACATTTTTATATATTTAATAATGTTGTTTTATTTTTCATATTTATTTTTTTATCTAAAAAACTAATTTTATTGAGTTTTATAAAAAATTTAATAAATTTAACTTTTCAAAAATATAATTTAAATTTATTCGAAATAATAAAAACCATTTTTTAAATTATCATTTCAACATTATCTATTGATATAATTTTTAAAAATTTCTTAAACGTATAACATTTTAATTTATAGTAAAAATATTGATTTACATTCATAACATTATATTCTTCTAAAACATTTATAATGAAAATTTGTATCTATTATTTGTTTTAAAATTTAATTTGATAGATTTTATTATAATTATTTTAATTTTTTTCCATTGAAGAGAATTTTATTATCGAATTAATTATAAATTTGATTTAAACAAAAAATCAAAATTTTTTAAAAATTTTCTTCATTCTTTTATTCATATTTAATATTAATTTAATTTTTGTTAACATATTTATTTTTAATTTGGAAAAAATTATTCCATATTTTTATTATGGTTATCCATGTTTTGTTAATATAACCTTTTTACTTTTGTCAATTTGAATTAAATCTTTTATTACATTTATCATCTAAATAAATGGTAAATCAGATTAACATAAATTTAAAATACGTGATAAGGTCACCAGTTCTAAATTGAATTCTTTTTGGATGAATTAAATTCTAAAATTAAAAAATCACATTTCAAATTCTGTCATGTAAGTGACACTTTCCCCTGAAAATTACATATATATTATTTAAGTCAATGAACGTGAAAAATTTTACAATATTATTTAAAAAATAAGTATATTTTTTTAATATGTGGTTAGTCGAAGGTTTATTTGAAAAAAAATTATATGGATATAAAATGAATTTATCTTCATCGAGATAATTTCCTCTATATTTTTTGGAATTAAATAAATAAACTAAATTATAAATCAATAATAAAAATAAAATTTTAAAATTAAATGTAAAATAAAATTAATGATACTAAAAATATTAAAATTAATATAATTTCATATATTTATTATAATCGATGACGTCTATAAATTATTATAATTTTTTTTGGATAAAATAAAATTGTTTTTTTAAACTTTTTCTTAATGTTTTTAAATTTTATATTAGTAAATGGTATATAAAATGTCATTAATTAAATTTAAGGGATTCATATTTAATTAAATTCGTGAATAATTATATAAATCTTAAAAACTTATAAATATAAAATAATATAATTAAAATTTAAAAAATTAGCTTCAATGGTCAAATTTAAACCATATATGTAAAAATTATAACCTTCTAATATTTAAAATGTTTTTGTCAAAGTAAAAATTAAAATACATTAACCATGGGTTAATCAAAATTATATGCTTAAAAATAAAACCAAACTTATAGACATTCTACAATATTATTTGATTGAATCCTTAAATCATATAATAATTATACTCTGTGTGCATTTTGTGTTATTTTTATTAAATTTAAATTATTATAATATATACTATTGAGAATTTTTGAAAACAGATATTCCACCATTATATATACCACCCCACACATTCCCTTCTTCTAATATCTTCTATGTCTTCAATATTTACAAATATCTTCAAAAAAACATTCCTTCTAACAATCCCAACATCAATTTTCTTCTAATCACTCCAAAATACCAATTTTATGTTTCTCGTGGGGCCCTTAAAGGAGGTTATAATCAAGAGGAAAAATTCTAATACTGGATCATTCTATTTTATTTCTTCTTCCACCTTCCTTTAACCACTATTATCTATCAAATAATTATACCCCCATTATTATTTATATATTTAATTTTATATTTGTAATGGAATAATTTTAATCCCACCATTTTATTGTGTCTTCAAAATTCAAATAATGGAATCCATTTTCTAAATTATGGTAGTAGACGATCTATGTGAATAATGAGTTTTCATTATCCATTCCAACATTCAAGGTTTTCATAAAACAAATAGTATGGTTAGAAAATAAATTAATTAGTATATTGTAAGTCATTCTATTTCATGGAACTAATATATATAGGTAATATTAAATACTACAAAATTGGTTCTTCATGGATGGTAATATTATGGAAATAAACATAAAAATAATAATCAATATTTTATCAAATCAGTCATCCTTTCATGAACCGAATCTGGTCGCAATCAAAACTGGCACAAAACCCAGACCATGGAAAGGCCTGAACAGCGTTCCCTATCCCCCTGTGATATAATAAGTTACCAGGAATCATAAATACTGGTTTGGAAATTGTTTACCCGATATTAGAATTAATTAACATCCATAGATAATCAATAAAATAAATTTCAAAAATTACCAACAAAATAGACATAAAAAATTTCAGAACTAAATAAATTGTCTTAAACATAAAAATGGGTCAAGATATATACTAAAATCTCAGTAATACAACCCAAGGAACACAATATGACAATAGTTCATCACCCACAAGTCGTCTCCAAAACATCGCACCATGGATGGAAACTAACAAACTGAACCACCATCACACATGGATTTGCCTTTACCCATGTTAAACATGATCAAGTATAATTACACCCAAATGTGTATATAGGGTGTGATCCTAATACCAATAGTATTCCACCGATGTATTATATATAGTAAGAAATACAAGATAACAAGTATGTGTGTTTTTATAAATTATAAATAGTGGTAGCAATTTCTACAGAAAAAACAATTTAATGTATATACTATTCAAATGGAATATTAATTTATTGAACATATTTCAATAAGAAAAGTATGATTTTGAAATTTCCGTCCAATCACACTATAATACAATGATAACTACCAAATAATTAAAAGTCACTAATCTCTTGAACACCCATATGAACTGGTTAGTTTTTAGAATCGTGTTCCTCGTATCTTGGTTTTAAGTAACCATAACCATATCTATTCTCATGCACAAGCCACTAGTAGTTAACACAACCATACAATAGTGGTATTTAATCATCATAATTTTATATTTTTTGTTGATTTAAATGTCCAACATGCTTTGTAAAATAGGGAAAAAACCACTCAGGATCACTAGTGTACTAGTACTCGTCTGCCCACCAAGATACCCTGGATTCCCCATATTAGCTCAAAAAAATATACATTTTACCAAAATCAATTTAAAATAAAAACATTATTTCGGTTCACACACATAAAAATTAGTATCTATGTAAGAACCCCGTTTTTTCTATAAAGACTTTGGAATATTCTGGATATTATTCCAGAGCCGGGCCTTCAGACGGCATGCAATTCCGAGCCCGGTGTGGACGGAATTAAATTTTCAGTGCGTTAATAATGGGCACACCAAATAAATGGGATAAATCCTAAAGGGTGTTTCAGATCCCAAATCTGAGTGTACAGATGTGTACGAAATGGGTTGTTTACCCTAGGAATGACATAAAACATGTCGGTGCGGGGTGTTTGGACACCTCATTCGCTTCCAGAACGTTAAACGGATAAATTAAATAATTAATTTATTCGTTTAATTTCTTAACTCAAGTATCTCATAAACGGTAGCTCAGATTGGAAAATTGAGGGCACCATTGCGTCCAGCGCATGTTGTTTACCCTAGGAGGAGTGTAATTTTCACAGGAGCGGGTCTCCTGTGAAAAATGCAGTCAGGGGAGTTTTTGTAATGTAGTGGCCTTGGTCGTTGAGTTCTATAACTTTTGAACGGGGCCTCAGATTTAAATTTTGAGACTGCCGTTGTTCTTAGGAGGTGGTTTTTACCCTAGGCGTGGTATAACTTTAACCGTGTCGGGGGTTTTAGATGCGGGTGTTTTCAGGGGTCGAGTTTTTTATTAAGGAGTTTAATTACATAAACTCATCTCCCTCTCCCCCATCCTCATTCCTCTGCCTGGAAAAACCCCTCACCCTCAACCTCATCTCATCCTCCTCCTCCTCCCTCCTAATCAAGGTGGAAGTGGCAATGGTGGGTTGCCGATCGACGTCGAAGCTCTGGGCTACGCCCAACAAGGTAGGATCGTGCGTTTCGTTTTATTTTTTTTCCGTACCTCCTTTGAACTCATAAACATGCATCGAATTGTTGTTTGATCATCGAAAGAAGCCTAAAATGAGTTTTACTAGTTCTAAGATTCTCAACTCTAGTTTCAGATTGAAATTAAGAGTCTCGAGCCGCCCGCAGTGGTCCGACACTGTTTGGATGTGTTTTGGGGTTTTCCTGTGGTTCCGGCCAGTCCGGCGGGTGGTCCGGCATCCCCAGGCGGCGTGAAACTGTGGATGACGGATTGGAGTGGGGTGATGCTGGCTTCATTGAAGATAGGTGGGGGCGGATCGTGGTCGAGCAGGGGCGCTGGCAGGTGGAGGCGGCGTGCGGCTGGTCGTCGACAGCAGGCGACGGCTCCAGGCGGGGCGAGGCGGCGCCCGCCGGGGCGCAGAGGAGCACCGCGGTCGCGGCGTGTGACCTCAGCGGGGGAGCATGACTTGCGTCTTGCGGGTCTTCACACGGTGAGAATGACCGGCCGTCGTGGCCGGTCTGTGGGTCGACCGCGGGTCCAAGGCCAGGCGGACCGGCCGGTCCAGGCCGGTCCGGCCCAAGTGGATTCGTCCCCTCAGCTTTAGACACACTTAACGTTCGCTACATGTGTCAGTTTTGCATGACGTCTACGGCAGTGCGAACCTAGGATTGAGGCAAATCCATTTACATGGCTTCAGGGATTTTCAATTCCAGAAAAGAGGGGCCTCGGTGGCACAACACGGCTTTAAGTGAATTGGTGTTTTCCCGGGGGTTGTTGTTTTGGGCGGCACTGACACATCCGATTTCTGTTTTGAGAACCGTTAGTGGCATTGAGACCCTGGAGTTATGACAGAATTTTCCAGTGTGGTTTTAGGCATTGAAACCGGAATTGAGGTGTAGACCCCACGACCCGTCTTTTATGCTGTGAGTAGTTTTTTACAACTTTTTCGTTAGACATCTGTTCGGGGTGTGTGAGAAGTCGTTTTTTGATGTTTTTTCGAGGGCATGGCATTGGCGCAGTCTGCCCGCTTTAATTCCTCATGCTGGTTTGGGCCCCGTGAGGGCCGTTTTGGTAGTTGGCGGTGATTTCCAGCTTTATCATCAGGTGCCCGTTTTTGAGAAGTGAATAGTCCATCTTGTGTACTTTTTTGAGAGGATCGCAAAGGTTCAATCCGTTCATTGTGCTTCGGGACTGGGATGTAGGTCCCACGCAGCAACACTCATGTTCTGTATGTTAGAACACATCTTTTTCTCCAGATATCTGTTCCACTCAAGTAAGCAGTCCTTTTGACTTGTTTTCCCGAGGGGATCGCATTAGTGCGATGCAACCGACTGTTTTCGGGGCTAAGGCTCGGGATCACGGGACGTCGTTTGGGCATAAAGTAGTGTTGGTGACTTTTCCATCAAATATCTGTTGGGGTGAGTAAATAGTCTATCTCACATCTTTTTCCACAGGGATTATAATAGTGCGATCCGTTTGGACATGTAGAGTCTCTTTTGAGACCTCATTTAATGTGGAATATTGAAAGGTGTACCGATAGAGGTTCTTCCTGCAATGTTTGAAGAGAACCCTTGGTGTGTGATCGTGTGCACTCCCGTGTGATTGAAGTAATGCTTGAAGAGATTTAGTTGGTCGTGCCTAGGCCGATGAGGTGGCAAGTTGGAGTTGTTACATTTACGCCCTTCACGTTGAAATTGGGTGTCGTGTGCACGATATCCCTTGGGCTGGAAATGTGGTATACTATGGGAGTATACGGGAACGCTATGTGGTACATGTGGTTGTTTGTACATGAGAACATTTGTGCACTTGGTTGGAGTTGACTTGGGGCCACACATCGTGTGAGCCCCATGTGCGTGTTGTGTTCTGTTTTGCGTACCTTTGAACTTTCGCGACGTAGAGGGTCCCTCTGCTCTCATTTGTTGACCAGCTGGGTTGTGTTTTCCCCTGGTTTTGTCTTCATTTGTTGACCCGCAAGGTTGCGTTACCCTGGTTCTGTTTTTATTTGTGGATCAGCAAGGTTGAGTATTCCCCTGGTTTTGTTCTTTTTTGTTTGCATAGTGGGGTGAGTGGGTTTCCCCCTGGTCCTATTCACGATGGTCTTGACCGGTAGGGTTGAGTGGTTTTCCCCTGGTTCTGTTCTCGATGGTTTATCCGGCATAGTTGTTTCATGTTCCCTGGTAGAGTTCTTGAGGATTCAGTGTGACCACCACATCGCGCAGGCACCGATCCTCTACCCAGGAAGTTGTTTCTAGTAGGGCTGGCCAAGAGTTTGTTTCTAGGTGGGCTGGCCAGTGAGGTACCATCCAGTAGGGATGGTCAGTGGGGTACCATCCATCAGGGATGGCCAGTACAGTGGTGTTCACCAAGCAGAACCATCCTGCAAGGATGGCTAGAGCAGTTCCGAGTTTACCTCCAACGGGGCTGGGAAGTGGTCCCTGATGCCGAGTTTACCTCCATCTAGGTTGGGAAGTGGTCCTCAATGTCAGGTTTACATTCAGCTGGGCTAGGAATTGGTCCCCGATGACGGTTCCAAGCCTCCCTCTACTGGAGTACCATTTTACGGGACTGGGCATTGGGACTCATCGATGAATTTAGCCGGGTCTCCCTCAATTGGTTTACCCTTTTACAGGACTGGGCAGTGTGGCACCCGTCGACTCTTTCCAGGTCTCCCTCTAGTGGGAACCCATCAACTTTCAGGGATCACCCTCTAGTGGGGCTGGGCAGGGGATCACATGTCGACTTCGACGAGACCTCTTGACTGCGGGGCAATGGCGTGGTGTGGTTTGATGTTCCCCCAGAACTATCAAGTACGAGGGGAACTTTCCCCACCGAGACACGTCTTTGTGACGCGACCTAAAACTTTTCCGGTGATTCAGTGCCTCCCAAAGCGGATAGTGTTGAGGTGCGGTGATTTCATCCCCTTGACTTGTAGTCCAGGGTAGACGTTTGGGATGCTGGCCATCGATAGTGTTTACTTCTGGGACTATTGGCTACTCATTTTCTTGGGCTAAGCTACGGGACAAAGATCCCCTTATGATGTTGTTCGAGTTTCATGATAGAGCATATATATATGCATATACCTTGTTCCAGTACCCATTTATTGGGTTTGGTTACTCTTCATCCAGGGGAGGTGAAGACGCGCGGGGAAAGCCACGTGCTTTCCTTGTCTAGCTTCTCGTGGTTGGACGAGTATACTCTCCTGCTATAGGTTGTGAAGACTCGACGAGAACTTTATATTCCCTCCATTTCCAGCTCCATGTGTCTAGATGAGGCTACCTGTATTCTCTTGTTGGTTTGAGCTGGACTCTCTACTGTTACTATTTACTGCACTCCTGGTTGTATTCTTTTACTTTTTCCTGTTCGATCTACTACTCACCCTTAGGTACCTCCTTTGTTGCTCCCTCGATCCATCTGTGTATCCTAATGAGTATTTTTATACTCACCCCTACTTGGGCTTTTCCCTCATTTGGTGTGCCATTGCAGACGACATGCAGGTTGGTCATGACGTCAGAGGAGCATAAGATTTCAGGAGGTTGGACAACGTGTGGTGGTCGTAGTCTGGTTCTAGTTGTGGGACTCTCCTAGCTGTTTTTCTTTTGTTAAACTATTGCCCTGTTGTGGCACCTTTTCTGGTTGGGCGCGTGTTTTCCCCTTTCCTTTATTAGTTTACCTTCAGCACTTGCTTTTTACTGTTAGAGATCGATGCACTTTTATGGTTTATATATAGAAGTTGCACTTTTATTTAATTTCCTTTTTCTTTTACTCTGTACTTTTGCATTGAGTGTGCTGCGTGTGTGAGTAAAGCTACTCACGCAAAGGCCTCCTCAAGTTGTTTATCCTTCGACACTTATCTCCAGCACTTTGCCTATGGAGGTGTTCTTTGGGTAGTTGCAGCTCGAGCCTAGGTTGGGTATGGTCGTGACAAAGTGGTATTAAAGTTGGTTCGTTCCTTGGGATATTTTTCAGACATCTCTAAAAATGAATTTGTTGGGATTTAGGGAAATAGTGTTAACGTATCTCGAGAGTGGCTCTCAGGCCAGGGAGACCAGTGATGGTGCGGCAGCCGACGTATCTGTTAATCAGGACCTTGATAACCTTCTTGTCGACTCGGAATGCTGAGACACTCGTTGGAGGGAAATTTGTTTGTGCATCACATAGGATTGATTCTTTGACTGTCCATCTTGGGTCAGCTATCCATTTTTGTTATCATTGTACACATATATGATCAAATGATCATGGAACTCCTTTATAATATTCGGGATGTCTCCGCAAAGACAGCCAGCCAGGATACCATATTTGTTGTGTGATAACGACTTTGTGAGCTACGATGCCTCAGTCCAGGACCCATCATGTGAGCCCCTTTCTCCAAGTGGGTTGGTAGTAGCACCCCCCCTATTGAGAAGTAGACAACTTTAGCAGAGCAGACTGAGATTGAGCACAGGTTGAGCATGCACCGTGACTTCCAACGGCAGAGACCGCTGAGGTTCTTTGGTGAGCCAGCCCCTCAGGCAGCAGAGGTTTGGCTACAGATGGTGGTTCGCCTATCATGCTTGTGCAGACACCAGCAGATCTTATGGTGGCTTTGGCCTCCAACATTTTCCGCGAAGCAGATTGGCGTTGGTGGAGCCTGGTGACATAGTTTTTTAATAAGTCATCGCATTCGTGGGGAGACTTTCACTTGTTGTTTCGTGAAGAGTTTTTCCCCTCCTTCTTATGCTCCGATCGGATGCTGGAGCTCCTGCAGTTTCAGTAGGGAGGGATGACTGTGGCCAAGTATGAGGCTAGTTTCACAGACCGTGCACTGTTTTACCAGGACATGGTCCATAACGGAAACATTCGAGGGCAGAAGTTTAAGCAGGGTCTCTGCTCAGAGATTCATGCTATAATATTACCCTTGATAATTCCCACTTATTCCAAGGTTCTAGAGCAGGCGCTGGTGAATGAAATATTCCTGTAACATTCTAGAGTTGGTGGTGGTAGAAGGCACATTGGAGTCGAGACGTCGGCCGCAGCATGCGGGTGTCATCAAGAAGAACCTTGACGCATGTGTCTTTCTGATAATCGGACTCAGGGGCATGGTCGCACACCACAGTGGCATTAGAGGGCACCGGGGCAGCTCATAGAGCACCAGTGCTATGCTTGCTATGGGAGAGCTCACTTGGAATGGGACTTCCCGATCAGGAATGCTGAGAATATCGGGCAAGCAGCGGGTGCACCACCACGGTAGAGGCAACACTGTCATCGGAGTAGCACCCAGTGAGGTGGTGCTAGAAAAGGAGTGAGAGGAGATAGAAGTGGAGGATGACCTTACTAGGTCTTCCCATCACCACTATATGGTCCATGTCAGGCTCTGGGAGCTGAAAGTTGGGACCACAGGCAACCGCGGGCTTTGGATGTCTACGATCCTGTAGAGCATGAAATGATAAAAGGTACGCTCTACAACACTTCTTCTTTTTGAAAATAGAATTGTTAGACTCTGTGTGAAATTATTTCTCCCTGCTACTTGTTTGAGGTATTACCAGGGTGGCACGGGGAGTCGGTGTAACGCTGTGTTGGTAAGGTAAAAGGCGTGGGACCTTTTCTTTAGTCGATGGTGGCGACTCCTTCACCTTTCGAGTGTGTAAGAGAGTCATTGTCGTGGGGCATCGACTATGAAATATTGCGTGATCATATATCCATGGGTGTTTCACCATATGGATATTCTAAAGGAGGGAATCACCAGGATTTGTCCTAGGTCCGAACGGGGAATCCAGTCTCGGCGTGCGATGTAGGGGTTTGGTTGGGGAGGTGAGCTACCCTCAAGAGCATTCGGGCCGTTTGAGAACGTGCAAAGGGATGGTGAGTTTCAATACTGCCTTGACCTAACCCAAAAGGCTGGTTTGGGTGCATAACATCTCCTACATGACTCACCCGAGAAGAAGTGTGCGTGCTCCTATGCATGTCATCAGCAAGGGTAGACCTCGCGTGACCAGATCAAATATTTTGGTATGTGTGTGGTGACGTGGGACTATGCAAGAGTTCTTATGGGTATGGGAGAGCCAGGTGTGGGTTTAGTACCCTGAGTTGTTTCTCTGGTTTTTCTTTTTAGGGATGAAATTCTTGAAGGATGGAATGATGTAAGAAACCAGTTTATTCTATAAAAGACTTTGTAATATTCATGATTTTATTTCAGAGAAGGGCCTTCAGACGGAGTGCAATTCCGAGCCCCGGTGTGCCTGAAACTACATTTTCAGTGCATTCACCCTGGGTACACCAAATAAATGGGATAACTCATAAACGGTGATTTTGATACTAAAACTGTGTGTACATATGAGTACTAAATGGGGTGTTTACCCTAGGAACGACATAATACATGTCGGCACGGGGCATTCGGACCCCTCTCTTGCTTCCAGAACGTTAAATAGATAAATTAAACAATTAATTTATTCCTTTAATGGATTAACTCAAGTATATCTTAAAAGATAGCTTGAATTGGAATACCGAGGGCACGTTGGAGTCCAGATCATGCTATTTACCCTTGGAGGAGTGTAATTTACATGGGCGCGGGTCTTCTGTGAAAAATGATACCAGGGGCATTTTCATAATTAAGCGGCCTCGATCGTTGAGTTCTATAACTTCTAAACATGGCCTCAGATTAAAATTTTGTGACCGCTGTTGTTCTCTGAAGGTCATGTTTACCCTAGGTGTGGTCTAACTTTAACCATGTCGAGGGTTTTGGACGCGGGTGTTTTTTGGGGTCGAGTTTTTAATTAAGAAGTTTAATTACTTAAACTCCTCTCCCTCTACCCCATCCTCATTCCATCCCTCTGGCGAAACCCCGCACCCTCAAACTCCTCTCATCCTCCTCCTCCTTGTCTCTCCCAATCAAGGTGGAAGCTGCAACAGTGGGGTGCAGATCGATGACAAAGCTCCGGTCTATACCCAACAAGGTAGGATTGAGCGTTTCATTTTATTTTTTTCCCACACCTCCTCCGAATTCATAAAAATGCATGGAATTGTTGTTTGATCATCAAACGAAGCCCATAAATGTGTATGACTGGTTCTGTGCTTCTCGACGCTTGTTTTGGGTTGAAATTTTGAGTCTTGAGCCGCCTGTAGCGGTCCTGCAAGGTTTGGATGTGATTTGGGGTTTTCAAGTGGTTCCAGCCAGTCCGGCGGGTGGCCCGGCATCCCCAGGAGGCAGCGCGACACTGTGGATGATGACTCAGAGCGGGGCGAAAATGGATTCAGCAGAGTTGGATGGGGGTAGCTCGCGGTTGAGCAGTGGTGTTTGCGAGTGGAGGCAGTGCACGACGGGTCTTCGGTAGTAGGCGGCGGCTCCAGGCAGGGCAAGGCGGCGCTCGCCAGGGCACAGGGGAGCACCAGGGTCACGACACTTTACCCTAGCGGGGGGAGCCCGACCTGCATCTCATTGGTCATCACACGGTGAGATCGACCGGCCCACGTGGCCTGTCTGCGGGTGGATCACGGTTCCATGGCCTGACGGACCGGCCGGCCCAGGCCGGTCAGGCCCAAGGGGATTCGTCCCCTCAACTTCGGACACCTGTGACATTCACTACGGGTGTCCATTTTTCATTCTGTCTACGGTAGTGTGAGCCTCGGCTTGAGAAAAATCCTTTGAGATGGTTTCAAGGATTTTCAATTCCCGAAACGAGGAGCCTCAGGGGTGCAACACGCCTTTATGTGAATTGATGTTTTCCTGGGGGGTTGTTGTTTTGGGCGGCGCAGACACATCCGATGTTCGTTTTGAGCACCGTTAGTGGCGTTGCGAACCTGGCGTTAAGCCGGAGTTTTCCGGTGTAATTTTTTGCATTGAAATAGGAGTTCTGGTGTGGACCACACGACCCATCTTTTAAGATGTGAGCAGTGTTTTGCAACTTTTTCATCGGACGTCTGTTCGGGGCGTGCGAGAAGTAGTTTTTATGTGTTTTCTGAAGGAATTGAATTGGTGCAGTCTGAACTCTTCAATTCTGCAAGCTGGGGAGGGCCCCGCGAGTGCCGTTTTGGGAATTGGTGGTGCCTTGCAGCTTTATCACTGGGTGTCGATTTTGGACATGTGAATAGTCCATCTTATGTACTTTTTCGAGAGGATCACAACGGCGCGATCCGTTTGTTGTGCTCCGAGACTGGGATGTGGGTCCCACGCAACACCGCTCATGTTTAGTATGTTGGAACACATAGTTTTCTCTGGATATCCATTCCACTCAAGTGTGCAGTCATTTTGATGTGTTTTCCCATGGGGATTGCACTAGTGCGATGCACCCGACTGTTTTCGGGGCTGAGGCTTGGGATCACAGGACGCCGTTCATGCGTAAAGTGGTGTTGGTGACTTTTCTGTCGGATATCCGTTGGGGTGAGTAAATAATCTATCTCTCATGTCGTTCCACGAGGATTACAATGGTGTGATCTGTTTGGATGTGCGGAGTCTCTTTAGAGACGTAATTTAATGTGAAAGCTTGAAAGATGTACCAGTGGATGTTCTTCCAGCAGTGTTTGTAGAGAACCCTTGGTGTGTGATCGCGTGCACTCCCATGTGAGTGAATTAATTCTTGAAGAGATGTAGTCGGTCATTCTTGGGATGATGAGGTGGCATGTTGGAGTTGTTACGTTTATGCCCTTCTCATTGATGTTGGGCGCCGTGTGCATGATAGCCTTTGGGATGGAAACATGATATACTCTTGTTAGTATACGGGAACACTTGGAGGTACATGTGGTTGTTTATACGTGAGAACGTTTGTGTCCTTTGTTGGGGTTGACTTGGGGACACACGTCATGTGGGCTCCATGTACGTGTCGTGTTCTTATTTGCTTACCTTTGACCTCTAGCGATGTAGAGGTTCCCTCTGTTCTCATTTGTTGACCAACAGGGTTGAGTTTTCCCCTGGTTGTATTCTCGTTTGTTGACAAGCAGGGTTGCCTGGTTCTGTTTTCGTTTGTGGATCAACAGGGTTGAATATTCCCCTGGTTTTGTTCTTATTTCTTTGGCCAGCGGGGTTGAGTGGGTTTCCCCCTGGAGCTGTTCACGATGGTTTCAACCAGCAGGGATGAGTGATTTCCCCTGGTTCTGTTCTCGATGGTTTGGCTGGCAGAGTTACTTCATGTTCCCTGGTAGAGTTCTTGTGGATTCAGTGTGACCAAATATTTACGCGGGCACTGATCCTCTACACAAGAGGTTGATTCTAGCAGTGCTGGCCAGGAGTTAGTTTCCCACAGGGCTGGCCATTGAGGTACCATCTAGCAGGGATGGCCAGTGGGGTACCATCCAGCATGGATGGCCAACATAGTGGTGTTCACTGAGGAGTACCATCCAGCAGTGATTGCTATAGCGGTTCCGGGTTTACCTTCAACGGGGCTGGGAAGTGGTACCCGTTGCTAGGTTTACCTCCAGGTGGGTTGGGAAGTGGTCCCAGATGCTGGGTTTACCTCCAGTTGGGCTGGGAAGTGGTCCTTGATGATGATTCCGAGCCTCCTTCCAGTGGAGTACCCATTTATGGGACTGGGAATTGGGACTCATCAACGACTTTAGCCGAGTCACCCTCCAGTGGTTTACACTTTTACGGGACTGGGCAGTGTGGCACCCTTCGACTCTTGCAGGGTCTCCCTCCAGTGGGAACTCGTCAACTTTGAGGGATTACCCTCTAGCGGGGCTGGGCAGGGGGTCGCCTGTCGACTTCGAGGAGACCTCTCGACTACAGGGTAGTGATGAGGTGTGGTTTTACGTTCCCCCAGAACTCTCAAGTATGAGGGGCACTTTCACCACCAAGACATGTATTTGTGATGAGACCTAAAATCGTGCGGGCGAGTTAGTGTCGCCCAAATAGGAGAGTGTCGAGGTGCAGTGATTTGAGCCCCTTGACTTGCAGTTCGTTGTAGATGTGCGGGATGCTGGGCATTGATGGTGTTTACTTCTGGGACTATTAGATACTAACTTTATTGGGCAGAGCTACGGGATAGATATACCCTTACGATCTTGTTCGAGTTTTTTGACAGAGCATATATATATCTATATAGCTTGTTCTAGTACCCACATCTTGGGTTTGTTTACTCTACTTTCAGAGGAGGCGAAGACGTGTGGGGTATGCCACGTGCTTTCTGTGTCTAACTTCTCATGGTTGGACGAGTCTAATCTCCTGCTATAGGTAGCGAAGACTTCATGAGAAGTTCATATTTTCACCATTTCCATCCCTTTATGTATGGAGGAGTCTACCTCCTTTCTCTTGTTGGGTTGATCTGGACACTCTACTGTTACTCTTTACTGCACTCTCAGTTGTACTCCTTTACTTTTTCCTGTTCGATCTACTGCTCACCCTTCAGTACCTTGTTTGTTGCTCCCTCAAGATTTCGGGGTATCATACTGAGTATTTTTATACTCACCCCTACTTCGAGTTTTTACGCACTTGGTGTGCCCTTGTAGACGATAGACAGGTTGGTCATGACGTCAGAGGAGCTTAGGAGTTTGGGAGCTTGGACCGTGTGCAGTGGTCCTAGTTGGGTTCCAGGTGTGGGACTCTCCCCGCTGTTTTTTTGTTTACTTGTTGCCGGGTTGTGGAACCTTTTTTGGTTGGGTGCATGTTTGCCCCTTTCCTTTTTCAGTTTACCTTCAGCACTTTCTTTGTACTATTAGAGGTAGATGCACTATCGTGGTTTATATATAGCAGTTGTACTTTGCTTCACTTTTATTTTTCTTTTACTATGCACTTTCGCATTGAGTGTGTTGTGTGTGTGTGTACAGGTACTCAGTCAAAGGCCTCCCCGAGTTGTTTAGCCTTCGGTGCTTGTCGCCAGCCCCTGGCCTGTGGAGGCGAGCTTGGGGTAGTTGTGGCTCGAGACGGGTAGGGTCAGGTCGTAACAATCTACACATTATTTTCACCATTTATATAAATCAATAATCAACATAGAGTTTCTATAAAATATTTTCCAAGGAATGTAACAAAACATTTAACATATAAATCATCAAAAATACCACTTTTATGGAACAATTTCCACTAATATTAATGAAAACCATAATTTATAGCATAAAATAATTTTATTAAAACCCTTCAACTAGTTATAAAATATCCCCAAGTTGTATATCATGGAAGACACTTGTAAACCACCCTTTTTCCCAATAAAATTGAAATTTAAAAATAATTATTCAACTAATGCCACCTAAAATAATTTTTTCAGACAGATAAATGAAGGAGGAATATGATAAAAATTGAAATAAAGCTGGGATAAAATATATAGTAGTGCTCACTCACGGAATCACCTACCACATGTTTCTAAAACACTAGAACCTTGTGTAAAAGATCAACAACACCACTGACACATCAAAAGGGAGTTAAATATAAAAAAAACAAAAATATTATACCCTGAAACTCAATATTAAAAACCTTGGTTCAATGTCCTACTTGTTGGGCATTAGTAACATCAATAAAGATTGAAAAACCATAAGAAAATGGTGGGAGGATGGAAATAAACCCACTTACATGAGATAACATGAAGAAATCTCCCCAACTACTCCAATTATTGAATATAAAATCATACAAAACTAATAAAGAGGTTCGAATTAGGCTTAAATGTTCATGTGGGAATTGAAATAAGGAAAAATTTTAAAAAAATGACCGAGTTATGAATGAAAAAAATACCTTTTCAAATATGGAAAACTTCTGAAAGCCTAAGAGAATTTTTCTTAATCAATGATGAAGATGAATCCAAAGAGGGAGAAATAAACATGGTGGTGGTCCTAGAATTTGTGGTCTTGAGTGAGATGTGAATCATTGAAAAATACTTCAACAAGAATATGTTATGAAATAATATATTTTTTAATAAGTAAATTGGATCATGATTTCCCCAAAATCATGAAAACCCACCCTTTACTCCATTAATAAATTAGAGAACCACACAACCAAGAATGAATGGAAATTACATGACTTTTTTTTATCATAAGTCATTTATGAGAAAATTCTCACCACCTTTAAAGTATTTCCAAAACAAAAAATCCACCTAAAGCATGATAAAAAAATGAATCAGTACTCTTTCTCAACCCACATCATTCCCTCACATGTTTCGTGGACATCGTTCCCATGATACATAATGACTTGAACCGGTGGAATAGACACTCCACGAAACACATTATATTGGGAATAATGTATTTTTATAGGCCTCTAAAAAGGAAAAATCGGTCTCTATATCCCAATCATCCCAATTACACACATGGGTTTGATCCATTTTTTTATTTATTCAAGTGGTAGACATAGAAGACATCATGAATAGATGCCAACTGAGATAGAAAATCCAAACTATATGGCACCTATATAATATACATGGGGATTTCAAAAGGTCTTACATGTTTTGGGATTAGCTTCCCTTTCATTCCCAAAATACATTGGCTCAGAAGAGGGGTCATATTCAAGACCACTCAATCACCCACAAAAAACCCTAGGTCTTGATACCTTTTGTCTGCATAAGATTTATAGAGACTAAAAGATGTCAATACGAATTTTCTGATCAACTTAACCTACTCAGATGTCTCTTGAACAAGGCTAATCCCTAATAGTGAAGTCTTACGTGTCTCATCTTGACACAGGGGGGATTAAGAATGGAAACCATAGAGCACATAAAAAGGATCCATTCGAATCGAGTATTGGTAAATGTTGTTATATAAAAATTTAACCAATCCCAAAGAGATATCCCATGAACCCCAAAAGTCCAAGATACTTTCATAGATCATTTCATCTAGAATTTTATTCACCTCCAATTTTTGACCATCCATTTGAGGATGTTTTATTGGGATCATATTAATCTATAACCCCAAGACCTTATAAAGGCCTTCCAAAAATCGAGAAGCGAAACATAGTTCTCTATATGAGACAACTATTGATGAAAAAACATGATGTAAAGCCTCCTTCTAAAGATAAAAACGACCCAAATCATCTACATTAGATGTATTGTTGAAATGAATGATGTGGAATTAATTTTTTATATGATCAATCACTACACATATCAAATTATTACCTTGAGGTGTAAGAGTCAATAAAAAAATTAATTCGATGGAAAACTCTCCCCACATCCACATAAGTATGGGTATTGGATGAAGAAAACTAGAGGGCCAATGGGGCTCTGCATTAACCTACTAACATTTGTAGTATCATAAAATAAAGTAAGTGTTATCTTGCCTCATACCTAGATATCATAACTACTGATGCACATCTTAATAGATCTTGGTGGCAATAGAATGCATAACCCACAATTACTATTTGATATCCTTCATCACTATCTTCCGTAGAGATGATGAAACTACTTACTGTCCATTGAAGAACAATATAACCTAGAAATATTATTAAAAATTATTAGATGTCTCCCTACAATGATTAAAATTCCTCAATTTTTGAAAAATATTATTTCTAGGATGTTCTTGATGAATCAACTATAAGTGAGAGGGAGTCAACTGAATTCTCTCTAAGAATGCACCTCCACTATACTCCTTGTCCTCTACTTTCATCAAATAAAAGAGACGCATTAGTGTCTAATCTTAATGGTACTTACTCAAGGATTTGACATGAAAATTTCTACTCAAATAATCTTCCACCAAATTTCCCTAGCATAGTGTAGAGAAAATGTCAATGTAGAACCCCTACAAGTACTTGATCCAGCGGTGCTACATCTGATTGAGATCTTTCTGAGCGGAGACGTAGGCCAATAATTTGTGATCATAGTAGAACAATAAATTATGCCATAGAAGTAGTGATGAAATATCCTAAAATCAGGCACCACATCAACTACATTCATGTCATGGGTTGTATAATTCTTTTCATGTTGTTGGAGATTGTGAGAACCATAATCCACCTCAGGATCAATGTGTAATAGAACACACCCAAGACCCATAACTGAAGTGTCACAATACACCACATACCTCTATCATGCCTAACAAAATATCAGTACAATGGAGGTACTAAAACATCTATTTAGCACCTCAAATGATTCCTGACATTCTAGGCCCCATACAAACTTCATCCCTTTTCTGGGTGATTTCTGTCATTGGTGAAGAAATCCAAGAGAAATCTTGAACAAACCACCTCTAGTAACTAAACCGGATGAGAATAATCATGAAATAAAACACGTTATTTTTCTATCCCATCACATAACCACATAGATCTTGTCGTGGTCCATTGAAACCCCCTACTTTGAGATCACAAACCTAGAAAAATCACCTCTCTAATCCATAAAGTGAACATGGAAAACATTTCATAGAGGTGCTGCTCTTCCAATATGCCCAACATGATCCACAAATGATGATCACATTAACCCTCAGATAAAAAGTAAACCCTGAAATTATCCATGGATACAATGAAAAATAATAATAAAGATACTGGTGAAACACCCTATTCATCTGTTACTTAAAGAGAACTAGGAAATGTTTCAATATAAAGGGAATGACCAGGCACTCAATGTTGTCATACATATTTCAGAATGATGTTTTCTGAATATCTTCCTCTTTCACCATTTGTTGGTGGTAATCCGAATGAAAGTTTATTTTTGGAAAACAACATTTACCCCTTCAACTAGCTATATAAGAAATCTTCATATGGAAAATTATATTTATTTTTTATGGAATTATTTTTCATCATCTGGAAATCAATACAAAACTAGGGGATTCATCAGCCATCTTCACAAAAATAATAGGAGTGACCCATGGAAAGATGCTTGGGAAAATTAATCCTTTGAAATATAAATAATCCAACTATATCACTAATTCCATCAGCTCGATCGGTGCCATAAAATACGAGGGACGATATATAGTATGTTTTCCCATCGCCAAATCAATAGAGGACTCTACATCTCACCGCGAGGGTATCCCTGAAAAATTATCTCGAAATACCTATGGAAACACATCCACTACATGAGTTAACCCACCAACAAGGGAATGACCATTGTACACCAGAATGAGTGACAATAAAATGAAATTATGATTCCCTAACCCTTGGAGTACAGGTCCCACATGACCTGACTGAGGATCCCATTGCCCATGAAAAACTTGAGGACTGCCATCAGGTGTCGTGAACTCACCCTCCAACTAGAGAAAATGATGTGATCATGAAAGTGTGACATCTAATTCATTCCAATTATTATGTCAAATAGATACATATCAATACCAATAGGTCCCACTCCATATCAACCCAATACCTGAAAAGTGCGCAAAATGGGCACCTATGACCCAACTCTTTCTTTTGCGGATGTGTCACAATCTCCACTGTAGAAGAAACAAGATATGTTAGAAAATTATATATGTTTACAAAATGGGAACAATTGAATTATATATAGGAACTAGTAGAAAAAAGAGTAGTATCAATAAAATATGTAATAAAATTGGTACCTTGTACAATTGACGGTCCCACCTTTGATCCCGCCGATGCGTGATCCACTGGATAAAGATGCCTTGTCTCTACCTCCAAATGACCTCTCACATGTGGATCTTCCCTGAATTGGATGTACCAAAAAATATTATAACATACCACCATAGCCACTGAATATATATCCTTTCATTATTGATGTAATTTAATGAACTAACACCCATTGGGGAGCCACATATCCTACCCCACTCTGGAGTGGACGTGCCATCCTGAAAATTCACGACAAGTGTCGCATACCTCCACACTGAAAACATGGATTTGGAAGAAATGTGCATTCTAGTCAGGTGTGCATTGGTCTCCCACATTGATGGTACACAATAGACCTATCATCATAATCCACCAAGGAAAACTTGAAAGGAAGGTCGGCCTGAGATTCTCCCTCTCTTCCATACCTACTCCTCACACATTCTTTTCATATCAAAATAGCGGTCACTTCCCATTCCTAAAACTATACCAGAGAAACCAGCCCTCCCATTATGGATGATCTCTATCATATAGGCCCAATAAAATACATCAGCATATGATTTCATCTTGATTATAAAGGCAGATGAATAGAACTCTAGCCACAAACCCCTCTCAAACTTATGGGCAATTATATTATGATTAGAGAACATTTATAGATTATACCAAAAAAAGACAAAAAAATGTTTATCATACCCCGTCACTGAAAGGTCCCCCTAAAACAGATCCTTATACTCATGTGATCTATAATATGTCAACACTTCAGGGAAGTACTTGACATTTAAGGTAACATTTAAGTCACTCCAGCTAATCTGTTCATGCTTACCAAATTGAAGCATTGATTCCAACCACCATAGGATAAGACCCTTTAATATAATAGAGGTGAATTTCACATGAACCTCTTCAGGTGTGTCTAGTAACTCTAACATGTGCTTGAAATATTTTAGACATTCCTCCACCTCCCAGGGTTTTATGCTTCCTCAAAATGTAGGAGGCCTATTTTTTAGAAAATCCATTGCATTTTCCTTCCTTGGACCATTATATTAATCTCTAATAGTTGATAGAATAGGATTCAGTCTCTAAAAAAGAGCTTGGAACATGAAAAACACAGCCTCCACTATCCTCTGATCAAGTGGTGAGGGATAACTTTATTTGGATTCATATGTTGGATGAATGTGAGCTTTTTGAGGATTCATGGTTATAAAAAATGAAATAGTAACGTGAGAAAAAAAATTCAACAGTTCTAAAAAATTTTCATCAATAATAAAAAATAGAAATAACCAAAAAAAAAGAACAATAAAAAAACAACTACTTCACCCCCACACCATGTCCACTTGCAGTATGTATTCTATAAGACTAACCTGGAAGTCAAGTCAAACGGACCATTCCCCCAAACAATAGTGACTCGAGGTCTGTCCAGAGAAGTGTGGGCCAAAAAACCAACCCAAGACCTATAATCCGAGCCCCAACAGTCTATTCTTATGTCTTACTCATCTCATCCCATAATAATAATATAACCCAAAAATACCAACATCCTCTGATATTATTTTTTCATGACCATAATCTGGTTTCCATAAAAACCGACACTAAACCCAGCCCCATGAAAGATCCAAAGGTCTTTCCTTATCCCTATTATCTAGAAGATGTTTCCGGTTATCATAAATATTGGTTTGGGAACAATTTGTCCATGTTTAGGATCATTTAACAACCAAAGAGAATCAGTAAAATTAATCTGAAATTTCCAAAAAAACAAACCTTAAATAATATTAAGAAAGGAATACATGGACTTAAACTTGAAAAAAAGGTCCAATAATATATAAAAGTATCAAAAAATATCCCAAGGAATACCACATGAAAATGAGTCATCCCCCACAAGAAATCTCTACAATACCGCACCATGGATAGAATATAACAACCAAATCTGCCATCACCGAAGGACTTGTCATTATCTTTTTCAAACATGATCATGTCTACATACTCCACAAGGTGTATGTAGGGTGTGATCCTAATAAAAATAGGCTACCACACAAATATTATATTTATTATTAAATACAATATAAAAACCAGGCATGTTATAATAAACATGTAATTGTGAAAATAATTTTTAAAGAACGAAAATTTTAAAAGTAAAATGTATTCAAATGGAATTTTCCAAGTGTGAACAAATTTCAATGAAAAATATTTTCAGCTAAATTTTCTTTCTAATAAAACTAAAATCCAATGATAAATACTAATTATTCAATCATCAACAATATCTGGAACACCCGTATGTAGTATTTAGTTTGGGGCCCCATGTACATCATATCTCATATTAAATTAACCATAAGCATATTTGTTCTCAAGCATGAGATACTAGTATGAAACATACCCAAAATCTAGTGGTCCCCAATAATCATCATTATAGTTTTTTAGTGTTTTCAATTCCCATGATACTATGTGAAAAAATTGACAAATCCACTCTAGGTCACTAGCGCACTTGTACACGTCCTCTCTCCTAGATACAAGAGCATCCCCTTTGTGCTTAAAAAATTTACACATGATTCCAAAATCTAGTTACTTATAAAAACTTCATTTATGTTTATAAAAATTAAAAATATTTTCTACACATTCTTTTCACTATTTATATAACTAACTAAACCACTTACAATTTCCATTGAACAATTTCAATGATTGTAACCAAATTTTGCACATAAAATTCATCTTAAATCCCTTTTATTAAAACCAATTCCCACCAATATTAGCCCAATCCAGAATTGTTAGTAGAAAAACTATTAAAAAAACCCTTCATTTAGTTATAAAACATTATCCAGTCATACGACGTGGAACATACATGTGAAACTCCAGTTTTCACAAAAAAATGGCATTTAAAAATCAATTTTTTTATCAAATTCCACCCACAATAATATTCACAGAAAGCAAAAGGAATAGGAGTATTCTAAAAATTTAAATCAGGAATGGATAACACTTCATGTACTTATTACACATGGTATCTCTTACCAGTAGTGTCAAAATCTCCAAATCCTTGTGAGATAGTTCAACCAAAATACCGTTACACAACAATGGTTTTAGACCATACCTAAAACAAAAATATTAGAAAAAGAAACAAAAGGTAAATAAACTAGGTTTTAATCCCTAATTTATTGAAATTATTAAATTCATGAAAAATAGATCCATCTATAATCAAAAGGGAGGAGGAAGGATGGAAACCTACTTACTTCAGAGATCTTCAAAGAAATCTCCCCAAATACATTAACAAGTGAATCTCCAAGCATGAAAAACTGATATGGAGGATTGAATAAGGAATAATATGTTAATTGGGAACAATAATGTAGGGAAAATGGTTAAAAAAATAATGATTTATGAAAGAAACGAATTACGTTTTCGAATATATATTTTTTGATACATCCTGATCAATGATTCCCTAATCTGTGATAGATATGAGCTCAAAATAGATCTAAAAGAACATGGGGGTGCGCCAAAGGGTCAGTGAGCATGAGTGAGTGGTGGAATCAAGGAAAAAAAGTAAAAAAATGAAAATTATATAAAAGAAACATATTATTTTTTAAAACATTGAAATCGGCTCACATTCTGGCCGGATACCTTTATAAATAATGAAAATCCAACATGATTATGGATTATTAAGGGGTAAAAATGGGTTTAGTAGTTTTAATAGATCAGGGGAGTCCATGTGGGATGAGGATTAAGTAAAAATTTTAAAAAATTTAGTATTTATAGAATATAAAATTTTTGTTCTTAAATATGTAAATGGGAACACAGGTTGTTTCAAATTGTGAAACACCACAATTTCCTCAAAAAATACAATGGATTCACCCAAAAAAAAGCTAGAATGGAAACGAAATTCCAAATCACATTAAAATAAGTCATTTATGTGACACATCATTTTAATTGAAAATAAACTGATATATTTTAACATCTAATCATATATAATTGTATGAATACAATGTCAATTATCTTATATAAAATTATTCTTGTCATATTATAACTTCTTTAATTATAATAAAAAACTAACCAGAAAAAATTTATACAAAAAATAATGGAATGAAATAAATTATACCATATTACTCATTTAAGTGTCAATAAAAGAGATTAATAATATATTTATAAATCGATAAAATGTGGAAGTGTTTTTAAATTGTTAAATTAATCCATCTTCAAAAATTATCCATGATATTATGTGAATAAGAAGAACACATTCAATGATAATTTAATGGATGTCTATAAACATATATATTTTCTTTGTGTTATGATTTCTCTATTTTGAATCAATTTATCACTATTTATTCTTATATAGTTATCACTTATTCATTTCATAGGTACCTGAAAATATATATTTACCTAAACTCATAATTCATTTCTATAGAATAGAATTTTTAAAATGGTTCTCTTCAAAATTCATCTCGATAAGAAAACCTAATTAATGTAAAATTTTCCTTTTCATACCCTTTTTAAATTAAACTCCATTATCATTTTAAGCCTCCAAATTTTTTATAAATTTTTAAAATTACCATGTAAAAAATTCTATATCATTTTATTGTTTTATGAAAACAATTATTCATTTATGTTCATTAAATAATCATCATTCATTTACCTGAAACCACACTTATGTGGAAAAATTAAATTGTTACCTATCATCTCTTTGTCATAAATTCTTACATCATCGTTATTTTAAAATTGTAATTTTAACATATTAAATAATGATAAGTATTTTAATCCCATCATTTATGGATAGCATTATGATATTCCCTTTAGTAATTTATTATAACATGATTAAAAAAACTCTTTTAATCTAGGTTTATTTAATATGATTCATTTCTTAAGGTACATGAATATGCGTGAACATGTTATAATGGGTGAAATCAGATATTAATTCATTGAACCAGGTAATGTTTTTAGTTTAATGAGACTTCATATATAAGATTAGATAGGAAAACTAAAACCATATGTTAGTTTTTACACAATGTAATATAGTCATGGATGTTAGACATGACTCATTATTATATCCTAACATATATTGATCCATATTTCTTATATTGAAATAATAATACGATTCCATATTCCAAATTATATTACTGCTTATGTTTATTCATGATCCATGAATTTTATGTTATCATATTACTCATTTTACAATTGTGTTATGCTTCATTCCCATATTGATTCTCATACTGGTATTTTTAGCTCATCGCTTTTATGTATGTTTTCAAAAGATATCTTATGTATTTGTAATATCTAAATGTAGGATATAAGATCATTAAAAATTTTCATAAAATGAGTTATTATTCTTAATTCATGTTTTCTAGTTATGTAGCTAGTCTGCAAAAATATATATACATTTTTAGAATTGGATATTATATTGAGGATAATTAAGATAAAAATCATATAATAATATGTGTAAAAGTATTATGTAATTATAGTTTGTATCATGTCATGGTCTAGAAATTGTTTTCATTATGACTAGGGAAAATTTCTTAAAACAGTCACAATACTTATATCACCATGGATAACAAAAAATAAATCAGTTAGAATCACTAGATAAGTTATACTTTTAATTTATACCTGTATCTTTATATGTTTGAACCCTTACCAATAAAAAATGTGATAAGAGAGGAGATGAGTTCGCTAACAAGAAGAAAAAAAACTGATTATAATGGATGGTACAACAATCAAGAATGTACAAAATTAATTAATATAATTCAGAATAATAAATTTTTAACTTGTTGACCAACCTCCTTATAAAAACAAAGCTCATGTTGTGGTCAAATATTTATGCATCAAATTCCTCATATATTTATTTGATTTTCATATACTCTAATACAATATAACAAGCTTAACTCCATTTAAAATATATTATCTATTCTTATATGACCATATGAAGAGAATTTCAAGATGAAAGTATATCATTTTTTTACTGATGATAATCAGTTATGGGAAATGATAATTTACATTTTATCTAAGGATGAAATTGATTCACTATATTGGGAATGATTCAAGAAAATATTTTTCAATAAATCATTCCCATGAAATATCTATCTTAAGATAAATGGGGACCAACATAGACCGATAAAAAATTAATATTATCTTATTAGTGAGAATGATGAAAATTATACAAGGATTTATTTAAAATCCTCTAGATATTTGATGAATAAAAAATTAAATTTGGAACTTTTTTGGTGAATTAATTGAAAGTCTATAAAAATATTTCACAATTAGGGAGTTTTAAAGACACAAATTGATTTTTCATTGTTACCTTAATGTTGATATGTATATATGAATGTCTTAGTGTTTTCATGTACACAGAGTAAAAAATATTAATATAGAATTTAATATGGAAGGATCAATAGATACCTACTTTTTGGGAATGAAAACCCATCATCCCATGTGTCAAAAGTAGTGATGATGATTTCTAGTAATTATTGAAAATGATCCATTATAAGATTCAAATATGAAAATACGAGCATCTGGATAAACATTACTAGTAAAATGTAATGAATTAAACTACTTTATAAGATGAAATGATTGTCAAAATCAACAATCATCATTAATTATAGTGTTTAAACTATAAGAATCATGAGAATTATGTGTGTCAAATTCATATGTTTGGGTTTTTTAGTGATAACAAATAAACAACCTCTGAGGAAGAATGGAACAGAATATGTTATCAGTACTGTTGACGTGGAACCTAATAATAATGCGGTGACATGTATAATGATTATTCATTAATGAATAGATAAAATACTATTTTATTATAGTTCTACTCATTCATTTGTATTATTTATGTTTAGAATAATGATTTAAACCCCACCTCAACATATTAATGTTATGTTATATTTGATAAAAGTAAATGGGATATTAATACATATAATGTATATATCTCTTCTATGGTAAATTATTTTGATCTAAACCACATATATAATATTATATTACTTCATTTAGTGGTGTTTTATTCAATATTTGTGAGTGGAATTTCAATAATTATAATAATCTGACATCAACTATCGAGAGAGGAAGATCGGTCTTCACAACTTGATACATATTCTAAATATTTACATGTGCATAAAATATGTGTAATCCCTTTTATAATACTCAAATATAGTGTGTATATTATTTCCTTATAAAAAAATATCTATCTCAATGATTGAGAAAAATGGTGGGATTAGTTATGATGATATTATAATTGTTATTGAATACATTTATATTCTCCCAAAAACAAATTTCCGTCCTCCTCCTCACCATGAAGTTGAATTATCAATTGAACATTTACATATATCACTACCCATATCAAAAAATTCTTAAAATATGTCACCATTGAGTTGTATATAGTTAAGTAGTTGATCTAAGAGTATATGGACACATGGTTTATAAGCGA
Source organism: Viscum album (assembly GCA_963277665.1). Lineage (NCBI taxonomy): Eukaryota > Viridiplantae > Streptophyta > Magnoliopsida > Santalales > Viscaceae > Viscum > Viscum album. The sequence goes on along the minus strand of OY728126.1, from coordinate 706,684,582 downwards.
TGCTCCACTATAGGGTGTGTTATTAGTCTTCATTATGAAGAAGTATTTATTAATAATCTTATTAATTTATTATCATGATCTCAAAAAAATATAATATTTATACTTTACCAATGATATATTAATTTTAGGATCGACTACAAGGATCTATGTATTTATCTATGATTATCCTTTGTTCAGAATTTCACCAATTAACTATAATAAAGAGGACATTATATTGACTGCATTTCATACAGGATATAGACATGATGATTTATTTGGGATTACTTTAGCAATCCCAAATTCTCCAACTATATTCATGGAACTAATGAATTGAGTTTTTATTTGTTACCCCAAATTTTTTTGATAGTATTTATTGATGGTATTGTGATATAATCTAGGAGACATTAGGAGAATTAAGGGAATATAAATAATGTGATCAAGGCTTTGTGAAGGTACATAATATATAAAATGTTGAGTAAATTTGAGTTATGGATTTTTAATTTTCCATTCATGGGGTGTGTTATCCCTAAATAATGGATATATGTGGACCTTATATGAAACAAGGAATTAAGGAGTGGACTAGACCATATTATGTAACCAAGATCCACATTATTTATTATACAGTAGTGTATTAATAACTATTGTTGATGAACATAAAATGAATCTCAAAACCACTCACCAATATTACTCAGATGACAATAAATATTATCTAGAGAAGTGAATTTTATGACTAATTCATAGTGTTCAAAAATATACCAAACACAACACTTGTAATTATACTACCCACAAGTAGTGAACTCATTACATAATAAATTGATGAAATGTAGATGGTCCTAATTTGTATGATGATGGAAAATAATATAATGATAGAAAATTATTTCTTGTAATATAATGATGATGAAAAAATATATCCCATGCATGATTTGGAGTTCCCATATGGTATCATCATAATGAAAATATGTTTTCATTATCTATATGAAGATAATTAAGAGTTATATACAGATAAGACGAGAAAAAAAATATTAACATATATTGAGATTATTAAATTACAATAAATATGGTTATAAATAATAATGTATTTTGACCTCTCAATCTAATACTATTATGAATTAGAAAATAATGTGGTTGATGACCCATGTTTAAAGGATCATTTAACATTAAGGTCGATTGAGAAGGATTCAATATTCCTAGAATTAAAAATGATGTACATGAGAATAATAAGGGAATTAAGACCATAATTCCATTCTAAAATGATATCGCAACCATCCCTTATGGTGTAGATAAATGATTCTGAAGGAAACTATATTGAAATCCAATATAAGGTGAAATCTATCTGGAATTATAAATCATTAGAGTTCAATGTTCATGATGATGGAGTTTTAATATTTGTGTCACAAATATGTGTACCATAATATCATAATATAATGAGGTACATTTTAAATAATTTACAATGATCAGCCATATACATCATCCATGGAAGAATAAATTTTTATCAAGTTCTTTGATATCAATATTATGGAGAAATATGAAGAATGATGCTATTAAAAATACATCATTGTGCCTGTAATGAAAATAAGTTAATACTAAAAGTAAAAAGTATAATGGCATGATGAAATAATTACATATACTTAGATTGAAATGGGAAAAGATAAATATGTACATTGTCACTAGGCTTCCAATGATATCCAGATGATAAAATTCTATATGGGATGTTTTGGATCATCTTGTAAAGAATTATAACATTATTATAATTCAATAGGAATTATAACTTGAATAAAATTAACATATATACATTATAGATGTTTTGAGTATGCGTGGAGTACCATTCCCTATTTTATATGATCTAGATACATGATTTAGTAATGTTCTTGGGAAATGTATTCAATTAGTTTGAAACACTGATCTAAACATCAGTATGTCTTGTCTGCTTCAAAGTAATGTCTTATCTGAGTGGGGCATTAATGAACTCAAAAAAATGTTTAGATCATTATGAATGGGGTTTAATGAATGATGGTAGAATAATATTTTATTGGATGACATCTCTTACAACAACAATTTCTACTCAAACATCCAAATGGCCTTAAATAAATCTTGTCATGGGAAGAGATGTAGAGCGCTAGAATAATGGGTGATAAGTTGGAGAAATCAAGAATATGTGATGTAAAACAGTCATTGAAATGGGACAAATGGTTAAGACCATCTAGTAAAATATTTTATCAACTGAATTTTGACATTATATGTATGATTAAAATCAATGATTAGACCTTGAGATTGATGTTAGAGATATGAAATTGCTCTATATATCATCATGAATGAGATATATGAGATTTTTTAACCAGGGAATGCTATGTACCATGTACATCAACCCATTAAATTTTCATGACCTCATCAAATATGTGTCATATCAACTAGAAATTCTTCCAATCATGTCCCAAATACATGATGCATTCTATGTATCTCTCATTAAAAAGTACATACGAGAACTGTGACATGTAATAACTTTGGGGGGGGGGTACAACCACAAAATGTTCACCCTTTTAAAGACTAGTTGGTGTTGATATTGGTACACATAGATACTATTATGTCAATGAAAAAAACTCACATAGATAATGTACTATAGAAGAACCATAATTAGAAAGAGGAGACATGGGAACTGACAGAAATGACGAAGGAAATGTACACCCACCTATTATCACCATAGTATGTAAATTGAAAATTTGAGGGGATGATATCATTATGGGGGAATAATGTAACAGATAACATTATTTATAAAATATTTTTATTTTAGAAAATTTATTTCTTTGTTATCATGTGTTTCACAAAACATTGATTTTAATTGATCCCAAATATACTATAAAAATATTATTATTTTTACATGCCCAATGTTAAAATGCCTTTGAATTTTATGGTTTGGATAGTAATAATAATATTATGAAATATATTTAATTTGAGGAAATATAGTATTACTTCTTTATTATGTGTTTTTATTTATCGAAAACATGTTTTCTTTAAAAATGATTTTATTTATTGTTATATATAGAAAAAATTATTTAATTTCATAAATTATAGAAATTCTTTGATAGAATAATACTTATTTTAAAATTTATCATTTCAAAATTATATTATGATGAATATAAATAAATTTATAAATAGATTTCAATTTCAATGAAAACTGTAAAATACTATTTTACAATAAAATAAATAAATATTCATATAAATAATTTCCAAAATAAAATAAATTTTGGGTAGTTTATTAAAATATTTAATTTCATTCTGATTATAATTAATTTATTTCTTATTCATTTAAATAAATTTTATTCATGACATTAGTATTAATACATTTTATAGATAAAAATGGAATGTTTCAAAAAAATAGATTTCATTGCATATTTTGGATTAATTATAATTTAAATTATTCAACATCAATATTTTAAATTTGTAAATGTATTTACATATTTGGAATAAAGTGTTCTATTCTTATTAAATAAACCCCATTTATTTATTTTTTCAATTAATAAAAGAAATATTGCCAAAAAAATAATCTCTAAAAATATTAATCCAGGTTAATATAGATTAAAAATATTTTATAAGGGAAAAATATTTAATATTTATTAATATTTTATTAACTAAATTATATCATTAAATATTTTGTTCTATATTATGTTATTTAATGGACACATTCCTTTGATTATGACATATAAAATTTAAAAATCAATGATGTTTACAAAATATCACCCACTAATTTGTTATATGTATAATATCACATAATATGGTGATATCTGGAATATAAATCAATATATAAGTATTATTTTTAAATAAAATTGATTTATGTATATCCTAAAAATTATTTTAATATTTATATTAATTAAATAATCATTATTTCTTCTTACAAAACACTGCAACAGATATTACTAAATTTAAAAAAAAAACTAAATATGTGATTAAAATTTTTAAAAGTAATATAATATGACATACAAATGTTTTAAAATAATTATATATATTTATATGACCTATTAATGATATAATTAAATTCTTTTTTTCATATATTACTTTTCTTTGTGGTGGTGTTAAATTTAATTGTATCAAAGAGTATCAAAATTGACAACAACGACATTTTATGGGTTTGATATTTTATTTAATTACTTAAATAAATAAAATTCATTAAAAGTATAAAATTGATAATTATATGTTAAAAAATTTCATAAATTCCAAATTTAATCTCTATTTTAATCCATATTTTTAAAAATAAAAACCTTATAATTGTGAGAAATAGATTTTCAATGTTAAAATTATAATATGTATACTAAGGTTTAATAAAAAATGAAAACATATCAAGTAAATTTTTTTTAAACATTAAATTGGTCTATAATTATATAATAATATCGCTTAAAAATCATGATTTTATTACCATTCTTTTTTATTTTTATAGAAAATAAATTTATTATAATTCCCTTGTTTGTGAAATTTCGTAAACTCCAATCTCTTCCATTATAAATACCACCCCTCAGAACCACTACCCCTGACACATTATAATAAATAAAATTTACAAATATCTAACAATGATACTCGGCCCCACTCTCCCCATGATTTTTCTACTATTAATCTATCCAAAATATAAATTCCTCTTTATTCATGTGGACCTTTAATGCAGTTTTATTAAAGATGCAACATTATAAAACTACACCTCTTAACATCATTTAATATTTTACCTTCTCAAAAAAAAATTCATATATAATAGAATAATAACACCATTATCATTTTTAAACTGAAATTATATATTTAAAGGGTAATATTATTTATAAACAACTTTTTATCATATCCTCTTATTGATAGAAAAGAAGCAATAATCCAAATTATGGTGGTTTACAGTCAGCGTGGATAAAGAGTATTTTTGTTTCCATTTCTACCTGAAAAGATGTTCATAAACAAATTTTATTGGTATATAAATAATTTAATAATTGTATTACAACTTATTACATATTCTAGAACTACTATATGTACATAATATTAAATAAAACAAAACATGTTTTTGATGAATGGAAAAATCACTTAAATAAACAAAAAATTTATGATTAATGTATTAATAAATGAATCATACTAACGTTAGAAAAAATTATATCTCTGAAAATTTAATGTTATGTTATATTATTTGTACAGTTACATTTCACATCAATTATATTATTCGCATTCCATAAAAATCCCTATATAAAAAAGTAAATATGCCATGAAACCCTAAAAAGAATCATCCGAAAATGAAAACATTAATCACTATAAATCATAAAAATAACCATTGAGGATTATAATTAAGTTATAAAAAATCATATAAATGTGTTCATGTATCTTTAATATCATTTGAATGAATATAATTTTACTTTCCATTACATTATGTACAATTTGAAAACACATTCACACATAGGGTAAGGGATCTCATCAAACCTACATATTTTCTTCAGGTTACATATGATATATATTTTTTTCAATTTATATCTTAAATAATCTTATATTATATCCTCATATTTTGATATTATATACCACACTTATGGAAAAAAAATTATATTCACACCATTTATTATTCCTTATTCAAATTCCTAATACTACACATATGTGGCATGTTTCAAATGTTACCTAACATATATTTTTAATTGAGTTTTCCATTGATATTTTGTACCTGTTCATATTTTTTACATTTTTAATTAAAAATAATGATCAAAATCATTAATTAATGGAAAATATTATGAGATAAACTCTTTTTTATTCTATATAAAAAGATAAGGAATGTTATTTCCTTCTATGGGAAACACTTATGTTTATTACTTAGGTTTAATTCTTTATGCGGAACAAATATGCATGATCATTTTATAATGGTAGATTACATATAGTGGTCCAATTAAATGGGTAATGCTTTAGTCTCATGATATGTTATGTATCGAATTATAGGGAAAACCTAATCAATTCTGTGGATTTTACATCATGTGATATAGTCATGACAGTTTTCAGTAACTCGGGTTTATTTCACGTTTTATATTTCTAAAAGAATCATAAATTACGATGATAAAATTATCCAATGTTCTAAAAGATAAGATTTTGAAGGATTATTCATGATCCATTAATTTTATGTCATCATGTTATACTTCATAACTCTTGAGATATGATTCATTCCCATGATTCTTCCCTTATTGGCCTTTTTAGATCATCAATTTTATCTATATATTCCACTTGTTATCCAATGAATTTATAGGAGATCAATCATAATTATGATCTCTTTATTAATATTAATAAAAAATTATTTATATTTCATGTTTTAGAATAATGTAACTAGTATTCTAGTAGTACTAGACTATTCGATTCATGGTATGTATTTTGTAGATAATTATTCATAAAAACATATAATAATATTTGAAAAATCCATGGATTGTTAGATATCTTCTCAAATAGTTTTTAATATTCATAAATCATTCATTCCTTAAATTTATTAGGAGAAAAAATAAAAAATTTCAAAACTTTTATTAAATTCTTAATTTTTCACTCTTAATATCAATTTTTATCCATACAAAATTACCCTAGAATCATTCAACTTAATTTAAATATTATATTTTTAATATTTCTAAATATTAATCACTATCCAATAATAAATACAATAATAATGAACTATAGAAGACAAGTGAAAATGAATTCACACAATGAAATTTAATCATTTATAATTATCAATCATATTATATATGTATTTTAAAGAATTGTAATGTTCTAAATGTAGGGGAGCTACTAAGAAAATCAGATATAATTTAACTTATAATTTGTGTTTTATATTTTTTATATCTTTAATAACATTTTTGTGGTTTATACAACTAGTATTCCTCAAATACATGTAACATCTACTCAATGTTTACATAATCACAAAAACATTACAATTTAATGTCATGTTATTAAATATAATATAATGTTCTCTCCTTAACATGAAAAATTAATGAATAACAAGTAACATGATATTTATAATTTTAAGTACTATACTGTGTAATATGAAATAAATCTACAAAATTTTCACATAATGTAAAGAGATTAAAATCACATAAGAAATAATATTAATTAAATATCACAATGGTGAGGTCAAAATTATTTATATATGATCTATATATAATTAATATACATTTATAAATTTTATGTATCATATGAAACATTTTAAAAATAATCATTAAATTCTATTGTATTCTCTGATATACTTTCCTGAAATAGTATAACCTCTCCCTTGTCACATCATATTTATCAATGATAAAATTTATATCAGTAAGAAAGTTTAGAGTGAAATATGATATATGTTTCATTCTATTTCTAAACACTTAATAGTTTTATAATTTATTAGATTAATTTTATATAAAATTATAAACAATAGAAATTTTCAAATTTATTATAAACACTAATTTTACATATGTAACATCTGTGGTGTCATGTTGAAATGTTTCAGTTTTATTTTTGATCATAACTTCATTAAATGTATTTCAATGGGATTTTTTGAGAAACACGTTTTTTACACAAGATAAAAAAATAACGACAGTTGGAACATTGTAAGTTGAAATCATCAGTCATGTGAATGAAAAATATGTTCCATTAAACGTGGAACTATCTATAACACATGTAATAAGAAATTTTTTTGATGTCATTCTTGAATATCCATGATTATAATGCAGTGAAATATATATGTTTCATGTCTAGGCTCATTGGAGTGTGTCCTCTCTATGAAATCCATGTGTCCATCTTTCCTCTTTGTTAGAGGAGAAACATAGTAGGGGCACGATATTTCAGACCATAAGGATAAAATGGGAATAAATATAGATCTTTAAAAATAATTAAAATCATATTTCCATTTCCAAATTTAAACCAAAATCTGTAATTTCTTCCACAATTCAATCTCCCCACCCCTAGGATCACCCCAAATGGTTTCTCACCTCCATTGGGCTCAACTCATCGGGTGTTTGTTTATTGTATATTACAAACATGGCCAAACTTTCTTATCCTATTCACTTTTCATTGTAATAATTGTTATATTTTAACTTCCTCTTTGGTATATAAATATATATTAGGGGTTTTGACCATGGATGGATCCAAGTCATTGAATATTTTGGGTTTTGGGGTACTTTTTCATTTGTATTGTCTTTTCTGGGAGGGTATGTGGGTTCTACCAATATTTGTGATGTTATCAACAATAATGTAGGTGGTTACATTATTTTATATTTTTTATATCTTTTTTATGATTTATTAATATTTTAAATGTGTTTTTATGAATTTTTTTCTTTGTGAGATTAGAGATTTTCATCGATTTTGGTGTTAATTTCACGTGAGGTGATGATTTTCAATTTTTCAATGATTATTGTTCATGAATGGGTTTAATTACTAGAATTGAGAATTTATAAGAGTAATACGACATAAAATATGGATTGTAGTATAGAAAATTTGATCTCTAGATACCTATTTTGGATAAATATTTCATGTACCATACATTATCCAGAATGGTTTATGTCCATTCTCCCAAATGAATTTACATGTCAATAATAACTAAAAAATGGTGATGGGGATTGAATGGCGTGAGTGGGAGATGAACCAATATTTTCAGTTTTTAATAACTAAGACTACTAGGATCATGTAACCCAAAAAAACCAATGTTAATTATTATTTATATAAATTATTTAATAATTATTATCATATTTATCTGTTTTTCATATTCATTACATCATTTGTGAAATATAATTATATAAATTAAATTATATAAATATTTTTTATGAAAACTATATGGTTAATTTTTTATCTAATTTCACTTAATGGAATTTCATTTTTTGTATTGTAGTGAAAAATTATATATCACACATTATATACACTATATGGCGTATGTTGACCTTATTATGTTTTACCCTGGAAAAAGAATTCTATTTTGTGGGGATATTGGTGGTTCTGCATTATATTTTTTCCTTTTCGGTATGATATGTGGTAATGTAATGAGGGAATTGACTAACATATTACATGGAGTTCTATGTTCATGTTGGTTCCCCTCCTCTTTTTGGTAAATTTTTTTGATTTAATTTGTTCAATTTCTAACTCATATTGTAGTGTAATATATGGGAATGTTATTTTAATAGTGATGGTTATGATGTGATTTTTGATACTTATGGTGTATTTTTAGTTTTATTTCATGAAATAAACCATTAAACATGATTTTAATCTTGATAGATGTAATATTTTATATCTTATAGGGATAGAGAATTCCCTCCGGTCTATGCCACATCCACGGTAGGGTGTTAGGTGGGATGAAATCCTGGCCTAGTTTGTGAGAAAATTGTATTAGTGCACAATTTTCTTATATATATTCATCACAGTATTTAGATATTATTTATAGACCAGATCAAATATTATCAGGGCATTTGGTTATGGTTAAGAGTGAGTTTTCATGACAACACACCTCATTATATGACATGCTCTAGGTTGGGGTGTTCTAAATTTTTTTACAATCCTCCCTTATCTGTGATGCATAGGATACAGACTACTCATAAACTCTATGATTGGGTAGAGTGGATTAATTTTATATTATTTAACTATGGTTTTTTAATTATATAATTTATTAGTGTTTTTGTTGATAAATTTCTATCTAGATGATGTTTTGAGGGTTTCATTGTTCATGTTATTTGATGTGGAATCATACCTCCCTAAACACTTCATGTGTAATCATGAGATAGGTATATAGAGAATTATCCCTCACTAGTTGATCCAGGAGTAGTTAAATTACTATATTTTATTTTTTAAGAATTAGATTATGGAGCTTGATCTGGTCTAACTAATGTTAAAGATGTGGAACAAGGACCAGAAGAAGACAACGATCAGAAGTACCTCAAGAACAAACCTTTTTCATTCTGGGGTACCATATACACTAATGAAGTAGATGATTAGATTATAAGAACTAATAGGATTATTGGGTTTCATTATACCCTTAAAGTGTACTAGGTGAAGTGAGATATTTTATGTTTGAAGGTCTCCATCATAGGTGGTATAAATCAGATGTCTATGAAATTAATCAAGTGTATATGGGCTTCAATGCCAATAAGAATGTATTTTGTGATATTTTTTACATCAATATATTGGCACATTACATGACCTTTGTATTTATAGATCACCATCATGAGAATCATTAATTGTTTCAATAATCCATCCGCTTCGTAAAATTGGTTTATTTTACAACCTAAGTTGTATTTTATGAACATTTTAAGGATCATCAGTAGGAAATAAAATATTTTTATTTTAGTAATTGATTTCACAAATTGTAAGAGATGAATAACATTCATGATATAGACTATGTTATATGGGAATCAGATAAATTACATAACAAATTTATAGTTAGTGATATTATTTCATTATATGTATTGATAATTTTACTTGATACTTGTGCTTCTAATTGTTTTATTTTTTCACTATATTGTGTAATTATATAAAATATGAACTGATGTTATAGTTTATGTCATCAACTTGTAGATACAAAATCCAAATATTATTGAATACAGATTCACATTTGTTTCATATTATTTCAATTTATAATGGTTTATGTTGGAATGAGACATCTTGGTTCTTGAAATGTCCAATTAAACATGATCATGGGTATGGATTGGATGGTGTGCTTCATGGTAACAATTGATTTTAATCATTTAAGATAATATTTTGTGCTAACTAATGGGATTAGTCAAGGTTTTTCATGAAAATTGGATCCTAGATTATGGGGAGATAGATATACTATTCGGGAGATATTCAATGATTCATTCTAGGTCAAAATTGTTGTACTAGAGGATGATGTTAGAGGTTCTGATGATGATTTACCTTTAGCGGTGGATTAATTTCTAGTGTTTTTTCTATATTATTTATCAGATATTATTTTATAATGGTACATAGAAATTCCATTGTTTTTTAATCGTGAAATTGTTATATATCCCTTCCATTGTATCTCATTTCTCCCACCAATTTGAGGTAATTAATAATATAATTTCATGATTTGTAATCCAAAGGATTCATTTTTCGAGGCATCTCTCATTGGGCCACCAAATTTATGTGTCATATAATTGAAGAAATGTCCCTATAGTTTTAATTTGGTATCAATCAATAACAAATACCATTTTCTCTACATTAACGACCTCAATGATCAAATCTAAGGGGAAAGGTGGTTTTCAATGATTATAATTAATGATATGTATAATAATGTCTTTTTTTCAGTGATTGAAATTCATAATAAAAATATCTCCAAAAGTTAACGACAAAATGTGTATTTTTTCTTACCATTATGGGCGATGAATTGCCTTGTGGTATTCAAGGTGTCTATAAACTAAATGTGGCGTGAATACCTTTATCCCTTTTAGGGGGTTTTGGATGTCATCTTAATCTATATCAGGATAGAAGGGAAACTTGAGAAGCACTTGAGTGTCATTTTAGTAACGCAATATGTCAATAATATCAATGTTATACTCTCCAAGTACACTTTAGTGTTAAGGATGTTTAAATTTTGGGTCATGTGATATTTAAATGTGAGCTTTCAGTAGGCCCTATGAAAATTAGAGCAGTGAAGTCCCTAGGGAGAATAAAAAATCCCATTAATAGCAATAGATAGATGGGAATTTCAGTGTATTATAAGATGTATTTCCTGGATTTCTTGTAACATTAATTTCAAATGATCTCTCTTAAAAAAATATATTTCTGGACTGAGTAGATCAAAAATTATCATGCATCTTTTGATGTTCTTAATGATAATATGATCACTGCCCAAATTATAATCTTAATAAATTATATGAGAGGAAAAATCATCTATTATGAAGCCTCAGGTATGTTCCCTTTGTGTGTGTCTGTGTGTCTTTTTGGATGGCCATATGTTGGCATCTAGATATCCCCAACTATCACCACATGGAATGTGATACCTACCCTATGACCTATAACTAGTAGTAGACATGCACTCCCTAAATACATGTAAAAAAATATGTTCAGGGAGAAAATTTTGGATAACATAGATCAAAAGAGTTTGAAATAATTTCTCTATGAAAAATATGTGAATATGGGGCATCACAAATAGGGTGAGTACCATCAAGTGTTTTACATTTATATTTCTTATAACATGTATAATGGTAATGTTGTTGTGGTATCCCTATATATGAATATTTTTTTCTAATATGTAAACTATTCAAGTGATGAGTAGTCTTTGATTTGAATTTTTTACTAGATGCATATAACAATAAATGAGCATAACGAAGACATGTTATTATCCATATTTTTTTCGACACCAAAACCTCTAGATCTAACTCATAATAAATATCATAATAATGTGTATTCATATAGTTCTATATAGTTTATATATTTGTGGGAGGTTCGCAATGAGTGTTTGTTTTCATTTGAGGGAGTTCCATATTTTAAGGGTAACGTCATGAAGTTGATGTTGTTTCATAATGTTACAATGCAAGATGGTCACTATCTTTATTGGGTCATTCATTATAGTAACAAAAATATTTTTTATGACATACATCACTAGTGTTGTAGGTCATTCAGGATTTTTTATAAATATAAATTTTTAATAAGGATCTATACATTTTTGAAAAATAATTTGGAGAACATGAGGCCCGTCATTTTTCTTTATCTACTTCCAATTCCTACCTATATGAAGGATTCAGTCACTAAGGTAGTTATCCGTGGGTTGCCTAATAAAACAGAATATAGGCCTTCCATTTGGTTTTTTTAACCATAAGATCATGTTATCACATTTAATTCTAGTTATGTATTCAACCAAGGTGTTTGGACATGGATGGTTCAATATCAAAAAAATTAAATCTAACGGTTTTTTCATCATATATTGATTCAAAAATAAATCCCTATTTTAGATATTAGTTTTTCTATAGAATTCAAAGAGTGATGTGTTTATAGTTCAAACTCATTTGTGTATTGTGTGCTCAAATGTATAGTAAACTAATCCATAATGTTAAATTCTTGATGACCTTAAATATCCATGCATGTTTATTTTTAGACACTCATGTGACCACATGTTTGGATTGAAAATTTTTTATTACTAAAATAGTTCTTGTTTCTCAATTAAAATTGAACCATTTGACATTCTTTATGGTCATGTAATTCTGTCACCTCTATGCTAAACAAATGTTTGTGAGACTTCTTTACTGAGACCAGACCGTCTATAAGAGAAATATTCTAATGTTACTTTGATGAATAATTGATTTTTGATAACATGAATCCTCCTTAATTATTATTATTATCAGTGTAGAAATTCCTTGTAATTTATAGAAGGTGGTTGTCTATTTATAACGGTGAAATATCACCTAGGTCACTATCGTCTTGGTGTGAAAATAAATCTAATGTCTAGGTATAAAAAAATTACATTACAAAGATAATTATTAAGGTTTAATAAAAACATGATTTATTGACCCAGGTGGATTTAATCCATTATTTAATACATATCTCTCAATTTAAGATTTATAATATAGACCTATCTGTCATGAAAAATTGGAACGAGTGGGAGATAGATAATAATTTTAATTTGTTTGATTGACCATTATGGATTGAGTCTTCTAAAATGAAAGTGATTGTGGAAAATAAATTCCATTTTTCAGGATCATTTTATAAATAGTAATGAAGAACAAAATATATGGAAGGGAATTCAATTGGTGGAAGTGAAATATCCACATTCATTCGCTGAACATATATCAATTATTATTTCAAAGGGTGAATGTTTTCAAATTTTGGAGTATTTTCACATCTTCAGTATCATTTTGATGTATTTTATCTTTTTTGTTTGGTTTTATCTCTATTGTATAGATTTACCAAAGTTTTTCGAGAAAATAAATTTTGGTTCAGACAGAAGGAGTCCATCATATATGGCATGGTTAGTAGAAACCGTACTCCATCCGAGAAAAAAACCACGTTCCTTGGACCAAGGAACTATCTTGACTGGATGTGATATAAAATTGACCACATGACCCATCAGATCTAATAGTGTTCCAATGATAGTGGGACTATCTGAGGGACATATATTGGAGAATATACAATCACACCTTCTAGGAAAGACATTAAACCAACATTCTTATTGGATCGAGGTGTCCCATAGTTGACGCATGATCTGGTAGACCATGAGAACAAACCATACGACAAGATCGATCATTAAAAATATCGAAATAATTGATTTCACCCTCCATGATTTTAGAAGAAAATCACTAATTTCACCCACTAATCATGATCCATACCCCTAGAAACACCCCCTGTCATCCTATCCCCCTTAATATGAAATAAATATGTAATATATGCTTGGATCTTCAATAGATACCCATATTAGAATATTTTATCCTATTTCATTCTTTCTCATTTGTATGATCTCACTTCTTCCAGGAGATTTCATTCCCTATCAACGTTTTTACCTTTTTTTGGTCCATGTATAGCTTCAATTTTCTGAATCTTTTTTGGTTTTAGTGTTCTTAGGTCTTTATAGGGTCTCTTGTTTGTGTGTTTGTGGATTCTACCAATATTTGTGAACTTTTTTTGAATGTGTTATGTTGATCAGTGATCTGATGTTTTATGTTGAATTCTCTATGTTTTTTTATTCAAAATTTTCTATATATATACTTATATATTATTGTATGAAAGGTATTTTACATGTAATTTTTTTGTAATTAACATTAGTCAGTAGGATTTTTCCCTTTTCAAAGGTTGTTTTCCATGAATAATTTTGATTATTGGAATAATTATTTTATAATATGCACATAATTTAATATAATGATTGGAATATAGAAAATTCTATTGCTACAAACATATGTGGACGAACATTATTAGAAATTATGGTTAGTCGGAATGGCCAAGGCCCATTCTAACTAGCAAGATTTTGTGAAAACATTATCTATACATATAAGATGATGTTTAGTTTGATAAAATAGGATACACATCTTTATGTAATTTTTTTGATCTCTTGGAGTATGATTATCCTAGGACCCTGATAAACCAAGTTACATAAGTATTTCATAATGTGATCATTCCATGTTTTCTTCTTTAGTATATTTTCATATTCATTCCATCTTTTATGCCATTGAATGTTATTATATAATTTTAATTCATATGTTTATTCATTAATTAATGTTTATTTTTCATTTAATTTCATTTAATGGAATATATTTTGGTGGTATCCTACTGTAATTTTATTTCACAACATCAATACACCCTCACGTGAATGTACAACTTATTCTGTCAATCCCATATAAGGGTAATGTCTTCTATCAAGGATATGGTGGTTCCACATGCTGTTATTTTCATTTTAGAAGGTGTTGGGGATGATGGAATGATTTATTTAGGGGGTTATGTATAGGGGTTGTTGGAGGTATACATGGATCCCCTCCCCATTTTGGTCATATTGGATTTTAGTTATTATTTATAAAATGCATAACTTATGTAGTAGTGTTATCCATAAGCCTATTATTTTATTAATATTGTATATGTTTTGATATATGATACTTGGGGGGGGGGGGGGGGTTAGTAATATTTCAAGGGAGAAATAGTTCCCAATTTTTTTGATGGATTATCATGTTGTATTTCCAATCTCATGGGGATCATTAATTCCCTTTGTTTCATGCCAATGTCATGTCAGTTTCGTGGTTATATTGAATCGAATCCATGTTTTAAAAAACCTATAAACTAGAAAACTATTTAAGTTTATCGCCATATAAATACAAAAATATCTAGGTATCCTCAACCACTATAATTTATATAAAACATATCACACAATATATGAATTAATAATATGATTAATGTAAATAAATATTCATAAAATATAAATATTAACATCAATAATCCCATTTTATCCTCAATATGACACTATGGAACTATTTTCTTTATATAATAATAATCTAAACTATCACATGTATTCTCAATATTAAATATTCTATTGGGAGTACCAATTTGGGATATGACAAACACTAAGAGGGGGGGGGGGTGAATACTTTTTAGAGAATTTTAATACCAATTTAAACATTTTGTCCTTTTACATCCTGAAAGGTTAGAATGTTGATTATATTATACATTTTTTTCAGGTCACACGAAATAATTGGAAGAAGTAAAAAAATTCACATGATTTTTTTACAACGTTCACCACTCAATAAGAGCTGCTACATTCTTCTCGTGTTAGGGTATGACCAGTACATGGTTTCTCCACAATAATGTAGTAACTGTTAGAGTTGATTAACTAGGAAAAAACCCCCTAGTCAGTATGAGTCCCTATACATTAGAGGGGGTGGGAAGCAATTCACATCCATGAACTGGGGACAAACACATCCTACATGCAGCTCCATGATGGTTCTTTATAAATACTCCTAAGATAGTATTCTTTCTTAAACAATGTTTCATTAAAACCAATAATCCCATTCACCGGTTGAGAGTGGTTGGTTGTCATAGTGATAGAAGGCTCATTCTAAATCATTCTTATACTTGTTTGTTTCTTAGCAGCATGCATGTAACAATCTCTTTATTTCTCCACTACAAACATGTAAGATTCATACTCTTTTCTTCTTCTTCTACTTCTTCGATGAAAAACTATCTACAATGAAACCTATTATTCTTCACACATTCTCCTTCAGTGTAACACCAACTACATCGAAACCTTATTGTCTTATGACAACAATAAAAAGAACCTATTTTGTGATTGTTAGATTAATGAAGTCTAAATAAACATATAATCGTCACATTTATTCTATCCTGGGTAATAATCAGTCTCTAAGTGAGAACACTTGATAATTCTTGGACATAATGTAATACGAAATTGTCTATTGGTGTTGTCCCCTAAACTGGTTCACCTAAATCAGTTATTCAAAACACCTTCTTGCAAAATTCCTTGCAAATATCCTTTGAAATATACTTCTCAAAGAACAAACCTTTGAAGAGTTCACTGCTTTACAGAGTGCAATATTTCAAAAATATAACTGATTTTTCGAGCTCACTACTTCACATAGATCATTTATTGGTTAATATCACTACTTTTCAGTGCTCACAACTTTGCAAACCTTAACCCTTTTTAGATATCACAAGGTCACAATTCTCAAACCTTCTTAGAGAGCTGGCCTACAAAGACAAAACACCTTCACAATGCTTAATTTCTATTACGGAACCCACTAACGTCATGACTCACAATGCCTTCATGAAGCACTATACCATTGAAGATATCTCATTCTCCATGAACCTTCTTTGTAATTTGAGTGCAATAAAATTATAGTTAGGTATCTCCAAATTTCTCTTAGGGGTGGAAGCCTATTTATTGAAATTTACCACAGACTCTATAACATTCCAGCCACCTCAGTTCCATGTCTTCACTAAATCACATATCTCCAAATTTTCTAAAAAAATTCACTCAATTTGAAGAAACCCCATGCCTATTTTTTGGATTTACAATGCTCATCGTAATCACATAGATCTCTATAAAAACCTTTCCACAAAATAATTTCTCTTTCTTTCTTTGCACCACTGTAATGGTCATCACCTTCACCAGAAAAATGCTCACCTACAATGCTCCTTACAACAAACATTTAAAAGGCTGGTAATAATCCCAAATTACACCGTCTAAATTCCTCATGTCTTTGCGAAATCTACTTTATTAAGCGCATCGTCGATAAATTCATTACATTTCCATATTTTTATGGGATATTAATGGAAATACCTTTTTCACAATGTGTTTTTACCCCCAAATGTTTTACCACAAATATTTGGAAAACACTGGACAACTACACCCCCATATTCATGTTCTTCAAAAACACCATCCTTACCGATAGACTGCATATTTTGTCCCAAATTCTGTTATTATGATTGCATCACATGTTCTCAAACCAACTTACGAAATATTCAAAATATAGATAAAAATGCATTATCAGATATACTATGGAAATTATTCTAATTTACCTATCTTCCCACAACATATTTCATTCCAATCTTAACTGAAAATGATTAGAATCACATTAACTCCAATATTGTTCCTGGACATTTCCCTCTTCTTTTTTTCACACAGTTTGTGGGTTCTTAATATATGAACATGAAATCATGCATTATGTGTTTTTAGAAAAACTGAATGCACAATATTTTCTTATTCTCCTCTTTATAAAAAACACAAAAATCATTTCCTTTCCAGGATAAAACCTAGAATGTCACATTCTTCCATGTATTATTCAATCATCCACCATTATTCATTTTTTTAAACAATGTTCCACCATTGACAGAAGTTATTTTAAATTTAAGATCATTACAACAACCATCTGTATTTCATTCCTTTATTACATTTTACTTCTTCATCCCTTTCTTCGTGGGGACCAACATTGAAAACTACTGAATGAAAATTAAATCATCATACAGAAAGTGGTCCCAACACCTAACACCACACTATTTAAATAATGACTCTCTATTAGGGCTCATAAAATTATTGAAAACCAATTTGTGACTTAATAATTTCATGTTATCCCCGTTAATATGTATAAACACTTTCATAACTTCATGTTAAATAATGAAAAAATTAATTACATTTTTATATTGTGTCTTGTGTAGAATTGACCCAATTTGGCTACTAAATTGAAATGATTTATTAATTCCAAAATTACACATTTTTTTTTTGAAAATTTTTGATAATTAATATTCAACCTTAATCCTTCGAATATAAATATTTTATTTTTTGAGTGAATATATCATCAATTTGACCATTTATAGTAATATATTATATATTTTCTAATTTGTTGATGGCCATATAAAAAATGTAATGATATTCAATTTTAATTTTTTTCAATATATATTGTATCCTATTATTTTTAAATAAATATATTATATATTAATTATTATATGAAATCCAATTTTTCATATTAACTATCATTATAAAATATATAATTTTTTACACATTAGTATCATTTGTGTGTATGAATTTTTTGAATCCAAAAAATCTAATTTATATTTATTTAACATCCCTAAATAATGATTACTTCAATGAAATTCCACAAATGTTACCCAAAAGAATAACAAAATAGTTGGCATTGATTTCTAATTAACATAATACCATATGGGATCAACATTAGTAAACTGATATAAAAATATCTTATCATATATTTTATAAATAATAGTATTGATTATGTATCCTTAGATTTATATTATTAATCCCATGGTTTCATGGTTATTTGATTATTTAGTATAACTTTTATACCATTCACATACTGTCATAAAATATATAATAATTTTCCTAGATGTAGTAACATACATAAGGCTTCGAACAAATTTATCAAACTTATTTTGATTTAAAATATATAATATAATATCATTATATATTATTTCACTAAATATTTGGTATATGTATAATATTTTAGAATCATCCATGTAATTATTTATTAATATTCCCTTGAATGATATTTTTTGGGAAGGAAAAATTGAATCATATTTTTCCACAACATGAAATCCAATAAGGAAACTAATTTATACAATAATTTACATTTATAAATTTCTCTTACTACCCCTTTTATATTCCACATTAGAGTATTACTTATCAAAAAAATGATACTTAATTTATAGATATTTTAAATCAATGAATTAATTTAATGATTTATTTGAAATAATTGTTATTTTCCAATTTCACATTGGAAAAATTTGTCCATTGTTGCTATATTTAGGAATGAAAATAACAGACTTAGGGGCCGAATTTAATTAAAAATAGATATTTATTTAACATTCACACCATTTTTTATTTCTCTAATGGATGAAATATTCATGTTTCTACATAAAATAATATTCCAAATGTTGTATATTTATAATTTTTTAAATAAGATATATGTGATAATCTTATAGTGTATGTGAGCTACAATAGTTTCAAATATTATAACAGATTCAATCCATGAAACATGTTATAACTACCATAATTGTCTATTATGTTTATATAAAATAAGCCTCATAAAAATAATTATAATTTTTCTCATAAAATATTACCTTTTCATTGGGTTTATTTCATATCACCCATAATAATACATTAAAAATATTGAACTCTAGTACATTAACAATATTTAAAGTCCAAAAATTTTAATGTTTTTCCATCACCAAATTAATATAATATATCCAGTCATTCTATTCAACATACTTAGTAACATATTATGGATTAAAATGAGAATGTTGATATTTTTGGCATCACATCTTGGTCATTATATAATATAAAATGTTTCATTAGGATTTATAATTTAATATCAATGTTTCTCATTAATTTATAGTAAATAATACATTAATCAATCATTCTATATCGAACCCTCTTTATCACATATCTTATTATAAGAAATATCATTATATATTAGTTTATTTATATAATTCTATTCCCTATCATTTCTAATAATAGATATGGTTATTTATTATATTATTTTAATTATATATCAATTATCTTACCAAAATATGATATATTTAATATAATAATCACACCATAGTTGTTTATAATTGTGTAATAAATTATTAAAATATATTTATCATTATGTATAAAATATCGATATAGTGAACACACATACTTAATCCTTTTCACAAAAAATTTCACTTATAAAAATTACTACTTCCATCTAAATTAGAAGTTAAAAACCTTATGTTATTTAATATCGAGTTTATTTTAAAAAATACTAATATGTATTTTTTATTTCATTTATTGACTACATCTAATATGAATATGGAGTTTTTTTAAGAAATAATCATATTAAGTATTTTATATTTCATTCATTGAATTCTTCTATTCGGAATATGTATTTTCTTACTCATATATTCACTCCATAATATTTTCCCGATTATGAACTCTATTATAATTTATCCTAAAAAATATGATTTTATTTTTATAATATGATTATTTATTATATAATAGAGTGTAGAAAAAACAATATTTTAAATTAATATTACTGTTTAGAACATAAGATTGAAATTTATTTATAGTATGATTCCAACCATTTTTTATTAATCATATTTTGTTAACAAATATTTACTCTATCTCAAATTCTCTTTTGTGATTTTTAACAACACTATAGTTTTATATTTGTAGATTATGATGAATATGAAAATAAATTATATAGAATAAAATTTTAATTTTAATAAATAAACATATCCAATATTTTAATAATGAAATATAATCCCACATATATTAAAATTAATTAATTCATGTAACCTAGGGGACTGAATATCTGATCTATTATATAATTTTTACAACATTATTTCGTTTTTAAATGTTTTCAGAATAACATGCTAATTTATTTTCAATTGGGGAAGGCCTTTGAAAATTCTTATATTTAAAATAATATTCCACAATATTAACTAAGACAAATAAGTATTTTATCACATGTTAATCTAATATTTTATTAATAAAAAATAATAATATTAGAAACATTGAATTTGAAGTTAATAGACTCTATTTTTTTCTACCTTAAATGAAATTATTACCTCATGCACATTCTATATGTCACTATTCACAATCAATAAAACTATTTTATAAAACATTCCAAAAAATCACCGTGACTATTTTTTGATTAGTAGAACTCAAAAATAAACTCTATTTATGGAAATAATATTACATATATGGTAATGTTACTTGTTAATATAATTAAATATTTTATAAAAAAATATGAATTTATAATTATAATTTTATTTTATGAAACTGTAAAATTAATTAAGGTATCAAAGAATTATATTATAAACAAAATAAAAAAATATTAATTTATTAATATATATAATGAAGGTAAATTTTCTTTTAAATCACTAAATTAATTGTGAAATTTTAAATATATATGTATGTATCACATAAATACAAACACATAACTTATAATTTTGAAAACAATTATATAATTATTACATGATATAAATCTATCATATTTTTACTTATAGGCTACATAAATTATACATTTACAATCAATATTGAGGTTACAATTCTTTTAGTATAGATTCTGTAATATCATTATATATCACTATTTTCACTATAAATTTATAATGAATTAATATTTCAAATTTTAGAATTAAAATAAATTAATTTTAAAGTACATGGGTCATAAAAATCGTCACTCCATCTTGAAATTACATCCAAATAATTATTATTTACTTATTAAAAAATATGGATACCATTCCATAATAGAATCTTAATATTCCAATGTTTCTTCTTGAAGAATATTGTTTCTCCTCCAAACCTTAACATTGTAAATTACCTTATTCTACAATACATGACCTCTATACACTATAAAATAAAAATATCTCTCTTCATAAGAAATGTTATCTTCTAGTTGAATAAATTTCGGTCTCATCACATGATAAGATTCTAAAAAATAAATTCATAACATAATATGATGAAAAAAATAGTGTACCAAAGATAATAATAGACAAAAATATTCAATCATAGAAAATAGTCCAACATCCTATATTATTTCATAAGGCCCATTGAATCATGACCTTTTGTATCATTTTGTAACACCCCGAGCTTCCACGATACGCTTCTCATTCAATAATGCAATAGCTTGCATTGTACGCAACTTTGAGTTCTAAAACACCGCGACTAATCAAAGTAGCCGTTATGAATAATAATAACCACTTTTTAAAATTATATAAATTTTATATTTCAAAATGGACTTCGTTTTTGGATTCGGAATATCGAAATTAGCCTATGTTGAATTTTTGGTATTTTTCTGAGAACTTCTAATTTTTTATGAATAGTGAAAAATACTTTAAAACAACTTTTTTAATCAAAATAATATATTGTGATAAATTATACTATTTAGTGGTTTTAAGGTTTAATTAGAATATATTTTTACCACTTTATCCAATGGTGGTCCTTAGAATTAATTTAACATTGAAATTGGACATAAACAATTGTCAATCTTTTGATATAAATTGTTTCTTAAAAACACGCTATTTGTCGTAACAGCGGGAATTAATTATAAAATTAATTAATGAAACTTATATGTTTGGAATTTTGTAAAATAGACATCATTTTTTAATTCAGAATATCAATTATAGCTTAGGGTGAAATTTTGGCCTTGTTCTGAAAAACTTCAATTTTTGATGAATAGTGAAACCACTAAGTGGTAGTTAAAAAACTGATTTTTCGTTTAAATGAAATATTACCACTTCTGTGATTTGATTTTCAAAAATCCGACATACATGGTTGTCATTAAGAAGTAAAATGTGGTTCAATGAGAGTAAAATAATTTTTTGGTGAATAGTAACTTTTAAGTTCTTAATCGCGATTAGAGGTAATTAGTGTAGTTTAAGGTACAAATAATGTTTTAATAATATGAGATGAGCATGAAACTTGTCCTACTCCTATTGGATGAGTCATGGCCGACCAAGACAACCCATGGGTCAACTTGGGGACCCCATGGGGCCACTTTAGTTGGAAAATGACATTAATATATATTTATTTAATGTTAAAATTAAATTGACACAAACATGAGTTATTTTACTAAAACAGTTTTTAAGTGGGGTTACACAAGTCCAAATTTTGACTATAAATATTCATTAGAAATATAAAAAGATTTCCTACATCATAGTATTTTTTTTATAATTTTTAGACATTAAATAAATTAAATTATTTATGACATCATTATGATGCAGCGATGACCTCATTATTTAACGATTTAAATAAAATGAGAAGATAATGCAAAATCAAAGGCTTACACTTGTCCAAAGCCTATTGGATGAGGAGATTTCGAAACCTTATCACCTTAGCCTAGAATTATATAAGTGTGGGACCTTTAGAATCCGAAAAGAATTGTGAAATAATGTAACATTTCAATCTTTCCAAAAGTGCCCCTCCTCTCCACTTATAAAAGGCCCCCACCTCTCCCACCTCATTTACACTTTCAAGCCATTTGGCTCGGCCAAAATCTGCCCAAATACCCTCCCAACTTCCCCATATTACTCCTAGAAGCCTTACTTTGGGAAGAACTCTTCCCAAGGAAGCCTTTGGCTCAAATCAAAAAGAGTTACCCGATTTTGAGGTAATGTCTTTTCTAATGTTGTTTTGTTTTTTTTCTTCTACAACCCCCTAAACTCTTTTTATTCATTTCTTTTGTAACAACACCAGTATCCTAAATATACTAGGATGTTGTTATAAGATGTATTCGAGCTACACTTACACACACCTACATCTAATGGTTAAAGAACATACGGTTTCTGTGGATGGCGAATTTCTGCCTCACGAAACGATGATTGTTCAACACTCATATAACACCTTCAAAGGTGTCCATTAAGATTTAACTATTTTTATATATGATATATAATATGTTTATGTTTTACTTATTCATCTGTATTTCTCATTTATTTCATACTTTATGATTTCCATTATGGGTAAAACGCGATAATTTCATTTTAGGAAGTGCGGACTACCGCCCCCTCAAAGTGATTTGAATCGTTAATGACATATGTGGGATGTATAAAGGATGGAGTAAATGGTATTATACAATATATTATACTATAATTATATTATAAATTTATACCATTATGATTTCATTCCATTAAATACGAAATAGAAATGAAATTAGCGTTCATGCGTACGTACGGCTTACCGTCTCCATGAACGGTGCATTTCATTTCTTACCTCTAAATGTTACGTGACATTATGAATGAATGTATATACTGTATATATATGATATATATGACATCTAAATCATGAATATAATTCTGGATATAATGGATATTCTACCACATGAACAACTTGTAATTATAAGAAGTTTATTGTTGACTCAAGTACCAAAGATCGACAAAACGACCGTTATTAACTTAAATAATTACATAATGTTCATAACATTGTAATAAGTGATATAAAAAGGATAATGAAATTGAAAATGGTTTTTAATAAGGTAGATATTAACTCTAGTTTATTATTCAGGAGGTTAAAGAACGGTTGAGTCAAGTCGGACACAAGGTAAGGGAATTTCTTAACCCAACTTCCATTCATTGGGTTAATCTCATACTTTAAAATTATGTCATGATATTATTATGTCCTATTTTGTATTTTTACTTCATTTATGTGTACCTATAGTGAATACACATAATAGATCTGTTTTATTTTAAAAATGATCTTTTTAAGGACTTCGTCTCAATCACCATCCATTGAGACATATTTTGTTTTATACACAAATTTCTTTTATACGTTGTATAAACCCCTTTGACTTTTACGTTTATTCAAAAGGAATTTTTTTTATACGAAGCGTTTTGCTAAACGAAAAAAGGGAATGTTTTTCTTTCTGTACTTATGCGGCGACAACGACTTCTCCGCCGCCGTGACCATTATTTGAGTTTCGGCTTCCTCTACAAGCCATCATTTTTTTAATGAAAAATAAATACAAATTTTAACTTTCATTTATTTTGGTATTGAAAATGGTTTTGAAAGAATTTTTATTATATAAATGTGTTGTATTGATATCTTGTGACTGAAATGTGGAAATGTTATGTTTCCTTTATGCATGTTTTATGTGATATGATTATGTTATGGTTTATGATGTGTTTAAACCTATTCATATGAGGAATGTATTGGACTTAATAAGTGACGGGTGGAGCCCGCTATAGCTCCTCGATGCATCGGTAAGTCTCATGAGACAACTAGACGTGGATTTGGCCGAGGCCCTTTCCCAATTTGATTTATGGTTTTGGCCGAGGCCTTAATCATTTTAGACGTCTTGGCCAAGGCCTTGACAAAATGTTGCAGAATGTCTGGAATTATACATTCCCTCATTATGAAAGTGGTTATTGATATTTCATGTGATTATTCGACCAGTAGAATATCCATGTGAAGAAGTGAATGGAATTATCTCATTTTACTTTTGCCATATTATGTTGATGTTCAAGTTTAAAAGGCTTTTGTTTTAGTTATACATTGCCTTAAATTTTTATGTTTATTTATGAAAGCTTCCGCAATATTGTTATCCTTACTGAGCATCTGAGCTCACCCCTTTCAATGTTTTAATATTTTCCAGGATGTGAAGAAGTATTTTATGAATGACCTACAGGGATTGTGATAAGAGGATATGAGTGTGGACTATGGAGACTTTGTTATTGTAGATTTTCACTTTATGATGTAATGTAACGTGTACGAATGCATCTAGTGTTTCCAAGGCTACTAAACTAATCGGTCTTTCGAGACTTGATCTTTTGTGATCATGACAATGTTATAAAGTAATGCACCGACTCTGGGTAGCTGGGGTCGGTGCGTTACAGTTGGTATTAGAGGCAGTTTAGTACTAACCTTGGAAGCTAGATTTAGATAAACTCTGATTAGAGCACATAGCCCAAAGATAGACTTTGAGGATTAGTATAGAAGAACTTCCTAGAATTTTGGTATTATAGAGATGTTATGAGTTTTCCGAGCAATACATCCCTGTCTGGATACGAGCAAGTAGAGGCGGCTCTGGCACAGATGTACCTTGGGGTAAAACCTGAAAACACCGCTTTGAGCTAGACTCGAACGGGAACTGGTGCACGACAACGGGCCTTGCTGCACTCTTGGTTATGACACTCCCGGGGGATATGCTTAGGATAATTCTCATTTTATTTACAAACCACTATGAAGGTTTATGAGTACATACTTCCTCAAAGAAAACATTTCTTTTTATGATTGTGGATTATATCCATTAATAGTTCAATTTATGTAAAGTGTTTAACAAGTATGGAATTATGTATTTTGATTCATAAACTAATCTAGTTTATGCCATTATTTAGAAATGGCGCCTAGTGGAAGGAATGGAAACCGTATCAATGGACGAACTCCGTGTAGGGATTTACCTCCTGCTGAAGATAATTATTGTGGATCTGGAGATACAACTGGTGCTGATCAGCTTCTCACCGTACTGAGACAACTCACTCAAGTTATGAATAATAACCTTACTTGTATGGATCACCCTGATCCACAACGTGGAGGATCAATGTTAGACCGCTTCATGAGGCAACAACCACCAACTTTCAATGGGAGTAAAAATCCTACAGTAGCTGAGCAATGGATAAATTCCTTAGAGAAAATATTCCATGCCTTGGGGAGTAGTGAAAGGGAGAAGGTTGTCATGGCAGTTTACCGCCTCACTGGAGATGCCGATCAGTGGTGGTCGCTGATTAAAAACACAAATAAAGATGATGACGTATCGAATATGGAATGGAGGGAGTTCAAAGATCTTTTCTTATAAAAATATTTTCCTCGTGACCATCGAGCAGATATGGAAAAGAAATTTCTGAGTTTGAGGCAGAAGGAGGATGAGAATGTCGCAAAGTATGAGGCTAACATTACAAGGTTAGCGAGGCATGCTACCGATTATATACGTAACCCAAGGAGTAAGATTGATCGTTTCTTTGATGGGTTAAAACCATTTCTCCGTCGAGCTTTAGTATCACAATCCTTCTCATCATACGAAGATATTGTCTCATGTGCTATCAAGACAGAAAAGGAATTCTCTAAGTCTTATAACAACAAAGTAAAGAAAGAGAAGAAGAGAACGGTGTAACAAGAGACAGATAAAGGGAAAAAGGGAAAGAAGGATTTTCCATTATGTGATAATTGTGGGAAGAATCACCCTGGTACATGCCTAAAAGGAATGGGGGTTTGTTATAAATGTGGAGAAAAGGGTCACCAGGCTCGTGATTGCAAGGGAAAGAAAGAGGCTGTCAAAGTTGAATGCTACAATTGTAGGGAAACAGGGCATTATGCAAATGAATGTCCTAAGCGTCAAGGAAACTTACCTCAGAAAAGGACAAGGGATCAAGGCCAATCTTATGCTGTGACTACAGTTGAAGCGGAATAATTAGTGTATTGGTGCTTTTGGACTCAAGGATTATATTCTGGTTATAAGAATAATGTGATATATATATATGGATTGTACTGCAGTACTTGTTGATTTCAGTAAGGTTTTAATATGATTAAGGTAATCATATTTTTAGTATGTGACAATAAGAGAAACTTTTCTTTGTTTGGGGAATCTGATGTTACAATTGATTTTGGAATTTAGAGACCTTTTAGAGAAATTCTAGACGGAGGTATTTTGGATAACTATTAAGGTTGGAATGGATTAAGTTGAACCATGTATAGTATTGTTTAAGGTTAAAGAATTTCCGAAGATTATTTTTGTAATATTATAATACTATAGTTTTAGTAAAAGGACAATCTGCAGGGTGGGGAATAACTCGTCGCGTCGGACAAAGCTGCAGGAATCGAACCCACAACCATAGTGCGACTCGCCTTTATTTCCTACCACTAGCCTACAGGAAGTCCCTGGTTATTACAAAATAGTTTTACTAATCTAAATGGTATGTGTTAACATTTTGAACCTTATACAATTAGGATAAATAGAATATTTTTGAGTTCCGTTACCATTTGGAGTAAAAGTTGGGTTTGTGTTAAAAATTTATTAAAGAATGAAAGTATACATAACAAGTATGTATATTCCCTTACGTTCTTAGTAAATCTCCTAAATAAATTCCTCAACATTATAAAAGGTAACTTAAAACAAAAATTTTGTCGGTTAACTTTTCCAACTGGGGATTCAATGACCCTTTAACCAATCACAAGTTTGTGATTTTCTTGTGGTTAAACTTTCTCCTAATCCTGTTTTCTATAACTCTCCATCAGACCTTGATGGTTTGTTTCTCCTCCATATCCATATTTTCATATAATCCTAGAATGGGCTATATCGGGTGACCTTTGTACTTATCTTGCTTTCTTTTAATGTTATATATTTATTAACCTTATTTCCGATGTGGGTTTTCCTAAAAGGTATTTTCTCTTTTCAACATTTTATTTTCAAAGAAAAATTTCAAATTGCGAGGACGAAATTTATTGAAGGAGGGGAGAATGTAACACCCCGAGCTTCCACGATACGCTTCTCATTCAATAATGCAATAGCTTACATTGTACGCAACTTCGAGTTCTAAAACACCGCGAATAATCAAAGTAGCCGTTATGAATAATAATAACCACTTTTTAAAATTATAGAAATTTTATATTTCAAAATGGACTTCATTTTTGGATTCGGAATATCGAAATTAGCCTATGTTGAATTTTTGGTATTTTTCTGAGAACTTCTAATTTTTTATGAATAGTGAAAAATACTTTAAAACAACTTTTTTAATCAAAATAATTTATTGTGATAAATTATACTATTTATTGGTTTTAAGGTATAATTAGAATATATTTTCACCATTTTATCCAATGGTGGTCATTAGAATTAATTTAACATTGAAATGGGACATAAACAATTGCCAATCTTTTGATATAAATTGTTTCTTAAAAACACGCTATTTGTCGTAACAGCGGGAATTAATTATAAAATTAATTAATGCAACTTATATGTTTGGAATTTTGTAAAATAGACATCATTTTTGAATTCGGAATATCAATTATAGCTTAGGGGGAAATTTTGGCCTTGTTCTGAAAAACTTCAATTTTTGATGAATAGTGAAACCACTAAGTGGTAGTTAAATAACTGATTTTTCGTTTAAATGAAATATTACCACTTCTGTGATTTTATTTTCAAAAATCCGACATACATGGTTGTCATTAAGAAGTAAAATGTGGTTCAATGAGATTAAAATAATTTTTTGGTGAATAGTAACTTTTAAGTTCTTAATCGCGATTAGAGGTAATTAGTATAGTTTAAGGTACAAATAATGTTTTAATAATATGAGATGAGCATGACACTTGTCCTACTCCTATTGGATAAGTCATGGCCGACCAAGACAACCCATGGGTCAACTTGGGGACCCCATTGATCCACTTTAGTTGGAAAATGACATTAATATATATTTATTTAATGTTAAAATTAAATTGACACAAACATGAGTTATTTTACTAAAACAGTTTTTAAGTGGGGTTACACAAGTCCAAATTTTGACTATAAATATTCATTAGAAAGATAAAAAGATTTCCTACATCATAGTATTTTTTTTATAATTTTTAGACATTAAATAAATTAAATTATTTATGACATCATTATGATGCAGCGATGACCTCATTATTTAACGATTTAAATGAAATGAGAAGATAATGAAAAATACAAGGCTTAAACTTGTTCAAAGCCTATTGGATGAGTAGATTTCGAAACCTTATCACCTTATCCTCGAATTATATAAGTGTGGGACCTTTAGAATCCTAAAATCATTGTGAAATAATGTAACATTTCAATCTTTCCAAAAGTGCCCCTCCTCTCCACTTATAAAAGGCCCCCACCTCTCCCACATCATTTACACTTTCAAGCCATTTGGCTCGGCCAAACCCTTCCCAAATACTCTCCCAACTTCCCCATCTTACTCGTAGAAGCCTTACTTTGGGCAGAACTCTTCCCAAGGAAGCCTTTGGCTCAAATCAAAAAGAGTTACCCGATTTTGAGGTAATGTCTTTTCTAATGTTGTTTTGTTTTATTTTTCTTCTAAAACCCCCTAAACTCTTTTTATTCATTTCTTTTGTAACAACACCAGTATCCTCAATATACTAGTATGTTGTTATAAGAAGTATTCGAGCTAAACTTACAAACACCTACATCTAATGGTTAAAGACCATACGGTTTCTGTGGATGGCGAATTTCTGCCTCACGAAACGATGATTGTTCAACACTCATATAACACCTTCAAAGGTGGCCATTAAGATGTCACTATTATTATATATGATATATAATATGTTTATGTTTTACTTATGCTTCTGTATTTATCATTTATGGCATACTTTATGATTTCCATTATGGGTAAAACGCGATAATTTCATTTTAGGAAGTGCGGACTACCGCCCCCTCAAAGTGATTTGAATCGTTAATGCCATATGTGGGATGTATAAAGGATGGAGTAAATGGTATTATACACTATATTATACTGTAATTATATTATAAATTTATATCATTGTGATTTCATTCCATTAAATATGAAATAGAAATGAAAGTAGCGTTCATGCGTACGTACGGCTTACCGTCTCCATGAACGGTGCATTTCATTTCTTACCTCTAAATGTTACGTGACATTATGAATGAATGTATATACTATATATATATGAAATATATGACATCTAAATCATGAATATAATTCTGAATATAATGGATATTCTACCACATGACCAACTTGTAATTATAAGAAGTTTATTGTTGACTCAAGTACCAAAGATCGACAAAACGACCGTTATTAACTTAAATAATTACATAATGTTCATAACATTGTAATAAGTGATATAAAAAGGATGATGAAATTGAAAATGGTTCTTAATAAGGTAGATATTAAATCCAGTTTATTATTCAGGAGGTTAAAGAACGGTTGAGTCAAGTCGGACACAAGGTAAGGGAATTTCTTAACCCAACTTCCATTCTTTGGGTTAATCTCCTACTTTCAAATTATGTCATGATATTATTATGTCCTATTTTGTATTTTTACTTCATTTATGTGTACCTATAGTGAATACACATAATAGATCTATTTTATTTTAAAAATGATCTTTTTAAGGGCTTCGTCTCAATCACCATCCATTGAGATATATTTTGTTTTACACACAAATTTCTTTTATACGGTGTATAAACCCCTTTGAATTTTACGTTTATTCAAAAGGAATATTTTTTTATATGAAGCGTTTTGATAAATGACAAAAGGGAATGTTTTTATTTCTGTACTTATGCGGCGACAATGACTTCTCCGCCGCCATGACCGTTATTTGAGTTTCGGCTTCCTCTACAAGCCATCATTTTTTTAATGAAAAATAAATACAATGTTTTAACTTTCTTTTATTTTGGTATTGAAAATGGTTTTGAAAGCGTTTTTATTATATCAATGTGTTGTATTGATATCTTGTGATTGAAATGTGGAAATGTTATGTTTCCTTTATGCATGTTTTATGTGATACGATTATGTTATGGTTTGTGATATGTTTAAACCTATTCATATGAGGAATGTATTGGACTTAATAAGTGATGGGTGGAGCCCGCTATAGCTCCTCGATGCATCGGTAGGTCTCATGAGACAACTAGACATGGATTTGGCCTAGGCCCTTTCCCAATTTGATTTATGGTTTTGGCCGTGGCCTTAATCATTTTAGACGTCTTGGCCGAGGCCTTGACAAAATGTTGCAGAATGTCTGGCATTATACATTCCCTCATTATGAAAGTGGTTATTGATATTTCATGTGATTATTCGACTAGTAGAATATCCATGTGAAGAAGTGAATGGAATTATCTCATTTTACTTTTGCCATATTATGTTGATGTTCAAGTTTAAAAGGCTTTTGTTTTAGTTATACATTGCCTTAAATTTTTATGTTTATTTATGAAAGCTTCCGCAATATTGTTATCCTTACTGAGCATCTGAGCTCACCCCTTTCAATGTTTTAATATTTTCTAGGATGTGAAGAAGTATTTTATGAATGAACTACAGGGATTGTGATAAGAGGATATGAGTGTGGACTATGGAGACTTTGTTATTGTAGTTTTTCACTTTATGATGTAATGTAACGTGTACGAATGCATCTAGTGTTTCCAAGGCTAATAAACTAATCGGTCTTTCGAGACTTGATCTTTTGTGATCATGCCAATGTTATGAGGTAATGCACCGACTCTGGGTAGCTGGGGTCGGGGCGTTACACATTTCATATCAAAACACATAATTTTTTAGGATGATTTTTTTGGAAAACATAATCACCTTCCATTAAAGATATGTATTTTATTCTGATATCCACATAACATTTCATCATGCTCTAAGATCTTCTCTTGTGATACTGGATCATCTTCTCTATATCCTAATCCTCTTCTTCTAATTTAGGTCCTATCAACTTCCTTTACTACAATTTATCCTAAAGAGATGGTGTTCGACCCATTATTCTATATAATATCTCAGGAGGATAATTATATATATATTGGAATGAAAAATTTTATTATGATAAAGCATAACTAATGAATTATGATGATCCCAACATCTCTACTAATTCTTTGAAAATGAACATAACATTTCATCATTGATCTGAATTTTTTACTCTGTCTCACCAGATAATTTGTGATGAATGGTTGTTCTAAACATTAATTAAGTTACAAATGACATAAGAAATCCATTTTAACAGTTATTTGTGAAACTAGGATCACATTCATATATAATGGATGGTGGAAATCCATGTAACCAAACTATCATGTTAAGGTATAGTTTATGAAACATATCCAAAGAAATAATATCTCAAATAGAATGTTAATGTGAATATGTCATTTGTAAATCTTAACAACCAAAATATAATTTTTTTACATAACTATGTCTTTGGTAGTCCAAACATGAAATAAAAAAATATATTTTCTCATTTCCACAGTGGCACTAAAATTTACTGAATTATCCTCTTTGGTCTTTTTCATTGTTCTTTAATCTATTGACAAGTATAACATTTAATTATAAAATCATCAATGTACAATTTCATTCCATCATACCAGTAATACTCAGGAACGTTTTTGAACATATTAGTGATTCCAGGATGAATTGAAAATAGAGAATAATGATATTTAGACAACAATGTTTTCTTTATATATGAATCACAAGGCACATATAATATCTTCCAAAATCTAAAAACACAATTTTTATCAATGTTAAATTTCAAGAAACATACCAATTCTAACCAATTATACCATTTTATGTAAGTCACTATCAGCTATATATTCTATATTATTTCTTTTTAATGTATTTGACTTCACTGTCAACTGAAAATAATAGATTAATGTCTTCAACCAAAGATATGAAATCCAAAATTTATCAATAATAAAACTAGGGTTCTTTTTCCAAACATATCATCATAAAATATATAATGATATTTTCGACAAATGAGAAATTACACTATTTTTTGTTTCCTGTATGGTAATTGATCATGCATTCAAAATAATTTATCACTTCAAGTCATCTTATCTTCCTCATGTACAGTTCCTTGTGACTAAATATATACTCCAAACATTTATGGTATGTACATATTTCACATTCATCTCTATTAAAATTATGCCTCTGATTATTCAAAAAAAATCACTGTTTCTAATTCATGATCATATGTGGGATAATTTAATTAATTGTTTTTCAGTTGTCTTATAAAATAAGAAAGTACCTTATCATTATACATATCAAGACAACCACTATCATGACCTGCCTTCACCAAAAGGAGAGAAGGGACAACTGATTTCTAGACCCTTCCTTCTTTAAGTAGAAGGAGAGATAATGTCCCCTGATACCTGCCTTTGATAGGTCCTGGAGTGGAGTCCAGTACCAAGGGTGTAGAATCACACACAAGATAGAAGGCATTAACATTTTTATTTTTATAGGATCAGGAGATAAGATATAAATCTCAACAACACGAAAGATGAAAGTAAAGGTAAATCTGAAAGTAAACCATTCCCATATGCATGTTCAAAAGTAAAATATACAAGCCACAAGAAATCCCAAAGAAAATTACCAAAAAAAGGAAAATGACAATAGCAGTTGCCCCAATGTCCGAGCTAGTATGGTCCCGCATGATCCCTAAAGTTTTCCTAGAATCCTGAAAGCAATTTTATATATGTATGGTGATCATATAAGTATACTCAGTAGGTAAAACCAAAGGCCCTCATGTACAAGTGGAGATGAATTTTAATTCCCTATGACAAAAAGAGATAACCAAAACATATAGTAAGGTAAACTATCCACCCAAGCCTCACCAAAGAATAATCCACAAATAACGCAATTCAAGTAATGTATAGTAATATCACATCGATATTTGGGTACCCTGCACCAATTTCCGACTGGTTATTTAATACATCCTATGCATCTAAAGAATCCTGCCATTCTCACCACAGTCCCACTGCCACACCTCGCCCGCACACACCTGGGTTGCAACCACACATCCATCCTGCAAACACCTGGGCCACAACCACCATCCCGCCCAAAAACACCTATGCCACAACCACCACGCACAACCATGCCCACAAACACGTTGGCCAGAACAACTAATGCCATGCACGAAGACACTTGGTCCTCATATATTGTATTCTTATGTGTCTTTGGGTACCCACTCCACATTCACACTTGTTGTTGAAGACATCCTACGCATCGAACCAATCCCTCCATTCTCACCGCTGTCCCACTGCCACACCCCGACCTCACACACCAGTTCCACTACCATGCATTTCACCCACAAACACATGGTCCCCAACCACCATCCTGCCCGTAAACACCTGGGCCACAACCACCACACGTAAGCACGCCTACAAAAACCTGGGCCAGAACAACTACTACCACGCCCAAATACACACAAGAATACAGTATATGAGGCCCAGGTGTCTTCGTGCATGGTAGTAGTTATTCTCTCTCAGGTGTCAGTTGGTGTGGTTACACATGGTGGTTGTGGAACAGG
The DNA here is from genome assembly GCA_963277665.1 of Viscum album. NCBI lineage: Eukaryota > Viridiplantae > Streptophyta > Magnoliopsida > Santalales > Viscaceae > Viscum > Viscum album. The sequence continues at coordinate 706,649,244 of OY728126.1, read as the reverse complement.
TTTTTGCGGGCGAGATGGTGGTTTCCGCCTAGGTGTTTGTGGGTGGGATGTGTGGATGCGGCCCAGGTGTGTGTGGGCGAGGTGTAGTAGTGGGTCTGTAGTGAGAATGGAGGGATTGGTTCGATGCATAGAATATCTTAAATAACCAGTGGGAAAGTGGTGCACGGTACCTAAATGTACATGTGCTATTACTATACATTACATGACTTGCGTTATTTGGAGAGTGTGCATTGGTTATGCTTGGGTGGATAGTTTACCTTGCTAGATGTTTTGGTTATCTCTTTTTCTCACATGGAATTAGAATTCCTCCCCACTTGTGCATGAGTGCCTTTGGTTTTCCCTATTGAGTATACTTATATGCTCACCCTACATATATAAAACTGCTTTCAGGTTTCCAGGAGGTCTTTAGGGATCATTTGAGACCGTACTTGCTCGGACTTTGGGGCAGCTTCTATTGTCGTTTTCCTTTTTCCTGGTACTTTCCCTTGGGAGTTCTTGTGGCTTGTATCTTTTACTTTTGAACATGCATATGGGAATGGTTTACTTTCGTCTTTACCTTTACTTTTAGCTTTTGTGTTGTTGAGATTTCTATCTTATCTCTCAATCTAATAAAAATAAAAAGTGTAATGCCTTCCATCTTGTATATGATTCTATACCCTTGGTGATGGTCACCAATTTAGGACCTATCGAAGGAGGGTCTCGAGGGTCATTATATCTCCTTTAACTTAATGAAGGAAGGGTTTGAAAATCATGTGTCCCTTCTCTCCTTTTGGTGAAGGCGGGCCCTGACAACCACGTCCATTCAACAAATAAGCAGTATAGATGAAAAAATCACCATTTCTGGAAGTTAGGTCTGTAGCTCGATCAACCACTAATTGTGTTTTGAGATGATGAAAATAATCATCACAGTATTATGTAAAAATAAATTTAACCCCCTTCTGTGTTAATTTAGTTAGAGGGCTAGATAATCATTTGATGTTTTTAAGAAAAAATCGATAATAGCCTCTAAATAAAAAGATTATATGAATTTTAGTAAAATTTTTAGTTCTTCACCATTCATAAACCATATTTTTTTGTGGAATAAACTATTAGGCCATCCATATTTACATCATTCCCAAGAAAATATGTTTTCTTAAACCAAAATTACAAATGGATAAATTTCTGGAATTATTTATTTTCATTGAGAGTTTGTAGGAAAATCCTAAAATGTTTTTTATGATCTTTAAAAACATTTGAAAACCCCAAAATATCAACAATAATAACTATAAAAATGTAATCCATATATTAATGGATGATTATATTCAATAGATATATATAATAAATTTGAAACAACTTCATCCCAAAGAGCGTAACCAAATTTTCATAATGCACTTATATTGTTTGGAATGTTGTTTTTTGAATGTCATCCTCCTTCAATTTTAGCTTATTATACCAAGATCACAAGTCATTCTTAAAAAAATACTATACTCCCCAAGATGATTAAAAAAATCATTTATATGACAAAATGAATACATATTCTTTAAAATAATATTATTAAAATATATATAATCAATTAAAATCCTTAGGGATTCATATTTTCTTTTAACATATAATATTCGGTTAGACCATGGTGATGTTTTGGGAAAAAATAATTTTATATCATGAAACTCTTGTAATTAAATTTCAATTAAAGATGTTCCAATTGATCAATTTGATAAGGGGATTTTGAAATTTTCTTATCATCAGTAATTATGTCAACAGTAAATTGAACATAATAATCATATATAACAGTTGAAAAAACATTATAAAAATCCTCCAGGTAATTGTTTACCATTTTTTGAAGAGTTCCCTTATATTCAACAATATGTGAATAGTTACATTTATGTCCATCCTTTAATAGTATCTCTTCTCCTTGATATATTATCAATTGTATGAGTTCATTCATGTATACAAAATAAAATCCATTCTGAAAACAAATAACATAACAATATAATTAATCATAGCATGATAAAAAAAATAAATCTATTGCAAGAATAGAATCAAACTCATCTGAGGAAAAAGAATTTATGAACATTTCATTCCATGGACAACACAATGATGATTTTTATAATTAATTTATCTATAATATTCCTCATAGTTTTTTAAATATAATATCGAGTTTCATTTTCTTATATGAAATATCCGTTTTCCATATAATTAATTAAAAAAAGGATTGCTTAGATCCCATATCAAACAACACATCTTCCAAATCTGAGAAAACAAATAATGTACCTAATACAAATTCATTATACAGAATGACATTTTCTGAATTTAGTATAATTTATTTCAATGCATCTTACTACATATACTATGGGTACATTATATCATTCAACGTGTTGTTGTTTTCTTTTTGGAAGGTGTTGGGGGTGATGGAATGAGGTAATGAGGGGTTGATGTAATGAGGTTATTTGTGGTATACTTGGATCCCCTCCCCTTTTTGGTCTTATTGTATTATAGTTATAATATATAAAATTCATAACTGATGTTGTAGTGTTTTCCTTAATCCAATTATTTTATGAATATTGGTTATGTTTTGATATATGATTCTTTAGGGGTGGGGGGGGGGGTAGTAAAATTTGATGGTAGAAACAGTTCCCAATTTTATTGATGGATTCTAGGGATGTATTTTTAATCTCAGGGGGATCTTTAATTCCCTTTGTTTTAGGCCATTGGACATGTTAGTATCCATGTTCGATTGTATCACATCCTAGATTTCAAAAAATCGATAAATAAGAATACTAATTATGTTTATCGTCATATATATCCACAATTATCCAGGTATCCCCAACCACTATAATTTATGTAAAAAATAACATAAAATATTTTTATTAATTATCTAATGAATCTAAATAATTATACATAAAAAATAAATAATGACATAAATAATTCCATTGGATATTTAATACAAATCTTTGGAACTATTTTAAATATAAAAATATCATTTAAAATATCACATGTATTCTGAATTTTAAATATTATAATAGGATGACCATTTTGGGATATGAATTACGCTAATAGGGGGTGAACCATTGTTAGAGACTTTATCAACCAATTTCTACTTGTAATCCTTGTAAATCCTGAACTGTAAAAATATTGATTATGTTATACTCTTTTTTCATGTCACATGAAATAATTGAAAGAAGTAAAAATATGCACATGATTTTCTGACATGGTTCACCACTCGATAAGAGCTACTACATACTTCTCATGTATGGGTATGATTAGTACATGGTTTCTCCACTATAATGTAGTAAATGTAAAAATTGATTGAGTAGGAAAAAAATCCTCTATTTAGTCAGAGTCTGTACCCATTAGAGGTGGTGGGTATGAATTCACATACATGAAATGGTGACAAACAATACCAAATTGTAGCTCCTTGATATTTCAATAAACTTACTCTTAAAATAGTCTTCTTCCTTCATCATTTTTTACACCAATAATTCCATTCACCTGTTGTGAGCGGTTGATTGTCATAGTGACCCAAGTAACATTCCAAAACATTCTTCTACTTATTACTTTCTTAGAAGCATGCATGTAACAATCTTCATCATTCTCTACAGGAATCATGTAAGCTTCACAATGTTCTTATTCTTCTTGTTTAGTGAAAAACTAGCTATAATAAAACCTATTATTCATCATACATTCCCCTTTAGTGAAACACCAACTACCTTGAACCCTTAAAATCTTCATACCAGAATCAAAAGCTCATCTTGGTGATTGATAGATTAATGAAGTCCAGATAAACGTAGAATCATCCCTATTATTCTATCATGGGTAATAATCAGTCTCTAAGTGGGAAAACATGATAGTTTTTGGAAAAAATGTAATATAGAATTGTGTATTGGTGTCTTCCCAAGCATTGGTTCACTAAAATATGTTATTCAAAACTTCTTTTTGAAAATATTCATTAAAAATATCCTTGGAAATATCCATCTCAAAGAACAAACCTTTAACGAGTTCATTGATTTATAGAGCCCAATCATTCACAATGACCACTGCTTTGTAGAGCTCACTACTTCACAGAGATCACTGCATAAAAAATATCACTGCTTTTCAGTGCTCACTACTTCGCAAAACTTAACCCATAGTAGATATCACAAGTTCACAGTTCTCATACTTCCGTAGAGAACTCACCTCTACAAAAAAAAACAACTTCACAAAGTATATTTTCTATTATAGAACCCATTGACGTTATGATGCACATTGCCTATGTGAAAAAATCTCCCTTTGTTGATATATCTTTCTCTACCAACTTTCTTTTCAATTCGAGTGCAATAAAATTATCATTACGTATCTCTACATTTCTCTTAGGTGTGGAGGCCTATTTATTAAAATTTACCACCTAATTCATAACCTTCCAGCCACCTTAATTACATGTCTTCACGAAATCACATTGCTCCTATTTTTCTGAAAAAATTCACTCTATTGTGAGAAACACCATGGGTATTTTTTGGATTCTCAATGCTCATCATAATCATGTACCATTTTATAAAAACCTTTTCACAGCAACGATGCTTCTTCTTTTTTGTGCCACTATCATGCTCATCACCTTCACCGACACAATGCTCACCTGTAATGCTCCTTACCTAAGCCATTCAAAAGGCTCGTCATAATACTGAATCACACCATTAAAATTCTTCATGTATTTGCAAAATATACTTCATGATGTGTATCGTCATGAAATTCTTTACTTATCCATATTTTTATGTGATATTCATGGAAATCCCTTTTTAACAATGCTTTCCCACCATAGAATTGTTTACCCCAAAAATATGGAAAGCACTAGACTACTACACCCCCATAGACATGTGCTTAAAAAAGACCATCCATACCGATAGACTACATATTTTCTCCTAGATTCCCTTGTAAAGATTGCATCACATGTTCTCTAACCAACTTATGAAATCTTTTTAATACAGATCAATAATGCATTTTCAGATTTACTGAAGAAATGTATTATAACATACATATCTTCCAACAACATATTTCATTCCAATATTAACTTAATAAGATTGGAATCACCTTAAATCCAATCTTGTGTTGTCCATTTCTCTCTAATATTTTTCACACAGTTTGTGTGTTCTTAATTTATGAACATGAAATCATGAATGATGTGTTATCAACCAAACTGAATCCACGCTGTATTCTTATTCTCCTCTTTATAAAAACCAAATAATTCATTTCTTTTCCATGATCACACATAGAATTTCACTTTCGTAAATTTATTCTTCAATCATCCATATATGGATGATACATCACCATTCATCATTTAGGCAAACAATGATCCACCATTGAAAGATTTTCTTTGAAATTTATGATCTTTGAAAAAATCATCTAAATTTGATTCCTCTATTATTTTTTAGTCATTAACCCCTTTCTTTATATTGAAATTCATTGAAAACTATTGAAAAGAAATTCAATCTTCAGACACGAAGTGGTCCCAACACCTAACACCACACTATTTAAATAATGAACCTTTATTTGGGCTCACACCCCTCTTGAAAACAAATTCTTGACTTAATACTTTCATGTTATCCCCCTTAATAAGTATAAACACTTTCATCATTTCAAGTAAAAAAATTCTTAAAATTAATAATATATCTATAATGTTGCTTGTGTAGAATTCTCCCAATTTTATTACTAAATCCAAATGTTATTTTCAATTCGAAAATTACACATTTTTTGTGAATTTTTTATAATAAATATTCAACCTTAGGCATTAGAATATAAATCTTTAATTTTATGTTTGATTATATTAAATATATGATCATTTATAAGAATATATTAAATAATTCCTACTAAGTAGATGGACATCTAAAAAATATAATGTTATTCAATTTTAATTTTGTTTATATATATTTTGATTAATATGATTTTTAAATAAATAAATTATATATTTATTTTTCAATGAAATCCTCCTTGGATTATTAACTATCATTTTAAAATATATTATTTTTTTCTCATTAATATCCTTGGTGTGTATGCATTTTTTTATCCAAAAAATCTTATTTATATTTATTTAACATCCTTAAATAATAAATACTTCAATGAAATTACACAAATTATACCCACAAGAAAAAAACAATAGTTGGCATTGATTTCTAATGAAGATAATACCTTTCTAGATCAACATCAGTAAACACATATAAAAATAACTTATCATATATTTTATAAATAATAGTATTGGATATGTATCCTTTGATTTATCTTATTAGTCTCATAGTTTCATTTTTATTTGATTATATAGTATGACTATTATTTATTTAAAATACTTTCACAAAATATACAATAATTGTCCTGGATATGGTGACATAAAATATGCTTCGAATCAATTTCACAAACTTATTTTGATTTAAACAATATAATATAATATCATTATTTATTATTTCACTAAATATTTTATATATGGATTAAATTTCTGAATCATCCATGTTATTATTTATGATTATTACCTTGAATGATATTTCCTGGGAAAGAAAAATTTACTCATATTTTTCCACAACATGAAATCCAATAAGGAAAATAATATATAAAAGAATGTACATTTATAAATTTCTCTTAATGAACATGTTATATTACCCACTAGCGTAATAATTATCACAAAAAAACGATACGTCATGATCATATATATTAAAACTATGAAATCATGTGATGATTTATTTGACATAATGGTTATTTTACAATTTCTATTTAGAAAAAATTATCTATTACATGTATATATAGTAAATAAAATAAGACTCTGGGGCCCAATTTAATTTAATATAGACATTTATTTATCATTCACACAATTTTTTATTTTTTAAATGGATAAAATATTTATGTTTCTACATAATCTATTATTCAAAATATTTTATATTTATAATATTATAAATAACATCTATATGATAATGCTATTTTGTATGTGATCTATAATAGTTTGAAATATTTTAACAGATTCAATCCATGAAACATGTTCTAACTACCATCATTGCCAATTATATCAATATAAATTACGCCTCAAAATAATAGTGATCATTTTTTTCATAAAATATCAGTTTTTATGGGGTTTAAGTCATATCACCCATAAAGATCCATTAAAAATATTCTACTCTAGTAAATTAAAAATATTTAATGTTAAATATTTTAATATTTTTCTATTAGTAAATTAATATAAGATATCCAATAATTCAATTAAACATCCTTAGTAACATATAATGGATTAAATTGAGAATGTTGATATTTTTTAACATCACATCTTTGTATTTATATAATATTAAATGATTCATTGGGATTTATAATTTAATATCAAGTTTTCTCATTAATTTCTAGTAAATTATACATTAATTAATTATTCTATATTGAACCCCCTTTTTAAAATTTTGTATTATAATAAATCTAATTATACATCAATTCATTTATAAAATTTTATTCACTATTATTTGCAATCATAGATATGTTTATTTATTAAATTATTGAAATTATATTTCAATCATCTCACCAAAATAGGATATATTTAATATAATAATCAGAGCATAGTTATGCATAATTTTATAAAAACTTTACTAAAATATATTTATCATTAGATATACAGTATCAATATAGTGAACACAAATTCATAATCCTATTCATAAACAATTCCATGTATACAAATAACTACTTCTATATAAATTAGAAATCAAAAACCTTGTTTTATTTAGTTTCTATTTTATTTAAAAAATATTAATATGTATTTTTTATTTCATTTATTCTATGAATTTAATATGAATATGGAGTTTATTTAAAAAAATTCATATTATGTATTTTTTATTTCATTTATTTAATTCTTATATTCTAATTTTTTTTCCTACTCATATATTTACTCTATAATATTTTTCAGAGTATCAACTCTAATAGAATATATCCTCCAAAAAATATGGTTTTATTTTTATACTATGAAAATTGATTATATAATAGATTGTATGAATAAAAATTTTTCAATTTAATATTATTGTTTAAAATATAAGATTACAATTTATTTATAGTTAGATTCCATCCATTTTTTATTCATTATATTTTGTTAACTAATATTTACTCTCTCAAATTATCTTTAGAGATTTTTTAACAACACTATAGTATTATATTTACACATTATGATGATAATTAAATTATATTATATGGAATAAAATGACAATGTTAATAAATAAAGTTTTCCAGTAGTTTATTAATGAAATATAATCCCATATATATTAAAAAAAATCAATTCATGTATCATAGGGGACTGAATATCTGCCACATGATATCATTTTTATATCATTATCACCTTTTTAAATGTTTCCAATATAATATCCAATTTCATATTCAATTATGTAATGGCATTGAAAATTATTATATTTAGAATAATATTCTACAAAATTAAAAAAGATAAATATGTATTTTATCACATATTACTCTAATATTATATTATTAAATAATAATAATATTAGAAACATTGATTTTGGAGTCAGTGGCCTTTAATTATTTATACCATAGATGAAATTATTCTATCATGCACATCCTGTATGTCACTATTCACAACAAAATAGAACTATTTCAGATAATATTGAAAAAAACTCACCCAGACTTCTTTTTAATGTGTTCAACTCAAAAATGAACTCTATTTATAAAAGTAGTTTAAAATATATGATAATTTTAATTGTTAATTAAATTAATTATTTAATAAAACATAGTGAATTTAAAATTATAATTTTATATTATGAAACTATGAAATTAATTTAGGTGTCCAAAAGTTATCTTATAATCAGAAGAAAACAATATATTAATATATTAATATATTTAATAAATTTAAATTTTCTTTTAAATCACTACATTAATTAAAATTTTTAAATAAATTTGTATGTATCGTAGAAAAAAACACATAATTTATCATTTCAAGAAAAATAATATATTTTTTCTATTGTATAAATATATCAAAATTTTAATTATATGCTACAAAAATTAAACATTTACATTCATTAGTGAGGTTACTAGACTATTATTATAGATTTTTTAATATCATTATATATCACTATTTTCAATATAAATTTTTAATCAAATAAAATTTTTAATTTAAGAATTAAAAAAAATTATTTTTAATGTACATGGGGCTTAAAATTCATCACTCTATCTTGAAATTGCATCCCAATAATAATTATTTACTTATTAAAAACTATGGATACCATTTCATTATAGAATCTTAATATTCCAATGTTTCTTTTGGAAGATTGTAGTTTCTCCACCAAACATTAACATGGTGAATTACCTTATTCTACAATACTAGATCTCTATACCCCCATTATATAAACATCCCTCACTTCATAAGAAATGATCACTTTTAGTTGAATAACTTTTAAACTAATCACTTGAAAAGATAATAACAAATTAATTAATAACATAATATAATGAAAAACATTTGGTACTTGAGACATTAATAGAAGAAATTTTACTTACTTAGAAACTGGTCCAACAATCTCCATTATTTCATATGGTACAGTGAAAGATGTACATAGGTTTCATTTCATAACAAAACACATAATTTTTTAGAAGGAATGGTTTTATGGAAACATAATCACCTTTCATGAAAGATAATTCTTATATTCTGATATCCACATAAATTTTCGTCATTCACTGAGCTCCTCTCCTGTGTTGTTGGATCATCTACTCCATCTCTTAAACCTGCTCTTCTAATTCAAGTCCAATCAAATTCCTTTTGCAGAATTTATCCTAAAGAGATAGTGTTTGACCCTTCAATCTATATAATTCTTTAAAAGGTTATTTATATATATTGGAATGAAAAATTCTATTATGATAAAACATAACTATTTAATGATGATGATGCCAACATATCACCTAATTCTTTGAAAATAAACATAACATTTTTTCCATGATCTGAATTTTTTTCTATGCCTCTCTAGATAATTTGAGATGAATGGTAGTTGTAAACTTTAATTAAGTTACAAATGACATATGGAGGACTTTTTAACATTTATATGTAAAAATACAAGGGCATTCATATGTAATGTATGGAGAAAATCTATATAAACCAACAATCACGTTGAGGTATAGTTTATAAAACATATCCACTTACATAGTTTTGCAAATTGAATGTTAATGTGAATATATAGTTTGTAAAACGCAACAACCCAAATAATGTTTTTTTACATCAATAAGTCTTTAGTAGTTCAAACATGAAATCCTAGAATATATTTTTTCATCTACACTATGGAACCAGAATTTCATGAAGTACCCCCTCTAGATGATTTCATTGTTCTTTAATCAATTGAAAAGTAAAAACTTTCATTTTAAAATCATCAATATAAAATTTCATTCAATCATTATAGTAAAAATATGGATGGTTTTTTAACATTTTCGTGACTATATAATGAATTGAAAACAAATAATTATGAGATTTAGACATCAAATATTTCTTTATATAAGAATAAAAAAGGTCATATAATATCGTCCCAAATATAAAAACACAATTTTTATCAATGTTAAATTTTAGAAACATACAAATTTTAACCAATTATACATTTCTACATTTTTCCTCATCATCTATATATTACATATTATTTCTTTTTATTGGATTTGACTTCACTAAAAATTGAAATAAATTGATAAATCTTCTAAACCATAAATTTTAAATCCAAAATTCATCAATAATAAGACAAAGGTTTATTTTCCAATAATATCATCATTAATATTGAATGATATTTTTGAAAAATGGAAATTTACATTTTATTTTATTCCTGGATGGTAATTGATAATGAATTTTAAATTATTTTACAGTTGAAATCATCCTATCTTCCACATGTACAGTTCCTTGTGACTGAATGTATACTCCAAAATTTTATGGTCTGTATATATTTCACATTCATCTCCATATAAATGGTGCCACGAATTATTCAAAACAAAAATCATTGTAGATAATTCAAAATCATACATGGGATAAATTATTTAATGATTTTTTAGTTGTCTTATAGAATAAAAATTACCAAATCATTATGCATCATAACACATCCATGTCCATTCAATAAATAATTAGTATACATGAAAAAATCACCATTTCTGGAAGTTTGTTCTATATCTATATCTACAACCAATCATGGTTTTAGTTGATGAAAATTAATATCACAGTATAATGTAAAAATAAATTTAACCCCCTATTTGTTAATTTTGTTAGAGCGATAGATAATCATGTGATGTTTTTAATCAAAAATTTATAATAAACACTAAATAAAAACATTTTACGAATTTTTGTAACATTTTTAGGTCTTCACCATTCATCAACTGTATTTTTTTTGGTGGAAAAACTATTATTCCATCTATATTTACATCATTCCCAAGAAAAGATATTTTCATCAACCAAAATTCCAAATTGATACATTTATAGCATAACTTATTTTCATTTAGAGTTTGTAGTAAAATTATTAAATGTTTTTTATGGTCTTTAAAAACTTTTTAAACCCACAAAATATCATCAATAATAACAATAACATTAAACTCTATATATTAATGGATGATTATATTCAATAGATTTATATAATAAAATGGAATAAAATTCAATTCAGAGTGTATAACAACATTCTCATAATTCAATTATATTGTTTGGACAGTTATTTTTTTGGAATGTCATCCTCTTTCACATTTAGTTGATTGTAACAAGATCACAAGTCATTCCTTAAAAAATATTGTACTCCCAACAGATGATCTAACATATCATTGATATGACGAAATGAATACATATTCTTACAAATAATGTTATAAAATTATATATAACCAATTAAAATCCTTAGGGAATCATATTTATTTATAAAAAAAATTAAATTTGGTCCGTCCATGATGATGTTCTAGGAAAAAATAAACTTATATCAGGAATCTCTTGTAACTAATTTTCAATTCAAGATGGTCCAATTGATCAATTTGATAAGGGGGTTTTCAAATTTTCTTATCATCAGGAATTATTTAAACAGTAAATTCAACATACTAATCATATATAACATTAAGAAAAAAATTAGAAAAAAATAGTCAGGTATTTGATTACCATTTTTTGAAGAGTTCCCTTGTTTTCAATAGTATGTGAATGATTACACTTATGTCCATCATTTAACAGTTTGTCAGCTTCATGATATATTATCAATGGTATGTGTTCATTTATGTATAAAAATAATATCCCATTCTAAAATGACCGTATCTATAAAATTAATCATAGAATGATAAAAGAAATTGGATCTAAATCAAGAATAACATCAAACTCATCTAAAGATATAAAAAACGTTATCCGAAAATTTAATTCCATAGACAACACAATGAATATTTGTATAATTAATTTTTCTGTAATATTCTCCCTGGTGTTTTAACTATAATATTGGGTTTCATTTCCATATATAAAATATCAGTTTTCCAGATAATTTTTCAAATATAAGGAAATATTTAGACCCATATAAAACAACACATTTTCCATCTATGAGAAAACAAAAAATGTTCTTAATAGAAATTCATTATACAGAATGATTTTTTTTGATTTTAGTAAAATTTATTTCAATGCATCTTACTACATAAAACCTTTCTACATTATATCATTCATATCATTCATGGAGATCTATTTCAAAAAAAATCCATTTAACCATATTTAATGAACTTTATAGTTCTCATAGATGATTTAAACATACCATCAAGAAGTTCATTTTCATTAGAATATTGGGACATATTTTTAAACCATACCACATATAAAACTCCTTACATAATTGAAAAGGCCTTCCCTAGTTTCGTAATTCACTTTCCATAAATTTGAAACTGTACAATCTTACTTTTTCATTTATTTTATTATTATTTCTCAATTCATTTCTTCTATAAATTTCCCTATAAATTGTTTTTAATGTATATGTGATCATAAGAAAACTAAATTTCTACCCTCTTATCATATCTAACAAGTTTCCAATAACATTAAAATTCATTGGAATCAAATGCCCTTTGATATATTTGCACAAAAACTGAGTAAAAAATATTGATTTTTGTTTCAAGATCTCAAATTAGATTTGGTACATACCATACCAATAGAGTGTTTTTTTACATACATGACCCCAAAATCATACTCCCTTTCATTCAACACCAGGAAATTATTTTTCATCCTACATTAATCCACCTTTGGAAAATATTTTTTAATTTATAGATTCTGAAATTTATACCATTATAAGGCATCAATCTCTTCACTATATTTGACATTAATGAACATTTACCAACACTGGATCTCTTAACATTTAAAAAAATTAATAAAAAGACCCACATTTTTTTATCTGATTACCCCCTGACATGAAATAACATTTCAAGGTATTTAGTCAACTATTTTTAATTAATTTTCTTATAAGAACCACTGAAATCCTCGGTGTTTCCTCATAAAATATTCCAATATATTCAGTTTCAATTATGTTAAATCTAGATATTCCCATTCATGTATTGCCCTCACATTTATAGGCTTAATTGACCGATAAATCACTCTAAAAACATCTCGGATCAAATTCAAACCAATCCAGGTTGAAAATTTAGATATATATCATCCAATCAGTTCCTTCCTACTTCAGTATAATAATTTCTTCTACCAAAACCAATATTGAACATATATATCATAGATGAAACAACATGGTAATCATTAAATCAAATATCATTTCAATATTATGAAAATGTGAAAATAATTTTTTTCATTCTACTATTATAATCCATCTCCTAATGTTATATAAACGTGGTTTTGATAAGAACTACAATGACCCACCCTTATACATTAAATAATATATTTTAATGAACCTAGAAGAATATGTTACATTTCAAAACTTATTTTCCTGATTTGAGTTTTAGAGAATCATGAAATTTTTATTTCATATCAACCCACACAAATTAAAATTGGGTTATACTAAAATAATGTCTATTTCATCCATAATGAATTTTTTTTACTAAGATGTGAATTTTTTTCATGAAAAATCATCACATCATTCAATTTGAAACGTATTTTCCCTTACCCAATCATAAAAGCTCTTATTTTTTTAAAACATGGCTTGAGTACAAAAATATTGGTCTGTTATATAAAAAATGTAATGATCCCATAGTCCATTCGTTATTTTAAAAATATGAAATCAATTTCATTAATACACACTTATCACTCATAATTAATCAAAATGATACCTTGTGAAGATAAGATATGCCTATAAAATATACAAAACATAAATAAAACAATAAATAGAACATGGGGAATACATAGGTAATATTTGAGCTCAAATGGATAACATATAATTTTTAACTCTGATGGATACAATACAACGTAATCCACACAACTACATTATTAGATAACCCTCATTGCTACCATATGGTTTCAAGATCATAGTTACACATGAAATAACCATATGGTAAACATCCAACATAAAAAACCCAATTCATTAGAGGAAGATATATGTCAAAAAATTCAAAATATAAAATCCCAAAAACCATAAAATAATAAGAAAACATTAATAATTGAATAAAATAGTATTCCATATTAATTTGGTAACAATTGAAATTTAAAATAATATTTTAAAAAAACTCTCTTACCTCGGTTTTGTCTTACTGAAAGCATTATCAAACCTCAGGCAAAATATATTAAATACTTTTATAAATATATTAAATAAATATATTCCTATTTATTATACATTATATGATCTTTTTATAAAATATTTCCCTTCATTTAATAATAATATTTTTTTTTTGTTTCAGGAGCATTTATTTCTTGCTTTCAAAGGTTGGTTTATTATATATTTTCTTTTAGAAGGGATGAAAATTAAAAAAATGATATTAAATGGTATGTATATGATTACAAAATTTTAAATGATTAAAATAATTGTTCTTTCATTATATGTGGTTGATTTATTATATAAAAGCATAATGAAAGTGATTTAATTTATTTTTGTGGTTTCCATGATCATCACAGACTTATAAAATTTAATTATAAATAAACATAATATAATTGTTCTATAAAGTTAAATAAATTAAAATATGTATAATAAACTATTATTTAACTATTGTAATGGTTTTTTGACTAGACATTATGGTGGTAAATGAAAATGAATGTGTATCATCCACGATGGTGGTAAATAGACACATCAAAAAAGATGTTCTAAATTTAAGTATAAGGGGAGTGGAGATTGAGTTTTATGATAAATTTTTCCAACAATAAGATTATATTATTGTATATGCCAGATAATCTATTTTTTCTTGGAACTTATATTTGAAGAGGTTAAGATAGAATAAGAAAATTAATGAAAATGAAAGAATATGGGAGAGGATTTTTCCACATGATATTCTTCTATTTGAGATCCACCATAAAGAAATAGTTGTTTATTTTTGATGAGACCATATGGTCCTGGTAATGTGTAAGAGGTTTAAGAAGTTAATTGGGTAGAAGTGAAAAAAATATAAAAGGGTTTTATAAGTGATGAGAATAGGTTGTGATGGTGGTATTAATAGTAAAAGATAGGGGTGTTTTCTCCTTATTATATTATGTAGTTTATTATTTTTGGTCAAGACTTTGAATAGATTGTGAATTTTCATGAAAAATTAAAATAATTATGGTGGGTTTGAGATATGGTTATTTCATCTGTGATTAATCAATGGATAATTTATTTTATGTAAAAAATATATATATATATTAAATTACCAAATTCCACTATTTACCAAATTTAACTATTTTAAAACATACCATAAAATTCACAGTATTAATCTTTCAACCTGTAGAATATAATAAAAACTCCATTTTATGAAATTAAGATTATATATATGAGAAATTGTATTTTATATTAAATTTATTATTAAATCATAAAAACCCAATTTATAATTTATAATTGGTTTTATGATACTATAAAAAATTATTTAACATCTTATAATATTTTTTTAACAAAAATAATTACAATTTTAATTTATGGATCTATTTTATGAAGTATAATTTTCATTTAAATCATTGTAATATTTATTAAATTGTAAATAAAAAATTATCTTTCCCAAAATACCAACAATTTATTTATCAATTTCAAAACATTTATTTACTTTTTTAGGGATATAAATATATGATAATCTCATTTTTAAGATGAATAAATATCACTTATACTTACATATGTCACAAAACAATTCTAATAATATATATATTTTAAATTTCAATAAATATCACATATTTCAATATAATGTTTTAATGAATTTCATTATTTAATTCTCGAATGAATAAAAATTATTTGATAAGTCTAAATGGTGTTACACTATATAAAACTACTCTATATAGAATTGATTTTCTCCAATTACAAATCAAAATAATATAAGGGATATTATATAAGGATCCTAGAAGACCTTGAGTATATATGAAACTCCAAGGTGATTAATGAAATGAAATTTAAAATTATGTTTTGAATAAATGTCATTGATTTAAAAATTTATTTATGAAATAATTCATTGTGATAAATTAGGATCAAGGACTACCAAATTAAAAAAATAACATTTGGATATATGGATAAATGATGTAGTAAAAATAATTTTAATATAATTATTGATAGTTTATCCCCAAAGGTGGGTTAATTCACACTTATACTGTTTTTAATGAATCCGAGACACATATTTATCAATTTAATAAAAAATTTATAAGAATTAGTGCTAATTCCATCCTTATGTTGTAGATGTTTCTGAAAATATAGGTCATGTGATGGATCATTATAAAAGATGAATACAGTATACCAAATAAATTTATAATAGATATAATAAGATCACTAGAAATCGTTATAATGTGTTTATGTCAAAAACTAATAATTACTCAACCATTGAAATATATATCAATACTTTCGGAATCCTCTAAAAAAATAACTAATCATATCACATATTTATAAGATGAAAAAAATAATATTACTTTCTATCAATATCAATCAATTATAAATATTAATATATATAAAAAACAAAAAAACAGACATGATAAATATTTTCTTCCAAAATTAATAATACACCCAATTAATAATTCCATATTTATAAAATATGTAAATTATAGAAAATACATATATTATATGAAATTCCAAAATATCAACTCTATTAATAGATCACTCAGGATAACACCTAATTTCGGGGATTTTTTATATGGTTCAACTCCCATAATCCTCAATTATAATTAACTTATTATGTGATTTTCTCCCCATGATATCTGTTATCTTCATTTTTATAAGGACTATGAAAAAATCCAGGCACACATACATATAACACATCTTACATATGTTCATTATCAACTGTATATCATAATATTACATATCATCTTTAGCCTCACGGTATGAACACAACAAAATCTGAACAATGGCTTCATACCAAGCCTCTTGATATTTAGGATTTTAATTTTAATATATCATCCTCAAAATTAATCCTCATAAATTATCACGTTGGTCCAATAGTTTAACCCCACCTCAAAATAGCACTCATTTATATATATATATATTAGATCTATATTCATTCTATATCATAATAATGATATTACATATGATTTGATATATTTTACATATCAATTGAAAATGTTACATATAACCATTTAAATCACCTATAAGGTCATATTTTCTTAAAAATCCAATTAATCCATACTATTCATGAATATAAATAATCTGAGTGAAATTATATATTTGAATATTATACTAATCTACCAAGTGAAATATGTTACATGTCACTGTGTAATTCCCATTTTTCATATGTATGATATATTAAATATTAAATATCATTTATTCCTTTATTAATTTTATAGTTTATATAACATAGTGATAATTTATATAAAAAAGAAACTCTTAAAATTATTCAATATACTTATTGACTAACCTCTAGGAAATATTAACATATTTAATTTCATTAAAAATATTATAAAATCCATTCTAATTAATATTAAATACATGTAATAAAAAACAAAACCCATAATCAAAAAACTCGAGGCTTTTTATTAAAAAATGGTACCCTTCCACAGAAATCATGCTTTGTAATACATCTGGGGATGGAAATATAACTATTCAAATAATATATGGATTAATTTTGTTGCATGATTCGAGGATGGTAGACCAATACATGATGGTGATGAAAATTTTTATATTGGGAGGAATCATTAGAGTACTTGAATGGAAACATATGAATTACATTAATAGTTTGAGGAAGGTTCATGATTCCAATCAAAATTATTTATTCCCTCTACTAGATTTATAACACATGGTTGTTGTCTAAACATTATTTATTCAATTTATATTTAAATGGGTAATGGTTTATGGATGTATTAATTTTATGAATGTAATTTTAGGGTACAATTAATATAATATTATTGTGAACAACATTGGTAATTTAGGAAGAAATTTTGTATCATACATTCAGTAGTATGGGTTAGATAAATTGTTTAATAGTTTTATTTGAGTGACATAAAATATGAATTATTTATAATTTCAAATGATTCAAGTGTAAATAATTTTTAAAATCCTTTAAGTAGTGGATCCTATACTAGAATGCATGATATATAGATGTATATATGTAATAACAGTTTGTCATGGGATAGGTTTTAATAATGGGTTATCTTATGTATTAGATACATTATTTAACTGATGAATTATTGTGTTGCTAAGATAAATATGTGGGTAGAGTTATTATTATGTCATTTCTATTTCCCAAATAAATATACATAATTATATGATACAATGGTAAATCTATTGTATAAGATTTATTTAATTAAGGATTCTATATCGTGGAATGAATGGATTTGGGAAATGGATGTAACTCTTTGACTGACGAGTTTATTAACTATATCTTCATCAAGAATAGGGTTTATAAGTTATGAAAATATTGTGCTGACATCTAAACTATGTCACTGGTGAATTAATTTCATAATTTCCATATTGATGAATTGGAAATAATTAATTTTTTATAGATTATTGAAAGTAAAATGTACACTAATATTTCATTTTAATAATTTTTTTGTAAAAATAACATTAAAGATGAGATATTTTCTATAGTTTCTGAAATTATTGAGATGAATTAGAGATCATGGTACCACAACCAAAACATGAATTGTCAAATCACCAAATTAGTTTTCCTACCACGATATATTTATATGGTTATTATTGTAACCCATAACAACATTGTTTCATGATATAATTTAAAATAATTTTCAGTATATGATATATTCGTTTAATATTCTATATTTAATTTAATAGATATATTTTTTATATTATTAATAGACTTATATATATAATTTTTTTTAAATTTTGGGGAACCTATAGGTGGTGTCTTCCAAAATTTATTTACACACCTTAGAGATTCACCAAAGTAAAGGATTTTGAATTCTGTTTATTTTATTATAGGGAATGATATAATATATAGAAATATATTGATGGAATGTGATTATGCTTATAATTTGAGGCCATTGAATAGGTTAGTGATGGTACATTATGTATTAGTTCTTTTTTTCATTTCCTACAATGAATATAAATTATCTGTAAATATAAAAACATTATCATAATATTGGTGTATGTAAAACGTGGGTTTCATTTAACATAACATTGATTATATTAATTTTTTCATTAAAATATTAATATAATTAAAATTATATAATGTTGGATGATTTGTTTTTTAAATATATTTCAGGAATATATATTTATAATAAAAAATTTATATTCATATCATTGTAGATATTATTCCTCTATCATTATATTTAATCCTCCATGATATATGTAGGTTCATTTTTGGCAATGTAGAATGTTAACTAAGTTTTTTATTTTAATCACGTTAATGATATTTCATATTTTATTGGATCCCCCTATTATAATAAATTTTTTGATTGGTAAATGTAGTCAATACTAGTTTAACGTTTTGTGTATAATATCTATATATTTTTCAACATTTTTAATATTTATATAAATATTTTTATGGTTTTGAAATTATTATTATTATTATATATATTAAGGAATATTTTTTAGTGAAGGGGTTTTTTGTATTGAGTAGGTAAAAATACAACACTATTGTATCTTGATAGTGTGGGTTTCAACATAATAATTTCAAAGTAGGTTCACATAATAGTTTTATACCTTTTTATGGCCAATTGAAGAGATATTTCAAAAAATATTATTTGGGTACACATTTTTTTAATGACAATGTGTTATTATATAGGCTATCAATTTTTTTATGGTTAATAAATTATTGATAATGAAATATTTAATTTTTTATGAAATAACATATTATGTTAAATTTAATTATTTTAATCCTCTTTTATGTTTTATATATGTTACTACATAAGAAATGACAATATAACATAATTTTGTGTGATAGAAAACATTAATCAATTGATGGAAGTTGATGGACTTTGGTATGAATGGGTAGATTAATTATTTTAATCATTTAGAGATTTATACATTGTATAATATTTTAGAATACTATAACTTTTAAAATTTGATGCATGGGATGGAAACCTAGGACTTGGTATATAAAAGTAAAAAAGTTTCATTCAGTAAAATTGATTTCAAAAATCTAGATATTATATTCATGGACTATGTTGATGCATCTAGTGGGTGGGGTAACATGGAATCATATAAAATTTTGGATGGGTGGTCCTCTTCATAATTTCTTAAAGATATTAATATAATAGATATGAGGTGGTAGTGGTGTAGTGAAAATTAATGCGATTAGTTTCATTTAGATTATGTTATAATTGAATCAAGATATGGTAGAATGTTCTCACATATGGATTAATGTTATTTTAAAAATCTAGGTAATGAATTACTAAATAATTTGTATATTTTTAAACCTTTATTATATAATTATATTATTTATTAAACTATTCTGTAGTTTATAAATGAATACAATAATTTTTTCCACTAATCGATTTATTTATTCAATTATTTAATGTTATAATTCCTAAATTTTAGAATTTTAATCATTAAACATGAATATAATTTTTGAAATCATAATATCAAAATGAACCATTGGTGAAAAAGAGGAATATTTCAGAAAATATTTTTCGTAGTGAATAAAAAAACCAATTTTTTAACAAGTATTTAATTATAAAATTAATATAATTTAAATTCATAGACATGTTTTGAATATGACTAAATTATAAATAATTATTTTGTAGTTATTTTTAGTCTATTAAATTACTTATTTAGAAAAATTATGTTGTTGTAGTGTATGTTTGTTTTGGGTTTGAATATGGGATTTTCTATAAAAAAACTTAAAAACCATATTACATATAATTATTAATTAATTTATATAATATATAATTGGATAATTTTTAGATATAACTTATAAATTTTAATTTCATTTCATACATTGATTATTATGAGTGATATAGTCAAAATATAATCATATTTACCTTTATAAATACTCTTCTTTAAAACACTTTGTTCGATCGCATCTAGGAGTTTTTCATTAAAATGACTTTTCCAAATTTTCTAAATTTAATTTAGTGAAATGGATTCTATATTTATAATTATAATATTGTATATTCTTTTATATTTATAACATATGTGTTTTAAAAAAATGAATATTGAAAAAATTTAAAATTATTTAATGTTGTTTAGAAAAAAATGGATTATGTGGGCGACAAACTAAATATTTAAGGGTTAAAATGAACAAAAAATGTATAAAATTTATTTCATCTAAAAAATAAACCAATTTAAATTATGTTTTATTTAATGGTAAATTATTTGTTACATTTTTGTTGAACAAAATCCTGTATTGAAATCATTCTATTCATAAATAACCTGTGTTAAACTCTCTATAGTTATATAAAATAACCACATCTAAAACTCTATTCAAACCATAAAAATCCATTTTTTAAAAAATTACCTATAATAATAACTTATTTAAATCTCTAATTTTATCATATATGCCTTATTTTGTAATGCAATCAATTCATTGGGTTCCTTTAGTGAAAACGAAAAATACGTAACTTGAAAAAAATGCAACATTCTCCAATTGGTGTTTTTATTTTATTTCATCCTCCAACTCCATAATTTTTTTTAAAATAATTTGTATATAATTATATCAATATATTACATATAATATGAAGTTAGTTTTTTAATTTCACTACCTATAACCCTCTTTTATTCCATAAAATGGGTTACTAATTCATCATTCTTCTATAGGGAGGACTATCACATTATTAACAAATATTATTCATTTTTCCACTACCACCTATAAATAATTGGAATGATCATATATATAATATTTTTATATTATATTTAAATCATAATTATATATCTGAAATAATTATATCTTATATAACTTCTTCACTTTCTTTTTGTATGGGATACAATAATCCCTCTAGTTTGTATCCCGAACTACCGTCTCAAGAAGTGATGTGATTTATTTTTCACATTCAATTTACATTGAAGGTAGTAAGTGTAGTAAAAATGAATATATTTAATATAAATTTAATAATTGTTATATTAATGAAGTATTTTTTGACATAAATAATATTATTATATTTTCATCCTTACCTTTTTACTCACTGAAAAAGGAATAACTTTGTTTTTGTAAGTATGGACTACAACTATCAAGAAGCGAGGTGACTCTCTTTTAATCCCCACAACAAATAGATGACATAAAAAAATAGTCATATTTAAAGGAATAAGATTCTATATAATATATTCTTATAATTTAAGATAGATAAAATATTAATAAACTCATTTCCATGATGATTTTTCAATAATAAAGATGTTAATAATGCATACCTACGGAATACAGTCTATATGATCATAACATACATTATTTCTCAAAACCATATTTCATGATAATTTAAAATGTATAATTGACTTATAAATATGATAAATAATAAATTATCATTATCATGTAGTTGTTTATATAATGACCACTATGACCATAATAATTGTGTTAATGTCATTTTTGACACTTTGCCAAATATTGTCAAACCCCCAAATGTAAAATTAATTTATTATGTAATTTTATAAAAAATTATATAATTTAAATAATTGTAATATTATACTAGAAACATTTTCTCATGAAAGTAAGATATTAACATAATTTTATTATCTATGTTCATAAAAACCCATATGATAGGTCATATTTAATGTAATGGAATTCATTTCAATTTTCATTAATTTAGGAATATTTAGATTTTATGTACAATTATTATTTTAATGTGCCTATATAAATACCCAATAAAATTTTATATCCAATATATATATATATTATAAAGTTATTTAATGTTTATAGTTTTAATAAATGAGAGTTTGAATTCATGTGCTTCTCATGTTATAATGAACGTTCTATTAAATAATTCTATTTATGTTTTTATTTCAGTACATTTAATCACATAAAAATGTTTTAAAATTATTTTATGAATAATTATATATAGACATAAATTAATTAAAAATTATATTTTAATTCACATTTACATAATTTCATTCACTTCCAAATAAAATGTTTTATGTTGTTTCTACAAACCGGTATGAGAAATGACCAAAATAATTATTTATTTTTATATTTACAAAAAAACTATTTAAACAATCATTAATGGTATATGATTTCTAGAATCTAATTCATTAATTCATTAATTATATAACAAAAATTATTTTTCCTTATTTTTTTCTCATGTAAGAAATGTGTTTATAAAATGAAACTAAATTTTGATAATATAGAGTGTTTCATTGGAGATAAAAATTTTATTAAAAAAATTATGATGTAAAATTACAAGAATGGAATTTTTTCATGATACAATACATGAGTATTATAAAAGAGAAAAAGGTTCTCCAATATATAATTTGGTGATCCCATTATGTTTTATATTAATGGTTCACCCAGATAGTGCTAGGTGATCCTGTTATATGATAACCAATTTTTTCCCCCAATTGTGTTATACATTATTGGATATTGAATCATGTATTAATAGGAAAAGACGAGGGAGTAACGATTGTTTATATCCTATATATTTAATTGGGATCTAGTTACATTGGACACATGTTTAACATGTGTTATAAATATTCTTATATAATAAATCAAAATACTTTGTTAAATTCATTCTAGGTCATTTTAAAGTATTTGTTTTATAAAATATTTTTTTTCATGTAAAAATGTTTCATTTCAAATGATAAATGTTCCTTAATAATATATATGATTTTATATGAATTTTCATGTTATCACTTGACTAACTTTTTCCATTCATTAAATATAAATTATTGATCATTTAGTTATCAACCAATGTTTCTAAAATATTTTTCATTGGAATTAAATATGGGTAAGACAATGTAAGAGAAAATGTTTTAATTCATGATGTTTTTTTGATATTACATCCAGTTTGGTTCTAATTGTTTTTATAGTGAGAAAAATAAATCCAGAATGATGCTTTGTTATTTTACTATATTGTTTAGTAATTTTTAAATTATATAATAATTCTATAAAATAGTAAACAAGAAAATATCCGAAAATATATTGTAATTAAATCGTGATATAAATTTCATGATTTGGTATTTTTTAAGAATTTTTTTTTAAATTTTGATATCAGATGGTGGTTTATATAAATTTATATTTTGGTATAATGATAAAAGATTACCCATTAATGATAAATCAATATAGATATGTTGAAATGATATATCATTTATAGATTACCACATTGAATAATCAATAAAATCTCTATTTATAAATTTATTTAAATAGAGGAAATAGAATATCTGTAGAGGGATGGAACTAAGTGGAATTATCATTCTAAATAAAGATCAAGTAACAATTTAAATTTAAATAAAATAGTATTTTGATGTAATAAATATGTAGAGAATAGATAAAAATAATTGTGGTAAACATTCTAGGGAAGAACACGATCAACAATGATTGAACAGGTCAATAGTTTGTTATTTTATGCAACAATATCCCTCATTATTTAATGAATAACATTATCTCTTGATAGTTATAGGATGGATTATTTCTCTATAAAATGTATTTTATGACATGATATTATCTAAAAATAAAAAAATGTTACTCTTCTCATTTATCATTTTGATGGTAAATATGATTATTGATGGTCACTACTTAGGAATACCAGAGTGAAATATGATATTAATGACATTGCATGGAAAACATTTCAGCATTGTTTTATTGAAAAATATTTCAATAAGGATTTCTTACATTGGTTTCAAAATAAATTACTAGGAATAAACAATACCATTGGATATTTCCTAGAAATATATGAATAATGAATCAATCAATTTTCTAGGCATGTGGACGATTTTATTTAGGAAACAAAAAAAAATCAATGGATTTTAATCAAGCTAAAATAGAAATTTACTAAAAAAATTAGTGGACCATGAATATAAAATGAAAGAAAAATTGGATTGTTGTGTTGATATTGTTGAGATGTTTATTTTATGAAATTTATATTCCATGACATAACAACAGTAAAAAAAGAACTTTTTTCTTATGAAATATTGAAACAACCTATTTATATATTTTGATGTAATCCATTATAATGTTTCTTGTGTATACAACTAAATTTCAAATTATAATTGAAAGGATCGTGAAGGTGTTTTATGATTGTCTAGTTCAGTCACAAGGACCATGACAGTAATGAATCATGTCATAAACAAATATATCATCGGGTAAAAAATTTCTATATAATAATGATATTTTTAGTTATAATCTGGTATTTCATTAGGTTATAATGAGTTCAGATATAGTTTCACTATAAAGAAATGACAATTATTTAAATAAAAATGTGTACTAAAGTGATTTTTCTACCACTACTATTGATGATACGCCATCAAATTATGGGATGAAAAATATTTGAATTGTGTAATTAAATTATTCCAATACACTATTTGATTCTATATCTTCAAATTCATTCATCTTTGATAAATTTCCAAGAAAACATGGAATATGAAAATATGAAACTAATAAAGATATTTTGATGAATACTATAATTGAAAATATTAAAGAGACTATGATTCAATTGAATCATCCTACTATTATTAATGGAATTTTCTTTCCTATGAATCATGAAAAACTATCCATAAGAGACTGATATATTTTTATTATAGAATAGAATTCAGTTTATCATGCTACCATAGATTAATGGGAAGAATTTAATATTCAATGATTTCATTTAT
This sequence comes from Viscum album, assembly GCA_963277665.1. Taxonomy (NCBI): domain Eukaryota; kingdom Viridiplantae; phylum Streptophyta; class Magnoliopsida; order Santalales; family Viscaceae; genus Viscum; species Viscum album. The sequence goes on along the minus strand of OY728126.1, from coordinate 706,623,118 downwards.
TTGATAACATAATAAGATGCTAATAGATTTATTTTATATATAATCAAAAGATACCTATACCACATTATTAATAAGAAAAACAATTTAAATTAGATATTTTCATGTAGTAATTGAATACATGGATGTACTTTCTCATTATTTTCCTTGTGTTAGACCAAAATGAGAAGCTTTGTTTATGGTTGAAATCATATATGATTATAATCACATTTATAAATACTTATATATAATTGATCAATTAGAACTATTATATTTACAAAATCAATTGCATTAGTTATTATATAATATTTTAATCCAACTAACCCCATCACTATGTAGTGAATTTTTATTACTTGTCAAAAATAATGATGGATCAATGAGGGATTCCATTGATTTTTGATTATTGAATAACATCAGTGTTACGAAAAATATCATTTGCCTCATATTGATTATTTTTGAGATTTGATCTAGGAAGAGAGGTTTTTTATAGTTTTCCTGGGGTCATGTTACCATTAATATAAATTTAATGAATTAGATATTCATTGTACTATATATTTTTACAAGATATACGAACAACGAGTTTCTAGTTATCACACTTTAGTTTTCTAAATCACTATAACTATATTTAGAACATCCAAATTGAATTGTTTTTCATGAGTTCATTAACATTTTTTCTGTTGGGTTTATTTATGAATCATTTGTGTATTCTAAACTTAAATGGAACATGAATGCCATGTAATAATTTTTTTCAAAACATTGAATGAAAATAATCTATACGATAAATTTAATATATGTCAAAATTTATGGAACACATTTTATTCAATGGGAATATTATTTTTAAAAATGGAATAAATTTTGACCCTAGTAAAAATGTTTTTGAATAATTTACAAGACCCATAAATAAAAAAATATACATTGTTCTCTCATATTAGATGGTTAATTCATGTGGTTTTTTGAAAAAATTATAATTTTTCTATACAAATGAATATTATAACAATAAAATGAGTTAAATTTAACAGGAAAAAATAATAATATGCTTGTTATTATGAAAATAAAATTTGAGGGTCAAATCTTCTAGATTTACCCTACCATAAAAAAATATTGATTATGTTTTATATTCATATGATTCATTTAAAGGAAATTTTTTTCAAGTACATAATAATCAAGTTATTGTGTTTTATTCACACAAGTTAAAACCTCCTTATTAGAACTACCATATATGATTGGAAATATACTTTTGTTATTTTATATTAATTAATTTGGTGTCATCATTTGTAGTGAGTAAAGTGTTAAATGTATTCTATTCAAACATTTTTAATTTAGATATTTAGTTAAAGATAATTTCCACAGAGATAGAAAATATAGACAGAACTAATTATAAATTTTGATGGAACAGTTCTTTATCATCATTGAATAGAAATAACATGATAGATTCTTTTACTTAAAAATATAAAAAATGAATAATGTTACATTTGGAAAATATAGATTTGGAAAATATACATTTGGTTAATGAATAATAAATTTTGACATTAAATTTGTGGATGTAGAAAAAACCTCTATTTTGTTTTTTGGATTGAATGAATTTTTTTTCAAAACTAAATAAGAAATATCATTTAAGGATATGTCTTCTTATAAATTACAATAATAAATTATAATGGATTAGTTTTATGATTTTATTATAGATACATTATAATTTTTATTATTAGGAAATATATTATTTGTGACTTGTAATTTCTATTTTATTATAGTATTGTTAATTGTGGCTCATATTTCTTCATTTTCTCAATAAAAATGAAGACATAATATATACATAGACCTTTAGTTGTATAATACAGTTGATGGATAGACAAGACACACTAAGGAATTCAACGAGAATTATTTTACATTGCAGTAAAATATAGTAAAATGATAGTTATTTAATTTAATGATTCATTCATTTCTAGTGTTGTATTAGAATTGGTTAAATAGATTTATCACTTTTGATTTTATGATTTCCAATTAATTCTCAAGTAAATAATGTTATTTTCAATAATTTCTATCAATTAAATTAATATTCATATTTCATACCCATTTTAGATATATTGTATTTAGAAAACATTTATAGACGATATTTATATGACATAGTTCAGTTATATGAAGTTCCTCTCTCCATTTCATCAGTCCTTTGTCTAATGTTTGCATTCAGTTTTAAAAAAAAATTAAATTTGTTGGGTATTTAATTAAATTCCAGTAAAACACTATATACACAGTTAGAATGAATGATTTATAAAAAGATTCATACAATGTATGATATGATTTTTTTTCATGAATTTCAAGGTAAGATGGGATGAACATATTTTGTTTTATTTATTTCCTATAAAATATTTCTCATTCATATATACAGATGGAACCATCAGATGAATTATTTGGAATATAGTGTGTAACCCTATTTTTTTGGATGATAAAGGTGTAACTAAGTATATAGGAAAAAATTTGTATTTTAAAAGGCATATATTATGTTCTTTTAGAAAAATTATGAGGATGAAATATATTATGATGGAATATTTTGGGGAAAACTGGTGAAATGATTTTACTTTTAAGGTTGCATATCATGAAATTATCAAATTTTATCCTTCAAAAAGTGTCATATGTCTTGTAAGAATGGGAATACAACTCCGTGGTTCATTAGAGAGTATAAAATTATTTATAATTTTGGATTAATTAACTTTTATGTGGAATCAATTTCGAGTTTATCTCATTTAAAAAATATATTTCATCAGTCAATGTTAATGACATATGTGTTGGATTCATTTTATTTTTTGATCCCAAAAGTTGTTTAGTTGGAAGAGATTAATTGTAAACTATAATTTCTATTTTGGATTCTAAAAAATAGGGAAAATATGTTTTTCAATATATGAATTCATCATGTTGTAGTATAATAGAAAACCACATTCTTGAAGAGGCATCATGTGAATTTTAAAATATTTGGAGGGAAGGATATCCTAGCATGTTTAAAAGGGAATCAAATTGTGAGGACAAAATTTAAAATATGGGGCATTATTTTATAAGACTCGGTAATTAGATTATAAATTATATTCATATTTATTAATATTAAAATTATTTTTATATTAGTTATAACAAATTTATTTTTTATATCAAAATGGAATTAATGTTAGCTAAACTCTATTCGTATAAGGTTTTATTGAAACATATATATTATAGATTTTAGAAATTTAATTTGAAAATATTAATTTAATTTTTCATAATTTAATATAGATATTTAAATATACATAAATGTCAATGTTTTTAGAAAATAATTTATCTATATAAAATAATGAAAAACATTGATTCTTGTATCAAAGACCATTAATTTTAAATAGGTTTAATGTTTTAAAATACCTAATATGTTTTGAATATGAATTAAAATGAAATAGTTTTTATCTAAATATATATTTTTCTAAAAAGAAATTCCACATCATTATTTTTAATTTTTATCTTATTTTATGTGATTAAAAAGTTATTTTTGTAAAAAAAAATTAACTGCATAATGTGTCACGTTTTTAATTAATTTAAATAATCCATATAAGAGAATATTTTAAATACAATATATAAATAATATATAAATATATATTAATTTAGATTCATGAAATCATTATTATTAGTCAAATATTTAATAAACAATCATCTTCAACGAAAAAAATACCCTCCCTAAAACCCATCTTTTTAATCATGCCTCATGATTTTATTTTATATTATTTTATTCCACTTATTAGATTTTTTTTAAAATATATTCCATACTTAGAAATAGAAAAAATTTATATATTATAAAAAGGTTTACATAATTTATAACCAAACATAATATTGAAAACAAAATATATTAAACTTCATTGTTGATGTAAAATTGCATTTATAGGTATAAGACTAAATTGATAAGAAGAAAAATGACAAAAAACGTTTCTAAAATTATTTTATTGAAATATTTTGACCTTATTAAATTTTATTATTGATACTTTCCAATTATTGGGGAATATTTTCATGAAAAAAATGTCAATGGAATCCATTCATTTCCTGACAAAAGTTTTATCAACTCAAATAACTTAAAAAGGAGACCCCTCTCCTCCAATCATTAGAAAAAAATAAATTAGTTCAAATAATAAATACAAGTATAAATTCATTACATTACTCATCTAAAATTGTAATACTTATTTTTTAAAATGCATCCAAATAAATGCTTTGATAAAAAAACATGTTACCCGAATAATATGTAACATTCTCTAATGATCGGTTTTAATTTATTTTAAACACCACCCCATTCAAATCATATTAACCTCTATTTATTTAATAAAATTAGTATCTATAATATAAATATATAAAATTATTTTCAATACATAACCAAAACCCTTATCATATTCTACCAAATGACATAAAAAATAATCATTCATGTTTACGGTGGATTGTCACCTCATGAACAGATGTCATTCATTTTACCATCACAAAAACTCATAGTTGGGTATGATAATGGATATAAAGAGTATATATATATTTGAAATTTAGAAAATAATTATACTAAATTATTCATTATACCATATATATACATTTTTTTCATTTTATAGGAGAAATGATAATGTCATAGTTGTGTACAGTTGACTACCACCTCATGAATTGATGTGCATCTTTTTGCAGTATAAATTTATATAGAATAAAATTACTGTAAATATAAAAAACTAATATCAATTGAATAATTGATATACTAATCACTGATTTGTCATTATAAAAATTTATCTTATCATTTTACTATTATCTATTCACTCACTGAAAATCTCATAAATTCATTTGTGTACGTGTGCACAACCACCTTCACAATGTTATGTGCGTATCATTTCATAACCAAACAAATGTATAATATATAAGTATATTTAAATAAATAATATGGTGTATATGATATTATTATCATTATGTAATATTTAAATATTATTAACCTTATTTCCATAATGATTTTTTAATAATGGAAATTTTATTCATGAAAACGTACAAGAAAACATCTCCAGGATCATAAGGTATATCTTTTATCAAAACAATAATTCATAATCATTATTTAATGTATAATTTATTTATATAATTGATAAAATTCTCATTATTATTATTCTATATATTTTTATATAGCAACATCCTTGAATATTTTTAACCTATAAAAGTAAATTTTGACCCATAAACCTTAAATTATAAAAACCTATCAAATAAACATAATTGATCATGTAATTTCATATTACATAATACTATGTTTAACAAATTTAACAATAAAAGTTAATAATGTTCTCATGAGTTTAAATAATTTACATGAATTTATTTCATATTAATATAAAGACTCAAGTGATAATATATACTTAGTGAAAGGGAATTCATCTACATTTCATTTCATGGATGCATATTTTGATGTTATTATCCTTCATTATTTTACACTGTGTATATATATTGTCATTGAATTGTTATATCATGAATTTTTATATTTTAAAGAAATTAAACAAATTTACTCAAAATGTTTCATCATACGTATGATTCATGTGCTTCCTTAATGATAAATGGAAATTCCTTTTAAAAATATACTTTTAATATTATTTTTTCCAACTAAATTCTTACATGATTATATTTTCTTAAATAATGTTATGAATGTTTTTATTTGTACATAAATGATTTATAATGTAATTTTTCTTATCAATTTTACTTTAATTAAAATGTTTTCAATAGGAATAATTTTTTGTATTTGAAATAGATTTCTTTAGAAAATGATTAAAGGAATGTTCTATTATAACATATTCATTGAAAACTTATTTGAAACCATAATGAATGTTATTATATTAATATATTCCTTTGAAAAAATTACATTATTCTAATAATATAATCAATCATAAATAATTTGTTAATTTCTATGTAGAAAATTTATTTTTAAAAAAGAATTCTATTTTGATATGGAAAATTGAGTTTCTTATGAGTTAAGATTAATTTAAAAATATTTTTTTATAGAAATATAAAACCATGAAAAGATTTATATATGATATGATAATTGAAAAATATACAAGACATAAAAAATTGGTTATAATTAACTGTGTGATCAATTAAATATTTTTATATGGGTTCACATATATTGGGCAGAGTGAACATATTATAACAAAAATGATGAATTTGGCCATAATGATTTCTAATTCAAAGGGTAATGATTCTTTCCATAGAAAAAATTAAAGAGGAAGTAACCCATTATATTATAAGATTTATTTTTCTAGTATCTAGTTCTTATAAAGTTATGTCAAAATGGGTTATAAACGTGATACCCTAATTTATTGAAAATTGTTTTTAATTGATTCATATAGAGTTTTATATGATTTCATTGAGATAAAAGTGTGTTTATTTTTCATGTAAAAATTAATTATTTCCAAGGATCAATAAACATTGAATATAAAGACAATCATTTCATGAGTTCTCATTTTTTAAAATTCATAATAATTTTTTAAATTATTATGTCTCTTACATATTTTTTGTGGTCATCCAATGTTTTTAAAATGTTTTCAACACTATTAAATGAATACATAGGGAAAGGGGGAGGTAATGTATAATTACTTGAATATTAATTTATGAAAGAAAATATAGTTTTTTATTAATTTTTATTATTTTTGAAGAAATATTTATTAATAATAATTTATTACATTTTAATACAAGGTTTGTTTCTGAATGAGTAATTAAATAATTATAAAAAACAAAAAACCTGAAATGATCTTCAAATATAAGAGAAAAATTTAGTGATTTCCCAAAAAATTATTATGTGATAATAATTTCCATTCCATTATATTGATGATAAATTTATAAATATATTTATTTTTTTAGATGGGCTTATGTAATGCATGATTATTTCTGTTATCAAATTTTGTAAAAAAATTAATTTTATTGTAATTATATGGTATTAGGTTGGAAGAAGATTTACTTTGTCATAGTAAATATGGTTTTTATCATATCTCACTTATCATGGATGATATATAGTCTTTAATTATGAATTTTTATATCTATATGTAATTATATATAATGATTTGGACACAGTAGTTCTGTTCTAATGGATTATAATGGGATATAACCGTTTTATATTTCTGATAATTTATTTTTAATGTATTTTGTGTATATAACATTAATAAAATGAATGTGTTGTAATTTTTATTTTGAAACCTTGATTTTGGATTGTTTATCTTAATCTTTTTCATCCATGTTTGGTAAAATTAGATAATATAATAAATTCCTTTAATGTGGGATTAGTTTATTAAATGGGGTTAACTAAAATTATAATTGATAAATATTATGCCTATAAAAGAAGGGGCTGGTATGAAACAGAATTAATATTTTCTAGGGAAGATTTTAGTAATCATTGAATATGTAAGAACAATTATGAAATACTTGATATTGGTATAATCTACTGGTTTCTATTGTCAAAAGTGAATGGGTAATATAATAATATGGACTGTTATTTGAGAGAAGGTCAATTACGATTAATGTGGACACATGTTACAAATAATTAGATCCATAAAAACACAAACACATATAGAAAGTATATAATAAATAACTATAATTATAGATAATTTAAAAAATTGATTATTAAATTCGATTTCATCACTTATATAAGTATATTAATCCTACAAAATCAATAATAGAATTACAAGATGCTTTTTTTTTGTAATTAAAATTCTGAATTCTTGTTTTAAAATGTTTGTTATGTGTAATAAACTGTATACTACATGTTCATTTGAAAATACTAATGTGATAGTTTATTGATAGGAAGGTCTACCTAATTGGGAGGGATTGATAAATAGAGGTTTTATTTATGGTATATTTATACGGTATGAAATTATTAATTGAATCTTAATGGGATAGAATAGGGAATATAGTGGATTTTTCCTCTAATGAAAAATTTGGGGGATAAGGGACACCATTTTAACATATATAAGGATGTATGGGTGGTATTTAATTATTATATAGGTACTAAATAATAAATATCGTTGATCATAATGAAAAATTCCCAATATATTGATACAATGGTTATTTTCAACACCCTGATATCATATAACAGAGTAAGAATTCATGTCAGTTAGAATTTTTGTGATTTGTTGGTAATGAAATAGAATAGTTTCCCATTAATATTTTTAAAATATATGTTATATGGGTATAGAAAGATTATTATATGATCAATACTATGTAGTAGAGAACACATTAAATAACACGTTGTATGACACATGTATTACGTTGATTATGAATGATGTCTAGAGGGAAGTTCATAGTGACATGGGGTAGGGTTTGATTGAATTATTGAGATATCTTCTATAATATAATTATTTTAGTGTATTATATTTTAGATAATAAAATAAATTATTTATTCAATTATCAAATATAGATTATTTAGTGTATATTTGGAAGTTGAAAATTCATATCATCTGAACTATATTACATGTACTATTAAAAATGGACAACACAATTCTATAATGATTTTGATAAAACATCAAGATGAATTAAACGATGATATTTTACAAAAAAATGAATACCCATAAAAAATAAATTCCAAAACACTCATTATACACTCAAAATTGCCATTAAAATCATAAAAATTGTCAAATGGAAGACAGTGAAGGATACTTCATAATTAATTTCGTCTAATATTTTCATAATCCTTGAGAATTAATAAAATTTTTAGAAGTATACGGAATAAATAGTAGTATAAATTATCATAAAAATATATGATATTAATATATTTTTGAAAATATACCACACCAAATAAAAATGTCCAAAATAGTAATTTAGATCAGCTATCTACAAACAACTACTTCCACTTCTATCAAATAATTGATAAAACTATTTCTTCTGGATATTATTTATTTAAGGATCCACAAAAATTGTTATTTTAAATAGCCACAAATAATGGTCTATCTATTTATCAGTGAATGAATCAATAAACATATAGAGTTTATATTTTGTAAATATCATATATATAAAAATTTATTAATATGATTATCTATTATTTAATTCCATTAATTCTCTATGACATCAACTCTAACATTGGTTACTAATTGGGGAATTTATCTTACACCTTTGATAATTCATTATTTTTAAAAACAAACAATCACTACTCCTATAACTAATAAATCTATATATTGGAAGAAAAAGTTATATTATATCTTCGAAATGTAACATTTTAATGAAGTTATTAATTTTTTAAAACATTAGTACTCAATTAAAACATTCATCCCTTGTCAACCCTCAAAATAACATACATAATTATCTTTTTATGGCTTCATCATAATTACTTATAGGACATAATTACAAACACCTAAATCCTGATTCTTAATTAATGTAATTTTTTCCTTTTAATGCTTCCAGGTTCTGATGACGAACATGTTATCCATTCCCCACAACATAATGGAAAAAACTTATAAATAAATGAGATATAGTTTTAATACCTATTTTTGTTTATTTCAAGTTCCATTTTCCAATTAATTGTTCCAATAATACATTATCACCAATATTCCATATTATGACAGAACATATGTAAATATACAATATTTATATAATTTATAAAAAAATACTTTAATACAATAAGTCGATATTATAATTTAGTTTTATTGTTTTTGGAGAATGAAGACCAATTGTTATCTAATGAAAATAATTTCTTTTTCAACTATTGTATATTTTCCCCCACTATATCATCAACTACTTATTTTCATTTGATTATTTATCTTCTCCATCAAATTCTTCAGTCATGATACTCTTCTCATCAATAATATATATAATTTTCCATTATATCCTGAGGATATGAGAACATAAAGAATGGGTGATATCGTATGATAAATAAATTTATAAATAATTTATAGAAAATAAATCTCATGTGGGAGAATTAGATGGTAACATATTTATAACCATGATACATAAGTGAGTCATACCAAATAATTAAGAGATCATTTATACCACCTAAGGAATTTGATAATAAAGGATGATTTTATTCAATTTTCCACATAACATAGATGGAAAAAATTCATATTCATGTTTGAATGAATAAAATAATAAAGACTTATCATTTAATTATAATTTTATGTTACAAAATATCATTAAAAATATGAATATACTTGGAATTTAATAAAAAAATTACAATAGTTGAACAGTCATAATCATATCTACTGATAATTTTTTAGAAATAATAGGAAGTTATACCCTTTGATATTTGACTATAATAAAATAAGGATCATTCATTATTTTGTAATAATATTGAATAATGACCACAATATATTATATGGTGAGATTAAAAAATTCACATATACATTGGAGGGATATATAAAAAATCACCAATGAGTAGCAATATATTAGTGTCCCACAAATGATCAATCATAAATATCTCATAATGTAACGTCCCGAGTCTGGAGCCCCTCCACTGGTGCCCCGTACCCAGTTCACCACATGACCTCAAGCGCATTTCCCCGAATTCCAGAGGCTGCCGACTAGCTGCGAGGGCCTTGGTGTGTCATTGAGCAAACTATGCCCTCATTCGATAAGGTATACAAGGTAAGAAAACATCAATAAACATCAGAAGCAGTAAACAACATACATAACAACAGAAACCAAAAATCCGAATAAATGTAGATATACAACTTTAATGAAAATGATGCAGCAGGTACAAGTATCTAAGGAAAAAAAAACACAACAACGTGCTGAAATACAACTAAAACCAAGTGAAAAAGAAAAACAAAGTAATATCCTCAGCATCGCGAGCCACGGCTCGATCCCACGCTCCCTAGCTCCTGATGCAGTCAAGATCCTAAAGTAGAAGGGAACTTACCCTTATCTATACATGCAGCAACATAGTCTGCTTGGGCCTAAAAGAATAGCCCAAACAGGGTGTGATATACAATCCCAGATGGAAATCACACAATGATTTGTGCCTAACAGTCAATGAATACATGGTAGTAATAGAATAAGAAGCAGTAAAAAGAAAAGCACAAGCAGCTACAATCCACATTTCTAACAAGTAAAGCACCCAAGTAAGCGGTCAGCAACAAGAAGAAAACAGGTAACCCTCTGGGTATCTCTCACAGTCTAACCCCTATGGGTCAACCTCTAAGTACTAGCAACTCTCTGGGAGGCACACAAAGTCTCACCCCTCTGGTCTCGCTACGTAATTAAGCAGACTCTTTGGGGAAGCACTCACCGTCAGTTCCCCCAATAGTCTCGTATTGTTCTAACGACTCTCTGGGGAAGCACTCAACGTCAATTACCCCTATATCCCACGTTGTAATTTAAAGACACTCTGGAGAAGCCCTTTCGTCAATTCTCCCCTTGGTCTCGCATCGTAATTAAAAGACACTCTGGACAAGCCCTTCCGTCAATTCTCTCATTGGTCTACAACTCTAGGTTCTCACAGTCCAGATTAGAACTAAACAAGCTCAGCGTGCGTATATCATCCAAGTAAACCTCAAGAACTACTTGGATATCAACTAATGCTCAACAACAAAACAAGGTATCAGTCGCACTGTCCTACAACTAAGCATGGCAACTGGAAAAACGCCAAACAAGCAAAAAAAAAGCATGGAAAAGCAATCTGAGCATGAAAAAATTACTCTAATCAAAAGAAATAACATCTACTAAAGAAATCAAGCAAATCATGCATGTAACAAGGGAAAAACACGAAACACACAATACCCCGTTCAACGGTATTGATGGAAATTTCACAAGTATTCGTCAACATTATACGGAATGTCACAAACCACCTACCTCGATCCTAGGAGATCGATATTCGTGAACCTCGATGACATATTCCTCTTAAAAGAATTTAGATCTGAGAAAACGCACAAAAAGATCATCACATGATAACATGGAAATGAGGAGGAATTAAGAATCAAGACTCAAGCAGAAGGAAGAACTCACCGCTGTGATTCCAACGCAACTGATCCTGCTCGAATAAGAGAACAGATGGCGAGGGGGGAGTTCATTGAAGTTCCGGCTGTACGGTCACTCTCGGATGGACAAAACCTGAAGAAGAAGATGATTTTGGGGGTTAGGCGCGACCCTAGTTCATTTAATGAAAAAAATAAAGTACAAGTCTTGTATTTCTTGAGTACATGGCATGTAATTCAATGTTTTCCGTACTCCGAATTAACAAGCCTCCACCTCAGCCTTACACACCATGTGTGTGTCCTGGACACGGCCATCACATGGCTTCGAGATGGAACAGAGTACACGACATGTACTCATAAAGTACATGGCGTGTACTTCTGAAATTTCCAGAAAATTTATTTTCCTTAAAATCTCCATAAAAAAGGGAAAACATACCTGAATGATGATCTGGGTTCTTACAAACTTCCCCCCTAAATGAAATTCGTCCCCGAATTTCCCTAACGAGTCAGAGAAGAAGATACCCCCAACAGCTCCAGCCATTCTGATCGTACATCGGCCTCCATCTCCCAGGTCTCGTCCTATACTCGCCCGTGTTGCCATAACACTCGTACCAGAGGAACAGACTGCCCGTGGGGAACCTTCGTATTGCGATCAATAATCTGGATAGGATTCTCCTCAAACTATGCATCCGCTTCAAGCTCGACTTCCTCAGGCTGAAAGATGTGAGACAGTTATGAAAAGTAGCATCAGAGCTAAGAGATGTGGAAGACATCGTTCATGGCCCGATACCTCTGAGGTAGCTGCAACCGATAGGTGACCGACCCAACTCTCTCCAAGACCTCAAACGGCCCGACATACCGTGGTAAAAGCTTACCCTGTCTCCGAATCCTTTTGTGTCCCAACCTAGGTGAAACACATAGAAAAACCTAATCACTGACCTCAAACTCCAGAGGTCATATCTGCTGATCAGCATAAGACTTCTTCCGAGACTGTGTTGTAGCCATCCTATTCCAAATCAGCTCTATCTTCTCTGAAGTCTCCTGTACAAGACGAGGTCCCAGCAAATATACATTTCCTGCATCCAGCTAGCATAAGGGTGATCAGCATCACCTACCGTACAAAGCCTCGTATGGTGGCATCTGAATGGTCTCCTGGAAAATTTTGTTATAGGAGAACTTTACCAGAGGAATATGCATCTCCCAATAACCGCCAAAGTCAAGGATGAAAGCTCGGAGCATTTCCTCCAGCCCCTGGATCGTGCGCTCAAACTAGCCATCAATCTGGGGATGGTAAGCTGTACTCAGAAGTACCTGTGTACGCAAGGCCTTATGAAGTCCCTTCCATAATCGAGAGATAAAGAACGTATCTCTTTCTAAAACAATAGATCATGGAACTCCACGAAGACGAACGATCTCTCTGATGTAAAGTAATCTCTGATCATTGACACTGAAGGTCTCCTTGATAGGCAAGAAGTGACCAACCTTCGTAAGTCTTTCAACGACAACCCAAACAACATCGTTCCCTCGAGGCGATCTCGGCAACCCGGTTACGAAGTCCATCGCCACATCATTCCACTTCCACTCTGAAATGGGTAACTATTGTAAAAGGCCTACTAGACACTGATGCTCTGCTTTCACCTGCTGAAAAGTAGAACATCTAATGACAAAACTAGAAACATCCTTCTTCATACCTAGCCACCAGTATTGGCGATGAAGGACTTGATACATCTTGGTGACACCGGGGTGAACTGCCCAAACTGAGGAATTGAAATCCCGCATTAGCTCCTCGCGTATGTCTGTTGGAACCCATACGCATCATGGGAAATGAAAGATCTCATCCTCACCCACTGTCCATCCAGGAAGAGGGTCCTCTCCTGACACACTCTCCTGCAGGACTAAGCCTTCCGAGTCTGATAGCTGCCTCATCCGTACTCAATCAAGTAGCGTGGACGTAACAACTACAGAAGATAGAAAGGTCTGTCCCCGTCTGTCATGCACCTCCAGATGCATCTCAGAGAATAGATCCATCAGCTGCCACTCAATATTGGCCTCCTGAACTGCCTAAATCTGAGTTCTCCTGCTCAACGCATCTGCCACAACATTGCCCTTTCCCGCCGTATAGGCATGCTCGAAGTCAAAAGACTGTAGATACTCAACCCACCTGCACTGCCTCAGATTCAGATCACGTTGAGTGAAGATATACTTGAGACTTTTGTGGTCAGTAAAGACCACAAAGTGCTCTCCTAGAAGATAGTGTCTCCAACAACGCAAGACATGAACAACAGCTGCCAACTCCAGATCGTGCGTAGGGATGTTCCTCTCATGTGGCCTCAACTGCCGAGACCTGTACGCAACGACTCCATCTCCCTACATAAGCACAGATCCCAGCCTGATACCCGAAGCATCACAGTAAATATAGTAGCTCTTGCCTGGCTCTGGAAAGAGTAGTATCGGTGCTAACGTCAACCACCCTTTCAGCTCCTGAAAGGCTAACTCCCAAGAACTTGACCATAAGAACATCGCCCCCTTCTTGGTCAGACCAGTCAACGGTGCTGCTAGACGAGAAAAGTCCCGAATGAAGCATTTGTAGTATCCAGCCATCCCTAGGAAGCTCCGTACCTCAAAAACGTTCTTCAGCTGATCCTAGGAAACTACAACTCTCTCTTTATTTGGGCCCACAGATACACTTAGCTCTGAGATGACATGACCCAAGAAGTGGATTTTATCCATCAGGAAGTGGAACTTCGAGTGTTTAGCATAAAGTCGATTCTCTCTCAGTGTATTCAGAACGATCTCAAGATGTGTGGCATGGTCATTTCAAGTGTGAGAGTACACCAAGATATCTTCTACGAAGACCACGACAAATGAATCCAAGTAAGGATGGAACACTCGGTTCATCAACGCAATGAAAACTGCAGGTGCATTCGTGAGTCCAAAAGACATTACTGTATACTCGTAAAGACCATACCTACTCCTGAAGGCTGTCAGAGGTATATCTGATGGTCTAATGCGCAAATGATGATAAAAAGACCTCAAGTCGATCTTCGAGAACACCCAAGCTCCTCGAAGCAGATCGAAAAGGTCATCAATCCTTGGAAAAGGATATCTCTTCTTGACCGTCAACTAGTTTAGTTTCTGGAAATCCACACAAAGCCGAAGGGTACCGTCTGCCTTCATCGCAAACAGAACAGGCGAACCCCTAGGGGAAGTGCTGGGTCGGATGAAACCCTTAGCATATAGATCCTCCAACTACTTCTTGAGCTCCTGCAACTCAGGTATGGCCATTTTATAGGGAGGAATGGACACAGGTGTCGCTCATGGAACGAGCTCAATAGAGAAGTCTACCTCACACTCGAGAGGAAAACCCGAAAATTCCTCTGGAAAGACATCCCTGAAGCGATCCACCACTGGCGGAAAGTCCAACTATGGAGTCCCCTGATCATCTAGATAAAGACTAGTAATATGGGCTATCACACCTCCTAGCCCAAGATTCACGAGTCCCGCCCGACTCGCCCGAACATCCCATTCGCCTCTAGGAAGGAAAGATTAACCTTTTGGTGAAATGAAAATGACTCTATGAAGATAACGGTCAATGAATTCCTATAAGGGAATCAACCAGTCCATTCCGAGAATGACATCATAGCCTGTCATGTCTAAGACATAGAGATCCCATAAGAAGTGACACACTACAACCTCGAGAGGGCACTCTCTACACTGACGTACACTAGATGTCCTCGTTCTCAAAGGTGTGTCTAGTGTCAATGAGTCGGCAGAAGAAAAGATGCAGAGTCCAAGGCTATCCACAACAGCAACAGAGATAAAGCTATGCGTAGCACCAGTATCGAAAAGGGATGAAGATAAAACTGTGGCTACTAAAATCGTACCTCGAACAGTAGAAGGGATGGGATCTTGCTCATGATAAGTCTAAACCACAGTGAAAGACTGGCCTGCACTATGGCCCTACGCCCCTAACTAACCACTATGAGCTGATCCTTTCTGATGGTGGTGAGGAACAGGTGGTTGACCACCACGGCCTCGACCTCCACCTTGGCCTGAATGACCGGAAGAACTCCAGTTTCCCGACTGGTGAGAAACTGGTGGGGCATCTCCTAAACGAGGAGTCATGGTAGAACCCCGGTCACCTACTGCTGGTGAGAAAACCTGGCAGAAATGCTGAAGGTGACCCATCTTGCCGCAAGATCGACATTCCACGGGGTCTCTCTGGCACTACGGCCTTGTGTGCCCTGTCCTGCCACACTAGTAGCACGTCACCTGGCTATCTGATGATGCGTCTCGCTTCCTTGAATCACTACAAGTTTGCTCCCTACGATGCTTCTTGCTGTCATATGGAGGAAATCTAGCTCTGAAAGCAGAACCGCCCTAACTCGCAGCTCCAGAGTCTCCCAGATTGCGCTCCGCAGTTAGTGCCTGGTTAAAGATGGATGTAATGGAAGACAACTGGAAGATGTTCACCTGCAAGCGGATTTCCCGCCTAAGTCCATCTTCAAACTTCCTCGCCAAGAACACCCCACTCCCATCCCGAAGGGGTGTAAAAAATTATAGCTCAGTGAAACTAGAGGAATACTGCATGACAGATAGAGTACCCTGATCTAAGCTCATGAACTCCCGGGCTCGATCGACCCTCAGGGTCTCCGTGTAGAAGTAGTCGTAGAACACGCACTGAAACTCCTCCCAAACCATAGCCTGCTGACGACCCGCCTGTGAGATCACGTCCCACCACCTCTTGGTGGAGTCTCGGAGCATGCAGGTGGCGAGCTTGACCTGCCTCTCTGGAGGCGTCTCCAGATTCTCGAAGATAGTCAACATGGATTCCAGCAATGACTCTGCAGCCTGAGGTCCTCCCTCCCCTGAGAACGTGGGAGGATGCTGCTGCTGAAAGACCCGTGTCAAGTCTTCCATAGACGAGGAAGGAGGCTGTTCTCCCTGGAAGGCCTGCATCATCCTCATGAAACCTTCCCTGAACTGCGCATCCGCGCTCGTGACTGGTACAATTACCGGTGCCAATGCTGGCTCGGCTGGGGGATCGACAGGAAGTCCCTGATCAGCCCTGTCTGGCGTCTGATCACTGCCTGACGACAGACATATGACCGGAGGTCATCTCGGAGGCATAGCTCTGAAAGATCAAAAGCACACCTTAGATCAGGAAAACAAGGACAATGAGCACAAGAGTACAAAACGGGAACATGGGAAGAAAACCACACAAGATTGCAAAAAATGACTA
The DNA here is from genome assembly GCA_963277665.1 of Viscum album. NCBI lineage: Eukaryota > Viridiplantae > Streptophyta > Magnoliopsida > Santalales > Viscaceae > Viscum > Viscum album. The sequence goes on along the minus strand of OY728126.1, from coordinate 706,606,012 downwards.
CACTCCTTGTATAAAAACTACACGGCATTTCTACTAAAACCACTGACATGGGCGTGTAATCTCACCCTACAAGTCCTGTACACTTCAAACTACATGGCATATTGACCCCCACACACAGCGTGTACTTGAGAAATATTCCCCTGCCCGAGTCTCCTTACACGGCTATCCCACATGGTCCGACTCAACCTGAGACTACACGGCGTGTTCGAAACAAACAAATCATGCACTAGACAAGGCTTCGATGGTCCGTGTTATTGAGTACATGGCCGTCTACATGGCTGGACCTTACACGGTGTGCTCCGAACAAGCACGATGTGAATAGACAAAGGTGACACCGTCCGATATTATTCGTGACATGGACAGGTACATAGACAAGAATACACAGCGTGTCCCGAACAAACACGGCATGCGAAAAGAAGGTAACGCCAGCCCGTGTTGTTTGTGACACAGCCGGGTACCTGGACAAGACTACACGACGTGTTCCGAACAAACATGGTATGAGAAAAGAAGGCAACGTCGGCCCGTGTTGTTCGTGACCCGGCTGGGTACCTGGACAAGTCTACACAACGTGTTTTATATGGACACGACGTGTTCTACCCAAGCTTCCCCAGCCCGTGTTGTGTAGTGACACGGCCGGGTACACGGCTCCGAACTCACAGGGCGTGTACCAATGGTACACGGTGTGTTCCCAATGTTACTCCCATGACACCGTGTTCTGCTTACAAGGTCAGTGAAATGGCCTGAAAACTACACGGCGTGTTCGAAAAAAGTACATGCCGTGTATTTGGGTTTCTCTAGGCAGTAGCTCAGAAACTGCGTAGAATTCCAGAAACACTAAAAACAAGGCAAACGATGCCAAATTCCGATCCGTGAGGGCCCATAGAAACTCAAGAACCAAAATTTTGTGTTCACTTTATGCAAAGAAAAAACCAAATAGTTTTCCAACATAACAACAGAGAATCTATCAAGAAACTATCACAACAATGTGCATACTCTAACCAAAGTCTATCACAACAACATGCAATCACTAATGCACCCTAGATGGCATGGTAAGATTTCATGGCATGTGATTCCTACAAGTGCCTATATGATGCATGAGATGGGATACCCTCATCTCATCGGGTTGCGAGAGAAATAGAACCGAAATATCAAAACAATAACCGCACAAGTCATACGAATCACTCTAGGTGAAAACATACCAACCATAAAATATCAAAACCAGAAAACTGTAATTAACGAGGTAGTATGGATTTTCCCTGTACACGGGTTAGCTACTCTCGAGAACAGCTTAATACCAAGTACCGAATCTGTCCTATCCCTGACTAAGGTCTACAAACAGTAAAGAAAGAGAAAATAACTCCTCTGATACCACTTTGTAATGTCCCGAGTCCGGAGCCCCTCCATTGGTGCCCCGTACCCAGTTCTCCACATGACCTAAAGAGAATTTCCCCGAATGCCAGAGGCTACTAACTAGCAGCGAGGGACTTGGTGAGTCGGTGGGGAAACTATGCCCTCATTCGGTAAGGTATACAAGGTAAGAAAACATCAATAAACAGCTGAAGAAGTAAACAACATGAATAACAATAGAAACCAAACAGCGGAAGCAATGTAGATATACAACTATGATGAAAATGATACAGTAGGTACAAGAATCTAAGGAATGAAACCAACAAAACAACGTGCTGAAATACAACTGAAACCAAGTGCAAAAGAAAAACAAAGTAATCTCCTCAGCATCGCAAGCCACGGCTCGGTCCCACGCTCCCCAGCTCATGATACAGTCAAGATCCTAAAGTAGAAGGGTGCTTGCCCTTATCTATACCTGCATCAACATAGTATTCTTGGGCCCAAAAGAATGGACCAAATAGGGTGTGAGATAAAATCCCAGTAGGAAATCACTCAATGATTTTTTCCAAACAGTCAAAGAATACATGGCAGTAATAGAACCTGAAGCAGTAAACAGAAAAGCACAAGCAGCTACAATCCACAGTTCTAACAACTAAAGCACCCAAGTAAGAAGTCAGAAACAAGAAGAAAACAGGTAACCCTATGGGTAGCTCTCACAGTCTAACCCCTACGATTCAACCTCTAAGTACTAGAAACCCTCTAGGAGGCACACACAGTCTCACCCCTCTGGTTCATCTACGTAATTAAGCAGACTCTCTGGTGAAGCACTCACCATCAATTCCCCCTATAGTCTCGCATCGTTCTAAAGGATCTCTGGGGAAGAACTCAACATCAATTCCCCCTATAGACCGCGTCGTAATTAAAAGACACTCTGGAGAAGATCTTCTGTCAATTCTCCCCTTGGTCTCGTATCGTAATTAAAAGACACTCTGGAGAAGCCCTTTCGTCAATTCTCCCTTTGGTATACTACTCTAGGTTCTCACAGTCCTGAGTAGAGCTAAAAATGCTCAGCACACGTATATCCTCCAAGTAAACCTCAAGAACTACTTGGCTACCAACTAAGGCTCAATAACATAACAAGGTAGCAGTCCCACTATCCTACGACTAAGCAAGGTAACTAGAAAAACACCAAACAATAAAAACAAGCCTGGAAAACCAATCTGAGCAGAAAAAAATTACTCTAATCTCAAGAAATAACCTCTACTAAAGAAATCAAGAAAAGTAGGCAAGTACCAAGGGAAAAACAGCAAACACGCAATACCCCGTTCAAGGGTATTGGTGGAAATTGCACAAATATTCATCAACGTTCTACGGAAAGGCACAAACCACCTACCTCCATCCTAGGAGATCAATATTCGTGAACCTCAGTGACAGATTCCTCTTAGAACAATGTAGACCTAAGAATACACACAAAACTTTCATCCTAAGAAATCATAGAAACGAGGAGGAATCAAGAAACAAGACTCAAGCAGAATGAAGAACTCACCGCTGCAATTCTAACGCAACTAACCATGCTCGGATCGGAGAACGGATGGTGAGGTGGGAGTTCATCGAAGATCTGGCCGTACAGTCGGTCTCGGATAGACGAAACCTGAATAAGAAGATGGTTTTGGGGGTTAGGCGTGACCCCGATTCATTTAATGAAAAAAAAGAAAGTACAAAATGTGTACTTATTGAGTACACGACATGTACTTCAATTTTTTCCTTACTCTGAATTAACCGGCCTCCACCTCAGCCTTACACACTATGTGTGTGGCCTGGACACGGCCACCGCACGGCTTTGATCCAGAACAGAGTACACGGCATGTACTCAGAAAGTACACGACGTGTACTTCTGAAATTTCCGGAAAATTTATTTTTCTTAAAAACTATAGAAAAAAGGGAAAACATTCTTGAACGGAGATCCGGGTTCTTACACGTAAATAATACATGGAAAAATTATTTTTTATATCCCCTTAAAATGGAATCATATCAAGAAAAATTTTTTAATTAACCATGATAACCATATAGAATATAAATTGGTATACAATAATACCAAACAAATTATTGGTAGTCAACTTTCAGTTAAGTATATTTTATTTAAACCCTAAAGAAAATATTATACATGTTTAGTCCACAATTTCACAAATTGTTATATTTATAGAATATCAGTGATCACCCATAAATCAATGAAAAATAAAAAACATTATTTATAAAGGAATTGTACTTAAAGAAAATTTTTCTTATTAACAGTATATGGTTAGACCATAAATTGTGAAGAAGTGTTAATCCTCTTATCATAAAGAAAATTTTATATTTGATACATTTTAAAAAAAGATTGAATATAACATTTTATTGTGATATTTGGATCTAGAATTAAAAATATTTAATGATAATGATATACGTGAAATTTTTTTTGTGTATCTTAATTAAATTAATTTTTGAATATGGAAAATAACGTACCTTTTAAATATATTAATTTATTGAATATAAATTATTCATAAATCATATAGGATTATATTTTAATTTCAAAAAAACTAATATTAAAGAATATGTTTCATTGAAAAATAATAATGGAAATACATGTTTATATAGAAAACAATAACATGATATTATTTTCCCACATTGTTGAAAATAAACCATATAGAATACATTAAAAATATCTTAAATACGTTGGAATGAAATAAAATTCAGTATAAAATGAAAAACATATATTATCAATCCATATTTAATGAAACCCAAAATTGCATCCATTGAATAAAAAAATGATAGATCACGGTTTTAGATCAAATAGTATAGATGAGGTCAGATAAAATTACATAGAACACATTAGATAAAATATGTGTCATAGGAAATAAAAACATTAGGGGGAATTTAAAAATCCATGAATTACCCATGAAAATTTTAATGTTATTTATAAAACATGAAAAATCATTGAAGGATTGATCCTTATACATAATCTTAATTTGACGTGCGATTGAAAATAAAAACTTTAATGTTTAAGAAATATTTTAATCAATACATAGTTTAACATATATAATTTAATTGATGTTAAAAAAAATAAAATAAAATCCATTATTAAAACTAAATAAGTAATGTATAATCAATTAAAATTCTCCATTCCTAAAGTTAATCATGTCTCTTGGATTTTAAAATAAGAAAATAAATTTTTGTCAACCTTGTTATATTTTAAAGAAAATTAAATTTAAATAAATAAGAAAATAAATATCTTAAAACTAAATATAATACATGAATATAGAAAAAAATAAATATATTGTGACATTATAAAAAACAATGATATCATGCTCGATGAAATAGAATATGTCTCTTGAAATACAATTTAATAGAAAGAACCCCTTCCCATAATTCGTTACCTCTAAAAAAGAATATAAATCACATGTATATTAAAAATAAATATCATAATAACCTATTAAGAAATTATATTAATACCTAAAACTTTTTATAAATTTCATTCCTCATTATTCCAAACCCTAAATATAGTTTGTTATTATTTATTTTCAACATTCATTTTGAGAAATCTCAGTCATTTTGAATATGATATGTATTGGAATTGTTGTTCATCATTATTGTACCAATATTAATCATTACTAGATAGATAAGGGTACTAAAAATTATTATTATTAATTTTTTATAATGTTATATATATATTTTATAGGTGTTTTGATTCATATATTTAATATGGAAATTGATGATGGGTGTGTTTCATTTATTTTTAATAAATGAATTTGGGTGCCTTAATTATTGAGATTAATCTTATTATTACCATTAATGATAAAAATAATATAATTATTTACATATTTATTTACTAAATAATATCTATATAATTTATTAGTATTATCTAATATATTATGTTCATAATTGTTTCTATTAGGCTGTTGGAATGACCAAAAACTAATTATTTCACACATAATTAATGAGTGTTGTTTATGAATGTAGTTTATTTTATAATAACATTATTTTTACAAAAAAAAATTTTATCAATATTTTCATAAGATAAGGAATATTATTATAAATATGTTTATATATAATAAAGAATCTATATTTAAAATTTGATATGTTTCATTATAGTAAATATAATCTGCATATGCATAGATTTGATATTCTCATTTATCAATGAAAGAGAGTCAATTAATGTGGATTATAACTATTATATTCATAATTATAATAATATTTTAAATTTCAAATTACCTCATAAACTTCATCATTCTTATATGATAATAACAAAGATTGATAAAATTTTAATATTTCTTTTTATAGAGGTTGTAATCCACACAAACACATGAATAACATTTTTCATAGTGAAATGATGAAATATTTTCATTAGATATAAAATTAAATTTACTAAAAAAATTTAATTCATCATATATATTTTGTAGAAATCAATTTTACCTTGTATTAATGTTAATATAAAAGGTTAGATAAAGGTTATTACTTATTATGTGGACTATGAACATCCCTTGGAGGGTACTATAAAAAGGAGGATCGAGAAATTTTTTTACAAAAGATTGTAGAAGGGTAAATAAATTTATATTTAATGTTATAGCGGAACGCATTATTGAAGAATTAAAAATTAAGGAGTAGTATAAATTTGTAGTTGATAAAAACTATTCACATAGGTTGGGAATTGTATTTTGTAGCTATTTAATCTTAACATCACGCGATAACATGATCAACATGTCAAAATGAGTCCAAAATGGAAAAAATGGATTGGATATATTTTTTTGGCATGTCACTACTTAACCTCTCAATTAGAAACTATTATTTAATATATTATTATTTTTACCCATTTGGTTAATAATTTTTTACCTTTTTGGACTTTACAAATCTAAGTAGTTTTTACATATTCAATTCATTCCATACACCTATAAATTAAATGGTCATTTTAAAAAAAACAAACATCTTAGCTCCAAATATCAAATAAAAATTACATTATTTACATTATAAAATAGATAAAATATAAATTAAATTAGTGATTTTTAATTTATTAGAGAGAATATTAAAGAATAAAACAACATATAATCTAAAATATTATTCATGATCAATTAATCTAATATATTTACTATTAAATATAAAATATATATTTTAAAATACATATTTTATCCAGAAAAGGGTTTGATAAATTTCAAATTACATACTTATAATGTCTTGTAAGTCATCGAATTTTTTAAAAAATGGTATTTTAACTATTCATGTGAAAAAATAATTTCAAAATAATAATAAAAACATAATGCAATATTGGTATTGAAAAATAAAAAATGATGTGGATTTTTTTATAATTAAAATAAATTTTTTTATTAATTTAACATCCAAATAAAAACATACTCAAAATAATTCCAATATTAATATTTTAATTTCATATTTTAATTTCATTTTTTATTATTATGATCATTAAATTAATAATTAGATTTCAGTCAATAAACTATTTATATCAACAATAAATATTATCTATTAAGTAGATATATTCATACTAAAAGAACATAAATATATAACATTATGATCAAAATATCATTCTTAAGTGAAAAATGAATATATTAATTTACTTAATGAGTTTTTAAATAAATAATATCATTATAAAAATATATATTTAAATGATATAAATTTATGGGAATATTAACATAATAAAGATTATAATTTCAAATTTATATCATCCTTCAAGTTATTTAATCCCTTTAGATACCTATATATGATCTATGCATAAGGTAATATGTGGTGGTGGTAAAGAGTAGTGATTCCACTAGCATTTAATTTGTTGAAATTTTTATAAGGTTGAACTTCACTACAAATTTGATTTTACATATATCATACATTATAAAATATTTCATATTATAAGTCTAGGGAAACCCTATTGATGTTTTCCATTTTCATGGATCTAAAACATGATCTTCAAAAGGGATACATCAGCTATATGATGTTGGTTCATTCCTTTTCATTTTTAGATTCTTACATATGGGAACTTCTTTTAATACATTGAATTTTTTAATGATAAAATTCTATTATAATCTATCATGGATTATTTTAGTTAATTTTTATGAAATGAAAATTATCAAAACATATTATTTATAAAATAAAATTAATTTGTTAAATTTTAGGTTGTTACATTCTCCCCTTATAAAATATATTGAGTCCTCCCAATTGTAATTATTCCAATATAAATGAATATATAATGGTATATATAATATATAGATGAACATAAATTTTATATTTAATGGGATTTATTCATCCCTAAATCTTTTATGACTAGTGATATCATTACATTTATAGAAATTGAAACATAAATATGGTTATGTTTTTATTTCTAACATTAGTGATAAATACACAAATTTTATATGAGTGTTTTTATAGGTTTTTTATAATCAGTTTTTATTTTTATCATTTTTAAATTAATGGAATTTTTTTATATTGATAGTTAAAATGGAATGTATTTCAATAGAATTCAATAGAACATATATCATTGTAAGTTCAACTTAGGTTTCATTATGATTTGTCCCCTCTTATTTTGTATCAAAATTATTTTAATGAAATCCCCTAAAATATCATTTTAATAAAATAAATAATTAATATAATACAGAACTGTCAAACATGGTGTTCTTTTGAAATCCAACAAATAATGGTACATATTAATAACTATAATAATTATAAATTGTCATTTTATTCAGTTATTACACATCTGTTAATCATTTAGTAAACTGTATGGATATTCAATTATTTATAGAAGGATATAATTTCTAGGAAAGTAAAATATAAACATTAAAAAAATTATAAAATTATACTATAAATTATATATACCATAGAATTATCTCTAGAGATTTCCTATACTAATATTGTAACACCCCAAGATTTCATAGTGTGTTATTTCTTCAAAATAATTCAATAACATGAACTACATGCAACAACGAGTTCAAGCGCACCATGAAATACCAAAAAAGCTGTTCAAAAGAGGTTATGAATAGTATTAACTAAATTTTAAACATTATATAATCCTTATAATTTTAGAATCCATATTATGAGATTCTTAGACATAATGTAAGAACAAATTCATTTTCACTATTACACTTTTACCAAATTTTAATAGTGAACCCTTTTCAAATCCAATATTTTAAACTTATATTCAATTTGACCAAATAAATTTACTTTATAGAATGGGGACATAAAAAATTTACAATGAAACATCCCAAGCTTCCACAGTACGCTTTCCTTTGAATAATACAGTAGCGTGTGTTGTACGCAACTTCAAGTTCTAACACACACCACAACCAATCAAACTAGCCGTTATGAATAGCAATACCTACTTTTTGAAATTTTATAAATTTTATCTTTCAAAATGGACTTTGTTTTTGGATTCTTAAAATCGAAATTATCTTTGGGTGAAATTTTGGAACTTTTCGGATAACATTCATATTTTGATGAATAGTGAAAATTACTAAATTTTAATTAAAAACAACTTTTTTAATCGAAATAATTTATATTGATAAATTAACAATTTGAGTGGTTTTAAAGTATATTTATAATATGTTATTACCATTTAATACAATTTTGGTCATTGTACATAATCTCACAATTAAACCGGACATAAATAAGTGTCAATCTTTTGATAGTTAATATCTCTTAAAAACACGCTATTTGTTTTGACGATGGGAATTCATTTTTAAATTAATTAATGAAACGGATATGTTTTGAAATTGGTCAAATAGACATCATTTTTGAATTCATAATATAAAATATAGCTTAGGCCTAATTTTTTGTAATTTTCTGGAAACTTTCATTTTTTGATGAATAGTGAAACCACTAAGTTGTAGTTAAAAAACTGAATTTTTAATAAAACTTAATTTAACCACTTATGTTAGTGAAATTTAAAAAATACACGAGACACGGTTAATATCAAGGAGTAAAATGTGGTTCAATGAGATGAAAATAATTTTTGGTGAATATTAACTTTTTACTTTTATTTACAACGGTTAAAAGTAAATAAGGTAATTAAGGGTTAAAATGATATTAATATTACCCTAAAACATGTCCAAATTCTATTGAAAAAGTGTATCTCGACCAAAAACAACCTTAGGAATAAAATATTATCATTTAGGTCCACTTGGATTAGATTAGGACATTTATTATTATTTAATTCAAAGAAGAGTTAAAAGAGTTAAAATGAAAGTTTATTTACTAAAATATTTTTAATATAAGGTTTTACATAAGATAAATTCGGTTGTAAGTATTAATTAGAAATAAAAAAAGATTTCCTAGATAATTATATTTTATTTATAATTTTTAAACATTAAAAAATTTAATTTAAGTATGACACAACGATGATGCAGTAAATACCATATTTGTGAAAAATTTAAATAATTGATATTATAAATACCCAAATAAATATAATTTAGACTTTTAATGAATTAAAATAATTTTCTAGGATAATAATTCATGTTAGGAATGATTTAATTAACTTTTTTTGAAGTAATAATTCTGTTATGAGTTTTACAAAAATCAACTATTGAATAGTGTCAAAATTGACATAAAAGAGATTTTAAAACAAATATTATATTATTAATTGATATTCAATTCCTAAAAATCTAAGGTACATCCAAAAGGCTTATATAATGATAGGTGTATAATTAGTGGACCAATTGGGGGTATCTTGGATTTATATAGTATGTTTATTAACCATATAATATAAAAATACAAAGAGACATTGTAAAAGTGAACCTAATTAACTAAGAGTTAATACTTAAAGATAAGGTTAGTATAATGAGCCAAACCTGTCTAAATCCTATTGGTTGAGTGGTTTCTGACCTATCACCACTTTAACATTTAAATAATCTATTTTGGATCCATTATAAACAGAATATAAATTTATTATAAAATAATATATCTAGCTTTTCCAAAGGTTCCCCTCACCCATCTTATTAAAGGGAACTCTCCCTTCTCATTAACTCACACCTTCAAAGCCTTTTGGATCGACCAAACCCTACCCAAATACTCTCAAAACTTCCTTCAACATAACCTAGAGGACTTATATTGATTAGAAAGCCAACCTAAGGAGCCCTTTTGATTAAATCAAAATGAAGAACCCGAAGAAGAGGTATTGTTTTCACCACCCTTTTTCAAGTTCCTTTCTTCTTCCACTTCTTATTTCTTTGTTATTCCCATTATAAAATAATGAATCCAGTATCTTCTATATACTGTAATATTATTATAAATATGGTACAACCATATTCAGTATTATATCCATCCTTTGAATGACATGTCAACATATGTGCGTACGTACGACTTACCGTCTCCACGTTGTGGTGTAATTGTTATTCAATAAATTATTATTTGGATGGGTATAATAATGATGTGTAATTCGTGTAAATAATAAATAGAAAATGATAATGATTCTGTATATAAGATATACCATCCATTTATATATTATTTAAATATCAAAATAATGATATTGTCGCTTGTGCGTACGTACGGACTACCGTCTCCACGAACACGATGAGATTCATTCTCCATCGTATCCATTCAAGTATAATTGTCATTTGATGTTTAATAATAGTATTTAAGGACATGATATCATTCTGTATATGAATAATATACAACCTATTCATAACAAACATGGCTTATGTAACAAAACATATAAAATAAAATGAGTAAGTTAACACCCGAAATGACGATAATTCTAAGATATTATTAACAAATAAATGTTAAAAGATCATATATTATATCATATTAATGTATACGATTCTTGAATAATTTAATAAAAATTATTTCACCATTATACAAGAGGTTAACCAACCCCCAACCAAGGAAAAGTACAAGGTAAGGGTTTATTTCAAAATCTCTTCATTAGTTGAGGTTGTTTATACGTAATAATCTACTGGGATCTCTTTATCATCCACATCCATGTTTCTTAAAAATGTATTACAAAAAATTTTTACTATTTGAAAGAATATGGGTTAAAGTCATTTATACCCTTGTTTGAATTTTTATAAGAGTTTTATAAAAGAATCTTTTTGTCGTTTTCCAAACAAGGTTCTTTTTAACCTTTTTGACAGAATTAAGGCAAGAATAACTTTTTTTAACTTATACGGCGGGTGCGGCTATTTTTCGCCGTTATAAAATTTTCAAATCTTCCATTACAAGATTATAAGGATATTTTAAAAGTAAATGTTTTATTTTATAATTATGTGACTTTTTAATTATTTCCAAATGAATATTTTATGAATTTCTGAAATGTACTCTTTATCAAAATAACAATTTTAAATGTTTTAAAGATTTATCATTATAATTTTTTTTAATTAATGTCTATGTTTTTAAAATTATTTTAAGGATTTATTTATATGAAAATGAATGTTTTTAAATGATATTTATTTTCAAAAGTTTCGAAGTGGTATGGGACACTTTGATTCAAAAATCTCTTTTAAATTACATCCTTAATAAATGTGCGACTTTTAAATGATTTTTAAAAAGGGACATTTCTCCCAAATAGTTTTGATTTCATCTATTTCAACATCCGTTGATGGATTTTAAGTTTATTTGAAGTTGATTTATTATGATAGAAAACTTCCATATTGTTTTGATTTTTTGTGATGTGTTTGACTGTTGATGTGTTATTCTTATACCATTCGTGGTTTATGGATGATGTATTTACATTTCATATACTAGTTTTAATACGAATGTTTATGTTATGTTTGAACCTTTTCATATGGGAATGCATTGGACTTAATATGTGACGGGTGGAACCTGCTATAGCTCCTCGATGCATCAGTAGGTCTCATGAGACAAACTAGTGTCTTGGCACGAGGCCTTGAAAAATCTTATTTGTAGTCGTGGCACGAGGCCTTGGCTATGTGGGTATGATAGTCTGACTATGCATTCCATTATTATGAATGTAGTTATTGATATTGCATGTAATTATTCGATTAGTATAATATCCATGTGAATAAGTAAATGGAGTTATTTAATTTTATTTTTTCCATACTATATTGAATTTTAAGTTTAAAAGGCTTTTGTTTTAGTTATACATTGTCTTAAATGTTTATTCTTATTTATGAAAGTTTCCACTATATTGTTATCCTTAGTGAGAATTTGAGCTCACCCCTTTTCTATGTTTTATTTTTCCCAGGATGTGGAGATGTAAATTATGAATGAACTTCACGGATTGTATGAGGGGATAAGAATATAGACTATGGAGACTATGTTGTTGTAGTTTTCATTTTTATGATGTAAAGTAAAACATTATGAATATATATAGTGTTTCCAAGTCTACTAAACTAATCGGTCTTTCGAGACTTGATCTTTCTTGTGATCATGGAAATGTTATGTAATAATTCAACGACTCTGGGTAACTGGGGTCATGGCGTTACAGTTGGCATCATAGGAAGTTTAGTACAAACCTTGGAAGCTAGATTTAGATAAACTCTGATTAGAGCACATAGACCTAAGATGGACTTTGAGGATTAGTATAGAATAACTTCCTAGAATTTTGGTATTGTAAAGAGTTTGTGAGTTTTTTGAGCAATACATCCCTGTCTGGATACGAGTAGGTAGAGGTTGCTCTAGCACAGATGTACCTAGGGGTAAAACTTGAAAACACGGCTTTGAGCTGGACTTGAACGAGAACTGGTGCACGGAAACGGGCCTTGATGCACTCTTGGTTACGACACTCCTGGGGGATATGCTTAGGATAATTCTCATTTTCTTTACAAACAAATATGAAGGGTTTATGAGTATATACATCCTCGAAGGAGACATTTTTATGATTATGGATTATATCCATAAACTATTTAATTTATGTTATGTGTTTTACCGGTTTGGGATTAGGTATTGTTATTCATAAACTAATCTAGTGTATTCCATTGTTTAGAAATGGCACCCAGTAGAAGGAATGAGAACTCCAGCAATGCAGATGATCCATAGAGAAAGAAGGATCATATCTTTCATGGTCATCCAGAATTTATAAGGGAAATAGTCTCCCATGTATTGTCATCATATGATGAAATAATATCATGTGTTGAAAAGATAAGTAAAGATTTTACTGAGTCTTATGGATTTGAAGGGAGGCAAGTGAAGAAAAGGAAGAAAGAGGGAAAGATGGATAAAGGGAAGAGGGAAAAGAAAAATTTTCCCATATGTGATAACTGTGGGAAGAAACACCCTGGAACTTGCCTGAAAGGAATGAGAGTTTGTTATAAGTGTGGAGGAAAAGGGCACAAAGTACGTGACTGCAAGGGTGATAAAATGGTTTCAAATGTACAATGATTCATTTGCAAGGAGTTTGGACACTACGCGAAGCTATGTCCTAGCCATCAGACTATGCCGCAAATGATGCTATTGGATAATAATCAAGTTACGATACTACCACAGATGAAGTGGAATTATTAGAGTTCTTATGTTGATTATGTAATTTGAGTGTTGTATCAAAAATGTAATTTTTATTATAATTATAGAGTATATAAGGATTGTACTGCAGTACTATTTCATTAAGGACTTGAGATTGTGTGGAACGATGAAATGTGACTCAATAGCAGGTTAAAGTTTTGGAAAATACATGGTTGAAAGAAAGATAAACCATAATATGGTTCTGATACTGAGGTAGTGATTTTAGAATAATACATGATTGATTTGGATAAATTATATTGGATATTCTTGACTATCTTGAAACTAATTAATGATTAGTATATTCTATTATTGTTTGGGTTTACAAAATTTTTTTATTGAAGGAGTATATCTATTATTCTTTAAGGAATAAGGGATCATGAATGTAATCAATAAGGTTTTATGGTAATTCAGGATGATGCAGTGTTTTAAAAGAATACACGATGAATGTGTTCACATGTTATTATACGGAACAAAGGATCTTCAATGTGTTTACCTTCCTTATAAATTTTGGACTCAAGTATTTTGGATAGTTCTAGTTTGGATTATTTTGGATTTCCATAGAAGGACAACCCGGAGGTCGGGCGGAAACCCGTCGCGTCCGACAAGGCCGTAAGACTTGAACCCACAACCGAAGGGCGACAAGGTTATATCACCTACCACTGACCCACGCGATGTCCTAGATTGAATAATGTCATTTTTTAATGAATCATCTAGATGAATTATAAATTCATTTTTTTAACCCTATACTAATAGGATAAATAGAATATTATTTTTAAGTTCTATTATCTTTTAGAGTAAAAGATGAGTTTTTGGTAGAACTAAGTTAATGGTTGAGACTCTACTTGTCAAGTATATAAATTTTTCTTCTTCTCTTATTAAATGAAGAAATTAATTCTTATACTTTAGTGAAGGGATCTTAAAACAAAAAAATGTGTTGTCCGAATACAATATGTTTTGCTGAACCGACGGTATTTGAAATCATCATAGATTGATGAATTTAAGGCCCTCAATTTTTCACTTGTTTGTGATTGATGACCTCAATCACTACCTATAAATATTTACGTTTTTCCTCCAATTATATGTCACTAATTTCCACCAATGTTCTTAAAATAGAGATCATATTTTGGTGGTGACCCTTTCATTTCTCTTTTCCTCTTATTAAGACTAAAATTTATCAACCCAATTTTAGATGTGGGTTTTCCCACAAAGATATTTTGTATATTCAACCTTTTATTTTTGAAGAACAATTTCAAATTGCAAGGACGCAATTTATTTAAGGAGGGGAGAATGTAACACCCCAAGATTTCATAGTGTGTTATTTTTTTAAAATAATTCAATAACTTTCACTACACACAACACCGAGTACAAGCGCACCATGACTTACCAAACAAGCCGTTCAAAAGAGGTTATGAATAGTATTAACTAAATTTTGAACTTTATATAATCCTTATAATTTTAGAATCCATATTATGAGTTTCTTAGACATAATGTAAGAACAAATTCATTTTCAGTATTACACTTTTACCAACTTTTAATAGTGAACCCTTGTCAAATCCAATATTTTAAACGTATATTAAATTTGACTAAATAAATTTACTTTTTAGAATGGGGACATAAAAAATTTACAATTTAACATCCCAAGCTTCCACAATACGCTTTCCTTTGAATAATATAGTAGCGTGTGTTGTAAGCAACTTCAAGTTCTAACACACCACAACCAATTAAACTAGCCGTTATGAATAGTAATACCTACTTTTTGAAATTTTATAAATTTTATCTTTTGAAATGGACTTAATTTTTGGATTCGTAATATCGAAATTAGCTTGGGGTGAAATTTCGGTACTTTTCGGATAACTTTCATATTTTGATGAATTGTGAAAGTTACTAAATTTTAATTAAAAACAAAATTTTTAATCGAAATAATTTATATTGATAAATTATGAATTTGAGTGGTTTTAAATTATATTTAGAATATATTTTTACCATTTAATACAATGTTGGTCATTGTACATAATCTCACAATTAAACCAGACATAAACAATTGTCAATCTTTTGATAGTTAATATATCTTAAAAACAGGCTATTTGTTTTGATGACAGGAATTAATATTTAAATTAATTAATGCAACTAATATGTTTTTAATTTGGTACAATAGACATAATTTTTGAATTCATAATATCAAATATATCTTAGGCCTAATTTTTGGTATTTTTCTGGAAACTTTCATTTTTTTATGAATAGTGAAACCACTAAGTGGTAGTTAAAAAACTAAATTTTTCATAAAAGTTAATATTACCACTTCTTTGAGTGGAATTTCAAAAATCAGAGAGACACGGTTAATATCAAGGAGTAATATGTTTTTCAATGAGATGAAAATAATTTTTGGTGAATAGTAACTTTTTACTTTTATTTACCACGGTTAAAAGTAAATATGGTAATTAAGGGTAAAAATGATATTAATATTACCCTAAAACATGTCCTAATTATATTGGACAAGTGTTTATAGACCAAAAACAACGTTAGGAATAAAATATTATCATTTAGTTCCAGTTGGATTAGATTAGGACATTTATTATTATTTAATTCAAAGAAGAGTTAAAAGAGTTAAAATCAACGTTTATTTACTAAAACATTTTTTATATAGGTTTATACATAAGATAAATTAGATTTTAAATATTCATTAGAAAGCTAAAAATATTCCTACATAATTATATTTTATTTATAATTTTTAGACATTAAATAATTTAATTTATTTACGACACAATAATGATGTAGTAATTACCATAATAGTGAAAAAATAAAATAATTGATATTATAAATACCAAAATAAATATAATTTGATACTTTTAATGAATTAAACTAATTTTTTATTTTAATATGAAATGTTAGGAATGATTTAATTAACTTTTTTCTAAGTAATAATTCTGTTATGAGTTTTAAAAAAATCAACTATTGAATAGTGTCAAAATTGACATAAAAGTGTTTCTTTAAAAAAGATTATATTATTAATTGATATTAAATTTCTAAAAATCTAAGGTTCGTCCAAGAGACTTATATAATGATAGGTGTATCATTAATGGACCACTTGGAGGTCTCTTTTATGTATATATTATGTTTATTAATCATATATTATAAAAATACAAAGAGACATTGTAAAAGTAAAACTAATTAACTAAGAGTTAATACTTAATGATAAGGTTAGTGTAATGACCCAAACCTGTCTAAATCCTATTGGTTGAGTGGGTTTCGACCTATAACCACCTTTAAATTTAAATAATACACTTTGGAGCAATTAGAAACCGAATATGAGTTTATTATAAAATAATATTTCTATCTTTTCCAAAGGTTCCCCTCACCCCTATTGTAAAAGGGCACTCTCCCTTATCATTAACTCACACCATCAAATCCTTTAGGTTCGGAAAACCCCTACCCCAATAATCTCTCAACATACCTCACTACAACCTAGAGGCCGTAGTTGGATCATAAATCCAACCTAAGGAGCCATTTAGATCAAATCAGAAGGAAGAACCCGAAGAAGAGGTATTGTTTTCACCACCCTTTATCAAGTTCCTTTCTTCTTCCACTTCTTTTTTCTTTGTTATTCCCATTATAAATTAATGAATCTAGTATCTCCTATATAATTTAATATTATTATAAATATTGTACAATCATATTCAGTATTATATCCATCCTTTGAATGACATGTCACCATACGTGCGTACGTACGGCTTACCATCTCCACGTCGTGGTGTAATTGTTATTGAACAAATTATTATTTGGATGGGTATAATAATGATGTGTAATTAATGTAAATAATAAATATAAAATGATAATTATTCTGTATATAATACATACCATCCAATTATATATTATTTATTATCAAAATAATGATATTGTCGCTCGTGTGTACGTACGGACTACCGTCTCCACGAAGACGATGAGATTCATTCTCCATCATATCCATTCAAGTATAATTGTCATTTGATGATTAATTATAGTATTTAAGGACTTGATATCATTCTGTATATGAATAAGATAAAACCTATCCATAAAAAACACAGCTTATGTAACAATACATATAAAAGAAAACGAGTAAGTTAACACCCGAAACGATGATAATTCTAAGATATTATTAACAAAGAAATGTTAAAAGATCATATATGATATCATATTAATGTATATGATTCTTGAATAATTTAATTAAAATTATTTCACCATTATACAGGTGGTTAACCTACCCCCAACCAAGGAAAAGTACAAGGTAAGGGTTTATTTCACAATCTCTTCATTATCCGATGTTGTTTATACATAATAATCTACTGGGATCTCTTTATCATCCACATCCATGTTTCTTAAAAATGTATTTAAAAACATTTTTAATATTTAAAAGACTATGGGTTAGAGTCATTTATACCCTTTTTTGTCTGTTTATAAGAGGTTTATAAAGGAATCTTTCCGTCGTTTTCCAAACAAGGTGCTTTTTAACCTTTTTGACAGAATTAAGGCAAGAATGACTTTTTTTAACTTATACGGTGGGTGCGGCTATTTTCTTCCATTATAAAATTTTCAAAGCTTCCCTTAGAATTTTATAAGGTTATTTTCAAATTAAATGTTTTATTTTATAATTATGTGACTTTTAAATGATTTCCAAATGAATATTTTAAGAATTTCTGAAAGGTACTCTTTATCAAAATTATAATTTTAAATGTTTTAAAGATTTATCTTTCTAAATCTTTTTAATTAATGTACATATTTTTAAAATGATTTTAAGGATTTATTTACATGGGCATGATTTTTTTAAATGATATTTCTTTTCAAAAGTTTCGAATTGGTATGGGACACTTTGATTCAAAAATATCTTTTAAATAACTTCCTTAATAAATGTGTGACTTTTAAATGATTAAAAAAAAAGGGATATTTCTCTCAAATAGTTTTGATTTCATCTATGTCAACATCCTTTGATGTATTTTAAGTTTATTTGAAGTTGATTTATTATTATACAAAACTTTCATATTGTTTTGATGTTTTTGTGATGTGTTTGACTGTAGATGTGTTATTCTTATACCATCCGTGGTTTATGGATAAAGTATTTAAATTTTGTATGCTAGTTTTAATACGAATGTTTATGTTATGTTTGAAACTTATCATATGGGAATGCATTGGAATTAATATGTGACGGGTGGAGCCTGCTATAGCTCCTCGATGCATCGGTAGGTCTCATGAGACAAACTAGTGTCTTGGCACGAGGCCTTGAGAAAATATTATTTGTAGTCTTGGCACGAGGCCTTGGCTATGTGGTTATGATAGTCTAGCATTATGCATTCCATCATTATGAAAGTGGTTATTGATATTGCATGTGATTATTCTAGTAGTAGAATATCCATGTGAATTAGTAAATGACATTATTTCATTTTATTTTTTCCATACTATATTGAATTTCAAGTTTAAAAGGCTTTTGTTTTATTTATACATTGCCTTAAATGTTTATTCTTATTTATGAATGTTTCCGCTATATTGTTATCCTTACTGGGAATTTGAGCTCACCCCTTTTATATGTTTTATCTTTCCCAGGATGTGAAGAAGTAAATTATGAATGACATGCAGGGATAGTATGAGGGGATATAATTTTATACTATAGAGACTATATTGTTGTAGTTTTCATTTTTATGATGTAATGTAAAACATTATGAATATATCTAGTGTTTCCAAGGCTACTAAACTAATCGGTCATTCGAGACTTTATCTTTCTTGTGATCATGCCAATGTTATGTAATAATGCACCAACTCTGGGTAACTGGGGTCGGGGCATTACAAATTTTAACCTATACCTAAAATATTATTTCTTACATCACATAACAATAACACTTATCGACATAATCGAAATTATTATTAAACTCAATATATAACAACTTTTTTGAATTTATATGCTCACTTAATAACATCATAACTCTAATGATATCTAAAACCTACTATAATAAATACTAATATATCCCACATGTAACTATTCCATCATTACATAATCATGATAAAATAATTCATTATGGTTTATTAAAAATATCATTCAAGATTATAATTTTAGATAATATATTTAAAATTTCTCTAACAAACCCTTTTTAATTTCAATTAATGTACAATTCATTAAAATATAAGAAATTACATATTCAATTAATATATATCAAAATATCTAAAAAAATTATATACATGATACCCTTCATGAATTAGAATTATTATATGTTTTATTCAAATAATAAGGAAACGAAAACCATAAAAACCGGGGAGATCAGATTCTAAAAAATTGTAATCATAAGCGATGCCTATGAATTATTATTTTAACAGCCTAGCTAAATAATGAATAATAAATTTTCATATTTATTAATATTTATAAATTAAATATTAATTTCACTTTAAAGGGGATTTTATGATAACTGGAGTACCTGATATGTAACAACGAGTTTCGTTGAAATATTATGTTGCACAAAATGTTGAGTTCTACTGAAAAATAATAATAAAATGTTATTATTTTAAAAGTTAGTTATCACCAGGCCATCTTAATGGAGGAATGAATATAACTAACTACAAAATTATTATACAATTTTATTAAATGTTTTTACTTTTATCAAATAATTGTTAGAGGCTTAAAATGTTAATGAATCATATTTTAAACCTAAATAATCTAATATTATTTTGATGGTCGATTTATCACCTATTGAAGGTGAACCCACATTAAATATTTATTTTCCACTTTTATATGTTCTATTTTACAAAAAAAATCATCTTTATAATCAGGACATCAAAATTTTCTTTAGGTAAAATTTGGGTATTTTTCTTATAAAATTATTTTTTAATGAATTGTAAAAATTACTGTTTTTTAATTCAAAACATCCTTTTAATATAATTTATTTATATTGTTATATTATATTTTATAATCGTTTTAATGTGTAATTAGATTATATTTTTACAATTTAATCCAATTTTTTTCATTGTACATAATTTCACTTAAAATTGAACATAAACATGTGCCAATCATTTCATAATTATTATTTCATAAAAACACTTTTTTTAACAATTGGAATTAATTATAAATTAATTAGTTCAACATATTTTTTTTTGAATTTGGTAAAATAGATTTCAATTTTTAATTAAGAATATCAAATATATCATAGGCTGAATTTTTTGTATTTTCCCCAAAACCATCAATTTTTTTATGGATAGTGAAAACACTGAGTAGTAGTTAAAAAACCGACTTCATTGTTTAAATAAAATTTTAATTATCTTGTGAATTAAATATAGAAAATCCAACATACATGGTTGTTATTAGTAATTAAAAATTTCCCAATAAAATGAAAACATTTTTCAGTGAATATAAACATTTTAATTTTATTTTCCGTTGTTAGTGGTAAATTTGGTAATTCAAGGTAAAAATAATATTATAATAATTATAATTAAACTGAAAAGTGTATTTATCCAATTGTATTCTAAACATCCATCCATGATCATCCTTGAGTCAATTTTGGGACCCCGTGGAGCCACATTAGAGTGATAATGACACGTTATATTAATTAATTTTATCTGATGAAAAAATGACATAAGCATATATATTTTAGTAAATAAATTCTTAGATGGGGTTATATAAGTTATCTCTTAAACTATGAATATTTATTTAAATGATAATAATATTTCCTACTTCATGGTATTTTTTTTATAATTTTTAGACATCAGATAATTAAAATTATTTAGGACACAATAATGATGCGGTGTTTACGTCAAAAGTAAATGATTTATATAAATAAGATTATAAAATTTAAATTAAATATGAAATTCCTATCCAATTCGTAATGGAATTTTTATTTCGAACAATAGTGATTTTATTTTTTACATTAATGAATTTTGGACCTTTAGAAACCAAAAATCATTATATAAAAAAATATCATTTCCAAACATTCATAAAGAACCCCTCCTACCACTTATAAAGATCAATCACTTATATCCCATTACTCACACCTCTCAAGACCCTTGGATAATCCAAAATATTCCCAATTAAGATCTATATATACCTCTATTCCTTTTATAATCCTTCCCATAAACATAATGCTCTTCAATTAAAGCTGTTTGGTTAAAACAAATGAGAGTTACACGATTTAAAGGTAATGTCTTCTCTTAAATTTTTTTGTTTTATTTTCCTTCTCCAACCCCCTAAACACTCTTTATTTATTTATTTTATAATAAAACTAGTATATTCAATATACTATGATGTTTTTATTATATGTATTTAAACTAATCTTACACACACCTCAATCTAATAGGTAAAAACATAATGTTTCTATGGATGACAAACTACTACCTCATGAAATGAGGATTGTTCAATATTCCCTTACTGTTGATTCAATAAGATTTTCCTTATGACATTTCCATTCCTTCTTGTTTTGAAAATCACAAAAACCTCATATATAAGAAAATTGATATTTTATTTTTCTAATGAAAATTTCCTTCCTTAAGGAAATTTAACCTAACCTAGATTTCCTTATACATATCAATAATTTTCTTAAGTAAAAAATCGGAATCATACCTAAATCCTCATAATCATATAATAGATCGATTTGAATCATTCTGTTTTAGGATCTGAATTCGGGATACAAACTCTAATAAATATCCACTCCAAATTCTAGATATGAACTCTAATGAAGTTCCATTCCGAATTCTGGATAAAAACTATCATATAGTTCCACTCTGATTTTTGGACTCTGAACTTCTACTAGTTCAACTCCGAACTTCTATGAGTTCAACATTGAACTTATACTAGTTCGACTCCGAACTTCTATGAGTTCGACTCCGAACATTTATGAGTTTGACTCCGAACTACTACTAGTTAGACTCCAAACATCTATGATTTTGACTCCAAACTTCTATGAGTTCGACTCCGAACTTCTGTGAGTTAAACTCCGAACTTCTATGAGTTCGACTCCAAACTCTGGAAGTTCAGAATATGAATTCTAGTGAAACCAGACTCTGATTTTCCTTGAGATTCAGACACCGAATTTCTACATAATTCAGGTTCCGAATTCTTATAATACCGAATAAGAATATATTTTTATTATAGACTCCGAATTCCATTTTGGTTAGACTACGAACTCTTTTTTGCTTAAATTCCGAACATTAGTTTTACTTATACTTATTTTTTTCATTACAAAACTATGTCTTGCTTTTAGTTATTAACTATCTGTTGGTTGAGTGACACATGTATAGGTCCCTTTGAAATTCAAGGAGAAATATGACTGTTGGAGGAGGGAGCCCGACTGTTGGAGCTTCACCTATAAATAAAAGATCAGTTGAAAAGAAGACTGGAATTTGAAACATCTTTGAGATCTGTGCTTACATGCTGGTGAAGTGATTTATAGAGAGAGAGAGGCACTTATCAACTCTCAAAGCATGGTGTAGAAAGTTTTAACGGCTTGTTCAAAATTTTCCTTGTGCAGACTTGCTTCGTGCGACTTTGATTGTTGGTGATTACAATTTAGGGATTCCGGGGATAGGAAGATAGAGGTTCTAACCCCTTGAAGTTGAGGGATTCCTTGCTTACGACGACAGAGGTGCCGACTACCTGATAATTTAAGGCTTGTGAGGATAGCAAGATAGATTCCGATCATTGTATCGAGGGATTACCCTATTGTGGGTAAGACATACTTTCATGAAAGTATAAATCAAGGGACCTATATCCAAGGTTGTTGGATACCCTTTTCTTTGGGTTAAAAGAGTTATTGTTTGTTACTTTTAGTTTTACAACCTGTTTTTCCACTGCATTTTGTATTGCAAGGAAAGTATAAAATTCTTATACTTCCTTACTTGTACTCTAATATAGTTAGATTCTATACGCTTTAAGGTAGAATCTTAATCATTGTAACTTTTGTTAAGTTCCATTTTCGGAATCACTATTCTGAAATCTAGCAAGTCTCTTGTACTCATAGAGGTCTTGTGAATTTTCTTAGTTTAACTTTGATAAACTTAGAAGTTTCCTTGTTTAAGGAAATTTTTAAAAAGGTACAATTCTTCCCCCTAATATTTCTGAGAATCTCATTCTTATTTCGATCCTACTTTTGGTATCACAGAGTATATCAGACTCAGATACATACCATCGTAACAATTCGTATAAGAGGATTTGGTTAAATCTTAATTAATATCATGATTATATTCAGAAGAGAATTCTTATATTTTCTTTTTTGGATTCATATTTCTGGATTCATATTTCTGGATTCATATTTTTTGGAATCAGTTTTTCGGACTCATAGTTCAGATTCTATTTTTCTTAGAGTTAAAATATTTTTTTGCATAGAATATTTTCTCTTGTAAACAGACTTATACTTCTAACAAGTTTGTGTGAAATAGATTTTATTAAGGATGGAAGGTTTGAATGTTGGTTGTATCAATAACTTAAATCCTACCAGACCACCTATTTTTGATGGTAATGATTATGAATATTGGAGAGATTGTATGAGAGATTTCATTATCAATACTGTGGTAGATAACATTGTTATGCTTACCGGAGGATACAAAATTCATGTAAAGGATGTAAGTGCTTTTACCAATCCAAAAAATCATGAATACCAACTAAATTATAAGGTACAAAATACTCTACTTTTTTCAATAACTAGGAACATATATAGCCAAATTTCTTCGAGTGAAATAGCTAACTGTATATGGAAGAAACATAAAGTTACTCATTTTGCTATATCCAAAGTCATAAAGACAGGAATATCTATGTTGAGAGATGAGTATCATAGATTCAATTTTCCTTATGGAGAACCTATAAGTAAGGTACATCCGAGATTCATGAATATCGTGAACACTATACAATCTATGGGAGTGAAAATTTTGTATGAAGAGGCTCTTATGGATATGATTATAGATATTATTCCCAATGAGTGGGAATCAGAGAGGAAAACAATCGATGAAAATAGAAAGTTCACTCAAATTTCTCTTAATGAATTATTTGGGACTCTTCTTCAACATTAGAAGAGAATGAATAGAGATGCTGACAATATAAAGAAAAAGAATGGGAATGGTAGTGTTGCTTTTACTATAACATCAAATCATATGAATGTTAAGACTCCTGAGATAGTAATAAGATCGAAGTCTAATAAGGTTTTTATCCAATCCGAATCTTGTAAGACTGAATTCTCAGAAAATAAGTTATTTAGTCTTGATCGAAGAATGAACAAGATATCTGGACAGACTAGTTTCTAATCCAAGAATAAGATGAAGGATAATAAAGATAAGAAAGATTCATAGGTCACATTCTATAAACGCAAGATAATTGGACATATAATACCAGATTATCACTTGCTCAAAAAGAAAGAAAGAAAAGAGAGGTATTCTGAAAGGAACGGGAAGAAATTTTACAAAGCAAAAGCTAAGAAAGTCTTGAAAGGTAATACTACTTGGAGTTATAACTGTGGAGACTCTTCAGAAAGTGAATCTTCTGAATATGATTCATCATCATGGAATAATATTGGATTAATTGCTACTAATTCTTTCCCACATACATGTCTTATGGCCAAGTTGTCCTCTGCCGAGGATTTAACAAATTTATCTCTTGATAAGAATTACTATTCCGAAAATAATACTTCCAATGAAGATACTTCATCTTCATAAAATGAAGAACCTTCATATGAAGAAGTATCTATATTTTATAATCTACTTGAAGCAAAAAATTGTAAAATTTATAAGAAATTATACAAGTCAAATACTGGGGAAGAAGTTCTTACAAAAGAGATTTAAGATCATTCTACATATCATAAAGATAAATAAGAGATTTTTGAAAAACATTCTAAATACCATGAGAAAGAAAATTCTGATAGGTAAGATCTTTTTAAAGATCTTAAGAATGCTATTTTAAAGATGAACATTTTTGAGGAAAAATCTAACACTATGGAAATGATTGCTAAGGATAAGAATTTAGTCCTTAGACTAACATCTGAAATATTTTCTCTTAAGAAGCTTCCCACAAAATATACCTCTATGAAGAAATTTTTTTGACAAGATGTATTCTCAAATTAAACCTCAAGGAAACACTACTAGAGTAGGTTATACTCACTAGAAACCTGTTTTCAAAAATAACTATTTTATTCCTTCTAGAGCCCATATTTTCACTATGTGTCAAAGTAGTGGGAATTGGATGAAAAACTATTCTTTGAATATATTTCAATCTCTTTTGTTTCATAAAGCATATTATTCTCAAATAATGTGGATACCCAAAATATATTTGTCTAACAATTCCAGATCGAAGCAAGTCTGGATTCCAAAAACCTAACTTGTTTCTTATTTTCCGGAAAATAGGGAAAGTAGCAATAGAAATACATCGTACATGGATAGTGGATGTTCCCGACATATGACTGGTAACAAAATCTATTTCAAAAAGATTATCAAGACGAAAGGAGGAAAAATAACTTTTGGAGATAATACTCAGGGAGAAATTATTGGTATATGTAACATTGTTCTTCTTTGAAACACGTTGATTTCAAATGTTTTGTTTTTCAAAGGTATTAAGAACAACCTCATCAGTATAAGTAAATTATGTGATGAAATATACCTTTTTTAGTTTAGGAATGATAAGTGCTTAGTACAAAACTCTAAGAAAGAGTTTATTATTTCTGTCCAAATGCAAGATAATGTTTACACACTTAACTTAGAAGACCTTAGGAGCCGTGACGTACCTTTCCATAGTGCAATGGATGATCACTCTTGGTTTTGGCATAGAAGGTTAGGACACTGTAACTTTAGGAACTTATGTAAACTTTCTAAGAAAGGATTGGTTAAGGATCTATCAGAGCATAGATTTGAATCTTCAAAAGTTTGTGACTCTTGTCAATATGGTAGGAAACATAAATCATGTTTTAAATCAATTGGTGAAGTCTCAAAAACTGATGCACTAAAGTTGGTGCACATGGATCTTTTTGGTCCAACTCAAACTGGAAGCTTTGGGGGAAATTATTATGTATTTGTTTTTATTAATGATTAAACTAGATTTACATGAGTCTATTTTCTAACAAAGATGTCCGACGCTTTTTTATAATTAAAATTTTTTTTGAGCCAAAGTTAAAAATGATAAAAACCTTCCAATGAAAACTATTCATAGTGATCATGGAGGAGAATTTCAAAATTATGATTTTGATACATTTTGTTCTAAAAAGTTATTACTCTCAAATTTTCAGCACCCCGAACAGCTCAACAAAATGGTGTTGTTGAAAGAAGAAATAGAATTTTTCATGAGATAAATAGAACCATGTTCAGTGAGTATTCTGTTTCCATACTTTTTTTGGGCTGAAGCTGTAAGTATAGATTGTTATACTATAAATCGATTTTTGATTAGACATTTTCTTAATAAAACTCTTTATGAGTTATGGAATGGTAGAAAACCTAGACTTTCCTAATTCACATTTTCTGTTTGCAAAGTATTCATCCTGAATACTAAAAATACCCAAAAATATGGGACCAAAATCTGATGAAGGAATTTTCTTAGGCTACTCCACAACTTCTATGTCTTATAGAGTTTTTAAAAAAAACACATGCACTGTTGGAGAAATAGTACATGTCAAATTTGATGAAATTGATCCTTTTTTTTTCAAAAAACCCCAACCTATATCCTCGGATGTGTTTTAAAAAACTGATTATCAACCTTTGATGGAAAATCAATCTGATAAGGAAAATTTTCAAGAAGATACTTCTGAAACATTTACCCCAGAAACCTTTAATAACCTATGTTGATGAACATGTTTTACGAAACTCAAACTAGTCATTTCTTAAGAATCATCCCAGTGATAGTATCATTGGTGATGTGATTCAACCACTAAGGACTAGAAGCTCCTTAAGAAATGAAGTATAGCATCTAGCATTAATTTCTTTATTCGAAACAAAAAGCACTGATGAAGCTTTAGGTGATGATGATTGGATAAAAGCCATGCAAGATGAACTTAATGAATTTGAAATGAATAAAGTCTGGATCTTGGTTGAAAGACCTAAGGAAACTTCTATTATTGGAGTAAAATGGGTCTTTAAAAATAAGTTTGATGAAAATGGAATCATCGTAATAAATAAAGCTAGATTAGTTGCTAAAGTCTATAATCAATAACAAGGAATAGACTATGAAGAAACATATTCTACAGTAGCTAGGGTTGAATCTCTTCATATTTTACTCGCCTTTGTAGCATTGTTGAATTTTATGCTTTTTCAAATGGATGTGAAATGTTCTTTCCTTAATGGTAATGTTCAATAGGAAGTTTTTGTTGAACAACCTCATTGATTTGAAGACAAAAAATATCCTAATCATGTTTTTAGACATACCAATACTGTGTATGGCCTTAAACAAGCCCCACGATCTTGGTATTATAGACTTACATGATTTTTGCTTCAAAATAACTATGTTAAGGGAAATACAGATCTAACACTTTTTATAAAGAAATATAAGAAAAATGTTTTCATTGTTCAAATTTATGTTGATGGAATTATATTTGGTTCAACTAAGAAATCTTTAACTGATTCCTTTGTGGATCTAATGAAATCTATGTTTGAAATGAGTCTGATGGGTGAGTTAACATTTTTCCTTAGTTTTAAAATTTATCAAAAACACGAAGGAATATACATATCCCAATATAAGTATATTAAATATCTTCTTAAAAAGTATGGGTATGACAACACTATGTGTATAAGTACTCGTATTGGTACCTCTAACACACTTGATCTTGATGAATCAAGGAAACCAGTAGATCAAACATCTTTTAGTGGTATGATAGGAAGTCTACTTTACATGACAGCTAGTCGACCAAACATGATGTTTTCAATTTTCTTATGTTCAAGATATCAATCCAATCCTATGGAATCTCACTTAAAGGTAGTGAAAATAATGTTTCGCTACTTAAAGGGAACCATGGGTCTAGGACTATTTTATACTTCTGGAAATGATTTAGTTTTAAAAATATTTTCAGATGCTGACTTTGGAGGATGTTGAATGGATAGAAAGAGTATATCCGGAACATGTCATTTCATAGGAGAATCATTAGTTTATTGTTCTTGCAAAAAGCAACATTCTGTAGCACTCTCCACTGCTGAAGTTGAATATGTAGCAGCTAGATGTTTTTGTGCTCAAGTGTTGTGGATGCAACACACACTAACAGATTATGGCTTGAGTTTTACTAAGACTCAAATTTTGTGTGATAACACAAGTGACATAGAACTTAATAAAAAAAAGGAACATCACTCTCGTGAAAAGCACATAGATATTAGACATCACTTTCTTAGGGATCACACACTAAAAGGAGATATCATTTTTCAGTTTATCGGAATGCAAGATCAAATTGCTGACATTTTCAAAAAATTATTACCCTCCTATTGATTTCAATACATTAAACAGAAGTTAGAAATGATAATCGTGAGGTAATCTTCCTTAATTATCTTCTTGTTGAACCATTATCCTTACAGTAATAAACTCCATTTCATAGGGGGAGTACATCAGTTATAAAGTATTTCAAATTTTTCTTAATGAGTCTTTCACCGATTTTCCGTAATGACTCTTTCAAAATTTTTCGGAATCAAAATTTTTGGAATGGAAATTTTCGTAATAGAATTTTTGGAATGGAAAATTTCGTAATAAATTTTTTGTAATTAAAATTTTCATAATGATGTTTTTGTACTGATAATTTTTGTACTAAGAATTTTCGTACTGAGAATTTTCGTACTATGAATTTTCGTAATGAGAATTTCGTAATGAGAATTTTCGTAATGGGAATTTTCGTACTCATATTTTTCATAGTGAGTTTTTCGTAATGGGATTTTTGTAGTCAAATTTTCTTCAAGAAGAATATTACCTATTTCAAATAAACTACCTAGCCAATCTGAAAGGTATGTATTCGTAACTCATGTTTTAGTAATCGTTTTTAGTTGCTAGTAGTTTCTTATTCTTATAATTTTTTTGGATTTGTTTATTCTTAAATCTGAATGTTTTTAAAACCTCAACAGATCGTATTCAAGATTTCCATGCGGGTATGTTTTCAACTGTCAGACCAGATTAGAGAAATTTACAATTGCTAGATTGCTTTTGGAAGATGAAAGGTCAGCTCCATCTCCTATATAAAGGGAACCCCCATTGGTTGTCCCACGTCATTTTTAAGATCTATCATGTCAAAACTCTACATCAGTTGTTAAAGGCCGTTATGAATCCTTCAAATCTCCTCCATTCTAAATGTCTATAGAAGCCACTTCCGAAGACATGTCTTTGATGAAACCAATCTCAAAATGGTTAGTCTACATGGAAAGGTTAGTCCATACAGATTTCTTCAGTGAGTATGATTCTTTATTTTCCAAGAATATCCGACTCAATGGATGGGAAGATTTTTGTGTATCCAAACCAAGGGGTAAGGATGTTGTTTATATAGATTTTCTTGTAGTGTTTTATTAGTCTGTTTCCTTCTATGAAGAAGATGGAAGAGAAAATTATTCTTTCATATCTAATGGGAAGACTTACAAGCTTTATTACACTAAAGCAGCAAGCTTGGTGGGGCTGGCATATGATGGTGAAGCAGAATTTTGTTCACATAAGCATCTGGATGTGAAAGGATGTTTTAGAAAATTGAAGGCAATGAAATGCCTTGGCTTCAATGATGAAAAGACATCAAATATTGCTCATCTTTCCACCAAACACTATATTCTACAGTTTTGGGTTCAAGGGTTTTTCGTTATGAGGAGAGGAGATAAGGATAACCTAAAGAAAGGTGATATAAACATCTTAGATTTTTTGGTAAATCTAAGGAAGATAAATATGATGAGACATGTTCTTATTACAGTTCAGAATATTAAGAATGGAACCTTGAAGGATCAAATAATTATGTATCAGTCTCTTATCTCCAAGCTCATTATTCAGTGTCTTGATTTGTTCAAGGTTTCTTGCACTTCCCAGCCATGACATTGAAAGATGATGCTAATAAGTGATGATAATTTAAAGAGGATGAAAGCTGTTTTTTCAAAGGAATCAGGTGAGTTTTACGATCTTCCAGAAGAAGAGGCAGAAGTCGCTTTGGAAAATGTAGAGAAGGTTGAGTCGGTGAAGAAGGTTACTAAGAAGATGAAGTTGAAAGAAGTGGTTGGTGAAGACAAGACTAGCAAAGATATAGAAACCCAATCCAAACCTCCCATGCCAAAAAAATAGAAAACATATCCCGATGAGGTGGATGCTATGTGAAGGGAAGAGAAGAAGAAAAAGAAAGAAGGGGATCCACAGTTTGGATTGGACCCTGCTGAGGCTAAGGCCCTAAGAGAAAAAGCTACAAATGAGTTAGAGAAACATGTCAAAGAAATGAAGATGAAAAAAAGAAGTTTGAAGCTGAGGTTGTACAATTTCTTTTGAGGGATACATAAGTAGCTTCTGAGAATATTCCCATTCCGAAAACATTTGATGTCCAACCTTTACCAGAGACCCCTAGAAAGAACTACTTCACTCCAGAAAATTATAAAGGGAAAGAGGTTTTTTAATAAGTAGAGAAAGCAGCTGGTGAAGAAGTAGAGGAAGAAGTTGTTGAAGAAGAAGAAGTAGAAGAAGAAAGTGATGATCTCGATGACTTGATCAAACAAGTTAAGGATTATCAAGAAAAGGCCGAATCCTCAAATCATGTCACTCCGAGAATGGGAGTTGAGGGAGAAGGTAAGAGAGATGATGTCGAGGAAGAAGAAAAAGAAAATGAATTATCTGATGAGGAATTAAGCTATGAGAAGCATTATCTTGAAGAAGGAGAAGAGAAGGAGAAACCCGATGAAGATAAGATTGTTCAAGTATCTGAATCCGAGGAAGAATCTCCTGGTGAAGAACGCATTCCTAAAATTGATAAGGGCAAGGAAGTTCTTATGGACACACCAAAAAAAGATATTATTTGGAAGAAAGAAGTTGGTGGTCCGTCAAAAAGAATGTTGGTGGATATTGAATAAGAACAATCCCCTAACAAGTTATCAGATTTGGAGTCATCAGCATTGGGTCATGACTTTGTTGTTGAATCTTTGAAGAAGTTGGTGGACACCATTCCGATCATTCCCACCATAGAGTCCAGATGCCAGATGATGAAACACAGTCTGAATCAGAAGTCATAATCCTTATCTATGGTGATAGATAAGTGTGTGAAGATTGAACCAGATCTTAGATATTTCCTTATCAATTTTGATGTTCATAAAAAATCTTCCAGTAAAATCACTATGTGGTCAATGAAAATTGACGATGATTTGGTTGTGTTTGATTGTTTTCAGGATGATGTTAAAGATGATTTTGATACCTGGGATGCCAAGATTAAGAACCTTCGGTATAAGCTGAACCTTGAATAAAATTCTTAGAATCAACAAGAGAAAGACTTGAATGGGAATCTTAACTCGGTTGCTCAGAACTGGAAAGGGGAAAGAGACTTTCAGATTTAGTTTCAAGAGAAGCTGCAAAAGAAAGATGAGTTTCTGAAAATGTAGGAAGAGGCCATGAAGGCTCAGGAAGAAGTCTTGAAAGCTCATTATGGAAGGGTAAAAGCATTGGAGAAGCAAGCTGAGGAGGATAAAAAATATTTGAAGAAGCAGAACACCATCTAGAAGAAGCTGATCCCAAGTAAAAGGAAGAAAAATAGACTCAATCTGATATTTTTTTTCATTTGATCTTACTTGTAAAAATTCTTCCAATTATAATACAACTATGGTAATTTTTTGTTTGTTGTCCTTAAAAATATTTCAGGTACCATATTTATTTTTCATTCCCTTAAATTCTTTTTGAAAATCACAAAGGGGGACAAGGAAAAATAACTACTCAAAAGGGGAGAAGGAAAATTTTCTAAGTTAAGAACTATCCTTAAGTAAGGGGGAGTTTCTCATTACGATGTTTTTCATTCCTATGATAATGAAAACTCCATTTCGAAAATCCAGAATACAATCCTTAGTGTTCCAAAGACTAAGGGGGAGTTAGGTGTATTCACTATCATCCATGAACAAAGGGAGATAAGTTTTGATTTCAAAGTCTAATTTTTTTTATCTAAGTCCTTTTATTTCTTTTTCGTAAGGTTGTTAGTTCTTTCCAAAAGGGGGGAGATTGTTGTGTCAATAAGTTTTTCCTTATGACTTTTCCATTCCTTCTTGTTTTGAAAATCACAAACACCTTATACTTAAGCAAATCGATATTTTACTTCTCTAAGGAAAATTTCATTCCTTGAGGAAATTTACCCTAACCTAGATTTACTTATACATATCAATAATTTTATTAATTATAAAAATCATAATCATACCTAAATCCTCAGAATCATATAATACTTATATTTGAAGCATTCTGTTTTAGGATCCAAATTCTAGATATGAACTCTAATAACATTCCACTCGAAATTCTGGATACGAACTCTAATGAAGTTCCATTCCGAATTCTGGTTACGAACTCTCATATAGTTCCACTCCGAATTTTGTACTCCAAACTTTTATTAGTTTGACTCCGAAATTCTATGAGTTCGACTCTGAAAATCAACTAGTTTGACTCCGAACTTCTATGAGTTTGACTCTGAACTTTTAAGAGTTCGACTCCAAACTACTACTAGTTCGACTCTGAACTTCTATGAGTTCAACTCCAAACATCTTTGAGTTCCACTCCGAACATCTATTAGTTCGACTAAGAACTTCTATGAGTTTGACTTCAAACTTCTATGAGTTAGACTCTGAACTCTGTATGTTCAGATTCTGAATTCTAGTGACACGAGACTCCAAATTTTCTATAGATTCAGACTCCGGATTTCTACAGAATTCAGGTTATGAATTCCTATATAACAGAATCTGAATATATTTTTATCATAGACTCTAAATTCTCTTTTTCTTAGACTCCGTACACTTGTTTTCGTACATTATGAACTGTAGTTTTACTTATAATTACTTTTTTCATTACAAAATGATGCCATTCTTTTAGTTATTAACTAGCTATTGGTTGAGTGACATGTGTACAGGTCCCTCCGAAATTTATGGAGAAATATGACCATTGGAGGAGGGAACCGACCGTTGGAGCTTCGCCTATAAATAGGAGATCATTTAAAAAGAAGACTGAAATTTGACACATCATTGAGACCTGTGCTTACATGTTGTTGAAGGTATTTCTACAGAGAGAGGCTCTTATCAACTCTCAATGCTTCGTGCAGAAAGTTTGAACGCCTAGTTCAAACTATTCCTTGTGCAGACTTGCTTCGTGCGACTCTGATTGTTGTTGATTACAATAGAGGTCTTCCGGGGACAAGAAGACAGAGGTTCCAACACCTTGAAGTTGAGGTCTTCCTTTCTGAGTAAGACATAGGTGCCGACTACCTTATAGTTGAGGACTTGTGAGAATAGAAATATAGATTCCAATCTTCGTATTGAGGGCTTACCCTGGTGTTGGTAAGACAGACTTGCTTGAAATTATAAATCAATGGACCCTTATCCAAGGTTGTTGGATACCCTTATTTTTTTGGGTTAAAAGAGTTATTGATTGTTACTTGTAGTTTTACTACTTGATTTTCTGCTACATTTTGTATTTCTAATGAACGTATAGCTT
The DNA here is from genome assembly GCA_963277665.1 of Viscum album. Taxonomy (NCBI): domain Eukaryota; kingdom Viridiplantae; phylum Streptophyta; class Magnoliopsida; order Santalales; family Viscaceae; genus Viscum; species Viscum album. The sequence continues at coordinate 706,571,679 of OY728126.1, read as the reverse complement.
TGTTATACATCCTTACTTGTACTCTGATATAGTTAGATTCTATAAGCTTTAAGGTAGAATCTTAATCTTTGTAACTTTTCTTATGTTCCATTTTCAAAATCACTATTCCAAAATCAAGCAATTATTTTGTACTCATGGAGGTCTTGTGAATTTTCTTAGTTTATCTTTGTTAAAATTAGATATTTCCTTTTTTAAAGAAATTTTTAAAAAGGTACAATTTACCCCCCTCTTGTATCTGAGAATCTCATTCTAATTTCGATCCTACTTTTGGTATCACAGAGTATATCATACTCAGAGACATACAATCCTAACACCTACCACCACTTATAGTGGCCATTAATATAGAAATGTATTTATATGATATATATATTATATTTATATTGTCTCTATAATTTATTATTTTTTATTTATATAATACCATTATGGTTTTCATAATGGGAAAACGTGAAAATTTTATTCAAGGAAGTGTGTACTACCACCCCCTTAAAGTGATATGACTCGTTAATGCCATACATAGAGCCTATAAAGGTTGGAGTTACAGAAATTATATATTATATTATTCTGAAATTATAATATACCTATGTATCATTATATTTTTATTCCATTAAATATTAAATTAAAATGAAAGTATCATTCATGCGTATGTACGGCTTACCATCTCCATGAACGGTGAATTTAATTTCTTATCACCAAATTTTATGTACTATTATAAAGACATATATATAATGGATATATATGATATATATATATATATATATATATGATATCTAAAACATTAATATGGTTCTGGAGATAATGGAATTTCAACTAATGGACAACTTGTAATTATAAGGACTACATTTTTGACACAATTACCAAATATCGACAAAATGACCATTATTAACTAAAATGATTAAATAATGTTTATAACATGGTAATAATAGATATAAAATGAATAATAAACTTAAAATGGTTTCTTATGAAAGTATAAATTTATTTTAGTTTATTATTTTGGAGATTAAATAACGAACGAGTTATGTCGGACATGAGGTAAGAGACGCGATATCAATACCCTTTCATTGAGGCATATTTTGACTTATACATGACATTATTTTATATATTGTATGAACACCAATGACTTTTCATTTCATTCAAAGAGTATATTTTTCTATAAGTCGTTTTACTAAAGGACAAAAAATATTTTTTTTAACGTCACCAGTGACAATGACCTTTTCTTCCGCTGCGAGTATTATTTGATATTTGTCATCCTTAAAAAAATATAGTGTATTTATAGGTAAAGGAATACCATATACCTTTTCTATATTTTTGTATTGAAAATGGTCTTTATAATGAATTTTTTATGTCAATATATTTAAATGATATATTTTAATTGAAATGTGGAAATTTTAAATTTCCATTATTCTAGTTTTGTGTGATATGAATATGTTATGGTTATTGGGAATTGTTTATGTATATGGGTGCTTTCGTGATAAACCCAGGGAGAGTGATCTCGAGATAGTGCTACAATGCCTTGGGTAACATGATTGAGGAAAACGATAATGTTTCTTCTAAAATATTTCTTAAATATACTATGATGGGTATTCCAAATGTAACTCCCTACATAGTGGTGAAAGCTAAAACATAAGTATGTTATGGATTCCAAAATATACCTTTATAATTTATGTTTTCAATGTGTTAATCATAAAAATTATGATTTCAAGAGGTATGTAAAATAAGACATGTAATGTATGTATTGATGAACTAATGTTTACATTCATTTTTTTTACCCTTAATGAAATTTTTATGCTCATACCATGTTTTTAAATGTTTTTTTACAAGACATTAAGATGAATATAGTGAAGGATGTGATCAAAGAAAATTCAGGCTTTCAAGAACATGGAACTAGACATTGCTATTTTTTCAAGAGTTTATATTTTAGGAAATAAATGGATACTGAGTAGTAGTGTCTATGTTTTTAATTTTTGATATGTAATTTAATAGTTATTTCCTAATTCCCTAAAACTCTAATCCAAAAAAGAACCTAAATATAAATTATCCATTAAATTCAAGATTATGTAATGCTTAATGGCTAGATCATAATAGTTTGTATCAAAGGTCGGTTGAGACAACTTCAAGAGATAGAATATTTTTATATTAATGTCCATAAATTATTTTATGGTCTGATTGATATGATATAGAATTTACTAATTACAATGATTTTTCATCTAATATATTTTCATGTTGAGAATGGTTTTTCACAGAGGAAATAGTGAATCTTTGATGGGATGACATCAAGAGGAAGTCAATCATCCAAATCAACAAACTGAGATAGTTAGAATCAGAATAGAATAGTTTGTTATAGTAATGGAATAGTTGACTTAGGATATAAATGTTGGTATTATCATTTCATGAGATCATCCAAATCAAAGACAGAGGAACATGTCAGTAGAGGATAATTCCATGAAGAAACATCCCCCATCTTTGAGAGGATAACCTAACCATGTTCTAATTGATATGTTGATTAAATAACTGGAGAAGATTTTTGATGTCCTGGGTGTTCAAAACATCATAAGGTCAGTCTTTTTGTTTACTAATTTGGAGGTGAATCTGATCAGTGATGGTCGATGGAAAAAAGTATAGGATAGTGTGGAGATTGAATCTCTTTATTATGTTGAATTCAAAGGAATGTTTCTTGTGAAATACCTTCCTAAGGAATTTTTCCTAATGATGGAAAATTAATTCCTGGAATTGAGTAAGTATGATGACTTAGTTGGTGGTTATGAAGAAAAATTAACTAGACTGGCATGGTATGCTCCAAATTTCATACGAGATCTTGATAGTAAAATCAAATGTTTTACTAAGGATTAAGGCCATAGTATCAAAGGGCATTAGCTTTTAATAAGATCCGATGTTATGAAAAACTTGTTCGATGTGAGGATAAGGTGGAATTGGAATTTTTTGATGATCAGGTGTTCTTTGACCAACCAAAAAATAATAGGTTGAGGTGGTAGATGAAATGAAACAACTTCTCAAGAAAGTATGATGGCTAGAAACTTAAGTTTACAAATTGTGAAATTTTTAGTAAAACTCATGATGGGGAATGTATTTAGAATTATTGTATGTGATATAGATGAGGTAAAATGGGATATAATCCTTGTAATTACAGCAAAAATGACCAGGTTAATGGTAATACAAAATATGATTTACAGATAGTGGAATGTGTTAAGTATAATGAATTCAGCCCTTTTGCAAATTAGTGTCCAACAAAGAACTCAATGAAAGAAAAGCAGCCAGACTATAATGTGTTGTTTGATTCAGGGTCTACACATTTATTAATTTATGAAAAGATTCCTAGTAAATTGGGAATTCCATCTCAATATATGAATACTGAAATTATGGTAAAAACACCGGTGAAAATGTCGAGACAAAAATATATTATAAAAACCATCATATCCTTGTATATGGAAATAATCTACCTTAAAAACTTTTCCCTCTAATAGAGTTTGATATTATTTTGGTTTTGTATTGGCTTTCTATTAATCAGGTTAAGATTAACCGTAGAGATAAAGATGTTTCCTTCTATAAATGTATTTAGTTTCTGTAAAATATTGAACCCTTACTTTTGATAACATATCAGGAAGCTAAGAAACTAGTAATTGATGGAAATAAATTTTACCTTACACATATTTTTGAAATCAAAGGAACATTTTCATATTAATTATGTGCCATTGGTAAATGAGTATCTTAATATTTTTCTAGATGAGTTTCATGGTATTAAACCTGGTCAGGAAGTTTAATATCCTGTTGACATAGTTCCTGATGCTATGTCAATTTCAAACCACCCTTATCTAATGTCTCAAATTAAACTTTTAAAGTTAAATAAGAAAATGCATGAGATGTTAGATAATGTTTTCATTCGACCTGAATATTATCCATATGCCGCTCCTGTTTTCTTTGTTATAAACAAAGACGGATCATTGAGAAATTTCATTGATTGTAGAAAATTGAATAACATCACTATTAAGAACTATTATCCTTTTCCTCATATAGAAATTTTTTTTGATCAGCTCCAGAGAGCTCAGTATTTTTAAATGATTAAATTGAGGTCGAGGTAACATCAGTTGAATGTAGAGGAAATAAAAATTCTGAAGATGATGTTTCATGTTAGATATGTCAATTATGAATTTTTTGTTATGCCTTTTAGGTTAACCAATGCACCATTTATATTTATGGATCTTTTGAATATATTTTTTTGTGTGTTCTTGGATATGCTTGTGGTTGTGTTTATTGATGATATTTTGGATTATTATAAAAGAAAAGTGGAGCATAAAAGTAATTTGAGGGTTGTATTGCAAACAATACAAGAAATAAAACTACTTGAGAAATTCAAAAAGTGTGAGTTTTGGTTACAAAAAATTTCATTACTTGGTCACATTATTTAATAAAATGGCATAAATTTGATCCTGAAAAATCAAATGTTGTTGAAGAATGGCCAAGACCCACAATTATAATACTGATCTATAATTTTCTAGGTTTTTTTAGTTTATTACCAGAGGTATGTTGAAAAGTTTTCATGGTTATCTATCCTACTAACTAAGTTAACATGAAAATGTTTTAAATACATTTGGATAAAAGAATGAGATAATTTATTTTCAAGATGTGAAATGATTATTGGAGAAGGTTATTATTTTTGCATTACCTTCCTAAAATAGTGAGTTTGTTATCTACTGTATTGCTTCATTGAAAGAAAATGGTTGTGTTCTTTTGAATAATTATCAGATAATTTCTTATTCGTCACATCCGTTGAAACCTCAAGAGTTAAATTATCAAATTGATGATTTGGAATTAGCTACTGGTGTTTTCCTTTAAAATTTTTAAGACATCATTAGTATGGAGTAAAGTGTGAAATATTTACCTATCACAAATATTTGAAGTACATATTCACTCAGAAGGAATTGAACATGGGACACAATAGATGGCTAGAATTAATCAATGATTATTATTCCAAAATTAATTACCATCCATGAAAGGAAAATAATGTAGAAGATTATTTGAGTTGAAAATGTAATGCTACATTAACACTATTACTTATGTAATATGATATTTTGGTAAAAGAAAAAATGAACTTTGGAATTGAAGGTGTTGTTGATGGAAATTCCTCTGTTCTGTTTCAAGGATAAGTGAAATCATCTCTATCATATAGAATTATGCAAGAACAAATGGAAGACTATGAGTTGTAGAAAAATGTAGTGTTTGTTCAAAATGGTAAGTTGGCTGATTTTAATATTGATAATGATTTTATATTGAGATTTGGGAAGATATTATGCATGCCTTAAGATTAATATTTAAATAATGAGTTGTTATGTGAAGCTCAAAGTTTTCAGTTTTCAGTTCATTCTGGAAGTGCTAAGATGTATGGATATCATTAAGATTATTACTGGTGGGATGTAATGAAAATAGATATTGCTAACTTTACTGTGAAGTGTTTGTCTTGTACGCAGGTTAACGTAGAATGGTAGCTATCGAAAGGGATGTTTCATTCATTGCTGGTGACATATTGGAAATGGGAAAATATTTTTAAGGACTTCGATGTGTGATTACCAAAGACATCACGAGCTAATAATGGAATCTAGGTTATTGTTGATCAATTGAATAAATATACACATTTCCTTCCTATTCGAATTACTTTTTCTCTAGATATACTTTCTCAGTTGTATGCTAAAGATATTCTCTGGTAGAATAGAGTTCCCCTCTCCATTTTATATAATCATGATCCTAGGTTCACTTATATCTTTTGAAAATTCCTTCATAAGACTTTGGGTACTGAATTAAAATTTTATACAGCTTTTCATCCTTAGTCAAATGGGTATTCAGAACAAATAATTCATAAATTGGACGATATGCTACATTCTTGGTCACTAGATTACCAGAGATGTTGGGACCAACATCATTCATTGTATGTTTTTTTTATAATATCATTTTTCATTCTAGTATATAGTTGTCTTCATTTGGGGCATTGTATGGGAAGCAGTGTGAAACTCTAGATTTTGGGAAAAAGTAGGTGAAAGGATGTTGATGGGATCAGAATTGGTATATGAGATTGAAAAAAAAATTCAATTGGTTAAGAAGAAATTGAGAATATCTCAGAGAAGGAAGAAATGTTATGTGAATAATCAGAGGATGGATCATTCATTCGAGGTACATGATAATTCCATTCTCAATTTTTCTCCATGGAAAAGTGTAATGTTTTTTTTGTAATAAGGGAAAGTTGAGCCGAAGTATTATTGGACCTTATGAAATCCTATAGAAAGTTGAATAAGTTGCCTATAGAGTGGGTTTTAATCAATTTTATCCAAGGTAAATAACATTTTTCATGTTTCAATGTTGAGAAAGTATATGCTGGATCAACCTCATATTTTGAGTTCAAAGGTTGTTCAGTTTGATGATAATCTCTCTTATGAGGAACAACCGGTCCAAAATCATGACAGTAGAGAGAATGTTTTGCAGAATCGGGTAATAAATAAGGTATAGGTTTTTTTGGAAAATACATATTTTTAAAGAGGTAGTGTGGGAATCTGAAAATGAAATAAGGGATAAATACCCCGACTTATTTGATAAGGGAATAAAATTGTGAGGACACAATTTCCAATAGTGGGGAAGGATGTAACATCCTAGTTAAATAAAGAATAATACATTTCCATATTTAGTAATATTTTTGAATTAAATATTAATTTTATTTTAAAAGGGATTCTAGGTTTGATGTAGTACATAATATGCAATAACATGTTTCTTTAAAAAATTATGTTGCATGAAACATTGAGTTATACTATGAAATAATATAATATTAATATTCTAAATGATAGTTAAATCCAAACCGTTTTAATGGCATGATTGAAAATAACAAACTAAAAAATGATTATACATCTTTATTAAATTTTTTAACATTTATAAAATAAATGTTTGTGGATTAAACTGTGAATGAATCTATTTTCAAGCATAAATACTCTTATATTATTTAAAATATCAATTTACCGCCTTTTGATGATAAAACCTCATTAAATATAGTTTTGGTCACATTTATATGTTCTATAGGGGAAAAAATTATTCTTTAGAATCGATACATCATTATTTTTTTGGGTGAATTTTTGGTATTTTTCTGATAAATTTTATCTAATGAATAGTGAAAATTAATGTATTTTAATTTAAAAATTTATTTTAATATAATTTATTTATATTGATATATTCTCTTTTTAATTGTATTAAAATTGTAATTAGATTCTACTTTTACCATTTAAACCAATGTTGGAAACTAAATGTAATTTCTCTGTGAAATTGGACATAAATAAGTGTCAATCTTTTGATAGTTATTACATCTGAAAAACATGATTTTTGTTTTAACAACAGGAATTAATTTTAAATTAATTAATGAAACTTATTAGTATGTAATTTGATAAAATAGCTATCATTTTTGAAATTATAATATAAAAAATATATTAGGCTAATTTTTTTGTATTGTTTTTTGAAAACATTTAATTTTTGATGAATAATGAAAATTTAGTAATAGTTAAAAAATAGGATTCATCATTTAAATTATATTTTACCACTTCTATGAATTGAATTTCAAAAATCTGACATACATGGTTATTATTAGTAAGTAAAATTTCGTTGATTAAGATGAAAATAGTTTTTTGGAGAATAGTTACTTTTGACATTTGTTTATCGTGGTTAAAGGTAAATAGGGAAATTCAAGGTAAACATTATATTATTATAATATTAAAATATCCTAAAATATGTATTAATCTTATGGGATGATACATTTCTGACCATGGTAATCATTGGGTCGATTTTGAGACCCAATGGCTCCACTTAAGATTGATAATGACACATTATATTAATTAATTTAATGTAATGAAAAAATGACACAAAAAATATATTTAATAGTTCAATTCATACATGAGGTTAAATAAATTATCTCTTTATCTATAATTTATTATTTTAAATCTTAAAATATTTCATACATCATGGTTGTTTTTTTAATAATTTTTAGACATCAAATAAATAAAATTATTTGTGACACAATAATGTTCCAATGTTTACCTCATTAAGGAATGATTTAAATGAATAAGATTATAAAAATTAAAACAATATCCAAAACCTATCCAATTATTATGGGATGATTTTTTTCGAAAATTAGTTATATCATCATTGAATTTAATTATTTTTTTACATTTTGAAACCAAAAATCATTATATAAAAAAATAATATTTTCAATCATTCCTAAAGTGCCCCTCCTCTCCCTTATAAAAAACCCATCACTTCTATATCATTACTCACACCTCTAAATCCCATTTTCTCATATAAAAATTTCCCAATTAACCTAATAATATTTGAATATTCCTCCTATAATCCTTTTCTTTGGCATAAGTCTCTTCAATAAATATTTTTCTTTCAAACAAATGGGAGTTACCCAATTTAATGGTAACATATTCTCTTAAGTTTTTTGTATTATTTTCCATATCCCACCCCCTAAGAACTCTTTATTTCATTATTTAATAACAAAACCTTTATTTTCAAAATACTAGGATGTTCTTATGATAAATATTTTAACAAAACATTCACACACCTCTGTCTAATTGGTAATGAACATACTTTTTCTATGGACGGCGAACTGCTGCCTCAGGAAATGATGATTGTTCAATATTCTACTACCACCTCTTATGGTGGCCCTTACGATAGAACTATATTCATATGGGATATATATTATATTTATATTGTCTCATTACATTTGTATTTTTATTTTATAACATACCTTTAAGGTTTCCTTAATGGGTAAATGTGATAATTTCATTCGAGGAAGTGCAGGTTATTTCTCTTTCAATGTGATATGACTCATTCATTCCATACATGGAACATATAATGGATGGAGCTACTGAAATTATATATGATATTATATTGCATTATAATATACCTATGTATCATTATGTTTTCATTCCAATAAATTTTATATATTAATGAATGATGTGTTCTTGTATACACACGACGTACCATCTCCATGAATGGTGAGTTTAATTTCTTATCTCCAAATGATATATATGGTTATAAATAAATATACATACTAGATATATATGATATATAAATTATATCCACATTATTAATATCATTCTGGATATAATAGACTTTTGTCCACTTGATCAACTTGTAATTATAAGTAGTTCATTTCTGACTTAAGTACACAATATCAAAAAAATGACCATTATTAACTTAAATGATTACATAATGTTTATAACATGTTAATAGATGATATAAAAGGAATAATAAATGTGAAAAGGTTTTTAAGAAAGTATAAATTAACATTAGTTTATTATTCGGGAGATTACTGAATAAACCGGTCATATCAGACACAAGGTAAGGGATATCATCTCAACCTCCATTCATTGAGGCGTATTTTTTTTATACACGACATTATTTTATATGGTGTAAATAGACCATTTTATTTTATTTTCATTCAATTGGAATCCTTTTCTAGGAGGTGTTTTACTGAATGTCAAAAAAATAATGTTTCTTTTTAATGTAAGCGGTGTCAATGACCGTTAGTACTACGACAAGTATTATTTGAACTTTGACTTCTTTAACAAGTTGTAATGTTTTTAAAAGGAAAATAAATTCCATTTAAACATTTTTGTATTTTGGTATTGAAAATGGTTTTGATTAAAGATTTTTTATGTGAAAAATTTTTAATGATATATTCTGATTGAAGTGTGTAAATGTTATGTTTCATTTATGCTTGTTTTGTGTGTTATGAATATGATAGGGTAATTTGGAATTCTTTACATATACAGGTTGTTCCGTGATAAACCTAGGGCGGTTGAGCCCTATATAGCTCTCTATTGCATTGGTTACTGTGACAGAGGTAAATGATAATGTTTCTCCTAAGATGATTAGGGAATATACTATGATAGATATTCCAAATGTAACTCACTATGTAGTTGTGAAAGCCACAATGTAAGTATGTTATGGATTCCAATGGTCACCATTATGATTTATGTTTTCTATGTGTTATTAATAAATATTATGATATCATTAGGTATTTTAAGAAGCTTATGTTACATATGTATTGATTAACTAATATTTTCTTAATTTGTTTTATAACCCTTGTAGATCATTTTATGTGCATCCCTTATTTTGAAATGTTTTTAATAGGCCATAAAGATGAATATGGTCATGTATGTGATGAAGGAAAAGTCAAAATATCGAAAAAACAGAACAAGAGATGACTCTTTTTTAGGAGTTTTTGTTTTATGAAAATAATTACACTGAGAAGATGTTTCTACTTTGTAATTTATGAGATGTAATGTAATTGTTATGACATAATTATCTGAAACTTTATGCCTGAATAGATCCTCAATGTGAATTATCCATTTAATTAAAGATAATGTAATGTTTTAAATTTATGTCCTTAAAATTATAACTTATCACTATATGTGAATATTTTTATAATATAAATATATAAGATAGTTATTTTCAATAATTAATAGAGGATAAATCATGGAATAATTCATTAAATAATAAAATAAAGTCCAATATAATTTCTAAAAATAAATGAGCACAACAATAATATCTTATCATATAATATAAAATAACAAACTAAAATATTTATTGTATAAAATCCACCTACAGAATATAAAAAAATGTATCATAATCATGTGATGTAACATAGAATATATATATCATCAATATTGAAATGGGGTATAATTCCTATCATATATTATCACAGTAATTTTATAAATTCCATAAAATAACTTAATTTATGTTATTATAATAATCCAATATGACCCAACCATTAGTTTTTTATTTTATTTATTAGGGATCATGATACATTATCAAATGTGATATAAAACCATAACCAATGTTATCTAGTAGAGTATATGACATCATCAACCATCATCCATTCATACGTATACCCAATGAAATCTTTTTTAATAATATCAATATGAAATCAATAGAAAATGGACTTATATTCTTTTAAAATCCATTCATGTTAATACAATTATCATATGTAATCATTAAACCCCCAATGAAATATAAATGTGTATCAAGTAGAACAAAATAATATTATTTTTAGCGTCCACTCAATGATTAATATAGTATTTTTACCCAATGGGTTTTTGGTCTATGGTCCAGTCCGGAATATACTGAATTAATTAATATATTGCATCCATGTGAACTCATTAAAACTAATGGAATGGACAACATATTATTCAATAATCATTGGGATTGGAATAAATTATTCCTTATTAACATTTGATGATTATGAAATGAAAATTTATTCTTTAATCAATCATCTAGTAGAAATCAATATTTCATAAGTAATATTGAGAAAATTATGTGTATGTTAATTTTTTATTCATATACTAGATCTATCTAAAATATCGTAAAATGTTATTGAAATATTTGGTAAATAATTTTTATGATAATTATAAAAACTACATCATAAATAAGAAGTATAAATGACCCTCCAAAAATTTATAAAAAATTAATATTTGATAAAAATATATACATATAATTTCTATATAAAAATATGAAATTTTAGTGCTCATATATCATTGAAAAAGAAAAAGTGTAGGAAATATATGTTCACATGAAAAAAAATTCAAACTAATTCTTTTCAAATAGCGATGCAAATAATCCATTCCGAAAACAATTAAAACATTTTCATGAAAATAAGGATATTAAAACACATAAAAACTTAATTAATCATTTATATATTATAATATTCAAAATAATAATAGATACAATTACTATAGAAATATATTGTAGAGGTTCCCAACTTAAATGAAGAGATGAGGTGAGTTTCACATTCGAAAACACTTCTGATAGAATATTAGTCAATGAGAAGTAAACTTTTGAGGGGATTTATAATACCAAATGATTAAAAGAATAAAGTTACGAGGTGCTTTACAATGGGAAACAAATTCATCTTCTGTGTTATATTTCAAAAATAATATTTATTATAATATATAATTACAAATAATTCCCCTATAAATTGAGTATGATTTTTTACAGCCCCCATCATGGATATATCTAAAAATTAAAAAAAAAATGAAAAAACATAGGATATTGAATATAAAATAGAAAATATATGCCCCATAAATTTTGTTATAATATAATCATTCATCTAGGGTAGATTTATTAATGAGACAAAAATCATACAAATATAATATCTTTTTAATATATAAAAATACTAATAAATAACAAGGTATAGATTGTCAAACACCAATAATTACATGAATATGGTATTAAATATACATTATATTGAAATATAAATGTTACATAGTATTTATTTTGATAAATATAAATATTTTCTCATTAAATTAAATTTATTAAAAATAACCCCTATCATAAATTTTATTCATCCACTAAACTGTTTAAAAACTCATACATAAATAAAATAACAATCCTAATAAACATTTTTATAACTTTATTCATATATGTATATATATATATATATTTCCATTTATAAAATCAATTTTTATTAATTATTTCCATATATTTTAATTAGTTATTATATTTTCATAATCCTATGTCTTTCTAATCTTGATTATATTGAACTATGTTCAATCTAGGCATGTTCTTATTAATTATTTTTTGAAATTCCATCATTTCTAGATCATTTAAGATAAGTGATTTTATGATTAATAATTATTTATAATTATACATGTTTACACTTTGTGTGTTTTAGTTATGTTTCCTATTTTTTATGTTAGTGATGAGCTTGTTTTTGGTATTTTAAACAAACATACATTCGAATCATAATTATAGAGTTTAATATTTATTATTACTATAAATTTAAAATAAAATAATTTTTTACTAATTTCTAACATATATTATCATTATTTTTTTCAAATAATAATCTATATTTTTAATTTGTATACTTTTTCATGTAGTTGGTTAGTTTGATAAAACAAGAACATAGTATAATTGATTGATGAGTACAATTATGAATGTTTTTAATTTTGTTTTTAAAAATAAATAATATAAAATAAAAATTATATTTTGATGATATTTTTATATTTCTAATAATATTAAATATATATTCAAATAAATAATTGTTTAATGTTAAAAAAATGTTATAATTTACATTATATATGTGGTAGCTTACAGAAGTTAATGAACAACATTTTCATTTTTCAACAAATGAGGGGAAATTATGATAAATTATATTGTTCCCCATTATGAAGAGAATTATATTTTATATGTCACATTTATTATTTAATTTCACCCATATAATCATCTATTATAGGATGTGGTGAGAAATGGAAGACTATAATTTTTCAAACCATTACTCACAAATACAAGAATTAGTTTTTAAATTTGAAAATAGAAGATGTTGTTAATGATTACTCCTAAAATAAGAAAAACAGGAATACTAAATATAATAAATAATTATTTTCTATTTGAAAAAGTTTATTTCAATGGTAGTATAGTAGAAGAATGTGTTAGGGATGAGTTACTACAAATGTTGATAACTTTTATAATTCCTTAAGTTGTTCCTTAGAAAGGAATTGTTTAAGAAATACTTTTGTTGACCATTACTCACAAATACAAGAATTAGTTTTTAAATTTGAAAATAGAAGATGTTGTTAATGATTACTCCTAAAATAAGAAAAACAGGAATACTAAATATAATAAATAATTATTTTCTATTTGAAAAAGTTTATTTCAATGGTAGTATAGTAGAAGAATGTGTTAGGGATGAGTTACTACAAATGTTGATAACTTTTATAATTCCTTAAGTTGTTCCTTAGAAAGGAATTGTTTAAGAAATACTTTTGTTGTGTGGAAGGTCATGTATGTGAAATATGATTTTTTGGAATATAATTAGGGTGGAGTTTCATGAAGTAATATAAATTTTTGAGTGGTCTTAAAGAATATTGATTTTCCCCATTTCAATTATTGAAAATTTTACTTTTGTAATTATTTTATATTAAATTAAAACGCTTTTAGGTTTCACTTGTTGAAAAAATTCAAAAAAATTAATATAAATAAATCAAAATAAAATATTTCTTAGAAAATTAGTGAAAAATAATTATAAAAATATTATTTAATATATTTTTGATTTTACACCAATGGTTAAACATTTATTAACCATAAATCTATTACCTTAATTATGAGTTGCAAACTCAATGATACATTTTTAATCCCAAATTATATTAACATATTACATAATATGGATGTTCTAATTATATATTTGAAATCCCTAATATTATATTAACATTTAAAAATTGAAAAAAATGAATTTTCTAAAATTAAATATGTTACATATTAATACAAGTTTTATATAATTAAATAAATTGGTTTGATAAAATGATACCTTGGTTAATATACTAAAAAAATTATTTTAAATTAAATATGTTTTATGAAATACTTATTTTTTCTTGAAGATGGTATTTGGAATTGTCATTTCATACTCATATGATTATAATGTAACAAAATTAATTTAATCTTTCATAAAAGTATTTAAAACCTTATCATTAAAATCATTCTTTAAAAAAATACATTTAATAATAATATAATAATAAAAATAATATTATTAACCTGTTACTTTTTTAAAAATAATATATTATAAATTTATTATTTTACATTTTAAAATGAAAATTATAAAGAAAATATAATAATTTAAATAATAAAAAGTTGTTTATTCATCCCTCTAAATTAATAATTACATAGATATATATAAATTTTCTAAATATAAAATATATGTTATGTTGTCTACATTCGGTTTATTCATATAAAGTGCATAAAATAGTAAAATTATAATTGTCAACTGGGGGACACTAATTTAGTACCATGTAATGTTTACATACAATTGAAATAGAACATCCCTAGGTTCATGTCATTCCGTATTGAATTTTTTTAGGGATCAATAATTTTTGATGTGAGGTTTGTCCTTTTAGTGGTGAGTTTTGTATCAAAATATTATTGTACTACCCTATATCCTTTCTATGTTGTGGTTGTTACTAAGTGATTATCCCTGAAATACAGTGTCCAAAAGAAATGGGTTAAAATCCTAAAATTATAATGAGGCTACTATTTGTTACACATTTAATACTTGATATATTATGTCCTGAACGCCTCCCTCCAATGGCACCGCTATAAAGGGAGATAGATAATGATCCTTGAGTACCACCTCTAGTATGTCCAAGGTTACAGACTATCACCAATGGTGTACAAATATAATAATTTTGGAGGAATTACCCTTTATAAGAAACAATATCTTTATATACAATTAATCATCCACAACATCTCTAAGTCCAAAAATAGAAGTGACCCCCAAACACCATCCCACAATCAAGAATATAACATCCCTACTCTTTATCACACACTTAAACATTGTTTATTACTTAAATTATTCCCTTTATACAACATAAAAGATTTATTTGTCTAGTGTCATTGGGGATTATGAACATTACATAATAAAACATGAAATACACATCTATATTGAATACAACATTACAAGAATAAACACATTCCTTCACACTTAACATTGCATGGGATAACCTGAGGAAATGCATAAGAAAAGGATTATATATAAGGACCTGTAAGGGAAAAACAAGTCATAACATGAATAATATAGTACATTTTAGTAAATAGGAATATCAATGGAATATTACAGAAACATGAACATAAAGGCATAATATAACATTATTCTCATATAATGGAAATGTTCCATCAACATTTAACATGATATTTTCATAAGACAAGGCTCACTACACATGGAGAATTAGTAAACCCTCATTTATATTTAATTATCATTAGTAAACCCTAATTTCACTAGACATGCCATGATAAAAATATTTACCCAATGCATTAGAGCGTTATCACGGCGTACCATTCTTAATCATTTCATTTGATGCATAAGTGTGTCACACGGATCATACAACATGGATTAATTATGAATTATAATTTATTCCATGAATAAAATATGTGGAATACATAAATGTAATTCCTCATATAACATGTACATTTTAATAAAGGTGAAAACAATTGATAGATAAATTGTTATGGTATTCAATTATAATGTTATTTTGGCATGGGAAATTTTGGTGTAACTTCAGCAGCATAACGAGGACAAATAAAAATCTTACAATGGGTTTATTATAGATAAAATGGTCTCTCATAATGTATACATGAAATCGACAGTAAGGGGTAATTGAACATAAAATATCAATATATGAAGTGGAATTTTGATTCGTAATATAATAGAATTACATGAATGTAAATGAGATGAGAAAAATTTCTTATGAAATTTAGGCATGGTAACTGGTGTATATGGTTGGAATTAATGAGAGATAAATATTCATCTCATTATTAAAACATACCAAGGAATGTATAGGTTCTTTTAGAAATTTTACCCCAACTTTTGAAATTGAAAATAAAATGGTATAACTACATAAAGACATTTGGGAAAAAATTAGAAAGACAGAAATCCCTTACTTGAAAGTGTGATCCCAGAGGCATGGGAGAATCATGAAAGAAATTTATTGATCGATTAGGGTGACATTTTAGGAAATTAGAGAAATGTGTTATGAGAAGGGATGTGATAAAATGGTATTTAGGGAATAAGAGAGTGTTCTAGGGTGGGTTAATATATGAAGAGAGAGGGATTTCTATATTATTTTGGTTTTGGACACACCACATTAAACTAATCAAATCTATTATCCAACGTATGGTTTTTTTCTAAAAAAAATATTAAAGGGGAGTATAAAACATTGTTTTATAAGGGTAATGGTTTATGTTATTAAAATATTATGATAGATTATCTAAAGTGGAGTCTCACTCTCAAAGAAATCATTTTAATAGTTGACATGTTTTATATGTCTTTGAGGGTCCAGTAAGTATTTTTTAATTAAATGAAAAAACCTAAAAACACATTAATTTAATGGTAAATCATATATTTTCCTACAACACCATTTATATTATATTATTATATCACTATTGGGTCATTATGATGTTATAAAAACACATTATATATTTAAATGGTATTTAATTTTCGGCCAAACATTTAACTGTCTCATAAAATTATGAAAAAAAACCATTGGATATTTTTGACTTCCTCATTAAACAAATATATTAATTTTATCTAAATAATTTTTTAAACATGTGAGTTTTATTTTTAAAATAAATGTCGATATTTACTAAAAATTTATGGCTTTTGAAAAAAATAGTTTCAAACCTTAATAAAAATTAAAATTTTATTCACTAAAATAATATGATAATTTTTTTTATTAAAATGTTTTTACAAATAATAATAGTTTTATTAAAATATTAGTAAACTCAAAAAATCATTAATTAATCAAATCATATTTCTTAATTGAATATGAACTAAAAAATACAATTAATTCTTTAAAAACTATTTAAAAATTAAAAACTATAAAAATAATAAAATGAATGTAAATTCATTATTCTATTAAAAAATAATTCATATAATCATATTGATAAGGTCATGTTACATAACCTCTTGTAACACCCACTTGAGACCTAAGGGTATGGTGTGCAATGGTGACCAACACTTGGGAGGATCCAATAATATCGATCAGGTGGTAATCTCTATTAACTTCCAATTCATCTGCAGGGGGTTCTGTTCAAGATTAAAAAGTTTATGCTCAACACGAGATTGGTCAAGAGCTAAGCCTAGTGATGCTACCTCATTTATGAGATCTAAAAAATGGGCTTCGTATTGAGAAATTCTACTCGATGAGGCCATCACTTCCATTTTCTTGAGTAAATTGGATTGGATAAATCACTGTATTTACACTAATCTGGTGGTCATTGTTCCACAAATATATTAGCAATGGTAATAATTCGTATTGGTTTTTTTAAAACAAAATAAATCCACAGAAGTGCATATATTATATAACCATTTTATATAATTATACATTTAAATAGATAAAGAATAATTTTCATTAATAAAATAATCTGTCATTACAATATTCTACCCATAAGAAAATATGGCCTTAAAATTTATTTTTCCCCCACTAAAACATATGTGGGTAACTCTTCTTCATCACTACCTCTTCTTCACACATTTATTTTTAAACATGTTGTTTTAGCACATTATCTTGACGAGTGACATTGTATTCATTCATAGATCATTGTCCCTACACTTTAATATCTTCACTATCTTCACTATAAAGGAGAAGTAATTATCCAATGGTTCTATCATTGGATTGAGTAAATGTGATGGGTCTTGTATGTACATCACTAAGAGTGTTACATGGAATACATCATGTAATTGAGATTGGTTTGGTGGGAGTTATAGTCGATAGGCCACTGTTCCAATGCGATCAAGGATTTGAAAAGGGATGATGTATCTTGGAATAAGATTTCCCTTCATCCAAAATCTCTTAATTCTCTTCCACGGTCATATTCGGAGTAATACCATGTATTTAACATCAAAATCTAGGCCTTTTCTATGATTATTTTATGTTCTGTTTTTTTACTCTGAGTAACTTTAATGTTCTACTGGATGGTTTTAACCTTCTCCACAATTTCTTTGACCATTTCAGGACCTAGGAATTTTCACTATTCAATTTCATCCCATCATTCTAGTGTTCCAATCCTCTTCCCTTATAGGGCTTCATATGGATCAATTTGGATGCATTAGTGGAAACTATTATTGAAATAGAACTCAACCAGAGAATGATATTGATCCCATCCTCATTAGAGGTCCATTAAAAATTCCCTCAACATGTCCTTGTGTGTTTTGATAGTCCGCTCAGAATGGAAATCAGATTGAGGATGATAAGTTGAACTGAAGATCTTCTTATTATTCAAAGCATGTTGAATACTCATCTCAAACATATAGGTGATTCTTGGATCCTGATCGGATATAATAGATAGTGGTACTCTAGGAATCTGGACCTCTTCTCTCATATATATTTGTTCAAATTGATCCAATGAGTGAAGTTCTAAAATTTCTGTGAATTGTGAATTCATTGTAAGATGATCCATAATAACTCATTTAACAATGTTTCCTTTGCATGTCTTAAAAAATATGGTGACAAAGTCCATGGTTTTGTTCTCCCATTTCTATACTGTTATGGGTAATGGTTGCAACATCCATTTATACCTCTACCTCTCAGCATTATCTTGCTAACATACCGTGCACTTTGATGTATACCTTGTGATATCCTTCTCCATGTTATGACACTAATAAATATTTCATTGATCTCGATACTTGTTTTTTTTCCTTGGTGAATGGATAAAATTGAACTATGTGCATCATACCAATTTTTTTTAATTAACTTCGTATTTGATGGAAGAAATAGCCTTGACCCAAATATCAAAATTCCTTTTTCATTAATAATGAACTATGATGATATCCCTTTTCTGATAGTTTCAAAATTATTCTAAATTCACACAAAATCCTTTCAATCATCCTTTAACCTTTATAAAAGAGACTATTGAGAAATAATTTTCCAATTGACTGATGATGTTCCATTCTTTATGATTCTCATGTCATTATTCATAAAATCTAGGAATATTGGATCCTATTCAATTCTATTTAATTATATAATTGTTGGTACCTTTCTACATATAGAATCTTTATCCATGTTCCATTTCAGAGGTATTGTAATGGATTGTTCATTCATAATATTTTATCAGCTCTAACTATCATCATTGGTGCATATTAAACTCTTTCTATGTGAATTTATAAATGAAGATTTTGTGATCTAGGTATAGGTTTCACTTCTCCCCAAAAGATAACATCACCAAATTAATAATGTGAATATTACCACAGCCAACTCCATATCATGTGTTGGATATCTTTTCTCATGAACATTAAATTCCCCTAAAAACATCAGTAATGACTTTTTCTTTTTGATTCAACACATAACTCATTCCCTTCTTCTAAGCATCACAAAATACCACAAAAAAACACCACTTGTGGGTAGATTGAGGACATTCGTAGTGATAATCACCCTTTTCAACTACATGAAGATATCTTTGCATTCCTAAAACAATGAAATCAGTACTCCCTTATGAGTTAGTTTGGTATGATGGTTGGACAATAGTGTGAAATTTATCACAATTCGATGATAATATACAGCTATCCCTAGAAGATATAGATATCTGTTTATGATGTTGTCATCAACCATCTCTCAATTTCAACTATAATGGAGGTATCCACAAAAACCTCATTACATTTATGATCTGACCCATGAATGATACCAGCTTTAACCAGAACTGACAACTTTTGTAAATTGCATAGAGCTTATCCTTTCTCAAGGTCTCTAGTATCGTGCTTAGATGCCTCTCATGATCCTCCTTGTTTTTTAGTATATTAGTATATCATCTATTTAGTCTACCACAAATTTGTAGATTTGTCTCTAAAGACTCTATTCCTAATGTTCATAATGATTTATCGAGGATTATTTTGTCTTAAATTCATTACTATGAAATCATAGTGTCTGTATCTTGTACGAAAAGTAGTATTGGGGTTACCCCTCTCATTCACCCTTACATTATAATATCCCAAACTTATAACCACCTTGGAGAAGTATTGTTATCCTTATAGCTGATCGAACAATTCATCAATAAGTGGCATATGTTATTTTCTCATTATCATGATTTGGTTGAGATCACGATAATCAACGCAAAGGCACATTAACCCATCCTTATTCTTGATGTTGTGGTCTGGTGAACCCCATGTTGAACCTCATGAGCATATAACACATTACCCAGATTCTCATGTAGTTGTTCTATAACCTCCTCAATATCCACAAAATTCATTCTATATAATGGGTTGGATATTAGCAAATCCCCATGTTTATGATCAATTGATAATTCAACAAAGTCTTATAAGAGGAAGACAATGAAATTTCTCAGGAAACCCTTAAGTGACTTCCCTCAAAAAAATAATATCTTCAAGGATGGTTTCATCCTTAGTCTCTATAATATTAGGATGATATGAATTCTCATATGGATGTAATATCCATGCTCGAGATTATGGTCCTAAAGTGAATTCATCCTCTTCCATGCACATGAACAAAATCAGGGGTCGATTCACCATATTGAGAGTGACATGACTATATGGGAAATTTGTGTTGGATATATATATATAAATCCAATTCATGACCAAAATTATATTATAGTTTTCCATAGAGAGTATGAAAAGTATGGGGGGTTGTTTAATACCAAAATTATACAAGGAATGAGTTGTATTCATGGGAGGCAATGATTACCCTAGATTTAATTCTCACCTACAACTTTTCTTCCATTATTTTTGGTGTTTCTGGTATTGTTCTACTAAAAATTCAAAATATAAAATAATTCATATAACCAAAATCAAAACGTATGCTCACAATTCATAATGGAATAAAATTTGTATCTCTCACAACATGGTTGTTAGGTTTTACTCTGGTGTTAGTAATGGAAAAAGCTCATCATTGTTTCCTTGGAGGTTATTGGTTCCCTAAAAAAACCCTTGTCTTATGGAACTAGTTTTCAAAATTCCATGGTTCTTTACAGTTTTAGAAATGAACAATGCATTAAGTGTCAAATAGAGTGTTTCTTTCACCTATCACAACAACTAGTTTTTCTTGTCTGTAGTTGTTTTCCAGGTTCCCTTCTCTTCCACAACTTAATCATTTCCTCCTATACTTCATGCAATTTTTGGGGTGAAAAATTATGCACCTATCCCATGTAGTTCTCTATATTTTTTATCCCCATGTAATTTATCAATCGGACTACCATAATTAAAGTACACCTTACGCTTAATGTAACCATGAAACCCCTAAGATTTTCACATATCCATTTTCTCCTTGAGGGCACATCAGAAAATTTCTTCATATATCTTAGAGTCACAGATCACTGGTTATTTCTATATTCAAGGTTTTAGCCCACCAATGAAGCAGTAAACCTTGAATTTGGTGGTAATGACATTGATGGAGGCATATCATGAAATCCGTTTGAATTTTTCATTATACGCTTTGACGGATTAATCATCTCTTTTTCTTGAGTTCAAGGAAGTCTCTTTCTATCTAATGTGGGAGGGTTTGTAGAAAAAATATATTTAAAAAAACATTTTCTATAAATCCTTATATTCCAACGCCTCGATCTCCAACTTATGAATCATATTTTTCATCAATGTTCACCCTTGATCAGCTTCACCCACCATATGATAAGTATATAGATGTACATTTTGTTGTTCAAAACATTGTAGGATCGAGAAGATATTATCAATGGAGTTGATCCATTGTTTGGTGATTGAGGTATCGGATGATCCATTAAAATTATGTGTCCTTCGACTCATTATTCTCTTGATAGCTACTTGTTATTTCATAGAAAGAGTATAATGTTCCTAATGATCAATATTCCAATTCAAAACTAGAGTTAACTGAGAGTGTATTATGACAATGTTTATCATTACTACTCCCATCGGATTGGGAATCTCAATCGAATAGTCATCACATTGATATTCACATCAGTTGTTAGCGTGAGTCCTCATATTATTGGCCATTGGCAATAATAAAAGGAAAGTTATGGGTAACATATAAATCAGAATTCAATGACAAATAGAGATAACTTATTAATTACATTTATTTTTTGACATATTTATTTTATCCATGATCTACTTCAGAACTTATTTTATTAAGGTCATTTTTTTAGTTCCCATAATAAGTGTTCATAATAAGATTATGAATTTACAAAAACATATCCCACGGGACAGTCATATCCATGAATTCAGTAACGCCCACTGTTGTGAGCCAGTTCTCATTCGAGGGTAGCTCAAAGCAGTGTTTTCAGGTTTTACCCCTATATACATATGTGCTAGAGCCTCTTCTACCTAGTGATAAACATAAAAAGATGTATTTTCATGATAAAAGACTTACTCAGTACTCACCAAAATTTAGGGAAGTTTTTATTATATGTAGTCTTATCCCCAATCCTTTCACTAGGGTTTTCTAAACCTAATCCAAAAAATAACTATACTTATCATCTGATACCATCTACAACAACCCATCTCTTTATTACACACATAAAAATGATTTATTACACAAAATTTTAAGTTGATACAACATAAAAGAATGAATTATCTAGTTTTTTTGGGGCTTAAAAACATTATAAATCATCTTAAATCATGAAATACACTTCTTTATTGAAATATTATTTTACATGACCTCACACATTTTTTCGCACTGAACATTTCATGGGATAACCTGAGGACATTCCTAAGAAACGATTGATCTATAAATCGTACTAAGGGAGTATACATGTAATAAAATGAATAATATTTTACATGTAGGCAATCAAAATATCAATGTAGCATAAAAGAGATATGAATATTAATGCATGATATAACATGAATATCATAACATTGAAATTTGGCATCAACACGTAATATGATATTAGAAATATATAAGGATCATTACACATGGTTCATAAGTAAACACTCATTTCCCAGGAATTAGAAACGGAAAATCCTCATTGAACATAACTTATCATGACACTGCTCATTATCTAGTGCATTGGAGTGCTATTAGGGTGCACCCTTCTTAATCATTTCATTTCATGCAATAGTTTTCCATGTAGATCATATAACAAAGATCAGTAAACAAAAAAAATTATTACATGAATAAGATATGTGGAATATATAAATTTAATTCCTCAAATTAAAAGTTCATGATCATAATCATGAATACCATTGATAGATAAATGGTTACGGTATTCACTTACATGATTAATTTGGAAAGGAAAATTTTGTTGTATCTTCAACAGCATAACGATGTCAAATAGAAATAATAAAATGGGTTGATGAAAGAGAAAGGGATATCTCATCATTTATAAATGAAATGGACAGTAAGGTGGTCATGGTACATAATATTCCAACAACAGTAATGGAATTTAGATGTATAATATAATATAATTGTTCGAATGTAAAGGATAAGAGAGAAATTTCTTGCAGAACTTTGGAATGGTAACTGATGTTCATGGGAGGCATTAATGAAAGAGAAAGAGGTATCCAAAAATTCAAACATAAGTAGGTAAGTATGAGGGTGGTGTGAAATTATACCCCAAAATTTGTAATTGAAAATAAATGGGTATAAGAACATATTAAATTTTAGACAAAAATTGAAAACGTAGAAATCACTTACTTGGATGTGTGATCCCAATGGAATGGGAGAATCTTGACAGAGGATTATTGAGATCTTAGGGAGTCTTGTTAGGATACAATAGAGAATTGAGATGAGTATGGATGTGCTCCATAGATTTTTAGTGAAGAGAAGTCGGAGCATGGGTGGGTTTATATTGGAAAAGAGAGGTAATTCTTTATTATTTAGGTTCTGGACACCACACATTAAACTAATCAAAACCACAAACCAACCCCTAGTTTCTGCCCTTTTTTCCAAAGGGACAATGAAAAAATTAATTTATAAGGCCAATGGACAAACATATTCAAATATTAATTTTTCATATGTGGAGGTGAGTCACTCTCTCAATGAAATCATTTTAAAAGTTAAAATGTTTTATATGTTTTGGAGGGTACACTAAGTCTATGTTAAATAAGTCATAAAAACCTACTATCACATTATTTTAATGGGAAAACATATATTGGCCGAAAATCCCATTAATAATATTTTATTAAATTACTATTGGGTCATTATTATAATGACGAACCTTCTCTTTATTACACACAAAAACATGATTTGTTACATAATGTTAACTTAACAGAACATAGAAAATCAAGAGGTCTAGAGTGTTTCAGAATTAGGATCATCATATAACAACATAAAACATGAAATACAACATCTTTATTGAAAACATCCTTTACAAGACCACTACATTCCCCTGTACATAACATTGCATGGGGTAACCTGAGTACATACATAAGAAAAGGGTAAGCTATAAATCCCAGTAAGGGAACAAACATGGAATAATATGAGGGATAAAATGAATGTCATACATTAGGAATATAAATGGAGCACAAGGTAAACATGAACATAATGGAATGATAAATCATGATTATGATAACATTGAAATGTGAAAAAAAAACATAACATAGAATTAGCATGAGCCAGGCCTCATGGGGCATAGATCATGAGTAAACCCTCATTACACCTGAAGTATGAGTAATCCATAGTTGATATTGAATTATAAGGAGTCAACACTCAATAAAAATTATGTATCATTATACTATACTATACACAATGCATTGGAGCACTATCAGGGCGCACCCTTTCTAAAACATTTCATTTAATGCATTAGTTTTCCACATGGATCATGCATCATGGAATAAATCATCATCATTTATTAACCGATAAAGGGATGAATAAAAAATACACGAAGCTTTATAATAAAAAATTAAATGTTCCTAAAGGTGAATACCTTTGATAGATAAATGGTCATCGAATTCACTACATAATGACATTGGCTTGGAAAATATTTGTGCTATTTCTGCAGCATTACGACATGAAATAAGAACACATAAAGAATGATTGATGAGAGATAAAGTGGTGTCTCATCAAATTTACATGAAATGGAATCTATGGGGGTCATATAGATACATGTACCAATAATCAAAATAAAATTTAGATGCATAATGAAAAATAATTACATGGATGTAAAATATTAGAGAGAAAGCCCTCATGAAATTTTGGCATCGTAACAGGTGAACATGTGACTCATTAATGACAAATAAAAGAGTCTCCCATCATCTTGAAATAAATATGGCAGCACGGGGGAGGTGAGAAATCACACCCAAGCATATTTAATTAAAGAAAGGTGCATAAAAACTTAAAGATCATTTGAAAGAAATGAGAAATGAAGAAATATTGAACATGGAAGTGTGATCCCCAAGGATTGGGAGAGACTTGGGAGATGATTCTTGGGAGCTTGGGGAACCTTGGGAGTATTTTAGAGAGAGTATTTCAGAGTTTTTACTAAATCCAATGGCTTTTAGTGATGAGGAAGTGGGAGATTGGGTGGGTTTATATAAGAAAGGAGAGGGAATTCTTGATTATTTAGGTTTGGGATACCTCACATTAAACTTATCAAAACCACAAACCATCCCATGGTTTTTGCATGGTTTTTCCCAATGGGGAGTGGAAAAAATATTTTATAAGGCCAATGGCTGAACTTCTTAAAATAATATAGTAGCTTATGAGGATATTAGTCACACTCTCATGGAAAACAATTTTGAAATGAAAAATGTTTTATTAGCTTTGAAGGGTCCACCAAAGCATTGTAAAATAAATAAAACAAACCCAAAATCACATTATTTTAATGTTAAAACATATGTTGGCAAATAATAATGTTTATAGTATTCTATTACATTACTATTGGGTCATTATGATGTCATAAAATAGATTATATATTTAAACAGTATTTAATTTTTACCCAAAAATTTGACTGTCTCAGAAAATTTTGAAAAATTCACCATTGGATAATTTTAATGTCTTGATTCAAAAAAATATTAATTCTCTCTAAATAATTTCCTAAATATGTGAATTTTTTCTTTTAAAAAAATGACATTTATAAAAAAATTCATGTGTTTTGACAAAAAATTGTTTTCAAACCATAATAAAAATTACAATTACATTAATAAAATTATATAATAATTTAAAATTAATAAAAATTATTATAATAATAAAAAATATTTTATTACAATATTATTTATATAATAGAAAATTAAATCATCAAAATATATTTATTTTTTGATTATTTACTAAAAATAATATTTATGTTTTAAAAAATATTTACAATGTAACAATGAAAAAATGAATGGACATTCATTATAAAAAAGAAATTGACATAATAATTGTGCTAAATTTCTGATACATAACCCCTTATAATACACTCATAATACCAAAGGGTAAGGTGTGCTATGGTGACAGACTCTTGTGGTGGCTCAGATAAAATCATTCAGATGGTAATCTCTATTAACTTACACTTATCCCGTACTCGGTTCCGCTCAAGCTTAACTTGTTCATGATCATCTTGGGATTGGTCAAGATAGAAGCCCAATGATTCCACATCTTTTCTGATCTCTGAAAAATTGGCTTTGTACGGAGAAATCCTACTAGATGAGGCCATCACTTCCTTTTTCTGAGTAAGTCGGATTTGTTAAAGCCCTATATTTATACTAATTATCTGATCATTATTCAATAGCTATATCAAAAATGGTCACAATTAATAACGATATTTTAAAATCGAAAAACACAAAACCATTGATGTTTACATTTATATAAAAAATTTAAATAATGTAACATTTAATCCAATCATGTGGAATTAATGAATGTTTGGGTCATTACAATCAACCCCCTTAAGAAATTTCACCCTCGAAATTTCCTTTTCCAATACTAAAAATGATGTGGGTAACTCTTCTTCATCAATTCCTCTAATTCCCACGTCGCTTCTTCCAACTTTTGGTTTTTCCATATCACTTTGATGATGGACATTATCATATTTTGTTGAACTTTTTCTCTACGATCTACAATCATTACTGGCTGCTCCTCATAATAATGGTCATTCTCTAACTATACTAACTCTAAATAGAGTAAATAGGAAGGGTCTGGTATGTACATATTTAATTGGGATACATGAATAACATCATGTACCTTGGCCATGGTAGGTGGATGTGATAGTCGATAGGCCACATCCCCGACATGATTATGAAAATCTAAGGGGACGATGTACCTAGAACATAACTTCCCTTTATTTCCAAACCTAATTAACTTCTTCCATTAAAATATCCAAAGATATACCATTTCTCCAACATTAACCTCAAGGCCTTGTCGATGGTTATCATCATAACTATTCTGTCGACTCTAGACTATCATAATATGCTGCTGAATGGTTATCACCTTCTCCACAATTTCATCAAACATTTCTATTCATAACAGCTTACTCTCACTGACTTCATCCTAAAACGCCACTGTTTTTCACCTATTCCCATTCAGGGAATCATAAGGTCCATTTCATATCCTCGTGTGAAAACTATTATTATAGGGGAATTCAACCAGTTGAAGATTTTGATCACATCCTCCATTAAAGTCCATTGAGCATGATATCAACATGTCCTCAAGTGTTTGGATTGTTTGCTTAGATTGGCCATCATTTTTAGGATGATAAGTTGTACTGAAGTTCAGCTCAGTATCCATAGCATGTTGAAGACTTTTCAAAAACATAGAGGTGAATCTTGAATTTCAATCAGATTCAATGGATAGTGGTACTCCATGCAGATTTTCCACTTCCCTAATATATATTGGTAACATTTTATCTAATGATAAATCCTCCTAAATTGCAATAAATTGTGAAGACATTGTAAGATGATCCACAATAAACTAGATTTCATTGATTCCTTTGGATGTCTTCGGATGTCTGGTGACAAAGTCCCTGGTGATGTTCTCCCATTTCCATGCTTGTATGGGTAATAGTTACATCATCCCCTTAGACATATTCCTCATTGACTTCACTTGCTGACACACTTTGCACTTTGATGTAAATTTAGTGATCTCCTTTTTTATATTATCCCACCAATAATTATCTAAGTAATATATATACACCATTGTGTTTCCTAGGTGAATAAAGAAATTATAACTATGTGCATCATCCAAATGTCTCTTCTTCATCTCTGAACATGAACGAACACATAGTATTTTCCCAAATTTCATAGTTCTTTATTCATTAACATTGAACTATAAGGATTTCCCTCATCGGATAGCTTCCACTTTCTTCTGAATTCTAAAATCATCCCTTTGGGCATCAATTAACCATTCAAAAATGGATATTTGAGAAATAATTTGTGCATGTATTGATGATGTTCTCTTGTTTATGATTCCCAATCCATTTTCATCAAAACTTAGAATATTTGATCCATCTCAATTCTTATTAGTGATAGAATCACTGGGTCCTTTCTATATAGAGCGTCCACCACCTTGTTCGCTTTCCAAGGGTTTTAATTGATTGATCAGTCATAGTCTTTGATCAGATCTTAACATCTTCGCTGGAACATGTTGAACTCCTTCTATGTGAATATATACTTAAGGCTTTGGTGTTTTGTATATTTTTCACACTTCTCCCCAAAGTGAAAATGCCTCCAAATATTTATACTGAAGATCACCACAACTAAATCAGATATTCTGTTGGATTATTTTTCACATGAACTTTAAATTTCCTTGAATCCTAGGCAATTAATTTTTCACTTTTCAGCAACCCACAACCTAGTCCCTTCTTTGAAGCATCACAGAATACTATAAAAAATTCTCCACTTAAGGTTAATGTGATCATGGGTGTAGAGATAAGCCTCCATTTTTCTCCTTGGTAAATTATTCGCATTCATGTCTCCAAGAAAACATTATTCCCTTCTCTGTTAGCTTGATACGATTGTTGGAAAATCATGTGAAATTTTCCACATATCATTGAAAATATCTAGATAACCCCATGATGCTACGGATATCCATTGCCGATGTTAGCCTAGTCTATCCCTCTATAGTAGCTATCTTGGAGGTATCCATAGATATCCCACTACTTGGGATGATGTGCCTAAGAATGAGACCTCCTTCAACAAAAAATCGCACATACTGTACATTGAATAGAGCTTCTACTTTCTCAAGGTATCTAGTAAAATTCTTATATTATCCTCATGATCCTTCTTGGTTTTGGAGTATATGAGAATGTCATCAATAATGACTACAAATATTTTGTATAGGTAATATCTAAATAATTTATTTTTAAGTACATGAATATTTTTTAATAATTAGTGACTCTGAAAGGCATTATTTTTGAATTCATAGGGCTCCTATCTTGTATGAAAATAAGTCTTGGGGATATCTTCCTTCTTCTCCCTTACTTGATCATATCCTAACCAAAAAACCACCTTGGAAAATTATTGTGCTCTCCACGGCTAATCGAACAAGTTTACAATTTGAGGGAGATGATACTTGTTCTTTATCGTGATTTTGTTATGTTCTCGATAGTTGATGTAAAGGTGCATTAGCCCTTCCTTTTTCATGACTAATAGAGCGGATTCACCCCATAGTGAAGAACATGGGTGTATAATCCCTTTATCCAAATTCTCATATTGATGTTTCTTTAGCTCATCATGCTCCACAATATCCATTCTATAAAGACTCTTGGACATTGGTATCTCCCCAAGAATAAGGTCAGTTGAGAATTGAACATCTTTTCTAGGAGGAAGACCATGCCATTCATTGGTAACCACTTCAGTGAATTCTCTCACAAGAGGAATGTCATAATGGATGGTTGCCTCCATATACTCAATCATTTGATCCAGTTAAGAATGATCATAGGGAAGTAATATCCTTGCTTGAGATGACGCAGATAAAGAAGATTCATCTTCCTCGTAGGACTTTTACCGAATCGGGGGTCGATTATCCACATGGGGAGTGATTTCTCTCTCATGACTATTTATGTTCGATATATATTGTGT
Organism: Viscum album; assembly: GCA_963277665.1. NCBI lineage: Eukaryota > Viridiplantae > Streptophyta > Magnoliopsida > Santalales > Viscaceae > Viscum > Viscum album. Next base: position 706,541,246 of record OY728126.1, on the reverse strand, counting down.
AAGGCAATCCATTCTAAGAAATGCATCACATTACACTTGATAGAGTATGATGATGTTTTTAGGGAAGATCAATCCACTGATTATGACATGGGAGAAGTTATATTCAAGCGATGCAATGATTTCTCCATTTTTTGTACTCACTGACATCATCACTTCCATTATTTGTGGGGGTGTTGGGATTGTAGAACTAATCATTCGGGATATAAAAGAATGCATAGATCTTGAATAAAAAAGGAAGTTCACTATTCTTGAATGAATAACCATATTATCTTTCAACACATCATTTTCAGGGTTCACTTAGGTAGTAGTGATGGAAAAATATTTCGCTTACTTCGGTGGAAGTTGTTGGTTGCCAATGAAAACCATTGGATTAGGAACAGATTTCTAAGATTCCTTTGTTCTTTGCAGTTTAAACAATGAACAATGTGTAAATATTTTAATGTAGTTATAATCTCTTCTTTCAAAGACACAGGGTTTTGTTTCTGATTGTTAATAGCCAGGTTCCCTTCTCTTCTACACCAAATGCGTTTTCTCGTCCACTTCTGGCAATTTCTGAGGTTCTTCTTTCTGCATCATTGGGAAGTGGGGTGCTAGATCTTCTTAGAACTGTTGGATATATCCATTAGACCACCATAATGGAATTCCACCTTATGCTTCATATCCCCATTAGAACCCTGATATTTTTAATCTACATTTCGACCTTCAGGGCACATCGGACAATTTCCTCATAGATATCGATGTCACGAATCGCCAGTGCGTTCCGCAAGCTATATTTCAGCCCATGAAAGAATAGGTGACCCATTAATTCGGTGGTAATGACATATATAGAGGCATATCATGCAAGCCTTGTAAATGTTTCCTCGTACGCTCTGATAAATTCTTCATATTTTTTTTCATGTGGGTAAGGAAGTACCTTCCAATCATAAGTTGGAGGGTGAATAGAAAATATTTATTGAAAAACCTCTTCTAGAATTCCTTCCATTCCATCTCCTCAATATCTTCCTCATAATTCATTATTTTTTCAAAATATCCACCATTGATTTGAATCACCATCCATATGATAAGAATCTAGAAGATCCATCTCTTGTTTGGAACATTGAGGGATATAGAAGATCTTTTCAATGGAGTTGATCCACTCTTCAGCGATTGAGGGATCAAATGGTCCATTAAAATTTTGAGGCCTTTGTCTCATAAAGCTCTCAATAATGACTTTTTATTTCATTAGGGGGTTGAAGGTTTGTCATTACCTATTTTCTATTAATATAATCAGTTAAATAATAGAGAATCATGACAAAGTTCGTGAATCCCACTTCCATCGTACTGGGAATCTCATTAGAAGAGTCATCACATTGATCTTCACATCGGTTGTTATTGTGAGTCCTCATATTACTAGCCATTGGCTAAAATAAAAGGAATGTTTAGGGTAACACAAAAAGTGTAATCCAAGGACAAAACTGATGACATATAAATAACTTTTATTTATTTAACTTATGAATATATAGGCATCAAATCTACATTCTAACATATATTCTTAAGGGAATTTTTTTATTCCCTTAATAATGGTTCATAATATGATTGTGAATTAACCAATGTGTATCCCCTAGGAGTGTCATAACTATGAGTGCAACAAGGCCCCTTATCATGTACCAGGACAGCCTAGGCAAATCCTGAAACTCCTTGTCGGGGTTTTCACCCCTAGGTGCATCTGTGTTATAGCTGCCTGTACCTGCTCATATCCAGACATGGATGTATTTTATTAATAACCCACTTACTCAATACCGAACAAAACATAGGGATGTTTTTTTATACACAGTCTTGTATTTAATGCATTACTAGGGTTTTCAAATACAAAACCCAAAAAGAAATAAACTTATCCTCTGATACCAACCATGACAACCCTTCTCTTTATTACACAATAAAACATGATTTATTACATAAAATACACTTGAAACAACATATTATATCAACTGGTATAGTCTATTTGGGGATTTGGATCATTAAATAACAACATAAAACATTAAATACAACATATTTATTCATAACAACCTTTACATGACCACTACATTCCCTCATACTTATCTTTTCATGGGATAAGCAGAGGACATGCATAAGAAAATGGTGAGCTATAAAGCCCAGTAATGGAATATAAATGGAATAACATGAGGGATTAAATACATGTTATAAAACAAAAATATCAATGGGGAACAAGAGAAACATGAACATAAAGGCATGATAAAGCATGCTAATCATAACATGGAAATGTAGCAACAACAGTTAACCTGGAATTATCATGATCCTAGGCTCATTGCACATGTAGCATGAGTAAACCCTCATTTCACATAAATCACGAGAAAACCATCATTAAACTATAATTATCATGAGTAAAGACTCATTGCACATGAATTGTCATGATAAAATAATTTACCTAATGAATCAGATCTCTATTAGGGCACACCCGATCTTAAACATATCATTTCATGCTTAAGTGTGAAACATGGATCATACCACAAGGATTAAATCATCATCATTTATTCCACGATAAATGGAATTATAATAAATACATAAATTTTTATAATCATTAAGTAAATTGTGCATAATTTTGAATACCCTTTATAGATAAATGGGAATGGTATTCACTACACAATGACATTGGCTTGACCAATCGCAGTGTAATTTCGGCAGCATACCGACGGGAAATAAGAATACATAAAAAATGATTGATGATAGATATAGGAATGTCTCATAAAATTTACATTAAATGGACAGTATGAGGGTCATATAGATACTTGTTACAGTAAAAATAATAGAATTTATATTCATAATACAAAATAATTACTTGGATATAAATGATGAGAGAGAAATCCCTCATGGAATTTTGACTTGTTAACTGGTGTACATGAGACACATTAATGAGATAGAAAGGGGTCTCCCATCATCCAAACATAAAAAGGGCGGTCTGGATGAGGTTCTGAATCATACCCCAACATATGTAATTGAAAAAATGGGCATAAAAACATAATGAAAATTTGAAAAAACATGAGAAATTAAGAAATCCCTTACTTGGAATTGTGATCCCCAAGGCTTGGGAGAGGCTTAAGAGAGGATTCATGGGAGATTGGTGTAGCATGGGTGGATTCTAGCTAGAGGAGGGAAGGGTTTGGACGAACTAAAAGATCATTGATTGAAGATGAAGTGGGTGCTTTTGTGGGATTATATAGGAAAGGAGATGGTATTTATTATTATTTAGGTTTGGGACACCTCATATTAAACTAATCAAAAACACAAACATGAGAATTGTATTTTCCCATGGTTTTTCACAAAAGAGAGTGTAATACAATATTTTATAAGGCCAGTGGCCGAAAAATGTATAATAATATGGTGTCTTCTGTGGAGGTGAGTCACACTTTTATGAAAATCAATTTAAAAAGACAAAATGTTTTATAAGCCTTGAAGTGTCCACCAATGAATTGTAAAATAAATTAACAAATCCCAAAATAACATTATTTTAATTTTAAAACAGATATTGGACCAACATAATGTTTATAGTATTTTATTACATCACTACTGGGTCATTATGATGGCATAAAACACATTATATATTTAAACGGTATTTAATTTTAACACAAAAATTCGACTGTCTCAAATAATTATGTAAAATTCACCATTGGATAATTTCGATGTCCATATTCCAAAAATAATATTTAATTTATATAAATAATTTTATGAATATGTAAATATTTTCTTTTAAAATAAAAACTGAAATTTATAGAAAATTCATGGGTTTTGACAAAAAACAGGCTTTCAATCTTTAATAAAAATTACAATTTCATTCATAAAATTATACGCTAATTTATATATAATAAAAAGTAATATAATAAAAATATTATATTATTAAAAAATTATTTAATTCTAAAATACATTAATTCATCAAAATAAATTTCTTACTTCAATATTAACAAAAAATACTATTTTTGTTTTAAAAACTATTTACAAAGTAACAATAATAAAATGAATAAACCTTCATTATACAAAAATAATGCACATAATCATAGTGCTATGGTCTTGTTACATAGCCACGTATAATACCTGAAGAATACCAAAGGGTATGGTTTGCGATGGTGACAGACTCGTTGTGTGGCTCAGATAATATCACTCAGGTGGTAATCTATATTAACTTCCACTTCTCCCGTAGTTGGTTCTGCCCAAGCTTAACATGTTCAAGATCGGCTTGGGATTGGTCAAGAGTGAAGACCAATGAAACCACATCCTTTCTGAACTCTTAAAAATGGGCTTAGTATGAGGCAAGCCTAATCGATGAAGCCATCACATCCTTTGTCTGAGTAAATTGGATTTGATAAAGCCCTATATTTATACGAATCATGTGATCACAGTTCAACAACTATATTAGAAATGGTCCCGATTTTTAACTGTATTTTAAAATCCAAAAACATAAAACTAATGAAGTAAAAATTTAAATAAAAAATTTACATAATGAGACATATAATCAGATCAAGAGGAATTAATGAATGTTTGGGTCTTTAAAATTATGTCATACAACACATTTTATATTTAAACGCTATTTAATTTTTACCCAAAAACTTGACTGTCACATGAAATAAAGAAAAACTCACCATTAGAAAATTTTTACTTCTTGCTTCAAAAAATAATATTCATTTTATCTAAATAATTATATAAATATGTTAATTTTTTAATATTAAAATAATAATTGACAGTTATTGAAAAATCACTAGTTTTGATAAAAACAGCTTTGAAACTATAATAAAAATTAAAAATTTATTCACAAAAATTATACAATCATTTTTATTTTATAAAAAATAATATTGTAATATTAATATTTAATTAAAATATTATTTCATCAAAAAATACATTAATTGGGAAAGATATATTTATTAATTGAATATTAAATAAAAAATAGTATTAGTTCATTAAAAACTATATACAATTTTAGAATAATAAAATGAATTTTATTCATTATTCTATACATAAATAATTCACATAATCATTGTACTGGGTTCATGTTACATAACACATTGTAACATCTTCATAAGACCTAATGGTAAGGTGTGAGATGGTAAAAAAAATATTGAGGAGGCACATATAACATCACTCGTGTGGTGATCTCTATTATCTTCTACTACTCTTGTAGGTGGTTCTGTTCAATCTTAACATGTTGAGGCTAGGATTAGGATTGGTAAAACGAAAACCATAGTGATGCTACCTCCTTTCCAAGCTCCGTCAAATGGGTTTCGTATTAAGAAATTCTACTAGATGAGGCCATCAAATCCTTTTTCTTAGTAAATTAGATGTGGTAAAGCCCTATATTTATTCTAATAATGTAGTCGTTGTTCAACATGTATATTAGAAATGGAAACAATTCATAATGGTATTTTACAATCTATAAACATAAAACCAAGGAAGTGAATATGACATGTAACCATTTTATATAATAATTCATTTAATTAAATCTAGTGGAATTTAAATTAATAATGTTTTGTGTCATTAAAATGCTTAAGTGAAACATATACAAATACAAGAATGTCAAAAATGTAGAAAATCAAATGAAATTCTTTGATCGTGACACAACAGTTATCCTATGTTTTGAGCTAGTACCCTCCATATGGTCCATAAAATCTTCCTCGAAACCTCAATGATTTGTTAAATACGTATGGTGATAATACAAGTATACATAGTTGGAAAACCAATGTCGCCAATGAAAATTCTAAAAAATAATACTATGACCCCTATGAGAAAACATCTGAACCATATGTTACCCAAATAGTTATACAGACCCAATCCAACACCACTAAGGAACACTCAAAAAGTAACACATGTCAAGAAATATAATATATAATAAATCACATTGTTGATGGTGAAATTATCACCACTTTCACACAAATATTACTCTCCCCCTCAAAATCAAACGTATTTCCACTCCCGTCACTATTTTATACAACTTCACATCCCACCCACACACACTTAGGCCTCACAACAGGTCATGACCGCACACACTAGGTCCCCACAACACATCTTGTCTAATCTCATCCTAAAGACACCTAGAGAATCTCATATAAACTCACCCCAAAGACAAGAAACTCCCAGTTGGGATCCAAGTATCACTGAGAGGGGGAGGGGGTGAATCAGTGATATCCTTTTTTTATGTTTCCTATTTTTTGAAACAACCTTCACCTCCTGTTAAAGAGTTTCTTCCCTATTGAACACAGACAACCACATGAACACAAGATTTACACGGTTCAATACTCAACAAGAGTAGCTACGTCCATGGTATGGTACAAAAACAATTCAGTACCATACAATCCACTAGAAAACAATCCTTTAATGTGGAATACAATTAGTATAATATACCCTTACACTCGTATAGAACATTGAGAACAATCCAATAGTGTGTGCGCTCACTCTTAGCACAAATAGGGTAATGTAATGATTATGTGATTCTAATGAACATTCAAAAATTAAATCTTTCAAAAAAATTCTTCACTTTCCTACCCAGAAGCTAGTAAGAACCTCCTTGTATAGATAGTATGCGTGCCACACCCTTCTTCCACGCCTCCCTTCTTGGGCGCCACCTGCTTGCGCACCTCACTGCTTGCGCGCCACCTGCTTGCACGCCTACTCAATACCTATGCGCCACCATTGAGAAAAACTCACAACATGCGCTCCACCTTTGGCTTATAAATAGGCCACATATAGAAAGCACATCCCTACTTGCATGCCTCTGGAAACTTCCACGGAAAAACTTGTGTGACAAAACATGCGCGACAACACTTGTGCGACACCCAACTTGCATGCCTTATAAATAACCCTCATCTTGCGTGCCACTTTATCTTGTGCGCCATTTTCTTCCGCAATCATAGCACTCTCTACTACTTGCACGCTCAGAGATCAAATTTTCTCTTAAGTGTTTAGAATTGTAAAATAAGAAGGGTATTCGTCTATTTATAGGAATTTTATTTACCTGAGTTCCACATACACTTCTGCACCACTCCAGCACTTGCGCGCCTCTACTGAACTTGCACGCATCTCCAGCACACCTGCACCACACCAGAACTTGTGTGCCGCTCTAGAACTTGAGTGAAACTTTCTTTCCTTTGTCATATTTTTATATGATGATGTGGAAATATGACATGCACGCAACATACACTTGCATGCCACATATACTTGCGAGCCACACTTGCACGCCACTTATACTTGCACACCACACTTGCGCGCTAATTATACTAGCATGCCAATCTTTAACTTGCATTCCATTTTATTTCCTTTCTCAAATTTTGATGTGATGATCTAGAAATATGAATTGTGCACCAATAATTGCGCACCAGTCTTGACTTGCCCGCCACTTTCTTTCCATTTCCAAAAACACTTCTTTACTCCCCCTATCCTTTGTAAGGTTTTAATAACAAGTTCTTTAAACATAATATATTTTTGAAATACAAATTATAAAATCATAATCATAGTTTCCAAGTCCGTTAAAAAGTGAATTGGTTTAGCATCTTTGACAACAAAAGACAACACTCTATAACAACAAACTTTTCTTACTTCCTTATCTGTCCAACCTGGTCCCAAAAATCTCCCTGTATGGATTTTGTTTTCAAAAATGATTCATAAATCACTGAACTTTGTAACCTTAAGAAATGAATTAATTATCAACAATTCTAAGCCTATGTGAGCTAAATAATTGTAGGAAACAAGAATTATTGACAGCCAAAACCATGCAGTCCAAAAACAGTGACTATGAAATCTCATGAGTGTACCTCCTCAGCCTTCTTCAGAACATCTTACAAGATTCTACATCAGAATTGTTAAAAACCATTCAATCTTTTACTTTAGAGTTATTCAATTCTTTATCTTTCCTGGAAAACGACGTTGCTTCCTACAACCACTCCAACAAACAGTTATAATAGTTCACACACATACATGTTGGGTTCCCAGCATACCCACAACTCCCCATTTATGCATGCATCTATAAAGATAGATTTATGAAACAATTCCCCCCCTTGACAGCACTATTTAATGAAAATATGAGAGTGGGGACAGAAACATTTACCTTAACCATGATGGGAAGGAGGTTGGACACCCAGGTTCAACCTCAATTTTTCAAATGGTTCCTTCAGTAACGGTTTTGAGAATATATCAGCAAATTGTTCAGATGTAGGAACATACTATAGCCTAAATTCATTCTTCTCCACCTGCTCCTCGATGAAGTGGTTCTTTATATAATTGTGTTTTGAACGAGAATGTTTTACTGGATTTCATATAATATTGATTTCACTCTGATTATCACAACCCTAGAGAAATGGTAGCTTTACTTACACATGTAGATCTTCCAGCTGAGTCTTCATCCACATTAGATGTGTTGCAGCTTGAGTAGCAGTAAAATACTCATCTTCGTCTATGCAAAGAGTTACTAAATTCTGTTTCATGGTATGCCAACTAACACAATATTTCCCCATAATGAAAACTCCAACATATGTGGATCTTCGATCATCAACATTTCCAGCCTAATGAGAATCAGAATACTAGAATAGATCAATATTTCCTTAGCCATCATACCTGATTCCAAAATTTGTTAGGCCTTTGATATATCTGAGAATTATTTTTCCCGAAATCAAATGTTATTCTTTAGGAGAAATTTGAAATCTTGCTCATAAAGTGACAACATAGACGATGGTGGGTCTTGAGGCAGTCAAATACAATAGACTTTCAATCATCATTTGAAACTCTTTCTGATCAACTTCCTTGCCTTCTCCATCTTTAGACAACATGTTTCCCACTGAAATTGGTGTGGAATCTAGTTTATAATTTTCCATGCCAATATTCATTAGAAGTTCCTTAGCATAATTTATTGAGACAGGAAAACATGATTCTTCTTCTATGAAATTTGTAGCCCAAGAAATACTTCATTTCTCCCAGCAAAGACCTATCAAATAACTTCTTAATCTCCTCAGAAATTTTTTTCACATGATCTTTCATCATTTCAAGCAAATATAATATCATTAAAATATACAATAATGATCATTGAAAACTCTTGACATTCCTTGATGTAGATATTTTTTCAACTATCCCTTTCTTAAATTTCATCTTCTTTAAAAATTATCTAATTTAGAATACCATGCTCTTGGAGCCTGTTTTAGACCATACAAAGCCTTCTTCAACCTCCACACATAACTTTCATCCTTTATGCTGACAAATACACAAGTTTGATCAATGTATACTTCCTCGTGAAGGTCACCATTCAAGAATGAAGATTTTAAATCCATTTGAATGATTATATATCCTCATTCTGTCGCAATAGCGAGAATGATTATCATTGTTTCTATTCATTCCACCGGAGAAAAGGTTTCATCAAAATAAATGCCTTCAATTTGAGAATACCCTTTGCAAAACAATCTAGCTTTGTTTCTTATTACTTTACCTTCTTCATTCAGCTTGTTCCATAAAACCTAGTTTGTAACAATAATGCTCTTATTGTCAGGCTTGGGTACAAGTTCTCAAGTATCATTCTTCTCTATCTGATCAATCGCTTCATTCATAGCATGAACCCATTCTGGATGCTCAAATTCTTCATTTACATCATTCAGTTTAACTTTCTAATAAAGATATGTATGGGATATAACATTGTTTTTTTTTCTTGTTTGAACCCTTTGATTATTATCTCCAATAATGTTTTGTGCATCCAATTGATTCCTCAACCTAGGATGAGCTGTTTGAACTCCATCATCATCCATATATATCCCTAAGTTGGATTCCTCTTCTTGAGTAGAATTAACACAATATGTAGCATTATCAAAATTGTTAAAAAAAATTATCTATCCTACTTGACTTCCACATCAACACATGACTGCTTTTCTTTCTCGACATTTTCAACAACTTTTACATCTAATGTTTCAATAATTCTTCCTGTCTATTTAGTGAGGCTTCTATATCATCTTCTTTTGGGAGTATAGCCAAGAAAATTTACATCATCTCCTCTTTCCTCAAACTTTCCAAGGTTTCCACCTTTCCTCTTTATAATACATGGACTCCAAAAGACTCACAACTGTTTCATACTTGGAGTTTTATCATTTAACATTTCATAAGGAGTCATATATGAGTTTGGTCGGAAGAAACATTGATTCTGAATATACACAGTAGTGCTCATGTCTTTACTCCTATAATAATGAGAAAGACTATGCTCAAGGAGCATAGTTCTCCCTATTCCCACCAAACGTTGATTATTTCTTTTAGAAACCCCATTTTGTTGAGGTGTGTATGGTGAACTGAACTCATGCCGAATTCCATGCTTCTCAAGATAAAATTCAAACTCTTCATTCATATACTCACCACCACTATTTGTTCTAAACTTCTTCACTGAATATTGACATTCCTTTTCTGGTTTCCTCCGGAAACTCCTAATCATTTTCAAATCATCTGAATTATGTCTCATGTACATAACACAAGTAATGAGAGTAAAGTCATCAATGGAAGTAATGAATTACCAATATACAATTTCTGATTTCTTGATCATTGGTCCACATATATCATAATTTATATGTTATAGGGGTTGTTTTGAATGAATTTCAACTCTCTTATGAAATGAGTTTGTAATCTTCCCTTTTTCACAAATAGTGCAACCCCAATCTCTTCTCCATGATAAATCGGGTATATCTCAGACATTGTCTCGCATTGATAACTTACACATATTTCTCTAACACATATGTCCCTTCATTTTATTCCATAAATGTTTATCATCCACTACACCCATGTAACATGAGTTCTTCACTTCACCAACTTGGAACAAATGACCTCTAGTACGTTGGCCCCTTGTAACTAAATTTCTATAATTTTCACTTTTCACAACAAATCCATCATTTTTGAAGATAGCTTTGTTTCCCTCATCACAGAGTTGTGACACATTATGAAGGTTATGTTTTACCTATCCACATATATTGTTTCAAAGTATTTAATCATTTATTTTTCAATGATGGCCAATCCAACACCTTTGATCCTTAGATATTCATCATTTCCAAATGTCACAGTTCCTTATTTGAATTCATTCACATTCTTCAGTAGATTTAAGTCTCCTATCATATGATAAAAAAATCCATTATCTAGAATCCATGGACATTATTCTTTTGATTCTTTCCAATCAGTATCGACAACAAGCACTTTTTGTTCTTCCTTTTCCATCACTTCCTGTTGTTCTTCCTCTAATTTCGTATCCAAGTCAATGTGCTGGTAAGACAACTATGAACTATTTCTTTTCGGACATATCATACCTTCCCCTTTTAGCTTTTAAAAACTCTGGATTTTGAGAATTATTAAAAATCCTTTTTTTCTCTAGTAACACAGTAAGGCATCCCTTGGAAAGATGTCCAGGTCGATCACATCTTTCACAAATAGATTGCAGTGGTTGGAAGCTATTCTCAACCTTCACACCAGTCTTCTCTTATATCATCTGAAATTTATTTAGAGACTTTCTATTTTGAAATGATTGATTCCACCTAAATCCATGTCTTTCAAAACATGTGGAATAGTTTTAATGATGTTGGTTGAACCAACACATATTTTCCATGTGTAGAAATGCACCACAATACCAGTAGTAACTATAGAAAAAATATTTACCTCTGAAACTTCTATACTGACCGGAGTTGTGAACACACATCTCAATGAAATTCTCAATAGAACTCTACTGAAAATGAACCTTCATGTTTAAAGTTTTAACATTCTTCATTGGATAAGATTTATTAGTTACAGAGGTATTAGAAGACTTCTTTGACTCAATATTTTTATGAACTTCTGATTTTTCCGCATTGATGACTTTTGCCACATACATGATCTTTCCAGCCTTGTTCTTATCAGAACTAGTTCCATCATTCCTTTAAACATTTGAAGATAACTTTTATCGATATTCATTTGGTTCATTCTTACTATAACATTAACCAACATCGAAGATAGATTGTTTGAAACTGACATTCTTTATTTATCTTGATAATGTTATTTTTGGGAATGTTCCATCTCTTCTTCTTTTGCATTCAACTTTACTTCAAGATGATCATTTTAATACTTTTCATTATCAAGAGAATTATTCAGATCACCAATCTCTTTTTCCATATTGATTTTCTCATCATAAGTAATTTATTCATTTTTTAATGTGGAATTTTCTTTTATCAACTTCTTGTTTTCCTTCTCAAGCCTTCTGATCTCTCTCAAACATTCCTTTAGCTCTTCTTTTAGATATTGTTCAAGTTGAGGTTCTTCTTCTTATGTACGACTACTCTCATAATCATCATTATTCACTGTTGCAAAAAGTACTCTTTCTATATTTCTCAGAAATAGATTTTTTAGATCCAGCCTCATTATCATCATCTTCTTCACTTGTTGAAAACAAGCTTCTTCTTTTTGATTTGAAGAACTTTTTATCTTTACTGCTTCTAGAATATTTATCTTTCCCACCCTGTTTCTCCAATGACCTTCATTGTCTCTTCTATTCTTCATCACTATCTTTGACTTTCCCTTTTTTAGGACAATTAGCAACAAACTGTCCAATAGATCCACATTTTAAACATTTCAAAGGGAGTTTCCCTTTGTATTTCCATGTTCCTCTTCTCATATTTTTCAAAAACAAGGAAAGTATTTCATCAAAATTTTTCATACCTCGTTTTCAGAGTCTGATTCACCAACTTTATCTTAAATAAGAAGTTTCTTCGACATCTCTTTCTTCAAATCCTTGAAAGTCATTTCTCTATTGTCTTTTGATTTTCTCTTCATAGTCTACTCCATTCTCATTTCATATGTTATGATAGTGTTATTAAAATCATCTAGAGATAATGTTTCAAGATCTCTGTCTTCCAGTGATGAAACTCTAGCATCAAATTTGTTAGAAATAATTCTTAAGATATTTTCAACAACAGTATAATCTTACAACTTTTCACCAAGACAAATGATTGTACTGAAAATATCATTTATCCGGGTAATGAAATCACCAACATATTCAGATTCTCTCATTTTCAAGTCTTCATACATCAGTATCCAGATTGGTAGTTTAACCTTCTTCACTTTTGAATTTCCTTCATAGATGTTCTTTTGTTTGACCAAGATTTTTTTGGCTATAGAAACACCTTTCACTATTAAAAATTCACTCTCAGAAAGAGATGAGAGTAACACATTTTTAGCTCCTCCGTCATTCTCAAGATTCTTTTTATAGACAGGAGTAAGAGGAACCTATTAATCAATAGCAAGAAATCCATCGGTTGTAGTTTCAAGAACGTCATATCCATGAGACATAAGATAAGGCATCATTCTGTCCTTCCAGATGTGATAGTTCTTTTCATCAATAATCAGAATCCCTTTACTATTCATGCAATTTAGATTTTCCATCACAACTTCTCTTCAACCACTTCAGCAAAGAGTAAATGAAGGGAACTTGTCGCACTGATACTAATTGATGTTCCTAGTTAGAAACCAAGTATCACTGAGAGGGGGAGGGGGTGAATCAGTGATATCCTTTTCTTTTTATGTTTCATGTTATTTGAAACAACCTTCACCTCCTGTTAAAGATTTTCTTCTGTGTTGAAGACACACAGCCACAGGAACACATGATTTACAAGGTTCACTACTCAACAAGAGTTGCTACATCCTTGGTATGGTACGAAAACAATCCAGTACTACAAAAACCTCTAGAAAACAATCATTTGATGTGGAATACAATGAGTAGGATATACCCTTACTCTCATGTAGCACTTTGAAAACATTCCAATAGTGTGTGTTCTCCCTCTTGGCACAAATAGGTTAATTTAATGATTGATTGATTCTTAATGAACTTTCAAAAATTAAATATTTCAAAGCAATTGTTCACTTTTTTACCCAGAAGCTAGTAAGAACCTCCTTGTGTAGACAGCTTGCACACCACTCCCTATTTGCGCACCTCCCTACCTGCGCACCACCTGCTTGCGCGCCTCACTGCATTCATGCCACCTGCTTGCGTTCCAACTCAATACTTGCGCCCCACCATTGAGCATAGCTCACAACTTGCGTGCCACCTTTGGCTTATACACATGCCACTTCTTTAAAGAACATTCCTTCTAGCGCGCATCTGGAAACATTGGAAGAAAATCATGCATGATAAAAATTTCACGAAAACACTTGAGCAGCACACTACTTGCGCGCCATATAATTAACCCTCAGCTTGCACGCCACTTCAGCATGCGCACCTCCTGCTTTCACAATCAGGTCACCCTATACTACATGCGCGTGCAGTGCTAAAATTTTCTCTTAATTGTTGAGAATTGAAAAATGAGGAGACTAGTCATCTATTTATATGAATTTTGGTGACTTGCGTGCCACATACACATGCACGCCACATACACTTGCACGCCGCTGCAACACATGTGGGCCACTCTAGCACTTGCGTGCCGCTCCCGCACTTGTGCGCCCCTCCAGCACTAGGGTGTCGCTCTATAACTTGTGGGACAATTTCTTTCCATTGTCATATTTTGATATTATTATGTCGAAATATGACTTGCGTGCAACATAAAATTGCGTTCAACATATACTTGCGAGCCACATATACTTGTGCTCCACACTTACGCGCCAATTATACTTGCACACCAATCTTTAACCTGAGTTCCATCTTATTTCCTTTGAAAAATTTTGATGTGATGATCCGGAAATATGACTTGCACACCAATACTATCTTACCACTGTTGAATCACATGAAACTTTCATTCCTTTTCCAAAAAACAATTGTTTACTCCACCTTTCCTTTATAAGGCTTGCATCATATGTTCTCCAAACTTATGATATTTGTGAAATACAAATCATCAAAGCATCATCATAGTTTTGAATTCCTTTACAAAGTGAATTGTTTTTTCTTCTTGGATAACAAAAGACAACACTCTATAACTGAAAACATTGCTTACTTCCTTAGAACTTGGTCCCAACAAGACACATAGGAAACAATCCACATCACCCAAAAATGCGCAGGTATCACTTCTCACAAAAAGACAGTTGCTATACTAACTAACTCACCTTCACACACATGGGATATAAAATATCAATCAAAGAAACTTTTTCCTTCAAAACCACAATCTAATGAAAAAAATATCTTCATCCATCACATAAAATGGCATACCTATCTCAATTGGAAGAGATAGTGGATAATATGAGTTACCCAACAATCTGTACTCCTCATCAGATGTTTGAAAAACACCATCGTGTGATGATGTAAGTGCTCATAACATAGTGATCAACATGGGTGGGTTGCGTATAGAAATCACAAGAATATAAAAAATATATTTATATTATCAAACACTCTAGCCCAAACTATGTGTACAAAAAAAAATCATCTCACAATATTGTCACTATTTTTTAAACGTCTAAATGCATCACAACACACAATAAGACAGAAACAAATTCATTTAAAAATTACATAAACCACATCAATATAATTTTACAATCAAACCCATTACAAAATTTATTATGAAATTAATAATTCATTCCATCACTACTGATTAAGCTATCAAGAACAACACATAACAAGAAACACAAAAATAGTAGTTAATAGTAATCTAGGTTATGTAGATCCATAGAAAAATAACACACTTTACAATAATGATACATCATACCATGACCTATATATATGTGGTGAAGCATTATGAATGATATTAATGATGAAACTGATGGTGAAATTCCCATTAAAATCATTAATGTTATTCTTTATGATTATACTCTAAGTTAATCATATGAACAGAACCAATCCCCCAACTCAAAACTACATCATTTAACACATTACAACACAACTAGTTTCAAAACCATGATGCATAATAACACCAAACCCATCACAACACTAATGAAAAGACACATTTTAACAACCTCCAACACATAAAATAACTACATCAATCCCACACATAACATCACCTCACATACTGAGGTAAAACATATTTTTCAGATTTAATAATCCGTTCCTTACTAAATTCTACTTGTTAATTTAAAATTTATAACAAATACTACATAATCAAAGGGAAATGATTTATGAAATGAATATACACAGTTTAACAACTTTTCAATATATGTTTTCAATGAACAAAATAACATACTTTCCAGAAAAACTTCTATTGCAAAAATAGGGACCCCAAACCACTCTGTATTTTAGTGTGTTGTTATACCGTAAAAAACATGAATTATTTATATCAAACATATAGTAATATCATGCATCACCTTCTTAAAACCTTTTATATTGATACATAAATAATGATGATTATCATTATTATTTTTAAACCTACTATTTTCATGATGGAAAACATCTATATACCAACCCTTCAAGATTCATAATTGAAAAGGATGAATGAAAACATACATGGTAGAAGAATGATTGGACCATACTAGTTTCAAAAAAAACTGAGGTATAATTATAGGATTTGACTATATTGGGAATCATGAAAAAAATAAATAATAATAAGAAATAAATAATCCTTGGTTGACATATAGATTCATGATAAATTAGAATTTATGGAGACAGTTCATGGTATCACATCATTAGAAAAATTAGATCTAATTCAATGAAAATCAGATACAATATAATATTTCAATTAAAGGAGGGTTTGAAAAAAGACAATGTAGTGGTAAATTTCAAAGAATATACACTATTAGTATAGTTAATATAAAATTAAAACATTTTTAAACGACTCTAAAATCCATCAATTTCAACATTAAGACCAAATCCATTCATAAATGTCATAAATCTAGGAAAACCAGATAGTAGTAGAAATAATGGAGTACAATTGGAAAAGATGAGATGTTTCCAGTGTGGTAGTATCATTATGAATACCCAAACACAATTAGTGTGTCTCCACTATAAGAGAAAATTCTAGGAAGGGCACTACCAGAGGAGGCATTGGCAGATGAGTTTCTGCCGAAAAAGGCACTACTGGACGAGTGCTTACTAGTGAGCGACCGTTGGGGTGAGACACAGCCATAAGAGGCACCTATAGGGAGACCTAACTCTAGGGTGAGATACTGTTAGTGAGTCATTTATAGGGTAAGATACATCCATTAATCCACCACTAGGGTGAGACACCACTATATGAGGCACATATAGTGTGACCTACCGCTATGTTGAGATAAAATCAGTGAGGTGCCACAGGGAGAGACATCGACCACCAACCATTGTAAAAGTAAATCACTACCATTGTTTCACTACCAGGGTGAGACAACTCCAACGAGGCACCACCAATGCAATAAATCTTTTTATTAAAGAACTGCTAGAATAAATAACTATTGACAATCTTGGGAAAAAATTGAGTATTTTGAAAAAGATTTTAAATAAGTCACATTATCCTCAAAGGACACAACATACACTTGATTTCACTAAAATTAATGTATTTATGATTTCCATTCCATTACGTCAAGTACCTCACAATTTATTCACACCATCTATAATTTTAAAAAATTACCTGAAGAGAATTAATGGAAGGGTATGAATTTCCACCCCTCAATATACCTCTAAATATATCAACACACATTAATTATTGTTGTCAAGAAAATAAATCAACATTAAGGGATAATCCACCTTGTGTTGTTTGAAAGATATCATTGAATCCTATACACCAATAAAAATATCCTCTAAAATCATTTAACTAGAAGATATCATCATGTTTGATGACATGTCAACCCAAAATAAAACAAAACAAATTTTTATTAAAAACCATTGAAACATCTAAAAAATTCTATGAATTTCATACCCATATCATGATACTATAAAAAACGGGCATCACTGAATGACCCAACAAGGTTTAATCACATAAAAATTAATTCTTCTCAATTCGTAATCTTGCCTCCCCATTTCATACATCATGAAATTATCACACATCCCACCACTCATGTCATAACCAAGAAACAAATATCATATTATAATCAATAATTAACATACATTTCATAACATTGAAATATTTAACAACAAAAATTGAAAAATAAATCAAGGTACTCAGCCCGCATCAGTGTCTCTTTCTCCTATGTAATATCTTATTGACTAACATTCCATTAAAATATAATAGCCAATGTAATATCACTTCCATGAAACACTTTCTATTAATGATCTTCAACCTATACTAGTCTATCCATAAAATTATTTCCATCATCGATATCTAACACTCTCCAATCAATGACATGGGATTCATTTTTATGATATAGATGAAGATGAGATTCATTAAAGATATCTTTGATCATCTCTAACCATGGTGGTAATTCCAATAAAATACACCACCTTTCCAACTAGACCCAATACATCAAACGGCCCAAAAAACCCTGGAGAAACCTTACTTCCTCTTCCAAACCTCTAATTCCCAAATATTGGGGAAACCTATAAAGGGACATAGTCCCTAACCACAAAATCCAATGGAAACATTCTTTGATAAGAAGATGTATTCATCCAGTACAATGTTTCTCTTACCCTCTCATGAACAACCTGAACATTCTCTTTTGTGCTTTGCACCACATTGGGAATAAAAATCGTTATCTCCCCAACCTCCATCCATCACAACATAGAATGATATAGTATCCCATATAAATCTTAAAATGCGGCTATTAAAAATGAATAATGATAGATATTATTAGATGTAAAGTCCAAAAATTTCATGTTTCATACCCATGATCCAGCAAAGTCCAAGACATATGCTCAAAACAAAAACTTCAATTTATGGATAGCCCTTTTTGTATGTCGAACTGTTTGAGGGAAAAAGTAGTGATGAAGCATAAATGGGTTCCAAAATCATGTTGTAATCCCCTACAGACTCATGAGGAATACAATGCATCCCAATATGATATAGTGTCCGTTTAATTTGAAGACATATCTTTCATTGTGCCAGACTCCTTGTTCAATAATAATTGTACTGAATTAGTCAACCAATCCATGGTCAACCTGATAGCATCAAAACCTCCTTGTGTTTTTGGTGACCCTATGATCGATCAGTCAATATGGAACCCGATTTCTTCTTAGGAACAACAAGGGGATGTAGCAAACCACCGAGAACAAGATGCTTAGAATTTACTAGATGGAAAATACTACATATTTCTACATAATCGTTCACTTCCCGATTCATTTCAGGACTCCAAAATCACATATTCAAGATACTATACATCTACGAAACCTGTGGGTGAACAGCTAATGGTGATGTATGAAACTCATGATGAACTTCATCGAGCATCATAACCAGAACACACAAAATACATAAACAGAGTCCAATTATAAAATTTATCTAATCTTCCCTCCATATCATCACAATGGCCCACACGATCACCCAAAATCACTTCATATGAGTCTCCCCACTGAGAAACCTCCACTTGTAGCATTGGAAAAAACTGCACTATCCTATGATGAAAATAGCCTCTACTA
The DNA here is from genome assembly GCA_963277665.1 of Viscum album. NCBI lineage: Eukaryota > Viridiplantae > Streptophyta > Magnoliopsida > Santalales > Viscaceae > Viscum > Viscum album. Next base: position 706,521,841 of record OY728126.1, on the reverse strand, counting down.
CCATCCACTCCTACATCTATGTGCAAAGCTTCAAACACCATTATCACTCTCCAATAATCCAATGATTTCTGAACTATGTACTCCCATAACATTCTACTCAAATAACAGGTCGCAACATTTTCCATTCATACATTTTTGAAGATCTTAGAATCATAGTCTTGTGAAAAAACACCATCAACCTCTATTTCCGTAGATTCAGGCCATTTGGGAAATGATATTCCTCAAGATCCTATCATCTATGAAATCCACAATGTCCTCCCCAGAGAGGTAATACCATTGTAACATTTGTTTAAATCCCACTACTAGTAGTTCTTGATCATTGGAGTCATTGTAACACTTGTGAGGTGGTAACTGACTATAACAATAAGTGATCAATGCTCACTACTTCATCAGCACACATCCCAAGAGAAATCAATAATCTTCACAAAAAACATCAAACCCTACTGCTACCTCATGAAACCAAATCACTGGGGAATTGGATGACATCCCCTTCATGTATCCAAAATCTTCTTGGAACTAACCAGTCAACACAAAATCATGATCAATCAATGTCAAAGCTATCAAGGGGAATCCAATTCAGATAAATTGGTAAAAAAACTCTGATAAATGAATCTAAGACTAAGGATACTGGGTTCTTATTCAACATTCCTCAATTATACCCATGAAACAACTACTTTATCATTCAACGGGTCTAATACTACACCCTATAGAGACACCACATGCCTAAGGAAATGAACCTATTATGTCCAAAACATATACTTTTACAACATTTTTGAGAGAAGGTGGCGTCGATGAATCTGCATGATAGTTTTGATACTATCATCATTATCCTCTTCTAAAATCACCTAAATAAATATGTCATCAAGGAATATGATGATGAGACAGTACATAATCTCATGGAAGATGGATTTTATCATCCCCATGAAAATGGATTGTTCATTTGTTTCACTCAATACAATGACTACAAACTCAAAGTCCCTCTACCTCCATTTGATGTAAATATTCAAGATATCCCTCACATTCACCCATAAATTTTAATATTAAGACTAAAGATAATTTTTTGAAAACCAATTCACCCCTATAAGCTTGTGAAACAGATCATCTATTCATGGAAGAGGGTAACGTCTATTGATTGTCCCATGATTCAACATCTGTTATTATAAGTGTAACATCATCACAATATCTTCCTTTAATGCGAACAACACTAGGTCTCCCCATGGTGAAACACTAGGCTAGACAAAACCGTTGTTCATCAAACAATATATCTAAATACTAAACTCTAGCAAATGATGATGTTTCCATCTAATAAGGGGCCATTAAAATAGGGGAAGAAACATGTGGATATTTTATCCAAAAATCAACATCACGTTGAGGGGAAACATCACCAAAATGTCATAAAAACATCATGGAACTCCCCAATGAATCAGAGAACTTATAAAACAACAATATCCACTAATTCTATCGATAAATCAACCAGTAATGAATGAATGGTCTCAACATTCGGAATTCCCATATGGAAACTCCACTCACCGATGAAGAAATCTTGTTGGCCATCCACATCTAAAAAAATGAATCTCCTCTAAAATTAATAAATAATAGAATATAATTAATATAACCATTTGATTACAGAATGTCATCGTATGGATTAATCTATTGCAGTATGATATCTTAATGGGAATGATTATTAATAGTCTACACGTCAGCATACAAAAGACAATATTTTATGGCCTATGAATATTAAACATAACACCATGGGCATGTGAATCCTCTATACATATTGCCTTGATGAATTGGATTAAACGGGTGAAACAATGATATGTGAAACTCTGGAATCAAATAAGGTAGAAATTAGGGTACTGGAAAAATTGATCATGGATCTAATGATCGTTGGCCACAAATGAACTACTACGTCCAATATATCCAACTAAACATGCCTTGCATCACAACCTCTCTATTGAAAACTGCCAAACTAGCCATTCTTGGGTCTCAAAACTAGACATGAAAAACAAACTATGGTCGAACTCTACCTATCCCATATCCACATGGAAGAGAAAAATCTTAATGCACCTATTAATAAAACGGTCCTACTGAAAAATAATACTGAATATGAATCTATAAATGTACCCCCCATCCAACAAAGCCCAAGGAACCACTAGGCACTGACTCTGGCATTTACCATAGACCCCAATACCGATAATATTTTTGAAAAACTCCAAATAATATCATGGAAACCCATAGCACCATAAGGAAGAAAAGAAATCCAAAAATTTCAACCTTGTTCCCATTGATTCCCAGATGGTCATGGAGACTTAGGTATTCAAATGACAAATATCTCATTTGAATATATCTATAGGATACCCTCTCATGAGATACCTCTTTATGAGTGAATCTTCTCGATCACCTATAACATCAACTGAACTGCTAAATACTTAAGAGACGTAAAAGGCGTAACAATATACTTGATATATGGAATAAGTTACTCCTTAAGACACCACATAAGAGAGTCATAATCTGAAAATGGTCTAGGTAAAAAAGAAGGAATTCGATCATTATTAACAGCTCCTCCACATACATAATTCTTTAGAGAATTTCTTGTTTCTCACACCTATTCTTAGCCTTCATGGTCAAGCAATAGAACTCTACCTAAAACTCCATCTGAAAGTGGACCCACAAAACATCCACCTCCATCCTCTCTTCTAGATACAACATCTACCCCGAACATTCATTTCCTTGAATGTGTGATTTCCAAAGGGACCCAATACTTCTTCAGGTCCAGGATCATGTTAGATGTGATTTCGAGCTCCACAAAACTTCTCTATATCTCCATGTATCAATCAATTACCCTATACATCCCCATAGCCTGACCATAAATCATGAAAATTATTCTACCACAGAACATCTGCCTCAAAAGGATCAACCCTATGATGTTCAATTGAGTTATCCTTCTGAACCACACCAGGCTGAAAAACATGCATGCAATAACTAGGATCCAAATTTGAAAGGTAATAAATAATTTCCTAAGACGGACTAGTATGGAATTTTAATTTTGACTAATTTAAATATATTTATTTATTTTATACATTTTACCCTTACCCAAATAACCCATATAAAAATGAACTATAGTCATTATGATTCATTAAAAACTCCAATGTCTCTACCCTACTAGAATATTCGTCATTCTTGGTCATTCAACAAGCTCAAAGTCCATGCACTAGATCATGGTTGGCCATAAAATAGGTTTTCATTTCTACTTCAGTTAGAATATGTCATGCACCAAATGTCAACATGAACTATTTCAATACATCCCTATACAATACTCACAATGCCTAATTCAAATATTCATCATATCTCTCAACCATTGGCCCTGATACCACTCATTCCCGACCACCTAACTCCAATGATACCTCAATTAGGGTAGATAAATTAGGACAATTGATTCTTACCCCTAGAAGGCCATGGGTTGGAAACAAGCACCATGGGTTTATAAATCTCACAATATGGGAGGCATTAATCTTTATAAGAAACAATATCAATATATAGAATGAATTATTTAAAATAACTCTACATCGTAATATAGAAAATAATTCAAAAAACAATCCCACATGAATGAAAAGGATGAATTAATACAAATATAAGAAAGTAACCATTGTAAATACCCCATATAATATCTTAGCCATCAACACAGATGTTGTAAAAAGGTTGAATCTATTAACTCCAACAATTTTCCATGACATACTCCAGAAAATCATTAAGTTGTTCTATATACATTGGGTGATCATACAAATAAATTCAGTAAAAATAATGAGGTATTTAATGTATATGTACAAGAATAATACTTCTTCCCCTCTGAGAAAATAGAAAAACCAATCAACAACCCAAACAATAATACTAACAAAATAACCTCACTAAGGCACACTAACCAAGTAACACATGTCATGTAATTTATTATGTTTTAATATACATTGATTTGAGGGTGCCCTCACCAATTTTGCAGGGGTATGACAATCATGCCCAATTTAAAACATCATGGATCTCCCATCACTTCGGTACACCACATCACTGCTATCTTAAACACCCATGAGACTCACAGCACATCATGGCTACACGCACCTATAGATCACAACACAAACATTTATAACTCATCCTCGAATACACATCAAAAAGCACATCACAACCCATCCTAAAGACACATTAGAAACAAACCACCTCTCCCACCAACACTTGGGCTATCACATCTCGCCTAAAGACACATGATCCACTAAAAAATCTCCCATAAATATATAGGCTATCACATTCGGTTTGAAGTCACCTGGGCTATCACAATCAACATCTAATGCAATAACAAACCATAGAACATCACATCATATTCCAAACCTATATCACCTATAAGAGTGATCAGAAATGATAGGGTACCTATCCAAATGTACCCCATATTTGATTAAGGAAAGAACACCTCTAGCAGGATGATGCACGTGTTTATCAAATATTGAGCAACATCGGTTGGTTATTTATATAAATCACTATAATATAAATATATAGGTATATTATCAAACAATATATCCCATTTTATGTTTCCACAATCAAAAAACATTCTCATAACACCATCACATTTCTTTCCAACTATAAATGTATCACACCACACAATAATCCAAAAACCACATAATTTTAATTTTTTATTAACTTATTCAACCTCATTAACCAGACAAACTCAAGTCACTAAAAAAATTATCAATAAAATATTTATTTATTACATCACTACCTAGAATATTATTACGAATTACTCATAACATGAAATATATTAATTGTCATTCAATGTCATCCAGGAGGTGACGTGCCACTATAAATTAACACACATCATCTTAATGAAAAATCATCTGATGACATATAGATATGGGGTAAATATTTTTCAAATTTATTAATGGAGAATATATAAGATAATTAAAAATACCAATAAATATTGCATCATCAGTCTTATTTTAAAAGTTCATCATTTTAATATAATCAACCGCAACTCACAACCACATCCAAAAAATCATTACAACACAACATGTTTCAAACCTTATTACATAATCAAACCACACCTATCACTTCCCCCACTAGACAACCTCATGTCATTCACTACCCCCACATAAAAAACCACATAAATCCCCAAAATCACATCACCACACATACTATGGAAAAAATATTTTTTTGATTTAATAAGGAATCCCGTATTAAATTAAACTAATCAATTAAGGGGTTATGATACAAAATATATGATCTCGGGTAATCCATTTATTAGATGAATATATGTGGTTAAAAAAATTATATATATATAAATTCTAGAAAACAAATAAACATTCATTCCACAAACCATCTAGTGTACAAATGAGGACCCATAATTCCCATGATTTTGAGGGGTAATTAGTCCATGCAGAACAAAAGAATTAATAAAAATAAAAAATACATCAAGATCATGTGTCACATTCCCAACCCCAATATATTTTTTCATAAACAAATTATATTATATTTATTAATATGTAATATCTTGTTTGTCATGTTAAGTTATATATTTACCCATCCATTATGATTCACATGTAATAAAGATGATATAAACCCTACTTGGAAGAAAAATTATCGATAATTCCGGATTGAATTGAAAATAGGTGATCACATATAGCCAGTGAAATTCTTGGAAACAAAAAAAAGTATGAAATCTCACCAAATTAGAATCATTATGGGACATCCGGTTTCATGATAAAGAAGAATGAGTAGATAAAGGAAATGGAATCCTGCCATTAAGAGGATTAGATTTAATTCAATAAAAATTATATACATTTTTATAGTTCCATTAAAGGTTGATCTGATCATGAATATATGGTTTGAAATTTTCAAATACTCCAAACGATTAGGAAATTAGATATATAATCTCTCAATATTTTTATAAAAACTCTAATTTCCATCAATTTAGTCATTAAAACCAATCACCATCATTAATTTTGTAATATTTGGAAAACCCAATAATGATATCGGAAAATAATAACTATTGGAAGAGAGGTGAAGGTAGTTGCAATACATTGTTAGGATGATAATCCAACCACCATCAGTGAGTCACCATTATGTGAAAAACCACTAGTAAAGTCATTTATCATCGTGGAAATTATATATAAGGAATCATTTGGAAAGCAAAATCCAATGAACCACCACCAGCAACTATCTGCCAGGGTGATACACTGCCAGACGATGCTCTTCCTTAGTGATATATATCCAGGTAGATATTTCATCAATGAGGCACTACTCTAGTGTAACACCACTAGCGAGCTACTTCCAGGGTGAGACATTGCTAGACAAGGCTCCTCCAAGGTATGCTACCATTAGAATGGAACTACCATTGTGAGACACCATCAGTGAGCTACAACAAGGGTGACACACTGAAAGTACAAATTATTGTCTCATATCTACTGTTCATGGTTGCAATGAAATTATAATGTGTATAGTAGTACTCGGTTCGAATCCTCTATGATAATACTTATTAATAGTCTATTGATTTAATTTGATTGTAGTTTTATTTTGGGTTTGATGGTAGATATTAAAATATGTGATTAATGGTTGTTTTTGGAATTATAATTTGATAAATATTTGGGTTTGTTAATTTTTACTGAGTTAATTTTGTCGTATCCTTGATCTTTGCATTATATAGAATTAAATTAACACCCACATCTCAATATGACACTGATTAAAATTATTACATTTTATGTCTTTGGTAATTTCATTATATTTTTATTTAATATTTAATAGTGTAACTACCTATTTTTTATATGTCATTCAACTCATGCATGTTGCACTCAATGTAAACAGTAAACAATATTTTCTACCATTAATAAATATCTCATACAATGTAAACATCAAAAAATGTAAATCATATTTAATGTTTTGAAATAGTGAGAATGATCCATTATACTTTTGAGATACATTATGATTTTATAAACAATAATCTAGTGCACATATATGTAATTCAAGAATGAATATAATTACCAAACATATATCATTATTGATATCATGAATTTTACACAAAATGGATTATATCACACTCTTAAAATTTGATCTACGAAAAAACAAACATGGAATTATCTTCTTAATAAATTTTAGGTGACTTGTTTATTAATAGTTTTAATATCATAAATTAGTGACTGAATATTTTATTTGGAACATTAATCATAATTATCCCACATACCATTATGTCATACTCGTAATGAGTAATGAAAAATGTACATGAAATCTAGGATATTATAACTATTATCAATAATATTTAAATAAAAGGAACTATAAATATTCATCCAAAAATAAAATAATCACAATTTGACAATTCTTGAATCTATATCAATTTCCGATCAAATAAGATGTCATCAGAAATGTGATTAATATTTGTTAAACACTCATCATCATACATAGTTTTGAAAAAGAATTTATTTATCTTTTTTATATGGAAATTTTTTTATGATGAAAATATACTTATTCTTATTCAAATATATTGGTGTCTATATAAAAGTATAAATACTTATTTTGACCTTACACATGATGAACTCTTTACAATTTAATTTGTAAACATGGCGTATCTCTATATTGTTTTATCAATGTAAATATAGATGAAAAAACATCATATTGACATCTGGTTTTTATATAAACTGAATTTCACTGTTACAATAACATAAAAACTTTTTTATATTTATTTTGATCACAATATAAGATGAATCACATATCAATATACTCATATTTACGGTCAACACTTTTTCAAAACTAGTTTTTCATTATAAAAAAAATATAATATATACTTCCTCATTTATATAATAATCCCATATTATTGACATTCCATACATACATTCAGATAATATGATATATCCCATGTAATAGAATAATGAAATTAATATAGTTTTTTCGTTCACTGATGATAACAAATCAACTAATCAATACATCTTATCCCCTCACCAGTGTGTTTGATCGGACAACTATTTTTTATATTTTAAATTTTTATATATGAATTAAATTGTCTCATTAGTGTTCTCATCAGAGTAGAATCCCAAAAATCATGATATTTAGATACATCCATACCACACAATTATAAATTTATACCACAAAAAACCGTTATTGTATATTATTATGATAAATCTGATCCTGGAACCTATAAAACATTATTAGCACTCTGATTCTCAAAATAATATATTTCTTTATATACTCTATCAATAAAATTTGATAAATTTTCCCACACCACTTGGATTCTGTTAAACATATCTATGAATTTATATTTAAATTAAATAATCCAAAGAATAACATTCATTTAGTTTAGAAACTTCAATAATATCTTCTCAATAAACATATGTTCTTGAATTTGATAATTTATACTAACTCCTGAACTACATTTTAAATCAATTTTTTATCATGATATTTTATAAATAGAAATTTATATTAAATATCTTCAAACATATCAATATCATTTACATCAATTAGGGAACACATGAAAAAAACATTGATAGGTAATGTTCGACTTTATTTCAGACCGAAGTTCCTTTGGATATTAATATTCAAAGAATAAAAAAACAAAAATTCATGTTATGATATATAATATTATCAAAATAATCCCAACATTATTTGTTTATTCCCTAACATAAACTCATATATGAGGCACTCAAATTCAATATCTAATTCACTCATTTTGTAACTTACTTCATCTCATGTGTTCCATGATTAATCATTGTCCTTCTATATTTTTTCTTTTAAATGAACATACTCAAATATAAAAAATAGTATAGATAACTATTTACCACAATCAAGAAATAACAACAATTCAATTAATAAAAAATTGGATATAATTTTAGATGAATATATATATATATATAACAAAATATCTATAGGATAAGAATTATATCTCATAGATAAGTTCTAAATACCAGGAATATAGTATTTATAGTTTTGTAGGATAATTAATTTATTAAAAACATTTATGATACTTGTAAACTTTTATCTATATTCAAATTTGTAGTAGAATTTTTTTTCAAAATCCCGTTGATTATAGTCATCCTTTTAATTTGTGGAAATGAAAAAATATTTAAATGGTTTATTTAATTTCATTATATGGTGAGAATTATTAACATGTAATTAATAGTTAAATCAAAACCATATATATATATGGAATTACATTGATTAGTTGAATATCATAGATTTATAGAAATAATATTCAAATAAATTTATTAGAATTAAAATTGTTCCATCATATACAAATAAATACATCTTAAAAAAGGCTTATCTCCCTCCATTCAAACAAAAAAAACGTGTGAAAGAAATTTTAGAATCCCATTCACATAAGAAACATGTGATCATATATTCCTCTAATAGTTTTATATAATTAATTTTTCAAAAACATTTGACACATCTCATGTATTTAATATACTTTCGAAAAATACTCCCCACATTTGATATAAATAAATAAAATTATGACATTAAATATACCATCATCAGATTCTTGGAAAAACATCATAATAATGATTCCAATATTTAATATAGATGAAAAAATTATGATTAATGATTCCACATGTGATTCTAATAAGAAAAATGTGGACAAAGATTCCAACATTAATTTTTTAAATAAATAATTCCAAAAAAGATTCTAATATCTCTTTAATATTGTGTTTCATCATTTCTCGTGATATTAAATTTGAATGATCACATTAAATGCAGAGATATGATCCCACCCTTCAATAACAAATATATATTCATGCAAAATAAATATAAACATTCATCATATTATAAAGAATCCAATGATAAAATAATGTATTTTTTTATACCATCAAAAAACATTACATAACATAATCAAAATAAATCATAAAATATCAAAAATATATTTTTATAAAGGAATCATATCATAAAAAAATATACGGACATTATAAGATCAATTATTCAATGATAGACCATCAAATTTAAATTAATGTTAAAAAATACCATAAAATTTTTTAAATAATTTAAATCAAAATTACATTTAAAACAATTTTGTTAAATTTGTGTAGAATGGTTAAGAATCTATCATTATAACGAGACATAAATAAATCATACATTGGATTAAATTATGGTTATAGAGAAAAATTGTTTCTAAAAAAATTATTTGGAATGGATTGAAAACATTTTTCAAGTTTTGAAATTCCATTATTAAATGACAATATCATAAAAGTTGCAGTGAGACATAAAATAAAAAATATATTAAAGTAAATATGGATTTCACATGATATAAAAAATATTTTATGTTACAATATAACACTGGAAAACCAGTTTTGGACATAATAAACAAGGTAATGGAGGGGAATATTCAATAAAAGATGTGAAATTTTTCTACTTAATAATATTACAGTTTTATGCGAATCAAATTCTTTTATAAAGAATAATTGTTTATAGAAACTAATTTTACCGTAATTGAGAATGGGGAAATATATTATGAAATTGGAAATAAAATTATTCTTCATTCATAGAATAACATCATTCTAGGAATTATATTCTAACATTATTTAAGGAATATTTAGTTAAAAAATACCTAATGGATGAAAAAATTTAATATTAAAATGAAATTTGTATAGGGGTTATTTTATTAAAGTATAAATCATTATAAAAAATAAATAAGAACATAATTTTATCAATAATTTTATTATTTCTAAATTATATGAATGGTGTTCATTAAGATCTACATAACTCAATGAATCATAATTGAATTTCCAAAAACTTCTTTAGAAATGTTTTTATAATATTAATATGGTTACACAAAATTGAAATTCATGTATAATTAAATGAGATATATTAAGTATAACTTAATGAAATAGGTAAGTGAATATATTATATAAATGATATTATAGTTCAAAATATTAAATGCCCCTAATGGATTATAAAATTAGACAATAAATGTGACTCCTGGATATAGTACTTCAATAAGTACAGTCATCTTACTTTTATTTTGAAATTTTATCTATATTAAAATGAAAATGTTTTACACTGAGGTTTTGTCCAATCCCAACATTAGTTTAATGATTTTTCTAATAATCAGAAGTTTTTGCGATTGATATTTTCTAGTGCATATGTGGGGAATGACCAAATGATGAGGCATTGCCAATTCACCGTGCGACCTTCCCATTGTGTATTTATTTAATTATAAAAATAATTGAATAAGAATGAAATTGAATGAATTAATGATTTTTATAATAATAACTCTAATAATAATATTTTACATTATTATTATAGTTATTATCATTGTAATTATTTATACTATGTTCTTACTATTAACATTATTAAAATTAATTGTGATTTATTAATATGACTAAATATTAATTATTATCAATGATATGTTGAATAATTATTTTTATTATATTAGTTTAAATTTTGTTTTTTATGTTTTATTTATTTTTATTTTTTCGTTTTCCTCTATTTTTTCCATACATATTCTTTTTTATTCCCCATCGATTCTTCCTCCGCTCGAGTGATTTGTGGGTCCCCTTCTACATACCCTAACAGTAACACCTCTAATCCCCCTACCATTTTTCAAGTAGTGTCCCTCTTCCTCTAGTCCACATCCCTGATGCCACCTCCTTGCGGCCTCACATTGATCTGTTTTCCCCATTCTGCTTGATAGAAAAAAAGACCTGCACGCCCCTCCCCTTTTTTCTTGTGATTTTCTTCTCATTTAGTGTAAGGTTTCAGCTTGAATGTTTGTTTTGGATGTCCCTTTCATAATGATACTGGTTTAATATGTTCTTTCTAGGGTCATTTTGAGTTTAATGAGGTGTGGTTTTTGTGCAGGGGTTCTTATGCAACAAATTCATGATGTTTTCCTACACAACAGTAAGTGATTCTACATGCAATTATTATCTGGTTAATTATCCAAATAATAGAATTAATTTGGATAATTTATTAATTAGTTTACAAGATTCGAATGTGATTTTTTACTTAGTTATTATGTGAATTTTTTGGATTTTATAATGTTTATGGGGTGTTAATGTGTTTTATAGAAATACCTACATTTACCTATTTACCAGTATTATTGATACTATTCTATAAGTGTGTTAAAATGATAATAGGATGTTTTTTATGTTTTGGCATGATGTAATAATGCATTTCTTCATGAAAAACGTTTTTATTGAGCCTTTTTTACATTAGAAAATTTTGTGACATATTTGGATATTGTTTAAAATATTTCATAGTGGTTTTATTTATTATAAGTGTCTTTTAAAGTTATTCAAATGGTTTAATTGAGTGTGTATCCTATGAATATTATGTTCTAAAAATATTTTTTTTGTAAATAATGTTTTAAAAGTGTGCTAGAGTGTGAAAATTATGATTCCTTATGTGTAAGTACCTTGTTTGTCATTTGTGCATAAATGTGATGTATGACATAATATTGGATTTTAAATGTGAAATGGATGGTGTTAACAGTATCTTTCCATGTGTGGTGTTTTATACTGTATTGTTTATGTGATTTGATCCCTTTATAAACATGAAACATGATTCATTACAAAATTGGAGGCCCATGTAGCATGGAAGGAGGACTAGATTAGTGGGCTATAGATCAAAGTGTTATGGTTTGTATTCCACTTTTTCGGAGTGTTGTGATTTCTAATCCATGTTTGATGAGGGCCATGGTTTCTAAGACACATTTCACCGAGACACAAAGATATTGGTCCCCACACTTGTAAACATCCAAAGGGACACTCCCATAATTGGCATTCCTTGTTTACATTATGTTATCTAGCATAGAAATTGGGATATCTTAAAAGTAAGTGTGCATGTGTGTTTTAATTTAAATTTTATTATTTAAAACTGTTTTTTAAACAACCTTCATTAAAAACATTTATCTTCAATAAATTTAAGAGCCTTTATTTATTTTATTTTACTATTATTTCAAGTGAATTTTTCTATTAGTATGTGTGTATGGGATATTTTCTTATTGTAATCCTATTGGGTTATTTCTCACACCGTAATTACACCATTGGGTGTATGTAGATATGGTTTTATCAGATACTGTTAAAGGTAATTTTTTTGGATGTCTTGGTTCTGTTGATTAATTGGTTTCTTGGTGAAGTGTTGTGGAGATAACATGAGGGTGGTGTCCTCTTTTCAGGTGGTAGGTTTTGAGTTTATATTTTCAAACCACACTGAATAATTGTTTTTTTTATTTTTGTTTTATCTTGTAAATCAAAATATAGTTTGGATTAAATCCTTGTGTGTTTTCTGCTTCTAGTTTTGGTTTTGTTTATTTTTTTGTTTTATATTTGTGGGAATTCAGGTAAATACTTCTTATATGTTCTTATTGATACCTAGGCACTTATGCTAGCCTGTGGGGATCAAGAACACCTTTCAGGCATGGGAACGATGGTCAGGCATTATCTTGGATGACGAACCAACATGGTAAATGGTAAAATGGAATAAGAGGAGGTTTTTCTCTTAGGGTTATTTTATTTTGGACGAGTCATGTCAGGTAAGAGGTTAGTCTATCAAGACACAATGTATTGGTTGTGAGTATGGTGTCTGACGAGAACACCTCATGATAGACCTCTATTCACCGTGGGATTCCATGATTCTTGTTTAAATTTAGTTTCAGGAGGAACATGTAAGTTATAGATTATATATGGATATCGGGTGAGGGAGAATGGGTTGGGTAATTATGTTGTTATTTCATGTTTGATTAATTGATACCAATTATTCATGCTAAAATTTATTTTTCATTTGTAATGTATTATTTATGTTCTAATGTGATAGTTTCATCTTGAAGAACAATTCTGCCTCAATTAGATCCCTTGTATTCACGGGAGGATACTGAGGAGTGTTCTCCAACACCTCTTGATCTATGATTCATAGATGTTATGGTCCTAGATATTCATGATTTAAGACAATGGGAGACTTCTTCTCCCAGTCCTATGCATGCTATAGGATATGAGTCTTGTTCCAAGAAGGATAAACCACTTTAGTTTTTTGAAAAATAATCCATATTTCTGAGGTAGTGAATAATAAAAAGAGGCACATCAATTGCTTCAGATGATTGATAACTTATTCAAGTTCCATAACATGCTTAGGGTGGTCAGTGTGAATTCTTTCTTAACTTAGCTAGCGGGTCCCAGTTGTACATGGTGGGGATCAGTGCATTATGTGGGGATGCATGAGAATACATGTTGGAATGATTTCATGGATATCTTTAATGACTAGCATTGTCCCGAGGTCCTACCCTATGAAAAATCCTTGGAGTTCATGGATCATTCACAAAGAGATCATATAGTGAAAGTGTATGAAAGACACTTTTTTTGTGCTACTGCGATACATGCCAGAGATTATTTCAAAAGAATCCTGGAAATATTTGATGTTTGAGAAGGGGATTCGAACAAAAATTTACATTCATATATTCTATTTCATGATGGAAACATATGCTGAGGTGGTTAATCATTCATTCAGTATCAAGCATGATCAGAGAGGAAAATTGGGTTTTACTAGAATGGTGTAAGTGTTTTGATGTGGTAGATCATCTGATAAGTAGAGGAAGTGTGTTGAGAAAATAGATAATGTGGGTGACATCTCAGACCATCCCTTCAAGAAGACATAATAAATAGATTCTGATAAAACGCTCATTGCCTTCCATTAGTGCAGAATCGTAGGGGAAATCCTAATTTAATGTCTAAACCTTCCGAATCCTTTCCATGTGTGCGTAGTTATAAGACATATACAAAACTCTTTCAAGACTATACAACCTTATCTGAGTGGGACGGAGACTGTGGCCTCCGAGGGAGTGTTTTTTTTGATAGAGCTGACTAATTCAGTAGGTTCTTAGTTTGGTGGTCGTGGTGGGAAGACTGGATCATCGTCTGGGCAGTGCTAGACTAGGGTAGAGGCACGAGCGAGCAATCATTATCAGACTAGGACCTGACACATGCATGCTATAGATCATTCCCCGATGAGATCTGACGCAGGTCCTGAGACTATTTGAGGTACCATTCAGATTGAATCATTGTTAGTTTTTATTGTTTTTGATACTATTGAGTCTTCCTCTTCTATATCATCCCATATTGTGAACTTGTTGAGCCTACCCACAATGCATTTATCTATTACAACGTAGTTAGTAAAACTGTTGGGTAAGAAAAATGAGTAGGGCCACATGTGTCCATTGTGTGCACTTTCTGAGTTAGGAATCGAAATGGAATGGGATTTCATGGTTCTAGTTATGGACCTATTTGACATTATCCTCATCATGTAATGGTGGGAAAACTTCCAAGGACATATTGACTTTTTTCGGTGGTGACTTAGTTTCGTGGCACCATATAGAAGCCTTAAATTGTTTAATGGAGAATTGGATATATAGGTAGGCCGAATGGGACTTCCACATCATGATTTGAGGAATCATGATTATCATTGCTCATGCTAGAGAATTATAGTTGAACTACATAGAGTGGATTACCTCATGTAGTGGATGAGTTCCAAGAGGTATTCCATAATGATTTTTTAGGATTACCCTTTGATCATGACATGTAATTATTTATTGAATTGGCATCAATAACAAATCCTATATTCCTACCTCCATATCACATAGACCCACATAATTGAGTGAGTTAAAGATAAAACTATATGATTTTGAATCCAAAGGATTTATTCACATGAGAATATATTCATGGGACTCCCCAATTTTATTCATGAAGAAGGCCGATGGATCCCTCATATTGTGCAATGATTATCATAAATTGGATAAGCTAACCATCAAGAATAAATATCTATTTCCCTAGATTGACAATTTTTTCAACAAAATGAAGGGGGGAAGTGGTTCTCCAAAATAAATTTCTTCTCAAGATACTACCATTCTATAGAGAAAGAGGTGGGCATTCAAAAGAATGATTTCCAAAGTAGTTGTGGCCACATTGAGTACATGGTCATGCCATTTGGATTAACAAATTCTCAGGAAGTTTTCTTTTCCCTCATGAATGGATTGAACCACCAATACCTCAAATCCTTTGTGGTGGTATTTTGGGATGACATCATGATTTTTTCTAGATCGATGGAGGAAAATGAGCATCATCTGCAAATCATTTTGGTTGCATTGTTGGATCAATGAATGTTTTACAACATTACAATGCGCACATTCTAGATCAGGGAAGTGATGTTTCATGGTATGTTCATCTAAGAACAAGGGGTTTCAGTGGACCCTGACAAGATCATTGCATTTATGTTGTGGGATTAGATGAGTAATGTGTTTGAGATTATGAGATTTCTTATACTTATAGGTTATTACATACATTTTTTCAATATTTCTTGTGTATTTACTCTTACATGACCTCACTCCCTGGGAAGGTGGGGTTGTTTTAATATATCCCATAGTGCCAGACATACTTTGAGGGGTTGAAGAGGTAGCTGTACACCACACCAATTTTGATTTTAAAATATTATGAGAAGGTCTACGTGGTTTATAGCGATATTTCAGGTATGGGACATGGGTGTGCACTCATGCCGGAAAACCAAGTGTTGGCTTATGGTTCTCTCCCGCTTCGGTTGCATGATTAGAATTATCCAACATACGACATGGAGCTGGAATCAATGATGAAGACACAACATAATTACCTCTTTATGGAGAAATTTGTGATCTACTCTAACCACAAAATCATAAAATACATATTATCATATATAGATCTAAATCTGAGGATGTGTTGTTGGATCAAGTACCTGTAGGTGTTCGACATTGACATTGTCTATAGCCCGATAAAAGGAAATGTTGTGGAAGATGATTTGAGTAGGAATGTACTAGTGAAGGCTTTGAAGAAGTATACTGATGAGATGAATTTTTTGGGGATATTTTCATGGATGAATTTTGAGAGTTAGGAGCATGTCCAAGGTATATTCTTATCCAGTGTTTAGATGACACCTACTCTTATGGAATTGATTCAACGAGAGACGACAAATGATGAGCTATGTCAACATTCTATGCAATTTATTAGGGGTAGGGAGACTTCATAAGAGTGGTCTTTGTCTCTTGTATGAATTTTGGGATTCAGGGGGCATGTAGTGGATTCATTATCCTTGCGAAAGGCGGTGATTCCAGATAGCCACCAATATTAGTGGGCAGTAAAACCTAGTACTTACAAGATGTATTATGATGTTCACTACCAGTTATGGCTGCCATGTATGTGACAGGACATAGGTGACATTATATCGAGATGGTACACATGTAATAAGGTGAAATAATATCATTAATAACTATATAGTTTTCTTTAGATATAATGCATTCCTACATTGAAATGGGACATGGTTTCCAGGGGCTTCATTATTTTCTTACCCCAAAAACCTCAGGGTAAGAACACTATTTGGGTAGTGATTGAAAATCAGAACAAATATTCCTTATTCATTCAAATTAGAGACAAAACTAAAGTGGATGAGTTGGGATGATTTTATATTCAGTAGATAAAGATGCCTCATAGTGTGCCATAGGTAGTTATATCCTATAGGGATCCACATTTCACCTCTCAGTATTGTGAAGTCCTCCAAATTGATTTGGGGTCACAAATTAAGATGATCATGGCATACCATCTTCTAACAGATGGCCATGTGGAGCGGGTAAATCAGATTCCGGAGGACATGCTTCACGCATGTCACTAAAATTTCACAGGATCATGGGATAGGCAACTTGGAATGGTTGTGTTTTTTTATATGAAATGTTACAAATAATCTATTATAATGTAAAACCTTGAATTACACTACAGTTGGCCTTGTGTAGGAGATGTCTGAAAAATTCCAGTTGATCAGACATCAAATATTGACACTTCAGAGTCACCACATTCTTATGATGATCATAGGCATCAAGATATTGAGTTTCCATTGAGTGATAGGGAGTTCTTTAATGTGGCCCCTCTCATGGGTCACTGCCTATTGGGAAATCATGGGATGTTGACGACGATGTATGTTGGGCTCTTCGAGATTATTGGGTGAATTAGAAAGGTGTCATGTGGGTTATATGTATCTTCTCAGTTGACTTCAATTCATGATATAATCCATGTCTCCCAATAGAAAAATTACAATCTAGATCTATCTCGTGTATCGAATTTGGATGATTTTGAAATTGAGCCCAATCTCTCTGTGTTTGGGAGACTAGTGGAGATAGGTAGTTTCCAATAAAAAATTCATCATGAGAAGTCCATACCATTGTTCTAAATACTTTGGTAGAATTAGAATGATTGGAAAGAGACCTAGTAATAGAACTCATTGGTTAAGAAAAAGTACCCATTTCTATTATTTGATTAAGTTACAAGTTGACTTAGGGCACAATGGCTTCATGGTTTGGGTAATATTCACTCAGAATTCACAATTCGGTAATAACTTCCATTTTATTATTTTTTTATAATTATATCTACATTTAATAATAATTGTTTTGGACTGAGGTGCATTCCATAAATGACATTTGTTTCATGAATTTTCTAATAAACCAATGTTTTTGGGTTGAAAATGCACAATGAATGGTTTGGGAGCGGTGAAGCGATGTGTCTTTGGTGAAGCACCATGTAGCTTGCTCGGTGCACGCATAATTAATTGTGAACAAAATTGAATAAGAATGAAATGAAATGAATGATGGATTTTTATAATAACCATAATAATAATAATATTTAAGAATATTAATTTAATTATCATTATTATAATTTAAATTAAATTATGGTTTTTAAAATTAATAAAATTAATTGAGATTAATTATTATTTTTAATTATTAATTACTATCAATATTATTATGAATAATTACCATTGTTATATTTTTTTACTTAGTTTTTTATGTGTTAATTATTTCTTTTTTTGCCTTTTTCCAATATTCCTTTCCACCCTCTTCTTTTCCTTCGCCCTACATTTCAATTTCTTCCTGGTTGCACTGTTGGTTCCCTTTTTAAAACCCTTGCAAATGCATATCTCTTCTCCCATACCTCTTACATGAAACTCCCCACCTCATTTGGTCGAGAAGCTATGCTGACCCTTCCCTACAACCTCACACCAAGTCATGCACCACCTTCCACTTGAATAATATTAGGACCTACATGCCCCTCCCTTTCTGAGCAAGTTTCATGCATAATGCTACTTAATTACGAAATCCAATTTTCATCCAAACTTTTATGGCAGTCCACTTTTTTTGGTGATTTTCTTCTCATTTGGTGTATGGTTTTAGCTAGAATTTGTGTTTCAAGTTGCCCGTTTATGATGATAATTGTTTTATACATTTTTTAAAGGGTTCTATTGAGTTGATAGAGGTGTTGTTGGCGTGTGGGGGTATTTTAACACCAAATTCACGAAATATTCCAACTCCGAGATAGGTGATTTGACATACAATTATCAAGTGATGAATTATCTAGATAATCAAATTAATTTTGTGCATTTTTTAATTATTTTACATGTAGTGAATGTAATTCTGATTGAGTTTTAATGTGTATTTTTTAGTAGAGTGTCTACGTGATTTTAATGTGTTTTTTAAAACATATATTGAGCTATTTACTAGCTATTAAAAAACAATGCAATTAGTTTGTTATAAAGTGAAAATGATGTGGTTTAAAATTTGGTGTGGTGTAAAAATGTGTTTTTGTCCTGAACAAGTTTTTAAAGTGAGATTTTAACATTATTAAATTTTGTAATAGGTTTGGAATTTGTTTAATAAATTTTCTTAGTGGTTTTATTAATTATATTTGTATTTTTAAACAATGAAGATCGATAAATAAATTATTTATCTTATGAAGATTATGTTTTAAAAATAGTTTTCTATGCGTATGGTTTTAAAAGAGGGTGTGGGTTTTCAAATGGTGATTCTATGTTTGTATGTTCACTTATTTATCTTTTATGCATAAATTTGACATGTGACGTGAACATTTTTTTAAATGTGAAATGGATGGTGTAAATGGTATCTTAGACATCATGGTGTCTTATCGTAGCATGTATATATGATGTTCACCCATTATGAAATTGAAACTTATTTGAACACAAATCGGGAAGCCTGGGTAGCTTGAAAGAAAGACTATACTATAGGGTTAGTGAGGGTCATGGTTTCAATGGAAGGTTTCACTAAGACATGAAAACTGGGGATCCAATCTACCTAACACCCACAGGTACCCTACCATATTTGGTGCTCCTTGTGTAATTTATTTTTTCCCTCATGACACTTGTTTTATTTTAAATGTAAGTGTTCTTGTGTTTTTAATTTATATTGTATTCTTTAAACAATATTTCACTAATAAACCTTTAAATAAATGTTGATCACTTTAAATATTATAAAATCTTTTATTTCTTTTATTTTACTAATATTATAAGTGAATTTTTATTTTAATACTTGTGTGTGGAATCTTTTCTCGATGGAATCCTACTGGGTGATTTCTCACACCATACATAAACTATTGGGTGTAATTATATTTGGTTATGTCTGATAAATGGAAAGGTAATGTTTTTATAAGTGGTGGATCATGTTTCTAGATGTCTTCCTGGCCCAGTGTTGTGGAGATGGCTTGTGGTGGTTTCCCCTTTCTTGGTGGTGGGTTTTGAGTTGGTTTTTGGCCACCACACTTTATAGTTATTGTTTGGATTTTGGGTTTGTCTTGTAACTCAAAATATGGTTTTTGATAATGTCTAGATGGGTTGTGACATCTAATTTTAGTTCACTTTATTTTTTTGTTTTATATTTGTGTGTATTCAGGTATTCAATTAAAAACTATTCTTTTTTATAACTATAAATTCTTTTAGCCCATGGGGATCAGGAATGCCTATCAGGCCTTGTCGCGGACTCTGTAAGGCGTCATTTAGAATGCTGCCCCAACCAGGTACGTGACAATAAACCCTTATATAATTGTACAAATAGTTGAAATGTGAATTAACCTCTTGTCTAAACAATATATGTATCTTAACAACCTATCTCATATATATTATATAAATATGGAATTAATTTTTTTAATTATTACATTTTCATATTAAATAAAATAATTACGAGGGATAGTTTTTTCATTTTTATGTGTTAGAGATTTCAGTTATTGATTTTATAAGAATTACATGATGAAAAGATTTATTCTCATATTGTAGATTCAAATTCATCATTTCAAGATCATTCATGATATATTAATATTTATTAATTATTAAATAAGTCAATTTTTAATTAGGTGGAAGTCAAAAATTTTATTTTGAAAATTGAAATCATGATGACTTAGTTTCAAAGTGTTTACCATTTATAAGTTGATATACTAATAAATAAAATATATTTATTAAAAAAACCATTCTATAAAAATTAAATCACATTAATTTTTTACTTATTTTATGATATATAAATTATAATTCGTTATTAATCATTATTGGAATACTTTTAATATAAAAAAATTCATTGGTCATTAAACTGACCCAAATAATAACGTGTAAAAATGATTTAATGGGTTAGATGCTGTATTTAGATTATGATAGTGTAAAATATTTTTATTAATAATTATCTAATAAACTATATATATCCATATTAAATAAATTATAGTTACAATAAATGATGAATGGTGATAAAAAATTCAATTAAATATTTCTGGAGGCAGCACCAAGAAATGTGAATGATAAATGATCCCATTTATTAACAAATGGTACGATTGATTACATAACTAAATTTAGAATATCATAATATAATTTATGAAATATTAATAATATTTATTTATCAAATATATACATGAATTCACTCTTTTGATTTAGGGTTAAAAAATTGAACTCCATTGCATTGTGGTGGCACTAGTACTCATGTGTAGAAGATAAATGTTTTTTCGTAGTTGATGAAAATTATCAAATAACTGTTGATAAATTTAAGACATTAAAATTTAGTACAATAATAATACATATTTAATGTTAATTATTGTCTTATATTTTTTAAGATGGTGTAGAGTAAAATAAACCTGTAAGAAAATGTAATACTAAAGTTTGAATCTTAAGTATTCACTTAAAAACTCATTAAAAATAAAATTTTAATGATAATTAAGTATGACTATAATATCAAGGATGTGGTAGAGGAAAATATAAATATAAATATAGTATAGTATCATAGAGATAATTTAAGGATGCGTGAGTCTTGATGTAGTGTTTGTATTAACTTTTTATATGTGAAGAGAAGTGTTGTTTTAGAAGTAACTACTAGATTTTAAATTATGTAATTAAAAAATTCAAATTATAATTGTATTAAAATGTAAATAATTGGATGTTAATTTACCTTGGACATTATCATCCTCATTAACCAATTTTTTTTAGGAAATCACTATTTTTAATCTTTTTATTTTATGATTTTTACTTTCACCCAGATTTAATTTTTCAATGATAATTAATTTTGAAAACACAAAAATTAATATTAATAAACAAATATTATTATTGATAGTTTTAAAATATAATAATCAAATTATTTAATTTTCACAAATTATTTTACCAATTTTTATTCATTTTTAAGTGATAAAAATTAAAAAAATATAAATAATATGTTAAAACATTTATCTAGAAAATTTTGGTCCAAAAATTAACGATTTACATAAATAAAAATATTATCCGAGGTAATATTTTTATTTAGTCAAATGGATTGTTAAAAATATAATAAAAGTTTTATCAATTTGATGGAAATTAATAATTGAATTTTATAAACAATACTCAAAAGTAATGGAAAACACTGAAAATAATTTTTTATTGATGTAACATTAAAATTAAGTTCTAAAAATTGAAGAAGTTGCGTAATAAGATATATAATATGTCAATTTAATAATTTTATTAATTAAATAGATGTTTTATTTAATTAAATAATTTTCACTTTTCGAGGAATTGAATATATTCATACTCATCAAAAAATTATAATTTTCACAGAACATGAAGTTTTTGACTGAATAAAAATATTTTCAGAAATATAATTACAAAAATAAAATTTTATTAGGTGGAATTTAAAAAATTAATTTAAATTTACTATATTTAAATAATTATATGTACATTTTTATCTGTTAAAATATAATAAATACTTTTAATAACATGTATTTTATTACAAATAATCATTTTTTCAGTATTAACATGTATTAATGCCTTTCATTCCAATGGTTATATCATTTAATGATTTGGAAATATATTGAATGTTGTGGGTTTATTTATTATAATCATGTATATTTTTTGTTAAACATTTATATTAATTGTTCTATGTAATAATTTTTGTCTAACATAACATCAATTTTAAAAGGAATATAATTTCTGGTCATTACAGTCCCCCTCACACAATAAATTACATGCAATTTTTTTTAATTTTTAGTCATTATATATTTTTTGTGAGTGTATTGTATACTTATTAATTATTATTGATTCTTTCCTATAATAAATTCCACCTTATTGTCTTATGTTATAACAAGATACATATCATTCTTCAAGAAACATTATCTATTCATATAATTCTATAACCAAGTATGTATATATCATTTTCATATTTCTCCATAGAATACATTTCCCAAAACCATTTCTATATTCAAAAAATTAAACAAAATAAAACCCATATTTTTACATTGAAATTTTAACTATAATTAACTCTCAAAATATAAGAAATCATCTAACCGAATATCTACTGTTGTCAAAAAATATGATGAACTTCACGAAAAAATGAAGAATCAAATATATATCCCATGTTTAGTAATATTATCATCAGTTTATTTTCTATAAATAAACCACTCATTACCCCAACAAAAAATGTTATATTTTTGGAAAATTATTATCTATTCATAAATAATGTGTTCATAAAAAATTATTCCCAGAAAATCTATCCTTGTTAATGAAACTAAATTTTAGGTTTTTATCAATATTTAATATATGCTTCAAACATTAATAAAAAATCTACATATGGAAAATCCTAATTTTTTTTTTGAAAACCCCATATTTTCTATACTATAATGTTATATTTGTTTATAACAATTACTCATTAAAAAGGACACGGGAATAATAAATTAATATATATAAATATATATATCAAATTCAAAAACATAGTTATGAATATTCAACATTTATATCATAATAGATATGTGAATATATTCTCAATGATTTAAGTTTATCTTTTTTATTTGGTTTTATGGAATTATGGTATTTTGTATACAAACCATTCTCTAAATAATTTCAGTATTTTTATTTTAACTGAATAATAAAACCAAAAAGATTATGATAATATAAAAAAATATGTGAACATGAATATGAATATGTCTTACCCCATTACTCTTGGGTAATTAACATTTGAAACATTCATTTCAATTGATGACCCTATTTTTTAATCGTTGGTAATCCCTTACCACATTTTACAAGGTTATTTATCTAAATTAATTGGTATCTTAAATAATCCTCCACTATAATTTGGAAATGAGAATTTTATTGGGAAAAAAATACCATAAAGGTCTCACAAACCATATTTGTTGTGAGTCTTATTTTCAATTCATTAGGTGATTATTGGGTTAATATAATATACACCATTATTAGGGTTTTTTAACCAAGGTCTATCTATTTCATATCATACATCCTATTTTAGTATTGTGATAAGGATCCAGTTTCTATAATAACCAAAATATCATCACATTAACAAAACAAAAAAATGTTATCATATTCATAAATAAATGTCTCAGATGTAATCATACTTTCTTCCCTAAATATATCTTATCATATCACACAAAATTATTAAATTACTACCAAACATAAAAAAAATTCTTCTCTAATACCAACTAATATTACCACGACCAGCACACCCAATTATGTTGACAAAAAAGATATAACTAATAGTTTTGACGTGAAATTAGATAGACCTGTCATTATTTTACAAAAGTTCCATTGAATATGCATTATGATTTTGGAACATCTAATGATAACATTAATATAGGGTTTAGTGTTGTTGAGGATTATCTACATAAAAATATTATTTCATGAATCTTGTAAAAATTTATCCACATTCTCATAATAACAAATTCTTCTACCTGAAATATCGAAAATGATAATTATCATCATATAATGGGAAAAAATAATCATATGAAATGGGTGAGATCAACTAGTTTAAAAGTAAATACATATCATTATTTCACAATTCATTAAATTATACAAAATATTGTAGTATTACATGTTTTTGAATCATTGTATTTATACGAATTATGACACAAAGATAATCATAAAATGCCTTTTCATCATAGCATCCTCCATCATGTTAAAAAAACATCAATAATTTTATTATAAGATATTAATCACTCAAGAAACATTGTACCAAATATTCCTAAATATTATTCTAAAATATTGTTTTTAAAATGTTCTCTCACATTCCATTAACGAAATAAAAAATATATGAATATTTTATCACATATAATTTAAATAACAGTTGATAATATATTCTTGTATCGTATTCTTAGTAAAAACATGTGATGAAAGATTCCTACATCTCATTCAATAAAAAAACTCGTGAAGAAATATACATGAAACACACTCACACAACTAATATATTATAAAATCATTCAGTATCTAATTCACAAAAAATACAGGTTATAAAATATTCCCACATCTCATTTATAAATAATCCTATAATATAATGTGATAAAAAACCATAATTGATATATATGAAAAATATTTATATAACTAACCAACAAAAATATGAACGTATAAATTCCTCCTGAATATAAAGATTCATCTTATCATAACAACCCACGAGAAAAGTATGGGTTTACTAATATGGTGAAAACATTACATAACCATATCATTTAAAAAAATGGGATATAAAAAATCTCACTTTCCACTGTGAATAATATCATAATAAATATTATTAGGTTATTAAAACATAACAACATGATATCTAAACATTTTTTGTAAATAAAAATAAAACATTTATCATAATTTTTTTTAATTTTTATGTATATATTATATATATAAAAAAATTCAAGAAGAAGAGAGAACTTTTGAATGCCTTATTATAAAATGTATTAAAAAAATGAACATTGATGAGCTATTATGTTTATAAAAAGATTGAGTGGATGATAAAAAATTTGATAACGTTTTTATAGAAATTCATAGTCAAATATTATTTTGAAATTAGTAAAAATTTAAATCAATACATGGTGATATAAAATATCCATTATAAATGTGGATAATGGAGCTATTTCTATCACAAGTTTTTAATTATTTTTTTAATAACAATAAAAGGAAAAATGAATTTGGGCATATAAAATATAGAAATAGAGGGAACACCAAATTTAAATGGGATGATTTTTATTTCATAAATGTGGTGTATATTCATGATAAATAAATTCATAAAAAAGTAACATAAAAAATTACACAAAAATAAAAGAAAACATATGTTATGAAATTTTTAATTATATGAATTTATCAATCATTGATGAATAATTATCATGGAATAATATTTTTTTCAAATTAATGAAATTTAAATTAATAGAATCCATTATGGATGTCCTATTTCATAATTCAAGAGACATTTAGATTGATGTTATGTGTTATAAATATTAATCCCAAGAAAAAAAGATAAATCAACACATTAAAAAATAAAATACCATGATTATCATAACTTATATGAGATCTCATCAATAGAAACTCCATAACATATTTAATGCAGATAGAGTTTCAGAAAAACAAATGGTAATGGTAACAAAAATAATATAAGGGTAACCATTAAACTTATATTTAGGTATCATTAAATGATAAATATTAATTAGAAATTAATGTAACGGGGTAGGAATACATAGTATAATATAAATTATTGTGTGAAATATTATACATGTATTAAAAATTTGGAAATAAGAAAATGAAACTATTATATAAAATTATGATTAAACAAAATGCATGAAAACGATATTTTTAATGAATAATACAGTAATACCCATATATTACATGAATATAATATAATCCTTATATAATTTTTATATTTATTTTATAGCCATACAATATTTATATCTTAACCGTTTATTTATTATTCATTATAACGATTCATAACATTTAAATTCTTTTCCAAAAAATATCAAAATTATGAAATTATGTATAACTAATTGAACAAATATTCAATATTATTGGATCATTAAATACATAATAATAATTGGATTTTAATTATTAATAAATTACCAATTTCATTATATGGAAGACAGGAATATGACATTATGAATATCTAAATCTGAGTGAACTATTTTTTAATGGTCCAAAAATTAGAAATTGATATATTAATTAATATTTTAAATATAAATAAAACCATTATATTTTAAAAAAACCACAGAAATATATAATTATTAATCTAATAAAATTTATTTTAATTTCTAAATTATTTTATTAAATACTAATAATAACATTATTTACATAGGTGTTTATTCATCTCTAATGGTAACATGTAATAATTATTTAATGTTTTAGTATATTTACTTAGTAAATAACAAGGAAAAATATACAAACATATATATTTGTTATAAATATCTTATATATATATATATATATTCCTTATATCAATTCAAAGAAAAATCTATTATTGGTGTTGATGAAAAACTAAATTCACCATTTTGAGAGGTAATCATAATACCCATTATCTTGTAATATTATACACAATTCGAGAAACGTAAAAATTAATTTTTTCTAAATGATGAAAATAACGATGACCCAATTTTATCCATCCAAAACATAAAACATTAATTTAAAAATATGGAATCACTTACAAACCCAAGAATATTTTTATTTTAATATTTTAGATAATTAATAATAACTATTATTAAAAATTTCCCAGGACATTAAGAGAGTATTTTCCTCAAAAACAATCCTTTCATATTCCTTATTTTGTAATCTTCATCATTAAAATGAATCCCATATATCGAAAAATCATTCAATGTTTTTTTTGAAATCCTAAGAAAATGGAAACATAAGAAAGGTGGACTATAATTATAATAAATATTACACATAATAGTTAATAATTTACTATTATCACGGAGTATTAGACATGCATAATATAGTGATGAAATAATGAAATTTCATGATAAAATATCAAGCAAACACATAACCATAAATATTGAAATCATAAATAAGGAAAAATGATATTAGTCTTAAACAAAGGATAGAGTGGGGAAAATAAATAAACAAGAACCATGTTATATCAATCATGGAGTGTGGAATCATTATAAACATATTAATTGAATATATAAAATATTTTGGTGTCGTAGAACATCATCATCATTGGTCCTATACTGGACTAATACAATTTTGAATAACTATATGTCTAACATAGAATATAATCATCTAGAGAACAATATAATTTCCAAATTCATTGGTGCACTATCAATGATCACCCATCATATAAGACATATTGGGGTCACCTAGTACTACTTGGGCACACCCACCATATAATATATATTGGTCTCACCTGGTCATATTAGATCACACTTGTCTTATGTAATGTCCATGAACCGCTGTAACATATCATTATTGTATTCATGTTTTCCTAAAAACTATTGTGTTAAATTGTAATTATAATAAGTTAATAAATGATTTATAAGTTACTTTTTGATAAATTTGTTAAATTTTATAACTACCTGTTAATATCATAAAATAATCAATTGAATATTTTTGGGGATGGACATTGATTTTGTGTGAGATTTGGAGACCCAAAAATCCACTTTGAATACTGAAAAATATTAATTTTTTTATATTACATGTGTAAAATTTATAAACAACAATTTAATAAATATAAAATGGTGCATCATATATGAAATATGAGACATAAATTAGGTAAAAAATTTATGATAAATCTATGTAGGGGATAACATTCCAAGGAACATATTATTTGGATGCCTCGCTAATGAGATAATGGTTTTAAAAAATATTTAATATATAATTTGTTAAAATATAAATAAATATCACTCAAATGGTGCATCACGTGTGAAATATGAGACATCTGATTGGTCTGGGATGAGTCTCTTACCCTATACGATGTATAAAATTTATATGCATAAGACATTTGGATGAATTAATCTCAATAAAAACCTATTTTATTTTTAATTTACTATTTATATATAGGTTTTTAAAGAATAAATCATTAATATATCTTAAATAGTTCATCGTATGAAAAATGGAAGACCAACGTTGGGTCTAGAATAGGGTGTTTACCATAGATTGTGGATAACGTTCATACACAATAGATGTTTTGTATTTTTAAATTTTGATCTCAAAAATCTAAATTAAAAAAATGAGGTTTTCTATTCATCATCAACCTAAATGTATAACACCTCCCTTTATCTCATAGCCCAACTTCCAGAAACCCAATTAATATCCCATTTTTACTATTTAATACTTATAAAGACCTTTATTGGAAAAGCCAATTACTCCTTTTTTAATATTTTGTTAATTTTTTTTTTAATTACTAGCTTTAAATTTATGGATGGATATATCTGTTTGTGATTTTGATATACACAAACAAATTTTAATTAGTGCTGAATGATTCAATCAACTTCGTGTTGGAGACATAGTTGTGGAGATGTGGGTGTGGATCCTCCTTATAGTTAGAGAAAATGAAGCTGTAGTTCCTCCATTCCCCATAGGTTCCCCACATCACAAGTTTTGTTTATATTTATTATTGTTTTTATTTGATAAAGTATTCATTACACCAAAATTAATGATAAATTCATGATGAATATTTTTATAAAACAAATATTTAAACCTATATTATATCAGAACTGTTCCTGTGAACATATGAAAAGATATTTTTAAATAAATAATAAATATAAATATATTTGTATATTTTCTAATAACATTGTATATTAAGGTATTATTTATAAAAATAAAATTATCAATGTGTTAATTCGTTAATTATAAATGTATAACCGACGAATAACAATTTTAAATGATATTTTTTGATTTTAATACAAATAATTATAAGGTTTTGTAAATCAATATTATTTTGGAAATTTTAATGAATAATTATAATGTTTTATAAAACAATAATTTCATTAAATTATCAAGGGTAATTTGATGAAAAATTATAAAAAGATAATTATGTCAAATTTTTGAATAATATTTATGATGATTCACCAAATGATAATTACTTATTTTTTGAAATGATAATTATAAATAGTAATCAAATGATAATTACAATTAGTAATCATGAGATAATTGTGACATTGGAAAATGAATAATATTAAATGAATTTATCAAAAGATAATTATTTCAATTAAGAATGAAAATTTATAAGAGACTACTACATGTGTTATAATTTAAATTTTTTGATACTATAATATCAAATGTGGATTATAATTATTATAAAGAAAATATTATGAACATATGTGCTTATATAGAATGAGAATTTGAAATTTTAACTAGGAGATATAAAGTATCATTGAATGTGATTATCACACTGATAATTAGAGAATTATCGTGGGGAGAGAATTTATCATCCAATGTGATATATTAATTAATAATCTTAAATTATCCATGTGGTATAAAATATTTTCTCAAGTAATATTTTAATTAATAATTATGGAAAATTATTGAAGATAAAGAATGTATCACCTCATGTGTTACTTTAATTCCATCTTAGATGAAATTACTATTATTTGTTCAAGGAACCCTTGATAAATTTCTATTATTCACGTACCAATTCATATAATAATAATCCCTTGAGGGGTTTTATTGAACAGAAAAGGTAATTTATCTTTTCCTTTGACATCAATTTCATTGAATTTGGTTGTTCTGTCTAGATTATCTAAATTGATTAATATTTTATTTCTTGATTTATTCAAATTTCTCAATCCTTAATTCTATGATTTCAATAAAACCCCATTTTTGTGAATTACGATATTTGAAAATGAATTTGGCATGAATATTGGGACAAAACCCAATTTCATTAAATTTGGGCATGGTTTTTAAAATTGGTTGATTTAAATTGTTTAACATAAATTATGGATTTAATGGAATTGATTAATATTAAATAGGTCAATTTATTTATTGAAATGAATTATAGAATGATGGGATTGGATTGAATGGATTTAAATCATGTAAAAATGGAAGAAAATAGTTTGATAGAAGCCCAATGGTTTTATCTTTTAAAGAGGCATGATTTTTATTAATTCTAATTTCAGTTTTAAATGGAAAATTCGAAATTAAATGGATTAATGGGATCAATTCTATTTTAATAAGTATTATAATAAATTTTCCATCATTTCTTGTATAAGAGAACATGAACTCCTTAGGTATTTGGTGAGTCATGTGGAAACACACTATTCAATAAAAACATTCTACAATATACATGTAGTAGGATATATCTCTTTGGCGATGTTAATGAGCCCCCTCTAACCATTTTCTAGAGGATGTGTGTGTACACATATTCTTGTGATCACATATAGTATGCAGAGTCGTGTTGTTGAAAATAAAATCCTACATATTTGTGAGATTACCATGTTCTTTACTTGTATTTTTATATATGAGATATATATTTAAGATGAAGTTGATAAAACTATTTTATACGATCCTTATAAATTTATATATACTCTTTTATAAATTTTATTTTTAATCCACTTTTTTTGAAATATTTTATCTCTTGTAAAGTAAATCTTGTGCATAAAAAATTATTTTTGACAATTTTTAAATTGTATAGCATGTTTTGTTTAAAAATTATTTTTAAATTTCCAAACATGTTAATTTTTAATATTGTAGTCATTTTTTTAATCTCTATTAGACATCTATTATGGAATCATTGGTGCGATCCTACTAGGGTAAGACACAAAACCTACTATTTCCTTCGTGTGTTTGTAGACATTCTTCTTCTAGGTTCAAATAAGGGGAATGAATCTCCTGGAGGAGGATCCTGATCTTCCACATTGGGAGTACATAGTTATTTCCTTAGGGACCATGGATTGTTTTTCCCCATATAATACATTGGTTTTAGTACATTGGGATTTTAATTAAATATTTTATTTTGGTAAATTACTTCCAGTAGATCTACCTTATTATTCTTAATGTCATGTTAATTTATATTATTCTATGTTATGTATAAAATTAATTCCTAGATGAATATTATTTGATGTCAGGTTCTAGTTTCCAACCATTGGGGATTGGGAAATTTTTTTTGTCTATTGTAGGGAAGGTATAATTATTTGGTTACTGGGGTAGCTATAGATGTTCATTAATAAGATTTATAACAAGCCTGTTGAGATTTTTTAATGGAGTTAGTATGAATTTGAAAAATCATATCAGGACTTATGTCGTATTTGAAATTGAGTAACTGACTTTATCTCACTGAAATGAACCTTATGTTTACAAGGATATTTAGGGATAACTGTCATGATATTAGTTATATTCCATTCACTATTTTTATTTGGATAAAGAAGAATTAAATTTCTTGTTTGATCTTTATAATGATATTAATTTACTCTTATTTCTCAGTTTTGGTGGTAATCTATTTTCTTCCTTTTTTCAATTGTTTTTGTTTAAGTACATGCCATAGACAAGATCTATGAATTGAATAATTGAAGAGGATGTTATTAACCTCAGTGAGAAAATTCTGTTATGGATTGAAATATTTATGAGGTGACCATGCATATTTTACAAGCTTCAGGGAAGGCATGACCAATGGTCCCCATTCTGGCACTAACTATGGATTCTCAGGAGGGATGCTCATATAAATAATTCTCTAGAGTTCCTTCGCCATAAACACCTATTTATAAAGGCTCCACTGATCTGAAACATGTAGTGAAATGGTTGGGAATGATAGAATGTATGTTTGAGTCCTTAGATACACGAGAGAAGATCAAGGTGAAGTGTACCACCTTCATTATAGAGGGACCATGAATGATATAGTTGGACACAATGGTGATGGTGAAGTAATATGGAGGCTTAGAGTGGAAGGAATTGATGGTTCATTAAATAGACTAGTTCAATCTAGAGTTTAGAGTGTTGGCCATGTTTTTTGATTTTTTCATGATTGAGATGGATGAGGAATCTCTGACTGGGAATTGAAATCTCTTGGCAAATGTTTGTTAGTTTGAGCATGGGATTATATATAAAAAAGATGATAAAGGCTTGATAGATCAAGTTGGGACACCAATAAGATATTTATTCATAGGTTTTATTACTATATAATCCACTTATGCTAATGTGATGGATATGGAAATGAAAATGAGATGAACCTAGCTAGAATTTCATCGATAATTGGTGTTTCTTTTTCTCCCAGTGGTAGAATGAGTTATTTTAAATGAAATAGGAAGCATGATGACTCTCATAGTATATTTTTTTAGAAATTTATTTCTTGAGCACCAATAGTACATGGTAGATTTCCTTTGTTATGTTTCTAATGTGGTGATATATGGAATTCTAGGATGGTATGTACGGAGGCACCCAAAAACAATTGGATCTTGGAGATGTATATGGAACATTTAGAAGTTCTTACACTACATTTAGACTTGGGGAAGTGGGGTAGAATCATCATCTCCTCCTAAAACTGTAAGGAAATCAAAATATTTAGTACAAAAGGGCTCGATTCACCGAACTCATGAATGAGGATTCCTCATGTAGTGTAAGACTCTCTAGATAATTCTAATAAGGGTCTTGCATGTGCGAGATGTACCATCACTTTAGCTTCATCTTTAGTGACAACACTATTTGTAACAGTACATCTCACTCATTTATTTTCACTTGAATTGAAAATATGATTAATATTTATATGGAAATTTTATCCTGTACAATTTATATTTCTACCCACATTGGGATAAAGAGAGAGAATGTTCGGGGTAGTCCCCCATGTGTCTTCTTTATATCCAATGTGGAACATTCTTCGAGTTCTCTAGTACTCAGAATTAAGTCTATGGATGTCATTTTTAGGATTGAGTGGATCATTACTAAAAAATATTTGATATATTGTTATCATCATCCGATCAACCATTCTACACCTATTGTTTTTCCCCTTTTAATTTAAGAATAATGGGACCCACTGTCAAGAAGAGTCGAATGTTTTTATCTATAGTTGGGAAATGTGATATCATTGTTTGATTTTTATTAAGAGTATGATTCAATTAGTTGAGATCTCAAACTAGTTATTGTCATGTTTTCTATTATGTTTCATTCTAAATATTCTAGGTTTTTCCATTTATAATAGGTTTAGTTTTCCATTAACATGATACCATGTACTCAATTAGTTTCAATTCACTCATATAGCATCGCACCATCTAAACTGAATGTAATGACATCATAGTTATAAAATCTTTGTGAGGATATTCTATGTGCTTCTATTAATGCATTATTTCAGATTAGTATGATCATTTGGGGCTGGTGGTGTTCTCCTATAACAACAGTTACATGTTCGTTAACAGAGTGGATCCATTGAGCCGTTGATTTGTTGTTCTTGAAAATATCGATTGGATTTGTCAGAGACTACTGAATGTTTCGTGGATGGACAGAGTTTTGAAAAAGAGTTGACAACTAAAATTGATTTTATTAATCACATATTTTTTAATTAATAGATCTAATATAAGTGTTATGTTTATTGTCACTATATTCATTTGATGTTTTCAAATGGGGACCAAGTATTCTTGAAAATTTCACCATAGTAAGGTCATCTATGGCTTGTGAGGAAAGGGAAGCTAGATCCAATATTTTTTGGATGTTTTGTGGTTATTAAGAAAGTGGTAAATGTTTCATACTGTATGAATTTACCACCATAGGTGAAATTAATAATTATTGTGTTTCATGTTTCTCAACTAGAAATGTATTAATATGACCCATGCCATGTTTAGAGTTGGTACAAACATGATGTTGAACCAGATTTACCTATGATTCAATATCCAGTTTGGGTTATTGATTCTAAGACCAAGGTAATTCATAAGGGGGTGATTCATTTGGTTTTTGTGATGTGGCTCCATGGTTTTGAATTACAGGATATATGGCAGATGAAGGCACATTTATGAAAGAAAAGGCTTCATCTTTTTGACCTAGAGGCTTCGTTGTAGGTTTTCTAGGCACTAAAAGTTCCTATGGTAAGGACGTTTTAACATGTCATTACTATTTCTTGGTTCTCCTAAAACCTATTGTGTTAAATTATTAATATATTATTTTGGAAAAATAATTTTTTATTTAATTTTTGATGAATGGGTTAAAGGATTTAACTAAAAGATAAAATCATTCAATATTAAATTTAATATTTTTGGGGTTCGACTCTGAATTACTATGAGCTTCAAACACCCACAAAAAAATGGAGAGGTATAAAAATTTATTAATTATATTAGATTTAGCGCATAAAATTTATTAAAAATAATTCAATATCTCCAATATATTTTATTGTATGAGATATAATAAACCACCATTATGTCAAGAACATGGGGTTTTCCCAAGGAGGGGTTTAACATTCAATGGCACTGGACATTTAGAGGCCTCACTCATGATATAAAGTTATTAAATAATATTCATTATATTATTTAATTAAAAATAAAAAAATATCGCTAAATCAGTGCATCGTATAGGAAATATTTGATAAATAGTGTGTCCAGAATGAGGGTTTTACGCTAAATGTGGTAAAACATTTATATGAATCAGACGTTAGGACAACTCACTATTGATTAAAACATTATTATTTTTAATTAATTAATTATTTTTATTTTTAGAAAATAAAACATTAATATCTATCAATGTGTAACACCCTGAGATTTTAGGAGAAATATTCTTTTTTTTCTTATGTTATACGCAACACCAAAGGAATTTTTCACTACACACAACACTGTCTTGGCTTGCATTACATGCAATCACAGCCTTCCTCGATAGCGTGTGTAGTACGCAATATCGGGTTTCACTAAACATATATATATTGTTATAATATTATTATGGACTAGAATTTATGATTATTATAAACTAAATATTGAATTTTATAACATTATTAGTCATCTTACACATTTTCTAGAACATGGTATGAGAACAAAATAAATTTTTAGGTAAAATAAGTATTTTTCAAAAAATGCAGTTTTTCCGCCTTTTGATTGAGCACCCATAATAAATATAGTTTTTGACATTTTTACAAGTTAAATTTGAAAAAAATAGAATTATTTTTTGGAATAATGAAATAAAAATTTACTTTGGATAAATTTTTCATATTATTCTGTTAACTTTTATATTTTCATTAATAATAATAACATGTTATTTTTTAATTTTTAAAAAAAATTCATCGCAATAAATTATATGGTTAAATTATAATATTGAATTGTTTTAATGTATAAAAAGAATATATTTTTACCATTTAATATAATTTATGAAATTAAAATTAATTTTACATTGAATTCATAGGTAAAAACATTTCAATCATTGGCAATGTTTTAACTTTTAAAACCCGTTTTCTTAACAATGGGATTAATATTAAATTAATTACTGCATCTTCTATGTTTTTAATTTTAAAAAATGGATTCCATATTTGAATTAAGTGGGTCTAAATTATGTTAATAGGTTACTCTTATTTATATATATATATTGAATAGTAACTACGGTAATTTTTATTTACTGCAGTTAAAGGTAAATCGGGTGATTAAGGGTAAAAATAAGATTATAAAATTACCCTAACACTTGAAAAAAGTCTATTGGATGAATAAAAGTCTACCCTTATCACCTGAGGGTCGGAATAAATTTAATTTATGGACCATTGACCAATAAACTAATTTAATTTTTATTAAAACCAAAGAAAGTGACAACATGTCACTCTCTTAAATCTTATAAGTATAATAATTTTAATATAGGGATAAAATTATTGAAACTTAGAACATGAAAAGTATATAGAAATATAATAAAATTATCTACATCATCCAAATTTATTTGGGGTTTTTAGGGAATAAATAATTATCATTAAAGGTGACACAATAGTGATGTTGAAATTATTTTATTGATTGAAATATCAAATGTATGGTTTTTAAAATATTAAAATAAATATTATATGAACTATTTAATGTGATCCACTAATTTTATAGATAAATATTACTTTTTATTATTTTATTAAGGATTTTATTTCGAATATAGCTTTTGTGTAGATTTTATTTAAATTCAAATAAATGAATAGTGTCAAAATTGACACTATCATTATTTTATAAAAATAACATAATATAAAATTGTTTAAAAATCACACATATGTTTGAAAATTATAAATAAAAATTTATATGGTATAAAATTTCATAAATATCCAATTATGGACAATTCAAAACACATAAGTAATTATAAATAACAATTTAAAATTAAGAATCTTATAACCATAAATAAAATAAAATATATTAAATAAGGATAAATCAAGTTGATAATGTTTGAAATAAATTCCTAAAATGTATAAATTTTATTGGTTGATGAGATTACATCCCTATCTCATCTAATCATCGGATTTGAGTCACTTTGGATGTTTTTATGTGGGATTTGAATTTATTATAAATTAATATTTTTGAGGTTTCCAAAGGTGCCCCTCTCGTCCATTATAAAAGGGCACCTCCTCCCTCTACTCTTTACACAACATTGAGCCTTAAATCTAGGAAAACCCCTACACATTACTCTTATCAACTCCCTATATTAATATTATAGAGTTCTTGTTCTTCATCAAAGACGAACATTAGTTCCCTGAGAGGAGGTTTCAAAGAGGCATGTCGAATAAGAGGTAATATCTGTTACCGATTCATTCAAATTTATTTCTTCTTCTACTTCCTCTTATTTAGTTGTTTCATTATGAAGTAATAACATCAGTATCACTAATATAATGATAAGTTATTATAAATACGAAACAACCTTATTTCACATTTTATCCATCCTATGAAAAATGAAATCTCTGCATGTGCGTACATACGGAACATCGTCTCCACGCCATGGTGTAAACTATTTTCCACCGCCACCTTACATGGATGGGTATAATTGTGTAAAGAATAAATATATATGATTATTTTAAATTGATATTGATTCTTAAAAAGTAAACATATACTTCAATAAAATTCCACGATCATAGGGAACGATATCATCCCTCGTGCGTGCGTACAGCCTACCGTCTCCATGATGTGATGTGACTCATTCTACTTGATATTCATTGAATAATGATTATATAAATCAATTGAATAAATAAATATGATATATATTATACTAACACCATTCTGAAAATGAGGTATCTATAACCTAAAAATAAGAAAAAGAATTTAGTCGACAAAACATGTATACTAACATAAAGTAATGAACACCCAAATAACAAGTAGAAATGAAATATTACTAATAAAAATATATGAATATGAAAATATATGATATCATAACAAGGAATATGATTCTGTAATAAGTAAATGACATTATTTAAATCATTATACAGGTGGTTCGGATACGTACGAAGAAAATCGGACCTATGGTAATGGAAAATCTCGCAATATCATTTTTATCCGGGATTGTTTATACTTTAGAATTTACTGGGGAATATTTATCATCCACATACATGTTTCCTCAACATTTAATATTATTTTTATCCTCATATAATTGTTTAAATACAATTTTACCCATTGGTGAGTTCTTAGTAAAATACATGAAAGGATTCTTTTGTCGTTTTTAGTACAATGTACTTTTTGACTTTTCCGGCCAAAGAATGAGAAGAATGTTTTTAACATATAGAGAATGAATGAATTTTTATGATTTAATAGAATATTATTTCCATGAAGATTCCTTTAAAAGTTTTCATTTTTATTTTTAATTAAATTCTTTTAAAATTTTATAATATGTTAATAAAGGAAAAATGATTTTGAAGTAGAAAGGATATTTTCCTCATGAACGGAGGTCAAACATTTTATCAAAATTACTTTCCATATAAGATAATATATAGTTCTATTTCTATCCCTATTTTTACACTGATTTGATTATTTTATGATGGAATTATTTTTATGTTGTCCTTTTCTTTTATATGGATTATATTATGATGGCATGATGTTTAAGAATCCCATTTTTATTACACGGGTTATGCTATGATATATGATTTATGATTTTGTGGAACACATAACAATGGTATCATTATGAGATTGGTGGGACCTATATCTCCCTCCAATTCATTGGGTAAAGATTTATATCTCATGAGATAGAAAATGCTGGAACGACAGGTTATTCTGGTTTAGTGATACATGACTGAAATGAGGAGTGAACTCAGTTCAAGAATGGACTTTGTCCGCTAGGATAGTCTTGACAATGAGTATTGACTACTAAGAAATGATTCTCTATGATTATGTGAGTATACCACAAAATTTCATGATTTTTGTTATGATTATTGGTATTACATTTCAATAATATGATTTATCCCATGTTATGATATTATGATCTCTTTTGAAGGTTATGATTTTTAAAATGTTATTTTCTTATGGATATGATATGATTGATATTTACTTTGTTTACCCTTATTGAGAATTTGAGCTCACCTTTTTGTATGTTTTCTATTCCCCAGGTCAGGAATAAGGGTATTAAATAAGATATGCCAAAAGGGACTGTAGATATGATAAAATAAAAAGGAGAAAATGCATATGATTTATAAACCAGTTGTTTATGATTCCCAGTTT
The DNA here is from genome assembly GCA_963277665.1 of Viscum album. Taxonomy (NCBI): domain Eukaryota; kingdom Viridiplantae; phylum Streptophyta; class Magnoliopsida; order Santalales; family Viscaceae; genus Viscum; species Viscum album. The sequence continues at coordinate 706,482,311 of OY728126.1, read as the reverse complement.
CTAAAGACACTATAACTATATGGTCCTTTCATGGTTTTGTTATATGTTGTAATAAGTGAGCTTCAATTTTTATGTAGTAACAATGTATGTTAAGGATGGGTCGTTATAGTCGGTATCAGAGGAAAGTTATAGTCAACCTTTGGAAACTAGGATGTGAAAGTCTTTGTAAGAGCTCTTAGGATATGTATAAACATAGAACACAATGTTAGTGTTTTAGAAATGGCCATGAACAACCTATGATAAGTCCTAATGTGTGAAATTTTATTCTTGATTATGTGGTTTTCCTGTTATGATTAGTGTTTCTCACACTATGCTTCTTGGTTTTAGTCAATGTCTAGAACCCATAGGATCCGTGTTAACGATGAATGCGATGAGAAATGAAACGATTGTCCCCCTGAGAAACCAAACGTTATGGGAGATGGAATTAAAAATCATGTAGACATGCTCACAAAACTTTCTCAAGCTATGAATCATGCTGGACTTCCAAATGAGCAATGGAAGGAGAAACATTCTGTTGAATACTTCATGAGGTAGCGTCCACCTTCATTCAGTGGGTTATCTGATACATTAGTGGCTGAAAAATGGATCAGTACCACTGAAAAGATATTTTCAGTTCTACAATGTTCTGAACATGATGAACTCATCTTAGCAGTATATTGTATGGAAGGTGAAGCTGATCAATGGTGGAATCTTATTAAGAATACGAGGCAAAGGGATGAAATTGAGTACAAGGAATGGGATGAGTTCAAGAACTTATTTTTCAAAAAGTACTTCCATCGCATTCTTCGAAAAAAGATGGAGAAGGAGTTTCTTGAACTGAAGCAAAAGGATGATGAATATGTTGGTACCTATGAATCAAATTTTATAAGACATTCAAGGTACGCTTCTGGGATTATTATCCAACCTGAGAGTAAGATCGATCAATTATTTAGTGTCTTAATACCAATTCTTCTAAGGGAGTTAGCCATAATGAATATTAATATCTACGAGGAAATTGTTCGATGTGCTCTCAAGGTTGATATGGATATTGGGTTTACCCATCGATCATATGGGTTTTATTAGAAGTGGAAAATGAAATTCAATGGAATATCTAAAGACCAAAATGAAAAGAAGATGAGTTTTCCCTTATGCTCAAAGTGTGGAATGAAACATGGGGGGAATTATCTTAAAGGGAAAAGTAAATGTTTTATGTGTGGAAATGAAGGTAATCGGGAAGTTGAATATAAAAATAATGGGAAGAAGATGTCTAATGATGCTAAAAAAGAAAGGGATACACATAATGCACCTCTTACATTTCAATGTTTCATGTGCAAGGATATGGGGCATTATGCCAATCAATGCCCTAATCCATGGATTGTTGATGACGATCAACGTCAACAAAATCTTAAGGCCAAAGAAAAAAAAATGTCACATGCAATTTCTATCGACGATGTGGAGTATGATAACGAAGTGGTGAAAGGTACACATACCATCTACTCTAAAGTATAAAATGTTTTATTTTATTCTGGATCCACCCACTCTTTTATTTTTGAAGAATTTTCTAACGGTATCGCCATATTTCCTCAGAAATTAGATAGTGATTTAGCTGTGACAACCCCTAATGGCACAACAGTCGCATCAAAAGTTTACAATTCTTCTCCGATTGAAGTTTGGGGGAAAATGATTCTTGTAAATATTGTGATCCTTCCTATAGTGGAATTTGATGTGATTATTGGCATGGATTGGCTTTCTTTATATGGATCTCATATCAGTTTCCAAAAAAGGGAAACACATTTAATATTAGCGATCAATCTACTATAATCTATCGATGCAAGGATGAATATAACCTTCTAGTGGAAATTTCTTCCATCTTATGGGTCTTGATTCCAATAAATGAAGGTTATTTATCTGAAATGGTTGGATAAAAAATCACGATTAAGAATGTTCCCGTTGTATGAGAGTTTTATGATGTCTTTCCAGAGGAATTTTTCGATCTTCCACCAAATCGTGAAGTTGAGTTTTCAATAGAACTCATACCAGGTGCTATGCCCATTTCAAAGATACCATATAGAATGGCCCCAATTGAGTTGTATAAATTGAAGAAGAAACTCCAAGAAAATCTTGATAAAGGATTCATTCGTCCTAGTGTGTCACCTTGGGGAGAACCTATTCTCTTTGTTAAAAAGAAATATGGATCAATGATACTTTGCATTGATTATCAGGAACTTCACAAGATCACTATCAAGAAAAAATATACTCTACCATGTATTGATGACTTATTTGACCAACTACGTGGAGCTAAATACTTTTCCAAGATTGATCTTCATTCATGGTATCATCAATTAAGGGTTAAAAAGTAGGATATACCAAAGACGACTTTCCATATAAGGTATGGACACTAGGAATTTATAGTGATGCCATTTCGTCTTACTAATTCCCATGATATCTTCATGGATCTATTGAATAAAGTGTTTAGAGACTATCTTGATCAGTTTTTGGTAGTCTTTATAGATGATATTATTTTCTATTCAATGTGCATGGAAGAACATGAAGATCAAATGAGAATTGTATTAATGAACATTATAATGGAGAAGCTTTATGCCAAATTTACCAAGTGTGAATTTTGGCTTCAAAAAGTTTCATTTTTGGGTCACATAATCACAAAAAATGGGATATCTATGGAAACAGCAAAACAGAGGTTCTCGAAAGATGGTCGAGACCAATAATAGTAACTGAGATCCGAAGTTTTCTTGGTTTGGCTGGATAGTATCGATGTTTTGTGAATGATTTTTCACGATTATCTAATCCTCTCACCAGGTTGACTCGAAAAAGAGTTATGTTCGTTTGGAAGGAGGATGGTGAAGATAATTTCAAAGAGTTAACACGAAGCATACCTAGTGAAACTGTGCTCACACTGCCATATAGTGGAGAAAGGTTTCTGATCTACAGTGATGTATCCAAGAAGGGACTGTGGTGTGTTCTCATGAAAAATTATATGGTGATAGCGTATGCCTAACGACAGTTGAAAATTGATGATCAAAATTACCCAACTCATTATTTGGAGTTAGCCGCAGTAATCATTTCATTAAAAATATGGTGGCCTTACCTTTACGGTGAAAGGTGTGATATTTATACTGACCATAAAAGTTTATAGTATATTTTCACACAAAATGAACTGAATATGCACCAAAGAAGATGGTTGAAGTTGATTAAGGACTATAATTTCTCAATTCATTATCACCATGGGAATGAAAACAAGGTGGAAGATGCATTAAGTTGACAAGACCATGCTAACTTATCCATTATGAGGATCACAAAAGATCCAATATTTATGGATTTACAAAGGGTGGATCTTGGAATTACAATGGAAGGGGAAAATTTTAAATTTCACAAATGAATGTTCAACCAACTATACATGGTAAGATTAAAGAGCAACAAAAAGAAGATGTAGAGTTACAAAAGAAGGTGAGAAATGTTCCTAAATTCAACCTTGATTGTGATGGGATAATAATGTTCAGGAACCTGGTTTGAGTTTCTCCTATCCCAGAATTAAAGAATGAGCTACTGGATGAGGCTCAATGTTCTTCATTCTCTATTCATCATGGAAGAACGAAGATGAATAGGGACCTAAAAGAGTACTTCTAGTGGGATGGCATGATAAAAGATGTGGCTGAATATGTCTCTCGATGCTTGGTTTGTCAGCATGTTAAAGATGAGAGACAAAAGTCTACAGGGGATGTTACAACCATTACCCATACCCGAATGGAAATGGGAAAACATCAATATGGAATTTGTCACCAGACATCCTAAAACATCCAAAGTAAATAATGCTATCTAGGTCATAGTCGATCATCTTATGAAGTCGGCACACTTCATTGTTATTAGAGAATATTTCTCTCTGGATTAGCTTTCCTGGATATATGTAAAAGAAGTGGTAAGATTGCATGGAGTACCACTTTCCATTATATCTGATCGAGATCTGAGGTTTACCTCGATGTTCTGGCAAAGTTTTCAGCATACATTAGATACAGAGTTGAGTTTCAGCACTACTTATCATTTTCAGACAGACGGTCAGTCTGAGAGGACAATTCAATCTCTCAAAGACATATTGATATCTTGCTCTAGAGATTCAAAATGTGGTTGGGATCAACACCTAACTTTGGTGGAATTTTCTTATAATAATATCTTTCACTCCAGTATTTATATGGCTCCTTATAAAGTTCTTTATGGAAAGAAAGGCCAAAATCCAACTTGATGGGATGAAGTTGGGGAAAAAAGATATTAGGACCTAATATTGTTGATGAGATGGCAGAAAATGTCAAATCAATTCAACAACACATTAGAGCATCTCAGAGGGGACAAAAAAGTTATGCCAACAACCGAAGAAAAGACATAGTGTTTGAAGTGGGTGATCAAGTTTTCTTACTAATATCTCCTTGGAAGAGAGTAATAAGATTTGGAAAGAAGGGAAAGCTGAGCCCTAGGTATATCAGTCTTTTCGAAATACTAGATCGTGTTGGGAAGGTATCTTACCAATTGGCGCTTCCACATAATCTCTCCCAAGTTCATGATGTGTTCCATGTATCTCTCTTGAGAAAGTACATACCTGATCTATCACATGTACTAAGCTCAGAAGTTGTACCACTGGAGAAAGATCTTTCTTATGAAAAACAGCCAATAGAGATTCTGGATCGTACAGAAAAAGTTCTACAGAACAAGACTACTCGCTTGGTGAAGTTTTTATGGAGGAACCAACAATTAGAAGAAGCTACATGGGAGCTTGACGATGTGATGAGGGAGAGGTATCCTCATATGTTTGTTACGTAGTGACGAATTTCGAGGGAGAAATTAATTTTAAGAGGGGGTAGAATGTAACACCCTGAGATATTATGAGAAATATTTATTTTTGTCTTATGTTATACAAAACTCGAAAGGAATTTTTCACTACACAGAACACGGTCTTGGATTGCATTACACGCAATTGCGACCTTCCTCGATAGTGTGTGCAGTACGCAATACCAGGTTTCACTAATCATAGATATATTGTTATAATATTATTTTGGACTATCCTTTATGAGTATTATTACTTAAATTCTGAATTTTATAACATTATTATTCATCTTACACATTTTATAGAACATGGTATGAGAACAAAACAAATTTTTCGAGTAAAATTAGTATTTTTTAAAAAATGTAGTTTTGCCTCCTTTTGATGGCACAACCACATTAAATCTAGTTTTTGACATCTTTATAAGTTCAATTTGACAAAATAATTTTTTTTGGAATCAAGATAAAAAAATTACTTTGGATAAATTTTTTCATATTATTCTGATAACTTTCATATTTTGATGCATAGTAAATACATGATATATTTTAATTAAAAACAACTTTTTTCATCTCAATAATTTATATGGTTAAATTATAATATTTAATGGTTTTAATGTATAAATATAATATATTTTTAACATTTAATATAATTTATTTCATTACCATCAATTTTATATTGAATTCATAGCTAAAAATATTTCAAACTTTGGCAATGTTTTAACTTTTAAACCCCGTTTTCTTAACAACGAGATAAATTTTAAATTAATTACTGCATATTCTATTTTTTTTAATATTTGAAATGGATTCCATAATTGAATTCATTGAATCCATATTATGTTAATAGGATACTCTTATTTGTATATATATATATATATTATGAATAGTAACTACGGTAATTTTTTTACTACATTTAAAGGTAAATCCGGTAATTAAGCGTAAAAATAAGATTGTAAAATTATCCTAACACTTTCCAGAATTCTATTGGATTAATAAAAGTCATCCGTTATCACCTAAGGGTCAGAATAAATTCATTTTATGGACTTTGGACCATTAAAATAATTTAATTGTCATTAAAACCAAGGAAAGTGACAACATGTCACTCTCTTAAATCTTATAAGTATAATAATTTTAATTTAGTGATAAACTTCATGAATCTTAAAACCTAAATAGTCTCCAGAAATCTAATAAAATTATCTACATCATGTAAGTTTATTTGGTATTTTTAGGGATTTAATAATTATCATTAACGGTGACACAATAGTGATGTTGAAATTATTTTATTGATTGAAATATAAAATAAATGGTTTTAAAAATATTAAAAAATATATTATATGAACTATATAATGTGATCCACTAATTTTATAGATACATATGGCATGTTATTAATCTATTAAAGCTTTTGGTTCGATCATTTCTTTTGTGTGGATTTTATTTAAATTCAAATAAATGAATAGTGTCAAAATTGACACTATTGTTATTTTATAAAAAGAATATAATATAAAATTGTTTAAAAATCAAAAAATATTTAAAAATTATAAATTAAAATTTATATGATCTAAATTTTTTTAAATTATCCAAGTATAGACAATTCACAACACATAAGTAATTATTTATAACAATTTAAAATTTAGAATCTTATTACCACAAATAAAATTAAATAGATTAAATAAGGATAAATCAAGTTGATAATGTTTGAAATAAAATCCTAACATTTATAAATTTTATTTTTTGATGATATTACAACCCTATCTCATTTATTATTTGTATTTGATTCATTTTGGATGTTTTTTTGTGGGGTTTTAATTTATTATAAATTAAAATTTTTGAGGTTTCCAAAGGTGCCCCTCTCCTCCCTTATAAAAGAGAACCTTCTCCCACTCCTATTTACACAACATTGAGCCTTCAAGCTAGGAAAAAACATGCCCAATAATCTTATCAACTCCCCTAGAAATATTCTAGAGGTCTTGGTATTCTTCAAAGTCCAACATTAGTGCCCTAAAAGGAGGTTTCAAAGAGGAGTGTCGAAAAAGAGGTAATATCTGTTACCGATTATTTCAAATTTATTTCTTTTTCTACTTCCTATTCTTTAGTTGTTTCATTATGAAGTAATAACATAATTATCACTACTATACTTATATGTTGTTATAAATACGAAACAACCCTATTTCACCTCATATCGATCCTATGAAAAATGAAATCACAGCACGTGCGTACGTACAGAATACCGTCTACACACCATGGTGTAATCTGTTTTCCACCACCACCTTACTTGGATGGGTATAATGGTGTAAATAATATCTATATACGATTATTGTAAAGTGATATTGATTTTTAAATAGTATACATACACTTCAATACAATTCCACGATCATGGGGACGATATCATCACTTGTGCGTACAAACGGCATACCGTCTCCACGATGTGATGTGACTCGTTCTACATGATCTTCCTTGATTAATGATTATATAAATGAATTGAATGAATAAATATGATATATATTAGACTAATAGAGTTCTGGAAATGAGGTATCTATAACCTAAAAAGAAGAATACTAATTTCTTCGACAAAACATGCATAATAACATAAAGCAATGAACACCCGAATAACAGGAAGCAATGAAATATTACTAATTAAAAGATAAGAATATGAACATATATGATAACATATAAAGAATATGATTCTGTAATAAATCAATGACTTTTTTTTAAATCATTATACAGGATTTCGGATACGTATGAAGAAAATCGGACCTAAGGTAATGGAAAATCTCACAATCTCATTTTTATCCGAGATTGTTTATACTTCAGAATTTATTGGGAAATATTTATCATCCACATCCATGTTTCATAATTATGGAATATTATTTCTATCCTCCTATAATTTTATAAACCCAATTTTACCCATTGGTGAGTTTTTATTAAAAGATATGAAAGTAATCTTTTGTCGTTTTTGGTACGATGTACTTTTTGATTTTTCTGGACAAAGTACGAGAAAAATGTTTTTTTAATTTATATGGCATGAATGGATTTTTTTTGATTTCATAGAAGATTATTACCATGAATATTCCTTTACAAGTTTTAATGTTTATTTTTAATTAACTCATTTTCAAATTGTATGACATGTTAAGAAAGGAATAATGTTTTTGAAGTAGAAAGGATATTTTCCTCAAGAATGGAGTTCAATCGTTTTATCAAAATTAATTTCCATCTAAGATAATATATGGTTCTGTTTATATCCATATTTTTACATTGATTTGATTATATTATGATGGAATTGTTTTTATGATGTCCTTTTATTTTATATGGATTATGTTATGATGGCATGATGATAAAGAATCCCATTTTTAATAAATCGGGTATGCTATGATATATGATTTATGATTTTGTGGAACACATAAGAATGGTTTCATTATGAGAAGGGTGGGACCTATATCTCCCTCAAATGAATTGGGAAAAGATTTATATCTCACGAGATAGATATGGTTGGAACGAAAGGTTAATCCGATTCAGTGATACATGACTGAAACGAGGAGTGAACTCGGTTCAGAAATGGACTTTGTCCATTAGGATAGTCTTGGAAATGAGTCTTGACTACTAAGAAATGATTCTCTATGATTATGTGTGACTTCCACAAAGTTTCATGATTTATGTTCTGATTATTGGGATTACATTTCTCTACTATGATTTATCCCATGTTATGATATTATGATCTCTTTTTCAGGCTAATATTTTCAAAATGTTATGTTCTTATTAATGTGATATGATTGATATTTCTTTTGTTTACCCTTATGGGGCATTTGAGCTCACCATTTTGTATGTTTTCCTTTCCCTAGGTTAGGAAGAAGGGTATTAAGTATGTTATCCAAAAAGGGACTCTCGATATGATAAAATAAAAGGGAGACAATATAGATGATTTATGAACCTAGTTTTTTATGTTTCCCAGTTTCTAAAGACACTATACCTATACGGTCTATTCATGGTTTTGTTATATGTTGTAATAAATGTGCTTCAATTTTGAATTAATAACAATGTATGTTAAGTGTGGGTCGTTATACAAAGGGTGTTTCTTATGAAAAATTAGAGAACACCATTGGGTCTAGAATTGGATGTTTACCCTTTATATGGTATAACATGCATGCACAATAGAATTTTTTTATGCTTGTTTTTTGTTAAATAATTTAGTTTTTTTTAAAACTGAGTTTTTTTATTCTTCTTCAATCTATGTGCATCTAACCTCCATATATCATGCACCAGACCTACCAAAAACTGAATTTGTTTGTCATTTTTACCAATTAATAATTATATACACCTCAAATGGGTCAATCAATGAATCCTAATTAAATTTTCGTTTCATTCATGGTTTTAATAGGTGGTTAAAAAATAGATTATAGTTATATGTCATTGGGTTTTGAAATACCAAAAATAATCAATATTAGTGTGGAATCATTCTATAAACATCGATTTGGAGCTTCAGGTGTGGAGACACTAGTGTGGAGATGCGGGTGTGGAGACATGGGTGTGGTTCCTCCATAAAGATGGATAAATGGTGGTTGTAGTTTCAACTTCCCCCATTAGCACTGCAAAACCCACTTAGGATTTGTTTTATTATTATTATTATTTCATTAATTATTCATTATTCCAAATTTTATGAAAAATGAATGATAATTATCTTTAAAAAAATATTTTGACCAAAATTATATCATAATAGTTCATTTGAACATATCAAAAGGAAAATTAAATATAAATTATCAATATATTTATGTATATCAATAATCATAATGTATATTAACAGATAATTTATTTAAATAAAATTATCAAAGTTTGATTGAATGAATTATCAAAGGATACCCATAAAAATTATTATCAAATGATAATTTTAAGATACTACGATAGATAAATGGAAGCTTTTATAATGATTTTTTTTTTGGAAATTATCATTTATAATTGTAATGTTTTATGAAACAATAGTAACATTAAATTATTCAGTGTAATTTATAAAGTTTTTTGAAAGATAATTATGTCATATTTGGATAATGATTATGAATAATAAATAAAGAATAATTTCCTCATTAATTTGATAGGTGTTATATAAATACCTATCTAATGATAATTAAATGAATAATCATGAGATAATCGTGAGATTTCAAATTGATAATTATTAAAATAATTCATAGAAGGATACGTATTTAAATTAGTAATGAATAATTATAAAGGACCACCACAATTTTTACCATTTTAATTTACAATTATCAAAATATCAAATGTGGATTAAATTATTCTGGTAAAAATCATGTGAATATATGAATTGACATAAAATGATAATTTCAAAACTTATGAAGTATATTGGAAGTATCATTTCATGTAATAATTAATATGATTGTTAGAATGTTATCAAGGGGAGATAAGTCATTGTACCATGTAATATTTTAATCGATATTTTTATATAATCGATTAGATATTAAATATTATCACATGTAATATTTTAATTAGTAATTTTGGAAAATTATCCTCGAGAAAGAATGTATCATCCCATGGGTTAATTAATTTCCTTTTGAAATAAAATTACTATTATTGGTTGTAGTTACCCTTGATAAAAATAGATCATTACTGTGTTGATGATTAATATAATAAGTCCACACAGTATTGTATTTAACCACACATGGTGGTTTATCTTTGACACTAAAATTGATGACCATGAGGTTAGAGGTTCCATAATAATAAAAAATTTATAAAACATGTATTCCGTGATTTATTTGAATCACTAAAATATTCTTTCAATCAATTTCATAAAACCCAATTCTAGTGAATTGGGCAATGTTGAATTTTTTTTGGCATAAAAAATGGGGAAAACCCCCAATTCCACTGAATTTGGGTGTGCATGTGTAATTTGGTTAATTTAAATTATTGAATATAAATTATGTATTTTATGAAATTGTTTCCAATTAAATTGTTGAAATTAATTATCGATCTTAATTTTTGTATGATGGAATTGTGTTTTAATAGTTTTAAAACCTGTGAAATTGGATTACAATGTTTTGATGGAGACTTAGTTGTTTTATTGTGGAAAGAGTCAAGTTATTGATTAACTCCCATTTTGGTTTTAAATATTAAATTTTTATTTTAATTCAATAATGGGATTAATATTATTTTAATATATATTAATATAAATTGTCCTTCATTTATTGTGTAAGAGAACATGTAATCCAGAAGTAGTTGGTGAGTAATTTCGACAAACTCTAAGCTATTAGAATGTTCTAAAACATACATGCAGCATGTCACATACCTTATGTGTTAGTAATGAGTCCTCTCTTACTAATGTTGAGAGGACATATTTGTACACATATTTCAATGATCACTTCGAGATTGTGGATTCCTATAGTCAGAAATACTATCATATATATTTCTATAGTAATCATGAAACTTTTTTTTAAAGGATAAATGAGATAGAAATTTATGTCAATGTTGATATAACAATATTACATGACCCTTAAGAATTTATATCAAATATTTTTTATAAAATGTTTTATTTAAGCCATTTTTTTTGAAATATTACATCTACATTAAAGGAAGTCATATTCTTTAAAAATTATTTTCCTTCTTATTGAAACTGAATAACATGTTTAGTTTAAATATTCTTCTTAAATCAGAAGACCTATTAATTTTGAAAATTGAATTATTTTAATTGGATAATCTATATTTTCCATTTATTATGGAATTATTCGTTAGTGTCCAACTTGGTTTAGAAACACACCAATATATTTCCATTAGGTGTTTGATGACATTATTCTTCCAGGTTCAAGATACGGGAATGGATCTCGTAAAAATGATATAGATATTGATCATTGGGTGTGGGGAGTTTTGTTCATAGGGGTCTTGGGATGTTTTTCTACATTTCATAGTTTGGTTGTTGTACGTCAGTATTCTTATACATTTTTTATTTTATTACATAAATCATTTTGGTTCATTATTATTATTAATATTGTCTTGTTTCATTTTCATCCTCTATGTTTTGTTGGAAATTTATTCCAACATTCATGTTTTATGATTGCATGATATTTTCTCAGACCCCTGGGGATTAGGAATACCCTTTAAGATATGTCTAGGATGATTTGGTATTTGGATTACCTGGGTACCTCTGCTGGTTCATTACAACTGAAACCTAAGTAATGTACATATAACATATATTTCTTTAAAAACACATATAAATATCCCATGTTCTTTTCATAAATTGATTAATGTAGGTAAAATAAATTGGTTCCATAATAATATCATTGAATCATGATTAAACCATGAAAAAAAGGTTACATAAAAACATTATTGAAACCGGATTAATCCATTTAAATGTCATGGGTTCCATAACAATCCCATTGAATCATTATTAAGAAATGAAAAACAAATATGTTCTATAATATATTTATTTATACCTAATTATCCCTTGAAAAGAAACGGGTTCCACAATAGTCTCTTTGAAATAATAAATGTGCATCCGTAGTAATAATCAAGATGGTATAAATTTCACATATCATTAATTTATTGTACGTAAAATAATATTTTTTCATTGTTATATATATACCATTAATATATCATCAAAAATATTTGTTAAGAAAATAAATTTTTAATTTATAATATTGTATTATAGAAAATAAAAAATTAATATGTATTGAAATAATTAGTTCATTGAAAACATCCTCGGAAAATTATAAATAAATAAGCGATGAACATAGTTTAAATAATAGGGGGCGGAAAATAATGTCATTTAATAAATTTTAAAAATAAATGTTCAATTCATGAGATTTTGAAAATGGTTACAAAATTGACCTTTTTTTAAAAAAAATTTCATTTGAAAACATTTTAGAATTTGGTAAAATATCATGTAAATTGGATTTAGGTAAAAATTAATTTTTATAAATAGGATTTGGAATATTTATTATAAAACATGGATATAGATGTGAATGAAACCTAATATAAATGAAAACAAAATATTAGTATCACATACAAATCAATTTCCGGATGTTCCATTATTAAATATGGAAGTAAATTGAAATGAAAATATTATTATCAATCTTTAAAAAATATTTTAACATGATGTGGTTCATGAAATGAATCTCTTGTCATTCCCACAAATGGAAATATGAATATAAATGATTCCAAAGGGATGACTATTTCAACATAAAGAGTTTCTAATATGGTAACACTTGAACTGAAATCCTTGAGAAATGATAACATCAAACGATGCATTAAATATCATGATCATAAGATATTTCATGATATAATAGATAAATTATTTGTATATAAACATTAAAAAATAATATATTAGAATTTAATAAATTTATATCACAAATAAAATGAATTTTATATTAATAATTCATAGATAAATCATATCATTAAATTTAAAAATCAATTAATGAATTTTTGTTGTTTAAAATGTAAATCCACCTGATAATTGTTTAAATAAAGCAATAGATAAAAAATTCTCCCAATAAATTATAATTAAATAATAATTACAAAGAAGAATTAATATACTCTTATGATAAATAATGAGGTATGAAATTATTTACCACCTGTATCATTCTAGTCAAATCCCTTTAAATGAAAAAAAATAAATTTGTATCATAATATATTTTTATGTAGGAAGGATCCTAGAAAATTATGTATATAAAAGGTCATAATATAAAACTTATAAATTTAATTTGTTGATTACCCGTAAATAATTCTGAATGGATAGTAAATTGATATAATGTCTCTTACAAATTTAGTACTATCTTGATCAATACATCATGATATATAAAATTTATTATGTACTTATAAATAATAATAAAAATCATATATGTTGTAATGAATGATAATTAATGCAATTATATACAACAAACACTAAAAATAATTGAATAATATGGAATATGGATCATGGATGTAAAATGAGATTAGAAAACCCTTACCTCAATTGTAGATATTACATGAGTGTCAATTAATGCATGTATAATAAGATAATATAAAAAATTATTTCTTAAAAAACATTCATGGATTATTATCGTATATTTGATTAATTTATTTATATAATTAAATTACAAATTGATATAATTGATCAATGGAGTTGAAAATTAGTGTTTTTCAAACATTCAGTACATTATGTAAAAAGTTATTTTGTGTGTTGATAATGGTGAAAGTGGTCATATTTCAAAAAATTCATGAATCATAGTAATTATACACTAAATATATTTATATATCAATTATTATATTTTAATAAATCATATATTAATTTTTAAAAAAAATTAACATTTAAAAAATCATGGAGATGATATATCATATATACGAATGAATAACATTTCCATTATTCAATGATATATATGAAAATATTGTAATTAATATTTTATCATTAAAGAGATATTGTAATGTATTATGTGAAATAATATTTACCAAATATTCTTATATATATCATCAATAAATTTTTGTGAAAAAACTAGAATCACATCACTTCATTGAGGGTGTAGTCCCAACATGTGCACAAATTACAATATCATTTTTCAGAGAATGAAATAAAATGAAATATTATATTTTTAGAATTTCAATATTTCTTTAATAAAATAATTTTATGATTTATATAATATTAATCAATTAACATTATTATTATTTTATTCCATGTATATTGTTACATAAAAATGAATCACATCTTTTCACAAATAAGTATCCATCGTACCCATGAGAAAAGTTAACATATTTTTATAACAATGTAAATTATGAATCTATATCTTATATAATTAAAAACAATTATAAATATTTTACAAATCATATATATATATATATTTAATCTATCATTAAAACGAGATTTATTATGTAGTGATGGAAAAAGAGTGACACTAGTTCGCCGGGAAATAGTTCACAGTACACACGAATGATGATTCTTTTGTTCCATTTGATTTAAGTGTATATAGACTTAAGTTATTATATTTACCTAGAAACATATTTTTTATTGTTATATACTTTATTTATTATATAATAACAATTAAATAATATTTTTATGATGTGGATGAGTAAATAGAATAGTAATTCTTGTTTAAGCACAATACATCTTCTTCAGGAAACCACCTAAGGGAAGAACCAACGAAATTCCAATTATTTATTTTTGTTAAAAATAAACAATATATTATGTGGATATGGATAAAATTTATAAATTTGATAATGTATACGAAGTTACCAAGGGATTAAAATGTGTTAATAATAAAGTATAGTGGTAGCCATCATATAAATGTTGTTTGTGGAAAACATTAAATATTTTAAAATAATGAGGTGTACCAAAATTTTTCATTTTTATAAAAGGTTATAAAATATATAATTATATAAAAAATGACATGATAATTTCAAATATATTCCATAAAATATATTATATACATGTTTTTAGGTTATTTTTTTCATTTACTTTTAAGATCAACCCCATGTAATTATTTTTTCACCCTGAACGTGATAAATAAATTTTTAAAAATTTCAATAATAAATGTGGGATAAAAATAATTTGAACTTATTATATAATATGAATTATTATTATTAAAAATATATTATTAGTTTTCTAATTTTATATTCATAGAATTGGAAAAATTATATTTAAAATTAATCCCACAGACATGATGAAAAAGATGGGTTTCAAAAACTGTAATTTTCATGAAATAGATGATTTAATATTACACTATAGTGTTTTCTAGAAAAAAAACTTATAAACCCAAAATTGAAAAAAAAAACATAATTTTAATTTGATAAAATTTTTATTTTAAGAAATTAATATAAATAAATCATTTAATGGTTACATGAAATCATATTGAAATTATAATTGATCTTAGAATTTCATAACTTATGGAAATGTAATGTTACTTTTACAAATATTGAGATTGTTCACTACTCATTGAAAATACAATATTTTAACTAAATTATAAAAAATTTTACCTATTTTATATTTGATATTATTAATAAAATAATTAAATTAATTTTATTAATTTTATATTTTAAAATATTAAAATAATAATAATATTACTTTTTGAATGAAAAATGTATTTTTAATGGAAGCATATCACTAAAGAATAAAATTATCATACTAAAAATTGATTTGTTATGTAAAAAGAATTTATTTACATAAATATTTATTAATATATATATATATATCTTTAATTATATTATACTATTTACTCATAAAATTTAAAAGGCTTTTTGTAACCATAGTATTCATTGTAGAAAATTTATGATTGGTGTTGTTTGTCATATATACTATCAGACAAAAAAAATATATTGGATTCAATTACCATAATCTATTGATGATAAAGAAAAATTAATTGTGTAATAATGAATTATGGTGTTAATTTCTTGTCTAATATTACATTTTTTTATCTTATATTCTATTAAAAATAATAATTATCTTTTAAAATTGAAAGGTGTTGCAGTAGTAATTATCCATATGAATGATTAATGATATTATTTCTCAAGGAACATATTTAATGAGATTATAAGAAATGATCATCTATTGTTTTCTATTTGAGAAATATTGAATATATTTATCAATAAAATTCCTCATTTATACTATCATTGAGATATTTTAATGAAGAGTAACCACAACCTATGGTTGACATTATAGTCCAAATGTATGTGTTATTGATATTTGGTTCTATCTTAGAGGATATAATCTAATTATTTTGTAGTTATATTAATATAATTATAATTAATTATAATAATAATAGTTATTAATGTATATTAATAATGTATATATGAAATTTTAAAAAGTATTGACATCTAAATGATTATGTGTATTTATTATTCATCTGAATATCCTGAAATTTCTCTTGGGATAAACCATAAAAATAGATGGAATTAAACCAACAATATAATTTTTTAAAAAATTTGATATGGTTCTATGAAAAAATGTGTCATTTTTTTAAAAAATATATTAAATTAGAATACATGTATTGAATTTTTTTAAGGGTTGCATATTTATAAGTGAATAGATTGATAGTTTTCAATGTAATCAATATATAATAGAAATGTAACATTACTGTTTAAATGTATATTGATAGAAAATTGTAAAGAGTGCTGAATATCGCTGTGTGTGAAGGGATTCCCCATTTGCATTAATTATTGAGCAACACTATGATTTTGTTAATTTATTTAATTTATCATTTTAATATTGATAAAATATGATTATTCAATGATAATTAATTACTTTACTATATAACAAAATATTAATAAAAAATAATGTTGTAAACATTATATAATTTTCAACATATTATTTAAAATATATATGTAAATTTTTTAAAATTTTTTGAATGTTTTTAAGTGATTATTTTTTAAATAAACACATATAATGTGAACAAAATATTTTTTTTGAGAAAAATGAGTTTTTATGAATGAAAAATTAAGTAAAAGATTATATTATTATTTGTTCTAATTTTTGATAAATAATTTTTTTTATTTTTTTTATTTTAAATATATGTTCCTTAAAATGAAATCCAAGGCTCAATTTTACCAAAATACAATAAATAAAAAAAATAACAAAATGAGTTTTTATTAATATAACAATTTAATTTACATCAAAAAACAATGATTAGTATAATTTTAAAATCATATATTAATTTGAAATTTATTATTATTTTATTAAACAATTTATTTAATATATATTTTTATAACATCTGAAGATATGAATCCATAATAATAAAATCTAAGATATTATAATTAACATGAAAAATTGTATTGTTTCTAAAAATTTTCTTTTCAATATGTCTAAATATTTATTACTAATAAAATTTTATATGAGGAATTTTAAAAAGAAAAATTTCATAAAATATAAACACTTAAAATTTTTAATATAGATTTTCAAATAATGTACACATTTTACTGATAACAAATTTTATTCAAAATAATAAATTTTCTATATTAATTCAGAATAAAAATTTATCATCCAAATGTTAATTTTTTAAATGATTATTAAATATATTTTATATTATATAATTGGTAATAATGTTATTATAATATTTTCAAGTTTTATTACATTTGGGTAACATGTATTTCATGTTATAAATTTGCATATGTTTTAAAATTCCCAAAAATTTTAGTTGTTTCAATATTCATCCATACTAGTCAACATTATTATACTTATAGAATTATAGAATCATTATCGTCATTGATTCCCAAAATCACATAAATCTCATGAATTTATATAAAATAAAAAATATATTTTTCTAGAAAAACACACCCACATTTCATGTATAATTATTAATGATTTTCGTATAATATAGTTTACCAAAATATGTTCAAACGGTTGGTAGCCCCCATAAATTTATCTAAATTAACCCTATAATCAAATTATTTTTGGGTTAATTTATTATTGATAAAAACCATCCTCATTAAATGATCCAGAAATATTATAGATACATCTCAAGGGAGATTCATGTTACAAATTGATTTTAATTAAGTAAAATTGATAGTAGTAATGGATTTTGGTGAATTTGGGTGATGTCTATAAACTTTTTGGAGAATAGATGATGTACATGGGTTGTACCAATTGTGTGGATACTTATGACAAACAAAGCACTCTCTAGTCTTTTGATGTAGTTTTTTCGACACTGTTGAAGAGTGATTTGAGAGGATATGTGAGGTAACCATGTGATGTTCCCCTCAAATTAGTGGATAATTCATGATTATTGAATGGTTTATCAAATGTGGGAGAAAACTGTGTCTGATCGTACAGTGAGATCCTACAATTGTGGATCTCTACACATTTTCAAATTTTAATTACTTATTTCAACTCCTATGTATACATAAATTAGAATTTTACTTCTTAATGGGAAATAGATGGGTATCCCATCAATCAGGTGGTATTTTGTGTCCTTAAAAAGCCTATTTTCAAGAGAAATTTCTCGATGTGAAGGTCCACACATCTGTTGGTAAATGAATTCAATCCCAATGCTTCTCCCCATAATTAATCTATAGTTCTATGATATTTTTAGGGATGATATCCTCTATTTCCATGGATCTAAAGTTATTTGGTGGGATTAAGATCTTGGATTATTGATCTAGATCTAGATTTATGAGATATGGATGGCATAGATTCTTATTTTCATTAAGGGATTTAGATCCAGAACATTTATCATAGTCATTATACGGGTCCGATTTTTTGAAATTTTCCATGAGAAAATTTCCTTCATAGAATCAAGGTAGGTGGTATAAAAATAATTTCCATAGTTGTGAAATTTATGTTTATGTGAAAAATGTAAAATATCTAGAACCCTTTAGAAATTGATTTTAATTAATTGGATTAATTTGAATAACTAATTGATTTTTAAGAGATTTCTTGAAATAGGTTTTTAATTATAGAAGTAATCATATAAACAAGGGATTCACTATTAGATAATTAGTTGGGGAAATTTAATATAGTCGATATAGGTTTTTATATAGAAAGTTATTCATGGTATTATGTATGATATCATTAAATAAGAAAGTTGAGATAATTAATTGTGGATTAATAATTCACCTTTAATATTATAATATAGAAATTTAATAATAGGACTAATTAGGCAATGTAGATATTATAAAGAGATAATTATTATTCAAAAATTTATTATGGAATATGAATTCTAATATTAATTAATTAATTTATTGTTAAATTAATGGGTTGAAGAATGTAGATAATTTTTGGGTATACAAATTAAATGAGTTTGTTCTACTAATTTTTGAATTAGAATTGGATTGGGGTGGGTAATTAATTGGTAAATTAATAATCTGATAAATAAAGGGAACATGGCCATTACAAATTGAGTATATAAATGGTAACATGTTCACTACAAAAATAAATACAATTAATGGGAACAAGGTTATTTTATATTTAGAATAATACATGGTACCATGGCCTTTTGGCATAAGATTAATGATAATGTAAACATTGTCATTTTATTGAGTTGTAATCCTAGTAACTTGATAATTTTACATTCATTTGTGAAACTAGTAACATTAGAAATGTGGCTTTTTAAATAGATATTAAATAATAGAAATAGTGGAACATTGAGTTATTACCTCACATGAATATAGTCACACTCTAACATGAGTCAAATCAAGTACTCAGATATCTTATTCCTCTTTGAATACATTAATACTCAAGATGATGTAGTTATTATGATATGATATTACTTAGGGAACTCTTTGGGATCCTTAATGATTTAATCTAGTATTGAGGTACGTGTATTCTTGGGAACCCTAGATTTAATGTAGTAAGATTAGAATAAATGATAATGTAATAACTATTTATTTTAAAATTGTATTTATTTCATATAAATATGCATACACTATCTTTTTAATGTCAAATTTTTAGATACTATTGGTGGTGTCCTACTGAGTTTTACTAACAACCTATTTGGTATTATTTATTGGTACCTGAATAGATTATATTATTATTGGTCTCTATAAGTACAAAATATCGTGGATATGTTGTTGATTGGTGATTTAGAATGGATAAGGGGACCAAACATCTTTCAAAACCTTCTTGGGGAGTTGTGGTGTCTTTATTTTTAGTTTTATTATAGACACTTTAAATTAATATTGGTTTAATATTTTTCCCGTTCAGTTGATTAATATATTTAATATTTTCTTATCATAGAATGTGAATATTTTTCTTTTAATATAGGCTTCTTAATTTTTTTTTTATTTTTTTGGGGGTTTAATCTGATAAATAAAGTTATAGTCTCCCCATGACTAACATAACAAACCCTAGATATTAGCTAATAGCCACCAGTATGGGGAGGCGTGTTTTAGGTCATGTGGTGAACCAGGTCAGGAAATCGTTGCATGGCACCTAGTTCAAGACGTTTCAAAGTGGTATCAGGGATCCATTTTTCATTCTTCCTGTTTTTTATTACTATTTTTTTAAATGGTAAATAGAAAAATTTGAAGATACAGGAATTGTTAACGAGCATGTGCATTAGAGTTTAAAACCTATGGATGGGGGAAAACCTGAGTACTCATGGTGGGATTGTAATTATTTCATTTTTCAAATATTGATGATGATTATTTCACCATGGGTGACACACTATTGGTGTTATTTGATTTTTTTTTAATATAATTTTAATGTATTTATTCATGGATCCGAATGTAATGAGAGTTTAGTCTACATGAATCATTCTAGGTACATCGGGTAATTGTGGCATGCATCGATTTACACACGCATGGGAAAATGTGTCATGGGTAAGATAATGAACATAAAATATTTTCAATATTGTGAGATAATAATTAAATGGTTCCAAATATGGATTGAAAAATATTGTAAAAATAATGTGAAATTGAAATAACTGGGTGTCTAAAAGTTGAACTTATTTATGATTTTGTGTATAGACTTTTTAACTGAAGCCTAGAAGTATATTTCTTAAGGGTAGTGATAGAACCTCAGTATTGACCATTGTGTCGAGGTGGGGGAAAGGCATAATATGAGTATTTACACTTATGTATATGTTATATGATTGTGTTATGAGACCTGAGATGTGTTTTTGACTTTTTTGAGAGTATACATCCATGATTTTTATTGTGGGGATGATCGAAGGATGTCCCCATGAATGTTTTTTTAGTTAAGGAACTTTATGAATTGATCATGCCAGAAGAATATAAAGGGGAGTAGTTTCGAGATTACATCTCCCGCTTCATGAAATTATTGGAAATATACCAATGGTGAGTTGTGAAATTTATTTCTATGTTTAAAATGGAGATTCACTTTCCGCACTATAAAACATCTACTAGAATTGGGGACCAGAGGTAGATGAACTCTAGGATGAGTTCACATAGGCAATACATGACAATTTTGAAACTACAAATGAAGGGAGGGTCATGTTGGACGCTTATATAATATGGGGATAATTGAGAATCTGGTGGGACATTCCATCGCTAACTAGATAATCTAATGGCATGTTATGAAAGGACATCATGGAGAGGTTCCAATAAATCATTTATCCAGAATGCCAAGACATGATAAATCCACATGTTTTATGCATCTGACAAAGGGTATCATGTTGGTGATAGACAGTGATAGACGCTTAAAATATACTAAACTCCTATCTCCAATATTACAAGAATATAAGGTAGCTACAATGAAATATTTTCATGATGGACTAAAGTGTGGAAATAACTCCCAGGTGAATATCATTAGGCTGAATAAGTTTACGGAAGTTGTGGATAAATATCTTATATATGATGAGAACCTGAGGGTGTTTTCTTGTACTTAATAGGTAGTTCATAAAATAATATGATGTGGTGTAAATTATGATAGAAAGAAGCATCATTTTTAATACTACAGCCATGGAGTGGGAAATAGTTTATAAAGACATGGGGTTCAATACGAAAGGACCATACTAGTGGGATGTGTAATTGTTGTGGTAGGATGAGACACAATCGTCAAAATTATTCCTGACAACAAATAGAGTTTCAATCATACATAAATTTCAGACATCCAAAAATGTTATGCAAGTCACTACAATATACTATAACTGAAAGATAAGCCAATAAGAGTAATAGTATGGGATAATGATCATTTACACCATATCAGGATGGATATTGGAGTTCTACAAGACGAAGTGTAACATACCACGTATGTAATGAAAAATATATATTCTTATCTATGTCTATTTTTGATTTATATAGTGTTTTAGAGGCTTAAAATGAGAATAAATCCAATCTTAAGCAGGGAATACACTAATATTTTTAAAAGATTGTTTTACTGCCTTTTGATGGAAAACTATTTTTAAATCAAAATTTTGAAAATTTTATAATCACTATTTTTCAAAATAAAGTTATTCTTTATTATTGTGACATTGAAATTTACTTTGGGTTAATTTTTGGTATTTTTCTGACAATTTTCATTTTTTAATGAATAGTGAAAAATACTGCATTTTCCATCAAAACTGCTTTTTCATCTAATTTAATTATATGGTTAGATTATCTTTTTAATTGGTTTTAAATTGTAAATAGAATATATTTTTACCATTTAATCCAATGGTAGTCATTTTAATTAATTTCACTTTGAAATTGGGCATAAACAAGTGCCAACCATTTCATAGATATTGTTTCAAAAAAACCAGCTATTTCTTTTAACAACGGGAATAATTTATAAATTAATTATTGAAATTTTTGTATTTTGAATTTGTAAAAATGGATTCCATATTTATAATCATAAATTCCAAATTATTTAATTAAGACTATTTTGTTTTTGGACATTATGAATAGTTACAACAATAATTATCTTTAATTATCGTGATTAATTTGTAATCGGGTAGTTAAGGATAATAAAATAATATCATAATAATAACAAATGACCCCAAAATGTGTCCTAATGATACTGTATGTGTCATGGAAGACCATGGGATGCCTTGTTCCAAACTTATAGACCCCATGGAATCACTTTTGGGTGAAATTGACACCTTATCATTTTATTTTTAAAGAAAGGAGAATATCACTAAAGAATGTATCACCCGAGTAAAACATTTTTAGTTTTGTCTGTGTAAATGATCTTATAGACTATAAATATTCATTGGAAATATAAAAATATTTTCTAAATCATATTATTTTTATATATATTTTAGAAATTCTATAAATTGATTTATTTATGACACCATGATAATGCAACGATTACCTCATTAATTAAAGATTTAAATAAAATGAATAGATAATGTAAAATATAAGACTTACACTTGTGAAAGACCTATTGGATGAGTATAATTAGAACCCTTATCACCTTATCCTCTAAATATTTTAATGTTCAACCTTTTAAATCCCAAACACATTTTAAAATAAAGTAACATTTCTTGGATTTTCAAGAGTGCCCCTCCTCTCCTCTTAAAAAAGGCCCCCACCTCTACCTCCATACCCACACTTCTCAAGCCATTGGCTCGTCAAAGATCTACTCATTTTATCTCTACACATCTCTATATTCATTCTATAAGCCTTACCTTATGCAGAAATCTCTTTAATAAACCCTTTTGTTACAAACCAAGAGGAGTTACCCGATTTAAAGGTAAAGTCTTCTCTAATGTTCTTTGGTTTTATTTTGCTTCTCCAACCCCCTAAACTCTTTTTATTAATTTATTTTGTAACAACACTAGTATATTAAATATACTAGGATGTTTTTATAATACTTATTCTAGCTACACTTAAACACACCTACATATAATGGTTAAAGAGCATATTGTTTCCGTGGATGGTGAATTTCTGCCTCACGAAATGACGATTGTTCAATATTATTTTAACACCTTCAAATGTGGACATTATGATGTCACTATATTTATATATGATATATTATATGTTTATTTTTTCCTTATGTGTCTTTATTTTTTCATTTATGGCATACCTTTATGGTTTCCATTATGGGTAATCACGATATCTTCATTTTAGGAAGTGCGGACTACCGCCCCCTCAATGTGATTTGATTCATTAATGCCATATGTGAGATGTATAAAGTATGGAGTTAAGGATATTATATATGATATTATAATGGAATTATAATATACCTTTATATCATTATGATTCCATACCATAAAATAAAAAATATAAATTAAAGTAGCGTTCATGTGTACGTACGGCTTACCGTCTCCATGAACGGTGCATTTCATTTATTACCTCTAAATGTAATGTAATATTATAAATGAATGTATATAATGTATATCTATGATATATATGATATCTAAATAATGAATATAATTTTGGATATAATTGATATTTTTCCACATGAACAACTTGTAATTATAAAGAGTTTATTTTTGTCTCAAGTACAAATGATCGACAAAACGACCATTATTAACTTAAATAATTACATAGTGTTTATAACATGGTAATAATTGATATAAAAGAAATAATGATCATGAAAAAGGTTCTTAAGAATGTAGAAATTATGTCATGTTTATTACTCTGGACGTTAAAAACGATCAGGTCAAGTCGGACCTGAAGTAAGGGACTTCGTCTCAATCTCCTTTCATTGAGGCATATTTTGTTTTATACACTAATTTATTTTATATGGTGTATAAACCCCTTTGAAATTTACATTTACACAAAAGAAATATATTTATACGAAGTGTTTACTAAATGACAAAAGGGAATGTTTTTTTGTCCTACGTATGTGGTGACAACGACTTCTCCGCCGCCGTGACTATTATTTGAGTTTCAGCTTCCTCTACAAGCCATAATTTTTTTTTGAAAAATAAATACCATGTTTTACTTTTCATTTATTTTGGAATTGAAAATGGTTTTTATAATGTTTTTATGTGTTGTTTATATATTGTGATTGAAATGTGGAAATGTTATGTTTCCATTATGCATGTTTTATGTGATATGATTATGTTATGGTTCTTGGGAATTTTTTATGAAGACGGGTGGCTCCATGATAAACTAAGGGAGGGTGAGATCGATATAGCACTCCAATTCATTGGGTAACGCGAAGGGGTTAAACGTTAAGGTTTCTCTGAAGAGATTTTGGGAATATATTCTGATGGGTATTCCAAACGTAACCATGAGGGTTACTCCCTGTGTAAGAATATTATGAATGCCTCAAGTTACCTCTATGTCTTATGTTTTTTATGAGTTATTCATAAATCTGATGATTTCATGAGGAATGTTAACGTGCTTATGTTTTATGAGTAATGTATGATTTCATTGATTCTTATGTATACTTGTAATAATGTTTCCTTTAATTATTTTTATATCCCTTACTGAGATTTTTATGCTAATCCCATGTTTTTGAAATGTTTTTCACAGGTCAAGGGAAAGGTACATGATGTGATGATAGTGTCAAGGAAGTGTCATGAATGAATCCATGTTTTGTTTTAAATATGTTTCCGTTGATGGAAAAAAATGAATACTATCTTTTATGTAACCACATTGTTTAAATGTGGAATGTAATGCATGATTTATGATCTAATTCTCTAAAACTATAAACCTGAAAAGATCCTCAACATGTATTCTTGGAATAACTCAAGATTAAGTAATGTTTAAGGCTGGGGCCTTATAGTTGGTATCATAGGTCGGTTTAGAAAACTTTAGGAGTAAGAATTATCTTAAATTATTCTCTAAAAATATTTTTTTATGGTCAAATTGAAATGATATAGCATTTTTAGATTACCATTTGCTTCATTTAAGACATGTTTGTTCTGAATGGTTTTCCGTAGAGGAAACATGGAAGCAGTGCTAGGAAGGCATATATAAGGAAATGACCATCATAATCAGTATCCAAAGATGGTCAGAATTGTAACTAAACAGTTTGTTGCAGTAAGGGAGCAGGTGAATCAAGCGATAAATGGTGGTGGTATCCATGCACGAGATCAGCTAGGTCAACCGCAGAGGAACATGTCAGTGGTGGAACATTTCATGAGTCAACATCCTCAATCATTTAGAGGATCATCTGACCCTGTGCTTTCTGAAGGGTGGATTAAAGCACTGGAAAATATTTTTGATGTCATGTGGTGTTCAGAAAATCAAAAGGTTATTCTTTAATTTTACCGTTTGGAGGGTGAAGCAGATCAGTAGTGGTCTATGGATAAAAATATCAAGGACGCTAATGATATTGATGGTATTGACTGGGATGAATTCAAAGTTATGTTTCATGAGAATTATTTTCCTAAGGCTATTCGACATAGGATGGAAAAAAAATTCTTGTAATTGAGGCAAGAGGAAGACTCAGTGGCAGCTTATGAAGAAAGGTTCACTCGATTGGAAAGGTATGGTCCAAATTTTATCAGAGACCTTGATAGTTAAATCCATTTTGTTTACTAAAGATTAAAGACAAAATATCGAAAGGCATTGGTTTCTTGTTATTTCAAAAGTTATGAAAAGATTGTTCGATGTGCTGAGAAGGTGGAAATGGAGTTGCTGATGATCAAGTGTTCTATAACAACCAACAGAAGAAGAGACCAAAGTGGCCAGAGAAAGGGAAGAATTATTCAAAAAGGTCTAATGGTAAGAAAACTAAGTTTCTAGTTTGTCATAAATGTGGTAAAAGGCATGCTGGGGAATGTCTTCTGAATTTTGGAAAGTTCTACCGATGTGGTAAGATGGGACATAAGGCTCGTGACTGAACTGAAGAAGATCAGGATGATGGTAAGAACAAATTTGATTTACAGTTATTGAAATGTTTTAAGTGCAATGAGACGGGTCACTATGCAAACGAGTGTCTGAAAAAGATCTCGAGTGATGGCAAGCAGTTAGACTACAAGTAGAAAGGTGTGGTGAAATACTTTGCAACTACTTCAGCAGATGTTGGGACATCAAATGAAGTGGTATCAGGTACTTTTTTTGTTTTTTCATAGTATGCCAGTGTGTTGTTTGATTCAGGGTCTAGACATTCTTTCATCTCTGAAAATTTTTCTAGTAAATTGGGTATTCCATCTCAAGAAATGACTCCTAAACATTGGTAGAAACACCTGGTGGGAATGTTGAGGCAAAAAGAATTTAAAAGAATCTTCTTATCCTTATCCGTGGAAAGAACCGACTTGTAAACCTTATTGTTTTACCTCTAGTAGAGTTTGATGTTATCCTTGGTATGGACTGTCTCTCTATTTATCATGCTAAGATTGACTGTAGAGCTAAATAAGTTTCATTTCAGAAAGACTTTCAGTTTGTGTAAAAGAATGAACCCTTACTATTGATAACATATCAAGAGGTCGAGAAAAATGTAAAAGATGGAAATGAATGATACCTTGAACATATTGTTGAAAACAAGGGAACTGTTCAGATTAATGTTGTTCCAGTGGTAAATGAGTATCCTAATTTTTTTCCTAACGAGTTGCCTAGAATAATACATGATCAGGAAGTTGAGTTTACTGTTGACTTCGTTCCTGATGTAAAGACAATTTAATAACCCCCTTATCGAATGGCTCAAATTGAACTTTTAGAGTCGAACAAGCAATTGCAAGATTTATTATAGAAATGTTTCATTCGACCTAGCACATCACCATGGGGTGCTACTGTTTTATTTGTTAAAAATAATGATGGTTAAATGAGACTTTTCATTGTTTATAGAGCCTTGAATAACATCACTGTTAAGAACAAATATCTTTTGCCACATATCAATGATTTTTTTTATCAGCTCCAGGGAGATCGGTGTTTTTCAAAGATTGACCTGAGATCGGGGTACCATCAGTTGAAGGTAAAGGAAACAAATATTCTGAAGACTATTTTTCGTACAAGATATGGCCATTATGAATTTGTAGTTATTCCTTTTAGGCTAACCAATGCACCTACTATATTCATTGACATTATGAATAGAATTTTCCATGAGTTCTTGGATAAGTTTGTGGTTGTATTCATTGATGATATTTTGGTGTTTTATAAAAGTAAATAGGAGAATGAAAAATATTTAAGAGTTATTTTTTAAACCTTAAAATAAATGAAATTGTATGGGAAATTCCACAAGTGTGAGTTTTGGTTGCAAAAAATTTCATTCTGTGGTAATAGTTTTTCTAAAGATGGAATAACTGTTGATCCTACAAAAACAAAGGTTGTTGAAGAATGTCCAAGATCCACAAATGTAACCGAGATTCGTAGTTTTCATGGGATGGAAGGCTATTACCGAAGGATTGTTAGAAATTTTTCCCGGTTATCTAGTCCAATGACTAAGCAAAATCAGAAGGGTGTTATGTTTATCTGGACAAAATAATGTTATGATTGTTTTTAGGAATTGAAAAGAAGATTGGTGAATGCTCCAGTTTTGGCACTACCAACCAGGAATGAGTAGTTTTGTTATCTATAGTGATGCTTCATTGAAAGGACTTGGTTGTGTCCTAATGTATAATGATCAGGTAATTTCTTATGCTTCACATCAGTTGAAAGATCATGAGGTAAATTACCCTACACATGATTTGGAATTATCTTCACTTGTATTCGCTTTAAAAATTTGGAGGCATCATTTGTATGGTGTAATGTGTGAAATATATACTGATCACAAAAGTATAAAGTATACATTCACTTAGAATGAATTGAACATGAGACATAGGAGATGGATAGAATTAATCAAGGATTATGATTGTAATATTCATTACCATCTAGGAAAAGAAAATAAAGTGGCTGGTGCTTTGAGTCGAAAAATCAGTGCTTCATTAACAATGTTGCATTTGGAACGTGATCCTTTGGTTAATGATTTGATGAACTTTGGAATTGAATTTGTTGGTGCATGATTTCCTTCTGTTTTGTTTCAGGTATCAGTGAAATCTTCTCTATCAGACAGAATTAAGCAAGCACAGAAGCAAGACAACGAGTTGAGGAAAAAGGTATATCTTGTTTAGAAGGGTAAGTTTCCTAAATTCAACATTGATAATGATTTTGTTTTTAGATTTGGGAAGAGATTGTGTGTGCCTTTTAATTCACAGTTGAAGAGAGAGTTGTTATGTGAAGCATGTAGTTCTCCGTTTTCAGTTAATCGAGACAGTACTAAGATGTACAGAGATCATCGGGAGTATTACTAGTGGGATGGAATGAAAAGAGATATTGCTGATTTTACTTAGAAGTGTTTGACTTGTCAACAGGTTAAAGCAGAGTGGCAGCTATCGAAAGGGATGCTTCATCCTTTACTAGTGCCAGAGTGGAAATGAGAGAATATATCAATGGACTTCATTGTGGGATTGCTAGATACACCTCGAGGTAATAATGCAATATGGGTTATTATTGATCGAATGACTAAATCTGCTCATTTCCATGCCATACGAGATAATTTTTTTCTAGATCAAAATTTCCATTTGTATCTTAAAGAGGTAGTCAGGTTAAATGGAGTTCCTCTCTCCATTGTGTCTGACAGTGGTCCCAGGTTTACCTCTAACTTTTGGAAAGGCCTTCAGAAGTCGTTGGGTACTGGATTAAATTTTAGTACACCTTTAAATCCGCAATCAGATAGGCAGTCAGAACGAACAATTCAGACTATGGAGGATATGCTACGTGCTTGTTCGATGGATTATCAGGGATGTTCGGACCAACATATTTCTTTGGTTGAGTTTTCGTATAATAACATTTTTCATTCTAGTATACAGATGGCACCATTTGAGGCATTATATGGGAAGCGGTGTCGAACAACAGATTTTTCGTATGAAGTGGGTGAAAGGAAGTTGATGGGGCCAGAATTGGTAGAAGAGTTGGCAGAAAAAGATCAGCTGATATAGAAACACATGAGAACAGCTCAGAGTAGGTAGAAGAGTTCTGCAGACAACAGGAGGAAGGATCTCTCTTTTGAGGTAGGTGATCATGTTTTTCTCAAAGTATCACCATGGAAAAGTGTGATGCGATTTGGCAAGAAATAAAAGCTGAGTCCAAGGTTCATTGGACCATATGAAATTCTGGAGAGAGTTGGATCAGTTTCATACCGTCTAGCTTTACCTCCAAGTTTATCTCAGGTACACAATGTTTTTCATGTTTCAATGTTATGGAAGTACATGCAAGATTCATCTCATGTTTTGAGTCCAGAGGTAGTTCAACTGGAAGAGAATCTATCTTATGAGGAACAACCAGTCCAGATTCATGACCATAGGGAGAAATGTTTGTGGAATAAGTTGATTCATCAAGTAAATGTTCTATGGAAAAACCACATGAGTGAAGAGGCAACACGGGAATCTGATAATGCAATAAGGGATAAGTACCCCCACTTATTCGATAAGTAAATAAATTGAGAGGACACAATTTTATAAAGGGGGGAAGGATGTAACATCCCAAGTAAGTAATGAATAATATATATTCTTGTATATGTCTATTTATTAATTATATAGTGTTTCAGAGGCTTAAAATGATAATAAATCCAATCTTAATCATGGAAGACACTAATATTTTTAAAAGATTGTTTTACTGCCTTTTGATGGAAAACCATTTTTAAATCATACTTTTGACAATTTTATAAGATATATTTTTCAAAATAAACTTATTATTTATTATTGGGACATTTAAATTTACTATGGGTTAATTTTTGGTATTTTTCTGACAATGTTCATTTTTTATTGAATAGTGAAAAATACCGCATTTTGCATCAAAACGGCTTTTTCATCTAATATAATTATATGGTTAGATTATCTTTTTAGTTGGTTTTAAAGTGTAAATAGAATATATTTTTACCATTTAATCAAATGGTGGTCATTGGGATTAATTTCACATTTTAATTGGGCATAAAAAAGTGCCAAACATTTCATAGATATTATTTAAAAAAAAACCCGCTATTTGTTTTGACAACGAGAATTATTTTTAAATTAATTATTGAAATTTATGTGTTTGGAATTTGCTAAAATGGATTCCGTATTTGGAATCATAAGGTGAAAATTATGTAATTAAGACCGTTGTTTTTGGATATTATGAATAGTAACGACGATAATTATCTTTAATTATCGTGATTAATTAGTAATCGGGTAGCTAAGGATAATAAAATTATATCATAATAATAACAAATGACCACAACATGTGTCCTAATTCTACTGGTTGTTTCATGGACGATAATGGGATTCCTTGTGCCAAACATTGGGACCCCATGGAATCACTTTTGGGTGAAAGTGACAGCTTATCATTTTATTTTTAAAGAAAGGAGAATATCACTAAAGAATGTATCGCCCGAGTAAAACATTTTTAGTTTTGTCTGTGTAAATGATCTATTATATTATAAATATTCATTGTAAATATAAAAATATTTCCTACATCATAGTATTTTTTTTAATTTTTATAAATTAAATAAATTGATTTATTTATGACACCATGATGATGCAATGATTACCTCATTAATTAACGATTTAAATAAATTGAAATTATAATGTAAAATCTAAGACATACACTTGTCAAAGACCTATTGGATGAGTATATTTTGAACCCTTATCACCTTATCCTCGAAATATATCAATGTGGGACCTTTTAAATCCGAAACTCATTTTCAAATAATGTAACATTTCTTGGATTTCCAAGAGTGCCCCTCCTCTCCTCTTATAAAAGGCCCCCACCTCTACCTCCTTACCTACACTTCACAAGCCATTGGATTGACCAAGATCTTCTAATTTATCTCTCCAAATCCCTCTATTCATCCTATAAGCCTTACCATAGGCATAAATCTCTTCAAGAAACCCTTTTGTTACAAACCATGAGGAGTTACCCGATTTAAATGTAAAGTCTTCTCTAATGTTCTTTTGTTTTATTTTTCCTCTCCAACCACATAATCTCTTTTTATTCATTACTTTTGTAACAAAACCAGTATCCTAAATATACTAGTATTTTTTTATAAGAATTATTAGAGCTACAATTACACACACCTACATATAATGGTTAAAGAGCATACTGTTTCCGTGGATGGTGAATTTCTGTCTCATGAAACGATAATTGTTCAATATTCTTCTAACAACATCAAAGGTGGAAATTAAGATGTAACTATATTTTTAAATGATATATAATATGTTTATGGTTTCCTTAAGATTATTTATTTTTTTCATTTATGGAATACCTTTATAGTTTCCATTATGGGTAAACGCGATATCTTCATTTTAGGAAGTGCAGACTACCGCCCCCTCAATGTGATTTGATTCGTTAATGGCATATGTGTGACGTATAAAGTATGGAGTTAATGATATTATATATGATATTATACTGGAATTATTATATAACTTTATATCATTATGATTACATTCCATAAAATAAGAAATACAAATGAAAGTAGCGTTCTAGCATACGTACGACATACCATCTCCTTGAACGGTGCATTTTATTTCATACCTATAAATGTTATATAATATTATAAATGCATGTATATACTAGATATATATGATATATATGATATCTACATAATGAATATAATTTTTTATAGAATGGATATTTTACCACATGAACAACTTGTAATTATAAATAGTTTATTTTTGACTCAAGTACCAATGATCGACAAAAAAACCATTATTAACTTAAATAATTACATAGTGTTCATAACATGGTAATAAGTGATATAAAAGAAATAATTAACATGAAAATGGTTCTTAAGCATGTATAAATTAACTCAATTTTATTATTCAGGATGTTAAAGAACGATCGAGTCAAGTCGGACCCGAGGTTAGGGACTTCGTCTCAATCTCCTTTCATTGAGGCTTATTTTGTTTTATACACAACTTTCTTTTATACGTTGTATAAACACCTTTGAATTTTACATTTACTCAAAAGGAATATTTTTATATGAAGAATTTACTAAACAAAAAAAGGGAATGTTTTTTTGTATGTATGCGGCGACAATGAATTCTCCACCACGATGACTATTATTTGAGTTTCTGCTTCCTCTATAAGCCATAACAATTTTTTGATTAATAAATACAATGTTTTAATTTTCCTTTATTTTGGTATTGAAAATTGTTTTGATATTGTTTTTATGTCTTATTGATATATTTTGATTGAAATGTGGAAATTTTATGTTTCATTTATGCATGCTTTATGTGATACGATTATGTTATGGTTCTTGGGCATTGTTTATGAAGACGGGTGGTTCCGTGATAAACTAAGGGCAGGTGAGCCCGATATAGCTCTCCAATGCATTGGGTAACGCAAAGGGATTAAACTTTAAGGTTTATCTGAAAATATTTAGGCAATATACTTTGATGGGTATTCCAAACGTAACAATGAGGGTTACTCCCTACGTAAGAATGTTATGAATGCCTCAAGTTACTTCTATGTCTTATGTTTTTTATGAGTTATTCATAAATCATATTATTTCATGAGGTATGTAAACGTGCTTATGTTTTATGAGTAAAGTATGATTTCATTGATTCTTATGTATACATGTACTAATGTTTCCTCTATGTATTTTTATATCCCTTACTGAGCTTTTTATGCTCATCCCATGTTTTGGAAATGTTTTTCATAGGTCAAGGGAAAGGTACATGATGTGATGATAATGTCAAGGAAGTGTCATGAAAGAATCCATGTTTTGTTTTAAATATGTTTCCGTTGATGGAAAAAATTAATACTAACTTTTATGTAACCAATTTGTTTAAATGTGGAATGTAATGCATGATTTATGATCAAATTCTCTAAAACTCTAAACCTGAAAAGATCCTCAACGTGTATTCTTGAAATAACTCAAGATTAAGTAATGTTTAAGTATGAGGACTTATACGAAGTGGTAGAGTAAATGCACATGATGCTTAAAGGTAGGAAAACCCACATTAACTGGGTGGTTATACTCAGGGGAGTCAGAATAATCACGTGGATCAGTGGAATCACAGTTAAATGCATTATAGCTTACTCTTTTCGATAGAGAGGATGTACCATCAATAGAGAAGGGTACTATCCTATTAGCCTCTACATTGGAAAATTTCTTGTTTGAAACTTTTATATATCCTTCCATTATATATGATTTTTTTAATTGTTTGGTCCTAGTAGTGATGTTAGATAGTGGGGTATTGCGATAGATAAATTTTTGGTGGTGAATTCTAGAGATATCTGTTTGTGTAAGAGATGTTAATAGGGGATCCACAAATATTGTTTTCTATGGGACATCTATGTACTTGATATGTTGGGATTTGGCCTTATTATAATGTTGAACATGCAATTATCCAAACAATCCCACATTGATTTTCACCATAGGATATGGTTTTTGTATCTCTTAAGGGTGACTAGTATACTCATAATGTAGAGTTGTGTCCCAACTCGTCCCCCGGGGCCCGTGCCATGAATACCCCAAGCCCGCCTTCCAAAGGCCAGGGGTTGGCGACTAGCACCAAAGGTGTAGTATCCTAAAACTCGGAAGGTATTTCCTTTATAACCTATAAAAACATGCATCAAATATGATCACGAGTATACTTAATAACCAACATGTGAGTATAGTAAGTGAAAAGGGGGTAGAATACAATCCCAATAGGAAAGTACAAGAACTGAAGGTACAAGTACAACTGAGAAAATTGGGGAAAAGAGCCAATGAGTCATCCTATGAGGTTCGTACTTGAAGGGTAGGTACAGATCACCTCCTCAGCACTCCACGACCATCTGTCTCCTCTGTGTACTATCAAGATGCAAGGTTTACCTCCGGGTACCATCCAGCCCTGGTACTCTCAGCCTCGGTCAACATTGTTTGTTTCCTGTATCCAACACAATGAGATGCGGGCATAGCCCATGTAGGGGTAAGTATAATGATACTCAATAGGGACCCCGAGACCCTAAAGGTCTCAAAAAATCCAACAAGGATAAACCAAAAGGTATGAAATCAACAGATAATCCCACTTAGGTATATGCCTATACATATAACAAAGTTATCAAGTAATCCATCTCAAAGATGAGAAAAACACAAATTTACTGACTCATCTCAAACATGTATACAACTTATGTAGAGTGAAAGGGATGATCAGATGTAGCCACTGAATCATCTATTCTATCGAACCCATGTAGGATCCAGGAACTGTAGTCAGAGTTGTCGAACCCACACAGGATCTATGAATAGTAGTCAGAGCTGTCGAGCCCATACATGATCCAAGAATAGTAGATAGAACTGTCGAACCCACATAAGATCTAGGAATAGTAAATAGAGTTGTCGAACCCACACAGGATACAGGAATAGTAGACAGAGCACAACCCGCGACATGGTTTCTGCACAATCATACATGATTCCAAGAGGGTCTTATCCTCATGCCAAGTGTCAATACATAAAATTCAACGAATTCCCAAGTTTATGTATCCCAAATATCCTTATTTCCAAAAGAAACCCAATGTGATATATAGTGCGTCAATCGAACGCTCGGTCTGAGAGTTATTGGCATTTATGATTCAAGGGATCGGTTTGATTTACGTTCGATCTAAGCTAGACATACCCCAACTATGACCAAACATCATGTGTGGTATACCAAAAGAACTGTCTCCTTCAAAGGATTCCATATCAATAGATAGTTCGTTAATCGGACGCTTGTAGATCATGTTATGTGCAAAATAGTGGAAACATGTCAAACAGGTCTGGGTCTAGTCTGGCCTAGTTGGACCGACCCGGCCCGACCCACCCAGACCCAAGTCCTATCTGTGGTTTGACCCATTCTGTGGGTATGACAATGTCTGTGGGTCTGACCTGGTCCATGGGTCTGACATGGTCTGCGGGGGTGGGGGTGGGGGGTGGTTTCATCCCGCGGGGGTGGCCCGAACTGTGCTGGGTCTCACCCAAGCTGGGTCCAGATCATGTTGGGTCCGGCCCACGCAGGGTCTAGCCCGTGCTATGTTCATCCAGCGCTGGGCTCGGGCTATGCGAGGCCCGCGGCTGGCGGTCTATGGGGTCCTCCCTAGCCACGTCCAGCGGGGAGGCCGCGCCCCCTAGAATCCCGAACGGCTTAGACACACATGGTATCAGTCCATGTCACACAGGACCCATGCAGTGGGGTCCTTCTGTTAATGAATGGCTGACCGGCTGGCCACCTCTCGCACAGTGTGGTTGTGTCGCGCCTCCTCCGGCAACCCGGTGGCTTGGGCCGCTGGTTCTTTTCGGGGTCGGCCTTGCGCCGGTCGCCACTGCATTACCCCAGCCAGTCGGCCCCAACCCCCTCCTCCGGCGGTGCAGTTGTTCTGCCATTGTCCATGTGGCCGGACGGAGTATTGGCTGGCCCTCCTTCATTCTACCGGTGTCGTTCTCCAGTTCCATCCACTAGTGAACCTTCCGCAGGTCACCGAACTAGTTATGCTAGCCCAATTCACATTCCGGAAGTTTCCATGCCCTCCTTGGGACGTTGACTTCATTACGCAACCATTGTTGATGAGAATCGCTCATCTCAAACTCATGCCGCGTTTGTCATCAAATTCCACAAAGAAGGCGGAGGGGCCTATCCATGTTTGTTCTGCTCGCACCCTCCACATTAGGGTGATAGCATGCAGCTTCGAATAATAATCATCGACAGAAAATGAATATTAAGAAACAAATCAAAGTTCAAACCGCTACCTTATTTGATTCATCGATGGAGGACGCCAGGAAGGAGATGATGTCATTTGGGATAGACGGATATCGATAAGAAGGGAAGTACAATCATCGATTGAAGATGTCCAATGTTAGTTGCCTCCACAAGGTGCTTCCGATCCAGCTCGGGTTCGGCTTCCTTGTCCATCGATCTCTGGTGGTTGTTCTTCATTGTGAGGATCATTATTTTTTGGAGAGAATAAATTCCCCCAAGTGAACTTCCAACCCCTCTCCCAACAAATGAATGGAATACATAAAATAAATTATGTTTTATTAATTTAATTTGAATTTCACCATTCATTCAAGAGGTGTTGTCATAAAAAATTAAAATAGGTTGGCACCATTAATGTGGTGGAGTTTAAGAGGACCCCTTACACTTATGAAGGGAGTTCAAGAGATTTAAGCCTTCGATGGTCCCCACCACCATAACCTCACATGGGAGGTTAGGTTCGTGTGGTCACCACCACCATAACCTCTCATGGGATATTAATGTGTGGCTGTACCCACCTCCAACTTCTACATGGAGGCTTTAACCAACCAAAATAAAAAAACCACAACTACTTTGTATTTAATTATTTCACTAAAAACCCAAAAACTATCATTAAATATTGACCCACTGTCGTCGAGGTGAAAGTCTTATTAGGTGAATACCAGCGCTGTGAGTTCAACGATGCTCTCAGATTTCAATTTTGAGGACCGGTTCAAATATTTTAAAAACCCATTCAAACGTTCACTAAAAGAACCCAAAAAACATCAGGAATTGATTTCAGGAACATCAAGCTTTCGTATCATGTGCCGTCAATTTGCGCAGACTCGTAAAATTCCAATGTATTTAAAAGAAATTAGTCCATTGAAATTTCGGGTCTTTACATTCTCCCCACCTCAAGGCATTATATCCTTGTATGCTACAACTCAATCTTAGGGAACACGTGGGGGTACTGAGCACACATCTGAGACACTTGCTCCATTTGTGCTCTCTTGAAGGATCCTGTCCTTCCAGCGAATGCACTGGAGAGGTATCGATCGTCCATGAAGGAATCACTCCTGTCAATCCTCAATCACTACTGGTATCTTCGTGAAAGTCACCCCATCGTTGACGTCCACCGCTCCATGGACGATGATGTGAGAAGGGTCATGCATGTATCTCCTTATATGGGATACATGGATGATGGCATGCACCCAGTGAATCTCGGAGATAAAATTCCGCATCGGCCAAATCTCCGTATACCACGTTGATGTGAGACCCACAGGAAGGCGTGGTCGCCATCCTCTAACTCCATAGGCCTCCATCTCCTATTTTCATTTGACTTATCCCTTCTCTGTTTAGTCTTGATCCAGTCCTAGATGATCTGCACCTTCTATGTGGTAGCCAATACCATATCTGGTTCCACTAGTGAGGACTCATAGGGTCAGTCCAACACAAGGGTGATCTACAAGGTCACCCGTATAATTCCTCAAAAGGTGAAAACCCAATGCTGGAGTGATAACTATTTCTTTATAAAAACGACACCACAGGTAATTAATCCTACAATATTTGACCGATTTGGAGGCCACAAGAATGCATAATTTCCTCGAGGTTATGAATGGTCTGCTTAGTTTGACCATCCGTCTGAGGATGGAAGGCGGTGCTCAATCGAAGCTGCGTCCCGAAAGACTCCTGCAACCCCTTCCAATTATGGGAAGTAAAACATGGTTCACGATCAGATACAATAGAAGAAGGTACTCCATGTAGAGGAACTATCACCTGCAAATAGAGGCATCCTAGTCTCTTAACTAAACCCTACTCTCTGATCTGTAAGAAGTTGTCCGACTAGGTGAGTCGATCGATAATCAACCAAATAGAGTCATGACTCCTGGTTGTACATGGAAGACCCATAAAGAAGTGCATAGATATCCTATCCCACTTTCACTCTAGGGCCTCTAAAGGCTGAACTAATCCTGTAGGTACTTGGTGCTCTACCTTCACTTACTGTCAAGTGAGGCACCGAGAGACAAACACTGCAAATTCCTTCTTCTTCCCCGGCCATGACTGTTGTCGCCAAAGATCCTTGTACATATTTGCCACTCCAGGATGTACCGCTAGAGGGGATGTGTGGAACTCCTTCAACAAATCCTCATGAAGTGACACTGGCATCATAGTACATCCTCAGAAGAGGATTACATGCTCCCCACCTATAGAAAATCCATCTGGTTCCTACCTTGTGGATATCTGAGCACATCGTGTCTTGTATTCAGCGTCCCCACATTGTGCCTCCCTGACTCACTGAAGGAGTGGGGGTCTAACTATGAGAGACTATAGTAAATTTGATCCATCTCTATCCACAAAGAATATCTACAAAGCGGCTACCTGCTCTATCACTTCACATAATAGTTGTATATCCGAACTCTTTCTGAGTGCATCTACAACAACGATCCCCTTCCCAAAAGTATAGACTATCTCGAAAACATAGTCCTGGAGAAACTCAAGCCAATGTCGTTGTCTTGGGTTTGGGTCCTTTTGATAGATGATATACCTTAGACTCTTGTGATCGAAGTACATAGCAAAACCCTCAAGAATCAGATTGTGTCACCACATCATCAAGGCGAAGACCACTGCTGCTAACTCCAGGTCAAGGGTAGCATAGTTCTACTCGTGGTGTCTCAGCTGTCAAGAACCATATGCGATCACTACTCTCTAAAGCATCAGGACACACCCGCGTCTTGTCCCGAATGCGGCGCAGTAGACTATATACCCTATGCCTTTCTCCAGAAGGCTCAAAATGGGGGCACTAGTCAACATCTTCCTCAACTACTGAAAGCTCTGATGGAATCTCTATGACCACACAAAGGGTTGTCCCTTATTCTTCAAGTCTGATAGTGGTTTTACAAATATAGAGATGTCTAGAACGAATCATATGTAGTAACCATCCAAACGTAGGAAACTCTGTACATCCGTCACACACCTTGGTGGGTCCCATGAAAGTACTGCCTCAATCACCGCTGGATCCACTACAACTCCAGCCTCTGAGATGACATGTCCCAAAAAGTGAACCTCTCCGATCAAAAAATGGAACTTCGAGAGCTTACCATAATGATGGTTCACTCTGAGTGTATCCATTACTACCTGCAAATGGTAGGCATGCTCCTCCATAGTAGTCGAGTAGATCCAAATGCCATCGATGAAAAATCCGACAATGCGATCAAGGTAGGGATATAAAATACTGTTCTTGAGTCCCATGAACCATAATGGAGGGTTGGTTATGACAAAAGGCATACCCAAGAACTTGTAGTGGCCATACATACCTCTGATGTTCGTCTTCTGCACATCCTCATATCGAACTCTGAGCTGGTGATAACCTGATCTGAGGTCCTTCTTCAAAAACAACTGTGCTCCCTTTAGCTGATCAAAGATGTCATCAATCCTCTAGTGTGGGAAATTGTTCATCACAGTCCCCTGTTTTAAGAGATAGTAGTCGATACAAAGCCTCATGCTCTCATCCACCTTTTTGGGGAACAGGATTGGGATTACACAGGGAGAAACACGAGGCCAGATGAGTCCCTTCCCCTGCAAGTCCTCTAGCTGTACTTGCAGCTCGAGAAGCTCTACGGGAGCCATCTGATACACTAGTGTAGATGTCAGTACTGTCCCGGGGTATAGGCCCATGTAGTAGTCTACCTCTCTGTGAGGAGGTAGACCTGGGAAATCATTATTGAAAACATCTGTGTATTGGTCCACCACTACATCATAAGTCAGACTCTCCACATCAACTACTTCAAGGGTAAGGCAAGCCAACTGATGAGTGATCAGTTTTACTCTAATATGGTCAAGTCCATCCTTCCATACAAAGGCTTCCTTCACACCTGTGAAGGTGAATCAGGTCCCATCCATGTGGACACACCGCACATTGCACCTAATACAGTCTATCTGAGCATGGACTATAGATAACCAGTCCATACCTTAGATGACGTCGTAAGGCCTCGATGCCACAACTAGGAGATCAGAGTCAGAGATATCTCTTCCTAGTGTAAGCTCACACTGCATACACTAGTTCATAATCCACGAATATTCTCCTGTAGGAGTCTAAAGCCATAAGAATAGAGCCAATGGCTCTGTCAGAATCATTGATTTCCGAACGAGGGCAGTGGCAATGAAAGAGTGACTGGCACCTGTGTCTATAATAACTACATCTATGATCAGGTAGACATAGATCATACCTCGAATCATCTTCAGAGCACCATGATCGTAAGCCACAGCTGCCTAAAGCTAAGCTCTTACATGTCCACATGCTCCCTGCAGTTTTGGTGGACCTCCTAGTGGTGGCGGTGGTAACATCTCAAAACGTTGTCAACTGCCAGCTACAAGACCAACACCTCTTCCACATCTGCATGTGCCCTATGGATCACCTCAATAGAAACTATGCCTCAATTTGGGAGGTCCCTCAACTGTCTGTTGATCATCCAAACGGTGGGTTAGACAGTCACAAGCCATGTGACCCTACCCACCGCATGTGAAACACTGTTTGTTCCTCGAATGACGGGCTCTGTCCTGTGTGCCTCACAAAACCAAACCTGTTTCATAAGGTTGTCCACCAGATGGTCTGGTCCCTTTGGTTCTCTATGACATTTGTCTACTTCCAGCTTCCGAATACTCAAATACGTGAGGCCCGGTGGTGGGTCTCTCTAGTGGTGACTGCTCAGCAAGGAAAATCATCACTAAGAGGGCTTGCTCTAGAAC
This sequence comes from Viscum album, assembly GCA_963277665.1. Taxonomy (NCBI): domain Eukaryota; kingdom Viridiplantae; phylum Streptophyta; class Magnoliopsida; order Santalales; family Viscaceae; genus Viscum; species Viscum album. Next base: position 706,440,894 of record OY728126.1, on the reverse strand, counting down.
CCCCCCTATGTCAGAATGCTGAGTGAGATCATCAAAGCCCTGATATCCTAACTGAGACCCTTCTCGATGGTCCGAGCCCTTATGAATGGGTCACACACCATATACGTGGAGTAGTGCGAGAGGTCAGTGAACCTCGCCGATTTCTATGTCACTATCATACTACCCTACTGTAGATGATATATCTCCTATATCCGCACTGCACGTATGGTGACTGAGACAAACTCTACCCAAAACTGGATCTCAAAGTTTACACAAAGTATTGTCACCTCGTCATGCACCTAGAGAATCAGTCTCCACCATCATCCTACTGCTGCCTAAAGGAGACTCATGGCAAGGATCGCCATAAGGTCTTATGGAGTCACTACCAATCTGAAGACTCTCACCACAGCCTACATCCAATCCTCAGGTTCTTGAGGGTCCGTCTCGCCCATGTACCTAGTGGCCTCTAGCACTGGAACTCGTGAAACACGCTTAGGCGTCATGCACTCTCCTCTTCTGGGGCTGTTGGAATCGGTGGCCCAATGGGTAGCGGTACCACTGGTGCCTCCGCTGTGTTAGGTCCATGCAATGAGGCCTCTTTGCTCAGTGGGATACCATTTTGTACAACTCATGGAACCCCAGCTGTCTGTCTACGTGGAGCCATCCTGAAAAGAAACAGGTGCACCACGGTCAAAAAGTTATACCTAGTGAGCTCACTCTAAGAAATCACAATGAAAAAATATTCAAATCACACAGACTATTAGTGTTTTCGTGCACTGAGTTGGAAATCATATATCAGGGTCCTGGTGTATGGATATGTCGGACAGTGCACCAAAACTAGACTCCCTGAACATAAAACCACAATCCGTACCCTTAACACTATTGCTTCATAGAATAGATCAGAGTCCTATGTCTTGCGGTATAACTGACTCCTCAAATACCAATTTGTCATGACCCTTCCCCTGGGGCCTGTGTTGTGACTACCCCATGCATGCCTTCCATTGGCCCGAGGCTGGAAACTAGCACCAATGGAGTAATTCCCTAAAACTAGGAAGACATTGCCTTTATAACCTATAAAAAAACACATTAGATATGATCACGAGTAAACTGAATAAAAAACATGTAAGTGTAGTATGTGAAAAAGGGCCGTCATTCAAGACCAATTGTAAAGTAAAAGAACTGAAGGTACAAGTACAGCTGATGAAATTGGGAAAACAACCACTATGTCATCCTCTGAGGCTCCTACGAGAAGGTTAGGCACAAATTTCCTCCTCAGCACTCCACGATCGCCCATCTCCTCTGTGTACCATCATGCTGCAAGGCCCACCTCCGGGTATTGTCCAGTCATGGTACTCCCATCCTCGGTCAGCGCTGCCCGTTGTCTGCATCCAACACAATGAGTTGGGGGTGTATCCCAGGCAGGGGTGAGTATAACGATACATAGTAGGGACCAAGAGACCCTCAAGGTCTCACAAAATAAAACATGGATAAACCATATGGTATTAAATCCACAGATAACCCCACTTAGGTATATACCCATATATATATACCTATTTAATCTTGTAATCCATCTCAATAATGTAAAAAACGTAAAGTTATGGACTCATCTCACACAGGTATACAACTTTTGTAGAGAGAAAGTGATGATGAGATGTATCCACTGAATCATATATTCTGTTGAACCCACGTAGGATCCAGGAACAGTAGTCAAAGCTGTCCAAGCCACACAGGATCCCGGAACAGTAGTCAGAGCTGGTAAACCCACACTTGATCTAGGAACAATAGTCAGAACTATCGAACTCTTATAGAATCTAGGAACAGTAAACAGAGCATTCGAACCCACACAGAATCCTAGAACATTAGATAGAGTGAACCCATCCCGAGGGTTTCCACACATGCTCACTTGATTCTGGGAGGGTCTTCTCCTAAAGCCATGTGTCGATACATCAACTGCCCGGACATCTCAGGTTCATGTATCCAAAAGATATGTCTTGAAAAAATAAACTGAACGTGATAGACAATGCATCAATCGAAAGCCCGATTTGAGAGTTATTGGAATTTCGCTTCTGAGGGCCCTGTTGGATTTACGTTCAATCCAACCCGGACATACACTGATTATTCCCAAACCTAGAGTTGGGTATACCAAACTAACTATCTCCTTCCAAGATTTCTGTCACTATAGAAGGTTTGTTAATCAGACGCCCATAGCTCAAGATATGTGCAAAAGAGTGGAAACATGTCAAATGGGTCCAGGTCCGGTCTGGCCCAGTCTGACAGACCCGACCAGGTGGACTGGGGTCTGACCCAGTCTGAGGGGGAAGCCCCACTCGCGGGGGCTATCAGGACCGTGCGGGGTTCGGCCCACGCTGGGTCCGTCCCACATTGGGTCCATCCCGCGCTGGGTCCAGCCCGCGCTCGGTGCAGCCCGCGTTGGGTCCGGTTCACACTGGCTCCGGCCCGCGCTGGGTCTGGCTCGCACTGTGTCTGGCCTGCACTATGCCCTGCCTGCACTGGTCTCCGCCCGCACGAGGCTTGTGGATGGCGGCCAGTGGGGTCCCCCCATAGCCCCATCCAAGGGGAGGCCGCGCCCCATGGATTCCCGAACAACTTAGTCGTTCGGGGGGGGGGGGGGGGGTTCAAAATGGGGCCTCGTGGCACCGGTCCATGTCACGTGGGACCCATGCCGTGGGGTCCCACCGTTCATGGCTAGCTGAGAAGCCAGATACCTCCCATGTGGCACGGTTGTGTAGCGCCTCCTCCCACAACCCGGCGGATTGGGCCACCGGGTCTTCTTGCGGCCGACCTTCCTCCAGCCGCCGCTGCACGACCATGACCCCCTCCTCCAACAGAACAGTTGTGCCAGTGCTATCCACATGGCCGACTGGAGTGCCTTCCACCCTTCCTTCATTCTTCTAGTGTTATTCTCCAGTTTTGACCACCTGAGAACATTCTGCTGGTCACCGAACGAGTTTCGCTGGCCCGATTCTCATTCGAGAAGTAGCCTCTCACACCATGGGACGTCGCTTGCGTTCCGCAACCATTATTGATGAGAATCTCTCATCACAGACTCATGTCGCATTTAGCCTAAAATTCCACAAATAAGGCATAGGGGTTGGGTCATGTTATTTCAGCCTGCACCCTCCACATTAGGTTGATAGCATGCTTGTATGAATAATAATCCTCAATGGAAAATGAAGAACAAGAAACAAAATAATGTTTGAAAACCAACATTATTTGATTCATTGATGGAGGTCGTGATTAAGGATACAATGTCGTTGTGGATAGATGAACGTCAATGAGAAGGGAAGGACGGTTGTCGATTGAAGACGTCCTACATTAGTTGCCTCCGCAAGGTGCTTCCGATCCGTCTCGGGGTCAGCTTCCCATTTCATTGATCTCTGGTGGTTGTTCTTCATTGGGAGGATCATTCTTCATTGGAGATAATAAGTTTCTCTAATTTCTCTTACAACCACTATCCCAACAAAAGAATGGATATTATAAATTAAATTATGTTTCATTAATTTAATTTTAATTGAACCATTAATTCAAGAGGTGTTGGCATAATAAATTTAGGGGGGGTGGAACCATTTAAGGGTGGGAGTTTAAGATGCTCCATCACACTTGTGATGGGAATTCAAGAGATTTAAGCATTCGGTGGTCTCCACCACTATAACCTCTCATGGGAGGTTTGGTTATGGTGGGCCCCACCACCATAACCTCTCATGGGAGGTTAAGGTGTGGTGGTCCCCACCTATAAATTCCACACGTAGGCTTCAACCAACCAAAATAAAAATAAAGCCACAACATTATTTTAAATTAATTCCTTCACAAAAAACAAAAAACTATCATTTAATCCTAACCCAACGTCATAATGGTGAAACTATTCTTAAGTTAATACCAGTGTTGTAAGTTCTACAGTGCTCTTGGATTTCAATTCCAAACACCGGTTAAAATGTTTTAAAAACCCTCTCATACATTTACTGAATGTACCCAAACAAAAATTCGGAAATTGATTTCGGGCACATCATGCCTTGGAATCAGAAGCCATCAATTTTCTCAAACTTTTAAAAATACCAAGTATTTATGAACAAACTTTCCATGAAAAATACATGTATATTCAAGTGGGATATCAAGGAATTACTTGTAGATCCAATTACTCAAAAATTTTGAGATCTCACAACATATATTTTCTTGCCTATTGGTGGATAGAGTGGGAGATTGGGAATAAGTCCTTATACAAGAAGTGTAACTAGTTTAGGATGTATTTTATGAATACTTGATAAGGGTACCACCTAATATAGATGTGTAATTAACTATTTAGATCATTTAGGGTGTTGATCTAGATTTTATTCAACCATAAAAAATGTAACCAAATTATATTCAAGATCATAATACTATGTTGGACAAGTTGGAGGGTATGTGATTTTTTTATCCATGTACATCACCATGATGATCACCTTTTCTATTCGTACTGAATGTAGATGGGATTTTACACTGATGTGTCTACTATCAGAAGTTGAGAAAAATAATTGTGAAGAACTGATATCCACTTTAGTGTGTTGGTGGTCTATTTGACCATTTGAAGGGAGATTGTGTTTTCTTGATGATCAATTTTATATCAGGTTGTCATTAGTTAAAAATATTGACATTTGATATATCAAGGACTTCATTCAGAATTAGGCATGACCATTTTGAGTGCATCGTGAATCCATTTAAGTTGAAAAATTACCCTAGAAGTTTTCATGTATTTGATGAACATAAAATTTCATCTATATCAAGATCAGTTCATGGTGGTGTTAGTGGAAAACATCTTGGTGTACTCCTAGACCGATGACGATCATGCCCAAAATCGTGAAATCATCTAGGGTACATTGAGAGTGATTCAGTTAAACATAAATCAATCTATGGTACATATTTGGATAAACTAGGTACACATATTATGTAACATAACTTCATAGAAAGTTGTGTTAGTTCTCCAAAATAACGTTATTTTGGGCAAAAATCCCTCATGGTAACATTGCAGTATTTTTGGGTTGATTGTGTTTGTTGACAAAGCAGGTTTCCCTGAAGAAATTGTTGATTTCCCGAGAAGTTGTTGACAATCCATGTTGACAAAGAACGATGAAAAAGGAAAGGACGATCTGGAGGTGGTACAAAAGAGCAGTACAAGGTGGCATGGATTGGATTTTGCGAAGGCCAAAAAAATGGAGGCGGTGATGCTTCACGATTACGTCAAAGCTTCGTGGACGGTAGAGTTGAAGCGCATCACGGCGGTGAAGGGCTTTGCGAGGGAGATATTAGAAACATGGTCATTCGATTGAAGATTACAAATAGTACATGGTCATCATGATAACAAGTAAAGATAATGGAAACATGGTCATTCTATTGAAGATTAAAAATAGTACATGGTCATCTTACAAACATTGGTGATATTGGTATCTATGGAAATGTGTCTTTTTAATGTGAAATTAACGAATGAAAATAATGACACTCCGATTTATAGGCACACATGAGAAAATTTGTTCTCTGGCCTAAGTCAAATCATAGAATAAGATATAATGGATCCTTTGAATTCACTGAGCTTTACAAAGAAGAAGAAAATAAGTTATGATATTAGCTAGGGACCACATTTGGCACCAGTATGAGATGAAGTTAATATTGAGGTATAAGAATTCTTGGGATCCCTAGATTTAATGTATTTTGATAAGAATAAATTAAATTGTATCAACAAGTTATTTGTTCATTGTAATTATTTATTATTGAACTGAATACACAATAATTGGACATGACTCATTTTAAACACTGTGATTGATAGCCAACTTAGTTATACCCACACCCAATTCAGGCTTCAGGATCAATACTAGAATAGATTATGTTTATTCCATGCTGCATAAGGGAAAATGCCCTGGGATATGTTGCTGATTGGGGATGGATCTTGGATATGGGGACCATTAATTGTTCGGAACCCGCTTAGGGAATCGTAGTGTCCTTATTTTGCATATTAATTATAATCAATTGACAATTATATTCTCATTTCATGATTTCCCTTTCATTTTGGTATTTTATTTACAGTATTTTTATACTGTGACCTGAGTATCATTCTAGTTTCATATGTTTATAATTTTTTTTATTAATTTTCCTTGGTTCTTTAATCTAATAAATGTAGGTATATTTTCTCCATGACAGACATACCAAACCCTCCTTCTGAGTTGTTTGCCTCTTGCATATAGTAAGGTGATCATGATGTCATGTGATGAACCATATTGGTGTAATGTCTCATGGCACCTAGATCAAAACATTACAAAGTGGTATCATAGGTTCATTTTTTTATTCTAAATTTGTATTTCAATTTTTTGAATTGTATATTCGAGACTAGGATGTTTCGGGGAATTGAAATGTGCTTGTTGATTGGAGATTCAAACCCATGTAGGGGGAATTCCCGAGTACTCATGGTGGGATGGTTGTAGTTTATTTTTTATATTATAGTTGAATTTTATTACACCTTGTGTGACATTGTTGTGGTATGATGTGATTATTTTATATGGGAATTTTTTAGTATTGAATCTTTACCTTAAATAGAATTTGAGTTGAATTTGAATGAATCACTGTAAGAAATAATCGTTATTATGACATGAATAATTATAGGCATGCACAGAGAAATGGGTTATGAGTAAGTTGTAATTTTTTTATTTCATTATTGTGAGATTGAAATTAAAATTGGTCCATAATATGAATTAAAAAATGTGGTAAAAATGATGTGAAATTAGATTAATCGGGTGTCAAAATGGCAAACAAGATTATGATATTGTGTATACCGTTGATAAATGTAGACTAAGAGTAGCACTGTTAAGTGAATTTATAGTGCCTCTATTTTTACTATGTCATGAGGTGGGGGAAAAGTCTTTTTGTGATTATTTTCACTTTTGTAGTTGTTTTGAGGATACATTATGAGACATGATCCATATGTTGGTATTTTAGAGAGTATGCCTCTAAAATGCTTGCTGAAGCAAAGAGCGCAGGGCGTCTCTTAGAATGGATTTCTATTCAGCAAACATGAGGTATGGATAATTCCTATTGATGTTGAAGGGGAGATGTTTCAAGAGAACATTTAATGCTTAAAAACAATTCATGGAAATAGATCCAGGGTGAGCAATGAAAAGTATGTCAGAGTTGATAATGAAGTTTTAGTTGTATCACGCTCCATCTTTTACTTGAGAGGGTAGCCCTGAGGGAGTAGAATTTTGGGTTGTGTCAAAAGAGACAACACATGAATATTTGGTTACTTCAACTGGGAGGACAATCAAGTTGGATTATTATATTCTACGGGGATAAGCAAAGCGATGAGGGGGGGGGGGGGGGGATTTAGACTCTATCTGGATAGACTGACAGTATTTTATTGATAGACTTCACTAAGAGGTTCTTAGAACAAATTTATCTAGAGACACTGAGGCAGTATAAATATACTTTGTTCTTGAATCTTATATATGGGATTATATTGGTTATCAGCTATTTTGGACATCACACAGATCTGAAATGAATTTCTCCAATGTTATTAGTTAATGAGAATGCTACAATGAAAAGTTATCAGGATTTATATAAGTGCATGATTATGTTCTAGGTGAATATCTTTAGGATGAATAATTTTATGGAATTTGTGGATCATGATCTCTTTGTTGATGGGATTCTAAGTGGGGCTTTCAGTACTGTTAATTTAATTGTTACTGGATGATCAAGAGGTAAAGCTTCCCATAGTAGGAAGTGACACGGAGATAAATTTATCCATGGCAGTGTGACGTAGAGAATGCATTCAAGAGGGTAGGTTTCATAATAAATTACTAGAGTTATATATCATCAGTGAGTAGGTTGAAAAATTATGGTTGACATTTTTATCATCCCCCAATAAAGTTTCAATGTTGTGGAATGATGAGACTTCTACAGATGTTCGGATAGCTGCATCGATAGAATGCAATTGAAGGAGTAGTCAAGGATAGTCAGAATATATGATGAAGATATTTTACACCATATTATGATAGAATTTGTAGATATAATGGATAAGGTGGTAAAGGTAAGAGATGTTATGCTTCTAGGTTTTATCACCCACATCAGTAGAGTGGTGGTACATAGGGGAGCCAGATCACAACACAAAGAATAGGGGCAAGACCGTTACATGTTGTAAAACATACACTTATTCATAGAGAGGTTGTAACATCAAATGTTAATGGTATTATTCTTGTAGATTCTACTTTATCTGGTTCCTTGTTGGATATTTGTTCCTCTATATCCTTTATATATGAAGTATTTTTATTGGGTTGAGCCATGCAGCAGAGTTTGTGAGTAGGGTTACAACTATAGATATAGTGTTGGTAGTGCGTTCTGGAGACATTTTCCTATAATAGGTATGTTTAATAGATATTAAGTAATATAATTTCATACAGGATCCCTATGTTCTAGATATGATGGAATCCATCCATACTATAGGGATGAACTGACTTGGAACTTAATAAGAACACAAAGTTTTTTACCGTAAGAGAGTGAACTTTGTGTCTCCTAAGAGAGACTAGTATATTAATCATAGATATTGGTATATCTTGGAAGGCAGATCAAGGAATATTACTCTATAATTGGGAGGGCTCATAGCCCTACTTTCTATTATATTATTGGATGAAATGGGTGTAAAAAATAATTCCTTCCACAAATAGATTAACTGCATCATGATGTATTTTATGAAGAATTCTCATGGATACAACATGAGGGAGATGTGTAATTAACTAATGAGCCTATTCTAGGGGATGATCCAATGCTTATTCCACCTTAGTGAATGACACTGGAAGATCATCAAGAGCTTATGAGTATGTTGGTGGAGTTTAGGGATAATAGATTCATCCAACCATGTACTTGAAATTGGGGATCACCTATTTTTTTTATAGAATTATTATGTGAAATTATGAATCTATATTGACTAATATTTGTTGAACAAAAAGTAATTGAATAACTAATATCCTCTTCAACAAATCCATGGTCTTTTTAACTAGTTGAAGGGATATTGTCTGTTCACTAAGATCAATTAGAGATAAGGGTATCTTCAGTTGAGAGTAGAGACATGTGATATATCTATGACAAAATTAAGAATAAGGTATGTCATTTTTTAGATTATCATAATTCCATTTCAGTTGAAAAATTCAGCAGTAGTGTTTATGGATTTGATGAATTGAATCTTTCATTCATATATAGATCAGATCATGGTGGTGTTTGTGGATGACATCTTTGTGTACTTGATGTGTCATGAGGACCATTTCCAATATCCTAACATCATCCTAGGAACACAAATACAACATTGGTAATATTCCAAGATATCTAAGAGTCAATTTGGGATTCACCCAACACAATTCTTATAGAACATCATCTAGGAATAAGGTGTGTTAGTTGACCCGAAGAAGGTTCTGGATGTGGTTTCTTGGTAGCATCCTATGAATGATTCTGATATTCTATGATTTCTAGGGTTAGCTATATATTACAAGAGATTTATCCATGATTTCTTCTATTTTTAATCACTAATTTTTTGATTCAATCAATAGAGTGTACATTTAGAATGGATAGGTGCTTTGAGATAGCTGTTGTGGTGTTCTTGAAGCTCTTAATATCAACAAATTTTTTTATCCATCTTGAATTAGACGTGGATTATGTAGTTTATTGTGACACTTATGGTATCATACATGTATATGTGCTTATGTAAGGAGATCCATTTGTGGTATATGGGACACAGTATCTAATTCATCATGAACATAATTAACCTATGATGAAACTCGAGTTGGATGTTGTGGTTTGTTATATTATGTTTTGGAGAAACAATATTTTGGTAGAAAAGTTTACAGTTTTTACGTATAAATGGATAGTGAATTATATATTTTCACAGCATGATATGTATCTCCAATTGTGAGAATCTATTCAGTATATACAATCATTCAATTTTGAACATTCATATACACTAGGAAGGGAAATGGTGTGTCTCATTCCTTGATATGGATAGTTAAAGTTTAGTATTCATGAGAAGTGTGGATGAAGATGGCCTAGCTGGATGAAATTCATGTGGTGGTTTAAGAGTGTCTGATGAAGATGACTCAAATATCAGTTGTAGTGGAGTCTTTAGTTTTGAGATGGATCAAGGGAAGATATAATGTTGATTCAATGTGCTCATTCATGAGGGAATTAATTGAATGTGGGAAGACAACATTATAATGGTGAATATATGAAGATGATTCCATCATTGTGAGGAATTGAGTTGTGGTACCTGCAAGCATGAAAGAGGAGCTCATGAAGTCATTTGATGACTTGAAATGGTAGGTGAATCTTGGTGTAACTAAAATATAGTATGACCTAGGATACTAGTTTTGGTTTCCAGGTATAAAAACAGATATTGCTGTGTTTGTGACAAGATTCTTCACTATCCAGCAGTTGACAGAGGATCATCATCTACCTATAGGTGTTCTATAACCATTACCAATTTTGTAATGGAAGTGGGGAGACGGGGGCATGGATTTTTAGGTTGGTTCACTGAAGATGATTTGGATGAATTACTCTATTTGGGTCATTGTGTATTGGCTGAAAATTTTAAAAAAATTCCAACTTATATAGAAAACATTAAAGTAGAATAGTTCTGAGAACATTACATTTGGGGATTGACCATCTTTATGGAGTTCCACAAACTATTTTTTTGATCATGGTTCAATCATTACTTCAGGCTTCTTGTAGGTCATGCAAAAACAACTAGGAAAACATGTTTTATTTAGAACAAATTTCCTTCCACAGACAGATGGGAAGTCAGAATGAACAATACATGTGATTTAGGATATATTACAGTCATGGGTGCTTGACTTCAGTGGATCTTCTGAAAACCTCTTAGATTTAGTGGAGATTTCCAAAAACATCTATTTTCAAGGAACTATTCATATGGAAGCATAAGACGCACATTATGGTTGTCCATAAAGACCATTAATTATATGGATGGAAGCTTCTGAGTTGGAGTTATTGAGGCTAAGTCTCTCACAAGAGAAGAAAAAGTTAGTTTTTCTGATTTAGAAACTTATGGATACAACTCAGTGTAGGAACAATTCATTTTCTATCATATGGATATGAACACTAGAGATTATAGTGTGTTATTGTGTATTTCCTCAATGTGCCTCCTTGGTTGGGTCAGTACAAGATATAGAGGAATGGAATTTTGGCAACCATTTTTTTGGACCATTTGAGATAGTCCAAAGAAGTAGGTAGGTGGTGTACCAATTGTCTCTTCTACATAGACAAAGAACTATTAATGATGTTTCTCATGTATCATAAAATTTTATGTATCACCAAAAACTTTCTCATTTGATCGATATGGATGAGGATGACCATGTGATAGATTCATCTTTTGAGAATCATATAATATATGGGATGGATCACAAGGAGAATGTGTTGTACAGAAAGACTGTGAGGATGCTTCATGTTTTTTGGTATCAGGGAAATGGTCAAGAAGAAAAAATGACAGAGGGATGATGATGTGAGGGATCAATGGCATCATTTTTTTTGATTTGAATCAATGAATGACTATGAGGAGCAGCATAAGGACCAACTGTTATAAGGTAGTGAGATGATAAGATCCCACCCATTTCGTGAGTTATCTCAAAAGTGATTCTTAGAACTTCATATATTTACATAAGTATAATTTATGTTAGTTATGGATTTGGATGTATTTTTGAAAATACAATGAAACTGTTTTGAGAAAAAAGGTTGTTCATGGTTAGGGAATTGATTGTGAGAACTATGTGGTGTCCTAGAAGAAACCATACGCTCTCTGGTCATATGATGATGCAGCTTCAGTTTGGTTAAAGAATATTATGAGGGGCCATGTGAGGTATCCATGTGATGTTACCCTTGAATCAGTGGATAACACAATGTTAATATTATGTTTTTTGAACCATGTGACTAAACCGTGCATGGGATAATATTGATATACTAAAATTTTGGATCTCACTAATTTTCATCTTTTAATGATTTTTCCACCTATTATGCTTCCATAACAAAGAAATTTTCATACCTAATGGTAATGGAAGGTTCTACCATTGACCTTATGGGATTCCAATGCCTTATAAACCCCACTTTTCAAAATCTAAATCCCATATTGAAGATAAACTATTCTCTCGGTAAGATAATTTTATCTACATGATTCTCCCATTCTTTCATCTATCATTCCTTAATCTTTTCATGGACGATATCCTTTATTTCCTAGTATATAAACCTATATGGTGAAATACATGTATAGTATTGTGGATATATATATAATTCTGATATTTTGATGTCATTGATGATGGTTTTGGTTTTGGGATTTAAATTCGAAGCTTTTATCAACATCATTATGCTGGTCAAATTATGAGAATTTATATTAAAAAAACGTCCATTAAAAAATCACCGTAGGTGGTCAAAATCCAATTCCCATAATCAAGGATTTGATATGTATATGAAAATTTATAGAATCTTTTGGGTTCCTATAGCAACCAATTTTCATGAATTGGGTTATTTAAATGGAACAATTGATTTATTGATGCATTGTTGGAATAAGAGATTGATTAGGAAATTACTCATGACATTATGGGGGTGTAATATTAGACACCTAAATTTGTAAAATTTATTATATGAGGTATAATTCTTAATTTAGATAATTAATTGGGGGATTAGTTATGAGATATTGAAATCACTATGTTGAGATAATTAATATTGTATTAGTTATGTGCATTTGATAACATGATCCTGATAATTAATTGTGGGATAAATTATAAAATGTTGATATTATAATGAGGTAATTAATTCTAGAAAATTAATTATTGATCTTGAATTTTGATATTCATTAATTAATTGATCAATTAATAAATATTTGGAAGAACTTATTTTATTGTTGGGATAGCTATTTGAAATAATCTGTTTACCTAGTTTTTTAATTAGTAATGTAACATGGAAAGATATTTAACTACTAAATTAACTATGTGATATAGAATGGGAAATGGCCATTCCAAAATGAGAAGTAAAAATGGTAACACAGTCATCACAATTATGAGTAAAGATAATGGGAATAAGGTCATTCTAAATTAGGAAGTATACAGGGTAACATGGCCATTATGGTTAGTTATAAAGATAATGGTATCATGGTAATTATGTTGATGACTATGCGTGGTTACATGGTCATATTACTTATGATTTTTATATTTGTAACATTGGAAATGTGTATTTTAAATGTGAAATTACTGAATGTAAATACTAGAACTATGATCTATAGCCCCACACAAGAATTTTTGGAATCTTACATGAGTCAAATCTGGTACCGAGATATAATATGACCATTGAATAGTTTTAGCATCGGCCAAAAGTATCATTTAAAATATTACATTACCTTGAGAAAAAATCAGTCTACTGAAGGAGATGAATATTGTATTGAGGTATGGGTATGCTTCGTTTCCTTAGAGTCAATATAGATAGATAAGAATAAATGATAATGTAATAACAATTCATTTATTCATTGGATGTAACACCCGAGACTTTTACGTTATATAAATCATCAAAGGAATCTTTTTCTACACAACACTTGCTTGGATTGCTTTACACGCAATCGCGACCTTCCTCGATAGCTTGCGTCGTACGCAATACCGAGTTTCACTAAACAACAATATGCTATTAAAACTAGCCGTTATGAATAGTAATAACCACTTTTTGAAATTTTATATATTTTATTTTTCAAAATGAACTTCATTTTTGGACTCAGAATATCGAAATTAGCCTAGGGTGAAATTTTGGTATTTTTCTGAAAACTTTCAATTTTTGATGAATAGTGAAACCACTAAGTGGTAGGTTAAAAACTGAATTTTGCATAAAACATAATTTTACCGCTTCTGTGAATGGAATTTCAAAAATCCGAGAGACGCGGTTAATATCAAGGACTAAAATGTGGTTCAATGAGATGAAAATAATTTTTTGGTGAATAGTAACTTTTTACTATTTTTACCGCGGTTAATAGTAAATAGGGTAACTAAGGGTAAATATGATATTAATATTACCCTAACACATGTCCTAATTCTATTGGACAAGTGTAATTCGACCAAAAACAAACTTAGGAATAAAATATGACCATTTAGGCCCACTTGGATTAGATTAGGACATTTATTATTAATTTATTTAAAGAAGGGTTAAAATAGTTAAAATCAAAGTTTAATAAGTAAATCATTTTTAATATTGGGTTATACATACGATAAATTCGATTGTAAATATTTATTAGAAATCTAAAAAGATTTCCTACATGATGGTATTTTATTTGTAATTTTTAGACATCAAATAATTTAATTTATTTATGACACAAAGATGATGCAGTAATTATCTTATTAATGAAATATTGACAAAATTGATAATATAAATACCAAAATAAATGTAATTTGAGACTTTTTATGAATTCCACTAATTTTCTAGGTTACTATGATATATTAGTATTGATTTAATCAACTTGGTTTGAACATATAATTCTGTTATGACTTTGACAAAAATCATATATCAAATAGTGTCAAAATTGACACAAAATAGTTTTTAAATCAAATATTATATTATTAATTGTTATTTTATTCCTAAAAATCTAAGGTTCGGCCAAATGACTTATATAAGGATATATATATTAATAATAAACAATTTGGGGTTCTTTTGGCATGTTATAGTAAGTGTATTAACCATATAGTGAAAGAAAACAAAAAGACACGGTAAAAGTTAAATTAATTAACTTAGAGTTAAATCTAATTGATAAGGTTAAAATAATACCCTAAACTTGTTTAAATCCTATTGGTTGATAGGATTTCGACCCATCCCCACTTTATCTTCTAAATAAGACCCTTTGGAACCATTATAAACCGATTTTGACTTTAATATAAAATAATATTTTGAGATATTCCTAAGGTGCCCCTCTCCTCCCTTATAAAAGGGCACCTCCTCCCCCTCCTCCTCACACCAATTTGAGCACTCAAGCTCGGCCAAACCCTGCCATTTTCCCTTCTCCACTTCCCTAGAATAATCCTAGAGGTCCTGGTATTCTCCAAAGACCAATCTTAGTTCCTTAAGTGGAGGATTCAAAAAGGCGTTCCAAAGAAGAGGTAATATCCATTACCGATCTTTTCAATTTCTTTCTTCTTCAACTTCTTCTTCTTTAGTTGTTTCATGATAAAGTAATAACATCAGTATTAATTACATACTGATATGTTATTATAAATATGAAACAACCCTAATTCACCTTCTATCCATCCTACGGAAAAATGAAATCACCGCGCGTGCGTACGTACGGAATACCGTCTCCACGCCGTGGTGTAATCTATTTTCCACCATCACCTTACAAGGATGGGTATAATGGTGTAATCAGTAACTATATATGATTATTATTAAGTAATATTGATACTGAAATAATATATATATATACTCCAATACAATTCCACGATCATAGGAACGATATCATCACTCGTGCGTACGTACGGAATACCGTCTCCACGATGTGATGCGACTCGTTCTACATGATCTTCATTTCATAATGATTATATAAATGAATTGAATGAATGAATATGGTATATACTACACTAATACCATTCTGGAAATGAATTATCTATAACCTAAAGATAAGAATAAGAATTTATTCGACAAAACACGCATAAGAACAAAAAGTTATAAAGACCCGAGTAACAAGTAACAATGAAATATTACTAACAAGAAGCTAATAATATGACCATATATGATCTCATATCAATATGTATGATTCTGGAATAAGTCAATAACATTATTTAAACCATTATACAGGAGCTTCGGACACGAACAAAGCAAATCGGACCTAAGGTAAGGGAAATATCACAATCTCATTTTTATCCGAGATTGTTTATTCGTAAGTATTTACTGGGGTGTATTTTATCATCCACATCCATGTTCCCTCAATATGTAATATTGTTTCCATCCACTTGAAATAGTTTAAATCCAATTTTACCCTTAGGTGAGTTTTTAGTAATGAATATGAAAGGAATCTTTTGTCGTTTTTCCGTACGAGGTACTTTTTGACTTTTCCGACAAAAGTACGAAGAATGTTTTTTTTAACTTATACGGCATGAATGGATTTTTAAAACATTACTTCAAAGAAGCTTCCTTTACAAGTTTTCAAGTTTATTTTTAATCAACTTCTTTTATTTTAAAGTTGTATGACATGTTATGAAAGGAAAAATGTTTTTGAAGAAGAAATGATATTTTCCTCAAGAATTCAATTCAAGTGTTTTATCAAAATTATTTTCCATCTAAGATAATAAAGGGTTCTATTTCTATCCATATTTTTTACATTGGTTTGACTATGTTGTGATGGAATTATGTTTATGAATTCCTTTATCATATATGAATTGATTTATGATGTCACGATGTTTCAAGAATCCCATTTTTGTTATATGTGTTATGCGATGATGTATGTTTTATGATTATGTGGCACACATAAGAAAGGATTCATTATAAGATGGGTGGGACCTATATCTCCCTCCAATGCATTGGGTAATGATTTTATATCTCATGAGATAGACATGGCTAGAACGGAAGGTTATTTCGGTTCAGTGATACAGGACTGAAACGAGGAGTGAACTCGGTTCAGAAAGGGACTTTGTCCACTAAGATAGTCTTGGCAATGAGTCATGACTAACAAGAAATGATTTTCCATGATTATGTGTGCATGCCACAAAGATTCAAGTTTTATGTTATGATTATGGGGATCTCATTTTCACTTCTATGATTTATTCCATGTTAAGATATTATGATCTCTTTTGGAGGTTTTAATTTTCAAAAAGATATGATATGATTTTTATTTCCTTTATTTTCCCTTGCTGAGCATTTGAGCTCACCCTTTTATGTTTTCTTTTCCCCAGGCCAGGAAGATGGATATTAAGTAGAATATGCTAAAAGGGACCCTAGATATGATGAAATAAATGGGAGACACTGTAGAAGATTTATGAACCAGTTGTTTATGTTTCCCAGTTTCTAAAGACACTATACCTATACGGTCCTTTGTGGTTTTGTCATATGTTGTAATAAGTGTGATTCAATTTTGAAGTATTAACAATGTATGTAAAGTGTGGGTCGTTACAGTTGGTATCAGAGGAAAGGTATAGTCAACCTTTGGAAACTAGGATGTGAAAGCCTTAGTAAGAACCCTAAGGATAAGTCTAAGCATAGAACACAATCTTAGTGTTTTAGAAATGGCCTTGAATAACCTAGGATAAGACCTTAAGAATGAAAATTTTATTCTTGAATTATGTGGTTTCCTATTATAATTAGTGCTGCTCACACTATTCTTCTTGGTTTTAGTCAATGGCTGGAACCCGAAGGAACCGTGTTAATGCGGAATGCGATGGGCAATGCAATGATTGTCCCCCTGAGCAACCAAACGATATGGGAGCTGGAATGCAAAATCTTGTAGCCAAGCTCACACAACTTTCTCAAGCTATGAATCATGCAGGATTTCCAAACGAACAAAGGAGGGAGCAACATTCTGTTGAATCCTTCATGAGGCAGCGTCCACCATCTTTCAGCGGGTCTACTGATCCATTAGTTGCTGAACAATGGATTAGTACTACTGAAAAGATATTTTCAGTTCTTCAATGTTCTGAGCATGATAAAGTCATCCTAGCAGTGTATCGTTTGGAAGGAGATGCTGATCAATGGTGGAATCTTGTTGAGAATACAAGGCAAAGGGATGAAATTGAGTCTATGGAATGGGACGAGTTCAAGAACTTATTTTTCAATAAGTACTTCCCTCGTATTCGCCGAACAAAGATGGAGAAAGAGTTCCTTGAACTGAAGCAAAGGGATGATGAATCTGTTGGTACCTATGAAGCAAATTTTACCAGACTTGCAAGGTACGCTTCTGGTATTATTATCCAACCTGAGAGTAAGATCGATCGATTCTTTAGTGGCTTAAAACCAAGTCTTCGAAGGGCGTTACCCATAAGGGACTTCAATAGCTACGAGGAAATCGTTCGATGTGCTCTCAAAGTCGAGATGGAGATTGGAGTAACCCATCAGTCACATGGGTTTGATAAGAAGAGGAAGATGGAATTCAAAGAAAAATCTAAAGAGCACACGGAAAAGAAGATGAACTTTCCCTTATTCTCAAAGTGTGGAAAGAAACATGGAGGGAGTTGTCTTAAAGGGACAAGTAAATGTTTTAAATGTGGAAAGGAAGGTCATCGGGCATTTGAATGCCGTGATAATGGGAAGAAGATGTCTAATGATGCAAACAAAGGAAGGGATACACAGAATGAACCTGCTACACTTCAATGTTTCAAGTGCAAGGAGATGGGGCATTATGCCAATCAATGCCCAAATCCAAGGGTTGATGATGATGGTCGACGTCAACAAACTCTTAAGGCTAAAGAAAAAGGAAAGTCACATGCAATTTCTATCAGCGATGTGGAGTACGATAACGATGTGGTGAAAGGTACACTTACCATCCACTCTAAAGTAGCAAATGTTTTATTTGATTCTGGATCCACCCACTCTTTTATTTCTGAAAAATTTTCTAAGGGTATCACCGTATTACCTCAACAATTAGATGTTGAGTTAGCTGTGACAACACCTAATGGCACATCAATCGCATCAGAAGTTTATAATTCTTCTCCGATCGAAGTTTGTGGGAAAGTGCTTCCTGCAAATATTGTGATCCTTCCTTTAGTGGAATTTGATGTGATTCTTGGCATGGATTGGCTTTCTCTACATGGAGCTCATATCAATTGCCAAAGAAGGGAAGTCACATTTCATATTCCAGATCAACCTACGATCGTCTATCAATGCAAGGATGAACATAACCTTCCAGTGGAAATTTCTTCCATCTTATGGGTATTGATTCCACTAAATGAAGGTTGTTTATCTCAAATAGTTGGTGAGAAACTCACGATTAAGAATATGCCCATTGTACGGGAGTTTGATGATGTCTTTCCGGAGGAATTACCGGGTCTTCCACCAAATCGTGAAGTTGAGTTTTCAATAGAACTCGTACCGGGTGCTTTTCCTATTTCAAAGACACCTTATAGAATGGCCCCAATTGAGTTGCAGGAATTAAAGAAGCAACTCCAAGAGAATCTTGATAAGGGATTCATACGCCCTAGTGCGTCACCTTGGGGAGCACCTGTTCTATTTGTTAAGAAGAAAGATGGATCAATGAGACTCTGCATTGATTATCGAGAACTTAACAAGATCACTATCAAGAACAAATATCCTCTCCCACGCATTGATGACTTATTTGACCAACTACGCGGAGCTCAATACTTTTCCAAGATTGATCTTCGTTCAGGGTATCATCAATTAAGGGTCAAAAGGGAGGATATACCACAGACGGCTTTCCGTACAAGGTATGGACACTATGAATTTATAGTGATGCCATTTGGTCTTACTAATGCCCCTGCTATCTTCATGGATCTAATGAATAGAGTCTTTAGAGACTATCTTGATCAATTTGTGGTAGTCTTTATAGACGATATTCTTGTCTATTCAAAGAGCAAGGAAGAGCATGATGATCACTTGAGAATTATATTGAAGACCCTGAGAAAAGAGAAGCTTTATGCCAAATTTACCAAGTGTGAATTTTGGCTTCAAAAACTTGCATTTTTGGGTCATATAATCTCAAAAGAGGGGATATCTGTGGATCCAGCAAAAACAGAGGTTATCGAAAGATGGTCAAGACCAACAACAGTAACTGAGATCCGAAGTTTTCTTGGTTTGGCTGGATATTATCGACGTTTTGTAAAAGATTTTTCACGATTATCTAATCCACTCACCAAGTTGACTCGGAAAGGAGTTAAGTTTGTCTGGACAGAGGAATGTGAAGAGAATTTCAAGGAGTTGAAAAGAAGGTTATCCAGTGCACCTGTGCTCACACTGCCTTGTAGTGGAGAAAGGTTTGTGATCTATAGTGATGCATCCAAGAAGGGATTGGGGTGTGTTCTTATGCAAAATGATATGGTGATAGCTTATGCCTCACGACAGTTGAAAATCCATGAGCAAAATTACCCAACACATGATTTGGAGTTGGCTGTGGTAATCTTTGCATTAAAGATTTGGAGGCATTACCTTTATGGTGAAAGGTGTGATATTTATACTGATCATAAAAGTTTAAAGTATATTTTCACACAAAAGGAGCTGAATATGCGCCAAAGAAGATGGTTGGAGCTGATTAAGGATTATGACTGCTCAATCCATTACCACCCTGGGAAAGAAAACAAGGTGGCAGATGCATTAAGTCGACAAGACCATGCTAGTTTATCCATGATGAGGATCACAAAAGATCCAATATTTATGGATTTACAAAGGATGGATCTTGGAATTATAATGGAAGGGGAAAAATCTTATCTTTCTCAAATGAATGTTCAACCATCTATACATGTGAAGATTAAAGAGGCACAAAAAGAAGATGTCGAGTTACAAAAGAAGGTGAGAAATGTTCCTGAATTCAACCTTGATTGTGATGGGATAATAAGGTTCAGGAATCGGGTTTGTGTTCCTCCCATCCCCGAATTAAAGAAAGAGCTGCTGGATGAGGATCATAGTTCTTCATTCTCTATTCATCCTGGAAGCACGAAGATGTATAGGGACCTGAAAGAGTACTTCTAGTGGGATGGAATGAAAAGAGATGTTGCTGAATATGTCTCTCGATGCTTGGTTTGTCAACAAGTTAAAGCTGAGAGACAGAAGTCTAAGGGGTTGTTACAACCATTACCCATACCCGAATGGAAATGGGAAAACATCACTATGGACTTTGTCACAGGACTTCCTAAAACATCCAAAGGCAATAATGCTATCTGGGTCATAGTTGATCGTCTTACAAAGTCTGCACACTTCATTGCTATTAGAGAGGATTTCTCTCTAGATCAGCTTGCCAGGATATATGTAAAGGAAGTGGTAAGATTGCATGGAGTACCACTTTCTATTATATCTGATCGGGATCCGAGATTTAACTCGAAGTTCTGGCGAAGTCTTCAGCATACTCTGGATACAGAGTTGAGTTTCAGCATTGCTTATCATCCCCAGACAGACGGTCAGTCTGAGAGAACAATTCAAACCCTAGAAGATATGTTGAGAGCTTTCTCTATGGATTTCAAAGGAGGTTGGGATCAACACCTACCTTTGGTGGAATTTTCTTATAATAATAGCTTTCACTCCAGTATTCAGATGGCTCTTTATGAAGCTCTCTATGGAAAGAAATGCAGGACTCCAACTTGCTGGGATGAAGTTGGGGAAAGAAAGCTATTAGGACCTGATCTCGTTGATGAAATGGCAGAAAAGGTCAGATCTATTCAACAACACATAAGAGCAGCTCAGAGTCGACAGAAAAGTTATGCCGACAACCGAAGAAAAGACCTAGAGTTTGAAGTGGGTGATAAAGTGTTCTTACGAATATCTCCCTGGAAGAGGGTTATGAGATTTGGAAAGAAGGGGAAGTTGAGCCCTAGATATATCAGTCCTTTTGAAATACTGGATCGTTTTGGGAAGGTAGCTTACCGATTGGCGCTTCCACCGAATCTCTCTCAAGTTCACGATGTGTTCCATGTATCTCTCCTGAGAAAGTACATACCAGATCCTTCACATGTACTCAGCTCAGAAGTTGTACCGCTGGAGCAAGATCTTTCTTATGAAGAACAACCGATAGAGATTCTGGATCGTAGCGAAAAAGTCCTACGAAACAAGACCACTCGCTTGGTGAAAGTTTTATGGAGAAACCACCAACTTGAAGAAGCTACATGGGAGCTTGAGGATATGATGAGGGAGAAGTATCCTCATTTGTTTGTTGCAAAGTGACGAATTTCGAGGGCGAAATTCTTTTTAAGGGGGGTAGAATGTAACACCCGAGACTTTTACGTTATATAAATCATCAAAGGAATCTTTTTCTACACAACACTTGCTTGGATTGCTTTACACGCAATCGCGACCTTCCTCGATAGCTTGCGTCGTACGCAATACCGAGTTTCACTAAACAACAATATGCTATTAAAACTAGCCGTTATGAATAGTAATAACCACTCTTTTAAATTTTATAAATTTTATTTTTAAAAATGAACTTCATTTTTGGACTCAGAATATCGAAATTAGCCTAGGGTGAAATTTTGGTATTTTTCTGAAAACTTTCAATTTTTGATGAATAGTGAATCCACTAAGTGGTAGGTTAAAAACTGAATTTTGCATAAAACTTAATTTTACCGCTTCTGTGAATGGAATTTCAAAAATCCGAGAGACACGGTTAATATCAAGGACTAAAATGTGGTTCAATGAGATGAAAATAATTTTTTGGTGAATAGTAACTTTTTACTATTTTTACTGCGGTTAATAGTAAATAGGGTAACTAAGGGTAAATATGATATTAATATTATCCTAACACATGTCCTAATTCTATTGGACAAGTGTAATTCGACCAAAAACAAACTTAGGAATAAAATATGACCATTTAGGCCCACTTGGATTAGATTAGGACATTTATTATTAATTTATTTAAAGAAGGGTTAAAATAGTTAAAATCAAAGTTTAATAAGTAAATCATTTTTAATATAGGGTTATACATAAGATAAATTCGATTTTAAATATTCATTAGAAAGCTAAAAAGATTTCCTACATGATGGTATTTTATTTGTAATTTTTAGACATCAAATAATGTAATTTATTTATGACACAAAGATGATGCAGTAATTATCTTATTAATGAAATATTGACAAAATTCATAATATAAATACCAAAATAAATGTAATTTGAGACTTTTTATGAATTCCACTAATTTTCTAGGTTACTATGATATATTAGTATTGATTTAATCAACTTGGTTCGAACATATAATTCTGTTATGACTTTGACAAAAATCATATATCAAATAGTGTCAAAATTGACACAAAATAGTTTTTAAATCAAATATTATATTATTAATTGTTATTTTATTCCTAAAAATCTAAGGTTCGGCCAAATGACATAGATAAGGATATATATATTAATAATAAACAATTTGTGGTTCTTTTGGCATGTTATAGTAAGTGTATTAACCATATAGTGAAAGAAAACAAAAAGACACGGTAAAAGTTAAATTAATTAACTTAGAGTTAAATCTAATTGATAAGGTTAAAATAATACCCTAAAATTGTTTAAATCCTATTGGTTGATAGGATTTCGACCCATCCCCACTTTATCTTCGAAATAAGACCCTTTGGAACCATTATAAACCGATTTTGACTTTAATATAAAATAATATTTTGAGATATTCCTAAGGTGCCCCTCTCCTCCCTTATAAAAGGGCACCTCCTCCCCCTGCTCCTCACACCAATTTGAGCACTCAAGCTCGGCCAACCCCTGCCATTTTCCCTTCTCCACTTCCCTAGAATAATCCTACAGGTCCTGGTCTTCTCCAAAGACCAATCTTAGTTCCTTAAGTGGAGGATTCAAAAAGGCGTTCCAAAGAAGAGGTAATATCCATTACCAATCTTTTCAATTTCTTTCTTCTTCAACTTCTTCTTCTTTAGTTGTTTCATGATAAAGTAATAACATCAGTATTACTTACATACTGATATGTTATTATAAATATGAAACAACCCTAATTCACCTTCTATCCATCCTACGGAAAAATGAAATCACCGCGCGTGCGTACGTACGGAATACCGTCTCCACGCCGTGGTGTAATCTATTTTCCACCATCACCTTACAAGGATGGGTATAATGGTGTAATCAGTAACTATATATGATTATTATTAAGTAATATTGATACTGAAATAATATATATATATACTCCAATACAATTCCACGATCATAGGAACGATATCATCACTCGTGCGTACGTACGGAATACCGTCTCCACGATGTGATGCGACTCGTTCTACATGATCTTCATTTCATAATGATTATATAAATGAATTGAATGAATGAATATGGTATATACTACACTAATACCATTCTGGAAATGAATTATCTATAACCTAAAGATAAGAATAAGAATTTATTCGACAAAACACGCATAAGAACAAAAAGTTATAAAGACCCGAGTAACAAGTAACAATGAAATATTACTAACAAGAAGCTAATAATATGACCATATATGATCTCATATCAATATGTATGATTCTGGAATAAGTCAATAACATTATTTAAACCATTATACAGGAGCTTCGGACACGAACAAAGCAAATCGGACCTAAGGTAAGGGAAATATCACAATCTCATTTTTATCCGAGATTGTTTATTCGTAAGTATTTACTGGGGTGTATTTTATCATCCACATCCATGTTCCCTCAATATGTAATATTGTTTCCATCCACTTGAAATAGTTTAAATCCAATTTTACCCTTAGGTGAGTTTTTAGTAAAGAATATGAAAGGAATCTTTTGTCATTTTTCCGTACGAGGTACTTTTTGACTTTTCCGACAAAAGTACGAAGAATGTTTTTTTTAACTTATACGGCATGAATGGATTTTTAAAACATTACTTCAAAGAAGCTTCCTTTACAAGTTTTCAAGTTTATTTTTAATCAACTTCTTTTATTTTAAAGTTGTATGACATGTTATGAAAGGAAAAATGTTTTTGAAGAAGAAATGATATTTTCCTCAAGAATTCAATTCAAGTGTTTTATCAAAATTATTTTCCATCTAAGATAATAAAGGGTTCTATTTCTATCCATATTTTTTACATTGGTTTGACTATGTTGTGATGGAATTATGTTTATGAATTCCTTTATCATATATGAATTGATTTATGATGTCATGATGTTTCAAGAATCCCATTTTTGTTATATGTGTTATGCGATGATGTATGTTTTATGATTATGTGGCACACATAAGAAAGGATTCATTATAAGATGGGTGGGACCTATATCTCCCTCCAATGCATTGGGTAATGATTTTACATCTCATGAGATAGACATGGCTGGAACGGAAGGTTATTTCGGTTCAGTGATACAGGACTGAAACGAGGAGTGAACTCGGTTCAGAAAGGGACTTTGTCCACTAAGATAGTCTTGGCAAAGAGTCATGACTAACAAGAAATGATTTTCCATGATTATGTGTGCATGCCACAAAGATTCAAGTTTTATGTTATGATTATGGGGATCTCATTTTCACTTCTATGATTTATTCCATGTTAAGATATTATGATCTCTTTTGCAGGTTTTAATTTTCAAAAAGATATGATATGATTTTTATTTCCTTTATTTGCCCTTGCTGAGCATTTGAGCTCACCCTTTTATGTTTTCTTTTCCCCAGGCCAGGAAGATGGATATTAAGTAGAATATGCTAAAAGGGACCCTAGATATGATGAAATAAATGGGAGACACTGTAGAAGATTTATGAACCAGTTGTTTATGTTTCCCAGTTTCTAAAGACACTATACCTATACGGTCCTTTGTGGTTTTGTCATATGTTGTAATAAGTGTGATTCAATTTTGAAGTATTAACAATGTATGTAAAGTGTGGGTCGTTACATTGGAGGTATTTTTTATAGAACATAATATACTAATATTTTAATGGACTTCTTTTAGACACCAATTTTGGTGGCCTACTGAGTTGTACTAACACCCTATGGGTCTTCCAAAACAGTACCTGAATACATTATATTCTTACAGGACATGATAAGGGAAAAGGCCATGGGATATGTTGTTGATTGTGGATGGAGCATGGATGGGGTTTGGAAACCACATGGGGAGTCGTAGTTCATTTATTTTTAGTTTCATTGTAGGCCCACGACACTTATATTGGCATAACATATTTGCCCACTTAGTTTATTTTCATATTTTTTATTTGGTTTCATTGTTCTTGATATATATGACTATGTGTTTCATTATTTTTTTTCTGGTGTTTTACTATGATAAATGAGTGTTTTGTCTCCTAATTAATGACTTACCATACCCTCGATACTATTTGGAAGCGTCTATATTACAGGGAGGTGCACATGATGTCATGAGGTGAACTGGCTCAGGGAATAATTATGTGGAACTCAGGTTAGGCCGTTACAATCTTCATTCATTAGATATAACCCTTTCCAGTTCCATACTCTAAATGATCCAGATTTATGAATCCTCCATCAGCTAATGATTGTAAACTACTATTTCCAATGTCACAATGATATCTATGGAAATATTTCATTTTCCTATATATTGTTTCTCTATCATATATGATAAATAATTGAACCCCTGTTATTTATAATGTTATGTTATTTACATCAGGTGAAATCAATATGGATCCTCATGTGATATTCCAGTAACCACCCACAAATATATTTTTGATTATATTATTATCTAATTGTACATTTTTAATTTGGATATTTTCATAACCTAGGATGTGTGTGAAAGAAATTAAATTTAAAAGCCATGTTTTATCTATTAGAAGGATCAAATCCCTATTTCTAACATTATAACTTATATCTCTATCTATATAGTGAACCATTCTGTGTATTCTAGACACATAATTTCTCATGTATGAAATATTAGATGTTGAATGAATGGGGTCACTAATAGTAATCAATAATACTATTAAACGTGGAAAAAATAAAAACGTTCCACCTTATTTTATATTTTTAATTTTTATGATGATTCAGAGGAATAAATTACAAAATATACACCACATTATGTTGTACTTCTAATGGTTTATAATCTATCCATACATCATTCATATAAATAAATATTGACCATCCAACTATTATTAACTCTTATATCTTTTACTTCTCCATTACTCCATCGAAATATAAATTTATATTGTACCCCACATACCATAATAAATTATTCTCTAGTATAACCTGAAATAACTTTATTAAATATCTCATTATTAATGATTAGTTAAATGGTCTCATCAAATACTATTTCAGTCATTCAATTAGAAATACTTAATGTGGTAAACATAATAACCCATAATTTTATAATCAATGATAGAAGACTCAACACCCAAACACCATTAGTGAAATTTCCTCCAACAACATTAAATTTATAATTGATGATATTGAATTGATTTATATATTTATATTTTCAAATTACTTCTTATAAATAAATTTTGAATTGTTAGTGCAATGTAAATTGGTTGATCATAATTGAAGGCATTCTAATAGTGATCTCAATTATGAAAATCATTTTTTTCTGTACTGACATAATTTCTATTGAAGTAGATGTTATTGGATGACATTATATTCATTACACTCATTAAATCATAACAATACAACTTTACACCAACTCGGTCCATTATTACATCTTATTCTTGGATAATGTATGGTCATGAATCCCTTGTTATAGATATTCCCATTAGTGCATCATTTAAAATATCCTTGAAAATCAATGTAAATATTAATAAACAACATGAAGTCTTCAAATTCCATCATTCAGGGATAAAAAATTCATATTTTATTCCAATATGATGAATCACGTGTAACCCACACATTTTGATAGTGGATACATAAAATACCCATCAAAACAAGGAACCATATACAAATAAAACATGTACTATTACATGTGTCTCATTATGAACCACTCATCCTCAAGATCTCAAGGGTGGAATAAATATATAAATTGTTCTAGAGTAAAATGATAACAATATAATATAAAACCATAATATCGAGTCAATGAAAAAATCAACAAATATATAGACCCTATATTTTCATATATTGATATTGCATCATTTTAGATTATTATTCATGAAATTTCAAAAACATATACCTTAATATAATATAGGTATAGTTTTATTTTAATCATAGAAACATAGAAATTGTTTCAAAAAATATCTATTTCATATCCAAATATTTTCATCTTAGCTATCACATTTATGAAAGACCATACTTTATAAATCCCTCCATATCATGTGGAAATAAAACCTATGAAACTTGTAAGCTCAAATTCTTTGTAAGTTAAAACAAGGGAGATGTTAATCATAACATGGATATAATGGAATAAAAACATGAAAATAACATTTAAAATTGTTACCATGCATATCATAGGACACATTCGTGAGTGATGGAATAAAACATGATAGTTCTTAAGACATGAATTATAAGTGAATATAAACCTTGATAGAGTATAATTTTCAAGAATCATATTATTTAAAAATAAATATAAGAATATAATTTTTTTTATTAGTCGAGGGTGTTTTATTAGACAATCATTTTGGAATGGCCTCACTTCCAAAACCATTATAGTATTCTATGAATACAGTCAAGACTATAATGGTGGATAAAGTCTCTTACTAATATGGTTTCACTCCCCATTCTGATCCTTTTTTATCTTCTAATATATTATTATTTAACCAATTAATAAAAGTAATATATAGATCCCACCTATCCCATAATATAATAAATATAATTGAATAATGATCCCAATTTGGATACCCTATCTAACTAGTACCAAAAATCAATTTACACATTATTTATGGTCATTCTTGATCCCCACAATCCTTCTTCCAGTAGTGGTGGAACAAAAAAACGATGGAATTATTAATCCCACACTGAAGTATAAATATATATATATATATATACATGTTTGAAAAAATAGTGTATGAAAACATGAAATCATATATTTGTCATATGATAAAGAGAAATATGTAAGTGAAATAACATTAATGGTATCAAAACAATATTTTAGAAAAGAATAAAATAATAATTAATAAGAAATATAAATATTTATAATAATAGTAATTTTTTGATATAGAGTGACACCCCCACCATCTCACCATCCAGTTACCGAAACCCAAATAACCTAAAACATCTCTACCTCACTTTGGTGCCTTGACTTTCCCTACATCCAAATAAATAACACGGTATATGAACCACTGAAGGGGTTTGTAGGGTGTAATGTAACATGTTTAGTAGGTTCATCCGTAAGAGTTTCATAATATGTATTTTTACAATAATCTATGATGATCATATTTAAAAACAACAATTCATGATAAAAAAATTAACTGTTTCATGCCTAAATCACAATAAAATAAATTAGCATCCTTTTTTATCATTTCAATATAATTAAGGTAATTATTATTTGAATAAATATTGAGACATATATTAAAATAGATATATCATGTTGATACAAATCATGAATCAAATATTATATCATATAAATGGAATCACACCAAAAATATTATAAGACCAAATAGTCTAAATAGGGTAAAAACAACATGTAATATCACACCAAGGGTCAAACTATGTGAGGATATTTAGGTAACATGTACCTAAAATATACGATCATTCACTCATTAATCATACATAAATATTAATCATGTGTCAAGGGAACTTGAACACCCCCAAAAAGTGAAACCACCAACAGATCATACTTTTACCCTTGTAGCTTTTAGGGAATCCAATAGGATATATATATATATATATTTACACACATAATGTCTTCTCTAGCACATGTCATGTGATATTCAGATCAAGAAAATGATGGTGATAAATTTAGAGGATCAAGGGGATACTAGGTAACTTTTACCATGTATGGTGGTATCAAATTCGAGATTAGAAGTTGGGATCTCTCATCAGTTTACTTTTCTAGTTTTTTCTTGTAGTGGCTTATTTCTAGTTGGGAGTGTATTTTTTCCATTTAATTTTTGATTTGAACTATATAAATATTAAACACATTTAAGAATATACATGATTTTTTCACATTATAGATGTTTCAACTTATTATTATTATTATTATTATTCATCTTCACTTTTTCATTGATATGGTTGGTTGTGACTGTATAAATACATAGGAAAAGGCCTACCATTTCGGTTAATTATTTTCACCACCCCTGGGCTATAATGGTAGGCTTGGGGAAGTTGCATCTCAAGCTGAATATTCTGTTATGGTTGTGAAAGGTTATACATATTTTTTTATAATAATTGTTAATATTTTAGCCGGATGTCTAACCAAATTTTTTTGATATGATATCTTATTTTGAAGTGGGCACATAATATTTTATTTTCTATGTTGTTGGATAATTTTAAAATCATTGGATTTATTTGATTATATTTTATATTTTAAATATTTATCTTTATGGAATGAAATATTTGTGATTTTGTGGGATTAAATGTTTTATAAAAATATTACCTAGAATATAATTAATTATTCATATAAGGTAAATTAATATCTATATTTTTTCAAATGTATTTTCATTTATTAAATTTTTTTTAACTTGAATATTTTTTTTGATATCTGGTTTTATTGGATACATATTAATTTTGGGGGTTTACATGTAATGACTATACCAGATATATAAAATGATTTTCTCTAGTTAATTAATCTCATGAATTGATTCATATTCATTGATAAATTTAAAATATATTGTTTGATTATATCATGAGTTATTTGAGACAATATACTAATAGTTTCATTGAAAATATTAATTTAATAACCTACATCAATGATTTTAAGAAATAAAATCCACATCAAGGCTCTTAGAATATTTGAATATGAGCATATTTGAAAATTTGATTGATGTGGGATCGACAATTGTTCTATTGTTGAAGATCATGTGATGGATTCCAATATAGTTGTCAATTGTTTGAAGAGATAGTGATGTAGAAAATATTATAGGTATATTTTCATTAAGATAAATAATAATTGATTTTATTATATTTAAATTTAAATGATTTGTTTTATTTTTTTATGTATTTTCTCAATTACTATAGTTGAAATTTTAGAAATTACTGTTAATTAGGTGGCCATTTCTAGATATTTTTGAGGATACCAATATAATAGAAGGGAATTGTTTTATGAATGATGTTCTACAATTTATGTGACGGGAATTTTTATATTATTATACAAAATTTGGTTTTTGTATCTTTTTTTTCTAAGGTAGATATGGTGTTTATGGTTCAATAATGACACACACACTCTAGAGGAGAGACTATGATATGGAAAAGTAGAGTTCATGAATTTATTCAATGTCTAGATATGGGTGTTCCATACTCTATTAGAAGATACTAGATGATTAATAGTGAAGTCTAAAAGACTGTTTCATAATTTTTTCTCTCTATTTATGTACACATTGAGTTGTATGATCATTATTATTAATATTAACATTCTATGATCCATGTAGATTTAATATTTTCCGAGATAATGTAACTTATTTAATCAGTGTAATTTCAACAAAATAATTTAAATATTTACTAGTTTTTAATAATTTTTTAACAAATAATTTTCATATTTATATATTGAATGCAATTCCAAGAACATAAAAATATTCCCTATCATGAATTATATTTTTATAAATAATATACAATATATCTACTTAAAAATAAATTGTAAAATATAGCAATTAAATATTCCAATGTCTTTTATTTCATTATAAATAATATTCAATATTATATAATGGTGATGGATAAATTACATTCGATAATTAGATTTCAAAAAACTATTTTTTGTTATGGAAAAGAATAAAATATTTTTTAATTAATGAATTCAATTTCAAATTTGTTTTATTTATCCAAATATAATAAAACTGAGTTAAACGAATAAATAATTGAAAAATCCCAGTGATGTATTTATTATTATTATTATTTAGATATATCATATTAATGGAATGTAAATAAAATATGAAGAATCAACATTATATACATCAACTGTAGTCTCAAATTCCATAAACATGAACAATCACACAAGTTTCCTTACTATGAATTCATTAATTCATAGATTCTTTTTACCTAATTTTTTTTGTTATTTTAAAATTTTCCCTATTTTCTCAATTTCAGTAAACATATTTATGCCACCAGTTAATTTTTAACACATAATATATTCCCTAAAACTTGAATATTCCATTATTGATTGGTATTTTTTTATAAAATAATTATATTAAATCAGTTAACATACCTCCTTCATTATTGGATTGGACCAACATTCTCTAAATATGTTAGAGTAGGTATATAAATATTTTAACTATACAATAACTTATTTGGATAATATAAATTCCTTGAAATAATATGGGTCTATATATGAACGTATTTAATGTATGGGAATAATCTACACGGTGAACTACATTTTGACTTATCCTTTGGATGTAGTTTATATGTATTAGTCCATTGGGATGATATTAAAAAAACATAGTGGTATTGGGATATTGAATAGGATATTATAACATTTAGATTATGAATCATTATTTGGATATGAAAAAAAAACAAATAAAATGAAAACCATGTTTTGTATTTAATGTCTAGGAATAAAGACTTAATGATTGTATATGGTAAACTGATTATTCATCATAGTATAATATTTGAGAGCTATTGATGCGATTATT
Organism: Viscum album; assembly: GCA_963277665.1. Classification (NCBI taxonomy): domain Eukaryota; kingdom Viridiplantae; phylum Streptophyta; class Magnoliopsida; order Santalales; family Viscaceae; genus Viscum; species Viscum album. Next base: position 706,408,642 of record OY728126.1, on the reverse strand, counting down.
TGTATTGTTATATGAGATAAATCAGCATCATGTAGATATCGCTATTTTTATCAACTAGTTTTAAGAATATGCACTATATTATATTGGGTTTAACATTAAATAGTGGTTTTACATCAAATAATTTTGACTAATTTTTGGGTTGATGGTTGAGTTTCAAGTAGGGATGGATAATTAAGAAGGTATCATAGAGATGAAATTGGTTATTTTAACACATGATTTATTGATAAATATCCTGAATGTGGTTTATTTTAGGAAATGAATCTATTATTATGTTACCCTTTTTATGTGATTTATGAGTTTTTGGAATGGTGATAGAATATTTATATATATGATTCAAATTTTATCATTTATATTGGTTAAAAAATATTTGTATGAATGGATTAATTTTTAATTAATTTAATGGTTATAATAGTTGATATATTCGATTTTATTACTAGATTAGGATATTTATAGTCAATATTTTAGACAAAAATGTATATATAGGTTATGTAATGGATTTATATTGATGTAATATTATATTTAATTTCATGTTGATGATATTTTCAGACATGAGTAGATTTCAAGATTTCATTGATATTTTATGTAATATTTCAATTATAATTTTGGACATAATATTCACACCCATCCAATTAGGATTGAAAAAATTTTCAATCAAGACAAGGCCCTGGGGTGAATATTGAATGATTATTATTATTCATAATCACATGAAAAAAAATGATTATTTGAACATTTTCTTGGCTAGTTTATACATGATGCATTAATTTTTTTCATTCCAACTATTATATATTTAATCCTTACATTTTATATTCAATAAAAAATATACATACATACATATGTTGATATATTATGGAGATATCTATAGTCATAGTAGAAATATATTTTTTAAAAAATGAAATTTCATAGTCATAGTGGATATTAAGAAATTATAATTCAGTTATAGGATTGTTGTATAGAAAATGGGAGTAATTAATGTTTTGAAGACAAAAAAGAAATAAAAAATGTTATATTATTGATATCTATTTAATTTTTATAGAATTACATTTGGTCACATGGTGGATATCTTCTATTTAAGTTATTTAGTATTATTTTATGTTAACGGTACTAAGGGTTAATAGATTTTTTTATTGATTCTTAACTTAAATCTAGTATCTATCCTACTGTGTATTATAATAGATTATTTTTTTGGTGTGGGGACAAGGATCAAATACTATTTGGATTAACAAAGATGTTGAAAAAATATGCTATATGATGAATACATATATTTCTTTATTATATTAGAAAAAATTTAAAAATAACACCCTATTATTTAATAAAATATATTTTAATGAAAATTTTACATATTTGAAAACTTCTACTGCACAAAACACTTGTTTTTATGTAAAGATTATATAATTTTAATACTATTAGTTAAAATGACCACTATAAACCAGTAATTATCATTTTTAGTATCACTATGAATTACTAAATTTTTAATATTATGTAAAATTTAGTTACCTAAATAATATATATTTATAAATTAATACATAATTTATAGAATATTCCTCTTAATCAATGGAAATAATTATTTCTGAAAAAAAGAGTTTCTATTATTTCTAATAAAAAAAATAATATTTTTATTTTCATTATTTTTGAAGAATAATTTTTCTAAATATATTTTTGATTCATCATGTTAAATTTATATAATGGTGACATTCTGAAAAATTTCTATAAGAATAATTTTTCAGTTAATAGTAAATATATTTATTTTTGTTGAAAAAATCTGTTAAGTTTAACGAATTTACTATGTTCCAACATTTTGAAAAAATTTAAAAATATAACAATTTGTTAAATAAATGTTTATGATAACTATTTTGGTCATTAGAATCAAATTCAAAGTCAATTATTATATTAAATAATTTTAGACTTATGAGTCATTTCTCTTTGGAAAACATTATATATGAATCTTATGAATGATTAATTTTACATTAAAATTGTTCATCATTTATTAATGGAATACTAATATTATGTATTCCATATTTGGAATATGAAAAGTTAATATTATATAAAAATACCAAAATAATTTTTAGAATAAATTAATAGAAAAAATGTTAAAATTAATTACACTAACTACTATTAAAACTAGTTACATGGGAATAATAAAAAATGATAATGGGTTAAATGGCTGATAAAACATTAAAATACCATTTAAGTTTATTGATTTTAATTTTATCAAATCCATGGTTTTATAGTGTATAATTTTTTAGCCTTATAATGTGTTTAAAATTTGGATAACCATTTCTAATTTCACAAATTCCAAGTGTGTCCTATCCCCATTTTATAAAAAGGAACATATTTACTTGATAATATTCACAATAAAATCAATTTTATGGGAAGATAAATAAGAATATAACATCCTTACATCCATACCCCCTTCATAGATTCAATATTATTTATTACAATTCCCTCTTATGAAATATTTTTTTGTAAACCTAAAGAGGTATTATGTTGAAGATATACTATTTTTAACATACAGTTTTTTTGTTATAATTCCCCCTCCTTCACATAATTTTTAAATGTGTTTATTTAATAATATCATAATGTAAATTATATTTATATGTTTCTTTGTTTTTTTAAAATCATATAATTTTCACTTTCAAAATAGATTATAAAAATAAACTTTTAATCATGTGTAAATTAGACTACTACAATTCAACTATATTAGAATGATTTATCCATCATGGGATATCAGAGATAGATATATTGATTTTTTAATATATATTTAATATATGAAATAACTAAACTTATATAGATATAATATAACATACACCATAATTAAATTAAATCTTTAAGAATACAATAACATTGCTCATTTGTACATGAAAACTACTTACTCCATTAAGTGTTGTGATAAGTTTTGATATTTATTTTGAAATATAACGATGATCTATTATAGAATATATATTAGATATAGTAAATATAAAATATTATTTAATATATTTATTTTACTTATCTTTATTAATTTAAATCAATACAAAAAATTATATAGTGTTCGTGCATATGTATGAACTACTATCTCCATTAAAGGTGTAATTCATTTTCGATCATTATCATTAAATTATTGTTATAAATGCACACATAAATAATATATCTGATATTAATATCATGATTTATTTATTTTACATAATATAATAATGATCAAATTAAATGTATTGAATATAACATACCAAAAAATACATGAAAAATGAAGTGGTTATTACATGAAACTTGTTTTTTAAATGTTAATTAAAGGAAATAAAAAATATTAAGTAAATAAATTAGTGTATATTAGATATAAATATGGTTTAAGAATCTATTTATGGAAAACATATTTTTTTTATAAATTAGGATTAAATTTACTCAAGGAAACTTGATACATGAGGTATGAGGATTAAAGTTCACATTTATCTTTATGATGAACATTATATATTCATGTATTATTCCATTTTTGTAAGGAATATAATTCACATGAATTTACTTTATAATTAATCCATGTAATTTTATTGGGATTTCAAAATCCATATATTTCACATATAATATATGTCTTCATTATTTGCATGATGATGGGTTGGTTTACGGATGTGACGTTGGACATCAACATGATTGATTGTAGAAACTAGATCCCGACAATACTATATATAGTGGCATCTATCCTTATTTAATTTATTTGGCGAGATCTAAATCCATGTGTGTTTTAAAATCAAATCCTTTCATTGATTTATGTAATAATTCACTTTAAATTTAAGGTCCTTACTGTATCCAAGGTCCAAACTGGTGTAATGAGTAATGATATTTCTTTTATAGTTATTCTGAAAAAATTAAGTGTGACTGGAAGGATAAATAATCCTCTAATACACAAGTTAATTAGATTGATATGATCATTTATGGTTAGTTATTGGTAAATGATTTTGTGGATACTTTATGTGAACCATATCCATTGGGTTATGCCGGTTTCTTCTGCACACATTAAGGGTTCATTGAAGGATGCTTCTACAATTATATTTGAATTGGATCAACTCTTTATTTAAAAATGTGAATAATTATGATTTCCATCAAGTATTTGGTTAAGTCTAATTGTAGAAATTTTTGGATTGAATGTGACTCCACTACAACTATTCAATTTTTGAAGAAATGATCCCATGATGTCCCATTGCAATTGCTCCCTCTTTATATTGTATGTCAAAGGGGAATGAAACACATTGAACTTTATTTCACCCATATATTCTAGGAAGACAATCATGTTTTTTTATTAAATTTCAAAAGGGAAGTCTTTGATTCCTTCTCTAGATGATAATTTAACACTCCAAGGTTTTTCTCTAATTTAGTTGACATAGACAGGGAAGATTTTTTTCATTATCATCATTCTATGCCCCATATAATGCAGCTATGCCATTATTTTAATTAATTTTTTATGAATGTGATATACCTGGTTCATGAACCTTTTTAATTATATATAAATATTTTAATCATTAATTAGTATTATTATTTTAATGACATCAATGTTGAATTTTCTTTTATGTAATAATCCCCTTCTTTTTCAGGATTTCTCATGAATATGTTCTTAATGATGAAATATTATAATATACCTCAAATAAAAGTAATTATTTTTATTCTATAATGTTTGTTTATATATAAAACATATATTCCATTATGTGTCCCCTATTATGGATAACAAGATACCAATTAAATAACATTAATTATTTTGTTGAAATTTTTTTCTTCAGTCGGGATCATTTATCTCAAATATTGATCTTTTAGAAGAATGTTTTAATGAATATATATAATATTTTAAAATTATTTTTCAATGACCTTTTTCCCTTGTTTTACTTGTAAAATATTTTTCAAAAAGAATTTTTTTTATGTTTTTCTAATAATAACATTTGTATTTTATAAGAAAATTGAAACATAAGTATTTATTTTTACAAAAATTCATTAAGAGAATTATATATTAAAATGACTACATAATTAATTGAAGCTTCCATTACCATTTTTTTAGGTTTAATTTCAATAAATATAAATTCCTTTATATTTAGGGAAATTGTTATGTTTTAAAAAATGTATTAAAATGTGAAATTGATATTTTCCAATAGATATGTTCAATGGAATATTTACTAACCATTTCTGTTCTATCAAGACATCTTTTGATTTTATATAATCTTTAATGGGTATATTATACAATGATAACATCCTTATTCATTAATTTTATGGTTTATAAGTATTATGACTAATTTTTTGGTATTTTTAATTTTTCCACATGATATTCTATTATAAAATGATGGGATTTTTATGAAACCAGTTTATTTTTTCATTATTTTTAATAGGACAATATTTTTATCAACCATTTTTTCATTGGGTTTGATATAAATAAATCATTACAATTAGTTTGCATAGAAATGTAAGTATTATCTTATATTATGGGACCTATATCTCGCTCCAATTGATTGAGTTAATTTGAATAACTCATGAGTTATTTATCTTATACATAAATTTGATTTCATTTTAAAATTTTTTACAATGTAACTTCATTCATATTCATAATATTATGTATAAGCCTTATACCATTATAATATGGTTATATATTTTTCATTTTTCATGTCTAAATTTTTATCTCTGGACATGATATCATGTTCAAACGATTTGGTAATGTGACTATTTTACATCCATATTATAATTAGTGAACATGTTCCTATTTTTCCATGTTCAGAGTGTTATTATATTATTTGTATCCTAAAAACATGTATCATTCCAATGATAAATTATCACGGATCATTCTAATTTATTCAATATCAATAATTTTTTTTAAACATCCATTATTTTTTTTAATTCATGATTTGTACGGTATGGTTTTGAATGTTACTCTCATGTTCACATTCATTTTCTCTCACATTATATTGATATCAAACATATTTAAATTTATTGAGAAACTGATCTCAACCTATATTATGATTCCATTACCTAGGTTATTAAGAAATTTATTATTTATTTTATTTATAATAAGGTTTATAACTATGGATAACATAGTGGGAAATAATATATATCACTTATGAAACTATGGATTTTCCTTGCATTGTTCCAAAAGGAACAAGAACAATAATGTTATTTCCTGGAATATTATGTTATTTAATGAATAATAGTATTTTATAATGTTATATATATAAATGAATTATTCTGATCACTATAGTTCTTTTCAGAGAAGGTTTTATTTTTCATTTCAAAACAATGATGGGAAAAAGTAATGATAAATTTAATACTATATTTTTTTATTGATAGGTATTATATAATATTTATTATGGATATATTGAATGTTATATAATAAATATCATTTTTATCTGGTTACTAATTGTGAATCTATATTTTTGAACAAATTTACATAAGAGTAATTACACTAAAAAAGGAGGGTGAGTATTTGATATAATCATCACCTTGTGGAAGAAAACAAGTTATATAGAACATTTACTGTGTCCCTATAAGATAATATGTATTAGAATTTAAAAAATACATTTTAGACTATAATGAATGATTTCAATATTTTATGAAGATGAATAAAATTAGATAAATATATGGTTTCATAAATACTAAGCAAGGTTTCATGGTTTACATATAATATAATTTATTATTCAGAATACTGTAGTTTATAATTATTATTATTATATCTCAAACTATGTTTTTTTATTTTATTTGATTGCCTGAACATAGAGGAATCATGTCAACAAATAATATAATATATAATATAATGACCAACCTCATGATAAAATAAATAAAATATAATCTAGATTGAAATAATTAATGACTAGGATTGATCACCTATCTAAAAATATATGTGGTAAAAATTTGAAAATTTAACATCAAAATTTATAAATAATGAGAAAAACAAATGATATCTTACAGAATTACTCCATCTATCGAGTACCGCGTCTGCATCCAACCTAACAAGGTGTGGGCATAAACTCTGCAGCGATGAGAATAACGATAATCAGTAGGGACCCCGAGACCCTCAATGTCTCACCAAATCCAACAAGGAGAACAACAAATTATGATATAAAAGGAAAACCATTACTTAGGTATATTTCCATACATGTACATAAGTTATCATGTAACCCATATCAATCATGACTAAAACAAAAAGGTCTCTGACTCAGCTCAAAGCAATATTTTCATTTACAAAACCTTGACTGCTAGAGAACTCCTCCTCTGTCGAGTATAGTGGCCCTGTCGCGACTCTGATGCGTTATTCACTAACCTTAGACTACTGAGGTACTCTTTGTAAAGACCTGGAAATTTCAAGGAATTTTTTTTCTTAATTTCTTTGGAATTTTAAGAGTGTGAGGTTTCTGACGGCGCCTGATTCCGAGGACTAGTGCACCCGGAATCAATTTCCAAAGTTTAGCTCAGGTATATTCAGTGAATGAATGAGCGAGGTTTTCTAACTTTTGAACAAGTGCTCAGAATTGAAATACTAGGGCACCGATGAACTCAAAACACCGGTAATTGCTTAAGAAGACCCTTTCTGGAGTTGTGTTTTCTTGGGAGGAGTTGTTAAAAAAAAGAGTGAGGAATAAAAATATAATTATTTCACAATTTTATTTTTATTTCTTGCTATGTGGTTTAAGTGTTGTGTCACAACACTTTTTCCATCTCTTATGTGGTTTAACTATTAGGTGTGGGAGTTAGAGTGGGACCTGTTGGGTTTCTAACTTCCCATTAGAGGATAAAGGTGGGGTGGGGCCGACACGAGCCCAACCCCTCACATTCCTAACTCCTCAAAACCCCCCACAGAAGTTGTATAACTCATGAACTCCTCCTTTAATGTTGTGACTTTCCCTATCCTCTCATTTAATCAAGACAACACATTAATTCAATTAATGGATTTGAGTTTTTACATTTTGAACACATGCCATGGCTTAATAAAATAAGTGGAGCTTATTTAATTTTTGGGTTAGTGGTTTGTGTTAAGGATTGGAGAAGAAAGCCTTAGTTTTGAAGAACACAATCTCCTTGGTTGAAGAGTGAAATTTCTCTGAAGAAGGATATCGACATGGAAGTCCCAAAATTCTCCATCCACTTCCACTTCTGCGACAAGGAAGGAGACACCGATTGTGGAGACCGACGCCAACAACAATGTTCTTCTTCTTCTTCCGACGTCGACGGAATCGATACTGTTCTTCTGCGACACCTGACTACCTCGACGTTTGACTTCCGTGACTCGACGACGTGCGGGGTCAATTTCGAGGTAGGGGTTTTCCGTATATAATGTCTATTCAAATTATACCCTCGTGGATGGGTAATTACTTGCAGGGTGTTCGTATAATTTATTTTGAATAAATTATACCCTCGTCAATGATTAAAATCATGCGTTTAAATGTTTTCCATTTGATAACACCTAACGCGGAGGGCGCGGGCCGAACCAACACGGCCTGAAAACCCTCTTCAGCTTGTTTATTGATTTGCAGATTGGCGACAATGACGAAACGGGTTGCAACAGAGATTTAAGGCCTCCGCAGTAAAGTACGGGACACGGGATGAACACCGGCGCAGAAGGAATTGAAAACGGACCACCGGAGAAACTTCGGTGGCCCGCGGACATCACCGGCAGCGCCCCAGCGCACCGCCGAGAGGAACCTCCGCGGCTGAAGCTACGACGGCAGGCGGCCGGATCCCGCGTCTGCGTAAGATTCGGGGGAGCAGGATGAAGCGCTCGCCGCATCCGTGGAGCGCAAAGGCCGTGGGGGACCGGGTCCCCCGCTCGGCTCGCTAGTCGAGCCAGCGTGCCCCCCGGCCTGGCCGGGCCGGGTTGCGCGGACCAGACCGGGCCATGCCCTACCGGGCCGGGCCACACCCGGCCGGGTCAGACCCGGACCTAGGTCGGGTTGACCCGGTTCAAGGCGGCCCATGGTGGGTTAGGCCGGGTCGGACCGGGCCCAGACCCCCCATTTTCAGATCACTTCCAGTCTTTTGCCCATATCTTAGGCTACGGACCTCCGATCGACGCACCGTCAGCTGTGTAGAGATCCTTGGATTGAGGCGGACATTTTGGAATATTACACTCATGGTTTCAGAGAACATTTGGTATTGCCGGGTTGGTTCGAACACGAAACCAACCGGGCCCTCGTAGCGGAAATGCCTATAACTTGAGTTCCGGACGTCCGATTGACGTGTCATCGACGTTTTTGGATTCCTTTTAGTGATACAGACCTTTGGTATTACTCCTCAAGAGGTTTGGATGCAGTTGGAGTGTGGCCGGGATGAATTGTATCTGAAATCCAACCGGGCCCCGAGAACGGAAAATCCTATAACATTCAGACTGAACGTCCGTTTGACGAACCGTCAGCGGCGTTGGTGATCACGTCGAGAAACGGTCCCTATGAGTATACCCTATGTGAGTTCGGGGTACAATAGAGATACGGTCGGGTTGGTTAGTACACAAAACCAACCGGGCCCCTGGGACGAAAAGGCTACTAACTGACAGACCCGGCGCCCGATTGACGCGCTGTCTGTTGCATTGAGACCCCTATGAGGAGGCGGTCCTTTGAGATACTTATTTTTAGGACTTTGTGATACTTGGATTATCGACTTGTAGCTCGGGGAGCGGACCCTCTCAGAGACGATCATACGGAGTACAGAGACAGTGTAGCTGGCTGAGACCTGACGACTGCTTGACTGACCCAACATGAGGTGAGTCAACTAGACAAGTGGACAGAGCACTACTATGTTTTGGTACAGACCCATGGAGGATGGAGCACTACTGTGTTTGGGTGCAGACCCGTGGTACTCAATAGAAGAGGTACCTCTACAGGCTATTAGGGGGGTGCACTACTATGTTTGGGTGGCAGACCCCAGCGGGAACCACTACTGTGTTTGGGTGGCTGACCCAAGGTACTCGACAAGAGGAGTACCTCAGCAGTATTAGGTTAGTGAGCAGTACCTCAGAGTCATGACAGGATCACTGTACTCATCAGAGACAGAGCTCTTCCCCAGTTATGGTTTTGATAATGAAAATCCTGGTTTGAGCTGAGTCTATGACCTTTGTGTTTACCTCATGATTGAGAAGGGTCACATGATAACTTAGGTATATGTACGGGAATATAACTAGGTAGTGGTTATCCGTTGATTTCATAACCTTTGTGTTTCTTCATGATTAAGATGGGTTACCTGATAACTTCTGTATAAATATGGGATTATACCTAAGTAAGGGTTATCTGTTTAGATCATTATTTTTGGTTATCCTTGTTGGATTTAGTGAGACCTTGAGGGTCTCGGGGTCCCTACTGAGTATCGTATACTCACAACTGAACATGCTATGTCCACACCTCGTTGTGTTTGTTGCAGACAACGGGCAGTACTGATAGAGGATGAGTGTTTGAGGACTAGACGGTACCTGGAGGTGGACCTCACGACGAGTCAGTATTCGGAGGTGGACTTCACGACGAGACGGTACTTGGAGGAGGTTGATGGGCGAGAGCGTTATGGAGGCTATCTGTACCTACCATTCAGGTAGGATCCGTGGTGGACGATCCAGGAGCTGCGCTATATGTACCTACCCTTCAGGTAGGATCTGAGGTGGATGATCTAGGAGCTGCTTCTATTCTTCCAGCTGCTTGTCTTTTCTGCTCTACTTTAGTTCAGTTGTAGCTGTACTTTCAGTTGGGTTTGTATTCCGGCCCATTTACATTTTAGCACTTTCATTTTTCCTTAGTGTATTACTTTTTCTTGTACTCTGTGGTGTTTTGTTTACTTTTTTTAAGGAATTGTCTTCCCAGTTATCGGGATTTACGCCGTGGGTGCTAGTCGCCAGCCCCTAGCCTATGGAAGGCGGGCTTGGGGTAGTCACAGCACGGGCCCCGAGGATGGGTTGTGAAAAATTGGTATCAAAGGAGTCGGTCCTACCGAAGAAATTATAACTCTGATTTTTCTTTTCAGTGAAACAATAGTGTTAAGAGTACCAAGTGCGGTTTTCAATTCAGGGAGTCTATTGTTGGTGCGAGCGGCTGGTGTATCCATACACTAGGACCCTGACATCTGATTTCCGACTCAGTGCACGAAAACACTAATTACGTGTGTGTCTTAAAAAGTTTTCCCCTCAAAACAGCTCAAACCTGGTCCACTCACCAGGTATAATCGTTTGACCGGGTCACGTCTGTTTCTTTCAGGATGCCTTATCACGGACGATCAGCTCGAACCCCGAGAGATATACGTACTGATAGCATGCCGAGCGACGAGGCTTCGGTACAAGGGCCTCTTACAGTAGAGGCACCAGCGGAGGCACCAGAGGTACTGCCATACGTTGGGCTACCGATGCCACCAGCCCCAGCAGCAGGCGATGCATGCCACTTCAGCGCGCTGCACGAGTCCCAGCGCTAGAGGCAACCCTAGTTCTGGGGAGAGATGGACCCATAGGTGGCTAAGGATTGGCTGGAGGCTGTGGTGAGAGTCTTCAGGATAGTGGGTACACCAGTAGACTTCATGGTGATCTTTGCTGCCATCCTCCTTCAGGAAGCATCAGGCAGATGGTGGAGCCGGATGCTCCAATTTTACGATGAGATGACCTTCACATAGGGAGACATGGAGAACTTCTTCAGGGTGGATTTTATACCGGTGACTCTACACCCCGAGCGTGTTCAGGAGCTGCCGCCTTTGCCACAGTATTTTCGATCAGTATCCGAGTCGTCTATAGGCAGTAAACTGATGATACAACGGTCCAAGAGAACAAGACCAGTAGATGGGAGATCTCGGGTTATATGATCGGTAGTGTGGGGAACTCGGGGAGGGGTCAGAGCCAGGAATGCAAGAAATGGTCAGTGTTTCTCCTGTGGCAGGAAGGGTCACATGGCACGTGACTGTCCGACTCCCCGCACAGTTGATCTGAAGGCTTTGGAGTAGCCACCAAGACAGAACCTGCGGCGGGTGCTTGAGAAACAACTTAGTAGTGGAAAAGTAAGTAGAGATCCAGAAGCAGGAGGACATGAACAGAACTAGTGGATTCTTTTTGTTCTTGGTACTTCTAGTTCCATGTTGTTGTTGTATTTGTGCCTTTGTACTACGAGCTGAAATAATAAAAAGACACTTATATTTTTTATGCTTTCTTTCCTATCCTTTTGTTTGGTTGATACGGAGAGGTCCTGGTTAAAACATTTGACTTGAGCCTCACTTCCGAGATTCCTACTAGAGGAGTCCCAGTGACCTCACACCGATGCCGACAATGTGACTTAACCCTTAGAGGTGAGAGTGACGGTTGGATCTCTTGGTAGTAACGTTGGGGCCTTACGACGTCATCAGTGGCATGAATACATAATTCATGTCCGTATTGACTGTATTAGGAAATGGGCGAGGTTCATCCAGGGGATGAGACCAAGTTTCTCAGCTCGATGAGGTTTACAGAGATGTGGCCAAGGCGATAAGTTATCTCCGAGGTTCAACAGAACTTTCTAGGTCCTCAGCAGGGTAGGCGAGGTGGTTTACCACTTGACCATTCCACCTCAGTTGAACTAGGTTCATGATGTCATCCACGTATCTCAGTTGAGGGGATACGTGCACGATCCTTCACACATCATCTACCCCAAGAAGTAGGACGTCGATGGTAGGGTGACATTCATGGAGGTTCTAGTGGGGATCGAGGATCGACGGGAGCGGATCCTACGTAGACGGTCGATTCCTTGGGTTCGCTTTCACTAGCAGTACGGGAACATCCAGGTGAGCACATGGGAGTGGAAGGCTCAGATGCGTGCACATTACAACTTTTGTTTCCCTAGTTTGTGTTATAGCTTTACGGGGACGTAAATCCCTGAGGTGGGAGTAATTTAAAGACCCTGAAATTTCATGGAAAACTTTTTCATAATTTCTTTGGAATTTTACGAGTATACGGTTTCTGGCGGAGCCTGATTCTGAGGACTGGTGTGCCCGGAATCAATTTACAAAGTTTAGCTCGGGTACTTTCAGTGAACGAACGAGTGAGTTTTTCTATCTTTTGAACCAGTGCTCGGAATTGAAATCTAAGGGAACCGATTAACTCACATTGCCGATATTTTCATAAGAATACCCCTTTTGGAGTTGCGTTTTCATTGGAGGAGTTGTTAAAAAAAGAGTGAGGAATAAAAATTAAATTGTTTTACAATTTTATTTTTATTTCTTGCTAAGTGGTTTAAGTGTTGTGTTAGAACACTTTTTCCCTATCTTATGTGGTTTAACTCCTAGGTGTGCGAGTTGGAGTGGGACCCGTTGGGTTGCTAACTTCCCTTGAGAGGATAAAGGTGGTGTGGGGCCCACATGAGCCCAACCCCTCACATTCATAACTCTTCAAAACCCCCCACTTATGTTTTATAACTCATGAACTCCTCCTTTAATGTTGTGACATTCCCTCTCCTCTCATTTAATCAAGCCAACAAATTAATTCAATTAATGGATTTGAGTTTTTAAATTTTTAACTCATGACATGACTTACTAATATAAGTGGAGCTTATTTTATTTTTGGGTTAGTGGGTTGTGTTATGGATTGGAGAAGAAAGCCCTAGTTTTGAAGAAATCCATCTCTTTCGTTGAAGAATGCTATGTCTCCGAAGAAGGAAATTGACTTGGTGGTCCCAGAATTATCCATCCACTTCCTCTTCTGTGAAAAGGAAGGAGACGCCGACCATGGAGACCGACGCCAACAACAACGTTCTTCTTCTTCTTCCGATATCGACAGAATCAATACCGTTCTTCCACGACACACGACTACTGCAACATTCGACTTCCGTGACTCGATGACGTGAAGTGTCAATTTCGAGGTAGGGGTTTCCGTTTATAATTTTTATGAGAATTATACCCTCGTGTGTGGGTATTTAATTGAAGGGTGTTCGTATAATTTATTTTGAATAAATTCTACCCTCGTCAATGATTAAAAGCACATGTTTAAATGTTTTCCATTTGATAACAGCTAACACGGAGGGTGCGTGCCAAAAAAACACGGCCCGACAACCCTCCGCAACTTGTTTATTGATGTTCGGATTGACGGCGATGACGAAATGGGCCACAATAGTGATTTGAGGCCTTCACAGTAACGTACGAGACCCGAGATGTACAACGGCGAAGACAGAATTGAAAACGGACCACCGGAGCAACTCCGGTGGCCCGCAGACATCACCGGTGGCGCCGGGGGATGGAGGCGGCGCCCAGAAACAACCGGCCACCCGGAGGCAGGGGCGCCCCGGTGCACCGCCAGGAGGAACCACCGCGGCTAATTCCACGGTGGAAGGCGGCCGGATCCCGTGGCTATGCGGGATCCGGGGGAGCAGGACGCGGCTCTCACCGCGTCCGCGGACCGCAAAAGCCACGGGGGACCAAGTCCCCCGCTTGGCTCGCTGGCTGAGCCAGCGTGCCACCCGACTGGGTTGCGCGTATAGGGTCGGGCCGACCCAAGGGGGGTTGGACCTGGTCGGACCGGGCCCATACCCCGCATTTTCGGATCACTTCCGGTCTTTTGCCCATATCTTGGGCTACAGACCTCTGATCGACACACCTTCAGTTGCGTAGTGATCCTTGGATTGAGATGGTAGTTTCTGTATATTACACTCATGGTTTAGGAGAACATTGGGTATGACCGGGTTGGTTCGAACACGAAACCAACCGGGCCCTCAGAGTGGAAACGCCTATAACTTGAGCTTCAGATATCTGATTGACATGCCGTCAATATTGTTGGATTCCTATTAGTGAGACGGACCTTTGGGCTTACTACGCTCGATGTTTGTATGTTGTTGTAGTATGTCCAGGTTGGATTGCACCGGAAATCCAACCGGGCCCCTCGAACGGAAAAGCCGATAACTTTCAGATCGGACGTCCGTTTGATGAACCGTCAGCGGCGTTGGTGATCACGTAGAGAAACAGTACCTATGAGTATAACCTATGCGAGTTTGGGGTACAGTTGAGATATGGTCGGGTTGGTTCATACACGAAACCAACCGGGCCCCTAGGACGAAAAGGCTAATAACTCAGAGACTGGGTGCCCGATTGACGTGTCGTCTGTTGCATTGAGAACCCTATGGAGAGGCGGTATTTGAGATACTTCTTTGTGGTACTATGTGATACTTGGAGTATCGATCTGTAGCTCGTGGAGCGGACCCACCCGGAGATGAGCGTATAGAGTATGGAGACCGTGTAGCTGGTTGTGACCTGACGACTGCTTGACCGAATCGACTTGGAGTGAGTCGACTAGCCCAGTGGATGGAGCACTACTATATTTGGGTGCATACCCATGGTGGATGGAGCATTAATGTGTTTGGGTGCAGACCCACAGTAGTCAACTGAAGGAGTACCTCTGCAGGCTATTAGGGGGGGTGCACTAATGTGTTTGGGTGGCAGACCCTGGCGGGAAGCACTACTGGGTTTGGGTGGCTGACCCGAAGTACTCGATAGGAGGAGTACCTCAGCAGTCTTAGGTTAGTGAGCAGTACCTCGGAGTCATGACAAGATCACTGTACTTGTCAGAGACGGAGCTCTTCAGCAGTTACAGTTTCGATAATGAAAATCATGGTTTGAGCTGAGTCTATGACCTCTGTGTTTACCTCATGATTGAGATGGGTCACTTGATAACTTTGGTATATGTATGTGCATATACCTAGGTAGTGGTTATCCGTTGATTTCTTAACCTTTTTGTTTCCTCATGATTGAGATGGGTTACTTGATAACATAGGTATAAGTATGGGCTTATAACTATTAAGGGTTATCTGTTGATATCTTTCTTTGTGGTTATCCTTGTTGGGTTTAATGAGACATTGAGGGTCTTGGGGTACCTATTGATTATCATATACTCACCCTTGAATGGGATTTTCCTTCACCTCGTTGTGTTGGTTGAAGAAAACGGGCAGTGCTGACAGTGGCCGAGTGTTCGAGGACTGGACAGTACCCGGAGGTGGACCTCACGACGAGTCAGTATCCGGAGGTGGACTTCATGACGAGACGGTACTCGGAGGAGGTTGACGGGAGAGAGAGTTGTGGAGGCTATCTGTACCTACCCTTCAGGTAGGATCCGTGGTGGATGATCCAAGAGTTGCGCTATCTGTACCTACCCTTCAGGTAGGATCCGAGGTGGAAGATCTAGGAGTTGCTTCTATTCTTCCAGCTTCTTGTCTTTTCTGTTGTACTTTCATTCAGTTGTAGATGTACATTCAGTTGGGTTTGAATTACAGCCCATTTACTTTTCAGCACTCTCTTTTGTACTTAATGTATTATTTCCTCTTGTACTATGTGATGTTTTGTTTACTTTTTTTTAAGGAAATGCCTTCCTAGTTATCAGAATTTATGCCTTGGGTGCTAGTCACCAGCCCCTGCCCTATGGAAGGCGAGCTTGGGGTAGTCACAGCACGGGCCCCGAGGATGGGTCATGACACTCCTCCTATCGAGTACCGTGGGTCTGCCGCCTCACATAGTAGCACTCCCCAACATGGGTCTGCCGCCTCACACAGTAGCGCCCCCTCTAATAGCCTACAGAGGTACTCCTTCTGTCGTGTACTACGGGTCTGCCGCCTCAAAAAGTAGCAATCCTCCACCATGGTTCTGCCACCTTTCAGAGAAGTGCTCCCCAATGGGCTAGTCAGGTCACTCCGAAACAAATCAGACAAGCAGTCATCAGGTCTCAGCAAGCTACTAGGTGTCATTACTCCGTATGCTCGTCTCCGGGAGGGTCTACTCCACGAGCTACTATTCGATACTCCAAGTTTCAAGAAGTCCAACAAAGAAGTATCTCAATGGTCCGCCACGTCATAGGGGTGTCAACACAACAGACAGTGCGTCAATCAGATGCCTGGTCTGTGAGTTATTAGCTTTTCCGTTCGAGGGTCCTAGTTGAATTTTAAGCTAAAACAAACAATAAAGCACTCTAACTGCATCCAAACCTCCAGTAGAGTATGCCAAAAGAACTATCTCATCAAAATGAATCCATATTATTTGATAGAACATCAAACGGACGTCCGGTCCTTACGTTATAAGTGTTTTTCGCTCCGAGGGCCCCGTTGGTTTTGGTTTCGAACCAACCAGGCCATTTTTCCAAAGTCATCTAAAACTCACAATGAGTATTGAAAAAGGACCAGCTCATCACGAGAATCCCAGTGTCGTAGACAGCACGTCGATTGGGCAAGATGTCATGAATTTATTCCCATTTTAGTGAAATGGACCCGGCCCGTCAAGCCCAGTGGGTTGGCTGGTCGGGTCATCCCAATTTCGGAGGGTCCGACCCTGCTGGTGTCGGACTGGCCTGGTGATGCGCACGGCCCAGCCTAGCTGGGTGAGAACTGTAGGGGGGGGGGGGAGTTTCCCAAACTGGCGGTGTCTCCCTCCTATCCGGCCGGTCGAAGTCGACCGCTCTTCCCGGCCCGAGCGGCCCGTGCGTGCCGCTCTCCTCTCGTGCCACACCTGTAGGTGCTGCAGCCATCGCCAACACGGCTGATTCACCCGCAGAAGCGACCCACGGAGCGTGGGACGAGGTTCTCCATAGCGCTGCACCATGCGGCGCTACGGTTCCACAAGCCCGACCAGCTACGGCCGGCCGGTTCTTCTTCGGCCGAGCGGCCCACGGATGCGGGTCGCAGTTCCTCTCCACGCGGCCAGCATATGGACTCCTCTTTCTCCTGTCACCGCCACCCCTTCCCTCACTATTGCCATCAAAATAGAACAAGGATCAACATAGGGTCATCGAGCTTTGTTTGTTCGGCCTACGCCCTCCACATTTGGACGGTATCATATGGCCGAAGATAAAACATGGTTCCAACAAAGAACGAAGAACAATATAATTTATTCACGTAGAAATTGAAGCAGACCCCCTACCTTGATTATGGTTCGTTCATCGACGAGTCACGTAAGACAAGCTTCTCGGAGGTTGGGCATCATAGATGAAAGTGTCGTTCCATCAACATTAGAGGAAGAAGGAGGTAGGTAGCATTCTTGTAGTGTCACGTCCTTTTTTCCATGGTTGAAGTAGAGGAGGAAGGTGATCGTGTCCCTCACGTTCTTCATTGGAGTTCTTCATTATTGAAGAAGGATTTTCTTCATCGAAAGAAGAACACTATTCTTCTCGTGAGCTATCCCAAAATTCTCCCAACAGAATGAGTACCAAACTAAAATAATATCTAAATTTATTATTTTATTCACACATGTAATTCAAAATTTAAACACTTTAATTAATTAATTAAAGATCTAAATTCATTAATTAAATAGTGTAGGAAAAAATTAAAGAGAGAGAGTGGGAGTTGAAGAGATCTCATTCATTAAGGGGGAGTTGTAAAATTATTTAAAGGGGGTGTTAATGGGGGGGTTGAGGGGAGGTGATAAGTTAATTCTCATGTGGGCCCCACATCACAAATATCCTCTAATGAGAGGTTATGGGGATCTATGCCCCACCAATAACTTCCCCTTGTATCATATAACTACACAAGATAAATAAAACTTTTCACAACAATTTTATATAACTTTTTTATTAAACCCCAAAAATTAACTTCTCCTCTCGAGAAAATGCAACTCTGGTAAAGGTCCCCTTATGTGAATACTGTCATTGAGAGTTAATCAATGCCTTCAGATTTCAATTTCGAGTACCAGTTCAAAAGATAGAAAAACCCGTATGTATGTTTATTGAACGTACTTGACCATAACTTCAAAAATTGATTTCGGGCACACCAGGCCTCGAAATCAAGTGTCGTCAGACACCGTAGACTCGTAAAATTCCAATGTATTTAAGATAAAATAAATTCCTTAAAATTTATGGGACTTTACAATGACACTTTGAAAAAAACAATGATGGATCTATGAGATTATCTAGTTAATAGTATGAACTGGTATAGATTACAATCAATAACAAGTATCATCTACCCATATTAATGAATTGTTTGATCAAATCAACATGGATAAATACATATCAAATATTAACCATAACTATTGATATCATAAAATTAGTTATATGAAAAATTATATAAAAAATAATTATTTTTTAATATATATAAACAATTAATATACAATGATTGAATTTTTTATTGTTAATTTCTAATACATCTCATAGATTTAATGAATAGTGTCTTATGTACTGTCCTTGATTAGTTTATTGTATAATTTTTTGATGATATTCATATATGTTCAATTATTATCTATGATAATGAACATGAATTGGTAATTTTAATATATTCTTAAATGAAGGATAAATGTAAGAGAAATTTTCAATTTATTGATTTTGGAGACAAAAAGGATTCCTTTTTAGGTTATATCATCTCATTAATTGTTATATTTATGCTTCCATAAAAGAAAGAATATATAGAACGCTGGCCCAGGCCCTCGAATGTGGCTTAGATCACTATAATTCCTAGATTGGATCAATATTATTAATGGTTTTTTTAAATTCTACTCAAGTATACATAATTCAATCACTATTTTAACTAAGAGGTGATCAATGTTCCTTTAGACAAATGAATATATAGAAAATATCTAAGAACATAAGTAAATGATAGTCAGTAGAGACACTATTACATTATCCTCTAGTGGAGAAGGGGTTTAAATCTACATTAATGTTTTAATGAATGGTCATTTATTGTTTCATCAATATAATGAAATTATTACTGTTTATGCCTTATAGACATTTTATTTTTCTATGTATAATTAACCATACCTCATATTTAGAGCTATGTGGAGAAATTATTATGTTAATGATTGGTATGAACAATAGTTTTTGGGAAATGTGTTTCATATATATATTGAACAACATATTATGAAATATATATTCCAAAAAATGAATTGGACATGAACTAGATAAGATGGTAAGATTTGATTAAATATTATAAATGATGTATATGTTACCACCATGAGAACATGAACAATATAGATGATCCATTAAGATGAATGGATCGTGATAGAATATTTGTGATGATGATAAATAATGAATCAATATTTATCTATTTAAAAAGGATAGATATGGAAATATCGATGTAATGGGTAAAATATGTTCTTGATCAAATAAATAGTAAACTATCATTTCATGTGATCACTAAGGGGGAATATAATGATTAAAAAATGTTATAGAAAAAGGTATTATGTTTTCCTGATTTAACCTTATTTGTGATGGTTTGATAGTGTTATTTTACCATGTATTTGTTCCATGCATATAATATTTGATGGGATATTTTTTAGAGGAGTCTCACATTTTATCCTTATAAATTAATCTAGGAAGTTTGATGATGTATATTGATAAGAAAATTTTATTTCAAATTTGATGGTGTGAACTAAGATACATCAATGTTGGTATCTTGTATCGGAGTATGTTAGAGAGTTTAGTCAATGATAAAAATATATTTGGGAATTTTAAAACCATTATACATACCATAATTTAAATGGTAAAACATCACTACATGTTTTTCACTGGGATATTGAAAATCTATAAAGGGAACAATACTTTATGGGTTTTAGTAAATCACTATATTATGTGAGAAAATTTATTTTATATAATATAATATTTTATTCAAAATCGTTATTCAAGGATATACATAAAGGACATTGTTATGTTGAACAATGTACAACATTCTGTTGTGTTTGATTAGGATATGAGGTTTACCATTATGTTCCGATAAAGTCTTCCCTGGGATCCTGATAAAGAGTCATGTTTTAGAAATATGTATCATTATCAAATAGATGGTTAGTCAAATATAAAATTTTAAATCGTAGAGGATATTATTAGATCTTCATCATTTTATTTCAATGGTTTTTGGAAAAAAAAACCCTATATTCATGTTTTCATACAACAATATATTTCACTCATGTATCTAGAAGGTTTCTTTGGACGAACACTAATTTTTTTTATAAATTTAACATGCATGGATAATGATGGAGAATTTATCATATCCAAAATAAGATAGATGAGTAAATAGAAATGGATTTTATATCCATTCAACTATAAATCATGGGATTTCAAAGTTGAGAGATGTTTAATCTAGAAATCATTGAAATTATCTTATGTTTGAAGTTTGTGAGATGTTTTTTCCTAAGAATTCACAGTTTTAGTTATTGTGTTATAATAAAAAAAATTATTTCCCATATTTAGTTATATTTAACCTTTCATTATTATTTATTGAGTCGAGACGTTTTCTTATCTCTTGGACTATCCACTGATCCTCTTTGAATTTCATGTTATGTTAAATAAATCTCTCAAGGGGCAGTACATGAATTTTCGTGATATTGTTTTATACCAAGTGGTCATTCAAATAGATCTTTATATTACAAATGAAGAAAACTCTATGAATATTCAATATTATAGGTAGTTGTGTCCAGGAAATCGGACCACTTAGTTGATCATGTTTTCATAGAGAATCAACCAACTTTAAGAGGCTATATAAAAATCTAATGATATGACCACATAAAAATATCCAAAATTATTTCTATCAGAATGTTATAATTTCATGTTCAAAAATTAAACTACTAGAGTATAGAATATATTAGTTGGTTATTTTATAATTTTTGTAAAAATATATTTAATTTTATTGATGGTTTCTGTTACACACAACTTTTGGTTTAATGGAACCAAGATATTGTACTAATATCATTATTTAATCATTATTATTACAACATAGAGAATATATTTTATAGTATAAATAGTAATAAACATATTTTAGAAAATATATATTTATTTTTTATAGTATTAAAATATACTTTTGAATAAGTGGTTAATTTTTATCAAACCTCATATATGCTTTTAAAATAATTTTTTCTCAGAATTTGTTTCTGACAAATAAAAAAATTAATTATTAAAAAATTTAGAAAATAATTTTTTAAAATTTAAAATAGTATTTTTATATCAACATGTTTATATTATTTTAGTTTTAATTTAATATAATTTTCATATAAGATTAATTATCTAGGGGAAAGCTATAAATATTGATTTTTATAAAATACTACCTTCTTGTAAATTATTTAAAAATTTATATATTATTCAAAAATGTTTTTAAACTGATATTCATTTTTTAAATTTATTATAAAACTATTAAATTTGATTTATATATAATAAACTTTGAAATTATATATTAAAGCTCTCCATATTTTTGAATATTTACTATTTGGATTGTTATTTTTTCCTCACAACTAGAGGCTTATTTGTATATTAATTTTTTACAACTATGTGAATGAAATTTAACAAAATTGATTTAAAATTACTTATATTAATAATTAATATAAAATTATTAGTTAATATTATTATTTTTTCAAAATAATATTAATATAACAAATTAATTATTAGGGAAAATGTAAAAACTGGTTTATTAGGGATTAAACTAAAAATATAATTGATCAAAAGACATAGAAACTTGTGAAATTACAAATATATGTAATTATATTGTCCTTATATTGTATATGGTTTGATACTGATTCCTTTTTGATTCATGTGTAATGTTTAAATAATTCATACATCTCATTATTTTAGGAAATTCAAAATGTGACTTCTCTCCCACTTATAAAAGGGAAAAACAATCAATCCTATAAAACATTTACAATTTATTTTGGATTAGACAATACATAAAAAATATATTTTATACATCATTAAAAATTTCCTATAGGTATTATGTCATATATTAATACCAACTAAATTAGAGTTTTGTAAACATATGTGGGGTTTTAAAGAAGAGGCATCAATTATGATTTAGTATTTATTTCTGTTTATTTTTCTGACAAAATAGTGTTATCTAAAAAAATGTAAATATATTAAAATACATATCATAAATATACAGATAGTTTTTTATTTAAATGTAAATTTATATATTCATATTCTTCTTTAGAAAATAAAAAACGATACATGACATTCTGTGTATAGCATAATACCAACTCATGCAGTAATGCAAATAATTTTCCCTCACCTCATCTAATGAAAGGGTTTAATATTTAAAATTATTATACAATTAAAATTATAATATCACATCTTCTATCATTCCTTCAAATCCACTACAAATAAATAATACCTCTTGGGTGTAAATATGGACAACCACCTCCACATAGA
This sequence comes from Viscum album, assembly GCA_963277665.1. Lineage (NCBI taxonomy): Eukaryota > Viridiplantae > Streptophyta > Magnoliopsida > Santalales > Viscaceae > Viscum > Viscum album. The sequence goes on along the minus strand of OY728126.1, from coordinate 706,385,646 downwards.
GATGTTAAATTGTTTTCATTTTATTATTTACAGAATGTTAAAAAGATATATATTTTTAATATATATAATAAATATATGAAATATTGATTATTATAAGAAGTTTATATATTATTTACCTTTATTGTGATCCATTATTAAAGGAAAATGATAATAGTGTTCATGCATAAGTGTGCTTTAATGTCATGATTAATTGTGTAATTCATTTTTTCACATACATGAATAGAATTATTCAAATAAATATATAAAGAATATTTATATAATATTTATATTATTGTAATATTTATTAATTTAATGAATCATGATGAATTACAATGTCCATATCTTCATCACCAAAATAGACATAGAAAACAAAGTTGTTATATCCAAAAATGTGGTTTTCAACAATGAAATTGTTAATAAATTGGTAACAAAATGTCATATGTAAGAACTATATTTTATGATTAATCTATTAATTATTTATCAAAATTTTTATAATAAACCAAATTTTATTATATTGTATGATCTAATTTGTAAGAAATTAGTCGATACTTGAGGTATGAGATTTTCAACTTACTTTAATCTCGGAGAGGGACATTCCATATTCACCACTAGTTTATTTTCTGTACTATATATAAATACCATGAATGAAATTTACGAATAAAAATTTATATGTATGGTTATTAAAATATCAATCTATATTATAGTATTTATTGGGGTTTATGATTCACAAGTATTCGATGTTGTAATATTTTTATTACCATCCTGATATTTTCTGTGGTTTTTTGTTATTATGATTATGATGATAATATTTAATAATGAAACACCAAAAAATCATGAATAATTTTAATATTAGGTTATTTATAATGAATTTATTTTTCTATTAATTTATTTATATTTATGAACTAATGATACATAAATAATGACATAAAAAAAATTCATACTAATTTCTTTTATCGATGGAAAAAATATTCTTCAACATTATTATTTTAAATGATTAAATGAAATTAAATTTAAACACTAATAATTTTTTAATTAAACATTTAAAATATTTTGATTTATAGAAAATGATTTAAAAGGATTCTTTTTATTGTCTTTTCAATGACAATAAATTGAATTTTTTCCAAAAAATAGAATGAAATAATTGTTTTAATATCCATGGAATGAAATATATTTTCCAATACCATGGACATATATTTATTTGTATCTTAATTTAATTGTTTACAATTTAATTTTTATAAATATTGGATAACTTATGTTTTGGAACATTTTTACATTTTAAAAAAGATATTTTAAAGTGAAAATGATATTTTCCAGAATAAAGGTTCGAATTGATATGTTAAAATATTTTCCAATATATGATAACATAATTTGATGTTACAAAACTATTACTATGGATATTATTCAATTATATAATCATTATAATTTATATGTATTTAATATATTTATTCTGAAATTATGTTTATAAAACCCATTTTCAATTGGTTATTATATAATGAAATCAACATATGTTAATGAAACACTTTTCTTTTCAATGGGTCATGATATGTTGAAAATATTTTTAAAACCAATTTATGTTCTTGGGATATGATATGATTAATGTTATATGTTTTTTATGGAAAATAAATTTATCAGTAATTTGATAGGTATGGATTGAGTTAGTTCATGGTTTTGGGTGGATTCCCCATTCTCTTTCAAAAGGCATAGTTCATTACTAAAATGGTAGATTCCCTTAGGAATTATGGAACATTAATTGTTTAACCTTGTTTAGTTCTCACCTAACATAAAATTGAAATTATTTTTAAAATATTGATTATAGATTTCTGGGATGTGATATGTAGGTTAGATATATCTATCTAATTATTTTCGAAAATAAGGACAACTCATGAGGTAATTATGCTATGTCTAACTTAATGGCAAGTTCATGATGTCAGACATGGAACTAGTATCTTGTTAATAAGGTTATTCATAAACCTGCATTCAAAAGTATATGGTTATCAGTGAATATCATTTCTTGTTCATAAGATCATGAATGGGAAATAATCCATGTCTAGAATTTTATTAAGTCTTATTATTTATTTCCTTTAACACAATGATTGAAAATATTCCCATTTATAAATGTTCAATATTTTATAATCTTATATGTATGAAATAAATCTAGGGCTCATTTTAATATTATGATCTCATGGATCAATCTCATTTATTCCTCTATGATTTATGTGTTATTAAATACCAAAATTTATTCCATAAATCATATTTTGGATCAATGATATGTGGTGTATGGTTTTATAATATTATTATCATGTTCAATACCCATTTTCTCTTGTTAAGTTGACGCATGTCTTGTTTACCCTTACTAAGAATCAAATATCACCATTTTATTTGATTCAATTCTCTTGGATATGATTAATATTATTATATAAGGTATTTCTAATAAGTATTATTTTTTGGAATAACATATTAGGTTATTTTAATGACTTTAATTTTCCATGAATTACTTTTATATATTTTATAAATTATTTTTGAGACTTGACATTGTGAATACATGTATTTCAATGACCTACTATGTATTTAATAAATATTTGAAATATATGAAATTATTACATAAATAATTAACAATATTTTTTAGAAAAAGGAATATAACATCTCAATAGGTTCACAGATCACGAATCTAAGTTCACCATTGAGATTAAAATGGCTGGTTTACCCTATGTGAGACCTAACATTGGTCGACAAGGGTCATTTATGAATTTATTTTTCAAGTGAATAAAATAAATAATAATATTTCATAATATTATTATATTTCATTGTTTTGAAACATCATCTTAATCCCCATTAAATTTATCCTTTTTTATAGATCATGGGTTAGCCTCATAACCCTATAATTTATATAATATCACTTGAGAGAACCACTAGATAATTCCCCCGAATAAATGGTGTTGTGTTAGGGATCAAGGATCAAGGAAAAACTGACATTACATTTATATCCTACGTACATGAAGTGATTATATTTAATCATCAATTATCAACCTGAATTATAGTAGGGAATGTGTTTAATTTTTTTTATTTCCCATTTTTGATTTACATAACGAATGATGACTAATCGATGACCAAATTGGTCCCCAATTCAATAATTATGTGGGATTAAAATAATTTTAGGTTTGTTGGGATATTCTAATATTTGTGAAAAAAATTATTGATTGATTCATTTATCATTCGATCAATTACAATATATATATGTGAACATCAATTGATGTTCATCCCTCTCAATTTTATTTTTTCCCCCGCTGTTCTTTTATTCTATATCATATTATTTGTTTCCCCAAGACATTTAATCACATTGATCAATTAATTTTTGGACTATCAATTCATGGAGAAACAAACTAAAAATGTATGTCCAGTAATGTTACAAATTTAAAGAGGTGCGACAGTGGTTATGGTAACGAATCCAATGATAATGTCGGCCAATTTTACATTCAGTAGTGGTAATGAAAAAAACTATGATCCCACATTGTTATCCTATTGAAATCATAAATCTCATTTACTAATTGTTAAATTGACCATAAGACCATAGGTATGGATTTTCAAAATTAGTATGCCTCTACAATGGATATTGTAAGATCAATGATGTGAGCGAGATGAATAAGGGTTTCTCAAAAAACAAGATACACTCATCATGTAGTCCTTGAAAACACATCATTTAGTACCCTTGGATGGATTCATCAGGTACTAGAAGAAGTAAAAATAAATCGGGTGTAGTAGATGGGTTTCATACATGGTGTGTACTCACCCACATGGCTAGTCCAGGACTAGCTACACAAGCTACCCCAAGCTATGGTACAAGGGAAGGGACACATGGGTTGAAAATTTGTAGTGAATAATGAAAAGAGTGTTAGGGTGGTGCCTTGATGCATGGAAATGATGTGTAATTATTTTACACAATGTTTGATCTTATTTTACACAAAATATTTTGAAATATAGGGGACGTTGTACTTGATCGGTACTATGGGTCATATGACATGGCATGTTCCTATACTACACATTGTGTACCTATTTCTACATGGAATGATTCTCTTTTACATCATGTATATGAAACTTTTATTTTGGGTTCATTCGATTTATAGTTTACCTAATCATTGACACAAAGTATCTCCTACTCCTAATATTATGATCAATTCTACATGAAACCATGTGTAGAGATGTTGGAATCGCCCTAAGAGGCTCGTAGTGGGATCCACTATTCATTTTTGTTCTCTTAGTGGGTTTATTGGTATCGATGTAACAAACTAATACATGGATTCCAATCTTATACTTAGTAGGTTAGTCATTATTGAGATTCTAGTATCACCCCATTGCCCTGGACATGATCTTTATCTTTATATCATTATCTCTCCAGACTATCAGCTGATATTTTTCAGTATAGGACTGGATGAGTAGTATCTCTCAGTCAAATTTCATCCTTTCTATTGGACTCAATAATGTTTTCCCTAGGGTGAGTTCATTGAGTAATATTTTAGGTGGAATTCTATGGCTGGTATATAGTGGTTGTAGGCTACCTCAACACTATGTTTCAAGGATAGAGTATATCTGGATATTCATTGTTAAATTTATTCTAAACATATTATTTTTTTGAGATGAGTGTACATTCAATTATTAATGATTTTTGTTTTAATGTTTTCCTGAGGAGTAATGATATACTCCCCCCAGGATGGTATTTTCCCACACGGGTCATGTCATGTTCTGAAGATCATGCTTCATATAGATTCATCGGTGAATTGGGAAAAAATGTTTCTTAGTGAGACTAGACATACTGAGGAATGTTCCTAAATCATTCGGATAGTAGTCCAGGTACCTTTAATATACATGTTGGTATTGGGTAACTTACATCATTTTTCTGGGATTATGTTTGTCCTAATTTACTTTATTCATCTCTTGTAATACTATAGTTGTGGGAAAACTTTGTATTCATGCATTGGATAAATAGTGGTTTTTAAATTTTAGCATTATTTGGGTTTAGAGATTGTGTGTGCATACTGTTTCATAGGAAATTCATTATTGATACTCCTACTATGTGAATGTCACCAGCCACTAGATTTTTTTAGGATGTATTTTGGAATCATGACACAAGACCCACTAGGTCGTGTAATGATAGAGTGGTATTAATGGGTGGTTATTTCTACTTTTGGAAAGGGAGTCTAAAAGATTTATTTAGGGAAGCCATGTTATGTTTCTCATGATATACATTAAGGCTAAGGAATCCACTGTTGGTGTGTAGGTTGAATTATTGATACATGAGGACTCCCATAACATAATCTTTTACTTGATACACAAGAACAATAGTTTCAAGTAAAACAATGGTTCATCCATCAAATAAATTTTTTCAAGTTTCAATATTTGGATTGAGTCTTCTCTCTATATATACTCATTTACCGTGGTGCATCATGTTTTTTCATATATACGTCTAAGGAGTATACCAAATTTCATTTAGATTCTTGATCATTAAGATGACCCACTCATTCAAAATACTTAGATACATTGAGAAAATCAATATGTTTTACTTCTACATGGTGAACCATCCATACCAGCTCCTAGAGAATAACATGTAGTATCCATAATACTAGTGAATCAGAAGCACATCCTATGCATTCTATATGAGTTTCAGTAATAGATCCCCCTCATATTCCAAGAGGATCCTAAACCATAGTTGGATGTGGAATTTATTGAGGAGGTGACATGAAATTTCAATCTAGTGAGGACACCAGAAAATCATATTATGGTCTTAGATGTGATCCTTCTTCAGGGATGAGTATGAAGATGAGGGATTTTTGTTGCCCAAAAAATTTCTTAGGAGGCACTTTTGTGGAACGATAATGGGAACCAAGGCAGAGATATGTTCTCAACATTAATGATAAAGTATATACATATCTTGGAGCTTCTTCAACTCTAACAATAAATCATTTCAGAGGAAGATATTCATACAGGATTACAAACCTTTCCATGTACTCTATGGATATGTTATGAGCTTAGTACAGTAGGTATAAGAACATTGAGAGTGGTCGACAAACATATTTTTGACCCAAAGTTATCCCTATATTAATTCATAATTATGGTTGGGTTCTTGAGTATTATTTGTTGGTTTAATGCTTCTTGGATGTGTAGATATAGCCCGTAATGGTTACCATTGTAAATTAAAGAGAATAAACATTAGTAGTAGGTATCTGACATCAGTATTTTGGACATGGACGTTGGATAAGATTCAAGAGGAGGTCCCATGATATAGGATATGTATTTTAGTGATTACTATATAGGTCTATTTATCCTAGAGACATGTGATTATAATCTTGAGAAGGTAGAAGAAATCTCACTTGAGATTGTTCAATATATCATATTATTGATAGCGAGACTATTTATGGACTAGATTGGAAGAAACATGGACAAGATAAGGAAGATGTAACAGGTGAATGACGTGGTATAAAAGTTGGTAGTTAAGATTTATGTAGACAATGCTTCATTTTATTACCACCACCACTCCCAAGTAGTCTGCACCAGTATGACGGTTCTAGAGGATTGGGGTAGGGTAGTAGCACGCAATAAATGTTTTTGTCCTAGGGAATCCTAAATGACTCAAGGTATAATATTTGTCTTTTATAATTTAGATAAATTACTTAAATAGATAAAATATAGTCATTCCATTATCATGGCATAACTTGTGGGAGACCTAGGGATTATGGCTGGGATGTTGACTCGACCCTTACACATTGGGACACCTATTGAAGTAGACTAAGTGATCACACAAATCATTTGGTAGTTTCACATAACTATTTGAAGTGATAGTTTCAGTTTGATTCTCCAGGTAGCTGTATTGAGGCCTAATGATGTCATTCTTAGTAAAGATTGTTTATCTATAGTCTATGCATAGATTGATTGATTTAGGTGGAGGGTGCTTTTTTTATGTAATGATGAAACCATGTTTTTAGTTTTAAGAGAAACTTAATTCCATGCATCATAGGATGGACTCATGAATATTATATTGAAACTGATTACCCATTAGTTGGATATCCTAACCATTAATATAATAGATGTGGTGAATTATAGGTTTCCTATTGTGGTGATGGAGTATGAGGCCATATTTTTGGAATATTTTATAGGTTTTCCTCCCTTTCGAGAGATATACTTCTTGATCGATCTAAACCCTAATATGGCATTAATATCCTCACCATCATTTTTTAGATGATTCCCATAGTGCTTCTTGATCTGATGGTTCAATAGGATGACTTGATGATGAATGGATTCAGGAGACACTGTGTTTCACACTGTTAATACCTAGTATTATTTTCCAAGATTTTATATGGGATATTAAGATTGTGTGAGCACTACCAGCACTTGAACAAGGTAACCATGAAGAACATTATTCCACTAATGTGTATCAATGAAATATTTGATCAGTTGGGAGTTGCATGATGGTTCTCTAATGTAGAACTTAGATCAGGCTATAACGTTCTATTAGTACATGATGAGGATATACTAAAGGATGAATTTTTATGTCCTTACAGTCATTATGACTACTTCTAGACTCCCTTGGGAATGAAAGAAATCCCCAAAAGTGCCTATGGGACTCATTAATGGATCTGTAAAACATATTTATATTTGTTCAGGGTTGTCTTCATCAAAGATATACCTATGTACTCAGTGTGTGATGTGAATCATTCATGTAACAAAAGGATTGTTCTCTAGGAATACTGAGTGATCCTTCATTGATGAATGATCTATATGTTCCTATTATGGATTTAAGTGGTCCACATTGTGGGACACGTTCTCTCAATGGACTGTGTGGTAGTAGACCCCACCAATTTTGAGGCAGTGTCTGAATGGGATCCACTTAATATCATGATAGAGTATCATAGCTTCGTTTTGTTGGTAGAATATTGTTAAAGAATCATACCTTATTTCTCTTGGATATCATCCCCAACTATAGCTTTGACCTGAAATGGGAAACCATTATTATTGAAAAAAAGGTTCTACCTGGATGTACAATAGTTGAGGATGAGTTTGACATGTGCTCCCACAATGAGATTACTAGAGGAATTTGTGGAGTATGTAATGTTCTGAAATACATCAGGAACCATTCTTCATTGTGTTTTGATTTTGAATTAGTTGTTATTTCCTATGGATTATGCTTGTTGAGGCCACATGAATTTTACTACATTAACAATTATGTAGATCTACAAGTGGTAGTTTTCTCTTTGAAAATGTCGTGACAATGCATTATGGGAAATCAGTTTTTCATCTACTCTAATCAAAAGTGTATCAAGTGTTGTCTTCTATTCGAATGATCTTAACTAGATAATGTCGTGATGGCTAGAGGTCATCCATGATTATGAAGTAAAAATTATATTTTATTATGTTAATGGGAACAAGGTATGAGATTCTATAATTATTAGATCATGTTTTCAGTTGATGTATGAGGAATTTGAGAAATTTTCATTATTTCATTTATCCTCTGTGGATGGGGAAAGAGCAGATTACCTGAAGGGAACCATTGTCACCCCTGCACTATTACAATGATTCAGGGAGGCATATCATGGGGATACTGACTATGCGACCCTATGTTCCCATGTATTCACATAGAATGTCCTTGATTGATTCTATAAAGGTGGAAACAATTCATTCATTACAGTGGATGCCCGATAGCTACAATGACATTGTTGGAGGTGGTTTTGAGGGTGTTTTAGACAACCCATTTGGCAGTATATTCTAGAGTGAAAAATATATAGTAGGACCTATGACAATAGTTTTGGTGTCCAGTGATGAAGTGAAGAGATAATGAGTTTTCCTGTTACCGCCTTACTTGTCATCCAGTGAAGTCTGAGCACAGAGTTCTGGTGGCCTTAGATCAACACCATGGGGTTAAAGAAATTAATTCTAATGTGATATCTATGGAATCAATGATAGAATTACCATGTAAATCTGTGGGAAAGTATCCCATATGCGGTATCATTGACAAACCTACAAATTTAGCCCTCATCATTGACAACTAATAGTAGTGTTCAAAAGAGATCATGAGACACCTCTATGTTTAAGAGATAGTTTGAATCTATTTTGTTCCATCGATAATTATTTTATATTATAATTCTATCATTTCTTCCTACTTGTGTACGAGATTGTATGTGTCATTTGGGACCCTATTACTCTTGACAACAACATTTCACTTGATTACTAATGACTATATAGAATTAAACTATTAGGTTCTCAAGAAAATGATGTGATCTTTCATTACAGATTTTGTATGTATTTGGGTGGATGATGCACCATGGGTGGAGTTTGGTTACAAAAATAGCTACTATTCAACCATTGGTATAGAAAAAAATAGGGCTTCATATGGTAAACCTAGTAGGTCATCACTTTTCTCAACTATCCTAGGAGGGTAAGCAATCATTGGCCCAGAGTTTCTGTGAGTTATTGCTGAGAAGGTGAAGATCATCTTGGAGGTCTTGAAGGATATATAGATCCTTCCCAAGTCTTATATTGATAGGGCGAATAAGAATTTGGATTTCGAGGAAGGAGAAAATGTGATCCTATGGGATTCAACTCAATTATGATTTTAGATATTTGGTAGGGGAGGAATGCAATCTCCATGTTTTATAATACATTTATAGAGACTATTTATTGATGGAATGCTGATGTACTGCATTGCTCTACCCCCTCAATTAGAAAAGGTACATGAAATCTTCATTGTGACAAGGATGATGAGGTATTCTTGTTACCCGTCACACATTATTAATAAGGTGGAGTTAGATATTAATGATGGAGTGGTGTTTGGTGAGTACCCAGTTGAGATCATGGATCAATATGAGAGTATCTGTTATTGGTGATATATTTATTTGGTTCTTGTTTGGTGGAATAATAAGAATTTATAGTAGATAACAGAGGAGTAATAAAATCATATTCAAGCTCAGTAACCACATAATGTTGAGTAGGTATTTCTTTTAATCAGTAGGATGAAATTCCCCAAGGAGGAGAGATTATAATGACTTTTATTTTCCAGTAATTTTTTTAAATAATAAATTGAATAATTTTGAATCCAATCACTAAGACATTGTGTTATTCTTACGACCCAACATGTCCATAATAAATGATTTAAATATAATATATTATTCAATAGATCACAAAATAATTTTTCTTTAAAAAGTTGAAAAAATTTATATGGGTCCCCAAATATGAAATATAAGGGCACTATGGAGTTTATAATTGATGTATTAACATATGTGTGACCTAACATTGGTTTGTGAGCATAGTTTCTGAAAAAGTATTCAAAGGTGTAAACTTCTAAAACAATTTAATAAAATTATTAAAATCATTGTTCTGAATCATCGGACTAAACCCCTTATAGTGTATCTTTAATTTTAGATATGTGAATAGCCTTATAACCCTTGAATATATAGGGATCCACTAGAGGGATCATTTGAAGAATTCTCTCAAACAAAAGATGAAATATCATTGATCAATGATGAATTCATAAATTATTCAATGTATATCACCATTGAAAATGATGTAATAATAATTAATCATTATACATAGAAAAATATTGAGATATGTAATGTGTTTTATTTTTTTATCTTCTAATTCATGATTATTATGATGAATTCAGGCCAATTTATGAAAGTATTACCTCGTGGTTTGATCAGTGTGTATGATGGGAATGATTTTAGGGATAATTGTGATATTATAATACTTAAGATTAAAATTGTTGATAGATTAATTTAATTTTCTAATAGGGATGAACCAAGATCAATATGTTAATTTATTTATGTTCTTCCATTTCGTTTTTAGTTTTTCTTTTTTCATCGATTCTTGCATTCTACACTACGAATTATAATCACATTGTACGATCATTCATTAAACAATTTATTCACGGTGAAATGATTTGAAATTGAAGATATGGAATTAGAATGACTCAATGGAGGAGAGATTGAGGTTGTAATAGTGGATATAATGATGGAATTTACTAATATCACATCATTTAGTGGTAAAGAAGAACATGTTTAAACAAATTTTTCATGAAAATTTAATCCCAAATCATATTGAATATGTTTTAGGATGAATTAATGACCTTAGATATGATATTTCATGGAGAACCAACAATCACAAAAGAACCACAATGATTAAAGACATTAGCTGGAGGATGAACAAGGGTTTCTAGAAAAACCTAATACACCTGTCATGTATTTTTTTACTATAATAAATTTAATTTCTATGGATGGAATCAGTGTTTAACTAAAGAAGTATATAGAAACTGGGTGGAGTACATGGGTTGTCTAAATGTAATTTAATCCCCCACACGGCTTGTCATTGACAAGCTACATGGGGTACCCCATGTGTTGGTATATGGATAAGAACACACAGGTTGACACCATGTACAATCACACAGTAGGAGTACATGGGAAGACCTTAAATGAAAGTAAACATCACGAAATCGTTTAATACAACATGTATTCCTCATTAAAAAAATATAGATTGAACGATGTAGACCATTGTAAATGGGATTTACCTGGGTTAAATGGACAAGACATGTTCTTTAACTATACGTTGTGTACCTATTTCTACAAGGATTGATTATTTTGTCCTCCGTATCACAGACAAGTTTAATTATAATTAATTCAATTTATTATTTCCATGATGTTAGGTATGACCTGTTTACTACTCCTAGGACTTTGATCCCGTTAGCAGGAATTCCTGGGTAGATTTTTCAGAATCCCCCTGGGATTCCTATAGTGTGATACTATATCCATATTCGTTCCCTAAGTATAGTTCTTGTTGTGACCATAGACCACACAAATCAGTGACTAATACCATACTTAAGAGGTTAATCCATATTGAGTTGTTGGTATCACCACATGGATCTGGATATGATGATCATATCTGTATCATATTTACTTTGGACTATCAGTGTACCATTTATAGGATGGGGCCTGACGAGTAGTGCTTCTTAGATGAACTCCATTTGTGCTATCAGAATCGTGATGGTGTTCTCCTCAAAGATTACTTTATGGAATCTTCAAACATGAATTATAAGGCTTATATACAATGAATTTAGAATACTTCTAGACTACGTGTCCTTGATTTAGTATTTTTGGATAATCTTGTAATATGTGTTTTACATATATACCTTTGTAAAGATGACTATAATTTCTTTTGTTAAAATTTATTGTAGATTTAGGGTTTCCTAATGAGTGTTATTATTCTCACCCCTAAACATAAATTTCTCAAATGTGTCATGTCTTGTGAATATAATCAACCATTTTATGTATTCCTAGACGGACCATGACCATATCATACATTGTGATACTGGACAGACCGAGGTATGTTCCATCAAGATTCAAGAAATTAGTCTCAGTACTAATTATATGGTGGTTAGACATGTTTTATAGACTTCCTTATTGTGAAATTTTATTTTCACCTATTTAATTTTCAATAGCTCCATTCATACTCTGGTTTGGGGATATAGTTCAATGCATGCATTTATTAATTAGTGGTTGTTATATTTCATCAATTTTGGGCATAGAGACCTATCAATGTATACAGGTAAATAAGAAAGTCTTCCCATGTTAGTGGTATGACCACTTGATTCTACTCACCCTACTAAGCCATATAGGAGGCATTCTAGTGGAGTGGTAGTACGGGCACCACTAGGACATGTCATGACCGTGATGATGTAGATCAATTATAAAGCATTTTCTTTTATTTTATTTTTTCCAAGGGATTGGACCAATAGGATTAATTGATTTGTTGTTATGTTATTTAAGAAGCATTTAATAATAAAAATTAATAATATATTCATAAAAAATATTCGTTAATTTATTAATTCTCTATCTCAACCTGATTTATTATATATTGTATGTTTAAAAATATTATCTCTTCATTTATTTGTTATGAAGAGAACTCCACTTCATATTCATGGAAATATACTTGAAAATACTTAACGAAACATTTTGTAAACTCATGTTCAATATGTACATCAATAATAAATTTTCCATTATTATATTCAATAAAATTTGATTCTCTTCATATAAATGTATGTATTCAAAAAAACATTTCTATTTTTTGTATGAAATTTTATTGTTACAGAGTTTATTCACTAATATTTGATTATTAGTGAATATTATCAAGACCATATAATCATAGATAATTATCTTTATATAAAATAATATAGTCAATTCATTAACATTATTACATGAAATTACAATTTGATAAAATATTTACATCTCACCATAATGATTTTGCAAAAATAATGATACAGTTTGATTTTATTTATTTTAATTAAAATTGGAAATCTATTCATTATTATTTTATATAACAAATAATTTTATATTAGGATGGGAATTAATAATACTGAAATTTTATAAGATTATACAAACTTGTTGTATAGTAATCACTCAAGGAAAATCCAATTTTATAGAATGTAAAACCTGTAGAATGGATATGGAGACAATCAAACGTAGTTTTCAATCTATATATCTGACCATGAATATTAATTCATTAAATTTTGAGGATGTTTAATCATATACTAAAATGTTACATTATTAATATTAAAATATAATTACCTAAATTATTATGACTAATGAATTTTACCACTGATTAGAGATTTTTATAAAAAAACATTTTCATATTCTTAATTGCAAGAATTAACACCCAGTTCAACAATATCAATAAATGAACCACACTTTTAATAATGATGATAATTCAATAAGTATTTTAATCTATTTATATTTATTTACAAAAATTGAAAATATATTTCATTCCTTGTCTTTAAAATTATGGGATTTAACGGTTCTTCCATTCCACCTATTAGTTAATTAAAACCAAAAATTATATTTTTGGAATTATTAATTTATTATATACTCTTATATTATGATTTTGGACAATAATTCGTTACCAACATGATAAATCAGAAATCCCCATCACTGATTTAGACTCTTATATTTCTAATTACACATAATATTATATTCATTTTATACATTATAATCACTATAAATTTTATTTTATAGATTATTAAAAATTCCTTAAAAATAGAGCATTAACCATGTAATATTTACATTAAAAATTATACTCAATCTATATAATATGTCAATAGGTATTGGTAATACCTATCTATCATTGTTTAAATATTTAAAGAATGTTTTTTAAAATAAATTACATCTAAATAATTGTTGAAAAAAAATTCTCCTATATTCATTCGAAATATTATTTTCAAGGATCACCATATGTCATCTACCAGTATTATATATCAAAATATAATCATAACTTTTTTATACCATTAGATAATATTGTATTCATTCACCCGATGGGATGTCATAAATTTATAAAAAAATGGATTTATGTAATTAAATAAAAATTAATTAAAGAATCATGTTTGTTTTATGATGTAAAAATTATTATAACTCAATTTATTTATTATAACAAAACATTACAAATGTTTTTATAAATATAACCAATATTTTATCAATACAATCAATAATAGATTTCAGATTTTCATTAATAAATTTATCAAATATTCTATTATCCCGTTAGAAATTTATTTCTATTTCATTGTGATTATTCCTCACCCAATCCTCAATAATTAATAAAAATTTACAATGAAATACCATTTTTACTAGCTTAAAATATAATGTATATTTGAACCCTATATGTTTTAACAGGTCAATGAATAACATTTTTTGAATAATGAATAAAACATATAAGTTGAATTGATATGGGATACCATAATTGTTCTTCATTTATACATATTCAAAATTGTATTAATGTTACACTAAAGGATAAATTAATATTTTTATTATCATTAAATCCTCTAGTGAGGTGTTAATATAAAAATCATGTTAAATGTATGCTATAAATTATTTAATTGTGTAATTTGTTAAGGATAATTATATGCATTAAAGTTTTATTCAATTTAAATATCACAATCCATGAGATGAAATGTATTTTCATTTGATTCAATATGGTTAATAATTATAGAACTGAATAATTATATTGATTAAATAATAATGACTAGAGGTGTGTGGTCACGACGTGACATTTTTGGTTTCATGTAATGGTTGATATTAATACATTTATATTAAAAAAATAGTGTAGTTTAATAATATTTCTTAGAAATAAGTTATTCTGAAATGATAAGCACTCACCATAAAAATTTATTAATTTTAAAACATTAATCATGAAAGAGAAAAGAAATAATATTTTTTGAGCATTAAATTTTATGGAGTATATATGAAATAATAATAAAATAAATCTAAAATATTATATATAATGTTGTAGTAAAATGGTTATCACCTGGATAATGAATATAATCTATTCATGGATGTATTATAGTCCACGAATATTGTCCCTGGGGAGATTAGGGTTGCACGATTTTTGTAAATAAATTGTTCTTTCTCAATGAAGCAATGGTTCAAATTTAATGGTTATTAGATTTGGTGGAGACCAAAATGAAATATTAGGGAATTAAAAAATATAACCAATATAACAATGCTTTGAAAATAATATTGTTAAAGGGATTTAAGGTTTACATAATAATAATTAATGTTTTAAAATTTAATTATTTTGATTCATGGAGTTTAGTGGATTTTTTGTACTAATAAAATCATATATTTCACACTTCAAATGAATTATCTTATACTCATCCTATACAATGATAGTGAGATCTAATCGATGATTGTTAGAATTTTTTAATACTAACATTTTAGATATATGAACCACAACATTTTCTGTAGAATAATTCCATAATGATCAGTAAATATAGAAATATGTACATACTCCATAAGAGATATGTGTGTATGATAAAATGTGGGCACCTTTATAAAAATATAATGTATTCCAAGGTGGATATGTAATTATTTTATGGAAAATATAAATCATACAATCCAATTCAAAATTTAAGTGTCACCTGTGGTGCGGGAATAAAATATTATTTAATATAATGATTTTTATTATTTATCATTTATTTTGATATTTATGATAATATTTATTCTATTTTACTTTATAATTTGATAATAAATTAAAATATGGGATGAGAAATCATATTGTAATCAATGAAAGTATTAGACACGTGATAATAATGTATTTAACCAAGCGAAACTAATAATTTCTATGACTTCTTTCTAACGCACTTTGTCAACACAACACCACCGAGATTATGATCTATAAACAGAATCTAATATTCTGATTTATGTGTCATTAAAGTTGGTATTTTCATAAATCATGGTCTGACCTGTTGATTCTCTTAGTAATTTTACAATATCTCTATGGATATATAGTTATTATCATAGGTATTTTTCATGAAATGATTTTTCATTTACTTGATGTTTTATAATTAGTGAAGTGGTTCTATATAAGAATTTTGAATATTTGGGTTTTCTATTACAATATAATATCATTGATTATTGATAGCATAATTTTAATAAATACCTTTAAGACAAGAAAATTATATATATAAAAAATAATTTTATATGTTTTAATAGAGGTAAATATGTTCTATATTTTCTATAAATACTATTGGCAACTCCTAATATAATTCCTAATATTTTATATCATTCCAAAATATATCTCAGATTTTTTTTCTTTAAAATAAAAATATATATGGTTGTAAAAGATATTGTATCATATATCCTTTATCACAATACATAATATATTTCAAACGACACATAATAATTCTAATAGAAAATAGAATCTTCAATAAATGAAATTATACACATGTATAAAAAACTATCAAAATATTAGTTAAAGAACATCTAATCATAAATTTGTAGTATATGAATTGGGTAAGATGATCCCATTTTTTATTTATTTAATTATGTGATAAAATTGATTTATCAATTAGAATATATATTAAAATATATGAAAATTATACCATTATAAAATTGATTTTGATAATAGTTGTTTTAAAATTTGATGTTATTTATTTAGTCATTGAAGAACATGAATTGGATACGTGTTCCATAAAAAACTAGAACACCATATTTAGTAAATATATTATTAGATTAATATCGTTAGAGATAAAATTTATATTATGAGGGAATACTACATTAAAATTAATGGAGGTATTGAACAATTTTGAGTAACTTATTTGTCACAATAAATATAACATTTTAAATAATGATTATGTTTATTTTTTAAAATGAAATCAAATTTTTTTAAAAGGATTTAAAAAATATAGATATAAAAAAATTGAAAATTTAAATATAAATGTATTCATTTCCAAATCATCAGTCACTTTTTCACAGGAGACCCCAAGTGGAATAAAGAATAGTAGATTTGTAATATTTTAGTAACTATATTCACACTTTTATGGTTTAAGGTGTTATAAATAAGGTCCAATGTGACTTAATAAAGATGGTAGAATGGTAATTGGATATTGAAAAACATCACACAATGGTGGGGTGATTCATTATATGACTTTTTCATTGGGTATGAGAAATCAATATAGTTAATTTCGTGAAAAAATTTCATGTCATAACCATTTGGTTCATGATTTTTAATCCACAATTAGAAAATTTTCGGCATTGTTGAAACACAAGGAATGGACTGTTTGAATATGGTATGCATAAAATTAAACATTTATATCAAATATGATTTTATGCCCCACTCATCTGACTCTTCTTTCATATGGATTGTGTATAATACGTAAAATAATAGATATACTACATGAATTGTTGGATGGTTCTAGTTCATCCTCGTAATCCATTTTGAACAATAATATTTAGCAGCGGTGGTTTCTAATCTATTGGAAAATTATTTATTATCTCATTCATTCATTCATGTTATTTTTAATTTTTATTAGTGTTGGTATTTTGTTTTAAGGATAATGATCAGGATGTGATATCTATATCAATCACCTTCAGATTCCAAATAGTTTTTTCAATTTATAGATAGTATTTATAACTTCACTCTATATTTATGAATATCTATTTTTTTCATTTTTTGATGAAAATTCATTAATTTTGAGAAACATACTCATGTGGATTGTGATGGTATAATGAATTTCGAATCACCTAAAAATAGATAACTAGATCATGTATGAAATACATAATTTCTGAAAAAGTATTCTTAACTAGATTCCATCCATTATATTTCCTACTTATTTAATTTATACATAACATGGTAAAATGAAATATAATAATGGATTATATAAGATGGTCAGTATGGTTAAACAATGGTGATACGTAAGAACAACATGAGAATAACTGTATGAGATATATAACATAGAATTTGAAAACCATAATGTACATGTCAAATATCGTAATCAGGATTCATGTTATTTGGTTTAGAAGATTATAGAGAATGAATCATATAGTAAAAAAATAAAAATTCAATAGGATTATAAAGTTTTTATAAGAAAAAAAATGTTAAATACTCATCCGAATAGAAAACAATTTCCGCGGTAGACAAGGCTCATTTCAAAAGCTAACACATTTGAATGGGTTTACTCCCCAAAACATCATTATATAAAATGTTTATTCCCAATAATCTCAAAAATGAAAATGAAAATTATTGAATATGTTTTACTCGCCAATATTTTCCTTTCTATCTCATGAGATATAAATAATTTCCTAAATAAATGGAGGGAATACGGGTCCCTATCTTTTTATATTGAAAATAATACATGTTTATGCCACATGATCGTAAAAAATTCATCATATCATAACCATTAATGTTATATAGTTTCATAATATTTTAAATGTAACCAAACCCATGGAAATGTAATAGGTTTCATAATATTTTCATTATTTCAATATATGATAAACCATAAAAATAATTAAGTTACAGAACCAATATATCATGATATAACCCATATAAGAAAGATGTATTTTGTAAACTTTGTCTCAACATAAACATAAACCATTTATATATTGAAAAACAATGGAAACCTTCTATAATATCACTAGTATAAAATCAGTGTCATCAAAGTATTTCATCGTACAAGGAAAATGATTTTGAATAGACATATGGGACATTTATTATGGAAAATAATTTTTCATTAAATAAGAATTATTTTAATTAAAAAGTCATAATATATATTGTAAAACCATTTCTATTAAATTACCACAAAACCATAAAAGTAATTCATTAAAAACATTTAAATTTAATTTTGAGGAAAATATTAGTTTTTATTTAATAAAAAAATTAAAAACAAAAAACATTTTAAATATAATTTTATTTAGAAATAACCCTTGATGAATATAAATGAAGCATTAATGAAATTATTGGTCATGATAGTGGATAATTATATTCATGATATACAAAATAACAATAAGTTTCTTTTTTTTATTTTCATAATTCACAACTCTAAATTTTTTGGGAAAACATGAAAATTATTTATAATTTTTTTAAAAAAAACAATCATTGGTAACTATTACATTAATATGTTTTTTAGAATGATAAATACATTTTTCATGTTTTTTATGTAATATATGTTTTTAGATGAAAAGAAACATTATCATCAAAGATATAAATTTAAATATTTATTTTAAGAAAATTATTTTGAACTCAATAGTATATATAGAGAGTAATATGATGGTCAAAATTTATTCCAATCACATAACAAGAGTATAACTATTTTAATGATTTTATTTATATATGAATCATAATATTTTATCTTCAGAAACATAATCATGAATGTTTTTGATAAATAAATAAATTATAAATCAGAATCATTTCCACATTTGGTAACATTGATCTGTAATCCCCATGATGAATAAACAAATATGAATAAAAAATAATTTTAATAAATAAATTTATAACATTACATATATATTTTATTCTATATTCACATAAAAAATACCCACATTACAAAACATAGGTCTCATTAGAGGACAATGTAGACAAAAGTCAATTAACTCTATTATTGAATTTTTCCCTACAAATAATAACAACAAGCCTATTAAATATATGATTATTAAAATTATATTAATGACATATACATCTCCTATCATATAATATTTTCATTTTTAATTTTACTACCCATTTTTATCAAATCCATTTTACGTCCATGTTTCAGGAAATAACTCCTTTGATTTTCATTGAAATTTTGATTGGTATTTTTCTCTCTTA
The DNA here is from genome assembly GCA_963277665.1 of Viscum album. Classification (NCBI taxonomy): domain Eukaryota; kingdom Viridiplantae; phylum Streptophyta; class Magnoliopsida; order Santalales; family Viscaceae; genus Viscum; species Viscum album. Next base: position 706,365,567 of record OY728126.1, on the reverse strand, counting down.
AATCGACACTATTTAATTAATATATACACTTTTAGTAATGATTTAAATATCATATATAATCTAATTATATGATTTTATTGAAAACCAATAGTAATAGTGATTGAAAAATAAATACACTATTCATAGAGATGGTAGGCCATATATACGCATGAACACTGTTTAAATTTTCTCAAGGGATAGAAAAAATGGATCGTAAATAATATATTGAAATTAATGAATAATTTAAATGAAATAAAAATCAAATATATTCCCTAAATCTGTCCTTTCGATATTTGATGTAAATCCAAAAAAAATCACATCCCTTCAAAAGTAGGATACTTATCATACATACGAGTGCCATTATCAAATTCCCATGGACTAGAATGTGTCAAGGTATTTATTTATAATAATTTTATATGTATGATAATATCACAAATATAATATATCAAATTTCAATTTGTTATTATATCTATCAGTGCCAATTGGTGATGGGAAATGTAAATCATTTTTTTGAGGTAGTTTTATTCCATACATATTAAGGATGGTTACATGTCACATTTTTTTGAAGATGAAATTATTTTAAGTCATTAAGTTAAAATAAAAACACATTAGTATCTTGAATATAAAGAGGTTTTTATATCATCATGTTATAATAATAATTGATGGAGATGGGGACCAAAATAAAATAAAACATACTATTACTAGTGTATCCACTTCTTGGGACAACATCTTTTGGTGTTCAGAAAACAGATTATTTGGTGTATTCCTAGAAAAAATATGTTACCCTGAAGGGTTGGGGAGAATTAAGGATTTTATTGGGTTAGGTATTTTATTAATGAAAGTGTTTTTTAATGTTTGATGAGGGGACAAGGGGTTCCCTTTTAATACTGAGGTGAGTTTCATAACTCTAAATTTTTTAAATGGAATAGGTGTCCCCTTATTTTTCACAAGAAAAAAGACTGACACAAAACCATTAAAATGAAAAGATTATATAGTTTCAAATTAGGTATATATAAATGGTTTTTGAAAATATTTAGTTCATTTTAACCCATATTTTTGTTTTGAATCACATATTTTTGATAAAAACATTCTTTCTTTAACAATGATAAATATTTTTTGATATTATTAGTATTCATATAGGGAAAAAATTATGTTCACCTAATTAGATAACATAAGAATTTTTTATTAAAAAAATAGAAATCAGTTTTCTGAATTACAATCAAAAGAAAAAAAATTAAATTTAATATCAAACTACTAGATGCACTGAAAAAATTGTTTTAAAAAATTAAATATTAAAATTATTAATTGTTTTCCAACCAAAATTCAGTATAAAAATGATTCCAATGATTGAAATTGGATTAGTTGATATGTAATTAAATAAATTTTCCATTTAAACTTATTTAAAAAAATAACCATAAAAATTATTTAAGCTAAATACTTATTTATAATAAATACCATTATTTTTCGCTATACATCGAAAAAATATTTCTTTCAAAAAAATATCATCAATTCACACTAAGATAATATTCACAATCTGAATTAGATTTATATTTTATTTTTGTCAAATTATTTTTTAAAATTTCCGAAATTCACAAACATCATTCCAATAAATATATTAATCACAATATTTTTTGGGAATTGTTATTTTTATACCATATAAATGTTTTATAATAAAATATTTATGATTTTTTATCAATGTTATTTATATAAATTAAACCAATATACATAAAATTCTAAATTTATTTTCTGTTATTTATATTTCTATATTTAAAATCTACGATATAATGGTCCTTTTTCAAGAAAATATAAATAACATATCCTGGTTTTTTAAAACCTATTTTCATGTGAAATAGAATGTAAACTTGGTAATTCATGTAACATATGATATAAATGAAATTTACATTATTTGATAAAATAATACTTCATAAAAATAATTTTTTTAAATTATAATAAAAATGAAAATAATTTCAATGTCAAAATAAATTACCCCAATTAAAATAAATGGGAAATCATATGACTCATCATTTCTTTAGGATCACACAGATCCTTTTCAAACTACTAGTTTCACCCGAAAACTATGGCCATGTGAGTTATATTGTTTCATTGAACATTATTTATATATCCTAAATCATTAATAAAACGTACAAATTTAAATTATACCTCTCTAGTGGAATGATTGTTGATATCAGTGTCTCTGAAGAATCATGTATGTAATTCCTCATGAGAGATACATGAACACTCTATGGACATGATAATGGGGTGATTCAAGTTCCAAATGATAGGATACCATCCTGAAACGTTAAATAATTTCAAAAGAGTCAATAATTATATGGAATAAATTATATTTCATCCCAAATATCATAACCTAATTCGATGAAGAAATTCATTGATATTATTTTCATTAAATGAAAAATCTGGACAACCCAAATGATTTGAAACATAAAATCTTATCTGGATCTAGGATGACATAATGTGTTAGTTAATGAATCTAAATTTATGTAAAATATAAATATATATCTCATTTCCCAATAGTATATTTATCTCAATTCATTCCTATATGTTTGATCTCTACACTACATTCCATAGAGTGCTTCAAAATGAGAAATCTGAATGCTTGAGTGAAAAGAACTGTTTCTTGAAAACTCAACATGAGGAATATGTTTAACACAACCACCATAAACATATATAGATTAAGATATTATCATAACCTTCAGTGTTTAAATTGTTCTATTTAACTATCCATTAATCTATTGATGATACAATGTTATGCAATTATTATATGTATTATGATATTTCTAATGACTTCATCAGAAGATTGAGGTAATCCTTGGAGTAATATGATATACTATTGAAATTCGTATTCCATAAAACCTTACAAATTTTGAAATGTATACTATTGAATTAATCGATAGAGTTAATTCATATATGGTAGCAGTGAATTATGTGGGCACTGTGTGCTAATAGAATACAAAAAATCTAATATGATAATCATTATAGGTATTGGGGTATCAATAAAAAGACATCACGAGTATTACCCATTTCAATTATAGTATAAATGTTATATATAACATATTCAATGGATATTTATCCTTATCATGAACATGCATACATACCATAAACAGAGATAAAAACTATGTTACATATCTCTTCATTCCGTCCCATGAGAAATAATCTTTCAAAAAACCATACATATTCCATCTTCCAAGATCAATATAGATTGATGAAATATTATATTACTATAATAAATCCATCATTAAATTTTTTATTTGTGGAACACATACTCGATCCAAAAATATTATCATTAAATCAAGAACATGATCAATTTGGGGAATATTTGTAACAATTTTTAAGATCTATATATTCTTCCAATGACTATTTAATCATCACATGAACACATGGTTTAACATAAAATTGATCAAGAAAGGATTTATCTTATTCTTATACAATAACAACATATATCATTTAAAATAATAAATTATTATTTCTTTTATAATCCTCATCATGGATATGTTATTTGGATCCCTTTAAATAAAAGAATGAGTTCCATTTTTCTATTTCTAAGTGTGGTAATGAATTGTGCAGTTATAATATTAAATCATCTCTAACTAGATTCTTTTGATCATATTCAAAACATTTTATGTGAATAAATACTTTAATAAATTTTTTTGGTATATATATCACACATTCACCCTAAATACAATTCCATCATATAATTAATGAAAAGTTTACAACAAATAACTCAAAAGCATGAGTTGGGATATTTTGTGAATGAACCTTCAATTATAGTGTGGCCTTAGAAATAATAATTTAGTTTTTAATAGGATCACATCACAATTAATTCATGAATACTCAAATATAAATTATAAATCATTATAAATGATATAGTAATGTATTTAAAGCAATTCTACCAAATATTATATTCAATTCCATGAATGTTTCCTCACATTAATCATTATAGAAAAACTAAACTCGCGTTCGAGTTAACATGGTTACATGATTATATAGTCATGAGAAATTTTCAACAAACTATTTATATTATCCATATAAACCATGAAATCAAATGAGCACAATCACTATGAATCGAATGGTATAATGCTTATTGGACTTTGTATTTGATAAAACTATCGAAATAACTTCTCTTATTACCAAAAAATTGAACACATTTTAGACAATATTAAGTCTTCATAAATGTATATATAGTTCATACTTACATGGTTTGATTAAAAAAAATTGATGTGGTATTAATAATATCTATATACATTGAATATATAAAAATATCATCTAAAAGATACCCAAAACTAAATTCATTTATCTATAAAGACTATATTCAATAAATCCATGATTGTAGTGGGATAAGTACTAAGACCAAATGTCATATCTATATTTTATTATATTCCATAACATTTATGTAATGTTCAATGGATTATATCCTTATTCTTAAAGGTAATCTGATGATATCCAAAGATATGTTAATATTATAATGGTATTTAGCTCTACATATTTTATCAAATAGGAAATCTATTTAGGGTATATGATACATGTTCTTGATCGTAATAATGACTATATCTTGATAATAATGGAAGATTCCATTCATTGCATTATTATTTTAAACAATTAGAATAGGTGTACCCCAATATGACACACAAGGACAAATGAATCTATTTATAAACATCACCTAGACTTTCTTTTCCAATTACCATAACTCAATTCAGGGTACTCTAAATAAGGTATCTTAAATAAGTCTATTACAAGGTATAGATTAAATAAAAAACTCAAAATATTGTTTTGGATAGAAAGTAGGGAATTCATTGGAAAATTTATTAAATACATTCAAAAATATTTGTAATATAATCGATGTTTACTTTCTCCCCACCAATCTAAGATAAAATCCCCTCTTGAATATGAATCAAATCCCCTAAAATGGACATGATTTCCATCATATATTTATATTTCACATTATAATGAATGATGAACATTTATTAGTTTTGAATATAAAATATGAATTCCCCTCTATAGAATTTTTTTGGATATATTTAGTAAATAAAAATACATTCTTATTTTAAAATCATGATCTATCAGAGGATGAATGAAATTTTTTGAATGAAGAACATTCTGGTAATCACTAACTAATAATGAATCATATACATGAGATAAAATAATCATTCCATTAGGGTATTTCATATCTAATTCTACATAAAATAATTTTGGTGTAATCATGATTCCCTTTTCATATTATTCATAAATGAAATAATGGATGGATCCAAACTAAAATAATTAATTAGAAATTTAATATCAGACGGTAAATGTTCCATTCGCCATATTTTCAATGTACCCCACTTGAGAAAAATTTATGGTATGATATATCACATTATATATTAGTTTATTATGGTTTTGTAATGATCACCATAATTAACATTCAAATTTATATATTACATATCATATTTCCAATACTCCATTATTAAGATGAACTAGAGTGTGTGTGGTAAATTATATAGATATTTTCCAATATATTCATCTGTGGATATTTTTCCCCTCACGTATGAATTATATTTAGTGATGTCATACCCTTACAAAAATAAAACATATACAATTCCCCTTATAGAAATTTCCTCAATTTTCATCACATATTTTATAATTAATGAAGGTACATCTTCTTCTCTCTATTTTTTTAATATTTTCTATTTGATCCCATTCTTTCTATTCATATAAATCCTGTAAAATTTTCATGTAACTCCAACCATAATTTTCAATTTTATTGTATATTAGAATTCCCTTCATAGAAATGGATTTCACTTCTAGAAAGTATCATTTGGTTACTATCGATTAAGACAGAGATGAATTGATTTACCTTACATTCATTGTGGATGATAATACAGGATGTATATGTCTCATGTATTATAAAATTCAAATCCTATGTAACGATGTATTAATCATCATTTTTATTTATTTCTTGGAAGTTATTTTCCAATTTTTCAGAAAGAAAATGAGTAATGTTATAGTTGAACATTAAATTACTTAAATCCTCTCAAATAATAGAGATAATTTCATCATGTACCCTTGTATTCCTAATGAGTGTTGACCATTGGTATGATTTTCCTTCCAAATGATTGACATCAATAATGACTTTTTCCATTCTGTGAACATTGGATAATAGGAAATATATTTTAGTAGTACTGATATATTTTATAGAAACTACTTGATTAAATGATCCTAAAAATTTTTCGGAGACATTTTGTCATTATGAACTCAATATAAAATTGTTCCCTCCTTTTCTTTTTATGGTTTTTAGCTTCATTCATGGATTTTAAAAAAAAATATAGGGATAAAATATTTTTTATTATATATCTAATAACATTATGTTCTCATAAGGATAAAAATTTCATTGTATATCACACTCATTATTAACATGATTCTTTTGGGTTCCATCAATTGATTAAATAGAAATTTACAGTTTATGAAAAAATAGATGAAGTGTGGACTTAAATAAGAAAAAAATCACTATTGTCATGTCAAAATCATTAAATATTCATTTTAACATATGATAGATAGGGCATATATTATTTGATTCATATTTATCATATATTTAAGTAAATCATGATGGTTAGAATTTTTTTTATATCCATAGTTGATCCACCCAGTTCGTCAACCAGTTTGTGCATCATGACCTATTTTTATGTACTAAGTTAAGATTGAGTACAACTAAATGGGAAATTATCAGAGTTATTACCCATATTTACATTTTTTCATTTCCAAATCCACATTTAGTAACCATAAATTGATGTAATTTAATAGAAACCAATCACTTTATCATTTACCAAAATTCCATGACATTTTTTCTATACATTGTCTCATCCTTCTAATTGTCTTCATTTATATCCATATTGTTTTCCCTAATGTATCTCATCATAGTTTCCAATTGGTAAATAATAATATCATATGAAACAAACATAATATAATCCGGATTTTCCAAAATATATATTAAATCATTTTATGATGATATTTCATTACATTATACAAACACATGATTGATAATCTTATTGGTATAATGAATTTTGAATCTTGGAATAATAAACTAGTTATTAGGTGAAATTTAACATATTTAACTAATTGCTTCATAACAATATCCCTCCTTCTATATATAATACATAAAACATTTCAACATTACATGTATAAAGAAAAAATGTCAAATAACGAGCATAAATTCTCATTAAGGGTATCCAAGTGAGATTTCTAAGAATTACATGAGATAAGGGTATGAAACCATTTGAATAAAGTATTAAAACCATACACAACATATTAAATATCAAAATATTGAGTCTTGGAATAAGGATATAAAATTTATATGACATAAATCATAATGAAATCAAAGAACATGATAAATGAGTTCAATTTGTTTTTGCAAAACTATATACATGTAGAATAATTTTTCTTATAGAAAAACATTTCAACAATAGTAAAGGATTAATACCATGAATATCATATTGTAATCTATTCAATTACAAAACCATCATTGTATTCATGGTTCACTCATATAACCCTTATAGTAGAAATATTATTTTTCTAAACAAGGTTTGCTAACCAATTGAGTCTTTTTGATCTCATTGAATAAAAATCCATACCCAATGCATTATAGAGATATGTAGGTTATACCTTTCACACAATTAAAATTATATATTTTTTTAATTATGATCATAAAATATTCATCACATCATAACCCCTAATATAAAATGGTTTTCACAAACATTTCAACATATCATAAGCTATAGAAAAGGGGTTTTTTCATAATCATTTCATCATTTCATTATAATGTATCCCATGATTTTTTTTGGAATTAAAATAAATATTATCATGGTATAAGACTTGGTAGATAAATGAGAATCATATACATATTTTCATTCTAAATATAAACCATCTAGTGAAGTAATAATAATTTTACCCATTTATTATTTCCCTATTAATTCATACGTATCATCAAAGGATCCCATATTTTGTGGATAATGATTATAAAAAATCAAATGAGACATTTTATAATGAATTATAAATTTCCTTCAAAATAAATTTATAAATCTAAAAACGACTAACAATTTTTTTTTTCATTTTTTTAGAAAAACATTACAAACATTTAAATGAAGTCTTAGAAAAAATATAAAATATTTCATTGGAAGAAATATCATTTATGATTTGAATAATAGTTTTTGAAACATTAATAAATTTCAAAATAGCATTATTTTAAAATAACCACCCATATTTTAATGAAATAATAAAATAATTTTTTGATCATGAGGGTCGATAATTATATCAATTTCATACATATTAGAAAAAGATAAATTTCTCTTTTCTAATAAATGATAAATTGTTATGGTTGGGAAATTGATGTGCAGATTGTTTTCCAGAAAACATTTAAAACATAAATAATTTGAAAAAACATCAATAATAAATAGTTTGGATAATTTTTAATTCACTTTAGAAAACATTTTTATACAACAAATTAAATAATGAATATTTTTTGCACGAAAAGAGAAATAATTTTTATTTTTCTTTAAAAATTACTTAATAATTCTTATGTACATTAATATAGGAAATTAAACTGATAACATATATTCTCATGACATACGGAAATTACAAAAAAAAAATATAATACGTCAATTGGTCGCTTTTTCAAATTATTTTATCATTGGAAACAAAATAATATATAATCTATATATGTAATGATATTTTACTATAAAATATTTACCCCTCATAACTATGAATTATAATACCCATTAAAAAATTAAATTACACATAGAATATAATGAAATGAAATAAATACATGATATTATTTTTCAATGGGGTGGAATGTATACCTCATAAATTTAGATATCTTAATAACAAAACAAATATTTCAAGGAAGCCAATTTGAGTCAAAAATCACTCACCTTATTACTTAATTTCTTCTATACAAGATCAATCATCATGTATGTTGAATATAATATTATTATAAATATATTTAATAAATGTAAATATATATATCTTATATTATTTTGTTTCCATATGACATTTTATTACACATTAATAAATAATTACACTATAATGTCAAATTTTAAGAAATAACTACTTTATTATTTTTATTTTCTTTACATTTTTCTCTTAATATGATCTGTATGGTCCTAGCATTAAACATTAAATAATCATGAATTTAGTTAATAATTAATATTTAGTATGTCTTTTGGATTATAACTTTAGATAGTTAGGTCATAACTTATAAAAAACATCCTGATTATTACATGTATACACTTCTACTATGTAGAAAATTTATTCATAAATTAAGAACCCTTAAAATAAAAAAACAAGCTTAGTTCCATGTTTTAAACATAATGACATTTCCTTGATCACATCCATGACCCTATTCCACATAATCTTATGTGAAAAAACATTCAAAAACATGGTATGAGCATAAAAATCTTAAAAAGGGGTAGATAAATAAGGAAAAAAATTTGTTGATCAAACCAAAATGTAAACCATTTATACTATATCATAAGTAATACTTTTTAAATTAATGATGTAGACAAAATAGTTCAATAAATATAATCTCATTTCATACTTTTATTGAAACCAAAATAATACCATAAATCCCATAGAAAACAACATATAGCGTATAAAGGTAACATAGGACATTAACATACTTAATTGGAATAACCATACGGTCAACATCCACACATATCACAAAATGAAATAGTCATACAAATGACTTCTATAACCAATGAATTGGAGGATGAAACATGACCACCCATAGTTTGTTTATCATTGAACCACTCGTCATTTTGTTTATCATGTAACCACCTGTCAAATGTCCAAGTACCATTATAAAATCATAACATATAAAATATTGAAAATATCAATATTTCCCTAATAAAATTTCATTTGAAGTCACAATAAATAATTTAAAGAACTTGAAATAATCAGTTCAGTTCAAAAAAACATTCAATATGAAAACAACTAAAAATGGAATAAGGGATTTCATTTCCTTTAAAAAACAAAAAGGCTTGTAGAGGAATCCAAATAATGATTATGGGGATAGATAGGTTATTATCGTCGCAAATGTTAAAAAAATTATTTTTTCATTTAGTAAAATTATTTATTGATAAATTATTCCATTTTAATGAAATTAAATTTCAAAGGGTTTTATTATACACCTTGTAAAAGAAAAAGGTTTATATTATCAAAACATGCCTCAATGAAAGGAGATTGAGACAATGTACCTTAGAAATATCATTTTATAAATAAAATAGATCGATTATGTTTTTTAACTATAAGTAAACATATGGAAAGTATAAATAAAATATAGTGCATCAAAATTCATTTCTCACATAATCATAGAGTGACATAATCAAGAAGTATAAAATCTACCCAAAAAATGGAAGTTAGGTTAAGAAGTTGCCTTACCTATAGTCTGAATTATCTCGTATGATCATTTTTATTCTTGAATAATAAAATTAAGTCTATTAATACTTTTATAAGAAATTTTTTCAAGTTTATTATTACTTTTATATCACTTATTTCTTTTCTATAAGAATTTGTTTATTAATTGAGTTCATATCATACATTTTGTGGATGTTCAGAACTTGAATTAAAAATGAAGTTGTTATGATTATAAATGATATATGTTGTCAAAATTCCATTATCTTCCAAATGTGACTCATGATTTATATATCATATATATCATATATATTCAGTATATATTTATTTTTAATAGTCCATAAAATTTCAATATATGAAACGAAATGCACCATTCATGGAGACGGTATGTCGTACATACACATGAAAGCTACTTTCATTTCATTTTCATATTTGATGGAATGAAATTGAAATTATATGGAGGTATATTATAATTATAGTATATTTTATATGTTATATATGTTAAATTAGTTCATTAATTCAATCCTGTATACGATCTATGTATGGCATGAATGAGTCATATCACTATGAGGGGGTAGTAGTCCACACTTCTTCAAATAAAATTATCTTATTTATACAAATTGAAAAGCATAAAGGTATGTTCTAAATGAAAAATATAGAATCATATAGACAAAATAAATATAATAAATATAATATATAATTATAGTTCGATCATAATGGACACCATAAGAGGTTGTATGAGATGATTGAACAATCATCATTTAATGAGGCAATAGTTCATTGTCCACAAAAACAATATGTTCTATACCCATTATATGGAAGGGTGTGAAAGTTTAATTATAATAATTCTCATAACCAAAACCTATTTTATTTACTATACTGGTTTTTTTATTTAATCAAAGAATAAAAAGAGCATAGGGAGTGGTTATTAAAAATAAAGTAAAAGAACTTGAGAGAAGTTGTCCCCTTTTAATCATGTAACAATATTTTATTTAAGGAAAAGAGATATCTTGAATTGCCTTATGCCAGTGGGAAGGATTATAAAAGAAAATGTGTAATGTTGGGAGATTCATATAGAAATGTTTGGATGATCAAAGAGGCTTTATATGTGTGAGTAATCGGTTAGAAGTGATGCTCTTTTATAAGAAGGAGGAGAGGGGCTTTTAGAAAGTTTGAAAATATTATTTTATTATAAACTAAATTTCGATTTCAAAAGGTCAAAAACTCATTTTATTTGAAGATAATTTTTAGATTGTTCGAAATACTTTCAGACAATGGTTTTTGGAGAAGATTAATTAATAAAATTAACATTATCATTTATCATTAACCCCTAGTTAACTAATTTAACATTTTCAATGTCTTCTAATATATTAACAATATATGGTTAATATAGTTACTATAAAATTATAACAGAACCAAAAGAGGTTAATTAATTTAATTTTCATTATTATCTATTTTATTTGGCTGATTTATATACTTTTTATGTTTATTATACCATTTAATAAATTAAATTTTTTTAAACCACATTTCTGTATATTTATAAAATATTCATATCAAGACATTTTAAAATATACAAACCAACCTGACTCTTTAAAAAAACATTATTAATTGAAATATAAAAAGACATACACATCCTTATAATTCATGGATGAAATATAGTTTTTCAAAATAAATTTATTTTTATATTTTTAATCTCATTTATTTAAATTATTCATTTATAAAATAATCACTACATCGCCATTTTGTCGTAAATAATTTTCATAATTTGATTTTTAAAAAATTTAAATAATTTATCATGATGTAGGAAATTATTTTATATATATTCTATTACTATATATAGTATAAATTATAAGTTATATAACACCATATAATATGGTTTTCTTTTAAAAGATATATGTTTTTGTTATATTTTCCATATCTTTAAATTAATTTTGATAAAATCTCATTTTCAATTACTTGTGGCTCTATGGGGTCCTGAAATCGAACCAACGATTCCCATGGTTGGGATCTTATCATATAATAGGGTTAAGATAAATATTAGGGTAATTTAATTTTATTATAAAATTATATATTACCCTTATTTACCAGATTTATCCATCAGCCAAGGTAAATAAAATATTTACTCATGTAACTATTAATAATGTATAGAAATAAAATTTACCTATTTACACAATATAGACCTCATTATTCAAAATATGGAATCCATTTTTCCCAATTCAAAACATAGATATTTCAGAAATTAATTACAAACTAATTCTATTTTCAAAACCAAAATGCTAGTTTTTAAGAAATAACAACCATCAAAAGATTATCATTTGGTTTTGTCAAATTATAAAGTGATATTACATCCAAGTAAATAAATTGGATTAAATAATAAAACAATAATATAATTACACATTAAAACCTTTTTAAGAGATTATATAATCATATAAATAAATTATATGGAAATATTGTTTTGACATAAAATACGATATTTTCAATATCCATTAAATAATGAACTTTATCAAAAAATACCAAATATTTGTCCAAAGTAAATTTTGATGTCCCACTTCAAAATAATATGTTTAATTTATAAAAAGTAACATATAAAAGTTACTAAAACCATATTTTAAAATGGTTCTCCATTAAAATGTAGTAAAACCGTATTTTTATAAAAATATTTTTTATTAGAAAAAATTGAATTTATTTCTATATTATGTCTAAAGACATATGACATGAATTTAAAAAATTACATTTAAAATATATCATTAATTTCAAATTAAATAAAAATCTATATAGAATGATATTAAAACAAATCTATTCTCTTTTAAATTAGATTTCATAAAAAAAACATACATTATATTGAAATGGGTTTTATTTGAATTTATAATAAATTTAATAATCAATGAATAATCTTTTAAGCATTTGTAAACCATGTTTCAAAATTTATTTGATATTATTCATTCCATATATTCTATTGGTTATGCATCAACTGCCATTTAAAATAATTCTACTATTTTTCTATATAACTCAATGCTGTGTGAGACATAAGATTTCAAAGTAACACTTTATTGCGTGTTATGTATACTATCAGACATAAAATCAAATTTGGGGTAAAATTAATATTTAATTCAAAAATATTAATAAATAAGAAAATTTTATATTTTTATTAACCTGTTATCTTACATGATCATTGTTACTTGTTTAAAAAAATGTTATGGGTGATATAAATATCAAATATATCAATGATATATGAATTATTTGTAAACAAAAAGTGTTAGAGATATATAATGAAATACAACATTCATCGATACAATAGGTCATACGTATGCATGAATAATATTTCAATTCAATCATTGGATTTAAGGAATGATATTTTAATAACATAGAAACATTCACTAATAATTGTTCTCATATATATATCACAAATTTTAATATAACACAAGATTATTAACTTTAATGCAATGTGTGAATAAATCACATGACATCCCAAAGATGTCTTCCACCGCAAACACATGTGTTGTTAACTTATTTCAATACAGTAGAAATTATAAATGTACATCTACTACAATAATTCAAGAAAAATTATTATATCTATATTTTCATATAAAAATATTTAGAAAAACATTATATCATCTATGCAGTGATGGTGATGTGAAATTAATAACATCTGTTTAGGAGGCCATACACCTCAATATAAATTAATGATGATTTTTATCACACTTTTTTGAAGAGTATATTATTTTGGGACAGTTAATTTACCTAAAAATATCTATATATATGGAATATATTTATTTTATTAATGAACCATATTTTAAAAAATTAAGAATTTGGAGGAATAAATTAAATAAATCACTATATTAGTTGTGTTTAGTCTTCTTCTAAAAAATCAATTAGTTATCAATAAAAAGTTTTGTATGATGTTCAAAAAAAAATATAAAAACTACAAAACCGGAATTTGGAATCAAGGAAGTTTAATGGTATGGTATTTTCTAATTAAATGGTTGTATATGTATTTTGATTAGTGGAAATGTGGAGGCATTTAATAAGTGAGGTGAGTGTAACACTTGTAATTTTTTTAAAATATAAAGTTATAACAAAATTTTCCACATTAAAAATATCAAAACAATTTAAAATTAATGTTCCTATAATCCATTAGCTATATATATGTCATAAAAATTGGTTTTATACATATTCTGGGTCATATTTAAACCTTCTCATGTTAGTTTAACCACTAGGTAAACCCATTTTTATCTTAACCACAGTAAGGAAATGAATATTTTTTCTATTAATTATCATGAATAATTATGTTGATCATATTATATAATATAAATACCATTATTATGTTGAATCATGATTTCAAGAAACCTGTAACATATGTCTCAAAATATAATTTTTAATTTGAAGCACAAATGATACAACAAATAAATTTTACAATTTTTTTTGAATATATTAAAAATAAATTATAGGAAAATTCAATAATAGATTTATTTAAATGACATAAATTGGTTTAAAATAAATTAAATTGTTGTACTTGTTATTTTAACACATTTTAATATAAAATATTTCTTCTACAATTGTTATAAAAATGTATTTTTCAATAGAATGTTTTGTTATCCACTATTATTATAAAAAGTAAACTTTTTTTATTAATCCCTTAAATTCAACATAATTTGATTTTACATGATGATTCAAAAAATGATTTTTATTCAAAATTTATATTTCATTAGTGTAGATATTTATTCTTTTATATTTTTCTTAAAAATAAATAAAAATTATTTTTTGGGAAAATTTTATTTTTGAATCATAAATTGAAATTTTAAAAAACATATATATTTTTTTTACAATATTATCTATTTAAATTAAACACTTATAAAATATATATCAAATGAATTTTTTCTAATAATACCACTAATTTTTAAATCTAGGTTATATCTTTAACAATAAATAATAAAATTTATATTAAATGAAATATTGTTTCCACTCCATAATGCATGTGACAAAACGTAAACTCAATTCAGTATGTAGATAATGATATCAAGGAAATTATGGGCATAAATATACACAATCAAAAAATCAGTTTGAAATAGTTTTGGTGTTAGTTTTGAGGAGATATTTGATATTTCTATTTAATGTTTTTATCTTACCATTCTGTCGATACTTTTAACTATGGAATTATATTGTATAACGTTATAATCAATTTTTGGTATTTTTATTGTTTCTACTTTATTTAATTCTAATATAGGGGTGTGTATTTTATTGTCATTTGTGTAAAAAGTGTTTTTTCTTGTATTTTTTCCCTAAAAAATGTTGATTGAACCATGGATCCATATGTTTTGTTATATGGATATCCAACAGAGCTCCTATGATTGAACGATTTGTGTGAGAAAATATATCTTTGAGTAATAAATAGGGGTTCTGCTGTTTTCCTAAATGTGTGTTGATTAACAAATCATTGTTAAATGACATGGAATATTTTTTTTCGAAATATTTATTTGGTGAATTTTTTTTATTGAATCATATTTCCAACATTGATTAGACCATTTTAAATGTTGTCATAAATTCAACACATGGAAGGCCATGAATAATAATAAACAAAGTGTTGCATTAGTTATTATCCATTAGTATTGTCTAAGTAGTGATCTAGTCCATATACATGATTTTTAGGTTCTTTGGAATTGATCTATTCATTTAATTGGGTTTACATAGGGTATGGTTTTATTATCCTTGGGCCGTATGTCATATGAAACCAAGTAAGGATTGGTCATTTTGATGGTATTAGTAGTCTAATTTTCCTGACAGGTTGTTATTGAAGTCATGTTTATCATTTTTTGTTATGTTTTATTGTTTCTTCATTGATATAAATGGCCTTATGAAATTTATTTATTTTTATTGAAATTACAATTCCATAAAATTTTCCCCATAATTTTTTGTAATTATGGGGAAAGGGTAAACTGATTTATTTGAATTTTAAATAAAAACTATTTAACTATTTATCAGTCTATGCCTTATATAAAATTATGAATGCTTATATTTATATTCATGTAATAGATATGGAAGTCCTCGGTATGTTACCACTAATAAAATTTTACCATAAAACCAATGGTTATTGTTAACACCCTTAAAATAATAAATAAATCATTTTGGGTACCATTTTTGTTGTGGGTATGAAAGGTAGTTTCATGAAAAATTGGAATCAATGATGCCACTTCATCAATTATCCATCCCTTAAACATCTAGGTAGATATATACTATGATTCTTATATCCTGAGAGTTATGTTGTACTGATGTCAAGGAAATAACATTACATGGTGATGTAATTATTTTTTATCATATTTTTGTTTAAATATATATTTTATTATAATCAAATTGTGTCATATATTATGGTGTGTTATATCATGCTATATAGTCTTCAACCATCAGTCACATAGTTTTTTTGAAGAGATTATAATGAACAGAATCCTCCATTGGATTATAATTTCATATAATATATTATATTTGAAGTTCATAACATGGACCAGAATATACCGTGGTTTTATAACCCTATCGATGAAGTAATTAATAATATTGGTGGTTAAATGGATCAATCATAAATTTTTTGACACGATAAGGCCTCTACATTTATGGGTACTAATAAATATTGTGTGGGTGTGGGGAGGGGTGAATTTGTTGGAAATGATCAATCAAATTGTAGAATTCATGGATACACACAATGATATAGAGGTTAAGTGTCAAATGTTCAAGATCAAGGGTTCTAACAAGTTGTACCTGGATTCCATTTTACATGAAAATAATAATATTATATTGGATTTGATTTATCTTAATACCCTCATATTTCAACATCACTATCCAGAAACCTTGATTATGAAAGGGAATATGGATTTCATCCCTTTTTAGTTGGGAATGATTTTTTTGTTAGATTATTCCAACCATTTTTTAGAGAAGATTTATTTATATCAACAGAATTAGATGTATGATATACTAAAATATATAAAAGAAAGATTGTTTTTATCACCAAGTATCGAATCATATATATATATATATATATATGATAAAATCCACATATACTAGCATGGTTGATCTATAAATGATTAACTAAATGGATATTTAAAATAGTTTTGGAATCCCAAGATCTTCTCTTTCACCTAGTGTAAGTTTCAATGTTCTTTAGGGAAACAAGATGAATTTAAAAAATAGTAGAAAGTGTGGTTGAAGTGGTTTTTCATATTGTGACCCCTCTATACCATTAATATCATCAAGTTATGTTCCCCTGAATTTCAATCTATTTGGAATTATAATGAACACTTGGCAAACTTTTTGCACACTTTTGAAGGTAATCAATTCTTTATGACACAATTTCCATCTATAAATGTTCTTCTTGAAAATTTATTTGATCCATTATGTTTAAGGAAGTTTATCTCCAAAAGAAACTGTAGAATATTTGAATATTCATGGTCTATAAATATTTTTCCAAATCCTTAAATATTGTAGTGACTATAAAATGTGGAATAGTTTCTAGTGGGGGTTGATATGGTCCTGACTACAGTGATAGGTACAATATTTGTTTCATATTTTGTTAAAACTATTTAATCGGGTATAGGTGTGTCACACTCATATGGGTCCTTCTATATTTTATTTGATAATGTTTTTAATGGACATGATTTACTTTTTTATTGATGTATATATTGATGTTAAAAAGTTGAAATAATAGATATTTTTTATCCACATTATTCTATATCATTTTATGATATCTGGTTTGTATATGATTACTTGGTTCATGATCTAGATATATTAAATATTATAATACTAATGGTTTGGATAGTTACTCATCAAGATTAAAATGATTTTTAACATTAGAATGTTTCAATCCTCATATATGAGGATTGCACTTGGGTGTTTCTTGGTGTGTGGAATCCATGGCCTTGTCCTATGGGACCTTATTGTAAATAGGTCAGAAGTTTTTTTCATCTATTTTTATTGAATTCATTGATGTTACTTCACTTAGTGTACTTGCCTTGGATTTTAGTATTTTCCTTCAGGAATTTATAGACCATTATTATTATCTTACACCCTGAAAATAGATATCATTTTCAATTGATATAGTGTTGGGTCTTCAATGAAATTATATATTATCCTGTCAAATGGATCGTACAATGTTTAAAGAGCTTAATATAAATTTATATTAATAAATATTCTTTTTTTACATTGTCCATTTCCATGTGGACTCCATTTTATGTTTTCCAAGAAGGCCAATTTTTCACTTCATTTGTTAGTGACCAAGTGAACGTTGAACTTGAGGAATATTAAGAATTACTACATTTTTCATTTTGTGGATAAACTATTCAATTAGTTAGGGATATATAAATAACTGATTTAAAATTTGTTCAGTCTGTTAATCATTTCAAAATGATCTTGGATTCAGATATCATGAAGAAAACTTTCATATGTAAAAAAACCAATATATATATATTATAATTTTTTTAGTTTATCCAATGTTCATGTAGTTTTCATGAATTTTATGAACTCTACATTCCATCAAAATCTCAAATGATTAATTTTTTAGACAATATCATTGTTTATACTAAAGAAAAAAAATACCTTAAAAACAAATTTATTATAGTTTTGTAGTTATTTAGGCTTCACTACTTTTTTGGATTATTTAGAAATGAAATTTTTTGGATTCCAAAATTGAATTTCATAGTAAATTTTATTTTTTAATGTACTTTATGAGTCAATAAAAGAAGATATTTCCTTTATTTAATGTTATGAACCCCCAAATTCAAGAGTGATAAAAAATTTCAAGGTTAATGTAGATATAATCAATGATTATTAAATATTTTTGGATGTTTGAATTTTTTATTTGAATATCGTTCCATTAAATTGGTGAATTTTATTTTTAATGATAAATTTATATCTACCTTTGATAAGTTGATATAAATTATTACATCAACTATCATTATAATCAAAACATATCTTGATATGTGGTATCTCACTACTGATAATATTACATTACCAATATGGGTTGTGTTGTTATGTATGATGATAATATCATTACTTCTACATCTGATCATATATAATTATATGAGAAAAATGAACCCACTCTTGATTTGGAGATTCCCCAAATTATGTATGCAGGTATGTATTGAAAACACTATAACATTAGGGAGTGTTTGAAGGTCATTTATGATCCTAAGAGTCATTGAAATAAATTAACATGTAAGATCTTCAATCTCTGGAAAAGAATAATCGTAAAATATATATAGATTTTTTTCATAGATATCACATACATCTCGAGGATGTGGAATGTTATTTATCATGGTTTTGGATTTAATTTTAATCCATATAATGACTTATATTGAAAATATTATTGGAAAATGATTATATTTTTCCAAATCGTATCAGGAAATTCAATAGGATGACTCATGTATGGTTCTGAAAATTTATCTGTCATCATCATCAATCATTGAGTGTATTATATTGGGTTATCATACAAATTGTATTTTAGAGGAATTTTTTAAACGTTATATGGTAGGAAGACCATTTATGATATTATTTCCTTTTGTTACACATAGAAGAAAATACTGGAAATGATCACAAATGATTTGGGTGTACTCCAGCGACTACTTATTCCATATTGAAACTGAGATGAAGTATATATGGTGATTGTTTTTTTATTTTCTATGAATCCCAATTGATGGAATAATAATTTTATAATAATTGATTAGTTGGTGAAATAATGTAATTTTATTTTGATAGGTAACACAAACAAAGATTTTGATATCTTATTTTGGATTTTTATAATACCATGAGGCTTCATGGGGTTCTATATCTTATATTATCTGATAATGATCCTAAACATACCTCGAGATTATGAAAAAGTATCCAATGGGATTTGGATACTAAAGATATCTTGATTATAACATACCATACATAGTTTTATGTGAATAATGAGTATCATATTCCTATCCTAGAGGATATGATTTAAGCTTGAATAATATATTTTAGTGCATTATGGGATATCCATAATGGAATTGATTAATTTTATTCTATGAAAAGATAGAATTCATTGACTAGGATAATGCTAATTGAATAATTATTGTTTATCCATTCATTTTTCATCTTTCATAAATAGAAGATAAAAAAACTATCAAGTTGCATTGGGATATGTTTGAGTGATACCAATGATGATTATGGATATACATCAACATTATAAAACCACAAAAAACCAAAACAACAAATATTTATTATCGATTTCATCCATTGGAAATTTCCATTTATGGTCCAGTTTTATGTATTGTTTCTACATGGCTAGGTAACCATTTTAATTTGAAATAGGGTAGGTTTGATTCTAGATATTTCAGACTGTTTGAGGTCACTGATTGTCTTAGTAAAGGTTTTTATTGGTATTAATTACTATATTAGATGACCTGTTTTTATTACGATTTCTACAAATTTTATATAGGGAGTTTCAATACAAAATCTTCCCATATTCTAAGATATAATGGAATCCTATTTTATCATTATTTTCATTTCTGAGTACCCAATTGATGTCAATGAATCTTGGATGTCTGTATTCGGTAATATTCCATTTCAATTGTTTAGTATTTTGTGGCGACATGGGTCATATTCTCACGATACTCATGTTATATAATAGATAGATAGTAATTTGTGGCCTCAAAAATTTCCAGAGAACACTTCTTACATGTTACATTTTGTGGATATATAGTAATAATGTGGGGAAAACTGTAATATCATATTTATGTTAAACAATATTTATATGTTTAAGGGGATATAATTTTATTTCCATGTGTTTTTTATAATGAAATAGGATGGGTTCTAGATATTAAAAAATAACATTATAGTTAGTTCAATAACAATGTGAATCATTTTCTTGTATGTATCCATTAATTTGGTTTAAGATGTAAAATATTCCAAGGACACAAATTTCATTATCACTGAGATTGGGTTGTTTGAGATATTAAATATATGAACACGCTATTTTTTAAAAATAGGAAATCATAGGGATTGACTCAGTGTATCTTGTAGACATCACTTGAATCTTTTTTTCTTAGTGTGGTTTTATGAACTACATGTAACACACTGATATTTTAAAATAAAAAAAATTAGTTTTTATATTCTTCATAACATGAATAACTAAACATCAATGAACTATGAAAAACTCACATCTTAATATGACAGATGTGACATAGTCGCTGAATTAAAATATATGAATAGTAAATAAAGACACACACCAACATTTATATATATTAAAAAATAAATAAATATTTATTGATATATTCTTCATAAATATATTTTCAATTTTTAGCAAAGGAGATTTTTACTTCAAAATTAAAATCTATTTAAAATGATATATATTTGTATTTTTAGTAAAATATTATAATTTCATTATCATAAATATATTATCTTTTATAAAAATAAATTTATTTATGAAATTTATAAAAAATTTATTAAATTGTAAGCATTTTAGATCGATCTGTAAAGATTGTCTTTTTAGTAAATAGTGAAAAACATTTTTTTGACCACAATTTTTTTATTCGAGAATTTAAAATTTTTACAATTTTTAAAAATTAGTTACAAATAAAATTAGATGAATTGTATAATAAATATTTTATTTATATTTATTCAAATAATTTTTTATGTATGTTCATATTGAATCATTCTTTAGGAAAAATGCATTATTAAAAACCACTACATATCTTTTCATTAATAATTTTAAATTAATATTAAATTCTCCAACTTAAAGATAATGAATTTGATATGTTGGATTCCAGATTTGCAACCATGTGGTTATTATTTGGAAAATAATGAAAAATAATTTAATGTCAATATGAGTAGTTTCATTGTTAAAATTGTCTCCTCTATAAGTGGTAAATTGTCTTAATCTTGAATAAAATAATGTTATATGATCAAAATATTAAAACATAATTCATATTTGATGAAAATAAAACATATATTATAACCATAGTGTCTAAATTGATAATTTTAATGGATACACGTCCATGGTAATTGTAAAATTTAATATTTAAATGAATAATGGTTATCAAATATCACTCTCTTAGTTTTAAATTATTGTTTTGTGTCTCTATATGGACGAATAATGATGTGATTAAATAAAAATGCCAACAATGTGAATAAAAATTTTCTTTATACTGATGATTTTTTTATAATTATTAGTTACAGTGTAATTTATATATATTCTTATGAAACAGCAATACATTATTTATTAAATTAATAGTAATATTAAATAAATGATATTAGAAATATTAAAACTGATTTAATTTGATTGATATATAGTTTTATATGCATTTTAAGACTAATATGAAATTTTAAAAAAAATAATTAAATTAAATTTGAAATCCAACATTGTGTTGATGAACATGATGTAAAAGAAAATGATTAGTATAAAAATAACCATTAATAGAAATTTATCAATATAATATTTTTTCAATTATTCAGAAAAATTAAAATCATGAAAATGAATAAAGGGAACTAATTTTTATAAGTTTTAATCCCAATAAATTTATGATTCAATGGGTACTTTATATGTAAATTTATAATATTTGATGTGTGATAAATGTATTACCATGCTTAACATTAAAATGTTTTAACTAAGGATTTGAACAAGAATATAAAGTTTATAAATCCATATAAACCTATAATAATTTTATTAGATGATGATATTTAAACCATATAAATCCATTTTCACAATTAAATATCCATTTTTATACATTTTCCATGAGAATTAATTTATTATAATTTAATATTTTATGAAATTTTAAATGGGCCTCTCACCTAAATTTCAAAAGTGCCCCCTCCCTCACTTATTGACACCACAATAGTCCTCATAACGCCACCAAACCTATCTTTAATCACATAACAATATACATATCCACATTATAATGGTGTTTTCATTTTCCAAAGACTGAAAACATTACACATAGGAGAATAATTAATGGTGTTATTTCAAAGAATATGGAATCGCCTAAACAATTAATATTATTTTTTATTCTACAATAATTCAACTATATAAATTATAATAATATTTAAAAAATATATTCACTATATGAAATATAACAATTTCTTATAATAATAATGGACTACCTATTATCCATCTTATATTCCATTAAATTTTAATTGATGGTATCGCTTATGTGTACGTATAAATAATAATCTCGACATAGAGATACAATTCATTTTCAACCACATTATTTATTTTATTGTTATTATAATTTTTTTCATTCATATATTATTCAATAATCAAATAATTATATTTAGGTAATTATAATCTCACATATATCTTATTACCTTCTTATGTATTGAAAAACTATTGCATCACTTGTGCATATGTGTGGACTACCACCTCCATAAAGCAATGTGATATGTTTCTAATTGTAATTTTAATTTTAATTTAATAATGATTGATATTATAAATATATATTTAATTTATAATTAATTTATAATTATTTATATTGAATTTTTTATTTACCTATCCTTCATTCGATCCATTGAAAAATGAAAACTATGTTCATGCGTATGGACAACCTACCATATCCATGAATAGTGTAATTATTTTTCCTATATATGACTATTTTGGATGACCATTAATATATATATATTTAACTCAAAAATATTTATTTAATTATTAATAATTTTAAGATCATATAAACTTGATCAAATTACTAGGACAAAACTATTGAACAAAAACATACAAGGAAATTGAAGTTGTTATCCCCAAAAATGGTGAATTTAACTAAGAATTTTTTATTAATGGGTGATAAAAGGTTATATATAAAATGTATATAATATGAAATATATAGTTATTGTTATAAAATATATATATTAAAAAAAATATTTATTATATAACATGTTAAAATGCATAGAGAAGAAGTGAAATCTAATGTATGGGTTTATTTCACAATAACATCGCTATTCGAGATAGATCTGGTAAACACATTCAAGGGTGGACTATTTTCATCTATATCCCTTTTTTCCAATACTATTTTAAAAGTTATTTTCTAATTATCCAATTAATTTTTAATGTAATCATATACCAATGTCGTAATTACTATTATGTTTTTTTAAATGACTGTTATTATTATTTTTTGGATGAAGTGCATTATTAACATTACTGAACATATAAATGGAATGTTTTTAAATTTATACGGCATGAATATAATTTCAAATTATTGTGAAAAATTAATTAATTTACTATTCCATTATAAATTAATAATTTTTTTTCAATTATAAATATTAATTAAAATCTATTATGTTTTTATATTTTAAGAAACTGATTTTCAAATTAAAAGATTATTTTCCTCAAGAAATATTCAAGTCACATATATAATGTATTTTAATCTATGTAAACATTTTTTTTGAATATTAATATTAGTATATAGAATTATTATACCATTTTTCAAATTTTTTTCGATGATATATCATTTGTTTTAATGGAAAATGTATTGATATTTTTAATGACCTTTTTTTTCAAAAAAAATATTAATTCATTTTCATAAGAAATTTTAATGAAGTTATATTATTTATTCATATGAGAATTTTAGTTTATTTTCTATGTGATTTTATTATACCACTATATCCCCTAGGGGATTTAGTAGTTGTAAGTTGAGAAACTATATTGGATATTTAGTGGCCATACCAAAATATGTTTAAATTTCATTCCACAAAGATTCTTTGATGTAGTCAAATTTATTTACCAAGGCTCATATGGTATATTTTAAATATTTATAACCATTATTTACATTACTATGAAATTAGTTATTTATATCCTTATGATTATATGTTTTTTATGCTATGTATTTTATATTTCCAATATAATATGGGTATCATGATTGAAAATAGATTCTCATGGAAATAAAACAATTTAGACCATTAAGAATTAACTCTTGTATCTAGTGACAATTTAATAATTTTATATATCATCACTAGTTTACCAGGGCTGATTGTATTACGTTAAATGTCAAAAAAAATTGTAATTTGGTATGTATCTCCTCAGTCGAACCCTATATCTCATCATGGTGCTTTTTGAGTTGTTCCAATTATTTTTTGTTTAATCTGTTTGGATTCTAGAATATTTTCAATCTTGTTATATTATATGTTCTAATTTTTTTAATGATATAATATATTCCTTAAAAACAACCCTTTTGAGAAGAATAATTGTTAGTATTTTATTAACACTAGCTATGGGAGGTGACGTATATCTCAATCCCTTATAGACATCTAATAATGTTTTCATCTGAGGGCTAGCTATGTTGTTTATTGTGTAGTTTCACACAATTATTTAGAGGTATGGTTTGATCTATCAGATTGGGAGATTTGTTTTTATTGGGAAGTCAATTCAATTTTATGATAATTGATATAAGGGAGTAAGTTTACAACTATTGTTTTTCTATTCTACACTATGTGTAGAAACACCAACTCCAGTAACCAAAATTCATTTTATTTACTATTACATTTGTATAAGATACAATAGAACTCATAAAATAAAAAATTTAATAATATAAGTCTAAGATAACAAGATACATACATTCATCATATATTACAATGGATGTATAAAATAACTAGAATTATAAATTCCATTAAATACTTAATATTATTCTTAATATAATTCTTCATATTCTAGGGAAATAAAAAAATATATTGGGTGATATTAGTTTCTCAGTCCGAGTTAAGGAATGAAAAACATATCCTAATAAAATAAATCATAATTAGTTTTGGAAATGAAAATAAATTAAAACACTATAAATTTATTCAATAATTTTAATATGAAATTCATTAATGTATATTACCAATTTACTAATTTAATGGAAAATAGATCATAAATTATCAAATATTTGAATTTATAATATTAGACATCAAGATATCAGAAATCATGATATCAGACATCATGATATAATTACCATCAATGCCTTGTTCTATGATACACTAATCAATATATTGATATTCATCATAATCTCAATGAATAATCTTACACAACCGGTTTTTCCCATGATGAATATCAATGAATTGATTTGATATATATAATTGGCCCACTGATCAATTCTGGCACCCATATATTGAATGATAAATTTATTTCATATTTAGTATTCCGTATCAAAATATGTCTGTATCATGTATACAATACATATTGTTATTATTTCTATAGTCCATCCAATATTTTTCTATGAATAAATAACCATATGTATAGATGATACTTAGTTAAATAAATAGCCATGAACATGATAAAAAGAATATTGATTTTTAAGATAAAATTAATTATAACTGATCTGAGGATGGTTTATGCTTCAAGAGAAGGTTAATGACCACATAAAATAATGTAGATAAAAAAATTCATCATTTAATTAGAAATATATATTTCATAATAACATCATGTCCCTATTTGAAATGGAATTGATATATATATATATTAATTGATTTTTAAATCCTATTTATAAATTATAAAACAAGTTTAATTATATAATTTTTTAATGATGTGGGAAAATAACTTAATGGTGAAAATGATTATATATATATATGTGTGATTTTTTTTAAACAGTATCAAAATGAACCTTCCATAAAATATTAATTATATCTATTTTATACATGTTATATTGCAAATAAAAATATAAAATTTCATTTATAAATAAATTGTAAAACAAAATTCCATCTATAAACAAAATATATACAGAGAAGTATAATATATTATATCATAATGAGAAATAATATTTTTAATTTTTTTTCAACATTTATTTTCAGGTTTCAGTTGATATATAAATGAAAATATTAAAAAAATTGTATTTTGAAATGTTCATAAATAATTAAATATATGGAGTTTATGAAGCTTTTATTATATGATAACATCAAAATAAAAAATAAATCCATAAAATTTCATTATAAAATAAATTCTTACAATGATAAATTTAAATAGAAACCCATTAAATTGGTAACATAAAATAATAAAATATTATATATCAATAAATATATATTATTGTGACATACAAAAAAGGATACTATTTAAACAAAAAAATATCTAATTGTTGATAATTACCAAAAAAATCATTATAGTTCAAATTTTGACAGAAATCATATGGAATAGTTTTACTAATCTCGTATGTTATTTTAAAATAATATATATTAAACATATATTCTGTAATTATATATAAAAAACCATATAACTATCTATAATATCATATATGATAAATTTATAATATTTCATCACTCATTTATTAATAATATTTACATAATATCATTATTTGGGTTGTCAACTGCTTCATTTTTCTGGTGTAGTTTAATTCCATAATCTCACTCTATTCATCCCACTCATATTTCTATAATATATTGGATTTTACTGATGATAAAAATATTTTATTTATTCAATATATAAATAGCTAATGTGATCTATAAAATATATATATATATTAAAAATGAATGACACCTTTGATGTTGAAAATAATTTATACATACAAGTGAAGACCATCTTCACTTTTCAACAAATATAAAACAAAAAATTGACCAATAATTCCCCAATAAATGATTGCTTTTAAAAAATCATATCTTATATATTTAGCTAATATTTCCTTATCATAATTCACGTAAAATATAATAGAAAAATCAATCTTATCTCTTCATTGAGATGGTATTTGACATTTAAACTCAAGTGATATTTTTATTTTCAAACGGAATGGCTGGTAAGATAATATATATGCTATTTTAATATAAAAAATAATTATTCAATAAATATATTATATTTTCATTAGTTTAATCATTATAATAAGTCAAATAGTCATGTTATGGAAAAATATACTAACATGAGGATACATAATTCCAGACAGATGAATGAGTGGTGGTTCAACTTTATTAGATAGAAATGAGACATATAATTATTTACCCTTAATCATAATAACATCATAATATATTCATGTTTCTGATTATAAAATTTTGGATGATTTTAATAGTTTTAGAGGATATATAAGCATTCTAAAATATGAAATAGTTAATAATGATGAGTGAATCATCTCGGTATAATTTTGTTAGACCACATATTAAGGAGACATATAGTGTCATTTTAATAAAAAAAAACTAAACAATTGACATTGAAGTGGATATGGGAATAGTTTAAGGTTATCATTATCTACAAGGATAAATTTCATATAATGAAATAAGGGAGGTGTGTTAGTTTAAAAAATGTTTGAGTGACACATATGTAAATTCAATGAACATTTCAAAATATTATGTTTTAACTCATGATAAATGGTTCCCAAATAGAATTGAATTAATGATAACATGAAAATAGAACTAGTAAAATCATCCAATATAAATTCTAGAGGGATAAATGTAATTTTACACCATATATATCATATTAACCTATTGCTTGATAATTTTTAACTTGAAGCATGGTAATCCAATATTAAATATTAAATAGTTCTGATATTAATTATATGGATGAAATTTTATGATAAATAGTTTCAGTAAAACATTTTTTACCATACATTATCCCTTATTTGAGTTTATTTTTTCATTTTATTTGAAAATAGTTTAATAAAATATAATACTAATAAGATATAATTAATGACATTTATGAAAATATTCTTTTAACTTAATTTAAAATAAACTATAAATAAATGTAATCAAAATGTAATACCATCACATGTTCATAATTTTATTTATTGATAAATTAAATTAATAAAATACAATTATTACTTGAGAATTCAATAATTTCATAATTTGTAGTTTTTTTAATTTTATTTCACAATTAATTGAATAAATATTATGTTAGAGTTGCTTAAGCATTTAAGGTTATTTTTTAATATCTAAAAAATCAAAATATATTTAAATTGGAAGAATTAATTCATATTTCAAATAATCATATAAAATAAATCTAAATTATTTTTTTGTTATAGAAAAATATTACTTATATTATATACAATAGTTTGACATTTTGTTTTTAATTTTATTGAAATTAATATAAATTTCGAAAAATAATAATAATAAATCCATGGTACTATATGCGTGTAATATCTATGGGAATTATTGAATATAATTCATAATATAGTAGAATGTAAATTGTATCAGAAATTCTAAATTCTCATTACAATATTTTAACCATAATTATAAAATTTTAGCCATATCCATTAGAAAAATAATTACCATGGTAACTATTCCAAATGTCGAAAAATAGAAATAAAAAAAATTATAACCTCTTTATAAGAAATATTGAATTCATTTTATCAAATTTTATTCTTATATGTGTCATAAGTTAATATAAAAGACACAAAACTGAAAAATATTGTGTTTTTATTTGAAAAATGTTTTCTTTTCCATAAATGAATTGATTATAAAATCATAATTAGTGATCACTAATTTTTTTAATTATATTTCATAAAAATAAATGTGTATTGTATAAATTTTTTATTACATTAAATTATTTTGGGTCTCTCAAAATAAATAAAAATGATTATTTTATAGAAAATCACTATTTTTTAAATACACATTCTAAAATTAATATTTTATGATCACATACAGTAATTTTCACAATAAAATTAATAAAAATAAAAATTTATGAAGAAACAAAAATTAAGATTATATTATTTTGTATGTTTTTTATGTTTTTTAACTAATTATTTCATTTAAAGAATGAAAAAATTTACTTCAGTTAAATATATTATAAAATATTTTATATAACACATAAAAATTTTATGAACTCATCCATAAATATTATATTACTCTTATTAAAAAAAATTTATATTTTCCTCATCATGTACATAAGATCACACATAGATTCATCAATATTATAGTTATGACACAAACCATTGAATATATGAGTTATCTTGTTTTGTACCACCTTCCCTCTATGATTTAGAATCACCACCAATTATCCCTAATAATATATATCCATCTATATTGGTAATACATGGTTGTATAATACTTGTTAATGATAAATTAAGTTCATTGTCTAGAGAGAAACCCAATATTGACCATGATCTTGAGTAATATTTTGTGGATGGACCATTGATGCACTACCATCGGAATACGATCAATAATTTTGAAACATGTGATTCTTCTTGGGACTAGGTTTTTAATTATTTCTATATCCCATTACATTATTTAAACTTGATATTTATAGGAATACATTGTCAGTAAAATCATAATACAGATCTCATCAATGATTTTCAGCATAAATTATTAGTCATCATTGAGCTGCCTTTATGTGTCGTTGGAAGGTTTTATCCATCTCTAGAATTTATTTAGTTAGATCATGTTTCATTTTTTATATTTAGTTTATAAAAATATCTATATGAATCCTATTGATTTCACAATAAAATGAATTTTTGAAGGAAAATTCTACCAATGGAGTGTTATGAGCTGAAAATTCATTTAAATACTTTGGCAAAACTCTAAATATAGCTTCTAAAATATGAATCACCCTATTATAGTTATAATATATCTAATTATGAAAAGTGGTATTGAATAACATCATTATATCCAAATAATGATGAAGTATTCTCTATGATATCTTGATAAACTTATTATCATGATCATATATGATTTAACATGGTACTCCATGAAATATCACATCATTATTAATATATAACTAAATATGGAAATCAAGATTAAAATATTCTCTATTATAGATATTGTTTCTTGATTTGAAATGTGTGTCAAAAAAATATAAAATAGCTCCCTTTATATTTAAATGCGAGTCTAATGATTAAATTGATGGTTAGTTTAACCATTTCAATTTTTGTATGGGTAAAGGTTGTATAATATCATTGGAATTATATATCTCATCCCAAACACGATAAAAAAATATGTATAAAGAAAAATACAATAGAATATTCATTTTCCTATTATCCAACCTGAAATATTATCTTAGACCTCTTTACATATGTATATATACATGATGAATAGTGAATGTTGAATTGTGACCAATATAAAACAACACATTCTTTGACTTTGATATTGATAGAACTCAAACTCAATTCTCAAAATTTATAATTCCATAATGATAATTATTGAATTCAAGAACACTAATAAATGTATTGTATATGTTCATATCATCCATTAATGCATTATTAATCATCGCATGGATTTATTTACCATTTATTTGTTACTAATTTTATCCTACTCCTTTCCCAAATATTCCAGTTTAAATCTTCTACAAATACAAAAATATAATATCTCATTATGTCCTCAATATGGAAAAACTGCAGTGATGATTCAAACTGAAAATATCATTTAACATTTCACTATCTCAATAATGTAATGTGTTGAGTTTTTGTAATATTTTATCCACTTCAGCCATCTTATTTTAGTCATTATTTGTAAAAATATTCCACATAATTTAATAATTTATACACATTTTACACTATTAATTATACAAATATTTCTTCCATTTAACCAATAAAAAATATACTACTATTAGATCCATATCCTATGTTACCTAATTTTTCATGTAAATTTAATATTTGAAAGAAACATGAGATATAAAAATATAATTCTCCATGATGACCCATCCTAGTCTATTACCTGATGAATAACAATATATTATATTCACTTCTCAATTGAATGTTAGTGTATGTATACAGACACTGTCCATCTTGCTAATCATTTCATTAAAATTTTCATAAAAATAATTTTCAACAGGAACATAACCCCTGTCTAATTCAACATTGTTAGATGAATGTATTATTTTGATAAATCTCTCATAATGTGTTTGTTGTATCTATAAAACCATAAAAAAATTACAAATATTTTTTATTTTCATTATTTCAGTACATTATTAGACAACATTGGTCTTTGTATGATATGAAGATAATATATAACCCAATAATGAATCTTTCTGAAACTACATTTTACACCTTATAAATTTAACAAAAATAATTCCATCTATATATTATTTAGAGAAAATCAATAATTTTATTCATAATCATACATTATTTATTAATATCAAATAATCTCATATGCATGGACCAAATTTTGTTATCACGTTATTCTCTAATTACATAATACATTAAATCCATGAATATAGAAGGAGCATTTCTATATTGATATTTTATTATAATAAATTCATAATGAGATCACCTTTTATATTATTCAATAATAAGCATATGTTCATTATTAACCCATGTCTAATAATATATATATTAGAGATCAATAGGGAAAAATATTATTCACCACATAATAGAACAAATATATCATTAAAATAGGGTATACGATACATGATCATATATGTTATTTTATTGTATTCATTTTAATCAATGAAAAGTTGTAGAGTCTCATAATATTATATAAAAAAAAGAAAATGTAAATCCAATGGTAGGGAACTATGATTAATGATTACCTTAACATGATTCTCCTAGTTTTGAATATTCCTTTCATGAAAATCAATCTGGGATATTACATATAGAGTCATTGAAATATTTTGAAAACCATGCAAGAGTAATAATAAAAACATAACATGACATTTTGGGGGAAGACGATTAATATTTTCTGGAAATACATAATAAAACTCTCATAAAATATTAATGTAATGAATGTTAAGTTTCTACCAAACAATATGAGAAAATCATAACTCTTGAATTTAAAGTAATAGACATATGATTATGAAATTTACATTTGGATATTTGTAATATCCTTTCACCTAAGGACTATAATAGATTGATTTATAAAATTGATTGTAACATGAAATAATTGAATATTGATATTTTATCTTAAAAAAGATATACATTATGTTTAGAATATAACTTAAAATTTAATTCTAAGGATAAAATTTTTTTTTTTAAATCATAGTCCTGTAAAATTATATCATAGTGTGGAAATATATTTTATATGTGATTATCCAATGATTAATAGTTTTTTTAGCGAACTCAACATCTAATAATTTAGTTGTGGATTTGATTCACCTATAAAATAAATTTGACATAAATAAGTCGTTAGTAGATGAATTAAATAAATGAAATTAAATTTAATAGTGGATGATTAGTAAACCATTCACTATATATCTTGTATCTTCTAAGTTATTGGTAGTAATTGATTATTCAATGATATTAACCTATAGAATATTATGTTGAATGTTAATTTGATACATGTGTGAAAATATGGAGTAATTTCGCATAAATTTAATGATTAATTAATGGACAGTAGTGGATTCATTATTTTCATTATAGATCATAGTTATATTACCCATATCTCAACACCTCTATCAAACTCCCATTTATTCCATTATTCCTTAGATTTCCATTTCATCATTTTTTTATACTTTTATATCACATTTTTCATTTCTTCTTTACTGATGTGTTATTTGTTTCGGGCTTTAAAACTGATATATCTATATCATGAATTTATTTTATATATTGGATATTAAAAATTAAATATTTATCGTAATGATAAAAGATATAATATTATCATATGATGAAATTGTTAACCAAACTATTCCATGATAGATCCATTTCCAATGCTCATAAAATAATAGAAAATCATTATTTATGAATAAATATGTAATTTAAATCATCATTCGATAAACATTTAAAATTATCCTTAACATCCCCATTAATTTATTCTTCATTTTTTTATAAACGTGTCTAACTTATTTTCCATTTCAACAAGGAATAATTAGGGGAATTAATTGATGAATAAAATCACATTCATAATGAATATTAATTTATATATATATATATATTATAATTTTTTTATTTTATTGACCACTATTGATAAACAGTCCCTTCAAAATAATACTCTCTTCAATGAACCATTTTACATCCATTTCTTCCTAAATCTATAAATATATTTTCAAGAAACGTAACACATTGTTATCTGACAATGTAATAGTTGTTAAATTAAAATATTCAGGATTATATAACATGAATAAATAAAAATAATTGAATCAATCTATAGAACCACTAGTTTCTCTATTCCGGAACGAATATTTATCCTAACCTTAGCATGCTATCCAAATATGGCCATTATTTACATCATATCCACACCATCCATATTGGATATATTAGTTGGTAAATACCATTATTTTCAATCGGTTTTTATTACATTTATTATATTAAGTTATATAACTTAATAATTGAACACATGGAGAGAGTAAATATTTATGATTAATAATGATCCATGAAATAAAATCCATATCATTGCAAAATATCTCAAATTCCCCAATGTAATATCCTAATTTTATAGTAAAATATGTTATTTTTAAATATAGATCCAAATATTTCAACTATGATCCCTATATTAAGAAGAAAGAGACACCGTGTTTCGTAACCTAGACTAATTGAAATTACTATTAATGTATTATTATATATAGGCAATATCACTCTGATTGAATGATATTGTTTTTAGTTTTGAAAAAATATGAACATATATGATTCCAATATTATAAAGAAAATATAAAATTACTAAAATTTTAGACACACTTGTATCCTTGATAATACTCTCTATATCCCTCAATATTTTCTAGGGAATGTAAAAAAATAAATTTTATTTCTAATATTCCTAGTAAATATTATATATAGTATATATAATAAAAATTAAATAATTCATAATCATCATGAAAGGTAGATAACAGAAAAATTACTTAAATTTTATAAATTGAACTTGAAATATTCCCATATATATTTTTAGTTTATTAATCACATTGATTATTATAAATTATTTCCCAATGAAGGAAATGATATATATTAGAAGTTAGGATCTTAGACCTAATGATATCCATACCACCAAGTCCTTATACTAATACAAATTAATATATGGGAGTTTTGTCATCTAGTTTACGTCATAGGATATTTCAATTTCTCATGTGAATATCTATCTCTAGGATCCATATAACACTATATTTCCAATATGTTTCTTATATATTGAATGAATAATTTAATTCTTAATTATTATTCATTATCAACAAATTCATATATAAAGTAATGAATAAATATGATATATATTTCCTTAGACCATAAACATATGTAGCAATATAAAACAACATATATTAAAATAATTTATAGATTTGGAAATAGTCATATAAATGTTTGAAATAATATTGATATTTATGAAAAATTTCACGTGTAATGATCACAATAATGTGAATGTTTAAATAATTTTTTTATCAGATATGTAATAAGTCGTATAATATGACGAATAATGCCTAATAAATAGTGTATTGTAATAAAATAATTTCTTTCAGATAAATTATTCTAATTTATTAAATAAGAATTCACTTAAAAAAGAATTATTTTCATAAAAAATTGAAAAATTTAGATGGTTCTAAATATTATAAAATAGTTTTGGTACAATGAAACTATATTAAACTGTAATACATTTAAAAGAAACATTACTTTTATCATTTTAAAAATAATATTAAAAAATGACTCAATATAAAAATACAATAATTCCTCCATTAAAAAATCTATAATGTCATATGTAATATAAAATTACATTAAAATATAATTAGATTAAATATAACAACATTGGAAAACATTTTTCAAAAATATTGAAATGGAATAAAAATATTCCATATCAAAAAATTGAAATAAGATCATGTATTTTTTTAAGAATTCATTTCATTGGATCAAATTCAAAAAAGTGGATAATATCAATGAATATATGGAAACTCATTTAATTTTATTTTGGTAATATAATAGATGTATTTTTTTATGGATATATTATAATAATCCTATAATGTGAAAAAGGAATTAAAATTTGAGAATGTAAAATTAAAACATTCATCTTCGGTGGTGTTTAAAATTCATCAAAATAAAAGAGATAGATGAAATAAAAAATTTATAATAATTCATAAATAAATATTATTGTTTATTACATCAATTTGTATTTAAATAAACCATAAAAAACAAAAATAGAATTATAATACAAGATATTTCTTTAAAGTGTGTTAATTTATACGATATTCCTTACCTGGTAACTGAAATCTCTCATTACTGATGTTAAAATAAAATATAAAAAATTTTATTTATAATAATTATATAATAGAATCGTAAAAATATCTATTATGTCATATATGACCCATGCATTACATTTGTGACATGTATTTATGAATTATTATTTATAATCATAATTATTTTGGTTGTTAACAACTTTATTTTTCACAGTTGTTTTTTACAGTCCTTTCATCTTTCTCATGGTAATCTCATATACAGATTTTAATTCATAAAATAAGTATCATATACATTAAATATTTATATATATATTAGTCCATAAATATTAGATTTTGAAAAATACAATACATCGTTCATGGAGACGGTATGTCTTACGTACACATGAGCACTATATACATTATTTGATGGATTGAATAAAATTATGTAAAATAATAATTAATCATTCTAGGATAATTTAATAACATTTAAATAATATTAATTTTTTAAATATATACATGTACTTATAAATGAAAAATGGGAAAATGAATCACAACGCTTCATGGAGGTTGAATCCCCCATATACAGACGTGCAAAAATATATTGCAAGGTAATAAAGTAGATATGATTTTATAATTTCAAAAGAAAATGTACGTATTAAATATCACATATTTTCATTAGATTTATATTTATAAATAAACATGTATTATGTGAGAAAAAATTAATTACACTACAATATGACGTCAGTTACTCGTATATATGCATAATTGATGTTTTATATTTTCAAATGATAGAAAAGTATTTGAAAAGGGTATTTAGATAAACATAATAACATAAATAAATAATAATTATATTGAATATATTAATTTATTATTTGAATAAAATATTTATAATTTTATAATATTTAGTATATTTGAATGAATCCACAAAAATAATTTTCCATTATATGGTAGAATTCATTTAGATAAGATCATAATGAAAAATTGAATTTTCTTTTAAAAATACAGGATCATTTAATATGTGTACTTGGAGGTTAAGTAGATAATTATTAACGGTTATTGAGTTAAATGTGATGATGTTTTTAAAAAAGGTTAAAGGGCGTGGAATTATAGAATTGATAGTAGAGCCCTTCTAAAAACTAATGAAAATGTATAATATAACATGCTTCTAACACATGTATAATTGTTGAAAAATTAAAATAATTTGAAAAAAATGATACATTCATTATATAATCATATAATATATTTTTTATAGGTTTAGATATAATATAAAATCTTTTCATTTGGTATTTTTCCTTGTTTTATGAATTTTAACCTTAACATTGGTAATAGTTTTTATATATTTAATTGTTTAAATTTTATATATAAATTTGTTATTGGATCCTAAATTAACAATGAATGTTATTTATGAGAGTATAATATCATTCTAGTACTTTTTTAATATTTATATTATTTTAAAATAATTTAATAATATTTTATTTCCTTAAAATACAATGTTAATATTTTGAGATAGTTATAACAATATAAAACATTAAATACATCAAGAAAAATATATAGTTTTAAAATAATTAATTAACAAAATAATTATTATATATTCATCTAAAAAATCATATAATGCAATAATTCTACCATATAGTATTAATTATAATATTATCAAAATATTTGGTAATTTATTAATTAATTCAATAAATATTGTGTCATTGCTGTGTATGAATTTATGGTAATTATTAAATAAATCGAAATAAAAAAATAATTACCATTCCAAAAAAAGTGATTAATATTTCACATGTAATTATAATATCAACCACAACTTATTTTTATGACATTTTATGGTTATAATAGATATTATATACAATATTGTAACAATTTATTTTTATTATCATATTAAGCCTATATATATCAATATAAAAAAATGTCACCAATATTTCATATTATAATTAATTTCATTGATATTTCTAAACTAAATTCATAAAATAGGAATTAATCATGTGTTTGATAAACTAAAATTCCTTATCTCAGTGTATTTCCCCGGTTGTATATGTTATACAATTTTCGAGTTCTCATATATTTTTTAATGTTATAATTTGTAATAAAAAATATGGTTGACCTATTAACTAAATTTTAACATCATGATTTATAATATATATTTCATTTTACCATTTTAAATTACAATAATTTCTCTAAATTTATTTATGACAAAAATCACATCAAAACATATTTTCCATAGAAAATAAGCCTTGTCATTAAAAAACGAGCTGAACCTATATCATGTGAAATAATGGTTCAACTCAAAAATCATTAGATTATATTTATCCAAATGAGGATAATTTTATTTTTTAAAAATTTATATAATTTTTGGACTTTTATAATAAACGATATCATAGTTTATGAAAATCATTATTTTTCACTATTTACCATCAAATGTTTTTGAAAAGAAAAACAAAACATAACCAAATATAGACTTTTTGAATAATAAATTTACCATATTCCGATAAAAAATTTATGAAAGGTTTTTCTATTTCATGTTAGATTTGGGTTTCAGGTAAATCAAGCTATTAAAAATATTTAAAATTATGTATATCAAGGAATCAAGGGTTATAACACAATCATTATGGATCACATTTTGGGTTATGTGTACCTTGAGTTATATAATTGTTGTAATATCCCTATACAATAAATAATGAACCTTGAGATTTCTAATTGTGTTCAAATGTATTGTAATTCAATATTAACGACTGATTTTGATACTAGAAATTTGGGATTTTATAAAAGAAGGGGTTTCCAATTATTGTGGAATAAGAGAGTTTTTTTATGAATTTTGAAATGAATTGTGAAATATTGGTTTCAGAGAATTCTATTGATGAATTCTGTTTTTTGGTACATTATTTCGAAATAATAGATGCTCATAATATTTTATTTTGTAAATGTATTATCGGGGAATGCATTCTTACATTAGTGTATGGTGTAGTACCGGGCTTCATCCATTTGTATTATTATAGAGATTACATTGTGGAATTTTCTTATACACCATAGAAATGATACATTGGTCCTAAGAACAGGATATTTATAGTTATGAGAGTAACATTTTTTGGTGTTATTTATTTCCCAAGACCATATATCTTTTGGAAGCTTATGTGGACTAGTATTCAGTATTGTTATGTCACTCTTTCTATATTTACTAATTTTGATCCTAGAGATTAATAAAATCATGATTTCATATTATCTACATTTTTTTAAATTTATTCATTTATGAAATTTTATTTTTCTCAATTATTATTTGACAATATTTAATATATTATATTATGGAACTAGGTTTAAAATAGAAAATTTCTATCATTCCATTGATAAAAAAAGTTTTAAAAATTTATCAAGACATGTATTCTATAAAATATGGAATATTATCATTATTTACATTGACATGTTATAAACCAATTTTGTGGTATCCTACTAAGGCGATTTATCTCACACCATACTCAATTACATAAAGATGTGCAGAAAAATGATTTTATATTGATGTATGAAAATGAAAGACATTGTAGTGAGGTTGGGAAGTTCTTCTTAGCTGGGTATGGTTAGTTAGCAGTGAGTTGGTTTGATGTTTCCCAAATAAACAATTTAGTTGTTGTTTTGAGTTTTCCTATCATTTTTAGTGGAAATGTACCATTTGTTAATATCATTCTTTTTTTGACCTGAATCATTATCATTGGCTCTATCTCTATGGAATAGTTATTTTTTTATTTACAATTTGTGTATATATATATATATATGTAGTGCATAATGTTTTGGTTTCAGATATATCATACTCACTTATAATTGTTTGATGGTTGTGTGCTTATCAACAGTCCTTGGTGATCGAGAATTCCGTTTAGGTCAGTGGATTTCGAATTAGGTACTTTTATTGGATGGAATCCATTTTTGGATTATTATAATAATTATAATAAAAATATATATAATTAATAACATGTATAGTGAATACTTTAGAGAATTATTTTTCCAAAAAAATGTAAATAAAATTCATAAAATAATAAAAATTATTCCTCATTACAAGATAACACATCATGAGATTGGGAACCTAAAAGAGAACAACAAAACCAAGGGATAAAAGGGAACAATTATTTTACGATTACAAAAATACAAAAAAATAGTTTCCTTTACTAAGTATGAATCAAATGGGAAAAATAATAATGATTAATTGATATATATAAAATAAAAGTGTTTCAATATCATGGGCATGTCATAGAATACATTAAATAGAATATAATACTCAAAATAGAAAATATTATAATTTGAAATGTATAATGACTCATTATGGAAATCCCTTAGTGATTAAAAATGTAATTTAATTATAGAGACCATAATATTATATTTAATATCACAATAAATGTTTTTGAGACAAGTAACAAAACGATTGATATTACCCCTGATAAATATATCTTCCATGAATGTGATGGTTATTACTCTTCATAAAATTTTTGTGGAATCTAAAAAATAATTAATAAAATTTAATGTAACTATGATTAAAAATGATGTGAATGAAGTTGTAGAAACTATCATATATTAGGTATTTCTTTTAATTATACTAGATAGTATTGTAATTGTACCATTATTAGACTATTTGGATTTTAATTACTTTGTCACATGAAATGAATATATACAGAATAAGGTTATTATTTCACGTAAAAAAGTAAGGTACACCAACTATCATGATTCATAACCGAGGAATAATAATTATGAGGATATTTATTATTAAAAGAAAATATTACAGAGGCCATGAAATAAGTAAAATTCAATGTATATGATAAGGAAATAAATAATATTAACATTTTAAAATAATAGTTATAATAAAATTTTCAGTAATATTGTTGAAAATAACTATAATATCACATTTTTTATTCTCTGAGATTTTTTTTGAAATAAAATATTACTATTTTAATGTATATGAACTGAAATATTAAGAGTTCTATTCTAATCATTCACTTCCTTAATCAAATAATGGTGATTAATTAATGGAGATTAAATCAATAATTTATAGTCTTAATCAAATACAATATTAAAATTAGCAGGTAAAAAAAAAAAAAAATATTCAATCACAAGTGGATACATTGTAGTAGTGTGAATAACCCAACCATAACACTATTAAAGGATATAATTTATTGATACAGTATATTCGATTTCCCTCAGATAATGTGATAAATAAAAAGATATTTAATTAGTCAAAATAATCTGATAGATAACTGGCCACTTTATAAAATGGGGGATCAATAAATATGAAATAAATTGGAAATTAATATATTTGTAACAGTAAATCTAATGATTTCATATTTAACTATAAACTGATTCATATTTTCCAAATTATATCTTATCATTATTATAATATTAGCGAGGTGATGTGGAAAAATATAGAATTTTTCATAACATATTAGTTTGATGGAATATGTACAATAGAGGAGAAGTGAAAGAAAGTGAAAATATTAGGATTTATAATATATATAAATATATGCGATTAGTGAGTATAATAATGTAAAATTATCTCATCAATGAATATTTTAGCATTTTATAAAAATAATATTGTCACTATTTAAAAATTTTATTTTTTGAGAAATATGATAATAAAATAATGTGATGGATAGAAAATATTTATTAAATTTCAAAATGGAAGGAAGAATTATATAAGTTAAAATACCATGGAAATGAAAATAATATTGAGTTATTACACTCATGTATTTGTGAGATAATGATCTTGAAGTTTACCAATGGGTATAATAATTTATTTAATTTTAAAAATAATTTTACTTTTATAACTAATGTTTATTTTTTCTTATAAATAACAATAAAATTATAAATATAAACACATATAAATGGATTTTATTAATAAAATTGGATATTTAATCAATTTAATATTTGAAAAATGGATCTAAATAGAACAATAAAGTGTTGATGGAATAACTTGAGAATCATGATATTAGACATGAATGTAGAATTTTATGTGCACATTAAAAACGTAATTTTTATTATGAGGAATCAGAAAACCACGTACAATGAAAAATATTATTTGGTTATGGAACAATAATTTTTTTCATTTCAATCTATATGATATAGTGACTCCATTTTGAAGACATGAATACTCTTAACCAATTTGGTAAATACACCAAACAAGCTACTGTCTAGAAATAATAATTTCTAGAACATATTAAATGTGTTATGAAAAACATGATAAATTTATATTAATGGAGGAAAATTTATATTTTTTACGAGAGAGGTGAAGAATAAAAATTTATAATTCAATACCTATATGGATTAATTTACTGATTTAATAAAAAATATGGTGAGGCTTGTTGATATCCCTTCTGTAGTTGAGTTATAAAAAAAATTACTTGTAATTGATAAAATCTCATTGATTAAATCATTATAATAGAGGATTTTATTTAGAAAATATAATATAATATCATATAATGAATAATTTTTTATAACTATTGAGTTGATATAGAGATTTATAATGATGTTTATGGCATAGAGCTGAGTGGTTCCCTGTGAGAATGATGTTAGAATATTTTTCAATCAAAAAACATACATTATAATAATACAAGTATATTATAAACTAGAAAAATAATATTAATTTGAAATCATAATAGATTTTTTTTTCACATTAATCCAATATTTTATAATAATTGTGTATAATAAGAATATTTGGTTTCAATGATGGATTAATTGATAATCTAAATTGAGATGAATGAAAATTGTTAATTTGTGGGACCCCCCAAAATAAAAAATTATATCTATATAAAGTACTATTTATTTGAATAATAAAATTGATAAGGTATTGGCATAAAAATTAAAATATAATCATACGGGTAAAAAATATTCATGTATTACACATATTGATTTATGTGAGCGTTTCTCTCTAGTTCCATGCAATAAAACTAAATTAATCATTAATTTAAATATTTATCAATTATACTGTATAATTATATAATGATATTTACAACCTAAATTAAATAATGGTTAACATGGTAAATATTGTTATATTTTAAAATGACATTACTTTCTCATTGATACTGATGTGTTTTTAATGTGAAATCTGAAAAGTAAATATATATTATCAACAAACATAACTAATAATATTATCGAAACATATAATTTAACGTAATTTTCAAGTAAATTCCAAAAGTAATGTTATATTTAAAAGATTATTAAAATGGATATGAACAAAACTATATCCTTTATATTTGGAATATTGAACATATAATATATTTCAACACAAAATTCTCATACATAGATATAAAATATTATTATATTTATATTTTAAATTCATAACATAATTATCTATCCTAAAATAATATAGAACATTTTTCTTCATAAACAAGTATACATAAACATAATTTTCATAAGTGAACATCATTATCAACCATTATGTTCATCATAATTACCACCCTTCTTTAAAATATCAATATTTATAGATTTCTACATAACTTGGGGTAATGGATAGATCATTAATGGTGTGATTAGATTCATATTTAGAGTAAAAATGCTATATATATGTTATAAAATAAACAATAAATATAATTACTACATATAAAAATGATCATAACAATTGAAAACCATACACTACATAGAAATTATCACAATCATATATACTAACTTAAAACATGGTAGTTCATAAGACATGTGTCATACTAGAATCAAAAAACATTATCCATGAAAATTTATAGTCGCATAATAAATGAGTTTTTGTTACACACATAAGAATAGATAATCATTTACATATCAGTTATGGATAAATACGTATATTGTTTAATGGATTGGTTTCACTCTATAAACATTATTAGTATCTTTCACTAATAAGACTATTATAGTGGATGTGCCCCTTTACTAAAAAATGTTCACTCACCCATTATATTTATATTTATCAATAGATATATACCTTAGTATCCAATTCATTGGATGGATATATAATATTGTTATAACCCATATAATATTTAAAACCATATATATGTGTTCCAAAAGGTCAAAAATAAATCATCCTATCACGAAATAGGGTAATGAAAGAAGGTTCATAAACATTTCATAATTGTATATTATAAAAAACTAAATGGGATTCATAAAAATTAAATCATTTCATCACACATTAACTATTAGAAAATGTATGTGTTTTATTAATAAATTTAACTATAATCATAAAAAACTCATACAATGAATAATAATGGTATAATTTAATCATGACATGTTTAAATATTTGAAAATATCAATGGATTTTATCTGAGAATGAATTTTATTTCAAAATAACAATTAGATCATTTCTTGGGGAAACACTCTTTTTACATTGAAATCAATTTTTGATAATCTAAAATTTTCCTATATATTAAAGGAAAAATAATATTTTAAGGAGTATTGGAAGAATATAATGTATTTATAAAATCATTGATCAGTCATCATAGTTTTAAATTATATTATTATCGAATTGATATCCAAACGATCAATTTCACTTATAAAAAAAATACTCTCTAACACGTTTAGAAAATGAATGGAATATTACATTTAAACAACTTTTTAAATGTAAATAATGGATAAAATGACTATAAATATATTTTTATAACATAAAAAATATTTTTCAATATACTTGTAGAAAACATGGACGTTAATGGGAGAGGATTTTTAACAAGAGAGAGAGATAAATAAGTTTGTTTTCCATAACTATATTTATTATATTTTTTTGATTTCATAAATATATAATATTGAATAAAATTATTTACTAAATTTAACTA
Source organism: Viscum album (assembly GCA_963277665.1). Classification (NCBI taxonomy): domain Eukaryota; kingdom Viridiplantae; phylum Streptophyta; class Magnoliopsida; order Santalales; family Viscaceae; genus Viscum; species Viscum album. Next base: position 706,320,576 of record OY728126.1, on the reverse strand, counting down.
GAATAAATAAATATTATTTTTTTCTTGGGAAATATATCATTATATATCATTAATATCAACAAACTATAAAAAATGTTGACAAATAATGTGATTTTGACGTAAAAATATTACCTCAATTTTAAATTCCTATCTTACTGTTCAAACCTCCAATATATTAAAATTTTAATTTTAATAAATTAATTTTTTAAATAATATTTATATAATCAATTCTAAAAATTAATCTCATATAAAGTTATATTTAAAAGTCTTAAAAAAATTCATTTTTAAAATCACTATTATGGGTGAAAACTTCACCATGTTTTTATAAATTTAGGTTCAAATTCTTTTGTAATTTTATATTTATCAGTCTTCCATTATATACATATTATTATTCATGATATATATATATATATGTTTAGATATGTGTATAAAAAACATATTGAAAATGGAACTACCTACCTCATGGAGACAACATGTATAGGGCCCTAGCCATAAAACATTATATAATCTTGAGTCAAATCAAGAATTATCGTTGAGGATATTTTTCGGTTTAACGATTTTTATAATTTTCTATAAATATTACATTACATAAAAAATATTATAATGTAGACTCTTCTACTCCGTATCCATTTTTTTAATAAGAAACTCTTTAAAACAAAACCTGGCATTGTTTAATGTTTTAAATGTATAACCATTCCTTGATCCTATCCATGACTATATTATTCATTTTTTTCATATGAAAAACATTTAAAATCATGTAATGAGCATAAAAATTACAGGAAGGGTTATAAAATAAATAATGAAAACATTCTTTCATCAATACATAGAAAACATAAGCTCTTTAACATACCTCAATAAATCATATGATTTATGAATAAAACATAGAAATAATAAATCATAAAGGTATCATATTGAATCTGTTACATACTTACATTATAGATTTTACAACTGAATATTGAGTTACGTTAGAATACCCCTCACTATATATTCCCTAAATCTCTTAGGAGAAATATTAACGTTTACCTATGTCACATTAACCAAATAATTGAAGATCTATCTCTAGATTACTCGCAGAAGTTTTATCACGGGACCACCCGAATATGCAAACAATGACCAAGAACCATAACATAATTATAAAACATAAATCATAACTAATGGAAATAAAAAATTTCCACAATGAAATCATATGATATCATTTCAATAATTTGACAAAATTAGTTCATTTAAAACATTTAAAAAAGATGTGTTTTGAATCAAAGTGTCCCATACCACTTTAAAACTTTTTAATTATTTTAAATGTTAAAACTCTAATTTCATTTAAATAAAAACCTAAAATCATTTCTAAATCATTGAAATGAAATAAAATTATTTATAAAATTAAATCATTAAAACATTTAAAATGATATTTTCATTAAATAATCCATTAGCATTTGAGAAAATATTCAATAAATATCATTAAATAATAACATTAAATAAAATAATAAATATCATGAGAATATAGAAATTTGTGTTATAAAATGTCGAAATTGAAGTATATAAACATTATATGATAAAAATTGTGTACAATATCATGATATGTTTCACGGAATGTATAATGAGACATAGTGCCTTACAAATATTGAATCTTTTGATTAAGGATAAATAAATGACATAATTATGTTTGAGAAATATAAATTCATCCAATTTAAATGAATATTCTGTTTAAAAAGTCATAGGAAATTCACACATGTTCATATAACAAAATAATCAAGACATATAAGTTTAACATAATGAATAGAAATTTCATTAGAAAGTTCCCTTAAAAAATTGCAGGCTAACGATGTCACTTAAACTTTAAAAAAAAATTATGAGAGAGAAAACAGTCTATCATAACATGTACATAATATTTACAACAACAAGGATAAATAATAACATAACCCTAAATAAGAAAATGGATATTAAAATACATAACATAAAAGAAGTATTTGACTAAAAGATGATGGTGAATGGTTCCCGTATATAGATCATTTTGATAATCAAATATATTTATTATGTTTATTTTCCATAAAACCAAATGAATGAAGTACATATACTATATATGATAGAAAATATAATTTCTCACCTATTCTTAGAATGAATCAATTAAGAGGTATAATATCAACCCAATGTATTTAAATTGGGAATGAAGATCCCATAACTTAAGTTTTAATTATCATGTATGTTCCTTGTTCTTGCGAAATAATATATTTAATTTAATTTACACATTATTATGGAAATATTTTATTTGAGTTCATATCGGACATTTCGTCGATGTTTGAATGTTGAGTAAAAAAATATACATGTTATATTTATAAAATTACCATCTGGTTAAATGTAAATTATCTACATATTTTTATTAATGACATAAATATCATAAATATCATATATATCTATTATATATTTATTTATTATAGTCCATATTAGTAGGGTATATGAAAATGAAATGCATCATTCATGGAGATGGTAAGCCGAACGTACTCATGAACAATACTTTAATTTAGGTTTTTTCAATTTTAAACGAATGAAAACAAAATGATATATTAGTATAATAATATTAAAGTATAATATAATATTTTATATATGTTACATATGTTTATTTACACTATACATTATATCTTAAATATATGGTATGAACAATTCATATCACATGAAGTTGGCAGTAGACCACATATCCTCAAATAAAATTATCATATTTATAGAAAATGAAAATCATAATGGTATGTTCTAAATTTTTATTACAGATGCATAAAGATAAAATATATGTCATATATATAATATATAATTATATTTCTATCAAAATATACACCATGATATGTGGTATTGGAAGATCGAAAAATCATTGTTTTATGATGTAGCAGTTCATTTTACATAGATACAATATGTTCATATCCTTTAGATAGAGGTGTGTGTAATTTTAGTTTGAATACATATAATTAAAATAAGCTAGTATATTTAGGATATATTTTTTCATATAAAAAATGAATAAAAATAGAATAGGTATTTGATAAGGAAATATAATTGAATGAAACTTGAGAGAAGATGTTACCTCAAATTGGGTAACTTTATTTGATTTGAGCCCAAGTGTAATCTTGAATTTCCTTCTACCTATGGTAAGGAATATAGAAGAACAAATATATTTTGATATCTTATTTGGGAATTTTTTGGATGAACGGTGTGTTTTGAGTGGTGTGAGTAATGAGTTAGAGATGGTGGCCTTTTATAAGCTGAAGGAGGGTCTTTTTAGGAAGGTTTGAAAGTATTATTTTATTATAAATTTTTTTTCACAATGTAAAAAACTCATGAAATTATAATACAAGTTGAATATAAGTTTAAATAAAATCAAAAAATATGAAATGGAAGGGTTTTATATATTTTTTAATCCTAATAATTTTTTATTTAACCATTTGATAACTTAATTGACTATTACCATGTATTCTTACATATTCCTACTATATGGTTAATATATTTACAATAAAATAACAGGGGACCAAAAATGTATCATTAATGAGAATTTTAACATCTTATATGAAATTTTGACAAATCATTGATTTTTTTGACAGTTTCATCATTTAAAAAATATTATTTATTTTAAAAACTAATTTATGTCAATTTTTTAGACTATTCGTATTGTGAATGTTATTAAAAATCCATAACATCATGGTAAATAAAATAATTTATTTAATTAAAATATATATTAATACATAATCATCCTTGTAATATGTGGATAGGATAAAAAGCTTCAAAATACATTCATTTTAATACTAATAATCTAATTAATTAAAAACATTCATTATTAAGATTATCATTATATCATGATTGTGTCCTAATGAAATTTATTTATGTGGTGACAAACAATTATAAATTTAATTTCATGTTGTATTAAATATTAATAGATTTATATAGACTATTTATAGTTGAAAATATTAGTTATATAGCCATATATAAAATTTTCTTTATTAAATGGTATATGTATATGTTACATTTTCGTTAACATTAAATTAATATTAATAAAATGTCATTTACACTTACAATGCCTCTGTCGAGTCCCATAATCGACCCATGTTTTCCAATGGAAAGACATGTATCATCCAATAATATGAGGAAACATGTTATAGAATTTTAATAATATTATAACATTATTTTTACCCTTATTTATTTCATTTTCTGTTTATCCCTGGTAAGTAAAATAATTTTTGTTGTAACTATTCATAATTTCTAAATATAAAAGATAAATGTTTTAAAAATTTGGGCCTATGATTCTAAATTTTGAATAAATTATTCCAAATTCATATTATAGACGTTTCTTAAATTAAATTAAAATTAATTCCTTTTTTTGAAACCTAAAAAGTGTGTTTTAAAGAAATAATAACTATCAAAAGATTGCCACAGGTTTAGGATAAATTTCATTGTGACATTACATCCTATTTAAAATATTGTATTAAATGGTAAAAATATTATAAAATTAAACTTTAAAAATAATAAAAATAATAATATAACTATATTAAAAAATTAGATTAAAAAAGTTTATAATTGAAATGCAGTTTTTTTCACTATTCATAAAAATGAAATTTTTCAAAAAATACCAAAAGATTACCGAAAGTAAATTTTGAGGTCCCACATCTAAATAAGAGGTATATATTTTCATATGCAACATATAAGATTGTCAAATACTAAATTTTAAAAGGGTTCACCATCAAAAGGTAGTAAATCGGCCTTTTAAAGAATATTTGAGTATTTAATGCTAAAAATTGGATCCATATTTATTTTAAGCTTTTACATTTATTGGATAAATGTAAAGATATTTAAAAAATGTATAATAATGTTGTAGTTATTTCTATTCCTTCCAGAAAATACATTGTCTAGGTGTTAACTACCATTATAAATAATTACAATATATTATTATTTAACCGTATGACACATAGTTGTGTGCAACGTAAAATTTCATAGAAACCCATTGTTACGTGTTGAGTAAACTATCAAGCTTATCATCCACTTTAAAGTAAAATTTATATTTAATTCAGAAATTATAATTAATATGAAAATTTTAAACTATTTATTTAGCTGGGATGTCACATCCTTCCCCCCTTTTTTGAATTGTGTCCTCGTAGTTTCAAAAATTGGTCTCATAAAATCAATTAAATGTCCCACATTTGAAAAAAAGTAAATAAAATTATCTCATTTAATGAATTAAATAAAAGTTCAATGGTCACCTGAGATAACAAATAATAGGATTCAATGTATGAAAACATAGATTTAGAAGATAAACTATGAGTCACGTTATGATAAAGAGTCATAGAAAACATGTATAGGAGAAAGATAATTGGATAGAAGTTATTTCATTCCCCAATAAGAAAATTAAACATACAATTTTGATTCCTTTTTGTTTCCATTCATATATTTGGATAATTTATTTATGATATTGACTGTAAACATAAGGATATATACTTACTTTTCATGTATAGTTTCATCCTTTAATAAGTTTCTACAGAAAATTCATATTTTGCCCCAAAAATTCAGAATTAAAGATTACTTGTTCACACTAGAAGCGCTAGAATCAACATCTTGAAAATCACATAATCTATAAAAGATGAATTATATATTTTATCTCCCATTATAAATTAATCAAAACAAAAATTTTTAGTACAAGATAAGATAATTCCCCAAAAGGCCAATCTAATATAAAAATAAATACTATAATTAATATTCAAAATTTATCAAAAAATAATAAAATTTATACAAAGATGATTCAATACAAAATTTTCCATAAACATTCATCAAAATATTCCAAATAGAATTAAAATCTGAAATTTAGTAGGATTTCATCACATAGTCTTCCAAAAAATTTACCATTTATATCCAAATAAAATCGGTTACTCTTAAATTCTCATACTGAAATGTAATTAAACTAGTCACGTATTCACTATAATATGTTAATAATTTCCTTAAATAACTCAAATCTAAATATTTCTACAGAAAAACATATATTCATCCAAAAGAAAATATCAACCATTAATGTAAAAATTAAATCCAATATTAATATATTTTCTTTATCCATATGGTGTTCCGAAAAAGAGAACGTCTTCAAAATAACATTTATCACTTAATCAACAAATCATTTTCATAATCAACAAACATCCATATGATAAAACATATTATCTAAAAATAAAATTATTCTTGATCCATAAAATCATTATCTAAAAATAAAAATTCATACTAACATGTAGCTTCAAGTAGTCCAGTGGTTGGAGAGGAGCCCTTATCATGCTGAGGTTGCAGGTTTTATTGCTACGACCTTAATGGATGCTACGGGTTTCCACCCATCTTGTTTGTTGTCACATTTTATAAAACTCTAAAATAAACCTAACATGATTTAAACTCAATGGTTGTATTAATCCTCTCATTATCATCCCAACACATAATGACCTCAATATATTAATTCATTAAGTCTTATATATATAGAAATATTTTACAACCATAATATAACACTATTCCCAGTGAAAGAACATTGAACTATGAACAGGGAGTACAACTAGTTTCATCGACATATTATTCATGTATATAGATGGTCCATCCATTTCAGAAATTATTTAGAGATCCATCAAAATAATATTCTTATATTATAAAAATAAACCTCATAAAACATGGGTCATATGGGTGCTCATAAAAAATTGGTTCAGAAATTAAACATGTGTGACATGTAATTTCAATATATCTTAGAAAACATTCTTTTTATAAAACTATCGGACTGAGATTGCGTTCAAACATTCATTTAATGGTCCTTCAAAAAAACAAAAAGTTTGTACTAAAAGACATTAATTTAAAAGAAACTATAAATAGGATTCACAAGGGTCAACTTCATCAGACCCTATTTCAAAATCATAATATTCATCAAAATACTATGATATTGTAAAATATTTGAAAATTCATTTAAAAAATTTATCATTCTTGAAAATATGAAAATATTTAGAAAATAGGATTTTATTAAATACAACCCATGATCCAAGATGGTATCAATGTATAACAGATGTGTATGATATCTCAAATATTTTCTTACATATGAGTTGTATAATATAAAATGATTATCAATTTTCTATAAATGACAGTTCAATAATCCTTTCTAGCATGCCATCGGGAATAGATAAGAATTTCATTCGAGATCCTCTTACTTCAATTTGTAATATTCATTCCTTGAACTGAAAAATTTTAAAAAAATTATAGTTTTCAGTTAATTAGTAGACATATAGACAAACCATGTGTCTAATAAATCTTCATAATCAATAAAGTTTTCAAACCCAACCTTGGATACAAAACAACGAGGCACTGGAATTAAATCATTTCTTAATCTTATGGTATATCACGAATTAAAATTTTGGATCATTTCTAGTTTAGAGTTATAATGAATTTTCCAATAACTATTACATTACATCTCAAATATTACAATGTAGACACTTATAGTCCGTATCTATTTTTTCATAAATTAATAACTCTTTGGACCAAAATATGACATCATTTCATGTTTTCACTGAATCACTTTTCTATGATCCCCTCGTTGACTCTATTCTTCATTATGTTCTATAAAAAAATTCAATATTTTTGATGAGCATAAACATCTCAATAAGGGTTTTGAAACAATGAAAGAAAAAAGTAGTCAATCAATTCATAAAAAACATTATCTCTTTAATATATGTCATGCAATAATATGATTTGTTAATAACAAATAGAAATAATAAATCATAAATGTAACTTGTATAATCCCTAACATACTAACATTTTATCTTTCACAGCAACATAGGAAGTCATGTTAGAATACCCATCACAGTATATTCCATAAATATCTTAGGAGAAACATTAACGTTTTCATCAATCACGTTACCCAATTCATTGGAGATCTATCTTGGGGTCAACTACCTTATGATTATCACAGAACCACACATATATTTAAAAATTTACCAAGAAACAAAACAGAATTGTAAAACATAAATAAATCATAAATGAAAGATAACATTTCCACATTATAATCAGAAGATATCATTTAAATATATTGACATAATCATTTCATTTAAAACATTCAAAACAACGATATTTGAATCAATGTGTCACATATCCCTTTAGAACATTTGAAATGATTTTATACATGAAAATAATCATTTACATATAAATAAATCATTAAAATCGTTTTTATAACATTTACATCAAAGAGAGGTATTTAGAAAATTAAATCATTGAAACATTTAAAATAATGTTTTAGTGAAAGAAATCGTCACCATTTGAGAAAATATGAAATAAAAATTAGTAAAGAGTAACATCAAATAAAACTATGAATATATTAACAATATAAAAATTCAAGATATCAAATTTTAAATAGGTTTTATATACAGATTATAGGATATAAATTGGTCCTAATATCAATATATTCCTAAATGAAAGGATATTGAGACGTAGTTCCTTACAATGATTATATCATTAGATTAAGGATATATCAAGGACATAATTCTGTGTTAAAAATTTAAATACACCCAATATAAGTGAATATTAAGTGTATAACAATCAGTGTTCACTCACACATATTCATAGCACGACATAATCAAGAAGTATATGGTTAACCTAAAAATTGAAATTGGGATAAGAAGTTCCCTTACTAAAATTCAGCTACCTAAAAGTGTCACATAAATATTCATAAAATGAAATCATGAGAGAAAAAGTTATATCCTCACATTAAAATAAAATTTACATAAATAATTAAAAAGAAAAACGTATCCAGCCATAGGAATTTAAAAATTAAAAGACATAACATAAAAGAAGTCTTTGACATAAAGCGGATGGTGACCGATTCTATTACAATGTTCATTATGATAATCACATATAATGATTATGTGTATTTTCCATAAATCCAAATAAATCAAGTACATATACCATATATGATACAAAAATTAATTTCACATATATTTATAGATTTACATAATCCAAAAGTATAATATCAACCAAAAAAATTGAAATTAGGTAAAGAAGTTCCATTAAATTAAGTCAAAATTGTAACATATGTTCATTGTTCTTCCTCAATGGTAAAAATAAATTATTTTATACTATATTATGAAAATTTTTAATGAAATTTTTTCATTTTATATCATTTATTACTTTTCAACAACAATTATTTAATTATTTGAGATCATATTGCACATTTTGTCGATGTTCGGAACTGGAGTAAAAAATGAACTTGTTATAATTACAAATTGTCCATATGGTAAAAGTTACATTATATTCAGATTTTTATTCATTATTTAAATATAATATATATCATATATATCTAGTATATATATATTTAGAATATTCAATATCATTTGGATATATGAAAATGAAATGCATCATTCAAGGAGACGGTAAGTCTTACGTATTCATGAATGTAATATTCATTTCATTTTTAAATTTTTAAAGGATTGAAAAAAAATTATACATTGTTATGTTATTATTAAATTATAATATCATATTTTATATATTTTATATTTTTTAATTAACAAAATCCTTTATAAGTTACATGTATGGTATGAAGGAGTTATATCACATTGAGGGGGTAGTAGTACACACATCGTCAAATGAAATTATAGTATTTATACAACATGAAAATAATAAAGGTAATTTATAAATGATAAATAAATAAGAATAAGTATAAAATAAATATCATATATAATTACATTTCATTCATAAATGCCACCATGATAGGTGGTTGTGGAAGATCGAACAATCATCATTTTGAAAGGGAATATTGCCATACAAAGAAACAGTTTGTGCATATCAATTAGACAGAGGTGCGTAAAAGTGCAGTTCAATTTATTCTCATAAATAAATCATCGTATATTCAGAATATTGGTTTTTTATATAAACAAATAATAATAAGAGAATAGGGAGTGGAGAAGAAAATATAAGGGAATGAAATTTGATAGAAGACGTTACCTCATATAGGGTAACGTTTTTTTAAATCTGAGCTAAAGGGCTCTCTTGAATTGCCTTATTCTTAAGGTAGGATTATATTAAGAAGAGACTGACGTTGGGAGATTATTTAGGCATAGTTTGGATGATCCATGTGTCTTTATTGGCTTTAGTAATGGGTTATATTTGGTGGAATTTTAAAAGAGGGAGGAGGGTCTTTTAGGAAAACTTCAAAGCATTATTTTATTATAAAATTATTTTCAGATTATAAAGTTAAAAAACTATTTTAATTGGACTATAATATGAATATAAGTCGAAATAAAATCATCAAAATAGAATTGGACAGGTTTTGAATATTTTAATTCCTTATTGTATTTTATTTAACTATTTGTTAACTTTTTTAACTTTTACCATGTCTTCTTGTATATTCATACCATATGGTTAATATAATTACAAGAAAATGATAAGAATCTCAAAATGGATAATTAATTAATTTCGTAACATCATATATGTAATTTTACCGAGTCATATATTTTTATGTCTATTTTATCATTTAATCAAATAATAAAATTATTAAAAAACTCATTTATGTCAATTTTTATACTAATCATATCATGTGTTTTTTAAAAATCAATAACAACTTGATCAATTATAATAAATTAATTAATTTAAATATAATAATTCATAATCATTTATAAAATTGTTTTATGAAATAAAAAGTTTCAAAATAAAATTTTTTCTGATATTTATGATCTCATTTATTTTAAATATTCATTAATAATGTAATCCTTACATCAACATTGTATCCTAAATAATTTTTTTGATATGGAGTCTAAAAATTATTAAAAAAGATCAAGAAGTAGGAAATATTCTAAGCTTCTTAATGACTATTTATAGTCTAAAATATTACTCATATATCCCCATATAAAACTTTATTTACTAATCAATATTTTTTTTGTTTCATTTTCCTTAAAATTAAATTAAATTTTATTAAATGTCACTTTCACTTACATGTGGCTCCATGGGGTCACAAAATCGACCAATGGATTCCCCTGGTCGGAAATGTATCATCAAATATCAGTACAACACACGTTAGGGTAATTAAATAATATTATAATATTATTTGTTACTCATATTTACCAGATTTACCCTTTAACCATGTAAAATAAATTATTTTCTAATGTTTCTATTCATAATGTATAAAAATAAAAAATATCAATTTACAGAATTTCTACCCTTTAGTTCCAAATATTGAATCCATTTTTCCAAATTCAAAACACATAAGTTGCATAAAATTATTTGAAATTAATTCATGTTTTCAAAACCTAAAACTGTGTTTTTATGAAATAATAACTATTAAAAGACTAAAACATGTGTATGATAAATTTCAAATTGAAATTACTTACAATGAGATAGATTTAATAAAATATTGAAAATATTACCCAATTATACTATAGAACAAATAAAAAACAATCTAACTATATAAATAAGTTGGATTAAAATAATTTCTAAATTAAAATGCAGTATTTTTTCCTATACATAAAAAATGAACATTATCCTACAAAAACCTAACATTTACGGAAATTAAATTATGATGTACCTATTCTAAAGAAATATGTTCAATTTGACATCTAGAACATATTAAATGTACAAAACTAGATTTAAAAAAGAGATCCCCATTAAAGGCATTAAATCGTCCTTTAAAAAAAATAGTGTATTTTATGCTTAAAAGTGGATCCATTTTTATTTTAAGCCATAAAAATCTATTGGATAAATAAAAAGTCATTTTAATAACATGTATAATAATATTTTAGTTATTTTTTACCATCATTTCAAATACAATGTCTAGGTATTAATGACTTTTTAAAATAATTATATAATTATATTTTTTTGGTATAACTCAATGATGTGTGCAGCATAAGATTTCAATTAAACCTGTTGTTGTGTGTTGAGTATTATATCAATAATAGCATCCACATTATAGTAAAATTAATATTTAATTCTAAAATATTAATAAATATGATAATGCCTTATTATTTATTTACCTGAGATGTTATAGGAGGTTGTGTGTATTGAGGGAACTTATTTTCACTTTTTGAAGGATTTAATAAATGAATGTTAACAAATAAATACAATTTAATGAATTAATTTTTATCATATAAATCACATATAAAAATTAAACCCGTTATTGTTACCATCCATGAATATATGAATTGGAAAAAATCACATCACTTTGTAGAGGTGGTAGTCCACAAGAATGAACAAGTGAATTTTATTTTTTCAAATGAATTATATGGTAATAAGTTATATAAGATATTATAATCCTATTGGAATAATTATTTCATAATATAAATATAAAATTAATCTGATTATAATACCAATTCATAAGTTATAGAGAAGCAAATCTGAATTGTATCACTATATGGAGTAGGTAATTCATGTGCTTGCGGAAGTGACATATTAATTTCCCATATTATAAAAACGATAGAGGATAATGGTTGATTCCAAATAATAATAAAATAATGTAATTATAGGATACATTTGAATTTATTTTATTAGGAATATAATATATTTATAATAGGTAAAAGAAGAAGTAAAAAATGTGATTGGTTAAGTTGATAATCATTTATTTCAATAAAATCATTTTAATGTCTTCTTAATTAAAATATGGTTGGTATTTTATGGAGGAACTAACCACTACAACATTTAAAGGGTAGTTTTAAGATATTTATATTAGCATTGGTTGATACAGGAGGCTCAAGGATATATAAATATGAGATATTATTTCTATGCTTTCATAATGGTAGGATACGTAACACATAAAATTTCATTTAAATGTTAAAATAGTTATATTTATTCTAAAGAAAAATGATTACCAATTACCATTAATTTAATTAAAAATTGGGTAAGTGAGAAATAACATCATCAAATAAAATTTTTATTTGTTTGGTTGTCATTTTAATACATATATTGTCTTATTAAACCTATCATTAGTTATTTTTTACAATAAGCATGATAACTACTATTTCAATATTAATGGGTCTTCTGCATTTTTATTAAATGAAATTTACTAATAAATTTTCCATATGTGATATTTTATACAATATTTCATAACATGGTTTATGATAACATATTTAAGAATTTTAAATAATTGAGTTAAATGTCAATTTATAATTAAATTTCATTAATGTAAACTATAATTCTTTTTTTTCATATGATATTAATTCTCCCATTGAAATTATTAAACTATAATATCATATTTTTAAATTTTCATAATATTTCATATTTATATATTATGTTTTCGAAAAAATTAAATAACTATTATTAAATTAATTTCAAAAAATTTAAATCATTTAATTTATATATCTTAAAATTATAAAAATAATATGGTAGGGTTGAGAAGGAATTTAATATAAATTATTATATTACTAATAATTATAAATATATTCATTGGAAGAAAATTTTATTTATATTTAATGTAAATAATTATCACTGAACATATCATAATTTCATTACTATGTAATAATTTTATAGTTATAAATATTTGGAGAGTGGACCTTTGTATTTATTATATTGTTAAATTATTATAAAAAATAGAATCAATAAATTATAGAACCGAGTACCTATATATTCTAGAAATATATAAAATTCCCTATGACCAATAATCTAATTAGATAAAGACATTTTTAGATAATTTATAATCCTTATCTAAAATTTTAATACATATTTTCCTATTTTTATCCATATTTGGAAGAAAAAAGTTATTATGGGTACTATTCATATTGAAAAAAATAAAATATACTTACTGGTCAAATTTAGAACTCCTAATTCTAAATATGATATCTATTATTAATAATTCACATTTAATAATTATTTGAATTTGACATTAAAATGAATTCACAAAATAAAAGAAATATAATGTTTTTAAAAACAAAATATAATTAGTAATAATTGAGTAATTCATATCACATACAGTGGATTAAAATAATATGAATTAAAGAATATTTCATAGAATATTGTATAATAAAAATCATTAATATAATTCAACATTTGTGATTAATTGAAATTATTAATATAAAAACGAATTTTGCAGGTATAAATTTTTTTCCAGAATAACATCTCCTTTATTTTCCTATGGTTATATTATTAATTACTTATTAATGGATATGACATATTTCATTATTTTCATTTATAAGCTATAATTTCTTCATAATTTTCATAGTCATATTAATAAATATGAATCCAGTTAATGAGTGATAACTATATGATTAAATAATAATATTTTAATAGTAATTCATGATTTGTTTAAACACAATGTTATGAATAATGAATGATATCAATGAAAAAAATATCATGAACTATATAAATAAATATCTTGGTATTGAATTCCACAAACCATAAAAATATTTTTTTTCATCAAAATTATGCCACTCTGTTACAAACAAATGAGCATATCATTATTTCATGACATCATCATGTTTCAATGTAACATAAATTAATTTACTATTTCTCTATAGAACATTAATAAGGTGCCTATTTATATTCCATAAAATTTAATCTCAATGATACTAGATTCAACCAGTTTGCCTCTTTATTTTAATCATGATATAAGTGTATGACCTCTATGCTCAGTACATGTGAAAGATTAGGTTTCTACTTCTTTATGAGAGACATATAAAATATTTCGTAACCATGATAGAGGTATGGTGTGTGTTCCATAAAATAAGTATCCATACCTATTCAATCAAGAATATCAAAGGGGTAAATATACCTATATTAAATCAATCCACTATTTCTGAATTTGATTAACTTATTTCATTGTTAAATTAACATACACACATTCTCACCAAATTTTAACTCTGTATATAACTGATGATTATCAGATGAAATATTTAGTCTGATATAACAATCCACGGGGTGTTATAAAAAAGATCATAATTTCTTATCAATTTTTTCAAATAAATTGTTTTTCCATGTAAATTTAATTATCTATATTAATCCATTAATTTTATTGAAACACTTAATTTAATAGCGGTATTTATAAGGAGAAATATGAATGCTCGAGTGAATCCTATTATTAATAGAAATAACATATAGAGGAATATTTTGATCTAAAATGTCATAAAATTACATCAAATAAGATATTAGAATATACTAAAGTGTTTTAATGGTTCTCTCAAACTAAAAATATATCTAATGATGATATACTCTAATTAACTCTACAATATGTACTGTTCTACAGGAATAGTTTATAGGATCTTCAATGTAAACTACATTTCTCGACCAGTTACAATAAAATATTCCACTCCATGAAACCAAAAAAATCCAAAATATAATATCTGGAAACCATGTCAGGAGATACATATTCTACGATTTAATTAATATTTTATATCTCATTTATAAATTAAATAAAATACAAATATGATTATATCCTCTGTATGTTTTTTGATGGTCAATGAAAAAATACACGTTGATGTTTTCCAATTTATATCCGGGTATGGGTAATATTTTTATCATCCACAAGTTAATTTTATCATATCCATCTTCATTATTACTTACCATGATCAATGATACACACTCTCTCATATCTCTTTTTGTGATTTCCAACTAGAAATACTTTTTCATATCACCATATATTTAGCTTCATTTAAGATGAAAACATTTGTGAATTAGGAGATTCATATAGTAGCTCTTTATTATATAATGGTATTTGTGGGACATATACCTAGTTAGTAAATATAATAAATCCACAATAGTCAATGATTAATTTTTGTATAATTTTTAGCCTCTTCTTTAGTATCATATCCCAGTTTTGTGCCATTTCAATCTTCTTGTTGATATATGTTTGAGTTCTAATATATGTAAGATATTTTTTGTACCATTATTTAACGATTTAGAGTCAAATCCACTTGAAAAATAGAATTAATTTATCATTTAGGATCCTTATCCGATATAAGATAGAATTATATTTTTGAATCAAATCATCATCAACAAATTTTTTAGGAATGTTATATATTGAGAAAACATAAACATAAATACTCCAACCGTCACCCACACATATTACTATGTTTCTTTTTGAACGTTTATTCTAAAAAATTAGGATCATTATATATATATATAACCATTAAAAAATGACAATTCATTTATATCATTAATGATGAAATTACCATAACATACTATAAATCCAGAGTTTCATAATTTTTATATTGAATGTATAATTTTCATGTCGCTTAGTTAATTATAATACCATTATGAATTATAATTCATCATTTACCATTAGTTTATGCATCACTATTTACTATATATCCTTATACACTATTGGGAGCTTTAGGAACATGTGTTCCAACTAAAATTATATTCAGCTCATAAAAATTTTAATCACATTTATCTATCAAAAATAATATGTCTCACATCCATGTGAACATGATTAGTGGATAATAATTTCATGAAAAAATATAAAAAAATATTTATTAATATCCTTTATAAAAAATAAATTTATTGATCTCATTCAATTATTTTTGAGAAAACATTTAATAATTTATTTATTTAGTGGATCTTTTGATATACCCTCTCTTGATATTATACAACCAAAATAAGTGACATTTTTTAGCTAACATTCCCAATACATACCTTCATCATATAGATTATTATTTTATAAGGAGACAAATACATTGTAGATGTTTTATTCATGATATTTTTATCTCATTTAATATATATTAATATCATCTATAAAGTCAACAAAAAAGGTCATGGTTATCTCTAAAGACTCGAACAATTATATCCTTGAAAATAATTATGTAATTAGTATGTCCAAATTCAATCACTATATATTAACAGTTTCCATAACATGTAAAAGATATTTTCATGTTTATATATTATACTTATCTCTTAATTGGAGATATTTATAAATAAGGTCAATATGTGAAAATTATTGTACTCTAGGAGGTTGATCAAAAAATATATTAATTTTAGGTATTTGATAATTACTCCAAATTAATATATTTTTATTTTATATAAATTTAATGTAGAGTCTCCATGATCCATATTTATTCCCAAAAATATAATGGGGGTACCCCAAGAAGACATAATATGCAGAATAAAGCTATTTTCAAGATTCTTTAGGAGTTATTCAATTAATGGAACATGGTCATGGCCATTATATTAGCAGACATTGAAATAGGTGTAACCCTATGAATGAGTACTGTTAATAACTCGTCTTCTTGATTTTTTTAATATTACGAAACACATTTACACAAATTTCAATAAAAACTCACACAATAGGCATAACATAAATGTTGAGATCAACCCCAATTATATCAGATATAACCTAATTTAGAATAGTAATAAAAACACATACATTGGAATAAATTCCAATTGGATGTTTATATTTTTATTTTTATTAATAAATGCAAAAATATTAATGAAAAATATTATGTTTTAATTAAAATACATAGAAATTTATCTGGGATTTAGGTAAATAAATACAAGACATCCCTATGATAAAATGAAATTAAAATAGTTAGATAATAATGGGATATTATGGATGAAAATTCCATCAATATTAAATTGAATAAGAATCATAGAATTGAAAATATTTCATCATACCATTTGGGGTTTTCACCACTATTTCTATATACAATCATTTAGGTGTTATTTTTTTACCCATAAAAATTCATTTTGACATAAAAGAGCAGGTATATCAGGAATTAGATATGAAATTTGTAATTATAGATTGGATAGAATATATTCATTTCCCTATCTATTTATTCATATAAATTACATTGATCATATGATATTTATCTTTTTCTATAGGATTAATAAGTTAATAACATAAATCAACATCACTAACATTCATTTTGTGCACTATTTGGTAATATTTTAATACTCCATGAATTTTAACAACTAGATTGTGTGTGGAGTATTATTTTGAAATTTTCACTATTCCTTACATTAATTTGTCACATCATATCAAATCTACATTGAATTTAACAATGAATGTTCTTTAAAAACATATAAAATCTATCATTCCCCTAAATACAATTCCATACATCATTACATTCATTAATTGAGAATAAAGGAAATTTCATATTCCTTTCTTATTTTTTATAATTATATTTAAATTATATCATCCAATTATTTTCAAATATTATTTAGATAAGTAACAAAAATCACAATTTACATCATAATATATCATCAAGTAATTTCATTATAGTTATATACTAATCTTAGTGAAAATTCAATTTGGAGATGCTGTTTTAGGCCTCTATAAAATTTTCCACACTTATATTTAGTTTTGAAGATAATACCAAAAGTGTATATCACATGTCATGTAGAATTTTTATCTTATGTACTAAAAGATTCATAAATTTTTTACCACATAGAATAATTTCCCTATTTTCTTACAGATGAATGTATGGATGTTAATGATTAAATAATAAAATATTAAACTCTTTCCACTAAATGGATTAATTTTATTTTTATTTCGACAAGTTTTCGATAAGATTCCACCACTGATCTTATCCTCCAACCATATAAATAATATCCAAAAAATATATTTTTTTATTATGAAAAATTGAGAATTTAAAATTATATTTGAGGGTTATTGATCAATTAATAAACCACTAGTGGATCTGTAGACCCAATAATGTAATACAGACGCTTCTTTGTGAATTAGTAAACAAAAAGGAGCTCTGTTTTTTCATGTTTTTATGTTCCACGTGATTCATAGTTTGAAAATTTATTTAAGTATAAAAAATAATTTTTTTATTGAATATCTAATAAAATATATTTAATTAGGATAGAATTTATTTTATTTTTATTATCATTCAACAATAAGATCATTCTATAGTATTACAACCAATTAATAAAACCACAAAACATAGTTTTAGAAAAAATGTTCATTGTTGAAATCCAAATAATAATAGACAGTAATTTATTATATTCCTAAATCAAGAAAATTAGTTTTCATTCAATAAATCATAAGGATTGTAATTATTCATTCATGATTGACATATATTGAAATCACTCATTATGGGTTAAAAATAAAATATTCATTAACCAGACCATATCTTCATATGAGTGAAAATTATGGTGCCTTGTAATGGGAACTAACTAGGCACTAGATAAATTACTGATATATACTTGACCAAATATTTTTAAGATTATTTACCATTGACTCATATATAAAAACACCACATCCACATATATAATACATAAAAGTGAATTATTATATCAAATAAAAACTTCTTTAATTATAATAATGTGATTTTATCATATTCATAATATTATAAAAAGGGATCTCACTAATGTTTTCTCAAGATATTTTCCAATTATAACTAATCCTGGTTCTACTAAATACTATAGTGATCCAAAATTTCCATAAAAATATATTATATATTCCTAGGTTAATATTAATGATATAACATACTAAACCACACTAGAATCATATAGTTTGTTTAAATTTTTAAATATTAATTCATTATAAGATAATTCCTATGTGAAATAAATAATAAATAATTAATATCATCATATATACCACCCTTTTTTTCATTTAAAACTTAATAAAAAAACTTATATAGTATGAAAATAAATTACAAAAAAGGGTTATTATAGATATTAATAGATGGTTAACAAATATGATGTTAGTGTTCACTTCCACATAACATGTGAATCATTTTATGAGGGAAATATAATATTAATTGAAAACCATAAAACTTATATCATAGCTAATAATATGGAATCATTAAATAAATAAATTATTCTTATAATACACGAATAATAAACTAATAAATTACTATGAGACCTGATATTATAACATAAAAACACATAACAGGGAAGAATAGAAATAATCATAGAAATACATCTACATTCTATTCAAGGATCATTAAAAAGACGATCATAGTCGATTGGGTTCACACCCCAAATGATAATTGTAGTGAAAGATCAGTCAAATGAATGTAATATATGAAAAATATCCCATGTTTTATTGGGTACACACCCAATTCCAATATTGTTTTTATCTCAAATATCCATATTTTTTCAAGGAATTAAAGAGATATATAATTCCAGGACCACCCATCACATATTGAAATCCAATATATCCATGGTTAAAGATCAAATAAAATTATTAGAATATAGTCAATGAAATATAAATAAAATAATTTCACTGTTGAATAACCATTGAAAAAGGACCATATTTTATAAACATTTACTCACATCATCAGAGATTAATTGGGGTAAGAGATAATTGTTTCATAAAATATTATCATCATAATCATAAAAAATATAGATAATTATTAATGATTATTTCATGGTATCATGTCCACATTAAATATTAATAAACATATGGAGAAGTCATATTAGATATAATACGATTTTAATTGATCTCTCCAAAAAATAATTGTGAAAAATACACTATTAAATTTTATATAATTTATATAAATAATTATAATATGATGAAAATTAAATATAATTTTTTATTTGAAAGGAATAATAGAAATGTTAAAACTAATATTCTATGAGATGATAATTATAGACTGTGTGAATTTAAATTCATTATTTATTTTAAAACACAATGATCGCTTTAATTTTTTTAAAATTAATCTAATGTAAATAATTCTACATATTGAAAAAATATATTAAATTTAAATAAATTTTTAAAAATTAATATATAAATATATATTAATTTAAAAAATATTTTGATAATAAGAAAAACAATCTTTTGTTTATTTTTATAAAACCTATACAATGAATAAAATGTATCTTTTTTAGATGTGAGAAATAATTTTTTTTGCAATAAAGAGAATTTAAGACTCAAAATTTCATAAAAAATAAAATGATAAATCAAAACAAATAATTTCAAAAAATTACTATATTATAAAAAAATGATTATAATATTCAGTGATAGAACATAATATTTCCCCAATTGTACCTAATGAAAATCAATCATGATAAACAATGATATTCCCCATAAATCGCTATCCCTGCATCTTATAGTCATAATACATGTTCATACCTCATATATAAAAATAAAAAATTTATTATTAATAAATCATAGAATATATACACACATATATATAATACATTATATTATTATCTTCTAACCATTTATAGAACTTTTTAAAAACAAGTCAACAAAATCCCCAGTTTCAGTGATAAATGCTTTATTTTTCATCAATGGTTTTGTCTAGTGGGTTTGGTCATCCTAATTTTTATCTGGGTTCCATAATATAAGAATTTTTAATATCAATATAAATACCATATAATATATATATATATGGCCATCAATAAAATTTGATAATGAAAACTTAAATACATTGTTCATGGAAATGGAAGGTCTTATGTATGCGTGAATGTAGTTTTAAATTTTTTAATTTCATAGATTCAGGTGCTGCCCAAAGGAGACTCATACTCACCTGAAAACATGGCCTCAAGAGAATTTCATAAAATTAGATTGTTTTCTAATTATTTTTGAGTGTATTGTATGTGATTGACGGGAAACTGTGCCCTTATTGGTTGAGTAACATTGTGGAAACAAATAGTAAACAATAGTAGAAGTAAAATAGTAGAAAATATGGAAGACTAATAGTATAAAAAAATACAGAAAATATAAATATTTGAAGCATGTAATATGTTACTAGGAATGCATCCAAACATGTCATAATTCTAGAATTACATTACTGAAAAATGTATGAAAAATAGTAAAAACAAATAGCATCACAAGCCTCAAATTGGTCACAAGCACTCAATTTCTAACAACAATCTATTACCTGATGAAGATTGTCACTATCCCTTATCTATATATGCAACCACATAATCTGTTTGGGCCAAAAATCATGCTCAAAATTGGGGTGGGAGATGAATCCTAGTAGGCAACCAACAAAATATATCTACCAAATTAGCAGTTAATATATATATAGCAGTAAAAATTCAAGATAAATCAATATATAATTAATTATAAAAATATACAATCATACAATTTATAATTACATTCATTTACATTTCATTATAATTAAAATCATTCAACAATGAAATACTGGGTTTTATCCTAAGCTCTATATCCCATCTGTAATAGAAAAATAGATGTCTCATAAAAAATCTATTAATCAAGTAAGACCAAGATCAATATTGTGTATTGGCTTTTCAAACTCATCAAAATCAACATTCAACTTATCACATTGTCCCTCTGGGTGGATCACTCAATCTATCCCATATGATCTAGTGTTTCAAAAATATCCTCTCTGAGGAATCCCTCGCTTTCAATTCCACCTATTGTATTTCAATGATAACTATTGACTCTATGATGAAGAACCCATCTTCCATTCTCCCTTTGGTGTCATAACGGTATACTATAAATACTCTAAGGGAGAAAACAATGTCAATCCACCCTATGGTCTCACAATGTATATATAAAAAACTTTCTCGAGAAGAACCCAACATCAATTCCCCCTATGGTCTAACTACACATGGTTCTCCTAGCCATGTGTAATAAAATTATAGCAAACCGATATCCAACATCCGAAAGTAATCTCAATTACTACATGGCTATGTAGTTACAATTCATAACACAAGAATTTAATAATCAGCAAGAAGCAATCAATTCCAACTTAATACGAATGGAAACGAAATAAGGTCTACCTCCTATATAACTGTAAAGACATGGAAATTTCAAGGAATTTTTTTTATTAATTCCTTTGCAATTTTACGAGTAAGTTGTTTCTGACGACACCTGATTCCGAGGCCTGGTTTGCTCAGAATTAGTTTCCGATGTTTAGCTCGGGTACATTCAGCGAACGAACGAGCAGGTTTTTCTATCTTTTGAACCGGTGCTCGGAATTGAAATATGAGGGCACCGTTGAACTCGCAACACCGATATTTCCTTAAGGGGACCTTTACCGCGGTTGTGTTTGCTCGGGAGGAGAAGTTAAATTTTGTGGATTAAATTAGAAGTGAATAAAAATTTTTGGAACACTTTTTATTTTATATCTAAGTGGTTATATCCTAAGTGAGGGAGTTGGGTTGGGACCCACTAGTACCTAACTATCCATGTGAGGATAAATGTGAGGTGGGGACCACACGAGCCCCAACCTTTCACATTCCCTTAACTCTCTTTGAACTCCACATTAGTTTTGTGTAACTCTTTCTCTCTCTCTTTAACTCATGCCAACACACTCAATTAATAGATTAAACTCATTTAATTGATTAATTATGTGTTTTAAATTTTGAATTTTGAAAGCATGGAATGGTTAATTAAAATAAGAGGAAGTCTTATTTTACTGGGGTTGGCAATTAGTGTGTGGGAGATTGGAGAGCTCTTGAGAATTTAGAAGAGCTCCCTCCTACCAACGAAGAATGTTCTTAAAGAAGAACGCCTCCAACGGATAATGCAAAGTCACCAACAACGTGTATTCTCTTCATCTTCCTCCATGTCAATGGAGGAGACACCACCGCGGGGAACGTCACCATCGATGACAACTCTTCCTCCAACATCCACGAAATCAGCACTGATCTTCCAGGACATCTGGTCATCGCGACGCTTGCCTCTTTCCGCAGCTCAAAGACGTGTGACGTCTTCGCAAGGTATAGGTTATCCTCGTTCAAGTTTTATTTATCGACATTCGTTAACTAATTTGGCTTCTTGATATCAACATAACAATGTGGAGATTGGAGAGCACAAACACGGCTGATCCTCCTCCCCTTAATTTTTTAATCTTTGTTGATTGTTCTGGTGAAGGCGGCTCAGTGTCATTGCACCGCGCGGGAATGAAAAGGACCACGACCGAAGCGGGCTGCGGTGATGATGCGCGGTGTCGTCGGGCTGTGCTAGTAAGGCCGAAAGAGGACGTGACCAGGAGCGGGCCCCGGCGCCGTCGTGTCACGCCGGTCGGACATGAGCTGCATCCAAAGGCCTCAGTGTTCTTTAAAGGGGCGGCCGGCTGAGCCGGCTGCCGACGCCACCTGAACGCGGGACCCACGGGGGTCCCCTGGTTACACCAAGGTCGGCCATTACGGCCGACTGTTTCAGAAAACCAAGGGGGGGGGGGGGGGTTACACCCCCCCCCCCCCCCGACAGAACCATAGGGTGTATACCACGGGTCCTCCGTTTCAGAGACAAGGGGGCGGCGCCCCCCCCCCCCCCCCTCGCACCCCGCTCGGCCGACAGCCGAGCCGCGGCCGGCTTCCGAGCCGGGCTGCCCGTGCTGGGCAAGGCCGCCTTCGCCGGGTCGGGCCGCTAGCATCGGGCTAGGCCGCCAACGCCAGGCTGGGCCGTGCCAGCTGGGCCGGGTCATTCCCAATCGGGCTGGACCCGGACCCTGGTCGGGTCGCCCCGGTTCGGGCTAACCCAGGGGATATTGGGCCGGGTCAGACTGGGCCCAAACCGCGTATTTTCGAATCCTCTTCATTTAAACTCTTATATAATGGTTTGTGTACCTCCGAACGATGCACCGTCAGTTGGGTAGGATTCCTTGGATCCAGACGGACGTTTTGGTATATTACACTAAAGGTTTTGGCAAACTTTAGGTATAGCCGAGTTGGTTCGAACACGAAACGAACCAGGCCCTCGGAGCGGAAACGCTTATAACCTGAGCTCCGGACGTCTGAATGACGTGACATAGAATTTTTTGGATTCCACATGATGAGATGGATATTTTGGCATACTTAACCTGAGGTTTGGAAACATTTGGAGTAAGGTCGGGTTGGATTGTACCTGAAATCCAACCGGGCCCTTGGAACGGAAAAGTCAATAACTTTCAGACCAGACATCGGTTTGATGAACCGACAGTGGAATTAGTAATCACATTGAGAAATGGTAGCTATGATTATACCCTATGAGAGTTGAGGGTAGAGATGAGATACGTTCGGGTTGGTTCGTGCACGAAACCAACCGGGCCCCTGGGACGAAAAGGATAATAACTCACAGACCGGGCGTCTGATTGACGCGTCGTCTGTTGCGTTGAGACCCCTGTGATGAGGTGGTTCTTTTTGATACTTTTTGTGGGACTTTTTGATGTTTGGAGTATCGACCAGTAGCTCGTGGAGCGGATCCTCCCGGAGACGAGCATACAGAGTGCGTAGACCTAGTAGGTGTGGACCCCACGACTGCTTGACTGATTTGACTATGAGTGAGTTGAATAGCCTAGTGGACGGAGTGCCCGTTATTTGGCAGTAGTCCCCCGGAGGACAGAGTGCCTGGTAGTTGGCAGCATCCCCACGGTACTCGACATGAGGAGTACCTCTGTAGGCTATTAGGGGAACCGTTACAATGTTTGGTCGGCAGACCCCTGGCGGGGAGCAAACTGTGTTTGGGTGTAGACCCGCGGTACTCGACAAGAGGAGTACCTCAGAAGTCTAAGGTTAGTGAGTAGCGCCTCAGAGTAATGATAGGGCTACTGTACTCAAAAGGGGAGGAGTTCTCCAGCAGTTGTGGTTTCGATAATGAAAATCCTGGTTTGGGCTGATTCAATGACCATTGTGTATTCCCCATGATTGAGATGGGTTACTAGATAATTTTAGGTATATTTATGGGCATATAACTAAGTAGTGGTTATCCGTTGATTTCATATATGTGTGTTACATCATGATTGAGATGAGCTACTTGATAACTTTGGTATAATTATGGTCTTATACCTTTGTAAGGGTTATCTGTTTAAATCATTCTTTGTGGTTGCCCTTGATGGATTTAGTGAGACCTTGAGGGTCTCGGGGTACCTACTGAGTATATTTATACTCACCCTTGCATGGTGTATTCGCTCACCTTGTTGTGTTGGTTGCAGACGATGGACATCACTTATCGTGGTAGAGGCATGTTGAGCTGGACTGTACCCGGAGGTGGATCTCACGATGAGTCCGTACCCGAAGGAGACGGACGGACAGACGGTCGGTTGTGTGTGCTGAGGTGGACCTCTGTACCTACCCATTATGTAGGATTCGAGGTGGAAGAATCAGGAGATGCTTCAACCATACAGTTGTTGTCCTTTGAGTTGTACTTTTCTTTCATTTGTAGCTGTACCATTCTATTGGGCATGTATTTCGAGCCCCTTTCTATTTCCAGCACACTTGTTTACTACTTTACTTAGTGTATTCTTCCACTTGTACTGTGTTTTGTTCTTTACATTTATAAATGCAACGCCTTACATATTTTGGGATTTACGCCTTTGGTGCTAGTCGCTAGCCCCTAGCCTATAGAAGGCGGGCTTGGTGTAGTCACGGCACAGGCCCTGAGGGCGGTTCGTGAAAAATTGGAATCATAGGAGTCTGTTATACTGTAGAAATCAGGACTCTGATCATTCTTTCTATGAAGAAATTGTGTTAAGGGTACCAAGTGTGGTCTTCAGTTCAGGGAGTCCAGTATTGGTTCAGCGGCCGACGTATCCATACACCTGGATCCTGACTACTAATTTCGGACATTGTGAATGAAAACACCGATTTCAGGAGAGTTTCTAAAAGTTTTAAAGTCAGCTCAAACCAGGTCACCTCACCAGGTATAAATCAGTGACCGTGTCACATCTGTTCAGGATGTATCCATGCTGACAGTTAGTTGGAGTTCTGAGATAGTACACGATGACGGCCCACCGAGAGACAAGGCTCCAGTTCAAGGCCCTATTAACTATATTGGCACCCTCGAGTGGTGTACCAATTGCACCACCACTATTTAGGCAGCAGATGCCACCAGCCGTACTAGACGATGGTCCACGATGACAGAGCGTGTTGCATGAGTCCCAGAAGTAGAGGCCTCCGATGTTATGAGGTGAGGCAGATTCTCAGGCAGTAGTGGACTGGATGGAGGCGATTGCTAGAGTTTTCTTCCCAGTTTAGACACTAGTAGAGCAGATGGAGATCTTAACTACTGGTGTTTCCCATTGACTGAACATGAGGATGGCCAGCATAGTGATGGTACTTTGGTATGTGGACTGATGCCTGAGATAGTACCTTAGGGTAGTGTTCCATCTATATCACTACATGTTGCTCAGCTGTTTCAACCGGCGGTACAGGTAGATGAAAGATGTAAGTTCAGTGCCTTACACATGTTTCAGCATCAGATACCACTCAGGTTCCGCGGCGAGCCTGACTCACAAGCTGCTAAGGACTAGCTTGAGGAGGTTGTTGAGAGTTTCCTAGAGCTTATACAGCTTTGGAAGGATGACATATCGGTAGTTGAGTAATCATCGAGGCATACCAATCATTCCGGGTACTCGATGAATACGATTCAATCAGTGATATAGAGCTCGGACCACTAAGCGTGGTGTGTTTAAGGATATCTTATCCCACACCTTATCTTCTATGCATTCCTACATATGTTAGGATGCTAGAGAAGACCTTTGTGGTTGAATGTTCCTTGGCTAAACAGATACAGTTTGAGAATGTTAGCAGTGGAAGAGCTTGGAACTCGCACCAGTCTCATAGACTTGGTCTTGTAAAATGTTTCAAAAAGAGGAAGTGTTAAGCACAAATGAATTTTCAGAGGAGAAGACAAGAAAGAAGATCTCGGAAGGTAGCAGGAGGTGGTGTACATTTCAACATGTTATAACCACCCACTTTTTTAGTCTCCACCAGGCTCAGGGAGCTAGAGGGAAGGGGAAGAGAATAAATGCATACAGTCAAGGAGTGTGACCCAAGGGCACTAAGAATTATTTATAGTACGGTCTGTGTCTACTACTAGCTGTCACATCAATAGACATTGGTACCAATTATTCATACCTTCCATGAACATTGTCCTAGTCCTAGATTTTTCCGGTTAAGCCGTTTACTTGACCCTCATGTCTGGAGATACCTTTGCGAGGAGATTTGATAATCACACATACGCTGATGGTGTGATATGACCCTTGATGTGAGAGTTTTGGTAGGTACCTCTTGGTGGAAGCGTCGAGGCCTTACGACATTAATTTGGGTATGGACTGGGAAACCATAATTCATACACAGATTGACGGTATTAGGCAAATAGTTTGTGGTTTATCTACAACGTTGGGATTTGGTTTTCCTTTTTCGGAAAAAAGGAAAACCCAGGCAGCACAACAAGGAATCGTGCGTAAGAGAGTGAATTCAATCACTCATGTGATGGAAAAACATACCTTTATGCCAGAATTCTCCAGAGTTGGGCGCCACTTCCAGCAGATCTTTAAGGAGATTGGGTAGAGGTTGACCAGTGTGCCCAACCAAAGGGCGTTGGTTACATAGTTTACTGTGGTGCATCAGGGACCATCTCGGGTGTGTCCTGATGTATGATTGGGCAGTGATCGCATATGGATCATGGTAGATGAGACTGCATAGAACAAACAGGAGACCACTGGAGTTCGAGGATGGTGACCACATCTTCTTACAGGTCTCACCTTGATGAGGTCTAAGTAGATTTGGCTGAGGCATCTAGTTATCTTCGAGGTTCATTAGACTCTTCTAGGTCCTCAGCAGGGTAGGCGAGGTGGTTTACCACTTGTAAACTCCACCATAGTTGCACCGGGTGTACGACGTCTTCCACTTATCTTAGTTGAGGAGATGTATGCATGACCTATCTGTCATCGTCGACCACGGAGAGCAGGGCATCGATGACATGGTCAATTTTTCCAGGATCTAGTAGAGGTTGAGGATCGATAGGAGTGAGTCCTATGGGGACAATCGATTCCTCTTTTTCACATTTTCTGGCAGCAGGGGAACCTCATGGAAATCATATGGGAGCGGGAGACTCAGCTGTATGCTCGGTACCTCCTTTAGTTTTCCTAGTCTATGTTATAGCTTTATGCGAACGTAAATCCCTGAGGTGGGAGTAATGTAAACACCCGGAAATTTAAATTAAATGTTTTTTATTAATTTATTTGGAATTTTACGAGTACGTAGTTTCTGACGGCACCTGATTCCGAGGCCCGTTGTTCCCGGAATCAGTTTCCAATGTTTAGCTCGGGTACGTTCAGTGAACGAATGAGTGGGTTTTTCAATCTTTTGAACCAGTGCTCGGAATTGAAATTAGAGGCCACTATGGAACTCGCAATGGCAGTATTTTATTAAGGGGACCTTTACCGCACTTGTGTTTGCTCGGGAGGAGAGGTTAAATTTTGTGGATTAAATTAGAAGTGACTAAAAAATTGTGGTAGAATTTTTATTTATATCTAAGTGGTTATATCTTAAGTGAGGGAGTTGGGGTGGGACCCACGAGTTCCTAACTATCCCTATGAGGATAAATGTGAGGTGGGGCCCATATGAGACCCAACCTTTCACATTCCCTTAACTCTCTTTGAAGTCCCAATTAATTTTGTTTAACTCTTTCTATCTCTCTTTAACTCGTGCCAAAAAACTTAATCAATAGATTGAAATCATTTAATTGATTAATTAGGTGTTTTAAATTTTCAATTTTGAAAGCATGGCATTATTAATTAAAATAAGAGGAAGACTTATTTTAATGGGGTTGGAAATTGGGGTGTGGGGGATTGGAGAGCTCTTGAGAATTTAGAAGAGCTCCCTCCTACCAATGAAGAACGTTTTTAACGAAGAACACCTCTGACGGAGAACACGAATTCACCAAAAATGTGTCTTCTCTTCTTCTTCCTCTGCGTCAAGGGAGGAGACACCACCGCGAGGAATGTCACCATCGACAAAGAATCTTCCTCCAACGTCAACGAAATCTGAACCAATCTTCCATGACGTTCGATCATCGAGATGCTTGCCTATTTCCACAGCTCGACGACATGCGACATCTTTGCGAGGTAGGGGTTATCCTCGTTCAAGTTTTATTTTTCGACCTTCGTTAATTAATTTGGTCACTTGTTATCAACATAACGGGGGGGAGATCAGACCACACAAAAACGGACAATCCTCATCCCCTCAATTTGTTAATCTTTGTTGATCATTGTGGCGAAGGAGGTTCAGTGCCATTGCATTGCACGGGAAAGAAAAGGACAGCAGCTGAAGAGGGCCGCGATGATGATGTGCAGTGCAAGTGAGGCCGAAGGAGGACAAGACCATAAGCGGGCCGCGGCGGAGGGGTGCGGCGCCGTCGCACCGCGCCGGTCAGACAGGAGCAACAAACAAAGGCCGCGATGGTCTTTAAAGGGGCGTCCGACTGAGCGATCCATCGGCGCCAACTGAAGGCGGGACCCATGGGGGTCCCACGGTTACACCAAGGCTGGCCATTATAGGCGGCCGTTTCAGAAAACTGGGGTGGTGTAACCCCCCTTCTCCCCTATAGAACCCTAGGGATGACCCCACGGATCCTCCGTTCGGGAGACAAGGGGGCACCCCCCCCCCTTTCGCACCCCACATGGGCGACAGTCGAGCCGCGACCGGCTTTCGAGCTGGGCCGCGCCGGGCCGGGCCGCCCGTGCCGGGTCGGGCCGCCAGCGCCGGGTCGGGGCGCTAGCATCGGCCTGGGCCGCGCCAGCTGGGCCTGGCCGATCCCAATCGATCCGTACCTGGACCCGGGCCGGGTCTTCCCGGTTCGGGCCGACCCAGGGGGTATTGGGCAGGGTCGGACCGGGCCCAAACCCCCTATTTTTAGATCCTATTCAGTTAAACGCTCATATATGGGATACAGACCTCCGATTGATACACCGTCAGTTGCGTAAGATTCGTTGGATCGAATCGGACGTTTCGGTATATTACACTCAAGGTTTCAGTGAACATTGGGTACAACCGGGTTGGTTCGAACACGAAACCAATCGGGCCCTCGGAGTGGAAACACTTATAACCTGAGCTTCAAACATCGGAATGGCGTGCCGTCGAATTTTTTGGATTCTTCTTGTTGAGACAGA
The DNA here is from genome assembly GCA_963277665.1 of Viscum album. Taxonomy (NCBI): domain Eukaryota; kingdom Viridiplantae; phylum Streptophyta; class Magnoliopsida; order Santalales; family Viscaceae; genus Viscum; species Viscum album. The sequence continues at coordinate 706,289,920 of OY728126.1, read as the reverse complement.
TCTTTTGGCATACTTCACCTGAAGTTTGGACATAGTTGGTGTAAGGCCGGGTTGGATTGTACCTGAAATCCAATCGGGCCCCTGGAACGGAAAAGCCGAAAACATTCAAACGAGATGTCCGTTTGACGAACCGTCAGCGGTGTTGGTAATAACATTGAGAAACGGTCCTTATGAGTATAGCATATGATAGTTTTGGGTATAGTTGAGATACTATCAGGTTGTTTCATGCACAAATCCAACCCGGTCCCCGGTACGAAAAGGCTAATAACTCACAAACCGAGCGTCTGATTGACGCACCGTCTGTTGCGTTGAGACCCCTGTGATGAGGCTTCTCTTTGTGATACTACTTCGTGGGAATTTGTGATACTTAGAGTATAAACCAGTATCTTGTGGATAAGATCCTCCACGAGACGAGCGTATAGAGTGTGGAGACCTAGTAGCTATGGACCTGATGACTGCATGACTGATTCGACTAAGAGTGAGTCGACTTGCCCAGTGGACAGAGTGCCCGGTATTTGGCGGCAGACCCACGGTGGATGGAGCGCCTGGTAGTTGGCAGCAGACCCGCAGTACTTAACTGGAGGAGTACCTCTGTAGGCTATTAGGGGAACCACTACTGTGTATGGACGGCAGACCCCTGGCGGGGAGCACTACTCTGTTTCGGTGCCGACCCGTAGTACTCGACAAGAGGAGTACCTCAGCAGTCTATATTTAGTGATTAGTGCCTCAGAGTCGTGACATGGCTACTGTACCTGGAAGAGGAGGAGTTCTCCAGTAGTTGTGGTTTCGATAATGAAAATACTGGTTTGAGATGAGTCAATGAACTTTGTGAATTCCCCATTAATGAGATGGGTTACTTGATAATATAGGTATATGTATGGGCATATACCAAAGTAGTGGTTATCCATCGATTTCATATTTGTGTGATACCTCATGATTGAGATGGGATATTTGATAACTTAGGTATAAGTATGGGCTTATACCGAAGTAAGGGTTATCTATTTAAATCCTTCTTTTTGGTTATACTTGATGGACATAGTGAGACCTTGAGGGTCTCAGGGTCCCTACTGAGTATCGTTATACTCACCCTTGTAGGGGCTATTCCAGCACCTCGTTGTGTTGTTTGCAGACGACAGACAACACTGATCGTGGTAGAGGCTTGTTGAGCTGGACGGTACCCAGAGGTGGATCTCACGACGAGTCGGTACCCAGAGGAGACATACGGATGGTCGGTCTGATGTGGGTGCTAATGTGGAAATCTGTACCTACCCTTCAGGTAGGATCCGAGGTGGACGACCCAGGAGCTGCTGCCACCTAATAGCTGTTGTCCTTTGAGTTGTACTTTACTTTCTTTTTTAGCTGTACGTTTCTTTTGGGCTTGTATTTCCGGCCCCTTTGTATTTCTAGCACACTTGTTTACTTCTTTACTTAATGTATTCTTCCTCTTGTACTCGGTTGTGTTCTTTAATTTTATTAAGGCAACGCCTTCCCTGTTTTTTGAGATTTACATCTTTGGTGCTAGTCACCAGCCCCTGGGCTATGGAAGGTGGGCTTGGGGTAGTCACGACACGTGCCCCGAGGACGGTTCGTGACAGTAATCTATTCCATCTGTCTATAAACATTCAATTAATAAAACACACTCATGTGATTTCCACTGAACATGCAATTTAGAATAATATATCAATAGAAACCTTAAAAATATTAATCAATCTTTGTAATTAGATAACATGGTTCAGTTCCATAGCATGAAAGAACTAAATCATGGGTATTAGGGACATAGGAATATATATTTCAATGAAAAAACTCCCAAGGGAAAAACCTAACTACCTCAATGTCGTATGAGGGACACTCCTCAGCGTCATCCCTTGAATCATCCATTAATGTTGTATATCTACAAAATGATCAAGAACAATCATTCATGGATCAATCAAGAGAGAGGAGAAATCATGAAGAGATGTTCAGAATGAACAAATAACTCACCGAGTCAATTCCCATGCGACCGATAGTGCTGATTCAAAGAATGGATGTCAAACCATTGTCTTGGATAATATTCAAAAATTCTGTATGATCCTTCATGAGGAACATCCAAGAGAAGGTGAAAAATAGTGTTATATACAACCCCATTTTGATACCTCAAATTATAGGAAAACAATACAGTGTGTTCATTTAATGTTCACGTAGTGTACTATCCCCAAACATCCCCCTCTTTAGGTGGTCAACAATTCCATGTCATCGGTTGTTTCATGGATAGTACATCGATACTAATGATAATTGGGTACACTGTGAGTACTCTGAAGTACACAACGTGTACTTTGAAAACATCAAAATTCATAAATTTTCATTAAATAAACCCAAAAACAAGATCGATACATGAAATGAAGATCACTTTTCATAACAACATCCCACTTAAAAAAATTAGACATTGAATTTACCTTATAACGGTGGTGAATAAAGATACTTCTAAAATCTATTGCCACTATGATCGTACATCGGCTTCCCTCTCCCAAGTAGAGTCTTGTACACACTCATGGTACCAAATCACTTTTACCAGAGGAACATACCAGCCATAGTGAACCATTATATTGCTATAAAAAATCCAAATAAGGTTCTCGTCAAAGGATGCATCCAACTCTAACTCAACGATCTTAGGTTGAATAATGTGAGACATATCTAAAAAGTAACATCGTAGCTGAAAAACATGGAAGATATCATGAATAACCCGATACATATGAGGAAACTACAACTGATGGAGAACTGGACTTACCCTCTCCAAAACCATAAATGGCTTGGTGTATCTCATTGAATGATTTCTCTATCTTCTAATCCTCTTATGTCCCAACCGTTGCTTGACATGAAAAAATATTGATCTCCAACCTTGAAATCTATAGGTCGTCTCTATCGATAATCATAAGATTTATGGTGAGGCAATGTTGTAGACATTCGATTCTAAATCAACTCCACAGGCTTGGTTTTCTCCTGGAAAAGGCGAGTTCTAATCATAGATTACTCTCATTCCTCCAACCAACATAGGGGTGATCAATATGTCCTACTGTACAAAGATTCATATAGTCCTATCTAAATTGTTTCCTAAAAAATGTTACTATAGAAAAACTCTAAAATGGGTATATGATTCTCCCATAAACCCCTAACATCCAGGATGCTAGCTCAAAGAATTCACTCCAACACTAGAATCGTGTGCTCGAAATGGACATCAATATGGGGACGATATAGTGTACTTAGTAGAACTTGTGTACCCAAATCCATCTATAGTCCCTTCATGATATAAGAAGTAATCTGGGAATCCCTATCTAAAATGATCAAATGAAAATCCCATTGTATCGTAAAATCTCTAAGATGTAAAACCTTCCATGCTCATCAACACTAATGGTTTCCATAATTGATAAGAAATGTGAAACCATCATGTGTCTATCAACAACAACTGAATTTTTATCATTACCTCGAAGTGACCTCTATAATCCCATCACTAAATCCATTGCAACATCATTTCACATTAACTCATAAATTTGTAACTATTGTAAATGATATGTCAGTCGTTGATGCACTGCCTTCACTTGTTGATTGGTGAATCATCTCATATAAAATCCAACACCATATATCATAATACCTTACCACCAATACTGATGGTGTAGATCTCAGTACATCTTGGTGTCACCATGATGAATTTTCCAAACCGAGAGATTAAAATATTGTATAAACTCCTAATGTATTCATCTTGACACACATACACAACCTTGAAACACAAGATATTAAACTCTCTTAGGGTCCACTGTGGATTAGGTGCCTCTCCTGACAAACTATCCCATAGGACTAGGCATCCATAATCTAATAGCTACCTCAATCAAACATGATCTATATGTGTATACATAACAGCTACAGAAGAAAGATATATCTTACACTAACATTCATGCACTTCTAAATTAATCTTAGAGAATTGATCCATAAGCATCCACTCAATGCTATCCTCCAGAATAGTTTGTATCGGATTCCACATGATCAATGCATTAGCCACTATGTTTCCTTTCTCAGGCATGTAGTCCTTCTCAATGTCAAAAGACATAAAGTACTCAACCCACCATCGTTATCTCAAATTTAGGTTATTCTGAGTAAATATTTTATCTATTCTTTCATGGTTATTTAAAAAAAAAATCTCTCCCATGAGATAATGTCTCCAACAACTCAAATCATGAACAACTACATCTAACTCTACATAGTGCAGCGTGTAACTTCCCTCATGTGGTCTCAACTGCTGAGACTCGTATGCAATGACCCCTCCCCCCGACATAAGCACAACTCCTAGCCAGATACCTGATGCATCTAAGTAAACATTTAAACTCTTTCCTGACTTGGGAAAAATCAATACCAATGCTGATGTGTGTCTCAAATTTATCTCTTGAAAGGTTTAATCGAAGGAATCAAACCACAAGTACATCCCACATTTATTAGTAAGGCCCAGCAGTGGCGATGCTATGCATGAAAAGTCTTGTATAAATCGCTTGTAGTAACTATCCCTCCCAAGAAAACTATGTACATAAAAAATTAATTCAGATTCTCCCAGGAAACTACTTCTCTCACTTCCACTTGGTATATAGTAACTCTTGCTGATGAGATTACATGCCCCATGATGCACTTTTGGTCTATCAAAAAGTATCAATTTGAGAGCATATCATAAAATTATTCTCTTTCAGTTCTCTCAAAATGATATTAATATGGGATGCATGGTTGTTTCTAGTATGAGATTAAGACATGATATAATCCATGAAGACTACCACAAAAAAAGAATGATGGAACACTTGGGTAATCAGTGTGATGTAAAATGAATGTGTGTTCATGAGACCAAATAGCATAACCACACACTCATTGAGAAAATATATACTCCAAATGGATGTAAGAGGTATATCAGATTTCTTAATGCAGAACTGATGATAAAAAGATATGATATCAATCATCATGAAATCCTAGGATCATTGAAGCTAATAAAATATATCATCAATAATAGAAAAGGGTTATCGTTTCTAAACCTTTAGCTGGTTCAGATTCAGATAATCCACACAATGTATGAGGGTATCATCATCCTTATTCGAAAATTTGATAGTCAAACCCTAAGGAGAAGTACTGAGTCAAATCAAAATCTTTTCCAGAAACTCTTCTAACTACTTCTTGTGCTCCTGTAACACTGGTGTAGTTATCATATACAGAGTAATGGACATAGGTGATGCTCTTGGAAGAATCTCAATAGAGAAATCTACCTCTCTATCTAGAGGTAAACCTCAAAAGTTTTCTATAATGAAAACTATGAAACAATCCACCACTAGATTAAAGTCCATCTGCATTGTCCCACAATCATCCAGATATAAACTAGAAATATAAGTTGTAGTTCCTACCATCAAAATAATCTAGGGTCCAACACTGCTCTCCTAAACATCTCATTTTCCCATGTGTACAATGTACCAACCGTCTGATGATATGAAGATCACCCAAAGATCATAGCAGTCAACAAGGGACCACAAAGTTACTAACAATTCCATTTTGAGAATTAAATCGAATACATTCATCTCTAAAATATAGTTTTCTAATAAGAAGTGTCTTCTACAGACCTTAAGATGGAGCTCCTTTCACTAACGTACACTAGACATCCTAATCCCCAAAATAATGTCTTTTGCAATAACATCCTCTTAAGTAATGATACATATCCTAAAGATCTTCATAATTGAAATGGATAAAAAACTATAGGAATTCCTTGTATCAAAAATTAATGAAGATAAAACTGACGCAACTAGAGTCGTACCTATAGAAGAAGAGGGCCAGAGATCCTACTCATGCTGGTTCTGCTACTCTACAATAGTCTATCCTGCATTGTGTCCTTACAACCCTGTCTGACTGCCCTAAGCTGATCCACCCTACTATCACTGAAATCCTATCGACTATCTACCATCTCCATGACCCCCTCCTTGTGCTAAACTAATGAAAAACCTCTACATCTATGAGTGATGAGAAACTAGTGGTCCTGCTCTGGATTGTGGAGTCATTAAATAACTCCTATCGATAGATTATGGTGGAAAAAACTAGAAAAAAATGATTAAGATAGACCATCTTGCCACAATACCATCTCTCAAATGGGTCTCTCAGACACTGAGGTCCCATTGGAACACTCTTCAAAAACTGGTATCATACCACCTGGCTTCTTGAGAAAGTATCTAGTCTACTCAGATCTTCGTGTGTTGGTTCTTTATGGGGCTTCCTACTATTATTCATAGAAGTACAAAATCTAAAATTCGAACCTCCAGGGATGACCACTGTAGACTCCCTCATATTAAGCTCAGGGATCAGTGCTTGGTTTACTATATAAGATATGGATGTGAACCAAAATATGTTCCCATGGGATCACATGTGATTTTAGAGACCATCATCAATATTCTTGTCCAGAAATAACTAATAACCCCCCCTCCCACACACACACTGATGTGAGTGTAAATCATATATCTCTATGAAGCAAGAAGAATACTCCCTGACTGTAAAAGTACCCTATTCCAGACCCATGAACTCTTGGGTTCAGTCATCCCTTAATGTCTCCTTTTAGAAATAGTAAAAAAAAGGCCCACTAGAACTCATCCCAATCCACAACGCATTGGTGTCAATCCTGTGATATCACATCCCGCCATATCTTGGTGGAATCATGAAGCATTTAGGTTTTCAGCTTCACCCTAATATCATGTGGTGTTTGGAGATGCTAAAAGATAGAAATCAGGGATTTTAACCATGAATCTATAGCTTGAGTTCATCCATCCCTAGAAAAAGTGGTTGAATGTTGCTGCTAAAAACCCCACATAAACTCTTTCATAAATAAGACAAGTTGTGTTCCTCCATGGTAGTTCTACATAAACCTGATAAATCACTCTCAGAATTGTGAATTAGGACTTATGTCTAGTATAACATCTTGTTCTGTGACAGGAACAATAGAAGGATTTACTAGAATCCCATGATATACCATTTTTGGTGTCTGGTGATTGTTCTGTATCAGGCGTACAATAAGAGGATGTCTCATTGTAATGACTCTACAAGATCGTGAAAACACCTCCATTAAATATTATCACGGACCGAAACATATAAGTGCAATAATTGAACATGAGATGAAAACATTCAAATTTTTTAAAACATGGTGACTTGACTTGTATACCATCTACACGAAATGTTCCGTATGTTTTCATCATGGGCGTGTACATCTGACAAACTTGTTCATATAAAACCCCTACTCCCAGTGTGTTCCTCTAATGGAATGGTGTTAACAGTAGTCATTCTATCCTACCCGAGTTGTTATACATGGCCAATACACTCATTTATCTCTTTGGAAACACTACATGGTGTGTTCTACCTTAACACGATGTGATCAACTTATGTTCCCACTACCTTTTCATTAGTCACATGGTTATAGACATAGTCGTATATACATGGCATGTAAGAAATGGACAACTTCGTATGCAACCTAATTTTTATCCACCTATGTGGTTATTCACATGGCTGGATACCTAGCCTCTTCAACACGACATGTACTCTCATCACATGACATGTTCAACCCATGTTTCCCAACATGGTGTCTCTACTCATGTAGTCAGTTACTTGATTAAATACTACATGGAGTGTACATACAGTACATGACGTGTACATAAGAAAAGATGTTTCTTCAAGAACATAAGAACACTTTTCCTGTTTTCATAACATGACACACTGGGTTGTATGGATTTTCAGATAAGAGGCTTTTGATACTCCTCCAGAACCCTTAAAAATAATATTGTGTCCTTCCAATTTCATGTTACGACCGGTGAGATCCCATACTCCCCTGAATCAAATTTTGGCTTCCACATTCACATTTAATCCTGACAAAATTAAATAAAATTTCAAACGTGATCTATCAAATTTATATCCAAGAGGTGATATAACACCTTAGGGACCGTATTGTGTATCCAATCCAAATGCAACATTACATATTAAAAATAATCTATCTTATACTAAGTATTATATCAAGAAATATATCATAATAGAATGCATATCTTTCCTAATATCTATCACAATAGCATGAAATTAGTAACACACCCTAAATTGAATTAAAAGAATGAATGAAACGTGAACTATATCAACTCCCTATATGATGCATCATATGACATACTCTCATCACATCATGATGAAACAAATAGTATGACAATAATATCAACAATATATTACACAAAACTAGTGTGTCGCCCATCGTTGAAATCCAATCCACTCTAAAAATTGTAAAACTACAGATAATTGCAATATTCGAGGTAACATGGATTTTCCATGTACAATGATCAGATAATCCAGGGAAAATATTATTAATATCTACCTATTACTTCCAATCCATGTATATTGCTAAAAAAATTATGAAAAAGTAGAAATAAAACTCCTATGTTAATACATAGAAATTTCCGAGAACGTCATGTCGCCGAATGGTGCCCCATAACTGGTTGGTCACATGGATTCAATGGAATTTCCCCAAAATCCAAAGTATTCGGACTAGATGTGAGAAACATGGGTGTGATATTGGTAAAACTATTCCATCATTGGCAGAGTAACCGAGAAAATTCAAATATTAATATGTAGGAAGTTAGTAATACCATGCAATATAAGTAAATTGTAGAAGACTAATAATATAATAAACTGTAGAATATATGAATAAATGATGCACTTAACATGTAACTATGAAAGCATAAAAACATGTCACAATTTGGTAAATACATTACTAAATCCAAATTACTAAAAAAAAATAAACTCCAATTGCATCGGAAGCCTTAGATTGGTCCCATTCTCTCCTGCTCCAACAACAATCATGTACCTGAGGAGGAAGAGAACCTTAACGTATCTATACCTAAAACCATAAACCCATTTTTTGTTATTCTTCTGGGACCAATAAGATTAAATTGTTTCAGGTATATATAAGGTAAATTTTATTCTTCATTAGGTACTTGATTGTTTTTGGAGATGGAGGGCGTGGGATGAATATGGGGGTTTCGATGCTGTTGGAGTTTATTATTTGCTGTACATTTTTTTGAGTAATGTATATCAAAAATTATCACACGTTTCGATTAACTCCTAGTTATAGATGACATAAATCAATTAAGTATATATGATTATGTTATTTATAATATCAGTCATCCAGTATTTACTTCTGCTGAATGGCATTACTACTTATGATATTGTTTTCTATTTTATTCCACTGTGTTACTTTTCCAATGAAGGTACTGTTTCCCCAAAACCACAACCAAGGACCTCGTTGCTAGTCTACATCCTCTGGTGTTTGGGGAAAATGTTCTTGAAGCCATTTGACCAACCAGGTATGAGGCACCCTTGGGTTACACCTGGATCCGGGACATTACAAATTTATAATGGGTATAGTAATGCAATGGTAAATAATAAATAACCCTTAAAAATAATTATCATATGATTTATATTTATAAAATCCATATATATCACTATAAATGTATTTATTAAATGACAAATTCACCCAATTTTTTTGTTCAAGTGGTAGTTCACATGTACACATGAGTGTGGTTGTTATTTTCCAAAGAAGTAGAATATAAGAATGAAGATAATATAATATCTTATAGAAAACATAATGTTTCCAATATATCCTTCATAATAATTTAAAAAATCATAATCCATTTAAATTTATATGGTGATGATAAATGATTTTTTTCTTCTTTTGGAAAAGAGTGGTTTCTTAATAATAATATCATTTATTTGTTATAGAGATACTACATTTATTATTTTAATATAATATTAAAAAATTATAAGAGATTAAATAATATGCAAAAAAGAATGTGACTGTTTTTGGTTATTTCATATTCATGGAATGAACACCTTTATATATATTATTAATGACCATGGGATTAGACATTAAGGGAGATAGGAATTTATATAACCGAGATATGATATTTTTTTCATGTTTTGTTGGTAGGGGATGGATATTCTAGTACGATAAATGTGGTGTATATAAGAGAATGTATGTGTTTCATTTTATATATAAGGGAGAGTAAACCCATTAATTTTATTAAAATATTGAAATATAATTAATTATTTATATAGAGTAAGATTCCAAATGACTCTAAATTCATTTAATTTTGATTCTATTAACATAAAATTGGATTATTAAATTCATAGTGGATTTCTGTCATTATAAACCTTATCTTTCTTATTAACATGTTTTTTGAACAGTTTTGAATTTAACGGAGGTAAAAAATATTTCAAGATTAAATAGGTTGGAATCATACAATAGATGAAAACTTAATCTAAAATGGAACATTGTTGATATTTGCATTCACATCACATTTATATGAATAACTTTTTCAATAATATAATTTTAAATCATTTAATAAAATATTTATTTAATATAAAATATCATTAATGTCAATTTCAAAAATAGTGAATTAATTTGGTTTTACAGGCACCTAGTCAATGATTGAATTAGAGTGTAATATTCTCACATATCAATTACATGTCATCTATTTTCTAAATTATTCCAACATAATAATTAAACTAAATTTTAATACATGTAATATTTTTGTGTTCATTTGTTATATTTTTCTATTAATTTATTAAATAAAGGTTAGGTTTTTTGTATTTGTTTTAGTTCGTTATTCAATATCTAAAAATATATATTAAAATTCTTAGATAAAATATATTTATTTATTAAAAAACATTTATAAAAGAAAATATAATATTTTTATCCTGATGTAAAAATTTTAGTTACATTAAATTCAATAGAATTCCATTTTTTATTTATTATTTTCTTAATTTTATCTAATGGTTATATTCAACTAAATATAAAAACAATGGACCACATATTCAGAAATTTGATGGATATTTTTGAAGTAAACTCATAAAAAATTATAATGAAATTTGATAGTTAAAATTTGAATCATTATTTCAGTGTTTTAAACCACTTTTACATATTTAACACTTAAACAAGAGACAAAAATTATTTATTTTTTTAATTCAATAGAAAAAACGTGAAATTTTTTCAGAATATGATCCTCTTGTTTCAAAATATGGAACTCATTTTTTCCAATAATGTTCTATAAGTGTAAAAAGATTCATTTTAAAATAATTGCACAATTGGATTGAAAATCAGTTTTATAAAAATTTTCATTTTTAAGCTTAAATACATGTGTACTATATTCTCTTTCATAAATAAAACATTATATGAATATAAAATCATTTTATTAAATATATAAGATAAATTAATTTAATTAAAACCATTCACCAGTTTTACTTAATTTATTTCATTATGATAAAAGAACATTTCTTCCAGAAATACACTTTTCCTAGAAATGAAACTACATTATTTTTAAATAAATATTATTTTAATTTAAAATTAGATGAAAACCAATAAAATAGTTTTATACCTTATTATTCCATATATGTTTCATAATATTACTAGTCTTGTTCATACCTCCCAATCAAATGGATTTGATTTCAATGCCACATTACATAATAATATATTTATTATATATCGAAGATATTTTTAACTCGGTATTTCAAATAAAAATCTATAAATGGATGTTAAAAAATAGTGAAGATAATATCATAAATTATCATTTGTTTACATAATATTTTTTAGATATAATTATGGAATATTATTTTATTTTTCTATCAAATTTTATTTCTTATTTTTTGATATAAATAATAAGTGATATGGAATTTTATTTAGTTTCCCATGTAAGTAATGAATTGTATTGAGATTTTCATTTACATGAAATGTATGATCATGGGATACATAACTACATTGTACTGAATTAATGAAGATAAATTTCTACATATATAGCATGTAGGGCTCATCTATATTGGATGATAAGAGGAGTGTAAATCAAATAGTTCTCTAAAGTCACATTGTTAGTATACTCTATTAAGATTTTTCTAGGATGGAAAGTTATTTTTTTAAATATATAATTTAAATGATAACAACTCATACTAAATAGTTTGTATATTATAGAAGAAACCATATCATTTAGTACACAAATGTAAATATTTATTATGGGATATTTTTATGAATATAATTAATTATTCTAGCCTTGTAAATATAACAATATAAATTTAGGGGGATATTTTAGATAAAGAATTGTTTCTTTCAGAGGTGACTAATTTATTGTTGTAATTTTAGGTTCATGAAATATAATAATATTAATTATAACACAACTAAATATATTTAATATGAAATGTTTTAAAAATAACTTTAAAAGAATAAAAAATGAATTTATTAATATCTTTAATATCCGATAATAATAGTTGTATACATTATTCTAATGTATTTAATAATAATGCTACAATAATCTATTGATAGTATGAAATTCTCTATTCATAGTTGAAATTTATTAACATTGTGTTCAACTTATTAACAGAGACAACGTACCATCGTTAAAATAATTTATATAATTTTCAACAAAATATAAATTTTGTAGTATACTGACAAAGAAACATTCATTGAATACTTTCCAGAACATGAGTCTGTTTTAGGGTTAATTCATTAAAAACTACCGTTATGTTAACTTTATGAATTTATCTTCATTTATACATTAGATTTTATATAATATGATGGATAACAGAACGTTTATACTATTTAAGTTATGGAGTGACTATAGTTTATTTAATAGGGTATTATCATGGACATATTATTGGGTTATTATCCAAATAATTTTCAACTTGAGTTTCTTTCCACTAGATAATAGAGAAGATATTATTCATTGATCTAAATATTTCAAAATAAAAATAAAAAGTTAATATTTTGGGTCCCTTTAAAATAATGACGATACCTCATGATGATAAATAAAATATAGAGATTTGAATTTATCAATATTTATATATAATAGAAATAGAACTGATATTATATCAAGTGATTTTTTTTCTCAAGATTATTAAAATAGAATATGTTAAGGTAATAATATGAACATTTCATTAGAGTCAGGTTACTAATTGCTTTAGGAAATAATTTACTCATGTGTTTGAATTTTTTAAATTTTGGTTGGTTGTAAACAAGATCATGGGTCAGCTACAGTTTTGATGATATTGAGTGGAGGTATTCATGAATGAATGGATTGATGTTATATAAAAGATAATATGAGAAAATATTCCAAAAAAATTAATTATTCATATATTAAAGAGAATAATATGATAGAACTTTTGGTTATTCAATGGTAATTGAGATGTTGAAATTTTATAATGATATAAGAGGATTATATATCGTTGATTAAATATGATTCCAGTTGTGTTTTTAAATAACATGAGAAATATCACAGAAAAAAGTTTATGGTTTTTTTTGGTTAGAAATCTATTATCATATTATAGATTTACTATGTCATGAAAAATATTCTTCATGATATTACTTTTTTATTATTTTTTGAACTAAATGTTCAAGAACTTCTGAGAAATTGTTCTCACTATAAGGTGTGGTGAATTTAAGGATACAATGATAGAGTAGTAGGGACCATGAAACATAAATATATGTGAATTTATTTTAATTATTTTATCTATATAGTTATTCAAGGAATGTTATCCTATATTTAATGTTCAATGTGAAAATGCATATAATTTCATGAATTCATGAGGTTTTTGAAAACAAAAATTACAAACATATTCCACACGACACACTAATATCATGATATATATCTAATAAAATATTTACAAGAAACTCAATGATATTTGGGATAAATTATTCAATGTTTTACAGATTTTATGATCTGGAAATGAGATGTAAAATTAATATTGATGACAATTTTAAATATAAATCTTTTGTGACCCTGATATAGATAGACACGTAAAAGTAAGTGTTACATTTATAGGGGAAATAATCATTAACTTGATAATTTAGAATGATATATAGGGGAAGTTCATGGGTTTTCACTATGTCTACATTCTTTATGAATTTGAGGTATAGGAAGTATTAATCATTTAATATGTTAAAAAATATATCTTATCATATAATAGAGTTATTTATAAATTCATCTTAAACAATTTATTCCTTTGATAATAAATATATACTTGTGTATCTATATCATAACTATTTCATAATAATGATTTTTCGCATCATAATTTATGTTGGTGAACCATTTAAAACCCCAAGTTTTTATATGTATTATTTCCTTCCCAATACATAATCACAACATTTTATCCATCTATATTTATTCACATTAACAATTTAATGGAATCAAGTAACATGAAAATTTTTATTTTGAACAACCATTAATTCACTTCCCCCACCATTAGTGGTGGTAGAATCTCTCATAGCCCCCATATATTTTTTAAACCAGTTCAATAAAACCATGGGTTACATTCAGAATGAATTCCATCCTATTTGAAAATAAAATAGTAAATATTATATAATAGATACATGGAAACTCCATGATAGATTTTAATGATCTTTTGGAATAATATTTCTTGATTTTTTTTTAAAATTTCATGCATTTAAAATTATAATAATTTAATGTTAAATGACATTGGGAACTATGAGATTATTAAATTGGTATATAAATAAAACAAATTTTGTTTATTTAAAATTCTAGACATACCATTGATCTAAGATCCCTAAAAAATGAGAATATTATTTATCACAAGGGTATAATATATTAAGAAAATAGTAACATAAAATTAAAAGTAAATTTATCATATCATAAAAAGGAAAAATCGCTTAATATTTATCTATAAATATTTCTTCACATAAGGATATAATAATAAAAGTTGTTAAATATAATCAATAAGAATGATACTAATGAAATTAATTATTAATACAATTAGAATGTGGTAAAAGCTTCACATTAAATAGATTATCATCTTTTTTAACATGTTGTCATCATCTGAAAAAATAATAATAAGAAATGTCATTATATAATAGTCATACTCCATGTATATCATCTCTATGGACGTGTAAATTGAAAAATTATTTGGGGGTATATAAATAATAATTTAAATAAAATTCTAAAAAATTGGATACTTTATAATATTAAATAGAATAACAACACCCTGAGATTATTTATAAAAGAAAAAAAATGAATAAAAAGAAATTGAATTATTATTTATGAATATACACTATAAATATATTGAATCACGTTAATAAAATTAAACATAAATTAATAATTTTTTTATTGAAGTTAGTGAAAAAGAAATATGAAATCATGACTCAAATGATTCATGTGAATGTTTTATCAGGGATATTACGATCCATCCATTGATGGTGATCATATTTCAATGAAAATGACCTCATTAATGAATGAATAATTATAACATATTGAAATGGGCAATATTCAAGAAAATAAAAAATTAATATACAAAAAAAAATTAATTTTATGCCTATATATTTCATTCATTTTAACATATAAATCCTTTATTGAAATTAATCAAGGATAGTTATTATCAACACTAAATTTTATCATGTATTGAAATAAGGAATATTATAGAAAGAACAATTAACATTAATAATAAAAAAATATTATCATATCTATAATAGTCATATTATTGTTTATTATATTAATTTTTTCTATAAAATAAAAATATGTTTACCATTAATGTCATGTTTTATGTTTAATTTAAATAATTTAATATTACAATAAGATTATTATCTAAATAAAATAATGTTATTAATATTTTAATTTATATATATTTATATCATCTTTTTATTTTACAAATAACTTATTCTAAACTAATCAAATATTAAAAATAATTTTTCTAGGATCATATACATTATGGGATAATTTTTGTTCATCGAATCCTAACGTTGATTAAAATAATATAAGGCACAAAAATAACTCAAACTTTTGGCAAGGAAATATGATCCTATTTTTTGTGACATTCAAATATGGTACTATCTATAATAAATTACTCGTCCAATGGAAAAAGAAACTCATATTGAGAAATTAAACATGAAAATGAATTTTAATCTTCACCATATATTCATGATATTTGAGAACTTTCAATGTCATTAATTTAGAGTAAATCAGTTCATGGTAATTTCAAAAATAACCCATCCATAGTTATTTTCATAACTAAAATAATCAAAATATTTTTTTACAAATTTATAAATATGCATAAATTTTAATGGTATAAAGAGTATTAGTGGGAAAAATAATTTTACAATAAAAAATTTAAATATTTGTAATTATAACATTAAAAATAGTATAAAAATGATAAAAAAATATTTGGATCAATTATTAATATTCCCACATGATTTAAAAATTCATTGGAACAAACAAGATGTTTGTGATCATTGAGATGGAGTGGGTTGAATCATTGATATTTTGTATTCAAATTTTATTTCTTATGAAAATATTTTCACCTCTTGTAAATGTGTTATGAAAATTATAAGAACGAAAAAACAATAATAATCTATAGGAATACAGTAATTTACAATTTTCAACTATAAATAACCATAAATGTAAATTGTAATGGTTTGGAAATAAATTAGTATCATAGAATAAAAAAAGTTCATCTTTATGTTGTTAGTTAAATAATTTAATAACATAAAACCTGCATTTAAATATGATAATGTAAATTTTTTGTGATCTCTTTTTATAGATAACATGTAACAAAATATTTGAAATAACATTTCAAAAATTTCATGAATAGTCTCAATAATTTTTCATGGTGATTATTGACATCCTCATACATTAATTTTATGGAATAATTTTCTTCACCCTAACACAATGTAGGATGAATGAAATATATCTTCATAATTATATATAAAAATTATTTCAAGTCAATATTTTTCTATTTATCTATTAGGAAATCCACCTATATTACTACATCTAATTAATTATGATTAATATCTCCATTACCTTATACTCATCCATCATTTTACCACAACAAATTATCAACCTAGTTACAAATAATATGAATCATTTTTAGTTTCCATTTTATAGTCAATATAATCATATATTCTATGCCAAATATAAGAAAGCATCATAATTAATGATATTCCATTCATGGAAACATTACAAATCTCAAAATTATGATATATCATCATTTATTGTCTATGCCTATAAAAATTCATGCATCACTTCTTGTTTTACAAATGTGAATAGTATGTTATATTTTGGTTTATTCATAAATTAATTTATATAGGACTGCTAAAATTAGTTAAGGAAGGAACATAAATATTTATTTTCCCACCCAATTAATTCAATGATTTAAATACTCTCACTAAAACATTTGTAGATGAATTTTTATCTTATATTGTATAAAAATATTGAAAATTATGGAAATTTTAATCATCAAATATCTTTAATACAATAAATTTCATCATAGTCTAGAATCACTAATATTCCTCCCATGATATTTTAAAAAATGTATGATCATTGGTGAATCACATCATTGGATATCATTATGAAGTCATTATAAAAAAATCTAGTAAAAATGTTATTCCGCTGAAACTATAAATAATTTTTTTAAAAACTTGTTCTCTTTTGGGAAAATTTCTGATTATTATTATAAAAATATAATATTGTATTATTAATTTTACTTACAAGATTAATTCCCCAATATAATTAATTTTAACAAAATAATATTGTATTACAAACATACTATTACATTTTAACAAATATCAATATTCAAAACATCTAGTTTACTATAATGGTGAATCATCTGCTTCAAAAACAATTTAATCTGTATCTGATCTCTATGGTAAAAATTGATGATATGGTAGACTATATCTGATTGAACAATGTATTATATGAATGAATCCATTTTTGAATTAATACATAAAGACTTTTTATAATTGGCAATTAATAGGAAGAAAATTACACAAAATATCCATTTCATCATTATCAATAATATTTTATTAAAAAACTTTAAAAACATCGTACATAACCTCACCATATCCTATATTTTGTATGATATAATTTTTTGTTTTGAACTCACAGAATATCATAGTCTTATAATTTTAAAAAGAAATTATTTAATCAATATTAATTATATTGGATTTTTCATCATTTCTAATGTAACCAATGATATAAGAATGTTTTGGAACAATAAGAAATCAAAAAATTTAATGTCATAGGAACCTCTATACTATGAAAATATTGATCACATTTTTCATTATATGAAATAGTCATCCTGAATATTATATTTGATATAATCATCCATTAAAAATATATATTATCATATCTAAAAATTACTTATTTTTTAAAAATATTATCAAAAATAAATAATTTATCTTCGTATAAAAAACAAATAGTTCAAAACTTCAATAATAGAATCCATCATCTTCAAAACCCATCCAAAATTAATCATCCAAACTATAACCCCATTTATATTTTGTTTTTGTATATGGAACAAAATTAACTAAAACATTGAAGCAAATGTAATAGAATATATATCCAAAACTAATAAGGCTACATAATAGTGCTCAATATACGAGAATGATTCATTGTACAAAAATATTGTGTTTATGATAAGTAGTAATATACAATTTTTTTTAATATACATGCCATTATAAGAATCTTCTTCAACTAGGAGCATTCATAAAAAATATAATAAAACTATTAGAACACTTTTTCCAATATCCCCGTAAAGTGCTATTAATATAGTCCTCACATATTGAAATCACCATATACCAGATATTACTATCTTTGAATATATTTTTTTTCACTCGAATGGAAATACACATAACAATGGATAAATTAATGTTACAATAATTTTTATCCTATGAAATCACTATAAAACACAATATAGACAGGTTAAAAGTATATGGTAATGGATACATTAATAGAGGGATATATAACACCACATATCAACCTTATTTTATGAATAATATATTTAAAAAATCGTTTCATGAAATATCGATAAGATTATAATTTTTGGGAAAAAGTTATAGATTTAGTTAATTATCATATATATTCTAATTGATTATGTGATTGTTTATATTAGTATTTTTATCATTACAATGTGGAAGATTAATTTTTATGAGATATAATCTCTTAATTTTTTTATTTAAATATTTTATATATATCTACTAATATTTTCTGACCTAGGTGCTGAGTGAACATGTCATTCATGTCATTGTGATTCAGGAATCAATATTTGAAAAATAATAAATATAATAATATCACATAAGATCGGTTTTCATGAAAAATGTAATATCTTTTAAATAGAGGCTTTGACCTAAAATATAACGATGTCATTGCAGTCAGAGCTTGGGTTTGCCCTTGCTATGACATAATCATGGATCGTGTCAAAATCATGTGTTGAGAACCACATTGGGTAGATAAATAAATGAATTTATTTTATTTATATTATATTTACAATACCTCTATTCATTCAATATAAATATAGGATTATAGGTATAAATATGAGAGATCAATAAAAATATGGATAGCTTATGATGTTAAATTAGATATTATTTGATGATGAAAATATAATGGTGGATCATAAAGATGTAGTATGGATCAGTTATACTAAAATAGTTTTTGGATTTTGCAAAAGAATATTATAAATTTTTAGTATTTATCGGTGACATATCCAAAATGAAGGAAATTGGTTTTTATTTTTTACATTCATCCCATTAATTTTTCTTACTTCGATTGTGAAGAAATTATATAAAAAATAATTTCTTATCAGATTGATGATTTGATTATTTTAACAGTTAAGTCGATTAGTTATTGGATATTAATTTATTGTTCGAATGAATATATACTAATGTGAGATAAGACATTACCAAGGGTCCATCCTCTATATTTTTTCATGGATTTTTCACTTTATTCTAAAAAAATTCAACCTTATAAAATCATTTAGTGTGAACATCAATGAATACTTGGTATTTGATTGTTTTTGAAGCAGTCTTTAGAAAAAATGATCAATACCATTATTAAATTTTTTTATCGAGTCGACGATTGAGGTATGACTATGGATGAAGACTAATGGAGTAAATTTACTAGACTAATGATTTTGGTTTTCAAGATTGATATATGATGGGGGGAATTGTGTACCGATGGTAAGATTCTAGGTTGAGATTTTTGAGAAGATCAAATATTGATTTCTAATGGGCATTTATGATGGGATTCATTTGACGACAGATCCATGTTTCCTAACTACATTATTAGTCCTTGTGGTAAAATCAGTCAAACACGTGGTGTGACAAATAAAGATATTATATTCATCCATAAATGTTTTTTAATTCAGGGATATATTCCATATGGGGCCCTAACAATGGCACATAGGTATCAATAGAGGAAAAAATGTTATACCACATGTGAACATGACTAGTGACTCACTATATACACTTTTGAACATCCTCTCTACCCGATTACATGGTATAACAGTAGTACATAGGCATGTCCTAAGTATATGTGTTGAACCATGTTCTCTGTATGACCAAGTGTAAATGGAAACACCACAAAGTACATGTGAACTATCCTAAAGAACATGAATATGCCTAAAAACCACTACATACTCTATGCCATTATAGGACAGACCATGTGTTTTATGGATTACATGTTGAATGGGTTGGTGAAACATAGAAATGATGTGTTTAACATAGAAAATGATACATTTTGAGTGTATATTTATTAGAAACTACATATGGCCCTATGTACATTGATTTTAATTTTTTATAGACTATGTGAGATCCTTCATATATTCACTACAGACCAATGTTGAGGGAATTGTCTTGATCCACCTTTGGTTGGGTTTATGGTATCATCATTACTGATAATCGTTTGTGGTGACCACTGTAATACATGTAAATATAGTAATTGTTCACGGTATTTTCACAAAAATGTTACATGAGGGTAACCCTTATTTAATCAGATTATCTAATAGAGATGACATCATCCTAAAGAATTTTTTGGGAGTGATATTCCAACACTTTTTGTTACACTGTATATAGATATTTATGTATAATTTTTAACACAATACGTGGGTGATGACACAGAATAGGAAAATAAATCTATTTAGGTTTCAACGAATCATTAGGAACATCTTCCATTAATGTGACTGATGTATGTTAATCGATATCTTTTAGATCTAGAGAGTTAATATTAGGAAGGACTTGATGATTTGGTAAATATCTAATGAGAACCATTAGTGGTAGAAGTGGATTCTAGAGAGATATTTCTCCTAGATGATCATTATTTTGAATCCTTGTGTAGAATCACATGGATAATAGTATGTTTGGGACAACATAGAGTCATAATTTATCTATTGAGTATATATTGGTTGTATATCCATGTTCTTATATGATGACCATGTATCCTGATGAAATATGATTAGTATTTTCATAGTGTTCTCTGGGGTAATATTTTACTCACCCCTACATCGGTTGTTTCTATGTTTTTCATTATTTATAGACATTTCATAACTTTTGATGGAGTCCTAGAGTGAATAAGAATAGGTAGATAATAGTAATCAATATAGGACAATGATTTTACTAATGGTTTTATATTCAATTCCTCCTATCATACATAATAGGTTAATTTTTTTTCTATTTATATTAGGGGGATTTTATTGGGCCATATTTTTGACAAGTAAATTTCATTATACCATGTTTTTTTGATGTAGATGTATTCATGAAATGTTATCTATTTTTCTTTAATATAATCAACATATAGGCTTGTATATGTGTGAATGTGTACATGGAAATTATGATATTGCCTCATATTTGTGAGATATTTCTACTTGATGGTGTTCATCATCCCTTGGCCTATTAAATGTGTTATTGGTGTAGAAATTTATCATATACCAATTGTTTTGGTAATGAATGGGTAGTATCAAATTAGGCTCTACCATAGGACGATATTTTATGAGATTGGTTTGGGTTTTTATGGAAATAATTAGAATTTTTTTGTGTTACTTCCTCTTTCTATAGTTTATACTATTTTTTTTGAGGATGAAAAATACATTCCTTATAACTATTATAACCTATTTTTTTGTATATTTACATGTAGTCCTAAGTTTTCTAGAATTGTTTTTACATGAATCATTTCTAAATTGGTTGTTTTCACCTACTTTTAATGAGTCATTTTCCTAGATATAATCATTGAAAAAGTTACATCATTCCATATTTTTTCATGGTTCTATGAAGAGATGAGATATGGAATCCAAATAAGATTCATCAATATGTCTCTATAAGTTATTTTTCTAGATAATGAGGAGATTGTACATTTATGAAGGTAATAGTAAGTACATACACCCATTGATCAATATATAGATAATCCTTTGATGCTTCATGTGGATTTAGCATATCAGAATGATCAATGGAGGGATATATTGGTGCTAAATGATTACAAGTTTAGATGATGTGTTTATCCATACCATATGAGTTATGGAGGACCTAGGTTATTGATAATTCAAGGTAATTTTTCCATACACCTAAAACATAGGTCACAATATTGAATGTTTCATTGGAGACCATTTAAATAATACAATCTATTGAGGTAGAAGAATTATTAATCATATGATTGAAATTAACATATATCATTGGAACATCCTTCCCATAAAACTAATATTATGGATATATTTGAGAGACTATATATACAAATTCATTGTTTGGATTGTTGTGATATAGAGGGATTCATATGTGGTTGAGGACCTTGGTTGGAAAGGTGATATTTAATGTACATTGTTATGCTTCCTCCTCAGTCCAATCAATCTAGGATCATTGAGCTGGTTTATTGAGATAAAGATGGATACAATATGAAAAAGTAGAGACCATAGTTTTTTAGGATTTTTTTTATTTTCTTATATTGGTGTAGTAATTAATGGAATATAAGAACTATTTTTTTAATTCCTATCCATTTATTCAATAAATTATTGTTATATTTGAGACAATTTCAACCCACTTCTATTAGGTGACTCTGAAAATAGGTTATTCAATGATCAAATTTTTTTTTGATAGTCACACATGAAACTTAGTGGGGATATATCCATATGGGATTACTTTTTAGAATTGATGAGACATTATGATGTAATCATGTATTTGGACTAGTTATCAATAGTTCATTCTCAGATAAATTTTTTTGGAAGAGGATACTGAGAATAAATTGTGATGGTATTAGGATTGTCAATTATGGGTGTGAGTTTATCCCAATTTGACACTGATAATCAAATCAAAAATAGGAAACACAAAATTACTCTCTAATTTGATTGTATTATCCTTGGTCCATTGACTTTGGAGCAGTTAGTGTTGTGGTGGTGGAGTATGTGGGAATCATTCAAAATAATGTATTGGGATTACCTCCCACCCATGATACGGACATATAAATTGACTTTAAATTAGTAAAATCATATATATCCATTATAGTATATCCTATATATATATGTTTATATTAGAGAGATGATGAAAACGTTGGAGGATATTCATAGGCTAATGTGTGTTAGATTCATTTCTTCTCTATGAATCCATAGTGTTGTTCTCCAAGATAGAAGACATGATGAAGAGGTTGTGTATTGATAATCCATGTCCCAACAAGGATAGTATGAATTATATGGTCACAATACCATGTCTTTATGGCCATATCAATCATTTGGGAGGGGGAATGTTTTTTTGATTATAGAAATAGTATTGGGTAATATCAAACATTGAGTATATTACATGGGTATAAAAATGATGAAATATGTAGGTTATTATGGAAACGATGATTATATGCGGATGTATTACTACATTATGAATACCATAGAAGTTTTTAAGGGACTCATTTACTAGATATTGAAACCATTATGGTGTTTTTTTACGATAGTCTCCATTGATGATATCTTAATGTATTTGGCATCAATGGAGGAGAATGTGAGACACTTGAGGATTGTCCTGGATCAATTCTGAGAGAATTATAATTTCATTAATATCATTAATTGTTAGATATTTATTATTGAGGTTTAGATTCTAGTAAATTTATTCTCACTAGAGGTAAAAGTATTGGAATATGAGAATTTCAAGACAGTTCTAGATTAGGATCCACCTAACTGTGTGAATTTGGTACAGAATCTCCTTCTATTAGAAGCGTACTATCCAATGATTGGATCTAATTTATATGTATTATCACACATCCTGTTGTATTTTAGTGGAAATGTGAATTATTTCATGTAGATGGATATGTTCTAACCTACCGTTCATGAGTAGATTCTTTTTTGAAGAGTTTCAATATCTTCATATTTTTAGAGGTGGGTGTTATGTAGGCAGTGTACTGATTTTTTTGGGATCATGATGGGATGTGTTATAATGCAAGAAAAAATATGATTTCTTATGGGTCAAGGTAGATAAAAACTCAAGAGAAAAACTACACTACCAATGATATAGAGGGGGTAGAATAGTCTTCATGTTGATGATGTCACAAAATTTACATATGGGACAGAGGTTTAGCATCAACATTGATCACACGAGTATCATTTATATTTTGAAATAAAAATATCTTATCTTGCGGATAAATAAGTTTCATAAATTCATCTATAATTTTGACAGTATATATTTTATTCTCATTTTATTTGGACAGTTTTTGTGGATTCACTAATCAATAGATCAGGATATTGATTTTTGACAGTGTAGTAATAATATTTAGCCACATTGTAAATTTCATTTATAGATGACAATGGAGATATATACATCCATTTTATGGTTTTTACCTCAACACTTTTATATAGATTAATTGAGTTATACCTTCAGGTTTCCTTCTATAAAACCCTAGAAACATAAATATCTATAGTTTATCCTCTAGATGGATTTAATAAAGTTGGATTGTAATCTATTATTTTTAGAGGATAAAATATGGTTCTAGTTTTTCTGAGTGGGGTGGTCTGGATGGAGATTCATGATTCATCCAAATTGGTACATGAATGTTTGGAAATGATGTACCAATACCTATAGTGGCGATTTAGGTGTTTGGGGATGAATATTTCATTTGAATATTTTTTCTCATAATCCAATACTTGCTGCTATATGAAGGATGAGCACTAGGTTCCATGGGGTTTAGGTCTACCCATGGATGTTCTAGAGTGAATGTGGAATAGTATATCTATGTAAATCCTGAATGGACTTCCATTGTATTCATTAATAGATGATTCTATTTGAGTGATCCTAGAAAATCAGTACTTCTTATACAAAATCATTGCTATTCAACATTAGATTTCAGAAAAAAATAATGGGATGATTGTAAGTGTGGGGGATAGTGTATCTTCAAGATGGTACCATGAAAAAAATTTATACCATGATTTTCGCTTTATTTTTTAGTATAGAGGTTTTTGTGGGAGTTATTTTGTACTATGTTTTATTTTATCATGATTTATAAGCCCTAGATGGTTGTAATAACTATGTAGACCATTTAGGATTTGGAGTACATATGTTGGGTTTTCATATTGGACTTAGATCAATGATGGGATGATCACCAACACATGTTCGAGTTTTCATAAAAATTATGATAGTATTCCAACATCGGTATGGTTCCATTTAATGAATTTTACAAGTTTCCATATATGTCAATACTATGTTGGAAAAATGTCGGCGATTCAGCACTCATGGGAATGATGTTTGTTCAATCTATGAAAGTGAAGGTGTAGATCATACATGACTATATGATAACATTTTAGTGACCTTAATAGTTATATTAACACCAATAATAACGGCCATTGGATTTCTTGTTTATAGACATGATGTTCCGTAGGGTCTCAGAATGACCTGTTTTAAATATATATTTTGGGAGTGTTTAAATATATATGATTTTAAATGGCCCATTCTAGATATCTCATAGACACAAAATTGGGTCATATAACATGGATATACCACTATAGATAGAATGGTTACATGATATCATCACTAATTTTTATTTAACCATGAATATTTATCCCCCAATTATATTTTGATTGGGGGGAGGTGGATATCGACGATGAAGAAAAAATTTTAGATTACCTAGTAGAGATCAATTATTGAAATGAGAGCTCCTTTAAGTTTGATTGATTCCCTAATTATGATTTTAGAGGAAGAATTGGAGTATTCAGGAGGGGTCCTTGGAGTGGGAGACCCATATGGATTCTCAAGAAAAATATCTTTTGATTTTTTTACTTATGGGATGAAATGACTTAATGATTCTAGAATGAAATGTAACATTTTTTCCATGTAAAATCATGGTATATATAAACAATAATATTTTTTGATGTAATATATAATATGGTGTGATTTTATAGGGACCTATTATACGTCACATGATTTTTAACATATAATAAATATATTTATATCTGAAATATTAAAATTTATAGAGAAACAGGAATAACTCTCAATTGAGGATTAATTTGGATTGAAAATGATTTATTTTTGTTAAGTTCATATTTTTTACACTATTAATGAAAAATAAATAAATTTTATTGGAATATTTGTTTCCGAATTGTAATTGAAATAAATATAAATAAATAAATATTTTTATTTTATTTATTATTAAATTTCAATAACTAATAATTTTTTCTATAAATAAATTATTATGTGTAAATGATACGTATATCTGTATAACTATAATGTTCAAGTGATTGACCATTTCAAAACATTGGATGAAGAAAATCTATTAATGGATCATCTTCACTAATGGAGCTCAAGGATCAAAAAAATTTCATCAACGTAGTATCGTTCTTCATTAGTGGAAGATCCCAAATCAAGGATGGATTTTTTTAGATTTAATCCCATTTACTAATCTCTTGTGGAACATGGATGAATTATAAAAAAATTATTCCCACCATGATAGTGGATTTATTTTTATAGTTTATTTGATTAATTTTTTGATATATTTTTGTTATTATAGTGTAAATTTATTTATGGATGAAAAAAAGATTATTTTTTCTCCATATGAATGTATAATAAATTAATCCTAATTATCATTGAAAAATCATAATGGGGAATTATTTTTCACAGTGGATTGATGAATAATAACTATATTATCATTGTGTGACTGTTCCTCAACACAATAGATCAATAATGTGGGTGCATTTTTTTATAAATGGTATGATAGTGGTGTACCGATGAAGGAAAATCGGTGGATTAACAAAAAAATGGTGATTTAAATTTCACCAGTAGATGCGTGATGATGCAATGGGTTCATGATTATTTGTCTTTGGGTTTCTAACTCAAATAAATTTTAATTTTTATTAATTACTAGTAGTGACCCAGATGTTTACAAGAAACATGATCCACATTTCACAATATGCTTTATGCTGGGTGTTCCATAGTTGAACAACATTTGAAGGATGCATGAAATCATGAAACTTTTATGGTACTCAACATTTAATTGAGGGATAGATTTTTTGTGATGAAGTAATGTGAAAGTAGTATTTCCAAGTAGAATAAATGGCCACAGACCATGTGAAATGGGTCACTTGATTTAAGAACTAACATGATGGCTCATTGTGTAGACTTGGGATCATGGGCATGGTTGTAGTACATGGGATATTCATTTTACTAAGGCATAACCCTAGTACATGGGTTACGAAATATATAATGAATATAATAGGTCTAAAAAAGTACAACTCAATGTAAAAAACGCACAGATAGATGGCTTGTAAATAGTGATAGGGACCACAAAATATTGTGTACCCAAAGGGGAAATTCCATGAATTGTTAGTTTTAAATTCACATCGATATGGTGCTACAAGAGAAGAGGGATCTATTCACAATGGGAATTAAATATTTTTCATAATTTCAAGGGGCAAACCAGTTATCCCATAGTACATTAAATGTATAGTTCTAAATTTAGGGTTAGAATATTTACATCTCCAACATATACAATAGAAGATATCATCTCGGAATTTTATTCATTTGTGGTGTATATGGTATTTCCATTTGCTACATAATTTTTTGGAAACCCAGATCTAAATGTTAAATCAATGTATTGTTCTTGGGTGTCGTAATGAAAAACATATGTGGGGATGACCCAAATCCAATATATTATTCTAGTATAATTCTTGGTGTCCTTAGAGGTTATGGAATATATCCCCCACTATTCTGTGTTACTCCATTAGAAACATTCAATGTATTTTCAGTACCATACTACGTGGGTGAATACCCCAATATAAAAGGTTAATAGTGTTAAAAGTATTATAATAATCTCATTTCATGGGAAATGACCCCTATCTGAGTATCATGATCATGTAAATACACTTAGTACCAATTTGGGGGGGCATCAATTAGAGACATCTTAGTAGAGTAATATTTGTGATAATAATGGCTTTTGGAGAGATATATCTACTAGATGTGTGTTACTCTAAACCCTAGAGATGATTATCATGGTGAATAGTTCTATTGAGACTACCTAGAAGTGTAGTGTCATTAATTAGTAGATCAAGGTTCTACATATATTTGTTTAAAATATTACACTGTATCATAATGATTTATGTTTAGTATTTTCAATGTTTTATAATGGGTATAGTTATAATAAAATATATTAATTATCATCTCTAAACTATTTCAACCCAAAATATATTATTCCAATGAAATATTTGATTATTTTTTTCTAACCAAGAGACAATATTATTTTGGTGAAAATTTTAAATATATAACATCTTTTAATAGACCACACTATATCTGGAAATTATGATATTAGATATAATAATTCAATAATATTCGATTTAAACATTTTAGTTTCAAAATCCTTTTCATCCATATATTTTGAAAGCACTATTCACACTGAAATTGGTTTTGAAACTGGTTATATTCACATATGACAAGCATCCATAGATGGTTCATAGAGTAATTATTTTGATAAATGAAATTTTTTTCTTCTTAGATTAGTTTTATAGGCCAAAATAATATTTCAAGTATCCTAGTATAGGAAGTTCATATTTTTTATTTATATCATCATCAATTTATTACCCCATTTTGAAATCATTCACTACAAAGAGTCATTTATTTACATGCAAAATAAAAATGAGGAAATCCTAGGGATTTTAATTTAGGTAGAGATTACCATCAAACATAACATTCATGAAGATCAAATTCTATAAACAAGTATCCAATTTCTAATTCCATTCTCTTAGTGTATGATCCAGCCCACTCAAATCCTTCTTCGATACGAAAACATAATATTCTCTTGTTTAGGAATGATTCAACCTAGGTTTTCATTTTTAAATTCATCATAGTTGTAAAAAATGAGATAGTATTTAATTAAACCATATAATAATTTAATAGAATCATTTTTCACTAAAATAAAAAATATTTTGATAGTATGTAAATTTTTACATTATAAATTGTCTAAAAATATTTATTATTTCAATTTTTGAGTTTTCATGAATAAATATTCATATTGTGCTTATTATAACATCACCATTCTCATTCATCATATTTGAGAACACCGAATTTTATCCAATAATGTTTTTCCTATAATTATATGTTCACAATAATATTTCATTTTAATATGATATGTCTCTTGATTCATTGAATCGATAAAATCTTGATTATCCAAGGCCTCACAAAAATAATTATTTAACATTTAGATTACTTGGATATATGTGAATCTAAAATCCATATTTCTATAGTTACATATATTTTTGTAGATCTCTAACAATATTAGTGAAATAAACTTTTCCCCTCATCCCAAAATTAGTTGAATGTTATATTTCATTACAACTTGATATTGCTCAGTTATAATCTCTATCTAAAAATGATTTAAAAAAATTGTATCATTGACAAGTTTTTTCAAATTTTTCATATGTAACAAAACACAAATTTCATTTCTTCCAAATTCGAGTCCTTTTTTGAACATTCTTATCAAACAATTCAATATATTTCATATCATCCAAGCCAAAAAATATTTCATTCCCCTTTATTGTAACTCATGTATAATATACTATTAATAGGTATTCTTGACTTAATTTCTTCAAAAATTTTATTCTCAAACATCCTCTGATTATCACCATTGTCATTTTCAATGAATGGATTGTAGAAAACTCTTAGGTACATCAATAATTTAGGTTCCTTGTAATACATATTTTATGAAGATATATTTGAGTAAAGGCTCTATAAAATTTTACTTGGAAAATAAAATTTCACAATAGATTCATTCCAAAATAAATATTGATATGAATCACATATGATCAACACTGTTTCTGCCATCTCTACCAAAATTATTTTTCATCTCTTTGTAACCCCAATTTACGATGGTGATTATGGTGCACATTCCTCGGGTTGAATGCAATTATTTTACAGATAATATAATTAATTCTCACTAGTAAATTAGTTGAAATTATCAATTGTAATTTTTATTAACGAATATCAATATTCAATTTCATCCCTCCTCACAAAACTCTGAAAGATTCATTATTAAATATATTTATGATTCTAAATCATAATACATGTAACTTAAGTAAAATAATTAATTAATAAATAATGTATTTATCTTCTTTTATTTATTCATTATTCATTATCCCACAAAATAAATTATGTGTTAGTTCAATGGGTCATGTTGAATTTATCTCAAAATTTGTAGCTATTAGGTTTATAGTCATCAATTTTTTAAGATAAAAATTAAAATATAATATTTTTTTTATTTTTGAAATATAATCAATACTTTCACTCTTCTTTACCTTACTTATATTCATATGAAACATATTCCCCAATCATTTTCCATATATAATTTACATCCATCATGCTGATATGACATGAATAATGTATATCACCATCTTGAAACACGTTTCACTTTTTTTCATGGTTTCTCGTAATACCTTTCACATCATCTAAAACTTTTACACAAAAAAATTTGAATTTTTTTTGATAAATTCATTAAAAAGTTATGCAACGCATAAAATTATTTTTTTCATCACATAACAAAATACAATTCTTTTAGATTTTATCTTCTCTTTAATTATGTTTTAAAATAAAAAACCATTGAATTTATGTAACTCATCATTTCAAAAAATCATTTTACCTTCTTCAAACTATTTCATAATCATATATAACATTAGGTATATTTTCTTATGTGATGGAACCACATGTTCAGTTAAACATATTTGTTAACATATTACAACATTGGGTATATTTTAAGAAACTATTGGTTTTTATTTTTCATTTTTGATTCTATAATGTGGATTTTGAGATGTTTTTATCAAAAAATCTTTTCTGGTAATCATTAAATGATACCCAAATTAAATATATCTATTTTTATAATGTCATTAAAAAATAGTTTCCATATGTTTCATTAAATTTTCAACCATTAACTAAATTTATCTGTATTAAATCCCCTAAAATATTACTTCTACCATCTCCAAGATTCATTGTAATATTTATTATTAAATAGAAACATATATGTTCTATAAACAATTCCACTATTGGCTCAAAAATTACCATTGAAAATATATTTACTATTTTAACTAATAGAATTCTATAGTTTTGATTATTCATTAAATCAACTCTCATAGATTCTACATTTTAATTTTTGTTTTCCCCCAATGTTTTGGATTTATACTATGAACTTATTACACACACAAAAAAACTCCATTTGTAGAATATTTTGGTTAAGAAATAAAATTTATTAAAACAACATGTTTTTAGATCTACTTTTCTTTATTACAAATAAGGTCTTATTAGTTTCATTTTCCATCCAATAATAAATAGTTTTATTATTAAACATTGAAAATTTTATTATTTGATCAATATTTATATTATATCTTTAAAAATATCCAACATAGTAATTAAATGAGTATTGTATGTTTTTAAATCATTATAATGATTAAATATTTTTAACAATATCTAACTCTTAGTGCATGAGTTTAATCACTCTATTATACTAAATGATGATATTTATTTTTTTCATGATACTTATTAAAACATTTCATTATTTAATAAAAATAAATTATTCTTCTTGTAAATATACATATATGTTTGATTTAATATGTACATTTTCAACCACCTATTCTCCCTATCATGCCTTATAATTTGTTTAGGAAATAGTTTCAAAAATATTTTCAACTTAATGTATAAATTTTAGTCTCCATATTTTTATCAATTATAAATAATTCATTCATCATTATAGATTTTATTATTCACATATTTTATAAAAATATCAATCATTTCATCTATTATGTTATCAAATTCTTTATAATAATAATCATCTTCGTCTTATATTAAAAAATACTATCTTCATTTGTATTGATAGAAATTCTTACACATTAACCTATTATATTATTTGGATTCATCTATATTCATCATAATATATGTTCATATATTTTGATCATCATCAATAATTTATTCTACTTCTTTTCATAATGGGAACTTTGTAGAAAAAATTCCAAAATATCCTAAATCAAATAATTTAGTAAAAGATATTACCTTTTCACGTTACAAAGAATAATTTATTTATTTTTTAAATGTATCACAATAATTAATAACAAATCATTATATTTATATTCATATATATAGTATAGAGATAATTCATTAAGAACATTACTAATCATTCCATTCATGGAGTCTTTGAATGAAATATCATTATCATCATTTTATTTGTTCTTCCTAATTTTTTATCTTCTCGTTTTATAAGTGATTCTATTAATAAATATATCATATAGATACATATATTAAATATATATTTATTCTAATTATAAAAATATTCAATGAAATTAAACAAAATTTTTTTTTGATTATTTTAAAATGATTGAATCTTCCAATATCCCAAAAAATAATTTTTTTGTTCATATAATGTGATTAAACTTTTAATTAAATCACCATAATATTAAAATTCTAAAGCCATATTATTTTGGTACATCAAAATCAAAATTTGAAACATTTTCTTCTATTCTTCAAATTTTATTAAATATGGGTTTTTATATTTTCATACGTGAAATTACTTATCAAACATTATTAATTTTATGAAAATTACATTTGTAGAAAGATATAAGTGAATTATTTATGGATCATACATCATTAAAAAAATTATATAATAATCAATTGTAAAAGGAAATACCTTAACACTTGATGGGTAACATTTAATGGTAGATTTAATAACATCATAACAACGTGACACATAATAGGGAAATTTTATATTATTATAATTATGATTGTTCATTCAGTCAAAATGTGGAATCGAATTTTTATTCATAAATTTAATTACATCCATGGAATCAAAATTAATCTTCATACTTTTTTAATGAGTTAGTAAATATGACCAATGTTATGATACATCTTATAATGACTAATTATGATCTCTATGATCACTAAGACTGAGAAGGAGGAATAATTGATCATTATATTATAAAAGTTAAATATTACGAGACACCATCTGCCCTAGTTATTGTGTAATGATTATTATAAATATAAATAGGTAAGAAAATACAATGAAATAATACATTATTATCTAGTGCATAGAATTGGTGAATGTTTATCCAAATCCACACATTCCACTATAATGGAGTATTTTTTATAATGTTATGAAATGTAGGGGATATCCTTATACTAGTATTGAACTTTGATCTAATCACATTTTCTTCTTCTCTCTAATGAGATATTATGTAACACATATTTTTTGAA
The DNA here is from genome assembly GCA_963277665.1 of Viscum album. Classification (NCBI taxonomy): domain Eukaryota; kingdom Viridiplantae; phylum Streptophyta; class Magnoliopsida; order Santalales; family Viscaceae; genus Viscum; species Viscum album. The sequence continues at coordinate 706,256,427 of OY728126.1, read as the reverse complement.
AACATATAAGAACCTACACTAATATGAATACAATTTTTTAACTTTTTTTTTATTGTTCTTTATTAGGATTTTAATTCATGAAAAACATATTATTCACATTCCATCCATGTAGATGGCATGAAAAAAAACTTGGACATCTATATAAATCTTATTATTGATCAATGGTCATCCAATTTCTCTATCCAATAATATATCCAAAAAACCATCTAGTTAATTCTAAGAAACATCCCAAAATTTCATTAATCTCTCTATGTTAACCTCATAAAAATTTCTATATTATTCCACCTATTATAATTATTTTTTAGAGTACCTTTGTTTATTTCAACTGGTTAAAACTCAACTATTAAATGAATACTTTTATCCTCAACAAATATATTCCTTGGATGGAAAATTTTATGATATCAATTTGTTTATATCAGTTCATCATATGTAAAGAATTTAAAATGTTATTTTTGTAGTATAAAAACATTTGAGTGAATTAAAAATACATAAAAATCATTGTTATTCATACATTTATATATCTAAGTGAGATAAATGGATTAAAGGAGTGATATGAAAATTATCATTTTCAATATATGAAATATTTATACTTGAAACTCCCACTCAAAGTAACAATGGGGAATTATTCTTAGAGATTCTATATAATTTATCAGAATTCTATCAAATTAATACATCTTATATCATAAATTTACTATCTTCATCTATGTTTATATTAATAGATCTTCCTCTAAGGATATTTATAATATAATAGAATCATTTTTTCATTGAATCATTTGATATCATTTTAATGAAATTTCAATATTACATAAAAAAAGAAAAAAATTAATTCTAGTCACACATATATAAAAACAATGTTAAAAATAATCAATTTGTTGAGTCCCTGTCTAATTATTCATGCAGTAACATTAAAGGAAATTATCAAAATCCATTCTATTAAAAAATAATCTATATGATGGATTGAATTATATATCATTGAATGTTGACATTATATTGACTCATTTGTCCATTTTACATCCAAAAAAACATCTTTCTGATCACCATAAAGAGAGATAATAATTCAAACATAATAAATTTATGTCTCATTGTAAATGTGAAAAATGATTTTCAAATAGACTCGATATTATTGGTAATTTTCTAGTAGGAAATTGTAATTTTTTTTGTAAATATGGATGGAGATTACCTTATGAGAAGATAATCTGAGGAAATTTCTAAAATCCCATTTTGAATATTAATTATTTTTATCAGTTTGGAAAACATCACAAACATCGAATGCAAGAATTTAATTTAAAACACTCTTTTAGATAAAATATGTCTGGTGTACACAATATAAAATCATAGTCTCAACAATAACAAAAAATATATATTTTCTCTCTAATTCTTCTTACACATATATATTATGTTCTATTATAAATTTTGATTTTAAAAAAATTCATGAAAATATTTATTGAATGAATTAACATTATTAAATACATTATTCAATAAATATATTACATTAATTTTTCATAAAATGAAATTATTTTTTTCGAATAGTTCATCAGATGGACTTTTTCTAGAAATCTATCAGAGTTATGTTAATTTCATTGTCATATTTTTTTTCAAAATAAATTACAATTATGATTTACATTTCAAAAAACATTATCTTCTTATCCAATAATATCTTCTATTAATATTAAAACACCAAGAAAATTTTGAGTCTCATCATTAATGCGTCTCCGAATCCATTTCAATATGTTAAAATTTTCAATATGAAATTTGATTTCTATATTTTATATAGTGATTTTATATACCATGTTATGGGTTTCACTATATAATTGGATTATATATTTTATAAATCATCATTATTTCCATCCATGTATTACATAATATTTTACTTTTTTTCTCTAACATTTCCATTCCCAGATCCCGGAATATAGATAACTAACTCTATCCATTGATCAATAGGGAGTGTATTTATGCTTGTTATAATGAAAAATAAAATTTCTAATTACTTTATTTTAAAATTTTGTGTACTTTAAGAACCAATTTCTTTGATAATTGACTTTATATAATATCATTTTTTGACATTCATTAATATTCCACTCATTCATTATGATAAATTCATTATATTGTGAGTCAATGTAGAATTATAGAGATTGTGTGAGGGATATGATCACATAGTTGGAGGTTCATTGTTGGATAATAATAAAATGAGAGATGATGAGCTCTAGGGATTAAATAAAAATGTTATATAATAGTGAGAAAAGTTTCAAGAACAATGATTTCATTACCATGGACTCTATGGGATTATATATATTTTTATCATTTAAATGTTATGGTCTTCAATTTACATTTTTATTTTATTTTTTATATATTAATAAATCATATGATTTTTAAAATATTCCACTTGTATTATTTTTCTATTTATATATAAATATTATTAGTTGAACGTTGTTGCTTTTTGAGTGGACTCCTTGAGAGATTAACTCTTATTTTCGAGCATTGATTCATTAATTTTAAATTATTAATATATATTACGAATACATAAAAAATATATTTTATAATATAATCCTCCAGTAAAAAAATATATTTTATCATTTACAATGATTGTTTACATTCATATAGATATAAATCTTTTTTCTAAAGTTGAATGAAAACTTATTAGAAAACTATTAGGGACTAAATAAGATATCATTAAAATATAGATCTATCACATATTATTAATGTTATATTAAATTAATTGGGATAATATATATATATATATATATATATGAATGAAAAATTAGTAAATTAAAATTAAATATATAATCTAACAAATATAGATAATTAATAAAGGTCATAAAAATAATTTAAAATCATACATTACATATTGTTTTCATGAATAAGTGAATAACCTACATAAAATAATCATATATGAAATTAAATTTATTAAAAGGGGTTATAAAATATAATCATTATCAGGATAAATAATGCTATGTGGAATGATATTAAATGACATTATTTTAAGTGAAATTTCATGAATAATTTATTTTATTTTCCCTCACAGATCATAGGTATTATAAATAATCTATTAAAATATTCATTTATTGGTTTTTTTTTGTATTTTATTATTTCTATTCCATGATATTTCATGAAAAAAATAAATTACTATGTTCTTATCACATTTAGAAAAAATATAGATATATAAAAACTATTAAATTAATGACCAAAATTATATAGTTATTATTAGTCATTGGAAGAATATATATCACTCTCTTTTCATGAAATCGTGATCAGTATTTAGTAGTTAACAATCCCATGGATGAGTAACTACTTTGTAGGTGGAGAACATGTGATTTATAACTTCAATGAGTGGGAGTTTGGAATAATCATATTGAATAAATTGTCATATCATTCGTTGATGACAATTTTATTATAAGTGATCATGTACCATTTTGAGTAACTGGGTAGGTAAATATGACTCAACAATTTAATGAAAAAATTATAGTGTGTGGGTTTTTCTATTTGTGGTCAACTAGTAATAGTGTTACCTCAGTGGTTTACAGTAACAACATATTAATGAATTTTTCTAATAAAAACTCCACACATAGTTTTATGGTATGTTTCATAGTGTTTCTTGTGTGTGTAAAAATAATTCATCGTGATAAAATATCTAGGCCTATATATAAAGTCACTAGTCAGATGTGTGATCATTTTACCGTATATACTTGATGGTCTATCAATGCGATATGATTTCAGAAGTGTTAAACTATTTTGTATATTTCATTATGCATTAACACATTTTTATAATAAGTCTCGTATACATTGAACTATTCCAACCATGAAAAATTGTATAACATGAAATACACAGTTGGAATTACGATGTTAATAATAGTGTTTTATAGAGAGTGTCTAAAAATTTGAGGTTCTTATTTTTCTAAAATTTTGACACCCAAATAAAATAATGGATAAAAGATTATTTGTTAGTATTAATAAATATAACCAGTATAACATTATTTTATGGGTTCCAATCTATTATAATTTTAAAAACTAAAAAGGAATAGATTTGATTTATTTGATTATAGGGGGTGTATAAACACATTCATTTATAGGTTAAGTGAATTATTGAAAAATAATTATTCTATAGATTTAAAGATATGGGTGATTTTGAATTTTTTACATTGTATAGATTAATATATATTAGAACACTACTTTAGTTGGTTTTCAATGATGGTTTCACATTTCAATTTTCATTTTCGATGTTGGGGAATATATTTCTTGGTTTCCAAATATAATATTTAACTATGGCCACCTCCATCTATATACTACAGGTTCAAAAATGACCCACAGTAAAGAGAATTGGTATTAAACCCTAATAGGACGACAAACAACTATGTAAAAATTTATCTGGTATTCGTTGAGAACTAATTACCTTATCGAAGAAGCGAATGTAATTTGTTTTCACATTATAATTTTATAAATAAATTATAAATTAATTAATAATTTTTGATCGATTATTATTCTTGAATCATGATAGGTGGGGATAATCCACCTTCCAGGTTACAATATCTATGATCATGGAAATACCCCTCTCATTATATAGATATTCCAAAAATAAAAATGGGTCCTTACATTACACGACTAGGTAAGACATCTTATTTCTCTCATTATTTCACTTGTCTCTCTATGTTATAGTTGAAAAAATATTATTTCCTATTTATTTTATTTATCTACTTATGAAATATGATAACAAATATATCAATGATATAATATGGTGTATATATAGTTAGCTAAATATCATATATTAATCCATATATTAATTTTGGTAAATTTTTCATTAGATATTAATCTATATATCACATGTATATGTACGATGATGAATGCATACATGTGGGTTTAGGTTAAGTTAACCATAAAGGTGACTGGGATTGCTTCATTGCTAGTGATTGATTAAATAAAGAGTCTTAGTATTGAGTTGGTTATTATTCTCTATATTTGGTGATTTTGGAATGTCTATTTACTATAAATATATGAAATACTTTTGTTAGTTTTGGGTGATATGTCTAGTATGTGTCATATAGAATCTGAGAAATTATTAATAACCTATGATTACACTATTTATTCATTTTTGAGGTATTTAGAAGATATATATTTTTAATATGAGTGTATAAATAATTTTGTTATCATATGGGGTTTTTTAAATTTCACATTAGGAATGAATTTGGTTTTTATATAGTGGTTATGAGTGATAAACGTTTATATTTTATTTAAATCCAATAATGTGGACATTTTGTTTGTGATAGTCACCTAATTTTCATCAATTTTTTTTATCATTAATGGTTTGGTAAAAACTAGAATATGCAAAGGCAATAATTAATAAAGGATATCAATGATGAGAGTTAAATTAAAAATATGTCATGAAAATAATTTTTTGTTAAACACTTATATGACATTATAGGAATGGGTGACTATACATACATGTGTATTAGAAAATTCATTATATTATTTTATCACCATTTATAGGTTAAATGAATATTATAGGGAATTATTTTATAGTTATAAAAATGATTGAATTTTATTGAGAATGAATATGGGTGTAAATATTTTTTTAACAAAATAATGGGAATGAACTAGAGTTATATATTCAATTTGTATGAGATGGAAATAAGAAATTATAGCTAATTAAACAGCCATATTGGGTGCAATGTATCTATGTGGGGTGATTACAATTATATTGGATTATAGGGGTGGTCTGTTTTTCATTTCATGATTTTTTAGTTAGAACATGGGATGGAATGGTTATGATTCTTATAGTATTGAGTATTTTTTTGTTAATATAGGTCAATTGGGATTAGAAATAGAGTACCAGTGTCTAGTTTATTAGTTTGGATTCAAGGTAGAATTATATATTTATGACTCTAGTGATGATCTTCTGATTAAAATTAATTTTTTTTGGATGATGAATATCATAATGGCGTTCTAGGGGAATATATATTAGGTGAGGTTACACTTATGTAAGAGATTTCAGGTCATGATATATTTTTAGACCTTGATTCACTAAAAACATGAATATTATTTTATATTGATTCCTTGTGATCTGATATCTTGATTCTTATTAGTAGAGATACTAAAAAATAACATTTCACCCCTTTTTAACGCCTAGTTTTTTAGGAAATCAAGCGAATTAAATTGTTGTAATGCACTATTGAGATGATCATTTTTGTGATAACTTCTATACTACCCCTTATAATTTCTGGGGTTTCTATAAGTTATGTTGGATTAGATATTTAATGACTTTATATATTTCAAATCTAAAAACAATGTAATTATCTACATTTTCTAAAGAGGTATGGGGTTTTGTGGTTTCCAAATTAGCATATAATGACTTGATATTATTATGTTAAAAAGGTGTGTTTGGAGAAATTATTTATTTATATTACTTACATAGGTATATGGTTTCATCTATAAGGATAATTATTAGACGTGGGATATTTTTTATCAATCTCATGAACTCCTAGTAAACTCAGTTGTTCATGCATAAAATATATACGATATTTTATTTTATTTTTATGTTTAAATCATTATCAGGATTTAGTATAGTTATGGGACAATAAAATTGCATTGAATGTACACCATGGGTTTTTAATACTATTACATCTGTTATTTTCTTTATGACTAACCTATTCATAAATCGTTCATTATGTAGAAAATATATGTCCTTTAATGTTGATTTTGATATAATAAGTATTTTTTTCGACACAATGTAATTCCACATATGAAATCGATTATTATTTATGGATGATTTTCTATTTATATATTTTCGAATATAAATATATTTGTTGTATATTCCCTCTTATGTTTATGATAGAATATCACCTCTATTTTGAAGCATCTAACATCTCGGGGATGCACCTATCTTCAAATAGCAACCCAAAGACGAATCACAAATTAAATGAGTTGGGATGAAGAATTTCAAAATTTTAATTCAACATTATATTATCTATGCAACTAATTAAGATATGGAAAATATTTTTATAATTACGGGAATAGGATAATACCAATTGTTTTTTATGAATAATTGTCTCGTGAATAAATTTGAGTTACTTGGGTGGTTTGATTTTAGATTTTCCATTATTAGAGAAATGATGTTTTAAATTATAGTTTCTATAGTTTTTTTGTCAAATTTACTCTTATAAAAGTTTCTCATGAGGTATGTTCATATTATTAATTCTCACTACATAGGATTATTCAACATTATAATTATTTACAGGTTTTTATAACATATTTAATATGAATAAAAATCGATTTCAAAAACAGTATAGTGGATTGGATTTCAAAAATATGTTTTTGATTGGTTTTTTTATGAAAATTATTTTAGATATTTTAAATATTTAATATATTTTATTTGTTGTTTTATTTAATGAAAATTAGCAGTTTGTTATTTTATAGAAATAACCCCTATATATATTTTGATGATATTGTAATGATATTATAGTGGTTTAGTATAAAATTGTTTTGTTCTAAAAACCAATAGTGTATATGTATAAATATTTGATGGATTATGAACGAATCCTTATAATTTCTAAATGTATTGGATTTTCCATATAATTATAAATGAATTATTTATTTAGATAAATGATATTTGAGATGGTAACGAATTGTTTTTGTGGCCTAGATATTTGTGTAGGTATAAAGTATATATATATTTTTAATGTATTGTTTTTTATGTGAATTTTAGCCACGAAGTTAGTATCAATAATATATGAGGTAGTGATCATGGGGATATTTAGGTTTGAAATTTATTGTTTGAATGTAGTATATGAAAGAATGTCATTTTCCTTTGGCTTTTTTAATATCTGAATTTTTTATTATCAATATCCTAGATTAATTGTGAATGTGTTTCATATGAGGATTAATATATTATATAATTTTGATATTTTATGATATATATCACAATAATTATATCTTATTTTCAGAGATTATTCATTACATGTATCATTATGCTAAATAAAATGTCAATATAGAATTTAAATTTATTTTTTAAATGTGACAAATATCACAATTCTATTTGATATTTTTTTATTAATTAAACCATGAAAATTAGGAAAAAATTATTTTTAATAATTATATTAAATGATTTATTTTTTTATTTATTATAAATAAATGTAAAATAATTTCTTAGTAAACGGTATATTTTTAAACAATATTTTTATGTGTGAAATCTATTTTCATTCTAAAAATTTAAATCGATCTTCATTCAGGAATGATTTTGATTAATTTTTCACATAAAATACTAAATAAAGTACTATATAATTAAAATAATTGTTTTTAATATTAATTGAATATTAATATATGTAATATTAATCATTTAATACATTTAAATAATAATTTTTTCTCATTTTGTGAACATATATTATATTTATATCTTACCACAAAAAGAGATATAATTATCTTAAATGGTTTATATATTGGGAAGTATAATATTTAATGTATTGAAATATTTTTTAATATCATTTTTTGTAAATAATGACTAGTTATCGGGATAAAGAAATTATTACCTTGGTCATGGTAAAAATGGTGAAAAGGTTGGTTATCCTAAGAGATAATGTTTATAATATATCAATGAACTATATTTATTATAACTCTTTTATATTATTTATACCCTATAATTTATTATCATTAATGATTTATTCATTTTTGGAAACATTAATTGGGTAATTCATATTTTATTTAATAATGTTTCATATACAAACATGTTTTGCATTAACTACACAAAAAATGGGATCATCCATTTCTCTGTTATTAACACCAAATTATCCTCTTATAATGACCAATATATTTTGAAATACTCTCCTCGATGCCTCTTTCATGTTATTTTGGTTCTTTTCTTCTCCAAATTATAATCCATGAAGCCATAAGTGACATTTAAGGAAGGATATATAATGTTATTAGAATTATTTTTCATGATCCAATCTTATTATGATTTATTCAAATTTTCATTGACCCACACACCATTTTTTATTTCATATATTAATTATAATGATACATTTTAATGTCAATGGTATTTATATTTTTAATATCATTTACCTTTATTTTATAATTATAAAATTTCTCATGCATACAAGTGAACTGCCACCTCCATGAAGCATTGGGATTCATATTTCCATTTAACATTATGTGGATGATCATAAGGATATATTCAATGAATATTTATTATATTTATGATATAATTATGATTCTATATTATTGAGTTATTAAGTTCCTTTTATCCATTCCATCAATAAAGACGTCTAAACATCACCTCGATGTGTGTGTGTACTATAACCTCAATGAAAAAATAGATTAAATTATTATTGACCTCCCTATATGAATGGTAATTATATTTTAGATAATGAAAAAATATGATATATATTTCATTATTATTTTTATTTAGATGATGAAATATTCACTATGTTTCACGGACCAGAACCATCAACCATAAAATTCATATAAAACTGATCTATTATCAAAATATTCATTGTCAAAATAATAATGTGTAATAAATATAAAAATATAAATTATAATTTATTGATATATATTATTTTATGTATGGATATAAATATTTATATGTTAATAATTAATACATATTTTTTATACTATTACATTAAATGTGTATGATGCACAATGAGACATGATGAAGGTGTTAATGTTACAATATAACTTATTTTTAATAGTAAATTAGATTAATATTAATAGAGATAATTTATATTTTTCATATAAATTAATCATAATACAATTTATTATCCTGTATTTGACCTAAAATTTTCAAATAATTGTATAATTTCTTTATATTTAGTAGAAATCAAATTTCACAAAAATAATTTTTTGAAAAACCATATATTTTTTAATTTACATGAAGAACATTTTCTACCATTCCAATTTTCATTAAAATATTTCAATGATTAATATTTTTTCATGTAAAATTACTGTTGAAACTCATTTTCATCATCTTTTCATTTTTCTTAAATGGTATATTTTTATATTGAATCTGAAAAAATTATTTATAAATTCTTATAAAAACTATGAATGGAACCATTATTTGAATTTGTACGACATGAACTTTTTTACAATAATCATGAATATTATTATCATTTAATAATTCATTACATTAACTCATAATTATTTTCAAATAATTTTTTTTTTCATATTTTATGAATTTTTATATTTTATCAATAGAAGATGATAATAATGTTTTCCATTTTTTAAACTGAATGTTTAAATTCTTGTGTAAATTTATTTTTAATCTATTTTACTATACTTAGATATTTCTGTTAATCACTCATGATATGATCTTGTAATACCAAACACATTAATACTATGAATTCATTATGATGATGATGATTATATAATGATTCCATGAATCATATTTCATTCTTCTGAGTGAATTCAATTATAATTAAATATTTATATAATCCATTTAATTTATATTATTTTGTATTATAGAAAATATATTTTCTTTTATGAAACTAATTTCCTTTAAAAGGGTAATTTTATGATTAGTTGATTTATTAATAATGATTTTATATCACACATATGTGTGGTTTCCATTATACCACCCATGGGCCAGTAATATTATATATCATAAGTTAATCGAGTTATGATTTATATAGAATTATATAATATAGAATGTAGTGGGTATCTTAACAAGTTCAAAATGTGAGAGTTTCTATTAGGATAGTCCTATTTTTGAGCCATGGTGAATGAAATAATGAATTTCGGAGTGAACCCATTCCACTCTAATGGTCATGGAAATTAAACTAGACAATTTAAATTATGTTATATGATTATGTATATTGCATAATCATATGACTTCTGGTTATGATATGTTCATATGATTCATGAATATTTTTTGAGGATTACGCACTCATGTGACAAATTTATTTATTATGGAAAACAATTAACCAACAATTCATGAGTAATGTTCATTGAATGATTTTTTATGACTTTCATACGTTACAATAATTTTATATTACACTTATTTTTATGTTATTCTCGCTTATTTTCATTTATTCATGTATATTATGATGAAAATCCTAGAAATTTGATCTCTCCCTTAATTTTTTTCCATTCCTTATGTTATGAAAAATGGTTTTCATTATGTTATTTATAATAAAAATACTATGAAAGAATATATTTATTGGTTTTTTCATTATATTTTATGAAATATGATGATTATGTATCTAGTATCAAAAGATAATAATAGTTTATAGTAATATGGATAGTATATTTGTGATATTTATTGGATATTAACTGAAAATAATGAAATATTTTTTATGTTAACACTGGGTTGTCTTATTTGGTTTCAATTTAATATTTAGTATTTTTAATAAAATATTATTATAGAAGTTTTTTAAAGAACATGGGTATATTAATTAGTTTATGGAAACATCATTCTAAATTGGTAAATTTGTACTTTTATTATTTCATATACAATACATTCATATCAATATAATCATAAAGGTTATGAGGTTGTGGAAATGATGTACCTATCTGTAAAAACCCTAAATAATGTTTCTTGAGTATCAAATTGATTATCACAAGGTAAATAATGTGTCCACTTTAGATTTATCACATAAAAAGAAACTATAGATAAATATATAATGAATATTTTTCATTCCCATTATTATCCATTATGAAAAATTATTGTATATATCCTACAAAAAATTATGATAATCCATAGTATTAGGAGAAGAACATATTGTCTACTATGTTAAAGGGTGTCTCAATAATTTATGAAATCATTAAAATTTTTATATTCATTTTGGTGGATACACTAATTTGTTATGTATTTTACTCAGACTATATAGTTTGGTTATACTTAATGGATGGAATGAGAAGGAATTCTCTAGGTAAGGAATATATTGTCAAATTAAATTATTATCTTTATTTTGAACTAAATAAAATGGGATATATAAATTAAAATACTTTTCTATGTCTAAAAATATATCTAAAAATATAAATGGAAACCTATTTTTTACAATTTCATGAAAAACCTCATAAATGATAAATTTAGTTTCATGAGAGTTTATTTAATTATGATCAAATATGAGTTATAAATTGTTGTTCTATAAGTTGATAATGTTGAAATAATGACCCATTAAATGCCTCACATGATAGGGAATATGTTTTATTGGTGTGAAATGAGAGAATATATCTGTAAATTGGGAATGTGAAATTAAATTCAATGGATAAAAATAATATATTTCATATGGTGAAATTCATTTTTCAATGTATTTTATATGGGGAACATGGGTATTCAACATGTGAATTCCTGAATCTAATGGATAACTCATTATAAAAGTATGACCGTATTTGTATTTTCCCATATTTTTTCAATGGTATAAAAAGATTTTTTTAATTTACTTTTTAGTTCTAATATTATTTCCTATTGTAGTTAAGGTGGTCTTAGGGGTGTTTGGGTTGTTTTAGAGACAAAGACGTAGAATTGAATGAGGAATATTGGGTTTTACAGGTTTTTTAAATTGTAAGGATTCCAAAATTAGTGAATGGGGGGACACATAATTTTTCTCTAACTGTGTAGCCCCAGGTTCACACCCATGTGGGCCATATAATTTTTTTCGAATATATATTTTTACAGTCTAAACATGGTTAACCAAGCTATGTGCATAGCCAATGCGCGGGTCCACTTCCACAGTAGATTGATGAATGGTTGGTTCATAGTTCGGACAATTGTAAATCCAAATTGTTTCCCTCTTCTAGTGTGGCTTAATTGATTGTTTTTTCAATAATTAAACCTTATATCATAACCCAATTCTACTTTTCTATATTCTAGTGGTTTTTTCACCTCTCTCATGCATGAAGAATCCTTCTTCCTCCTTAATATTTTTTGATAAATCTCTATCAAAAAAACTCTTATTTTAGCGCTATCCAAATCATTGTAAATCACTTGGTATGATACTCTTTCATCATATTTATATTTCTCCATACATCCTTCATCTCTCTAATAATTTAGTTGGGACTAATTTTTACCTATTTTTGTGTGGTGTATGATTCCGACTATTATTCTAATTCTCTATCTATTCATTATTTCAAAATAAAAACTAAAGGACTACTACATCGAGGGTAGTGGTATAGGTCCTTTATATTCATTTATTCATTTCATAAATAATATAATCTTGAGCTACACGAAAGAACTATTTAGTGACACCTTGATTATGTCCAATAAATTAATTTAATTGGTTTTGAATATTTATGTGACCATAACTTATGTAAAAAACATATGTATGTTGATTTCATCATCATTGGCCACCCTTTTTGGTGTCCATTACATCAATGTTCTATTTACACATACATTGAGTTATAACCACTATATGTGTCTTTATGCACATTTTATTAGTCCTATAAACAGTGAATTGTGTCATGATAAACTTTTTAACAAGATATCATCCATTGATATTGATGAATCATACATTAAAATTGAATGAATATTCTTAATATTTCACCTTAGGTGCCACATTAATAGTATTTCATTTCATATTATTGATCATTATTCCATTTTCATCTTCATATTTTTTTGCATAATTTATATTTCATTGTGGTTTTAAGTGGCTCTATGTGAAAAATTCATTATTCCTTTTTTTCATGAATATAATGACTTGTCCAGCATGTTAGAATGTGATATTGAGTTTCATATTGATGAAATGTGATTGAATATGTTATGACTTGGGATAATTTATATGGTTAATATATCTATACTTCTACATGTAGAGAGATAAAATGGTTCCAAAAAAGTATGTCATTCATAGACATTTCATGTTCAGTTCATATCATCATGAAACACTAAGAGAAATAAATAGGCTTTCCTTGTATAGGATCTCGATTAGGATTAGTTATACTCTTTAATGACACTAGTACCATTGTGAAGTAACTATCAACTGAATTATTAGAATGATAGATACATTATTCCTCTAGTGATACTCGATCCACTTTGTGAGGTACATCATATGGTCTCAGAATCCCCCATGCTAATAAGGATATAAGGGGTGATTTTATGGGTTTTCTTGGATGGGGAAAATGGCATTGGTCATATTGGAGGATCTTATAGTGACCACTAGAATTCATAACAGAGTGACTAGGATTGAACAAGGTAACTTTTATTGGATTCAACTAATTTTTATCTTGAATTTTATATATGTTAATTATTAATATGATGATAATTATTTAATAACGTAATGGGGTTGTGAATGCCTATATAAAACAAAAGTATGGGATATTTCAACCTTAGTTACTTTATTCGTGATGTAAATTGTATTAATAATGTCACTTTTATTGGTACCATGGATCATACATCCATCCTATGAATATAAAAGGTGTATTGGGAAGGTTTCCATGTATAAATTTGGTTCCAATTAGATAATTATTTATTTATTTACTAACCAATAGTTATTATCTAGGAAACACTAATCATTTATATACTACAAAAGATTAATTTATTTCGACACCATTTTTGGAGGTATACTAACGTTTTATCTCACACTTTTCATTGGCTACATTTAATACCAATTTAGTCTACAGTATTGTAGGTATAAAAAAAGGGAGTAATTCATCATCCATTTTATAATTAATATTTCTACGATAGATTATGTGGAAATGTAATGAGCCTATCCTTGAGATGCTATTGGTAGAGTTTTATTGTATTTTGGGATTTTTTATATAATGTAGTATATACATGTTACAAATATCCCCTATATAATCTTATATTGTATTGATTCATGGTGATCATTATCATTTTAATCTACTATTTATTTAGCTTCCTCTTGGTTACAAACATTTAATCGTTTATTCCACTATTTTTTGCGTTGTCTATTTATTATTTTATCATAATCCATTAATCATTTATAATATATTATTGTGCTACATATATTCTATTAGGGAACATTCTCACCACATAAACAACATAGTCTCTATTTTCTAGTTGAAATTTTGTTGTTTTGATGGAGGAGTTCACAAGGACTATTGGGTACCACATCACGACAGTAGTATATAACTACTATTGTGGTCTAGTACAATGTTATATCAGTACCGTTTTTAATTTTTTATTTCTTATTTAGTTTATAAAAAAACCTTTTAATTTATTAATTTTTCCATTAATGGGAGCAATTAACCCATGTTTAGGTGATACAAAAAATTTTAGTGATGGGTAACTACTTTTATTCTGAAAAATTACAATTTCATGGATTTCACTATTGTGTGGTGCAATAGATTTTTTATGTTAGTATTTTTAATAAAATTGTAAAAATTATAGAATTTGGCCTGAAATATATCAATTATATGAGTTTGTAATAATTATTTTCTCATACATGGAACAATCTGATTAATATGTCATTCTTTATTCATCATTTTATTTATTTCCCAGCATGAATGTCGTGTATTTCCTATATATATTTCCCCAAATTATTGTAATATATTCAAATGTTTTAACAAATCATGTAGGAAAGAAAACATTATTGATGGAATAAGTGCCCAATTTTTCCCATTAGTGTTTTCTTAGGTAGTTTAAATCAGATGCCTTATGTAGTTGGTTATTGAATGTTGATCCACATACAATTAGACTCTTGGGATAGAATGTGTTAGGGATATGATTAATTGGATTCCATATTTAAATATATTAATTATTTAGGACCATAAAAATGTTAAATGATATAAAATTTAATCCAACAATTTAAAAATGTTTTTAAATATTTATATAAATCTGAAATTTGTATAAATATATTCATTAATGTGAAATGGGGTATCATAAAGGTGAGATATGGGACCCAGACCCTGACTAGCCTGAGTAGTATGGATTATTCCATGTCATATGTGTTACCATAATTACATATAATTTTCACCAAAGCAAAATTCTAGGAGTATAAGGTGATGTGGGATTCATTTATATGGAGGCCTTATATCAAAAATTCTTCTATAAATTCACTTATACATTTTTCTTGTATGATCTACATTATTTCAGTTTTCTAATCTTGTAAATTGTATATCCATGATATCATGATTTCCTCAAGTTTTATGCCAAGATTGTGAAGAGTATCATACAAAAAAGGTGGTGGGCCCTGAGGCACCACTAGTACCTCTTTTTGTTCAACCTAATGCACCTCTCATGAATCTATAACTAGTCATTGATACTCATTTATTATAGAGTTTTCATTGGTAAATGAATTTTATTTAGGGTTCCCCCCATCTTGACCCTATATATATGATGTAACTCCCATCTTCTAGTAGCACATCTTCCCAATTTCAATGTGGATGGATGAACTCAATATCCTAAGTCAAGGGTAAATTATATTGTATGAATATTTGGGAAATACAATACATATTATGATAAGAGGAATAATATCTCTACATACATGTTACATGATTCTTCTAAACGTTGGTGGGACATCATATATCCAGCCGAGAAACATCAATGTATGGTTTGGGAGGGCATCCAGATGGACTTATGTAATCACTTATTTACAAATAATCATTGGGAGGACCATTCTAGGGAGTTCAAGCGTCTCATCTAATTAAATATTGTAGTTCTCAAGAAGTATCATTTCATATCAAACATAAATAATTTTTTCATTCCCTAACTAGTTATGAGTTGATTATGGTATGTTTTTTCGGATGATATTGGGAATGTTTTCATCATTCATGTAAATGTATTTTGATTGAATACGAATACATAAATAGTGAACCATTAAATAATTACATAACGATGTCTGGGATTAGATGAAAATATGAGGTAGTGAGGTTTAGTTTCGAACTGGGGGATGGTTTTTATAGTAGTATGAACTATCATTTCTGGTTCAAGTTTAAGGATTTCCATATATATGATAATAACTGGTACCTCTATAGTGTGTCACAAGTGCAGAAATCCTTTCCGTAAGAATCCATAGGGTGTGATATACCCAGTAGAGTGATTATATTGTTGTATAGTGGGTAACCTTCATCATTTCTATAAATATTTATTCATATCATCTACTGAGAGGGGATCCGTATAGAATCCTCTATCAGGTATATGATCTGTGGCTCCATGTTAGGATGGGAGTTGACTTTCTATCAGCAAATTAGTTCAAGGTGGTAGCGTTCATGGATGATGTAGATTGTTCCTAGAGCTTCATTAGCAATAGAGTTGATCTACATAATCTAGTCAAGAAGAATACCAGGTACACGATTATGTCTTTATTAATGAAGTGGATCATGTGGCTGAGGAGGTGAGTTTAGGGAATTCTATTCATAGAGATATGTTTTTAATAGGCTCTACTCAAGCATCTTATATTATGATACTTTTTCATCAATCTATTTTATATAATATTTAAATATAAAATTTTAGGTCCCAATAATTACGTACTTCTATGGTTTCATTTATCTCATCGCATCGTTAGGGGTTAGAATAGAGAACATACTTAAATTTTAGGAGTTCACCCTTGAAAAAGGTGGGTTTTTTCATCAATATCATATTTTTCTCATAGTTTATCATCATAATTTACAAACAATAATGTACCTGAACTTTACATTAATTTTTACAAATAATTAATACATTACAAAAAAAGACTCCCAAAGTTTATATTAGTTTAGATACTTTGGAAACATTGAACAGACAATTATAATTTGGGGAAATATCATTAATATATCCCTTAGAGATGTTACCCTTTAGTTTTCCTATATACGACATCTCTTTATATCATTGGGGAAAGAAAAAATATAAAAATCCTGTTCCCAGATTCTCAGTAACGGTAATCAAGGAAAATATAATAAAAATGAACATAAGAATGTAATAACATGAAGATAACTTTAAAATATCATACCGTGTATTTAATATGTAAAAAACGTGAGTCGTAGAATAATTCATGGTATTTCAATAGGCATAAATTAGCATGAAACATGAGTCATGACAATATAACATTAGTATACAGAATTAATGTTTTTAATATACATTAGTATAGAAAATCATATCCAAATTTTCCAATGATAATTTCCAAGACACTCATAGTAGAAATATTCCTTTAATGAATTTATTTCATTTCTTCTTCCATTCTTGTGTTATTGAACAAGATTTATTTATTGTTTCACACACTTATTACTGATCTAAGATCATTTCTCATTCATGAATTATATTACTAAATAGAGATCATTTACCATTATAGTTCATTCTATCTCATGATATATATATATCATTATCTAATTCATTAGAGGGAGATATGGGTCCAATCCATCTCAAAATGAAATTATTTTTATTTATTCCCCAAAAACATAAATTCTTAATCATAGCATAAACCATTGAATAAAATGGATTACATATACATTTTACCATCAGAACATATTACATTTAATAAAGGTATTTAAAAAATATAATTACATTATAATCATAATAAAAACATATAAATAATTGGGATGATAAAATTGAATCATAACCCAATTAAATAATTCGATCTTAGACGGAAAATTTTTTGACCAAACACATGACATTAAATTTTTTGTAAAATATCCTATATTCATAACAAAAAATTATCTTTTCTCCAAATGATACTCAAATCGAATAGAAAATAATGTCATTGAAAATAACATTGAAATATTTTAAATGAAGCATCATATAAATATCTAATTATGAAAATTTACAAAAATTGTTCATTCAGTATAAGTTATAAAAACATTCTTCTCTTACATTTTCTATATAAGTCAAAAAATACCTCATATCAAACACTAGAAATGATTACATTCATAATTATTAATAAAAATTAAAAATGGGAAAAAATAACATTAAAAATTTAAAAAATAATAGTAATAATATTATGGAATACAATTTTATTAAACATGGAAATGGATGAAAAAAATACCCTTATAAAGACTTATGTATAAACAATATTGTATTATAATTAGATTTTTAAATTATCAACTCCCATAGGTATGGGATCCTTAGTATGTGTCCGAAAATCCTCTATAAGGTTTAAAATAATACAATTTACTTATTCCAAAATCAAATTTCTTTTTACACAATCATAAGGGATCATGTTATTACCTATTTTTAATAACATTATTACTCATCCTTCATATATTAACTGCTTTTTTCATAATCATGTTTTGATAAATAAGTGCTTATTTATCTTATTAGGATAATGTTATATCATTTCAGAAATATTATTATTATAATATATATCATATTTATTAATTATATTAATTAAAAGAATTTTAAATTAATAATGATTTTGTAGAAATAATCACATCACATCGTGGAGACAGTGGGTTGTTTGTACTCACGAGCGATGGTATTATTCCAATAATTATTGAATGAAGGTGAATTTAATGGTTTGTATGTTATTTCAGAATAAATATATATCTATATTAATCATATATTTTAATTATTTCAATCATTACAACCACCTAAATAATTTTTTGATGAAAAATAGATTACACCATGAAGTAGAGATAGAAAGTCGTACGTAAAACAAGTGGTGAATTTGTTTATCATAAGATGAATAAAAGGTGTAATGTGGATGAGAGATAGAAATAATAATATCTTAATATATAATGGATAATTAATTTATGACTTTATTAGGGAAATAAGTCTTGATGAGAAGGTAAAAGAAGAAATAAACTTTAAAGAATCACTAGAGGTGAATACCTCTTCTTCGACGAGATCCCTCAAGATCTCCTATTAAAATCCCTAGTGTTGGTTTTTGAAGAAGACCAACACCTCTAGATTGTGAATAAATTATTTTACGTGGGAAAGTTTTATGGTAATATAAAAATCAATACTTAAATGTGATTTTAATTTGTGAGGGAGTGTGTGCCATTTTATAATTGAGGATAGGGTCACATTTTATTCTCTAATAATATTAATTAATAATAAAATCAAAGCACATAATAAACAATAGAAATATAATATTTTATAGTATTATATGAGATAATTTTATTATCCCATCAACTAATAAATTTTAGAAAACAGTCGCAATCAATTTAATCCATATTCTCTAAATTATCTATTGGTTATTCTATTTTAATTTTACCAAAGGTAAAAAAGATTACAATATTTAAATAATATAATATTTATATATCTGATTTCCATTAGACCATAAATGAAAAATATTGATAATTTTAGTTTTTATAATAATAATTTATAATTTTAAAAATGTATGATGAATTTTAAACAATTTCTTTTAATATTATTTTTAGAAAATATCAACACTGTCAATTTTAAAACATTTCATTTCACAAATTATTTTAAAATTTCAATAAAAGATGATATCTCTAAAAAATATATTTTATTATGTCCTAAAGGGTCATGGTCATCTATAAAATAAATCGTATTATATTATTTATACTATATTATATTAATTTTAATATTTTAAATAACATTTATTTGATATTATCACCAATAAAATTAATACTACATCAGATTTGTGTAAATACTTAATAAACCAATGTTGAATAAAAATTAAAAGAAAATTAATCTGAAAATGATATATCCTATAGATTTGATAATAATACTTTTAGATGAATATATATTTTTGTAAATACTACATTAATTATATTATATTTATGAAAACATGAATTTGATAACATTAACAATACATTAGATAAAATTTTATAAGTGTCATAATTTATTCCATGTGGCTATATGTTTTTAATAAATAGACCCATGGATGAAAATGGTATTGGGTCAGGATATTTTTTACTTTAATATTTATTATCAATTTAATATAAAAAATTATTGATTTTTCTTCATTTAAATATTTTAAACATCATCAATGTTTTCAATAATGTGTATTTATTCATTTCCAAAAAAATTCAAATAAATTACCTTAATAATGAAAATAATTTAGAATTAAATTGAGTAGTCATAATCATAATTTGGTTTCATATAACCTTATATTAAAGAATATATTTTTATTAAAATTTTATTAAGAAATATTTTAAATTTCGATAAATAAAATATAATAAAAGTTGTAATCTCATCCAAGTGGCTTTCATCATAAAAAATTTGAACCCAATGATGTAATATGAATCAAAAAAATTATATAAAGCTAATAGAACAAGTTTTATGTTAATTTATTAATATGTTATTTTCCAATAATTAATTGATTTTCCTTTTACATAATATTTTACAAAATAATACAGTTACAATTCATAGTTCCTAAAATAAAAATGAATCAATTTACAAAATTTTGACCCACTAAATGTATTTGTTGAAGCTATATTTCGAAATATTAAAAGTGATGTTGTAATAATTCATTAAATATTGATACCATTGATGGAATGATAAATTGTGTTTTAAAAGGTAAAACAATCAAAACAATCAAATGTTTTTATATCTACACTCAATGTAAAAATAATACCAATTATCCAAATTATATTAACTAAAAAAATATTAACACATTAAAACAAATAAAATATATAGTTTAACACAATAAAATAAGTTATAAGATAAATTTATTTTCATTTAAAATACATCATTTTTTAATATTCATCAAAACACGATACTTATCAGAAAAATAACAATATTTCAACCATAATGAAATTTGACTCATGGATTTCAAAAATGATGTTTTTCTTATAAAATGATATAAAAATTGAAAATTTTGTTTTCAAAATCATTGTTCCATCAAAATGATTTAATACACCATTTTTTCAAGATTACTATTTTTTTGAGAAATTAGATTTGTTCCTATATCATGAATATAAAACATATGAGCTGAATTATAAAAAAAAATATAATACATTTATATTTCATTGATAAAATCCATAGTGAGTTATTTTATTATTATATAAACTCACTTATTTTCATTTCAATTGTTTTTCTCAAAAATGATAATATTTTTCATGCCCACCATTATCATAATTATGTTATAAGGAAACCTAATAATTCTTTTCACATAAATTATATCATGGGTGAAATAAATTTTATCAAAAGAACGTGAAATTATGTGTAACATAACACAAGAATAAAGTGGCATATACAACAAGCTATTTCATCAATGCTGGTAGTATAAGATTACCATAGTGTAGCATACAAAACAAGAAATAAAATAAATACAAAAGAATCTATCTCTTATAAATAATTGTGTGTTACATTTCACCCCACTTAAAATTAATTTCTACGTCGAAATTCATCTAGGTTATAAAATTATGAATACATGGATGTTTTTTTCGTATAAGATGAATTCATAAAAATAAATTATAAAACAATACATTGACAGGGAATATTTATAAAATAATAGTTGTTAAAAGTACATCAAGGATTAATATCTATGTTGGAGAACATATGATAACATTTGGTCATGTAAAAAATCCCAAATAATCATATAGATTACTAAAGATCATTGGTCATAAGAATTTGGGTCATCCAGTGATATTTATCAATCCCAAACCATAATCTAGGGAAGTGTGAAAGAGGTAATTAATATCATAAAAATAATGTTAATAGGAAATCATTTTACATAATGATAAATTTTTTCAACTATAAATAATTTACGATATAAGATATTCTATAATGAAATCCTCATAATCTCACTGTAAGTCAGTCCTTTAACAAATTCCACATTATCTCTTATTCACATAAATGAAGTGGAATTTTCTGCCAAATGACTCAGTAGATCATGTTATCCATAAATAGAATATTAGTTCATTACATAAATCATTATCACAAAAAAAAATTCACACATGTTATAAAATATTCCTGAGTACTCCTTTGGAGACATAATACATTATTATAATAATATTTATCAGAATTTTACAATAATCATTACATAAATGGATAACATTATAATCCTTTTGAAAAATGAAAATCCAATACATTAGAAAGAGTTTAACTAAATTGGATTAAAATTTTTCTATCACAAACCACAATATATCTCTTGTTGGTCACATTAAAAACACGTGAATTAGTTCATCATGTATTTTCTTGAAATATAAAAGTAACTTCAATTACTATAGAACCTTACTGAAAAAACATTAAGGAATTTAAAAAATAAATCATTCCATACACAATAAATCTTAAAAATTAAATATAATTAATCCATGATAACATAAATAACATTTTAATTATATCATGACAGAAGAAATAAATATTACCAAACATCAATTTATTTCATTATCCCATCACTATGTACATGTTAGGGGTTATCCAAAACCTAATGGTTTTATTAAAATATCTGAATCTCTTTTCATGGATACATGTACCACTATATTTATAATCATAAATATGTATGGTAAAACGATATTGGACCATTAAAAGGGAATTTCATTATTCCATAATACCGTAAATGTAATTTTAAAACATTAATATAGTTTTACTGAATATATACACACACTCATTTCACTACATGAATATCATATTATACATCACCATTAGTGATTTCCTTGGATTTGCCTTGGTCAATCCTTTTAAGCGGTTTTTTACGTAGATAATCAGGATAACCCTTTAATTTTTTTTCATTAGTTAGTATAATTCCCCATTTCATTGCACTAGTAGCATTGAAGTGTGTTAGATGCATTCAATGTATCCTTTTTCTATATTCACATAATCAGCTATCTTTACCCATTATTCATCAGTCAACATATTGATGGAATTTTTCCCCATAATAATATCATTTTTGAGTTGATTTAAGACAATCTCCACCATGTTTCATTACACATAAGGTGCCTAAGGAATTGAACATCTTACATTCACTATTGTTTTAAAATTTTCCCTTAAACACAATATTCCATTTTTTTTTCAAAACCATGATAATGATATGTAACCCCAATGTCCAATTTTTACATTGATATCATAATGCATAGTATCTTCAAAACTACTAAATTATATCATCTATAATTCCATTTGACGAGTTTGTTTTAATCTAATGAATACTAGTTCAACCATTCTATTAGGGTGGATGATAATTAAATAACAGTACCTTGAACATTTTGTAATATATTTACTATATGTATGAATGGATTCATTATCATTTTGATTAAGATAAATGTACTATTTTTCCTTCTCCATATGATGAATACTAGGAATTTAATTATTGGGAAATAAGTTCAGGAAGTCATCCCATTATTTCTATTAAATTTCATCTTGATGTCTCGTATTCATGATTAGAATCAACAACAACTCTTCTTCTCATTTAAACTAATAAATATCCAAAATAAGTTATTTATATTACAAATAGTGAAGGATATAAAATATAATTTTAGTGGTACTAATCCACAATTATCTAAAAAGGGTATCTGAATACACACCAAAACAAAATTAGATGTAAACTCTTGAAATATAGAATATAATTTGGTTCCCATATCTACATATTTTTATGGCCACAATGATTTATAGCTTGTGTAATTAAAGTGATAAGAATTTTAATTCTAGATCCCATAAAAATTTGATTTTCATTATGAATATCATATCATTATCAATTTCATTCATCATTGGCATAATACCTTATGGATTCATCCATTTTCTAAAAACCAAAACATACTGTGATAAGAAAATATAATAATTTGAATAAATATAATCAATGGGATGTACATTCAATCTATAATGTATTAGGATTAGTCCATTGTTAAAAATGATCATTACCAAAAAATCAGGTATTGTACCATATAATTTGACTTATCATTAGGAACATTCGATGAAATATATTTATGAATATTTCTATAGATTGCATAAATTTTTTCCCATCCATGTTTCAAAAGGTTGACTTAACATTATCACTGATTTCAACTATAAATACCCAGTATTAACATACATGGGAATTAAATTACTTTTTAGTAATACAAAATAAATTAAACAATAATAATACTAAAGACCATATTATTTTAGTATTATTGGACCCATTACATTATTATAATTTGGATAATGATCTTCAAAATATCCCATAATGATTTTCCACTTTAGTTTTGTACCTAAACCATGATTTATATCAATGGGAAAAGAATACATATAAAAAAACTCTCTCATATGCTCAGTAAGGGTATGAAAATAATATATGAAACAATACATTGACATAACAATGTAATAAATATAATATAAGTTTTTAAAATAATACCATGTATGACCTAATTAAAAATAATGAGTCATGGAATAAATCATCACAGTTTATAAGGCTTAAATCATTATTAAACACGAGCCTTGTGAAAATATAATTGGAAACAAACATGGAGTTTTTGAAAACACATAAGATAATAAAATCATTACCGTATTATCTAGGACTAACTTCCTAAACAATGATAGTTAAAAAGTTATTATAATAAATTGAGTTCACTCCTTGTTTTATCCCATTATTTTTTAACATGGTTTACATACCATTCTATCCTTATACTACTAAACTGACACCATTACCTATTATATCCCGGTATTGCTAAACCAACATCATTTTCCATTCCATTATTTTATATTTGATCATATATAAATCCTTATACAAATAATGGGTGGGAGATAATGGTCCCACACATATCAAAATGAAGTTATTCTTACGTATTCTATAAAAACACAAATCATTTTTCATACCATGACCCATAGAATAAAATGTGTTCTGTAAACATCATTCAATCATTAAATAATCCATGTAAACCCAATAGATTTAATAAATATCACTACATCATAAAAATAATCAATCCATATTAATAATAGTGATGGTATACTTGAAACAGGGCCCTATTAAATAATTCCATCTAAGGTTGAAATTAATTTCAATAGAACACATGAAATTAGTAAATTTGGAAAATATCCTTTCTTTTTAGAAAATAATTCTTCTATCAAGATGATAGAAATTGTTAAATTAAAATAATTCGGTTGAAAATATACCTGGAATATTTAGAATAGGCTTCATGGAAATATTGTGTAATAAAAATGTAAAAAAATATTTTGAAGGCTTTTAATATTATATACAATATTATTCTAATAATTTTGTCAAATAAATTAATTAGTACATCGTATCAAAAAATGACAAAATATTAATTTCATAAAATTTTATAAAAAATTAACCAATGTGTAAAAATTAATTTAAAAATTTCAAAATAATAAAATAAATATTACGGAAATCAGTTTTATGATACATGGAAAAGGTTGATAAATATACCCTAGTAAATATTTGCATAAAAAACCTGGAATATTAGATAGATTATGATATTTTTCCTTTAAATAGGTCATTTTTCCATAGAAGATGTGTGAAACTCTTATATAAGGTTTTAAATAATTTCACTAACTTATTATAGAATCATAATAATTTTTGTATTCTCATATGTGAACATATTATTACACATTTGTTAATAACTTTATTACTCGTCAATCACGTATTGACTGCTTTTTTTCATAAGCATATTTTGTCAAAAAAGAAATTGTTTCTAATAATTTTTTATACTTATATAATATGAATAATGATATTAGTATAATATATATGATACTTATTTATGATATTCATTTTTATAATCATTATATAATGAACATCATGTAGAACTAGCCACATCACATCGTAGAGATGGTAGGTTGTATATAGGCATGAGGAAAGATATCATTACTATAATATTAAAATAGTATTGAAGTTAATAGTGTATAAAATATATCAAAATAAATATAATGTTATAATAATAATACATAGTTGTTATTTATACCATTAAACTCTTCAAATTAAAATTGATACAAAAAACAGAATACACCACTACATGGATATTGTAATTTATACATACGCACGCATAGTAATTTCTTTTTTCATAGGATGGATATTATGTGGAATATGGTTTATCCAAAACCATTATAAAATATCATAATTTATGTGATACTAGTTTTTTATCTTTAGGATGGAAACAACTCATTAACATTAAATATATTATGTTTTATGTTTGGAAGAATCGGTAGAGGATATTATATCTTCTTCAATGAACTCTAACTAAATCTCCTCTTAAAGGCACTAGAGATTGTATTTTGATAATACCAACACCTATATAATATTAATATAGATGTTTAGAATAGAAATTATTAAGGTATAGAAAATATTAACAGCTCAATGTGATGTGATGTTTGGAGGGAGGATATTCTATTTTATAATTGAGGTGAGGGGCCCATGTGGATTCTCCAAATGTATTAATTAATTATAAAAGTAAACCACATGTAGAATCCTTATAAATTTCATATTATATATAATTATATGATATAATGTTGTAATTACATAAAACAAATAAAATTCAGACATGTTTTTTGTAAATAATACATTATTACTTCAATTAGCCATAAGTTATTCTATTTTAAATTAATCTTTGCTAACCAATGATTCAATGTTAAAATAGTTTAATTTTTACTTATTTGATTTTTATTTATTCAAAATCGAACAATTTATAACATTTTACACCATTTAATTATTATTTTCTATGTTTTAAAATGTATTTTATTTTTAAATAATATACAAAATCATTTTTTTGAAAAAATACCAATAGTGTCAATTTTTCACTATTCATTTCATGTATTTTTTTGAAAGTATGAAGAAAAGATTTTACCCTAGAAAAATAAATATATTATATCCCTAAGTGGTCATGGACATATAGACAAATAATTAGATATATTAATAAAAAAAAAATTATATGTATTTTAATATTTTTAATAACATTAATTTGATATTTCTAATAGTAAAAAACATTAAACATCCGTTTTCTATAATTATATAATTTATTTATATTTCTAATAAAAATTTATAATAAAATACTATTATTAAAATAAAACTAATATATTTTATGTGAATTCGTTTAGGTAAATATATCTTCGAGGAAATATATCATTAATATATATATATATATATATATATATATATTAAAACATGAATTTGATAACTTTAACAATAAATTAGATAATATATTTTATTTATCATAATCTATTCCATGTGAATATAAATGATATATTTTTTGACCCCTGTATGATTATGGTAGATATATACTCGACTAATAATATTTGGTCAAGGGTTTGTCTTTTAATATTTATTATCATTTCAGTAAAAATTATTTTACTGATTTGTTATCATATAAATAATTTTTGTATCATCCATGTATAAGACAATAAGGTAGTTATTTATGTAATAAAATAAAAATAATAATTTACCATGATAAAAATATAAATTTTATTTTTTAAATGATTATTTATAGTGTAACTTATCAACTTTATAACCTTATATTAAGAATGATATAGTTATTAAAATATTTTTGAGGCATATTCAACTTTTATTTAAATAAAATATACTAAATGACCTAATAACATCCCAATAGCCTATAAAGATACCTTTTAAAATAAAGGATTGGTTATGTCAATGATACATTTCTAATTATTCTAGTTAAAGTGTTATCGTAATTTAATAATATTATGTTTATATTTAATTAACTAATTTACCTTTTAACCATATTAATATAAAAGTATTGAAGTTAATATTCATAATGCCGAAAGGTAAATGAAATATATATACATATATTGGATCCACTAATTCCAATTATGAAATAATTTTTTAAAACTCAAAACATATGTATATTAGTAATTAATATTAAATAAATCTCATTGTTGGAAAGAGAAAATGAGTTTTAAAAGTTAAAATATGAAAATGAATTAAATTTTATTACATATAAATTCAAGGAAAAATTTATTTTCATGATATAAATTATATTATATTTTAAAAATATAATTTAAAACTATAAATAAATTTTTTTAAATGTACTTTTAAATTTAAATTCATAATTATTTACTATTCATGAAAAGTTGAAACTTTTCAAAAAAATACAAAAAAATAAACCAAAGTTTTTTGTTATACTATATTTCAAAAGATGATGTTTATGTGGTAATTTTGAGTATATAAAAGTGTCAAAATTTTATTAAAAATTGGTGCACTATGAAAATTTGAAAACCATAATTTTCATAAAATTACTTTTTTATACGAAACGATTGAATTATTTTCTTATATTATGTTAGAAAACTTATAAGATTGATATTGAAAATTATAAGTAAAATATAAATAAAATTGATAAAATCGATAAAGAAAGATTTTATAATTTTATAGACTATATTATTTTAATTTATATATTTTTCTCAAATGATAGTTAATATTGTTCATACCAACCATTATAGTGACCTGGTTATAAGTTAACATAAAAATATGCAGTTTCTCAAATAAATTTGATCATCTGTGAAATTAATTATATCAAAAAAAACATGAAATTATTTTATACAAAAGGAAAGAATATTTTTTTCTATACCACATTCTGTGTCTGTGTTATACGTAGTGCAAATATATCGTGTTGTACCGTACAACACAATAAATCATAGATATAAAACCATTATCTCATAAAACATTTGCAGTGTTATAATTACATTTGATATTATTATTGGTATAGAACTGTTTATTCCTAATCATTACCAATTAGATATCTATCACATCCATGTGTCCTCCACCACAACTGAGGGTTTCATGTAAATTTATATGGGTTAATGGGATATCTGGACAAGTCGAGATGAACCCAAACCTACAAGGCTAGGAATATTGACAAGCCAGATGGAGAGTCACTTTTAGATTGACTAGGATACATTGTATGTTGAATTTCATCCATTGGATGATCTTTTTAGGGGTTATGTAAATAATAATTTCTCTAGATTACCCTTTTATAGAATAGTCTAGTTCATTTTGTTCTTGTGAAATAGGTCACATTAGTGTCCATTTTTTCTTTTTATTATATCTCTTATAGATATCTATTACTATATGTATTAGCATAAAGATCTACATGTAAATAGTTTTATCCAGCCCAAAACATTCCAATGGGTTGAACCCCTCATTTTTTAAGAAGGTGAATGTTACCCTCTAACTGTTGATGGAATTCTTCCAATTGAATGAGATTTCATTGAAGAATCCGTATTTACAAAATCAATCATATCATATTTCTGAATAAATATAGGGACATACAATTTTATATAAGACCTATTTGAGGTTGGGATATCATCCTGTGTGAGTGTGGAAATATGAAGTACCACATATATTGTTTCAGAGTAGTTATTTCTTATACATGTATATGGTCATTCTTTAGAGTTTGAGAAATAATCAACCAGTCTTAATAAATCTATTTAATCAGTTGTTCCCCCAACATCTTGATTCTATTGTGGTAGTCCAAATAGAAGACATCATTATGTATCTCCCCTTGAAATGACTATGATACCCATCAGGGGGTCTTGATGAGTACATTTTGAAAGTATAAGATATATGTAAATATTAGTAAATGAATCTTCTGGATGAGTTAGGATCAATACATGGGTCACATTAAATTAGAGGTAGGCCTATATATAGACCTATGGAAAGTTAGTTCAATGATTCCAAGGGGAATGCCTATTTTTTTTAATTACATAGTGTTCAGGGTAAAATGAATATTAAAGGAAATTCATCTAGGCCTTCTAACATTATATTTTACCTAATAGAAGCTAGACCAAGAAGGTTGGGATGTTTTAATGGGTCGATGCATGTGATAAAGATTTCCAATAGTTATAGGGAAGTCACTCTTTACATCCAATCATAAATATTCCTGATCTGAGTTGTGTCAACTCGATTTACTATGAATTTTCAGGGATCGGGGTAGGTGCAGTTATAATGAATGGTGATCGAATTGTGGCATATTGGTCCCACTAGCTCAGGCCTCAGTATTAGAAATACCTAATACATTACCTCAATCAAGCTGATATGTTTATTTTCATATGATAGTTGATGAACTGAATTTTTAGTTAGTGTTTCATCATTTACATAGACCAAAAATGTCACAAAAACATTTCCACACAATGATACATGAATCTATGGCACCTCAAGTTGGTGGAACAACACAGTTCATTAGAGATTTTTCTTTATTTCACACCTAGAAAGGGTATTGTTGTCTCCAATTAATTATGATTGAAAACTCAATCCAAAGGAATCCCGGAGGCCACTATTGGTGAGAAGATGATGTATTTTCTATATGTTTCTCTTAGAGATTCTAGATCATTTTGAGGATCTAGTTATAGAATACATGTTACAAACATCATTCATTTCTGAGAAAGTTTATATGTGGATGTTATCAGATCTCAAGGGACTCAACATGAGGCATAAAACCATAGTAGAGAACCCACCTCCTGGTTGGGTTTTTAGTGGAAGTTAAACTCTACTCATCTATGGATATTTTTAGGCACCTTCTGAAATATGATAATAGTTTGTGAGGGAATTACATAGCTTCTTTTGGATAGATCATCAATGGAATACCATGATTTACTGATACAAGCATTTTTTGTGTTGGTGTCTAGTTATAAAGAAGAATACATAAAGTTTTACACTTGATGCTCCACCTATAATTAACTGGAGGTAAAGCACCCGGGACCTTGTTGGATTCTATAACCACTATACATTACTATGTGAAAATAGAACAACATAAACATAGATTTTCTAATAGGCTCTTTGATATCCCTTGAATTCAGTGTTGTGTCATGGTTAATGGTTGTCATGTCGGCTAAGGTTGCATACTTTTTAGTGATATAAGAAAACAATTATATGGATGATATATGAAGGATTTAAATTTTGGAGGTTGTTTTTATTAATTTGGTACCGTGAAATATCCTTTCGGTGTAAGGTTACAATGTACTTCATGGTTATGGTATGAGGTTTATAAGGTCATGGGTTCACTAGTGCTCTTGATAACAACTTATCACCCTAAGACCAAATAGATGTCTATGTTGAAAATATTCTTTTTTGAGGATATAAATTTGGCTTGAAAACCTAATTTTTTATGTTCAAATAAAAATTATATCAAAATGTTTAAGTTTCCTTATAGAAATATCTTTTATGAAATGATTTATATATATCCATAATAAGACCTTTTTGGTAGGTCATACTATTCTTTTTGGTACTCAATAGAGGTAGGGGATGTTTTTCAATTGGGTCCTCATCTCATTAATTAGACTTCATAGAAATTATTAGTAATTTCAAAGAATATAGAAACAACTCAATCTTGGATGAATTCTTATACATATTATTATTAATGAACTCTAGAGTTTGTTATGGGACATCAGGTATTTCTAGGTGTATCATCAAGATTTGGTCATAGATAAATTAGGATATATGGCATGTAATCTTCTTGATATGTTGGGACTTTCATGATTTTTCATAGATTTGGGATTGTTTCATATCAATTTCAATTAACTCAAATATGACATTCCCTTCATGATGTCTTAAATATACTGTAGTATTTACGGTATCATGTCAACCGATATGATTTATTTTGAAATAGTATATTAATCAAGAAGTGGATGACTCAGCAAGGAAGATTATAATACCTATCATGGATTAGAGCATAAAGGATCTCTGATATAGGTCATCTATTCTTGTATGGGTTCTATTAAAGCACAAACACTTATAGTATGAGTCCTTATAGAGGGATGCCAACAAATGTGCATAGTGGTCGAAACATTTCTCTGATGATGTTTTACCACACTATGAAGTGAAACACGTGGATCTGTTTTCTTAATGAGTTACCATTGTAAAGTCCTTTATTTTATAAAAGGTTTGGATAATTTGTTTTTAGATCATATTCCATTTTTCTCTAAAAATGAACATGAATGAAGTTAATGAGGTCTCAAGGATGTGTGTCTCATTCAGAGACCAAAACCCTTGAATTGAAAAATTATCTCTTGACAAGATAGTTAGTATAAATCGTTCCATCTAACCTGCAAGGTTTCACTAAACAATTCATCGATACGTAGTGATGTGTCATGGTAGCACTGTTTTTCTAAAACTAAAAAACACCCAGTCCATGCTGGTATGAAAAACATGTATTTTTCTAGATTATTTTTTTATGGGATACACTGGGTTAACAATATAGCATCTCTAGCCCATATGAGGGTCCTTGGGATCAGTGGTCTATATCATGATTGTTGCATGGTTTTTCCAACCATGTAACCCTTCATTTTTAGGTTTTTTTGAATATTTTCCCCTTATTAACCCATTATTTCAAACTCCTCATATCCATTTCACTCTTCTAGTGGGTTTTTCATCTTACCTTATGCATGGAGCCTCTTTATCCCCATTATAGGATTTGAGACAACTCTGTCATCCAAACTCTCAATTGCTCTCTATTAAAAGTTTTGGAAATTCAATGGTCGGGTCACTCAAACATTCTCTTATATTTATTCTTTCTTCAATAATCATTTGTTCTATTTGGACGTTACTAATTTCACCCTATATTTAAATAGACATAGAAATTCACCATTTTATCTTTTTTTAGCATGATTCGCGCTTAGAACATGAATTGGTATAGTGATACAACCTCATTATAGTTTTTCTAGTACTTTTCGGCTAATTTCATATCTTCCTAAATAAAAAACTCATATACTGTGTACTAAACCATTATATAGACACCATAAATATGACACATACATTAATATAATGGGTTTCCTATGTCTATTGGGACATTATCATAAGGATAAAACCATTAGTTCATTGACTTCATTATCATTGGCCACACCATTTGGTGAGCATGCCTACAATGGCATATTTTCCTATTCTTGGGATAAAAACCACCCTGAATTATGTTTTGTGTGATAACATGGGATTAATATAATAAATAGTTAATTGAATTGGGAATAACAGTTTTTATGATATAGGTCCCTTTAAATTGAATCAACATACATTAAAAATAAATGGTTATGCTTAATACTTCAACATAGATGCCACAATCCTTATATTTTCATTTATTATGATTGAGAATTATTCCAAATACTTATGTGTATTATTTTTTAATCATAACATCTAAATTAATAAAAATCTTTTTTTGCTAAATGATTTTTTACTAGTTTAGTTGATTGAACTAAATGACATGGAACACCATTTTAGAATGAAATATTCAGATTATTATTGATGACATGTGATTGTAAATTATATAAAATGTGAAGTTTATTTGGTTAATATTCCTGACATTCTACAAACTGAGAGTGAAAATTTGTCATTAAATAATGATTTCATGGATGTAATCTCTTTGTTTTGTTCAGATATACTTGACACACCAGGAAACTTGAATAGGTTTTCTTTATATAGGATATCGGGGTGGAATATTTATACTCCAGAGTGACATTGGCTCTCTACGGTAGGAACCTTAAAAACCCTCATTGTCATGATTGATATTCCTTTCCTCAGTTGATGTATGATACCTGATGTGATATAATTGATACAAACCCATAGTAAACCATTCAATGAATCATAATATGATTCTTGGTATGGAATCATTGGAATTGGTTTTATTAGATACACCCATAGCGACCCCTTGGATTCATTAAGTGTTCAGTGAATAGGATCAGGTAACCATAATTTTATTTGAATTAATTGTTTCATGGGTCATATATGAGGTTTATTATTTTTATTATTATGATGATTTTATGATTTCAGGGGTATGAGAACGAAAATACAATGAAAAATCTTGGAGTTTTCCTACCGTGGTTTCATTATTCATGATAGACTATTAATTGACAATTTCACTTCTACAGATACCTTGTCTTAAGCATTTAGATTACGCTGAAGTAGGAAAAATTATGAAGGTGACCATTTTAGAATTTATATAAAACTAGTTACTTATATATTTATTTAATTCCCACCATTTATTATCAATTCCACAATATTCATTATGTCATTATATTAAATTTATTGATCATGACTCTGATGGTGGTGGAATTCTAAGATTGTATCTCACATTCTTCTTTAGACACCTATGTTACCCAATATTTCTTCATGATTGACATCTTTGATAATGGAAATAATGCAGATTGTGTTGCTTTAATTATTGTTCTATTATGTGGAATGAGGAAGAGGACCTAGCCTATGCTAGAGATTGTAGTTGAATTATTTTTTTGTATTTTTTTCATTTATGTATAGCATATAGTATATGAACGTACTACATCCCCCATGTACTCATATTTGGTATAGGGTCATGATCATCATCATCATTATTATCTATTATTTATTTATCATCCTTGTGATTAATTCCATTTACTGGATTATTTCATTATCTCCACTGTAGAATATCTCTTATTCCAACTTCTTCTATTTATCATTTATTTTCTGTTATTACAATCATTCTGAGCTATGATGACATAGTATCCCTAGAGACGTAACCAATTCCCTCACATCTAGTCGAAATCCTCTTGAGTTTTAAGAGGAACTCTTTTGGCCTTGTTTCCACATTATTAGTGTACTAGTAAGTGGCACTTGAAGAGTGTTTCTATAATATGTTATATATATGCCGGCTATGGATCATGATCTTTGTAGAACTCATAACCTCCACTACAAATTTTATGATTTTATGATGATGAATATGAAATAGGATATATCAAAAAAGAATAACATATACGTTTTAGGTTTTTATGTGATTTCTAGCATTTATTATAAATCCATAAATTTATTCTATATAAATTAATAAGGTTTGTAAATCACTATAAATATTTCAATTCCACATATGATCGTCCTTCATTGATATGATGAATATAAAAATCAAATGGAAATTACATTGATTTTATGGGTCTCACAACATATAAATTAAAGTTATTTAACACAAATTGTTATTGAGAAACAAACAATGATGATATACCTATTACATGGTAATAAACAAATGTAATTCAAAAGGCTTTCCTAGTCCAACTTCAAACATTGCTGAATATTTTTATGTACAACTCTTACCTGGTGCGGCACCTATTTCAGAGACTCTATAATAAATGGCCATAATTTATATTTATTTATTGAATTAGTGACACTAGGTTTCATTATTTTTTGGGGTCATGTAGCCCTATAAATAGGGACCGAGCATGTTGTTTTGGGTGGGTAATTTATATTCTATTGTGTTATATAATTTTTAAGATGATTTTAACTATATTTTTTCATCATTTGTGTGATTATTATATACTCCAACATGTTAAAATTTGTTCTTTTGTATAAATGGAGGGATTTTTTAACAACTACATGGTATGTGAAGGGGGGTTTGACAAAGAAATTTTTATATCATATTTCATATATGAATATATAGGCATGTCTATGATAGCATAATTAATGGATTATCATGAAATTCAAAACTATAATTTTTAGTGAGGGGATATGAGTGCAAATATATTTGTTATAAATGACTCTCATATTGGAGAGTAAGGGGAAAGAGGTTGGATGTCAGGAGACATGGTTAATATGAGGATGTGTATAGATAATGAGATTGAGGGGATTGTTATTATTTACCCTATCTATTTTATGAACATATTTCATTATGGATATTATTCCATTGTTTTGGTATTCAATGGAATGAGACATAGATATGCTATGGTGGAGCGTTAGAAATGTGGTGATTTGGTGTTATAGGAGTTGGAATAGTTTAAGACCCCTGAGGGATGGGATAAGTCCTTTGAGGGTTAGGAAAAACCTGATCCCCTAATATAGGCTCTATTTTAGTTGGGAATTATAAAAAATATTACAGTATTTGGAATTTCTCTTAACGAGAAGAATATAGTGATCTTGGTTCCTTTCATAAAGGCGGTAAACTTTTGATGTGAGGGATTAGATCCTTCCATGGTGAACCTATCTCAAAAGTTCTAGATGCATCAACCACAACAAATTATAGGTGAGGGAGGAATAAAGTCAAATAGGAACTAGATTGAGGTTGTTCAAATAATTTTCATATATATTGAGACACCCCGAGGTTGTATGATGAATATGGAAACATTCATGCTTAAATGATCAAGAAATCCTCAGTGGGACATGCTTGGAAGGGGTAGAAGATACGATGGATTATAATGGATGTAATTTGAATCAATGTTTATTGAAAATTTCATCCCGAAGATACTAAATACATAATTATATGAGTTTTTGTTCGTCTTATATTAGGATGACATTTTCTTAAAGGACTACACAACCACTTTCAATGAGTTTCCCCACATCTCAACCGGTATTGTGGGAGACTACACCTCAGGGGTGAGGCGTTTTGATAAAGGCATGTGGGAAACAATTCAGGTGTATAAAAACATATTCAAAATGTCATAACCCATTGAAAGAGTTAATTAGACACTGTTAAGAGTTTTTAATTGGAAAAAATGGGCGTTCTCTGTAACAACCCAGGTAACTAGAGAACATAAATTTTTTCATATTTATGAATATTTGTAAATTAAATATTAATTTAACATTATAGGGGACTCTAGGTTCGATGGTGTACCCAATACACCATAACGAGTTTCTTTGAAATCACAGGTTACACACAACGTTGGGTCATACTAAAAATTAGTTATATAATATTATTTTAAATTGATATTAAAACCTTGAAATCGTAATGGTAGGAATGAACAGAAGTAACTAAAAAATGATTATACATTTTTGTTAAATTTTTTCAAATAAATCCAGTAAAAGATAGAGGCTTAAAATAAGAAAAGAATTTGATTTTAAGCATAAATACTCTAATATTCACTAAAGGGTCAATTTACCAACTTTTGATGAAGAACCCTTTTATATCTAGTTTTGGCCACTTTTATATGTTATATTTGACCAAATAAAATTATTCTTTAGAATCGGGACACCAAAATTTCTTATGGGAAATTTTAAGGTATTTTTCTGATAAAATTTATTTTTTAATGAATAATGAAAAATATTATATTTTAATTCAAATATAATTTTTAATATAATTTATTTATATGGTTAGATTTTATTTATAATTTATTTTAGAGTGTAATTATATTAATTTTTTACCATTTAATCTAATGGTGGTCATTGAAATAAATTTCACATTGAAATTGGACATAAATAAGTGTCAGTCTTTTGATTGATATCGTTTCTTAAAAACACGCTATTTGTTTGGAAAATGTAATTTAATTGTAAATTTATTAATGCAACTTCAATGTTTTGAATTTTTTAAAATAAAAATCATTTTTGCATTCGGAATTTAAAATATAGTTTAGGTAGATTTTTTGGTATTTTTTTGGAAAACATCAATTTTTGACGAATAATGAAACCACTACGTAGTAGTTAAAAAACTGACATTTTCATTTAAATAAAATTTTACCAATTTAGTGAATTGAATATCAGAAATATGAATTAATGGTAGTTAATAGTATGTAAAATGTGTTTCAATAAGATGAAAATAATTGTTGGTGAAGAGTAACATTTTTTATGGCTGTTACAGGTAAATAGGGAAATTAAAGCTAAAAAGAATATTATAATAAGACAAAATTACCATGAAACTTGTCCTAACTTTATTAGATGTGTCATATAAAACCATGGTCATCCTTGGGTAGATTTTGGGACCACATGGAGCAACATGGTAGTGATGATTTCACTTTATATTAATTAATTTAAAGTAAATACAAAATGACGCAAAAAAATATCTTTTAGTAATGAAATTTTTACATGGGGTTATATAAGTTACATTTTCGACAATAAAAATAAATTTTATATCTAAAAATATTTCATAAATCATGGTAATTTTATTTATTATTTTTAGACATCAAATAAATAAAATTATTTATCACACTAAAATGATGAAGTATTTACCTCATTAATAAATGATTTAAATAAATAAGAATATAAATATTATAGTAACATTATAAACCTTCCCAATTATTATTGAGTGAATTTATTTCTACCATTAGACATCAAATCATGGACTTTAATTAGTTTTGGACCTTTATAAAACGAAAATATTTATATAATAATATAATATTTTCACACTTTCCTAAAGAACCCCTCCTCCCCCTTATAAAAATTACTCACATATAACCCATTCCTAACACCTCTCAAGCCCCGTCGCTCATCCAAACCAAGCCCAATTAAGCTCTAAATATCCCTCTTTTCCTCCTATTAGACTTACCTAGCTCATTAGGCACTTCAAGAAGGCATTTTGGTTCAAACCAAATGGATTTACCTGAATTAAAGGTAGTAGTTTCTCTTAAATTATTTTATTATATTTTACTTCTCCAACCACTAAAAATATTTTATTCCATTATTTTATAACAGTACTAGAATATTAAATATACTATGATTTTTTTATGATAAGTATTCTAACATCACTTTCACACACCTTTATCTAATAGGTAATGAACATACTGTTTCTTTGGATGGCGAACTAATGCCTCACAAAATGATCATTGTTATAATATATCCTAACACCATTCATGGGGGCCATTATGATGGAAATATAATTATATATGATATATATATATATATATATATTATTTTTATGTTTTATTTTTGCTTCGGTATTTTTTCATTTATATCATACCGTTATGTTTTCCATTATCGGTAAACACAGTAATTTCATTTGAGGAACTGCGGACTATCGGCCCCTCAAAGTGATATGACTCGTTAATTCCATACATGGGATTTATCAAGGATGAAGTTAATGAAATTATAAATTATATTATACTGGAATTATAATATACCTATGTATCACTATTCTTTATTTTCATTAAATATGAAATAGAATAGAAAGTAGCTTTCATGCGTACATACAGCTTACCATCTCCATGAACGGTGCATTTCAATTATTATCTAAAAATGTTATGTAATATTATAAATAAATAAATATAATTGAAATTTAGGATAAATAAAATATCTAAATAATTAATTTAATTTTTTATGTAATTTAATTTTAACCCCATGAACAAATTGTAATTATAACAAGTTCATTTTTGACTAAAGTTCCGAAAATCGATTAAATGTCCAATATGAACTCAAATAATTAACTAATTGTCATAGAATATAATAAGTGATAAAAAATGAATAATAGAAATTAAAAATATTATTAATTAGGTATAAATTAACATAAGTTTAATATTCATGAAGAACAAGGAAAAAACGAGTCAAGTCGGACAGAAGGTGAGGGATTTCTTATCTCACATTCAATTTTGTGATACGTTCATTGTTCACCACTCATTTACTAATTACGGTGCGTTGGGTAGTTCAATTTGATATATATTATAATTATTATCTTTATATTAATGGTATGATGTGATTCCATTTATTATTATGAACTTTTGGTCTCACGGCTCGATTGATTACAACGTGATAAGGGGGTTTCATCTCACTTTTTATTCCCATGAGATTCATGCTATTTTTTCCACTATTTTCTTTTTGTGTGTTTTATGTATTGAACATGAATGACTTAATTGTGTAATATAATTAAATTTATGTGTATCGACATCATCATAGTATAATCTGTCTTTCATAGGTTGAATGTTTCATAAGTTACCAAATTTGGAAGGGTACCTTTCACCTTCCTCTTTTTAAAAGACTTTTTTTGTTATGTCTTTTAATTTAAATATTATTATATAGGGATATGTTCTTCAATATCCTTATTGCTGTAGATTTTCTGTCCATGTGATGAGATAAAATTTTCCATCTAGTCAATTCATTTTCTGAATTTTAAGGTGACACTATTTTTCTGTCAAATTTTTGTAAGGGAACTTCTTCGCCCAATTTCAATTCATTTGGTTAAACTTATACTTCTTGATTATGTCATTCAATGAATCTGTGTGCACCACCATGGATTGTTTCAAAATTAATATCCACTTATATTGAGTGTATTAGTTTTTTCACGCATTATTAATTAATTGAATTATCGTTAAGGATACATATTTTATAAGGGATTTCGTCTCTATTTACATTCTATTGAGACTACATTGTTGTTATGTTCCCATTATCTTTTATATGGTTTATATATTGTTCTTTGTCATATTATATAATTATTCCACTTATTCCCACGATAATATAATTTGTTGATTCTATGTTATTCCTCAATTATTTTTATTCAAGAGTATCTCATTTTCATAAAAACTATTTAAATAAAATATCATTTTAAATGTATTACATATTTATTCTTCTAAATCATTATCGTTGATGCCCATGATTTAAAAATAGTGTTTAAGATTTATTTATAAGGATATTAATGTTTTCAAATGACAATTTATTTAAATATTTTAATGCCACATTAGACACAATGATTCAAAAATTATTTTATTAAATTTTTAAATGGTTTTGAAATTGGTTTGTCAAATCATTGATTATGTCAATATCATGAAATGATATATTGTGATTGGAATGTGGAAATTTTATCTTCTTTTTAAACTTGTGTTATGTGTTATGAATATGTTATGGTATTTAGGGATGGTTTACATATATTGCTGGTTCCGTGACTAACCTAGGGTGGGTGAGAACATGATAGCTCTCCAATTAATTGGGTAACGTAACTGAGGTAAACGTGAATGTTCCCCCAAAGATATTTAGGGAATATACTCTGATAGGTATTCTAAATGTGACTCCATTTGTAGCAGTGACATCTACAATGTATGTATGATATGGATGCCTCATGTTACCTTTATTATTTATGACTAATACAAGTTATTCATAAATATTATGATTTTAGAAGGTAGGTTATGATTTAAAATTATGGCTTCACTGATTTGTTTTTACTAATGGGTTAAAGTTTCATTTCCTAATATTATTACTATTAATGAATTTTTTATCCTCATCCAGTGTATTTGAAATTTTTTTCACCATTTATATTGTTGGGTAAGATAAAGGAAGTATTCAAGATGATTTATATCAGAAAACTGACACAATTTTTTATTTAAGGGTTTTTATTATTGTGAAAAATCATCTATGGTATAAGTGTTTAGATTATAATATTAAAGTTGATTTGTAATAGTTATGGCCTAATTCTCTAAAACTCTAAACCTGAAAATATCATCAACGTGAATTCTTGACATAATTCAATATTATGTAATGTTTAATGTTGGGGTCATTATAGTTGTTATTAGAGATCAGTTCATACAACTTTAGGGATTAGAAGTTTTCATTAGGAACATGGTTAGTCACTATGTCTATTATTTCAGTTAAATCCTTGTTTTATAAATTTTTCATTTCATGGAATGTCAGTTACAAATTTAAGGAGGAGGATCTCAATCAACATTCCTCTTTCTTCTTGATGACCTACTTGCAATAATTATTGCAATGTAGTGTTCAGATTATTGTGAAACGTTTTCTAGAATACAAATAACTTGTAATAAATTGTTTGAGATATCAAAATCCACCACTATACCTCATTATCGTCACGGATCATGGGATCTTTTTAAACAAATCCTATTTTCACAATCATCACATATTTTCAAGAAAGGTATATATTTTCAAGGAATTTTTGAATATTTTACTTTATCACACGATTTTGAAGCATATAATGAGTTTGAAAATGGTTATGAAGAAGGTGACACTTGAGAAACCTATTTATATTTACTTTTAGAATATATTCTATCAGCAAATACATATTTTATTTTAAAAGGACAATAAATTTAATGTTTTAACTCAAATTTGGTCTGACTGTTTTATAAAATTCATGTTTTATCCTTTTTCTGGAAATTATATGTCATACATGATTATTGTTCAAAACAGATGTTCTATTAACACCTATATGACCCATGTTGTAAAAGGTGTATTTGGATGAAGGAAGAAAATGACTTTGAAAGATATCTATATCATTATTGTATTGCATGTACCTTCTACGTAAGTGAACAAGATGATGATGAAACCAAGTGGACACCATGATCATGATATGATATATTTTTTGGGGATCATATTATTTTATCATATGGTGGTGAAATAAAATAATGATAATATATTAAATACTTCATGAATTAAGATGTTGAGATCATAATGAATAGAGATGAAAATGAAAGGTATAAGGAAACCACTGAGGTTATAACATGTTAAGCTTATTTTTGAGTTTTATAAAAAGGACAACACACAGACTGTGTGAAAACCCGTCGAATTGGATAAAGCTACATGAATCGAACCCCCAACTAAATTGCGATTTGGATTTATCACCTAC
This sequence comes from Viscum album, assembly GCA_963277665.1. Lineage (NCBI taxonomy): Eukaryota > Viridiplantae > Streptophyta > Magnoliopsida > Santalales > Viscaceae > Viscum > Viscum album. Next base: position 706,213,599 of record OY728126.1, on the reverse strand, counting down.
CACTAGAATATGTAGAGTCTTTGATTAGTATGACTTATTCCTTTTAGATAAATTATTATATTGATCACGAATAAGTTGATTTTGGGATCTTATGATTTATCAAATGGATATCCTTAGTACAATAAAATCATTGGTCATTAAATAATAAAATTGATTTTAGAAGATGTTTTCTCTTTTGGGATAAATGTATGCATAAGACTAATAGAGTACTATGGGATTAAATTTCTGAACTAATGGTTGAAATTTTATTTTGAAAGAATATCTTTTTATATTTTAGATATATAGTTATTTGGGTTATTTTAGGAAATTATTAACTTATCATAGAGAATATGTGATTTGGTTAACTATTTATTAGTATGAGAATTTAAGAGAAGTTTATGTTTTGGGAGTTAAATTTTATGATTTACTGTGGAAGAATATGTAATTAAATCATTATATGTTTTATATTTCAATCAAATTTTGGATTTGTTTGAAGAATTTTAAGGACAATTATGCATTTAAATGTTTTTCCAGAACATTTGGTACTTTTTTTTAAATTTTTGAGATTATTTTTAATATTTCTTTTTATAAATGATTATCCTTTTTTGAGATTATATTATCTTGTACTAACCATGTTGGTTTTAGTTGATGTCTAAAGACAAAGGAATTCTATAATTCTTCTTTTGTGGATAATAATGTTCCCAGGAAGATGATTCATGTGTTATTGATGTGCCCCTGTCTTTTTTTATTCTCATTATATGGAGAAATATTTTTTTTGGTAGAAACTTATTAAAGGATGAATCTCTACTTGAAGGTAAGTATATTTCCTTATGTTCTTATTCTGTGTATTAATTGAAATCATCAAAATTATGAAAAGGAATGTAAAACAAAAATGTTTTTGGTTTACGTTTCCTACTGGGTAATCAAAGTCTGTTTAACACAACATAAGCTTATGATTTTTTGGTGGTTAACATTATCCTAATCATGTTTTCTCTCACTCTCCATCAAAAGATGACGGTTTGTTTTCTCTTCCATAACAATGTTTTCCTATATGTAATCCTAATATGGGTTATCTAAGGTGACCATTTTACTTCTCTTTCTTTCTATTAATGTGATATTTTTACTAACTATTTTCTGATTTGGGACTTTTAATGATGTTTCCATGCTCTGTTTTAAAATTACGAGGACCCAATTACCAAAAGGGTGAAGGATGTAACGTCCCATGTAAATAAAAAACATGAAATTTTTTTATATTATTTAATATTTTTGAATTATATATTAATATTACTTTAATTGAGACTCTATGTTTGATGGTGTACCCGATACACTACAACGGGTTTCTCTGAAATCTTATGTTGCACACAACGTTGGGTCATACTGATAAAATAATAATTTCATATTATTTTAAATTGATATTAATGATTAGACGTTGTAACGGATGGAATGATAAAAACTAACTATAAAATGATTATACTAGTTTGTTAAATGTGTTTTCATTTATCCAATAAAATTTAAAGGCTTAAAAAATTTAATTTTAAGCATAAATACTCTAATATTTCCTAAAAGTCAATTTACCACTTTTTTATGGAAAACCATCATTAAATATATTTATGGTCACATTTATACGTTATATTTGACCAAATAAAATTATTATTTTGAATCAGGACCCCAAAATTTAATTTGGGTAATTTTTTGGTATTTCTCTGATAAAATTAAGTTTTTTGAATAGTTAAAAATACTATATTTTAATTCAAATATAATTTTTAATATAATTTATATATATGGATAGATTATATTTTTAATTGGTTTTAATGTGTAATTACATTATATTTTTACAATTTAATCCAATTGTGGTCATTGGAATTAAATTCACATTGAAATAAGACATAAAATGTGTCAATAGTTTGATAGATATTGTTTCTTAAAAACACGTTTTTTTAATGATATTGGTAATTAATTTTAAATTAATTAAAGAATACTCTATGTCTTGAATTTGGTAAAATAGACACCATTTTTAAATGTGGAATATCAAATATAGATTTAGCTGAATTTTATGTATTTTTATAAAAAAACATCAATTTTTGATGAATAGTAAAACCACTAAGTAGTTGTTAAAAACCTACTTTTTCATTTGAATGAAATTTTACACCTTCAATGAATTTAATTTTAAAAATATGACATAAATAATTGTTATTAGTAAGTAAAATTTTGGTTCAATAAGATGAAAATAATTTATTGTCAATAGTGTCTTTGGACTTTTATTTACCACGGTTAAAGATAAATATGGAAATTTAATGTAAATATAATATTTTATTTAGAATAATTACCTTAACACATTTCCAAAACTTATTTAATGAGTCATGGATTACCATGGGTAATCTTGTGTAGATTTTGGGACCCCATGGTGCCACATGGGATTGATAATGACACTTAAGATTAATTAATTTAAAGTAAAGACAAAAATGACACAAAAAAATAACTTTTAGTAATGTAATTTTTATATGGGGATATATAAGATATCATTACTACTATAAATTTTAATTGAAAATATAAATTTATTTCCTACATCATGGTATTCGTTTTATAATTTTTAGACATCATATAAATAAAATTAATTATGACACAAAAATGATACAATATTTACATCATTAATAAATGATTTAAATAAATAATATTATAAATAAAATAATAACATCTAAAACCATTCTAATTATTATTGGGTGAATTTATTTCGACCATTAATCATCTTATCTTTGACTTTAATTAGTTTTGGACCTTTTTGAACCATAAATCATTGTATAATAAAATAATATTTTCACGCTTTCCAAAAGAACCCCTCCCCCCTTATAAAAAAGCCCTCAATTATAACACATTCCTGACACATCTCAAGCCCCTTGGATAATCCAAACCATACCCAAGTAAGCTCTCAAGATAAATATATTCCTCCAAGTAGCCCTACCATAGGTAGAAGGCACTTCATGATGGCTTTTTGTTTTATACCATAGGGAGTTACCCGAATTAAAGGTAACAATTTCTCTTAAATAATTTTCATTTATTTTATTTCTACAACCCCTAAAATATTTTTATAAATTTATTTTATAACAAAAGTAGTATCCTAAATATAATAGGATATTTTTATGATAATTATTCTAACTAAACTTAAAAAAACCTCTTTCTAATGGCTAAATAATATATTGTTTTTGTGGATGGAGAACTACTGCCTCACAAAATGATGATTGTTCAAATATCTCCTACCACCTCTCATGGTGGCCATTATGATGGAACGTTATTTATATATGATATATATAAATATATAAATTTTATGTTTTCTTTATTATTATGTATTTTTTTATTTATATCATTCCTTTATGGTTTCCATTAGGGGTAAACTCGATAATTTCATATGAGGTAGTGCAGACGACAACCCCATCATGTTATCTGACTCATTCATGCCATACGAGGGACATATAAATGATGGAATTAATGAAATTATATATTATATTATACTGGAATTAAAATATAGTTATTCATCACTATATTTTCATTTCATTAAATATAAAATTTAAATGAAAGTGGCGTTCATGCGTACGTACGGCTTACCGTCTCCAATAATAGTGAATTTCATTTGTTATCTACAAATGTTGTGTAATATTATAAATACATAAATATAATGGATATATATGATATATATGGTATCTAAATCATCCATATAATTCTGTAGAAAATATACTTTTGACCACATGAACAAATTTTAATTATTACAAGTTCATTTTTGAGTCATTTTTCGAACATCGACAAAATGTCCAATATAAACTCAAATAATTAACTAATTGTTATAAAAAGGTAATATGTGATATAAAAGTAATAATAAACATGAATAATACTCTTAATTTAATATAAATTAACATAATTTTATTATTTATGATGAACATGGAACAAACAAGTCATGTCGGACACGATGTAAGGGATTTCTTATCTATCTTTCAATTTCGTGAGATTTCCATAGTTCACCACTTTTTTTCATGTGTTGTATTGGGTAATGAAATTTGATATTTATTATCATAATTATATTTATATTCAGGTTATTCTGTGATTGATTTTGTGTTTATTAACTTTTGATCAAATGACTCGATTGACTACAACGTGGTAAGGTGTTTTTATCCCACTTTTTATTCTCGTGAAATTCTTGCATTTTCCACTATTTTCCTTCTGTGTGGTTTATGTACATACCATTATTGTATTAATTGTGTAATATAATTAAATATATTGGTATTCACATTTTTGTTATATGATTCATCTTTCTTGGGTTGTATGTCTCGTAAGTTGCCAAATTGGTAAGGGAAACCTTCACACTCATCTTTTTGAAAGTCTTCTTTTTTGTTATGTCTTTGAATATAACTATTATTATGTTAGGATATGTTATTATATATCCATAATGATGTTATTTTTATGTCTATGTGATAATATACCATTTCCACTCTCATCAATTTATTTTTTAAATTTTTTTGTGATGCTGTTAGGCTGTCATGTTTTTGTAAGGGAAATTCTTCACCCAATTTCAATTCTTTGGGTTAATCATATACTTCTTGATTATGTCGTGAAATAAATATGAGTGAATAACTAATATTTTTTCACACAAAAAATACACATATATTGAGTGTTTTCTTATTTTTCACTCCTTATTATGTTATTGATTTATTCGTAATCAAAGAATTAGGTTTTTATAAGGGATTTCATCTCAATTTACATTCCATTTAGACTACATTGTTGTTATGAAGTAATTCACTCTTTTATGGTTTATATACTATACTTTTTAATATTATATCATGAATCCCTTTATTCCAATTATAATATAAAGTTCTGGTTCAATGTTATTATTCAGTTATTTTTATTCAGTAGCTTCTCATTTTGTTAACAACTCTTTAACTAAAATATCCTTTTAAAAGTTTTAATGATATATTCTTCTTAATATTTATAATTAGGTTCCATGTTTTAAAAATGGATTAAAAGAGTTATTTATATGAAAATTAATGTTTTCTAATGATAATTTAATTACAATTATCAAAGTGGTATGTGACACATTGATTCAAAAATCTCTTTTTTAAATGATTTAATTGGTTTTGAAAATGGGTTTGACAAAGCATTGGTTTTTTCAATGTCGTGTAATATTATATTGTGATTGAAATGTGGAAATGATATCTTTCTTTTATCCAAGTGTTATGTGTTATAAATATGATATGGTTATTGGGAATTGTTTACGTATATGGGTGGTTCCTTGATTAACTTTGGGCAGGGGTGACTGAGATAACCCTCCAATTCATTGGGTAACGTGACATAGGTAAACGTCAATGTTTTTCCTATGAAATTTATGTAATATTTTATTATAGGTATTCCAAATGTGACTCCCTCTGTATTCTTTATATCTATAATGTATATATGTTATAGATTCCTCAAGTTACCTTTATGATTTATGATTACAATGTGTAATTCATAAATATTATTATTCCAAAATAGATGTTATGATTAAAAATTATGGAATAATTGATTTGTATTTATTAATGGTTTAATGTTTTAGTTTCCTTACATTATAACCCTTGCTATGATTTTTATTGACATCCCATGTTTTTGGAATGTTTTTCACATGTTATAAATAAGGGTAAGAGAAATGAAGAATTCAATATGTTTTATTTGAAGAAAATAACTCGTGTTTTATTTAAGAAGTTTTATTGTTGGGAAAAATCAGTTATAGTAGAAGTGTCTGCTTTCTAATATTCAAGTTGTTATGTAATAGTTATGGCCTAATTCACTAAAACTCTAAACAAAAAAATATCCTTAATGTGAAATCATGACATAATTCTAGATTATGTAATGATTAAGGATGGGGTTCTTATATACTAATTTTGGGTGATGGATTTTGTTGATTATAACATCAGTGCATCAAATAACAAAAGGTGATGTCGAGAGGAGCATATCTTGAAGTTTATATTAAATAATTGAGCATACTGCCATGGAATGAGACTATGATCTTGTAATTATAGTAAGATCACATGATAAATGATCATGTTCATTATGATTTTGAACTGATGGAGTGTTTATCATGTGTCTATGTTGTGAATCCCAATAGGTTTTGTGGAAGTCTTCCCGGCCATCTGACAGTTAGGGTTTGGTATATACTCAGGATTCCAAGATGTGTCCAAGAGAGGTATATGTATCTTGCTGATAAAATTTAGCTACATACAAAGGACCTAGTAAGGTCATTGGGATCCACTAGAGTGTTCAGTGGAATGTGGCTATTAAAGCCCCATGTAAAAGAAAATATTCATAAATTTGGGCATTAGGTCAATGGAATGTTGTGGAGCTACAAGTGTGAGAAAAGGATGGGGAGACTATTCTTATTAGAGGTGTTCCAAGGGTGTGGTTGGGTATCTTTTTATTTTATGAGTAGACCGTATTGTAGGCATTCCCATGTTTTTGTGCATTACATGAATGATACATGTTTTGGAATAACAAAATATGAGTTCATAGTTTTTAATTTCACATGATTCATTATATATATATGAGGTGCATGAAAGTATGATTTATTGTTTGAATCAATACAATGTGGGATCCATTTGAGTTTTTTAGGCATCTAGTCATCAATTATGTTTGGGATTACATTTGATGTGTTAGAATTTCGGGATAAGTTGATGTGGGTTATATGTTTGGTGAGAGGCACCATGACTCTTATATTTATCATATGGGTTGTGTGACTTCATATCTTCCTTTAATACATGGTAACGAGTATGGAATTTGGGTATATATGGTATTGGATGGGTTCTATATGTGACATGGGAGTGATGTGAGTACCTAACAAGGTGGTATTGTGATGATGTATCATGGGAGGTCATTTCAGTCTGGGGTTGATGTTGGACCATAGTTTATTTGAGTTTTGGGTTAGGATGTGACCAATTTAGGTATCTCTTATGGTGGGTAACCTCGAGGGAATTGAACTATGATATGTGAGATTGGTAGTCTAGAATAATATAAAAGTTAAGGGAATCTTATGTACCATATATCGATAAATCTTGATAGATCAAGGAAGAAATATGTTATCTTGTGGATATTACAACACATTCTGTTTTTGGAATGGGTCGTTTTCAAGTTAAATATGAATTTCTTTTGTTGGTGGTCTAACAATCAATTTTTATGGATATTTGGGACGTCATTCTACTATTTTTTGACCCAATATCCTATTTATGTGTTTTCTATTTTTTTAAATTTATTGGGGATTCCTGAAATATTTAGAGGATAAAAGGCCAGCCGAAGATACTAAAAGCTGATATAGGGCCATTTTAGGGCATGTAAAAAAATTATTTAATGAATTTTCTTGGAAGGAAAGTGTAAAACCAGAATATAAAAGGCATTTAAAAATTTCATAGAATATAAATTCACATATATTTGTTATTTCAAGAGCATGGGGGTTCATCCACCTCCCCCCCCAATTTGTTTTAGCACCTCACACTTAGCCAACACACATCCCATAGAACCCTCAATCCCTATCCAAGGGATCTCGATATATACATCATTTGAGCATCAATCTAAATTTTTTTGGTCGTTCTGGATACATCTTGGTACGTAACTCGATTAGATATCATATTTTTTCATTTTCTACCACCATATATAGTTCTAAATCCATTCATGTTGTTTGGAACAATTTTCATAGTGTTTATCTTAAATGACATTTTTATGATTCAGGTTGAGTTAGAGGAAAAAATAAGATGACCTAACAAATAAAATTACATTGAGGGCGGTACCTAGATTTTTATTTGGTTTTGGTCATATTTTTTATGTTAATTATTGATTATTCCATTAGTTACACAATGTGAGACTATATTTAATAAGTTCATTATATTTGAATTAATTGTTTAATAACATGATATTCCAATGGTAATTTTTTCCTATCATAAAAATAGCCTATGAATGGTGAGAGAAATCAGACCATAGGAATATTATTCCCTTCTGTTAATATTTATTTATGTATAATTTTTTATATTATATTTATTGTGATGGATCCATGGGAACAAGACACGCTAGGTCTGAGTATTGAGATGCTTCAAACCATCTGGCATGAAGAAACATTTATCTTTAGGTTTGGATTATATAAGATACATTGGATGGTTTTGATCACCAGGTAGGCAAAAAGGTTTTCAAACTGATGTGATGAGTTCGTTAGGTTACAAGCATGTCGTGTTTGATGTTGGATTGTTTTGACCATCATATTGAGGGACATAGTTGAAAGGGAAAAGGGTATTGGGATGATATGGATTAGGTAATTATTTAGTCATTTCCCCTCATTGCGATTGGATGATGGGTTGTTGGAGTATTTTTGGACAAAAATAAGAATAAGATGATATTGTATTTTATAACACTCATTTGGGTAGAGTCCTAAATTAGATGCACCTTATGGTTCTGTGGACAACAAGTATGATTGGAAGTTCTTGTCGTAGAAAGTCACATGGATGGTGAAAGTCCATTATTTGATCTTTTTGAAACTGTATGTTTGGGGATGAGGCTATTCATATATTCAGTCCAATGTTCCATGATTATTAGAAAGGATGGATATCACAGTTTTGTATTAAATATTCTATGGATACAATTATGTTATTGTTTTGTGGATAGACATCATTTTTCCTATGATTTCATGCATCTATTTGAAAGGGATTCTCATGAACTGATGTCTGACAGACCTAGTACATCGTTTAGTATGCCTTCAGGATGTTGGTTACTTGATTTATGGAATAAATTGATGGTATATAACATATAACTATAACATGAGGGTTCACATTGGATGGTTTATAAGAGGGTTTCATTAACATTTGTGAATGAATCCTCTCATATATTGTTGTACTAACACTGGCTGAAGGTTGTGATAGCTTTAATGTAGCTTCTATGAATAAGGGAATAAAGATATTTATAGGATTAAGAAGATCTATTTAATTTAAATTTATATAAAACTACATTATCGTAGTTTTTTGTAAGATACATAGTATTGATGGCCTATATAGATTATTATCTCACCGAAAATGGTCCCTTAGGGATGCATGTAGTTTTTTAGCTTATTTTATCGAGAAAAGGCTCTAGATAAGGATTTGTAAATTAATTATCATGATGGGTAGTATAATATGGGATTTATGGGGGTGTTCCTTGAGTTATCATAATCAGTTAGAGTTACTTTTTTGAGTCTTTCATTTTTATCAGAGCATTTATATAAGAATATATGTCATGTGGTTATCAAATTTTGACCATACTTTCTTAATAATATGTATAAAATGTTATGATATGTATATTGAGTTATTCTACACACTTTATTGTTATCATTTATTATTCAAGTTGTTGATATTATTTATGCTTCTTCAATTTCTTGTTTTTGCAACTGTTTGGGTGGGATACAGGTCATGTCATTATATGTTCTTCTTTTACTCTTTTTATATTGATATAGAACATTGTTATCCATGCCAATATAGGGTACTATCTTCACACTATCACCTATTTACACCCAAACTTCTAGTATGATTCCATTGATTTATGGGGATGAACTCCTAATGAATCATTTTCAATCAAACCTATGCACTATTTGGGATATATATGGGTCGCAGAACTTTAACATGTATGGATTTCCCCACCATAATGAGTTGTAATATCATGGAATTATTCTTTTCCTATTTCCATTGTTGTTTTAAATGAATATTTCATTCTATATATTTTTTGAATTTTTTGATTTCAATGGTATGTAATAAAATTTTTATTATCACTACATTCAAATAAATTCCAAAATTCACCTAAAATAGTATATTTCATCTTTTCTATTATAGTTTAAGCATTATGTAGGGATGTGATCTTATGATTCTGTACACTTTAGTTTTATGTGTTGCTTATGAAGATGATGAATTATAAGTTATTTTATAAAACTGATTGTGTATCCTTGGATAAATTAAACTAAGATGAAATATGTTTTAATCATACTTCTCATTAATGGATTATAAAATGATGAAATAATTGATTCTTTATGAGAAAATTGTAATTTATATTTGTTATGTTATATTTATATCATGAATTATTTATGGTATTTTTGACACATATATCTGGTTTTGATTTATTGATGTGTGTGCTCAGATGTATATATCTTTCCAAAGCATTGGTAAACAATTGTTACATTATGAGATAATAAAGATTATAATGGGGTGTAACCTATTTCAATATGGCACATTTTCCAAGATGATTGTCTAGGAGTACACAATGAATATGTTTATGAGGGAATGTTTTGTAAAAAAAATACACTACGATAGAATTTCAATTGAAAAATGAGTAATTAAATAGTTTCAAATTCACTTTTTTTTGTAATACTAAAATGCTACAATGTTATGATAAATTATTATTACTCATGATACATTTTTAATGTAACAGAATGGATTTTTTAACTAGAAGAATTTACAATATAATTTTAATTTTTGTATTTAATATATTTTTCATTCATTGAAACATGATTTAGAAAATAATTATTAGAATTTGAAAACATAATAGGGTTATTTTTAGTTTTTAAAAGGGAAAATGGGTCCCTCGAGTGTCCTATAATATTTTGGGAGCATTGATATATTGAAATAAATTGTTTGGATGATTTTAACATGTGACAGATGTTTTTTGAAACATAGTGGAACACTTCTTTAAATAGTGGTGATTGTGGAGATGAACATATAATAAGCGCACTAACTTTCCATAGTTTTCCTAATCCATCAACCATGCTTGCATAGCTATTCCCACATATGCAGTGCCTAATAAATATTCCTCACATAATTTTTGCGCAGTTAGGATAAAAGTGAATTACAACAATGTGAGCTGGGTTTCAAAAGTAGGGGTACAATATAATGGGAACATGGTTTAGACACACCATGAGAGAAAAGTGAAACCAAATTTTATGGTCAATTACCAAAATTCCTTAAATTTATATTAATTTTAGTTTCCTCTTCTATCATATTCTTCATTCAACGTCCCCCACCTGCCAAGGCACCTTCTCTTCTCCTTGATGACAACCAATGCTTCATGATGTATCGTCCCTCTATTAATAAAATCCAACATTCTTTGCCTCTAGGGAACCTCATCAGTATTCAATAAAATCCAATTTAACCATTAATCATCTAATAAAATCATAGTCAATCAATCTAAAGGAATTATATTTCTTCCTATTTTAAAAAAAGATGATAGTTTCCTATATTTATTAGAAACCAGACAAAATCAAAGCTTGACATTGGAATATAAGGTCTTCTTCCGAATGATTTATGTGTTCTGTGGATTTTTCTTTAATTTTACTTGATTTTTAAGAGTTCTGTTATCATATATTCCCCAATTTTTCTTGAATTACCTTATAATAATTTCTACATATTAAATTTAACTACACATAATATAATACTCACATTGATCATTGTTCAATAATATTAGGATGTCATCCCCAAAATTTAGACACCCCTTGGGTGTTCCCATTTTCTCAAATAAACTCCCAAAAACATCTTTAAAGAATTCATTTATGAATTTGAAATTGGTTTTTAATTGCAGGTTGGCCCAAATTGAAAATTTAACTCCTTGGGTTCCGGGTTGAGATTTGTAAATTAATGTTCATATATGGTGGCTTCTAAAAATTATTCTCTTTGATGAATTTTGGGGTGGATCATGTTTTTTATACATAATTATGTTTAGTTTATATATGATTATAAAATCTTATTAAATGAATTCTTGATAAAAAAATTCCTTATTTTATAAAAAATCCTATGGATGAGTCAAATATTCTTCAAGGATAAAAAATAATGATTTCATATTTAAACCATTTTGAGAACATTCTTTGGATTTTTCCTAATATGTAAGGTTATTATTTATTATTGGGTAGTTTGATAAATGTTTTTTATTATATTTAATAACCCATGACCTTTTTATCTTATTATCTATATTTTATAAAATTTGATTTAAATTGAATAATATTAGATCATGAATTTTATTATTAAAGCCATTATTTAATTGTTTCAACTTAGTTTTTATGGTCAAACAAGGGGTTCCAAATAAATGACCCCATGGATGGACTCCCATGCCTTTGGTTATAATTTCAAATACATATTAAAGATGTCATGAGAAAAACTAGCTCTTTGTGGGATTAGATCATTATACCTTTTCTATTTTACCTCTTGAAGTGTGATAGTAGTTCTCTATTGGATAATCATTAGACGTGATCAATGGAATGATGGTTTTACCATGTCTGATTTGAGACTTCAGACCATGTGTGTGATTCCATGTACGGACTTAGAAGATAGAATTTGAATTTTCACACCAATCATAGAGCGAAATATGGGAAATCATCCTTGGGTTACCCAGGATAGAATCCATGGTAATTTTTATGAACGAATCCAACTGAAAGATACATGGAAAGTCCATCTATATTTTCAAGAACAGTCTCATGGTGTCTCATTGAATCATTTAATATGGTTTTCAAAATTGAATTATGAAAATGTACAATGATCATTTTTATATAGGAATAGATTTCTTGGTATTATATGAATACATATTTGTCCTCAAATCCAAATACAATATAAGAGAAAAATATAAACTCTCTCACATTATTTGACAAAATTTACTATTTTAGGATCTTCTGATTTAGACTCACCCACTTTTGATAAATTCAGTAATTGGATGGATTTCCCAGTGGAACTATCTATAAGAATGTTATTTGTTTCACTTATACTATATATATAATGGATCATTTATAGTGACCAGTCCTGAAAAAAACATTAAATTACATTTAAATAATACTAAAAATAATAAACACAAACAATTTATATGTTTCGTACTATTCTTGGGACATTGGAAACATATAAACATAAAAATTCAAATATAAATTAGAAAAATTATCTCTTTATAGGTTCCTAAAAACATTTAACCTTCTAAGACACATCAAACATAATACATATCATCAAGTCGTGGGGAATGTTGAAAAAAATAAGCAAAGTCAAATGCTCAATAGGGTTAAATGAGGTATATATATAAGAATAATCATAGGAATAAGGGTATGAGACAATTATCATGAATATAAAAGATCATTACTTACATATCATACATTATAAACATGAATCCTGAAATTAATCATAGAAATTAACAGGAATTGAATCATAATGAAATTAAGAACATAAGCCGTGAAAGCATAAAATGTGATTGAAACCTCAAATTAGGGTAGAAACATATTAATATATTATCATTTTCATAACAGAAATGTCATTGAAGTCATTACCATGATATTGAAAAATGTAAATTACTGAATTGAGTTTACACCACGTTATAGCCCTATATTGCATAACCATGTTTACTCCTCATTCCGGCCCTGTAATACTGACCTAATTTTATTTCTCGTTACAACCCTATAATACTAAAACATGTTCATTTCCCCTTCAATATATGTATATATCATGAGATATAAATATTTACCCTATGCATTTAAGATGATATATATACAAATAATCACATAAAGAAATCAGACATACAAGTGAAAGAAATTCATAAAAAAATATATAATAATTGATGTAAATAAATTGGTGCCATAATCTTGTAATAATCTCATAAACTGTAAATGAAGATACATGTTTAAGAATCATATTATCAAAAACATAACCCATGGGTGAAAAAACGGATATCATAAACATATAACACGTGAAATAGAAACGTGTTTCACCAAAGACTATGAAATATGGAATATAAAATTACTAGAAATAATAAGAATGAAAACATTTAATAATTTCCTCATAAATACATGACTAACAAAAACATATGGCTTATTATATGGGAAATAATTTTGAATGAACTTGTAAAGACATTTCTTGAGGAATATATATTTTCTACATTGAAAATAAAATTTTAAAACATGAATACGTTTGAAAATATTTTTCTTTAAAAACGTCCTACAAAACATATAAATGTAGAATTGAAAAGAATAAAATAATTAAAATACTTTTTCATTGATAATGGGATTAAATGATATTTTAACACATTTATAATTTTTTGATCATAGATTTTAAAACAATAGATTTCCAACCAAAAAAGATATATGGTTATATTTTCATAACAATTCTTTCAATTACCAAAGAGTGGACAATGGTACTAATACATGATGGTATATTGAATAGCTATATTAAATAGATTAATGAGTGTCTGTGTGGTATGGATCATAATATTTCATCAAAGGAATCATAAATGTAAACAATCATGAAATGCGATAAGATTGTTTCAACAAACACATATAAATTGGTTGCATGATTTCATATGCTACATGTAAGAAAAACATTATATGAAGTATAAAATATAGTTAAAATAATTATATTCATTATATTACATGTAAAATTGAAGTATACACATCTCGAATATAATTTAGGTTCATTACAAGACAGGAGTCTCAAAGTAGGAAAATTGAGACAAAACAATTATACCGATTTGGTATGGTCTGAAATATTAACCCCATTAAATAATGAAAATATTATGTATATTAACACAAACATTAATTTAAGTATAATAATAATTGAATACATTAATGGTAAATATACATACGAGACAAAATAAATGGGTGCTGAATAATGAATGTATCTCAAAAAATATAAAATTGAGATGAAATATCATTTCAGTAGGTTTTGAGTCTCTTCATAATCACAAAACACTCATATATAATATATATAAAAATATTTTACATATAATAAAGAACCATATTATTATATGTAATACCATATATTGATTTATTACTATATTATATTACCCGCTCATTAACAATTTAATGTTTTGGATTCACTTCATGTAATATCTGCTTTGTTCTTCGCATGTGTCTTAATCATATAATTAGTCCATATAAATATATCATGTTTTACATAATTTAAAACATGATTTAAATATAACATAGATTTTTTATATTTGAATGACAATAATACATATAAAATAAAAATTTCACTATAACATTATTTTTATGTTTATCTTCCATAAATTAATTTTATTTATATATAAATATATATATAATGTATAAATGAGAATAATGATTATATAATTTAGGTTCTCCACCAAAATGTGGTAAAATTGACCCATTAGAATATATATTTATATGCGTAAAATTTTGATTGTCCTTATATTGTGATTAAAAATCCAATTTGATTTATGTATAAAATATAAATTAAATTAACATTATTTAACATTTATAATTAATTTAATTATTATGGTAAAATAACATTGTTAGAGTAATAATAGTCTTCTATAAAAATACACCATTTATTATAAATTTTATCTTATATTCATTTCTAAATAATTTATAATTAATTAATTGAATTAACTTTTACTAAAACTAACATATTTGAATAATTTTGATATCCAATTTCTTAAAGGATAATTTAATTACAAGTAAATATATTATTATATATTTTGTAATAATTTATAATTTCTTTGACACCACCAAGTCATTCTTGTTAAGAAAACCTCTATAAAATGTATTTCTTTCATGAAACCCAATATTTTATCAGGTTAATGTATATAGAAATCTAACCATTATATTTTATGTAGTTAATGATTACCATTGAATTGCATTTAAAATAATCCAACATGGTGAATATATATATATATATTAATTTTTTTTTAGTTTTGTATGAAAATATTAAATTAATATTGAAGAAAAATCAAAAAAATATTATGGTATTCAAACATTTGATTTTTATATTGCAAAAAATGTATGTTTTTATCCACTGTAGGTTCTGGCCTACTGAGATTATTTCTCACACCTAGCTCGAGTTTCCATTCGACTGGGGTACCCTAGTATATCTTCATGTTTAGAAAACCATAAACTATTTGTTATAGTTTTCTGTTGTTATCTATTTGTTAGGAGCACACAACAGAGTTGGATATCAAGAAAATCATCGAGTTTACCCATGGGGATTTTAATTATTTTTTATCCTTATTTTTATATTGTAATATTTTGAGATTCATTTTATATTAATATATTTTTATTTATGAATCATTATTTGGGAATGTATTCATTTTATTATTATTATTGGTTTTCTTTTATATTTAGTTGTTTTTTTACTCATCCACTTTAATATCATTCATTTATTATGGCTTCCACTATTGTATGTAATTTACATTCCAATATTTTGATGATCTACATATAACCTATTTGTATAGTCTATCCACTATAACCTACATAGATCCTCCCTTCTAGATGACAGGCTCAAGCATGAGGGGGTTGTGATTGAGGCCATGTTACCCACCATTAAGACTATTGAATTAATGGATAGTCAAGAAGAGATGTTACAAAGTTTTATCAACTAATTTATTTTTTCAATTTTCTTATTATTTTTTGAACATAGATAGGATTCTAGGATTGTGTTCGCTCTTGGTAAATATGTGTTTTTGGGGGTTATCACTCCAACCATAGGGAGAAGTCCATGTCCTCGGGGTTGGTATTATTAGTCATATTTTATGATACTACAACTGACTTTAATTCCAAAATGGTTAAATATTTTACATTGCAATATTTATTGAATCATGTAATTTATTGTAGTTTTTCTTTCTTTGGTATAGAATGGATTATGAAGTAAACACCTGATTATATTTACAAATAAATGCACATACCATGAATATCCAATTCCATGTAGTTTTATATGTACATTTCAAAAAGAAATTTATTTTATAGCTTTGGAGTAATTTTGTGCTATTTTTTATATTATCCTTATTGTTAGGTACTGTAATAAGTATTTTTGTGATAGTCTTAGATTTAGGATTAATTAGGCATTTCTTCACCTTTCTTGCTTAGGAAAAATTATAAGGTGATTATATGGCTTGATACATGTTTATCTATCTAATTTAGTGCTGATCAAATTTTAGGATATAATATTACAATGTATATGGATGAATGAATTAAATTGATGTGTTGTGAGTAAATGGGAAATATTTTTTAGTAGTATTGTCCATGTGTTCCACAAAATTATTTAATGGTACCTTGTGTGTTTGAACAATCTTCTAGGTTTTTATATAGATTTTGATACCATTTATATAATTTAAGGATTATAATGTACAAGGTTTAAATAATATGGATTTAATTTAATGGGATCCAAGTTCCAAATAGTAACCTTTATGGTATTTTAATAGATTGGTATGTCTCCACCCATATTAATGAAGAGTTACATATATGATAATGGCCTATTCATGGAGTCATTATAAATGAAATTTTTATTCATTTCAAATTATTAAGTAAATTGTATTAAAATTAATGGGATCTAGTATGTGATCTATAATGTGTATCTCAAATTTATAAGTTGGATATAGAAGCCAAAATTATTGAATTGTTAAATATGACCTTGTTATGATTTGGAATGGTTAAAATGTGATAGTTGTTTAAATTTAATCTCAAATAAAATGGTTTCCCACTTAATGGATTTAACTAAATCATAGAAGAATGGAGACCATGTGACTACATTCTAAAATTCCTAGTTATAAATGAGTAGGTCATTTGGGTCATGATTCTCATTGGATAATCCTCTGTAGTATTTTTAAATCTTTGATAACATAAAAAACTACTATTGGGTTGCATTCTGATGAACCCATGTTGGTTAAAAGGACCCTCACAGGTCTCCATATCTTTTATAACCTATAAATTAATTTATGTGATAATGTTTTTTAACATGAAGGAATTAAAATAAATTAATAAGGTTCAAATAATAATTTTGATAATAATTTCATGTTTTTTCTTAAGAAGTAACATAAATTGAGTACTCAGTTGGTTGTTTAATAATTTAGACTTGGTGTTCCCTTTTATAGCATTATATATTTAATTACTTACCAATAAATAATGAAATGGATATAACATGTAACCTTATATAGGGTCATTCGTTTAACCATCATTTAAGGGTAGTTTAAAAATTAATTTGAGTTTACATAGAATGAAAATGTGATCATTATTCTTTGAAATTTTTAGTTTTAATAAATGGATTATATGATAGGATCTTTAGCCTAGAGAAATTAGTTTTGTGTGACCTATAGACATGTTAGATGATTATTATCATTTATGGGGATAGCCTGAGGTTGGTAGAACACTTAGAGCATATAATCTTTGTTAAATTCAAATAGTTTCATAACATTTTTGTTTGTTTCATTGTAATTATCCATGGATTGACTCATCGCTTCAAAATTACTCACATTATTGGATTAGTGGTCATTATACCCATGATTCTTTCTATATTCATGGCTTCTAGATAGTGATCAGTTTTAATAGTTCATTAATGATTAGTGAATGGACTGCTACCTGGTTTGTGTCATGACAATTTTTTAATTTTGTGGGGAAACTCTAGAATTCGTTGGTATGATTTATAAGGTTTAAATAAGCAGATATAGTTATCTTCATGGGAAATTAAATACCAAAATTAATAGGTATGATAGTCTTATGTGTAGTATTTAGGTTTCTCATCTTACATATAAACATCTGGTTAGTGTGTGTTTATATTCCCAATAACTATCGATTTTATAAATGATGTAACAATATTATTGAGTTTTGTTTGATCATTTAGCCTTGTGTTTTTAGTACATGGTTGGTTCATCTTGTGAGTAGAGTGACCTGATCATATAATGAAACAAACTCATCCCAATGCACTGGATGATGTTCTAAGAGGATCAAGTGTTTTGACTCTCCGATCATGTTAATTTCGATTTCATTCTTTATTTATTAGTTACATGAGATTGACTAGAAGGAGTGTCAAATTTGTGTTCATGGTTTATTTATTATAGAATTATTATAATCATCTATTCTATCTCATTTTTCAATAAATATAAAACAACTATGGTGGGTATCATCGATTCGTATATTTTTTATGTATGTCCATCCATATATATGGAACAAAAATAATAATTAACATTTTGATAAAAATTTATTCTTATGTCATTTCCCTTGGTCTAGATAGTTTTTAATAGAGTATGTTATTTTTTGATAGTATTAAATTGAAATGTTTTTATTTTTATGAATCCTTTTAGAAAATACATTGTATGTTTATAGACTTTGGTGGTTATGATTGAAGGATAACAATATATCATGTGAGATAATGGCTTTGTGATCGATTAATGGTGTTGCATTAGAAGATGATGTTAGGAATCCATTATGTGGTCAAGCAGAAGTGGATAAACATGATCTCCTGTAAATATTTGGTATCATATTCTTTTATTATTTATAGTGGATATCATATACTCAATCATGAAATCATATTGGATTCACAATGAAAGCATCAGTTATATGTGATGTTAAAATTTTAAAATATTTTCTCTTATTTTTTGGTCCTTATCAGCATTACAAGATGTATGTGTGGTATTTTTAAAAGCATGGTTACTAATAATTCATAATGGTATCCCTTGTAAGAGCAATTTTTATTGATACGTGGAAACTAGCTGTTTCATTGACTTGATTCCTAGTGATTCCGATCTATGCACAGTCAATGTCCTACTGTTGGTGTCTTTCCATTGTACCAATGTCCCTTGTAAATATGGAGGATAAACTATCCTGAGATAGTGCCTTATACTCCAATTTATGTAATATGAGGTTATCCTTGACTTATAATCATGCTAATGGGTGATTCTTAAAGGTGGTGATTTTGGAGGGATGGATCTGGGTTATATACCATTTTTTACACTAGGGAGTTATAATTTTACTGTCCAGGTGATTATTTTATTATGGTACATCGAAGGAAATATAATATTGGATTCTATGAACATGCTCATAGTAAAGGCTATATGCCTTAGGTAAATTAATTGTTGTTTAGTTAGTTATATCCCATCCATCTAATCCTGAAAACAACAAGATAATTTAACTGATGTATCTTTACTCATTATATGTATTTCTATAATATATACTGGGGTAGTGACCATTTTTAGAATTCCCTCCCAATTATATGGTTATGGTTTAAGGGTTATCTATTCCAAGTTAAAAAAAATTATTGAACAATATGATTTTGTTCAATCATAATTTTGAAAATTTATTTTTAGTGAGGATATTTTTATACATCATATGTTTTTGGGTTCATCTTCTTAATGGAATACATTCACTAAGAATCGATAGAATACTAAGGGTGTTTTTTGTAATAATTAATAAGGGTGGGTAATGTGGTGATTTAGAATTGGAACCATCTTATATACAATTTAGTAGAGGAAGACACCAACAACCATATGATTTAATAGATGATGATGTAATCATTTTTGTAGCTAAACATTCTAATATAAGCACTGTTCAGTGTTTCAATCATACCAAGAGCATTGGATCCTATTTTTATGGTTTATGATAGGTGTATTTAATATGTTTTTAAATATATGTTTTTAATTTTTAAATGATACACAACAGTTCAGATAATACATCAAGATCTGAGTAGGTCAGGTGATGTTTACATTGTTCTCAAAGGCTCTTTAGGATTGATATGTTCTATGTTTGGGATGTTTTAGTGACCCATTTTTTTAACCAAATTAAAATAAAAAATAATGTGAATTTATTGTTCACTAAATATAATGTTCCTTGTAATGTTATTCACAATGTAATTATGTTAGTATAAATACATCAAAGTGTGGTTTTTAGAACTATTTAAAGGGATGAGGCGATACATGAGTGTCTCATCGAGTATTAGGACTGTTTCATTCTATAAATAAATTGTATGGAAGGTCATTACATGTTCATGGTTTTTCTAAAACTCTGAGAACCCTATTATCAAACCTTGTTGCTTGTGGAGAGGATAATATGTGAAGCACTTTGGTTGAACAAGGTTTTTGGAAATTGTATTCTAAGACTGAATGGTTATGACCACATAGAATGTACCTAATAACTATTTATCACATGGTTATTGTGTATTTATGAAAACCATATTGGAAAATTGTGTGATGTGTGTTTCTATTTAAGGGGGTGTCGCATGGTTGGTGCACAGATTTTCCAAACCATGTGGCCAGACCACGCACATAGTTTTGTTGTAAAATTTATAAAATTCCATTAATGAAGTTTATGTTTTTTTCATCATCATTAAACTTATACAATGAATTTAGTCCTCCTCCCATTGTACCATGGCTTCTCATACAGAAATATATATCATTCTATATATCTCCTTCTTTCAATGTGAGAATGAATTCCATTATTATCTTGGGATCCACATCAGTATGTTATTGATTCCATTTTATCATTTATTCATTTATTATTATATCAATAATGTTATCAATGTGAGACCACATTTCCCTACATTCAATGTGGATTTTAAATTAATATATGTGTTTCAAATTGGAAAAAATCAAAGTATGATACTAGATGATAAGGTCATATTAATTATAAGGTATGATTTCTATGATGTTTTCTTAAGTTTTCAATCATTTTAGGAATAATGTCAATATTCCACACTCCATCCTTTGTCATTAATTGAAATAAAATTGGTTTCATTATAGTAAATTAAAATATTAACATGTAATACACACTCTGATTTATTTATAACAATTTGAGTTTGGAAACCACGAAAATGGAAACCCCTAGTGTATTTTGTCTTTTTTTCCCTATATAAATTATTTTTGAAATTATAGGACTACCTTCTAATCAGTCTTATTTGAATATAAAATGATAATTATTTTATAGGTGGGACAAAATTTATAATAGCACTGCCCAGGTGACATGTTGAGCATTTTAGTATGATATCCAGGTCTGGTGTATCCTGTAAAATATTTTTAATGATGAATTGAGTGATGTCTCTTTCTTATGTTTAGTTGTGATACATTGAAATGTGTTTCTAAAATTTTATTAAATTATTTGTTGATAAAAAACTTCATTTTTTACAATGAAAACCCAAAGATAAGGTATATTGATCTCTATGATAAAAAGTTATGATAATTTTTTTCAATGATTAATGGGGGTTTTAATTAGAGTTTTAATATTCCGCAGTGATAGTGATAAATAACTAGAATGTTTGATACATGGACATTTTTTAATTTTAAAATAAATATTCTCATGATGTTTTTGTCCTATACGATTCATAGAGTCTATTTTATTGAATTAATGAGAATTACATTCAATTATATTTGTTATGAGTGAAGTGGTTTTTAATACTTTCTCCCAAGTTTCATGTGTACAACTAGGGGTTCTTGCTTAAGGAACCCTTGGATGAATACTCCTTCCATTCTGTTAGAATTACCAATTCATTGTAAACATGTAAGGATAAAACCAAATATGACCGGGACTAGTTCACAGATAGTTATGTATTTTACCACTAGACAAGTGACATGTGTTCCCCAGGGGAGAACCATTGGACATGATGAATGGAATGATGTTTGTCCAATGCCTCGATTGAGACTTGGTCCCCAATGTGTGATACCCAGTACAGACTCAGTGGCTTGTAGCGGACTTCTCACACAATGTTTGGAGTGAGACATGGGACTTCAACCCTTGGTCACCATATAGAGACTCCATAAATGTTTTTATGAACCGAGCATAAAGATAAATACATGCAATGTACTTTTAGATTGTTATAGATGGGATCATAATGTCTCATAAAATCTTTTTCACTATTTTCCTTTTTGAAATAAGAATAATGAAGTTGATAATTTTGAGATGAGTGTTTTTTCTAAAGCTGAATAAACACATTTACATGTCCCCCAATAAAATACACAATCTTGGTGATTGTCTACCTTCATTCATGTTACCACACAAAATATACCATTTTAGGATCTTCTAGTTTAGAATCATTTTACTAAGTCGGAGTACATAATTTGATAGGTTTCAATGTGTAACCTATTCAAATGTTGTCACGACCCATCCCCCAGGGCCCGTGCCGTAAACTACCCTATGTCCGCCTTTCATAGACCAAGGGATAGCGACTAGAACCAAAGTCATAATTCCCTAAAACTGGTAGGTAATTTCCATTATAACCTGAAAACGCACACCATAGAGTATGACCTGGAAGAAAAACACTATGTAAATCTGTATATATAATAGTTCAAAAAGTAGAGGGGCCGAAATACAAGCCCAATAGAAAAGTACAAGTACAACTGAAAAACAAGTACAATAGAAAAAATGTAAAACATCTGATGGGTTGTCCTCTGGGATTCCTACCTGAGTGTAGGTACATATAGCCTCTACAACACACCATGTCTGTTCATCTCCTCAGTGTATTATCATGTCGTGTGGTCCACCGTCGGGTACGATCCAGTCTTGGTACACTCAACATCAGTCAGCATTGTCCAACATCTTCATCCAACACATCGAGGTGCCGTCATAGACCGTTCAGGGGTGAGTTTAATGATACTCAGTAGGGACCCTGAGACCCTCAAGGTCTCCCCAAAGCTAAAAGGATAAACAAAAAAGTTTTAAACCAACAAATAACACCACATAGGTATATCCTCATACATATAAATAAGTTATCACTTAATTCATCTCAATCATGAGGTAAACACAAAAGTTACTGACTCACCTCACTCCAGAATTTATTCTAGGGGTAGTTTCAAGTTACATTTTCAAGCACAACATTGAACACCTTGGCTGCTTGAGAACTCCTCCTCTATTGAGTACAGTGGGCATGCAATGCCACATATAGGTTCTACCCACTAACCTTGGACAGTTGAGGCACTCCTACGGTCACGTACTGTAGGTCTACCACGTCACACATAGGATCTCCCCACTGTGGGTCTGCCGTGTCACACGGAGGAACTCCCCCTCGTAGCATGTTGAGTTACTCCTCCTGTTGGGTACCATGGGTCGGCCGAGTCACGATGAGGCACTCCCCACCGTGGGAATACCGTGACACTAAGGAGTTCTCCACTGGTCTAGTCGAATAAATCTGAGTCGAACCGGTCAGCAGTCATCAGGTCTCATCCAACTACTAGGTCACCATACTATGCTCGCTCATCTAAGGTAGGATCTTCTCCAAGAGCTACAGGTTGATAATTAACTATCATGAATCCCCACGTAGAAGTATCTCGCCAGTCCACCTTGTCATAGTGGTCTAATCCCTATAGACGGTGAGTCAATCAGACGCCTGGTCTGTGTGTTATTATCCTTTTTGTCCCGGGAGCCCGGTAGGATTCGTGCACGATCCAACTTGACTGTATCTCAAAATTACCCTGACCTCTAGTGGGGTATACTAAAAGGGACCATCATGATAAAAGAATACTAGCGCCACTGACGGTTCTTCAAACGTTCGTCCGGTGCCCATGATATGGCCAAAAAAATTAAAGGGTTGGTAGTGGGTCCTGGTCTGGTCCGACCAAGTCAGACCTGTTGGGTCTGGCCCAGCCCATTGGGCGGGCCGACCTGTTGGATTCCTCCTGGCCCACTAGGCCCAACCGACCAGGCCGCATGGGCGGTTCGACCAGGGCTCGGGGCTGGTTTGGCCCGGAGCGTCGTGAGGGAATGGGCTAGCTCGAGAGGCCATTGCGGCCAGTGTGCTAGTTCTGTCAGCAGCCAGTAGTGCAGGGTGCCAGGCAGGATAGCGGGCGGCCGGGTAGGCCGCCAGGGAGGGCGGCAGGTGGCTGAGCAAGGTGCGTCCAGGTGGGCCGGTGCTCGTGAGCCGAGTGGCAAAGGTCGGCGACGGTGCGGCCAGGGTGGCTTGGCCAGAGGGATGTGGTTCGGCCCAGAGCACTGGAGCGCAGCGGGGGCGACACGATTTTCAGAGGCTGTGTGTAGAGAGACCTTTTTCATGGATGCCTTCGTCGTTTCATTTCCTCATCACCATGATAAATATCATCACAAACATAAATGTTGGAGGGGTCGGTCCATGTTGGTTTGGCCCACACCCTTCACATTTATGGTGGTATCAACCGGCTCATCAAGAAGTGTTATGATGAACACCAACTCACCTGTAATCAATTCCTTTTCAACTATTGACCTTGATTCATTGAAGGAATCAACATGTAAAACCCCACTACCTTTGATCATCGTTCGTCGTTTGTTTATGGAGTCATGGAAAGTAGACGAAGAAGATCGTCGATTGACACGTCCGCTGCATGCTTCCAATCCCAAGCTGCGTCGGCTCATTGACGACGATGCAGAGGGTAGGCGGTTGAAGACGTCCCACGTCGGTAGAAGCTTCATGTAAGAATTCGAAGAAGGTAAGTGTTCTTCATTCTTCATTGGGAGAGTTTTTCCCTCTTCTACCATGTTTCCACTAGGATTTCAAAGATAATAATAATAGATAGTTTTATCTATTATTTCTTTGGCACAGAATTCAAAATTGTGAAATAAATTTATTGGCACAACCTAATTAATGTAGAGGATTTGCACAAGTTAATAAGGAGAGTTGTCACAATTTAATTAAAGGGAAGGTGGAACCATAAAGGAGGGATGGTCTTGAGAAAATCTTACTCATTAATGATGTGAATTGAGAGGTTTTCCACTCCCACCATTAATAGTGGAGTTTAGCCCCATGCGTTCCCCAGGTCATAACATCTCACGGGAGGTTAGGTTCGGGTGGGAACCACCACCAAAACCTCTCATGGGAGGTTAAGGTGTGGTGTTCCCACCTCAAACTTCCATGACTATATTTTAACTGAAAAACACCCACATGGAGGGTAAAATAAAAGTAAAGTGATTCTCACTTTATTTACTATTTTCCACGAAAACCCAAAAATTAACTTTTATTCCCTATCCACTGCCATCGAAGTGAATGTCTCCTTAAGAAAATATCTGCACTTGGAGTTCAATGGTTTCCTCAGATTACAATTCCGAGCACTGGATCAACATTTATAAAAACCCACTCGTACGTTTAATGAACGTACCCGAACAAAACCTTAGAAATTGATTCCAGTCACACTAGGCCATGGAATCATGTGTCGTCAATTTTCATAGACGCGTAAAATTTCCATCTACTTATGATAGATTTTTTCACAAAATTTCTAGGTCTTTAAATTCTCCCCACCTTGTGTCTTTACATACCCATAAGCTACAACTCGAACTATGGGAACAAGTGTGGGTACTGAGCACACATCTGAGCCTTCTACTCCCATGTGCTCTACTGGAGGTTCCTGTGCATCCAATGAATGCACACCAGAGGTATCGACCATCCACGTAGGACCCGCTCTTGTTGATCCTCAATCTCCACTGGAACCTCTGTGAAAGTCTCCCCATCATTGATGTCCAGCTCTCCATGGTCGATGATGTGAGATGGTTAGTGCACATACCTCCTCAGCAGGGATACATGGAAGACGTCATGCACCCGGTGCTACTAATGTGAAGAACTAATCGGTATTCCACCTCGCCGACTCTACTTAGGACCTGGAAAGGTCCAATGAAACTCGGATATAAATTTATACCTCAGCCAAACCACAGCAAACCTCGTCGAGGTGAGACCCATAGAAATACATGGTCGCCATCCTAAAACTCTAGAGGTCTCTGTCTTGTATCAGCCTATGACGGCTGTCTGCTCTATGCAATCTTTAGCTGCACCTGGATTATCTGCACCTTCTATGTGGATTCTCGTACCATCTCTAACCCCACAAGTGCGGACTCCCCAGGGTCACTCCAGCACAAAAGAGATCAGTATGTTCTCACGTATAACACCTCAAAAGATTCCATCCCTATGGTGGAGTGATAGTTATTGTTGTATGAAACTCCACCAACGGTATGTGATCCTCCCAATTGTGACCGTAGTCGAGGAAAAAAGCATGCAGCATTTCATAGGGGGTCTGAGTGGTCCGCTCAATTTGGCCATCCATATAAGGATGGAAGGCGGTGCTCAGATGAAGTTGTGTCTCGAAAGCCTCCGGCAACCCCTTCCATTGATGAGAAGTGAAGTGTATGCCACGATCACAGACAATAGAAGAAGGTACCCCATGTAGCCACACACTATCCTACACATAGAGGCATCCAAATCTCTCTACCGAACAATTATCTCTGATCAATAGGAATTGGGATGACTTGGTGATTCGATCTAAGATCACACAAATAAATCCATGACCCCTAGTTGTATGTAGAAGTCTTATCAAAAAGTTCATAGGTATCCCATCCCACTTCCACTCTGGGACCTCTAAAGGCTGAACCAAGCCTACTGGTACCTGTTTCTCTTCCTTCACCTGCTGACATGTGAGGAATCAATACAAAAACTCTACTACTACCTTATTCATTCCTAGCCACCAGTGCTGTCATTGATGGTCCAGGTACCTATTCGTCACTCATGAATTTACCACTAGAAGGACATGTGGTACTCTCTCAACGCTTCCTCTTAATGTGAAATAGGTACCATAGTGCATCCTCTAAAGGGGATGAAGTGATCCTCACCTTCAGAAAATCCATCAGCTGCCTGCGCTGTGGATATCTAAGAACATCATGTCTCCAAGTCAGCATCCCCATGTCGTGCCTCCATGACTCCCTAAAGAAGTGGGGGAGTGACAGTAAGGGACTGAAGGAAAACTGATCTATCTTTATCATAAAAGGATATCTGCAAAGTGGCTAGCTGCTCTATCGCCTCACCAAATAGATGTATACCAGATCTCCTATTGAGTGAATCTGGTACAAAATTATCCTTTCCAAGAGTATAGGAAAAATCTAAGTCATAGTCCTTGAAGAACTCAAGCCATAGCTATTATCTCAGGATCAGGTCATTCTGAGAGAAGATATACCTTCAAATTTTGTGATCTGAGTAAACAGTAAAACGATCTCCCATCAAATAGTGTCACCACATCTTCAAGGCGAAGACCTCTGATACTAACTCTAGGTCATGGGTAGCATAGTTCTGCTCGTGCTGTCTCAGCTTCCGAGAACCATATGTGATCATTGGTCGCTCATGTATCAGGACAAACGTGATTCTGGTCTCAGATGCATCGTATTAGACTACGTACCCAAGGCCTTTCTCTGAAGCCATAAGATGGGGACATTAGTCATCTTTTTCCTCAACTCCTAAAAGCTCTGATGGCATCTCTCTGACCACATAAAGGGTTTCACCTTCTTCATCAAGGATTATAGTGGTGCTGCAAATCTGGATAAGTCTAGAACAAATCATTAATAGTATCTAGATAAACCTAGGAAACTATGTACCTCTGTCACACTTCTGGGTGGCTCCCAAGAAATTACCGCCTAAATCATAGGTGGATCTACCACAGATCTAGCCTCCGAGATGACGCGTCCCCAGAAGTGAACCTATCGGATCAAAAACTGGAACTTCAAGAGCATACCATAAAGCTGGTTGTCTCAGAGTGTGTTCAGTGCTACCTACAAATAGCAGGCATGCTCCTCCTCAGTAGTTGAGTAGATCATTATTTCATCGATGAAGACTACAACAATACAATCTAGGTATTGGTGGAAGATCATGTTCATGAGTCCCATGAACACTGCTAGAGCATTGGGTACGCCAAATGGCATAACCAAGAACTCGTAGTGCCCATACCAACATCTAAAGGTCGTCTTTTTTCACATCCTTGTCTCAAACTCTGTGCCGGTGATAACCTAATTTGAGGTATATCTTGGATTACCACCATCATCCCTTCAACTGGTCAAAGTGTTCATCAATCCTCAGGAGTGGGGACATGCTCTTCACTATCACCTGGTTCAGGAGACGGTAGTTGACACAAAGCCTCAAGCATCCATCCGCCTTCTTGGGGAATAGAATTGGTGTTGCCCAAAGAGAAAAATTTGGCTAGATGTTTTTATTCAATATGGTTATCCTTATTACTTTTCAATTCCTTCATGTTTTGAAAATCACTAACACCTCATACATAAGAAAATCTATATTTTACTTCTCTACGGAAAATTTACATTCTTAAGGAAATTTACCCTATCCTAGATTTCCTTATACATATCAATATTTTCCTTGAGTATAAAAATCGGATTCATACCTAAAACCTCGGAATAATATAATATTTATATATGAAGAATTCTGTTTTAGGATCCGATTTCTGGATATGAACTGTAATGAAGTTCCATTTCGAATTATGGATATGAACTATAATGAAGTTCCACTCTGAATTTTGGATATGAACTCTCATATAGTTCTATTCTGAATTCTGGATACGAACTCTCATATAGTTCAATTCAGAGTTCTGGATACAAACCCTCATATATTTCCATTCCAATTTTTGGATTCGAACTCTAACAATGTTCATCTCCGAACTATTATGAGTTCGACTATGAAATTTTATGAGTTCGACTATGAAATTTTATGAGTTCGACTCCAAAATTCTATGAGTTCGACTCCAAACATTTACTAGTTCGACTCTGAAATTTTATGAGTTCAACTCTGAAGATTTACTAGTTCGACTCTGAAATTCTATGAGTTCGACTCCGAACTCTATAAGTTCATATTCTGAACTCTGGTGAAAACAGACTCTGAATTTCCTTAGAAATTCAGACTCTGGATTTCTACAGAATTCAGGTTCCGAATTCCTATAAAACAGAATCTGATTATCTCTTTATTATAGTCTCCATATTTAATTTTTTTTAGACTCCGATCTTTTATTTTCTTATATACCGAATTTCAATTTATCTTATACTTATACATGTTTCATTACAAAATGATGTCGTGCATTCAATTACACATGTTTTGTTATAAAACAATGTCGTCCATTCTATTACTAACTAACCATTGTTTGAGTGACATGTGTACATGTCCCTATGAAATTGAAGGAAAATATAACCATTGGAGGAAGGATCCGACCTTTCCAACCGAGCCTATAAATATGAGCTCATTTTAAAGAGCTCAATATAGAAATTTATCACACTAAAAACCACACGGTCTTAAGCTGATTTCTAGAGAGAGAATCTTTTTCATGCATTGTGCGTACTAAACTAATCGTTCAAATTTCTTTGTGTGATTCCGAATGTTGGTGAATACATTTGAGGGATTCCAGGAATATGAAGACAGATGTTCCAACTACCTTGAATTTGAGGGCTCCTGGGGATAGGAAGATAGAGGTGTCGACTTCCTTGAAGTTCGAGGGCTTTCTTGCTGAGGAAGAGAGAGGTTCCAATTACCTTGAAGTTGAGGGCTTGTGGGGATAGCGAGAAAGAGACTCTAATCTTCGTATCGAGGGCTTACCCTTGTCTCTATAAGACAGGCTTGCTTGAATGTATAAATCAAGGGACTGTTATCTGAGGTTGTTGGATACCAGTCTCTTTGGGTTAAAAGGCTTATATCTTGTTACTTTTAGTTTTACTACCCGTATTTTCCACTGAATTTTGTATTTTAAGTAATGTATAACCTTCTTATATTTCCTTACACTTGTACACTGATTTACATTAGATTCTGTATGCTTCAAGGTAGAATATCGTATTGTAAACTTTTTTTATGTTTCATTTTCTGAATCCATATTTCCGGACCTTGTTTTTTGGAATCACTTTCCAGATTCAAGAAAGTGAATAGAACTAGATGTTTATAAAATCATACTTTGTCCCAAAAATTCATTGATGTTAGAGGTGATGTGAATTTTATTAGTTTAACATTGTTAAACCTAGATCTATGATTGTTTAAGAAAATTTTTAATGTGTACAATTCACCCCCCCCCTCTTGTATATTGAGCATCTACACCATTATTTCTATCTTACAATTGGTATCAGAGGTTGAAAACCTCATAATTTATACCAATCATACATTTGGTATCAGAGAAGGTCTCTGAAATAATTATACTCACATATAAGTTTTTCTTGCTCAGTTTTTAATTGTTTTTTATTTTCTTGGCATAGGATTGTTTTTCCTTGAATCCGGACATTTGTTATTAACAAGTTTCTGTGTAGAAATATTTTTTTTAGAATGGCAGGTTTAAATGTTGGTTCAATCGACAACCGAAATCCTACAAGTCCACCAATTTTTGATGGCAATGATTATGAGTATTGTAGAGATCGAATGAAGACTATCATTATCAATACTAGAGTAGATAACTTCGTTATTCATACTAGAGTTTATAAAATTCCTGATAAGGAAGTTAGTTCTTTCACAAACCAAGGGAAGCATCATTATCAATTAAATAATAAGGTACATAATAATCTACTATGTTCAATGACTAGGAACATATATAGCCAAATTTTTCTTGTGAAACAGCTTACTGTATATGGATGAAACTTGAAGTTTCACATTTTGGTACATCTAAAGTGATTGAGACTAGAAGAGCTATGTTGAGAGCTGAGTATCATGGTTTTAATTTTCCTTATGGAGAACCAATTTGTAATGTGAATCAAAGGTTTATGACTATCGTAAAAATCTTACAATCTATGGGAGAGAAAGGTCTAAATGATGATGTTCTTGTAGATAAGATTATTGATATTATGGTCAATGAGTGGGAATCAAAGAGAACAACTATTGATGTGAACAACAAGGTTACTCAAATTTCCTTAGATGAGCTGTTTGGAACTCTTCTTCAACATGAATCAAGGATGAAGAGAGATGTTGACAACATCAAAAAGAAGAATGAGAATGGTACTATTTCTTTTACTACAACATCAAATCACATGAAAGAAAAGACTCCTGAGAGAGTAACTAGATCTAAGTCTAAGAATGTTTCTATCCAATCCGAATCTAGTGAGAGTGAAGTCTCAGAAATTGATTTAGCTAATCGTGCTTGATGAATGAACAAGATAGTTGGTCAGAGAAATTTCCAATCCAGGTATAAGAAGAATGAAAGGAAAGATAAGGAAGATTCAGAGGTCCCATGCTATGAATAAAAGAGAAGTGGACACATTAGACCTGATTTCCCTATGATTAAAAAGAAATAAAGAAAAGAGAGTAATTCTAAAAGGAACAGGAAGAGGTTTTATAAAGTTAAAGCTAAGAAAAGTATGAAATCTAATACTACATGGAGTGCTAGCTATGAAGACTCTTCAAAAGTGAATCTTCAGAATACAATTCATCAGCTTAGTAGAATATGGGATTCATTTCTAATACTTTTGTTCAACATACATGTCTAATGGCCAAGGAAGATAAAGGAATTACCAAAAACAATACTTGGTACATGTATAGTGCTTGTTCCCGGAACATGACTGGTAACAAAAACTATTTTGAAATGATTATCAAGACGAATGGAGGACAAGTAACTTTCAGAGATAATTCTGAAGGAGAAATTGTTTGTATAGGTAATATTTTTATTCCTGGTAAAACCTATATTTCAAATATTTTGTTTGTTAATGGTAATAATCACAACCTCATTAGCATATGTCAATTATGTGATGAAGGATATCTTGTGAATGTTAGGAATGATAAGTTCTTAGTACACAATTCCAAGGAAGAGTATATTATTTCTACCCATAGGAAAGATAATGATTACCCTTTGATCATAGAAGACATATGGAGCCAATACTTACCATGACTAAGTGGAATGGAATATCATTCTTCATTATGGAATAGAAGTCTAGGTCACTATAACCTTAAAAACTTGTGTAAACTCTAAAAGAAGAAACTAGTTAAGGATCTACCAGAGTTTAGATTTGATTCTTATAAAGTTTTTGATCCTTGTCAATATGGAAAGAAACATAAATCTAGTTTTGAATTAATTGGTGAAGTCTCAACAACTGATGCATTACAGTTGGTGCGCATGGATCTTTTTGGACCAACAAAAACTGGATGCTTTGGAGGAAAATATTATGTGTTTTTTCTAGTAGATGATTACACTAGATTTTCAAGGGTCTATTTTCTTGAAAAGAAGTCGGAAGGTTTTTCTTATTTCAAATGTTTTAGAGCCCAATATAAAAATGAGAAAAACCTTCAATTGAAACCTATTCATAACGATCATGGTGGAGAATTTCAAAATTCTGATTTTAAAACTTTTTTTAGTAGAAAAGTTATTACTCACAACATCTCAGCACCTAGAACTCATCAACAAAATGATGTAGTTGAAATAATAAATATAATTCTTCAGGAGATAACTAGAACCATGTTGAGTGAATATTCTATAGCTAGAACTTTTTGGGCTGAAGCTGTTAGTAATTATTGTTATACTATAATAGAGTTTTTATTAGACCTTCTCTTAATAAAACTCCTTATGAATTATGGAATGGTAGAAAACCTAGACATTCCTACTTCAAATTTTTTGGTTTCAAGGTAATCATTATAAATACTAAAGATAACTTACACAAATTCGCACCAAAATCCGATGAATGAATTTTCTTAGGTTACTCCACAACTTCTAAGGCCTATAGAGTTTTTAACAAAAACACTTGTACTGTTGAGGAAACAATACATGTAAAATTTGTTGAGTCTTGTCCTTTTGTTTTTAAACCATCCCAACCTACATCCTCGGATGTGTTTTCAAAAACCGATTATCAACCTTTGATAGAAGATCCTTCTGATAAGGAAAATGTTCAAGAAAATAATTCTGAAACATATACCCTAGAATATTTTCTACCCTATGTTGATGACCATGCATTAAAAAACCCATGTCATGTGTTTTTTAAGAATCATCCCATTGATAGTATCATTGGTGATGTAAATCAACCTGTAAGGACTAGAAGTTCCTTAAGAAATAAAGTAGAGCATCTAGCATTTCATTCCCAATTGAAACCAAAAAGCACTGATGAAGCTTTAGGTGATGATAATTGGATTAAAGCTATGAAAGATGAGATAAATGAATTCGAAAGGAATAAAGTCTGGACCTTGGTTTAAAGTCCTAATGAAACATATATTATTGGAGTAAAATTGATCTTCAAAAATAAGTGTGATGAAAATGGAGTCATAGTTAGAAATAAAGCCAGATTAGTTGCTAAAGGCTATAATCAGTAATAGGTAATATAATAGGAAGAAACCTATGCTCCAGTAGCTTGATTTTAATCTATTCGTATCTTACTTGCCTTTGCAGCAGTCTTCATTTTTAAACTCTCTCAAATGGATGTGAAATGTGATTTTCTTAACGGTTTTTTTCAAGAGGGAGTTTTTATTGAACAACCTCCTGTATTTGAAGATACAAAACATCCTAAAAATGTCTTCAGACTTACCAACCCTTTGTATGGTCTTAGACAAGCCCCATGAGCTTGGTATGATAGACTTACATGATTGTTGCTTCAAAATAACTATGTTAAGGGAAATAAAGATCCAACCCTTTTTATAAATAAAGATAAGAAATATGTTTTGATTGATCAAATTTATGTGGATTACATTATATTTTGTTCAACTCATCAATCTTTAACTGATTCCTTTGTGAATCTAATTAAATCTCAGTTTGAAATGAGTATGATGGGTGAGTTAACATTTAATATTGGTTTTAAAATTTCTCAAAAACCAGAAGGAATCTACATATCCAAACATAATTATATTGATGTTCTTCTTAAATAGTATAGATATGACACCAATAAGAGTATAAGTACTCCTATTGGTGCCTCAAACACACATGATCTTGTTGAAGTTGGGAAACCAGAAGATCAAACTTCTTTAGAGGTATGATAGGAAGTCTACTTTACATGACAACTAGTCGACCAGACTGGATGTTTTTAGTATGCTTATGTGCTAGATATCAATCCAATCCTAAGGAATCTCATATAATGGTAGGGAAAAGAATTTTTCTCTACATAAAGGGAACCATGTATTTATGACTATTTAATACTTCTAGAAATAATTTTATCTTAAAAATATTTTCAGATGCAGACTTTGGTGGGTATAGAATGGATAGAAAAATTACATCCGAAACTTGTCATTTCATAAGAGATTCATTAGTTTCATGGTCCTGCAAGAAGCAACACTCAGTAGCACTCTCCACTGCTGAAGCTGAATATGTAGTAGCATGAAGTTGTTGTGCTCAAGTGTTGTGGATGCAACACACACTCACAGATTATGGCTTGAGTTTTACCAAGACTCAAATTTTGTGTGATAACACAAGTTCCATTTCCCATAGTAAAAACCATGAACATCACTCTCGTGAAAAACACATAGATATTAGGAAACACTTTTTTAGGGACCACACACTTAAAGGAGATATCATTCTTCAATTTATCGGAACACAAGATCAACTTGCTTTCATTTTCACAAAATCATTACCTTCCGATAAATTTGAATACATTAAAAAGAAGTTAGAAATGATAAACGTAAGGTAATCTGTATTCATTAGATTTTTGTTAATAAATTCTCTTATAGTATTAAACTCCTTTTCATAGGGGGAGTACATTTGATTATGAGTTTTTTTTTTAAAATTCGTAATGAAGTTTTCGGAACTGAAATTTTCGAAATAGAAATTTTTGTACTGAAACTTTCATAATGAAATGTTCATACTGAAACTTTCGTAATGAAATTTTTCTTACTCAAACATTTGGTACAGGAACTTTCGTAAGGAAGATTTCGTACTGGAAGGTTTCGAAATGAATTTTTGATAATGAAATTTTCATACTGGAACATTCGTAAAGAGAATTTTTTTTATTAGAATTTTGGTAATGGAAATTTTCATAATGAGAATCTTCTTAATCATTTTTTTCCGTAGAGAGTTTTTCATAGCGAGTTTTTTCGTAGATAGTTTTTTCATAGTCAATTTTTTTTTCAAGAAGAATATCGCCTATTATGAAAAAACATCCTAGACAATCAGAAATGTATGATTTCCTTAATTATTTCATCATAGTCATATTTTTCTTACTGGTATTTTCCTATATGTTTTCAAATTTATCAGATTCTACTTTTCTTATATCTGATTATTTTTCTTAAAACCTCAAATGATCAGATTCAAGATTTCCTTGGGGGAATGATTTCAACTGTTAGATCAGATCAAAGGGGTTTTTAACTATTAGATTGTTTTTTGAAGTTCAAATGTCACATCCATCGCCTATATAAAGGAGACCCCCTTTGGTTGTCCCACATCGATCTTCAAGCTCTCGCGTGTTGAAGTTCTGCCTCCCTTCTTATAGCCCGTTCTGAATCCTCCAGAACTCTCCATTCCAAATGTCTACTGAAGCAACTTGTCAGGATATGTCAACTACAAATCCAATCTCAAAGTTGTTAGTTTACAGGGATAAGTTAGTTCATCTGAGTTTTTACAAGTATGATTCTCTTATATCTTATAATATCAGATTGAATGGCTATGAGGATGTTTGATTATTGAAGCCAGAGAAACATGATCTGGTTTATACAGATCAGCTTGTTCAGTTCTATGAGTCTGTTTTGTTCCTTGAAGAAGAAGACATAGAATTATTTTCCATCAAGTCTTATGGGAATACTTTCAAATTATCATGCACCAAGGCTACAAGCTTAGTGGGTTTATCCTATGAAGGTGAAGCTGAGTTTTGTTCACATAAGCTTCCTGATGATCAAGGAAGTTTCAACAAAGTGAAGGCATTGAAATGACTTGGACGTAAAGATGTCAAGACATCTAAGATTGCTCATCTATCTTAGAATAATTGGATTCTACAGCTTTGGGTACAAGGTTTTCTCATTCCATGAAGGGGTGATAAGGATAATCTCAAGAAGAGTGACATTTACATCCTAGATTTCACGGTAAATCTATGGAAGATAAATTTTATGTGGAATGTTTTTATTACATATAGGAATATTAAAGAAGGGAATCTGAAATCTCAGATCATAATGTATGCGGCCTGGATTTCTAAGCTTGTTATCAGATGCCTTGATTCTTTAAATGTTGCTCGAGCTTCCATGCAAAGATATTTCAAGATAATTCTAGTTAGTGATGAAACATTAAAATTTATGAAAATGGGTTTCACTGATGAATCTGGGGAATTCTATCCTTTACCAGAGGCAGAGGCTGAGACCATTCCATAAAATTTGGAAAACGATGATCCAGTGAAAAAGTTACTATGAAGAGGAAGCCTAAGGAATTGGTTGGTGAAGAAAAAACCCCCAAAGATAAGGAAACTCAATCTGCACCACCCATGCCGAAGAAACAAATAGCCTACCCAGATGAAGTTGCTGCTAAGTGGAAGGAAGACAAGGATAAAATGAATGAAGGGGATCCACGGTTCGGATTGGACCCTATTGAGGCTAAGGCCGTAAGATAAAAAGATGTTGATGAGTTAGAAAAGAAAGCAAAAGAGAAAAAGATGATGAAAAAGATGTCTGAAGCTGAGCTTGTACAATCTCTATTGAGAGATACTGAAATAGCCTCTGAGAAGATTCCTATTCCGGAAACCATTTATTTCCAACCATTACTAGAGACTCCTGCGAAGAAGTACTCCACTCCGGAAAAGTCTAACGGTAAATAGGTAGTTTAAGATGTAGAAAAAGAAGATGGTGAAGAAGTATAGGAAGAGGTTGTTGAATAAGAACAAGAAGAAGAATAAGGAAGTGATGATCTGGATTACATGATCAAACAAGTAGAAGATAATCAAGAAAAATATTAATCTGCAAAGATAGTCACTTCAGGAAAGGCATTTGAGAAAGGAAGTCAGAAAGATAAAGTTGAGGAAGAAGAAAGAGATAATGATTTATCTGATGAGGAAGTAAGATATGAGAAGAATTTTCCTCAAGAAGGTATATAAAAGGACAAAATAGATGAAGAGAAGATTGTTCAACAATCAGAGAGTGATGAAGAATCTCTAGATGATAAATCCATTATGACAACTGATAAATGTAACCAAGTGCTCATGGATACACCAATAAAAGTTATCACTAGGAAGAAAGAAGTTAGTGGTTCTTCTAAAAGGAAGTTGGTGCAAATTGAATAAGAATGATCCCCAAGCAAGTTATCGGATTCGGAGTCATCATCACACAGTCATGAATTCGTTGTTGAGTCATTGAACAAGTTGGTGGACACCATTCTGATTTCCCCCACTATTGACTCCAGATGCCAGATGCTGCATGATAGCATGAATCATAAGTCGGAATCCTTATCCATTGTGATGGATAAGTTTGTGAAGATTGAGACCGACCATAAAAATTTCCTTATCAATTTTGATGTATATAGAAAACCATGCAGCAAAATCACTTTGTGGTCTATGAAATTTGAAGAAGACATGGCTCAATTTGATAATTTTCAGAATGAGGTAAAATTTTATTTTGACACAAAGGACTCCAAGATTAAGAATCTTCAGGATGAGCTAATCATTGAGCAATGTACTCGGAGTCAACAAGTGAAGGACTTTATTGACAATGTTAACTCTCTTGCTTAAAATTTTAAAAATGATAATGATCTCTGGATTGAGCTCCAAGTGAAACTTGTAAAGCAAGATGAGTTTGTGAAAATGCAAGAAGAAGACATGAAGGCTTAGCCAGATTTTTTGAGAGCTCAAGATGGAAGAATATAAACATTGGAGAAGCAAGATGAGGAGGATCAAAAAGACTTGAAGAAGCTGAAAATCTTTTTGAATAAGCTTATTCCGAAGGGAAAGGAGGAAAAATAGACAAATCCAATCTTTTGATGTATTTGTTTTTCCTTGTAAATATTATTCCAACTCAAATGAAATTATCTTGTTGGTTGTATCTTGTGTTACTATGTACTATATTTTCAGGTACTCTATTTCTTTTCCATTCCCTTAAATTCTTTTGGAAAATCACAAATGGGGAGAAGGAAAAACGAACTACATAAAAGGGGAGAAAGAAAATTTTAAAATGGAAAAGGAAAAATTTTATGTGAAGATATCCTTAAACTAAGGGGGAGTTTCTCAATATGAAGTTTTTCATTCTGATGATAATGAAAACTCCACTCGGGAAATTCAGAATACAATCCTTATAGTTTCTATGCCTAAGGGGGTGTAAGTTGTATTCATCATCATCCATGAACAATGGGAGATAACTTTTAATTTCAAAGCTTAATGAAAATTTTCAAAGTCCTTATATTCTTTTTCGTATGGTTTTTTGTGCCTTCCAAAAAGGGGGAGATTGTTGAGTCAATAAGGTTTTCCTTATGACTTTTCCATTCCTTCATGTTTTGAAAATCACAAACACCTTATACATAAGCAAATATATATTTTACATCTCTAAGGAAAATTTCATTCCTTAAGGAAATTAATCCTAACCTACATTTCCTTATACATATCAATATTTTTCTTAAGTATAAAAATCGGATTCATACCTT
The DNA here is from genome assembly GCA_963277665.1 of Viscum album. Taxonomy (NCBI): domain Eukaryota; kingdom Viridiplantae; phylum Streptophyta; class Magnoliopsida; order Santalales; family Viscaceae; genus Viscum; species Viscum album. The sequence goes on along the minus strand of OY728126.1, from coordinate 706,174,680 downwards.
AAACCTCAGAAGCATATAATATTTATATATGACACATTCTGTTTTAGGATCCAAATTCTGGATATGAACTGTAATTATGTTCCATTCCGAATTCTAGATTGAACTATAATGAAGTTCCACTCCGAATTCGGGATACGAACTCTCATATAGTTCCATTCCTAATTCTCTATACGAACTCTCATATAGTTCCATTCCGAATTCTGGATAACAACTCTCATATAGATCCATTCCGAATTCTGGATATGAACTCTAACAAAGATTAACTCTGAACGTTTATGAGTTGGACTCTAAACTTTTATGAGTTCGACTCCTAACTTCTATGATTTCGACATTGAGGTTTTACTTGTTCGACTCTGAACATTTATGAGTTCGACTCTAAACATTTACTAGTTTGACTCCAAGCTTCTATGAGTTTTACTTCAAACTCTATCTATTCAGATTCTAAGCTCTAGTGAAACTAGACTCTGAATTTCCTTGGAAATTCGGACTCCGGATTTCTACATAATTAAGTTTCCGAATTCCTATAAAGCAGAATCCAAATTTCACTTTATTATAGACTCTGAATTTAATTTTTGGTGAGACTCCGAAATTTTATTTTCTTACATTGCGAATTACTATTTTGCTTATACTTATACTTGTTTCATTTCAAAATGATACTGTGCTTTCAGTTACACATGTTTTGTTCTAAAACAATGTCATCCATTCTGTTTCTAACTAACGGTTGTTTGAGTGACACGTGTACGGGTCCCTCCGAAGTTGATGGAAAATATGAAGGTTGGAGGAGGGATCCAACCTTTCTAACTGAGCCTATAAATAGGAGCTCATTTGAAAGATTTTAATATAGAAGTTTATCACTCTAGAAACTACACACTGTTAAGGTGATTTCTAGATTGAGAAAAATTTTCATGCCTTTTTCGTACTGAAATGCTCATTTATATTACTTCATTAGATTTTGAATATTGGTGATTACATTTGAGGGCTTCCAGAAATAGAAGATAGAGATTCAAACTACCTTGAAGTTGAGGGCTTCCGGGGATAGGAAGACACAAATTCCGACTTCCTTGATGTTCGAGGGATTTCTGGCTAAGGAAGCCAGAGGTTCCAACTACCTTGAAGTTGAGGGCATGCGGGGATAGCAAGACAGAGACTCCGATCTTCGTATCGAGGGCTTACCCTGGTGTGGGTAAGATAGTCATGCCTGAAAGTATAAATCAAGGGACCTTTATCCAAGGTTGTTGGATTCCCTTCTCTTTGGGTTAAAAAACTTATATCTTGTTACATGTAGTTTTAGTACTTGTTTTTCCGCTACATATTGTACTGTAAGGAAAGTATAACCATATTATATTTCCTTACACTTGTACTCTGATTTAATTTAGATTCTATACTCTTTAAGGTAGAATCTCATATTGTAAACTTCGGTTAAGTTTTATTTTCTGGATCCATATTTTCGGAAACTGTTTTTCGGAATCACTTTCCGGATTAAAGCAAGTGAATCGTATCGATAAGTTCATAAATTCATACTTTGTCCCAATCTTTCATTGGTGTTAGAGGTGTTGTGAATTTCCGTAGTTTAACTTTGTTAAACATAGATCTTTCATTGTTTAAAGAAATTCTAAAAGTGTACAATTCACCCACCCTCTTGTATGTTGAGCATCTAAATCGTTATTTCGATCCTACAATTGGTATTAGAGGTTTGAAACCTCATACTCTTCACCAATCATACAGGATGAATCCCTTATCCTGGAAGTCCTCTTGTAGTAGACGCGGCTCGTTAATCTCCGCAGGAGCCATCTGATACACTGGAGATGATATCAGTGTCGTCCCGGGGTACATGTCAATATTTATGTCCACCTCTCTGCGAGAATATTGTCCTGTAATATCTTCATGGAAAACATCCATGTACTGGTCCACCACTAAAATATAGCTCGGACTCTCCACATCAACAGATCCAAGGGTAAGGTAGGCCAACTGATGAGTGATCAGCTATACTGTCCTCCGGGAATGTTCATCCTGTGCTGCAAAGGCTCCCTTCTCACTGGTGAAGGTGAACCTGGTCCCATCCCTACGGACACAGAGAACATTGTGCCTAATATAGTCTATCTAAGCGTGGAATGTAGAAAAATTCAATAACCAAGATGACTTCATAATGCCTTGATGCCACAACGAGGTGATCTTAGACGAAAATCTTGTCTCCCAGTTTATGCTCACAACGCTGGCACCGCTGTGTAATCGTCGAGTCTACTTCTGTAGGAGTCTATAGCCATAAAGATCGATCCAACTTATCCGTTGGAATCTTCAATCTCTGAATGAGGGCAGTGGAAATGAAAGAGTGACTGGAACCTGTGTCTATAAAAATTGTAGCTATGGTGGAGTAGACACATATCATACCTCGAATCATCTGAGGAGTACCATGATCATAGGCCTCATCTGCCTGGAGATGAGCTATCCCCTATCCACCTACTCCCTGTAGTCAGGGTATACCTCCTGGTGGTGGTGGCGATAACACCTCAAAACGACACCCACCACTAGCTACACGACCAGCTCCTCTACCCGGGCTGTCTTCTCCCTGTGGACTACCTCGATCGAATCTCTGCCTCTACATGGGAGGTCCTTAGACCTTATGATGATCATCTAAACGATGATTCAGACAGTCATGATCCTTGTTACCCTTCTCGCTACATGAGTAACACTCACCACTCTTGGAATGTATGTCTTTGCCTAGGGGGCCTCGTACAACTAATCCTGAGTCATGCGTTCGTCCACCCATGGGTCTGGTCCTCTTGGACCTCATTTTCATCTCTCTACTACCAGCTGCAGGAGACTTCGCTCCATGTCGACCAGTGGTGGGTCTCGTTGCTGGAGAGTGCTCAGTAAGGAAACTCTCCTCTAAGAGGGCTCGCTCAAACACCCCGGACTACATCAGGATGATGAGGTAAATCATTGACGTTGTGATATATCTTTTGAGCCCCTGTTCAAAGGTTCGGGCGCTGAATAATGGTCCTCGTACCATATCTGTGGAGTAGCACGAGAGGTCGGTGAACCACACTGAGTACTATGCCACTGTCATGATGCCTTACTATAGATGAAGTAGCTCTTGTATCTTCACTACACGGAGGGTGGCTGGGACTAACTCCACCTGAAATAGGCTCTCATAGTCTTCCTATGGAAGTGTCACCACATCGTGCGCCTAGAGCATCAGGCTCCACCATCTTCCTAGTGCTTCCTGAAGGAGACTCATGACAAGGATCACTATAAAGTCAGCTACTGTCCCTACCAGTCTAAAGACTCTCACCACAGCCTCCAGCAAATCCTCAGCTACTTGTGGGTCCATTTCTCCCCTTAACCCATGAAACCTCTAGTGCTGGAACACTTATATTGCACTCAAGCAGCGTGCATCATCTATTCTAGGGGCTGGTGGAATCGATGGCCCAATGTGTAGTGGTACCGCCGGTTCCTCCACTGTGAGAGGGCCCTGCACCGAGGCCTTGTCACTGGGTGTGCTATCTACACATACAACTCTTGGGACTCTATCTGGTCATCCGTGGGGAGGCATTCTGAATGAAACAGATGCAACACGGTCAAAATATTATACCTAGTGAGCTGACCTGGTTGAGCTGACTGAGTGAGATCTTTTGAAAACATATAGGCAATCACTTTTTTCATGCACTGAGTTGGAAATCAGAAGTCAGCTTCCTGGTGTATTGATATGTTGGCTACCTCACTAATGCTGGACTCCCTGAACAAAAAACCACTCTCAGTACCCTTAATAATATTGCGTCACAGAAATGATCAGAGTCCTACGTTCTGCAGTAGAACCAGCTCCTCTGATACTGATTTTTCACTACCCTTCCCTTGGGGCCCGTGCCATAACAACCCCAAGCCCTCCTTTTAAAGGCCAGGGGCTGGCGACTATCACCAAAGGCAGAATTCCCTAAAACATGGAAGGCATTGCCTTATAACCAGAAAACGAACACAAAAGAGTACGAGAAAGAAGAAAAACACTAAGTAAATTTGTATACAAAAGAGTGCAGAAAGAAGAGGGGCCGAAATTTAAACCCAATAGGAATGTACAATTACAACTAAGAAACAAGTACAATAGAAGAATGGTAAAACAGCTGGTGGGTTGTCCTTTGGGATTTTTACCTGAGGCTAGGTACAGATAGCCTCCAGAGCACTCAACGTCCGTCTGTCTCCTCCGTGTACCGTCACGCCGTGTCGTCAACCTCCGAGTACCATCCAGTCTTGATGCACTCTGCCGCATTCAGCACTTTCCTTCGTCTGTATCCAACACAATGAGGTGTGGGCATAGCCTGTGCAGGGGTGAGTATAACGATAGTCATTAGGGACCCCTAGACCCTCAAGGTCTCACATATCCAACAAGGATAAACACCAATGTATAAAATCAACAGATAAACCCAAATTGTTATATGCCTATACATATACCTAAGTTATCAAGTAATCAAACTCAATGATGATGTAAACACAAAAGTTACTAACTCACCTCACACTATGATTTATTCTCAGGGTAGTTTCAAGTAACATTTCCAAGCACAACATCAAAAACCTTAGCTATTGGAGAAATTCTCATCTATCGAGTACAGTTGGCCTTCCATGTCATAATGAGGAACTTCCACTAACCCTGGACTACTGAGGTATGTATCCTATCGAGTACCGTGGGACTGCCACATCACCCAGAGGCGCTCTCCACCATGGGTCTGCCACGTCACTCAGAGGTGCTCCCCTTCATTTCCTGTTTAGGTAATCCTCCTATCGAGTACCACAGGTCTACTGCATCACATAGAGGTGCTGGCCATTGTGGGTCTTCTGCGACACCAAGGCACTCTTTACTGGGCTAGTAGAATCACTCTGAGTCAAATCAGTCAGCAGTCTTAATGTCTCAGCCAGATACTAGTTCTACAAAATATGCTCGTTCATCTCTGGGTGGATCCGCTCCACGAGCTATAGGTCAATATTCCATTTATCACGAAGTTCCATGTATATGTTTCTCAACGGTCTGGATCGTCACAGGGGCCTCAACGCAATAGACGACACATCAATCGGACGCCCGGTCTGTGAGTTTTTTTTTCTTTTAGTCACTGAGGCCTAAAAGGATTCGTGCAATATCCAACCTAACCATATCTAAAATTTACAATGAACTCAAGTGGTGTATACTGATAGGGACTATCGTGCTCGAAGAATACTAGTTTAATTGATGGTTCATCTAACGGTAATCTGGTGCCAACGATACGGCCAAAAAATGTAAAGGATCAGTAGTGGGCCCGGGTCTGGTCCGACCCGGTCGGACCGTCCCGGCTCGACCTGTCTTCGCCGACCCGGTCAGACCTGTTGGGTCTGGCCTTGCCCAATGGGTGGTCCATCCTGTTAGGTTTGGCTAGGCCCGTTGGGCCGCGCCTAGCAGGCTACGTTGGCGGTTCGGCCTTGGCTTGGGGCCGGTTCGGCCCAGAGCGTGGCGAGGGCGCAACCTGGCACGTCTCAGCCCGAAGGGCGCGTCCAGGCTGTTTTGGCCAAGGTTCCATGAGGGGGGGGGGGAAGATCGGGAGGCCGGCATGGCCAGGGTGCTGATTGCTATAGAAAGTGGCCGATCAGGGCGCGAGGCAGGCCAACGGGCGGCCGGGCGTGTCTGTTGGCGGCCGGGAAAGGCTCTATGGGGGCTCACGGGCAGGGTGAGGCTAGGTGGGCCAAAAAACAGGAGCCGATGGCGGTGTGTATAGGGTGGCATGGTTGGAGGGTCATGGTTCAGCCCGAAGAACAATAGCTCCGCGAGGTCAGTGCGTTTTGCGGAGTCTGTGGGTAGCATGTCCTTTGTCATCGCCACCTTCTTCATTATGTCGCCTAATCATAATGTCGAAGATCATCACAAACAAGAATGTTGGAGGGTTCGGGCCATGTTAGATTGGCTAGTACCCTCCGCGAGAAGGGTGGTATCAATCGACTCATAATTAAGTAAGAAGATGAACACCAACTCACTCGCAAAAAATTATTTTTTTATAGTTGAAGAAGATTTCAAGGAAAGCATGAACATGTAAAAACCCCTAACATTGATCATAGTTTCATCATTCGTTGAAGGAGTCAGGGAAAGTAGACAAAGAATACCTCCACTCATCTCATCCGCTGCATGCTTCCAATCTCGAGCTGTGTCGGCTCATTGATGATGTTGCGTAGGGTAGGCCGGTTGAAGACGTCCCACGTCGGTAGGAGTTCCGAGGAAGAAGTCGAAGAAGGTCAGCATTCTTCGTTCTTCATTGGGATAGTTCTTCCCTCTTCTCCCATGTTTCCCCCAAGATTCCAAATACAATAATAATAATAGATAGGTTTATATATTATTTCAATGGCGCAGAATTTAAAATGGTGAAATAAATTAATTGGATCCACCTAATTAATGTGGAGGATTGGAACACGTTATTTAGGGGAGTTGGAAAATTTTAATTAAATTGAAGGTTGTACCATAAAGAAGGGAGGGTATGGAGAAAATCTCTCTCATAAATGAGGGGATTTGAGAGGTTTTCCACTCCCTCCATTAATAATATAGTTTAGCACCTTTTGGTCACCACATCATAATCTCTCGCGGGAGGTTAGGTTTGGGTGGGCCACACCACCAAATCCTCTCCTGGGAGGTTAAGGTGTGGTGGTCGCACATCTAACATCCATGAGGAGATTTTAACTGACAAACTCCAACATGGAGTCTCAAATAAAAATAATTTTAAGATAATTTTATTTATTATTTTCCACGAAAACCCAAAAACGAACTTTTATTCTTGACCCACTATCATCGAAGTGAAATACTCTTTAAGAAAATTCTGACGCTGTTAGTTCAACGGTGTCCTAAAATTTCAATCCTATGAACCAATTCAAAAGATATATTAACCCACTGATACATTTATTGTATGTACCCAAATAAAACATTAGAAATTCATTTTGGGCACCCCGTCCCTCAGAATCATGCGCCGTCAATTTTCGAGGACTCGTAAAATTCTCATGTATTTATGAAAAAAAGTCCATGTAATTTAATGGCATTTACGAATGACATTATTTATTTCATTTAATTCTTCATGAATTTATTTACAATTGGAAACTTCTTATTTATATTACATGAAATGAAATTGTTTGAACGCCTTGTCTTCTATCCTACTAAGAATATATCTAAAACCCTTATTGGGACCACATTTCACTGGGGGACCTTTGAAGATATTAATGGTTGTGGCACCTTGGCATATTACTTGTGTAATTATTCTAGTTCCTGGATGATATTATGAACATGACTGAGATAGAAATAACGATTCTCATAAAGATCTCCCATTATAAATTTACTTCACTTCGTTTTCTATTTATGTTAACATTATATAGTATTATGATTCCTACTACTTGTTTGTTTTTAGTAATGAATAATCATCTTGATATGTCTTCACATTTGAATATTAGTGTTTTCTCTATTTTAAATTTAGTTGTTATTATTATTCTTCTACTACTATGTATTTTATTTAGTACTAATTCAATTATTGTCTATTATTTAAATTATGATATACCGATGTTATACTATGATCATGAGGGTATAGACTCCCATGTTTAACCTTTTTAGTCCCTCACATTTCATCATCATGCTCAGATGTATAGGGAAGCACACTTGACGACATTTGATACCCCTTTTTTCTACCGTATTAGTGGTTACTCGCTCCAATACATTGGAATAAATGATTTTTCACTATTGGTACATGTTTCTTTTGTTATAATAGAGACAAATTCCATAATTTGTTTTAATGACCACTGACTCATTTCCTATTTCTTCTTAATATGTTCTTATTTTATTAATTATTTATTCATATATTATTATCTCATATGATCATTATATAACGTTTTCAATGATTACCCTCACTATCCATCTATAATCCCCCAATTGTAAGAATTAATTTCCTTATTTTACAATGAATTCATTTATGTCATGTATAGAGAATAATTTTTGTAATGTATAAGAACATTTTTCTATATATTAAATAAATTACATGAAATAATATGATTACTTATCTTGAATACAAATAATCTATACCATTATGATTTTGGTGATTAGATTTTTATGTGGTTTAGTCAATTTTCAATTAAACCGATATAATATTTATATAATTTAATCTTGTCATTCCTCATATATATATATATGAAATTTTTATTTTTCATTTTTATATCATGGGTATATTATTAGTAATTTAAAATGAGAAATATGTAATATATGATACATGGATTTGTTTATTCAAGGAAAACTCCTAAAATACATTGGGAAATAAGTCATAGGTATTTACTTGTGAAAAAAATATTTTCATTAACATGGTGCATGGTTAGTTAATTAGTTTTTTGAGGTATGAATTTATTTAATAAAATTCATGAAGGCATTATTCAAAGATTATGACCGGAATATTTCAACTACATTCCTAGTTCAAAAAATGTTTATTTAGTAATTGTTATATATAGAAGTAGACATGCGTTTTTCCATTGAATGTTTCATGATTTATATATTTAATGGTATGTTATTTTTATTATAGTTATGTCATAAAATACTTAGTTCCATACTATCAGGGTGTTCGGTCAGGTGACACTAGTGAGAGGGTATTAGTAATAAAATATGGGAACTAAACCATGGTGATGTGATGGGTGAGTGTTACAGTATTTTGATATGACATGTCGATCAAAAAATATAATAGTGGATTAAAATTTTATTCAATATACAATAAAATATGTAAACTAATAATTATAAGATTAACAATTTGGTTATTTTTAGTGTTTCATGGATTGGATTATAGTATCCATAAAATATATAATTTATTGACTTCTATTGTCAATTAATTGTAAATACATATGGTTTGGTTTTATAATTCATTTTCATTTTCATATAGAAGATCTTATGAAATATATAATTTTTTTTGATCCATGAAAAATTCATAATTCTTCTTTTAGCAAGAAATTGTAATTTATATGAAGTAATTATTCTCCTAAAATATCATAATATTAAAATACCAGTTCAATAATGGAAGTAATGATTCTATTTTTATAGTGATTTTATATTCCATTCTATTTAAAAATAATATGTCCCCAATTTCATGTAATTTTATAGAGAATTATTGTTTTTATGTTTGACTATACCATTCAAATAGTGGTTGATTTTTTTATATACTTAGATACATGATGGTAAGAAACATCTATTCGGTATATTCTATGACATAAAATGATTAAGATAACCAAATTATATGTTGAATTTGGTAAGTGATCTGGTGGGATTTATATGATATGGAATAACCCATTTGAATAAGATGTTATCTTATAAATAACCATAATTATCCATGATTGTAAAAAGCCACATGGGTTAGGTTTCATAGAATATTAGGACATAGGTTCATGGGTCTTGGTCATCATAAGGTTTCATAATATAAGACTTTTTTATTATATGGTTACTGATATATGTTAAAATATAGTGGGTTTCACCTGATAAATCATTTCAATACAATACATAAAAGGGTTGGTCCATAGATTATCCATAAAAGGTATTATGTATAATAATGGTAGGTGGTCGGTTGAAATGTATACCAGGATTTAGTGGTAGATTAAGACTAAATTTATTTTATTCCTAGATAAACAAAATATTTGTAATTCATGTTTGAAATTTTTGGTTATTCATTTATTCTATTAGTTTACCTCATCCAAAATATAATTTATAATTAGATTGTGACATTGATTGAGATAATTTAAATATTCATGGAGGGAGTATAAATCTGGTATACAAATTTGAGATATTATTTTGTATATCATATTATTTGGAAAACGGGATCTGAGTGATTGTATGTCAGGTTTTTTCTTGATTTCACTTTAGTTGTGATTTCAAAATATGGATAATAAATTTGTTAATAAAGATATTATATTGGGTCCTTGTAGAAAAATTTATTACAGTGAAGTAAAAATGAGTAATTCATGATGAATTATATGGAATGGTGGTAATGAATTGGAACTGTATACAATATTTGATAAATATTTGAAGCAAATGTTTAAAATATTTTTAGTTTTTAATGAAAATTTAATTTGGAATTATTATTTTTAGGACATTCCAATCAATATATAGATTGGATATTTGAATGAATATTGTTATCTAATTCTATTAGACAAAGTATAAACTAGGATAACTATAATGGATTCTTCTTAGGTATTATAATAAAACCACATTGGATTTTATGATGAAATTAATAATTAATGGTTGGTGAAACTATCGAAAAACTATCAAATTATCAAACTGGACATAATATTGTATGTAAACATGATTTGATGATTATATTTTTTTATATGAAACATCAAAAAAGTGTTTTAATATATTTTATAATTTTTTCATGGTATTTTTTTATTTTTATTTAATCTAGTTATAAAATATAGTATTTAAAAAAATTATTGTTTTTAACACTGTGGGGATCACTGAGTACTCGATGATGTGGATGATTATGTAGTTAGACCATTCTGAACAACTAGCCACTAATTGACCAAGGGATAATAATCCAATGATAATTTTGAACACTATACAGGCATGAATTTACCTCGGTGGACGATAACTATTTTTATTAAAAATAATGTTGTGTAAACATTATTAAAATAGTTACCCTTATTTTATTCCAACAATAGTAGATAAGGTGATTGTCGGCCTCATCTATATCTATCCCCATTCTATTAGAGTCCTATATCTCACTTTATAATTAAATTTGTATATTAATTGGAATAATAATGATGAGGATATGGTAAAATATATAAATTTTATTTTTTTATTTCTTATTTCATTTCAGTATAGTTGATTCTATAAAACTAGATATTTTTTATGCTGTTTTGATTTCATGAAAACAATTTTGATTTTGGTAGTTATATTTGCATAAATGACTTCCACGATTGTGTTTTGAAAAAATATGTACAATCATATGTAAAATACTTTAAATGATGTTTCATATGTTCAATAGATTTTGGTCATAATCAACTAAATTAGAGAAAACCACATATTATTTTTTTTGTTGATTAGGTAGAGACTACTAATAAAAAATTGGTATTTTTCTCAATATAATGTTATATCAAAAATATCTGGTTACCATAACACAATGTTCATTCTGTACTTCTTGTAGGTTTTTTATATGATGGATCCTTGGATATGAAGATTTTTTAAATTCCTACGATGGTTTCCCATAGGATATTGTATGTGGTCTAGTGGGTGTATACATCCTTGTTGAGTGGCATGGTGGATGGTTTACCCTTTGGGGTGTTGTGAATTTCCCATTAGAGGTGAAATAGATTATAGGGTAGTATTATCTAGTATTAGAATTTTGAGGTTAATTTAATCCTTGTAAGATTATATTTTATATTTCACTGGTCAATATATTATCAATGATGGAATTACACAATGATAAAACACTTTAGGTGAGTACAAAAATAGGGATCATTTATTATTTAGTCATCATTTTAGGGTAACATGATGATTATAAATAATGTGTTTTTGTGTGAGTCATTAGGTTCTATGACGATTAAATGTGAATGAACATTTTAATAGTAATCTATTTAGTTTTCATGATTATCCACCCATTAGCGGGATTACGATACAAGAATAATTTAGACATAGATCAAAATATTATAATCATGAAGGGTGGAATAAAGGAAGGTAAGAGAAGGTTGTTTTCCTGATATGAAAAGGGGGAATGGATTGTAGAATTTTAATTAAAATAGATGTTTTTAATATGGTTCTTCATATATAAGTGATCAAAAATATTGTGAGTTAATGAAAAGAGAGTTATGGTTACACTTACATTATTTGGGTGAAGAAGACTATATAAGTCAAAACATCAATGTTAATAAATAGTATAATAGTGATTATCCGTTAGTGAGGGGATTTTTTATAGGTGGGATGTGTCTATGAAAAATAAATGTTGATTTATAATTCTATTCACAGTGGTTGTAAAAAATATACATGATGTTACATGCGTATTAGGGATAAGAGGGTCCATAACGTTTTTTAATAATAATTCTCTAATCAATTTCTCATAATAATTTTCCTAAAATATTGTATATAGTATGAATGTGGAGTTATAAGACTAAGAAGTTAATGATTTTTTATCTATTATATCTCATAATTGATTGAAATATTTTATATTCACAATGTTTGAACGATTTATTTAATAACTGATGCAGAAAACTATTTTTAACATCAGTTATTAAATGAGAAATATATGGTAAAATTTAACATCATGTATTTAAATAAAATGAGTGAGTAATATTTATATAGTATAAATAATGGTTCATTTATAAATTAATGATGTTAAATATTTTTATTTTGAATTATTACATTTGTTATATCAAAAATAAATTTTTAGAAATTTTAAAAAATTACCCTAGTAACACACTTCATTTATTAAAATATTTTGAAATCAATCTATAAAATCATTGGGTAGAATTATTTGAAAAATATATCTACCATGAAAAATAAATATTTTTCATTTTTCCTCCATCAATTTTCATTTTTCCTTAATACACCATTTTTTTCACACCTGAATTTCATAAATATTTACTCATATAATCCATATTGTCAGAAAAAAATTATTACCAACTCCGATGATAATAGTTTATGATGATTTTTTTAAAGTGTAACATAGATATTGAGATAAATTGTTTTAGAAATTATATATTTAAATTATAATCAATGATTTGTGAATATATTTGAAGATATCAGGATTGAATGATCATTAAAAGTGACATAACCCCAAAAATATTTTTTCGTTCAAATATAATTCTTTTCTTTTATTAATTTTTAAATTCATATTATTATCCCACATTATTCAAAACATTCTTTGTCAGTCGATATTAATTTAAAAATAAAAATATTATTAGTGGGAATTAAAAATTCATGTTAAATATTAGATATTTTCTAATTCATAATTTTTAAAATGTTTTCGTCAATGTAATATAGGAGAATATTGTTATCTCATTATTATGTTAAATAAATAATTAATTATAATGATTACATAATATAAATTATTCAAAATTCTTGATCACATTAGTTAATACAAAAATCAGAATTGTAATAAGAACAATAAAATTTTTTAATATAAAGAAAAATTTTATCAATTAGATAAATAAAGTGTTTTAATGATCTACCTTGTCAGTTTTCATTTATACGGCTAAGATAAATATTTTTTTATATAGTTTTATTAAAATTATTTCTCATATTTTTTTTTAATTTCTATCAAATAAAAATCTCTCACCGAACAGTGTTTAAGGAATAAAAGTACATATTGGGAACTTTTTTAACACTACTAATGTCTATATGTTTTCCTTCCCACATAAATGATAAGATATAAATATAGATATCTATGTTGTGATCTATTTCTATGATTCTCATCATTTTAGGTTAGGGGAAAAATTTTATAGTAATCTTTTACTCCTGAATTACATAGTGATTTTAGCGTATCCCTTTATTGTAATCCATATCCAATACTCTTATTTCTATAAAAATATATATGTAATTTATTTATATTAATGGGGTTCATATATAAAAGTATCTTTAATATTATTCATGTCATATTCTATTTTTGAATCATGATATTGGTTATTATCAACCACAATCATATATGTAGTGTTGGGTGATTTTGTGTCCTCATTCGCACATACTAACTCAACATGGTTACTTTAATTTATTATTTCAGAATTAGAATAATACCACATGTTATCTATGTTTAGATAAGACCCCTAAATTCCAAAGAATAAATAAAATAATTTATTTATGGTTGGATAAAAAATTTAATTATATATTAGTTTTGAAAACATGAAAATAAACCCTCCATAAAACTAATTCTATGTATGTTCATATTATATCAACTTATGATTCATTGGGCTTGTCCCATTACATGTGAAATGATTTATGGAGACCATACTTAATAATACATCTTCATTTTCCCTCTATTTTATTTAATAATGTTAGATCTCCATAGGGACTACTACTTCTTTGATAAATAACTTTACTGCTTCTCATTTATTAATGAAAATTTATACTAGGTGAACAAGATGTCTAGTTGCAAAGTGGCCAAACACATGCCCTGAAAAAACAATTCATTTGAAAAGTAATGCAATTTTCTTATGGTGTCATAATATGGTTTTATATTCATACCCCACACGTAAAATTCGAAGGATTTAATGACCATATATATCAATTATAAAAGTTTTGGTATACATTTCTTGTGTAAATTTGTAAGAGTATCTTGATGATATTTTGAGATATCCTCTAGGGATGAATATAGGATTTCTAGATTTAGAAATTTGGTTATATTTTATATTAAAATAACCTAATGGTTGATCTTTCTAGATTCATTTAATACATTCCCAATATTGATCATTCTGATACTAAAAGATTATAAATATATTATTTATGGTTTAATTTTAAATATAATTTAATATATACACACTGATATTCTTTTTATGTGAATTTTTTTTCTTTATATTATATCTAGAGCTACAAAATTTTTCTTATAGTCTACCTGATTTTTAGAAATGAAGATGACCACTATTTTTTATCCGTATGTATACGATTATCCAAACTAATGGTCTTCTAATAACACCTTGAATATTCACTATTTTTATATGATGTGAAAAATAATTAATGATGTTCTCCTATGATATTTTCCAGTGGTGTGCAAAAATAAAAAAAAGGTATACTTAAATAATATTTTTTTTCATTTGGGGAAATTTATTAGTCATTCAACAATCAATTTTCTTATTTTTTTCATGTGGATATATTTTATGAATTTGATGATTCTATTTGGTTGATATATATTTGAAGATTTTCAATATGGTCGATCCAATGTAATAAAGATGATAGAACATTATGATATATCTAAAAATATTACAGTCCACAACATTAAATATAAATTATAGAATAATTAATCAAAAAAATTCCTTTTAATTAAAATAGGTTTTATACAATAAAATTTAAATTATAGAGCATATGTTCATTATAAAAATTTGAAATTATTCTTATAAATGACCTAAAATATATTATCTGTTTGAAAATATAATTTTAAAAATTATAGAACATTTTTATGCATTAATAAATTTCACAATTAATCTTGATCCTATATTTTATTTCTATATATGAATAAAATATCAACTATTTCTAAAAAATTCGTACTTTAATTTAAATTTATATTTAAAATTACTAATTTTTTACTCAAATTTCAAAAATATATAAACAATGACTATAATTTTAATTATAACTATATTTATTCATAAAATATTATCTAGTATGAGGAATATTATCACAATGACTACATTAAAATCTAAAATTTGTAATTATTTTCTAATAAAATCATTGTCTATTATAAATTTAATTGAAATGGGATCAAAAAAAATATATATTAATATATATTTTATCCACTATAGTCATTCTTTTCATTAAATTTATTATATCTATTTTATAAAAAATTACATTATATGACCTTTTATATATTTTTTATATTGTACTCATTCTATAAATAGTATCCCAAAAACATCACTTCCAGGCCAGGGGCTATAATCATAAACATTACATTTGATGATTTGATGCTGATTTTGGTGGCCCAATTACATTTATAAAAATAAATTAATATCAATAGAAAAATATAGTTCAATTACAGAACATAGATCCATTATGGTTTATATTTTTAGAAAATTAAGAAAATTAATTTTAAAAACAATACCCTTTATAAATGAGGAGTTCTCCGAATTAATATACGTTTTCTTATTTCTGGAAAATCCATTATCATCATCCTAAGAAACCCATCATGAAATAATACACTCAACAATATTATTTTTAATATAGGTAAAATGAAAGGTATGAAGGGTTTTCTCAAATTCCAAGTATGGTAAACCAATTCATTAAATATTGAATTTCATATATGGAAATAATATGTTCTCAAGGGTATGGTGATATATTTATAGTGTACGATAAAATTCTAAAAGAATAGAAACCCATCAGTACCTGAATAATAACTCAAGAACAATGGAATAGAGAATTAATAAATTATTGGTTTATGATAATAAATAATCATGATCCATGAGATTTAAATAATTATAAGATAGATCATTATAAACTCATATCCCACATAGATAAAACATGTTGTCTTCTTACTAATGCACCATCATGGATCCCTTTTGGAACCATTTTAATTGAAATAAAAATATTGTCAAAATCCAATATAATTTATTAAAGAACAAAATAATTACCTAATACATTAGAGGAAATTTCAGGAACACCCATTATAATAGAATTTTTAGGAACACCTAGTGTTATTCGGAGTCCCCTTTTTCATATGATATAATGGTCTAACCCAATGATTAATGGTATCAATGATAATATAATATATAATAGTCTCACATAGAGGAATCTAGGAATTCATATGATCTGTAATAATGTTAATATACCCTACACGAATATGGTATATAGAGCATTAATTTCATCAAAAACTCATATAAACGTTCATTCTTTTTTTCATTAAATTATAAACTTATTGAAAATAAAAATGATTCATTGTAATCACATTTAAACATGATAACCCATTAAAATGAATTTATTTCTATATAGATCATTTTAGGAAAACATTATCTAATGAAAAGAAAATGTGTTATGTGAGAATATATTTTATACATAGTCTACATGTGGAAAAGAAATGGGTTCTATTTAAATATCATTAAAATAATCGTAACACATAAAGAGAAAGAATGAAATAGATGTCATCTAAAATATATTCTCATATTATCATTTTAAACAAAAATTCTTTTTTTAAATGATTAATGGAAAATATATTAAAATATAATTAAAATAAAATTGGGAAATGACATTTTAATTTTGAAGATAATTTAAAATATAATAAAATATATTTTATTGCCAAAAATAATTTCATTGAATGATGCCTCAGAATAATAAAATGTATGGATTAATGGTAAATATTGTTATCATGGGAGGATAATCCATTGATATTGTAAATGAGAAAAATAATAAATATTTTGAAAAACTTATTTTATATGTAATTAAAATTTCACTCATTTTGAATAAATTATATAATTTTATTTTAATAAAATTATAAATATGGTCAACAAACATATAAAATATATTTATAAAAACATTTAATGAAAAATTTTCAAGAAACTTTTTATAACATGAATATAGAAGATATATAGTGTCGACATAAAATAAATAAATGGTCGTAATCACATAAAAATGACATTTATAATACTTATTGAATCATTACGTAAGGAAAAGAAAGAGAAACAAGTTATCTAAATTTATGAACATTGAACAAGAAAAATATTTTACAAGATAATTTGATTTTCTCAAAATTAAAATTTAACAAAATCAATCACAAAATGAATAGAGATTGTAATATAATCCCTCTACCACTATTTAAATCATTCCAATCGTAATACCCATGAAAAAATAAAATCTAACGAAACAATAAATATATTTACCATAGGAATATTCATGATAAAAAATATTGAAGGTTACATGGTACTCTTCATATAAATTATTATATGTGTGTAACATTACAATATTTATCAATTAATTGATATTTAGATGATGTTTCTTATGTATTTGTAAAGTTAGATATCAATATAAAATAAAATCGATAGATTCATATTTAATGTTACTTCAAAATATTTTTCTTGTATGAAATTATAATGTGAATTTACTATCATTATATACACCATGTAATAATAATAAATAGAGAATTTATAATAAGTCTCACAGAAGTAAAAGTAGGTGATGAAATACAGCTAACTCGATGCAACAGATTCCTTTTATGTCCTTTATCTCATGTATAGTAATCATACATAAATTATTTGAATTTTTAATAATAATTTACTATTGTATAAATTTATACATAAATCATTTATATTATTTCATATTAATGACATATTTGATTAATTAATTAAATAATTCCATATCAGGTATTTGGAGGATGTTTGTTTCAATATTTCAAAACAGTAACAATGTGTTGAGAATTGTTAAAGTGGACTTTATTTAAACATTTAAATAATAATAATAAAGTCATAATAATCATACATATAATATAATTAATATTTTAAAATAAACCATGAATGTAGTTATATTAAATAATATATGTGACAGTGATGGAGATGGTAGGACATATGTACGCATGATAAAAATTTTCATTTTTAAATGAAAATATGGAATGAATTTCTTTATTTATTAATAATTAAATAATTATAATAATACCAAGAAAAAAAATTTCTTTATATATTAACATATATATCTCTCTATGTATTTGTTTACAAAAAAAGAATCGAATTATTTCATGGAGGCTGTAGTACACATGTTTATGAACGAACTGGTCATTTTTCATTGTATAAAAGAAAATGACATCATGTATTTTCATAATTATAAATATGTAATGATTATAATTATGATTTAAAGAATTTTACATCTATTCCTCAATGTAAGGGATTGCTAAAAAGGTATAACAATTCTTAATGTTGTATTAGTCAATCATATAAATGAGAAAGGATACCGTATCCACCATAGATTAGAATTTAAAAAGTTATAAGATCAGTAATAACATCATTTGTATAGGTATATTAAAAATTTCAGATATTAAATTAAAATTTATCATAAAAAATATCATTGAGGTGTGGTGAGATAAACTAAATGAAATTGTTTTCTGATGTCGTAGTCTAATGTACACGAGAATTTTGATTTTATATTCCATTTTAGAAAACATGAGGTCTATATAGATTATATAAATAATATAATACCATATAAGTATAAGGGAGTTAAATTTTTACAATATTATAATATTATATGTATATTTTATTTGTTCAGAAGAATAAAATAATGAAAATACATTTTTATGAATTTTACCTCTTCTCAAGCCAACTCTATCTAATTATTCTAAAAGTATTCCTCTAATGGATTTATGAGAAAATAATGGAATATCGAAATTTATTATGGAATTTTGGTAGTTAATTATGAAGGTATTGGGTGATTAAAAATGGATTTATATTTATAATATGAGAGGAGTGGATCTAGTATTCTATTAGTTAGCCTATAAGAACAATTCTAATTTACGAAAATAAAAAAAATTTCCCATCATATTCACTTTTGAAAAGGCACTCAAATCGAAAACATTGGATCTTTAACTATTTATAATTTCAAAATACATCTAATATTTATAATTTAAAATATATTTTAGTTTATTTTTACAATTATATTTTTATTTTAACATAGTAGTAAACTATGGTTTACCTAAATCTCAAATAATTAATTTATAATGATTTCACTATTAGTTATGGTAATCAATTATGAATCCCATATTATATCATATATGTTTTTTTCATATAATATATTGAATCAATTATACAGATTTTTTTTCACATAATCTTAATATTTTATTATAATACTAATCCTTCTATAATAAAGAAAAATTCAATTTTCGAGATACGTATAATGTAACAATGAGATTATTTTATATTAACTATGTGAGTAAAAATAATAATTTTATCAATATAAATTATTATTAACTGATATAAAATATATAAATTTTTTATAAATACTTCTTTATAAAGGTTAATTAAATAATAAAAAATGAGAAATATTCTACACATTAAAACATATTGAAGAAAAATATGATTTTTAATCCCAAGGAAAACCTTATACCAAAATCAAATATGAATATTACTTAAAAGAAATTATATGGATTAAATATAAGTGAATAATATTTATTTTTCATCCAATAATATCAAAAAACATAAGGGTCCATTTTAGTAACTTCCTTTATTGTTTATAAATTTTATTTTTAGAAAAAATATTATGTTCACTATTTCCTAAAAATAATTATTTTTTAATGAAATCAGAAAATAAGTCACCCAATGTAAATTTTGAAAATAAAATTTTAAAAATGATTATAAATTTTTCAAATTTGTTTTTAATATGTTATTTAAAATTAATCATAATTTTTTCACCTTAATATCATTAAAATACATTTTTTAGGAAAATATAATTTTGAAGAACAAGTTACATTACTATAACATTGCCAATAATTTATTTTGAGTTATATATTTTAATATATAAGTTTCATAATTTATTTTATACTATTTATACCTTCATATTTAGACGAAGTGTTATAGGAGATATATATTTCTGTTATTGTTAATATTTATTGTTGATCAGTGTATATGTTATCAAATATAGTTTTCATTTTTAAATTCTAGAATGGTTAAGTCATTCACCATATAATAAATTAAATCCTAAAAATTTGAACATTACTATTGTAATAAAATGTAGGATAATTTAATATTCATTTTCTTCAAATGTAATATGTAAAAATAATTAATAGAACATCCTCTTGACATTAGAGAATGGGATATATATAGTTCCTAAGAAATAACACATACTAGGATTCCAACCACGAAAACATATGTGGGAATAGAATATTTATACAATAATGAAAATATTAATTAAAAAATAATTAAATTTAGATAAAGGGATCATTGACCACTAGACAATAAATGATGAATATATTTCCACTAATGATGAAACCAAAAAACATTTGTCAAATAGTACATTAATTTCATTATAAATTATTGATATATAGAAACTCATCATACCATGATCTTCTTTTTAGAGTTAAATAATTACATCACAACATATATAAATAGAATAAATATAAATATGAATAATTTATGAATTAATTTTATAAATATATCAATTTCCACAACAATCTCATCTTTGTCAACAAATAATGATTATTCCAGGTAAATAATTTAATCAATGAATGAATTAGAAAAATAAACTTTTAAAGTACCCCACACCTATGAAGGGGATAAACATTCTATTACACCTATCATTAAACACTAAACAAAACATAATTTTTTATCACAAGGTAATATTTTTATCTTAATCAGTAAACCATCCTATTATAAAATAATTTATTAATCTATATAATTCAATTGTGTTACCCAAATATTAAATTAAAGAAATCCTAAATATCTACAACATTAAATTGTGTTTTATCCTAAAATGTTATCTCATAACTTATATATTTCATGCCCATAAATTTAGTGGTATATTTTGGAATAAAATTAATCACTAAGACCAAAAATTCTATCTGAATTCAATTTTTATCAATATAATATAAAATAAGTTCCCAGAATTCCATAAATTTCCATGAAAAAATAAAACCAAAAGCATATCCATAAATTATATCAAAACTCAAAAAATCAAAATTAATATTTCACAATATACCAAATATTTAAATATACATCCACCCGAAAAATGTCCCATTTATTATTAGTAATAATTTCTATATCTGATCACATAAGTGCTCAATTTTATGTCAAATAAAATTAACATTTGATCATCCATAATCATGTAAACATGTGATGGAATCTAGAAATTTTTAGATAACTCTGCATTAATACACAAATAATATCAATTCTTATATAAAAGTTCCTTTGATACAAACAATAACATCATAGCACATGAACTCCCAGATCTGGCCCTAATATCATAAACATTACATTTTTGTCTTCGATACTGAATAAGGTATCCCAATTTTTCCAATTACAAACAATTAACATAAAATAAAAATTATTATTACCGTAATAACATTGAACTTTATAGGTTTACTATTTTAAATAATTCAGTCAATTTCATACATAAAACATTTACAATTTTTTAATGATCATTTCTCCTATATAAATAATCATTTGTTATTTAACATTAAATCATCATCACTATCCATAAAAATCCCATAATTAAATAATTAGATGAATATATTTATTATTAATATACGTAAATGGGACCTTTATAAGTGTCACCTAAAATGATTTTTAAGGGTAAATCTAATCGTATATAGTTTAATGTCATTTGTGAGCATAAGAAGTGCATAAATATATGATGACACAATCATAGTGCATATGAAAATAAAAAAAGGACTCATATACATTAATAGTAGAATCACAAATCCTTAAATATTGAATAAGGATTCATTAAAATATCGAACTAATCAATAATCATCATCGATGTGATATCAATATTTGTAGGAATAAATAATTTAAAATCATAGAAATCATAGATAAAACAGGTAGGTGTCTTGAAACATATTTATAATTTAAAACATAAAAAACCATTAAAATTATAATATCCATATGAATGATATCCAATTTAAAACTCAGGAGAAAAAAATAATTAATTAATTATTTGGAGCTCTAACTGGGAAATCCCATTATTAGAGCTATATCAGGAATTCCAAGCATTATCTGGGATCTCCCATCTTAAAATCTAAAATAATTTTATCCAATGCATTAAAAATGAACTTGTTATCATTAATAATATACAACATTTATTTATGATTTAATTGTATAGAGTATTCATTCCATTATAAACCCATAGAACCAACCATTATATTTTAAAGCATATTATTATCCCATATAAAACAATCAAGTTCCATGAAAATCTAATTCAAATATTATTTCACCCAATGAAAATAAACACCTTCCATTAAAATGTCATTCAAAAAATATTACTCAATTGAAAAAATAGTTAAAAAATCTCATTAGCACATAGTGATTCTATGATATTGAAATGGGTTTTATTGTAATCTCTTTGAAATAATTATAATAAATCCATATAATAATGGGGAAATTTTTAATGAAAAATGTCTTTGTTAGATGATATTATAGAAAAATAGTTTTTGACATTGATAAATGGAAATGTGATTAAAATATTATTAATTTTTTTTTGAAAAAATATCATATTAATTATTAAAATAACACTAAATACAAAAAAATCCCTGAAATATTTGTAAATTTATTTTAATTGAAAATATATAGATAATCATATAAAATATGTTTCAAATAAAAAATGGACACAATGTCCAAAATTGTTTTTTATGGAAATGATAAAAATACATATTATTTTAAAAAAATTAGTAAAATTTTTTCATAAGTGACTCATTTGGGAAAAATTAATAAATTTGTTTTTAAAACCACTATAAATAATGAAAAAGAACAATGTAATAATTTTTTATTAAATAAATAATTTGTATAAATATAAATTTAATGACCCGTATTTCCCATGGGATGTTTTTTTATACATGAAAATTTTATGAGTCTACAGTTTCTAATGGCGCATGATTTTGTGCCCCTGTGTGCATGGAATCAATTTTTTAATTTTTTTTCAAGTACATTCAGTAAACATATGAGCGAGATTTTATAACACATGAACCGGTGCTCAGAATCATATTCTGAGGGCACCGTTGAACTCACAGCATCAGTGATTGCTTAGTAAGACCTTCATCACAGTTTCTTTTTAACGTGATTGAAAGATAGATTTTTGGGTTTCAATAATAAATTAAAGTAAAAATAAGGCTATAGCATTTTTTATTTCATGGTGGTTATAATCTCCAAGAGGATGTTAGTATTGGGGGCCACAACACCATAACCTCCAATGAGAGGTAATGGAGGTGGGGCCCACCGGCACATAACCTCCCTTGGGAGGGTATTCAGTGAGGGGACCACACGGGCTTTAACCCCATGTAACTATCCAAAATGTTTTGGGGGGACCCTTGAACTTACCCCACTAATTAAATGTGCCAACCCACCTAGAATTAATTGAACCCCCTTGTTTAATTAATTCAACTTTTGAATTCTTTTGAATTCAGTCTGACGTTTAAATAATAGACAATGCTATTATTTCATTTGGTTGCCAATTCATTTGGGTGGGACTTGAGAGAGAACTTCATCCTCTCAACGAAGAATGCGAAGAACACTCCATCCAACGATGATCAACAAACACAATATTCTTCCTTCTCCGACCGGGGAAAGAATGTTATGCATCGCCCATGAAGAAAGCCAATTCCATCATCGGATTATTCTTTCCCGACGTCAACGAAACGACGCCACATTTTCCAGTGACTTTGTCTATGAACAATCGTTAAGAAGGGTAGGGGGTTTTGATTTGTTTTCTTTATGTTCTATGTCATTAATATTTTCTTATTTGTTAAGCCTAATGTTATCAACATAACATGGGGGTGTTCGGACCGCATCAACATGGCCGACCCTCCCCCATTGGTTGATCTTGTTTGTTGACGTTTGAGGAGTAGACCGCGGTGAACAACGACGGTCAGTGACGAGATGGCCACGAAAGAAACCAGTGGTGCAAAGGATGCCGAGTCGCCAAGAGGGAGTGACACCACCTTGATCTGCGGAGGAGATTCATGGCCACGATAGGTCACATCGGAGGGTTGCGGTGCCGTTGCACCGTAGGGAGGGTAGCAAGAGGTTGCAACTATGGTGGGACGCGTTGTCGTCGCACCGAGCTGGTGGTGTAGGACCGCAGAAGGGTGAGTCGGGATAGGAGAGCAGGGATGTGGCGCCATCGTGCCATGAAGGAGAAGTCTCGCGACTATAGGCCACAGAAGTCATGGGAGGGTGGTTAGTTGTGCTGGCGGCCGGTGCACGCTACACAGGCGGGACCCTTCGGGTACTGTGGTTACATGGGTCAGTACCATGTGCCAGCCATTACAAACAAAGGGAGGCACCCCCCCCCGGCATGGCTAGACGGGCCATGTGGCATGGCCAACTAGGCCATGCGGCCTGCCAGCCGCAGCCAGGGGGCCAGTCCACGCGGGTAGCCGACCTAGGCCACACAGCCAGCCAGGCCAGGCCGCAAGACAAGTCGGGCCTGGCCACACAGCCCTCCAACCATACCTAGATACTTTTCGGCCAGGCCGCAAGACAAGTCGGGCCTGGCCACACAGCCCTCCAACCATACCTAGATACTTTTCGGCCATGCCTCGTTCAGGCCATGCCACCCCTTAATGTCGGTTCATGCCCACAGTGCGGGTCGGACTCCAGTCCTGACCTGGGATGGGTCGGGTCGGGTCGGTCCCACTCGGTCGGACCGAACCCAAACCTATTAGACCTGATTACACCTAATCGCCCATAACGTGGGTTACAGTTGTCCGATCGACAAACCGTCTGCGACAATGAAAAGAATATAACGTGAAGATTCCTTTGGAATATTTCACTTGAGTTTTGGATACAGTTGGCGAACGGTCATGTTGGCTTGATCCTAAAAACCAATTGGGCCCCTCAGACGGAAATTTCAATAACTCACAGATCATGAGCCCATTGATGAGATGTATGTTGGGTTGAGACCCCTATGATGTAGATTTCATTTGAGATACTTCCATGTGAGACATATTCAAATCTAGAGTATCAAACAGTAGCTCGTGGAGCAGATCGTCTTGGATACGAGCTTACAGAGCGTGGAAACTTAGTAGCTGACAGACCTGACGACTGCATGACTGATTCGACTCGGAGCGATTTTACTAGCCATGTGGGGAGAGCCTGGTAGTTGGTGGCAGACTCATGGCAGATGAGCACCCGATATTTTCTAGCAGACCAGCGGTACTCGACAGGGGGAGTACCTCAGCAGTCTAATAGAGGGAGCTCCTGGTATTTGGCAGAAGACCCAAAGTGGATGGAGTGTCTGGTAGTTGGCAGCAGACCCGCAGTACTCAGCATGAGATGTACATCAGGAGTACAAGGTTAGTGAGAAACACCTCGGTGTCATGACCAGACAACTATACTCGACTGATGAGGAGTTATCCAGCATCTATGGTTTCGATAATAAAAATCATGGTTTAAGCTGAGTCAATGACCTTTGTTTTTTCCTCATGATGGAGATGGGATTCTAGATAACTTAGGTATATGTATGGGCATATACCTGAGTAATATTTATCTTTTTATTAATAAATTGTGATTTATCCTTTTTAGATTTTGTGAGACCTTGAGGGTCTTTGGGTCCCTACTAAATATCATTATACTCACTCCTACATGGGCTAAGCCCGCACCACGTTATGTTGGATGCAGACGACGTACAGCGCTGACCGAGAAGAAGAGTACGAGGACTGTACAGTAACTATAGGGGGACCTCGATACGAGATGGTACACAGAGGATACTGACCGACATGGAGCGCTAAGGAGGCTATCTATACCTACCCTTCTGGTAGGATTCGTCATGGATGTTCCAGGAGCTGTAAACACCTCCAGCTGTTTGTCTTTTAGTTGTACCTATATTGTATTTTCCTTGTACTTTACTATTGGGTTTTTATTTTCATACCCCTTTACATTCAACACTACCTTCTTACTGTTTTTTAATTAGTGTTTTGCTTCCATTTTTCTACTATGATTGTGTGTTTACTTTTTATAAAGGTAATTCCATCCCATCATATGGATTTACGACTTTGGTGCTAGTCACCACCCTCTGGCCTATGGAAGGTGGGATTGGGGTAGTCAAGGCACGGGCCCCGAGGACAGGTTGTGACAAATTGGTATCAGAGGAGTCGGTTCTACCGTAGAACTTATGACACTAATATTTATTATATCTGAAGAAATAGTGTTAAGGGTACTGAGTGTGGTTTTTAGTTCAGGAAGACATGTGTTAGTTCAGAAGCCGACGTATCCATACACGAGGACCCAGATTATTGATTTCTGATTTAGTACATGAAAACACTTATTGGGTGTGTGTTTTCAAAAGTTTTCTTTATGTCAGCTCAAACAAGGTCAGCTCACTAGGTATATTCTTTTGACCGTGTCACATCTGTTTCTTTTAGAATGCCTCCCTGAAGATGACCAACAGAATACCTAAGAGTTGTATGTACTAACAACCCGCCGAGCGACGAGGCCTCAGTATATGTACCTCTTCCAGTTGAGGCACTAACAGAGGCACCATTGGAACTACTTCCCATTGGACCACCGATGCCACCATCCCCAGCAGAAGATAGTACATGCCGCGTGAGCACGCTGCATGAGTTCCAGTGCCAGAGGCCACCCGGGTTCAGGGGAGAGGCGGAATCACAGGCGGGTGAGGATTGGCTGGAGGCTATGGTTAGAGTCTTCAGGCTAGTATGTACACCAGCAAAATTTATGGTGATGCTTACTACCAGCCTCCTTTAGAGAGCATTAGGAAGATGGTGGAGCCTGATGCTCCAGTTACACGACAAGGTGACACTTCTATGGGCATTCTTCGATAGCCTGTCCCAGGAGGAGATTGTACCATCCACCCTTCGAGCGGTGCAGATACATGAGACAATTCATCTACAATAGGGCATCAAGTGTATAGCTCAGTACTCAGTGATGTTCACTGACCTCTCATGCTACTCCACTGATATGGTATGAGACCCATTCTTCAGGTCCCATACCTTTGATCAGGGACTCAGAAAAGAGATTAGAGCTTCAGTTATCTCCCACAGCATCTCAATGCATGTGGGAGTGTTGGAGTGAGCCCTCCTAGTTGAGAGTTTCCTTACTGAGCAGTCTCCAGCAGTGAGACCCACCACTAGTCGACTTACTGTAGAGTCTTCTATATTTGGCAGTAGACAGTTGACGCTGAAGTCCGAGAGGACAAGACCCACAGGTGGTCGACTGCAGAACTTGGGATCAGTTGTGGAGGGCAACCATAGTGGAGACAGATCCAGACATGACAGGAGTAGAAAATGATACTCCTACGGAGGGCTTGGTCACATGGCTCGTGACTGTCTGAACCACCATAACGATGATCAACATATAGTTGAGGGACCTCCTAGGAAGAGCCAGAGGTTTAATAAAGGTGGCCCTCATGGTGGAGGCGGACATGGAAAATGATATGGACGTGTAGCTAGTGGTGGACGACGATACGAGGTGATATCGCCACCACCACCAGGAGGTCCACCCTGACCGCTGGGAGAGGGTGGACAGGGGAGAAATCAGATTTAGGAAGCTGAGACCAACCACCATGGCTCTTGAAAGATGATACGAGGTGTGATATGTGTCTACTCCACCATATCTGCAGTTCTTATAGACACAAGTTCTAGTCACTCTTTTAATTCCATGGCCCTCGTTCGGAGCTCGGAGATCCCGAAAGAGCCATTGGCTCGATCCTTTTGGCTAGAGACTCCTATGGGAGTAGGCTCGACGATTACGCACTAGTGTCGGTGGTGTATGCTTACTCTAAGAGGTGATTTCTTTGGCTGGGATCTACTCATAGTGGGGTCGAGGTCTTACGACATCATCTTTGGTGTGGACTGGTTATCTACATTCCATGCTCAGCTCGACTGTATTAGGTGCAAAGTGTGGTGTGTTCGCATGGATGGGACCGGGTTCACCTTCACCAACTAGAAGGGAACCTTTGTAGCGCATGGTGGACTTACTTAGAAATGGGTGCAGCCAATCACTCACCAGTTGGATTTCCATACCCTTGGAGAAGTAGATGTGGGGAGACTGACTTATCCTGTAGTGGTGGACTAGTACACGGGTGTTTTCCTTGATGATGTCACAAGACTACCTCCTCGTAGAAAGGTGGACTTCAACATTGACCTCCACACCGGGACGACAAAGATATTTTCTACAACATATTAGATGTATCCCACTGAGCTTCGCAAGCTGAGGGTACAACATGAGGACTTCCAGAGGAAGGGATTCATTTGGCCTAGCGTTTCTCCCTGGGTAGCCCGGATTCTGTTCGCCAAGAAGGCAGATGTTTGCTTGTGGATCTGTGTCGAATATCATCGCTTGAACCAGCTGATCGTGAAGAACAATTACTAACTCTAGAGGATTGAAGACATCTTTGATCATCTCAAGGGAGCATGTTGATTCTCTAAGATAGGCCTCAGATCAGGCTATCACCAGCTCAGAGTTTCGAGATGAGGATGTGCAGAAGATGGCCTTTAGGTGCCGCTATGGCCACTACGAGTTCATAGTTATACCCTTCGGCTTATTCAACACTCCATCAGTGTTCATGAGTCTCATGAACCTGATATTCCAGCCTTTACTTGATCTCATTGTCATAGTCTTCATCGACAAAATTCTGATTTACACGACTACTGAGGGGGAGCTTAGCTACCATTTTCTTGTAGTACTGGATCTACTCTGAGAGTACCATCTTTATGGTAAGCTCTTGAAGTTCCAGTTTTTGTTTCGAGAGGTTCACTTCATGGGACACGTCATATCGGAGGTTGAAGTTGCAGTGGATCCTGCAAAGATCATGGAGGTACTTGCGTGGGAGGCACCCAAGAGTATGACAGAGGTATGGAATTTCCTGGGTTTGGCTGGATACTATCAAAGATTCGTTCCAGATATCTCCAGAGTTGCAGCACCGCTATCAGCCTTGACAAAGAAGGGGAAACCCTTAATGTAGTTGGAGAGATGCAATCAAATCTTTCAGGATCTAAGGCAGAGGCTAACTAGTTCCCCTCATCTTGAGACTTCCAGAGGAGGGCGTATGGTATGTTGTTTAATGTGATGCATCAGGGACCGGACTTGGGTGTGTCTTGATGCAGGTGTGAGAAGTGATCACAAATGGTTCTCAGCAGCTATGATAACATGATAATAACTACGCTACCCTTTACTTGGAGTTTGCAGTAGTGGTCTTAAACTTGAAGATGTGGCGGCACTATCCGATGGGTGAACCTTTTACCATTTACGCTGATAACAAGTGTCTCAGGTATATATTCTCCCATAAGGACCTGAAAATGAGATAATAGAGATGGCTTGAGTTTCTCCTGGACAATGACTTCGAGGTAGTCTATACTCCTGGGAAGGGGAATGTTGTTGCAGATGCGCTCAACAGGAGGACTGGTATATAGCTTCTAGGAGACGAAACAGAGTAGATGACTGCCTTACAGATATCCTTTGTGGATAGAGATGGAGAAAACTGTCTACATTCTCTTACAGTCGCTCCCCCACTTCTTCAGTGAGTCAAGGAGGTGCATCATGGGGACACTGATAGCGAGAAGCGACGTGTTCAGATATCCACAGGGCAGGCACCTGATAGATTTTATGAAGGTGGGGAGCATGTCAACCTTTTTAGAGGATGTACCATTGTACCAGTTTCACTTCAGGAGGAAGTGTTGGGGGAGTTCCACACCTCCCCTGTAGCGGTGAATCTAGGAGGGGCGATGAAGTACCAGGACCTTCGACGACATCACTGGTGGCCAGGTATAAAGAAGGCAGTAGCGAAGTTTGTCTCATGGTGCCTCACTTGTCAGCAAGTAAAGGCAGATCACCAGGTACCATCAGGCTTGGTTCGGCTCTTAGAGGTCCCAGAGTAGAAGTGGAATGGGATATCCATGGACTTCGTGACAGGTCTTCCACGTACATCCAGGGGTCATGACTCGATTTGGGTGATTGTCGACCGACTCACCAAGTCGGCCCATTTTTTACCGACCAGAGAGTAGGGCTAAGTTGAGAGATTGGGATGCCACTATATACAAGAGATTTTGTTTTATCATGGATTAACTTCTTCTATTGTCTCTGGACAGGATGCACGCTTCACTTCCTGGCTATGGAAGGTGTTGTAGGAGGCTTTCGGGACACAACTTCGTCTGAGCACCGCCTTCCATCCTCAGATGGATGGTCAGATCGATAGGACCATTCAGACCCTCGAGGACATGCTCCATGCTTGTGTCAATGACTTTATTAGTAGCTGTGAGGACCACTTACCTTTGGTGGAGTTTTCCTACAACAACAATTATCACTCCACCATAGGTATTGCACCTTTTGAGGCCTTGTGTGGTCGGCCTTGCAGATCGCCACTCTTCTTGACAGACCTAGGGGTGTCAACCCTCGTGGGACCAAATCTGGTACAGGCTTCCACATAGAAGGTGTGTATCATCCAGGAGCGGATAAAGACTGCACAGAGCAGGCATAAGTCATTTGCTGACAGGAGGCGGAGGCCTCTGGAGTTCAAGGATGGCAACCACGTTTTCCTATGGGTATCACCTCGACGAGGTCAACATAGATTTGGCCGAGGCGGCATGATATCTTTGCGGTTCATCGGCCCTTTCCAGGTCCTCATCAGAGTAGGTGAGGTGGCCTACCACATGGCTCTTCCACCTCAGCTACATCGAGTGCATGAAGTCTTCCATGTATCTCACCTGATGAGATATGTGAATGACCCGTCCAACATCATCAACCATGAAGATTTGGAAATCGAGGACGGGTCGAATTTCACGGAAGTTCCAGTGGTGTTTGAGGATTTCCAGGAGATGGTCCTACATGGATGGTCGATACCTTTGGTCCGCGTTCGTTGGAAGCAATGGAACCTCTAGGAGATTACATGGAAGCGGGAGGCTCTGATGCATGCTCAATACCACTTTTTGTTCCCTTAGTTCGAGTTGTTGCTTAGGAGTACCTAAATACATGATGTGGGGAGAATGTAAAGAACTGTATTTACCATTGAATTTTTTGTAAATACATTGAAATTTTCCGTGTACGTAGTTTTTGATGGTGCTTGATTCTAAGGCCCCGTGTGCCCAAAATCAATTTATGATGTTTTTTTCTGGAATATTTAGTAAACATATGAGCTGGATTTGATAAATAATGAACTGGTTCTCAGAATCGAATTCCGAGGGCACCATTGAACTCACCACATCCGTGATTTCTTAGTAATACCTTCACCATAGTTGTGTTTTAACGTGATTGGAAGATAGATTTCTGGGTTTCATTAATAGAGTTAAATTAAAATAATGCGATATTTTTTTTTATATTTTATGGTGGTTATAAGCGCCAAGAAGAGGTTAGTGGTGGCGCCAGCACACCATAACCTCCCATGGGAGGTTATGGAGGTGGTTCTGACCCACACATAACCTCCCTGGGGAGGATATTTAGAATGGGGGCCACATAGGCATTAACCCCTTGTAACTCTCCATAATGTGGGGGATGGACCCTAGAACTTCCCCCACTAATTAAATGTGCCAACACACTAAGAATTTATTGAACCCCCCCCCCATTTAATTAATTCATCAATTGAGTTCTATTGAATTCAAGCCACCGATTAAATAATAGGGAAATCTATTATTTCAGTTGGTTATAAATTCATTTGGGTGGGAGTTGAGAGAGACCTTCATCCTCTCAACGAAGAACGCGATGAATGCTCCTTCACCGAAGATCGATGAACACCATCTTCATCCTTCATCGACTCGGGAAATAAAGGTATGTGTCAACCATGAATAACAACGACTCCATCCTTTGCTTCTTCTTTCTAGACAACAATGAAACGAAGAAAACTTTTCCCACGACTTCGTCAAAGAACAATCATCAAGTGAGGTGGGGGGATTTGAGGTGTTTGGTTTCCATTATATGTCGTCAATATTTTTCAATTCGTTATGCCGAATGTTATCAAAATATCATGGGGGGTTTCAGACCGCACCAACATGGCCAACCCTCCCCCATTGGATGATCTTTTTTGTTGACGACAGAGGAATGGGCCACGTCGAACAACGATGGCCAGTGACGAGCATGCTGTGAAAGAAACCAATGGTGGAAAGTCTTCCGGGTTGCCATGAGGGCGTGTCACCACCTCACTATGTAGGGGAGAGCCACCGACACGACTAGCCACGGTGGAGGCACGTAGAACCGTCGTTCCGTGCGGAGGGAGACACGAGTCTGTGACTATGGCGAGCCGCGGAGGAGGGGTTTGGCGCCGTCGCACCCCGACAGAGAATACCTGCTGCCCAAGGCCGCGGTGGACATGGGAGTGCGGCCGGTTGAGCCATCTGCCGGTGTACGCTACACATGAAGGACCCTTCTGGTCCTGTAGTTTTAGGTTTTGGCACCATGCACTAACTGTTACTAACAGGGGGTACACCCCCCAACCAAGTCATCCCTCGTCGGGCCACGCGGCATGGCCTTCCGGCCATGCCGCCTGGCCAGTCGGGCTGGCCCACAGAGACAGCCGGGTTGGGCAACACGGCCTGCCGGCCCAGCCCACATGACCAGCCAATTGGCCTGGGCCACATTCAAGCTGGGCCACCTTTCGGCCAGGGTACACCTCAGTTCGGACCTTGGTTTGGTCAGGTCAGGTCGGTCCTTCTGTGTCGAATCGGACCATAACCCATCAGACCAGATTACACTTAATCGCCCATAACTCAGGATACAAGTTTCCGATCGAAGAACCATCTACGGCAACAAAATGTTTGGAATGAGGCCTTCCTTTGGAACAACCCACTTCTGTTTTGGGCACAATTGGAGTACAGTCAGGTTGGTATCAACCTAAAAACCAAATGGGACCCTAGGACACAAATGCCAATAACTCATAAACCAGGCATCCGATTGACGCACTGTCTGTTACATTGAGACCCCTATGACGTGGCGGTCCTTTGAGATACTTACACATGAGACTTAGTGACATTTGTATTATCTACTAGTAGCTCGTGGAGTGAATCCTCCTAGAGATGAGCATATAGAGCACAGAGACCTTGTTGCTAACAAACATGAAGACTGCTTGACCGATTCGACTCGGAGTGAATCGACTAGACTAGTGGGGAGCACCTGGTAGTTGGCGGAAGACCAATGTCAGATGTGTACCCAGTATTTGGAAGAAGACCCATGGTAATTGATAGGAGTAGTAACTGTATAGGCTATTAGGGGGAGCGTCCGGTATATGGCGGCAGACCCACAGTGGACGGAGCAACTAGTAGTTGGCAGTAGACCCACATTACTCGACATTAAAAGTACCTCACTAGTCCATGGGGAGTGAGAAAAACCTCGGTGTCAAGACAGGCCCACTGTACTCAATAGAGGATGAGTTCTCCAGCATCCATGGTTTCGATAATGAAAATTCGGGTTTGAGCTGATTTAATGACTTTTGTGTTTTCCTCATGATTGAGATGGGTTACTAGACAACTTAGGTATATGTATTGGCATATACCTAAGTAATGGTTATCCATTGATTCATACTTTTTGGTTTAACCTTGTTGGATTTTGTGAGACCATGACGGTCTCGGGTTCCCGACTGAGTATCGTTATACTCGCCCCTGCACAGGATATGCCCGCACCTCGTTGTGTTGGATGCAGATGACAGACAGCGCTGACCATGATGGAGTGTACAAGGACTGGACAGTACTTGGAGGTGGACCTCTCGACGAGACAATACCCGTAGGAGACGTATGGACATGGAGTGCTGAGGAGGCTATCTATATCTACCCTTATGATAGGATCCCTGGTGGATGATCCATGAGTTGCTTGACACCTTCCAGTTGTTTCTCTTTTAGTTGTAGCTGTTTTGTATTTTCCTTGTAATTTACTGTTGGTCTTGTATTTCCGGCCCCCTTTACTTTCAGTACTAACTTTGTACTCAATTTTACGTAGTGCTTTTCTTCCATTTGTGTACTCTATGTGTGTGTTTACTATTTATAAAGGCAATTCCTTCCCAACTTTGGAATTTACGGCTTTGTTGCTAGTCGCCATCCCCAGGCCTATGGAAGGCTGGCATGGGGTAGTCATGGCACCGACCTGAGGATGGGTTGTGACAAATAGTTTTATAGACTTTAAATATTGATTATTATAATTGATAAATATATTAAATCAAAAAAACAATCATAATCCATTAAAAAAATAATTTTTAATATTTAATTAATTAAAAGAAATTTAATGGAAATGAATCATGTTAACCAAATTCATGAAAATTTAATAAAAAACATATTTGGATGAATTAAATAAGGGTGTATGTTTTTTCAAAAATATTATTCTATATATAAAATAAAAATATGGTATTGTATCATTAATCAATTTTCTCTTTAGAAATACATTAATTTCTAATCCCCTTGAAATAATATCATTAAATGAATCATTAAATATCATTATAATGGATAGTTTATTAATAATTTCATTCTTAATACCCATGAAAAAATAACATAAAATGAAACATTAAAAATATAGAACATAAGGTGTTTTATGATACAATAATTTAAAATTGTGATTAGATAACCCTCTTTAAAAACATATTATTATAACTTTAAAATAATAATGCATAAAGGAAAATTTAAACAAAGTCCATTAGGGTATAATAATTCCCTTGATTAACATCTAGTTAAAATAGAGAACTATATATGGATTTTATATCCATGAAAATTTAGTGAAATGAATAATTAGGTAAATACATGGTAATTATATACCCCATTGATTAAAAATAAGTCTTAATATTGGATTATGATTCACAGTAGTAAATGGTAGAAGGAAAAATATGACACCTCATGTCTAGAAATTCCATATATTTTATTTAACTAATATATAATAAGAATTATTAAATTTTATTCTTCTAGGAGAAAAAAATCAATGATCAAAACCATATAGTTTAATAATTTCATTAACTTCATAATATTTACATATTATCATAAATAATTAGTTATGTGTAATTTTTTTGTTTTGATGACGTTGAGATAATTGATTCAAAATAGATTCAGTCTCTTGATTATGGTGAAAATGTTAATTACTTAAAAATAAGAAGGATTATATTTATGAATTCATTATAATATTTATTAATAAAATATACACATAAAACATATCAGGAAAAAATTGTTATGAAAAATGAACTACCATACAATCATTGAGGAGGTAGGTCATACATACTCATAGTCAACGTTTCAGTTTATCCATGATCAATATGTTAAGATGTTTTGAATTAATTTTTTTAAATTATAAATGAAATATTATAAATACATTAATATATATATATTTATACTTATATATATCATTTCTATTAAGTGGTGATAAAAAAATAATCACATCACATCATGGAGGTGGTATCCCACATGTAAACGAATGACATTTTTCAAGTTTAATTGGATAAAAAATAATATATTTTAATTTAAATAATAAAAATATTTCGTAAGTATAATTATGATTTCCTTAAGGTCATATATGTCCATTACATTGTTCCATATTGCATTATATGTAATGAAATAGTTAAAAACAAATTAGATGGCTTCACGATGCATTAGTTCGTCGTACACACAAGCGACATTATCATACCCCCAACCGAATGGAATATTAGATGGTATATGTGATGTAATATCTATATAAGTATAAAAATTCTTCAAATAAATAATATATAATGTTAATACATTATTAAAATAATATGATAGAGGTAATTACTGAAAATGAATGACATTGATTCCCAAGGTAGTAGTCTTCGGTACACAGGAATAACAATTTATTATCTAATTTAACAGAAGAGGGGATGGATTAACGATATATAATAAATATATAAAATATAATTTTATAGTAGTGATCAGGATTGGAATATGATAATATTTTATTATTAAATGAATTATATTATATAAGAAATAATATAATTACATATAATTAAAATGTTACCACTTCTCAAACCTACTATGTTGGATTATAACTAAAAACTTCCTAAAATGGATTTATATCCCAAAAAAGGTTCATAATATTAGGCTATGAATGTTTTTGATTCTATTATTAGGGATTTGGATGACCCCAAAGGGTATTTTGGTGTGATGATATCAGGATTTGGGGTGAGCTATTATAAACTAGTAAAGGGAAACACTTTTATATTTAAAAAAACATTTACCCATGTTTTTCCCATTAAAGAATCCTCAAATAAAGAAAATTATCATTAAATGTACCGCATAAGATCGTTTTATTTCCATAAAATTTAATGAAGACATCTTTGTTGATTAACATTCCGTTTTAACCCCATGTAAAATCCTTTTACCATAAGTGCATCAATTAATTTTCACTATTGTCGCTATTTAATATTTTAAAATTTTCTGTTCAAATTATTAGACAATAAAAATCAATATTATTAAAAAAAATGGAATATAATGCTACCTAATGTATATATAGAAGTGGAAAATTTTATTTTATAATTAATTAAATAGACTTGATGTAAAATTTGGGTTTCGTGTGGGGAATTTTTCGAGAAAAATGGGATTTTAATTTACTCCCTGAATTATAGTAATCATTAAATGTGTTTATATTAATATATATTTATATATTACCTATATATTTTTTATAATTAATATTTCATTAGGAGACTATTTAACAAATTAAAAAAGGGAATCACTAATAATATTAAATTTTTTTAGAAAGATTCCCTAATCTAAAACCAAATGACTACCTTAAACTGAAATTAAATATGTAGTTGATTGAAAAGAAATTAAGTGTATTCAATATGAATAAATATAAATTCTATTACATTGAATTATATTCAGTCAAATTTTAAATTATAAATATATTAATTTACTTAATATAAATTTCGTTATTTGAAAAATCGATATTTTCTCAATTCACCAAAAAAAGTTTCCAAAATAAATCATAAAATAACTTGAATTAAATTTCTAATTTAATATTTAAAAAAAAATTATTTTACATATAAAAATATTTTTTCTTAAAAATTAAAAAATTCTATTTAATTAATTTTTTATTAAACTGATTAAAATATATTTTGGAAGAAGCCATATTTTTGAATAATAAAATTTCATTACAAATTTATTATATACAAAAAAATTTATTAATAATTTATAATTAGCGATATATATATATATATATATATATATATATATATATATATATATATATATATATCATAAAGTAATAAATAATATTCATTCCCAAAATATTAATACCTAGGTTTTAATCGTTATATATTTCACATGATGTTTATGGTCAGTGTTATGTTTCGAATATGCTCTCAAAATTATAATTTTTCTAAAAGTTAGGGGTGTTATAATATTTCTCTAAAAAAGATTCCAAATAATGAGATTGTATAATTTTATCTCATATTAATGATATTAATTTATATTTATTATTCTCATTTATTTATCGATGTCATGATGAATTTATACACTTTATTTTTTATTTAGAATAATTTGAGAGGTAAAATAATTTTGAGCATACTTACTAATTTATTTGTTTCAAAATCAAATTAATTTATACTTTTTTTACATATTTTAATATAAAAAATCATTTATTTATATTCCCTATATATGTTAGGGAAGAAATAAATTTCGGAACACTTATTGGTTTTATTATATATTATAATACTATAAACTCTATTAAATATATATTTTCATTATAATAAAAAATATCATTATACATTGAAATTAAATTTATTGATATATGTTTATGTTGTAGATATATTTTAAAATTGAGGATATGAAATGGGTTTATATTGATAGTTAATGATTGGTGATGAAAATATAGGATAAATTGTATCTTCATCATATGTATTTCCAATAATTATATCATATTTTATATTATTTCTATTAGGGTTAATGGGTTATATATTTTTAAAATGAGATAAATTTTAAAAAAGTAAAACATTCTTACAAATGCTAGAAAATATTCCACGATTTTATTCCCAATACATTATTATTCCTTGGGGTTATTTAAATAGAAAATCAATAATGTACCATATAATATATCAAATCATAACTATACATTGAAAAATAAGATGTCAAATTCATCTTATGAATATTAAATTAAGTATTAAAATTAAAATTCATACTGAAATGGGGATGATGATAATGATTTCAATATTAATAATAAAAAATATAATAATAATATAAAATTATTTTATACAATAATGTTTTTTTAAATGGGTTTCTTAAATTAGACAGTGTCCTACCTTAAATTATTAAAATAATTAAAACACATGTAGGAAAAGATTATATTAATTTCAAGATGGTTAATTTTCACATGTAATCCCCATTATAAGAAATAAATGATTAGAATATTCTTGTAAATAGAATACAAATTTGAAAATTATTGTGGATAAAAATTTAAAATATCACCATAAAAATATAAAATTTTATATTTTCTAATTAAAATTACATTCCTATTAAGAAATAATTTTAGATTTGATGAAGCAATATCACGGTCACGAATAATTATTTTTATAGGAATACATTTTAAAAAAATAATGATATTTAAATGTTTAATAAGTAACTAGTTTACTAATTATACAAATATTAAATTTGTATGTAAAAAATATAAAAGGGAAATGATAAACATATATACGGTTTTTCAATCAGGGTTTTATGTAAATAAATTAAAAAATTAATTTAATTTAAATAATTGAACTTACAAGGGAAAATTTAAATTGATATAATTCACCACATAAATTATTTTTATATATTTTTATATATTTTATTAATTATTATTATTAAGATATTTTCTTTTAAATTTTTTATCCAAATAGAAATATACATGTCATGAATAACTATATATTTAATATTTTTTTATATCATCATTATTTAATAACCAGAACAACAATTTTTGTGATCATTAAGACTAAATATTATAATCGTTAGTCAATTTAGGGATTATCTATATCATTTAAATATAAATTATTTATATCTAATGAAGATATATGATCAATAAAAATTGATCATATGTTATTCAATTTGTAAAATTAAAATTAGAGTATAAATATTAAATCATACTTGACCTTGCCTAATAAGACCCATTAAAATAATCTATATAGAATCATTAAAATAAAATAAAATATAATTATTAAATTATAATTATTAAATTATCATACTAGAAAAAATAATAATTCATTCATTTGTTATTTTTATATATTATTAATAATCTAATCATCCAAAGGAGAAGTATTCATTAATTTTTTATATTAAAATTAGTTATAAAACTAGGTTAATGAAAATTTCATTCATAATTATGTCATCCAACCAAATGAATATTTAATGGATCTAAATATATATGTAAATGGATATATAAAGGAGGGGATGAATTTAATTTTACAAACAATCATTTAAAATCATAAACTAATTTAGTTTCAAATATTGTAAACTAATTTTGTTCACAAAAAACTCTTCTATATTTGATCGATAATTAGAATAGACCTTGGAACTGATTATAATGATATTGTAATTTGGTTGACTTCAATATAATTAAAATTTCACATTTTACCAAATAGATGATTCTACCTTACAGAATATATACTCATAATCATAGAAAGTGATAATCATAATCATAGAAATGGTATTCATAGTATAATATAAAATATATTTTAATTGTAGTAATTAGGATAAACTGAATATAATGACTAATATATAAGATATTTCATTTTATATTACAAATTTCTGTTGAATATAAATTACTTCTAGAATAAAAATTATTAATATAAAATTGAATTATTATAACTGAAAGATAAGGGTATCTAGAAACCATGGAGAAAGGTTCATTGATATACACATTCTAGAATGTCTATGTTACCCACACCAGGTTAATCCCTCGATAAAATAATCATTTTCTATCTAGATATCCCTATATGCCATCGATCAAGATGGTGATCAACTCCTATGTATTCATATACCTATAACACATCAATCCGATGGATTATATATTAGATTTATAGCCTTTCATCCCCAAGATAATGCTGATGATATTATGTCTTTCTACCCCTAGAATACTTCAATATATTAAAATAAATAAAATATTTTTAGCCTCACAATCCCTCGATCAAGATGATTTGATTCTATATTCCTTTCCTCATAATCCCACGATGGTAATTACAAAAATCAGATTCTACTAAATAAACATGAACTATAAAATTACAAAGACCAGGAATAGGTAGTTCACCTATGTATCCTTCAGAGGTCTTACACACAATATTCAAAGAAATAGGACACTCATATAGGGTCTCTTCAACTAATTAATGTCCATCAAATGACATGGTATTGATAAAAAATCATTCCAATGATCATATAGTTCTAAAATAGTCTAATTAATTATGATATTTTTTGGAGGACCTAGACACATGAATCTTTAAATATCATCTTTTAATTATAATTAAATAGTGTTTTGTTTTTTACAAAAAAAATTCATTCTATTATAATAATACAGTTTACAGAATTAATGTGTGAAACAGACGTCAATCCAATAGAATTTCAATCTGATAGATTTTTATTATGAATTATTTACATGTCATTAAAATTATCATTATGATTGTTGATCCAAGGTTATAGGTACCCATTTAAAATCCAATTATATTATTTTTCAGAATGAATACAATATAAGATTTTTTAGAGGGATTTGATAAGGTAATTCCAATCATAATTGGAATCATTCCCATTTTGATAATTGTATTATAAATTCACGAACACTTCAAAAATATTATATGTATCGTTATTGAAAAAATAGTAAAACTAATTTGGTCAAAAATAAATTGGATATTGTGTATTTAATAATGAGTTGGTGACTTTTAAATCACAAGGAATTGAAATTTCAAAAAGTAACTTTTGACTCCATAATATCCCCCATTTTTTATCACATAACCCATATAGCATAAAATTATGTAAAATTAAAAATTTTATGTCTAAAATTATTTTTTGAACTATCATTTTCAGATGTAAAAATTTAAATAGCTTCCCCTGAGTTTATAACTTCTATGAATTAGAAGTAAAATATGATTAACAACCCCTTAGGATAATAAATTACTTAGGGACCGTATTCTATTCACTAATTTTCCCCTTTCTTTATGTATTTATCATTTACTCTATGTCCACTAATTTATATAAAATTCTATTCCTTTTAATAAAATTTTATCCCTTCATGGTATTCAAAATGGAATGGGGATTTTCATTAAGGTACCTGAAATGGGTTTGAGAAAAAATCTATACAAAAATATTTATGTACTTGATCCTTTAAATATAAATGACAAATCATAATCCCAAATAATTGAATACATTAAATATAAAATGAATATGGTTGGAAACCACTATAATTGTTATTTTAAAAATAATGAAGACAAAAAAAGAGTTTTATAAAAATATTTCATTCATCAATAGAATAAATGATCTAAAAATTCTTTTCATTTTATTGAACATCATTATTTTATTTTCCACCATTTAGAAAGAACCCCTTAAGAATTATTATTCATTTATTGTTCTTGAATCCTTTTCTCATGAATCAAAAAACATTCATTCTGTTCATTCTTATTTTCTTCTTCATCTTTATGTATATAATTTAATAGTTTGATATGAATTTTCTAGTATTTTAATTGTTCTATGTAATCATCCAAGAAATTTGTTAATGTAATGAAATCACTATGAAAGCAATTTTATATATATTGAAAATTATATTCTTATTTAATCAAATTCTCTGAGTAACTTTTTAAAGATACAAGAATCATTACCTTGGTGACTAAATCCCAAGTAAGACTATAAAATTTTACCTCAATTTAATTAAAAAATTTATTGAATATTCAAATTATTTTTTCATGATTTTTAATCTCCTCACAAACACTTCAAGAAAAATTCAAAATCATATTTCATCCTTTTCTATTGGTTTAAGCCATTTCATTATTACATAATAATTTATGATTCCATAAGTAATATCATATTTTATAAATCCTTTATTTATTCAGATTAATTATTTGGTTTTCCATAAACAGGTAAAATTTTGTTTTAGCCATGGAAATAATGAAATCTATTCAAAAAATTTATTAATGAATGATATATGTAATAAATTTTTTCATTTCATTTAATTTTCTAAAAATATGAGTCTCATTGAATTCATTTTTCCCAAATACATAATTTAGTATAATTACTTTTTATTCAAGTAATCTTATTTATAATCTTTACTCTTCACATTAGAAAATTTAATTGATTCAATATCACAATACTTTGTACCTTCTACCTTAATATTTTTATTTTGATCATATTTTTGGGATAGAGATACAATTTCTTGAATTAATGGATACTAATCTTTATCTATGATAACTGGATTTTCAATATAAATTTCCGAATTTGTTAAAAAAAATTATGAGACTTCAAGTATTCTTGATGAATTCTTTCTGATGAATTGTCTTTTTTTCTTTTCTTTATAATTTTTTCCCATTGGCATTCATTATCTTCTAATTTTTCATTAAATTTTTTTCTTCTTATTATTGTTCTTCATTTCCTTCAACTTCTCATTGTCCTTATTCTTCTAGAAATTCATCTTCTTCTCCTTTTCCTTCTTATTTTTCTAATTGTTTTCTGTTA
This sequence comes from Viscum album, assembly GCA_963277665.1. Lineage (NCBI taxonomy): Eukaryota > Viridiplantae > Streptophyta > Magnoliopsida > Santalales > Viscaceae > Viscum > Viscum album. Next base: position 706,131,820 of record OY728126.1, on the reverse strand, counting down.
TTGACTTCTATTTATCATGTGATTCATTATTTTGATGAATACTTGTCTATTTATCTCATATTTAATACTTTTTATGAAATCATCTATTTTTAGTAGAGTTATTTCTTTAAAAAAATCATTTCCATTATTATTGAAGGAGGAAATATTATCATGAATAACAAAAAATTATTTGAACAATAATCTAGTATCTGATTTTGGTAAAAAAAAATTCTTTTTGAAGTTAATCCTAAACCCTTCAATAAATTGTCATAATTTTGTATATATGATTGATTTTTCATTTTGATCTATTATTTTTATGTTTTATCTAATACATCATCAACATGAATTATTTGTGCAAAATATTTTATTGGGTCAATTCGAGTTTGGGGATCACTATATTTTCTTTATGTTTTCCTTTTCATTCACATTGCAGCAATGACATCAGAAACATTTTTTTTATTCTTTTAATTCATTATAAGTGAGTATTATCTTCAATTTATCTTATTTTTTCATATTTTATTGATGAATATGGTTCTACATATGATGAAAACACTAAATAATTTATCACAGAAAACATTTATTCCATTTAGAAAACAAATTTCATTCTAATAATCATATCATCACTAATTAGCGTATTTTTTTCTCTAAAAGAATCTGATATGATTGATATGTTGAATTATATTAAGAAAGTTTTAATAATTTTTATTATAAAACACAAAAATAGGATAATATGAGACTGAATCTTCTTTGGTACAATGTTTTTCACTATCATAGACAATAATCTGTAAAGATTCATTTTTCTCATGTTATCACGATAATCAAGAATAAAGACATTAGATACATTAAGAGTATCTCTACACCCCCTTCTTGAAATTAAATAAATGTTCATCCATGTGGCATAAAAACTAAAATATAGAATAATATGATTAAATTTGGAGGGAACATTATTTTTTTTAACAATGAAATTCGATTTATTTAGTTCAAATTCATTCCCTTATAGTTTGGTAAGTTGTGAGATGGACATAATAAAAATCACTCATAGAATTAACCAAGGAAAATGGAAACTGATTTATATGACATATCATATATTTTTTCATAAATAGGGAAATGAAATATATATTTTCCATTTTTATTTTAAAAATTAAATGATTCATAAAATTAGCGAACCATATCCCAATAAAACATTCAAAATTTAGTTCATGATGTTTTACGCATAATGATTCCCAACCATGAAATTGAATAATTTTTATTAATGATGTATCATATTTTCTATATAACGATCCAGAGACTAAACTTTCTATGAAAATGAACCACTATCTATCATCTTGTGTAAGTTCCATTTCACTTGGGCTTGAAACTGATGTGTCAGATAAGTCGAATGAAATACGAGGTTGAGACTTAATGACTATAGTGCTTCATGGTTGACAAATTGAGATTAACAATGTAGGACAAGGGGTGGTCACCTTTTTATTAGAAAATTTGGGTGAATGTTTAGTTTAAAAATATATCCTACTAATAACATTAATGCCCTATAATTTAATTATTGGTATAAAACCAAAAGATTGATTTTCTTTGGAATATAAAATCTTGACGGGTTTGAATTATTTATCATATTGGTTAAATTAAATAGTGAATATAAAATATAATTAAAAAAATAGACATAACAAACAATATCAAAAAAATAATTAGAATATAATATTGATATATATATATATAATGATGAAAAATTACCATTCACATTAGAATAATTAAAGTGATAATTTCTTTTTCATTATTTCTATTTTTAAAAAATAAAACTAAAATGAAAATTTTATAAAAACAAATTTTCACCTTATAGAATCATATTTCAATGTAGAGACAAGTTATCAAAATCGAATAAAATTTTAATTCAAACCCTATTTTTATACATCTGAATAAATATTCAAATCCGTTTTTTTTCTGAATGTAATGGGAAATTATAATCTCATGGTTTTTTTAATATGATCGAATGATTTAAATATAGTAAATCTAAAAATAAAATTCCAAAAAAAATTCAATGTTAAATGTTTTATGAAAATCAATAATATTTTCTCCCCTATAAAAATGACTAACATAATGCATATATATGGTATAAATAAAATGTATATGATAATTAATACATTATAATGATCATTCTAAGATTATATTTACTGTATTTAAATCTATCTAAATATAATGGTGTTCTACTTATATTAGAAATTTTTATTACATTATGATTAATTGAAAATGATATCTCGTTTTTTTCTGAGATCACTAAGAAAATAATGCCAAATTTCTTTGTCTTTTAATTAATAGTGATATTCGTGGTTTTTACAAAGTGAAATGAAAGTTTTGTTTTCACAAATATTAGTGTTTTTAAAATATTATGAAATAGTTTTTCAGTGTGTTTTGTATCCACATCACATGAACACAAAAACATATAACATCCACAAATGTGGATTTGGTAATGGATAGTTCTACTAAGAGTTGTTTCTTAAAATCCCAAGAAACTAAAAAATCTCATAGGAAATTTAATTTAGTGGAAGTAATTTTTCTATCCATTAAAATAAACAATGTCAACATACGAAAAAAAATTAATTCATACTCCGTTCAAAAATAATAGAAAATTTCAAAATATATAGTTCCTTTTAAATAATTAAAAATTAATTTTAGTTAAATTAAATGGGATTACATTTCATTTCATTAATACCTTTCACATGATCATAAACAGATCATTTTTTATGTTCGACTATAATTTATTTACTATAGACATTATATCATACCTCTAAAATTTGATTGATAAAGTGGTTTTTTAGTTTTATCAATATGAAATATATTAGAGGTAACTATTGGAATACTAAAACATTTATTACTAGATTATATATAGGTTTTATGTATATCATTGATATAATTATGTTAGTATGTGTTGGTTCCATCTAGTTTTAGAAAAATTAGAAAACAAAAAAAATGTTAACTCACCAATCATACTCATTTCAAACTCATATTATATAATTTTCTCAAAAGAATCTATTAATTATTATTGAGTTTATCTGAATATAATTTCATCAACCCTTATTTGGAAAAAAACCCTTTCTGATATCATTTTTTATAAAAAGTGTTAGATCCTAAGTTCCCTTATAATGCTTTTTGGTAACAAAAAACCTACTAATCTATGATACAGTCCTAAAGAGACTTGGTTAAGGCTATATAAATCATTAGTTTATTTGTCAACTAATATAGGATGTGTTTATGTTAAAAACATGGAGGTAGTTCAACAAAATCCATCTCGAAGATATCCATTAACTAAAGCACACCTCACATCCATTTGAATATTTTTGAAATTAAATAATGTTGTAATGGCTAATATAATAGTAATAGATTCATGTCCACCTACCAGAGCTTACGTTTTTTTATAATCGATTCCCTCTATATTATTATAACCTTTACTAACAAGTCTTCTTTTATATCAATTGATTAATCTTATAACATCAAATTGGTTTCTGAAAACCCATGTTACACCAATTATAGAGTCTTTTAGGTAATTACACTGATGCATATAATTAGTTCCATTCACATTCATTTAGCTCATTTTAATTGTTTTAATCCAATCTACATCACCTAAATCCTCATCATGATAGTAATGTTCGAATTGAGAAAAGAAATAAATATGATATTCTTCATTTGTCAATGACCTTCTTTTTTTATTACATTGACTAACATCACCAATGGAAATATCACTATGATGATTCTAAGAAAACAACTAACTTGGGTTTTGTAAAGCCTATTAATAAACATAATGTTAGAAAAAATGTCGATTAAATAATTCAAAATAATATCTGGATAATTTTCCTTGAGATAAAAATCTTCCAACTAAGGTTGAAAACCAAATTTTTGAAACCCATTATAGGATGTAGTTTTCCTTTTTTTTTTACAAAAAAAATAGTTTTATAAAATTTAACATGTATATTTTATTCAAAATTAAAATATTTTTTGTTCAAAATAATATATTCATAAGAAGAAATGGAATTTATTAAGAATATTACTTCTTCAGATTTGAGTGATAATTTGTCTGAATTATGAGTCAAATTCAAAATGAATAATTTTATTTCAAAAGCTATGAATTATAGAACATTTTATTTAGGGTCTGTCATTAACTCATATGTTTCTTTGTTTAAAAATTTCCAATTAAAACTAAATATATATAATAATAATAATTAATAACAAATTCTGAGATAAAGTTTGCAACTGGGTAACCAGTCAACATGGTTTATTTCATTTCTTGAATAATATGATATCTTCTTTAAACAAAATCATGTTTTTAGGAGTTATGGTGATGAAATGTTATGATTAATGACTTGATTACAAAAAAATGTTTGAAAATCATATTTTTTTAAATCATCATCATGGTTAATATGATTTTTTTAAAAAAATTTAATGATTTTTTGATTTATCACATTGGCTAAAAATGTTTTTAAATAAAAAAATTCTTCATATTAGTTTTCATGAAAATAGACTATGTATATATTTTTTAATCATAAACTAAAACAAATTCACAGTACATGCCTCCAATTATCCCAATTGTTTCTTGACCAATCAGATCAATGTGCACTAACTGTAAATCAAAAGAAGTTGAGACTTAATTAATTGATATAAAACTTGAATTATGTTTCTTACCATAATGAAAAGGATCCTAAACATTTTAATTATATAATCTATGCTCTAGTAGATCCTTAAAATCATTCTTCTTACTCAATTTACATTTTTTATAAAGATACAATGTCTTAACCTTCTCTATCATAACAACTATTTATTTACAATTACACATAGGCAAGGTATGTCATAACACTAAGGACTTCTATGTTATGTGTATATATATTCTCATATCAATAGTAATAAAGAATGAATTCATCCTTGGAATATTGTATTACACGTTTATTATTCCTAAAATTTATAACATAACCTTCATGAAATAATTGAATTCTTCTTATAAAGTTGTGATTAAAGTCTTTAACAAATAAAGAAATTTTAAATTGATGTTTTTCAAATAATAACAATGTTACATATACCAAACATTTTCCTTCACCATTATCTTGGATCTTTCCACTTTCACATTTAATTTTGATCTTCTTTTCGATGAATTTTTTTTTCGAATAATATGTTTGGAACAACAACTATCCTTATACCATGTGTGGTTTTTTTTATCATTATTTTTTTTATGAACGAAAAACAATTACGTTTTCAGAATAAAAACATTCATGGGTCAAAAAATGTTAGAAAATATATTTTTAGGAATCCACATTCGATTTGAAAAATTTTCATTGTCAAATCCTAAGGATTGAACATTATTTCAAGAAATTATTTTTTCTAGTGACCACCACTATTATATTTAGTTCAAATGGGCTCACATATATCAAAAAATCGTTATTAATAATAGGTATTGAGTGATATTTACCCATTATAAAACTATTACCATTAGAATGAATTTGTTAATAGATCATGTAAGAATTAAATTTTACAATAGTAAAATTTGATCGAAGATTATTTATATAATAATAATAATATTTTTGTTTTTATCTAAATTATTATCCTCACAATAATTTCATATAAAATTGAGTTCTATTTATAAAATATTTTTTTTTTCAAAAATACCTATTTCATTGTCTCTAAAGATCATATCTTTCTCAAAATAATATTTTTCATAACTATTTGAATGAAAATAAAATTAAAAACGTTTTTTCAAGATGTTTTGAAAATATTTTTTTTAAATGTTTTTCTAGATTATTCATTCTCATGTTTTTAAGAAACTTTACCATATTTATTTTTAATCATATTAGAAAATATAGAGACCTATTTATATGAAGGTGAATTATTATCTTCTAACAATGATGTTCCGTCATTAAATATAATATAACATTATAATCATCATTGTTTTCATTTAAGGACATGATTTTTGGGGAATCAAAATTATGTGACTTATCCATAAGACATTTATTATCAAAAGAAATTCTCGATCAGAGATGAATATTCTCGTGTCTTGATTTTTCATTATTTTAAGAGTCTTAGGATGAATCTCCTCCACTAGGACTCTATTCGTCATTAGCATTCAATATTTTCTTCAATTTTTTATGGTAATACATTTTCAAATTTCTAGTGCAATTAATTTCCTTTTTATCATTCCTTTTAATTTTAAGATAATGGGGTATGATATTTAATTCTCTTTTCATTCCTAATAGCATAGATCCCAATATTTATTTTCATCTATTTCCATAGAACATTTCATGTAATGATATCAAAAATAATTCTTTACAACATTCTTGTTAATATGGTGAAAAATATTATCTTATGTGTTTCTATAATAATTAAAAGCATTTTAATAGGATTAAATGACAACCATTTTATTTCAAGAAGATTAGATAGAATTTTCTTGGTGATATATATTTTGTATAAATTGTTTTAGTATTTTAAAGAAACTCCAACCTTTTTATTTTTTCACTTTTTCATCATCTTCATTTTTTCTTCCCGAACATTGTAATAGAGTTACAAAAAATTTATCATCAGTATGTTTATGATCTTTTGTGACTAATCAACAACCATTATCTTCAATTCCCACTCATAGAGAATAATATCCATAATCATTTCAAAAAGGATTTCATCATCTAAATTTTTATGTCTTATAGATTATAGACTATATAGTGTTGTAATAATCCATTATTATATATTATTAACTGGTTCAGCATAGAAAAATTTGATGGCTAGATATTCACTTATATGAATAGATCTTCTTTTAATAAAAAAATTTTATAATATAAAATGATAATTTAAATATTATCTCAAATACTATTTGTAGCTTCACAAGATAAAATTTGACGATTGATGATACATTCCATTAAACATAATAAAGTATTCATTACATTGTAATTAAACGAATACTCTTTATTCTCTTTATTTGTGAATGTAGTCACATTAAAGGTAGGAATCTTGTAATATAAAATTAATATGACATAATTTTTGACTCCAATGGTTAGAATAAATTATTTAATTCAATCTCCCTAATACTCAATAAAATTATCATCAATGATTAATGGTCTATTTGGGGCGAGGTTTTGAATTGAACCAACATTATTTCAATTCATCTTTAAAGAAAAATACTAATTATTTTTCCATAATACTCATTATTGTAATACTAATATTTAGAAACTAAACATTTATAAATTACATTCAATAGGAAAGATGTAAATGGTAACGTGTTATAGAAGTGGATTTCTCCTGTGATACCAAATATTAGAATCCATGATTAATATAATAAGATCGTATTCAAATTTTTGGATAAAAAATATTATGATGTGGGATTAATAGAATAGTGGTTGAATTTTATTTTTAAATAAATTCATTTTTTATTTTAAAAAAATTATTTCATAAGTTTTTAAAAAATTAAAATTGCAAAAAAAATTATTTATTTAAATAGAAATTGTATTTGACCTTTGATATTATTATAAAAATATCATAATTAGATGGATTTTGATATAATTATAATGTTACTTGTCACCAAATAGATTATTATAACAAATATAGTATATAAGATTAATCAAAGGAAGTGATAATAATAATCACAAAAATTGTATTCACATAGTAAAAAAAGTATCATAATCCATGTAATTGTGATACATAGAATAGAGAAAATAATATATAAAATAATTTATATTATATAATAAATTGTTGTAGAATATAAGTGACTTATAAGGATACAATTAATACAATTAAATTGAAATATTTAAACCCATTTATAAGGGTATCCAGTAACCATGAATAAAAATCTATTGATTAATACTTTCATTAATTTCTATCAAACCCGAATTGGTTTTGACGTCGATATGATGATGAACTTTTGTATTTATATCAATGAAATTCCTCAATAAGAAAATTGATCAACTCAACTGTCATACTATCCCAATATGGCATTGATTTTCTGGATCAGATCCTATCTTGGAATCCTCACAATCCCCCAATCATGATGATCTAACACTATATTACTATCTTAAGAATCCGATGATAAGATGGATTAGATTATATCTTGTTGGCCTCATAATTCCTTGATCAATCTAATCAAATTGTACAATCCTAGCATCAAAATCCCGGGATCGTAATCAAAATAATAAGATACACACCATCTAAAATGAACTCTATGGTTACAAATGTATAGAACATATAGTTAACATATGAAAACATTCAATCTATCACACATGGAAATGAAATGATCGGGGATCTTGGATAGTTTCTCCTTCAACACATTATTATCATTAAAATGGCCAGATATATATTGGAAATCCATCCAATGGTCATTATATTCTCTAATGATCAAATTTATTCTAAGAGTAATGGGAGGACCGGGACACCTCGAACATCAATGGAAATCTTGTAACTGAAATGAAAAAATATTGTTTTCATACATATTGAATTTTATTCCAGTATAATACAATAGTGAACCATATTTTAAAGTGAAAACATGGACAATCTACTGGATATTCATTGTGATGGACTACGAATCTTATGGATTAAAATTTCATTACAATATCTTTATGAGTGTGGATATGATGGTATCAATTAAAATTTAAAATTTTTATTTAAACAATTGTTAGTATGAATACATGTCCGAATATTTTTTAATGTGATTTGTTAAGGTGAATCCGATCATAATTATATTCATGCTCATTTTGATAATTTTAATCTAAAGTTGTGAATACTTAAAATCTTTTTAATTACAGTAAAAGAAAACATCATAAAAAATATATCTAAATAAAATAAGTAGATATTGTGGATTTCATAATGAGTTAATGATTTTTGAAACAAAAATAAAATAAAATTCAATAAGAAAATATTAACACAATAGTATCCCCCTTTTGCAATGAACAACCCCTAATGCATAAATGGAAATATCCTTAAAAATTAAACCCAAAATTGTTTATCAAAAAAATAATATTCAAAATTGAACATTTACTTATCGCTCCCAGAGATTATAACTCTTTTGAATGATAAATTTTATATGAATTAATCCCGCTTAGGTTAATAAATTTTGTAAGGATCATATTATCGTATCTAAAATACTCTCTATTTTTATGTTATTTTTCTTTTACAATAAGTATCCCCATTTATATGAAACTGCCACCATTTGAATAAGATTCTACCCCTTTCTAATTTTCATAAACATTTGGAAATTGTTTTTGAGGTACATGATTGTGTAATAGAAACAATATATGTGAAGAAATTTTATGTACCTTATCATCCAAAATTAAATAATGTAAAATTCAACAAAAAATAAAATAAATATAATTAAAAATGATTTTGGATGGAAAATTTCTCAAGAATTTTAAAAATACATTCAATACTACAACAGTTTTTAAAAAATTACTCTTTCTTTAAATGCAAAATTATATAAAAATTGTTTTTAGTTTCATTACCTCCGTTTTGTCCACTTCTACATGGCCCAAATTACGTACGTGAGACTTTTTCCATTCCGACTCTTGAATCCTTTAATATAGAGTATTAATATAATATTCTATTTATTCTTCTCTTATCCTTTAGTGTTGTATTATTCTTTTCAATAGGTTGATGTGATTTCCCTACACTATGAATATTTCCAAACAATTCATGAAAACAACTATTCAATAAAATTAAATCATGAAAATACACATTAAAGTCATTAAAAACAATAAATTATTCACTATACTTCTCAGATTCAGTTTTGAATGTTTCATGAAATGTTACATTTCTGACTACATCTATGGATTTTTTTTTAAGGAAACCACTATTCCATTCTAATATTTTTTGAAACATCCATGTTATTCTTCATGAACATTCTTATCCTCATTATAAAATTGAAACCACATTAAAATATTTTTGAAATTTATAATAGGATTTGTGCATTTATTTTTGTGAAATTTGAATTGTGACACCAAAATAATTGTCTAATCTAGCAATTATTTTACTGATTTCTGATCTTTTAATTGGTTTTTCATAACCACATTAACTATTCATTCTATGCTTGGATAAAATTTAATTTTTTTAGTCCAATTTAATAAAGAGTGATATATATTGTCATCTAATTTATCTGAGATCATATTCTAAGTATCTGACCCTTATTGTTTTCACTTTCAAATCCCAATTTCTTCTTTCACTATATATATTTTTTTCTTTTTCCCTTTAATATGATTTCTGAGTGATAATCTTATCATAAATAAATTTAATTTCTTAAACATCGAACTCATTATATCCCTCATCCATTCTATTTTCATTTTGACCATCCTTCATAGATGATTATACCATTTCAATAATTAATTGAGATATTTATTAATCCTAACTATCTAGATTCTAAATACGATTTTCAATAAAAGTTAATTTTTTCAATTTGGCATCCAAAGTCTTTAAATAATATTTTTATGAATAATTCTCTTTTTTTATTTTAATCATATTTTGGTTTCGGTTGGCTTTAATTATCTTTTACTTATTCATTTCCTTCTACTTCTTCTTTTCCTCAATCATCACATTATTTTTCATCTTATACTTCTTCCTCTCGTTCTATTATTTTTTTCTATGTCTTTTTATTCTTTTCTCCATTTTTTCTTTCTTATTTATCTATTTCTATAATAATTATTTATTATTCAGTATATTTATATGTTACTTTCAATATTTGAAATGATGTCCTCAAATAATCTTTTCCCCGAAGAGTTTTTTCAAGAGTAAAAATGTTTTACTATTCTTTTATATTTGAAAGGGGAAACGTCATAATGAAATAAAACTGTTTGTATCAATACTAAACTATCAACTTCTGTAGGTAAAACAATTTTTGATGATGCGAATTCTACTCCAATAAATAACGTTTCAAAAATCATAATTTGAATGATTCATTATTTTATTAATTATTTTACTTGTATATCTATGACTTCCACACAATGAATTATTACTAAAAAATATTTTTCGCATTCGATTCTAATTAAGAGATCTATTTATTTTTTTATTCGATTTTTCATACACTCAAATCTCTCATTTAAATAATTACTGAATAGAAATTTAATCAAATAGTGATTATTAAGGATAGGTTGAAACATTTGTTATATTTTTAACATGGATAAATGGATAACTATTGTAATAATAATTTCACTAACAAACTAACATATTTCATTATAGAATGAATGGGATGGGTCAAAATACATAATACACTATTATTTACCTCTAATATATGAACAATTCAAACAAAATTAAATGATAGATTAAGAATATATTTCTAGAATGGTGAGCTTTTATACATTATTTTTAGTTTAATTCAACATTTACTTCTTAGATAAATTAAACCTCAAAAACATGTTATCAAATATGGTTTATTAAAATTATACATTTGAATACAAGGATATTAATATTTAAAAAATAATAATATTAAATCATTCTGTTGAAAATATTTTTATTGAAAATTGAAATGTTATATTAAAATTTTTAAAAATTTATCTTTCATCTTAATTTATAATGTGATCTAAAATTTATAGGTTTCATCAAATAATATATTTTAGATCATTTTGAATAAATATTATAATTAAACATAATATTATAATCCTAAAATTATGTTTTCTTAAGGGTGATCAAAAATAGTTCTCTCGTGTATCATCCAATTTTTGATCATTAATCTATATAATATTCATTACTATACATATATATATCTATATAATTAAATTATTGTGAAATTTTTTTTATATAACCTTATATTGATTTGGTTATTTGAGGCATGTAAAATTTTAAACTTTATTTTCATAGGGGTGTATGATAAAAAATTATAACAGTATACTTAAAATAAAATGATATAATTCATTGAATTGATATTTTCATTGAAAATGACTACAAATAATTATCATACCCAATAAAAATAATTTTCTTTAAAAACATAACCAAAATATAAAAAAAATTGTTCTGAACCATATGATACAATTATTTGTAACACACATTTAATTTTATTATTTCATTTTCAATATTTATTATTATTAAATATTCAAATGAAATTATCAATATTCATATAGTATTCTTGTTAACCTTAGGTATAATACTATTACGTTGTTTCCAATTGTAATAATATTACCTCAAATTGTGGGAACTATTTAACTAACAAAAAGAAACCTCTAAAAGTTACTAAATGACATAATATTAAATGAAAAATAACTTTAAGAAATTCAATATTTTGGAATAATTAACCTAAATAATGAAAATATTAATAACACTTTTACATTCCCAAAATATAAATTATGATATGGTTCACATATATATGTATTGGTATATCGGATACATTGAATAATTCTTGAGATACACCTCACATGTTCATAATGTCAACAAGGATCAAACGAGTCATAAAAATTATATTTTATTTACTATAGGAAGAAATTTACTGAGTAAAAAGATATATAATCTTTTATTTTGCATAATGATACCATTATTTTCTATATAAAAATTCATTACTAGTAGTATATTTTATTATTTTTATTAGATACCAATTTTGTTAACCCAATAGAGTGAAAAATCAATTTTCCATTATCTTTATTGGAAATATTTAAATTGATAAAATTTATGTTATGCACATTACTTGGTCAAATAATGTTAATAAATAATGTCTATATTATGATTGAAGAATATATTGTTGAAAGGAAACTCATCTATAACAATATAACAAAATTTAATGTTTCTTCATGACTCTTTAATATATGTAAAATTGGAATTTCTGGTGATTCATGTGTTAAATAAAGTCATAAACAATTTTAAATTGTTATTATTTCAAGATAAAAATACAAAATTAATGATATGTGGAAATATATACAAGTTATAAAACCCTACAAGAAAATATATTATGTTAAAAAATATCATAAGGGTAAATTATGGTAATGTAGTTTTAAATAATATTCATTGAACGTGATCTATAATAAACACTTTCATGATTTCATTTCATAATTTCAAGATATCATAGTCTGTTGGATTATCATTGTATGACATTCACAATAGTAAAAATCTATTATTTCATAAAAAAAATTCTTTCTAGAAATGAGATCATTATTGAAAAGTATTATTTATAATTAATTAATGATTAATAATATTTAATAATTACTATAATATGAATGATAGGTGGTAGATACATTATCATGAAATATCGACCATATTTTTTATATTCTATTTTTTGATCTATTTATGTTTATATAACAAAATCAAGGTTGTTTTTTGTATCCATGTATTAAATTAATATTATATTTGTTCTTTACCCATAATGAAATAGTGTATTTATAACTCAAACATGTAATGTATGTTTTGATTTATGAATCTGTGGGGTAAAAATTTCATTAGGTTATACATTTAATATAATGTTAGTGGGTTGTTCTTCTAGTTGTATAAAACAGAAAATCATATTTCTATGTTTAAAATCATTTACATTTAGTTCCTCCGTATAAATAACTTCATTTTGAAACCTCTAATGAATAAAAAATGTAGTTTAATAATATTAAATTGAATTAAAAAAATCATTTCATTTCATTAGAATTTTAATTATTATATTAGTAATGATTTAATATTTCATTATCCAACATGAAAATGTTATTATTATTTTCATGGGATAATTCACAATGAAAAATATTTTATTTACTCAAATTCATTACGTATTTATAAAAAAAGTGTATGAGAACAGAAATAAGAAAAAAAAAATTAAAACATGGGATATAGGGGCCCAAAATAGTAAATACCAAGAGAATCCCCTCTCACAAGATTATCCCCCTTAGTCCTTAAAAATTCTGATCTTAGGAAATGTGTAACTCTAGATCCTTGATCTTTCAAAAATTCAATATGTTCTGAAACATTTATTCCATCTGTACATGTATGAATTAAATAAATTTGTTTTGGGTAATCTCTTCCACCATCTAAAAACATAATAAATTTACAAAGGATTAGTAGATGTTCTATATAAGGAACTGTGTTAAATAATAGGGTTTTTTAACTATTTTTTTAATGATCCTTTAACAACAAAAACTGATACCAGTATGATAGATTTGGATATGACCTAGACGGAATGCCAACATATATAGTGATATATGATTTCAAGAATAAAATATTCCATAGGGTCCCAAAATACACCCTCCTTACATGTCACCGATATTGTAGGAGCCTTCCGTATGGAGTTTGAGACCCAAAGGGGGTGGGTACCAACAAAACCAATGTCCCGAGTAATTGTTTTACATGAAATGATTGAGGATACATATCACTTATATTGGACTAATTATGGGATAATTAATCTAGTTTATAATAACTCTAACCAAATCTACAAAAATATTACTTATTCCAGTGATGAGAGATTTCTCATAGATTGAATCCTCCACATGAAGAACCACAATTCATGCTTTCAAAATAATCTATCATCCAGTGATCATAAAAATACATTGTTCCTTCCTTTGAGAGATAAAAACTCCCACACAATGAAACTAGCACTCCAGAAAAGAATCACCAAAGACTCATATCTGGGGAAACTGATGATTTCAGTAAAGAATCACTGTCTGTCATGGGCCTCATAACCCCAAAAAATATGGTATAAACTTTAGTATTATTATTTTTTGCAACAAAAACACATATAATAATGGTATATTCTAGTTAAGTTCTATTTTTATTAGTAGTTACACAATTGTTTTTCTATAATATAAAAAATTGAAATAACTTCTTTCATATTATAGATATCCTTGTTTAAATATTTTAGTGATTTTTTTAACATTTGATATACTATATTCAGATGACATTTTACTTATAAAATTTCATGTTTAAGGGGAACACATATCTTTGCCGGAATACTCTAGAAAGTATAATTACATCATTTTAGTGATTCCAAATTTTATTGAATGTAATGGTCATATTATAAAAGAAGGAAATAATAGTAAAATATTATAAGCTAAAAATTGATGAAAATAATATATTTATAGAAAATAATTAGAATAATTTTCTATTTAAATAAAAAGTGATTAATATCATATATATTTTTTGTGTTTGGACAATATTTACTTGTCTGTTTTGATTTGATGGTCAATATGATATTTAAAAAATATCATTTCTGACCCAACATAAAATACAACAACATTAAATGCATATGATTAAATTTTTTTAGGAATACTTAATTATTATATATGATTCATATTTATATAGTAAATTATATTTGTAATATATTCACAATTTCTATAACAAATTTGTATGTATATAAATAGTATTTTGAATATAAAAAAAATATATAAACCCCATTATATCAATTTCAATGAATATGAATTCAAATAAAGATAAAACAGTGGAAAATAAGGAAGTTATTGGTTATATAATGGATTAAATAATTAGATATTTCATATTATATGATCATAAAATGTAAAATATCAGTAGGTAACAACATATATTTAAAATTCAATTTCATTAATATATTATCGTAACTATTCTTAAATTAATTTAGATATAAAATGTATTTCTCATATTTTAGATAAGGTAGAAAGGAATAAAAAAGTGTGGAAATGTTCCAATAAAAGGCATAAAACATTTGAGTGAATAAATTATAAATTTATGAAAAAGAAAAACACATACATATTTATTTTGTTTTAAAAAAATCAGATTTTATGTAACAATGACAAGCTAAAAATATTTGTTTTCTAATCATGAATAAAAATGGGACGTATTGTTATAATAATCTCTATCTGAGTGCCTCTTAGAATTTTTGAAAGTATTATATGAAAAATATATCTTCTAATTTGTAGGAACAAAATGATATGTAGTTTATAATACATATAATTATTAAATTAAAATATTCATCACATTGTTCCTCCTTTTAATTATTTATTTATTCTACATATTATCATTGTGTATTAATATTTATATAGTTATAATATATTTATGATCACAATATATGGATGAAATTTTATCATTTCAAATTATATAACTTCATAGAATACACATAATTTATTAATTTTATTAAATCACATATGAAGGCATAATTTGATTAATATAGAAACATTTCAACAGTTAATAATTATAAAATCATAGATGTATTTTATATAGTGATTGATTAGAATTTAATTCAGAAAAATTATATTTATATATTTATATATATAATTGACAAGGTTATTAATATGATGAACCAGACTGAATATAATGGAACCATGATACCCAATATGGCACTAAAATTACTCGAAGGGTGTTCTAGAACCCCATAGGTTGGAGAATTCCTCCAATAATCATAAATATCATACAGGGAATTCATTTTTACAAAAGTATTTTAAGAAAATATCTACTTATCATTATACTCAATACTCCCAATATAAATAATATAAATACAAAATAGGTAAAAAAACCAAAACAATATATCCCAAATGCACTAACAATACACAAGTTAAATCAAAATCCTAATAGGCATGTCACCCATAGAAAAAATGATCAATAAAATAATCATACTTGTAGATTTTATTTCCCATTTCATGAATTTTATTGAAGTAAATAAAAATAAAAATAATAATAAGGTATTTTTTATTGAATTAATCCATGTATAGACTCAAGAGGTCATTCATAAAAAGATATCATAATAATAATACAAATCATACTTCTGATTTTATCAAAACACTTAAGGGGAATTTATGAAAATATATAAATCAAACCACACATTTTTTCGAGGATATAATAAATCTAAAACATTGATTGAATAAAAAAATTCAAAACTATTTAAAATAATCATTTTCCAGAAATAATGAAGTTGAAAAATAAGTGGAATATTTTTCAAAATAATCACTATAAGAACTAAAATAATTTTCCATATGGTATGATTGTTACTAGTTATAGGACCCTCAAACTCACATATCAGTTATAATAGAAATATTTCCAAACTTTTTCCTCAGAATCAACATGAATACGACTCATTAACATTCGGTTGGGGATAAGATCTTATAAAATATATTTTTTGTAAGAGTTTCAATATCCCAAACTATTCTAGGTAATTAACAACGATTAATTATTTTCCCAATTAAACCACTATCTAACCATGATCCCATGAACTTAATGATTCAATTGAAAATGAAAAAATTGATTTATTTCAAATAAATCATCATTAAAAATTAAATTTACAACTATTCCTATTGAATGTATTAAGTCACATTAAAAAAACATTGGATTTTAAATAAAATTAATGATTTTTCTATAAAAATTCTTATTATAGTTTTTCAAAATTTGATATAAACCATTTGTCTAAAATTATATATCCAATCAATTAATAAATTCAATATATTTCAAAAATACTACAAATATCCCAATTCCATTGAAATTAGGTGTTTTTAATAATTTAATTCCTATTCATGGAGAAATTATATTTCATATTGATCAGGTTATCATATATCAATTAAATTCAATATAATTAAATCTATTAATTCTATATTATATTATATTAAAAACTAAAATGAAACCATTGACTTTTAAGAATGATCAACATGGCATGTGATTTAGAATGAAGTTGGAGAAATATAATTGATGTTATGGGATCTCATCTGATATTAATGATTTTAAAACACATAATATAGAAAGATATATAAAAAGATGATATATAACACATCATGGATGAATGAAATTTTCAAAAAAAGACATGATGTCTGCATTCCTAGAGAGACCAACCAGAACCAACATAGTAATCAACTACTAAAAAGAAGATCTAAAGGATTTGAGTATATTCAGAATCCTATATTGCTGAATATTGAGTAAATGGGATGATGTATCATGTGGAATAATAATATCATTATCAAATTCAAACCAATAAAATAAATGATAAATATTTAAAAATATTTTATTATTGATGTGAAATCCATTAAGGTTGATTGTGTCGAAAAATATGTCTCCTTTCTAATAAAATCTAATTTCATTCATTTCACATTTTGTAAACAGTACTCGTTATGTAATAATTTCCCATTGTGAATCATTTTCGTATCTTTTTTCCATCTAACATTACACATCATGTAATTCTTGAACATGGAATTTAATCACCCAATATAGAGTTAATATTCTAGTTTCTATAAAATACAAAAAAGAACCATTAGATGAGTAATACCTTAATGAGTAATGAGATGTTACAACCTAATCCACATAAAAAAAGTTTATCACCATATATCCTATAAATAATATTACATAACAAAAAATTAGGCCACTTATCTCTCATCACAACCTCATACTCTTAAGCCTCTTGTAAATCAGAATGGTTCTTCTACAGACCAAAGTTATCATCATTCCATGATGCAACATCATCTAAGAATCATCAGTTTTATCTAGTTTGTCAATGATCAATAAATTACACTCAACATAAAAATAGTCCATTACAATGTCTTAACATGGTTAGGAAATATATTTCTGTTATTGAGGTACATGGAATTGTTTATGTGTTGATGTAAACTTTAGTGGATGTACTAAAAATGAATCTAATTTTTCCACTAACTATACAATGTAAAATATTTCCACAAAATGAGGTGAAATTATCCATTTCATCCCATTCATTCAATGACCCAAGAAAGATAAAAATTTCATGAAAACTATGTTACCAATAAAAATATTCTATGTTCTATAAAAATTATAAAAAACATTTATA
Organism: Viscum album; assembly: GCA_963277665.1. NCBI lineage: Eukaryota > Viridiplantae > Streptophyta > Magnoliopsida > Santalales > Viscaceae > Viscum > Viscum album. The sequence continues at coordinate 706,113,198 of OY728126.1, read as the reverse complement.
CAAAATCTAGGTGGAGAAAATTATATGAATATTAAACTGAATTGATTTGTCTCATAGACCATGATCTGTCCAGCTAGACAACATTCACAAATCACCAAAAATTAAATATTTTCATGGCCTGACATTCATGGCCTCAAAATGATCAGTTATAATATTTTATAGGGTTATATTTTTTTAATAAAATTCTATTAATCTCTGATGGTAATCCTATGATCTACAAAAATTTATGACATAATCATGATATGTGTCCCCAAAAATCATTACAACCCTATATTTCTAGCCTTTAGTTTAGGTATGGAGTTCCATACTGATAGAATCAAGTAATATAAATTTCACGTAGAATACTCAAAAAAATAGAGATGTGAAATGGGGGTACCTATTACATATTATAGAATATAGAGATATGTGAGAATGAAAAATCCCTCCAACTTTCTATTTCATAGCACCTCAACTTTCATTGTAACATGAATAAGAATAAATTTATCTTTGATGGGAATTATATCGAATGCAACCCAATTCACATATAATTATTATAGGTCTCTGTGAATCCAATGAAAATTTCAATATTGATCTCATACCACATCTAAATCATCATTGGATGTGGATAGAGAAAACATGATGGAATTCGATGCTCGACTGAAAAAGTTGGAAATTATAGTTGGTCCATTTAAATTCAACAAAGTAACTTTTCATACATTCATAGATGAATTCGTTATTCTTGTCTAAAATATTTTTTTTTGTTTCTAGGTACCATACCAACGAGAAAATATGGAAATCCAACATTATATATTGTATCATATATAATGGCATTATACACCATTTAGATAAAATACCCTTTGTAAAGAAATGCCACTCAATAATATTATCTCTATCAAAAAGAGATTCTATATTGTTGTCCTTAAACAACCTCCAAACCATGATTTTTAATATTGAAACATTGTATAATTATATTCAAAAAGTTCTATAGAATTAGTTTATTCAATATATACAATATAACTTGTGGGAGACTCGTCCATAGTTAATGGATAAATACCTCCATTATCAAATAAATGATGTAATATCTATATCATAAACAGACTCTACTATACACTGAACATGGACAGATATCTTACAGCCTATAACCAAGGGATGTAAGTTGATGAAATATTTTGACAATGTTCTTTTCTCTATATCATGACAACTCTTCAAGAATTGATTTCCAGATCACATTTATATATGGCTATATGATGATAGAAAAAATATGGATTATTTTACTTCAGTATATCACAAAAAACTCCTTATATATAGAATCAAATAATGTTATATCCCATTGAGATATCTAGGGACAGGGTAACACACATGCTAGTTGAAAAAATGTAGTGATATTCTCCTTCATTGATAGAAAAAATACACCATGAATAGAAGGAGAGTTACTCTTACATACACCTAATAAGGGTCCCTCAATAAAATGGAAAACAATTAGGACATGGGAGAAGATCCTAAGGAATAACTAAAATCATTTCATATAAGATGACTCCCATTATGTATATTAATTACACACCTCTCATAAATGACCTAATTTTAACCAAATCAAATTGATCACAATAGTATCTTACATAGAATATATACAATAGATAAACCAAACAAAGTTATTATTTGAAATACTTATATTTACCACTACTTCATAGACAATAAAACCAAAATGATTCTTGAAAAATATTTTAAGAAACTAAAAAAACAATAATATCTCATTGGAATCAGAATGGATAGAACAATTTGATAATGAGATGAAAAATAAAAGACATCTCAGTGCGAAACTACTCAGTGTAAACATGCCCACATAGTACAATCATATGATTTAATAAAACACCAATCTTTCCATGTATTTGGACACATAGAATCTTCTTATAAGATCAGAATTTAGGAATCAATTTATCTTTATATCTGTCTCTTTCTAAATAAATTAAGTAGTTCAGTATGACCATGATATTTAACCCTTATAGAGATAACCTAAACCGCGTTAGAGAAATCATTCACTCATATAATGGATGGAGAATTAGTAGGATATAAAAATTGGGAAACCACATCATGCCTCACTCTATCCCTATTCAATGCCATTGAATACCCAACATTTTAAATGTATGTAGTAGAAGGGTGACACATCCTCATGTATCCTGAAATGAATCCATCTATTGAATGGGTGGATGAGACTATTTGACCACCATAATTTGGTAATCGTATATTATAAACATTTTATTGGGTGGAATATCTAGAAGAAAATATGACACATTTCATGTCCTGATGTGGCTAGATGTTGGGCCCTCATGATTTTATATAATTTACCAATCATCTATTATTTATTCATAAAATGATAATTTTAGCCATTGTGGAATATAATCTTTCTCGTATGATCTTTTTTGGTTGGAAAGTTCATCATTATTATTTCCCTTAAAATTAAAACTCTGGATTATAGAAAATGAAAATAATTGACCTCATAAATTTAATAAGATTAAAATAATTGGTAGGATTACACCATTGATAGATAGAAATTATTAACCAATTAAATCTGTACCCCTCTCTTGTAAAATAAATTTATGGAAGTCTATGCCAACAATAATCATATTGAGATGAAAAATTTATGGATCTCATGTATCTAGGTGTATATTAAAATTTCATAGGAAAGGAAAAATTCTTATGATTCCATTCAGTGGACCATGGATACATATTATCACATTCCCTGAGTAAATTAAAAAACACTTGATGAGGCATAAAATGTTTTTTTACCCTCAAACAAGTATAATTTCTTTTGCAGGCTCACCAAAAGATACAAATCATCTAGATCCTTCTATCATGTAGTTTAGAAAAGATATCTCCCTAATACAGAGGAAAAACATTGCTAGTGTCACCAATTTTTTTATGAATTTATGATTAAATAATACATTATATAAATTATTAGATACCTTATTATTTTCATTCAATCTTGGAAAATAACCAACAAAAGATACTCAATCCTAGGAATCTAGATAAGGATAACTATATTAATCCTCTACACTACTTCCTTTTTCATAGGATTCTTGGTCAAACTATAAAAGATTGATCATTCAAAAAATGAATCCTCTTTAACATGTTCGATCATTAAATGGTGATATTGGAAAAGACACATATATTGGTGACCAATGTAACCATCACTCCACTAGAAGAAGATGTTGAATGGAAATAATTTCTAACCATTCATGGAAGGAATTTTTATAACCAGATGACTCAAAAGATATTTTAATAATCTCATGAAACCCTAATATATTATCATTGAGAACGATTAAAAATCATATTACAATTTGAGTCATCATTGAATGAACCTCAATGTGGAAAATGTAATTGTCTTCCATAGAAATGTTCAATATAGATAGAGTCATATCCATCCACCACACAATCTCTAACTCTTGAATACTTCATCCATCATCCTTATAGATCATGGGTTCTACTTACCCAAACAAAACTGATATTGGATGAAGATATCATTATTGTTTTTGTAAATTATGTTTCCCTAATAAATCCCACAACCAAGGAAGAATATTTCATTAAATACAAGTTCCTTAAAATGACCATGGATCTCAAGTATAAGGATAAAGAAGCTGATGAAATATGGGATAATTGTTTAATCTAACAAAATAATTATATCAGATAGGAATCAATTTATGTAGCTGAAAACCATGGATGTGAACTCTCATAAGACCAAAAAATACTAGAGAATACTTAGACCCCTCCAATGGTATATTAAACCAATTCATTTTACATTACCAACTATCAAGGAAATTGATTGTCTAAATATCCAAGATTTAGGTAAAGGGTGACAGGAAAATATCCATCGAAAACATATTTTCATTTATCCTCTGATCAATATGCTATCTTGTCCACCTAAGACACCACATCTTCTACACCACATTATACATAGATACTCGTCCTTGAGAAGAACAATCGTTGGGATCAAATGTATAAAATTATGAAAAAATAGTTGTAGTTATATCCAAACCCTAAATCGTAGACATTCAACATTACTAAAGTCATCATAGAGATTCAGTCAACAAATCTATCTAGATCCTATTGATATTGGAGATAGATGTTACTACATCTGTTGTTTATCAATAGGAAAAAATTCCATAAAAATATCATGTCACTATATCATTAAAAAATAGGTTCAATAATAATTAATAAATGGAATTAGCAGTCCACTATAAGTTTAATGGAATGTCAATAATTTCAAAATTTTAAGGGATCCTGTTTAGAAAGATATCGTGATAAAACATATCACAGTTTTTACCATAAGTCATTTGGTATATAGTAAGGGGGCGTAAAATCTAAATGATACATCCATTCAAAGGAATGAATAGATTGATAAGTGGACTCTTAGGAAGATAATGATAATGTATTAGTTTGGGGATCTCATATTTTATAGTATGTTCATGGTTATCCAACATGACATGGAATAAAATTTCTAACATCGGAAGACTGTGGATTCCTAACTATAGAAAATTACACTCATCATATCTCCACAGTTTGAAATTTCTCCATCGAATGGATGGTATGCATACATGATGATGATCATTCACCATTTTTGACATATGAATCAATAAATTTTGAGAAAATATTAAAAAATATATAATGAAATTATCAAATGGGGAATGATGATATACATGTTTTATTTCAGAATGGGTTGTGTAAAACCCTTATAAATCATTAGAGAGTGCCTGATAACAATTATTTATTACCCATTAACCTAATTGATGTGACAGATTTAGTCATATTAATCTATAAATAACCAAAAACATTCTTTGATATTATACATCTGATTTTAGTCACATTATATAAAAAGGATTCATGAAAATTTGATTAGGCTGCAAATGTACCAGGATAAGATAATCCCCTATGAGAATCAGTATTTACCGATGTTTCTCTTAATTCATTATATGAATCTCAAAATTTCAAGGATCCTCATACATGTTATTGAAGATTTATAGAATATTAATATCTCCAGAAACTCTCTATAATTATTATGACACTCCATGATGACAATGTCTCTTCCTATGACCTCAATTAAATTTATTGTGATAGAGATTCCCTCTATTACAAACCATTATGGAAAATTACTCCATCATCATTGTTATGGAAGATGAATAGGATGAGTTCTTGAATGCTCATCCCACATTTGATCATTTCATCACCACCACCTTCGATTAACTCCATCAAGTCAATATAGAAAGGGAAATATGATAACATACCACATTGAACTGTGATTATATGTCCATCGTGGAGTAGGAAATGTATATTTAATTTTTAAAATAAATCTAGTTTGTGTTTTATTTGAATTATATATAAATTATTAGTTTGAACCCCAATACAGTTACACACCACCAGGTTATACATAATGTAAATCTATGATTCATGAAGGACCCTATGAGTACATGACCATCTCATGCTAGATAACTAGAATCTAAAATTTACATCCCTATCAAATAAATATTTAATATAGTGTTATGTAACTAAAATTTATTTCCAAATCATTCCATTGACATAAAATAAAATTAAAATATGGGGATACATTAATTTTAGACACCTTGATTGACACTTCCCCTATGACGATTTCCATATCCAAGAATAAAAAATTCTATTAATAAAAAATATCACATCCAAACCCTTTACAAAATTTATGGGTGTTCAAATTTTAATTAGATAATAATGTCCCTTAATGGTGAGAAAGAAAACACAATAAATACACCTAAGTGAATATTTTTCTATTAGTTAATTTTCATTAGATTAATGAAAAATTAAAAACCATAAAAATAAACCATCAATCATAAATTTGATCACTTTTTTATGATATATGACATATTTTATATTGATAAAATTGTATTAAAATATCCATAACATTTTGATATCATCACTGGTAATCAATTAATATTCCATATGTTGTGGTATAATGGATTAGGGTTGAATACTCAACAAAGTTCTTTCAGACAAAATACATTGTAATTACTAGGGTTTCAGGTGCACCATATTGACATTGAGTTTCATCCAAAAAATAGAGGATTCATAGAACAATAACTCCCATAAAAACCATAAAGAACTATGTTTTATTAAAGAGAACCTAGATTAAATTTGGTGTTTCATATATAATGTGTCTATAAAATATCTCACCATCAACAAGTTATAGATCAAGTGAGTCTCCTGATGATGATATGAGGAATACCAAGAATCCATTGAAAATATAAACCATTAATTATTCTTCTCAATAGTAATGATTATTCTATTATAAGAGAAGAATATTATTTTATATGTTTCCACCACAGAACTAATGTTTAGTTCTCTACTCATAATGAAAATTTATGTGGGCTATGAAAAAAACTTATACCATATACTGACAGTGACTCTAGTAACTATGACGTAGTATTCAGATATTGAGAAGAGCTACCTCACACTCATGTTTGATATGAAAAATATGGGACATTATGTAAATCATAACAAATTCTACTTGGTCACTAATATTTTACCACTCAAGAAAACATGATTCTTACCTATACAGGGAAGGCATTTGGCCCAATTGATTGTTATTCTGAAATAATATAACATCTAGTTTATTTTGATATAGATAGCTAATTGAATGGAATTATTGATTTTTGTACAACGAATCCCACTCTTAGAAGCACACTAGTGGAAACCAGATGTCTATATAAAGAGTTTTTAAATACAATGAGAATTTTCCAACATAGAGAATGAATTTTGAAAGATCCCATAAATGTTTTATTATAAAAAGGATTGAAATTATAAAGCACAAAGGGTGGTTCTAGGGATTGAATTTTTTTCTCCAAATTTATAAAATTCTTACCTACTCATATTTGTATTGATTCAGTAATAATTATCAATAATACATATCACACATAATAGACTTGGACATATCCATACAACTACAGATATACTACGTGAACCTCAGATGATATTCTAAGCTACTGATAAATAAAATCTGATTATGACATCATGAAAATGGAATCAGACACTCTTTTGTATTACATCATTGGATTGATTGTGAAATTAGAATTTGAACAAAATTTCATAATGCACCTAGATTATAAAATTATCATTTAGATGAACACACTAATTCATCCACTATCCTTAAATAACACAATAGGGATTATGTGGTTTTTCACATCATAAACTAATATATAATCTCATTATACATCATTAGTGACCTCGAGGGAAATAAATTATGTCCACACTACCCCTAGTAAAAATTAAGTGGTTTGAAACACGTGGTGGAATGAGACTATAATATATTACAACTCAAATAGGACCCACCTAGGAGAAATAGTCCGATGGGAAAGAAATCTACGTTGATCAATGAATATGAACTTTTGAGTTATTCAAAATGAGATGAAATCCATAAAAATATGAGTATTTTAATGAATTATCCATAGATAAATAAAAGAAGGGGACATTCAAAACATCCTAGATGAAGTCCAAAAAACCTCTAGCAGTGCACATAAGTCAAACATAAACCATTATAACTAAATTAGAAGGAATGGAATCTACCAAGTAGACAATGATGCATGAGTATATGGAATTTCCTAGAAAATGGTTTGATTTTCAGATTCATGGTTGCATTATAAATGAAAATAAATAAAAATAACATACACCAAAATATTTTTATAATTTTTTGAAATGGAGAATAGAAATTTGTCGCCATATCACCCCCCAAATCAAAATTGCGTAAGTAATTCCATATTGATAGTGACATTTTTGGATATCGGAAGAGGTAATGCACTTCATGGAATATGGGATAAATAATATCATCCCAATTAAGAAGACCCATATTATCAAAAGATTTATTTTACACCAAATAAATATTGAAAGACATCATTATAATCATTTGTGTTACTAAAATCAATGAATTATTCCCAGAGTACATCATCGAATACAAACATTCATCCTGATATCATGTAGTGAAAATGGTCAAATATGGGGCCTCAAAAAGAATTTATTAAATATTCAATATATAATGGTGGAAAAAGATAGGAAGTCTTACAAGACCATGGTATTTCTTGATTTTTGTGTCTACAATACCATCATGTTCATAATCACACATGAGACACCCTGTTTATTTGTTTACAAGATATATAATTATTTTCTTAAAGAATAATTGTAACACATTGAATTTTTTCAAATTAGTTTATTCCTAATTATTATAATATTTTGAAATTCTTCACACAATACAACGGTAAATATTTATTTTTGTTATTATATAAATGAATTGGGATTGGGTTATATTATAAGGAACACCAATTTTTTGTGTAATACATTCAACACAAGATCATATTGTGTTACATGCAACACTATGTTTCTAAAAAATAATTTTTATAATTATTTAAAAAGATATTGTTATATTTTATTAATTTAATATAGAACTTATAATTAATTACTAAATGGATTTGTATATTATATTTGTTATGTAAATAAAACTTATTTTAAATGAAATTTATATTTTTTTGTAATGACATTATATTTTTATAACTATTATTTTCTTAAACAAACATTTTTTTAATATCCATCAATAAAGAATAATATAATTAATTTTAAAAAACCATTGAAAATTAATATTATAAAATAAATATAAATTTTTAATTTCAATAATAATAATTAACTTAGGGTTATTTTTTATTATTTTTCTGAGAAGATTAATTTAATTAAGAATAGTTAAATATATTGTATTGTAGTTAATGATTACATTTCTCATTTAAGTAATTATTATACATTAACGGTATTTTTAAATAATCAATAGATAAATTATATATATATTAAATAAATTTTGGTAATGGGAATGATTTTTATTATGAAATTAAATATATAAAATATATTAATATGTTCAAAATTATTTTCACATACCTTATTACCACATCTACCAGATTAGCGTTAAATATAATTTCACAACTTATGTGAATGGAATTTAAAAAAATAGACATACATGGATATAATCAATATTGTATTTAGTGTCTATTATAATCATCATAAAAAAATATATATTATTAATAATATCTTTATAAAATTTATTTTTACCATGGTTATGGGAAAATTGGATAATTAGTGGTAAAAATAATATTATAATATTATTACCATAATGTAAAACTTTTCAATATTTAATTTTATAAGTGTGTTTCAACTAGAATCATCATTTCATATAGATTTTAATCTTTTTATAAATCTTGGTTAAAAATATGACCTTTATTATTCTTATTTATGTATAAGGTGAAAATAACATTCTCATAAATATAATAAATATATCATTTTTAATTAAGGTCCACATAGATTATAAATTTTTCTATAAATAGTCATTATAAATATAAAACTTTTATCTAACTTATCATATTTTATTAAAAAAATTAGTGATGAAATATTTAACATAATTAGTTACACAAATATGATCCTGTAATTATTTAATTAATAATAGGATAAGATAAATGATATTATCAATATTAGAATTCATATAATTTGAATTACGTTTGGTAATAAAAGAATTTTATATGTTACTATGACATTTTACTAGGGTTTTTAGTGGTTTGGTTCAAAATTATTTTCATGTTTTGATTTTATTTAAAGATAATGTTGTGAATACTGTCAAAATTTACAGTAATGGTATTTTATGAAAATAATAAATTATTAATATAATTGAAATACATAAAATATTTTGGTAAATAAAAATAAATTATGATCTTGTCAAAAATACCATAATGATAAAATTTATTAAAAATGGACCCCTTATATGTAACAATTTATCACATCTTATTATTTAAAATTTTGTTACCTCAAGTAAAATCGGAATAGATTAATTAAGGGTAAATAAAAATGATATGGTTTAAAATAAACCCAAAAACATTTAAACATTTATTGCATTATGAGGATTCAACCCTTATCACTGTAATATCTGATTAAAGTTTTTTAATATACAAATTTCCATGATAATAACATTCTATTATTTAATTTCAATGACAGTTTTAAAATATCACTCTCGGGGTTTTAATATCTTTTTTATGTCCACATATGATCAAAATAATCATAATAATGAATCTAAATGTCCATTATATAACATAATGAAATTAGATTCATTTAATAATTTTAATTTTAATTTTTACAAATTATATATTTACATTGTAGTTTTCTTCAGTATTATAACATTATTTACTTAATTAAGTGAAAAATAAAACAATAACATTTAATAATTGAAACTTTGATATATTTTGGGTGAATTGATTTGTATAACTAATAGTATATAAGTATTAGATATATTATATATTTTTATAAAATTATGTTATATTTTCAAATGTTTTATGATGTATTAAATTTCAATTTAAATGAATAGAATAAATTGTCAAAATAGTGATATTCTATTTTTTAGGTCCACTTGGTGAAATAACCTAAGAGGGGGGATGGTGAATCAAAGCATGACAGATTAAAACTAATACCCATTTGGATATTTTTTAATCATTAAATAGAACCCATTTAGCTTTTTCTATTGTAGAAATATATGAATAACAATGGAATCATGAATAGGACACATAGCTTTTTATTTGGTTCACCCTCGATGGGCTATGTCAAAGGAGAATACAACAAAAATGTGCCGATGTACCAAACACTAAATATAATATACAATTATGAGGTTTTAGATAGATCTTCTCTACCTAGTATCATTGTGATTACATGTTTTAGGGTCAACTCACTGCATTTCCAAGGGTCAGTCTATATGTCTCTTCCTCTAGATCACTGCTAGTGGAAATGATCACCATCTTCCTCTTCATTCACTCGGTTCCCTTAGAAGGGATCCACTCATATTTTGTGGACTTGTATGACCCTTCATTTAAATGGAAACATGCTTATTGAAATATAGGTATATTCTTTATTGATGTTCCTTCGTGACCTATTTATGAATTCTTCTTTATTATGCATACTATTAAGATAGTGGAAATATCATTCACAATCTATTCTAGTTCTATTTAAAGCATAAACAAGCCATCTGAAAACCACCATACCATGTATATGAACAAAATATGGATAATATATTGTTCAATATTCATAAAATTCTGAATACCACTTCTCCATCGTAGACTGCTACTCCTGCAGATTTCCTCGGATTGCGATGTCTCATACTGACTTCGCAAAACCGCCTTTGTGTACTGCTTTTGTATACCACCCTACATCGGCAGGCAATTTCATTCAAAAAGGACCACCACTATTACATATACCATTCATCCTTTATAATCTATAGTTTCTCGTAAAATATCATTCTCCCGAATTTCATTCACACAAACTAATTCACCCTTAAGGAAATTCTCCTTCGCAAACATCCATCAGACATCACTGATTTATGGACTGATGATTTTCACTTTTGGAATTAACTCTACATAATGGAATTATTATATCCAATTATATAGGAATATATATCATTATAATCAACTAATATGAGATTAACCAAATTGTTAAAGTAGTGCCGCCTCTACTACGTACCACATCTCCTGCCACAAACCGTTCATCCTTATATGGTCAGTGTGTGGATTTCTTCCTTCACAATGACCCAAAACACGATCGCGTTTTACAAAATTATTCACTTCATGGATTTTAGTATCACAACTTTATTTCCATGAATGAAAAGTCATCTTGCATACCAAAACCCTTCAGTGTACTACATGCCTTTGCTGGAAACCATTTACTACCCATTTATTGTTCTCATTGGCATTCACCATCTCGTGCATCGTGGTTCCATACCCTTTTAAATTTTTATTTAAAGATCTATATACCACTTTATCAATCATTGAACTAAGATTCATGGTCCAGATACTTTGTATACTGATTTTGAAATCATACTTTTCCAAAACCAAAACTCCTAATTTCGGGGCCCAATATTTTCGAAAACACTAGCGAACTACACACACTTAAACACCTAATTCATAAAACACCAACCATGCCAATTTCCAATCTTATATATTTGTCAAAAAAAAAACAATCACTCCTAAAACATAATATTGTCCACCTTGAGGTTTTTTTACCAACATTATTGAATTAGTTTATAATTAAAAAAATTAAAAAATTTAAAAAAATTAAAAAAAATCTCTAAGGTGATCTTATATTGTCGATAATTTCTACCCCCATTATGTTTTATTTCATTAAATTTTGGATGTAAATTGGAATTATAATATTTTTATAATTTTATAATTTCTAAAAGCTCCCATCACCACAGTTATAAAAGGGAACCTCCACAGTCTATTCCTAACTACACATTGTGCCTTAATAAGGGACCATATTCAGAAAATTTCCCTTTAAAATTCACTAGTTAAATTATATAGGATTTATTATTTCAAAAAGTATAACTCTACTGTCAATGAAGGGAGATCTAGAGGGATATCTCAAAAGAAGATCTAATCTCTTTATTGACCCATTCAAAATTGTTTCTCCTTATACTTCATTTTCATGTTAAGATTTAATTATAATGTTATGCATATAGAATATAATATATGGGTAGATTTTATTATGATTATGTGGATCCATATTACACCAATTATTCAACCTAAAATAGTCCCACATTCGTGTACATATGACTTGCTGTCTCCACACAATTGGGTAATCTATTTTTCATCACTACATTATTTGGATAAGTTTAAGGATGGATATAATTTTTATAAATATAAATATTACATGGTGTTTATTCATTATAATTAATATATCATATAAATTCATTCCCATTAAAAATTTATAGAATTGTATCATCACTCATGCATACATACACCAAAACATCTCCAGGACATGATGAAATTTATCTCCACATTATATATTTCAAGAACGATTAAATAATGTATATAATGATTAAATATTAAATATATAACATAATAATTCAAAATGAATTATATATATGTGTGTGTATGTGATTTAACTTCTTTGATTTTGTATTATAAGAAAATGGAAACAACATTTATGTTCATGTATGTCTTATCATCACCAAGACTAGTGTCTTGCATTTAATATATCTATCATTTAGATATATTTCAATACTAATTGTATGTGATATAATTTTCATATCATATTATGGAAGTATTTAAATAATTTTTTATTTATTTGGATCAAGAAATACAAGTCAATCTCAAATAATAATCAATGCAGTTATTACATGAAATATTTCATTAATATAGAATTGTTAAAAATCAATTAATATAAAGTAATAAATGAATCATATATTATATAATAAATATTATTATGATTATTTTACAATTAAATAATTTGTTTAAAACCACTATATATAATTTTTTTACATGTATGGAGGGAATCAGATATAATGTAAGTTGTAATTCAACTATAAATACTATTTTTCGTTTCAGTAATGGAATACATTTTGACTTTTTTGATAAAGTATGTAATGAATATATTTGTATATATTTGGGAAGAATGGATTTTTTTCAATTCCATTATTCGATATTTCCTTGAATATTCTATTACAAAATTACACATTTATCTCAAAATAAAATATTTTATATTTTAAATTTTTCTAGATTTTATGTAATGAAAATGTTTTCAAAGTATAAAGGATATTTTCCTCATAATTTTTTTCAAGAGTTCTCTCAACATTATTTTACTACTATGATAAAATTGTATGATGCAACATATATTTCATTGGGTATATTCCTCTATTGTACAATTAACATTCTTTATGTAAATGGATTATATTTATATTTATGATAGTATGATTTTCTATGAAACTCATTTATTTTTATTTGGTAATGTTATGATTAAAATATGTTTAAGAAACCCATATCATTCCATGGATTCTGATATTATAAATGACTTATATATTTTTAGCACACATATGTATGAGTTTATTATGGGATGGGTTAGTACCATATCTCCCTCCATTGCATTAGTTAAATATTTTTATCTCATTAGATAAACCGATCATTCCTTCATCACTAAACATGACTACAATGATGGTATTGGGAGTGAACATTTACTAATAATATGGATATTGGTGTGAATAATGAATACCAATATGTTATAGGGAGTGAACCCATACTACTGATATATCCATCGCATTGATTCCTTCACTAATATTGAATTAATTTTTATATTTTTACCTATCATCCCTAAATTATATGTCTTATTATCTTGTTATGATTTCATGGATTATGTTATTTATTATATAATTATTAATGAATTATGAACTATCAATAATTACTCTTTGACTCATATTTATGATATTTTATATACAATATATGATCTTCTCTTTTCTTGATAAATTCTAATACCATTATTCTCATGTGTATGATTACACGTCTCCATTGTTTACCTTTACATTGAATCTAAGCTCACCACTTTTCTTGTTTTTTCATTTCATCAAGTTATTTATAATGGTTTGATTTTTTTGTACTAAAGGGGAAGATATTAATGGGAGTATTTGAAGACTGCTAACCAAATTAGATGAATGTGAACAAATAGTCAAAAGTCACTAAACTAATATGGTCTTCGGGCATGTGATTTTTGTTATCAATTATGCATTATAAATAATTAATGTAATATATATATATATGAATAGGCAGGGTCAATTTAATTGGTATTAGATCAAATGACTAATCAAACATTGGAAAATAGTATGTGAAATATTTAGTAAAATCCCTTGTGATAATTCTGAGGATATTTATAAGGATGTTTATAAAGATCAGACTAGGTATTGGATACAATCATTGAATTATATTTATAGTCATTAATAAATTACTATTAATCCTAATACGTTATAGATGGATAGTAATTTCCATTTATTATTTTGTTTTCCAGTATGTTACCTTTTTGTCACGATACACTTCTAGATTTTAGTCAATCACATGAACTATATAGAACATGGATAACATTGAATGTTTCAGATGTGGGAATAATGGGAATTATGAAAATCAAGTTCCTGAGTATAAATATCAATATTAGAATAAGGAATGTGGTACATGTATTTGATATACTATTGAGGTAAAATAGTTCTCTAATGATATGGGATATGTATGGGAGGAAATAATCATTTTTACCTTGAATATATGAAGAATGATTAGATTAAGGTTTATGAACACTTTGGATCCATATTTCATATTTTATGAATAAATAAGATGATTGACCCATGTTAATGTATTTATTATAATGTTGGATGATCAAAGTGTATATGTTTTGGGGATATAAGTATTAGGAAATATATATCATGAAATATATTATTTTTTTAAATATACGTTTTCATTATAGATTAAAAAGTATATGATTAATATTTATGAAGAAATAGAAAATTTATTTAATAAAAATGTGATACTTTGATTAAGGGAAAGGTAACTCATAATACCTTGATTATGATATAATAATGATTATTTTCAAAATATATGTTGGATATGATTAATTGGATGATGTTGGTTACCTTGGATCTAATTATGGATTTTTTTAAATGTATGATACGGTAATATGGATAATGCTTAATTTTTTTTTCTAATATGTAATCTATCTAATAGACATTAGAATAATGAGACATTCATGTTTTCAATCTAGATTTACGTAAAATCAGGGTATTACTATGTTTTATGTGAACACTTGATGAATGTATGGACAGGATTAAGATGGTGAAAAACAAAAACTACCCAATGATATATGAGAGATAGATGTTAAGGTGATTTATCTGACTTCTTTCAATAGTTTTGTAGTTTTATCCTTCGCACATATTGTAACATCCCGGGTAAATAGAGAATATGACATTATAATATTTATCAATATTTATCAATAAAATGTTAATACTACTTTAAAGGTAATGATATGCTCGATGGTGTACCCAATACACAACAATGAGTTTCATTGAAATCTTATATTGCACGCTAATAATATAATAATATAAATTAAAATAATTGTTAACGCCTAGCCGTTGTAATGGAGGGAATGAACAGAACTAACTAAAAATGATTACATATGTTTTTTTAAATATTTTTACATTTATCTAATAAATTTTAGGGGCATAAATTTCAAATTAATCCAATTTTAAGAATAAATACTATAGTATTTTTTAAATGATTGTTTTACAGCCTTTTGATGACGAACCTTTTTAAAATGTAATATTTGATAATATTAGAAGATCTATTTTTCAAAATAAACATATTATTTAGAATTGGGACATTGAAATTTACTTTGGATAAATTTTTGGTATTTTTCTAACAATGTTCATTTTTTAATGAATAGTGAAAAATACTGCATTTTACATCAAAACTGTTTTTTCATCTAATTTAATTATATCGTTATATTATCTTTTTAATTGTTTTAAAGTTTAATTATAATATATTTGTACCATTTAATCTAATTGTGGTCATTAGAATTAATTTCACTTTCAAAATGGACAAAAACAAGTGTCAATTTTTTTATAGATACTGTTTCCAAAATACATGCAATTTGTTTTGATAGTGGGAATTAAATATATAATTTATTAATTAAACTTATATGTTTTTAATTTGGTAAAATGGACTTAATTTTTTAATTTGGAATATCAAATATCGTTTAGGGTGAATGTTTGGTATTTTTCTATTAAAGTTCATTTTTAATGAATAGTGAAAAATACAACATTTTAATTCAAAGCATCCTTTTCATCGAAATTTTTATATAGTTAGATTGAAATTTTAATTGTTTTTAAATTATAATTGATTTATGTTTTAATCACTTAATAAAATGTTGTTCATTGGAAGTAATTTCACTTTTTAATTGGATTTAAAAACATGTCAATCTTTGGATAAATTCTACTTCATAAAAACTCATCTTTTGTTTTGACAACATGATTTAATTTCAAATTAATTACTATAATTTCTGTGTTTTGAATTTGGTAATATTGGTTCCACATTTTTAATAATAAGTTCCAAATTATGTAATTAATAATCTTTTGTTTTTGGACATTATGAATAGTAATGACGATAATTATCTTTAATTATCGTGTTTAATTAGTAATCAGGTAGTGAAGGATAAAAAAATAATATCATAAAAATATAAAATGACCCCAACATGTGTACTATTTATTTTTTTGGTGTCATGGCCGACCATGGGATTCCTTGTGCCAACTTTGGGCCCCATGGAATCACTTTAGTGTGATAGTGAATTTTTTTCATATTTTTTTAAAAGAAATATAACAAAGATTTGTATATCCTAAGTAAAACAATTTTAATTTCGTTCAAATAAATGATATCTTTGACAATAAATAGTCATTGGAAATTCAAAAAAATTTCCAACGTGATGGTAATTTTTTTTTATAATTTTTAAACATTAAATAAATAAATTTATTTATGACACCGTGATGATGCAGTGATTACCTTATTAATGATCGATTTAAATAAAATAAAAATATAAGGTAAAATATAAAACTTATACTTGTAGAAAACCTACTATATGGTTGTATTTATAACCCATATCACCTTATCATTTAAATATATAATTGTGGGACCTTTAATTTCCGAAAATCATTTTATAAGAATATAACATTTCATGACTTTCCAAGAGTGCCCCTCCTACCTCTTATAAAAATCCACCACCTCTACCCCCTTACCCACACCTCTCAAGAACTTGGATTGCCCAAACTCTGATAATATTGTCTCTCCACATCTCTCTATTACTCCTAGGAGCATCACATTGGGTATAATGCTTCCCAAGGAAGCCTTTGGGATCAAATCAAAAAATAGTTACTTGATTTAAAGGTAATGCCTTCTCTTATGTTCTTTTGTTTTATTTTGCTTCTCCAACCCATTAAACTCTTTTTATTCCTTTAATTTTTAACAAAAATAGTATATTAAATATACTAGGATTTTTTTTCTGAGATTTATTCGAGCTACACATACACACACCTTCATATAATGGGTGAAGAAAATACTGTTTCTGTGGATGGCGAACTACTACCTCACGAAACGATGATTTTTTAATTCCCTCTTACCACCTATCATGGTGGCCATTATGATTTCACTGTATTTTATATATGATATACATGGTATTTATGTTTTCTATATGCTTATTTATTTTATATTTAAAACATTCCTTTATGCTTTTCATGTTGTGAAAATGCGATAATTTCATATGAGGAAGTTTGGACTAATGCCCCCTCAAGTGATGTGACTCGTTCATGCAATACATGGAATATATAAAGAATGAAATTAATCATCTTATGTGACATATATAACATATATTTTATACTGAAATTATAATATATATATCTCTATTTGTTTCCATTAATATGACAAAGAAATGAAATTAGCGTTCATCCGTACGTACAGCCTACCGTCTCCATGAACGCTGCATTTCATTTATTTTTATCTCCAAATGATATGGAATAGAATAAAATGAATATGTACTGGATATATATGATATTTAAATCAATAATATTATTCTGTAGATGATATACTTATATCTAAATGGACAGTTCTTTTCAAACAAGTTCATTTTTGACTCATATACAAAACATCGACAAAAACATCTGATATGAACTCGCATAATTAACTAATTATTATAACATTATAATATGTGATATGAATTGAATAATAAACTTTAAAAGAGTTCCTTATTTAATTATAAATTGAAAAAAGTTTATTATTCATGAATATAAAGAAACGAACAAGACAAGTCGGACTTGAGGTAAGGGATCTTACATCTCTCTTTCTTTTTATGTACTCTCTTTTACGTCATTTCTTTTAAGCTCACATTTCTTAGTTTGGGGGAAGTTATTTTTTATTAACATTAATGTACTATATATGTTAATATGATTAGAGACCCTATTTTATCTCATCAATACATTTTTGGAAGTTTAAAGTGGTGTCGTTAGGCTACTGAATTTTCGTAAGGGGATTTCTTTTCTCAATTTTAATTCCGTGAGATTTCCATTGTTCACCACTTACTTATTTCATGTGGTGTATTGTATAATTAAATTTGATATATATTATCATGATACTATTTATATTCATGGTATTCTGTTATTCATATTGTTTTTTTATCTTTTGGTCATATGACTCAATTGATTACAATGAGGTACGAGTTTTTTTATCTCACTTTTTATTCACGTGAGATTCATGCTATATTTGTCATGATATCCTTTAAGTTGTGTATTTAATGCCAATTATTCTACTCATTGTGTAATATAATTTCGTTTATGGGTATTTATATCAACATTGTATAGTCCTTCTTTCATTTGGTGTACGTTTCGAAAGTTACCCAAATCAGTAAGGGTACCTTTCACCCTCTTCTTTTTAAAGGACTTATTTTTGTTAGGACTTTTAATTTACATATTCATATGTTGGGATATGTTATTATATATCAATTTTCTGTAAATTTTATGTCCAAGTGAAGAGATACCCTTTGTATCTCTCATCAACTCATTTTTACGAATTTTTAAGTGACGTCGTTAGGTTGTCAAATTTCTATAAGGGAACTTCTTAACCCAATTTCATTTCTTTGGGTTAAATATCTACTTCTTGATTGTGTCGTGATATGAATATGTGTTGAAGACCTATGATTGTTTTACACTTAATATCCACTTATATTGGGTGTATTTATATTTTTTACACATAATTATATAATTGATTTATCCTTAATCTAAGGATACCATCTTTGTACGGTACTTCGTCTCAGTCTCCTCTCATTGAGGCATATTTTGTTTTAATATAAGTCTTTCTTTTATACGGTGTATAAACCCCAATGAATTTTAATTTCATTCAAAATGAATCTTTTTACAAGAATCAATTTACTAAACGACAAAAGGAATATTTTTGTCTTATGTATGCGGCGACAAAGTCTTCTCCGCTGTCGTGACCATTATTTGAGTTTCGGCTTCCTCTAAAAGCCATAAATTTTTTAAAAATGAAAAAGAAATACCATGATTAGCTTTTCATTTAGTTTGGTATTGAAAATGGTTTTGATAATTTTTGGATTATATCAATGTGTTGTATTTATATCTTGTGATTGAAATGTGGAAATGTTATGTTTCCTTTATACATGTTTTATGTGATACGATTATGTTATGGTTCATGGGAATTGTTTATGATGTCGGGTGGTTACATGATAAGCTAAGGGCAGGTGAGCCCGAGATAGCTCTCCAATGCATTGGGTAATGCGAAGGAGTTAAACGCTAAGGTTTTTCCGAAGAGATTTTGGGAATATACTGTGATGGGTATTCCAAACGTTACCATGAGGGTTACTCCCTATGTAAGAATGTTATGAATGCCTCAAGTTACCTTTATGTATTATGATTTCTATGAGTTATACATAAATATTATGATTTCAGTATGTAATTTATGATTGAAAGTTATAGTTTCATTGATTTGTATTTATTGGCGGGTTAATGTTTCTTTCATTATGTTATAACCATTGCTGAAATTTTTATGCTCATCACATGTTTTTGAATTTTTTTTCATAGGTTATAAGAATGGGTAAGAGAAAGGAAGTATTCAAGAATATTTATATCAAGAAAAGAACTCTTGTTTTAATTAGGTATTTTTTTATTGTTGTGAAAAATCGGTTATAGTAAAAGTGTCTACCTTGTAATCCTTTGAGATGTAATAGTAATGTCCTAATTCTCTAAAACTCTAAACATGAAAAGATCCTCAATGTGAATTATTCATTTAATTCAAGATTAAGTAATGTTTTCAGGTCAATTCCTTATAGTTGGTATCAAATGTCAGTTTAGATAACTTTAGAGGATAGTGTCTTGTTTAATCATAAGTGACAAGTTGTGTATAACAACAATGGTTAGTATATTAGTGGGAGTCATTGTTTTTTTTTTGAATGTTAGAATGAGTTTGAGATAACTTGTAAAATTAAATCTTAGTGTTGATCTTCCTCATTATTATATGAGGATTTTAATAATATACTCACACTGACCTTTTTGGTTTTAATAAATTTCTGGATCTAGCAGGCACTAAAGTAAAAGTGGATGTGAATGAAACTGTGATAGTTTTCTAAAATAGGAACTCAATGATATGGGAGCTTCAATGAGATCTATTTTGTTTATTCTAAACCAACTATCTGGAGTCATGATTGACCACCTCAACCTTAGTTATTTTTATAAGGCATAATATATGCTTGAAAAAAATCCCTACTGAGGTTTAGGTAATAATCATAAAGGTAAGTATGTTCAAAACCCTATGTGTCAAATATGGGGAAAGAAACAAAAAGGAAAATGTTTCAAAGGAATAGAAAGATGCTATATATGTTTAAATGAAGGTCATAAATCATGAACCTACCATGGAAAAAGGAAGCAACTAGTTGACTCTAAGAAAGGGAAATAAGTTCTTTATGAAGGATAAATTGGATGTCTTAAATGTGGTGTTCATGTTCATTTTGCAAACACATATACTATGAAACATTTTCGATAATGGGATCACTCGGATCATAAAAATATTCATTTACCAATACCTAATACCATTCTGATTGAGGATGAAGAAACTAACAATTACCAATGAACGGTATGGATTATTTCTTAACATATGTTTTCTTATTATTGAATCCTGGGATACGATTCATGATTTTGTTTGTAGGAAAGATGTATCTTAGAATAAGTTTTAAATGAATGGTTAAAGGATCATGAAGAATGTTGAATGAGTAAGAAGTCATCATATAATGGATTCAAGATATATATTAGATTTTAGGATAGTGAAATTATTAAAAGTATTAAGGATTTTTTGATGATGGGAGTACATTAGAGGACTCTTTATATTATGATTAACCGTGATATTTGATATATGAAAATTTTATTCAAGGAATAATTATCTGTTCTTTTGTGGATATAGTTATAAAGAACCATTTCGGTTTATATGATCCTTGAATTTGATGCAATTACAGGTTAATACATTTTAGGATGCAAAACAAAATTTATTATATAACCTTTGTGGTTAAAATATGTTATGGTTATTTTTTATGAAATTTTTTTCTAGGAATGTTACAAAATTATATGGTTTTTAAAAGGGACAATACGCAGACCGTGTGGCAAACCATCACGTCGGATGAAGCTGCGGGAATCGAACCCACAACTAAAGTGGGAAGGTATTTATCTCCTACCACTGGGATCCGTGAAGTCCCGGGTTAGTTTGATTATTCTTTATTGTTAGATGATATTATGAATCAGGAATAAGTTTATTTTGGCTTATCTATGGAAATTATTAACCTATCATAGAGAATATGTGATTAGGTTAATTAATTTTCTGTATGCGACTTTAATAATAACTGATTTTATTTGGTGATAAATGTTAAGATTAACCTTGGAAGACTATGTGATTAAATCCATCGGAGATTTGGGTTTCAATCATAGTTTTGATTATCATTGAAGAATTTTATAGATAGTTGTTTATTGAATGGTCTTTTTTGAACATTAGATAATATTTTACAAATTTTGCAAATTAAGAGTATTATTTCTTTTTATAAAGGATTATACTTTTTGTGTATTATTTGATCTCGTACTAATAGTTTTGGTTTTGGTTTTTTTCTAAAGAAATGGGAAATATATTGTTCTCTTTTGTGGATAAGGTTAATATCTAGAAGTTGATTATAGTGCTCTTAATGTGAAAAAATCATCCTAAATGCTCTTCTTTTGGATAAAATATGAGTTTCTGTAAGAAGTCTAGTGAGAGATGAAAGTCTACACGACAAGTAAGTATATTTCCTTATGATTTAGTCAATCTCATAAATAAATTCCCCAATGAAAAGTAACTATAAACAAAAATGTTTTCTATGAACATTTCCTACCGGGGAATCAAATACCGTTTAACCCATCACAAGTTTGTGATTTTATGCTGGTTAACTTTCTCCTAAACATGATTTCTATCACTATCCATTTGAACATGATGGTTTTTTTTCTACTCCATATCCATGTTTTCATGGAATCCTAGTATCTATTTTCTCTAGTGACATTTTTACTTTTCATACTTTCTATTAAAATGATAGTTTAATTTACTCTTTTTCCAATGTGGGGATTTAAATGATGTTTTCGAGCCCAATTTTAAAATTGTGAGGACACAATTCCCAAAAGGGGGAAGGATGTAACATCCTGGGTAAATAAAGAATAGACATTATAATATTTATCAATATTTGTTGAGTAAAATGATAATATTACTTTAAAGGGAATGTTATGCTCGAAGGAGTACCCAATACGCAACAACAAGATTCCTTGAAATCTTACGTTGCATAATAATAATATAATAATATTATTTAAAATAATAGTTAACGCCTAGCCGTTGTAATGGAAAGAATGAACAGAACAAACTAATAAATGTTTACATATTTTTGTTAAATATTTTTACATTTATCTAATAAATTTTAGAGGCTAAAAATTCAAATCAATCTAATTTTACAAATAAATACTTTAGTATTTTTTAAATGATTGTTTTACCGCCTTTTGATGACGAACATTTTTTAAATATAACTTTTGAAAAGTGTATAAGTTATATTTTTCAAAATAAACTTATTATTTAGAATGGGGACATTGAAATTTACTTTGGATAAATTTTTGGTATTTTTCTGACAATGTTCAATTTGTAATGAATAGTGAAAAATAATGCATTTTACTTCAAAATTGCTTTTTCATCTAATTTAATTATATAGTTAGATTATCTTTTAAATGGTTCTAAAGTGTAATTATAATATATTTTTTTCCATTTAATCCAATTGTGGTCATTAGTAATAATTTCACTTTGAAAATGGACATAGACAAGTGTCAATATTTTGATATATATTATTTCAAAGAAACACGCTATTTGTTTTGACAGTGGGAATTAACTATATAATTTATTATTTAAACTTATATGTCTCTAATTTTCTAAAATTAACATCATTTTTGAATTTTTAATATCAAATATTGCTTATGGTGATTTTTTTGGGATTTTTCTGATAAAGTTCCTTTTTTAATGAATAGTGAAAAATACATCATTTAAATTCCAAACTGCCTTTTCATCCAATTTATTTATATAGATAGATTGTCCTTTTATTTTTTTTTAAATTATAATTTAATTTGGTTTTAATATCTTAATGCAATTTTGTTCATTGGAAGTAATTTCACTTTTAAATTGGATGTAAAAACAAGTCATCCTTTTGATAAATTTTACTTCTTAAAAACCCGTCTGTTATTTTGACAACGAGTTTTACTTTTAAATTAATCACTAAAATTTCTGTGTTTTGAATTTTGTAAAATGGTTTCCGCATTTTGAATCAGAAGGTCCAAATTAGGTAATTAAGAATATTTTGTTTTTTGGACATTATGAATAATAACAGCGGTAATTATCTTTAATTATCGTGTTTAATTAGTAATAGGGTAGTGAAGGGAAATAAAATTATATAATAAAAATATAAAATGACTACAAAATGTGTCTTAATTCTTTTTGTGTTGTCATGGCCGACCATGGGATGCCTTGTTCCAATGTTGGGGCCCCATGGAATCACTTTAGTGTGATCGTGACTTTTTTTCATATTATTTTTAAGGAAAGGAAATATAACAATGGTTTGTATATCCTAAGTAAAACAATTTTAATTTCGTTTACATAAATGATATATTTTACTATAAATAGTCATTGAAAATCTAAAAATATTTCCTACATTATGGTAATTTTTTCTATAAATTTTAGACATTATATAAATAAATTTTTTATGACACCGTGATGATGCATTAATTACCTCATTAATGAATGAGTTAAATAAAATGAAATGATAATGTAAAATCTAAGCCTTACACTTGTCAAAAGCCTGTTAGATAGCTATATTTAGATCCCTTATCACTTTATCCTCAATATATATAATTATGGGAGCTTTAAAATCTGATAAACATTTTATAATAAAGTAACATTTCACAACTTTCCAAAAAGTGCCCCTCCTCCCTCTTATAAAAGGCCCCCAACTCTACCCCATTACCCACACCTCTCAAGCCCATGGCTCACCCAAAATCTACTAATATTGTCTCTCAACATCCCTCTATTACTCCTAGAAGCCTCAAATTGGGCAAAATTCTTACCAAGTAATCCATTGGGCTCAAATCAAAAAGAGTTACCCGAATTAATGGTATGGTCTTCTCTTATGTTCTTTTGTTTTATTTTTCCTCTCAAACCCCAGAAACTCTTTTTATTCCTTTAAATTGTAACAAAAATAGTATATTCAATAAAAAAGTATTTTTTTATGATAAGTATTCGAGCTACACTTACCCACATCTCCATGTAATGGGTGAAGAACATATTGTTTCTGTGGACGGGGAACTACTGCCTCACGAAATGATGATTGTTCAATTATCTCCTACCACCTATCATGGTGGCCATTACGATGTCATTGTATTTTATATATGATATATATGGTATTTATTTTTTTTATATGCTTCTTTATTTTATATTTAAAGCATACCATTATGCTTTTCATGTTGTGTAAATGGGATAATTTCATATGGGGAAGTGTGGACTACTGCCCCCTCAAGTGATTTTACTCGTTCATGTAATACATGGAATGTATAATGAATGAAATTAATGAACTAATGTGACCTATTTAACATATATTTTATACTATAATTACAATATATATATCTCTCATTTATTTTTATTTCCATTAATATGACAACGAAATTAAATTAGCGTTCATGCGTACGTATAGCCTACCGTCTCCATGAACGGTGCATTTCATTTCTTTATATCTCCAACTGTTGTGGAATAGTACAAAATGAATATGTACTAAATATATATGATATTTATATCATTAATAATATTCTGCAGATGATGTACTTATAACTACAGGGACAATTCTTTTCATACAAGTTCATTTTTGACTCATGTACCAAACATCGATAAAAACATCTGATATGAACTAACATAATTATCTAATTATTATAATATTATAATATGATATATGAATTGAATAATAAACTCTAAATGAGGTCTTTAATCAATTATAAATAGAAAAAAGATTATTATTCAAGAATATAAATAAATGAACATGAAAAGTCAGACTTGAGGTAAGAGATCCTACCTCTCACTTTCTTTTTAAGTATTCTCTTTTATGTCATTTCTTCTAAGCTCATATTTATTATGTTGGGAGATGTTATTATTTATTCCTATTACTGTAATTTTTATGTTCATATGATGAGAGATACTTTTTGATATCACCAATCAATTTTTGGATGTTTTAAGTGGCGCCATTAGGATGCCGAATTTTCGTAAGGGGATTTCTTATCTCAATTAAAATTCCGAGAGATATCCATTGTTCATCAATTACTTATTTCATGTGGTGTATTGTGTACAACCATTTGATATATATTATCATGATTCTATTTATATTCAGGGAATTTTGTGATTCATATTGTGTTTATTATCTTTTGTTCATATGACTCGATTGATTACAATGAGGTACAAATTTTTTTAATCTCACTTTTTATTCCCGTGAGATTCATGCTATATTTTTCATGATATCCTATGAGTGGTGTATGTACTAACCATTATTACACTCAATGTGTAATATAATTTCTTTTATGGGTATTTACATTATCATTGTATAGTCCTTCTTTTATGGGGTGTACTTTTCAAAATTTACCCAAATCGGTAAGGAACCATTCACCCTCCTCTTTTTAAAGGACTTATTTTTGTTAGGTCTTTTAATTTACATCTTCTTATGTTGGGATATGTTATTATATATCCTTATTTCTGTAAATTTTATTTCCATGTGATGATATACCCTTTTTCTCTCTCATCAACTCATTTTTATGAATTTTTAAGTGACGCCGTTAGTCTGTCGAATTTCTGTAAGGGAACTTCTTAACCCAATTTCAATTATTTGGGTCAAATATATACTTCATGATTATGTCGTGCTATGATTATCTGTCGATGACCTATGAATGTTTTACACTTAATATCCACTTATATTGGGTATATTTATATTTGTCACACATAATTATGTAATTGTTGTATCCTTAATCTAAGGATACCGTCTTCGTACGGGACTTCGTCTCAATCTCCTTTCATTGAGTAATATTTTGTTTTAATAAAAGACATTATTTTATATGGTGTATAAACCCCATTGAATTTTCATTTCATTCAAAATGAATATTTTTACATGAATCGTTTTTCTAAATGAAAAAATGAATGTTTTTGTCTTACGTATGCGGCGAAAACGACTTCTCCACTGCTGTTACCATTATTTGAGTTTCAACTTCCTCTAAAAGCAATAACTTTTTTTAAAATGAAATATAAATACCTTGTTTTAATTTTCTTTTATTTTGGTATTGATAATAGTATTGATAAATTTTTGATTATATCAATGTGTTGTATTGATATCTTATGATTGAAATGTGGAAATGTTATGTTTCCATTATGCATGTTTTATGTCATACAATTCTGTTATGGTTCATGGGCATTATTTATTAATTCGGTTGGTTACGTGATAAACTAAGGGTGACTGAGCCCGAAATAGCTCTCCAACGCATTGGGTAACATGAATAAGTTAAACTGTAAGGTTTTTCTAAAAGTATTTAGGGAATATACTGTGATGGGTATCCCAAACATAACCATGAGGGTTACTCCCTATGTAATAATGTTATTAATGTCTCAAGTTACCTTTATGTCTTATGATTTCTATGAGTTATATATAAATATTATGATTTCAAAAGGGATTTTTTGATTGAAAGTTATGGTTTCATTGATTTTTATTTATTGGTGGGTTAATGTATCCATTCATTATGTTATAACCCTTACTGAGATTTTTTATGCTCATCCCATGTTTTTGAAGTGTTTTTCACAGGTTATAAGGATGTGTAATAGAAATGAAGTATTAAAGAATATTTATACCAGGAAAAGAACTCTTGTTTAATTTAAGGATTTTTTTATTGTTGTGAAAAATCAGTTATAGTAGTATTGTATACTTTGTAATCCTTTAGGATGTAATAGTTATGTCATAATTCTATAAAACTATAAACTTGAAAATATCCTCAATGTGAATTGTTCATTTAATTCAAGATTAAGTAATATTTTACAGACGAGTCCTTATACATATTGTAAGGATGTCCATTTATGGAAATACTATGCCAAACATCAGATGCAGATTATGAGATTAAACTGTTTTGTCACCATAAGAGGTCTTCTTCATATTTGATAGAATATGTTTAATTTTTTTTATTATAATGACATAAGGAATGACATATTGTTATATTTAATGATATCATGATATAAAATCATTTTAGGAATATAATATTTAACATCATTTATTATAATAAGAGATTATGTTGAAATTTATTATGGAATAATAAATTGTAATATTTTCCTTAAATCAATTAATTATGACTTCTTATGAAAATTATTCAAAAATTAGTTGAATTCAGGTTGTAAAAAAGATTAAATATTAACATCATTATTGAGGATTTCAATGACCACATTAATGTTTGTTTAGTTTATTGTCTTCTCTTTTTTATCTTTCTAAACCTTGGAAATTTTATTGTGACTAGTGGTCATTATCAATCTCCGTAATTATTTACACATTACCTCTAGGCCAAATTCATCAGTTATGATCTTTTACGTAGAGACCTAATTATGATTTACTTTGGGATAGAATTATTTTCCAGTTACTTCATTTTAAAACTAGGTTTTTGAAATCATTTTTTTGTGGGTATGAAGGAAAAAATCATTCATGAATTAACCCATTGATAAACTAAATTTATTTTCATGTCAAAATTTATTTAATGGGAGTTGAATTTAATAACCTGAGATTTTGTGAATTATTTTTTTCAGAAAAATAAATTGGATATCTTTCACTTCATGAAACATTAAATATTGGTTTTTGATTTTATATTACTAAAATGAGTATGTATTAAATTATATACAACACCATGATTTTATTGAGCTACATTCATCACTGACTTGTCAAATGTTTCATGAAAGACTGCGTTTTTGTCAAAAAAATTATTATTATAATTAAAAACAATGTGATAATTATAATATAAACATTAGAAGTTATAAAATGAATATTATCTTCAACTATTAAACTTTTATATAAAATTTCTTCACATAAATAAAATAAACTTAATATATTAATTATATTTTTTGGAATGGTTTTTATGTGTATAGAAGTACTCTTTTCTTAATGGAATTTATTTTTATGTCATTGTGTGAACAATAAAAAATTATGATACACTCAATGAAATTTAATTTGATAAAATTAATCATTATATTTAAATTTGGAATGTGAAAATTATATTAGGGTGAAATGGTTGAATTTTTCATAGAAGCTTCATTTTTTTATTAATTTTGAAAAGTACTACTTCTTATTTAAAAATTCCATCTCCATTTAAATAATTATTATACATTAAATTTTTTTTCAATGTCTAAATATATCAATTATACATTAATTAATTCAATGTAGTTCATTGAGATTATTTTTATATTGAAATTAGTTATAAAAAACATAATAATCTTTTAAACGATCTATTTACCTGCCATCTCGCCCCATTTCTGTGATTAACATTAATCATTATTTTTTGGCTTCTATGAATTGAATTAGGAAAAGATAACATTTTTTGTTATAATTAGATTCATATTTAGTATCTAATAAGATATACTTAAAATTTTGTATATTATGATTAGTATCATCAATATTTTTTATTTCAATACTTAATGGAATATTAGATAATTATAGGTAAAACTATTATTATAAAATTATAAAATTTACCTAATATGTTTTCTAAATTCATTATAATTGTGTATTGAAAGAAAAATCAACCTTATTTCACAATTATAACATTTTTAAGTGACTTTTATTATATTATTTCTTTTTTTTATATTTTATTTAATGATATGTTAAAAATATCAAACTCTTATTTTTAATAATTATAACATTTTTAATATAATGTCATATAGAAGATAAATTAGACTATAAGTAGTCATTTTAATGAATAAATGTTCATATACATCATTATTTTTAAATTTTAATTTTTAGTGATAATATAATTAACATAAATGGCGAGACAGTGATGACGCATTAATTGTTTAATTAATAAAAGGCTAAAAATGATTTTCAAAATAATAGAATAAAAATTATTTGAATTAATTAGGGTTCTAAATGTATTTTATATGACACTTTGACATTTTTGGAGGGTCTTAAAAAGGTTTGGTTCAACAATATGTATCTTTATAGATTTTTTAGAGACATTATTGTGAATATCATCAAAAATGAAAATATCGGTATTTTATTAAAATAATATTATATTGAGTAAATTAAATATCAAAAATATGTTAAAAAAAAAGGATTATTTTTTAGTCCAAAAATACATTTAGTGTCTATTTATAGAAATTTTATCACATTTTTGTTTTAATTTATAATTTCTTAATATTTATAATTTAGTAAACACAATTAAAATTATAACACATTAATTAATGGTAAATAAAAATTATTAGGTTTAAAATAAAAAAAATCAAAAAATTACTAGATGAACTCTACCTGACACTTATCACCTCTATATATAATATGAGTTGTTTAATGAACTCTATTCAATAAATATAACTTATATATTATTTAAAACTTTATATAATTACAAAATATCAATCTCTTGTTTTTAATATATTTTATTTTTTCAAAAAGGGAAAATCAAAAATTGGTTTAATATAAATATATATATTTGATAATATTAAATTTTATTTGATTATTTAATTATAGTTTGAATTATTAATATTTATTTAATTATCGTATATGCATATTCAATGTGAAAAAATATATTTATTGAACTAAAATAAAAAATATAATTAATTTACTAATATTAAAATTTAAATATTTTGGATGAATATAATATTATAATTAATTTTAAAGATCTATATGATATATTACATATGTTTTAAATAAATATAATATAATTTCAAATTTTTATGGATGTATTTAATGTCAAATAAAATGAATAGTATGAAATTTAATAATAATGATATTTTATTGAATTAATATACAATTAAATTATTTATAATCCAAAAAATATAAAAAAAATAAGAGATCAGAAAATATAATTTCTAGAATGTCTTATAACATTAATTTGGATGCCATCTGAATGTTCTTTCTCAATAATATAATTATTATATTTTAAAATTTTTAGGATTTCCAAAATATCCCCTAACCACAATTATAATGGGGACCTCCTCCATCCCAACCTCACACAAAATTGAGCCTTAAAGATTGGTAGTCCCATCCTAAACTCAGATATAAATATTCCTAGTAACATTATTGAGGTTATGGTTTTGTCATAGGACCAACTCTAGTGCCCCTACAAGGAGATCCAAACAGAGATTGTCAAAGAATAAGTAATATACTTATTGAAACATAAAAAATTGATTCTTCTCTATGAAATAATAATGTTTTGAATCCATTATAAATTATTAACTACAGTATAAACTATATTACTAAAATGTATTATTATTATGGAACAACCATATAACACAATTTATTCATCCTATGAAAAAAAGAGTATCACACATGCATATGTATGGCTTCCTGTCTTCGCCACATGGTGTAATATTATTTCATCAGTATGTTGTTTGTATGGGTAAATGATTGATATAATTGCTATACATAATAAATATTACATGATATTGATTAATTATAATTTATATACCATATAATATCACACCATTTTACCATTAAGATAATGATATCTCCCCTCTTGCATATCTACAACCTACCGTCTACTAAACATGATGGGATTTATCATCCACATAAACTATTTTATAAAATATTTTAAAATTAAATATAATGAATAAATATGAAATATGTGATATAATATATCTAATTTAATTAAAATTATTTATATATATAATTCATTGGGTTTCTTAAAAATAGTATGATAAGAAAACCAAAATAGTGTTCATGATTATATATGGCTAATTATCTCTAATAATGTCATGTTCAAAAGAAGTATTTCTTTTAAAATTATCTATAATTTCAACTAATAAAATTATTTCATATATGAAAATATTATTTTATGTAATAAATATTTCAATATTTCTTTAAAAATTAATTTCTTTTCAAAGATTACTTATTTTTGACATTAACTATGATTTATTGGGGATGTGATTCAATAAGACCCTTATTATTTTTTATGGATGGTTAATTTTTATGTTTGTTTTTATGTTTAAATGGTATTTATGAATCACATTTCTATTCCATTTGTTACTTTATTATTTCATGTTTTTTATCAATATCATTTCATTCAATGGGTTCTGATATGATAAATGATTAATGTTAAGGTGGAAAAAATCTATATGAATTAATTATGAGATAGAGATGACATCTATCTCCCTCCAATGAATTGTAAAATATTTATATCTCAAAGATAAACATAATTTTCATTTTTAGGTATGTTTTTATTGGGAGTGGACCATTACTACTAAGAAGGTCTTCAGAGTGAACCATAACAACTATTATTTTTATGGGTATGAACACTAAATACCAAAATTATATTTGGAGTGAACCAATACTATCAATATAAAAAAAAAAATTATGACTTCACTAATATGTAAATCATTTATATATTATTTTTTGCAACCATAAAATCCTTATCTTATTCCTATGTTGTGATTTCATGGAATATGTCCATTATTTTCTAAATGTTCATAAATTAGAAACTGCCAATAATAACGACATCATTCCATTTTTTTTTCATTGACACACAAGTTATTATATTTTATTTTCATGATCATTTTCGCATACCCAGACACTCATTATAATGTCCACATGTCTCCCTTATTTACCCTTGCAGATCATAGTTACTATCTCGTTTGGTTTTGTTCTATTTTCCCCATATTATAAAGTATGATTTTAGTTTTACATACTTAAGTTGAATATCTGTGTGGGATATTTGTAATATCGGTGACCAATTTTGGAAAATGTGATAGAGGTTTCCAAAGTTTCTAAAATAATATGATTTTTAAGAGTGTGTTTGGGTAATATATTAAGCATTCAACAAAATTAATGGCATATGAATTTATGAAAATCAAGGGTTTCTATAAAACTAGTTTACATAGCTACATGTATTTAACTATAGAAAAATATCAAATGAAAATAAATTGAAAAATTGGATGGATTATTTGCAACATCTCAATGATATAATGGTTGATCGACTACATAACATCATATTTCAATACAATCAGATTTCATGAGAACCCAATAAAAAATATCTTAAAGTTGCTCTATTCTAGAGAATTGATATTGGATCTCATAAAAATAATGATGCTAGGAATGAAACTTCAATGTTGTAATCCATATTGTAAGGTATTAATATCATCCATATGTTCTAATATAGCGAGAGATAGTAATTGACCACGATTAAAAAATAATACATCGTTACCTCACCCCACCAATAGAGGGTTTCTCAAAATTTACATTTAATAGTTTCAATCCAAAATCATATATAATGGAGCATGACATGAAACAACATGTTATGTCAAGTGTAACGACCCGAATCCACAGCCACTCAACTGGTTCCCTGTACCCTATTTTCCACATGACCTCAAGTGTGTTTCCCCAAACTCTAGAGGCTGCCGACTAGTAGCAAGGGCCTTAATGGGTCAGTGGGGAAACTATTCCCTCATTTGGTAAAGTATGCAGCGGAAGGAAAATAATAAACAATAGAGGAAGCAGTAAACATAAAACAAAAATGGAAACCAAACAGTATAAGAAATGTATAATATAAAAATGATTCATCATGGTACATGTATCTGTGGAAGCAGAAAACAAAGAAACATGCTGAAATTCAACTGAAACCCAAGTACTAAAAGTAAACAGTAAACTCCAGCAGCTTTGCAAGCCTAAGCTCGGTCTCATGCTCTCCATATCTAACTAGCAATCAAGCACCTGAGGTAGAAGGGCCACAATCCCTATCGAAACCTACAACCATATAACCTGTTTGGGATGTAAAGCAGGACCCAAACCAGGTGTGAGGCTAATCCCTATAGGCATCCACCACAACATTTGTGACCTACTATCAGTGGGAAATATAGAAAAAGTAAATGAAATAAATGCAGAAGAGAAATATGAGTACACTGAGTAAAAAATCCTACAAGACTCCATTCACATTTATTAATTAATTTAATTTGATCATTTAATCATCAACCAAATAATCTATCAAAAATCTCTATAATCCAAAGGCATAACAGGTAACACAACAGGTATCTCAACAGGAAACCTAACAACAAGTAGTACAAACCCAATATTATTCTTTCTCTTGGTTCACTCATCACAACCAAACAACATTAATTTATCACATTGTCCCTCTTGGTGGCTCAAGCGGGCATACCCCTATAATCAAGTATTCAACAAAGGCAAAGAAACTCTGAGGAAACACTCATCGTCAATTCCCCATGTGGTCTTGCAGCAATAATACAGACTCTCTAAGAAAGCACTTGTGTCTAATTCCCCCTATTGTCTCGATTCGGTAATTATCAAACCCTCTGAGGGAGCACAAAGTCAATTTCCCTTATGGTCTCGTAGTGGTAATAATTGAACAGGCCCTCTGAGAAAGCACTCAACGTCAATTCCCCATAAGGTCTTGCTACACCAGGTTCCCGCAGCCCTGGGTAAATGAAATCGTACGTAAAAAATTCGTAGCAGCCCTAAGTATGTTCAACAAACTAATTGTCTTATAGATACAATGAATCAAAAACAATTAAATTGCAGGCAATACATGCAATTATTCATACCGAGGAAGGCAATCAGTATAACAAGTTTTTCCTCACAGGAGACCTAATACAAATGGTGATAAACAACCAAAACAAGGAAAAGACCCATTATGTGATCCTCAGACATGAAAAAAATCAATCATTATTCATCTAACAGCCTCAAGCACACAAGAAATTGAAGTCATATAATATTATAGGATCAAAAACCTAACACGTGATACCTGATACATGGGTATCCAACACTTTTTCACAAGAACTCAAAGACATTTAAAGTAAGGCATCAAACCACCTGCCTCAAAGGTTTTGAAAAAAACCCCAACAACGAAGAATGCATAAGAAACGTGGGTTGATTCTCCAAGAACCCGCCATAAATTCCTTTTCCTAACAAGATCAAGACCCAAACTCATCAAATTTGGAATCCACACTAGTAGATCTACCCATAACAGGCATAGATCTAAGAAACTGAGGGAAGAGGAGAAGTAGATCTAAGTAGATCTAAGAAATCGATCATGAAGGAAGGAGAACGATCACATACCTCAAGAATCCAACTTCGATTTTCCAATAGAAGCCTTCGGATCACCTCCAGAATGCTTGGGAGATGTTTTTGAAACCTTCAAGGGAGAGTAATCTCAAGTTATGGCCACATATGAGAATAAACGAGGCAATTAGAGGCAAAAAGTGATAGATCCGCAATTTAAGGATCTAATTTTAGTGCCCACACTGTTTTCTCGCATGGTTAAACAAACTGTGCACTAACCATGTGGTCTATACTACCTTGAAAACACTCCTCACATGGTATCATCATACGGTTTCCCTTAACCGTGCGACAACCGTGCGGTCACCACTACCTTGAGTGCCAGCTACTCATGCTCTGGCCGCACAGTTAGACAAACCATGGGCCACCCGTGAAACTCCCCGTTTTTCCTCAAAACATCATTTCAAGTTTCCCTGAATCTCCCATGAATCAACCTTAACTTTAAATCCCAGAAAAACATCAAACAAGGGTGTCACATACCTAAAAAGAAGATATGGGTTCTTACAAACTTCCCCCCTTAAATAAATTCATCCCCGAATTTCCTAACGAGGCGTAGAAGAAAAAACATCAAACAACTCTGGACCCTACTATCATACATCGGCCTCCCTCTCCCAAGTCTCACCATGTACTCTCTCGTGCTGCCATAAAACCTATACCAGAGTAATAGACCGGCCATAGAGAACCTTGGAACTACGATCAACAATTTTGATAGGATGCTCCTCAAAAGATGCATCTGGCTCCAAATAAACCTCCTCGTGTTGAAACACAAGAGACAGGTCTGAGAAATAGTGTCTAATCTGAGAAACATGGAAGACGTCATGCATATACTAGTACCTATGAGGTAACTGCAACCTTTAAGCCACCAGCCAGAGTCTCTCCAGAACCTTAAATAGCCCAACGTGTATCAGTGAATGAACTCACTATCTCATAAACATATTATGTACCAACCTCGGTGTAACACACATAAAAATCTAATCTATGACCATAAACTCCAAAGGTCATCTCCGCTAATCTGCATTAGATTTCGGTCGAGACTGTGCGGTAGCCATCCTCTTCCGAATCAACTCCACCTACTCTGTGGTCTCCTGAACAAGATGACGTCCCAGCATAGCTTCCTCTCATACCTCCAGCCAACACAGGGGTGATTGGAACGACCTACAATACAATTCCTCGTAAGGTTCCATATGAATATATTCATGAAAACTATTATTATATAAAAAATCCACTAGAGGTATATCTTTCTCCAAAGAACCTCCAAACTCAAGGATGCATCCTTAGAGCATGTCCTCCAGCACCTTAATCGTGCGTTCTGACTGGCCATCTGTCTGGGGATGGTATGTTGTACTCAGAAGTACCTTTGTACCCAAATACCATTGTATCCCATGCTAGAAATGTGATGTAAGGCTGAAATCCCTATCTGAAATGATAGTTTTTGGAACCCCATGAATTTATACCACCTCACGGATGTACAACCTCCAAAGTTCATCCACACCAATGGTATCCTTGATCATCATGAAATGAGAAACATTCGTGAGATGGTCAATAACTACCCAAACCGCGTCATTCCCTCGAGGCGGCCTCAGTAACCCTATCACAAAGTCCATCGTGACATCATTCCATTTTCACTCAAGAATATGTAATTGCTGCAAAATCCCTAATGGTCGCTGATGCTCTGCCTTCACCAGCTGACAGGAAGAACACCACATAACAAAAATAGCCACATCCTTCTTCATACTTGGCCACCAATATTGACGATGTAAGTCTCGATACATATTCGTGACACCAGGATGAACTACCCAAGATGAAGAATGAAACTACCTCATAAGATCCTCACTTATGTCAGCTGAAACCCATACGTGGCCATGAAAACGTAACACCCCATCATCTCCCACGGTCCACTCCGGAGTAGGGTCTCCACATGACACACCCTCCCTTAGGACTAGGCCTTCTGAGTCTGATAGATGCCTCATTTAAACTCGATCCAGAAGAGTATAGGTAATAGCTATAGAATAAAGAAATGTTTGTCCCTGTTTGTCATGCACCTCCAAATGTATCTCAGAGAATAGAGCCGTAAGATTCCACTCACTACTGGCCTCTTGAATTGCCTATAATTGAGTCCTCCGGCTCAGTGCGTCTGCTACAACATTTCCACATCCAGGTGTATAAGCAAGCTCAAGGAAAAAATACTGTACGTACTAGACCCACCTCCACTATCTCAGATTTAAGTCCCACTACGGGAAGATATACTTGAGGATCTTGTGGTCAATATATACCACACATTTCTCTCCCAAAAGATAGTGACTCCAAGAACGCAAGGCATGAACAACTACAGCCAACTCCAGGTCGTGTGTAGGATAGTTATTCTCAAGTGGCCTCAACTATCAAGATCCATATGCAACAACACGATCCTACTGCATAAGCACTGCTCCAAGACCGATCCTAGATGCATCACAGAAAACTGTATAACTCTTACCTGGCTCTGGAAAAACTAGAATCGGTGTTGATGTCAATCTCTGCTTCAGCTCCTGAAAGGATGAATTGCAGGCTTCTGACCAAACGTACTTCACCCCCTTCTTAGTCAAGCCCATCAACGGTGCTGTTATGCATGAAAAGTCTTATATAAACTGCCTGTAGTAACCAGCCAGTCCCAAGAAACTCCGTACCCCGAAGAAATTCTTTGGTTGCTCCTAGGTTACTACTACTCTCACATCTCGGGGTCTACTGATACTCCTGTCTCTGAGATGACATGACCCAGGAAGTGAACATCATTCATCTAGAAGTGGCACTTTGAGAGTGTAGCATATAACTGATGCTCTCTCAGTGTACTCAATATGATCTCAAGATGGGGAGCAAGGTCATGTCTAGTGTGAGAGTACACCAAGATATCTTCAATGAAAACCACCACGAAGGAATTCATGTATGGATGGAAAAATATTTTCATCAGCGCCATGAAAATTGTTTGCACATTCGTGAGACAGAACGAAATCACCAAATACTCGTACAGACCATACCTACTCCGGAAGGTTGTAAGAGGTATATCCGATGGTCTGACGCGCAAATGATGATAGCTGGATCTCGAGTCGATATTCGAGAACACCCTGGCTCCTCAAAGCTGATAAAAAAGATCATCGATCCTTGGTAAGGGATATAATTTCATGATCGTCAACTGGTTCAGCTTCCGATAGTCCACACAAAGTCGTAAAGTACCATCCTCCTTCTTCAGAAATAAAATAGGCGAACCCCAAGGAGAAGTATTGGGTCGTATAAAACCCTTTGTCTGCAACTCCTCCAACTTCTTATTGAGATCTTGTAACTCAGTCATAGACATTCTATAATGAGGTATGGATACTGGTGTTTCTCCTGGCCCAATATCAATAGAGATTTCTACCTCTTGCTCCGGAAGAAACCCTAAAAATCTTTCTGGAAAGACATCTGGAAAATGATCAACCACTGGAGGATAATCCCTTTGAGAAGTCCCCTGATCATCCAGATATAAACTAGAAATCTGGGCTATAACACCACCCAACCCATGATGCTCTAGTCCAGATCTACTCGCCTCGATATCCCATTATCCCTTGTGAAGAAATGGCCTGCCCTAGGGTGACGTGAAACACGCCCCACGATGATAGAAATCGACAAAGGCCTGAAAAGGAACTATCCAGTCCATTCTAAGAAGTCATTGTAACCTGTCATCTCTATGACATAATGATCCCACAAGAATTAACACCCACCACCCTCAAGGGGGAACTCCTTGCACAGACACACAGTAGCAGTTCTAAGTCCTATGGGTGTGTCTAGTGACATCATAATATCAGAAGTTAAGATAGTAAGTCTATGGCTCTCCACAGTGTGCACAGAAATAATGATATGAGAAGCTCCTCTATCAAAAAGTGCAGAAGATTAAACTGAGGCTAATAAGATCATACCTTGAACTGTATAAGATCTAGGATTCTACTCCTGATGAGTCTGCTCTACTGCAAAAGTCTGGCCTATCCTGCGGCTCTATATAGTATCCTGAGATCCCTGATATGTTCCTCCTTGAGCCTGAAAACCGCATCCATGGCCTCAACCTTGGCCTGAACGACAAAAAGAACTCCACCACCCCCCCTAGTCTTCTATGGAACTGGTAATCCTGCACCTGTATGCGAAATCAAAACAGGTCCACCTTCACTAGCTACTGGAAGAAGAACCTTGAAAAACCACTGTAGGTGACCCATCTTGCTGCAACATTGGCACTCCAATGGGTCCCTTGGTCACTGTGGATTTTAATGCCCGTCCTTCCCACACTGGTAACACACAACCTTTATACCTTATGGACCATCTATCTTCCTAGAGTCACCTTGTGTAGACTCTCGGTGGCGCTTCTTGCTGTCAGTAGAAAGAGTACTGACTCTGGATGCTGAACTGCCAGGGCTCACTACTCCAATATCCCTCAAATTCCTCTCTGTGATCAATGTCTAGTTGACTATCAAATAAATAAAAGTCAACTGGAAGGTGTTCACTTGTAATCTGATCTCTGTTCTAAGGCCCTCCTCAAACTTCCTCACTAAAAACAGATCGTATTCCCCAAAATGGGAGTGAAACGCTGTAACTCAGTAAAATGTGAGGAATACTCCATAACTGATAGAGTACCCTGCTATAGGTACATGAACTCTCTGGCTCTATTGGCCCTCAGTGTCGTTGGGTAGAAGTATTCGTAGAATGTACATTGAAACTAGTCCCAAGAAACTGTCTACTAACGCCCTGCCTGTGAAACTACGTCCCACCATCTCTTTGAGGAACCTAGCAGCATGTAAGTTGTGATCTTCACCCTTCTAGTTGGGGGTGTCTCCAGATGGTCGAAGATAGAAACCATTTCTTCGAACCAATATTCAGCAGCCTGAGGTCCTCCATCCCCAAAGAATGTGGGAGGATGTTGCTACTAGAAGACTCACATAAGCTCTGCCATAAACTTGGCAGGTTTCTTAGCTCCCTGAATGGTCTGTATGAACCTCAAGAATCCCTCACAGAACTGTATATCCGCACCAGTATCCTGGATAACTGTCGGTTCCATTTCTAGAGTACAATAATTTTTAGACCCCTGACGTGCAATGGGAGGACGTCTTGGTGGTATGAATCTGCAGGGTCAAGCACACCATTATCAAAGATTAACATAGTTGTAGACATAAAATAGTGACAATTTAATAGAGGAGGAAAAACTATTATGTCTGAAAAAACATGGTTACAAAGTGTGTAGTCTCTATACATAGTGTGTTCTAGAAATATTTTAATTCGGCATGTACAGCAGCCAAACTGGCTGTGTAAACCCAAACTACATAGCGTGTTCTTAAATATACACGACATGTTCTTAAATATACACAGAGTGTACTACCCTTTTTCCTCATGCCCTGTTACTCCTACACGACTAAGTCACATGGACTATCTCAGCTGAAGACCACACGGTGTGTTTGTCCACTAAACAACATGTCCATGAAGATTTTTCCCGTCCGTGTCGTTAGTCACACGGGATGCTACACGGACCACAACTAAACGGTGTGTCAACAATGTACATGGCATGTTGTCCATATGATTTTCTAACCCATGTATTCAATTACACAGCTGGATCACCTGGAAGGAAAGTACATAGCATGTAACAGCGAAAAGTAGTTCATCCCAAATAGAAGAACACATGGCATGTGTTTATAAGGCCACCTGCCATGTTATCAGAGTTTTTGGGTAGTATTCATACAAAACTACCCAAAACGACTGAAAAAAATGAATAACAGCACCTATGTGTCAAATTTTTATCCGTGGGGGCCCATACACGCCACGAATCAAGGCTTGACATCATAATAATGCATGTAACAAGTAAACAGTTTGATAAACCCATGACCCACCAAATTCTGATCCTCGAGGGCCCATAACACCTCTATGACCAAAGCTTGGCCTCCATGATAAATAATCTTTAGGATAAACAACACTCTATCAGCATATAAAGTATCTCTATCATAGAAACTATAACAACATCATGAATAATATATCACTACATCAATCACAACAGCATTCAATTTCTAATGCACCCTAGATGGCATGAAAAATGCATGATATGTAATTTTCTAACCAGTGCCTATATGATGCAAGAGATGGTATAACCTCATCTCATCGGGTTGAAAAAAAATAGAACCATAATCATATAAACTATAACAGCACAAAACAAGTGATTCACCCAAATGTGAAATATTATCAACTATAACACTTGCAAATACTAAAAATTGAAATAATAAGGTAATATAGCTTTTACTTGTACATAGGTTAATTAATCCCGGGCATAGTTAAGTACTAACTACCCATTCCTTCCTATCTCTGTATATTATCTCCAAATAATTAGGAAATAAAAAAGGAAGAGAAAAATTTTGATACCACTTTGTAACGACTCGAATACGGAGCCACTCAACTGGTGCCCCGTACCCGGTTCGCCAAATGACCTCAAGCACATTTCCTCAAATGGTAGAGGTAGCCGACTAGCAGCGAGGGCCTTGGTGAGTCAGTGGGTAAACTATGCCCTCATTTGGTGGAGTATCAAGCAGAAGGAAAATAATAAACAATAGAGGAAGCAGTAAACAACATTCAACAACCGAAACCAAACAGAAGAAGCAATGTATATTATAATAATTATGCATCATGGAACATGTTTCCGTGGAAGTAGTAAACAAAGAAACATGCTGAAATACAACTAAATCTGATGTACTAAAAGTAAATAGTAAATTCCAGCAGCATCGCAAGCCTAAGCTCGGTCCTACTCTCTCCAGCTCCAACCAGCAATCAAGAACCTGAGGTAGAAGGGCAACAATCCCTATCCACACCGTCAAACATATGACCTACTTCGCCCGAAAAGCAGTCCCCAAAAATGGTGTGAGACTAATCCTAGTAGGAAACCACCACAAGATCTGTGCCCTACTTTCATTGAGCAATATAGCTAAAGTAAATGAAATAAATACAACATAGAAACAAGAGTACACTGAGTAAAAAATCCTACAAGAATCCATTCATATTTATTCATTAATTTAATTCAATCATTTAATCATCAACCAAAGAATCTAGAAAAAATCATTATAATCCATAGGCAATGTAGTTAATACAACAAGTATCTCAACAAACTACCTAACAACAAGCAGTAAAAACCCAATATTGTTCTTTGGCTTGGTGGACTCATCACAACCAACCCACATTAATTTATCATGATGGCCCTTTGGGTAGCTCACGCGGGAAGACCCCTATTTTCAAGTATTCAAGAAAGGAAAAGACACTCTAAGGAAGCACTCATCGTCAATTCCCCATTTGGTCTTGCAACGATACTACAGACTCTTTGAGGAAGCACTTACGTCTAATTCTCCATTTAGTCTCGATTCGATAATTATCAGACACTCTGAGAGAGCACAATTTCAATCTCCCTTATGGTCTCGTAGTTGTAATAATTAAACAATCCCTCTGAGGAAGCACTCAACGTCAATTTCCCTTATGGTCTTGCTACACCAGGTTCCCACAGCCCTAAGTAAAAGAAATCGTATGTAACCAATTTGTAGCAGCCCTAAGTATGTTCATCAAACTATTTATCTAATAGATAAAATGCATGAAAAACATTTAAATTGTAGGAAACACATTCAGTTATTCATATCAAGGTAGGAATTCAGTGTAACAAGGTTGGCCTCACAGGCAACCTAAGGCAAATGGCGATAAACAGCCAAAACAAGGAAAACACCCATGATTTGATCCTCAGACATGCAAACAAGCAATCATTATTCATATAACAGCCTCAATAACACAATAAATCAAAGGCAGATAATATTACAGGATGAAAACCCTAACCCGTAATAACTGATACATGGGTATCCATTACTTTTTCACAAGAACTAAAAGACATTTAACATATGGCATAAAACCACCTAACTCGATGGTTTTGAAGAAAACCCCAACTAAGAATGCACAACAAACTTGGGTTGATTCTCCAAGAACTCACATTATATTCCTTATTCAAAAAATATCAAGACCCAAACTCATCAAATTTGGAATCCACAAACATAGATCTACCCATAACGGGAGTAGATCTAAGAAACCAAGGGAAGAGGAGAAGTATATCTAAGTAGATCTAAAAAAACGATCAAGAATGAAGGAGAACGATCACATACCTCAAGAATCTGGGTATGATTTTCAATGAGAAGCCTTCGGATCGCCTCTAGAATGCTTGGGAGATGTTTTACAACTTTTAAGGGAGAGTAATCCCAAGTTATGGATGTTTAGGAGCTTAAACCAGGCAATTAGAGGAATAAAGAGTTATATCCACAATTTAAGGATCTAATTTAATTGCCCTCATGGTTTGCTCACACGG
The DNA here is from genome assembly GCA_963277665.1 of Viscum album. NCBI lineage: Eukaryota > Viridiplantae > Streptophyta > Magnoliopsida > Santalales > Viscaceae > Viscum > Viscum album. Next base: position 706,069,610 of record OY728126.1, on the reverse strand, counting down.
TGAGACAAACTGTGTGCTAATCGTGTGGTATGTACTACCTTGGCAGCAATCCTCACATGGTCTCTTCGCATAGTTTCCCTTAACCATGAGATAACCGTGTAGTCACCACTACCTTGAGTTCCAGCTACCCACGGTCTGGCCGTACGGTTAGAAAAACTATGTGCTGCCCGTACAGCTCCCTGGTTTAACTCAAAACATCATTTCATGTTTCCCCGACTCTCCCAAGCATCACCCTTAACATTAATACCAAGAAAAACATCAACCAAGGGGGTCACATACCTGAATAAAAGATCTGGGTTCTTACATCATGTATTTAAAAGAATGCATTAAAAATTATTAAACCCCAAATCTAGGCAGCTAAACATTAAACATTATGGTCTTTAATGTCTTGTTAGAAAGTCATTAAACCCCACATTCCACATTTTTTTCGAAAAAATTGATATAAGTAATACAATTTTATACTAACTAAAAACATTACAGTCAGTGGATTTTTTATAAATAATGTTTATAAATTCAATGCGATGATTATTAGAAAGATATAAATCAATGATACATTTTTTGTTATTCATTACCTTTTCACATCTAATATCTGAATTTATTAGTGTGATAAGAACGTCATCTATAAATCTGATATTAATATCTCCATCAAATAAGAATAAAACATTTTCAATAAGACTATCTGGAAAAAATCTTAATATAATTCAAATTATTGATGAATATTCCATATTCTCACATAGACATTTTATGTAGAATAAAATTTTATTCACCCATGTAATGAATTCCCCATATAATTCAGTATCACCAAAAATGATGTCATCTTACTTTATTATATTGTTTTGTTATTCTTCATACGTTAGATTTTAAATTTTCTTAATATATTTTATTTATATATTTCTAAAATCACTTTGAAATTCCAATTATAGTAACTCTGAGAATATTACCATCTGGGAGTTGTGATATAATAGTATTTACAAAACAGTGATCTTTCTCTAATCAATGATTATCAACAGATATTAAAAGAATATATTTTTAATAAAGAGGGAAATAAATTATAAACACACTTGGATAATCATATCCAATTTTCATACAATTTTTATACTTTGTAACATTTTAGATATGAATGTTATTCCCATAAAATACAAGAATTTACTAACTATTAATAGTTTTTGTAAAATCCTTTACATAATTTATTTTTCTTCCACATAACAATATAATAAATGAATCAAATCATCTTTTTGAGACCTTATAATATTACTAATTTCAATTTTTGTGCTCCCTATGAGGGGAATGGGTAAATAAATAGTAATTTTTTTATTTTATTTCATATTAAAAATATTATTCCTCCTCATAGAGTGTTATTACATTTCTAAAAAATAAATATATAGAACCATTTAATCTTTGGTATTTATAAGGTGCACTACTGAAAAAGTGTATCTAGTCATAGGAAATGTTTATAAATAATTTGATACCACATGAAACATAAGAAAAAGACCTTACTATATGGTTCTAGCAAGAAGGTGAAATCCATTCACTTGTAACACACTATAGTAAACTGAGGGTTATTTCACTACTTTCAGGGATGAAATATATTAAATGTATTTTTGATAATTCATAGAACATTTCACAACATGATTTATCAAATTGTAATACACTATGTCCAATTTATGTCATTCTAATAGATTCATCATGTATACCTCATATGGTTTCCATGTAGTCTGTATAGTCTACTTGATCTTGGTAGAATAAATACACTTCTAATTTTTTTTTATTCAAGTTACATTCTATAATATGTGTCTCATACCACCTAATATGAATACATTTCTAGTACATTTTGATCGAACCCTTACAAAACTATTTTAATGATCATATATTCACAATGTATGTGTGATATAATCTTCCTAGTAAACTCTATATATTATCCTCCAACATAATGTTTTTATATTTTTTTACTAATCGTCTCATAACATCAGATATTCATCACCTCGCATCACAAATAATCATTACCAAATCCCACAAAACATCAAAAAAAAATATCAATGTTTCGCATGATATTTTAGCAGAAACTATATACTATTATTAAATTATCCTTCTTAAAAAATTAATTTTCCCATTCCTAAACTCTCCTCTATTGACAACATGCATACATCATATATTGTAGTAGCATCAGATAAGACTTTGTGACAAAGTGATTCATCAAATATCATTTAACCTTATTGATATTCATTGAATTTCTTACTGTGGATATATGAAAATTTAGTGTTCAAAATAACATCATTAAAACATCTATATTTAAGAATAAATAACAATTCACCTTGACCCCACATAAATTTATAACTATCAAATTTCCAAAGATTCATCATATGAAATCATTTTCCAATGTGAAATTGGATGTTATTTCAAGATATTATAAAATTTTCATGAGAAAATTTCACTTCATATTCCCATCATATATTAAATATCACTAAGGCCTATAATTTATTTGATACATGTTGCATATACTGACCTTTGTCCATCAAAAAACAATTGCTTTATGAAATTGTCCAAAACGATATTTTAGATGACCTTAAGACTTCTGTTTGATAATAACAATACATAAAAACATTATAACATTGTATATATACACCCAATACACATTTTGAAACAAATAAACATCATGGTACATGAATTTTGATATATAGTTTAATTGAAAACATTATTTACAAAAATCATTGAATCATCAACATTTTGACGGATACAAACTTCTAAAATTATGATGGATAATTTGATGTTCTTAATCCGATTACACTCCTCAACAACATCCAATTACGGTTTGAAAATTTTCTTATTAAATAAAAACAACACTAATGCATTTTCAAAAATAATTCATTATATATAAAAATAAGAAAATCCATAAACATAAAATAAATACTCACTCATCCGAACTTATAACTGATTTCATATATCTTAAGAAATTACTCATATCTCCATAGTATTGAATTGCTATAAGAAATTATTGTATCCAATTTTTGATTCAGATAAGATCAAGTGGTTATTAAATACTCTCGATTTAGAAACATTGTAAAAGAAAATCATAACCATATTTATTTATCTAACACCATGTTTAATGGAACATTTTAACATGATAATTTAACCATTAGACATAAAGAATACACCGATTGAATTATTCTAGTTATGTATTTAGGATAAAAATTGTCTTGTAAATATAGTTTATTAATATCTTTACAACCACCTTTATTGGGAAGCTAACCAAAGAATCTGATTTATGTTTGAAAACAATATTCAACAATTTTTAGCAACTCGTAATATTTTGTTATAATCATATAAATTATCTTCTAATCAACATTATATTTCATCATGTAATCTAATAATATCATGGTATCAACAGGTATATTAATAACATGTTAATTATATGATTTTTTGATAGATAAAAAATTCTATGAAATATAAAATAGTTGATAAAAAGTTAAACATTGTTATAGGAAAACATGATTTATTTAAAATTGGGAATAGAATAATTCATATATATGGATATTTTATTTCCATGTTGCTTTAGTTTAGGTGTAATATCATGTGTTTCTATTGGAAAGGTTACACATAAGTATTCAGATATTTTAGGAAAATTTTATAATAACGATCTTGTTTGGATATCATTTTAATTATATTAATATACCTAATAGAAGATTATTATGTGATATGATCTTATTTTTTTTAACTTTGTATCATGTTTCTAAAAAATGTGGGGTGTATAATGTTACACATGGATGATTTTTATTAATAAAACCACTTCATATATGGTTACGATGATCCATGGTTCTACCTTAGTCCATAATAAGAAAACATATGGCTTCGGAGAAAAAAAATTGATGAAAGGCCCATGAATGCTAACATGAAATGAAAAACGATATTTACATTAATTAATTTCCTTGAATAACTATTGTGATTATAATGGTTAACCAATGATGATATTTTTCAAAACAGAATCCCAAATGAATGTGAACAAAATATAAATTTTTTCGTAATTGGGGATATTGAGATACCAGGATATCCAAAAATAAAAAAAGAATGTAAACAAGTATATGATCCTTTTATTTCAGAATAATGAATTATATTGTTGTTATTTAGCCATATTGGATTATTTTCAATAATAAATTCATTACTGTTAGTGTAAATGAAGACTCACTAGGTGTTTTTATCAAAAAAACATGGTTGATTCTTTACTTATTGAACCTCCAACCACAAAATGGTTAATTAAATAATTTTTAAACCAATTTTCATAGAAATATTTTTTTGGGATTGGTTGATCATAGATAAATGTATTTACTGTTTTATAGAGGTATGGAAAATTTCATAGGTTTTTGAGTTTTACATGATTTTTTTAATAAATAAATAAAATATTATATTATATATTGCAATATAAAACACTATAATCCATTAAATAATTTCCCAAAATGAAATTTCATTCCATTATTATTACATAAAACGTGGTTTCCTATCTATTGGTAGATTAAATCATACATTGTTTTATGACCCAATACATTATCATTTATTTAATTTATAATATACCCATTATACATAACACTATATTCTTATGAAATCAACTAATAAAAAATATTTATGTATTATATAGATTTTTTATTAAAACAACACCCTAGAGATACATTTAATATCTCATTTTGTATTGATCTAATGTAATAATATAAATTGGAATTGGAATTTGATGTCAAATAAAGTCACAAATGATATAATGATCATTTATTTCAATGTTTTCATTTTTTGTATTTTCCCTTATACTAGATGATTATATCACGCTAAATTGATAACCACATACCATTATCCCCCAATTTCAATTCATTCAAGATTTTCATCATGAATATATTATTTTTAGTGGAAATATACTAGTTTGTAGATCCCGACATGCCACTAAAACCACATGCCATTTTAATCAAAGGACTACATATCACAATGATGAACATTGAGGCCAAATGAAATAGAGATGTTTGCCCAACCACAAAAGTCGACCCTATTGTACTCAATCACTCTCCCCTTTCACTCTTCATTATATATAGTATGACAGAAGATACATTACCCTGTGTTGTGGTTAATTAAGTGTTATATATATAAATTATTTTCCCATATAGTAGTTAGAGCCACATAGGATGGATGTTGAATAATGGTGGCATAAAATATGTTAGAAGCTAATGGATGGGGTGCAAAAGTTAATGGATCCTATGATTTTACGTGATGAAGGTTGTGTTGGGAATAAATATAAAATCATTTATGATGAATGGAAGGATGGGTGGTGTACTCAAGGAGTTTTATAATTAAGGTTTTCATTACGGGTAGAATTATATGTATTCATGAAATTTCTTATAGATATTCGTGGAATATATTCCTACAAAATTTTGGGAATAATTTGGGGTTTTATCACCAATAGTAATCCACTGATGCTCGAATTCAAAACATTGTTGAGTAGGTTTGCATAAAAATTTTAGATACCCAACAATGATATTATTTCCAAGAAACATGACATGTGACCTTGATAATGTTGATTTAATTTCACCCACCATTCATATAGGAAATATTACTAATCAATTGTCCATCCTTCCACACCCAAGGTAGTTAATGGGTAACAAAAGTCATCATAACTCTCTAACTACCAATTTTCATTCGACGTGATAGCGGAACTGAGACTTGAGTGGTTTCAACACTAAACTACACTACCCCAACATATGGTATACATGGGTCCATTATATCAAAACCACTACTATGATGTTTCTTTACATGATCCCCATTATATAATTGTTCCCAATATCATAGTGCAATGTGGAAAGCCTCAAGTATTGGACCAAAACTTGGTATATTCTCTCCATTGTATTTTCACACATTTTGAAATTATTTTTGTATGAAAAAACATAAATAGTTTCATCTAAAAATTATTATATATGGATCCTAATTTTCAAAAACTCATCCATGACATAGAAAATTTATATTCAATTTTAGGAATTTTCATTTCATTTTCCCTATATGATACATGACGGGGTTTTGGTGAGATGTTTAATAAAAAAAAATAGTTTAACTACACCAATAGATATATACTCTTGATAGGACGTGAGACCCATAAAAACCATTTTTATTTTGAACATCTCATTTTTTATTGAGGTGAATGCCCTCTAAAAATCAAATGGGGGATAGTTCTCCCTTGATATACACCTCTATGAAAAGGCATAATTTATTATCTTGAATATTGTATTTTTTTCCTCCCTTGAAACATGTTTGAAGTTGTGCATTCATCAATAAATTGAGGAAGTGTCAGGAGAATATATTTTCATAAACAAGATTAATTTTGTTACCCTATAAAATTGAGGACGTAGTGATAACATTAAAATCAATATATAGTTTATATAGATATTTTCATCACATTCATACCCCTTTTTTATTTCGGTTACAATATACATAGGATGAAATAAGGGGGATTGATTTTAAATGTTATATAATTTTAGTATGATGGGATGGATTGGGATGTGATAAATTAAATGGTTACTCTCAAATATCATGTTCATGGGTCATTTTGGGACATAATTCTTGGGTCAATCCCAAAGTGAATTCTTTGTATAACCAATCAACATAATCTATATTTGACATGTTGAAAAAGGTATTGCGATATAAGGTAATATACTCATTTATCCAAGGTATGAAAGATGAAATAATGGTTTTCTCCTATGATTTTTGTGTAAAGACTAAGAAATAAAATTAGCATGTGGATTATCCAATTATGAAATTAATTGTTAGAAAATCCTTCTATAATTATTTTGTATATAAGTCAATGATTACCTTTTAATATGAATTTTAGGAAAATAAATAGTTGGAAATCATGTAGTCTACTCATCTATGGGGATAGTACACCTGACCCGACATATTAATTCAATACAATTATGGGTGTCAAATAATTTAGTCAATATTATGATTCATGATTCATGGTAATAAGATTATTTACAGGAGATATTTTTTTATGAAATAGTGTTGTTTAGTTACTTCTTGATGATTTTCCTTATTATTAAATAAAATTTTCTCTACGTGAAAACTATATACCCTCAATATTGGTGAGTTTGTATAAATAAGTTATTTTTTAAAAAAATCAAACAAAAAATATATAATGACATAGTATTTTATTTTTTATATTATTTTGATGATTCTTACCTTTTACTTATAGTGGATGAGTATGTAGGAAAAACATTTTCTTCCAATTTTTGGGAGAATTATTCTAGGAATCATGATTTGATGAAGTGTAAGGTTTTGGGATTTATCTTTTAATTTTCATTTGGAATGTTGGATTCATTCTTAGAATAATTATTAGATTTGATAATATATATGTTAAATTTATTATAAAAAAATTATGATGACAATGGTATTTATATATTTATGTTTCTATATTATTATGTACTTAACTATTTGATTTTATTAATAATTAATAGTTTTCTAGAACTTGGATTTTTATTTTTCAAGAGTTTCAATCTAAAATACCTTTAAAACTTCTATTTTTTTAAGTAATACAATTTGTGATGTTTATACAAACCCATGCATGGGTGTTAAACCCATAAAATTTGTGTTTAGTTTAGAAGATGTAAAATCTAGGGATTATATATGTGGATATTGTAGTGTCATAGATGCTTATTAGTAAATTATTATTTGGAATTTTTTAGAAACTTTTCATTTTATGAGTTTTTATAGTGGGGTTAGTCTATCCTTATTTTTTGGACATGGGTGTACATTTGGATATTAGTCTTCAAAAATTATATATATATATATTAGGATATTTTATGATTTCCTCTATTTCATATTTCTATTTGGAAAATTTATATTCCATTGTATTATTATTTAATTATTGAAATTAGATATAATTCATATTGTCGGATGTACAGTTTTATTGTTTGGCCATATTATAAATCATCCCATTTTGATTTTCAATATATATTATTTATAACATGTACTAGCCTATTCAGGTTATGGATATGTGGGTACTCTTGTCCAAACTATCGAAAAAAATTACTTTCATCTATTCATTTAATGTTAATTTGGGTTTTAAACTAAACCATATTAAAACATTTAGTGATAATTATTTTAAAATAATTCCATTGTATTTAAACTAGTTGGTAATAATGGTATTGACAATTTTAATTGATTTTTTCATATATAACTCTATGAAAATGAAATAAGTTTTGATTAAAAGTATATTATTTTACAAATGGATATTCATTATCTCTAAATGAAGAATAATTTTATTCCTAAACTAATAAATCATGGATTTATTCGGTTTTTCCATGTGATAAAATAATAGGTTAGTTTTAACATGAAAAATAAAATATGTGTATTTTGCCTTTTTATGTTTGGAATCTCTCAAAAAATAGATCACCCAATTAAAATATATCAATCATGGATTTATAGTGTGATAAAAGATAGAGTGGTTCACATTGAATTTGAAAATAATGAAATCAATTTTTTTCATTTTCATTTATTATTATTTATTATTGTTTTAAAATATTATTCTCCACCATCTTATATAAAATAATTAATTTTAAATGTAAAAATAAACCAACCCCTCACATACTATTGTATTATCTATTTCCATATTCTCAAATGATTGGAGGTGTTACATGATTTTAAATGAATCATTACTTATCATATTATAATTATTATCAAATTTCTAAAAAAACTAGTGTTTTGATATCAAATTGAAATTATAATAATATTCAGTTGTAAAATCCTAAAACATCAAGGAAAGAATATAATTTTTGAAATATTATGTGTTTCATTCAGTATATATTAAATATATAATTAATATTCTCATGGAATAGATCATAAATATTTCATTAGTTAAAATATTCCAAATATAAATATTGAAAAAAATTATTATATTAATTATATGTTAATATAACATTTTAAACTCCCATTTCATAGATTATTAAATATATTTATTCGTATTTAATTGATCCATAAAGTAAATCTATCTTTTTAACTAACTGTAATTTTGTTTAACTCTTTTAGGGAAACCTATAGAAATAAATTAATATAAGTGTATTAAATAATATAAATGTACATCAATGTGTCATAATGTGATAAATTATAAATGAATCTACTATATTTTTTTTCTAAATATGAAACAATTTCTATTAATAGGAAAATTATGATCAAAAGTTAAAAAATTCATCATTATATTTCATGTCAAATATCTAGAAACAAAATCATTAAAAAATAACCAGAGTTATGTAGTTTGATTCATGGTATTCATATAACCTTTTCCACTACCATGTATAAGATAACTACCAAGATGAAATAATTTTTATGTACATATAAAATATAATATGAAATAAAAATCCCAAATTAATCTATATTTTTTCACATAATCATCAACACACATTAACTTCAATGAAAAAACCTTTATGATATATATGATAAAATTTATTTTCCATCACAGTGTCACTTCATATAAAAAATCATTAATATTTTTTCAATATTGATGTTATGACCCTGGATGCATTACAATCATTTATAAATTAATCGAGTTAAAACAAATAATCTCATACCATACAACAGTCACATCAAAATAAAATAAAATTTTATAAATATTAATATTATGTTTTTTGTATTCCATGATACCCATTGAAAAACATTATAATATACAACCCTGATTTATAATATACACACTATGACCATGAAAAATTGTGAACCCTTCTATATAAATTTATATATATCGTATAGAACATTTCTAGCTATATTAGTTAATAGATATCATTAAATAAGTATACTATTTATACGTATATAAAAATTATTCCAATTACATTATCTAACTCCCCCATTGATGGGATACATTATGATTCAGTACCATTTAAAATGACACTAGAATGTCACTAAAACCCTATAATAGGATTTTTCTGTAAAATGAAATAATATTATAAAAGAATATTAAAATACTTCTACATTTACATTACTCTATACTAAAATGAAAAATTATAGTTTTCATAAGCATCTATCATATTGACCACCCAATATGTTAAAATTTGAATATGATTCAAATCAGAACTCTAATACAAAAAAAAATTTCTTATATTTTCTATTCAAATTAAAATATTTTATAATAAATGAAATGTACAATATAGAGATTTTTAAATCCATTTTTTATAATTTAATATATTATTCACCAACCTGAATAGTCATAATTATTTTACATTATCCCTGGATTCCTGTATGACAATATTATATTTAGAGGTGATCACATAACTAAATAACTCATCAACTACGTCTTGATTATGTAATTTTCATGGAAATTCATATTATATATTATGGAGAAATAATCCAATTAAAAGACTATATCGTTAAGAACATACTTTTATTATGACATATAAAATAATAATATAAAGATAGACTCTATGACAAATAAAAATACCATTTCCAATATAGTTATTATATATGAATAATAAAAAAAATTATCTGAACCATGAGACATTTACACTAATTATTAATTAAATAATCACTTCATCGATGAAGGAAATCCTAAAAATAATAACACAAGTAATTTAATTAAATGGATTATAGGGATTTCCAAAGGTTCATAAAATTTTTATCCTCGATCCTATGTATCATGAAACATTGATCATAATTGTTTTTCACTATGACTAATGAAATATTATTCTTCTATTAAACTATGTATCAATTTTGATATTTAATTTTTTAATAAATAAATATTTATTTAACCAAAAAAATAAAAATTAATTATAATAAAAATATCTATAATCATTTAATTATAAAAATAAAAATTTTGAGGTTCATATTAATGATATGTTATATAATAATTCATCGATATATTATTTAAAATATTACTTTCTATTTTGGTAAATCAATAAAATGAAATCAAAATAATCTATAATTATATATTGATAATTGTTTTTAATTTTAAGCATGATGATAAAATAATAGTATATTAAATATATAAACATTTGAGTCACTTTTTTTAAAAAATTATTCATGTATATACATGTATATATTATTTTTATGTTTGTAGGATATTATGGGATTGAATTATATGGTCAAAAATATAGAATATTTTTTAAAATTCAATAGACATATTTTATCCTGTATTTTAGTTTATAAAAATTCATTAAATATCATAACATCATAATTATTGTTTTATAATATTTTATTGTTATATGTTATTGTATGAAACAATGGCTGGTTATGTATTATAGAAAAATAATATTGTTAAAACATTTCAAATCATTCAAAACTCATCTAAAACTTGGATTATTTTTGTCCGATAAATAAATGATAAACATTTGATAAGAATCCGATTCATTATTTTTCATGGATTAGGGTATAATGACACAAAAAAAGTTTACTCATTCATTATTCACTAATTATTTGATAAAGACAAATATATTTAATACAAAAAATAAATGAACTAGTTTAAAAGGTTTATTCATTTTATGATATCTTGATTCAACATCATCGTCTGAGTTTTAATAATTTATTTTAGAAATATGATGTTCTTTATTTTATTCCATTTCATAAATTCACATCAATTTTCAATTTTTTAATTGTACACATTAATTATACATAAAAATAATAAATTTTAAATTAATACTATTCAAAATCCATTTATATTATCATATTTTTTTACTCCCGCATCTATGCTCAAAATATATCACACTACAATTCATAAATAAATTTATTAAATTATTATAATTACAATAAGTAATAAATAGATAATAAATTGAAATAATATATTGTTAAAATAAGTAAAAAATGATTAAAATAAACACAAATAATATTTATTTATAACCTTTTTAGAAATTAGTTTTCAAAACCTACATTTTTTTTAAAAATATTGATTATAAATTAGTATTATATATCGTAAATTATATTTGTTTCTTATATTATTTTCTAATTAAAACCTTTTTAAGTGGTGAATAGTTTTATAATAATCAATGAAATAAAATTTAAATTTTAAACAAATATTTCATCATGTCATCATATTGAAATATAATGATCTATTGATGGAATTATAAAATATCTTCTCTTGATATATGGATGATTGGTGTGTAATTATTATAGATATTTATTTGTTCTATTTTTAGAAAAAAAATAGTTAATTCAACATAGATATGTTTGGAAGTATGTGACATGATATAATGACTATATTTTAATACATTTAACTATCTAGATAAATTATTTTTTTACTTTTGGGACCTATCAAACATGAAGAGGATAAAGGAATTATTATAGGGTTCATTTAATAAAAAATAATTTCCACATTATAGATTATTAACAGTTGTTTGTCATAAAAAAAGCTATTTTGGATTGATTTCATATTTAATTGTATGATAAAAAATATACACTAACAATCTAATATGAATCCATTAGTTGAAAATTAAAAAAATTAAATTAAATTTATTAGTAAATTTTTCATTAATATGATGTTATAAATGACTACATTTGAATATTCTTCAATAAGTTTTTAATTTATTTTTTATGAGGCTATTCTTTATAATAATCATTTAAAATTTGAAATTAATATAGGTTTTTATATTGAATAATAATAATAATAATATATTTAATATAATAAATTAAAATTATAAATTTAATTGATTATTAGGTTTTATATTGGTAGTAGAACCTATCGATTTGGATTAGGGTTTAATAAACTCAATTAGATAAAAGGAAACATCTACATATAATGAATTTTTTAGAGATAATATGTTTTCTCATATAGTATTATTTAATAATATTAAACTTATTAATATATAATGTAATATATCGTTGAATGTAAAAATGTTATAATTGTTAGTTAAGAGATCATATGTTTGTAGTCCCTAACATGAGGATTTAAATCATAGAGAATTTTAAGATAACATTGGTGATGACATGATGATTAATGTAATAAGAAATTCATAATAATAATTTTATTAGAAAATTTATTATTCAATTAAAAAACAGTTTTCATATTCATCCAAAAATATGAATGCTAAAATTTCATTATTAGAAGATATTATTTGAATAATATGTTACAAATTGAAGTAATATGATAAAATGAAATTTTTAAACGTGAAAAAGAAGTATAAAATGTTGTATGTATTATAAGTTATAAAACAAATTTTGTTGTGATATCTGTAATCATGATTCAAAAACACATTGTGGACCATATTAATTTCTATTAAAATTATTTTATTTCTATAATGGGTGTTATTATATGAATTGAAGAGGTTCTAGTAGTGATTGCAAGGGTTCAAGGTCCTATTGTAAATGTTTGAGGATATATAGGATGAGATACATATTAATCCCATTGTATAGTTAATCATCCACCTCAACCATGAATCCTATAAAACGGAGGATCATAGAATGAACATCAATAATTTTTGGGACAATAAATAGTAAATGGACTAAAATTTATTATCTCTTTATCTCATGGACACTTGAAACAAATTTTCAAACTATGTACCTAAACTTTGATATATGTGGTGTTCCTGGAATATTGGGACCAGCTTTTGGACACAATTATTCGATCCATGAATATAAACTATTAAACCTATTTAAAATAGGAGAACAAATATTTTTTCCCACCATAACTTTAAATTTAAATTAAGACATTAATATTATTAATTTTATGATACATCAAGAAACTCTCTCACTATCTATTCCCATGTAATCAGTTTAGTGAATCTCCTCAATGATACTTCCTAATCCTTCATCATCACAGAATTAGAATAAAAAATTACATGATAACATGCAATAATATTCTATTCTTTATTTTTTATCCTATAAAATTACCTTCCACCATTTATAATGTTATACAATATTTTTAAAACATTTTTGTTTTTCTAATTCATCTCATTCCTACTAATATTTTTGGGCAGTATTAGATGAAGAGTCTATAATATTATTTATGTAATTGATCTATTACATATATCAGAGTATATCAATGTGTATAAATGTTTCCACTATTACACATTCTTGACATACCACATATTTCCTCTAAAAATAATATTTCATAATTTAAAAACTCTTACATTGACCAAATCATATTATGAAATTATTAGAAATCATTTTATTCAAATATAATCTACCCAAACCACACCTTAGTGCATGTTTTGAAAAATTAAAATGATAGATACAATTATCCTGAAACTAAAACACCCATTATGTTGTGGAGGGATTTCCTTTCGAATATTCCATTTCTTAAGAAAGCTAAAAATAGCTTGGTGTGGTTTTCCTTTCAATTATATTTTAAATTTCTGAAATAATTGAATTTACTTACAAAATGATATATATTCTTTGAAATGTTATTTATTATTATTTTTTCTAGGAAACTCACATGGACCATTATCACACAATTATCGGTGTGACCTGATAAGAGATAGCCTTTGATTCATGACTTGGAATGCCCTTGGAGAAAACATATAATGCCACATAATTTTTTTATGTTAATTCTAATTGGTACACATGACATTAATTTTTTCAATGTCATATAATCTTGAAATAATAATCAAAACACCAATTATTGTCATAAAACTCATTAAATATAGAATTTTTTGGATGATCTCCCATTTTGTTTCTGGATTTCCATAAATATAGAATATGATATATCGTTTCTTTATATTCCAATTTAGTATATCGTAAAATATATTAGGAATTTATTCTCAATTATTGTTAGAAACCCTTATGAGGGGAATCCTAAGGGGTTTCCCCATGGATTAAACACATAACCAAACCACCCAACATCATAATTGATCAGTGCATGTGGGATTGACATCCAAAATATATGGATGTCTTTAGTGACTATTGGTTTCTGTTGGGTTTTTACACTTGGAAAACAGATCCATGTACCATTGATCCCATATTTAATAAAAATGGAATATGCTCAGAGAAAAATAGATTAGTAAAATGTTATTAGGGATAGTTGGGTATTTAATGAGGATTTTTATCCTCACAAGGATTCATTTTTTAGCTTATAATTTATTCTGTTTTAACACCATTGCATTTAATATTCAATGATTATATTTTCAATAGACACCATTAGTATTTTTTAATTTGTTTTACTCACTATTTTTTTTATAATGTCATTTTCTACCTAATTTATTTAATGAAATTATTTAAGAAAAATTGGAATTTCAAAGCATTGGTGGATTAATTTCTTTTTAGAATGATAGTAGATTATCAATCTATTGCATGATATAATCATGGTTTATGTTTTCTATCATATATTTAATCTTCTATATAATGTTACTGTGTATGTTTTTGGTGTCACATATTTGATATATAAAATTTTGTATCACCTTGATATCATCTATATTTGATTTTGATTAATTTTTTATTTCATTTTTTAGTTATATATATGTATTATTGTTTAATATTATATCTAAAATGTTTACTATTGTTTATATTATTTTATCACCCTAATAAAGGGTGTATATTAATCCCACTATACCTCCATCTGCACTGGCTGCTAGTGGGAACCCTCTCGAATAAATGGATACATGCATTAGGACTTATGTCTGTCTGGACTGGTGGCCTTTTTATGAAATGGGATAGAAAAATTAAAATTAGGATTCAAAATTGTTTATATCCCTTCAATTATCTATTTTTAAATTCATTGATAGGAGGATAAGAAGTGTAATAACATGGTAATAAATGGTGTCTGGAAGTAGATAACCCACATGTAGTGGAAGATATATGTTTCTGGAGATATAATTTTTTTTAAGATTACACCTAATTTAGTTATACAGTTTCTAATATTAGGTTACACAAATGCAATATGATTTTATGTTTTTGTGTGTGTTTTGACACACAGTTTAGATCATAAAGGATTTATAACCTCATAAATACTTATGGGAATGTAAACCTTTATATTTTATTAATATTCCAGGTCATGAATATTTCATTTTCTATTTAACTATTTTCAGTTATATTTTTATTAGTGTCTCGACCATTAATTTATAGTGTTTTATAAATGAAAATGAAATGTAAATGGTTTTAAAAAGATTTTACATCAACCTATATAGTGTTCCCTAACATAGAAATATGTTAAAACCTCATAGAACTAATTTTATCATTTTTACATATTTATGAACATTGTAAAATAAGAGAAAACATATACTTGGTTGTAAATATATTCTATTACAGTTGAAATTTAAATTTTTATTCCTATATAAATTAGGAATGGAAATCCACATAAATGAACAATCAAAAAATACCTGCTACATTCTAAGACTGAACATAAATATCTGGTGGTGGTTAAATTGAGTGATAATTTTTACATATAAAGTATATTTTCTTTTAAAATTAGATTGAAACCCCATATATCTGAACCATTAAATGAGAACTTATAAAATTTAAATGTAGCTTCTGTTAATTTTGTATGACAAATGAAACATGAAGAGTTCATTCCAATATATTATGTGATTATCTCCAAATAAAGCAAAAAATATCTCTTTATGAATTAATATATTATATTATAACATAATTTTAGAATAGGTAGTTGTCATTTTTATCTTGTTTTGAAACCTTTAGATTATCATTTATTTACCTATCTAAATTATCATTTCTATTTTAACATTAATTTTTTTCCTCGAGTTATAGATATATGGCTTCAAAAAGACCTTAGGTAAATCCCACAATTGGTGAAGAAAAAATATCTTTTATGGGAGGGACATGAACCACTTGTAATTCCACAATTTCAACCTCTGATTGTGATACCATTTGTTCTGGTACAAGGAATTGAGGCTCAAATTTGAGAAGAATATCTATGTATAGTGAAATCAGTGGAAGGAGCTCTAAGACAAGAACTAATTATTTATTTGTTGATGAATAAGATAAAATAATTTATCATGTACTTCCTCTCAAGGGTGGGAGGTCATCTAATTAATATTTCATTATTAGAAACTATGATAATAACCATTGAGCATCGGTGGATGCCTCTATAACATATTGATAGTCTCACAATATATATGATTTTTGGGATCACCTAAGTGATGATGGAATCTGGTTCCAAAGAAATATCAATATAGAGAAATGTTCTTGTGAGATTTTTTATCAAATTTATATATCTACATTTTCCGAAAAAAAGTTGATGTTCATTGAACCGGGGATCCATTCATCTTGTAAAGGTCAAAATACCAAACTAACAGATCTAGTACAAAAACAAATACATTGCATTACTATATTGATATGATTAAATATAACATAATTGCATCCAAATAAAATATATAACTTTAATATTTAGTGTTGGATCACATAAATAACTACGGTCCTTTTAGTTTTATAGTTTTAGTGAAATATGACCCACCCTAACATTGAATATAAATAATATCTCTTGTGATTGTTTCTATAATTAAAATAATATTTTATTATTCAACTATTAATCATCAACATCATTATATGAACCCATTATATACATAAATAAATTAATATAATTCAAGAAAACAAGGTAAAATAGAAATATAAGAAGATTGATATAAATTTCTCTGAAAGGGAAACTTATATATTAACAATTGAATGTCATCAATTATCATAAGATAAAAATAATGGTATGTGGAAATAATAAAATAATAAAAAAATAAATAATTCATACCCATAAATATAGGGATCATTAATTAAGAAAAAATTCTGGATGAATTAACACATTCTGATTCAGAGGAATAAATAATCATGATCGATGTAATGTAAATATTTATCAAAGGAAACATTAAGATGCCTAGAAAGTACATTTCATATATGTAAGTATCATGGAAGTTTTTTTTCATAAAACAATTTCCAAACCCTTATAATTTGAATAACAATATATTAAACTTCAAAATTTATTCTCCAGTTTATATAATAATTAACCATGCATTTGAGTGCTATAATGGGTCTCCCTCATCATATAAGTTGTTTCTAGACCACCCATAATCACGAACAATAGTTGGTATAAAACAATAATCATGAATATTTTTTTATAATAAGTAAAAAACACATAAAAGATATATTTTCATCATAAAACTCATGGAAGAACCCATTATAAAATTCCTACCATGATTACCCCATGGTCAGGGAAGATATTAAATTACAACCATTATAAAATAGTCATAATCTACTCAAAGAAAGGGTAATTATAATATGATTAAATAATATCCCTAGTGGAATATAAGAATTAACATTTTTGGTGAAGTTGGTGGATACAAATACCATGAAAAGGTCATTAATTTCATTTTTAGGAAAATACCAATTTCATAATGAAAATGACTCGTTGAAAGAAAAAATTAATATAATATTATGAATACCCATTTCATTGAAAATTAAAATAGAACATTAAAATATAATATAATTTAAAATATGGTATGGATGGTGATAAAATATATTTACAGTGTTAATTTTATGAATCTCCATTCTTATATATAATTTTTTAAAGGGAGTATAAAGGGACATATGTTGAAGGCATTATGATTGTTATTTTTGATGAAATATTAAAAGAGGTAAATTTGTCATATATAATGGATTAAAGAAATACATTATTAATACATATTAACAATTTTTGAACCAAAATTATAAAACATTTATATTGGAAGGATACATACACATTTTAATCAAATATATATGATAAGTATAACTGATGAATATAATTAATTATATTTATTCAATAAATAAGATAGGAAATGAAAATCAAACTAGTGAACAACATCAATAAATTTATGATAATTAATTATATCTATTTTATGTCATTAATATCATGTAATTTCTTCATATGTTCTATTTAACATAAAAATTATTTAAAAAATAGATTATAAAAAAATATTTTCCCATTAAATAACATTTAAAACATAGTCCCTACGAAAGAATAACTTCATTTGATAAATGAAATATCATGATCATAAAGTTATTTATGATATATCGTGTCATAGGGGTATTATATACCCCTCATAATATAATATTATTTCTCATGATAATTGGATGTCCCAATGAAAACGTTTTTGAGATGAATTACTCACAGAATGATAGAATGATAGAATTCATAATTAGTCAGTGGGGATTCTATGTGTGTAAAATTTAAATCAATATAAAACAAGTTTATATTGTGAATAATAAAAATAAAATATATTTACTTATAATCAGGTAATAAAATTTTCAATTTGAATGTGTTTTATCCCATTAAATGTAAATTAAATTTTCAAACCCTTTGCCACATGATAAGTATCATGTAAATTAACCATGGATGAAAAAAACAAAAATAAAACATTAAATATAAATAAACATGTATGATTCATGATATAATATAAAAAATTATAGTAATACATTATAAAATTAAAATAGGTTCATCAAACTAAGACATGACTTAAGGAATGTAAATTTAGAAGAAATCCATTTCCTCTTGTCTGACTCATCATATATGATTCTTATCATCTGAAAAATAGACATGTGTGTATAATTTAATACCTAAAATGTATATCAAGTTTATTATCATATTTATTCTATACATTACTATTATATATACAATTATATAAAAAATTATTTTCACGAATGTTGTTTTGATTATATTCAGCTCATACATCCCAAATGAATTTGGTATGTTAAAAACGACCAAGAAAGTCACTACTACATCACAAATTGAATAATAAAAATAAAATATTTATCTTTTTTATATATCAATTACAATTTTAAACCCAATAATGATTCATATTTTTAAAATTTTACTCACAATCATAGAGATGGTAGGAAGTATGTACACCAGACAAATGTTTTCATTTATAAACGTTCACATTGTAAAAAAGGTATGTATTATATTAATTTTTTTTACCAAATTTTCATTCTATCAAAAATAACACATAATTTATAAAAATATACTTATATATATCATAACCTTTATGTGCATAGATAAAATGATTCAAATCACATCGTGTAGTTTGTAGTCCATATGTATGAATGAATGACTCTATAATTATTTTTTAAAGGGAAATGTAATAAATAAAATTATATATTATATTTTCTAATTGATTAATATTTCATTAATATAATATATTAAAATTAAATAAATTTTTATATTATTTAATGATATATTGTTATATAAAATGAATTACATCAGACCGTGAAGAGATAGTCTATTAAACACTTGAATGATAGATTCCTTTCCCTTGTGATAGAGGATAAAGATGGTTATATTAGAAGAAATTATCATAATAATATCTTAGTATATAAAATGTAATTATTTTATTATCTATTTAAAATATTAATTGATTTGAAGTATATAGAAGAAGAACATAAATTAAAATTCTTAGTTATGAATTAGACCTCTTCTTTAGAAAGCCACATTCTATTGAAATATTAATCGTTCCAAGGTTGGTATTATTTAACCATCAATACCTATACAATTTATTTGAGAGATGTTAAGATTGAATTTAATAAGGTATCTACTGAATTTAAGTTTTCATGATGTGTGATGAATTGAGAATAAGATGTCTAGTTTTAAAAAATAGTGTGTGAATCTCATGGAAAATCATAAAATATTAACTTCATGTAATTTTATTTATACTAAAATGTGTCCAAATTTATTATAATAAATGATAAGAATATGGTCCATCTCTGTCATCTTATAATATAAAATATTTTATGGTTTCTTCACAATTTTATCCATTTATTTTTGTATTAACAAATTGTTTACCTTTTTCACACTTATAATGATGACATGATTTTTCATATATTGAGGGTCATAAAAATTACATTAAATGATAAAAACACACATAAATAATCCACCTTTGATATTTAAAACCATATCACAATCACTTTTCAAAATATTTTTTTATAAATTACATATCAATAAATAAAAGGTTATTTACTTAAAATACTAATAATGGAGATTTTAAAACTATTCATTTACATTAAATTTTATAACAATATGAAAATTAATTAAATTCAAATAAAATAATTGTATATGATAAAAAATATTAAATTTTTTGTAAAAAATTTATGGATCCAATTGATAATTTCATATTACATAAAATTTTATTTTTTAATTATAATTTAATTTATTTTTCTATTAATTGATAAATTTCTACAATACTGTTAGGTAATCATTTACGATAAATATTTAAAAACTAATAATATAAAAAATACCTAATTAATATAAATCATTTGAATTTAAAATTTCTATTTATAACAGAATCTTCCTATTTTTATCCCCATTTATAATAATTAATCCAATTAAATTATAGATGGTAACATTTTTTACGGTATAATTATTTAAATATTATAATGATAAAAATAATGTTGAAATGATTAAAATTTAAGAAAATAAAGTATTTTATTAGTATCAAAAAATTAAATAATTTAATAAATATTATTCAAGGGCTGGGTTTATTTAATTTTCTTTATCATAATATTTTTTTAAAAATAATTTCCCAATTTATAGTTAATCGTGTTTACAAAAATTACATTGGATACTTTTCTAATAGAGGCTATTAAAAGTAGCCTACTTAAAAAATGTATATATATCCTGATTCAACATATAGAATCAATTGAAAAAAATTGAAAAAACATAAGTGCAAGCAATTTAATTAAAATCAAAATGGAAATATGTTGTGAAAAAATATCTTTTTTCAATAACACAATGTTTTTGTAAAAAAATAATTTATTTATAATATGTTAAAAAATTATTAAAAAATTTATAGTTTTATTATTTTTAATAAAAAAATTGTCTTTTGAATTTTTAAATATACTCTAATGAAAAATTAACATTATCTATACTTTTAATGATTATATATTTTTTAATCAAACTCTGTATATGTCAATATTCAAATGAAAATACAACTTTTCAAAAACATATCATAATTTCTATAATAAATAATTATGATATGATCATTTCAATCGTGATATTTATTCTAAAAAAAATAAATAAATTATATTTATAAAAACTAATTATAATATATGTACAAAAAATTAAATAATCTTTTTAAAGAAGATATATTATTGAACAAAAAATGGTTTTTCTAAAATAAGAGTTATTATATTTCCTCAAAATTATTCAACTGATATTTAATCATTTGTACTATTATATAAATTCCTAAAATTTTGAAATGTTACAGATTCCAGATAATTTAATGTCGATGTTATGATAGACATAATATAACAATAATATTATGTGATTCATTTAAGTACAATGTCACATCTCATACAATATGTCAAACATAATATCTTTAATGACACAAATTTTTTAAAATTTATATTTATTCATTCTAATTATTTCATAGAGTATACATCACATTAAATAGCATTGATATCATATTAATAACATTATAAATTATTAATGAATAAATGTAGAAATAATTCAAGAAATTTAGAAAGATATACCAACTTTATAGTAACTTAATATTATGAATATTAATTTGACCATTATGAATGTTAATTAGGCCATGATAATACTGACATTGTCATGACCCGTCCACGGGGCCCGTTCCGTGACTACCCCAAGCCCACCTTCCACAGGCTCGGGGCTGGCGACTAGCACTAAAGGCATAAATCCCGATAACTGGGAAGGCATTGCCTTTATAAAATTAAACAAAACACCACAGAGTACAAGCGGAAGTAATACACTAAGTATAAAAGGAAGTGATGAAAATTTTGTGGGCCAGAATACAAACCCAACTGAATGTACAACTACAACTGAATGAAAGTACAACAAAAAAGACAAGTAGCTGGAAGAATAGAAGAAGCTCCTAGGTCGTCCACCTCGGATCCTACCTGAAGGATAGGAACAGATAGCGCAGCTCCTGGATCGTCCACCACAGATCCTACCTGAAGTGTAGGTACAGATAGCCTCCACAAAACTCTTCCCATCAACCTCCTCTAGTTATCATCTAATTGTGAAGTCCACCTCCAGATACTGACTCGTCATGATTTCCACCTCTGGGTACCATCCAGTCCTCGAACACTCGACATCTGACAGCGATGCCCATTGTTTGAAACCAACACAATGAGGTGCGGGCATAACCCATGTAGGGGTGAGTATACGATACTCAGTAGGAACCCCGAGACACTCAAGGTCTCACTAAATCCAACAAGGATAACCATAAAGAAGGATCTCAATAGAAAACCATTACTTAGGTATAATACCACACTTACACCTATGTTATCAAGTAACCCATCTCATTCATGAGGAACCACAAAGGTTATGAAATCAACTGATAACCACTACCTAGGTATATTCCCATACATATACCTAAGTTATCAAGTGACCCATCTCAATCATGAGGTAAACACAAAGGTCATAGACCCAGCTTAAACCAGGATTTTCATTATCAAAACTATAACTGCTGAAGAGATCCATCTCTAACAAGTAAAGTGATCCTGTCACGACTCCGAGGTACTGCTCACTAACCTAAGACTGCTGAGTTACTCCTCCTGTCGAGTACCGCGGGTCTTCCACCTCACAAAGTAGTGCTCCTCCTCCATGGGTCTTCCACCTCACACAGTAGTTCTCCCCCTCATAGCCTACAGAGGTACTCCTCCTTTCGAGTACCGCGGGTCTGCTTCCTGCTACCAGGTGCTCCGTCCACCATGGGTATGCACCCAAACACAGTAGTGCTCCGTCCGCTGGGCAAGTCGACTCACTCCAAGTCAAGTCGGTCAAGTAGTCATCAGGTCTCAGCCAGCTACACTGTCTCCGTACTCCGTATAATCGTCTCCGGGAGGGTCTGCTCCACGAGCTACTTCTTGATAGTCCAAGTATCACAAAGTCCCACGAAAAATATCTCAAAGGACCGCCTTTTCATAGAGGTCTCAACGTAACAGACGGGGCGTCTATAGGACGCCCGGTCTGTGAGTTATTAGCATTTTCATCCCAGGGGCCTGGTTGGTTTTGTGTACGAACCAACCTGACCGCATCTCAACTGTATCCAAATCTCTCATAGGGTATACACATAGGGACCGTTTCTCAACGTGATCACCAACGTCGTTGACGGTTCGTCAAACGAACGTCCAGTCTGAATGTTATCAGCTTTTCTGTTCCAGGGGCCCAGTTGGATTTCGGATACAATCCAGTCTAGCCACTATCCAACGACATCCAAACCTAAGGAGAAGAATTCCAAATGTTTCGTCTCATCAAGAGGAATCCAACAAAGTCGATGGCACATTAATCGGACGTCCGGAGCTCAAGTTATAAGTGTTTCCGCTCCGAGGGCCCGGTTGGTTTCGTGTTCAAACCAACCCAGCCATACCCAAAGTTCTCTGACACCATGAGTATAATATACCGCAACGACCATCCCGATCCAAGGATCGCATCACAACTGATGGTGTGTCGATTTGTGGTCCGTAGCTCATGTTATGGGCGTTTCAACAGATCTGTCCGAAAATAGGGGGTTCGGGCCCGGTCCGACACGACCCGATAGCCCCTGGGTCGGCCCAAACTTGGTCGACCCGAACTGGGTCTGGGTCCGGCCGGTTAGGGCATGGCTCGGCCTGGCCAGCATGGCCCGGCCCGGCTTGGGCGGCCAGTTGGCCTGCCGCTGGCGCGGCGCCCACGTGGCCAGCGGGTGCGGGTGGTTACCACCCCCCGTTTGAATGAAAACCAATGCGACATTATACTGTGCCGCCCTACCTCTGGAACGGATAAGCCACTCCAGTTTGGCCCGCCACTGCATCTCATCCACAGCGGTTTTGTTTCGGCGGCCCGCCGCCGCCACATTCCACGGACCCCCAGATATGCTCCGGAGGTCCGTTTCGCATACCGTCTCCGCCAACGATCTTCCCGAGACCTGATCATCACTGTGATGGCTTCAAATTTCCTCTACGACTCATTCCGTCAACGCCCATCAATCCGAACGTCAATAAAACAATCTTCGGAGTCTTCAAATCACCTCTGTAGCCCCGACTCCGGTCGTGGATTCGTTCGGCCTCAACGGCACGGCGCGGTGGGTCTGTGCTTCTTCATCGCGTTGTTTCTTATTTCCACGCAGTGCCGTTGCACCACACCACCTTTGTTCGAGCCGCAACGAACACAACATAAAAGGGGGAGGAGGTTCGGCCATTTTTGTGTGGTCCGACCTCCTCCCATTATACTGATAGCGAGTGGCCAAAAAATATCAACAATGTTTTTTAAATAAACATGAACGAATATTAAACCCCTACCTGGATATTTGACGTCGCACGTCGGGCGTCGCGGAGAACGGCGTTGCGGAGATCGAACGTCGATTCCGTGGACGTCGGGGTGCGTCCGAGGAGGAAAAGATGTCTCCTTACTTTTCGCGGAGATGAAGAAGGAAGGCACGTTGTCGTTGGCGATGATCACCGCAGTTTGTGTCTCCTCCCTTGACGCGGAGGAAAAGAAGAGTTTATGGTTGTTCTTCGTCGAGAACATTCTTCGCCAGAGAAGATGAAGTTCCACAAGAGAAGAAGAACTATTCCTCTCTCTCAATTCACAACACAACCAACAATAAAAAAAATAAAATAAGTCTCATCTTATTTTATTAAGGAATGTCACTCATTTCAAATTTTTGAAATGCAATCCCTTTATTAATTAAGAATAAGTTTTCTAATTAATTAGACGTTTAGTTGGCATGAATTAATGTGAGAGAGTTGCATAACATAAGACGGGTTTATCAATTAAGATGAGTTATACAACTTAAGAGGGGGGGGGGGTTCTAGGAGTTATTGGGAATGTGAAAGGGTGGGATTCGTGTGGGCCCCACCTCACATTTAACCTCACTTAGGTAGTTAGTAACTAGTGGCTTTTTCCCCAACTCCCACACGTCGGTTAAAACCAACTAGACTAGAAATTAAATTTTATCAGAAATTTTATTCACCTTTCTTCTTTAAACCCCAAAATTTAACTTCTTTCCCTGAACAAACGCACCTACGGTAAAAGACCACCTAAGCAAAAACCGGCGTTGCGGTTTCATCGGTGCCCTCAAATTTTGATTCTGAGCACCAGTTCAAAAGATAGAAAATCCCGCTCGTTCATTCAATGAATGTACCCAAGATAAACATTGGAAATTGATTCCGGGCACACCGGACCTTGGAATCAGGTGCCGTCAGAAGCCGCATACTCATAAAATTCCAATGAAATTAAGAAAAAAATATGCTTGAAATTTCCGGGTCATTACATTACTCCCACCTCATGGATTTACGTCCCCGTAAAGATATACCACAAACTATGGAAAAAATTGGTACGGAGCACGCATATAAGCCTTCCGCTCTCATGTGATCTCCTGGTGGTTCTCGTGCTTCCAGTTGAAGTGCACTTGAGGAATCGACAGTCTACGTAGGATCTGCTCTTGTTGATCCTTGATCCCCACTGGAACCTCCGTGAATGTCGCCCTGCCATCGACGTCCCACTTCCTAAGGTTGATGAAGTGTGAAGGATCATGCACGTATCCCCTCAGTTGAGGTACGTGGATGTTACCATGCACCTGGTGCAATTGAGGTCGAACGGTCAAGCGGTAAACCACCCTGCCTACCTTGACGAGGACCAAGAAAGGTTCGTTGAACCTCGGAGATAATTTGTCACCTCGGCCACATCTCCATAAAACCTCATCGAGGTGAGACCCATATAAGGATGTGATCACCATCCTCGAACTTTTGAGGCCTCCCTTTCCTAATTATAACTAAAACTCAAAACTCCTACTTCCACGAGGGTATGGTTGGTCGAACCCAGAGTGATCGGCCAAACCCTCCTATACATGAGTTTATCCTGTGCTTCCTAGGGTTTCCTTTTCACTGACCAAGGAAAACCCATCCCGACTTTGTAGTTAGACCAAAACCTTTTTTCCTAATACAGTTAATCTGAGCATGAACTGTGAATCCAATCCATACTTAGACCAACGTCGTAAGTCCTCGATGCTTCCACCAAGAGATCCCAATCGAAACTCTCTCCTAGAGGGTCAGACCACACTGTCGGCGTAAGTGTGATTGACGAGTCTCCTCCTAAAGGTATCTCCAGATGTGAGGGTCAAGTCTACGGATTATCGGAAACTACAGGGTTGGGATTAGATTTGTGGAAGGAAGGAATGATTCGTATCAAAGTCTGTTTTTATAGCAGCTATTAATGGACACAGAATTTTCCATGAATAATTTTTTTCAGAGCCATTGGGTCACACTCCATGAATGCATGAAGTCGCACTCTCCCCTTGCCCTCCAGCTACCTAAGCCTGGCAGGGACTATAAAGGAGGTTGATTGTAACATGTAGAAAAGTACACCACCTCATGCTTCTCTCCTAGCTCTTCTTCCACGTCTACTACTCTGAAGATTTATATGTCCTTAAAATTTCCTCTTTTTAAACATTCTCACACCCAAGTCTCTGAGACTGGCACCGGTTTCCTGTTTCCACTGTACTGTGCAGTATTCATCCACTCTTGGATGATCTGCACCTTCTTTGCCTACGATCTGTATGAGCTGCTAAGATTTCTCTTTTGCCGAAAGAGAAACTTGGTCACATCCCCTGGATGAACCATTCACTTTTCCTAATAAAATAAATCCTGACATGAATGATGTATTCATTCCATGGATGACGTCGTAAGGCCTCGACGTTGCTACCAATAGATCCAACCATCACTCTCGCCTCCAAGGGTCGAGTCACACTGTCGGCATCAGTGTGAGGACATTGGGTCTCCTCTAGTAGAAATCTTGAAAGTGAGGGTCATGTCAATAGTTTAAACTGGGACCTCTCAGTATCATCCAAACAAAAGTACAGAAAAGTAAGTGTCTCTAGGATAACTGTCTTTTATTATTGCATCTCATAATACAAAGACACAAATACAACATCAACATTGAACTAGAAGTTCCCAGAACAAAAGGAATCGACTAGTTCCGCTCCTGTCCACCTACTTCCGGATCTCTACTGCCTTGTCCACTGCTTGGCTGTTGCTCAAGCACCCGCCGCTACTTCTGTCTCGGTGGCACCTCCAACGCCTGCGGATCAACTGTGCGGGGAGTCGGACAATCATGTGACATGGAACCATTCCTGTCGCATTCATAAAACTTCATGCTCCTCGTATAGCTGGCTCTGTTCCTCTTGGACCTCTGCATCATCTGTCTACTGCCAACATATGACTCGGCTACTTATTGAAAATCCTACAGCAATGACAGCAGCTTCTAAACACGCTCGGGGTGTAGATCCACTGGTAAAAACTCCACCCTGAAAAGGGTCTCGAAGTATCCCCATTTTAAGGTCATCTCATCGCAAAATTGGAGCATCCAGATTCACCATCTGCGTGCTGCTGCATGAAGGAGGCTGGCAGCAAAGATCACCATGAAGTCCGCTGGTGTACCTACTATCCTTAAAACTCTCACCACAGCCTCCAGCCAATCCTCAGCCACCTGTGGGTCCGTCTCTCCCCTGAACCTAGGTGGCCTCTGGAATTGGAACTCGTGCAGCGCGCTCAAGAGGCTTGCATCGCCTGCTGCTGGGGCTGGTGGCATCGGTGGACCAATGTATTGTAGTACCGTTGGTGCCTCAACTGGGATAGGGCCCTGTACTGAGGCCACATCGCTCGGTGGGCTGTCAGTACGTACAAATATCGCGGCTCTAGTTGGTCGTCCGTGGGGAGGCATCCTGAAAGAAACATATGTGACATGGTCAAATGATTTACTTGGTGATCTGACCTAGTTTGAGCTATTTTAAAAACAATCTTTAGAAAACACACACGCAATCAGTGTTTTTGTGCACTGATTCAGAAATCAGAAGTTAGGGTCCTGGTGTATGGATACATCGGCAACCCGCACCAACACTGGAATCCCTGAACTGAAAACCACACTCAGTACGCTTAACACTATTTCTTCACAGAAAAGGAAATATTAGAGTCCTATGTTCTGCGGTATAACCGACTACTCTGATACCAATTTGTCATGAACCGTCCACGTGGCCCGTGCCGGGACTACCCCAACCCACCTTCCATAGGCCAGGGGCTGGCGACTAGCAACAAAGGCGTAAATCCTAATAACTGGGAAGGCATTTCCCTTATAAAAGTAAACAAAACACCACATAGTACAAGAGGAAGTAATACACTAAGTTTAAAAGGATGTGATGAAAAGTAAGTGGGCCAGAATACAAACCCAACTGAAAGTACAGCTACAAATGAATGAATGTTCAACCGAAAAGACAAGCAGTTGGAAGAATAGAAGCATCACCTAGGTCATCCACCTCGGATCCTACCTAAAGGGTAGGTACAGATAGCCTCCACAAATATCTGGCCGGTCAACATCCTTTGAGTATCATCACATCGTGAAGTCCACCTCCGGATACTGACTCGTCGTGAGGTCCACCTCCGGGTACCGTCCAGCCCTCGAACACTCGGCCTCTGTTAGCGCTGCCCGTCATCTGCAACCAACAGAACGAGGTGCGGGCATAGCCTGTGAAAAGGTGAGTATACAATACTCAATAGGGACCCGAGACCCTCAAGGTATCACTAAATCCAACAAGGATAACCAAAAAAAGGATCTAAACAGAAAACCCTTAATTAGGTATAAGCTCATACTTATACCTAAGTTATCAAGTAACCCATCTCATTCATGAGGAACCACAAAGGTTATGAAATCAATGGATAACCACTACCTAGGTATATGCCCATTCATATACCTAAGTTATCAAATGACCCATCTCAATCATGCAGTAAACACAAAGGTTATAGACTCAGCTCAAACAAGGATTTTCATTATCGAAACTGTAACTACTGAAGAGCTCTGTCTCTAATGAGTACAGTGATCCTATCACGACTCCGAGGTACTTCTCACTAACCTAAGACTGCTAAGATACTCCTCCTATTGAGTACCACAGGTCTTCCACTGCACAAAGTAGTGCTCCTCTGCCATGGGTCTGCCACCTGACACAGTAGTGCTCCCCATCATAGCCTACAGAGGTACTCCTCCTGTCGAGTACTGCGGGTCTGTTTCCTGCTACCAGGCGCTCCGTCCGACGTGGGTCTGCACCCACACAGAATAGTGCTCCGTCCACGGGGCTAGTCAACTCACTCCATGTCGAGTCAGTCAAGCAGTCGTCAGGTCCCAGCCTGCTACACGGTCTCCGTAATTCGTACGCCCGTCTCTGGGAGGGTCCACTCCACGAGCTACAGGTGGATACTACAAGTATCACAAAGTCCCATGAAGATGTATCTCAAAGTACAGCCTCGTCATAGGGGTCTCAATGCAACAGATGGCGTGTCTATCGGACGCCTGGTCTGTGAGTTATTAGCATTTTCTTCCCAGGGCCCCTGTTGGTTTCTTGTATGAACCAACCCGACTGCATCTCCACTATACCCCGAACTCTCATAGGGTATACTCATAGAGACAGTTTCTCAACATGATCACCAACACCACCGATCCAACTTGGCCACTATCCAACTGTGTCCAAACCTCAGACGAAGTATGAAAAATGTTCCGTCTCATCAAGAGGAATCCAACAAAGTCGAGGTCACATCAATCGGACCTCCGGAGCTCATGTTATAAGTGTTTCCGCTCTGAGGGCCCAGTTGGTTTCATGTTCGAACCAACCCGGCCATACCCAATGTTCTTTTAAAGATAGAGTTTAATATACCACAACGATCGTCTTGGTCCAAGGATCACATCACAACAAAAGGTTTTCCGATCTAAGGCCTATAGCCCATGTTATGGGTGTTTGAACGGATCTGTCCAAAAATAGGGGATTCGGGCCCGGTCCGACCCGGCCCGACACCCCCT
Source organism: Viscum album (assembly GCA_963277665.1). Taxonomy (NCBI): domain Eukaryota; kingdom Viridiplantae; phylum Streptophyta; class Magnoliopsida; order Santalales; family Viscaceae; genus Viscum; species Viscum album. The sequence continues at coordinate 706,038,931 of OY728126.1, read as the reverse complement.
AGGTCGGCCCGAACTCGTTCGACCCGAACCAGGTCTGGGTCCGGCCCGTTTGGGAGCACCCAGCCTGGTGGGCGCGGCCCGGTCCAACAGGCACGGCCCGGCCCGGCCGGCGCGGCGCCCGCGTGACCAGCGGGTGCGGGGGGTTACAACCCCCCGACTGAATGAAAACTGGCGCGACATTAAGCCTCACCGCCCTGCCTCTGGAAAGGCTAAGCAGTTCCGGTTTGTCCAGCCACCGCGGCTCTGCCGCGGCGGTTCTTTTCTGGCGGTGCGCCGCCGCCGCCTTCCGCGGACCAACGGACGTTCTCCGGTGGTCCGTTTTGCCTGCCGTCTTCGCCAGCGGTCCTCCCGGGACCCGATCATCACTGTGATGGCTTCAAATCACCTCTGCGGCCCGTTCTATCAATGCCCATCAATCCGCACATCAATAAAACAATCTGTGGAGTCTTTGAATCGCCTCTACGGACCCGACTCTGGCTGTGGTTTCGTTCGCTCTGAACGGCGCGGCGCGGCGACGCCGCGCTTCATCATCGCGTTCTTTCTTGTTTCCACGCGGTGTTGTTTCACCGCATTTCCTTATTTCGAGGCGCAACGAACACAACATCAATGGGGGAGGAGAGTCGGCCGTGTTATTGCGGTCTGACCTCCTCCCGTTATAATGATAGCAAGCGGCTAACAAATATCAATGATGTTCGTTAAATAAAAATGAACGAAGATTAAACCCCTACATGGATATTTGACGTCACACGTCGGGCGTCACAGAGAACGGCTTTGCGGAGATCGGACGTCGATTCTGTGGATGTCGGGGTGTGTCCGATGAGGAAACGGCGTCTCCTTACTTGTCGCGGAGATGAAGACGGAAGGCACGTTGTCGTTGGCGATGATCATCGCGGTTGGCGTCTCCTCCCTTAACGTGGAGGAAAAGAAGAGTTGATGGTTGTTCTTAGTCGAGAATGTTCTTCACCGGAGAAGATGAAGTTCCACAAGAGAAGAGGAACGATTCCTCTCTTTGAATTCACATCACAAACAACAACAAAACAAATAAAATAAGACTCTTCTTATTTTATTAAGGCATGGCATGAATTTAATTTTTTTGAAAAGCAATCCCTTTATTAATTAAGCATAAGTTGTCTAATTAATTAGATGTTTATTTGGCATGAATTAATGTGAGAGAGTTACATAACATAAGACGGGGGTTATCAATTAAGATGATTTATACAACTTAAGAGGGGGGGTTCAAGGTGTTATGGGGAATGTGAAAGGGTGTGGTTTGTGTGGGCCCCACCTCACATTTAACCTCACTTAGGTAGTTAGTGACTACTGACTTTCTCCCCAACTCCCACACATAGGTTAAAACCAACAAGGATAGAAATAAAATTGTAACAGAAATTTTATTCACCTTTCTTCCTTAAACCCCAAAATTTAATTTCTTTCCCCAAACAAATGCACCTACGGTAAAAGTCCACTTAAGAAAAAACCGGCGCTTCAGTTTCATTACTGCCCTCTGATTTCGATTCTGAGCACCGGTTCAAATGTTAGAAAAACCCGCTCGTTTGTTCACTAAACATACTCGAGCTAAACTTTGGAAATTGATTCCGGGCACACCGGGCCTCGGAATCGGGTGCAGTCAGAAGCCACATACTCCTAAAATTCCAAAGAAATTAAGAAAAAAATTTCCTTGAAATTTGAGGGTCTTTATATATATCACCAATAAAATTAAAAATAACATTTATCTATCATATATGTTAAAATAATATACACTTTTATTAATGTATAATTTAGTAAATGATTTAAAAATGATAAATTAAAAGTTCGTATTTTGTAATACATAAACTATTATTGATAATTTTAGAATTAATATAATGAAATTATAGAGTGTTTAATTTAATAAAATGTCTTCATATATTAATATTTTATAATCTTATTATTATGATATAATTTTATGAAAACGTTTTAGATTTTTCAAAATGTCATAAAATTATTATTATTATTAAAATGGGTATATTTCCAAATAAAAGATGAATTTAATTAAAAAATAAATTTATCAAATTTTGAATATTATTTTCCTATAATTTTTTATATTATTGTGATATTAATTTATAATATTGTTTGGGGGGAATTAGTTTTTAAATTTCTAAAATAGAAAAAATTGTGGTGAATATTGAAATACAATAGTGTGTAGTATTTAACATTATATGTAAATAATTGAATTTATGAGTCATCGTTAAGTCATGTATGATGTGTGTGGAAATTAAAAGAAAAAAAATGATCTATTTACTTTATTTTTTCATGTGACTCAATAATTTTTTATTCAAGGTAAAAACCAGTAATCTAATTGATAAAATAATAAAAAACAACCCTCTCTTCCATTGTAAAATTCCGCACCTAGCCACCACTTACCCTAACACCATATAAGACTCTGGGTATTGTAATATTCAGTTAAATTCCACTCCAAAACTTCTTCCCTATTTTTTATGTATGACCAAAAACAATTCAAATGTTTCTTGAGGAGGTTCTTATGGTGACAACACTCAAGAAGTAAAACTATCACTCTCTCTCTTGAAATTTATTTTATTTTAAAAGGCATAACTCAACTAAACTATTCAATGTAACATGACAACTACAATATAATATATATTATATAATTTTATCATTATTAATTTTATAACCATAATCAGTTATCTTCTCTTCCCCTAATGTTCTAAAAAATAAGACATTGCTTGTGAGGTGTTGATTCCACTTCTCCATGGAAGATGATTTTTCATTTTCTAATATCACCTTCAAGCCTGGTCATAAATACATAATAATTACTAAATCATATTGTAAAATGTATATAAAACATATTTACTATTCTAGAATTAGTACATGTTAATAATACTTAATAATAACAGAAAACAAGTTTTTGATGATGGAAGAAATGATAAAACAATATTAATAGATATCATTATCATAAAATCTAATTAATTTTCCTCATATTTAGAAACCAAATAATATATATGACCATTTATTACAATGGATTTTCATACGTGATATATAATTTAAATTTTTCATGTCTATTACCATTTAAAATGATATTTCATTAATGAATACACGTTAACCAATCAGAAAAACAAAAGAATCAATCACTCCAAAAAGTTACAATTGAACAATTTAATAATAAAAACTGAAATAAATGAACACAAAAAAAATATACGAAGTCGAATAAATTATTGATATGATATAAATTGTGATATCAGTTTATCTTATTTCATTATCCATGACATTAAGTGAATGTGAAAACACTTTATGAGATAAGTTTTTGGATTCACTCTGAACCGTCATTTTTCATACTGTTTGCAATTGTTGTCACATTACCAAAGTGTAATTCATAATTATTATTATATAATCATTATAAATCATATGTATGTGTACCATACATATGCTTCCAGATCAATACATCTTAATTTATTGAGTGAACACATATATGATAAGGTTCAATTCTCAATTCATCTCGATTAGAATTTCCAGTTTAATGGAACCTCCCACTTTCATACCAATTTTTTTGTACACTTTATAATATCTTTTTATCCACAAAAATATTTTTTAAATCAATTTTTGTTATAAAAAATATCTATGTTAATTTCTAGTTTGATGAAAACAATTATAATTTATCACTTATTAAAGGCACTATAATATTTTCCCATAAAAAATATGAAATAGGATCACTTCTAAATATTCTTATACAATAATTATTATATGTTATCAATTCTATTTGAAATCATTAATCCTAATATATGACTATTTTCACATTTAAATTTCTATGAATGACTTAAATACATTCTTTTATGGAAATCATTTCGCTATTCAACTAGGTTATTCTTTATGACATTATTATGACACCAATTTAATTCCATGTGTAACCCTTTTGTTTATTAGTTCTATTGATTCTTCTTGTGGAACAACTATTAATTTTCATGTTATGATATGTTACCCCAAATATCAATCCAATGTGTTGGATAATGTTTAATCTCATGGGAATTAATGTTGAGATAGGGAGTGAAGCCGATTAATTTTTGGGACATTATCAGCCATGTGAAATAGGATTGGGAATTAACAATTACTCGTTATTATCTATTTTTATATAGTTTCAATATTTTTATGATTCCATAATTACATTATACCATGTACTATATGTTATTCTTTTATATGTTTATTAATGTTTCATCTCCTTTTATGTTATCATATTATTCATCCTCACCCATGTGCACTATTTTGTTTCTATGTTAATTCCATTATTGGGACTTTTATATCATCCCTTTAGATATGTATTCCTCTAGTAATCATATGAATATGTAAAATCTAAAATTATTTTAGCATCTCATTATGAATTTAAAAGAAAATTACTTTTTATTTTGGTTTACTATTATATACCTTATATTATAAAGACACTACAAAATATGATTCTTTGTTTGAATTTAAATATTATTTATCGTTAAAATCATATAATATTATTTGTAAATGGTTAGGGTCATTATAGTTGGTATCAGAGCATGGTCACATTATTATTGTCATGCAAGACTATAAATATTTATTAAAAACTCTAGGAATAATTCTATCACCATGGGTAACTAATATTAAATCCTTGTAATCACAAGATAGGATAATTATTTTTATTTACTATATTATCATTCTATGTTCAATGATTATTTTTTAAATTATTATTATCTATTTATTTAATTCACTAATTGTAATATTTTTAGATAATGCATGGAAATAAGTGAAATGAAGAAAACAATCTATGAGATAGTTTGTTTGAAAATTTTCCAAATTAAATTCCAAATATAATGGAAATGGTAACTCAAAAAATTATTACAATACTTACTCATGTTGACCACGATATTAATAATAATTTGAATCTTGTGGAATTCCATCCATATCCAATGAAATAGAATGTTGTAGTCAAATCCATTATGTGATAATGATAAGTAATTTTTCATGGATCATTCAATCCCATCATCACATAATAATGAATTAACTCAATTATAAAGATATTATATATTCTATAATACTCGAAATATTATAATGTCATCATTTTATACTATATATTTGATGTGAAATCTAATCAGTGGTGGGAACTAATGAAAACACAATGTCCATTGATAAAATTTATTACAATGATTTTAATGATTTCTGGAAAATATTTTTCAAAAAATATTTCTCCTCAATCCTCATGCCTATGAAGGAAACAGAGTTCATTGAACGGATGAGAATGGTAGATGGGTATATCAATGTGTATTTACCAATCATAAAAAAGTGATTAAAAATAATCCTCTGTCATTGACATGAACATGAAAATAATGGGAGATAACCTCATTATTAGACTACAACAAATTATTTGAAAAGTGTTATATATTTAAAACATGTATACTTGTAAAAAGATTTTTCATTACAATATTATATTTGAAATTGAGATTGGATACTCACAGTGGTTTCATGGTCCATTAGATAAAAAGTGGAAAATTGTGTTAGATTTAGGTGTATAAAGAGATAAACCCCATTATCGAAAGCAAACATAACATCCCATATGTCATAAGTGAAGAAATAATAATCTTAGAAACTACCTAATGGGACTAGGAGATGATTTAATTGTAGAATACATAGGTATTTGGATAACAATTTCTAAAGGTATATAGACAACCCCAAAAATGTGGAGGTCGAATGGAAGAATAATATCAATAATTATCCAGAATTTTAGTGTTTCAACTACATGGAACATGATAATTATGTGATCCATTTCCCTATCCAATGATTTATTGGAAGAAATCACCAATAAAACCTCCATATGAAAAAATGAAGTTCATATGCACTGTTACTACTAAGGTAGAGATCGAATATGACATGGTGAAAAGTACACTATTATTCATTAAATAATAGGGATCGTACTATTCTATTCTCATTCTAAAATATATTTCAAACCATGTTTGTTTTGTAAAACTACTAAAACATGACCTCAAAATATTGATAATGAGTTATCTATAAGAATAGAATATGGATAAATTGTCGAATACAAGGTATATAAATGCATCATGGTTAATTATAGTGGACTAAACCTTGTATTAAATTGTATTTTACTACCTTGTATAGAGTTTAATGTGACTTTAGAAAATGATTGGATAACATTATATAGATCCAACATCAACATTAGGGAATTATAGATAAGTCATATCAACCTAATGCCTCATCGACATCATCAAAAGTTTAATAGTGAAGTTGAATCTCTATCAAAATCAACAATTCAAGTGTGGAAATTTTTTTTGTAACATTCGAGTATTTTAATTCTTCTTCAGTTCAAGTTACGGTTCATTTTTCAATCATTTCCTCTAAAACTTGTTATGAAAATTATCAATTAATAGAGTATTTAATCCTTTTTTTTCTTTTAATATTCTACTTTTTTGGCTTCTACATCAGTTTTGGAGAAAATTTGTGTTTTTTAGGTGGGAAGGCCCTGGTGCACAGTTATCACACGGTTAGTTGTATCCTTGCACCCTAGCCTAGTTAACCATGTGGAATCTCCTCCGTGAGTCGTTATTTTCCACACATCTACCAAACAATTATAAGTATTGTGTGTGTAGGCCATGCAGTTGAACTATTTATCATCAGTTGGAGTTTCATGTTATCGGCACTATTTGATAGACCGTTTGGACAAACCATGTTGCATGTTTGACTCATTAAAACCCAATGTCTCTATCCCTGTTTTTTACACCCTAGACACCTATTTTTACATCATTCAGCAACCTATTACATTAGATACCCCATGGGGGATATTTTCACCTTCAATAACCTCCATGAGGGATCTGAGGTGTTTTATTGGCGTTTCTCAAACCATAATGAATGGTTAGGGAATATTTCTCCTCCATTTTTTCCATTCAAATAATTTTTATCTTCTTCCAAAATCCTAGTTTCCATGTCAGTCAATTTTAATGTCTAGGGTTTCATGTTTTGTTGGGGGTTTTCCCTCTATTGGTTATTTGGGGTTATATCTAGCCCCTCGTTGTTGTAAATGAGGATATACATTGGATTTTATATATTTTTCATCGATTGGGGAAGGATCACTTTGCACTTGTCAAAAAATATCAAAATTCATCATGTAAAAAAATTACCTCATATAATTAGTAATTTGTGACGATTCATGTTTAAAATGATTGTCTCATGTGAAGTGAAATTTCATTCTTAACCTCTTTGAATGTGTGATGTAAATTTGGTGGGTTTTTCTCAATGAATTCTTGTGAATATTATAAATTGTAATTTATAGGCAATTACTAATATGAAAATATCATGGATTGATTATTAAAATTATATATTTATTTTTAAATGGTTGTTAGTGTTTCCATCAATGAGTTTCAATGTTGGTTTGATTTTGACAATAATATGTGTGTGGTTGTTTATAAAGTGTTTGATATGTGACTCTGAGTTGGTGAGACTTTGATAATTTTAATAAAATTTTTTCATTTGTAAAACCCCTTTAAGAGTGATTCCTAACTAGTTGGTTGATTTTGGGAAGAGATTTTCCACTGTATGGGAACTACATTAAGTAATAATTGTATTAAGGAAAAGACTATACTTTGAGGTTGTTGTGGTGGTGTCAGTTTGTGTGATGTGTGTTTTGTGGTATATATATGGATTTTTTATAATTTGTGGAACAAAAAAAAGTGTAAATTACATGGGATATTACAATAACTAAAAGGATTTCTGATAAAATATTCTACAATGGTTGTTCAAGAACTAATATGTGGACCATAGAAGGTGGATTTTGGGGTTTATTGCTATGTGATTGGGCCCCTCAGTCTATCCTAGGATAGGGTTGTTAGAAATTTGGGAATATTCAATTCATTGTATTTAGAATGCTACCAAGGATTGGGTATCATGAGTTATCATGTTATTGTTCCCACTAAGTTCCTATGTATTATTATGATCTAACATTTTTTTGGCACCATTAGTAGTGTTTCCCTCATTATATGAAATATTAATTCGTATTCTTGGATTCAGTGTTCCTTTAGTATATTGATAATGTCATATTTTTATGATGGATTTTAAGAAAGTTGTTTTGAATGAATATATAATTCTCTTTTTTATCCCTCAAACATGAAAACAGAATGTTTCCTATAGGTTTCCTTTTTTACTTCTCCCTTATGAACCTAAACTTTATATTTTAAATGAACATTGTTTTAAAATGTATGGGAAATGAATTGAGATTTAGATTTTTTTGTCTAAACGAAAGGGATAGAAACAAATATATGTAAATTTTAGTTAAAAACTTCAAGTAAATTTTCCTTTATTTAACTAATTTAATTTGGAATAGAATTATTTTATCCTATCCACACCGTTTTAATAGTCATGCATATTTTACACTATTGTTTTTATTTATTCCTACAGGTTGCAACTTGAGTTCGATCGCCTAGGGATATATTTGGTTGTGGATTGGAGACTGACCTTTAGGGTCACATCGAGATGCATGGATTCTAGGATTAGTTTGAGTTTTCTGGGGTGGTGGTTGTTTATTTTTTTGTATTTTCATTTGTAATTAATGACGTATTGTTTGATAATCATGGTTTTTTTGGTTTTTTCATGGTGTATTCTTCTTCAATTGTTAATAATTTTTTCTTCATTGGGATAAATATTTCTCAATGTTGACTCTTATGATTTACATTGATCTTGTCGCCATCCTAGGAGGATAATAAACACCTCTCGAGCCTTTAATGATATCGGCTTGGGACAACCCGAATTGTCACACCCAGGTTTTGGAATTCATCTTCAGTCCCGGTTCAGGTCAGCTTTTCAATCATTTTTTCTAGATTCGGGTGTGAAATTTTTGACTTAATGGTGTATGGTTTCATTATTTTCTTGGTATAGCCTTCTCATTAGGATTCCCCAATGAGTTTTCAGGAAAATGACTATATTTGGGGTGGCCAATCCTAGGCGCGTCATTAGCGCACCGTTCATATTATCAATGCGGCTTGGCCACGGTAATGTGTGGAATCTCTATGGTGAGATAGTGGCTACTTCATTGCTAGAATATTTAGTCATACCAAAAAGGTATGTCATGTGGTTGATCTGTTTCTTAGTAGTAGCAATCGCACTCCATCATCATGGTCTGAAATAATGTGTAGACTAACTATACATCTTGTACATTTTATTAAAACCCATTTTTATCACCACTATTTTTATACACTAATACAATAATTTTCTCATATTCAATCAGCCCCAACATGGGGAAGTCTTATAGAAAATTTGGGGACCTTCAAGCTGCTCCATTATAAATCCAAGGGGCTTTATTGGTGTTTCTCCCCCCCAGATTGAGAGGATAAGGAATCAATCTCCTCCTTTCTTTCTTTATCTTCTTTTTTTCACATCTTCCCAAACCCTAGTGGCCATGTTTGGAGATTTTCAGTGTTATGGTTTCATAGTTTTTGGGGTCTTTCTTAATTAGGGTTTCTTGGGGATGTATCTAGTATCCATTGTTTTCGGGTGTGGTGTGATTGGGGATTCAGAATGTATTTCAGATGTTTTTCATTGATTGGGGTAGGATCCATTACCAAATGTCATTAAAATAAATATTTAATTTTTTTTGAATTTAGAACGTCACTATGTTAGTAATTAGTGATTATTAATGTTTGAAATTATTTTCCATGTGAAATATAATGATTTACATAATGTCTCTAAATATGTGATGGGGATTTTTTGGGCTTTCACCCTCAATTCTTGTGAAATATCGCTGTTTTCTTTTCTAAGTGGTATAAAATTTCTAAATAAATGGGTTCGTTTTTAAATTGATAGTTTTATTATAAAATGGTGGTTGGTGTTTATAACAATGGATTTCAATGTTGTTTTGACTTTGAAAATGGTTTTTGTGTTTTTATTTATAATGGTTTGGATATGTTAATGTCAGTTGGGTCCCATTTGGCATTCTCAATAAAATGGTTTCATTTGGAAACAAGATTCAGGAGTGAGTCTGTCCTTTTTGGTTGATCATGGGATGGGAGTCTCTTCGATATGGGACCTCCCTTAGGTAATAATTTGTTTAAGTAAATGACTATTCTTTGAGGTAGTTGGGGTGGTACTAGTTTGGGACATGTATGTTGTTGTATATATATTTTTCTTATTTTTTAGAATTTGTGGCACACACCCTTGCGATCATAATTTGATAATGTAACACATCAATGATGATTACTGAGAATTACTGTTGAAATGGTAGTTCCCACACTGAACACTAGCCCACATTATGTGTATATTTGGGGATATTTCTATGGGATTGTCCCCCTCAGTCTCTCCTAAGATAGTGTTGACCAGCATTTGTGTGTTTTGGTTTCATCACGTGTGGCATGCTACCAGGGATGGGGTATCAGGTGATAGTACGTTTTTATTCACCTCAGTGTTCCTGGATACTCTCATATTTCGCCATTTTTGTAATGATATGTTTCATTTACCTCCTTGTGTGGAATCATTAATCTTATTAGTATTTTTAGTGTTAGTTTGGTTGAATATAAAATTGTGGTTTGTTATAATTGTTTTAAGTACGATATTTTGAAATAATAAGTGTTTTAATTATTTCCCCACAAACATGAATAATAAATGTTTCCTATTGGTTTAATGTTTCTTTCTCCTATATGAATGTAACCTTCCTTGAATAAAATTGTCCTTCTTTTAAAATGTGGGGAAAATGACTTGGGATCATGATTTGATTTCTCTAAGTGAAAGTGTGGAAAAGAATATTTTTACATTGTAAATCAATCCTACAATTTAGTTGTTATTTATTTAATTTATTTTTACTAGGAGTAGAATTATTTTGGCCTAACTAATGAGTTTTAATAAACACACATATATAATTATGTTGTTTCTATTTTCTATGAAGGGTTCCATGTAGGGTTTGATCACCATAAGAGATAGTTAGATGTGGATTGGAGAGTGAAATTTAGGGAAACAAAGAGATATTGGGATTTCAGATTAAGTTTGACTTTTATGGGGTGGTGGTTTTTCAGTTTCATGTATATTGATTTGAAATAAATAATTTAATGTCTCATAATAATAATTACTTTGGTTTAATTTTTTTTATTCCACTTCTTTTTTTTCATTAATATTTTTATTGGAAACATTTTCTTCCAATATGGACTCTTATGATTCCATTGGCACTTGTATCCTACCTAGGATTTTCTGAAGTGCCTCTCAGGCCTTCCTTGGATTGGCATAGGTGACAGGATTATGGTCGACCTTGGTTGGTTCATGTCATTTTCATTGTGAAAATGAATATATTCTTAAAATGAATGAGACCAAACAATTAATCATTATTAAAGTCATTCCCATTGTTATAGACTAAATAGATGTATTCTTGAAATACATTCTTATAATTCCTCTTGGACAAGAGGTTGATTTCATAATTGAATCTATTCTTGAATCTTTACCTACATCAAATAGAAATTATAAAATGTCCACCACTGATTTTGAGGAACCAAAAAAGTAATTGAAAGATAATTTGGACTCGTGTTTTATAGTACTGAGTGATTCACCATGGTTTTCATGGTTCCTCATAATCATGAAGATGTTTGGATCAATGTTCCGTTACATTGATTATTATGAGGTTCAAAAAACACACAATAAAAGACACATATCCCCTTCCACAAAATGATGAAATGTTTGCTCGACTATATGTGGCCAAGTATTGCTCTAATTTGGACCTTTAGTTGGGATATAAAAAATTAATGGGGAACAAATATGATATTCCAAATATTACCTTTCGAAAAAGTAATGGGAACTATGTGTTCATAGTGATGCCCTAAATGATCACTAGTGAAAATTAAATTTTCCAGGATATAATGAATATATTCTTTATATATTACCTCAAAAATTTTATTGTAGTCCTTGTTAATGATATTATGATATAATACATTAGAATAATATAGAATTAAGAAAATTAGAATACAATAATAATGAAATTTAAGAGGGATACCATTATGGAAATTATTTATAATTTGAGTTCAAGAACGGAGAAGTATAATTAATTGGACATTTAATCACACGAAATGGAGTATATATAGACACTTACAAGACAAAGGTAATTGAAGAGTGGATCCAAAAAACATATGTAATAGTGATCATTAATTTACTCGATCTGTATAAATATTTCTAATGATTTGGGAAGAAGTAATCATGATTGATGACACATATACATGTTAACTTTATTAGGACTAAATTATTCCAAGACAAGTGAATGTGACGAATACATTAAAGAGTTGTAAATGATTATTAATAAAGAATAAATATTTACACTTCTGACAAATAGGGAACTATTTTTGGTATACAATTATACTTCAAAGAAGGGAATCATATGTTTTCTAATTTTTTATTATAAAAATATAGTCTACAATAATAGGATTTTAAAATATTTAGAAACAATATCCCACAAATGATGTGGTGTTCACACCAGGGATCATCACATTGAATAAATAATGGAATTATTTCTATGAGAACATGGGTGAAATTTGTACGAATCATAATAAACTCAAATATATATTAAATATGAAGAAGAAAAATATGATCCATATAACATGGTTAGTGATCATTAATGTTTATTATTACTCAATCCACAATTGTCTAATAATAGTGAATAAAGTGGGGGATGATATATATAAAAAAATGATCTCGGAACATTATCAATGTTTATAATTGAAAAGGATCGAATATTCAGATAATTGAAAATTATGGACATGGGAATCATAAAGAAAGGAAAATCCTGAGAATATTCTAAAATTATTTCTCACTAATACCTTTTGTAGAAAATAATGTATCATCAAACAGATGATGTGGAAATTCAAAAAAATTAGAGTCCATCAAAAATTGGAAATCCACAAAGATCAATTGTGATGAGGAATGAGTTTTAATATTTGTGTTCTGATAATGTGTGGCATTAAATTTATAGATAAAGGTATATCAGGGGAATAACACACATATCTCAACCTTATCTATTCACCTAGGGATAAAAATTATGTATTAAGAACTCTTATAGAACGATTTATGGGAGAATATGAAAAAATAGATCATTGAATATACAGTGGTGTTCCAGTTATGTTAAAAACTATTGAATGGAAGAAAAAATTATCCGAGGATGAAACAACCATTACCCATAAAAATTTGTAAATAAAAAAACATCACCATATATTTTTCACAAGAAATCCAAATTCATCTAGAGGAAACAGTACTATATGGTTATTTATGGATCGTTGTAGAAATACATGTCACTTTATCACTATTTTATAGGTATTCTTGGATTAAAACTATCAATTGTATCCCATCAATATCTGAGTTTAACCTTTGAGTTTTTTAAAATTATCCCACATGATATAAATACTATGAATAACATAAATGGATCCAATATTAATTAAACAAATAGATCATCAGAGTGGACTATTCAGGCACATAAAGACGTGTTGAGAGCTTGTTCTATGGAATTCAATAAAGGATGAGATCAATATCTTCATCTAGTTAGGTTTTCATAAAATAATTGTTTCCACTCAAGTATATAAATGAATATATATGAAAACCATTATTAGAAAAGATATAAAACAATGTCATATTGGGATGATATTGGTGAAAATATGTTTTTAGGACCTCAGATGATTGAATAAATGGTTAAAAATAACAAAATAGTTCACTCACACATTTCGGAATCCCAAAGTCATTAGGAAATCTACATACACAATCGTGGATGAGGACTAGATATTATTTGTGAAAACATTGTATTCTTATAATTATTTCTATGGTTGTAGATAAATTGTTTTTGCATGAAATGAAATCTGAGTCCAAGGTACATTTTCCCTTTTGATATTCTTGATGGTACTGGTTGTTGAGCAATGTATTGTTTTCAAACAATTCAAAATAATGTTTTTTAAAAGGGGGAGATTATTTCAAATAATGCTCTGTCTCTTTATGATGATTTTGATGCTCACAAATACCCTTAATTATTTACTAATTATTTCGTTGAGTATTTTGCAGGAATTTATTTTATTTATTTATTTCATACAACGAGATTTCATACTTCATTTATTCCGAGATCAATTTTAGCGTGTTCTGGAATCACTGTAGCGCAAGATCAATTTTAGCGTGTTCTGGAATCACTGCAGCGCGAGATCAATTTTAGCGCGTACTGGAATCACTGTTCATACCCTACGTTGATGAACGTAACGTATGGATGAAAAGTTTACTTTTTATGTTAAAAGAAACGTATGGTTAAGGAACCTTACGTTATTTTGAAACGTATGGTCAATGAATCTTACGTTGTTGAAAAGTATGGAAGAAGAACATTACGTTTGGAAGGAACCTTACGTTTTCGTTGTTGGACAAGTATGGAAGAGAAACCGTACGTTAGTTTTCAGTGTTTCTCAAAAGTATGGATCATCAACCTTACTTTTATAATCAACCGTACGTTCTTTGGAGAGTTGAAGCGAGACAAAGTATGGATGATCAACCGTACGTTTGAATGCTGAAGAGAAAGTATGTACGTTCTGAACCTTACGTTTGTGAACCTTACGTTTGTGAACCCTACGTTTGGAGCCACGTCATCAACCCTACGTTTGGCGTCGGGATATTTTTGACAGACGATATTTCCTTTTGCATCGGTCAAACAAGCGGATTATTAAGCGGATTTCGAGCCGATTTTTAAGTACAACTTTGACTGAATTAAAGACGATATTCAACGGATTACTGATTGATTTAAACGGAGCTTTTTATGCCGATTCCTCAGGGGAGTTATAACGGCTCTGTTATTTCATTTAATATCGCGAATCTAAAGGAGATTTTCATGGATCTATTTATGCGGAAGATTTTCTCAGATTTTAATATATATGTTCTATCTTGGAAACTTCGGATATATATATATACACAGGAAAGTGTGTGAAAGATATAGATTGATCTTTTAACGAGCAAGAAACAGAGACTGTGTAAAGGCATTCTTTTCTGGTGATCGAGAAGAAGTGTAAAACCTTTATTACCGAAGGAAGATCTTGATAGCAGATTCACGTGTTCTACATCGACTATCTGTTGTGAATCTATTGCTGCTGAAGTTGTGAAGTTTCTGGTAATATCTATTGCAACTGGATCGACTCAGAACTGTTTTGATTACAGATTTTTATTTTCTGAAGACAACGATCTATCTACTGTCAATTGCATTCTGTTGCAATTGTGAAGAACAACTGGAGAAGTGTTTTCTTTATCGAAACCCTTTTTATTTTTGAGTGATCAGCTTCTCGTTCTAAGCTGTGTGGGTTCGTGTTTGAACCAGGAAGGCTGTGTTTGCCTGAATCTTGTAAAGGTGTCAACTGCCTGTACTCAGTTGTGAACAGGTCTGTGGAAACGGGGACCAGATAGTGAAAATCGCCAAGCTCGTGGATTTGAGCGTTGGTGGAGTGGACTAGGGGCCTTCTGTTCCCCGAACCACTATACATCCGTGTGTTCATGCTTTTACTTTTTCCGCTGCATATTTAATCGTGCAAAAGCATAGTGGACAGAATTTGTCTAAATTGAAGAGATTGTAATAATTTTGAAAAGACACAATTCATCCCCCCTCTTGTGTGTAATCCGTAGATTCGGATCCAACAATTGGTATCAGAGGAGGAGCTTCTTATTTTTAAAGTATTATCAAGCTAGAAGTATTTAAAGATTATACATAGTGTATCATGGCTGATATGAGAGAGGGAATGTCAATGGTCAGAGCACCTTACTTTAATGGAGATAATTATGGCTGCTGGAAATCACGTATGATTATTTATCTGAAAAATCTTGGTTACAAAGTCTATTCAAAGATTCTGACTCCCTATGAAATTCCTGAAAATCCCGATACATGGAGTGCTGCTACAGAGGCTGAGTATGACATAAATTCAAAAGCTATGAATGCAATCATCTGTGGTCTAGGACCAGATGAATTTAACAGAGTATCTCAATGCCCGACTGCATATGAAATGTGGAAAACAATAGCTGTTGCTTATGAAGGAACAGATAATGTAAGACAGATGAGATATGCAACTGCTATGTTAAAATTCAATACTTTCAGAATGATTGAAGGAGAGAGCATCACTCAGATGAATGGAAGATTGACAGAAATTGTCAATAATATAACAGCTCTAGGAGAACCAATCAAGCAGGCTGATCAAGCGTTGAAGGTACTGAGAGTACTTCCTACTCGATGGAATGGAATCTTTGCAGCAATCAGACAATCAACTTCTGTTAAAGATCTAACTATGAGAGAACTGATTGGTACATTGATGATGTACGAAGCTGAAATGCAAGATGAGGTAAATGAGCATAAAGTCTACATAAAAAGGGAAAATACTGCTTTGAAAGTGACTTCTCAACAAAAGGATAGAAAGATGAAGAACAGAGAAGTAAGTGCTAAATCAGAAAGCTCTGATTCTTCAAATTCGGATGAAGAACTTGCTCAGCTAGCCAGAAAATTCAGAAAGTTCTACAGTAAGAAGAAAGACTTCAAGAAATCCTTCAGAAAGGATAGCAAGGAAGTGAGATGTTATGAATGCAAAAAGATGGGACATATCAGACCGGATTGCCCAAAATTGAAAGATGCAAAGAAGAAGAAATTCTTCAAAAGAGATGATTATGAGCAGAAAGACAAGAAAGCTATGAAAGCTACATGGAGTGTTTCTGAAGACTCAAGTAATTCTTCTGAATCAAGCTCAGAGAAGGAGGAAGCCAATTTAAAAGCAAATATGTGTTTCATGGCTGAAACTGATGAGGTACACTCATACTACTCCTCTGACTCAAATAATGAATCAAACTCTGAAACAAGCTTCTCAAATAAAAAACTTGCAGCTTACTGCAATATGCTTGAAGAAAGGTATGACTCATTATTTAAAAAATATAAATCTATAAAGAACTTGCACAAAGCTATTTCAGATGAGAGAAATACTTTGCTAAAACAACATAAGGAATTAATTGACAAATACAACTCTGCTGACTCAAATAAAATTAATTTTGAATCAAAAATAAAAACTCTACAGGATGAAGTAGAATCTTATAAAAAGGCTGCATTAGTTTTTACAAAAAGAGAAAACACCTTAAATGAGATACTTGGAAAACTGTAATTAAAAAGGAAAGGTTTGTAATTGGAAGTAAAGGAGAAAAACCTAAGTTATACAAAAATTATTTTGTTCCTAGCACTAAACAGGTTATTTGTAACTTCTGTGGAACAAAAGGTCATATAGCTAAAAACTGTTTTCTAAGACAACCTCAAATATGTGGAATTAAGAAAGCTTATATTTCCAACGATCTATATGATTCAATCAATTTTAAGAAAACAAAGAAAATCTGGATACCTAGATCACTGCTTGCTAACACTCCTGGACCCAACAAAATATGGGTACCAAAGCAATTTGTTTGAATGTCTTTGCAGGTAGCAGGTCACCAAAGAAAGAAAGAAATATGGTATATGGACAGTGGCTGCTCAAGACACATGAGTGGAACTTCAACTAATTTCTCTTCTCTTACTCGAAAGGAAGGAGGACTTGTCACCTTTGGTGACAATGCCAAAGGAAAGATTATTGGTATTGGAACAGTTGAAGATCTAGAGACAGTCTCAATCAACAAAGTACTTTATGTACAAGGGTTAAAACACAATCTGATAAGTATCTCTCAACTCTGTGATGATGGATACACTGTTGATTTTACTAACAATAGTTGTACTGTTTCTAAAGATAAACTGTTTAAGTTTAGAGCACCCAGAACTGATAATGTTTATACTTTGGATTTGTATTCCTTGTGTAAACAACAAGTAAACTGCTTAACTGCTAATATAAGTGAATCCTGGATCTGGCATAGAAGACTTGGTCATTGCAATATATATTCTTTACATAAATTATCTAAGAAACATCTAGTTTCTGATTTGCCTAGTCTCAAATTTGAAAATGACAGATTCTGTGATGCATGTCAGCTTGGCAAGCAACACAAATCATCATTCAAATCTGTTAATAAAGTTGCTACAACTAAACCTCTAGAACTTATCCATATGGATTTGTTTGGACCTTCAAGAGTAGCATGTTTAGCTGGTAAATTATATGTTTATTTATTAGTTGATGATTATTCTAGATTTACTTGGATTTTCTTTTTGAAATTTAAAAGTGAAGCTTTTAGTTTATTTGAAGGTTTTTGTAAATCTATTCAAAATGAAAAATGTTTTAATATAATCTCATTGAGAAGTGATCATGGTGGAGAATTTGAGAACCAGGAATTTAATTCCTTTTGCTCAAACATGGGTATTAAACACACCTTCTCTGCTCCAAGAACACCTCAATAGAAAGGGATTGTAGAAAGAAGAAATAGAACTATTCAAGAAATGGCTAGAACTATGTTAAATGAATATAGCCTACCTATATATTTCTGGGCAGAAGCTGTTAATACAGCTTGTTATATAATGAATAGAATTTTAATAAGACCTATTTTAAAAAAGACACCCTATGAACTATGGAATAATAGAAAACCTAAAGTAAATTACTTTAAAGTTTTTGGATGCAAGGTTTACATCTTGAATACCAAAGATAATCTTGGTAAATTTGATCCAAAATCTGATAAAGGTATTTTCTTAGGATATTCTACAACCTCCAAAGCTTATAGAGTCTATAATAAAAAGTCAAGGATTGTTGAAGAATCAGTTCATGTGAAATTTGATGAATCTGATCCTTTTGAGAAAAGGATAGAACAAATAGATGAACCTGATTCTAATGAAAACATGAGACTTGAGAATTTAAAGAATGATTTTGAAAATGATATAAAAGAAATTCAGTCCAGTTCAGAAGAACATGACACTGAAGAACCTTTGAATGTAATGCCTAGACAGTCTAGAACCTTAAAGAATCACCCTTTAGAATCTGTGATAGGTGACTTAGAGACTGGTATTCAAACTAGAAGAAACTTTGGAAACATAGTTGAATTCTCTGCTTTCCTATCCCAACAAGAACCTAAGACCATAGAAGAATCCTTAGATGATGAGAGCTGGGTAATAGCAATGCAGGATGAATTGAACCAGTTCAAGAGAAATAAGGTTTGGGAATTAGTTGAAAGACCACATGATTATCCAGTAATAGGAACTAAATGGGTCTTTAGGAATAAACAGGATGATCAAGGGATAATAACTAGAAATAAAGCAAGATTAGTAGCTAAAGGATATAATCAAGAAGAAGGAATAGATTATGATGAGAGCTTTGCACCTATAGCCAGGTTAGAAGCCATTAGAATCCTTTTAGCCTATGCATCTTATATGAATTTTAAATTATTTCAGATGGATGTTAAATCTGCCTTTTTAAATGGTTATTTAATGGAGGAAGTTTATGTTGAGCAACCTCCTGGTTTTGAAAATTCTCAAAAACCAGATTCTGTTTTCAAACTTACTAAAGATCTTTATGGCCTTAAACAAGCACCTAGAGCTTGGTATGAAAGACTAAGTTCTTTTCTTTTGAAAAATGATTTTACTGTTGGACTAGCAGATCCAACACTCTTTAAGAAAACTGTGAAAAATAATGTTTTGTTGGTTCAAATTTATGTTGACGATGTAATTTTTGGATCGACCAATAAAATTCTTTGTCATGAATTTTCAGAATTAATGCAAAAAGAATTTGAAATGAGTATGATGGGAGAATTAAATTTCTTTTTGGGTCTTCAAATATTTCAAAAATATTTTGGAAATATTTTAAATCAATGCAAATACATTACTGATTTACTTAAGAAATTTGGACTTGAAAACAGCAAGACATTTACAACTCCTATGTGTACTAATATAAAACATGTTTTGGATGAAACTGGAAAATCAGTGGACAACAAGTTATATAGAGGTATGATTGGTAGTTTGTTATATCTTACTGCTAGTAGACCAGATATAATGTATTCAGTATGTCATTGTGCTCGATTTCAATCAAATCCCAAAGAATCCCACTTAACTGCTGTTAAACGAATTTTTAGATATTTAAAAGGTACTATTTATCAATCTCTGCTTTATCCAAAAACCTCTGATTTTAATTTAATTTCATATTTAGATGCTGACTTTGGAAGCTGTAGATTAGATAGGAAGAGTACTTCAGGAACATGTCACTTTTTAGGAAAGTCTTTAGTATCATGGTCTAGTAAGAAACAACACTCAGTTGCCCTGTCAACAGCCGAGGCAGAATATGTGTCTGCAGGTAGTTGCTGTGCACAGGTGTTGTGGATGAAAAACACTCTTATGGACTTTGGATTAAATTTCAATAATACACTTATTTTATGTGATAATACTAGTGCAATTAATATTTCAAAAAATCCTATTAGTCATTCTAGAACTAAGCACATTGATATAAGACATCACTTTTTAAGAGATCATGTGTTTAAAAAGGATATATTTTTAGAATTAGTAAATACAGAAAATCAATTAGCAGATATTTTTACTAAACCACTTCCCACGGCAAGGTTTGAATTTATTAAGGGGGAGTTAGGTTTATTTAATTTTAAATAGTTTTTTTTAATCTTATTCTGTTTTGGAATTCTGCTTAATTTCTGTTTCCCGCTATAAGTAATTTTATTTTGTTTAAAATAAAAGTAATGATTAGTGATTACACGGGAATCAAGGCTGTCAGAACCGTTTCACCTTCTAAACTGTTTCACCTTTTTCGGAAACCCTTTCGAAAACCTAAAACAGCACATCTGCTCCAAAACCCTTTTCTGAATCTTCAAACCCTAAACTTACGAACCTTCAGAAATCGTTGTTGAAATGGCAAAGACTAAGCGTCCAGATGAAGCTGAGAGCAGTGCTGCAAAGAAACCTAAAGTAGTTGGTCGGAAAATACTGCAAGGTAAAGTCATAGATTTAGAATGGCTGTTTGAAACTAATTTACTGTTGAAGCAAGCGTTGTCGTTTCAAAGCCTTGAGCAAGCTTTTAATAGTGAAAACTCTGAGTTTCTATATGAGGCAGAAATGAGACATTTCTTTAGAACTGTTCAGTTTAGCCTTGGAGATACGGAGGATAGTTTATTGGCTCAAATAGAGGATAAGGACTTTTCCATATCATCTGTAGAGATAAGTCAAATTCTTAACTTCCCTCATGAAGGAGTTTTTCATTTCGATTTACGGAATATTGGAGATTCTGTACATAAGTCTGAAGACATTATGTCTTTTCTGTTTGGAACCAGAGTGATAAAGAAAATGTTTATTAAAGATTTGGAGCCCGATCAGAAAATCTTCGTAAAATTTGTTCAGATTGGTTTAGCACCAAGGATGGCTGAGATGGAGAAAATCCTATACCCTGACATGTACATAATGTATCTTCTGATGTGTGATATTAAGTTTAATTTTCCTCGGTTTATGATAAGATATCTGAGATACTGCTGTTAGAGTGAAGCAAGAATGACCTTTTTCCCTTATGGAAGGTTCATTTCTTTGTTTTTGTTTAAAAGAGGAATGATCAGATTGGTAGATGCTGGGGTGAAATGTCACCACAGTAATGTTTTTAATGCTGGAACTTTGAGGAAAGTAGGATACTTCTGGAGCACAATTAAAGGAAAACTCTTACCTGTTGGAGCTGAGGAAGACTCGGAGAGTGCTCAGGCTCAACCGGTTAAGTCCAAGGAGGGACAAGCAGAATCAAGGGTTAGTACAGTGGCAAGGAGAATTCGCATTGAGATGGAGGAAGTTGAGGAAGAGAGAAGTCAATAAGGACTTCAATCTAGAAGGAAGAGGTCAATTGATGAAGAAATTATCTCTCCTGCCTTGAAATCCTCTGAACTGGTAATTTCTTATTCATTTGTGAGAGAAGCTGTTGTGGAGCAGACTGCACCGATAGAGGAACCAGCAGCTCAACCGGAAATCCAAAAAGAACCTCAATCTGCTGCTGTGGCTGTTGAAAAAGTAATTCCACAAGAACAACTTATGGAGGCAGTGCCTGGTGAAGAAGTGGCCCGGCCTCAAGATTTACATGAAAATATTGTTCTTGACCATTCAGTAGAAGTCAGAGAGACTACTGTTCATGATGAACGTACTTCTGAAGCTAATACAGAGGTACTTCAGGAAGATTTTTCAGTAGAAGAGTTTCAGGCTTCAAAAGCTAGTTTAGTGGATCAACCTTGTCAGGACAAGGACAAAGAACAGTCAGATGCAGATTCTTTACCACTTGCCCTACCTCATCAACCTATTTCTGGACATGAGAATAGAGCACAGGGTGCCCCTGATTTGAGAAAAGAAGAAGTTGTTGAGTTGTACAAGCGTATCTCTCAATTAGAATCTGAGAATGTTAGTCTCAGAAATTCTCTGAACTT
Organism: Viscum album; assembly: GCA_963277665.1. NCBI lineage: Eukaryota > Viridiplantae > Streptophyta > Magnoliopsida > Santalales > Viscaceae > Viscum > Viscum album. The sequence continues at coordinate 706,016,623 of OY728126.1, read as the reverse complement.
AGAGCAGTTGAAGTTTCAGAAGCTGAAAGAATCTACTGTTTCAAGACAGGAAGTAGATTTGTTTAAGACTGATATGTTGCATGCTGTTGATCAGTTAAAATAAGAGATGATAAAGAAAGATGATTTGTCTGAGATGAATATTTACATGGAGAATAAATTTGAGTCTGTTGCAAACAATGCTGTGAGTGGATCAGGCTCTTCACCTGATTTGATTCGGAGATTTCAAGCAATTACTGCAGCAATGAGAAATATGACTGACAGATTACACGATCTTCAGTGTAATAGTGCCCCTTTGTCAGTTTTGCTAGATAATCAGAAATTTTTAGTGGATCAGTTGACATCTGGAGAGCAACCGATTAGGATTCTTTTGAATCAGTTATCAGAGAAACTGGCTCTTTTTGTTGAAAAAGAAGAAAGAATTCATGAGTTTTTCAGAGTTAATTTGATTGAAGATATTCATATGACTCAAGAGAATAGAGATCTTATCATCATGTTAGGAGATGGGATGATGAAGAGGCTCAGAGAACAGTTTACAGAGATCAAGACCGCGATTCAAAGGAGATAGACACCCTTTTTTTTCCCTGTCTTATCCATGAACCTTGATTCCTCTGTATATCACAATCGTTTATATATAACAGCTTGTGAATGAAAATTCTTTTCTTACTTCTTTTTTGTTTTGTTGTTTATTGATTTATGATTAAGTTAGCCAGTATAACAAATTCACTTATTCATACACAGTTAATTATAGCATTTACTTATAGTTCAGTGCAATATTGAATGTGTTCAAATCCGTAATTTTTCATTCTTTTTGATATCACAAAAAGGGGGAGAATTTGTATAAACACAACATTTAAATTCATTTGTTTCCTATGAAGAAATTTGGATATATAGGAGAAGACATTTATCTTTTATCTATTTTTTAGCTGAAAATTTATCTTTATGGGGGAGAAATTTTTTTATAGTTAAATATTGTTTTAATCCTTTCAGAATTCTAAAATTTTATAAAACTAATTTTTCAATAAAGATTGCAATTAAATTAGTTCTATTATTTTATGGGTTTTGTGATCATCAAAAAGGGGGAGATTGTTGAGCAATGTATTGTTTTCAAACAATTCAAAATAATTTTTTTTAAAAGGGGGAGATTATTTCAAATAATACTCTGTCTCTTTATGATGATTTTGATGCTCACAAATACCCTTAATTATTTACTAATTATTTCGTTGAGTATTTTGCAGGAATTTATTTTATTTATTTATTTCATACAACGAGATTTCATACTTCATTTATTCCGAGATCAATTTTAGCGTGTTCTGGAATCACTGTAGCGCAAGATCAATTTTAGCGTGTTCTGGAATCACTGCAGCGCGAGATCAATTTTAGCGCGTACTGGAATCACTGTTCATACCCTACGTTGATGAACGTAACGTATGGATGAAAAGTTTACTTTTTATGTTAAAAGAAACGTATGGTTAAGGAACCTTACGTTATTTTGAAACGTATGGTCAATGAATCTTACGTTGTTGAAAAGTATGGAAGAAGAACATTAGGTTTGGAAGGAACCTTACGTTCTCGTTGTTGGACAAGTATGGAAGAGAAACAGTACGTTAGTTTTCAGTGTTTCTCAAAAGTATGGATCATCAACCTTACTTTTATAATCAACCGTACGTTCTTTGGAGAGTTGAAGCGAGACAAAGTATGGATGATCAACCCTACGTTTGAATGCTGAAGAGAAAGTATGTACGTTCTGAACCTTACGTTTGTGAACCTTATGTTTGTGAACCCTACGTTTGGAGCCACATCATCAACCCTACATTTGGCGTCGGGATATTTTTGACAGACGATATTTCCTTTTTCATCGGTCAAACAAGCGGATTATTAAGCGGATTTCGAGCCGATTTTTAAGTACGACTTTGACTGAATTAAAGACGATTTTCAATGGATTACTGATTGATTTAAACGGAGATTTTTATGCCGATTCCTCAGGGGAGTTACAACGGCTCTGTTATTTCATTTAATATCGCGAATCTAAAGGAGATTTTCATGGATCTATTTATGCGGAAGATTTTCTCAGATTTGAATATATATGTTCTATCATGGAAACTTCGGATATATATATATACACAGGAAAGTGTGTGAAAGATATAGATTGATCTTTTAAAGAGCAAGAAACAGAGACTGTGTAAAGGCGTTCTTTTCTGGTGATCGAGAAGAAGTGTAAAACCTTTATTACCGAAGGAAGATCTTGATAGCAGATTCACGTGTTCTACATCGACTATCTGTTGTGAATCTATTGCTGCTGAAGTTGTGAAGTTTCTGGTAATATCTATTGCAACTGGATCGACTCAGAACTGTTTTGATTACAGATTTTTATTTTCTGAAGACAACGATCTATCTACTGTCAATTGCATTCTGTTGCAATTGTGAAGAACAACTGGAGAAGTGTTTTCTTTATCGAAACCCTTTTTATTTTTGAGTGATCAGCTTCTCGTTCTAAGCTGTGTGGGTTCGTGTTTGAACCAGGAAGGCTGTGTTTGCCTGAATCTTGTAAAGGTGTCAACTGCCTGTACTCAGTTGTGAACAGGTCTGTGGAAACGAGGACCAGATAGTGAAAATCGCCAAGCTCGTGGATTTGAGCGTTGGTGGAGTGGACTAGGGGCCTTCTGTTCCCCGAACCACTATACATCCGTGTGTTCATGCTTTTACTTTTTCCGCTGCATATTTAATCGTGCAAAAGCATAGTGGACAGAATTTGTCTAAATTGAAGAGATTGTAATAATTTTGAAAAGACACAATTCACCCCCCCCCCCCTCTTGTGTGTAATCCGTAGATTCAGATCCAACACTGGTGGTGTGGTTTATCGAATAGATCTTCCATATACTATGTCTCATTTAAATGATGTATTCCACTTTTCTATCTTGGGGTAGTACATACTAGACCCTGCACATGTACTAAATCTAAAGGTAGTAAAACTTGAAAATATACTCTCATATGAAGAAAAATGAGTGATGATCATAGAATATAGTGAAAAATTTCAATAAAACCCTAATTATCACAAGGTCAATACACTATGGGGAAACCAAAAGTACTATGAAAGCAACATAGGAACCAGATGAAACGATGAATTCGAAAAACCCACACTGGTTTAAACCATAGTATGTTAAATGAAATTTCATGTGTAAAATTTAAAAATGGAGGAATATTGTAATGAACCAAATATTTATCATTATAAATTCCATTCATATAATTATTTTAGTTAGTATGATCACATAACATAGAATAGATAACATAATAACATCTTTATTAATGAGGATTCAATTAACTAAATGGATTTTTTATAAATTATGTAACTTGAACCAATGGAATAGTAAGCTAAAAGATGGAATAGGAATGTGATAATTGTGAATAGAAATTCAGAAAAATGACATATTAACCTCACCTATGAAAGTTTATATAAAATTATTGTATCTAACAAGTGAACATATGATACATTAATATTATAATATAATGAAATTTTTTTAAAAATGATAAATTATGTATTGTTATTGTTGTAAAACATAAATTTTTTTTTATAATTTTACAATTAATATAATTATTTAAATGTAATTTTTTTTTCAAAAAATATATTCAAAAACTAAAATTTTTCTTCTGATTATATCATAACATTAGGAGAAATTTTTAATTTTTTTAAATTTCCAAATATTGTTTATAATATTAAAATCCTTATTTTTATATAAATGATGACATTAATTAAAATTAAAATTTCCCATTTATGAGATGATATTTTCATAAAATGGTGACCTTTTTTGAAGTATACACATTGAAAAACTATTGGTGGGATTTTTAAAAGTTATTATAAAATAGTCGATGTTTTAGTGAATAATAAAAATTTTAATTCAATGTATTTATCATTATAAGTAAATAAAAGAATATTTGAGTCATGGTTGAGTCATGGATGTTGTAAATTTAAAATTATTAAAACTATCATGATCTAGTGAAATTATTTTATCCTGGTAATCAACACAATATTATTGTTTTAAAGTAAAATAATAAAGTAATGAATACAATAATAAAACCCCTTATCCTCCCACTCTAAATAACACCTATCAATTCCTATTCTCCACAAAACATTGAATGCATCGATCTTTTTTATATTTTTCATAATTACTCTCCCAAATCACTTACCACATTTTGGTATATATGGTCTCACTAAAATAAAATTTCAATATACCATAATGAGGTCCCAAAACAGATGAAACCAATTAGGTAAAACCTTTATTCTCTATCATTCAATTTATTTTATCTTCTTAGACATCACTCACCTCCCCTATACAATGTAACATGAAGACTCATGTATCATATATAAAAATTAATTTTATTATTTTAATTATAATTCCACCATTAATTCTCTTCTATTTTCATTTTTTTTTTCTAAAAATGAGAACATCATCTCTAGGGTGTCAATTGACAACCATCATGGACAATGTCTTTTTAATAATTCCTTCAAAGATAGTCTTAAAACCATTAAAATGAAAATAAATTACAAATAATATTACAACTTATTTATTATTTTTGACCAAATACATATAAATATTATTAAATAATAAAACAAAACAACATAATGTTGATTGAATAAAATACCACAATAATCTAAACTGTTATCATTAACATTTTATCTAATGAATCAACCTATTTTCTAGAAAAAAATGATATATAGTACCATTTAATATTATATAATTTCATTTACATAATATAGTTTTGATTCATCATAACTATTCAATTTTACATGATCTTTCATTCAATCATACAAGCATACCAATCATGAAAATTGAGGAAATAAGCACTCACAAACTATGATATTAATTCTTATAACTCATAAATATTTTCAAATGTGTACATAATAAAATTATATTAAATAAAAATCATGTTAAATAGTTTTCAAATTAAATTATTAATAAATCTAATTTCATTATCATTGAAATTAATTGCAAGTGCATAACACATTCAGACAAAATGTTTGAGATTCTATTTGAACATTAATTTTTTATCGTGTAATGATTTATCTATGATTACCCCAATTTAATTTTTAATTATAAAAATGAACTAATCCTATATTATTTTTTCATTTTCAGAAAATATTTTTCCAGATCAATTCTTCTGTATTTGAAGGAGAAATATATATTTTGTAAGGTTCTCTCCACAATTTCTACTACTAAGTTGGCCCGATGTAAGGGAACAAACCCATTACATACTAATTTTAATAAAACACTATAATATATTTAAGACAAATTAGATTAAGACAATAAAAAATTTTAATAATGAAAATCTATCATAGTTTATTTCTGATTTTATACAATAAAATTACACATTTTCAAACATTAAATACACTTTAATACATTCTCTCAACACTAAAGATGATCATTTTGTAAAATTATTTAATGTATCTTTTTCATGTAATCTATTCAATTGATCGTAATTTACTATGATCTATGAATAATTCCCCTTAAAAATATATATGTATTAATTAAATCAATTCTTTCATGAAAACCCTTATAATATTCCCTTTTTTATTCCTTATGGCAGGATTACGATCCCCATTTAGTCCCATATGTAACCCATATGTATATTTTTTATAATTAATCATAATATGGAACACATATGAATAAACATATTATGATGGGTTCCCCCAAATAGAACTCCAATTCATTGGTTTTTTTTAGTATAATGAGACGTCATGTTGGGACATGGAATGGAAATAATTCCTTTATCTGATTTTGTATGCCATGTGAAATAGCCATGGAAGTTTCCTTTGAATCATTTTTATATAAAGTTTTATGATGATTACTTGTTTCTATTATTCCATTACTACACTATTTAATGTCCTATATTATATTATTTCATATGATGATTCATATTTCATTCTTTTTTAGGTTATAATGTTTTTCCTTCTAAAACATTTCATATTATTAACTTCATTGTTTATTTCATTACTGTAATTTTTTGATCAACCCATTTTTCATGAATTTTATAGGTTATCCTATAAATATTTTTGAGAAAAAAATGATCTTATGAACTCCTTATATTTTTTAAATAATTTTTTTTCATCTTTTGGATTAATTTTATGTATCAAATCATTCATTAAAACTAGGATTTTTGATCCATTTTTTGTAATTGATGATTATTTATGGATAAAATGATGTGATAATATGTATACAAGTCTAGGGTAATTATAATATATGTATTCTCAAATAATATAACACTAGATTATCACAACCACTTTAATAAAATCTGACCAAGAATATTAATCTTCGTCTCATTTTTTCATGTTTTTATATTATTAAATACATTTTCTAGAATTCCAAATCATAAAAAAGTTTTATAAAAAATCCCCTTGAAAAGAGATAATGGTATATGTGAATGTTATATAAAATTAAACATAAAAATGATTATATGTAGACAAACATTGGTGTGAAGTAAAAATATGTAAAATAAATATAAAATTAAAACACATGGACTAATATAGAGTGATAGAAAACATTTTATGGATTAATATAACACCCCAAAAATCATAAATCTATTATGGGTAAATATTTAAATAATTAATGTGAAATAAATGAAAAAAATATGTTTTTGGTTCATGATCCTTTTCCTTAACTAGAATAATTCCATTACCAGCTAGAATATGACCCTATGGAACAGTACATACATGACTACTATATATTAATACTTATAAAATTCTCCACCACATTATTATATTTTTAGGAAAATAATGAGTATTATATATCAATTTTAATTCCAAATAAATTTAAATCAACATCTAATTCATCACATAAGACAAAAGAGAATAAGAGGATATACATCCCCCCTTTATACATTTTCTGAAACCAAAATATTTGTCATAATATAATATAATATCAACACTATAAAAAATATTATATGATTAAATAATATATTTCTCTCCAAAATTCAGTTGTAATACCCAATGTTCATCATATATCATTCAACAAATTACAATATTTAACATTCTCAAAAATATTCCAATCTAAGAATCAACCAAAATAATCATTATCTAATAACCAAACATTCATTCATGATCATGATATCATTTATCTCAAATAAACATTAGAAACTACTCATGTCATATAACCAAAAAGGTATATGTCTTAATCATATAATCTACATGATATTATATGAATTTTGATAATTTCAATAAATCAAAATAAAGCCATTATAAATTTTTATATTCATAAAAATAATAATTCAATATTTAATCCAAAAATAAAAACCAATACTGTTATATTTACCATAATCAAATAAGGATTCCTAAATAGTGAACCTCATTCAAAATAACATTAATTACTTAATCACCAAATAACATTTTAATCCAAAGGATAGCTACATTATAATTTATATATTCCAAAAATAAACATAATTTAAGATTATTAATAATTTATATAGAAAATCAATTTCATACTAACCTCGGATTCATGTTGTCCTATGGTTGTAATTTATCCCAAATTGCACTTCGGTTATGGATTTAATCTCTACTGATTTGCTGGATGTGATGGGGTATCGCTCAACCTACTGGATTTCATTTTAATAAAAATATATCAATATAATTCCTATATATTCCCAAAAACAAATATGAAAATCCAGAAACATATTAAATAATTCATATTAAATAATCAATAATGATAATCCTAAGGGTCACATAAATGAAATCCTTGTAAAATTTCACACAAAATAACATTAGTCTTTGAAATCGAATATCCTGAAACATCCATAGGAGGTCCTTAATAGATTAAAAATAGTATACAACTCAAACATATAAAACAATAATGGTATCTATAACTATTAACATGGCCTCACATAAAAATATCCAAATCTATAAATTTATCTAATCTATGCTATGATACCAAATTTATTGGCCCCAAACCCAAAAACTAGTATTCATTATGAAACTTAAAAAATTATATAACTATCATTATACAAGGAGACATGAAGAAAATTTATACCATCTAGATCATATAACAACAAGATAAAATATTATATCAATTAGATACCCATGTAACTTTTATATTTTTTTATAATTTGGAAAAACATTTACATTAATAATGTTTAGTCTATAAAGTGAGTATTTTCACAATGTACCAATAATTCATTACACCACTTTAATTAACAATAATATTCCAAATGAAACCACTATAGACATAATCATTTTAACATCATTATTTATAACATGGGGGAAATGTTACATAAGAATTGAAGATATAAAATTCTCAATAACGGTAAAACTAAGAATCAACAATTGAATGTCCTCAATGATAAAAATATGGACAAAAGTATAGAATGAAATAATCCACGTATAACAGAAGAGAAATTATACCAATAAATAACTAAATCATTATTCATGATAAATGAAATAATTATTTAACTATGAAATATTATATGTAAATTATTTATAATGAACAATGTGAAGTCAATATTAATCAATGAAAACATAAAACCCAATATCAAGAATAATTAATATGTGGTGGTACCTTGGAAAATAATTGATATAAAACCCTTAAAAACACTTTAAAATGTAAAAAATATACAGTAAACATTAAATATAATTATATAGAGAACATTATAATTACACAATTCATTATAGAGATATAATGGGGAATACTCATCATATATGTTGTGATGGGATCTCCAACAATCAAAATCTATAATATGGTTATACCAATCATATAAGTTATATCAGAAACACCGATGAGGAAAAATGTGTCCTAACCCATTGTCATCAATAATTTAAAAGGATAATCAAATAAACACAACAAATTAAATATTTAATTTCACCATGAAATTCACTATAGCTAAACTATTACCTTTTTACATTGATTAACTTGTAGAAATTAGATGTGTTCGTGAAAATTTTTGGGTAATTTTCATAATCCATCCAAATAAATAACAATGATTATATCATTACCACATATCCCTATCAGAGAAAAATAAATATCATTTTTTTTACATTCACAAATAGGTTTTCCATTAAAATCTCAAAAATACATTTTTGATAAAAATATGGTTTTCACATCAACAATAATATTTATAAAGTAAAAATTATTAAGATATTATGAAAAAAATTCAATTATAACACAATTTTAATACTATAATAGAATATTCAATAAACTTAATTGTTATTATTTTTCAAATATATATTCATGTTTTAAAATTTAAAAATAAATATTCTTTTCAATAATTTAGTAAATGAAATATCATTGACCACACCAGGAACACTTTTATAGTAATAAATATTATGAAGATATATATGTAGTAATAAAATTGTGTAAAATATTATTTATGAAATAAATTAATTTTTTAAAATAAATATTTTGAAAATATATTAGAAAACATGGATATAGAAGTGAATGATTCACATACTAAATGATGTTAAAATATCTATGACACATAAAAACAACATTATTGACGGTTATTTATCATAAAATAGAGGAAATAAAAATTTAAAAATTGACCCAAAATCCTAAATAGAATAAAATATCTATTTCATTCATGTGAATATTATCATATAATTCACACTAAATAGATCCTTAAAAAACAATCCTAAAAGTAAAATGGGTTGTAACATGAAAACTTTTCTACAGTGGTAAAATAGTAGATATATTACCTATGAAAAATTTTAAGGCCCCAGCCTAAAACAATACTTAATATTGAATTAAATGAATAATTCACATTGAGGATCTTTTCAGGTTTAGATTTTAAGAGAATTTGGACATAATTATTACATCTCAAAAGTTTACAATGTAGAAACTTCTATATAGTATCCATTTTTTTAAGAAACATGAACACTTGAAAAAAAAGTGTCATGACTAGTTCCATGTTTAAGACAGCATGACTTATCCTTTATCCCATCCTTGACCCAATTCCAAATTATGTCCTGTGAAAAAAATATCTAGAAAAAACCCGGGATGAGAAATAAAAGCTCAGTAAGGGATACACAAAGAAGGAAAACTGTTGGTTTTTCAAAACAACAAGTAAACCATAAATACTTTATCCAAGTAATAATTTTCACCTTTATAAAGTAGTAAAAACTCTTCACTGAATAAGATATCATTACTTACCCTTTTTTAACCAAAATATTAACATAAAACCCATATAAAGAACACATAACATATATAGGTAACTTGGGACATAAACATACTTAAATAGAATAACCATATGGTCGACTTCCACACATATCACAAAATGGAATAGCCATACGGGCAACTTCCATACCCAATGCATTGGAGGTTATAACATAACCACCCATCCTGGAATTCATGGCACCACCCTTCATAAGGTTTATCACATAACCACCCGTCAAATGTCTATATACCATTATAACATCATAAGACATAAACAAATATAATGGAATGAAAACATTTCCACATTTCGATCACAATATATCACATAAATATATTGACATAACAGATCCATTATAAAAACCATTTCCAATACCAAAATACATAAAATATTATATGGTATTTATTTAATTTTAAAAACATTATGGCTTATTGAGGAAGCCAATGACCAAATAACACTTGCGGCGGCGGAAAAGGTCGTTGTCACCGCGTACGTTAAGAGAAACACTACTTTTTGTAGATTACTAAAACGATTCATAGAAAAAGATTCCCTTTGAATGAAATGAATATTCAAAGGTGATTTATACAGAATATAAAATAAAGTCTTATATTAGAACAAAATATTACTCAATGAAAGGAGATTGAGACGAAGTCTCTTACCTCGTGTCTGACTTGACTCGATCGCTCTTTAATCTCTTGAATAATAAACTACAGTTAATTTATACTTTCTTAAGAACCTTTTTCAAGTTTATTATTAATTTTATATAAATTATTTTCATGTTATAAACATTATGTTATCATTTAAGTTAATAAAGTTTGTTTTGTCGATATTTGGTACTTAGGTCAAAAATGGATTCTTACAATTACTTGTTGTTCATGTGGTCAAATGTTCATTATATCTAGAATTATATTCATGATTTTGATATCATATATGTCATATATATCCAGCATATACATGTATTTATAATAGTATATAGAATTTAGAGGTAAGAAATGATATGCACCGTTCATGGAGATGGTAAGCCGTACGTACGCATGAATGCTACTTTCATTTCTATTTAGTATTTAATGGAGTGAAATCATAATGATATAAAGGTATATTATAATAAAAGTATAATATCATCTATAATATCATTAAATCCCTCCTTTATATGTCGCACATATGGCATTAACGAATCAAGTCACTTTGAGGGGGAGGTAGTCCGCACTTCCTAAAATGAAATTATCGTGTTTACCCATAATAGAAACCATAAAGGTATGCCATAAATGAAAAATACAGAAGCATAAGGAAAACATAAACATAATATATATCATATATTAATAGAGTGACTTTTTAATGTCCACCATGAAAGGTGTTAAAAGAAGATTGAACAATCATCATTTCGTGTGGCAGAAATTCACCAACCATAGAAACAGTATGTTGTTTAACCATTAGACGGAAGTGTGTGTAAGTGTAGCTTGAATAATTATCATAAAAAATCCTAGTATATTTGAAATAATTTTATTGTTACAAAATAAAATAATTAATACAGTTTAGGGGGTTGGAGAAGCAAAATAAAACAAAAGGACATAAGAGAACACATTAACATTAAATCGGGTAAATCCCTTTGGATTTAACCAAAAGGTTTTCTTAAAGACCATTATGCCTAAGTTAAGGATTATAGGAGGAGGATAGGGATGTGGAGAGATTAAATGAGCAAATATTGTCCGATCCAATGTAATGAGAGGTGTGGGTAAGGTGGTATAGGTGGGGGTCTTTTATAAGAGGGAGGTGGGGAACTATTGGAATGTTATAAAATATTACTTTATTATAAAATGATTCGTGGATTTTAAAGGTCCCAAAAGGATATATTTAGAGTCTAAGGTGATAAGGTTTCTAAACACACCCATCCAAAAGGTTTTTGACAAGTTTAATTCTTATATTTTACATTATCTATTCATTTTATTTAATTTGTATAATAATGAGGTAATCACTGCATCATCATGGTGTCATAAATAATTTAAATTATATAACATCTAAAAATTATAAAAAAAAATATCATGATGTAGGAAATATTTTTATATTTATAATGAATATTTATAGACGAAAATATTACATGTATAACCCCATGTAAATTTTTTTTAGTAAAACAATACACGTTTTTGACATTTTTATTTTATCTTTAAATAAAAAGTTATTAATGTCATTTTCTTACCCAAGTGGCTCCATGGGGTCCCCAAGTTGACCCATGGATTGTTTGGGTTGGACATGACACATACAATAAGGTTATGACATGTTTCAAGGTAATTTCATATTATTATAACATTATTTTTACCTTAAATTACACTAATTTCCTTTAATCGCGATTAATAAAACATAAAAGACACCATTCACAAAAAAATATTTTAATCCCATTTAATGAAATTTTACTTCCTAATGAAAACCATGTATGTTGGATTTTTTAAATTAAATTCACAGAAGTGTTAAGTTTCATTTAAATGAAAAATCTATTTTTTAACCACCACTTAGTGGTTTCATAATTCATCAAAAATTGATGATTTTTAGGAAAATACCGAAAATTCACCCTAAACTATATTTTATATTCAAAATTCAAAAATGATGTCTATTTTAAAAAATTAAAAACATATAAGTTTCATTAATTAATTTAATTATTAATTCCTTCTGTCAAAACAAATAGGGTGTTTTTAAGAAGCAATATCTATCAAAACAATGACACTTATTTAAGTCCAATTTCAAAGTGAAATTAATTCCAATGACCACCATTAGATTAAATGGTAAAAATATATTATAATTTCACATTAAAACCAATTCAAAAGGTAATATAATCATATAAATAAATTAGATAAAAAATATGTTTTGAATTAAAATACAACATTTTTCACTATTCATTAAAAAATGAACTTTATCAGAAAAATACCATGAATTTAAAAAAATAAATTTTGATGTCCCGATTCGAAATAACAATTTTATTTGGCCCAATAAAATGTATATGAGTGACGAAAAATATTTTTAAAGAGGGTTCTCCATCAAAAGGTGATAAGTTGACCTTTTAGTGAATATTAGAGTATTTATGCCTAAAATTGAATTCTTTTCTTATTTTAAGCCTTTATCTTTTATTAGATAAATGTAAAAATAGTTATTTATATTCATTCCCGCCAATACAAAGGCTAAATGTTAACTACCATTTAAAATAATATTATTATATTACTAGTGTTCAACATAAGATTTGAATGAAACTCTTTGTTGCATATCAGGTACGCTATCGAACATAGCAACCCCTTTAAAGTAAAATTAATATTTAATTCACAAATATTAATAAATAAGAAAATGTATTATTCATTATTTACCTGTGATGTTACATCCTTCCCACCTTTTGGGAATTGCGTCCTCGCAATTTTATTCACTTATCAAAATAACTGGGGGTATTTATTCCTCATAGCATTTTCAGATTCCCACGATGCCTCTTCAACCATATGATTTTCCCATAAAACCTTCACTTGATAAATTACCTTATTTCGAAACACTTTCTCTCCTCGGTCAAGGATCCAGACGGGTTGTTCTTCATAAGAGTGATTCTCCTCCAACTGAACTACCTCTAGGCTCAAAACATAAGATGGATCTAGCATATACTTTCTCAGCATCGAAACATGAAAAACATTATGTACCTGAGATAAAATCACAGGTAAATCCACTCGGTACACAACAGATCCAACTCTCTCCAGAATTTCATATGGTCTAATGAACCTTGGACTCAGCTTTACTTTCTTACCAAATCATATCACACATTACCATGATGAAACTTTGAGGAGACATGATCACGTACCTCAAAAGAGTGATCCTTCCTCTTATTGTCTGCATAAATTTTATGCCTGCTCTAAGCTGTTCTCATGTGTTTCTGTATCAGCTGAACTTTTTCTTCGAACTCTTCTACTAATTCTAGTCCCATCAACTTCCTTTCACCTACTTCATCACAAAAAGCTGGAGTTTGACACTGCTTCCCAAATAATGCTTCAAACGGATCCACATGGATACTGGAATGAATACTGTTATTATATGAAAATTCAACCAAAGAATGTTTTTGGTCAAAAATTCCCTGATAATCCAACAAGAAAGCACGTAGCATATCCTCTAAAGTCTCAATTGTTCATTCTAACTGCCCATCTGATTGAGGATGAAAAGATGTCCTAAATTTTAATTCAGTACCTAATTACTTTTTAAGGCCTTTCCAAATGTTAGAAGTAAACATGGGATCAAGATTAGATACAATGGAGAGGGGAACTCCATGCAATCTGATTATCTCTTTAACATACAATTGAGCAAGTTGACCTAGAGACAATGTATCTCGAATAGGAACGAAATGAGAAGATTTAGTAAATCGATCTAAAATTACCCAGATTGCGTTATTAACTCAAGATGTCTTCGGTATTCCCACAATAAATTCCATGGATATATTTTACCATTTCCACTCTCGAACCAGTAAAGGCTGAAGCATCCCTTTGGGTAACTGTCTCTCTGCTTTAACCTGCTGACAATTCAAATACCTCACTGTAAAATCGGCAATATATCTTTTCATTCCATCCCACCAGTAATACTCCCGTAGATCTCTATACATCTTAGTACTGCTAGTGTGAACTGGAAACGAGGAACTATGAGCCTCACATAACAACTCATTCTTCAACTGTGAATCACAAGGCATACATAATATCTTCTTAAATCTCAAAACACAATCATTATCAATGTTAAATTCAGGAAACATACCCTTCTGAACCAGCTCTACATTTTTCTGCAACCCACTGTCTTTCTTCTGTGCTTTCTTAATTCTCTAATAGAGACGATCTCACTGACACCTGAAACAAAACATAAGAACATCCTTCACCAACAACTTCTATGACAAAGTTCATCAAATAAAAATCCAAAGGTTCTTGTTCCAAACGTAGCATGGTTAATGAAGAATTACATTTTCGACTCAAAGCATCAGCCACTTTATTTTCTTTTCTCGGATGGTAATGAATTTTCAAATCATAATCCATGATTAAAAATCTATCCATCTCCTCTGTTTCATGTTCAATTCTTTCTGAGTGAATATATACTTTAAATTTTTGTGATCAGTATATATTTAACAATATACTCCATACAAATGATGCCTCCAAATTTTTAGAGCAAAAAACAACAGCAGCTAATTCCAAATCATCTGTAGGGTAATTTACCTCATGAATTTTCGACTAACGTGAAACATGAGCAATTACCTGATCATTCTACATAAGTACACAACCAAGTCCCTTCAACGAAGCATCATTGTAGTTAACAGACTCACCACTCCTGGAATTAAGTGCAAAAACTGGAGCATTCACCAATATTGTTTTCAACTCCTGTAAACAATCATCACATTATTTTTTCCAGATAAACTTAACACCCTTCCGAGTTACCTTAGTCATTAGAATAGATAACCGTGGATAAATTTCTACAAACCTTCAGTAAAAACCTTCCAAACCAAGAAAACTACGGATCTCGGTTACATTTGTGGGTCTTGGCCATTCTTTAACAACTTTTCTTTTACCAGGATCAATAGTTATGCAATTTTTTGAAACAATGTCACCATGAAAAGAAATTTTTTGTAACAAAAACTCACACTTTCTAAATTTTCCATACAGTTTTTTTTTGTTTATGGTTTTCAAGAAATTACTTAAATGAATTTCATGCTCATCATTACTTTTACCAAACACCAAAATATCATCAATGAAAACAAACACAAACTTATCCAAGAACTTATGGAAAATTCTATTCATAAGGTCCATGAATACAACAGGTGTATTGGTTAACCCAAATGGCATAACTAAAAATTCATAATGGTCATATCTAGTATGAAACACAGTCTTCAGAACGTCTTCTTATTTTACTTTCAACTGATGGTACCTCAACCTCAAGTCAATCTTTGAAAAATACTGAGCTCTCTGGAGCTGATCAAACAAATCATCAATATGAGGCAAATGATACTTGTTCTTAACAGTGATATTATTCAAGGATCTATAATCAATTCAAAGTCTCATTAAACCATCTTTCTTTTTAACAAACAAGCTAGGAGAACCCCATGCCGATGTGCTAGGTCGAATGAAACCTTTATCTAATAAGTCATGCAATTACTTCATTAACTCAAAAGTTCAACTTGAACCATTCGATAAGGGGGGTTTTAAATTGGCTTAGAATAAGGAACAAAGTCAACCGTAAATTAAACTATTCGATCATGTATCATACCAGAAAACTCATTAGGAAAAACATAAATATACTCATTTACCACAAGAACATCATTAATATGAATAGTTCTGTTGTTTTCAATAATATGTGAAAGGTAACATTAATTGCTATCTTTTACTAGTTTCTCAACTTCCAGATAAGTTATCAAACGCAGGGGTTCATTCTTGTACACAAACTAAAAATATTTCTGAAAAGAAACCTCTTTAGCTCTACAGTCAATCTTAGCATGATAAACATAAAGCCAATGCATGCCCAAAATAACATCAAACTCTACTAGAGGCAAAACAATAAGGTTTGCAGGTAGATTTTTTCCGCACACAAGGATATAAAGGTTCATATTATTTATTTTTGACTCAACGTTTCACCCTGGTGTTTTTACCATAAGGTCATGATTCATATCTTGAGATGCAATTTCCAATTTACTTGAAAACTTCTCAGAAATGAAATAATGTGTAGACCAAGAATCAAAAAACACATTGGCATAATATTAACAAACAAATAGTATACCTGATACTACTTCATTTGATGGACCAACATCTTCTAAAGTAGTTTCCAAGGATTCCACCACCCTAATCTACTTGTATTCTGGCTTCTTTCCCTCAGTTGAGTTCAATGTTAGACAATAATTTCGATAATGACCCATTTTATTACACTTCATCTTACTGCTGGATTTTCATTGCCTGCTTGATCATCTTCCTTACAGTTACGAGCAATATGACCAGACTTACCACACCGTAAGCACTTTCCAGACATGGATAAACATTCTCCAGGATTCATTTTAACACAATTCTCATAGGATGGATATTTTCTTTTCTTACATCCTTGCTTCTTTGATAAATTCTTCCCCGTTTCATACCAACTGGACCTCTTATTCTGTTGTTTTCCAAAGAACACATGATCATTGGAAAACTCCATTTCCACATTCTCTGCACATCGAACAAGTTTTTCATAACTTTTTAACTCATGAGAAGCTAAATACCTTCGATACATTGGCTTTAACCCTTAGTAAAAATGGTTTATTTTACTATCATGATCTCTTATGAAATTTGGAGCATGCCCTGCCAGTCGAGTGAAATTTGCTTCATAAGAATCCACTGAGTCATCCTCCTGCCTCAATTCCAAGAATTGATTTTCCATCCTATGATGAACCACCTTATGAAAATATTTATCAAGAAACATTCCATTGAATTCGTCCCAGTGAAGATCATCAATCTCATCACTCTCCCTGATATTTTTCACCATAGACCACCACTGATCACCTTCACCTTCAAAACCGTAAATAGTAAGACGAACCGTTTGGTGTTCTGAATAGCCCATGACATCAAAAATCTTCTCCAGTGCTTTAATTTACCCTTCTTCTAGCACAGGGTCAGATGATCCTCTGAATGATGTTGAATGTTGCCTCATGAAATGTTCCACCACTGAAATTTTCCTCTGCAGTTGATCTGGCTGATCTCATGCATGGATACCACCACCATTTATAGCCTGAGTCAACTGTGCCATCATTGCAACACACTGTTCCTTTCCAATTCCGACCATCTCAGGTTGCGGATTTGGAAGGTTGTCTTCCTCCTGATGTCATCCCAACATAGCTTCCTTGTTTCCTCTGAGGAAAACCATTCTAAACACAGAAATATATTAGGCGAAGCCACATGGTAATATTTAAATACTATATCATTTCAATCATACCATAAATTAATTTATGGACATAAATTTAACAATTTTCTAACTCCTAAAGTTTTATAAACCAACCTCTGATACCAACTATAAGGCCCCGACTTTATGCATTACTTAATATTGAATTAAATTAATAATTCACATTGAGGATATTTTTCGGATTAGTGTTTTATAGAATTAGGACATAACTATAACATCTCAAATGTTTACAAAGTAGACACTTCTATATAGTTTCCTTTTTTACAAAACATGAACTCTTGAAAAAAAAGAGTCATGTTTAGTTCCATGTTTAAGATAGCATGACTTTTCCTTGATCCCAACATTGAACCTATTCCACATTATGTCATGTGAAAAAAATATCAAGAAAAAACTTGGGATGATCATAAAAAGCTCAGTAAAGGATACACAAAGAAGGAAAAATGTTAGTTTTTCAAAACAACAAGTAAACCATGATTACATTATCAAAGTAATACTTTTCACCTTTATGAAGTAGTAAAAACTCTTCACTGAAAAAGAGATCATTAATTAAACTTTTGTAACCAAAATATCCCCATAAAACCCACATAATGAACACACGTCATATAATGTTAACTTGGGACATAAACATACTTAAATGGAATAACCAAACGGTCAACTTCCACACATATCACTAAATAGAATAGCCATACAGACGACTTCCATTACCAATGCATTGGAGGTTATAACGTAACCACCCATCCTGTTATTTATGGCACCACCCGTCAACTGGTTTATCACATAAGCACCCATCAAATGTCCAAGTACCATTATAAAATTATAAGACATAAAACAAATATAATGGGAAGAAAAAAATTTCCACATTTCGATCCAAATATATCACTTAAATATATTGACATAACAAATCCATTATAAAAACCATTTCCAATACCAAAATACATAAATTTGTATACGGTATTTATTTCATTTTAAAAACATTATGCCTTATTGAGGAAGCCAAAGACCAAATAACACTCGCGGCGGCAGAAAAGGTTCTTTTCACCACATACATTAAAAGAAATATTATTTTATGTCATTTAGTTAAACGCTTCATAGAAAAAGTTTCCCTTTGAATGAAATGAAAATTCAAAGGTGATTTACATAGCGTATAAAATAATGTCTTGTATTAGAACAAAATATGCCTCAATTATAGGAGATTGAGACGAAGTCCCTTACCTCATCTCTGACTTGACTCGATCGCTCTTTAATATCCAGAATAATAAAATAAAGTAAATTTGTACTTGCTTAAGAACCTTTATCATGTTTATTATTTCTTTATTATAACTTATTTCCATGTTATAAACATTATGTAATCATTTATGTTAATAATGTTCGTTTTTTCGATATTTGGTACTGAAGTCAAAAATGGACTTCTTACATTTACATGTGGTTCATGTGGTCAAAGGTTCATTATATACAGAATGATATTCATGATTTGGATATCATATATATCATATATATCCAGAATATACATGTATTTATAATAGTACATAACATTTAGGGGTAAGTAATGAAAAGCACCGTTCATGGAGACAGTAAGTCGTACGTACGCATGAACGCTAATTTCATTTCTATTTCATAATTAATGGAGTAAAATCATACTGATATAAAGGTATATTATAATTAAATTATAATATCATATATATTATCATTAACTCCATCCTTTATACATCCCATAAATGGAAGTAACGAATCAAATCACTTTGAGGGGGCGGTAGTCCACACTTCCTAAAATGAAATTATCGTGTTTACCCATAATAGCAGCCATAAAGGTATGCCATAAATGAAAAATACAGAGGCATAAGGAAAACATAATCATAATATATATCATATATAAATATATTGAAATCTTAATGGACACCATGAAAGTTGTTAAAAGATGATTGAAAAATCATCATTTCGTGAGGCAGAAATTCACCAACAAGAGAAACAGTATTTTCTTTAACCGTTAGATGGAGCTGTGTGTAAGTTTAGCTCGAATACATCTCATAAAAACATCCTAGTAAATTGTAGATATAGGTTTTGTTACAAAATAAAGGTATGGAAACTGTTTTGGGGGTTGGGGAAGAAAAATAAAACAAAAGGACATAAGAGAACACATTACCTTTAAATCGGGTAACTCCCTTTGGTTTGAACCAAAAGGGTTTCTTGAAGATATTTCTGCCTAAGGTAAGGCTTATAGGATGAGGAGAGGGATGTGGAGAGATAAAATGAGCAGATATTTTCTAAGCCAATGTCTTGAAAGGTGTGGGTAAGGTAGTACAGGTGGGGGACTTTTATAAGAGGGAGGAGGGGCACTCTTGGAATGTTATAAAATGTTACTTTATTATAAAAAGATTTTCGAATTTTAAAGGTCTCAAAAGGCTATATTTATAGGATAAGGTGATAAGGGTTATAAATCCACCCATAAAATAGGTTTTTTACAATTTTAAGTCTTAGATTTTACATTATCTTTTCATTTTATTTAAATCATTAAATAATGAGGTAATCGCAACATCATCATGGTGTCATGAATAATTTAATTTATATAATGTCTAAAAATTATAAAAAAAATATCATGATTTAGGATATAATTTTATAATTATAATGAATATTTATAGTAAAAAATATGATCTGTATAACCCCATGTAAAAATTGTTTTAGTAAAACAATACATGTTTGTGACATTTTTATTTTAACTTTAAATAAAAATTTATTAATGTCATTTTCATACCCATGTGGCTCCATGGGGACCCCAAGTTGACCCATGGATTTTTCTGTTCGGCCATGACACATCCAATAAGGGTAGGACATGTGTCAAGATAATTTCATATTATTATAACTTTATTTTTTACCTTAAATTAAACTATTTACCTTTAATCGCGATTAATAAAACTTATAAGTTACTATTCACCAAAAAAAATATTTTAATCCCATTGAACCACATTTTACATACTAATGACACCATGTATGCCAGATTTTTTAAATTCAGTTCACAAAAGTGGTAATGTTTCATTTAAACGAAAAATCAGTTTCTTAACTACCACTTAGTGGTTCCACTATTCATAAAAAATTGATGTTTTTCAGAAAAATACCAAAACATCACCATAAGCTATATCTGATATTCCAAATTCAAAAATGATGTCTATTTTAAAAAATTTAAAACATATAAGTTTCATTAATTAATTTAATAATTAATTCCCGCTGTCAAAACAAATAGCGTGTTTTTAAGAAGAAATATCTATCAAACAATTGACACTTGTTTAAGTCCAATTTCAAAGTAAAATTAATTTCAATGACCACCATTGGATTAAATGCTAAAAATATATTCTAATTTTTACTTTAAAAACAATTCAAAATATAATCTAATCATATAAATAAATTATATTAAAAAGAGTTTTTGAATTAAAATACAATATTTTTCACTATTCATTAAAAAATGAACTTTATAGAAAAAATACCACAAAATTACAGAAAGTAAATTTTGATGTCCCGATTCTAATGAAAAAACATATTTGGTACAATAAAATGTATATGAGTGACCAAAACTACATTTGAAGAGGCTTTTCCATCAAAAGGCGATAAGTTGACCTTGTAGTGAATATTAGAGTATCTATGCCTAAAATTGAATTATTTTCTTATTTTAAGCCTTTATCTTTTATTGGATAAATGTAAAAACATTTAACAAACATATATAATCATATTTTAGTTATTTCTATTCATTACCGCCAATACAATGGTTACGTGTTAACGATCATTTAAAATAACATTATTATATTACTAGTGTGCAACGTAAGATTTGAGATAAACTCGTTTTTTCATATCAGGTACGTGATCGAACATAGAAAACCATTTCAAATAAAATTAATATTTAATTCGCAAATATTAATAAATATGAAAATGTATTATTCTTTATTTACCTAGGATGTTACATTCTTCCCTCCATTTGGGAATTGCGTCCTCACAATTTTATTCACTTATAAAATTACATGGGGGTAGTTATCTCTCATAGCATTTTCAGATTCCCACGTTGGATCTTCAACCATATGGTTTTTTCATAAAACCTTCAATTGATGAATTACCTTATTTCGCAACACTTTCTATCTTCTTGTCAAAAATCTGGAATGATTGTTATTCATAAGGGTGATTCTCCTCCAACTGAACAACCTCTGGGCTCAAAAAAATGAGAAGGATCTGGTATATAC
This sequence comes from Viscum album, assembly GCA_963277665.1. Classification (NCBI taxonomy): domain Eukaryota; kingdom Viridiplantae; phylum Streptophyta; class Magnoliopsida; order Santalales; family Viscaceae; genus Viscum; species Viscum album. The sequence goes on along the minus strand of OY728126.1, from coordinate 705,994,370 downwards.
ATTCTCAACATCGAAACATGAAAAACATTGTGTACCTGAGATAAACATGGAGGTAAATCCCCACAGTAAGCAACTGATCCAAATCACTCCTGAAATTTATATTGTCCAATGAACCTTGGACTCAGCTTTTCTTTCTTACCAAATCGCATCACACTTTTCCATGGTGAAACTTTGAGGAAGACATGATCACCTACCTCAAAGGAGAGATCCTTCCTCCTGTTGTCTGTATAACTTTTCTGCCTACTCTGTGTAGTTCTCATGTGTTTCGGTATCAACTGAATGTTTTCTGCCAACTCTTCAACCAATTCTGGTCCCATAAACTTCCTTTCACCTACTTCATCCCAAAAAGCTAGAGTTCAACACCGCTTCCCATATAATGCTTCAAACAGAGCCATCTGTATACTGGAATGAAAGCTGTTATTATATGAAAATTAAACCAATGAAAGATGTTGGTCCCAACTTCCCTGATAATCCATCAAGAAAACACATAGCATATCCTCCAAAGTCTTAATTCTTCGTTCTAACTACACATCTGATTGAGGATTAAATGATGTACTAAAATTTAATTCAGTACCTAATGACTTTTGACCACCTTTCCAAAAGATAGAAGTAAACCTGGGATACCGATACGATAAAATGTAGAGGGGAACTCCATGCAACCTGATTATCTCTTAAACATACAACCGAGAAAGTTGATCTAGAGATGAAGTATCTCGAATAGGAAGGGAATAGGAAGATTTAGTCAATCGATCAACCATAACCCAGATTTCATTATTACCTCAGGATGTCTTCGGTAATCCCACAACAAAGTCCACGGATATATTTTCCCATTTCCACTCTGGAACCGGTAAAGGCTGAAGCATCCATTTCGGTAATTGCCACTCTGCTTTAATGTGCTGACAAGTAAAACACTTCACAGTAAAATCAGCAATATCTCTTTTCATTCCATCCCACCAGTAATACTCCCACAGATCTCTATACATAATACTACTACCAGGATGAACTAAAAACGGGGAACTATGAGCCTCACATAACAACTCATTCTTCAACTGTGAATCACAAGGCACACATAAACTCTTCTTAAAACTCAAAACACAATCATTATCAATGCTAAATTCCGAAAACATACCCTTCTGAACCATCTCTACCTTTTTCTGCAACCCACTGTCTTTATTATGTGCTTGCTTAATTCTTTCTGATATAGATGATCTCCCTAACACCTGAAAAAAATAAAAGAACATCCTTCACCAACAACATATATTCCAAAGTTCATCGAATCAAAAACCAAAGGATTTCGTTCCAAAGATATCATGGATAATGAAGCATTACTTGTTCAACTCAAAGAATCAGCAACTTTATTTTCTTTTCCCAGATGGTAATGAATTGTACAATCACAATCCTTGATTAATTATAGCCATCTCCTCTGTCTCTTGCTCAATTCATTTTGATTTAATATATACATTACACTTTTCTGATCAGTATATATTTCACACATTACTCCATACAAATGATGCCTCCAAATTTTTAGAGCAAAAACAACAGAACCTAATTCCAAATCAAGTGTAGGGTAATTACCTCATGAATTTTCAACTGACATAATGCACAAGCAATTACCTGATCATTCAACATAAGAACACAACCAAGTCCCTTCAACGAAGCATCACTGTAGATAACAAACTCACTATTACTAGAAGGAAGTTCCAAAACTATAGCATTAACCAATCTTCTTTTCAACTCCTGAAAACAATCATCACATTCTTTTGTCCAGAAAAACTTAACACCCTTCTGAGTTAGCATAGTCATTGGACTAGATAACAGTGAAAACATTTCAACAAACCTTCGGTAATAACCTGACAAACCAATAAAATTACAGAATGTGGTTAGATTTGTGGGTCTTGGACAGTCTTCAACAACTTTTTTTAGATGGATAAATAGTTATGCCAGACAATGTGACCAAGAAAAGAAATTTTTTGTAACCAAAACTCACACATTCTGAATTTTCCATATAGTTTCTTTTCTTTTAAGGTTTTCAAGATAACCCTTAAATGGAATTCATGCTCTTATTTACTTTTATAAAACACCAAAATATCATCAATGAAAAAAACCACAAACTTATCCAAGAACTCATGGAAAATTCTATTCATATGGTCCATGAATATATCAAGTGCATTGGTTAACCTAAAAGGCATAACTACAAATTCATAATGACCATATCTAGTACAAAACGCAGTCTTCGAAACGTCTTATTATTTTACTTTCAACTGATGGTACCCCGACCTCAAGTCAATCTTTGAAAAATACTAAGCTCCTTGGAGCTGATCAAACAAATCATCGAAATGAGGCAAATGATACTTGTTCTTAACATTGATATTATTCAAGGCTCTATAATCAATACAAAGTCTCATTGAACCATCTTTCTTTTTAACAAAGAAGACAAGAGCACCCCATGGAGATGTGCTAGGCCGCATGAAATCGTATCTAATTACTCCTACAATTGCTTCATTAACTCTAAAAGTTCAACTTGAGCCATTCGATAAGGGGGTTTTGAAATTTGCTTGGAATCAGGAACTAAGTCAATAGTAAATTCAACTTCCCAGTCATGTATAATACCATGCAACTCTTCAGGAAAAACATCAGGACACTCATTTTCCACTGGCACATCATTAAAATGAACAGTTCCATTGTTTTCAATAATATGTGCAGGGTAACATTCATTTCCATCTTTTACTAGTTTCTCAACATCCTGATATGTTTTCAAATGCAAGGGTTCATTCTTGTACTCAAACTGAAAATCTTTCTGAAAAGAAACCTCTTTAGCTCTAAATTTAATCTTAGCATGATAAATAGAAAGCCAATCCATGCCCAAAATAATGTCAAATTCTACTAGAGGCAAAACGATAAGGTTTGCAGGAAGATTCTTTCCGCACACAAGGATATTAAGGTTCTTATAATTTATTTTTGTATCAACATTTCTTCCGGCTGTTTTTACCATAAATTCAGGATACAAATCCTGAGATTCAATTACCAATTTAATATAAAAATTATCATAAATGACAAAATCTGTAGACCCTGAATAAAAAAACACCTTTGCATAATCTGAACAAACAAACAGTGTACCTAATACTACTTCATTTGATGGCCCAACATCTGCTGAAGTAGTTGCAAAGGATTTCACCACCCCATTTTGCCTGTAGTCTAGATTCTTTCCCTCATTTGAGTTATTCGTTAGACACAAATTTTCATAATGACCCATTTCATTACACTTAAACCATCTTACTGCTAGCTTTTCATTTCCTGATTGATCATCATCCTTACAGTTACGAGCAATATGACCAGACTTCCCACACCGAAAGCACTTTCCAGACGTGGATAAACATTCTCCAGGATTCATTTTAACACAATTCTCACAGGATGGATATTTGGTTTTCTTACCTCCCTTCTTCTTTGATGAATTCTTCCCCTTTACATACCAAATGGACCTCTTATTCTGTTGTTTGTCAAAGAACACTTGATCATCGGCAAACACCATTTCCAACTTCCCTACACATCGAACAAGTTTTTCATAACTTTTGAACTCATGAGAAGCTAAATCCCTTCGATACTTTGGCTTTAACCATGAGTAAAAATGGTTGATTTTACTATTAAGATATCGTATGAAATTTGGAGCATACCTTTCCAGTCAAGTGAACATTGCTTCATAAGAAGCCACTGAGTCATCCTCCTACCTCAATTCCAGGAATTGTTTTTCCATCCTAAGACGAACCACATTAGGAAAATATTTCTCAAGAAACATACCTTTGAATTCATCCTAGTGAAGATCATCAATCTCAACACTATCCCTGATATTTTTCACCATCGACCACCACTGATCAGCTTCACCTTCAAAACGGAAAATAGCAAGACTAACCTTTTGGTGTTCTGAACACCCCATGACATCAACAATCTTCTTCCAGTGCTTTAATCCACCCTTCTGCTAGCACATGGTCATATGATCCTCTAAATGATGGGGGATGTTGCCTCATGAAATGTTCCACCACTGACATGTGCGTCTACGGTTCATATGGCTGATCTCGTGCATGGATACCACCACTATTTATAGCATGAGTAAATTATTCCATCACTACAACAAATTGTTCAGTTCCAATTCAGACCATCTCAGGTTGCTGATTTGGATGGTTGTCTTCCTCCGGATGTCATCCCAATATAGCTGCCTTGTTTCCACTACAGAAAACCATTCTTGAACACATAAATATCATAGGCGAAACAACATGGTAATATTTAAATGCTATATCATTTCAATCATACCATAAATTAATTTATGGACATAAATTTAAAAAAAATTTAACTCCTAAAGTTGTCTAAACCGACCTCAGATACCAACTATAAAGCCCCGAACTTAAGCATTACTTAATATTGAATTAAATGAATAATTAAAATAGATGATATTTTTAGGTTTAGAGTTTTAGATAATTAGGACATAACTATTACATCTCAAAAGTTTACAATGTAGACACTTCTATATAGTTTCCTTTTTTACAAAACATGAACTCTTGAAAAAAAGAGTCATGTCTAGTTCCATGTTTAAGACAGCATGACATTTCCTTGATCCCATCATTGAACCTATTACACATTATTTCCTGTGAAATTCATATCATGAAAAAACATGGGATGAGCATAAAAAGCTCAGTAAGGGATAAACAAAGAAGGAAAACTATTAGTTTTTCAAAACAACATGTAAACCATGAATACATTATCCAAGTAATACTTTTCACCTTTATGAAGTAGTAAAAACTCTTCACTGAATAAGAGATCATTACTTACCCTTTTCTAACCAAAATATTACCATAAACCCCATATAAAGAACAAATAACATATAAAGGTAACTTGGGACATAAACATACTTAAATGTAATAACCATACGGTCGACTTACACACATATCAGTAAATAAAATAGCTAAACGGCTGACTTCCATAACCAATGAATTGGAGGTTATGATGTAACCACCAGTCCTAGTATTCACGGAACCACCCGTCATATGGTTTATCACGTAACCACCCGTCAAATGTCCAAGTACCATTATAAAATCATAAGACATAAAACAAATATAATGGGAAGAAAACATTTCCACATTTCGATCACAATATATCACTTAAATATATTGACATAAAAAATACATTATAAAAACCATTTCCCATAACAAAATACATAATATATTATATATTATTTATTTTACTTTAAAAACATTATGGCTTATCGATGAAGCCAAAGACCAAATAACACTCTCGGTGGAGGAAAAGGTCATTGTGACTGCGTATGTTAAAAGAAACATTGGTTTTTGTAATTTAGTAAAAATATTCGTAGAAAAAGATTCCCTTTGAATGAAATGAAAGTCAAAGGTGATTTATAGAGCATATAAAAGAAAGTCTTGTATTAGAACAAAATAATCCTCAATGAAAGGAGATTGAGATGAAGTCCCTTACCTCGTGTCTAAATTGACTCAACCGCCCTTTAATCTCCTGAATAATAAACTAAAGATAATTTATATATTATTTAGAACATTTTTCAAGTTTATTATTCTATTTATATAACTTATTTACATGTTATAAACATTATTTAATCATTTAATTTAATAAAGTTTGTTTTGTCGTTATTTGGTACTTAAGACAAAAATGGACTTGAAACAATTACATGTTGTTCATGTGGTCAAAGGTTCATTATATCCAGAATGATATTCATGATTTTTAAATCATATATATCATATATATCCAGCATATACATGTATTTATAATAGTACATAACATTTAGAGGTAACAAATGAAATGCACCGTTCATGGAGACGGTAAGCCGTACGTACGCATGAACGCTACTTTCATTTCAATTTCGTATTTAATGGAGTGAAATAATAATGATATAAAGGAATATTATAGTTCCAGTTTAATATCATATATAAAATCATTAACTCCATCCTTTATACGTCCCACATATGGAATTAACGAATCAAATCACTTTGAGGGGGTGGTTGTCGGCACTTCCTAAAATGAAATTATTGTGTTTACTCATAATAGAAACCATAAAGGTACGCCATAAATGAAAAATAAATAATAATAAGGAAAACATATACATAATATATAATATATATTAATATAGTGATATCTTAATGTCCGCCATGAAAGGTGTTAAAAGAATATTGAATAATCATCGTTTCGTGAGGCAGAAATTCGCAAACCACAGAAACAGTATGTTCTTTAACAACTAGACGGATGTGTGTGTAAGTGTAGCTCTAATAATTCTCATAAAAACATCCTAATATATTGGAGATACCGGTGGTGTTACAAAATAAAGGAATAGAAATAGTTTAGTGGGTTGGGGGAGCCAAATAATACAAAATGACATAAGAGAACACATTACATTTATATCGGGTAACTCCCTTTGGTTTGAACCAAAATGTTTTCTTGAAGATCTTTCTGCCTAAGTTAAGGCTTCTAGGATGAGTATAGGGATGTGGAAAGATAAAACTAGTAGATCTTGGTCGAGCCAATGGCTTGAGAGGTGTGGGTAAGGTGTTAGAGGTGGTGGCCTTTTATAAGAGGGAGGAGGGGCACTCTTGAAAAGTTATAAAATGTTACTTAATTATAAAATGATTTTAGTATTTTAAAGGTCCCAAAAGGATATATTTCGAGGATTAGGGGATAAGGGTTCTAAATCCACCCATACAATAGATTTTTGACAATTTTATGTCTTATATTGTACATTAACAATTGATTTTATTTAAATCGTTAAATAATGAGGTAATCGCTGCATCATCATGGTGTCATAAATAATTTTACTTATTTAATGTCTAAAAATTATAGAACAAATATCATGATGTAGGAAATCTTTTTAGCTTTATAATGAATATTTATATTCAAAAATATGACTTGTATAACCCCATGTAAATAATTGTTTTAGTAAAACAATACATGTCATTGACATTTTTATTTTAACTTTAAATAAAAAGTTATTAATGTCATTTTCATACCCAAGTGGCTCCATGGGGTCCCCAAGTTGACCCATGGATTTTTTTGGTTGTACATGAAACATACAATAATGGTAGGACATGTTTCAAAGTAATTTCATATTATTATAACATTATTTTTACCTTAAATTACACTAATTACCTTTAATCGTGATTAATAAAACATAAAAGTTACTATTCACCCAAAAAAAAATTATTCCCATTGAACCAAATTTTACTTCCTAATGAAAACCACGTATGTCAGATTTTTGAAATTCATTTCACAGAAGTGGTAATGTTTCATTTAAACAAAAAATCAGTTTTTTAACTACCACTTAGTGGTTTCACTATTCATCAAAAATTGAAGTTTTTTAGAATAATACACAAAATTAACCCTATGATATATTTGATAATCAGAATTAAAAAATGATATCAATTTTACAAAATTAAAAACATAGAAGTTTCATTAATTAATTTAACAATAAATTCCCGTTGTGAAAACAAATAGCGTGTTTTTAAGAATCAATATCTATCTAAAGATTGACACATGTTTAAGGCCAATTTCAAAGTGAAATTAATTCCAATGAACACTATTGGATTAAATGGTAAAAATATATTATAGTTTAACATTAAATCCAATTTTAAAGATAATGTATTCATAAAAATAAATTAGATTAAAAAGTGGGTTTGAATGAAAATACAACATTTCTCACTATTCATTAAAAAAATGAACTTTATCAGAAAAATACCAAAAATTTACACAAACTATATTTTGATGTCCCAATTCGAAAGGGAAATTTTATTTGGTCCAATAAAATTTATATGAGTGACCAAAACTATATTTAAAGAGGGTTCTCCATCAAAAGGCGATAAGTTGACCTTTTAGTGAATATTAGAGTATATATGCCTAAAATTGAAATATTTTCTTATTTTAAGCCTTTTTATTTTATTGGATAACTGTAAAGACATTAAACAAACATATATAATAATATTTTAGTTATTTATATTTATTCCCGCCAATTCAATGGCTACATGTTAACTACCATTTAAAATAATATTATTATATTACTAGTGTACAACGTAAGATTTCAAAGAAACTCGTTGTTGCGTATCGGGTACGCTACCGAACATAGAAACCCCTTTAAAGTAAAATTCATATTTAATTCGAAAATATTAATAATTATGAAAATGTATTATTCTTTATATACCTGGGATGTTACAAGAATAACATAGAATTAAATTTTGAATATCATCATCATAATATAACTCATTTTATAACATATCATATGGTAACTATATACACATAATAAATAAATATAGGATCACATAAAACATATTTTTCCCAAAGAAATTTATTTTTAGGTCAAATACCCATTCAATGATTAGATAACTTAATTGAGAATCAATTAATAGATAAATTATCTATAAAAAATTTAAATACAAACAATTTTTTTAAATAGATAATTAAAAAAATATAGATCAATTCATAAATAATAATGGATAGAATTGTCAATGAAATGGATTATAAGCAAATGAATGTAAATTCTGTAAATAAATTAGTCACTACTAGCTAACATTCATGTCACAACCACTTGGAATATGTAATTAAAATTGAAACATAAAATTTCATAATGAATTATTAATTGATTATATAACTTGTAAAATATAGGTATATAAACCACATAATGAACATTAGTTCATTTAGTAATACATGCCACAATGAATGCAATTGAAATGAAATCTCTTATCTTTAGTCTGAATTGTTAGGATTGTTTATTATATACCTAAATAGTAATCTTATAATAAATTCATTCATTCATATGAACCATTTTATTGTTTATTATATCCTTGATTTTATTAATAATAATTTAAATACAATTAGATTATAAATTAATTAATCACTGATCATTGTGATGAAATTTGTTTCAAGTGTCAAAATTGAATTGTTTTGGTTGAATAATGTCAAATATGTCAAGAACATCCATTATGGAGCCTATTCCATGACACCCCAATCCCACCTATAATAGGCTAGGGTCTAGTGACTAGCATTGAGTGGGTATTTCTAAAAAACGGGGGGCATTATCCTAAAGTACTCATACACACGCACACATATCAAAACCAGAAAATGATGAAATATAAAACATCAGAAAAAATTAATGAAAATATCCATACCCAACAACAATGTATGATAGAGAATGTACTGTAAATTAAACAAGACCAAAATCATGTCCCCTATTAAGAGTATCTTAACACATGTCTTAGCATTAAGAAAAGTGGTACTGCGACTACTGTTTATATATGTAAGAAATCACCTTTTATAGTATGTCAACAACAGGTCCCGTATAGACTTTGTCCACCTTGGACACCGTCAAATGGACATTTGTTATCAGATAACTCACTCACCGAGACTTGATATCATCAAAGACACTCAGTAATGAGTTATATCTTATTTGGTGCACTTCTAATGTTAACCCACTGGTTAAAGAGTTCTAGGATACACAAATATGAAATCACACTCAGAACAACTGGGCCACACCACAGACCTGATCTAGATTGACCCACTATGTAAGGAATCATATAACAATGATTCCACAAGCCTTATGTATGAGGACTACTAGATGTTTGATAAACACCCTTCAAAGGGAGGTCACAACAATTCCATAAAATTAAATATGTGTGATAGATGATTCCACTCCAGTATCACATAGGGATCCCATAACTCTATCTGAGACTCGGACTCTAAAGGGAATTAAAATCTAGTGATGTGGATGTAATGTAGAACTAAAACTTTTAGGAAATGATAAAGGTAAGATTGTCAATGGATACTAGAGAAAACTATGAACCCAACATTGGGTCCCCATTAATGTTCTATTGTTAAAGCCCAAATGCCTTAGAGATATTTTTGAATGGATTCTATATCTGGGAGTAATTGTTATTTGAGTTAAACTAACAGTAAACTAGTTAGGGGAATGTAGATCAACTACTACATTAAGTTTACCTACTACCACATTCTATCCTCCTACCCCACATACTTGCCAATACTGTATTTACCGGTATGGTCAATATAGCAGTCATAGATGACCACAAATGGGCTCCACCTCAGTTTCTCAGAATCTGAATCAGGTCAAACCCAGGTTAACATTGCATAACCATGTCTATCGATCTGTCCCACACCACCTATCCCAGCCCACTCCACAGCTACTTCCACTATCCCATGTTTACCAACATGTCTCGCACCTACCTCTGCATCGTACCATTGTTGCACTCGTAGCATGTGGCTTCCCCTCCAGTCGCACCAACCATCTCCACCGCCTGCCCACGTCAAAATGCACCACCACTAGTGTTGGTGGTCCTATCCATGGACCAACACACCTCCTCTAATTATTGATATAATTAAAAAATTCAACATATGAATTCATTGAGTCCCAATCTACATAGATCCTACATTAATTTTAAATTCACATCACAACCAAGGGTCTGATAGAGTTCTCTAGCAACCAATAATGTCCTCACCTGAACAATAGGGCTCCAACAATGATAAAGGTGAGGAACAATGGGAATAATACACAATAACTATGGGTTATCATCATATAAAAATATTTCTTGTCCAACAATAATGATTGGGGATTTGGTTATGAAAATAAGATTAAATCAATATCTTTTCTATATACACAAGATCTATGAATCAATATGTTCATCAATTGATCTACATTAATCATAGAAAACCTAGGATTTTGAATAAACATGTTAAATCAAAACATCGACCTCAATTTGGATAAATCGGTGATGAAGAACAAAGCTACATTTTCTTTATTGTTAAGAACCTTCAATATCAGTGTACGTCAATTACTGATTTGAAGCTCCATCATCGCCTACTCAATAATATAATATATAGGTTTCTTTCTCAAATATCCAAAAAATTAATGGGATGTGAGATTAATCCCAGGTCTCTAACAAATGGTTTTAAAAAATAAACCAATCACTATGTTGAAGAAATAAAATAAATAATTTTCTTAACTTATTTTATTCATTTTAAACTCCATAGATGAATTTCAATAATAAACCTATGACGACTAATGTCCTATCCTAAATAGAGAATTCATCAATTATGAAACCAATATTTCCATCATATTGTTAATTTGAGAATCAACATTAGGTTTATTGTACTTTTTTTAGAAAAATATCCATGCATGAAATTAAATATATTAATATTTTTTAAGAATTTATTCCAAGCACATTTGGCCATAGAATCGCCAGTCATATCAGTCCTTGGTGTCGAGAATAATATATATAATATCCCAGAATATAACATAGAAAAAATGAGACATGAAAATTTCCCCACCTAGGAATTTTACGTCCCTAGAATTCCAAAAAAAGTTTTCTCAAATAGATGAGGGTACAAAGAATTAATCTAAGTGGTAGAGCTATGTGGTATGACACCCTAGTTCCTATTACCACCAAACATGAACGAAAGATATAAGTCACCAATGAAGGTTCCTTATTATACTTTTATGATCTCTACTTCTTATTTAGTAAAATAGACTCCATCCTCATTGACCAGAACACCCTAGTCGATGATGTGGTATTGGTCTTGAACATACCTCCTTACTTGCAACACATGGAAGGAATTGTGTACCCTATATAACTATAGTGGTAGAGATATGTGGTATGACACCACGTCAACTATATAAAATATACGAAAAGGTCAAATCAACCTTAGTGATAGCTTTCTAGCCTTACCAAATCATCATAATTCATGTCAAGATGAAACAAAAAGGAACACGTGGCCCCCTTCCTCAAAATAAAAAGTCCTTTTTCCATGTCATTATAAGACTTCTAACTGCGCTATGTAGTATTCCTCCCCACTAGAGAGATTTGTAACATATTTTTAGTTTCATTTAGTGAAACTAAAACCATGATAAGTGACAATATTTGGAGATTCCAAGATGGTGGTGACCTACCATGTCATTCTTATAAAGCCTTGAACTGTTCCATACCATTTGTGGAATAGTAGATATTATTCTAGTAAAACAACACTGGTGGTAGGTGATCCTCCCAACTATAACCAAGGACTAGCATGCTAGTCTATGGAATTTCCTTCAGAACAAGAATTGTTTACTCAATCTGGTCATTCGAATGTTAGTGATATTCTTTTCCAAAGAGTAATTGGGTCCCAAATACCTCTTATAATCCTTTCTACAAGAGGTATGTAAATAGATCATCATGATCATCAATATAATTTTATGGAACTCTATGGAGGCTTACTATATCCTAGTCATAGTGGATCCCCATGTTCACTTTTAAAAATTTCTCTTGTATAGCTATTAAGTGGGAAAAATTATTGAGTTAGTCTATGATCTCCATGATGAAATTGTCCCATATTCATTCAAGGTAAACTCTTGAAAAATAACATCGATATCCCATAACATTTTCATTTTTTCATCATAAGAGGATGTTATAAACTAGATGGATCTTGGTGCCTAGTCTTCATTTTTTGACCAACAAGGCATCGAGAAACAAACATTGAATCTCCCTTTATCATTCGTGGCCACAAAAACTAATATCGTAGGTCATGGTATGTCTTTTCCACACCTGGGTGTACCTCAAAATGGGACTTATGAAAATCCTTTAGAACCTCACCCCACAATGCCATTGATATAACTATTCTCTCTCATAATAAACTAATGTGTTCTTTATCTTTTTGATTCCATGAAGAGCATTATCTATGGACATCTTAGCATGTAGGGTCTTGTATTTGGTATCCCCGTGTTTTTACTCCCTAACTCACAATAAGAGTAGAGGGGTGAAAACAATCGACATGATTTATTCAAATCCATGTCCATCCATAAATGATATCATCCATGAGGCCAACTACTCTGATGCTTCATTGCTCAACTGTGAATTGTATCACATATTTAAAGAATTGTACACCATGTTCCTCTTCCAAAGTGTATTGAAAATAAAAAAATTTATTTCCCAAGATGATATCTATCCATATCGCCTCTCTCAATTTTAGATAATTTTGAGAGAAGATATACATTATAATCTTTCGATCACTGTAGACAAAAAATCACATTCACATCCGGTTGTGTCCCCTTGTCTTCAATGCGATGACTACTACTACTAACTCACGATCATGTGTAATGTAGTCCTTCTCATGTGGCCTGAACCAGCATGAACCCTAGGTAATCACATATTACCTCTATATCTGGACACAATGATGATTTTTCTCAGATGCATCACAAAACACCATGTAGTCGATGCCTTCCTCTAGTAAAATCAGGATTAGAGTGATTGTGAACCACTACCTAAGCTCATGAAATCACTGTTGGCACTTTTCTTCCAACACGAATGGCTTCATCATTCATGTGAATGATATCAGTGTTGATTTAACTAGGGATAATTTTGGTGAAAAAATCTAATCACACCCTTCCAATACAATGAATCATTTCACCTTAGTAACTCTCTTTGGTTGATCCCAAGAAAGAATTTCCTCAACCATCACTATATCCACAAAAACTCGAGCCATTGACATGATGTTTCCATTAAAATGGACCTCTCTCAAAAATTATTTTATCTTTTTGATATTTAAAAAAAATTGGTTCTCTAGGAGTGTGTCTAGGACCATCCTCAAGTGTCTCATCTTCCCCTCCTCAGATGCCAAATAAACTACGATATCATCAATGAAAACCACCATGAACTACTGTATATAAGGACGCTTGATCCAATACATGAGTCTGACGAATACCAAAATAGTTTTTCTCATGCCCAACTACATCTCCATTTACTCATAGTGACTATAACGACATGTAATGTCTACATTCAATATATCCTCATCTCGTACTCATAGTTTGTGATAGCCTGGTCTGAGCTAAATCTTATTGAACCATCACACTCCTATCAATTGATCAAAGAGACCATTGATAATCAGTAGTGGATACATGTTATTCATAGTCACTTGGTATATTTGTTTTTAATCCACACATTACCACAAGCTCACATTTTCCATCATTCCGAAAAAACTAGCACCGCACATGTCGAACCATTTTTCCCATGAATCCATTCCCCTGCAAGACCACCAACTGTATATTGAGCTCACGATGATCTATCAGATCCCTCCATTATGCATTTATATATATTGGTTCCATCCCAGGGTGTGGATCAATGTACAATTCCATTTCATATTGGGGAGGTAATCCTAGAATATCTTCAGAAATGATGTCCTCATACTATGCCACCACTATTGGATACTGAGGAACCATATAATTCACTAGTCATACGGTAAGGCTATCCAACTGATATGTAATCAGCTACACCCTCCAATGTGTGAGACCATACTGTACTACCCAAGTTTCCTATTCACTAGAAAATTAAAACATCATACGATCACTATGGAAACACCCCACTCATTTTTCTAAAACGTTCAATATGAGCGTGAACTGTGAATAGCTAGTCCATACAAAGAATAACTTTGTAAGTTATCAACGCTGATAATATGATATCCAAACCAAATTTTCACCAATAAGAGTTAGGTCATACTATCTATTATGTGATCATAGAGTCTCCTCTATTTGGAGTTTCTATGTGTAATGGTTAATTAACAAATTCTACTAGAATCTATGAGTCTCGAACAAGATTAGTCAAAAGAAAGGAATGAATTGAAGCTGTGTCTATACATACTATTGCAAAGGTGGAGAATAAAATGATCTTATCATGAATCATCCCTATTGTCTTGAAGTAATTTGCCTCTATACCGTGTAGTTGTATTCTTCCACACCTAGTATCTCTTTGAGTTTGCGATGGACCTCCAGAGGGTGGTGGTGGGAACATGTTGAAATATCAAACACCTCATATTGATATCCAAACTCCCCTTCCACATCTTCTACCCAGTAGACCAACATGATACTATCTCTTTCTCAGTATAGGTGGTCACTCAACCATCTCCTAATCAGTTTTATGTTATGTTATGAAATCACATGTCACATGTCCTGGACCACTATATTATTAGCCTCATCTAAAAAATGGCTAATTTGACCTATATTTAGAGCCCTACACCACTGAAACATAGTCATGGGATCCCCTCATAAATAACCACACTATCTTGGATCCCAACGATGTTCTTCAACCACCTACTTTGGTGGCCTCAACTACTGGGTTCCCACTTCGAACTCCTACTAACTGTGTCTTATCTAACAAAAAAATCTCCATTAGTAGGTCTCACTCAAGTACACCAATATAAGTATAAATTATAGGGGAAACCATTGATCCCAAGATTTATTGGCATAATCCCTCCTCAAATGTTTGACCCCATAATAAATTCTCTCATAACATTTTCAAGGAGTATCATGAAATAATAGTAAACATCACTGAATACTCTACCATGGTCATATAGCCCTGCTACAAATGAAGAAGATCCTATATGTGTACTGATAGAAATAGGGCTAGACATAAAACCTCCCTGATGATATGCTTGATGACTATCCAATAGAGAGATGTCTCATCCTGTAATACAGTGAAAAAGATTGTCTATTGACCAAAAGATCATGAAAGAAGACTCACCGTAAGGACTTCCATCTCCTCCGCAAGCATCGTCACAATGAAGAAACCATATGGGACTACATCTAGAAAATCCTTACCATTTAGGTCTCTACAAAACCATCTATCCTTGGAAGTCATTTCCTCTAATATGCAATAAACACACTCATCTTGTGTGAATCTTATCTAATAGTTTTGTTACAAGATGCTACTCAATGGGTGGCAGATTAGATGGTAAACGACACAAAGATTATATCTCCAGTACAAGACCATGTATTGATTCCTCATCAAAGTGAGAATCTTCTTCATGATCACATAGTAAAATCCTTACTATATATTTAAATGGAGGAATCCTAAAATAAATCATGATGTACAATAGTCAAGAGAGTATATATTGGGAGGTGATTAAAAATGTAATAGAAAACCATACAATTCATATATGATACATGTACCATTGTTTTTCGCTAATACTGTTATTCTAAAGTACCATGTCAAAAGAAGGAGATCATAGTCCCAGTGTATGGGTGTGTTGGACACATACCCAAACTGGAGTCCATGTCCTGAATGATAAACGATAAGCACTAAACATTATTTCTCCAAAGAAACCTCACAAACTCTCATTTATAAATTAGAACTGAACCATCAAATACAACTCTTACACAACAAATTATTTTGTTACTCATGTCATGACAACCCCAAACCCACCTCTGAGAAGCGAGTGGCTGGTGACTAGCACCGAGTAGGAAATTCCCATAAACAGGAGGGAATATCCTAATGTACATGTACACACGTTAACATCTCCAAGCCACAAAATTCTAGAATGTAAATAAATTGAATGTATTGATTCATACCATTATGATCTAACAATAGATTATGATAGTTATAGTATTTTATATTCAATAAGAAAAAAACGAATTCCCACAATAAAAAGTATGTATCCACATGTCCATCCTATATGAAAAGGGGTACTGGGAATTCTATCTATATCCACCAGAACACACCTCAGTCATTACATTCTCATAATGCATCATCAGGTATTGGTACACCTAAGATTCTATTAATAGGTGACTCATCTACACACAACAATACACGTACAAGAAAATCTCATGTTATGGTGACTATTATAATACATTGTAGGAAACCCTGAAAACATGAAACAAGTAGTACCAAGTAGTTAGAGAAATAATAGATGTAACACTATATAATATATACATGATGTAATAAAATAACCTAGATATGCGTAGGATATAATCCAATCCCACATGAGGCCATAACAAACATCTTGTCATAGGATTCTTCTAGAAGAACAATCGTTTTAAGAGTACTCACTACTCGATCCATGATATCCTCAGAGATAGTCGGTGAAGAGGTATATCTTATTTGGCCTCCTCCAAAATAGAACACATTGTTTAATAAAGTATATGTTGCATGGAGAGTGGATTATGCCTATAATTATGGATAACACCATGAACACAATCTTGATCAACTCGTAATATAGGGGATTATTTTCCAATGAATCCGCAGACCCTACTGATATGACTCGTTGTATGGAGGATCAACACACTAATCATAGATGTTGTCTTGATGACATAAACATCACTCTGGTTGATAGAGGATCACACTCCAGTTTCATGGAGGGATTCCAAAACTCTATCAGAGACTTGACCTCTATAGGGGATAGTAATCCAATGATATGGATATAATGCTCCACTGAACACTCCATAAAAGGACTAGAGAAATTTATCTACATATATTTGTCAAAATTAAAAAATCAATTGTTTTCAAAATTATATGTTCAATGTTAGGGTCCCAATGTCATAAATGGATCATTGACTGTAGACATTGTTTTAGAGTTCTGGAAATGTGAGTGAAACTACCCACAAATGTGTGGGGGACCTACAAGCCTACCATCATGGTCGACCACCATGGTCGATACACCTACTACATGGACCGATGGCCTATGAACCTACAAACTTGGTTATTCCACCTTTTATGCATATCCATCATATGTAGTCTACTACTGCGGTCCACTGCTTTAGACCAGCCCCACGGTCGCTATGCCCCATGGAAGCTTGAGCTATCGTGACACCACAGTTTACCATTGTGGTCAATCATTATTGTCTACCAGAACCAAGCACATACTATTTTCTACATATCGGACATAGGTCCACCTCTCATATCCTAGCCCAAAGGCCTGACCCGGAAAACCTATCTGACATGACCCACATAGCATATCCCACTCTGTGTATTTTATAGTCTTCACGCTTCTGTCACTGCTTCACTAGTATCCCATGCCATATCCTGTAGCTGTCTCACCAGCCACATGTGGATCTATTACCCATATAACCAGTTGTGACCATCGGTCGCTCGTGCTGCCATACACCTCTACCTGGGCCATCCACTAAGTCCTCACACTGATCATACCATCCTCGGACAATCATATAACCTCTTATGACAAAAAAAATGATTATAGTTCTGAGTCCCTTGGGTCCCAATCTATATATATCCATCCTCGGTTGTCAGTTCTCCTCAAATACATGGGTCTTCTCATGTTTGAAACCTCCATGAAATGTCATGATGGGAACCATGGGGTTCCAACATTGAAGAGTCAAAACACTGAAGATAGGAATGAATAAATATATTTTTTAAATTTCATTGGTGAGATCCATTATGATCCTCATTCTGCAATCACCAATTTTATGTTCCATCATCACATCATCGAGAGAATTCTCTAGAGGTTTTGTCCCAACGTCTTCATTGAATTCCATGGATAATAGAATGACCTTGTATCATTGAAAATGGATTTCTTAAAAACAATTTTGTCACTATGTCGATGAAATAAAACAAATAATATTCTTAATTAATTTTATTCCTTTAAAATGTCTGAGACTACATTCCATCATCGACCTGTGAAAACCAATGTTCAGTCACGCCTAGGGTGAAGCCACCTTATAAAACCAACAGTGCCATCTAATTTTGGTTCTAGGAAACTGATTAAGAGTTAGTCCACCTAATTATGAAAACTCTGCATAGTTGAAATTAAAAATTTTAATATATTACAAACATTTATTTCAGGTATATGTTTCTTTTGAATAACATGTTGTCTTGGCACCTGGTCTCAAAAATAATCTATATAAAATCCAAAATTTATAAACAGAAAATTATGGACATTAAAAAATAAGTCATAATTAAATTATCAAGAGAATAATAAAATTGATATAATAATAATTTTTATACATAAATTATATTTTCAATACCAACTAAATAAATACATATATGGAAAATGAACTATGTTATGATAATAGAGATATAGGTTGAATGCTTTCATGAGTTACATTTCAATTTTTCAATGATCATTATTGAAAAAAGAGATGTATTATTTAATATTAAAAAATCAATAATTATATAAGAAATACCATATTATTATTTTAAATATAAATATATATATCATTCATGTCATGTGGTGATGAAAAAAGAACCGGATCGCTTGGTGGATGTGGCTGTCCAAATATATGATCAAACAACAAAATAATTTTGCAGTGATGGTGAAGTAAGAAATTAAATGATATTTTAACTTTTAATAATGATATTTACGTTATATATATAATATATTAACATTAATTACATCCTTATTACATGTATTTATAAGAGATGATGGAAAACAAATTTCTTAATTTCTGGAGGTGGTAGTCCTTCATACACA
Organism: Viscum album; assembly: GCA_963277665.1. Lineage (NCBI taxonomy): Eukaryota > Viridiplantae > Streptophyta > Magnoliopsida > Santalales > Viscaceae > Viscum > Viscum album. Next base: position 705,975,137 of record OY728126.1, on the reverse strand, counting down.
AGAACAATAGATTTCTTTCCAATTTTATAAGGGATATAGATGGATACTAGTTATTTCATTAACATAATAACATATCAATATATTCTAGATAAATTTTTTATTATCTCATAATTTTTGGATGATATTTCAATGATTCTGAATAAGAAATAAATTGAAAATCAATGGTTAAAAACATTACTTCTTCTATACATAACCTCTTTTAATTTATACGATAAAACCTATATGGATGGTATTGTGGATTAAATAAGACGTATAAAAATTTATAGGGATTTGATGATGTAATGTGATAATTTATTTTCCAAAATGGTTACCATATGTGTTACGTAATGAGAAAAAGATGGTTACTTTTACAAGAGAGGGGTGGGATGTCTTGGAATTTCATAACATATTAATTAAATATAAATTTATTTTGATTTCACAATGAATCCTATATGATAATATTTAAGTATTTTATTATTATTATGTTTCCTAAACAATTAAAATAATATGTGGATATTCTTGGATGACTTATTTTTCTTATATTTATGTTTTAAACCCCCAATAATCCTTTTCAGACATATTGTGATTACAATGTTTTATTCTCGTTGAGGGTCATGATATTCATCATAAATGGAACAAATGTCCATATATTGAACATGGTTCATATTTTTAGTCATATTTAACTATTTTGGTATAGAATAAATATTTTTAGATTGATATATTATTTAACAAACATGGAATACATTATATATCAATATTGAAATTTTTTGAACTATTCATTTAATTTGACTTTTATATCATCAATGAAATAAAAAACTATAATAAAATTTATTAATAAAAAACTTGCTTTTATTTATATCAATTTTTATTCCCTTTAACTATTAGTAATTTTATTACCATACATATTTTTAATATAACTATATTTATTTTTCAATTAGTTAAATAATTATTTCATGACTGTTTTATAAGGATTTATGGTGATTATTTAATAAAGAAAAAAAAATTATTATAATTATGATAAATAATTTAATTTTATAAAATATTATTAATTGGAGATTTATTTTTTTATCCCCCAATACTAAATATTATTATTATAAAATGAATGTTTGTGGAATATTTTAGTTTATATTTTTTAAAATATTATAATAGTCCAAATCATGTCCAAATTCATACCAAATTTCATATACCCTAATATTTTATTGGTAATGATGAAATTCACTCATATGATAAAATTAATTCAATGGATGGGGTTATTAAGTAGTCCATTTCATATTATTTTAAATACTCAATTACCCAATATACCCTATTCCATAGTAAGAAAAGTTATTAAGGTAACTAAACATATTAAAAAAATTAATGGAATCATTTTACCAAATTTTAATCCCCATTAGAAATTTATGGTATCTTTTATTAAAAATTAAAAACATAGAATTTCAAGAATTTAATTTCAAATCAAACTGAAAAAAATCAATGAAAAACATTTATCCATAAAAATGCATATTTAAGTATTATTTTTTTATAATATATTAATGTATTAAAATAATTTAAATGAAAATAATTGAATAATTTATAATGAAAAATAATTAAAATTATAAAACTAGAAATACTTATTATTTTAATTTATATAATCTTTTAATGAGAATAAAAATTTATGAAAATAATCTTGTACTTTATTCTAAAAATAATATTTTCCAATGATTAATTTTGTCATGATGACATTAAAAAATATATTTTTTATCAATAGACATTCTTAAAAGTTATAGATTATAAATATAATATTTTTACCCATTGTAAAATTAAAAACAAAATTTTAAGAATAAATTCATTTTAATAAAAACAATAGTGGTTATTTACTAATAATTAATCTACACAATCACTACTAAAAAAACAATATGTAACCACATAAAAATGGTCATGGATAAAATTTTTTCAGGGATATAGGTCAAGATATAATTATAGTTATTTAATAAATGTTTCATTAGATTATAAATTTCCATGGATAGATCATCCCTGATGGAAATAGCTTTACATTGTTTTTATCCTCCATTGGGCTTTCCCCTCCCACTCACCCAACCCCTCTCACAAGACCAATATCCTTATACAAATATCATATGACTGAATTCACCCAAGTATTATCCTCACCATATTTACCATCATAGTTCCTACATACCTCACTAGGTTCTCAATTGAGGGTTCTGTCATACCATGCATTTTCTCTCCCTCATTTGTAACCTTCTTTGGGTGTTTCACATCCAATTTGTGGGTCAGATGTTTCTTGAACTCTAGAAAATCATTCTCCCCATCCCCATAATGATCAAACAACCCTTCTAATCCTCTTAATAACTTAAATAACCCAATTTGTTCGATTCACTCTCAACATCCCCTATATTGTCACATTTTAATTGAGTTGGTTTGGTTTGGTTTCATACTATCAGTTGGAGTTAAGGTATATCCTCACATCCCCCTTATTAATACTACTCTACCATCAATTATTTTTGTTCATTTTATTAGAGATTAGGGAGAGAATTTAACCTAGATATCCTCTCCATGATGTATGTTTCATTTATGGCTTCTATAAGATTCTGGTAAAAGAGAAATTCAAGCCAAATTTCATCATTTCTCTTCAGGTATGTTACCTTATCGATTTTTTTTAGCATTTCATGAAATTTTGGATGAAATTGGTTGTCTCTATGGGTGTTTAATTTGGGTATTTCTTGGGGAATAATTTTTGGGTGCTTTCCTGGAGTGGACTACACCCTGTTTCTCAAGGTTTGGCCATTGTGAGGTTGTCTAGTGTGGTTGGAATTTATATTGACGATTTTTTATTTTTGGTTTTTATTGTGTGGTTTTTAATTTTAATTGTATTTATTTATGATATGGACAATCTTGGTCCCTGATGATGTTGGTATGATCGTGATAAGGATTTATCTTGTAATAATAGTTGAGTATTTTATTTTGTTGATTTGATTTTTTTAATAATTGATTGATGAATATATTTGGTTTTAATTTCATGTTATATTATGATAGTATATGGTAAATTTTAATGATTATTAAATCAATTTAAAGGTCACTAAATAAATTAAATAGTGATAGATAAATAATTTTTTTTGGTAAATATAATTTTTAAAAATATATTTATTCAAATTTTAAAACACTGTTCTAAAATGAGAATTACATTTATTTCTATTATATTTATTTATTTGATCAACTATTATTAATAAAAAATTTATTCTTTTTTAATTTTTGCATTAAAAATTATTTTTTATTTGATGAAAATACATTTATTAAATTATAAACAACATAATTGGACAATATCCTTAAAAAATCACGAAATTTTTCATATTATTTATATAACCTGGTGGAATAAATCATAAAGAAAAAAAATTTAATATAATTTATAGCTTTAATATGGAAAATTAAGTTTGGGTTGTAAGGAATCTTCCTCATAATTATAAATTATATATATTTTTTAATTAAAATACACAGTTAATTAAAATGTTATCATTTTCTATTCATTATCTAAATGTGGTAGATTAAGGGTATGCTGGTTTTTTTCTAGAGTAAATCATAAATATTATACCTTTCATGTTTTTATTTGGAAATACAGGATATAATACTTGTATTTAATGTATTTTTACAATCAATGACTTCTTTTGATTGTTAAAAAAATTAAGGAATGATTTTTTAGATTTAATATTTATCGTTTGAAAATTTATTCTTTTGTGAATTATGTTTTTCATAAAATTATTTCCTATTGTGTAATGAAATCATGATAATTTAAACAAAATGGTTTTAAGATAATAATGTAATATTTAAAAAATTAGTAAATTGTTTTGGCTATTTTGTTTTTAATGAAATCTATTTTATGGATGTGGTGTGATGAATTATTGATAGAGTTTTTACAAATTAAGTTATTATATTTATGAATAAATATATTAATTTTATTTAATGGAATAAATTAATTAATCTTAAAATATTAATCCACTTAATTATTTGTTTCTGCAAATTTTTTGTTAGTGTTTTCATGGTTTTCAATTAGAATAAAAAACATTTTCAATGTTTTCAAAATATATAATTAAATTATCATTGGTAGTGTAACCGAATATTTTTAAATTTATATCATTATAATTATAACAATGGATTTCAATGTTTGTTAGAGAATAAAAATTTAAATAATATTCGATCATTTATTATCTAATGACTTATTGGGTTTGATTTTTTCCAAAATGATGTTTCAATGATTTTGTGGTTCCTTTTAAATATAATATTGAAATATTTGTTTTATATTTTTTGATATGTATAAGATATATTTTTATAAACAATTTATAAAAAAATGGGTCACTTATTATTAAGGTAACTTTCTTGTTATTAAATACCATTTTTTATTGGAGACATGTTTGAATGGTGCATTTTTCATGAAATTTCTAATTAGAAATTTGATTTCTCAATTTCAGGGAATATAAATCTATTTTACTTCCATGTGGACTCAAAACAGGTAATTTTTAATTGATCTACATGAAAATTTTAAAAATATGAATATTTATTTTTTATTTTGTTTGTTATAATTTTGAAATATAAAATTATAAATTTAAAAGTATTTAATTTTATGATATATTCATGGTAAATGACCTGTAAAATGAATATAACATGTTCCAAACTATTATTAGGAGCTAAAACTAACATAAATATATGTTATTTAATTTTTAATTTTTTTTGATAAATTTGCGTTCAAATTTAGAAATAATGTGTGTAAATGAGTATATTTTTGTAGTTACATAATCTTTTGTTTAACAATGCAAGGTAAGATATGATCCCTTGGAACATGAACCACAAAACAGTCGAATAGGGTTCTCAAGGTCCTATAAATGATGGAAGATGAATAAAATGAATTTTCATCAAAAATTTTTGAACATGTTACACATCTGATTCATTTGTTGACAGAAACGTATAGTAATCCCATAATGTGTAATATTATTAAAAAATATTTATTCCGAACTCATTTGATTCTAGTAACCCTCATATAAATTGGTTATTTCATAAAGGTTTCACCAATGTTCTATTTGATGTTCAAAATTGGGGTGAAACATTATACATCAATCCTTTTTATCCAAATTTGTTTTTTCGATATGTGATATATCCAACTATAAACTTATAAAATCATTTTGAATTCTACTACTGGGAGGAACCATTATCCAATTTTACATAGGCCTAAATAGGTCTAATATGCCATTAAAAATATGATTCATGTTAGGTTCTCAAATTTTTCTTGTTTTGGTGTCATTTTGGGGTTATTAAAATGATATTCTTAATATTATTTTCCTGTTTTTTAATTTTAACTTGATATCAAATATGATATTTTGGATTTATAATTGAAATAAAATTTTACTCTTCATTTTCTAGAATATTTAACATTTTTGAAGTTTAGGAATTAATTTTTTTTTGAAAAACATTTTTTTTCTTCTAATTATATAATTGGTGGATATATCAGAAAGAATTTATATAAATTCCCATAAAATATGCGAGATTGTGTACGAAAGCATATGGAATGGTGGTTCATTTAACCAAAAAAAATTTAACTTCATATTTTTTTATTATTGATGACATATTGTTGTCTTGAATTAATTTCACTATGCCATGTTATATAACATGTTTTGATTCCTCGGTTTGTAATAAAATTAAATAGTACATAGGGAAATTAGTTAATGGTGATAAGAATGTATAATTTGGAATGGAAATGGGTAAAATAGTTGTGATTCTTGTTATACTGAATCTTATGGAATTTCATATGCTACTTGATGATGCATAATACAATGCAATGTAATAATATTGATTTCTATTATTGTATTAATTAACTATATCATCATTAAAAGTTGATATATGTTCTACTAATGTGAGGTGGAAATATTATTTAGATGGAATATGAGATTATGTAATTCTACTTATTGATGATAGTGTTAAGCATGAAATATGTGAAAATGGATGTTAGACATAGAAATTCTTTTAACCAAAATATCTATAAAATGTACATGAATTATAGTGAAATAATCTTGTCTATTAACCTATTAGACATAATACATAATATAGTGGTCAAATGGTATAAATATTAAATAAAACAATTAGCGTATATTTATTAGTTTTTTTTAGAATAGCATGTTCCATAATAGAAAATTTTCTATAATTTATCCTGAATTATATTTTTAGTTTGATGATATATTGATGTAATTGACGTCATATGGAGATATTTGTAAACATATATTTAGTCCTAGAAGAAATTTATAATTAACTAGTTATATCAACATATTAGTGATTGCAATAACGATTGGATTCTTCAAAATGGATATTTATTCAAGATTTGGTAAAATTGTGTTATTTAGAGATGTTTTATAAATTACCATTAATTGTAGATTTTAAATCAGAATTGAAGTAAATTAATTTTTATTTATTATTTATTTATGTATTCAACATTAATATTATCTCATATTTTATAAAAGTTCAAATTACATAATCAAGATATTGTTTTTTAATATTATATTTATCAAATATAAATTTCGTATTAGATTACCATTCATTGTTTATAAATTTTATATAATTACAACCAAACATATCATCTAATAAATCATTTTCATAATGAATCAATATACTATATAATATAATCAACATTATATTATTAATTAACGAAACTATTTCACCAATAGTCGACTCAAAAATATGTTAATATAGACAGGACATATCCCACTTGTTTTCCTGAAATTTTATAATTAGGATGTGAGTAACTTCATGTTTCTTAAAAATATTACATTAAGTACAATAAAAAAATAATTTATTATAAATACTTTGTTTTATAGGAAAAATAAATTATTTTTTACCTGAAATATCTATTTAAATTTGAATTTCTAATCACATGAAAAAAAATTTAAAATTTACTTCTCTAGAATTGTATTCATGTGTTGTTTAGTCATTATTTTATGTTAATTAACCAATATCCTTATATTATGTTCTATGTATCTATTATCTTTGAACTGGTTGCGATTTTATATTTTGATTCCAACATATGATATGTATTTCCATACCTAATGATCTTAGTAGAGGTATATTGGTTTTATATTTATATTATTGTTATTTATATAGCTAAAAAATAATAATGTTGACCAGACTGTAGAAATTCCCAAAATATAATGTGTACTAAAAATATTCAAGTTTATTGATTCCTCAAATCAATATACTCTCATAAAATAATGTGTAGTGGTTTATGTTGAATATTTTTATCCGACTTTTATCTTTTAAAAATAATTGATAATAGTGATGTTTGAGTCAATTTTTAAAAATAATGATGTAATAGAGGTATGTTCATGAAATTTTATTTTTTCATGTCATGTTGATTAAACAATAATATATATTATCTAGTATTTGTCTTTTTAAAGGCAAGGGGAGGTAGAGCTGGAAGAATAATATTAATATTAACAATTGATCTTATACCAGTTGACGATCTATATTTCATAATACTATTGTTAGTTTATATAAAATTTTCATATTTTATTTTAAATGCATCATTTTCAGGATTTCAGTGTATGATTGATGGTGGATTTATTCCATTCACAAGAATAAGAATGAGGATCTTCCCACAATATTGAAAATTGGTTATAACAGAGTTTAATAATGTATTTCATCATTTATTTAAACATATATTAAAAATTAATTAAAAGTGATACCTTTTGCACTGTATTTTTGTTTAGTTATTGATTTTTTAGTGATTCTATATTAAATTAGTTCATTGAAATATTTGTTTATATGTTAATATTATTCATTTTTTTATTAATATATGGTAAATTTCTTAAAAAAATATTGAAATAAATTCTATATAATTCTAATGAAAATATTTCTCACAAAATAAACATCCAAATAAACGAATAAACACTCTTTAAAAGACTCCTCATAGTATTTACTAACTAAATCAATATCCCCTTTTTCAAAATCTATATAAAATTATCTACACCCATTTCATCTATAAAATCAAAAGGTATTTTTAAACTAAAAATTCAATATATTATGTAGTGAAACAATGCCATTCAAATATGTTTCTTCAAATATTGAGGATAGTTTTCACATAAATTAATATGGGTGGGTGTTGAAAATTGAGATTCCTTATGTAGTTTCTTTCATAAATGTAATTATTCGACTATCCATACTGAAACTCCTTTTCAAACCCTTGACATTGACTAATTTTCCTTTTTACCACATGGCTTTGAATCATAACATTACCTTATATCAAACATAACATGTTATTTACAGATACATCCCATTTTCAATGAATACCACTAAAGACTGTATGGATTAACAATGTATGGATTAATATTTTAGATATTGTAATTAGTTTATCTAGAGATGTTTCCAATTTTATCATAATTATTATACCACTATACATTATAACTAAATAACTATTACTATCCACCTAAAATGATACCAATCCATATGTTTTACATCACAAATAATAATAATATACCACCCTCCTCCCATGTCAAGGGTTTTATAGAAATGTATCTTGTTTGAAAAAATAATTTGCTAAAATTTATTTAAATAATAAATGTTACAAAAACACTATTTCAAGTTATTTATATATTCAATCGGACATGTTCTTAATGATTTAGTTTGAAAAATTAAATAAGGTGTATGTTTTCTAAAACAAATATTATTTTTACAAAATATATATATATATATATATATATATTTAAGATGGCAGGTTCTTTATCAACTACTATGATCACTCTATGTATGTATATATTCAAGAGAGTGTTTCTTTTATTTTTTCAACAATATATAATATCATGGGAACTATTTTTCCTGAATATTCAAATTCATTATAAACAATACTTGTTTTTCAACCATTATTTTATTTAAGAGTGTATAACTTCTATTAATTTATGATCAATCATTTTTCAAGAAATTTAATGCTCATGTGAACCAGTCTAATTATATAACCATACAAATTGGATTCATCATGGTAAATTTAAGTTATTTGAAGTGTTTTGAAAATTAAATTAATCAATTTAATGATAGTAAATAGATTTTATTATAGAACCATTATAGTAAAAACCTATATATTAGTTTTTATAAATACATGATGTGTTCCCAGTAGAGAATTTCATAAATTTTTTTTGGAATTAGTTTATTTATCTTTTAGATCCAAAGTTATTTTCTTTCCTAAAATTTCAAAAGCATCACTTACTTTGGGATTCTATAAATATCTAAATCATCACATAATTTGTCACATTACAATATTTTTAGGTTAGGTTTTATTATAATTTCAAAAAAAATCCAATAATGGTTAAAATTAATTAATAAAAATTATTTTGGTTATATTGTTATTGATAAAAAATCATCAATTTCAATTGGCATTTATTGTAATTTATGATTGGTTTTTATTCTTAAATATTTATAGTTTGATTATTATTTAATTCACATATTATGGTCTTTATTGTTAATTTCATACTGATTATCCCTCACACAGGGATGTACCGTTGTATTCAAATTTAACATTACTAAATCTATTTCATTTTCATGTTATAACAAGAATATTATTATCCAAACTACATGAGAGATGCATGGGTATAAATTTAAAAACCATATACTATTATGATGTTGTATTCTATGATCTCTCGTATTCTAATGATACGTCATGTAGTTAATTTGACACGACTTCTTGAAAAAAACTTATTCTTCCATCACATATTATTATCAGTTACAAAATATTTGTGTTGTTTTTTCTATTTCTGAAAAAACTTCAATGTAAATGATGAATTTAATTTTGGAGAGGTAAATATAGAAATTTGGACTAATAATTTAAAAAAACATTCACCTTGTTCATTTTATTCTAGGTTTGTATGAGTGAGAGAATTATAATGAAATTCGCTAACCCTAATGTTAATAAATATAGAAATAGATCATATTTTAATCCCGATATGCTTAGATTAAACCCATAATCTATGATATGAAATCAGGGTGAATGTACCAATGTACTGGTGATATTGATTTTTATATTAATATTAATATACATTGTTTCAAAATATTATGTGTTCTTGTTATTTTATGTAGGCCAGAATTTATATTTTTTGACATCCATTATTCAATTCTCCATTTGTATTGTAACAAATCATTTTAATGATCTAATTAAGATGCACATTCCCATGCATTTTCATTCTTATTTTAGTGATTGATCACAGTGAACATTTGTAATACATTTTACATTATATGGTTACTAAATTTGGGCATTGATTAAAGAGATTTACCATGTTTCTGATGGGAAACATATCTCCATTAAAGGATAGTTAGAGTTTCAACCATTGGATGATTACTTCTAGATCCATTACAACAAATATTTTTTCAAATTGATTCAAATAATATGGTCCCATAATTTTATTGTGATGGATTTATTCTTGATGATATGTGTAAATAAATTACTTTAAATCATCCATTTTTTAATCAAAATTGCAATCATTGATACTAATTTTTAGGTTTAATGTAGATTTCAATATTGCATTTTTGGAAATGATGGGTTCATTATTCCCAATATTGTTATATGTTTAGATTATACCCAACATTTTCTTCTCCATTGGATATTATATCCAATAAATTTTACTATATAACATTCTTTAGGGAGTCTATATAGTTCCTTTATTCTTATAGAACCTACCCAGTCTATGCCATTGTGACATAGGAAATTAGTTTATGTATCAAATCATTCTCTAAGTGAAATTAAGAATAACCACATCCCTATTTTGATATATATTTTTTTTAAATAAGATTGTATCTTCCTTCAATGGGATACTATTTTAAGAATACACCAGGTAACGGTATTTGGGATAGGCCAAGAAGAAAATATGGTTTTCGAATGGCCTGTGTGAATGGCGACAAAATTTAGCTGAGACCACCTACTAATTAAATGGATATGATTGTTCATATTGAATTGAAATATATATATTTGATGTTTATTTTTTAATATTTTATGTAATCACACTTATTGATTGTAATGTATAATGATGTATAATTTATTTTTGAGTATTATAAAAATTATAATATGGATTTTATTGAGTATAGTTAATTGTGTAATGTTTATAAATTCATTATAATTTGTTTACAGTTATAGAACATCAAATATTTTAAATGTTTGATGAGATAATTTTTAAAATTAAATTAAAACAAAAATCATAAGTCAGTAGAAGTATAAATTTTAAAAATTAACATTTAATTATTAGATTATATTGAATTCTATTAATTTTTTATGGTTTAAAAATTAAATGTCAATAAATTTATAATTTCATAATTTTTGAAAATTCTATGTTACATAGTTATGTTTTAAAAATATTCTGATAGTGTGGGTTTTTATGAGATATTGTGGAAAATGAAATTTAATATAAAATTGAAATTTGTATCATAATGGCTAGTTTAATTACATTTTTTTCATTGTGTATGCAAATTCACATATTTTTACCTAGAATGTAAATGATACAAAAATATGTTTTTAATATTTACATATCATTACTTACCTAGTGAAAATGATGGATAATGGTCTATATCCATAGTTTCCATTATGGTAGATTATTTATAGGAACAATTTGAATATGTTGATATAGATTTCTAATGAATTTTGGTATAGGCATGTTTTCCAATAATGGATACAGGTGTACTTCCGTGGCGAAAACTATGCCTATAAACCTACAAAAACAATTTAATCATGGGATATTGGTAAATATCCATAGTTTAAATACATATATATATATATATATATATATATATTTGTCCTTATTCCTAGTCTAATATGATCCATTGTATCCAAAACTGTGGATACTATATATAGCAATGGTTTTTGAACTGAGAGAAAATGATATAAATTGTTCTTATAACCTGAATTTCTAGTCGAGTATTTTCATTATTAGAACCTTTATATATATTTATAAGTGTTTTTTATCATATTAAATCCATAAAGTTTGATAGATATCAAATAATGGACAGATTTAAATAATATTTTTTTCACAATTTCATAATACTTGGTATTATGCGTGGTACACGTTGTCAAACTAAATATCATTAATATAAAACATATGAATTTTAAACCTCTCGAATATGGAACCATGTCAGTCATGGATATATCTGTCCATTTCATGGAGCTCCATGTCTTTTCAAATTCAAATATTTTTGAAGAGAAATTATGGTTAATGGTTTTGAGGATGGGTTGAGGTATAATATCTTATCTTATGTGAGATTATTATAATTAACTATTATCATATATATAGTAAAAATATATATCATAGTCATATTTTTTGGATGATTAATGTACAGGGAAATGTTTTTGTACATAGTATTTAAAGTTATTTATCCATCTTTAGGAAGAATTGTCTTAGTTTTTCTCACTAGCGAAGAGGTAGTCCATGTGAATTTCCAAGAGTTTATATTGTGCCTCTTTAGCGTGGAAGGTTGGGTCATATAATGACATTGTATAGAAATTTATTGGGATTCTATAGTGGAATATGTGGAACCACAGTAGGATGAATGTTGGAGTACAACATGTTATTCTATATGGAGAGGTGTATGAGGTTCTGTAATTCAAATACATAACTTGAAACACCTATATAATGGACATGATCAGTGAGGTAATATTATATCTTAAGCCTTGAATTAGTCCATTTAAATTAATTTCATCATATTGATGTGGATCATAGCACAAGTGCATCTATATTAAGAGGGTTGATTTTATTATCCGTGATATTAGTATCTTTTCGTTGACACATGCTTGTCACACATGACAATATGTTCAGTAGTAATTGAAATTCAGGGGCGTGATAATCTATACATCTATGAAAAATTTGTTATGAAACACTGATTAATTTTTGATTAGATGATGTTATCTATTTTAATTAGTTTCTTATTGTGATTGTATGACAGAATTTCCTGTGGAACAATTTTACCTGATAGGTATTATTTTTTGGGGTGATTCCCAACACGGCATGGATAGTACAATTTCTATCCCATGTTGGTTGTTATTTAATTAATGTATGTTTCTCAATACATGAGGGTGTTGTGTATCTTTGAAATAGAAAAAGGAATGTCCCTAAATATTATGATCCAACTAAAAATCATTGTTTGGTAGTTTGGCAGCATAGACATCTATAGTTTATCTTGAAGATAATTCAGTATGGTGGATTTTCTTCTTTCTATGGGGGTCTAATTAAAGGATATATTTCTCTATATTTTTAGGATTCCTAGTGAGTGACATGTGAATATCACAATTTATCTTTTTATAAGAACATAAATAGAATCTATTGCACAATACATCAATAATATAACGAGGTATGGAGAATAGAAGTTGTAGTTAGAGGACTTGGAATCAAAATTGTTTATATGACCTTGTACGAATACATGAGGTTCATTTGTACTATTTTATAAAGAGTGTGATAATAAACTAAGGACATGTCTAAATTTCCAGAGGTATATTCATCATATACATAAAAAATAGGTACCCACATATCTCTTTGACCACCTGTATTGTTCCAAAGTATTATCGTTGTTTTATTTTATTTTGATCTATGATCAGTTGACTGTTAGACCATAAAATTTACAAAATATATATATTTTAGGGTTGTTTTGTCCTACATGATTTCCTAGTTCATATTATATGTTTAATCAATACTCTTAATGTATTAATGAATCTAATGGATGATATTTTTTACTCGTACATTTATACCATTATTGTCATTTTTTAGATTTTAACTTATTGAACAATAAATATAGAAATGATCATTCCAAAAATATGAAATTGGAATTGAGAACACTAAAATGCCATTGGATACAAACCAGGATCACTATGATATAATTTTATATTGAATAATTTTAATACATATGACATATTATCACATTAAAGGGGGTATTTTTTGATCCATATAATATTCTAACAATTGTTTATTAGGAGAAACCCAGTATCATATATAAATAATAAATTTTTTCAATATATAGTCATTATAATTAAATCATTCAAATATTTTCGCACATTTAATCATCAATTACACACTTTAAAAAGAAGTACATAAATTTCATTTGGTATTATCTTTTTTATAAGGAAGTTAAAGAGTTTAATAGAAGAATGTCCTTAGTATCAAACATTATTTTTCATGATCCAAATATGTACTTCATTATTTACCATCACCCATAAGACATTGTGTTTGATATTTTTAATATTAATGGAATAATTAGTGATGTTAGAAAATCATCATTTGAGTCCCCATGAGTGTAATTACATTAAACATGACATCATGTTCGTAATTTTAGTTTATTCCATACATTACTGGAGATATTATCTATTGGGGTAACTATTTGTGGTATAAATTTACCCAATGTTACTCAAATTTATATTCTCCTCAAAAAAACGTTATCCTTGAAAAAATAATTGATTTTTGAGGACATAAAATTTTCTACTCCGATCATGCATACAAACAAATAAAAAGATATGAAAATTATGATAAAATGATCTTGAAGACTCGTACTCAGGTAGTTTTGGATGCCAGTAGTAAATAGTCATTGACTCCACATAATTATGAAATTTATCAAATGATCAGTAGTATCATGATGAAAATTTTATTTCATCCTTATCCATGACTATATAACATCTCGATTGAGTTAAAAGGATGAAATTTTTCAAGCCAGGTTCCCTGGTCCGGATAGAAATGTTTTCTAGTAAATAACTGAAACCTATTTTTGTTGTTGATAAGAAAAATATCTTGTATATCCATGGAATATTCTAGTATAGTAAATGAATTTGAGTTTAATTATAATGATAATATAATTCTAATAATGGTGTTTCGTATCCCATAATAAAATATGTGTATCTTAATTTATGTCTTCATTATTGGAGGTATAAGATGGAATATGAAATATTGGTATTTCTTTTCATTGTTACACATATTATTTTGTGATAAAATAACCCAAATAATGCACTATCATGTAAACAAATTTCATATCACAGAGTGGGAATGGGAATATTTCATCCTCATTTTGTATAGGGTAACAAATGACATTGTGAGGCATTTACATGGGAAGGGTGGTTTTGGAATAGCTAATAATGATTGTCCATTTATTACTATATAAGAGACACTCTATATGCGTAATATTTGGCGATTATTGTTATGGGATATAATATCCATTCATGGGATCGACTGAAACATTTTTTCGGATAGCGATTCTCATATTACGCCCGGGGTTTGGAAGGGGATGTAAACAGATATTGGTTCACATGTACTTATGATTACAACATACCACCCATAGACTACTAGTGAGTACAAGCATACTATATTTCTACTAAAAGACTGGATTTGATCATACAAACATTATTGTGGAAGAACATGGTAAATAGACTCACATCATTATATGATTTATTAAAATATTTTTTTTCCAAAATACTATTTAGATGGATACATATGAGGATCAATATGATATTTTATTCTATTTAACATTGTGTTTGTTATTTGTAGAGGAGTTTTCATTAATGGGGCCACTTGTCATTCATGATACATATACATATGTGAAAATAATCAAGAAACATATTAGTAATGATTAGTCTAGCCAGTATACATACACAATTTTATTTATCGTACATATGTAGATTGAGAAGTGGGATTATGTATTCTAGAATGTTTCCCCAAAAATAGTTAATTATTGTCTTATTGGGAATTAAATTCATAACCCAGTGTTTGATGAGCCTTTCATGATCATGATGAAATTTGGGAATGTTATATTTTATTTAGTCCTACCATAGTGTTATGGGGAAAATTATGAAGTCATCCATGTTTCTAATCATATAATTTTTTAATCTAATATGAATCATATATTTTATTCTGATGAAGTTGTGTTAGGGGGTGAATCCAATTATTAGAGTACCAATTTTTTATTGTTGGTCAGAAATTGATGACTCCATAAATAATATTTTCTCCTCTAGTTGGGATGTTTTTAAAACATGACTATATATTATATGATATGTTCGAATGATTGTACAACATGTAGCCTTACTGAAGGGATATATTCATGAATGAATCTCATCCCCCATCTAAAGGCACACTAAGAGAATAATTGAATTATAGATCTGAGAATATATGACCCCATTAACTTAAGCTTGTATGGAAAATTTTCATTTTTATTAATATGATTTTACGTTAATATATTCATTATTGGGAGTAGTATGGTTTTGGTCATGATTGATTGTGATCAGAGGCCTAAATTAATGGTTTGTAAGGAATTACAATGGGGATCAATGTTATCTCATGTTATAGATAACCATGCACCATAACCCTAAATCCAATAAAAAGTATGATCGTGGTTTGAATAACCATAAAGTTGGTTTCATTTAATTTTTAATGGTCGTAAATGAATTATCAGATCTTGATGCATGGTTTATGCCCGGGTTTTCTAACTGTTCAACTAAACATTGTGATTTTTTTTTCCTATATCATTGTGATACACTATTGGCATACAAATTTTCCAAAAAAAATTTAAATGAGGAACCATTTTAAAAATTATATAAATAAAATATTTTCCAATTTTCATTTCTAACATAATTCCCTCTTCCATCACCATCATTTTTACCACACATCCATCATAGATTTAACTACTCTAATTGGTTGTTTTTAGTGAAACATTTAATCTCCAACACTAAGTCATCCATAATTGGTCATGTTGAAACACCCTTATTAAGGATAACACCCTAACATCATCCATTATCTCCATTTCCTACCATAATTGGTCATGTTGAAACACCCTTATTAGTGATCATGAAAATCCTCCATGATTTTAAATTATCATCTTCTCCCTCTTATAGGACATTACACACATGACCTCTAAAATTAATATTACAAAAATATTAAAAAATATAAGGTCCTAAAAATTTTATGAATATATTAGAATTAATTTAATATGAAAATCTATTAACCAGTCAACCAACATAAAGTGTGTTTTCTAAAATTCCCAATAAAATCACACTTTTCATTATATATAAACACCCATTTATGTGTCATGGGTGGAGACATAGAAAAAAACATTTCATAGGAAACTATTCTACCCATTTGGTTCGATTGGTATGTCACATGCAAGTGGAAGTTTCATAATAAGTCAATACAATTATCAAATTAAATGTAAACATGGACTTATTATTTATTATTTTTTAATTAATGGAAAATTTCATGAACCATGATCACAAGGATATAGGTGTGGCCTACCTTAATAAGGCCATTCTATTACTATTATTTACTGCATTGGTGAAATCATAGATCGACATATGATTTATTGATTTGAATTCAACATAGTGCACTCAATATAGATTTGGTGAATCACTTTGATTCTTGGAAACCTCGTCCTAACATTGATGAACCCCCCTTCATCATAAAAAAATAATTCCTAGAATGATATCAAAATATCCAACTTGAATTTATCAGACCTAGAATAACCTATTTATTATAGTTATATTTCAATAAATTCAATCTAGTCTATTTAATAATGACATTGGAAAATAATTTATGTATCGAATCATTATATTATTGAAATTACGAAGGCCCACAACCCTATTTTGATGTAGATGTTGTGTAATTAAGATGGAATCTTTGTTAAATGGGATTATATTTGAAGAACAAATCTTGTAATGGTATGTGGGATAGGCCTTGAAGAAAATATGGGTTTCGAATGGCTTGTTGGAATGGATATAGAAGTCAGGTGAGACCATCTACTAATGAAATGGATGTTATTGTTCATGTTAAATTTAAATATATATCTTTGATGATTATTTTTTATCTTTAATTTAATCACACTTATGGATTGTATGGGATAAGGATTTCTAATTTATTTGTGAGAGTTATCAAAAATATAATTTGGATTTTATTCAATATAGTTAATTGTGTAATGTTTAGAAATTAATTAGTTTTTGTTTAAGGTTATAAAACATAAAATAGTTTGATTGTTTGATGAGATGATTTTTAAAATTAAATGAAAACTAAAATCAGTAGTCTGTAGAAGTATTACTTTTAGAAATTATCATTTAATTATTAGATTATATGGAATTCTATGAATTCTTGATTGTTTAAAAATTCTAGTTTAATTAATTTCTAATTGTATAATTTTTTAAAATTATATGTTACATGGTTACGTTTTGATAATATTCAGATACGGTGGGTATTTATGAAATGTTGTGGAAAATGAAATTTAATGTAAAATTTGAATTCATTTCATAATGGCTGATGTAATTAATTTTCTTTCATTTTGTATGCTAATTCACAGATTTGTATCTCGAATGTAAATGCTATAATTAAAGGTTTGGAATATTGATATACCTTTACTTCCATATTGAAAATGATGGCTATTAGTCTATTTCCATGGTTTCCACTATGGTAGAAGATCTATAGACACAATTTGAAGATGTTGATGTATATTTCCAATGAATTTTGTATAGCCATGTTTTCCAATAGTGGATACAGCTCTACTGCCATGGTGGAAACAATCCCTATATACCTATAACTATATTTTAATCAGGGGATGTAGGTCTATATCCATATTTTAAATACATTGAAATATTTGTGGCCCAATTCCCACTCTAATATGATCTAATGTTTCCAAACTGTGGGTACTATATATAGCAATGTTTTTCGAACTGAGAAAAAATGTTATAAACCATGGATATAGACTGAATTTCTAGTAGAGAATTTTCATTATTAGAACCTTTATATATATTTTTAGGTTTTTTTGATCATATTCATTAAATAAAATTTGATGAATATCATATAATGGTCAGATTTAAATAATATTTTTTCACTATTTCATAATGCTTCATATTATTTGTGGTACACATTGTCAAACTGAATATAACTAATTTAAAATAAATGGATTTGAAACCTATATTAAAGGGTAATTTGTCATCCATGGAAAAATCTGGTCATTTAATAGAGCTCCTCTCTTCCCAACATCACATGTCATTGATAAGAAATTAGGTTCAGAGGTTTTGAGGATGGGTTCAAGTATAATATCGTATCTTATGGGAATAACATATAATTAACTATTATCTTATACATAGAAAAAAAAACATATATCCTAGTCACATTTTGGTCCGATTAATGTATATGTAATTTTTTTAGTACTCAGTAGTAAAAGTTATTTATCTATATTTAGGAAGAATTATCAATCTTTTTCACTAGGTAAGAGGTAGTCCAAGTAAATTTCCAAGAGTTTATATGGTATCTCTTTAGTGTTGAAGGTTGGGTCATATAATGACCTTTTAAAAAAAATTATTGGGATTATATAGTGGAATATGTCACACCACACCAAGAAGAATTTGGAGTACTATATGTTGTTCTTGATGGAGAGGTGGATGAGGTTGAGTAATTCAAATACATAACATGAAACACATATATAATGGACATGATCAGTGAGGTAATATGATATCATAAGCCTTGAATTAGTCCATTTATTAGAATTTCATCCTATTTATGAGGATCATATCATAGGGGATTCTATATTAAGAGGTTTTATATTATTATCTATGGAATTAGTATCTTTTCGTTGACTCATGTTCATCACACATGACAATATGTTCAGTAGTAATTGAAATTCATTGGCGTGACAATCAATACATCTATGAAAAATGTGTCATGAAACACTGATTAATGTTTGATTAGTAGATGGTATCTATTTTATTTATTGTCCTATTATGATTGTAGGATACCATTTCTTGTGGAAGAATTTTATCTGATAGCAAATTTTTTTTGGTGTGATTCCCAACTCAACCGGGATAGTACACTTTTTATCCCTTATTGATTGTTATTTAAAAATGGTCTATTTCTCAGAATATGAGGGTGTATAGTATGATTAAAATAGGAAATGGTATGTCTTTAAATATCATTCTACAACTAAAAATATTTTTCTAGTATTTTGGCGGCAAAGAAATATATAGTTTATCTTAATGACAATACAGTTTGGTGGATTTTCTTCTTTCTATGGGTTTCAATTAACGTATATATTTCTCTATTTTTTTGATTCTCTCTAAGTGAAATATATATATCACAATTTAACTTTTTATAAGAACATAAAAAGTATCTATTACACAATACATCAAGAATCTAACTAGGCTTGATGAACAGAAGTTGTAGTTAGAGGACATGGAATGAAATTTTTTTTATGACCATGTACTAATCAATGGGGTTCATTTGTACTATTATGTAAGTATTATGATAATAAAATAAGTACATGTGTAAATTAAAATAGGTATATTCATAATATACATAAAAAATAGGTACCCAAATATCTCTTTGACCATATTTATATAGCCAAAGTATTATCATTGTTTGATTTTATTTTGATCTATGATCATTTGATTGTTAGGCCATCAAATTTACAAAAAATATATTTTTGGGGTTTTATGATCTACATGAATTCATTGTTATTATTATAAGTTTAATTAATAATCTTAATTTATTTATGCCTCTAATGAATGATGTTTCTTACTCGTACATGGATACAATTATGGTCATTTTTTGGATTATATTGTACTGAACAATAAATCTAGAAATGATCATTCCGAACATATGAAATTGGAATTCAGTACACTAAAATGGCACTAAATTCATACCAAGATCACTATGATCCACTTTTATATTGAATAAAATTACTACCTATGACATATTATCACATTAAATGGGGTATATTTTGATCTAGAGAATATGAAAACCATTGTCTATTAGGAGAAACCCAATATCCTATATATATATATAACATTTTTTCAATATATAGTCTTTATCATTACATCATTCAAATATTTTCACACATTTAATCATTAATTACACACTTGAACAAGAAGTATGTAAATTTCACATGGTATTATATTTTTTAGAAAGAAGTTAAGGAGTTTAATGGAAGGATGACCTTAGTATCAAACATTATTTTTCATGATCCAGATATGTTGTAACACCTCGACCCCAGTTACCCAGAGACGGTTCAAAATTTTAATACATTGGCATGATTACAAAGAATCACGTCCCGAAGGACCGATCAGTTTTGTAGTCTTGGAAAAATAGATCACATACATGAATGTTACATTTGCGCTTTAAGATGTACAACACAACATAAATAATCATTATGAATGCCATTATTCCCTTGGATTAACACTATATATCAATCACATTACACTTCTTGGAAATTGGGAAAAATAAAACATAGAAAGGGGTGAGCTCAAATGCTCAGTAAGGGTAAGCAATACATCAGAAAATTTTAATAATAATCATAAACATTTTAGGAAATGTAAAAAACTAAAACAAAAGCCTTATAAACATGAACATCAGCATAATATGGCAGAAATAAAATGAAATAATTCCATTTACTTATTCACATGGATATTCTACTAATTGAACAATCACATGCAATATCACTAACCACATTCATAATGATGGAATGAATAATGCTAAACATTAATTTCTTTATCAAGGCCTTGTGCCATGGCCTAAGGGCTAACTATAACCGGAACCCAACCCGGAGTGCCTCTAATAACTAGGCACAAACTCGGAGTGCCTCTAACAACCAGACACCACCCTGTAGTTCCTTTAATAACTGGACACCAACCCGGAGTGCCTCTAATAACCGGACACCAACCCGGAGTGCCTCTAATAACCGAACACCAACCTAGAGGGATTACTTTTACCGGTCCCCAAACCGGAACATACTAGTCCCACACATTCATCTTAAGAAGAGAATGAAATATAACATATAAAATTTTTATTAAAACTAGCATGAGAAATGTCAATACTTTACCCATGAACCATGAATGGTATAAAAATAACAAATCCACAGTCAAATATATCAAAAAACCTTCAACACAAAATAGATGATTTTTATCATGATAAATCTTCTTAAAAACAATTTTAAAATCCATTAAATAATTTTGACATAGATGAGATTGATTTGTAAAACTCTTTGAGAGAAATACCCCTTTTCATGAAAACATTTACAAGTCACACAATTTAGAAAAGGCGTCATTTAAATACATTTTTGAATGAGCGTTTCCCATACCACTTTGAAAATTTTGAAAGGAATTAAAATTTTAAAAACATTCAGGTCCATATAAATAAATCATTAAAACCCATTTTGAAGACATAGACATTAATGAGAATGATTTAGAAGAATAAATATTTAAAACATTTGAACTGATGTTTTAGTAAAAAGTCCCTTAAAATATTCCCTTTGAAAACTCTTTCATAAAACATTTACATGGATAATAAATATGTCCCAGTAGATACTAACGTAAAAACAACAACCTCGGATTATAAAGAGATTCTGAAATTAACCATTACCAATTTGATAATTTACGAAACATACACCCCGTGAAAGAGGTATCATACTGTGAATATGTGAATACACATAAATTAAAGTGTATTACATAAATAATAATACAATTATTGGAAGTACATACACCACATAAAAGGTAATAATGGAAATATGGCATGAATATCATGGGAATAATGAGTGAGATGAAAACCCCTTACCTTGTACTTTTCCTTGGTTGAGGGTAGGTTAACCTCCTCTTCTTTGGGTTATTCCTTTTGATTTGATCAAAAGGGCTCCGTGAGATGGCTTTCTGACTAAAGGAAGGCCTCTAGGATGATGTGAGGGATGTTGAGTGAGTATTTGGTCCGAGGATGGTCAAGCAAAAATTCTTTGAAGGTGTGAGTTAATGAGAAGGGAGAATACCCTTTTATAAGAGGGGTGAGGGTCACCTTTGGAAAAGCTAGAAATATTATTTTATAATAAATTCACATTTGGTTTCTAATGTCTCAAAAGTAAATTATTTAAATTTTAAGGCGGTGATGGGTCGAAAACCACTCAACCAATAGAATTTAGACAGGTTTGGGTCATTATATTAACCTTATATTAAAGTTTTAACTCTTAGTTAATTAGTTTGATACTTACCATGTCACTTTGTATTTTTATATTATATAGTTAATAAACTTACTATATACCTCCCAGAGACCCCCATGTGGTCCATTAATGATACAACTATCATGATATAAGTCTCTTGGATGAACAATAGATTTTTAGCAATTTAATATCAATTAATAATATAATATTTGTTTTAAAACCCCTTTTATCTCAATTTTGACACTATTCAGTAGTTGATTTTTGTAAAAATCATAAAAGAATGATTACTTAGAAACTAGTCAATTAAATAAATCCTAATATGTCATATTATCCTATAAAATTAGTGTAATTCATTAAAAGTCTCAAATTATATTTATTTGGGTATTTATAATGTCATTTATTTTAATTTTTCACTATTATGGTAATTACTGCATCATCATTGTATCATAAATTAATTAAATTATTTAATGTGTAAAAATTATAAATAAAATATCATTATGTAGGAAATCTTTTTATATTTCTAATAAATATTTACAATCGAATTTATCTTATTATAACCCTATATTAAAAATGTTTTAGTAAATAAACTTTATTTTTAACTCTTTTAACTCTTCTTTGAATTAAATAATAATAAATGTCCTCATCTAATCCAAGTGGACCTAAATAATAATATTTTATTCTTAAGGTTTTTTTTGGATGGGATGCACTTGTCAAATAGAATTAGGACATGTGTTAGGGTAATATTAATACCATTTTTACCCTTAATTTCCCTATTTACTTTTAACCGTGGTAAATAAAAGCAAAAAGTTACTATTCACCAAAAATTATTTTCATCTCATTGAACCACATTTTACTCCTTGATATTAACCGTGTCTCTCGGATTTTCGAAATTTCAATCACAGAAGCGGTAAAATTATGTTTTATGAAAAATTCCGTTTTTTAACTACCACTTAGTAGTTTCACTATTTAACAAAAATTGAAGTTTTTCAGAACAATGCCAAAATTTCACCATAAGCTATAATTGATATTCCGAATTCAAAAAAGATGTCTATTTTAAAAAAATTTAAAAATATAAGTTGCATTAATTAATTTATAATTAATTCCCGCTGTCACAACAAATAGGGTGTTTTTAAGAAACAATATATATCAAAAGATTGACAATTGTTTATGTCCAATTTCGAAGTCAAATTAATTCTAATGAACACCATTGGATAAAATGGTAAAAATATATTCTAATTATTCTTTGAAACCACTAAATAATATCAATTATCACTATAAATTATTTTTATTAAAAAAGTTATTTTTAAGTATTTATCACTATTCATAAAAATTGGATGTTCTCAGAAAAATACCAAAAATTCAACTTAGGATAATTTTGATATTCTGAATCCAAAAATTAAGTCCATTTTGAAATATAATATATATATAATTTTAAAAAGTAGGTATTACTATTCACAATGGCATGTTTGATTGGTTGTGGTGTGTTAGAACTCGATGTGGCGTACAACACACGCTATCACATTATTCAAAGAGAAGCGTACCGTAGAAGCTTGGGGTGTTACATTCTCCCCTCCTTCAATAAATTGCGTCCTCAAAATTTGATATTGTTCTTTGAAAATAAAGGTTGAAAATAGAAAATATCTTTTTGGAAAAACCCACATCGTAAATTTGGTTAATAAAATTTAGTCTTAACAAGATGAAAAGAGAAATGAAAGGGTCGCAAATAAATTATGATCTCGATTAGGAGGACATTGGTGGAAATTATAGACATCTAATTGGAGGAAAAAAGTAAATATTTATAGGTAGGGATTGAGTTCATCAATCAAAAACACGGTTAAAATTGTGGTCCTTAAATTCATCAATCAATGATGATTTAAAATACCATAGGTTCAACAAAACATAAGGTATTAGGATTACACATTTTTGACGTTTCAAAATATCTTAGTTGAAATCCCACATCGAAGAATGAATTAATGAGGCCTCTATTTAAATAAAGAGTGGAATGTTTGAAGATTACCAAAAATAACACATTCTAGGGATCCATGTAGGAAAATATTGATATGGAAGAGAAATCTAACCATCAATTATATGATGGAGAGTGGTAGAGAACATGGCTATGAAAAGACCAACAATCCCAAAGCCATAAATTAGTGATGATCTATGGTACCATCTAGGACAACATTTTTGTTCTAAGTTCCTTTTATTAATGTTGAGGAATTTATTAATGTGATTGGCTAAGATCATAAGGAGATATACTTACTTTATAATAAGAGTTTTATCTATTAATATATTTCTACCACAAACTCATCATTCACCCCAAAACATAATACAACTCAAAAATACTCTATTTATCCTAATCGTATAGGGTTCCAAATGTAATGAATTTATAGTTCACATATCAGACCCTTTATGTAAAGAAACTACATTATACCATCTAGGAACTTCATGTAGCACAATGGTAGGTGATAATTCCCAATTGCACTATGGTTGTATGTTCAATTCCTGCAACTTTGTCTGACATGACGGGTCATCACACGGTCTGCGTATTGTCTTATAATAAAAAACCAAAAAAATAACCTTTCAAACATAATCCATTCCTACCATTAGACTTATCCAAAATGCTATTATCCAAACTCATAGTCCATAATTTACATGGAAGTTAAAAATAATGAGGATCCTTTTTTCCAGGTAATAACATGTGAACGCCTTCCTCATATATTCTTTTACAACACCGCATCATCCTAAATTACCAAAATCAACCATCTCTTATTCTAAAATCACTACCTCAATATTAATACCATATTAAGTTTTATCTTTCCTTCATCCATGTAATTTCCAAAAAAATTAACTCGTTGTACAGTCACTTTTATTAGTACCATAAAATCTCAAATCCTTAATTAAATAGTACTGCAGTTCAATCCTTATTTATTTCCAGAACATCATTGATAAAACACTTAAATGAAATAATTCTAAAATAACAACATAAGAACACTAGTCATTCCTCTTTATCTGTGGTAGTTTCATAACTTGATTATTATCCAATAGCATCATTTGCAGCATAGTCTGATGAATGGGACATTGGTTCACGTAGTGTCCAAACTCCTTGCAAATGAAGCATTGTACATTTGAGACAATTTTCTTACCCTTGTAGTCACGTACTTTGTGCCCTTTTCCTCCACACTTATAACAAACTCCCAGTCCTTTCAGGAAAGTTCCAGGGTGTTTCTTCCCACAGTTATCACATATCGGAAAATTCTTCTTTTCCCTCTTCCCTTTATCCATCATTCTCTCTTCAATCCTTTTCTTCTCTTGCTTCCCTTCAAAGCCATAGGACTCTGACAATAATTTAATCATCTTATAAATACATGATACTATTTCTTCATATGATGATAATATGTGGAAAACTATTTCCCTTATAAATTATGGATTAGTACCACGAAAGATATGATACTTCTTAATCATTGGATCATATGTATTACGGGAGTTTACATTCTTTCTACTCGGCAACATTTATATACAATATCATAAACTAGTTCAGTTTATGAATTGCAATGAATAATTACCAAACTTGTAAAATACCTAACAAAAATTGAACTTTTTATGGATATAATCTATAATCATAAATGTTTTTCATTGAGTAAGTATATACTTATAATCCCTTCATAATGGTTTGTAAAGAAAATGAGATTTTTCCTATGAATATCCCCCGGAAGTGTCGTACCCAAGAGTGCAGCAAGGCCCGTTTTCGTGCACCAGTTCTCGTTCGAGTCTATCTCAAAGTGGTGTTTTCGGGATTTACCCATAGGTGCATCTGTGCCAGAGCCGCCTCTACCTGCTCGTATCCAGACAGGGATGTATTGCTTGGAAAACACACAAAATCTCTACAACACCGAAATTATAAGAAGTTCTTCTATACTAATCCTCAAAGTCTATCATAGGGCTATGTTCTCTAATCAGAGATTATCTAAATCTAGTTTCCAGGGTTATTGCTAAACTTACAATGATACCAACTGTAACTCCCCGACACCAGTTACACAGATCCGGTGCATTATTTTAAAACATTTTCATGATTACAACGAATCAAGTCCTGAAGGACCGGTCAGTTTAGCAGTCTTGGAAAAATAGATCACATACATGAATGATACATTTTCACTTTAAGACGTACAAAACAACATAAATAATCTTTATGAACACCATTATTCCCTTGGCATAACCCTGCATATCAATCACATTACACTTCTTGGAATCCTGGGGAAAATAAAACATAGAAAGTGGTGAGCTCAAATGCTCAGTAAGGGTAAACAATACAGCAAAATCATTCAAAAATAAGCATAAACATTTTAGGCAATGTATAAAACTAAAACAAAAGACTTTTAAACTTGAACTTCAGCATAATATGTCAGAAATAAAATGAAATAACACCATTTACTTATTCACATGGATATTCTACTAATCGAATAAATAAATGCAATATCACTAACCACTTTCATAATGATGGAATGCATAATGCTGAACTTTAATTTCTTTATCAAGGCCTCGTGCCAAGGCCTAGGGGCTAACTATAACCGGAACCCAACCTAGAGTGCCTCTAATAACCGGACACCAACCCGGAGTGCATCTAATAACCGGACGCCAACCCGAAGTGCCTCTAATACCCGGACACCAACCCGGAGTGCCTCTAATAACCGGACACCAACCCGGAGTGCCTCTAATAATCGGACACCAACCCAGAGGGATTACTTTTAACGGTCCCCAACCCAGAACATACTATTCCAACACATTCATCATAAGAAGAGGATGAAATATAACATAAAAATTTGTATTAAAACTAGCATGAGAAATGCCAATACTTTACCCATGAACCATGAATGGTATAAAAATAACACATCCACAGTCAAATATATCCCAAAACCTTCAACACAATATGGAAGATTTGTATCATGACAAATCAACTTCAAAAAAAGTTTAAAATCCATTAAAGAATTTTGACATAGATGAGATTGATTTGTAAAACTCTTTGAGAGAAATACCCCTTTTCATGAAAACATTTAAAAGTCACACAATTTAGAAAAAATCATTCAAATACATTTTTGAATCAAAGTTTCCCATACCACTTTGAAACTTTTTAAAGGAATTAACATTTTAAAAACATTCATGTCCATATAAATAAATACTTAATACCCATTTTGAAGACATAGACATTAATGAGAATAATTTAGAAGAATAAATATTTAAAACATTTGAAATGATGTTTTAGTAAAAAGTCCCTTAAAATAATCCCTCTAAAAACTCTTTCATAAAACATGTACATGGATAATAAATATGTCCCGATAGATACTAACGTAAAAACAACAACCTCGGATAATAAAGAGATTCTGAAATTAACCCTTACCAATTTGGTAACTGACGAAACATACCCACCGTTAAAGAGGTATCATACAATGAATTTGTAAATGCACATAAATTAAAGTGTATTACATAAATAATACAATTATGGGTAGTACATACTCCACATAAAAGGTAATAGTGGAAATATGGATTGAATCTCATGGGAATAAGGAGTGAGATGAAAACCCCTTACCTTGTACTTTTTCTTGGTTAAGGGTAGGTTAACCTCCTCTTCTTTGGGTTCTTCCATTTGATTTGATCAAAAGGGCTCCTTAAGTTGGTTTTCTGACTAAAGGAAAGACTCTAGGATGAAGTGAGGGAAGTTGATAGAGTATTTGGGTAGATTTTGGCCGAGCCAAAAGTCTTTGAAGGTGTGAGTTAATGAAAAGGGAGAGTGCCCTTTTATAAGAGGGGTGAGGGGCACCTTTGAAAAGCTAGAAATATTATTTTATAACAAATTCATATTCGGTTTATAATGGCTCCAAATTAGATTATTTAAAGTTTAAGGTGGGGATGGGTCGAAAAACACTCAACCAATAGAATTTAGACAGGTTTCGGTCATTATATTAACCTTATCTTTAATTTTTAACTCTTAGTTAATTAGTTTGACACTTACCATGTCACTTTGTATTTTTATATTACAGAGTTAATAAACTTACTATGTACCTCCAAAATACCCCCATGTGGTTCATTAATGATACAACTATCATGATATAAGTCTTTTGGTCGATCCTTATATTTTTAAGAATTTAATATCAATTAATAATATAATATTTGTTTTAAAAAATCTTATATGTCAATTTTGACACTATTCAATAGTTGATTTTTGTAAAAATCATAGCAGAATGATTACATAGAACAGTGTCAATTAAATCAATCCTAATTTGTCATATTATCCTAGAAAATTAGTTTAATTCATTAAAAGTCTAAAATTATATTTATTTGTGTATTTATAATATCAATTATTTTAATTTTTCACTATTTATGGTAATTACTGTGTCATCATTGTGACATAAATAAATTAAATTATATAATGTATAAAAATTATAAATAAAATATCACTATGTAGGAAATCTTTTTATATTTTTAATGAATATTTAAAATTGAATTTATCATATGTATAACCCTATATTAAAATGTTTTAGTAAATAAACTTTGATTTTAACTCTTTTAACTCTTCTTTGAATTAAATAATAATAAATGTCCTAATCTAATCCAAGTGGACCTAAATAATACAATTTTATGTCTAAGTTTTTTTTGGTCGAGATACACATGTACAATAGAATTAGGACATTTGTAAGGGTAATATTAATATCATTTTTACCCTTAATTACCCTATTTACTTTTAACCGTGCTAAATAAAAGTAAAAAGTTACTATTCACCAAAAATTATTTTCATCTCATTGAACCACATTTTACTCCTTGATATTAACTGTGTCTCTCAGATTTTCGAAATTACAATCACAGAAGCGGTAAAATTAAGTTTTATGAAAAATTCAGTTTTTTAACTACCACTTAGTAGTTTCACTATTCATCACAAATTGATGTTTTTCAGAACAATGAGAAAATTTCACCCTAAGCTATAATTGATATTCTGAATTCAAAAATGATGTCTATTTTAAAAAATACCAAACATATACGTTTCATTAATTAATTTTATAATTAATTCCCGCTGTCACTACAAATAGCGTGTTTTTAAGAAACAATATATATCAAAAGATTGACAATTGTTTATGTCCAATTTCAAAGTGAAATTAATTCTAATGAACCCCATTGGATAAAATGGTAAAAATATTTTCTAATTATACTTTAAAACCACTAAAAAATCTAATTTATCACTATAAATTTTTTTGATTAAAAAAGTTGTTTTTAAGTATTTTTCACTATTTAAAAACATTGGAAGTTCTCAGAAAAATACAAAAAATTCAACATAGGATAATTTTGATATTCTGAATCCAAAAATTAAGTCCATTTTGAAATATAAAATATATATAATTTCAAAAATTAGGTATTAATATTCATAACGGCTAGTTTGATTGGTTGTGGTGTGTTAGAACTCGATGTTGCGTACAGCACATGCTATCACAGTATTCAAAGAGAAGCGTACCATAGAAGCTTGGGGTGTTACATATGTACATCATAGTTTACTATCACTCATAATCCATTAGATTTGATATTCTTAATATTAATTAAATGTTTAATGATGCTCTAAAATCATCATTTGTGTCCCCATCAGTGCAATAACTATAAAAATGACTTCAGGTTGGAACTTTTCGTTTATGCCATACATTATTGGAGACATTATCTATTGGGGTAACTATTTGGGGTATACATTAACCTAATGTTACTCAAATTAATATTCTATTCAAAAAAAATTAAACATGAAAAAATGATATAGTTTTGATACCATTAGTATTTTTACTCTGATCTTGCATACACACCAATAAAAATGAATATTATGATCAAATGATCTCAAAGACTGATACTCAAGTTGTTTTGGAAGCTAGTAGTAAATAGTAATTGATTCCAGATCATTATAAAATTAATCAACTGATCATTAGTATCAGGATAAACCATTTATTCAATCCTTTTCCATGACCATATAACTTCTCGATTGAGTGAAATGGATGAAATTTTTCAAGCCAGGTTCTCTGGTTGTGATGTAAACGGCCTCTAGTAATGAACTGAAACCAATTTGGGTTGTTGATAAGAAAAATATATATACATGGAAGTTTCTGGGTTATTATATGAATTTGAGTTGAATTATAATTATAATATAATTCTAATAATGTTGTTTTCTATCCCATAATAAAAAATATGTATCATGATTTCTATCATCATTATTGGATGTCTGAGATGGAATATGATATTTTTTGATTTTTATTCATTGTTACGCATATTAGTAGCTGGTAAAAAAACCCATATGACGCACTATCATTTTAAAAAATTTCTTATCCTAGTGTGGAAATGGGAATATTTCACCCTTCATTTTTTATAGGGTAATAAATGACTTTGTGCGACATTTACATGGTAAGTGTGGTTTTGGACTAGCTAACAATGGTTGTCCACTTCTTTCAATATAAGTGACACTCTCGATGGGTAATATTGGGGTATGTTATATATGGGATATAATATCCATTCATGGGTTTACACGAAATGTTTTTTTCGATAGGGGTTATCATATTACGACTTCGGTTTGGTAGGGGATGTAAATTGATATTGGTTCGCATGTACTTATAATTACAACAAACCAACCATAGACTAAAAGAGAGTAAAAACATAATATATTTCTATGAAAGGACTGGATTTGATCATACATTCATTATTTTGGAAGAACATGGTAAATAGTCTCACATTATTCTATGTTTTCGAACAATATTTGTTTCTAAGTGACTATTTAGATGGATAAATATGAAGCTCTATATGATATGTTATTCTATTTAACTTCGTGTTTGTTAGCTGTAGAGGAGGCTTCATTAATGGGGCCACTTCTCATTCAATATACACATACATATCTGAAAATAATCATGAAACATATTTATAATGATTAATCTAGCCAATATCCATACACCATTTGATTTTTTGACATCTGTAGTTTGAGAAGTGGGATTATGTACTATATAATGGTTCCCCAAAAATAGTTCATCAATTTCATAATGGGAATTAAATTCATAAACCAAGGGTTGATGAGCCTTTCATGGCCATGATGAAATTTGGGAATGTTATATTTTAGTTAGGTCTGCCAAAGTGTTTTGGGGAAATTTATGACTTCATCCATGTTTCTCTACATATATATTATTAATCTGATATGAATCATTTATTTTATTTTAATGAAGTTGTGTTAGGGGATGAATCCACTTATTAGAGTACCGATTTTTTATTGTTGGTCATCAATTGATGTCTCCATTAAAAATGTTTTCCCTTCTAGTTTGGGTTTTATTAAAACATGACCATATATTAAATGATATGGTGGAATGATAGTACAATATGGATCCATACTGAATGGATTTATTCACGAATGATTCTCATCACCATCTAAATGAACAGTAAGGGAATAATTGAATTATAGAGGTGAGATTATATAACCCCAGTACCATGAGGTTGTATAGAAAATTTTCATTTTTATTTATTTGATTTTACATTAATATATGATTTATTGGGATTAGTATAGTTTTTTTCATGATTGATTGTGGTCAAGGGCCTAAATTAATGGTATGTAAGGAATTAAAATGAGGATAAATGTTATATCATGTTATAGATAACTATACACCATAATCCTAAATCATATAAAATGTATGATCATGGTTTTAATAACCATAAGGTTGGTTTCATTCAATTTTAATCGTTCTAAATTAATTATCATATCTTGACGGATAGTTTATACCTGTTTTTTATAACTATTAAACTAAACATTTTCATTATTGGTTCTCCTATATCATAGGGATACACAATTGGCATAAAATTTTTCAAAAAATGTTTCTAAACCATGAGCCATATTAAAAATTATATAAATAAATTATTTTCACAAATTTGTTTTGTAACATAATTCCATCTTACATCTTCATCATTTTTACGACACATCCATCCTAGATTCACTACTCCAATTGGATGTTTATACTAAAATGTGTAAGCTCCAAAACTAATTCATCAATAATTGGTCAGGTTCAAACACCATTATTAAGGATAACAACATGGCATCTTCCATTATCACCTTTTACTAACATCAAATTACATTCTAAAATGTTTAATGTTTATACCCAATTTTCTAGTCATTTATTTGGTTTTAAAATTTTTCTTATTCTCACTAAAATATGAGGGTGATACTTGAGGAGTATTATATTGTAAATATGTGGTTGTTCCATTAGTGATCAGGAAAATCCTCTATGATTTTAAATTTTCATGTTATCCCTCATATATAACATTCCACACTTGACCACTTATATTTATATTACATAAATTAGTAAAATATTTCATGACCTAAAAACAGTAGAAAAATATTAGAATTAATTTAATATAAAAAAACTCTATCCAATCATCCAACATAAAGTGTATTTTCTAAAATTCCCAATAAAATGAATCTTTTCATAATATATAAACACCAATTTTAGTGTCATGGGTGGACATATAGAAAAAAACATTTCCTAAGAAACCAATCAACCCATTGGGTTCGATTGGTATGACACTTGCAAGTGGAAATTTCTAAATAATTTAATACAATTATAAAATTAAATGTAAACCTGGACTTATTATTATATATTTTTTAATTAATGGAAAATGTCATAGACCATGATCATAATGATATAGGTGTGTCTTACCTTAATATTTCAATTCATCTACTATTATTTACTTCCTTGGTGGAATCATAGATCAACATATGATATATTGTTTTGAATTCAACATGGTGCACTCAATAAGGATTTGGTCAACCACTATGATTGTCGAAAATCTTTTCCTAACATCGATGAATACCCTTCCAACACAAAAAATAAGAATTCCTAAGATGATATCAAAATATACTCCTCTAATTTCTCAGACTTATAATGACCTATTTATTCTCGTTATACTTCAACAAATTCAAACCAATAATTAAATATAAATTTCACCGTGATCTATGTAAGGAACCCTTACAATTGTAATTCCAATGTTTTACCCTTGGATGGGAATCAAAAAGTAGCAAAACATCATGTTTGAAAACTATAGGTGGTCTTTAATTCCAAATTTAATGGATTCCATGGTAATTCCATGGATCAATTGATGTTCTTACACATTGTTTCCCAAGAAAACATAATCGAGTTCCTGGATGAATTAATAGTTCATATGCGCAATGTCATCCATCATTGGATGATGTAGGTAGGGCCGTCTTAGAATCCAATAAAAATACTAATCACATTATGATTTGTTTAGTCTTAATACTTATTATATATTATAGTAGAAAAAATAATACATTTTATACTCAAACACGATTTTCATACTATATTAGTAGAGGGTGAAAATGTATATGAAGTTATACCTTGTCTAGGATGCTATTTGGTACACCAAAAGATTACATAGAAAATGTAAGGATAATGTGATATTATTTTCTATGTATTCATGATCTCATTTCGGGTTTTCAGTAAAGGACTAATGTCATACTCACAATGAGCAACAAGAATGATATTATTGGTTTTTTATTCTTTTTTTTTCGTACATTTACTATATGTATCTATATACTAATATATTGTATGCTTAAAATTTTCCATCTCCATGTAAATATCAATATATGATAGTATTTTCTTCTTTATACAATATATATGTCATATATATGGGCTCTGGTTTAACTTTATCTTTTGGTTAGTTGACATTACATACTACTACCTTTTCACTCTTATAATGTTGGTGTAGTCTACCCAACATAACACAATATTCCATCACTTATAGTAAAATTCCTTTCACGTATGAGTGATAACAGTTGAGGTATTTCGTCCAACCAGCCTATTTTACTATTTATAAACTAGGAACTTGATGTCACAAGAAAAATAATGAAGGAGAAATAGTATATACTCTAGATTTTTAAATAATTGGTAATCATTTATATATGTTCATTAGATGTTAGTTATGTGAAATAATACTATTTTGTTAATTGATATATTTTTAGTCATATTGATGTTGTGATAATTATTATGTGCTAAAATACATACAGAGTTTGTGAATAACATAT
Source organism: Viscum album (assembly GCA_963277665.1). Classification (NCBI taxonomy): domain Eukaryota; kingdom Viridiplantae; phylum Streptophyta; class Magnoliopsida; order Santalales; family Viscaceae; genus Viscum; species Viscum album. The sequence goes on along the minus strand of OY728126.1, from coordinate 705,940,150 downwards.
TCTATAATGAGAGATATTATACAGTCAAAATGTTCCCAAATACTTTTTCATTATGTAACTATTTTTTAATGAGTTAATATTTTGTTCACTAGGAGTTCTATATTAAATATTTGTATAAAATTTTATATTTCATTTTATGTATAAGGATAAATTGTTTTCTACAATGTATTTTCTATGATAAATTATCATTCTACGTATTTTTAATGATGATAAAATATTCTACAATGACTCGTTTTTTGATCCATATTTATAAAGAATGTGTCCCCAAAAAGAAATTAGAACCTCAAATATGTTCAAATATATTGAAAAAAATGTTTATACATATATAATGTACATAAATATGGATTAATTTTTTATAATAAATTTGAAAATATGTTACATCACAAAATCCAATTATTCAACATTTTCAAGTTAACATTTTAAATATAGTATTATATAATATGTACAGAAAATCAAAAATTAATTTCAAATTAAAATAAAATATTATTCTCCTTGGAATATGGATTTAGATGTAAAGAAATTTTATATTTATTTCTATTTTATAAATGGGTTTATATTTATTGTATAATTTTTTGTTCATTAATAACTTCCCATTTGATATGATTCTACTCAATAAAAAAACATGTATTATATATGAAAAATAAAATATATGTTATTTACTGAGATTTTTTTATATATATATAGAATATTTTTTTATAATTTTAATTGATTTTAGGCATTTAAAAATGTTTTATGGATTTTATACTTTTACATGAATAATTTAGTTTTATTATTCATAAGAAAACTATCATAATGAAAATAAATCACTATATTTGGGAAATGAGATTATTATTAGTATTCTAATTAGTCTTTAAAAGGCTAATTTATCAATCTATGAAAAGAGACCTATTAATTATAATTTATATTAAACAACTTATATCTTGTATATTGAAGGTGAATGTTAATTATTATCACTAATTTAACAAATTGCTATGTTTTTTAGTAGACATTGTGTTTTATTTAAAAATATCTCAGTGATTGGGAGTGTGAGAAAGTGATTATAGATTATTAAATGAATTATCTTTTTTTATCATGTAAAAATATCAATGGAGATATATTGAAAACTAAGAAATGATAAATTAATCGTATAACAAAAAATATAACATTCTAGATAATGAACTATTATTGGTCTTGTATACCATTATGTTGAGGAGTTAAAAACATAATTATTTAATTATTGAATGGATTTATATAATTAGTGATCCAATATTAAAGAAATGATTCAATAAACTTTCATAGAGGTTTAAGAAACAAATACAATAACTCAATAACGGTGTTGCGATAATATTGAATAAAAATGTATTCTCATTATATAAAAAAATATTCAGTTTCCATACTTTTTATATATTGATATATGAAAAAAATAAAGAAAAAAATATTTTATACCAAAAATATATGGTAGAATTATATTTACATATATAAGTATAAAAATGATTCAACTAAAACATTACAAACATGAGAATTCAATGATTTTAGTTGAATAATTTATTAATACCATAATATTACACATCCCATAACCATAACAGATTTCTTTTTTAAATATATACATATAAACGGATTTTTCAAAAAATGATCATCATTGTATACTAAAAATTTCTTTATTCTATGTAATCTTCATATTCAACCCCTATATGAAATTTTAAATATATTTTTTGGATAAGAAAACATTAGAATGGGTAAGGTGTATTTCAAAGTAAGGGAAACCATGGTATAATTTGATAATAGATCACTTGTATTATTATCATGATTTTAATAGTATTGAAACATTTGATTAAAATTTGAACATCATACACAAAAATTCAATGATTAAAATATAGGTATATTGCTTTCACATTTCAGAGTACATCAATCCTAGAAGAGTCAAAGATCATGAGAAATTAGATCACTTAATAATAAAAATAAATTGTTACAGTGATTGATAAAATAAGTTTGGAATTTTCATAATCATGCAAGTAATATATTGAGGCTACGTAGAATAGAATTTATTTCATTTTATACTTTAAAAAACCATCATTATAAAAACATCAACCATAGGATAACCAACCATGTACTACTATCTTTTGGTGTTTGTATAACAATATATGTACCATATGATTTCATATAAAATAGTCATTTACTAATAAATTGTATGGATACAACATACCCATCATTCACACTAACACATTCATTTCATATTTAACTACACCTAATCCAGAAATTATTTGTAATTTTTTCATAGAATCTCATATAAAAAATTAAATTTATTTAAAAAAGATCATGAAAAATAAACATTAGTAGAATTTATACATATTGAACCATTACATTACATGTCTCTTAATTAAAAATAAAAAATACATTATGTTGGACTATATAAAAATACCTTTTATATATTATTACAATATTTTAGGTGGAAGATAATATTATTATATTCAAATCAATTATATTAAATATAAAGGAAAAAAATACATTTATGAATTTTTTTATTAAATGAACCATTGAAAACATTTAAATAATATTTAATTGGAAAATCTATTCATGAAGGAGTAAAAAGTTATTCACATAACTAATATTAAAACTATGATACCAATTACACAATTGGAAATAATAAAAACTGTGAGAAATTGAATAGATAATTCATTTTAATCATTTTTAGGAAGTCAAACATGTGTAATAAGTAACTTAATAAAATTATTTTTAATACAGAAAAAATTCTAAATATTTTTAATGGACAGTATAGATAATAATAAAAAAATATAGAAATCCTAAAAGAAAAAAATGTTGATTTTCGTTGAAATTTTTATTTTAAAATATTAAGTACATAGAGAGGGAAGAATGAAATTCAAAAAATTTATTTCCCTTAAATAAATATATTATAATAAATAATATATGAAATTTTTGAGATATATAATATATTTTTACATTATTACTTTATGTATAATTATTCACATTTGAAATTGGGATTGCAATATAAAACACTATACTCAAGAATAACATGTTTCATAAGAAATGTAATCTCAAGTATAAAAAATATATATATATTAAAAATATATATCATAAATATATTCATATGGATAATTCCATGTTTTTTTACTCATATCATCTTATAATCTTTTGGTTATCATTCTTTCATTTTCATCATCACTTCAGGAGTCAACTGCTTCATTTTTTATATATGGTTTTTCTTGGTAGTAAAGATCATATTATATTGACCATTATACTATCATCACAATAATTATAAAAAAGATATCCATATACTATATATTCACTATATACATATTTCTAACCACCCATAAAATATATGACTAAAATGTAAATAATAATGTTCTTAGATACTGTAATTGACACTTATTCATGAATATTGATTTAATTTTCTAGTAAAAATATAGAATAAATATGTCACGACCCATCCTTTGGACCAATGTCGTGACAACCCCAAGCCCACTTTCCATAGGCCAGGGGCTGGCGAGTAGCACCAAAGGCATAAATCCCGATATAAGGGAAGTCATTGGCTTTATGTAAGAAAACAAACACCACAGACTATGCAAGAAGAAGTAAACAATAAGTAAACTGGGTACAATAGTAAGTGCTGGAAAGTAAATGGGCCAGTATACAAACCCAACTGAAAGTAATGTACAACTGAAAAGATAGTACAGCTATAGAAAAGTATAGAAGCTACACCGAGCCATCCTCTGGAAATCCCATCTAAAGGGTGGGTACAGATAGTCTCCTCAGCTCCTCAGCTCCAGCCATCCACTCCGTGTACATCCTTCCCGATTATTCATCTCCGGGTACCGTCCATCTCCACGAGCTTCTACCTCGATCAGCGATGTTCGTCGTCTACATCAAACCCAACGTAGTGCTGTCATAGCCCGTGCAGGGGTGACTATACGCTACTCCGTAGGGACCCCGAGACCCCCGATGGAATCCCAGAATCCACGAAGGATAAACCACAAAGGAAAGTTGCAATCATGAAGTAACAACCAACCCTACTAATGTATATGCCCATCCATATACATAAGTCATCAATTCCAGCTCGGATCCAACATCCAAGACCATGTTTGATCTAGTCCACACATGATTTCATAATCAAATCCACATAGGATAGGACAACCCAATCCACACAGGATAGAAAAAAAATCATATCGAAGATAATGATTGAAAGTCAAGACTCAGCTCACACATGTATACTTATTTATAAGACGATTGAGATTATCAAATGTAGCCACTGATTCATCCAAACTGTCGAACCCACACATGATACAAGACCAACTAAGCTGTCGGACCCACAAAGGATACAAGACTAGCTACTCTGCCGGACCCACACAGGATACAAGTACAGAGTCAAATACTGTCGGACCCACAGAGGATACAAGAACAATATTCAAGTAATACCGAACCCACATAAGATACAAGAACAACATTCATTTCCATCAGTACCATAGAAGATTTTAGTACGGTCTTCATCGCTACCGAACCCACAGAGGATCCTAGTACAATCGTCGTCATCGTCGCAGTCGCAGCCAGCTCTAGGGTTCCCGCACACAACATTCTCCATTCCGGGAGGTTCCGCTCCACGATCCAAGGGGGATCGATACATCAACTGACACTATGTCTAGAGTTGATGTATTCCAAATTTCTATCTCATCAAAATAAACTCAATGTGATAGACGGAGCGTCAATCGAACGCATGGTCTGAGAGTTATTGGCTTTTTCGTCCGAGGGGCCCTGTTGGTTTTTAAGTCAAAACCAAACCGACCGTACTCCAACTATGTCCAAACCTCGAGCATAGTAAGCCAAAAGAATCTTCTCACTATAAATAATCCTAAAAAGTTGATAGCACGTCAATCAGACGTCCGGAGCTCAAGTTATAAGTGTTCCCGCTCCGAGGGCCCGGTTGGTTTCGTGTTCGAACAAACCCAGCAGTACCCAAAGATCTCCAAAACTATTAGTGTATTATACCAAAATGAACGTCTTGATCCAAGGATCGCTACGCAACTTATGGTGCATCGATCGGAGTTCCGTAGCCCAAGGTAAAGGTGTTTGAATGGATCTGTCCGAAAACAGGGCGTTTGGACCCGGTCCGACCTGACCCAAAACCCCCTGGGTCGGCCCGAACCTGGTCAACCCGACCCAGGTCTGGGTTCGAATAGGTTGGGTGCAGCCCGACCCGTTTGGTCACGGCCCGACCCAGCACGGGAATCCATCCCGGCGTGGGCGGCCCGACCCGGCGCGATCGGTCCATCCCAGTGCGGCTTGTCCGGTCCCGTGTGGGCGTCTGCTCACTGAGCAGATGAAAAAAGGGGGTTGTCGCCCCCCTTGCTTTTGAAACGGCGGACCCACGGGGGTCCGCCCTTGCTGCGCTGGTCGGGGGTTCAAACCCTCGGTTACTTCGGGTAAAGGCCGGCCCTTAAGGCTGGCCGGTGTTGCTGTAGTGGGACTAGCCAGTCCCGCCTCCCTCTCCACTGGCGGCTGGTTGATTCCACCCGCCTCCCTGCTGAACCGCCATGGCCATGGTCAACGACTCTTGCCCGTCTAGCATGGCGCAACAGATCCGTGCCCCTCCGTCGTGGCCCTCCCCTACTGTGACCCCTTTGACGCTCCGGCGCGGGGCGACGGTACCGCGCTCCTCCGCCGCGGCCCGCTCCGGCCGTGGTTCCCTCGTCCCTGTGCGGTGTTGTTGCATCGTGCCGCCTCCGTTCCAAACCACGAAGAAAAATTCCACAAAAGGGGAGGAGGGTCGGCCATGTTCGTGTGGTCAGCCCTCCTTCCATTAATTCGATAACAAGCAGATATTTATTTAATGATGAACGCCAGAAAAAACCTTGAACGTAAAATCACACCCCTACCTCGATGAAGTTGTCGAATGACGATCTTCGTGGGAAAATGGTGTCACGAGGTGAAGCTCTGTATATGATGACGGAGTTCGTCCGACCAAGAAACGACATTTCCCTTTCTTTCGCGTGGGAAGAATATCGAAAGAGGGCACGTCGTCAATCTTCGAGAATGTGTCACACACCAGCTACAGAGAGGAGAAGATACGATATATCGATCTCTCCTTGCAGTGACGGCGTTCTTCATCATGGTCTTCAGGTTTTTCGCGTTCTCCAACGAAGAAGATGAAGGTCCTCAAGACTTTGAGTAATCTCTCCCAAAAATCCTCAAACAACTAAACAACCCCAAATAAAATAAGGCCTTAATTATTTTATTAACACATGACATGCGTTTTCAAAACTTCAAAAACACAAACTCGAAATTAAATTCATTGAATAGCTTTAACAAATCAATTTAATGTGAGAGTTGACATGTATTAAAGAGGGGGAGTTGGTGAGTTACATATTTAATGGGGGTTGTCAAAATTAAGATGGGGGTTTAGGGGAATTGAAGAGGTGGGGATCGTGTGGGCCCCACCTCACTAATATCCTACCAAGTGGAGTTAGGATGTAGTGGGTCCCACCCAAAATTCCACACATATGTTATAATTACATAGAATAGAAATAAAATTGTAGCACAAATTTTATTTCACTCTTCAGTTAACCCATTTATTTAACAACACCTCCCGAGAAAACGGAACACTGAAAAAGCTCTTCCTAAACAATTATCGGCGCTGCGGTTTCAACAGTGCCCTTGGATTTTGATTCTGAGCACCAGTTCAAAAGTTAGGAAAACCTGGTCGTTCGTTCACTAAACGTACCCGAGCTAAACTTCAGAACTTGATTTCGGGCACACCGGGCCTCGGAATCAGGTTCCGTCAGAAACTGCGTACTCGTAAAATCTGAAAGAAAATAAAAAAAAATCCTTGAAATTTACGTGTCTTTACATTACTCCCAACTTAGGTATTTACGTCACCATAATGATACATCACAAACTAAGGAAACAAATGAGGGTACTGAGCATGCATTTGAGCCTCCTGCTCCCAAGTGTTCTCCTAGAGGTTCCCATGCTGCCACCTGATGCGCACTAGAGGAATCGACTACCCACGTTGGACCCGCTCCTATCGATCCTTGATCAGCACTGGGACCTCCACAAAAGTCACCCCGTCATCAATGTCCAGTTCTTCATGGTCGATGATATGCGTCAAGACGTGCACGTATCTCCTCAGCTGAGATACATAGAAGACGTCGTGCACCCGGTGCAACTAAGGTGGTAGTGCCAGGCTATAAGCCACACCGCCTATCCTGCTGAGAACCTGGAATGGTCCTATGAAGTGCGGAGAAAATGTGGTCGTCGTCCTCGAACACTAATGGCCTCCTCCTCCTGTTAGCATAAGACTTCTGTCGGCTTTGAGCTGTCCTCATCCGCTCCTGGATGACCTATGCCTTCTCTCTCGTGGCCTGGACCATCTCTAGTCCAACATGTGCTAACTCCCCAGGGTCTGTCCATCTTAAATGTGACCTTCAAGGATGGTCGTACAATGCATTGTATGGTGATATCCCGATGGTGGAGTGGTAGCTATTGTTATACGTAAACTCCACCAAGGGTAGGTGATCCTCCCAACTACAACCAAAATCAAGGACACATCCATGGAGAATTTCCTCTAGGGTTTGAATGGTCATCTCCATCTGACTATCCGTCTGAGGTTGAATGGTCGTGCTCAGGCATAACTGTGTCCCGAATTCTTGTAACACCACATTCTTCCACTATAAGTTTCTCTTTGAATAATGCAATGGCGTGCATTGTTTACAACTTCGAGATTTTAACACACCACAACCAATCAAACTAGCCGTTATGAATAGTAATACATACTTTTTGAAATTTTATAAATTATATCTCTCAAAATGGACTTCATTTTTGGAATCAGAATATCGAAATTAGCTTAGGGTGAAGTTTTGGTACTTTTCAGATAACTTTCATATTTTGATTAATATTGAAAATTACTAAATTTTAATTTAAAACATCTTTTTTAATCGAATTAATTTATATTGATTAATTATGAATTTGAGTGGTTTTAAAGTATATTTGGAATATATTTTTACCATTTAATACAATTTTGGTCATCTTACATAATTTCACAATTAGACTGAACATAAACAAGTATCAATCTTTTGATAGTTATTATATCTTAAAAACACACTTTTTTGTTTCGACATCGGGAATTAATTTTAAATTAATTTATGCCACTTCTGTGTTTTGAATTTGTAAAAATGGATTCCATATTTGGAATTAGTATGTTCAAATTGTGTAAATAGGTAAATTTTATTTTTAGACATTTTGAATAATTACTTCTGTAAATATTTTATTTACCATGGTTAAAGGGTAAATCCGGTAAATAAGGGTTAAAAAATAATATTATAATAACATAAAATTACCCTAAAACGTTTCATAACCTTATTGGTTGATAAATATTCGATCATAGGCATCTTTGGTAATATTTTGGGACCCCATGGTTCTACTTGTAAGTGATAGAAACACTTTATTTTAATTAAGTTAAAATGAATACAAAAATGACACAAGGATATATCTTTTAGAAAACAAATTGATACATATGGTTATATATGTTGGATATTAGACTATAAAAATTAATTAGAAAGATAAACAGATTTATTACATAATAGTATTTTATTTATAATTTTTAGACATTAAATAATTTAATTTATATATGACACAATGGTGATGCAGTAATTACCGTAATAGTGAAAAATTATAATGATTGATATTGTAGATACCCAAATATATATAATTTGAGACTTTTTATGAATTAAACTAATTTTATAGGATACTATGACATATTAGTATTGATGTAATTAACGTTTTTGGATGTAATCATTCTGTTATGATTTTTCTAAAAATCAATTATTGAATAGTTTCAAAATTGACATAAAAAAGTTTTTAAAATAAATATTATATTATTAATTGATATTAAATTCATAAAAATATACGGATCATCCAAGAGACTTATATAATTATAGGTGTATCATTAATGGACCACTTGGGGGTATCTTGGATGTATATAGTATGTTTATTAACTATATAATATAAAACTACAAATTGACATGGTAAATGTCAAACTAATTAACTAAGAGGTAAAACTAAAAGATAAGGTTAATATAATGACACAAACCTGTCTAAATTATATTGGTTGAATTTTTTTCGACCTATACCCACCTTAACCTTTAAATAATCAACTTTGGAGCCATTATATACCGAATAGAAATTTATTATAAATTAATATTTATAGCTTTTCAAAAGGTTCCCCTCACCCCTCTTCTAAAAGGGCACTCCTCCTTCTCATTTCCTCACACCTTCAAAGGGTTTTGGTTCGTCCAAACCCAGCCCAAATACTCTCTCAACTTCCCTCAATAGAACCTTGAGGCTTTAGATTGATCAGAATTCCATCCTAAGGATCCCTTTTTATCAAATCAAAAGGAAGAACCCGAAGAAGAGGTAATGTTTTCACCACCCCTTTTCATGTTCCTTTCTTCATCCACTTCTTCTTTCTTTGTTATTACCATTTTAAAATAATAAATTCAGTATCTTATATATAATGTGATGTTATTATAAATATGGTAAAACCATATTCAGTATTCTATCCACCCTTTGAATAACATGTCACCATACGTGCGTACGTACGGCTTACCGTCTCCACGTCGTGGTGTAATTGTTATTCAATATATTATTATTTGGATGGGTATAATAATGATGTATAATTCATGTAAAAAATAAATATAACATGTTAAATATTCTTTATATATAATATACCATCCAATTGTGTATTATTTTAATATCAAAATAATGATATTGTCGCTCGTGCGTACGTACGGACTACCGTCTCCACGAACACGATGAGATTCATTCTCCATCATATCCATTCAAGTCTAATTCTCATTTGATGATTAAGAATAATTTTTAAGTACTTGATATCATTCTGGATATGAATAATATACATCCCATTAATAACAAATATGGCTCACATAACAAAGAATATAAAGTAAAATGAACCCGTTAACACCCGAAATGACGATAATTCTAAGATATTATTAATAAATCAATTTTAAAAGATCATATATGATATCATACTAATGAATATGATTCTTGTATAATTAAATAATAATTATTTAACCATTATACATGAGGTTAACCTACCGTCTACCAAGGAAAAAGTACATAGTAAGGGGTTTCTTATCTCACTTTTAATTCCGTGAGAATTCAAATGTTCACCACTTATTTATTGCAGGTGGTGTATGTGTACTACCCATGACAGTATTAATTGTGTAATATACTTTAATTTATGGGTATTTACATCATCATTGTATGATACTTCTTTCATGGGTGTATGTTTCGTAAGGTACCTAATCGATAAGGGAATTTGATATTTCAATTTCAACCCATTTGGCTTTACACATACTTCATTGATTATTTTACTCCATGATTATTTGTAGAATCTATATTAATTTGATTATGTCATAATTTACACTCCCCTTTCTGTGGATATAATTTTTATACACATAATAATTCCATTTATAAATTCTCAAGTCATCAGTATGAACTTGATAAGAGTAATTTTAACTGAATCTCCATTTGTTGAGTTAAATATCCAATTCATTGGTGTTGTTTTTACAAGAATACGTGTGAATGTCATCTGATTGATTTACACTAAATTACCAATCATATTTAGGGTATTTATATTTTTCACACATAATTATTTCATTGATTTATCCTTAACCTAAGGATATGGTATTTATAAGAGAATTCATCTAAATTTATATTCCATTGAGAATTCTTTGTAGTTATACACCAAATCACTTTTATGTGGTGTATATAATGTACTTTTACATAGTATATCATGAATCCCTTTATTCTCATGATATTACAATGTTTTGATTACCTCAATTATTTGTATTAAAGTGTCTCTCTTTTGGTTAGAAACTCTAACTAAAATACCATTTTTAAATGTTTTAAAGACTTATTATTCTAAATCTTGATCATTAATGTCCATGTTTTAAAAATGGTTTTAAGGATTTATTTATATGGCCATTACTATTTAAAAATTAAAACTCCTTTTAAAAAGTTTCAAAGTGGTATGGGACACTTTGATTCTAAAATATATTTCAAATGGATTCTTCACAAATAGTGTGACTTTTAAATGGTTTCAATAAAAATGGGCATATTTCACTCTAATTGTGTTGATGATTATTTTCATATATGTCAATACCCTTCATCATTCACGATTTAGGTTAATATGATACAATACAATCTTCCATATTGTATCAAATGAGTTATGTTTGACTATGGATGTGCTATTTTTATACCATTCATGGTTTGTGGATAAAGTATTGACATTTAGTATGCTAGTTTTAATATGAATGTTTATGTTATGTTTAAAACTTTTCATATGAGGAATTCATTGGACTTAGTAAGTGACGGGTGGAGCCCTCTATAGCTCCTCGATGCATCGGTAGGTCTCATGAGACAAACTAGTGTCTTGGAACAAGGCCTTGGTAAAATCTTATTTTTAGTCTTGGCACGAGGCCTTCGCTATGGGGTTATGATAGTCTGGCATTATGCATTCCATCATTATGAAAGTGGTTATTGATATTTCATGTGATTATTCGATTAGTAGAATATCCATGTGAATAAGTAAATGGAATTATTTCATTTTATTTTTTCCATACTATGTTGAAGTTCATTGTTAAAAGGATTTTGTTTTAATTATAAATTGCCTTAAGTGTTTATGTTTATCTATGAAAGCTTATGCTGAAATGTTATCCTTACTGAGCATCTGAGCTCACCCATTTCAATGATTTATTTTTTCCAGGATTATGAAGAAGTAATTTATGAATGAACTTCACGGATAGTATGAGGGGATATGTAGACAAGATGTTTTTCTGATGTAATGTAAAACTTTATGATTGTATCTAGTGTTTCCAAATCTACTAAACTAATCGGTCTTTCGAGACTTGATCTTTCATTTGATCATGCCAATGTTATGTAATAATGCACCGACTTTGGGTAACTGGGGTCGGGGCATTACAGTTGGTATCAGAGGAAGTTTAGTACAAACCTTGGAAGATATATTTAGATAAACTCTGATTAGATCACATAGACCTAAGATGAACTTTGACGATTATTATAGAAGAACTTCCTAGAATTTTGGTATTGTAGAGATTTTTTGAGTTTTCCGAGCAATACATCCCTGTCTGGATACGAGCAGGTAGAGGCGGCTCTGGGACAGATGTATCTAGGGGTAAAATCTGAAAACACCGCTTTGAGCTAGACTCTAACGGGAACTTGTGCACGATAACGGGGCTTGATGCACTCTTGGTTACGACACTCCTGGGGGATATGCTTAGGATAATTTACATTTTCATTACTAACCGATTTGAATTATTAAATATATAAGATGAGAGTAAATGACCTTGGTTAATTTTAATGTGTTTAAAATTGAGAATATGGTTACATGTTAATCTCTAAATGATTTTATGACTACTGTTACTCACACAATACTTTCTGGTTTTAGTCAATGGCTGGATTCCAAGGAAGTCATAGTGACTCTAAGAATGATGTACAAGGTGGGAACGGTGGTGGCAATGACCAACAAAATAGAATGTTGATAAGCATAAAAGATATCTTCTTTATGACATATAAATTTTCCAAAAATATGATCAACAATATATATATTAACCAATTATTGGACTCAAAAAAAGAGAAAGGTGATGAATGATAAGAGCTCCAGCAGTGGAGACCATGGAGAAAGGAATCCTCAATTTCCATCATGCAGGAAATGTGGAATGTAACGACCCGAAATTTTAAATAAATCTTGTTTCCTATTTTTAGGTGTTATTTTATTTTATTTTTATACTCAACAAAAATATTTCGTTTGATAACATGAGTATAATTAAATTGAGACTGTTGGGTTTTGACTGTTATTTGACCATTCGTCAATATGACCACTGGAAACTAAACGTTTTGACTATTGTCTCTAAATACAAGCAATCTTTGTTAATTAATATAGAAAGAAGATTTGATGGCCTCACCCAGTAGTCTTTGACTGATCGAAGACCATCTAACAGAACATGGGAAGGAGGTAGCACCACTGGGCTTTGCTCTGGACCAAACCCAAGGTGAACTTCATCGTGTGAAGCTAGAACAAGATCAACTTTGTGAGAAGTTCAAACTGATAGAAATTACTACTCGTGTGATGTTGGCCGAGCCTCCCTCATATTCTCTTACCTTAGCACACCTTACACTTAGGTCCTATGCTGGTGTGATAAGGGGCTATGTAAGGAGACCGTAACTGCCTTGTGTAATCCTTTGTTTTAAATAAAAATTAGGATTTCTTCTTATGATGATGTTTATGAATTTTCAAATTTCCGGATAAATATAGTATGCATATTTTTGATGAATTGTAGAGAAAGGATATTTTAACAATGTTTATGTAAACCTTAATTAAATAAAAATGTGTAATGATTTTCAAAAAATGGTCTTCTACAATTATGTTCAGTACGAAATTTCGAGTCTAATAAGATCAACTTGATTTTTGATGAATAGTAAATTATGAATAGTGATTTTATGCTTAGGATTAGTAATGTGACCAAATGGATTAGTAAATTCACTCAAAGAAAGTTTTAATATAATTTAGACACCTAGATTGAGTAATGAGATTCAATAAAATGGGTAAATAATAGTTTCATAAATTATTATTCAAGTATTAGATTTTTAGGGTGAATAGTGTTTTTTAATTAAAAATTAAATTAAAAATATTTAGAAAATTATTTTTATAAAATGGATTTCATTTTTGAACTCAGAGCATCGATATTATGTTAATGTAATTTTTGGGGATTTTTCTAAAAAAAATGAATTTTCGGTGAATAGTGCGTTTATTTAAAAAAAGAATTAAAAATATTTAGAAAATTATTTCTTATAAAATAGAGTTCATTTGTGAAATCAGATCATTGATATTTGGTTAATGTAAAATTTTAGGATTTTTATGATAAAGTTAAATTTTCCGTGAATAGTAAAAATACAGTTTTAGGGTTTCGGTATGTTTAATGACATCATAACTATGTCATGATGATTTAATAAGATATTTTAAGGGATGGTCGACTAAAGAGGATGGAGTATTGTGTGGGGGTCCCCATGTGTCCTAACTCTATGGGAAGCACCATGGGAGGGCCCATGCTTTTGAGAAAACCACTTTTGAGGTGTCCCTTGGCCATTAATGCCTTATCCCCTCACTTCCCCTATAAGTACCAAGCCCTCCTCTTATATTTTCAACTCCAAAACCATTCTCAACGAAGTTATGGTCTCCTTACCTCCCAATGAGTCCTCCCAAGGTGCCCCCAAGCCCTCAAGGTCCAAAACATTGAGTTTTAAGAGTTACGTTTTAAGGTAAGGGATCTGATCTCTCTCTTTCTTTTCAAGAAATTTCTTTTATGTAATTTATTTTATTCTCCCTGTTATTATGTTAAAAAGTGTTCTTTTATACTCCTCTTACTTCCCATTTCATGTTAAAATAGTGATAGATCCCCTCTTACTCTGATTATTTCGTTTTTGGAAGTTTTAAGTGGCGTCGTTAGGCTGCCGAAATTTGTGTAACAGATTCTTTCTCCCTTCTCATTTTTCAAGATCTATTTTCATGTAAAGTATTTCAAGTTCTTTTTTATTATGTTGGGGTATGATCTCTAAATTTATCATACTGATATATTATGATCATATGATGAGAGACCCCATTTGATCTCTTGAATTCAGTACTTTGAAGTTTTAAGTGGCGTCGTTAGGCTGCCGAATTTTTAAGTGGTTCTTCACCCTTCTCGTTTTGAAGTTCTACTTTCATCTCAATTATTTAAAGATCCTTTTTGTTATGTTGGGGTATGATCTCTATATCTATCATACTTATCTTTTATTATCATATGATGAGATACCCCATTTTATCTCTTCAATTCAGTATTTTGATGTTTTAAGTGGCGTCGTTAGGCTGCCGAATTTTTAAGTGGTTCTTCACCCTTCTCGTTTTGAAGTTCTACATTCATGTCAATTCTGTCAAGTTCCTTTTTGTTATGTTGGGGGTATGATCTCTATATCTATAATACTGATCTTTTATTACCATATGATGAGACACCCCATTTGATCTCTTCAATTCAGTATTTTGAAGTTTTAAGTGGCGCCGTTAGGCTGTCGAATTTTCATAAGAGAAATCTTATTTTTGTATTCCTTTCATGTTCTTCATTTCATATGGTATATTTTCAAATTTCATTAACATGTTATTAAATCCCTTATATTCTATCCCTCTACTGTTTTATGGGTTATTTATGAATGTTTGACTCATGTCTCCTCTCTTTTCAATGTTTTCTAAAACCCCGAAACGTAGTCGTTATGCTGCAGAATTTTCGCCTCAAAATGCCTCTCTCTTTTCTCAAAATTATTTTATGTTATTAAGTGAATACTAAAAGATCTTATTTCTACAGGGTTATTCACATATATATCAAGATGTTCTATTTTAAATTCTTGGATTTACATACATGAAAACCGCTTTCCCTTTCCGTGG
The DNA here is from genome assembly GCA_963277665.1 of Viscum album. Lineage (NCBI taxonomy): Eukaryota > Viridiplantae > Streptophyta > Magnoliopsida > Santalales > Viscaceae > Viscum > Viscum album. The sequence continues at coordinate 705,924,651 of OY728126.1, read as the reverse complement.
GTTTAAAGTGACATAAAGATCATGTCTTTAAAGCATTTTTTAAAACGTTATGATTATGAAATGAAACCCATTTCTTTTATGATATATGGGTTGTTTATGAAATGATTGATGATGATATATGTGGCTCACATGATAATAAAGACATTTCAAGGGTGCGCCCAGATAGCGCTCCAATGCATTGGGTAAAGACTTAATCTTTAGAGATAACCATTTTTAACGACGCCTTGGTGAATAACCTTGGTAATTTTTTTACGACACCTTGGGGATAGACCTTGGTGAAACGAAACGATTGTCAATATTAAATTTTGTATCCACATATTCAAGTTATGAAAAATGTTATTTTTATTATGATGTATCTCATGATTTCTTTCATGTCCTTATTTAAGTATCTCAAATTCACATGTAAAATGTTTCTCTTGTTTCCCTTACTGGGCCTTCTGCTCAACCTTTCTTTTGATGTATTTCCCCAGTTTATGAGATGCAGTAATGAACCTAGGATAACTTAAGGATAAGCCTTTCATGTGTTCAAGAAGAATGTTTTATGTTGTTTTCATGTATTATGTTCCTTGTTTTCAAGACACTAAACCTTAAAGATCCTTAGTTTTCTGTAATGTAATGAAAGTTTATGTTATAAAAAGACGGGATGCTATATGGGAGGAGACACCCACGAAAGTGTCTCAATGGGACAATGAAATTATTTACATGCAGGAAGGAAGGACATAAAGTGAAGAATTGCTGATGGAAAATGAAGAGTACTATGGAAGAAGATAAAAATGGTCCTAAGAGTCCATTTACAGTCATTTTCCGTAAATGTAGGGGACCTAGACATTACCCGAGTAAATTCCCTATTCTATAGGATATTTTCTTGGTCAAAGAAGAAGCTATGTGGAAATAAATGGTTGGAGAAATGTTTAAAAAGTATTAGTGCTCCTTGTTGATGTGTTTACTTTGGAATAATTTTCTCTTGTATTTGTAACCCCGTAGTTTTTCCATGTGGGAATGATATTTGAGGAAGAATTATCTCTTCACTTGTGGATATATTTATAAATAACCATTTGGTTTTATAGGATTTCTAGGTTTGAGTAAATTATATGTTATCATAATTTGGGATGAAAATGCAAGTTATGAGATAATATTTGTGGTTAAATTATGTTATGGTTATTTTGAGGAATTTATTTCATTTTGGTAATCTTATAAAATATAGTTTTTGAAAAAGGGAAACACGTAGACCGTGTGACAACCCGTCGCGTCGGACAAAGCTGTGGGAATCGATCCCACAACCAAAGTGCGATTGGGATTTATCGCCTACCACTAGACTACGTGAAGTACCTGGATAGTGTGACTAATTATTTTTAGTTAAATGATTTTATTGATAAATAATAAGTTTATTGGGTTCTTATGTCTTATTAAATGAATACCATTGAAATAGGAAAATGATTTTGTGATTAAGTGATAGATGTTATTTTGGATGTTGTTCGCTTTGTTGTAAACCCTATATGCCCAAGGAAAATAGAATAGTATGGGATTTCATTTGAAGAGTAATGGTGGATTTTTATCTATGTTTTTATTATGGATTTATAGTGATTTGGGTTGTTTATGGAAATGATTAGGTTAATTACTTTTAAGTATGTTATTTTAAGAGTAATTAATTTCATTTGGAGATACAATTTAACGTGGAAGAATACATTCTTATATGTTTTGAGTTTCAATATTATTTTGGATTATATTTAAGGATTTTAAGGACAATTAATTATTGAATGATATTTATTTAACTTTGGGGTATTGATGGTTTAATTTTAGAAATTAAGATTAGTTTTGTTTTTCTACAATGGAATATCCATTTGGGGGTCATCATATATTATACTAACCATTTTGGTTTTGATTAATATCTAATGACAAGGTAAATATATAGTTTATCCTACATGGATCATGTATTTCTATAGAATTTTATTCTAGCTCATTCATTGTGAAAAAGTCTTCTTGAATACTCATTGTTCAAAAAAATGTTAGTGGTAAAAATTTATTAAATAATAAAACTCTTCTTAAAAACAATGTATATCTCTTTATGTTCTTAGTCAATATCATAAATGAATTTCTCGTCCTAATGTAATGTAACTTAAAACAAAAAAATGTTGTCATTTTACTTTTCCTACTGGGAGACTAAGGACCGTTTGTCCAAACAAAATTTTGAGATTTTCTTATTGTTAACATTATCCTGATAATGTTTTCTATCCCTCTCCATCAGAACTGAACACTTAATTTATCGTCCATATCCATGTTTTCCTACATGGAATCCTAGTATGGGTTATCTTTGGTGACCTTTATACCTCCCTTCCTTGCTTTTAAAGTGATAGTTTTATTGACTCTTTTTCCGATGTGGGAATTCCATTATATTCACAAGCCAAATTAAAAAAAAAATTACGAGGACGCAAATTATTGATGTAGGGGAGAATGTAACACCCCAAGCATCCACTATATGTTTCCCTTTGAATAATGCAATGGCGTGCATTGTATGCAACTTCGAGATTTTAACACACCACAACCAATCAAACTAACCGTTATGAATAGTATTACCAACTTTTTGAAATTTTATAAATTATATCTCTCAAAATTGACTTCATTTTTGGATTTGGAATATCAAAATTATCCTAGGGTGAAATTTTGGTACTTTTCGGATAACTTTCATATTTTGATGAATAGTGAAAATTACTAAATTTTAATTAAAAACAACTTTTTTAATCGAAATAATTTATATTGATAAATTATGAATTTGAGTGGTTTTAAAGTATATTTATAATATATTTTTACCATTTAATACAATGTAGGTCATTGGACATAATTTCACAATTAAACCTAACATAAACAAGTGTCAATCTTTTGATCGTTATTATATCTTAAAAACACACTTTTTGTTTTGACAGCTGGAATAAATTTTAAATTAATTTATGCCACTTCTGTGTTTTGAATTTGGAAAAATGGATTCCATATTTGGAATTAGAATTTTTAAATTGTGTAAAAAGGTAACTTTTATTTTTAGACATGTTGAATAATTACTTCGGTAAATATTTTATTTACCATGGTTAAAGGGTAAATCTGGTAAATAAGGGTTAAAAAATAATATTATAATAACAATAAATTACCCTAAAACGTGCCCTAACCTTATTTGTTGATACATGTTCTACCATAGGCATCTTTGGGACGATTTTGGGACCATATGGTGCCACTTTTAAGTGATAGGGACACTTTATTTTAATTAAGTTAAAATGAATACAAAAATGACACAAGCATAGATCTTTTAGAAAAACAATTGTTACATAGAATTATATATGTTGGATTTTAGACTATAAATATTAATTAGAAAGATAAAACCATTTCCTACACAATGGTATTTTATTTTTAATTTTTAGATAATATATAATTTAATTTATATATGACACAATGGTGATGCAGTAATTACCGTAATAGTGAAAATTTAAAATGATTTATATTGTAGATACCCAAATAAATATAATTTCAGACTTTTTATGAATTAAACTGATTTTAAAGGATAATATGGCATGTTAATATTGATGTAATTAACTTTTTTCGATGTAATCATTCTGTTATAATTTTTACAAAAATCAATTATTGAATAGTGTCAAAATTGACATAAAAGAGTTTTTAAAACAAATATTATATTATTAATTGATATTAAATTCATAAAAATCTACGGTTCGGCAAAGAGACTTATATAATTATATTTGTATCCTTAATGGACCACTTGGGGGTCTCTTTTATGTATATAGTATGTTTATTAACTATATAATATAAAAATAGAAAGTGACATGGTAAATGTCAAACTAATTAACTAAGAGTTAAAACTAAAAGATAAGTTTAATATAATGACCCAAACCTATCTAAATTCTATTGGATGAATTTTTTTAGACCTATCATCACAATAATATTTAAATAATAAACTTTGGAGCCATTATAAACCGAATATTACTTTATTATAAATTAATATTCCTAGCATTTCCAAAGGTGCCCCTCACCCCTCTTATAAAAGGGCAGTCCTCCTTCTCATTTCTTCACACCTTCAAAGCCTTTTGGTTCGGCCAACCCCTGCCAAAATAATCTATCAACTTCTCCCACTACAACCTAGAGGCCTATGATTGATTAGAAATCCATCCTAAGGATCCATTTTGATAAAATCAAAAGGAAGAACCCGAAGAAGAGGTAATGTTTTCACCACCCCTTTCCATGTTCTTTTCTTCTTCCACTACTTATTTATTTGTTATTACCATTACAAAATAATAAATCCTGTATCTTATATATAATTTTATGTTATTATAAATATGGTACAAACATATTCCGTATTCTATCCACCCTTTGAATAACATGTCACCATACGTGCGTACGTACGGCTTACCGTCTCCACGTCGTGGTGTAATTGTTATTCAATATATTATTCTTTGGATGGGTATAATAATGATGTATAATTCATGTAAACAATAAATATAACATGATAATAATTTGGTATATATAATATACCATCCATGTATATATTATTTTAATATCAAAAGAATGATATTGTCGCTCGTGTGTACGTACGGACTACCATCTCCACAAACGCGATGAGATTCATTCTCCATCGTATCCATTCAAGTATAATTCTCATTTGATGATTAAAAATAATTTTTAAGGACTTGATATAATTCTGGATATGAATAATATACATCCCATTAATAAAAAATATGGCTCAAATAACAAATAATATAAAGTAAAATGAACCCATTAACACCCGAAATGATGATAATTATAAGATATTATTAACAAATCAATGTTAAAAGATCATATATGATATCATACTAATGAATATGACTGTTGTATAATTAAATAACAATTATTTAACCATTATACAGGAGGTTAACCTACCGTCTACCAAAGAAAAAGTACAATGTAAGGGGTTTATTATCTCACTTTTAATTCCGTGAGAATTCCTTTGTTCACCACTTATTTATTGCAGGTGGTGTCTGTGTACTACACATGACTGTATTCATTGTGTAATATACTTTAATTAATGGGTATTTACATCATCATTTTATGATCCTTCTTTCATGGGTGTATGATTCGTAAGTTACATAATCGATAAGGGAATTTGAAATTTCAATTTCCACTAATTTGGATTTATGAATACTTCATTGATTATTTTACTCCAAGATTATGTGTAGAATCTCTATTCATATGATTATGTAATAATTTCCACTCCCATTTCTGTGGATATAATTTTTATACACATAATCACTCCATTGATAAATTCTCATGTCATCAGTATGAACTTGATAAGAGTAATTTTAACTCAATCTCCATTTGTTGAGTTAAATATCCAATTCATTGGTGTTGTTTTTACAAGAATATGTCTGAATGTCATCTGATTGATTTACACTAAATATCAAATCATATTAATTTTATTTATATTTTTCACATATAATTATGTCGTTGATTTGTCCTTAACCTAAGGATATGGTATTTATAAGAGAATTCATCTCAATTAACATTCCATTGAGACTTATTTGTTGTTATACACCAAATCACTTCTATGTGGTGTATATAATGTACTTTGACATAGTATATCATGAATACCTTTATTCTCATGACATTACAATGTTTTGATTAACTCAATTATTTGTATTCAAGTTTCTCTCATTTGGTTAGAAACTCTAACTAAAATACCATTTTTAAATGTTTTCAAGACTTATTATTCTAAATCCTTCTCAATAATGTCCATGTTTTAAAAATGGTTTTAAGGATTTATTTATATGGACATTAAAGTATTCAAATTAAAACTCCTTTTAACAAGATTCAAAGTGGTATGGGACACTTTGATTCTAAAATCTATTTTAAATGGATTCTTGACAAATAGTGTGACTTTTAAATGATTTCAAGAAAAAGGGGGATATTTCACTCTAATATTTTCGATGATTATTTTCATCTATGTCAATATCCTTCATCATTCATGATTGAGGTTAATATGATACAATACAATCTTCAATATTGTATCAAATTAGTTATGTTTGACTGTGGATGTAATATTTTTATACCATTCATGGTTTGTGGATAAATTATTGACATTTTGTATGTTATTTTTAATACGAATGTTTATGTTATGTTTAAAAAGTTTCATATGAGGAATGAATTGGACATAGTAAGTGACGGGTGGAGCCCACTATATCTCCTCGACGCATCGTTAGGTCTCATGAGACAAACTAGTGTCTTGGAACAAGGCCTTGGAAAAATCTTATTTGTAGTCTTGGCATGAGGCCTTGGCTATGTGGTTATGATAGTATGAAATTATGCATTCCATCATTATTAAAGTGGTTATCGATATTTCATGTGATTATTCGATTAGTGGAATATCTATGTGAATAAGTAAATAGAATTATTTCATTTTATTTTTTCCATACTTTGTTGAATTTAAAGTTTAAAAGGCTTTTGTTTTAATTATAAATTTCTTTAAGTGTTTATGCTTATCTATGAAAGCTTCTGCTATAATGTTATCCTTACTGAGGGTCTGAGCTCACCCCTTTCAATGTTTTATTTTTCCCAGGATTTTGAAGAAGTAATTTATGAATGACCTGCAGGGATAGTATCAGGGGATATGAAGACAATATGTTTTTTATAATGTAATGTAAAACTTTATGATTGTATCTAGTGTTTCCAAGGCTACTAAACTAATAGGTCTTTCAAGACTTGATCTTTATTGTGATCATGCCAATGTTATGTAATAATGCACCGAATCTGGGTAACTGGGGTCGGGACATTACCTTGCCTCTTGCAACCCCTTCCAAAGCCAGGAAGTAAAGCGATCATCTCGATTGGAGATTATAGATGATGGCACACCATGAATCCATAGAATCTTTTGAACATAGAGGCGTCTCAAGCTCTCCATTGAGCCCTGCTCTCTGATGGGTAAAAAGTGGGCCAACATGTTGAGTCGATCGACAATCACCCAAATGGAGTCGTGAACTCTGGAATTACATGAATGTCCAGTCATGAAGTCCATAGATATCCCGTCCAACATCCACTCCGGGACCTCCAAGGGTTGTACTATGCCTTCTGGTACCTGGTGATACGCCTTCACCTGCTGGCAGGTGGGGTATCGAGAAACGAACTCTACCACAACTTTTTCATACCCGTCCACCAGTGCTGTCATCTGAGATCCTGGTACATCTTCGCCACTCCTGGATGTACCGCTAATGGGGAAGTGTCAAACTCTCTCAGCACCTCCTCCTGTAAATCAGCTGGTACCATGGTACGTCCTATTAAAAGGACGGCGTACTCTCCTCCTACATAGAATCCATCAGTTGCCTATCCCGAGGATATCTGTGCACGTCACGTCTCACAGTCAACGTCCCCACACTGTTCCTCTCTAACCCGATAGAGAAGTGGAGGTGTGACTGTTAGTGACTGAAGCAATGATGCTCCATCTCTATCCACGAAGGATATCTGCAAAGTAGCTAGCTGCTTTGTCACCTTTCCAAGTTGGTGAATGCCCGTCATCCTCTTAAGAGCATCAACTACTACGTTCCCCTATCCAGGAGTATAGACTATCTCAAAGTCATAGTCCTTGAGGAAATCGAGCCATCTCCACTATCTCAGGTTCTGGTCCTTCTGTGAGAATATGTACCTCAGACTCTGGTGGTCCGAATAGACGGTAAAGTTCTCACCCATCAGATAGTGTCGCCACATCATCAGAATGAAGACCACTGCTGCTAACTCCAGGTCATGGGTAGCATAGTATTGCATGGGTTGCCTCAATATTCATGATCCATTGGTGATCATTTCCCGCTCCTACATCAGGACACACCCGAGTCTGGTCCCTGATGCATCACAGTAGACTATGTACCCTACTCCCTCCTCTGGTAGCCTCAAGATGGGTTCACTGGTCAATCTCTGTCTCAGCACCTGGAAGCTCTGCTAACATCTATCTAACCACATGAAGGGTTTCCCCCTCTTCTTCAATGTTGTAAGCGGTACTGCAACTCTGGAGAATTCTAGAACAAATATCTGGTAGTACCAAGTCAGACCTAAGAAACTCTTCACCTCCGTCATGCTCCTGGGTGGCTCCCAAGCTAGCGCTACCTCGATCTTCGCAGGATCCACTGAAAATCCCACCTCAGAGATGAAATTTCCCTATTAGTGGACCTCACATATCCAGAACTGACCCTTCGAGAGCTTACCATAAAGATGGCACTCTCGGAGTGTGTCCAGTACAACCCGCAAGTGGTAGGAATGCTCTTCCTTAGTATTCGAGTAAATCAATATGCCATCGATGAAGAGTACGACAAATCGACCAACGTAAGTCTTAAAGATCCTGTTCATGAGACTCAGTAATACTTCTGGAGCGTTGTTTATGCCGAAAGGCATTTCCAAGAACTCATAGTGGCCATACCGACATCTGAAGGCCGTCTACTGCATATCCTCACCTTGAACGCTGAGTTGATGATAGCCTGACCTGAGAACAATCTTTGAGAACCATCATGCTCCCATGAGCTGATCAAAGAGATTGACAATCCTCGGAAGTGGATACTTGTTCCTCACAGTCACCTGGTTTAGGCGTCAGTAATCGACACATAGTCGCAAGCTCCCGTCTGCCTTCATGGAGAACAAAATCGGGGAAGCCCGGGGTGAAACAGTAGGTCGGATGAATCCATTTCCCTACAAGTCCTCCATCTGTGCCTGTATCTCTCGAAACTCAGCGAGAGCCATCCGATATGCTGGAGTAGATATCAGACCTGTCCCGGGGTAAAGTTCAATATAGAAGTCTACCACTTTGTGAGAAGTTAGTCCTAGAACGTCTTCAGGAAAAACGTCCACATACTGATCCACCACTACAAGAAAACATGGACTCTGCACGTCAACCACTCCTTGGATGATGCTAGCCAACTGATGAGTGATCGGTTGTCCTCTCCTCTGCATGAGTCCATCTTGCGCTGCAAAGGCTCCTTTCTCGCCGGTGAAGGTGAACCTACTCCCATCGGTGTGGACACACCACACCTTGCGCCTAATACAGTCGATATGAGCATGGACTGTAGATAACCAATCCATGCCCAAGATGATGTCGTAAAGCCTCGACGCCGCTAGAAGAATATCCCAGCCGAAGCTCTCGCCTCCTAGAGTAATCCAACACTATCGAAAATAGTGCGTAATCGTCAAGTCTGCACCCGTAGGAGTCTCTAGCTGTAAGGATCGATCCAACGACTCCGTCGGAATCTACGAGCTCCGAACAAGGGATGCAGCAATGAAAGAATGACTCACTCTTGTTTCTATAAGAACTGTAGCATGGGTGGAGTAGACACAGATAGTACCTCGAACTATCTTAGGTGTGCCGTGGTAGGCCTCCACTACCTGAAGCTGAGCCCGCCTCTGTCCACCAGCTCCCTGTGGTCGGGGTGGACCTCCTGGTGGTGGTGGTTGTAGATCCTCAAAGCGTCGTCCACCTCCTACTGCTCAGCCAGGTCCTCTACCACGTACGCCTGCTCCCTGTGGACCGCCATAGTCAAACCTCTTCATCTTCCTGGGTGGTCCCTCAACCGTCTGCTGCTCCTATGCAAGGCAGTTCGGGCAGTCACGAGCCATGTGGCCCTGCCTGCCACATGCATAGCACTGTTTGCTCCTCAAAATGACATCTCTACTGCGTGCACTCCACACCTTCGAGCCAGTATCCAGAGGCCGTCCGCCTAATGGTCTAGTATTCTTGGACCCCTGTGACATCCATCGACTGGAAACTGCAAAAGACTCTGCTACATGCCGCCCTGCAGTAGGTCTCGCTGTTGGTGTAGGCCCAACAAGAAATCTCTCTACAAGAAGGGCTCGATCCAGTACTCCTACCTACGTCATAATACTGAGGGAGATCATCAAATCCCTGATCTCATACCGCAGTCCTTGCTCGAAGGTTCGGGTCCAGAAGAATGGGTCTCGTACCATGTCGATGGAATAGCGTGACAAATCTGTAAATCTCACAGAGTACTGGGCTATCGTCATGCTGCTCTGCCGTAGCTGTAGTAGCTTCTGAATGTGCACCACACGGAGGGTGGCTAGGACGAACTCCAAGACAAAGAGGCTATTGACGTCCTACCAAAGAATATATGCCTAGTCGTGCACCTGGAGCATCAGGCTCCACCATCTACCTACTGCCGCATGCAGAAGACTCGCTGAAAGGATCACTATGAGGTCAGCTGGTGTCCCTACTAACCTGAAAACTCAAACAACTGCCTCCATCCAATCCTCATCTACATGAGGGTCCGTCTCCCCGCAGAACCTGGGTGGTCTCTAATGCTGAATCTCGTGTAGTGAACTAAGGTGACGTGCACTCTCAGCAGCTGGGGCTGGTGGCATTGGTGGCTCGACGGGTAGAGGTATCGTTGGTGCATCCACTGTAATAGGTCCCTGCACCGAGGCCTCACCGCTCGGTGGGCTGTCGTCTCGTACAGAGCTCGGAACCCTAGTTGGCTACCATTATGGGGCCATCCTTAAAAGAGACAGGTGCTCCATGGTCAATACAGTATACCTGGTGAGCTGAAACAAAGTAATCACAATGAATTTTTTTGAAACACAAATGCAATCAATGTTTTCATACACTGAGTCAGAAATCAGAAGTCAGGGTCCTGGTGTATGGATACGTTATCTGCCACACGAACACTAGAATCCATGGACTGATAACCACACTCAATACCCTTAATATTATTTCTTAACAAATTAGAATGATCAGAGTCCTGAGTTCTGCGGTAGAACTGAACTCCTCTGATACCAATTTGTCATGACCCGTCCTCCGGACCCATGCCGTGACTACCCTAAGCCCGCCTTCCATAGGCCAAGGGGGCTGGCGACTAGAACCAAAGGCGTAAATCCCGATATAAGCGAAGGCATTGCATTTATGTAAGACAACAACCACCACATAGTATGCACGCTGAATTAAACACTATATAAAATTGAGTACAATAGTATGTGATGGAAAGTAAATGGGCTAGTATACAAACCCAACTGAAAGTAAAGTACAACTGAAAAGAGAGTACAACAGCATAAAAGGAAAGAAGCTACACCGAGCCATCCTATAGAAATTCCACCTGAAGGGTGGGTACAGATAGTCTCCTCAGCTCCTCAGCTCCAGCCATCTGCTCCGTGTATGTCCCGTCTGGTAATTCTTCTCTGGGTACCGTTCATCTCCACGAGCTCCTACCTCGATCACTGATGTCAGTCGTCTGCATCCAACGCAACATAGTGCGGGCATAGCCCATGCAGGGGTGAGTATACGCTACTCATTAGGGACCCTGAGACCCCCGAAGGTCTCGAAGAATCCACAAAGGATAAACTAAAAATGTAACGTTATAATCACAAAGTAACAACCAACCATTCTTAGGTATATGCCCATACATATAAATAATTTATCAATTCCAACTCAGCTCCAAAATCCGATCCCATGTTGGATCTAGTCCACACAGGATAGCACAATCCAATCCACATAGGATAACACAACCCAATTCACATAGGATAACAAAACAATCATATTGAAGATAATGATTGAAAGTGAAGACTCAGCTCACATAGGTATACTTCTTCATAAGATGATAGAGAAGATCAGATGTAGACACTGATTCATTTAATCTGTCAGACCCACATAGGATACAAGACCAGCTATGCTGTCGGACCCACAAAGGATACAAGAGCAGCTACTCTGCCGGACCCACACATGATACAAGTAAAGACTCAAATACTGCAGGACCCACATAGGATACAAGAACAGCAGTCATGTACTGCCAGACCCACATAGGATACAAGAACAGTAGTCATCACTGTTGAACACATGGATGATTTCAGTATGGTCATCGTCGCTGCCGAACCCACAGAGGATCCCAGTATAGTCGTCGTCATCGTCGCAGTCCCAGCCAGCTCTAGGGTTCCCGAACAGAGCATGCTCGATTTCGAGTGGGTCCACTCCACGATCCAAGGGGGAACGACACATAAACTGACATGAATTCCGGAGTTGATGTATTTCAAAGTTCCATCTCATCAAATGGAACTCAACGTGATAGATGATGCGTCAATCGGATGCCCGGTCATAGAGTTATTGGCATTTTCATCATAGGGACCCAGTTGGTTTTTAAGTCAAAACCCACCCGACCGTACTCCTACTATGTCCAAACCTCGATCAGAGTAATCCAAACGAATCTTCTCACTAAGAGGAATCCAACAAAGTCGATGGCACATCAATCAGACATCCGAAGCTCATGTTATAAGCGTTTCCGCTCCGAGGGCCCGATTGGTTTTCTGTTCGAACCAACCTGTCCATACCCAAAGTTCTCCAAAACCATTAGTGGAATATAAAAAAACGACCTCCTCGATCCAGTCATCGCTATGCAACTGATGGTGCGTCGATCAGAGGTCCGTAGCCCATGATATGGGCGTTTGAAGGGATCTGTCCGAAAACAGGGGGTTTGGGCCCAGACCGACCCAACCCGAAACCCCCTGGGTCGGCCCGAACCGGGCTGACCTAACCTGGGTCCAGGTCCGGACCAGATGGGTGAAACCCGGCCCAAATGGAACGGCCCGACCTGCCACGGGAATCCACCCCGACGCGGGCAGCCCGACCCGGTGCGGTCGGTCTGGTCTCGTGCGGGCGTCCGCTCACGGAGCAGACCCAGAAGGGGGGGGGGGGGGGGGCGCTGCCCCCCATGTTTTGAAATGACGGACCCATGGGGGTCCGCCCTTACATCGATGTTCGGGGGTTCAAACCACTCGGTTTCTTCGTGTAACTGCCTGCCATTAGGGCCGACTGGTGTTATTGTCGCGGGACCAGCTAGTCCCGCCTACCTGTCCGCCAGCGGCCAGCTGAGTGCGGCTGCCTCCCTGCTGAACCACTGTGGCCATGGGCCGCAGCTCTTGACCGTCCGGCACGGTGCGATGGCGCCGCACCCCTCTGCTGCGGCCCACCCCAGCTGTGGCCCCTTTGAAGCTCTGGCGCGGTGCGACGGCGCCGCGCTGCTCCTCCACGACCCGCTCCATCCGCGGTTCCCTCGTCCCCGCATGGTGCCGTTGCACCGCGCCGCCTCCATTCCAAACCACGAAGAAAAATTACACAACAAATGGGAGAAGGGTCAGGTGTGTTCATGTGGTATGGTCTCTGACCATTAATTCGATAACAAGAGGCTATTTATTTAACGATGAACGCCAGAAATAACCACGAACGTAAAATCAAACCCCTAACTCGAATAAGTTGTCGAACAATGATCGTCGCGGGAAAAAGGCATCGCGAGGTGAAGCTTCGTATACGATGACAGAGTTCGTCCGAGGAAGAAATGGTGTTTCCCTCTCTTTGACGTGGGAAGAAGATCGAAAGAGGGCGCGTCGTCATTCATCGGGAAAGGCCTCACACACCGGCTGTGGAGAGGATAAGAGAGAGAACATCGATCTCTCCTTGCGGTGACGGAATTCTACGTTGTGGTCTTCACGTTCTTCGTGTTCTCCATCAATGAAGATGAAGGTCTTCAAGACTTTGAGTAATCTCTCCCAAAAATCCTCACACAACTAAACAACCACAAATAAAATAAGGCCTTCCTTGTTTTATAAAAACATTCCATGAATTTTCAAAACATCAAAAACTCAAACTCAAAATTAAATTCACTGAATAGCTTTAACCAATCAAATTAATGTGAGAGTTGACATGCATTAAAGAGGGAGAGTGGGTGAGTTACATATTTAAAGGGGGATGTCAAAATCAAGAGGGGGTTAAGGGGAATTGAAGTGGTGGGGCTCGTTGGGCCCCACCTCACTAATATCATACCATGTGGAGTTAGGATGTAGTGGGTCCCACCCCAACTTCCACACATAGGTTATAATTACATAGAATAGAAATAAAATTGTAGCGCAAATTTTGTTTCACTCTTTAGTTAACCCATTTATTTAACAACACCTGCTGAGCAAACACACCTCCAGAAAGGTCTTCCTAATCAATTACCGGCACTTTGGATTCATCGGTGCCCTTAGATTTAGATTTCGTGCACCAGTTCAAAAGTTAGGAAAACCCACTAATTCGTTCACTGAACGTACCCGATCTAAACTTCAAAACGTGATTCCGAGCACACTGGGCCTCAGAATCAGGTGTCGTCAGAAACTGCGTACTCGTAAAATCCCAAAGAAATTAAAAATAATTCCCTTGAAATTTAAGAGTCTCTACAGAAAAAAATAATATTTATCCTAATAGAATATTAATTATATCATAAATATCAAATATATTTTAAAATTACCCCATTATAACCACCCATGAGAGGTGGTGGAGTAAAATGAATATTATTTTTATGTGGAGGTGAATGTCCACACTTATGCACAATCGATATGTTCACATCCAATTTTCAATAATAGAGTTTTTAAATAGTTTTTTCATAATCATAATAAATTTTCAATATATTTAATGATAATATATTAGTTTTTTTAATTGATATAATATATTTATTGAATGTAAATGAGGAAATAATATTTTAATGTTTAGAAGAAGATGATTACCTATTTATTGAGAGACCTCCCTTAGCTTACAACTTATGTCTCAATAATAGGGTTTTAGAGAATATTTCAAGAAAAAGAATGAAGGAATATTATGTTGGATTTCCATGGTTAGTTATTTTTTAAGACTCAGGGATAAATACTTGTGAAAAATTGATTATGGATGTATTGAATTATTAGTGGAGGTGGGAGATACATAAAATTACAAAAAATATTTAAATAATATAAAGTCACATTCTTGTGAAAATTGTTGTAGAAGGCCACGAATTCAATGTTATTTTATGATAACGATTAAATATATTTATCCAATATGAATAGGAGATGTTAATATTGAATTTTTACAAATATCACATTGTTTAATACCTTATTAAAATCATTTTATTCCAGAGTATAGTAACAATACATGTTTTATACATTCATTATGGTCAAAAAATTATGATTCCCCCATTATAAAACTCAAAAATAATAATTCCTTATATAATATATATTTTATTGAACATATTCTCTCCAATATAAAAAAATTATTTAAATATAAATACGTAGAACGCAATGAAAAATTTTTATAGAATATATTACTTTTAAAAATTAAGTCGTGTTTTCATTCATTCCTTTCCTAGAAATAAGTTTTTTTCAAATTTTAAATTATTTTATTGAATATATTTTATATAAAATTATTAACATAACTATTCAACATTTTTTTACATGATATATTATGATAGTAAAATATTACTCACATTAAAATAGTTTCTAGAAAAAAAATATTATTATGCCTTCATTTGTAACCTCAATATAACTAATGTATCAATACATTTTTGTTCATAATAAAAAAATTTAATAATTATTTTAAAATATATATTTCAATAAAAAGTATAAAATTTGTTGAAAAATATAATTCTTTTATGAATGGGTCATTAATTAATAAATAATTATAGAGAAAATTTAAATTTTTATTTCAAATATAGTAATCAATACATTTTAATTACTGGAAAAATTTATACACCTTGACACACACACACACACACACACACACACACACACATATATATATATATATTTATTTTAGAAAATTTTATACACCTGAAAAAATTGAATATTTTAAAAGATTAAAAAGACATTATGGATCATTTATACTAAAGGTTTTTTTTCTAAAAATAGGTTTCTACCACATTAAATTTCTTTCCAAGGGATAATTATAAAATATCTCATTATTCTATTCTGCCCCTCCAAAAATGACTCTTTTCAATAAAGGTATATCACTATAATACATAAAAATTTAGAAACATATATTTTATTTCATCCTTAGGTTTCTATACGGCTTCCCAAAATTTATTATTCGTCTAAACAACAAATAAAATATTATTAGTCCGGTTCTATTAGAAATTATCACTACTGTGGAACATTTCAACTACATTTCCCCCATCTGAATGATCATGATCAATCTATAAATCCAATTATATCATTAAATATAATAAATTTTGATATTAAATTCATTAAAGAAACTAATGTAACATATAATGATCTATACATTAGTTATATGGATGTTTTAAGAGATAACCATTTGTCCTTATCTATTAAAAATCCTGAAAGGTTCCAATATAATTAGTCATGATCATTCAATTATTTTCAAATATAAAAACCTTATTATGTAGTGATTTTCACTCGAATTACTTCTAATGAACATTTAATTCTTTATTTCATTAATGATTTCATAAAAAATATAAATTTATTAATTCATTCATACTGTAAAATCACTCCATTTTTATGTAATGTCATTGTATACAATAAAATACATTTTCATAAAATATTGGATTTTTTATTTTATTTGGGATTATTATAATTGGTTTCTATAAATTTGATAAATTATATTTGATGAAATTATTATCAATTTTATTATCTATAAAAAAAATTCTGATGAATTTTTGTCAATTTTATTGTCAGGTTTTATTTATCATTTAATTATGAAAATTAATTTTTTTAATTTTTTTAAAGTATATACAAATTTCCAATAAATTATAGATTATTTTTAAAATTTATGTAGACCTATTAGAATATATTTAATTAAATAAATATTATTTTGAACAAAATGAAATCTTGGTTCCTCTGTAAAATAATTTTTATACATAAAAAATAATTTTTCAACATAATTAATTGAAATATCCTTTTTTGGTTTGATATTATTATAAATTCATCCACAAATGTGAATTATATTTTATAAAATTGATTAAAAATATGTAATTTTTATAATAAATATTTTGTTGAATGTTCAGCCAAATTTGTTTTTCCACTATTAATATTTACCATGAAAAATTATTATTATAATGGTATATGTAATAAGTTAAACTAAGTTTTTGGTTAATATCTAATGTAATAATATATATTTCTTACTACGGTAAGGGAAAATTGAGTTATATAGGATTAAAATAAAAATTGATATGTCTATAAATTCATTAAAACACTATATATTATTTCATGGGATGAGTATATCTCATCATAAATCATCCACACACAAAAAATAGTATCTATATAATTTTACATTAGATTTTTATATTTATATTATCAATAGAGGATAAAAATACAAAGGATCACCCTCTTTCATTTAAATACATTTTATAATGTAACATTGGGATGAAAATATGAAAGGAAGAAATATTATCTTTTACATTGAGTCTATTAATAATATTATTATGTGAAATTAGTTTTATTTATTAGTGAGAATGTAATTACAATAAATAGGTTTGTCACACAAACTCAGTTCTTGTATAGGTAGTTGAATGGCCTTGTATGTGATTTTAAAAACATAAAATTTAGTATTTTATTAGTGACTATATGTGAAACAGAAATATTATATATAAATATATCATGATATTTATTTGTTAATGGTTTATATTCTAATTTTACTACTCTATTTGATTAATCCCGATTTTAATTAATATTTCCAAATATGGAATTAATTATATTTTTATATAAATACTGTTCTATTAAATGATTAAAAATTCACAAAATTAATGAATTTCTAAATTTTAATTTTATATTCTTTAAAATATTTTAAATTGAAATATTATGTGTCATTTTACTTTTATAGTTTCTTTTTTTACTCCAAAATAGTAAAAAACATTGATATCACTATTATTGTTAAAATAGTTATTATGGGACAAACAAAAATATAATGAAAAAAATATATTATTAAATTTTCAAAATATTTTATAATGAGCTTATTTCTGAAATAATAATCCTATAATATAATTATGTCAAATTATATCAACTTGAATATAAAAATTAATTCACATTAACATAATTCTTTTTGAAATTCTAATAATGCCCCTCACCTCTATTATACATGTGAACCTATTCACCACTCTTCAAAAACCTATTAAATACACTCTATCATCCAATACCTTAATGAATCCTTTCCCAACATTAACCCTTAAATTTTAGAGGCTCTATAGGGATTGTAAGTTACATCATTGTAGGAATTAATTCGTAAATCAATGTATATTTTTTATAATATAAGATATAGAATTTCACGACATGGTATAGGTTTATTTCCACGTAGATGTCCTTAAAATAATTTTCATACACTCTAAAATAATATAACCAATATAAGAAATATATTATTAATTTTTTTAAACTTAATAACCTATAAATATCCCATTCATTAGTCAAACATTAAATGAATTCATTATTAATGTGTGTAGAGAACTACCACTTCGTGAGGATATTTAAATTTTTTAGACCACAAACTACCAAGGATTTTAGTAATGATATTTTAAATTTATATATATTATATTATGAATTATTATTATTCTAAATATATAATATACAACATTTTTAATTACCTTTTATTCCATTTAGAAAATATAATTTCATTTAATTATATGTGTGGATTTACACATCCATAATACGATGTTATTAGATTTTTGTAAGCATATAATTATCCTATCCAAAGTAAATTAATTTAAATATATAATAATAAATTTTTATATAATAATCACTTTTTAAATATAAATGTATAGTTACCTTATTTCCATCATCTTCCCTAAAAAACGAAAATGTTACATATGTTTGTGAATTCCCTACCATCTCTAGGATTATAATGTATATCTTTTTTCATTGTCATACTTCATACATAGTGAAAAAATTATAATTAATGAATAACATTTATAACAGTACAATGATTATAATTCAATATATTATTGTTTTGTAAACTCTTTTACCTGATTCAACCAACAATTTTAATTATTGATATACGATTTAAATGTCATGAAAACATTTTTTGTGAATTTATTTCAAAATATAATATGTATATTATAGGAAGATAAATAATTTTTTTTTAATTATAATAATTAAAATGTATATTCTGAAATTTAAAAATTAACATATATTTATTACTAAGTATGTTAATGATTGTACAAAAGGATTCAAACTAGAGATAAGGGACATCCTACATTAAAAATATCATTTTAAATGTTTGGTTCATTTATATTATAACATTTTTTCATCTATGTAAATATTTTCATAAGTATATTTATATATATTTATATTATTATAAATGACTTATTATAATGGTTTTTAATATATTTCTCATTTCCTTCATGGGATTTTAAAACTATAATATTTATGTATTTTATATTTAATAGTTTCGTAATCATTACATAATGAAGACAATAATTTATATTTTAATGTATTTATTGATAATAGATTTTTAAAATCCATTGAATCAATTATTTTTTATATACATTTTTTATAACAAATGACAATCTCTTCAATGTAAATCCCACCTTCCCTTTTTACTAGATATTTATAACATAATATTTTTTTGTGTAATTGGATATATCAATATTATAAAATATTTTTATTACTCTTTTAAAAGTATATCATTATGATATTGATGGTAAAAAATGTCACACTCGGTTTTTGAAGTCTTTGTTTTGATATAGTCCAATAGAAATCTAGATACATTTTATGGGTATTGGGTGATATGAATGTTGAGTATTGAATTTTAATCTATTTCTAATCACCCTAAATGTGGTTCAAAATTTATTGATTAGTATTTTTTTGAGAAAGGGTGGTTCTTCATGATTTTGGAAAACTGAGGTCCCATTTCCATATTTAAAAACCAAATTTGTTTCATTAATAAATCATTCATTTTTTAACAATATTTACACATTAGAAATCCTACTTTTCCTACACTGATATATTAAAACTACCATAATCTTTTTGACCCCTTAAAATTTTATAAGGATGGTGAATTTGGGTTTCTTATTAAGGTATTGGGCTAGCGAGAGGGCCCATTTATAGTATTAAATAAATATTTGGTTTCTTATATATATTAATAGTTTTTTATAATATTTGGTGATTCCACCTCCTACTCGAGGAAAAATACCATAGGAGAACCCCCATTTTTCCATTTATTCTATTTTAAGTGCATATGTTCTGTAATTTTGGAAAATATTCTCAATGGTTCTCAAATCATCCAAATTTTCCAAAGGTAATTTGTTTTATTCATGAAACAATCAATTCGTTATCTTTTTTCCACAAATCTTCTTCCCCTGGTTTTCCAGTCCTAATAAGCTTCTCCATGGTGTTTTAATCCATTCCCATTTTGTACGAGTGTATATTTAATGGAATACAATGATTTTTCTTGTTTTCGAGGTGGGAATCATTTTAATTTCTCCCCCTTCTTACCCATCCTTTCATTATTTCATGTTTTTATTTTATCCTATAGTCATGATCGACCAATGGTTCTATTATAAACTAATTATTTATGGGGTTTTTGTTCATTTGGGTATGTTCGTGATAGGTTTATGTTTAATAAACCCTAAAATGGTGATATTGGGTGTGTGTTTCCATCATACCAAGGATTTGAGGTAGGATGTACCTTGAAAAAGACTTAATAATTTTAGTTTCATCATTTTATTATTGTTCAAACCTGATATATATGTTAATTATTTTTTCAGCCTTTGAATTGTCACGGACCGTCCTTGGGGCCCGTACCCTGACTACCCCAAGCCCGCCTTCCATAGGTCAGGGGCTGGCGACTAGCACCAATGGTGTAAATCCCGATAAAAGGGAAGGAATTGCCTTTATAAAGTAAAAATAACACCATAGAGTACAAAAGATGAGTAAACACTAAGTAAACTGAGTAGAAAATCAAGTGTTGTAATGTAAATGGGCCAGAATACAAACCCAACTAAATGTAAAGTACAACTGAAATGAAAGTACAACAACTGGAAAGTAAAGAAGCGAGTCTGAGCCATCCTCTAGAAATCCCACCTTAAGGGTGGGTACAGATAGTCTCCTCTGCTCCTCGTCTCCTGCCGTCCGCTCCGAGCTCGTCCATCCAGTGATCCACGTCCAGGTACCATCCAGCTCCACGACCTCCCACCTCAATCAGCACTTTCCGCCGTTTTCATCCAACACAACGTAGTGCGGGCCTAGCCCATGCAGGGGTGAGTATACGCTACTCAACAGGGACCCCAAGACCCTTGAAGGTCTCCCATAAATTATGAAGTATATACCAAAAAGGAAAGATACAATCACAAAGTAACAACCAACTCTACTTAATTATATGCCCATACATATACTTAAGGCATCAATTCCAGCTCGACTCCAGCACACGAGCCCTAGTGCAACCCAATCCACACAGGAGAAAATAACCCATTCCACATAGGAATTCACAACCCAATCCACACAGGAAAACATAACCCAATCAACATAGGAAAGCACAACCCAATCCACACTGGAAAGTATAACCCAATCCACATAATAAATCACAACCCAATCCACACAAAAAAACAAAAGAATCATATCAATGACAATGATTGTAAGTTAAGACTCAGCTCACGCAGGTATCCATTTATAAAGAGTGGTGGAGACGATTAGATTTAGCCTCTGAATAATATCCTCTACCGAAGCCACATAGGATCCCAGTTTAGTAGTCTCCACTACCGAACCCACTGAGGATCCATGTACAGTATTCATCGTTGCCGAACCCACGGAGGATCCTAGCATGGTAGTCGAACCCACGGAGGATCCCAGTATAGTAGTCGTCCTCGTCGAACCCACGGAGGATCCCATTATGGTAGTCATCCTCGTCGAACCCACAGAGGATCCCATTACGAAAGTCATCCTCGTCAAACCCACAGAGGATCCCAGTATGGTATTCGTCCTCATCGAACCCACATAGGATCCCAGTACGGTATTCATCCTCGTTGAACCCACAGAGGATCCCAGTACAGTAGTCATCTTCATCGCAGCCAGCTCTAGGGTTCCCGCACACAGCACGCTCGATTCTGGGATGGTCCGCTCCACTAGCCAAGGGGGTTGATACATCAACAGACACGAATTTCGTGTTGATGTATCCCAATGTTCTGTCTCATCAAATTGAACACAACGTGATAGATGACACGTCAATCGGACGCCCGGTCTGAGAGTTATTGGCTTTTTCGTTCCAGGGGCCCTGTTTGTTTTTATGTTAAACCAACCCGACCGTACTCCAACTTAGTCCAATACTCGAGCAAAATAAGCCAAAATAATCTTCTAACTATTAAGAATCCAACAAAGTCGACGGCACGTCAATCAGACGTCTGGAGCTCATGTTATAAGTGTTTTCGCTCCGAGGGCTCGGTTGGTTTCATGTTTGAACCAACCCGGCCGTACCCAAAGTTCTCAGAAACCATGAGTGTAATATATCGAAACGCCCGTCTCGATCCAAGGATCACTACAAAACTGTGCGTCGATCAGAGGTCTATAGCCCAAGTTATGGGCGTTTGAACGAATCTGTCATGAAATCAAGGGTTCGGGCCCGGTCCGACCCGGCCCGATACCCCTGGGTCGGCCCGAACTGAGTCGACCCGGCCCGGTTCTGGGTCCGGCCCGTTGGGGCGCAACCCGGTGCAGCCCGGCCCATCATGGGGGTCCAGCCCAGTGCAGGCAGCCCGGAACGGCACAGGCAGTCCAGCCCAGCACGGGGGGCCCGGCCCGGCACAGGCAGTCCGGCCCGGTGTGGGCGGTCAGGCCCGGCGCGACCGGTCGGCACGATGCGGGCGCCCACGCGCTGAGCGGACACAAAAGGGGGGAGGGGGGGGGGGGTTCCGCCCCTTATTTTCCGAAAACGGAGAACCCATGTGGGGTCCACCCTAGCTGGCCTCTGGGGGTTACAAAACCCCGGCCTTCCCGAACATGGCAGGCCGTTTTGTCTAGCCGGTGAGCCACTGCGGGACCCCCCGTGGTTCCCGCCCCCCTTGAATGCCGATAGCTGGATATCCGAACGCCCCCCTTGCAGAACCCCCACACCCAAAGGCCGCAAATTCCCCGTTGCTTGTCAGCGGCCGGTGAGGCCGGCCGCCTCCTGCTGCTCTGCCGCGGCCAAAGGCCGCGCCTCTTCCCCGACCGGCGCGACATGACGGCGGTGCGCCCCTCTGCCGCAGCCCGCCCCTATCACGGCCCTCCACGGTATTCTGGCACAGCGTGACGGCATGGAATGATGGCGTTGCGCCCCTCCTCTACAGCCCTCCCTTGGCCGCGGCTTCACCGGCGCGGCGTGACGGTGCCACGCTCCTTCATCGTGGCCCGCTCCGGCTGCGGTTTTACAATTCCCACGCGGTGTTATGGAACTGCGCCATCCCCGATCCGAGTCATGAAGAAATTCAAAAAAAGGGGGTGGAGAATTGGCGGTGTTTGTGTAGTCTGACTTCCTCCCGTTATATTGACAATAAGCGGCTAAAAAATAACGAAGTATGTCAATTTAATCATGAACGTATAAAATCAACCCCTACCTCAACAACGATGTCAAAAGTCGGTGTCACGGTTGACGGCGTCAGAGTACGTCCAAGATGGATGGCATCTCACACCGACTACAGAGAGGAGAAGAACGGAACATCGTTGGTGAGTTTCCACGTCGGTGCCTCCTCCTTTGTCATGGAGGAAGAAGAGGACCAAAGATACTAGTTCACCGAGTCGACAATCCTTGACGAGGTGTTTTCGTTCTTCATTGAGGATGAATACGTTCTTCGCCGAAGTAGATGATGTTCTTTAAGAGACTTAGTGCTCTCTCCTCCAATCCTAAACACAACCAATCTAACCCGCAAAAATAAAATAAGCTCTTCTTATTTTATTAGGTCATACCATGAGTTCAAAATTCAAAAACTTAATTCAATTAATTGAATTAGTGTGTTGGAATGATTAATTGTGAGGAGAGAGGAAGTCACCCAATTAATGGGAAGTTTAAAAGTTAAGATTAGTTACAGATCATAAGTGGGGGGTTTAGAGGAGTTAGGGTTTGTGAAGGGTTGGGATCGTGTGGGCCCCAACCCACCTTTATTCTCTCATGGGTAGTTAAAAACAAGTGGGTCCCACCCAACTTCCACACCTAGGTTATAACAACTTAGAAAAGTGAAATAAAATTCTTAACGCAATTTTATTTCACTCACACTTAAACCACAATTTTAAACAACTCTTCCCTAGAAAACGCAACTCTAGAAAAGGTCTTCTCAAGCAATTATCGGCACTGCAGTTTCATCGGTGACCTCATATTTTAATTCCGATCACCGATTTAAAAGTTATAAAAACACTCTCATTCGTTCAATTAAGGTACCCGTGATAATGTTCGGAAATTGATTCTGGGCACACGGGCCTCAGAATCAGGTGTCGTCAGAAACTAAAGACTCGTAAAATTCTAAATAAATTAAGAATTTTTTTTTCAAATTTTTGGGTCTTTACATTACTCCCACCTCAGGGATTTAGGTCCCCATAAAGCTTCAACACATACTATGGAAAACAAAGTGGTACTGCCTATGCATCTGATCCTTCCTCTCCCATGTGCTCTCCTGGAGGTTCTCGAGTTACCAGTGAAAGCGCAACTGAGGAATCGATTGTCCACATATGACCTGCTCATGTCGATCCTCAATCTCCACTGGAACCTCCGCAAATGTAGCCTTGTCTTCGACGTCGAGCTCCCCGTGGTAGATGGTATGGGTCGATCACTGCACGTATCACCTCAGCTAAGATATGTGGAAGACGTCATGCAGCTGGTGTAACTGAGGTGGATGAGTCAAGCGATAAACCACATCACCTACCCTGTCGATGACCTAGAATGGTCTGATGAACCTCAGAGATAACTTGATGCCTTGGCCAAATCTCCATAAACCACGTCGAGGTGAGACCAATAAGAATATGTGGTTTCCATCCTTGAACAGTAGTGGTCTCCGCCTCCTGTCAACATATGACTTCTATCGGCTCTAAGTTATCCTCATCCGCTCCTTGATGACCTGATCCTTCTCTGGTCCTATAAGAGCTGCTAAGATTTCTTCTTTTCCGATAAGAGAAATATGGTTTCATCCCCTGGATAAACCACGTTATTTACCTAATACAGTCAATCTTGATATTAATGATACTAATTCATGTCATGGATGACGCCGTAATGACTAAATGCTACTAACAAGAGATACAATCGTTACTCTCTCCTCCAAGGGTTGATTCACATCGTTGGCATCTGTGTGTGGTCACTGGGTCTCCTCTAATAGGTATCTCAAAAGTGAGGGTCAAGTCAACAGTTTATACCAGAACCTCTTAGTATCAACTACATTAAAAGGACAGGGAACTAAACACCACAAGAACATGTGTCTTTTATTACTGCAGCTCAAGGTACAAAGACACAAAATGTCAACAAAGATAGAAGTAACTTGAAAAAAAGTCTCCATGTCTAGAGCTAGTCTCACTCCTGTCCATCTGCTCTCGGAGCTCCATGGTCATAAGCCTGAGCTTCCAGAAGCTGAGATCTCCCATGACCACCCATTCCCTATGATCGGGGTGGTCTTCCTAGTGGTGGTGGTGGTAGGGCCTCAAAGCGTAGCCCAACACCCACTGCCCAGTCAGTTCTTTTGCCTTCTCTGACTACTCCCTACAAACCACTATGTTCGAACCATTTCTTGGGAGGTCCCTATACCACCTACTGCTCATCTGTAGGGTGGGTCGGGCAGTCTCGAGACATGTGACCCTACCCACCGCATGCATAACACTGTCTACTCGTCGTGTGGTTGGCTCTGTTTCGTGTTCCCCGTACAAACAAACCTGTTTCTTGAGATCCCTCATGTAATGGTATGGCCCGCTTGGACCTCTGCGTCAACTGTCTACTGCCAGCTGTAGAAGACTTCGCTACGGGTTGTCCCGCAGAGGGTCTCGCTGCTGGTGAATGCTTGTCCAGAAAATTATCCACTAGAAGGGCTCTCTCTAGGACCCCTTCCTGCGTCGAGATGTTGAGGGAGATCATTGAAGCCCGGATCTCATGGCTCAGTCCCTGCTCGAAGGTCTGGGCCCGGATGAATGGGTCTCGTACCATGTCTGTGGATTAGCGCGAGAGAACGGTAAACCTCACCGAGTACTGGGCTACAATCATGATGCCCTTCCACAACTATAATAGCTCATGAATGCACACCGCACAGAGGGTGGCTGGAACAAACTCTGAGTGGAATCGGATCTCGGAGTCCGTCCAAGGAAGTGATGCCTCTTCGTCCACCTGGAGCATTAGGATCCACCATCTACCTGCTGCCGCATGCAGGAGAATCACTGCAAGAATCACCATGAGGTCAGCTGGTGTCCCTACTAACCTGAAGACTCGAACGACAGCCTCCATCCAATCCTCGGCTGCCTGAGGGTCCGTCTATTCACCGAACCTGGGTGGTCTCTAAAACTGAAACTCATGCAGTGCACTAAGGCGACGTTCACTCTCAGCTACTGGGGCTGGTGGCATCAGTGGCTCGGCGGGTAGAGGTATCGTCGGTGCCTCTGTTGTAATAGAGCCCTGCACCGAGGCCCCATCACTCGATGGGTTGTCGTCTCAAAAAAAGCAAGGAACCCTAGCTGGCTGCTATCGTGGGGCCATCCTAAAAAGAGACAGGTGTTCCATGGTCAATACATTATACCTGGTGAGCTGACACAAAGTAATCAAAAATAAAACTTTTGAAACCCACATGCAATCAATGTTTTCGTGCACTGAGTCGGAAATCAGAAGTCAGGGTCCTGGTATATGGATACGTTAGCCACCGCACCAACACTGGACTCCCTTGAATGATAACCACACTCAATACCTTTATCACAATTGATTAAAATAAAAGAAAGATCAGAGTTTTGAGTTCTGCGGTAGAACCAAACTCCTCTGATACCAATTTGTCATGACCTGTCCTCGGGGCCCGTGCCATGACTACCCGAAGACCGCCTTCCATAGGCCAGGAGCTGGCGACTAGGACCAAAGGCATAAATCCTAATAAAAGGGAATGAATTTCCTTTATAATGTAAACAAACACCATAGAGTATGAAAGCTGAGTAAACACTAAGTAAACTGAGTACAAAAGTAAGTGCTAGAAAGTAAATTGGCCAGAACACAAACCCAATTGAAAGTAAAGTACAACTAAAATGAATGTACATCAACTGGATAGTAAAGCAATGAGTCCAAGCCGTCGTCTAGAAATCCCACATGAAGGGTGGGTACAGATAATCTCCTCTGCTCCTCAGCTCCAGCCGTCCGCTCCGAGCTTGTCCGTCCAGTGATCCACCTTCAGGTACCGTCCAGCTCCACGAGCTCCCACCTTAATCAGCATTGTCCGTCGTCTGCATACAACACAACGTAGTGTGGTTATAGCCCATGCAGGGGTGATTATACGCTACTTAGTAGTGAATCTGAGACCCCCGAAGGTCTCCCATAATTCACGAAGGATATACCACAACGGAAAGATAAAATCACGAAGTAATAACCAACTCTACTTTGGTATATGCCCAAACATATCCCTAAGTCATAAATTCTAGCTCGGCTCCAGCACAAG
Source organism: Viscum album (assembly GCA_963277665.1). NCBI lineage: Eukaryota > Viridiplantae > Streptophyta > Magnoliopsida > Santalales > Viscaceae > Viscum > Viscum album. The sequence goes on along the minus strand of OY728126.1, from coordinate 705,897,298 downwards.
AGACCAAGTGAAACACAATCCACACAGGAGAACATAACCCATCCCACATAGGAATTCACAGCCCAATTCACACGAGAAAACATAACCCAAATCACACAGGAAAGAACAACCCAATCCACACAGGAAATCAGAACCCAATCCACACAGGAAAGAACAACCCAATCCACACAAGAAAACACAACAATCATATCGATGAATATGATTGTAAGTTATGACTCAGCTTACGCAGGTATCCATTTATGAAGAGGGGTGGAGATGATTAGATGTAGCCTCTGAATCATCTCCTCTGCCGAACCCACATAGGATCTATGTTTTAGTAGTCGTCGCTGCCGAACCCACGGTGGATCAAAGTATAGTAGTCATCATCATCAAACCCATGGAGGATCCCAGCACGGTAGTCCATCCCACGAAGGATCCCAGTACAGTAGTCATCCACGTCGAACCCATGGAGGATCCAAGTACGGTAGTCGTCCTCGTCAAAACCACAGAGGATCCCAGTACGACAGTCATCCTCATCGAACCTAAAGAGGATACCTGTACGGTAGTAATCATCGTCGAACCCACGGAGGATCCGAGTAGGGTAGTCTTCCTCGTCGAACACATAGAGGATCCCAGTACAGTAGTACTCCTCATCGAACCCACAGAGGATCCCAGTATGGTAGTCATCTTAATCACAGCCAGCTCTAGGGTTCCCGCACACAACACGCTCGATTCCGGGAGGGTCTGCTCCACGAGCCAAGGGGGTCGATACATCCAATTATACGAAGCCCATTTTGATGTATCCAAATGTTCCGTCTTGTCAAAAGGAACACAACGTGACAGACGGCGCATCAATCGGACGCTCGGTCTGAGAGTTATTGGATTTTTTGTCCTAGGGGCCCGGTTGGTTATTAAGTCAAACCAACATGACTGTACTGCAACTACATCCAATACTCGAGCGGGGAAAGCCAAAAGAACCATCTGACTAAGAGAAATCCATAAAAGTAAATGACATGTCAATCGGACGTCCGGAGCTCATGTTATAAGCGTTTCCGCTCCGAGAGCCTGTTTGGTTTTGTGTCCGAACCAACCTGACCATACACAATGTTCTCCAAAACCTTGAATGTAATATACCGAAACGACCGTCTCGATCCAAGGATTGCAATGCAATGGATGGTGCATCGATCTGAGGTCCATAGCCCATGTTATGGGAGTTTGAACAAATCTTTTCGGAAATCAGGGGGTTTGAGCCCGGTCTGACACAACCCGATAGCCCTGGGTCGGCCTGAACCGGGTCGACCCGACCCGGGTCCGGGTCTGGCTCGTTGGGGCACTGCCCGACCCAGCCATTGTGGCCCGCCTGGCGCGGGGGTCTGGCCCAACATGGGCGGTCTGGCCCAGCATGGGCGTTCCGGCCCGGCGCGGGCCGTCGGCCCAGTGCGGGCGCCCGCGTGCTGAATTAACGCGGAAGGGGGGGGGGGATGGCGCCGCCCCCCTGTATTCTTGAAACGGCGAAACCCTATGGGGTTTACCCTAGATGGCTTCTGGGGGTTACAAACCACCGGCCTTCTCAAACTCAGCCGACCGTTTTGTTTAGCCGGTGAGCCGCCGCGGGTCCCCCCTGCGGGTCTCTCCACCCTTGAACGCCAGCGACCGGATATCCAGCCGCCCCCCTTGTAGAACCGCCACAGCCAAAGGCTTTTTCTTTAAATTTCTGTTTCATTACATGAATAATTTTATTTGTGTGTAAAATTCTTTTTCAATCCTTGTTTTGTGAAAGGTAGTGTGGTTTTGTCGAGAAAGTGCACACCATGTGTTTCTTTAAATTTTCCACTATCATTTGCAACTATTTTGTGATGGTTAGAACAAAGTTAATGGTATTTGGAACATGTTCCAGTAGATTGATTAAAATATGGTATGTAGTTTTCTTTTTGTGCTTTGTCAAGTGCTTAATATAATTTGTTTTGTTTAAAAGTACAGGTCATTTGTTCAATAATTTGCCTGGATGGCTTTTATGTGTTATGTGTGATTTAAAAAAAATTTATTTTAGGATTTATAAATTAATTTTATGAATGGAAATTTTATTTTTTGGTTCCATCTATGGCTTTCAATTTGTATTTGTTTTTACAAACAACTGTTTTTTTGGTTTACAACATGTTTTGGCCCTAGTTGTTGGAAAATGGCCTATTTCACATCGTTTTGAAAATGGATATCTTTTGAATATGTAACCTGTGTGTTTTAAGATATTTATGGACGTGTTTTTCTATTTATTATTTTGTGTATAAACCTCCTTAATAAATGATAAATGCATACCTTTGTCAAATTTATGTTCTGAGAAAATTTTTAAAGACTCATTTGACCTTTCCTAAAAATAAAGCTTGAGTGTTTTAATTGTATATACCATGTTTCATCTATTGGGAATGTTTTATGTCCCATGAAATTATTTTATTATATGTTTTTAGGGATTAAAAATATGGGTTTGTCTGGTTTTTTCAGGTGTTTATTCTTAAAAGAGGGTTTTGAATTATTTTTATGTGCAAATCCTCAATACACTCCTTGAAATTGTTTTATGAAAATTTTTAGTGGTTTATTGATCTCTGAATGTAATTTGAAGCATGTTTGTTGGTTTCTTGTCTGTTTATCATTTGGGAATGGAATTTGGATGTGAAATGTTAATTTGATAATATATGTAAATTTATGGATCATTAAATCGAATCATAAGTATCTAGGTGGTAGAACGTGTACTAGAATGCTAGAGATCACCTTGGGTTTGGCCCATGTTCTATTTAGTATGTTTTGTGAGGAAAAAACAAACTAATATTTTATGATGATGTTTTTGTGGGACCACTAAGTTATGGGTATTATCCCTACTGGTGGATAATGTGTTTGAGAACATATATTTATTATTATTACATTCATTGAGATATGAGGTACTTGGGGATCACAACTAATTAGTGCCTAGAGGTGTTCCCGTGACTTATGCTCATTGGATATTTTGTTCTCATGATTGGAATACAATGTGTTCGGTTGGTAAATTAGGTTGTGTGTGTGATTTATTTAAAATTTTACATTTTATAAATTATCCCTCTTGAATACTATTTTCATTTGGATGTTGCAGTTCATTGAAAATTGATACTATCATTATTGTTTAAAAATCATACTAGTTTTTGTTTGGTAAATTTTTTGATAGAATGGGACCTCATTTGGAAGACATAACATTATATATTGTATTAAAAACATTAAATTTTTGTTTCTTTTATTTTATTAGATGTTCATTTGGAATTGCATATCAGGCTAACCTATTGGGTTTTAATAGTCACGCCTATAGTCTTCTTCTATTTTTAGCCCATATGAAGGTTTCATCATGAGTTCAATCGCATTGGACAAGATGTAATCATTGTGTTGTATAGTTACCAGAGAGGTAACATTGAGTTAGCTGGTTATCTAGTTTGGACATTTGATTTGTTGTTTTAGTATTACTTTAGGATTCTTGTACAAATAATGTTCAGTTCAATTTTTATGTAAATGTATTTTAGGTTATCCATTTCATTCCCTTGTTTGTTTGATTGTTTAAATATGGGTGAAACAGTTCCCATGTCTACTCTATTTGCATGATTTGGTATATATATAAGGTTCAATGTGATGTGAATAATGATGGAGGAGGTTCCCCTTTATAATTTTAGTGATGGTCACATTTGGAACTCCTACAAATTTTAATGTATAATAAATTAAATTTAAATAAAAATATCTCCAATATAAAATTAATTCAATTAAAATATATTATGCTGATTTAATACCATTAAAAAATATATTTTAGATAATTATTTTATTATATTAAACCTTATCATTGTCATTATCCCTTAGTTAACCTGATTTAAATTTAAAATTGATGAAAGAAATTTCAATATAGAAATATTATAAATTTTATTTATGCTATGTAAATTAGATCCTAAACGAAAAATTAATATTATTTTATTCCATAAAAAAAAATATATTTATAAATATGTTTAATGATTTTTAAAAAATTTAATAAAATATTATTTCTTTAAAATATCATTATTCTCAATTATGTCAATATTTATTAAATGGACTATTAACAATTTTTAGATAAAGAGTTATTTTATGACCAAAAATTTTATAATACAATGAATTGGTCCATGACATCTATAAAATTATATAAATTATTTAAAATAATATTTAGATTGATATTTTTTATAAATAATATTTGATATTTTCATTATTAATATTTTTACTGTAACTGCGTTGTGCAGTTACATAAATATACACATTTCACAAAAAATTAAAAACAAAATATGATGATGAAGATAAATAATACATATTTAAGAATAATATTTATATTATAATATAACATTTTCGTAAACCAATATAAAAAAATATAGTATTAACATCATGGATGTGACAACATATAAGTTTTATAAATAAAATATTATAAATAATCCGATCGATTCTATGTATCCGAAAAAGATAGAAATAAATTTTTGTGATTAAACCATTTTTATGAAATTAATAATTTACATTTTTATATCAAAAAATATCTATTTTCATGTGGATATATACGGAATATTTAATTCAATGACAATGACATTTGGTTCATTATTTGACATAAATATTATATAAATCATTTATCACGGACATGTGTCCATTAAAAACATTTTTCCAATACTTATATGTTGATGGTATAATTAAATACATTCAATAACATTTGTTAATGTGTTATCGTAATTTTATGCTCTTTATCGTTTTATTTCTAACCTAAAATACCCAATTTATCATTTACCATGGTAATAAAATTACCAAGGTAACTATTCATATTGGCTATAATTAAAAGTGACATCTAACGTCCAAAGAATTTGTTAATAAAAATTACACTTGATCTAATTAAATGTATTATTATATAAAATTGTTGTATAACAAACTAATTTCATTGGTTATATGGTTTTTGATTTTAAAATACTATTAAGTATTATGACCATAAATAATATCTATATTGAACAGTGATAACATGATTTGTATAAATATAGAGCCTAGAAAAATCCGATTTACTTAGAAAAAATGAAGTGATGGACTCATATAATAGAATTTCGCCACAAAAAGACAATTTTATAGATCTCAGAAAAGAGGTGGCATCATTGGGCTTTAGTCTTGACCAAGCCCAAGTAGAGCTTCAACATGTGAATCTCGAATAGAAGAGCCTATAGGAGATGTGGAAGTTAATAGAAATTTCCACACGAGTGATGTTATCTGAGTCACCCAAAGAGTCTGTAATCATTACACACCTTACCATTTGGTCTTATGTGGCTGTTATAATGGTTTATGTAACAAGACACCGACACTATGATTATGTGTATTATTTTTTATAGAATAAAGAAAATACATTCATTTTATTATTACTTTTAAAGCATAAATTTTAATTATAGATAATATTCCAATTAAAGAATCCATTTTGAAGAATTAATGGATTTTGGAATTAAAAATAATTAATAATATATTATTACAAAATTACATTTTATTATATATATTTGTTCGTATAATTTTTATGAATTCAATTGTATTTTTTTAAGGTTTGAAAGTTGTTTTTGTCAAAACCCATAATTATTTCATATATATCAGCTATTATATTAATGGTAAAAATTCACATAGTTAAAAAATATTTGGATAAAATTTATATCATTTTTAGAATCAAGAAATTAAAATTATCTAATTGTGAACTTTTCATTATTTTCTGAGACGGTCAAATTTTTGGGAAAAGTTAAATACCATTTTATTATATAATGTGTTTTAAGACTACATAATTACCCAATAGGGATATAATGAAATAAAATAAATGGAATCATCATTAAATATAAGTTTTACCATTAAAATATTGTTATTTTTGGTTTGTTCGATTCTTTTTACAATGATTATGTAGACCCTCCATGACTTATAAAATATTTGAACATTTTAAACTGTTTTCCTTAATAGTACGACTCACCTCCACATAATCAACCATAATTTATTAATATGTTAATCCATTGCCCATATATAATAAATTTTTACACTCCAATTTGGAAAAATAAATGGGAAAAACCTTTGGTTGGTTTGTGGATTTGATTAGTTTAATGTGCGGTGTCCCAAACCTAAATAATAGTCAATTCCCTCCCTTTCCCTATATAAACCCACATATATCCCACTTATCTCCACTAAAATAAATTAGAGATCAATTAAAATATCCCACATACTATCTATAATCTTCAAAAGGTTCCCTAATTTCCCAATAAGCCTCTCACAATCCGTTGGGATGACACCTCCAAGAAATTGATTTCTTCCTCTCTCATTTTTTTCCAAATTTCAATATGTTTCTATACAGTTGAATTCTGAATTAAAAAAATTTAGTTATGATTTCCCACCTCCCCCATACTACCCTAATTATTTTTTAAAGATGATATAACCCTTTATCTCTCATTAATTCCTTCAATGTACACCTATTACCATGCTGGAATATCATATGAAATTTCTATCTCCTCAATTACACTGAAGAGATTATTTTGGTTTATGAATCTAAAATAAATTAAATATATTTTTGACATGTAGATATATGACCCCCATAATTTAAATTTCATTTACAAATGATGATTCACCACTTTAACTCTGATCAATAATTTTTATGAATAATTATGTCACATTGTTATGCTAAAAATATTGCACCGCGTTTTCCAAGCCAAAGTCATTGTGTAGTTAATACCATTCCCGTTTCACTATCAATAGAATTCAAATTTATGAACACTTAATTATTTATTATATAGTTTAATGCATTAATTAAACATTAATTTATTGTGGAATAAATTATGATGTTTAATGAATTCATGTTATGTCGTCCATGTGGCACACTTATGCATGAAATGAAATGATTATGATGAGTGCACCATGACAGCGTTTCAATGAAGTGGGTAAAGATTAGTATTATAATACGTCAATTGAAATTAGGGTTTACTAATGATAAATCATTTACAGTGATGATTTACTCATTCTCCATATGCAATGGGCCTTAAATCATGCTAATATCATGTTGAATTATGTTTCCACATTTTCTTGTTATGATAACAATGCTATATCATTCCTTTATTCTAATGTTTCTCTTATGATCCATTGAAATTCATATTTCATATAATTTATTTTATTCTTCCAGTCATTCCTTGTTTACTACCTTACTAGGATTTATAGCTCACCCTTTTCTTATGCATGTCTTCTTGTTATCCCATGCAATGTGAAGTCCAAAGCAATGTGTGTGGTCATGTAAAATAAGCTTTAAAAAAAGTTGTGGTGTTTTATTTTATAATTTTTTAGGAATTTTTCTTAATCAAAAAATACACTTGACCCATTTATAATCTATGTTTTATCAATTGAGTCATTTATTTAATAAACTATGTTTATGTGTGAAATAATGAGCATGATTATTATAGTAGGTATCTGATAATAGGTTTTGTTATTTTTGGAATTACGATTAGAAGACACTAGTGAAATCCATATGTATAAGGATGAGAATAATAAAAACTTATAAAAATTTAGTTACTATTTATAAATTTTTTTTCCAGAAAATATATCCATTTTTAGATACATGCATGTAGTGGAGGATCTGGTATGGATATATCTATCGGTAAATACCAAAAACACTGCTTTGATCATGGCTTGAATGGGAAAAGGTGCCCAACAATGAGGTTTTCTACACTCCTGGATAATCAAATTTCGAGGGATATTCTTTGGAAAATTAATATGAATAGTAAAAACCATTATTAAAGGAATAAAGAAATTCCCCTAACAATAAATTCTTGAATATAGATCCCGGATAACATAGATTAAAACCTATAATTTCATAAGTTAAAGAAAAAAAAATGTTTTACAGGTCATCCATTTGTGCCTTTGTATTACACATTATGTGTTACCAAGAAATCTCCTTTTATTACATATAATGGCTAGTAATAGGTGAACTCCAGCTAAAAAACGATGAGAATATCAATGTGATGGTTATTCTAATTAGATTCCCAATCCGATGGGAGTTGGAATCATGAACATTGTAATGATAATCTACCAGCTAACTCATTTTTTGAATAGAATCATTGTTCAAGAAGAATGTTCACCCCCACCCCTCAAGAATGAAAAAGTCTCAATTGGGATATTAATTAGACAACGACCTCCTACTTTTAATATATCATCGGATCCATGAATTTACGAACAATGGATCAACTCCAATGAAAAGATCATTTCAATCCATCAATGTTCCGAATAAGAGAAGTTTCTTATAAATTCTTATCACATAGAGAGTGAATCTGGTCAATTGTGGACATTTATAAAAAATATAAATCTTGAGGAAGATATCGGTGTATAGGAATATATGGATTTCCAGAAAAAAAATTTGATAAATATTTTTCGATCACCTTCCAACTTAAGATTGAATGGGACATCCTTTCCCTCAAGAAAAAAGACAATGAATCCATCAGAGTGTACATGTTAAAATTTACATGGATTTCAATATATGCCTCAAAAAATGTATTTACCCATAAATTCAAGGTTAATTGATTCTTTGGTGGGATAAAATGTAGAATACGGAAAGCCCTAGTGATATGTGACTTCAACTTCAATGAGAAAATTTTCTGATGTGCCCTGAAAGTCAAAATAGAGTTTAGAGAAACTAAGGGGTATCTTGGGTATAATAAGTGCAAGGTAGAATTCAATTTTAGTGGTATGATGTGTAAATCCAATGTTTCCGATAAAATACATCACCCACATACCAATGGTACGGAAAGAACCACCCCAAAAATTGAATTATGGCAACAAAAAAATTCATTAGGTGTAGAAGAGATGGAAAACTAGACATTAACTACTGAAAAGAATAAACCGTGTATGTGATAGATGAGTGGAACAATTCATTCTTTCTTTAACACATTGTTTATTGCTTCAACTACAAATAACCATGGAACTTTGAAAACTATTTCTCTAAGGTAAGGGTTTTTGAGGCAACCAAAAACCTCCCAGGAAGGAAATGAGATCTTTTTTACATCACTACTGTAGAAGTGATACCTGAAAAAAAAGTGGTGATAGGTACACTAGTAATTCATTAATGAATAGTGAACATACTTTTTGATTTATTTTATACACAATCATTTATATCTCGAATTTTTAATAAAACAATCCCAACATCACCAAAAATTACGGAACTAAATATTTTTTTGAGAATGAAAAATGGGTTTATAATTGCATACCATGAATATAATTTCACCGATGACATAATTTGTGGATTGAACTACCAAGAAAAAAACTTCATACTCCCTTTAGTGTGATTTGATTCAATTATTGGTAATGATTGGCTTACATTATATAGAGCCAATATAATTTTCCATGAGAGGGAAATCGATCTCTATATGCTGAATCGACCCCCAATTCTGTACAAGTGAAAGGAGGTGGATTAATATTCTTTAGAAATATTATCTAAAGCATGGATATTACTACCCTATAAGAATGTGTGACTTTCTTATATTATTGAGTCTATGGAAGTAACAATCATTGATGACATTCATATTTTGAGGGAATTCGAGGAAGTGTTTCCGGATGAATTGTTTAGTCTTCCTCCAATTATATATATTGAATTATAAATTGATCATATACCAGGGGAATTTCCAATATCCAAGAATCTGTATTGAATGTTTTTTGGGGAGCTTGAAGATCTGAAGAAACAGCTATAGGAGAATATGGATAAAGGGTTTATACACCCAAGTGCTTTACCAGGTGGTGCACCAGTACCCTTCTTCAGGAAGAAGGATGGTTCAATGCACCTATGCATTGATTATCGTGAGCCCATCCAAATCATGAATAAGAACAAGTATCCTCTTCCATGAATTTATGACTTGTTTGATCAGAAATGTGGAGCACAACACTTCTCCAAGGTTGATTTTTGGTCAGGGTATTACCATGTATGGGTGAAGAATGAGGATATCCCCATGATTACTTTTCATAAAATATATGGGCATTATTGATTCATAACAATTTATTTCAGACTCACTAATTCTCCATAAATATTCATGGACATGACAAATAATGTCATTATTGATTACATTAATTAATTTTTGGTAGGCTTTATGGACGGTATTCTAATATTCTCCAAAACCAAGGAGGATCATGAAGAGAATCTAAGCACTACACTAGAGACATTGAGAATGGATAAAATCTATGCAATGAAAGGCAGTTGTGTTTTCTGGTTGAAGGAGGTATCATTCTTGTGTAATATCATCATAAGTAAAAAGATATCAGGGGATCCCTCCAAGACACCTGAAATTGAGAGATGGTCGAGGCCAACATTGGTAATGGATATCTGGAGCTTCTTGGGGTTAGCTGGATATTATCATGGATTTTTTAGAAATTTACGACAATTTCAAAACCTATTAACTTGATATCACTAAAGGTAGTGATGATTTCAGGGAGTGATTAATATGAATAGAGCTCCAAGGAGTTGGAAATATGACTTATCAATGTGCTCATGCTCACACTACCAAATTGTGGAGAATTTATTTTTGTAATTAGTGACTCTTTGGAGAAGGTCTTGGGAAACGTGTTGACAAAAATGAAAAATTTATTAATTATTCTTCATGTTAATTTAATTATCATGAAAAAAACTATGAAACACATGATCTAGAGTTGGTTTAATTAATATTTTCTTTAATAATTTGGTGACATTACCTTTTTGGGGAGAAGTGTGAAATATATACAGATTACAAAATCCTCAAGTATATATTCACATATGAATAGTTGAAGATGAACCATTTAATATGGTAAGATATGATCAAAGACCATTAATGCGCAATCCATTAACACACTGCGAATGTGAATAAGGAGGTTGATGATCTATGTAGAAATGATGCAGAAATTTTATAATTGATGAGAATTGTAAAGGATCCAATCTTCATTAGATTTGATGAAGATGTTCGTGGGAATCATAAGAAATATAACATCACTAATCCTTTCAAAAATTATTGCTGAACTCTCTCTCTCTTGGATAGGCTAAAGGATGATGTGGGAAATTCGAATAAACTAGAAACTATCAGAAAAGGGAAATCCTTGTAGTTCAATGTTAATAAAGATTATATTGTGAGATTTGGGACAAGGATATCATTATCATAAAATCCATAGTTAATGAATGTTCTTTTAGATGATTCACATTGTTCGTATTTCACCATTTACCCAAGAAACACAATGATTTATCAAGGTTTCTAAGAGCATTATTGGTTGGATAAAATGGCGAATAAAATCATTGAGTATACATCAATTTCCTAGTATGTCATCAAGTGATGTCCATGAGGTAGATGTCTAATGGGATGTTGGAAACCTTACCCATACCGGCATATAAATATGAGTAAATCACCATGGAATGTTTCACCAGACATCTGAAAAATTCCAAAATAAATAATGATATCTGAGATTTTGTGTATATTTATACAAATATTACACACTTCATTGCAATTCGGGTGGATTTATTATTGGATCAACTATCACGGATATATATCACAGATGTGGTAAGGTTGTATGGAGTACCACAATCAATTGTATCTGATTGTGATCCAATATTCACCTCTATGTTTTGGAAGTGTCTTCAAAAATATGTAAATACTGTGATGAAATTCAACACAGATTATCATCCTCTAATTGGTGGCCAATTTGAATGGACTTTCCAAACACAGAAAGACGTGTTGAGAGAATTCTAAATGGACATCAATGGAGGATGGGATCAACATCTTCTTATGGTTGAGTTCTCTTATAATAACAGTTTCTACTCCACCATGGAAATTTCTCCTTATAAAGAAATTTATCTGATGAGGTGTTGAACACCAGTATGTTCGGATGAAGTTGGGAAGTGAAAAATCAAAGGTCCAAAAATGGTCAATGAAATGGTGGAGAAGGTTAAGCCCATCCCACAACACATTAATGTTTCTCATTGTCGACAACAGAGCGATGATGATAATATTCGAAGAGACCTAGAATTTGAGGATGTAGGCATGGTATTCCTCAACATTTCACCGTGGAAGAGAGTTATGAGATTCCTGAATAATGGAATGCATAGTCCAAGGTACATCAGACCTTTTGAGATCCTCGATGACATTATAGTTATGGAATATCATCTATCACTCCCAATAAAACCTATCTCATGCACATGATATATTTCATGTAGCACTCTTGAGGAAGTACATACCTGAACCATTTCATGTACTAAATCCATAGGCATTACCATTTGATAATTACCTCACCTATGATGAGAATACAGTGATGATTTTATATCATAGGGAAAAAGTCCAATGAAAAAAGACAATGCCCATCATCAAGGTGTTTTGGAATAAACGACATGTTTAAAGAGGCAATGTGGGAATTAGAGGAAGTGATGATGTAGAGTTACACACATATGATTTAGTGTGGGAAAAATAAATTTAGACGTAAAAATTTCTTAATGGGGGAGGATTGTAATGAACAATGTTTTTGTTAATAAAATTTAATATTAGTCTAATTAAATGAAATATTACGTAAAATGGTTGTCTAACATATTCACTAACTCAGTTTTATGTTTTTAGATTTTAAAATACCATTAAAAATTGTAACATTTGTTAATATAGTTGTTGAAAGGTGATCACATGATTAGTATAAATATATGTCTTTAACAAATCCAATTTACTCGGACAAAGGAAGAGATGACATCATATAGTAGAATTTCACTCTATGAATCATGTTTCTCAGAGAATCGAAAGGAGGTGGTCTCATTGGGCATCGTTCTTGACCAAACCCAAGCTGAGCATCAACATATTATGCTTGAAGAGGGCCACCTATGAGAGATGTGGAAGTTGATAGAGATTACCACCCGAGTGATCTTAACCAAGCCACACCAACAGTTTGTCACCATCAAAAACCATACCTTCCGGTATTATGCGAGTGTTGTTTGATGTTAGGTACATAAACACTAGCACTATGATTTTCAGTATTATTTTTTTATAGAATAAAAAATATACATTAATTTTATTGTTTTTACCTTCTAAATATTTTTTAAAGCACAAATAGTAATTTTAGATAATATTCAATTTATGAATCTATTTTGATAAATAAGTGGATTTGTTAATTAAATAATATTTTAATAAAAAATTATTACTAAAATACATTATATTAAATATAAATTATAGTATAATTTTTATGAATACAATTGTGATTTAAATAATTGTTTGAAAACTGTTTTTGTCAAAACCCATGATTTTTTTATAAATGTCAGCTTTTATTTTTTATATAAAAACTCACATATATATATAATTATATAGAAAAAATGAATATTATTTTTTTACTAAGGATATCAAAATTATCCAAAATTGAAATTTTCTTAATTTCCTGAGATAGTCAAATATTTGGTTTAAAATTAAATACTCATGAATTATATAATGTGATTTATGAAATCAAAATGAACCAATACTGATTTATTAAAATACTATAAATGTTATGGTTGGATAATATATGTTTTATCATTAGAAAAATTTGAGTTTATGTTTTTTTATTTATTTTACAAAGCATTAGTGGTTGCTCTATGGTTACAATATATTTTAACCTTCTAAAATATTTTTTAGGAGAGTGACTCACATCCATATAAGAAATCCTTGTATTTAAAGATGTTTAGACATTAATCTTATAAAATAATGTTTTCTACTCTCCTTTGGAAAATACCATGGAAAAAAACCACGGTTTAGTTTGAGGTTTTGATCAGTTTATTATGTGGTGTCCAAATCCTAAATAATAAAGAATTCCCTCCCTTTTCCTATATAAGCCCACCCACGATCACACTTCTCATCACTCCAAGAATTTGGAGCATGACCGACCACTTCCCTCATCTCAATAGAATACTACCATGGTGCCCCAATCTCTCAATAAGCCACTCTCAATCCTTTCCCAAGCCAGTGGGATCACAGTTCTATGTATGTGATTTCTTCATCTCTCATTTTTTTCCAAATTCTTTTATATTTGTATACCCTTCTCATTTCTATTACAAATGTTGGGGTATGATTTATCACCTCCCCCAGCATTCCCTAATTATTTTTTAATGACGAGAGTCCAATTTCTCTATAATTAATGCCTCCCATGTACACCAGTTACCATGCCAAAATTCCATAAAGTATTTTTCTCTATTCATTTACATTCTAGAAATTTTTTTTAATAATATAAATTTATTTACATTTGTTGGGACATATATCTATATAACCACACATTAAATAAAATTTATGTAAATATTATTAGACACCCATTTTACTCCCATCAACCATTTTTATTTATCTCTATGTCACCATGTTATTCTGCCGAAATTGCACAGTGATTTCCCAAGCTAAAGTCGTTGTGTAGTGAATACCATTACCATTTCTCTATTAAGGTTATTCACCATTTTGAACATTTACATATTGATTATAAAATTTAATGTATAAATTATATACTGTTTTATTGTGTAATATATTATGATGTTTAATGAATTCATGTTATCTGATATTTGTGGAACACTTATGCATGAAATGAAATGATTAAGAAGGGTGTTCCCTGATATCGCTCCAATGCATTGGGTAAAGATTATTATAATGATAAATCATGTGAAATGTGTGTTTAATCATGGTAATTAAAGTTCATTTAGGGCTTACTCATTCTCCAGGAGAACTGATCCTTGGGTCATGCTAATTTCATGTTAAATGTTATTGTTACATTTCCTTGTAATGATAATCATGCAATATCAAGCCATTGTGATCATGTTTCTCTTATGCTCTATTGTTATTTATATTTCTCAACATGTAATTTATTTTTCATGTTATTCCTTGTTTACTCCCTTGAAGGGGTTTATAGCTCACCCTTTTCATATGCATTTCCTCAGGTTATCCCATGCAATACTAATTACGAAAGAATGTGTGTGGTCATGTAAAAGATGTTTCCAATAATGATGTGGGTTTTTTATATATCAATTTGTTATGTAATGATCCTAAGCCCTATATACACTCTAACTCTTGATCTTCTATGTTTTATCAATGAATATTTTATATAATTAATTTATATCAAGTGAAAAATAAAGAGAATAGTGTTTATTTGTCCTATTTACAAAAATTTATACATATTAATTTTAATTTTGAATCCATTTTTCAAAATTCAAAAAAAATAGTTTTCTTAATTTAATTTAAAATAAACATTAAAAAATATTTGAAAAATGGTTTTTAGAGAATTAACTTTTAAAACCAATAAAATTTAATAGTTTTGGTATTAAATTATTTTAAAAAGAATAATTGGATTAATTTAAATTAAAATAAACAAAATAAATATTATGATTTAGTCAAAAAATAATTTTACCTTGTAAAGACAAGAAAAGAACATAATGTTTTTATAAAAAATTTGAATTTTCACAATTTGTTATAAAATGAAAATAATTTAGAAAAATATATATAAACATGTCAATATTATTTTTAAATTCCAACAAAGACTATAAATATTTTTTAAATAAAATTCATATATAATTTATAAAAATGAAAATAAATATTTTTTTAGAGGAAGGCATATTTGTTCTACAAATAAAATGATTACACTAGATATTATGTAATTTTTTAAGCACATACAAATACATTCATATTTCACTTCAGATTTTTATTTATTTAATAAATTACATATTAATATTTATTCCCCAAAATTTATTGGATATGTTATAGTTATAGCTTGTCATGGTTTTTTTAATCTCATATAAATATTCAAAACATGAAATTGAATAATTGAAAATATTTAAATTAAAATATTTCATTGAAATATTTGTTCATTACATTGTGATTCAATATTCATTGATAGTGGTGAACCCATGACTATAATTTTGGTTTTCCATTTGATATTATATCATCGGACCAACTATCATGGATCCAATACAAAATCCATAAATTTATCCTTCCTAGAATTGATAAATACAAAAGTTGAACCTATTATAACCATACATAATATATGAAATGAAATAGACATATTGGTTCACTTACATACCCATGAACCTTTTTAGATTTGTGTTTTAAAAAATAAGTAAAAAACATAAATATAAACATTAATAATTAATTCAAAGGATTAATTTTATCACTATACCTCTATTTTATTATTATATATTATGTCTTCACCATAACCAATAATAATAATAAATCTAGTCTAATATCTAGATAAAAATATTTTACTCAACATTCTCTAAAAATATGCGAAATAAGAAACATATGGATGTTTCTAAGAAACAATATTTAATGTTAAAAAGAATAATTAATAATTTTATGGAATCAATGAGTATAATAACCACATAATAGTATTATTATAAAATCAATATTAATAAGAACAGTGTAATAATACTCATACAGATCAATACATATATCATCAATCATGAAACAAGGTATAATTCTTTATTAATTGAAATACTGAAAATTCATGAGCCATGTGATATCTATATTAATCAAAGAAATCATTAAAACCCTATTTAAATAAGAACAAAAACATTTTGGTATTGTGTAAAATCCAAACATGTTACATTATGAACATGTGTAATATATAACCACAACTTAGTTTAAAAATGAGAAACCCCTTATAACATTCACTTTTATGCCACTCAAGACATGGAACATTACCCAATGCAATTTATAGCTATCTGGAAACACCCGTCATAGAAGATATATCAATATCACTTGGTATTCTCTAGATAAAAACATCATATAAGATGTATAGGGACCTATTTGCACTATCTATCTTGACAAACCATATAAAATATATCATTCTCTCTAAGTACAGTCAGAGCATATCCTTAGTGTAAGATATATCAGGCTCAATAATGACATATAGGGGTGCCCAACCATTCATATAAGATGTAACACACTAACCCACTATTCTTTAATAATTTCGAATTTCCAGTCATGAATAAAACATTTAAATTATAACTCTTATCAATCATAACAATAATCAATCATCTATCATATCCGAATTAATCCTCGGAAATTAAATGTGTTCAATGGTAATCTCATAATGTATCTAATGAATGGATTATTTTGGTATCAATAAAACATATTCCCATTGAGGTTTATTTAATATAATTTTTTGAAGATATTGATAACAAAAGATTCATTAAAGGATCATTAAAAACATTATTTAATAATCTGACCGTTTAACTTTTTGTAACATTAAAATGATGTTATTTTTAAATAGAAATTGATTTCAAAATTTCATATGGATAATTTATTCATGAAAAAATCATTTTCATTATAAAAATATTTACTTAAAATAAAATATTTTTTTTAAAATAATATGTAAAAATTATTGTAAAATTATGTTGGGAAATTTAAAATAAATATTTAAAATAAGAATTTTCATGATGGTTGGTTTTTTATTCATGATTAAAATGTAAAAAACTCTGATTTCTTTAAAATTTTTGTCTGAAAAGTTAAAAAGTATGATTTTTTAGAAAATGATTTGAATATGAAATTAATAATATTATGGGTAAAAATTTCTTCAAATATTAAAATTAAACCCTTTTTGAAATCAGTATTTGAAAAAATGGGTTTTAATGAAAATGTATTTTTGACTAAATATATAATTGAATTTAGTGTTATAAGATAACATTATCTTAATAATTTTAAGTGCGGTTGAGTTTTCAATAGTAATAATATTGAAATATTTCATGAGTAACAATATGAGTATAAAATATATCTTCTTTATGAAATTGTGATCTAATTATTCACTCTAAGGGAAACTTGAACAAATATAGTCTCATTAGAATAGAGATTGTAATATAAATCCATTTCTATTTGGGTTATTCTTAAGTTATAATCCCCGTGAAATAATAACATAAAATAATATTTGATATATCATTAACATAATGATTATTATTATATTACATGTCAATTTTTTTTATATATTCCTAATAAATGAATTTTGGTTTATAACATAATATATATCCCAAAATAAGTAAATTTGAGATGAGTAACTCTTAAAATGATCATAAGGATAATATGATAATTAATCATTTAGTATATTATGTGTATCAATTTCTAATAAACATAATAGAAGTGAATTTATTGAATAATAAAATAAAATTTGATTACACACATAATCATAGAATATCATAGACATAAAATAATTATTATAAACCAAGGAAATGATATTGAATTATAAATTTTTCTATCACTTGGTAAATTTTATATTAAGTTTATATAGATGGAAAAATTCATATAGAAACTAAAATAAAATGATATATTAATTATTAATCATATTTATTTTAATGGTGTAGTGTATAAATCAAATAAGATAATTTATATTCATATAAATATATTATGCCTATATTAATCAACATTGTGTCAAAATCACGTACCTCAAGTTCATAATTTCCATAGATTTCCTTCAACTCATATATAATAATATTATATTATATATATTATTTTATAGTAATGGTTAACATTTTAATATACTAAAAATAAATAATTTATTTTTTTCAATTTAATGGAATATTTATATACATAATCTATGAAGTCCATCTCTTGTTTCATGAGAACATTAATTTCATTATTTAAAAATGACATTAATGTTCATAACAAGGTCAGTATGGTTTTTTTTATCATTTATATAATAATATTAATTAAATAAATATATTTTTTATAAAATCATTAATTTGATAATAAGGAATTATATATATTTATTAAAAATTAATGATCTTGTGATCATGTGGATGGTAGCTCATATGTACGACTCAGTAATTTTTCATTGTAAATGATCATTATAGAATGAAATAAAGTAAAAAAATTCATTAAATAATTCTAACAATATCAAAAGTAATATTTTATTTTACTATATATAATTATATATATCATACGTGTGATTTGATTGTGATAAAATATTTGGCATAACATAATGGATGGGGTAGTCCACAGATATGGGAGAACCAAATTATCTATATTCAGTGTAATAAACAGAAAAGATATGATATCATTTATGAATGATAAATATATAAATAATATATTTAATATTTCAGATATATCATGTATATTCATTAACTATATCTTTATTCCATTCCATGTAAATAAATAGTGAAACATGAATCGCAACATTTCACGAGGTACTATTCCACTCCCATGAGTGTAGTTATCATATCCACCAAAAAATGGATAGTAAGAATATATATTTAATTTCATAATCCTATAAAAATAAAGATTTTAATAATATATTGTATATATTATAAATAAATCCTCAAAACAATCAGTGATAGGAGATGATAAAAAATGACTGATATTGGTTCGAGAGAAGTTAGTTTATCATACACATGAATGATGATTATATATCCTTTTTGGTGGAAGAGGATATTTATGTTGGTTTTTACATTGACATAATAATATAATAGTATAATGTATAATTTTTTTTATATAATCATAATTTAATAATATTTTATTTATTTTAATGATGAAATAAACTATAAATGCTCTATTCGTCATGAAACCTCTTCCTCAGAGAACCTCCATTGTATTTAACCAAAATACTTATTTTAATGAAATTATGAAAAACATGAATTAATGAATTTTTATTTTGATGTAATGAACATATTTTATTTTCTCTATATTGAAAAAATCTGTTTTTTAAGGTTTTATATGGAGTGGATATGTTGTGTCCATTAATAATAGAGGCAAGTGAAAAAATTTTAATCTATGAAAAAAAGTGATACGTTCATATTTCAAATTACAGAATGAACTGAAATGGTTTATTTTATATCTATATAAATTATAATGTCAAAATATTTCTAGTAAAAATAGCTTTATAAATTTTTAATATAATTTTTACTTATAAATTTGAGTTTAACTCAACCCCCAACCCCCTCATGAATGTGTAAATTTAAAAAAAATAATGGTAAAATAATTTTTTCATATTTTCACTTATTTTTATATAAAAACTATGTTTTAATATTTAGATAATAGAATTGTTTCAGTCGTAAAATATTTTATCTATTTTTTTTAGATTTTATTCGTTAGATTAGGAGAATATAATTTGTTATTAAACATAGACAAATGGAAAAAATATGGATTTAATGAATTGTATATATAAATGAAAAAAATGATATTTTATTAATTGAATATCTGTTAGTAATAATTATTAAATTTATAGATATATAATATGTAAATTTCACCTGAATAATTTCTTATTTAGGAATATTTATTATTTAATATGGAGAAATATTAGGAAATTAAATATTTCATTTTGAGACATCCCATTTAAAACCAAAAAAATGAACTTATAATGAAATCTAATATAATTATTATTGATATTTAATTAAATTTAATTGGAAATTTAAATTTCATAATTTTTTTAAAATAAATTAAAATTAAAAAAATTTATTTTTATCTAGTTAGTAAAAATTCACTGTCCTAAATAATCGAAAAATTTAACCCTTTGAAATTTTTTTATACTGAATTAAAAATTATTTTCCATTTTTTAAAATTAATTATCCAAAATTAGAAAAATATTGATTTCATATATGAGGGAAATGAGATATAAATAAACCTTTTAAAAAATTGAGTGCATTTGAGGAGTTTTATTAGAAAAATTCAACACTATATGTCAAATAAAATATCAATGTAAAATAAATATTGATTATCACAATCATTGTAGGATATAAAACAACTAAATGTTGTATAGTCTTCTATCTATTTAATATTTTTCATTATCTATTGGTAATAATTAAAAAACCGATTATTAACATTAAAGGTAACCAGGTTTTTTATTTGAAACATTTGAAAAAATTATAATAATTTACAATGAAAATAATCAACCGTGATACGAATGGTATGTGGTGAGTAATTGTTCAATAAATCCAAATAATTATAATATTTTTTGAAAAAAATTACAATATAATTATTTTTTGGATTTACTTTTCCAAAATATATTTGTAAGGGTCCTATATAAAAACATAACAAAATTTATTAGATTCCATATTGTAGTTGATGGAGGAGTTTTCATATATTATTGATGAATTTTTTCATTAAATCATGAATTTAACTTGGTTTTGTGGATCTTTATAAGAGTCATATACTCTAAATAAGAGTAATTCAGGTTTAATATACTATTAAGAATAAACACTATAAGATTTTTTTTACAATATGCAATAGTCACATTGTATCTTAAATATGAAATTTAGCAAGAATTATGTTTTTTAAAATTTAAGTAAAATTTGTACATGTTCTTAAGATGAATCTATATGAGTAAAAATGGGAATACAATAAGGATCATATTTTCACAAAGTAAATTTTTTAAGGATCATTTGAATTCTATAAGTAATATATTCATATAATAATGATAATTATGGAATTATTTAAGGAATCTCTTAGAGGAATGTAATTCCATAATATTGATTTCATAAATGTTTTCTATGGCTCCATAAAATTCATTTACAAAAACAATTTATCATGTAATGTAACAAGAATCTAAACAAGTATAATTCATAATGAAACATCCCAAGATTTTGTTATAGATAAAAATCCCATTCAAACATTACATTAACTTCTCTTCATGAAAATAATGTTCCAATTTTTTTGTTATTTATTTAATGTTAAAAAATTATAGTAAAATTGTTAAATTAAATTCATTAATGAGTACGTATGTAGATTTTAAATGATATATTAAATCAATGGGTAGTTATTAGGTATGTAAAATTAGTACAAGAAAAATATATTAAAACAAAGATATTATTCATAAGATTAGTAAAAAGTAACCCATTGAGAAAATTTATAGAATTTTTCTTTTATAATATTATTTTAAAATATTAGGATGTCTAAAATTACCTTAATCAATAATTTTCTTATTATATAATGAGTAATGAATACAAATTTACAAAAATATGGACACAAAATAAAAATATTTCCAACTGAATAGAGAAAAATCATAATTTCATTGTCAATTTGCATTCCTAATACATATATCCTAAAGAGGGGAATAAGAACATAAAAGATATAATTTATATAAAAAACTCTAGGGAATAGATGATACAAATTTTTTTATTGATAGATCATATAACTATAACGTCATAAATTTAAGCATTAATAGTCTTGATAGAAATTGAGTTTGTAACACAAATCCCTTACATCAAGTTTAAATTACATTCTATGTGTTCGAACCTCATGTATAATAAATTTAAATATATGAAAATTTTATATCAAAACTATCATTATATGTAGTGTAAAAAAATATAGTTTAGTCATAACATCAAGTCACCGGTTCATTATAAATCATTCATTATCATTATTATTTATGACATTAAATGCTTCATTTTTTATATATGATTCATTTTGGAAGTTATTATTCAAGCATATATATCATAAATAAATCACCTATATAAATATAATCATTATTAAAATCCCATATACACTAATTATAATCAAATTTATAACTATTCATAAACATAATTCATAAAAAATTGAATGCGGTCATTTATGGAATTGGTAGTTTGTACGTATGCATTAACGTTGTTTTAATTTTTCAATGAAAACATGTAATGAATGATAAACACAATTTATCCTTGATAAATATTAAATATTTAATTAATATAATATATATGTAGTAAATCATTACCTATAACAATTCAGAAAATATTATGATGGGAAAGAAATAATTTTTCTAAAAATATTCTATATATTTTTAATACAAAATAATAATTTATTCAAAAAATAATAAATTAAAAATTATATCCCATTTTATATCCCCTTGAAAATTTAATAACGATTTCATATTCTAATGTCCTTAATAAAATAATTTATTAATATGATTTACTATTTATAAGGTTCATATTACTATAAATAAGGGTATTAAAATATTCATCGAAAATCAAGATGGATCTATCAAACACCAAATAACTTCTTGGTCGTAACTATATATTACTATTTTGTAATTGAAATCATAGAAGAATTAAAATTATGTTTCAAAAATAATTTATAACGATATACATGTATATGATTCATAATGTAGTGACTTAGTGTTTCAATAATTTCAATTTATTTTTAAAACGTTGGTGTGATATAGTTGAATTCTTGAAAACACCTAATTCAATAATTTAGAAATATTCTACATTCAATATTTATGGGTTCTGTAAGAGGTTGTGTGATTTTAGTATTATAATGAAGAATCATGAACATCAAGAGTAGAAATTAATTAGAGAATATTTTATTGGGAATATATATCCAAAATAAATGGTTTCAGTGAAGTCTATAAAGTTTCTAAACCTCTATCAATGTGATATAACCAAAACCAAAATAAAAATTGTTTTTATGAACAAGTTAATGTTTCACTTGAGTTAGTAATGAATTTAAGTGATTACGATCTGAATATTAAAGATATTAATTTTTTATATTTTATTTGATCATATGTTTTTTTGACGAATAACCAATATAATATGGATTTTATTGATATAGATTTGAAGGTTATACTTGATTTGTTTTCTTTTATAGGGTATATTCGAATTTCTTCTACTCATGGTTTAAATTATATTTATTCAATTAAATGACAGAGAAATAATCGTGGTCTTGTGGTGGAACTAGATAGAAAGTAACATCTAAAACTTAAATGTGTTATTGAAAAGGCAATTGGGATTTAATCCAATGTTGAAAGGTCAAAAATTAAATTTTTTTTTACTAAGATAGTAATGATATGTTGTTCTTATTATTTTGTTGTAAAAAAATATGTTATGTCACTTATTTTAAAAATTTTATAGTGGAATAGTATCATAAACAACTTAAGTAAATGTGTTATGATTGGACAATCCAATAAATATGTTCGTACAAACATAAGAATCTAAATAATTCTTATTCACATGGTGAAAGAGTATCCAATGGAAGTTTATGTGGGTCCAATGATAGTAATAGGTACCATAACAATCGATAAATATTTAATGAGTTCTTTATATGATATAAATAAATCTCATTCATTCATATTTCCTCAAATTGATAATTTTCTACAGATTTCAATATATATTCTATATTTTGTGATAGATATTTTTAAACCCCATGGAATGAATTGCGAATAATATCATGGATAACCCTCTTATACCTTATATTTATATGGATTTCTTATCACATGGTACATTATAGTAATTTACATGAATACTTTATATTTCATGTTAAATATGTATTATATGAATTATTATTAATCATGGATTTACTATTATCTTTGTGTGGTCTCTTTTATAGTCGCTGATGGGGTGTGTTGTGTTTCCACATAAAATGGAACAAGATGAATAATCGATCCATAACTATTTCTCAATATTTTGGTGGTGTGATATTTATTAATTATTTTGATAAGTATTATAAATCATTTTGTGTTGATATAACACCAATATTTATCATGTTTTCCAATATGTTTCAATATAAGCATTATTTCTTTCAACCAGTGAGGGATATAGGGGTTTTTATTGACTTTAATCTATGTACCAAACCCATTTATATTAACTCATAGTATATGAAAATAGAAATATTAGAGGAAATAAAGTCCAAACTATATGATATGGTGGAAAAATTATTTACTCACGCATGTAATTCATATTGGGTGGAGCATAAGTTTCTAGAAAATAAATATGAATAAACACTTCACCATTATGTTGATTACCTAAAACACAATAGATTTACGGTAATGAACAATTAACCATTTCCCTGAAATAAATAATTTTAATATTATATGAAGAGGGTGAAATTTTATTTATGATTCATATTCTTTATTATTATAACCAATTGAGAATAAATGTACTATATTTAATGAAGAACTCCTTTTGGAGAAGTTATGTCAATTCTGAGTACATGTTTATTCAGTTTGGTATCATTAATGAATTAAGATAATTGATATCAATGTTGAAACTAAAATTACATTAGTATAACTATTAATTTGTGTAGTTTTTTTGGATTTAGGATTTATTTACAAAAAACTGTTGAGGGTCAGATTCATCATTAGTTATAATTTTTTTAAAATTTGGGTAAATCTACGATATTAAATAAAGCTATAATGAATTAATTTTTAGATTTTAGAAGTTATCGTAATGGGACATATGGAGTCATAAAATGTGGTTTTATTTGATCCAAAGAATTAATATAATGATAATACATGGGAACAACCACACATTTTTTAGGTTCATATCTTCGTGGTCATGATGGTGTGTTACCACTGGTTTTCATAAAAAATTGATAGTTTTTTCCCGATGGACTCTCTCACTCAAAAAATTTAATGAACTATGAGAATAAGAAATTTATAATTTAATTATATAATGATATATATTAATCTAGAAAAAATGAATGAATCATCATAATAGTGTACCTTTATGGCTCTCTTTATTTGTTTTCACTATAGATTTTTGGAAAAATATACCAAAATCATTATAGAAAAAAATTAGTTGGACTCTTTTTTTATTGAGATAATTTATTATTTGAGTAAATATGATAATGAATTATATTTACCAAGGTAATTTATTTATATTGGTGAAACTAATTATGATATTTATTTCCCTCTAAATGGAATTCCTTGATCTCAAAAATGGTATACTGTACCATTACCGATGATAAAAATTATTTAGGATATATTTCCATTATAAAGAGTAATAGACACTTAATATAAGTATAACATTGTTATATGACATGAAATAATGATTCTAGTTCTACTGTACGATATTCTACATTTTGATGTTTGTTTCTCACTATTATATAATCTAACAAATCATCGAAAATCACCAAAAGCCATCAAGTTTTCAGGAGATCCTCTTTGTGAAAACATCGAAGTGCTAAAATATTAAAATGTATTTCGTTGAAGGGATGAATAAAACCCCTAAATGGAAGACTATAATATAATTATTGATAGTTCATCTATTCATCTAATCTTACATTATTCCCATTTTTGATATATGCATGGCTGAAGAGACGAGAATATTATTTATGAATGAAATCATCTTATTACATTGAATTCCGACACCTATAGTTATCGATAGTGATCCATATGTCACTTCTCATTTTTAGAGTGGCCTCCAGGTGGTCATGGGATCCCTAAATAGTTTGAGAATCACATATCATTTGTATATGGAAGACCACATAAAATTAGCAATACATATTCTTAAAGACATTCTTTGTTCTTATTTTTTTAAATTAGTTGAGTGTGAGATAAAAACATATTGTTGGGTGATTTTTTATGTCCCAATCATTAATATTAATCAATTAGTATTTCACCCATTGATACCATGTATGTTTTTACATGAAAATATCCAATTTTTTGGTCTAATATTAGTGAATCATTAATATTTGGTACTATATTATTCTAAGAGACACAAGAAATATTTAGTTCATTTATTACAGAATCATTATGGCTTTGAAATAGTGTAAATAATATTCTTACCCTCATAAATACCCTATATGATTATGATCAGGTGTTCATGGGTTTCTTAGTGTTTCTCCATGGTTGGGTTTTGCAAATCTTCAAAAATTAAGAATGTATTCACTAAGATTTATTGAACCATTCTAGTTTGTTGATAAGATTAAAAATGTGGTGTCTGTTATGTATTTTTAACATCATATGATTTCAATTCATAACTATTTCATATATCATTTTCCAAAATTATCTATATAACTTAAATTATGTCTTAATTTCAAAATATGATGATGTTGATCTAGATGTATCCAAGACTAAAAATACATTTTTATTGTTGATTCTATGGTGAATGTTCTTCATTATAATTTTATACCATTTTTTCATGATCATTGGAATCATGGTTTTTATTCTATTAATATATTGTAGTGTGGGTTGTTGTTGAGATATAAGAGGCATTATCTCATCAATATGGAGTCTTATTAACATGAATTATAGTGGATAATAGTAATTATTGTGTTGATATTGTGAAATCTTATTGAATGAATTTAGTAAAATCATTTCTATTGTTTTCATGTTCCATTGATTGTGTATTTTTTCAAGTCTTTTCTAGTATTAATGAATACTTTTGGTGTTCTATGTGGATGTACATTGTTAGGACATGGTTATTGAAAACCATTATTCCTCAACTCTCTATTGTGTAAAATTTGATAGTGGGGTTTTTTGTGGATAGTGCATTTTTACTATGACTATATAAAAATACCTTATCCCTCCCTAGAAGACTAGTGTGGTTAAAAGTCTATGGTAAAGGTTAGTGCTAACTGTAAAACCTAACCAAATAACTGTTTGGAATGTTTTTTAAATCCACATCTTATATTATTTACAATCATGGAACAACTTTTTTTATTCCTAAACGTTTCCATTACACCCTAAAACATGGATTTTTATTTTGTATAGTGTATCAAGAGATGATTTTTGATTCACCACACACATTATTATTAGATCAATGTTTTAGTTGATTTATTTTATCACCCTATAGTTAATGTAATCTCATTGACTGGTAATTACACTTTCTCCTCCTCTCCACCATTGTGACTGATTTAACATTTTATAGATTGTGAATATAAACCATGATATTATGGATCCATTTTTCTAAGGAAGATATTGTCCCTAATTTTAGGGATTTTCATTCTAGTGTCTCTTATATGATAGTCCTTGGGTTAATTATTTCATTGGTGATTCCCATTTTTAGTGATTAATTGATTAATATAAGATGTGAAGAATGGTATGTGGTTCAGTAAGGATTCTATGGAATTTTAAAACTTAATTTTCTTATTAATTTGAAATTTAATTTCATTTAATATCCATTATTAATTTTTTTTTAACAATAGGTTATGAAAAGACACAGAATTGTTAAATATAACACCTTTTTATATTTATTTTGTAAATTTGATGGATTTTGGTAAAAGATTTCTTAAAATTATAATTTCTTAATGAAATTTTTTGATATTTATTCCTAAAAAATATATATAAAGGAAAGATAATTTTTATAGGATTTAATTTGATGAAAAAATGTGTTTTTAATTTTTAATTCAAATTAAATATTCAACCTTGAATTATTGCAATTAAACAATAAATAGTGAGTTAAATTAACTTGAATTGTTTTCATGATTATTTATTAATTGACTATGCATGTGAGACAATTTATTTAGGTGTTGTTTAGAAGAACGTGGATCGTCATATGGCTCCATATAAATTGATTGAATTTAGAAAATGTATCGAAACCAAATTAGATATTATTTCCTAGATTGGGTATTGATTAATTATCCAAAAGGCCTTAGCCTTAAAGAGTTGTGAACTCATACTTTTTTCCATGATGATTAACAGATTAGTCTAAGGATGTTATCCCAATAGACTAATAAGCCCTATATCTTATGAAGACATTTCATGAATCTAACATGGTTACTATATATTGGTGAGAATAGAAATGTTGGATTCTTGTTCTTCTTATTTAATGAAACATGTTCATCATAAGAAGTTTTTATATACTTTTCAACTTCATGAATTGAAGCATGATTGGAATAATAAATTTTTTAATGCATATTAAAACATTATAATTATTTAAATTGAATCAAAAATTTATTATTTCATAAGTAACTTCATGTTTAATACATGGTTAGATTCTACATGTTTGTTCAACTCATACAAAAACATAAACATCAGGTGGTTGAGGATTTTATTTTTTCAAGCCCTTCAAAACTGATAATTCTAGTTTGAATCATTAGGGGTACCTAATTCACCAAAACCTAGAGTTATACTGGTTATAAGTGGAGTAACAATATACAGGTCACATGTGTAATTTGATATTTTTCATTGATAGATTTAATTTTATTATCCCTTTATGGTTCACAGTTTTGGTTTTATATCTAACTTCTTGTGGTCCTTTCTTCTTGAGGAGTGTTTCTCATACCAACATTGTATTGTTTTAACATCCAATTCTATATATTCAATGTTATTTAATAGTAAAAATAAATTTCCTTTCTATTATTTTTGATGTCAGATGCTATTATCTAGAAAACTGTTATTAGGAACTCCCATTTTTCTAGGAAGGGTCGACTCGTGCATTAGTGTACCATGGTTTGTAGATAGGTTTTTAATAGTGGATCTCTATCAGATAGGTATCACTAGGTTTTGGATGGTGATTTCATGCATATTAATTTGTTAGGTATGATTTCTCTAATAAAATATAAAAGATGATGATGTTGTAAAAAACATAGCATTTTCTACCATGATTGTTTTTAACATTAATGAATGTGGTTAAATAGATCTATAGAAAATAGTGAATTTATTTTATACTAAGTATGATTACATTAGATTGAACCTAAATGAGATTTTATATGTATTATTTGATCTTATTAACATTCATGTGGAATATATGCATATAATAAGATATATCATTAATGAAATAAAAATAAGGAAATGAATTGTAATAATATCCCCACAAATTTTTATGCAAATGTGTTTATTTTTTAATTCAATATTCCAAAATTGGGGATAATATAAATAATCCATTAAAATATCTTTATAAAATAAATTTGGATAAATTATAAGCATTATATGTGAATAATGTATTTTCAAGAGGCGGATATTAAGGATATGAGGAAACACTCATTGAGTTAAAATCATGAGGATAATGAATTTGATGAGGTGGTGTATTTTCTTTCCTTTAATCTTAAAAGTTGAAAAAAAATTAAAAACATATTCTCCCCCTAACCTATTTCCATTTCATAATGCGGTGAATATAATTGTGTAACACCATTATACGAATCACTCAGTCTGATATTGAGTGCAACATAACCCCACGTAAGAATCTACATTTTCATGAAATTTCTAACTATCAACATTCTACTAGTATATAAGACAGAGGAAATATTTACTCAATCATTTTTCCCAGTGATAGATAAATAACATTAAATGTATCAAAATGTAGTTAGAGTTTTCGGGAACCAATAAAAATAACATATTTAATTAATTAATACTGAAAAGATGGAGTCAATTTTCAAAATAATATTGGGCATTGATCACCCATAGGGTCGATCATAGATAGAATATAAAAATAGAATAATAGTATAAACAAGCACTGTGACTATCTCTAATTCTTAAATTATCTCAATATTAATACATGATTTTAGATACCGTGCTCAATTATTATATCTAGGAATAAATCCAACATGTACGTGTAACAAGTGAGGGATCTCACTTATCCCAGATCCTATGAAATATTAGTATGTTAGGAGTAACATAAATAGTTTACCCCAAACTTGGTTGAGTACATAATTTTTAAAATAATTGTAAATAGAAATTATAATCTCAAAAAAATAAATATAATTCAATGCCTAAAATGAAAATGGAAAATATATATTGATCAAATTACATGTAAGATACAATTAATCTTTTTCTTTGAAATTTTCCATGAAAAAGGATTCCAAAAAATTCTTTATCATATATTCTTGATATCCAAGTTAGAAGAATTCAAAAATGGGCTTCTAAAAAACATAACTACATAATCCATTAATAATGCACCTCGATATCTGCATTTGACTGAGGCTATATGTGAACCCATATAAGGAAATCACACAGTATCACAATTCTGAAGGCCCTATATACAGAAAAATAATTATATAATGCATTATCCATTTTATTTAGTTCAAGAAAATATTAATTCTCATGCCACCGGTTCAGGGGAGACAATTCCATCATGCACCATCAACTAGCTCTGTTATATCCTCAAGTCACATGGAACATCTGACCATGATCCCAATTAATTAAAACCGAGACACATTAGATCCACCAATTACATTGGAACTATTTATATAAATATAACCTTTCAATAGCTAATAAATAAAACACCTGGGAGAAATACCATCTTATAATTCATATATATTTGGAAACAAAACTCATATATGAATGACATGTCATGTCAGAAAAGGTATCAATATTCATAAAGGCACACATGTGATCAAATACTAAACTTCTTCATACTAGATTTAATGGATGATACATGAGTTAAAATTTCAAAATTGTTATCAAGTGATGTATATGCACATTCATGGGATCCTGAATGATTCGTAGTATTGAAAAAAAATATTCTCACACATGTCATAAAATATAAAACATTGAATCAAATACTCTATGTCATATGTATGAAAAACATATTCCAATGTGTTTCCATGTAATCTATAGAATATATTAGTGATCATACCACACCCATTAGCTTCTCGAATAAAAAAATATACACAAGTATCTCTTGTATCCCTCGAAACGTTTTTTAGTTACATTAGATGTGGATCCATTAATTTGTTATGACCAAACTATCATAAATTTTTTAAAAATTTCATGACATTCATATCACTATTATTAATTTACTGTCACTCTCCCATGATTCCTAACCACATATCATGTCCCAATAATAAAAATGTAACACTATAATGTTTAGAACTATGACCACCAACATCACACAAAGCACATTTTCCTATATGTAAATTACATCTATTTTCTTAGGTATATCTAATTATATTCAACTTCCATTAATCACCATGAGGTCCTAAAACATGGTCAAGAATTCAAAACTAAATATTAATAAAGAAATATTATTAAATAAATGATTAAAATAATATTTCTGTAAAATAGAAATTTTATAATTGTTGAGAAAAATATTATATATGACTCCCTAACAAAAACTATGACCAAGCACTCATTTACGGTCTACAACACCTTTATGATATTAATCCCAAAAAACCCTATTGTATATGAATAAAAAAAATACAATATAATAACAATAAATGGGATCTTTTATATAAAAAACCATGATTCATACATTCAATGTAACAACTATTGAATAAATAACATTAATATCATGAGTCACCCCCTCTCTATAAAAATTCAAATCCAGACTGTTCTTGCAAAATTCCAACATGATTAGGTGATATTATAATTCAATTCTCAAATTGAAATGATTCCATATATAATTCAATGAAAAGGATGATCAAGTAGAATATTCCTTGAATATATTCGAGACATATATGGACTATAGTGTCCAATATATATAAATAGGAATTATCCATGAATAATGGAATACTGATAAAAACCCACATGAGGAAGAAGTGTTTAATGATCAATGAAAAATAGAGGATCATTCCTGTATTGTTTAATAGATTCATATTCATACCACCGTGGATCTAGGAGAATTCATGGAGGGTTTAAGAAAGTATTGAAAATCCAAATGGTCAAAAAAAATTATATAGGAGATCAATCATGATGTGTTCTAAAAGTCTGTAGAGAAAAAACTGACAATTTCACTACATAGATTAACCCATTGAATAATCAGTCCAGGTCAACCAGCCTGCTGGGGATAAAAAACACCTGGTATAGGATTAGGGGCTCACAAATGGGTTATATAGGATGGAAAAAAAACTTCTCACACAATAATGTATCCAGTAGGGACCCCTATATTGTTGGTGTCTATATCATCATCCCCAACTAGGGAAAGATTCTTATACTGGTTATCTATGCTCTGATTATCCCATTAATGTTTCATCCGTTTAGAAAAAGACATCAATAAAATATTCACTCATGAAGCATATGCTTTCAATACTTGATTTTCCAAATTACACATGAATCAAAATAAAATTTCAAATTCCCTCCAAATTCATAATTATAATTACGTGGGTCATTGAAATCTCCCCACTAATGCCTTTTTTCATTTTGAAGATGTGGTGGAAATTGAATCAAAAATCATGGTCTACATTCATCATCATTAACATGTTGTTTTCCTCATTCCATCCTCAAATGACAATATATATAAGGACCTGACCTTAATCATTACATAATCAAGAATTAAATGAATAATTCACATAGAGGATCTTTTCAGGTTTAGAGTTTCAATGAATTAGGTTGTAACTATTACATTACATCTCGAAAAATACAAGGTAAACCCTTCTACTAAGTTTCCATTTTATTAAATAAAAACTATGGAAATATAGAGTCATGTCAAGTCCCATGTTTTATATAGCATAACATTTCCTTAATCCCATCCTTGACCCTACTCGTCTTTAGGTCATGTGAAAAGATTTTCAAAACATGGGATGAGCATAAAAAGCTTAGTTAGGGTTATAAAATAAAGAAAAAAACATTAGTTCATCATTTCATACATAAAATATGATCTTTACCATACCTCATGAAATCGTAAGACATATGAATAAAACAAAAAAAGTCAAAAAGGTATCTTGTGGCATCTATATCATACTTACATTGTAGCTATCATAGCTACATAGAGAGTTACATTTGGAAAACCCATCACTGTATATTCCAAAAATATCTTAGGAAAAATATTCTTGTTTACCACTGTCACATTACCCAATACATTGGAGAGCTATATCGGGCTCAGCTACCAAAGGTTTATCATAGAACCTGCTGTATACGTAACAATGCCCAAGAACCATAACATATTCATAACACGTAAATAAATCATAAAATAAATATATCATTTCTGCATTTCAATCACAATATATCATTTAAATATATTGAAATAATTAATTCATTATCAAAATCATTTTAAATACCAATATATGAAAAAATATTAAATTATATTTACATTCCTTTTAAAAATTTTACAGCTTGCTATGGAAGCCAATGATCAAATAATACATGCGGCGGTGGAAAGGTCATTATCAGCACTGACATTAATAAAAATTATTTTTTTCCATTTAGAGAAATGATTCATAGTAAAATAATCCCATTCAATGAAATCGAATGTCAAAGGATTTTATACAACGTTTAAATGAAATTCATGTATTAAATAAAAATATGCCTCAATGAATAGAGATTGAGATAAAGTCCTTTACCTAGTGTTTGTCATGACTCGTTCTTTCTTTAATCTCCTGAATAATGAACTATAATTAATTTATACTTTATTAAGAACCATTTTAAATTTGATTATTAAATTTATTTCACTTATTAACTTGGTATAAACATTATTTAATCATTTAATTTAATAATCGTCGTTCTATTGATAGTTGGTACATGAGTTAAAAATGAACATCTTATAAGTACATGTTTTTTACATGGTCAATCGTTTATTATATCTAGAATACTATTCATGATTTAGATATCATATATATCATATATATCAAGCATATACATGAATTTATAATAGTACATAAAATTTGGAGGTATGAAATGAAATGCCTCGTTCATGGAGACGGTAATCTGTACGTATGCATGAACGCTACTTTCATTTCAATTTATTATCTTAATGAAATTAAAACATAATGATTCATAGTTATATTATAATTCCAGTTTAATATCATTTCTAATATCATTAATTTCATCCTTTATATGTCCCATATATGGCATTAACGAGTCATATAATTTTGAGGGGTCGGTAGTCCGCACTTCCTCAAATTAAATTATCGAATTTACCCATAATGGAAACCACAAAGGTATGATATAAAGGGGATATACATAAGCATATAGAATAGATAAGCCTAATATATAACATATAAAAATATATTTCAATCATAATTTCCACCATGAGAGACGAAAGTAGATAATCAAACAACCATCGCTTCGTGAGTCGTTAGTTTTCCATCCACTAAAACAATATGTTCATTACACATTAGATGCAGGTGTGTGTAAGTGTAGTTAGAATCCTTCTCATACTAATATATGGAGGATAATGTTTTTGTTATAAAAGAAATAAATAAATTGAATTTAGGGTTTGGATAAGAAAAATAAAAGAAATGAAGATAAGAGAAACATTTACCTTTAATTCGGGTAACTCCCATTAGTTTGAACCAAAAGTGTTTTTTGAAGTGCCTCATTCCTATGATATTGCTTTTAGGGAGACTATAGGTATCTTGAGAGATTATTTGGGCATGGTGAGACGAGACAAAGGGCTTTAGAGGTGTGTGGAATGAGTAAGAAGTGAGTTCTTGTTATAAGGGGGGAGGGACTCTTTAAGAATGTGTGAAAATATTGTCTTATAATATAATGATATTCAGTTTATAAAGGTCCAAAACCAATTACTGTAAAAATATAAGAAGCCTAGTGGTCGAAATATAATAATTCAATAAGAATTTGATAGGTTTTGGATACTGTTTTCATATCTATAATCATATTTTTTTAGTCATTTATTAATGAGGTTAACAATGCATCATTATTGTGTCATACATAATATTATTTTTTTCTTATCTAAAGATTATAGAACAAATAACATGATGTATTAAATGTTTCATGTTTCCAAATAATAATTATAGTCGAATGGATGTCTTATATAACTCCATTTAAAAAATAATTTAAAAAATAATTTGTTTATGTCATTTTTGCCTTCATATTAAGTTATTTAAAATAAAGTGTCATTATCACCTTTATGTGGCTCCATGGGGTCCCAAAATCGACCCAAAGATTCCCATGGAAGTATATTTATCAAAAAAATAATATTAGAACAAAATTTTGGGTAAATTTTATTATTATAATTATATTTGTTTACCCTTATTAACGAGATTTACCCTTTTACCATGATAAATAAAATTTTGACTGAAGTAAATATTTAAATGTCTGAAAATAAATGTTAACTATTAAAAAAATGTGAACCTCTTGATTCCATATATGGAATCCATTTTTCTAAATTCAAAAAAGGAAAGTAGAAAAAAATAATTTTAAATTAATTCCCACTGTCAAAATAACAAGAGTGTTTTTTATGAAACAATTACTATCAAAAGATTGACACTTGTTTATGTTCAATTTCAAAGTGAAATTAACTACACTGATAAAAATTATATTAATTGGTAAATATATATTATAATTACACCTTAAAACAAATTAAAAACATAATATAACTATATTAATATATTAGAATAAAAATCAATCTTGAAATAAAATACATTATTTTTCAGTATTCATTAAAAATAAACATTATCAGAAAAATACCAAAAATTTACCCAAACTAAATTTTGATTTCCCAATTCTAAAGAAGGATTTTATTTTTTAAAATAGAACATATATATGTTATTAAAACTATATTTAAATAGGGTTCTCTATCAAAAAGTGGTAAATCCACCTCTTATGGAATATTTTAGTATTTATGCTTAAAATCTGATTCATTCATATTTTAAGCCTCTACTATTTATTGGATAAATGTAAAAACATTTATCAAACATGTATAATCATATTTTTGTTTTTATATTCATTCCATCCAATACAATGGATATGCGTAAACTACAATTTAAAATAATAATATTATATTATTAGTGTGCTATATAAGATTTCAAATAAACACGTTGTTGCGTATCGGGTATTCCATAGAACATAGCATTACCGAGTAATGTAAAATTATTATTTAATTAATAATTATTAATAAATATGAAAATTTCATTTTTCTTTATTAACATGGGATTTTACATCCTTCCCCCTTTTCTAAATTATGTCCTCGCGATTTTATCCCCTTCTCAAATAAATGGGGGTATTTATCCCTCCATGAATTTTTAGATTCCCATGTTGGCTCTTCATCCATATTATTTTTCCACAAAACCTTTACCGGATAAATTATATTATTCTGCAACACTTTCTCTTTTCAGTCAAGAATCTGGACAATCTCTTCCTCATACAAGAGATTTTCTTCCAACTAAACTACTTCTAGACATAAAACATGAGATGGATCTTGCATATACTTTCTCAACATTGAAACATGAAAAACATTGTCTACCTATGATAAACATGGAGGTAAATCCACATTTTACATGACTGATCCAACTTTGTATAGAATTTCATAGGGTCCAATGAACCATGTACTCAAATTTCCTTTCTTAATTAAACGCATCACAATTTTCCATGGAAAAAAAATTGATAAAGACATGATAACCTTCCTTGAAAGATAGATCCTTCCTCTTGTTATCCACATAACTTTTCTGCATGGTCTGAGTAGTTTTCATGTGCATCTAAATCAATTGATCCTTTTCTTCCATCTCTTCAACCAATTCTGGTTCCATTAGGTTTTTTTCACCTACTTCCTCCCAGAAACCTGGAGTTTGACACCGCATTCCATATAGTGCCTCAAATGGAGCCATCTGTATACTGGAATGAAAACTGTTATTGTAAAAAAATCAACCAATGAAATATGTAGGTCCCAAATTCCCTAATAATCTTGTGAGAAAGCACATATCATATCCACAAAGGTCTGAATTTTTCATTCTGACTTCCCATCTAATTGTGGATGAAAATCTGTATTAAAATTTAATTGATTACCCAATGACTTATGAAGGAATTTCCCAAATTTATATGTAAACATGTGATCACGATAAAATACAATATAGAGGGGAACTCCATGAAACCTAACAATATCATTAATATACAATAGAGAATGTTGGTCTAGAGTATAAATTATCTCGAATAAAATGGAAATGAATAGATTTAGTCAACCGATCTACAATAAATCAGATTGAATTATTACCATGAGATGTCTTTGGTAATACAACAATGAAGTCCATGAATATATTTAACCATTTACACTCTAGCACCAGTAAAGTGTAAAGAAACCCTTTTAGTAACTTCTGCTCTGCTTTAACCTGCTGACAAGTCAAACACATCACAATAAATTCAGCAAATATCTATTTTCATTACATCCCACCAGTAATACACTCGAAGATATCTGTACATCATAGTACTATGAGGATGAACTGAAAATGGATAACTATGAGCTTCACATAATAACTCTTTCTTCAACTGTGAATCACAAGGAACACTTAATCTCTTTCAAAACCTCAAAACTCAATCATTATCAACAATAAATTCAGGCAACTTACCCTTCTGAACCAACTCAACCATTTTCTATAACTCATTGTCTGTTTTCTGTGCTTGATTTATTCTATCTAATATAGACTATTTCAATTACACCTGAAACAAAATAGAAGAATTTCTCGCACCAACAATTTCTATGCCAAAGTTAATCAAATCAAAAACCAAAGGATATCTTTCCAATCATTTCATGGTTAATGAAGCATTACTTTTTTGACTCAAAGCCTCATCCCGTTTATTCGCTTTTCCATGATGGTAAAGGATCATGCCATAATAATACTTGATTAATTACAACCATATCCTCTGAGAAATGTTCAATTATTTCTAATTAAATATAAACTTTAAAATTTTTGGTTTAGTACATATTTCAAATTTTACTCCATATAAATGATGCCTCCAAATTTTTAAAGTGAAAAAAACAGCAGCTAATTCCAAATCCTGTGTAGGGTAATTTTACTCACAAGTATTCAACTGATGCGAAGAAAAATCAATTACCTGATCACTCTTCATAAAGACATAGCCACTTCCTTTCAACAAAACATAACTATAAATAACAAACACACAATTTCTGGAAGGTATGGCCAAAACTAGAGCATTCACTAATAATCTTTTCAATTTCTAATAAAAAACATCACATTCATTTTTTCAAATGAACTTAACACCTTTTCGAGTTAACTTAGTCATTAGAGTAGATAACTATGAAATATTCTTAAAAAACCTATGGTAATAACCTGCCAAACCCAGAAAATTACAGATCTTGGTTATAATTGTTGGTCTTGGTCATTCATTAATAACTTTTGTTTTAGCATGAACAATAGTTATGCCATTTTGAAAAAATGTGAACAAGGAATTAAATTTGTTGTAACCAAAACGCACACATGATGAATTTCCCAAATATTTTTTTAAAGGATTACCTGATAACACTTAAATGACTTTCATGAACCTCTTTACATTTAGAATAACCCAAAATATCATCAATGAACACAACCACAAACTTATCCAAGAACTCATAGATAATTCTATTCATAAGATCAATGAATATAATAGGTGCATTGGTTAAAAAATGGAATAAATACAAATTCATAATGTCCATATCTTGTACGAAATGTGGTATTCAGAATGTATGCATCATTTACATTGAACTGATGGTACCCGACCACAAATCAATCTTTGAAAAATACTGAGCTTCCTGGAGCTGATCAAACAAATCATCGATATGAGGCAAAGGATAATTGTTCATAATGGTGATGTTATTCAGTTCTCTATAATCAATGAAAAGTCTCATTGAACCATCTTTATTTTCAACAAATAAAACAGGATCACCCCATGGTGATGTTCTAGGTCGAATTAAACCTTTATCTAATAATTCATGCAATTTCTTCTTTAACTATAAGAGTTCATTTTGAGCCATTCGATAAGGGGTTTTGAAATTGACATAGCATCATGATAAAAGTCAATAGTAAATTCAACTTCCTAATTAGGTATAATGCTAGGAAACTCATCAGGAAAAACCTCAAGATACTCATTTACCTCTGGAACATCATTAATATGAATAGTTCCATTGTTTTCAACAATATGTGCAAGGTAACATTAATTTAAATATTTTACTAGTTTCTCAGCTTCCTGATATGTTATCAAAATTAATTGTTCATTATTTTACAAAAACTAAAAAGCATTCTGAAAAGAAACCACTTTATCTCTATATTCAATCTTAGCATGATAAATAGAGAGCCATTCCATACCCAAAATAACATCAAACTATAATAGAGGAAAAAAATATGGTTGCAGGTAGATTCTTCGAACACACAAGGACATGAAGGTTCTTATGATTTTTTTGATTCATCATTTCATCAATGTGTTTTTACCATAAGTTCAGGGTTCATATCTTCATATAAAATTTAAAATTTACTATAAAAATACTCATAAATTAAAGACTGTGTAGCCCCTGAATCAAACAACATATTGGAATAATCTGACCAAAAAAATTGTGTACCTGATATTACTTCATTTTATGGCCCAATATCTACAGAAGTAGTTGCGAAGGATTTCACCACCCTTTTCTTCTTGTAGTCTGGCTGCTTTCCCTCAGTTGAGTTCTTCATTAAAAACTCATATGAATAATGACCCATTTAATTTCACATAATACATCTTACTACTGGCTTTTCATTTCTTGCATGATCATCTTCCTTACAGTTACGAGTAATATGACAAGACTTACCACATTGGAATC
The DNA here is from genome assembly GCA_963277665.1 of Viscum album. Lineage (NCBI taxonomy): Eukaryota > Viridiplantae > Streptophyta > Magnoliopsida > Santalales > Viscaceae > Viscum > Viscum album. Next base: position 705,857,331 of record OY728126.1, on the reverse strand, counting down.
ACTTTCCAGAAATTGATAAACATTTTCCATGATTTTTTATGACACTTCTCACAAGATGGATATTTAGTTTTCTTAAATCTAAGATTCTTTGATAAATTCTTTCCCTTTTGTTTCCAACTGGACCTATTATTTTTTTTGTTTGTCAAAGAACACATGATCATCATCAAACTCAGTTTCAAACTTCTTCGCCCATCATACAAGTTTTTCATAACATTGGAATTGACGAGGGGATAATTCTTTTTGATATCACAGCCTCAGTGCTGATTAGTATTGATTTATCTAACTATCACGATCTCAGTTAAAATTTGGAGCATACCTTTCTAGTCAAGTAAACATTCCTTTATAAGTAGCCATTAATTCATCCTCCTGCCTCAATTTCAAGAATTGTTTTTCCATCCTAAGTCGAACCACCTTATGAAAATATTTCTCAAGAAACATACCTTTGAATTCATCCCAATCAAGAGAATCAATCTCCTCACTATCCATGATATTTTTCACCATCGACCACCACTGATTAGCTTCACCATCAAAATGGTAAACTACGAGACTAACCTTTTTATGTTCTGAACACCACATAACATCAAAAATATTCTCCAGTGTATTAATTAACCATTCAGCTAGCATAGGGTCTGATGATTCTTTGAATGATGGGGGCTGTTTTCTCATAAAATGCACCACTACATACATGTTTCTCTGTGGTTGATCTAGCAGATCTCATGCATGGATACTATCCCCATTTATATTATGAGTCAACTGTGTCATCACTAGAACAAACTATTCAGTTCTGATTCCGACCATCCCAGGTTGTAGATTTGGAATATTTTATTCCTCCTGATGTCGTCCCAATATACATTTCTTATCTCCACTACGGAAAACCATTCTAAGAACATAAATATCTTAGGCAAAGCAACATGGTAATCTACGAATTCTATATCTCTTCAATCATATCATAAATTTATTTATGGATATTAATTTAAGAATCCCATAAATACTAATGTTATCTAAACCGACCTCGGATGCCAACTATATGGACCCTGCCTTAAAAATTACATAATCTGGAATTAAATTCATGATTCACATTGAAGATCTTTTTAGGTTTAGATTTTTATATAATTAATCCATTACTATTATATTACATCTACAAAATTACATGGTAGACAGTTCTACATAGTGTCCATTTTTTTATAAATTAAAAACTCCTAAAAAAATTATTGTCTAGTCCCATTTTTAGAAAGTATGACTTTTCCTTCATCCCATCCTTGAACCTATTTATATTTAGGTCCTGTGAAAAACATTTCAAAACATTGGATATGAAAAAAAGCTATGTAAGGATTATAAAACAATGAAAAAATATTTATTTCATCATTTCATACATACAATAAGCCCTTTAACATACCTCATTAAATAATAAGACTTATGAATAAGATGTAGAAAACATAAATCAAAAAGGAAATTTGTGGTATCCATATCATACTTAGATTATATCTATCACAACTACAAAGGGAGACACATTTGGAATACCCATCACAGTATATTACCTAAATCTATTAGGATAAACATTAACTTTTTCCTCCATCACATTACCCAATGCGTTGGAGAGCTATCTTGGGCTCACCATCCCTAGGTTAATCATGGAACAACCCAAATATGTAAAAAGTCTCAATAACCATAACATATTCATAACACATAAAACATACATAAAGGAACAATAACATTTCCACATTTCAATCACAATATATCATTTAAATATATTGAAATAATCAAACCATTATCAAAACCACTTTCAATACCAATATACTTCAAATGATTAAACAGTATTTATATTCATTTTAAAAACATTACTGTTTGTTAAGGAATCCAAATATCAAATAATACTCACAGTGGCGAAAAGGTCGTTCTCACCACTTACGTTAAAAAGAAACATTCATTCTTATCATTGACTAAAATGATTCATTGAAAAAAAAAATTCCCTTTGAATGGAATGAAAAGTAAATTTAGTTTATAAATACTATAAAATAAATTCGTGTATTAATAAAATATGCCTCAATAAATGGAGATTGAGACGAAGTCAGTTATATTGTGTCTGAATTGACCCGTTCATTCTTTAATCACCCAAATAATAAACTACTGTTAATTTATAATTTCATAAGAACGTTTTTTAAGTTTATTATTCCACTTATTTCACTTTTTACCATGTTATAAATATTATTTAAGCATTTATGTTAATAATGGTTGTTTTGTCAATATTTGGAACTGTAGTAAAAAATGGACATCTTATAAGTACAGGTTGTTCATGTGATCAAAAGTGTATTATATCTAAAATTATATTCATAATTTAGATATCATATATATCATATATATATAGTATATACATTTATTTATAATAGTACATAAAATTTTGATGTAAGAAATGAAATGCATTGTTCAGGGAGACGGTAAGCCGTCGGTACGCTTGTACGCTAGTTTCATTTGTATTTCTTATTTTAGTAGAAATAAAGCATACTGATACATAGTTATATTATAATTACTGTATAATATCATATATTATATCAATAATTCTATCCTTTATATGTCCCACATATGACATTAACGAGTCATATTAGTTTGAGGGGGTTGTAGTCCGCACTTCCTCGAATGAAATTATCGCATTTACCCATAATGGAAACCGTAAAGGAATGACATAAATGGGAAATACAGAAGCATAATGCAAACATAAACATAATATACATTATATATAAATATAGTGCCATCATAACGGCCATCATGATAGAATGTAGGATATAATTGAACAATCATCGTTTCGTGGGGTGCTAGTTTTCCATTCACAGAAACAGTATGTTATTTACCCATTGGATGGAGGTTTGTTTAACTGTAGTTCAAATAACTATCATAAAAACCTCCAAGTATATTAAGGAAATATGTTTTGTTATAATAGAATGTAATAAAAAGATTTAATGGGTTGTATAAGAAAAATAAATTTAAAAAAGTTAAGAGAAACTGATACATTTAATTCAAGTAACTCCCTTTGCTTAAAACCAAAATGGTTTGTTGAAGTGTCTTTTGCCTATGTTAAGGATTCTATAAATAAGAGAGAAATCTTTAGATATTATTTGGGCTGGTTTTGGATGAGAAAAGGGTCTTGAGACGTGCGTGGAATGTGTTAGAAGTTAGGGCGTTTTATAAGGGGGAGGTGGGGATCTTTAGGAAAGTGTCAAAATATTATTTTATTATATAATGATATTCAATTTATAATGATCCAAAACTAATTAATGTATAACATATGATGACAACTGGTCTAAATAAAAACATCCAATGAGAATTGGAAATGTTTTGGGTATTGTTTTAATATTTATAAGCTTATTTATTTAAATCATTTATTAATGAGGTTAACACTACATTATTATTGTGACATACATAATATTATTTATTTGATGTCTAAAAATTAAAAAAAAATCCCACGATGTAAGAAATATTTTTTTTTGATTTTCAATGAATATTTTTAGTTTATAATATGACTTATATAACCCCATGTAATAAATTATTTACAAAAAAGATATTTTTATGTCATTTTTTCCTTTATGTTATTTTAAATAATGTTTCATTATAACTCTTAAGTGGGTTTATGTCATCCTAATATCGACCCAAAGATGCCCATGGTCGGATATGTATCAACCAATAATATTAGGACACATCTTAGTGTTATATTATGTTATTACAATAATATTTTGTTAACCTTATTTACCATATTTATCGTTTAACCATGGAAAATAAAATTTTTACTGAAGTAAATATTTAAAATGTATAAAAATATAAGTCACTTATTAACAAAATTTTTACCTAATTATTCTAAATATGGAATCCATTTTTTCAAATTCAAAACAAAAAAGTGGATGAAATAAATATAAAATCAATTCCAGCTGTCAAAACAACAGGCGTGTTTTTTAAGAAATAATAACTATCAAAAGATTTACACTTGTTTATGTGCAATTTAAAAGTGAAATTAATTCCAATGACCAGAATTGAATTAATTGGTAAAAATTTAATCTAATTACACTTTCAAACCAATTAAAAATTTAATCGAACCATATAATTAAATTATATTAAAAAACACATTTGAATTAAAATACACTATTGTTCACTATTAATTAAGAAATGAACTTTATCCGAAAAAAACAAAAAATTTACCCTAAGTAATTTTGGATGTCTCGATTCTAAAGAAGAATATTATTTTGTAAAATAAAACATATAAAAGTGATTAAGACTATATATAAAAATATTTCTCTATCAAAAGGTTGTAAATCAGCCTTTTAATGAATATCTATGTATTTATACTTAAAATTAGATTCGTTATTATTTTAAGACTCCAATATTTATTCTATAAATGTGAAAAAATTTAAAAAACATGTATAATCATATTTTTGTTAGTTGTATTCATTCCAGCCGATTCAATGTCTAGGAATTAACTACCATTTAAAATAATAATATTACATTATTATTGTGCAACTTAAGATTTCAATGAAACACATTGTTGCGTATCAGGTACGTCATCGAAGATACCAATCCCTTATAATGTAAAATTAATATTTAATTCACAAATATTAATAAATAATAAAATGTCATATTTCATTATTTATCTGGGATGTTACGATATAATTCCATTAAGAAGAACTAATAAAAAAATAACCATCATTCTCTTCAATCATAACACCAAGAAAAAACCAAAAAATATTACAAAATACTCATTATCATCAAATATAAATAATTTTTTATGGTGTAAACATTTCATTATTCCCATTATATTTTCCTCATCAAATTCTTCCTAAAGAACTAATTTTTAACCCACCATTAATATATCTGTTTGGAAGAAGATTATGATATTCCAATGGTGTTCATCAGTTAAATTCAATTGTATCATGCACAATCAAGAACAAAACATTTGTATGAAGTCCACACAAACTCCTCAATCCCGGATTATATCCAAATGAGTGAGTCTATAATAAAATAATATATGTTATAAATACATTTATTTTTCAAAAATTTATATATTATCATTAAATAATTCAGATATAATTGTTATGATGAGCTTGATTTAGTTCCAAAAAAACTATATCCATCATCACATGGAACATCAGTCAGTATAATTTTAATTGACATCACATAAAGGTACTCATCCCAAAAAATAAATCCCAAAATACTATTAACCACAACCTCTTAATCCGAAGAGTAATTTTCAAAGTTATCCAACATATAAAGTTCTTTAAAATTTATTTCACAAGTTTATTTACTAACCACACTCTCCAACAATAAGGATCATACCAGTGCACTATTTCACCTCAAATCTGACTCACTGTTAGATTTCACAGACAACACTTAGAGTCATATTACGATATCTAGTAAACCTTTAGAATAAAATTCTAATCCAACATAAATCCTTAAACATAGTACAAAATTTTATCAAGTATACCTTAATTTAGTCTCCTTGAGTCACTAAAATAATCCAATTGATGTCTTGCGAATTGTTATAGCCATTTCCATAAGAGTCATTAAACTGATGGAGAGGATGATCATACCACCATAATAGTATCTTTATCATCAACATTAATTTTATATAGTGATAATCCAGGACTGAGAATAGTTATTACATAAATGAAAATATAGAATATGACCACCATTTCATTTCCAGTTGTAATTAAGAACACCATGTATTATAATTACCTTGATTTATCAAAATAAATTTGACTAGATTCAATGATCTACTCCCAATTTTATTATCATCTTCAAAAAAACTTTTCCTGGGTTACAAACTCCAACCCATGTGGTTCATAACACCTCATAGAATATTCTACTCCAAACAATGAAATCTCTATCAATAAGATTCCAAGGTTTACCATTTATTGGGACCCTGATTTATTATCAATGTCATCTTGTGCTATGAATAAATATAAATAATCTACATATTATGGGAAACAAGTCCCTATGATCCTCATTCCTAAAAAATTTATTTTTAACACTATGGTTGGCTAAAACTAATTCCATCAGTTACCTTCTTCAATTTTTTTGTTCTATTTAATATTATAACCTAAAAAATTATCATCATTATGATTACAAAGCTATTTTCACTAGTTTAACCAATATCACATGTAATCATAGATATGAACCATCCTATATAATGATTTACCAAAATGGAATGACACAACCACTAATTAACCAAAAAATGATTTATTCATGAGTTTTCAACCTCCATGATAGGATCACATTTCTTTTTAGATATCCACACTCTACAAGACACCTTCTATAGAAAACAGATTTCCCTTGGTAGACAATTATAACATCTTACATCTCGTTCACTCCCAGAACAACTATATGGTCAATTTACACTTGATAATAACTCTCTAATACCTAAAAAATATTTTTAATTCATTAATATAGTGAAGGTACTCATATAACTAATAGGTTTAGGTTCCCTGATGATCAATCCTTTTAATCCACACCACACATCATGAGTACATTCAAGCAGTGTTCTATATTCTCTAAAGTAGAAAATATACTACCATGATTTTTTTAAAAGCCTACAAAGGTTTTCTAAATGGACATGGAATTTTGGAAATGAAATACTTCCCCCATGAAAAAATCATGATTATTGCTTCACACAAATATATTCACTCTAAGGTCACTCCCATGAAGTATGAGGAATCAAATTGCCGTTGAATTGAGTCACATATCAATGATGACAATGGTTTTACATGAAAATAATTTCACAATATCTATAATATTTCAAACTCATGGAAAATCATCAATAAAAGTATCCATATATATAATATGTCAATTTCAACCTTCGACTATCCACAATGAGTAAAAACTATCAAGGTTTAGTAAAATTGAGAGCCATTGGTTGTTATATATATAACGACACATTGGATATAGTTGGAACCATAATTAATCATAAATATCTAATGGATACTCAAATGAGATATTACTGAGGAAATTAAAATTTTATATAGAATTAATGGGTTTCATTTAACAATCATTGTGTAAAGGACTATATCATCATTTTTATCGTCATTGTCTTTTCCATCATTTTTATTGTGCACCATAGAATATTATCACATGACTTCCTATAAAAAGTTGAAATTCATTAGTTTTAATTAGAAACATTTTCATAAAGAAAATGTATTTTTTAAAAAATTATGTTATTAGAAATAAAAAACTATTTAATTGGTTATCAATACAATCACAAATAATTTTCACATATATCCTGTGAATCTGATGTGTTGGAAATGTAGGATATATAAGCATGTGTCGATATGACCAGATGTAGAATATATATGAAAAAATGAACATAAAAAATCTATTTTAATCAATAATGGTTAAATCGTATAATCATTTAATCAATAAACCGACAACACAAATCTCTGACACTATTAAACTAGAATTCCCTTTTAAATGGTGTTCATGGAACAAAAAGTTGAGTTTTATAACCATATCCATCACATTACTATTTATATTATATACTAACTCCTGAAATCATGAAAATGATAAACCACTTATACCATTTTGTCACACCACATCAAAATTCATGAGGTCCATGATGAGGTTCCACATGACCATAGTTGAGCCTCCCTAAATGACGGAGGTTTTTGACTACTATCAAGGGTATAATATTGATTATGGGGAAATTATAACCTCTATTAGAGTTTATTGTAATATATATCTTATAAATCATAGATGAATATATAATTATATTTCATGAAAACTAATAAAAATAACATCAATAATAAATTTATTTTGAAGTAATGGGTAGGATGGTCTTGAAAATAAAATGCTTTGATCGTCAATAGATCTAATCACATATTCATGATATAATAATAATAAATATACAAATATTATCTACTCCCAACATCAATTAACACCTCTTAATAATATCTATAATCAAAACATAATATTCATCTCATTGATCAACCTTTGTTGTTTACTGAAACTATACCTATAAAATGTGAGGGCATATTAGGGATGCGAGTTCCATAGATGGGTGAGCATGGAGTATATTGGACTCATTAAGGAACCACCAATGTGGTCTAGTAAAATTTATTAAATATAGTATACATGACAGGGATAATTTCAACATATGTAATCTAGAAATATTTAAACTAAAAAAAAAGATAAATGTACAAGTAAGTAATAAGTAAATATATATCCAATGGCGGTACACTAACCATGACACCATGAACTGTAGGGTGTCAATACATTGACTCAATGATTTTAATATATCATAAATTTTTGTAATGACATATGTTTTGGATCCATCCACTAGGATATTAAGTATTATTATAATCATAATTGCGTAGGTCATTCCAAAAAATCCATTCATGCCCTATCTATATACATGAGGACATATGTTAAGACACATGAGGCTATGATTCCCCACCTCCAAGCGCAAGCCCAGAGGTCAATACACAAATTTATATTATTCCCCATCTACATTATTGCCTCTTTGGACAAGTAACAAAATAACAATATAATCATAGGCTAAACTACACAAGTCCAACATTACCCATATTCTATCTTAGTCATGAGTTAATATCACTCGCATTTTCTGAACATCCCCCAACCCCCGGAGGTCTATAGTGAAATGATATGTCAACTTGCCACGTTGGTATAATTTATCGAACAAAACCATAAATTATATAGTAAATATGTTACATAGAAATAGTTCAATCGTGTTAGTAACATATATCTAGTCAAATAACACATATAGGCACAAAATGGAACCAAAACTAGATGTATCTACATCCATATACACAAACATGTGATAAAATATAAAATAAAATTATATAATCAAAATATTCAAAGATATTTAATAAAACATAAAACATGGTATCATAGTATACACCTTCTCCCACATGTGATCGATAATTAAACATTCTCTAACATGCTATACACAAATATGAAAAATAAAACATGATCTCACATGTTCACTGTATTATATATAAAATCAACATACCTTTGTATGGTCCATATAATTTATTGTAGTCATTAGTGAACAAAACATGAAATTTCATAAAATATACAAATCCACTAAAATAGCATCTATCATGGACCATTAATTTGGTTCAGTTACATTAGGCATGTTCCTTAAATTAGTTATCACATTAAGATCATTAAATTATTAATAATTATAATATATTCAAACCAGATTTAATAATTATTTTTTATTTGAAATGACGTGAGAACACCATATAACATGCAATTCAAATATTAATAATACCATATATTTGATCACTCATACCACCTACATCAAATAGCCTCGCCTCAAATTTTGGATATCCATGTTATGTATATTCAACCTCCTTCAATTAAGTTGTTGTCCCAAATAATTCTTAATATTATTGATATAATTACGACTAAATTTTAAGTATAATATTATTAAAGGAATTTATAATATAAAAGGAAACATGTATGATAGTGTGAATGATATATCATATATGACCACGTAGTCATAAATATGACCAACTACTCCAATATGTTTTATAATACTCTTCTATGATCAATCTAGAAAAAATATTTATCACACAGAAATAAAAAAAATTGAATATTTAATATAATTAAATAGGTACCAATATAGTAAACCATAAACAATTTTTCTTTAAAGGACATTACAATACACATCATCATTAAGCATCCTTAAACTATATTGATGAAAATATCTTATTTATCAGATGATTCCCACAATCTCCGATGGAATTTTTGTTCAATTATCAAATTAAAATCTAGTAAAATTTCAATATATATCAAAGATGATCAATTGTGTGTGGGTTAATATAGAATTGGGACATAAATAGATATTAAATTCTAGGACATCCCCTGATCCTAGAGTAAATGTAACATCCTAAACTGAGTTACTGCATAGAATTTTCTCCAGATTGGATGGATATATATTATCATGTTCATCTCCACAATGATAGTGGATGCCGATTAGTAGCAAGGCTCTTGCTGTTTCTATATGGAGACTAATACCTAGTCAATAGAGTATAGAATAATTTAATATACATAACATTCATGTATAAAAAGTAGGAAATCATATATCAATATATAAATAGTTGAATTCTAGTGTATATAATAAATTCCAGAATTCATTACTTAAACAAATAATGTTACATTTCATGTGTCTCTAGGAAATGATCCAAAATGTAAACTTGGAAGAAATACAATATCTGTAAAAAAATTATAACAAAGTATTAAAGAAAAAAATGTAATCATGAAATTCATCCTAGTCCAATGTTTATAAACTACTAAATAGAAATCAATATTCTTTAATAGGGCTCTTTCCCTTATTAGTACCTATTATTGCCAATTTGGGAACCAAAACCTGGCCCAAACAGGGGGTCCGAAATAATATTATATTGAAACCACAAAATGATTGTTCGATCCAATATATTAATATATTAAAATATAGTGTGATGTATATAATAGAAATAATAATTGACATAATTACTCAAAATTAAACATCATATATTTCCACGTGATCTTTTAATATCCAATTAATTATAGCAATAAGAGTATGTGGTATCATTCAGAGCAGTATAGTTAAAACAAGATAATTTTCATTAATTATTGATTAATGAGACCTCATAAAATTCAGGAATCCCTAATATAATCTTGATCCTAGAATATTCCTAATTAGGTAAACAAGAGGGTTTTACCCAATGAATGAATCCATGATTTTTCATTGTCCTGGTAGACACATCAGAATCCATTTAATTCATTAATCCATTATGGACCTATGTAAATTTATATAGTTACTATATTGGAATCCATGTCTTAGTAAAAGTGTATTATTAAACTACATTGTAACATCTTGTTAATGGTGAACCTCTCAAGAACCTCAGTATCATTCTTAGTATGGTATACCATCACATCCATATGATTCTATCCTTGGTAGTCCACAAAAGTTTGACTAACTATCACCCATGGTTATATAGAAAATTCCCTTTTTTTTTCTAACCATGTCATTATCATTTGAATCCATGTCTGAATAAATATTTAATGGTCATCCTCATTGAATCCATCCTTAGTAGTTCTTATCAAGATTCCACATGTCACTTGGTTGTGTTCAAGGTTAAGGACATATGTGTTAATACAAGGAATTATTCATTTGAATCCATGTGTCACCCAGGGCCTACTCATTATCATTAAACAATAACATTTAATCAATTTCATTTATCATTGATTGTTCAAAATAAAGGAAATTCCAATTCAACTCACCAAAAGTAGTTATGAATCATTATCCATGATTAAAAATATTGGCTTCCAAATAATAACATGGTGAAATCATGATAATAAGCTTATCTATATTAATTAAACTATTACATAAAATATTATCTATCTATCTAACATGGGTATAATAATAAATATGAAAATTCATCCTTAATAAATAAATTACATAACAAGGGATATCATTACAAAGCAGGAATCCAATTTATCACTTGGGAATTTCATTTAATGAAACCATTCAAGCATAAAAATAATTTACATGGTAAGAACTGAGGGTTATGTCATTCATTCCCTAAAATATATCAATTTAATATACTTACATTATTCCTTTTAAAACCCAACACATAGAATGTAACACATTAAAAAAAATTCATGTTTCAAAATTAACTCATGGGGCCCTACTCCAATTTATCAACACCCCAATAGGGTTATTGTATTTCAATGTTTGTAACCAAAAACCCAACATTAACTTGTCTATTTAATTAAAATGTCCACGGATATCAATTAAATTAATAATTTAATTTCATGCAGATTCCCAAAAATATGGAATTTGAAAAAATGAAATATATAAACACATCAAATTTTATCATAAATTATGATACCACATACAAAATTTCATTAGTTGATAGCTCATCCATTATCATCTCTTGATTTCCATTTTGTCAAGATAAAATCAATGAATGTATGAAAACCCTAATAATACATCATATTATCATACTCCACAATAAAACATATGGTATTTAGAAGAAAAGGTAATTGATAAAAACAAATTGAGAACATACCATCAGGGATCCATAGAAAAACATGGTTCATAAATCATACAATAATCAGAGTTGGATGATAAATTCTTAGATTAACCACCTTGGGAGATCATCAAATCAATTTTTATCCATCAGTGAAAGAAGGGTGAAATTTAAATAGTTCATAAATATTAATTATAGTTAAAATGTTCATCTTAAAAAAATATTTGGGTCACACTGCTTAGGTGTAGGTTTACGAACACGTGTGCGAACTATGTACATTATTATATAAGTAATGGGAACCTTAATGGGTTTTCCACATAGTTTTACTAACCTAGATCTAACCATGCCAACTCAGAAAATAAAAATTATTGACTTGTCCACATGGCCATGTGGCCCATCTCACACGATTTCGTCTATACTTGAATCCCCTTACTACATTTTCCACATGCCTTACATTATTTATCAATCATTATTTTATACCCTGCACAGTTTGAACTAACCATGCTCATTGAATATTATGTCCTAATATTTTGGACTAATGGTCCAAACTACCATCGAGTACCCCTGATACCTCCATGACCTCAATATGTTTACACGTTATTCCCCATTAAAACATTGAAATTGAGAACTGATAGAAATAAAACGATATTTACCTCAACAAAGAACTGGGTTCTGACAAAACATCACCCTTAAAACAATTCTTCCTCGAATTTCTTTATTAAGGCTGGTGAATTGTGATCTGAGAACAACTTTGGTCATTGTGATCTTATATTGGCCTCTCCCTCCTAGTTGTCAACTTGTACTTGTCTGAGAAACCATTGACTCATATTATAAGAATGTGCCGACATTGGTGAACCTTTGTGATATGAACCACAATACATATATTATTATCCTCAATGGATGAATCTACTTATACCTAAACCTCTTATTTTAGAAGTGTGTTATTTGATTATGAAATATATAATCATGGGTAAAAATCATGGATGAAATTTTCCTTGGCCAGATACATCTGAAGAAACTATAACTGAAATGATATCATCCTGACCCTCTTCAAAATCTCATATTTCCTGATATATCTGAAAAAAATAAATTGACTAATCATTATCATGTGTACAATCCTTGGTGAAACATATAATAAAAAATAATTCCCAACCTCATACACTAGAGGTTATATATGGTGATCAATATAAAATTTCAATCGAGACTATTCACTATCCATACACTTCTAAATCTACTGCACCTAATCTATAGTCTCCTAAAAAATATGTTTTTCAAGCATAAATCCCTCCTCTACCTCTAACCAACAATGGGTTTTCAGTATTTCCTACTATAAAAAGCCTCATAAGGTGCAACCTGAATAGTATCCTAAAATATATTTTTGTAGTATAATTGAACTAGTTGTAGATTCCTCTCCAATGAGCATTGAAAATATAAGACATGTTCTTGATGAATGTCCTCGATAACCTAAATCATGCTCTATACATGGACATCATTTTGGGGGTGGTATGTTTTCCTCATAAGAACCAATGTACCCACCACCCTTTATAGCCCTTTCCAGACATGAAAATTAAACCATGTTTAAATATATGAAATTATTGTATTCAAGACATCTTATTTCCTTACCCTCTCATATTTATAAGTCCTTCAATTTTCATCAATAATAATGGTTTCTATGATGGGATGAAAATTTGAAACCTTCTTGAACAAGTCAACAAGAAACCATATAGTATCCTTAACATGATGAATCTTTGATAAACATATCCAGAAATCCATCGGGACATAATTCCAGTACCACTCTAGGATGAGTAACTATTGTAAAACTGCAATTGGTTTTTGGTGTTCTATATTGACATGCAGATTGCTGGAACATATGACGAAAAAAATAGCAACAAATAATTTAATTCCCAAAAATAGTTCTAGTGATGTAAATCCTGATACATCTATGTGAAACCCTGGTGAACTACCATATATGAAGCATGAAATCCTCTCATCTACTCCTCGATCATTTTGGCTAAAATCCACATGCGACGATTTATACATTAGATCTCATCTTCAAATTTGGTTCATCCTAGAGGAGGGTCTTCACCTACCAAACTATCTTGTAGGACGATGCCTTCAAAATATAATAGCTACATAATCTTCTCTCAATCTAACAAGGTATATTAAATATCTAATGATGATTGAAAATTCTAACCCTTATTTTCATGTACCTCCAAGTAAATCTCAGTGAAAAAATTATGGAGCTTCCACTAAATATATGTAGATTGAACTACATGTATCTAACTTCTCCTACTCATTTACTTAGAAAAACATTGGCATTTCTATTCATGTAGGAAAACTCAAAATTGAATTACTAAATATATTGAAGAACCCATAGATAACTAACATTCATATCATGCTATGAAGATAAGTACATGATGCATTTTTTGTTTTTTATGATCCAAAATGCTCTCCATGTGTGTAATGTGTCCAATAATACAATACAGGAAAAACATCATCAATATTGAGATCATGCATTGGTTAATTCCTCCCATGTGGCCTCAACTACCCTGACCTTTATTCCATGACTCGATCTCCCTTCATATAATCTACTCAGTTCATAATATATGATTTATTGAAGAATAATATGTAACTCCTTACAGGCTTAAGATAATTCAGTATCATCACTAAATTCAACATACCATTCAATACATTAAAGGCTATCCTATAGTAATATGTCCTTTAACAATTTACACCTTTTTTAGTTTGGCACATAAGAGGCACTACTGACCCTTATAAGTCCTCTATGAAATCACTATAGAAACCATCTAGCCCTAATAAACTATACACCTAAAATATGTTCCTAGGATTCTCCAGGAAAATTAATATATCTCCTTATATAGGTCCAATGATGCCCATGTCTCTGAGATTATGGGAATCTTGATGTGAATCTGATCCTTTAAAAAGTTTCACAATCTGAGCATCAAATTTAACTGTTTCCTTTGGGGTGTATTGAATACTATATCACGATATATGGTTTTGTAATTTCAATTATTAAAATAGATCCTGATATTGTTGACAAAAAACACTAAAAAAGAATATAGATAAGAATGGAACACTCAGTACATCAGTATCAGGAAGACCAAGTGCATGATTATAAGGTAGAAAGACATTTCCAAATATGAATAGTTGTCATTCCTTCTATTAAAATATATATGAGGATTGAATGATTTTAAAATATCACCTAATGATTACCAGATATCAAATCAATATTCAAGAAATCCTGAGATCCTTGAAGTTGGTGGATGAGATCCTCTATCCAGGGAAGAGGATTCAAGTTCATAACCTTTAGTGGGTTCAATTTATGATAAATCCCACATAACATGAGATTTCAATCCACCTTTTTCACAAAAAGGACCAAAACACCACATAAAGATGTATTGGGTTTAATAAAACACGTTTCCATTAAATCATCACACTATATATTTAGTTCAAAAAAATTGTAGTGACTGTCCTATAATGATTAATGGATACCATTGTAGCTCCGAGAACAATCATGATAGAGAACTCTCCCTCTATCACAGGTTCTAATCTTGAATATTCATCATGGAAAAGATCCCTTCATTAATAAACCATTAGAGGTAAATCTATCTGGAATGATCCCATGACATGTGGATATAATCTCGTAGTCTACGCTACCATTCCACCAATTCCATGATGATTGGGTCTATCTCAACAATCTCGAATATCCAATTAGCCCTTATTTCTAAATTCTATTCCCTTTTGTGATGTGTAGGTATCTCTATGAAGATAGAGGTCGATGAAATCATGAAAGGTAACCAACTGTTTCTTCTTTATAATGATATAAAAACTATATTCTTAAAGAGAAATAGTTATCATATGATGTGACACCCACTAATATACATGGGGAACTCCTTGAACTAACATACACCATCAATCATTATCAGCAATGGATTGTGAAGCATCATGAATCCTTCAATGTACTGAATGCAGAGACCAAGGCTCTCCACAGTGGGAGAAAAATTAAAATAATGATAATCACTAGTATAAAAAAGTGAAAAACCTAATGTGGATTTTACTATAACAGTACATGTAATAGTATAAGGTCTAGGATCCTTTTCCTCATGTTTTTATTACACTGTGTATACTTGTCTTGAACTTTAACCTTCTGATACTGCATTACTACCCTGAGAAAATCCTCCTTGTTGCCATTGTACAAATGTTTTCTTACTACAACAGACATGACCACCACCTTTGCCTATATGGCTAGAAAATAATTTAGCACCCTATATGATGAGAAGTTTTTGAACCCCCTCTTAAACAAGGAGTATATGCATACCCTCTCTCCACTATTAATAGTAAAAATATTCCATAAAATTACTATAGATAACCCATCATGCCACTTGATCAACACTCGACTTGGTCTCCCATAAAATGTTTCCTCATATGTCATAGACAACAAAACGGGTACCACCTCACCTAGAAACTTGAGTATATGGTATGAATGCTAGTATCACAATGTGGAAGCTCCATTTGATGTTTTTTAATAAATATGAAGTAGCAGTAGATCGAGATTCTAAAATTCCTTGTCTCACAGCCCCATCTGCTCTGAGTTTATACTCTATGATAGGAACCTAATTCACTATTCATGAAATAGTAGTCATCCAAATGACATTCACCAGTGATTGAATGTCATATCAGATTCCATCCTTGAATCAATTTACATTATATAACTCCTCTTCCATCAGAATAGTTCTAAGGTATTTAATCATAGTATAATGGTTCCACTAATCCAACACTAATAATGTGTTATACTCATGATGAAAAAACAATTTGGCTCTATTGGACCTCAATGTATCATTATAGAAGTATTCATTGAAGGTCTTATGAAAATTCCTCAATACCATCTCCTAATGTTGATCCATTTGAGTTATAACAACCTTCCATATCTTGGATGAATGGCACACTATTTCTATAGAGAGATTCAACCTCCTCCCACGACGCATCACTAAATGCATGAAGATAGATAACATTGCCTATGACCAAGATTCCATGTCATGTTGTATTCCATTCCTGAAAATATGGGTGGATGATGCTGTTGTAACTCGTGTTTCAACTATGACTTAGATGGGTTAGGACGTGGTTCTCCTTAAACGGACTTCAAGAATGTCAAAAACCTATCATGGAACTATGCCTCAGAGCCTATATTTTTTTATTATGTTGAGGTCAAAAATCAAATTACTAGAGGATCCACTGATATCCTATATCCTAACACCTCTAGATTATTGTTGTCTTCATCCTCTTAGAATTTGACTGCAGGACCCCACGGTGGCATACCTATTCAAATTCCAAGTACACTACTCATATCAAGAACATTGTCAATGTTTTCATATCAAAATCATAGATATTTAAGATGTATATTTCCAATACATTCTCTATAAGAACACACCACTACACTTATTATATTAGTCATGTATTCATAATGTACAATGCATATATAAGGTAGTGATACTACCTACCACCAATTTCACACATTGGGTCTTGTAAAGTTCTCCACTTTTACGATATTTTGCATTCATGTCAATTTGAATTCACATTATTCATTTGAGTTCAGAGAGTCTTTTTTAATTTAATTAATTTTCTTTTGAATTAATATTCACTATAAATAGGATGAATCAATATGTTCACAGAATTCTAGTTCAGGAGGGCCCAACACATCAGGAACTAAAGTGTGGCTTCTGTGAAAAATATACGATAAAACATTCCAAAATACATATATTCAAAGTATATGCACTAGTGAAGAAAACGTTTTAATATGGTTGTTTTTTTTATTTTTTATGTCGGGTTTTGGCCGATGTCATTACTGGATACGTTATAAATTTTTTTTAATGTGGTTATTTTAAAAAAGACATCAAAAACAATATTCTGAATGGTTTTTCACATCGGTTCATCAAAACTGACATGGAAAACACTTTGGAGTCGATATTTATTATGGTTGTTATTAAATAATAAACATGGTATCTACTTTTGTAGGTCTATTATAGAATAACAGAAGTAATAAATTGTGCCTTTAAAGAGTGTTTCATGTGGGTTATGTTTATAACTGACGTGATAAAATCGTATGCCTAGGGGTTTTCATGCCTTTTAAATGATAACCAATGTGAAAACATATATAATATGTCGGTTATTAAATAACCATGGTAAAAACCAATTTCAATCCATTTTATATGTAGGTTATCAACAAACAGATGTTAAAAATTCTTTTCGTCCCATTTATTATGTAGTTTATGAAATAATCGATGAAAAACACATTCCCATTCATTTTTTACGTCGGTTTTCAAATAAAAAACATAAAAAACAATTTTTGTTAATAAAACCAATCAACCACAACTTTTCCCTGCATAAGAAAACATGAAACAGAATAGAAACTGGCCAAAAAAGAACATAACCAGACCAAAACCAGACCAAAATGAGACCACCCCATTAGAGTGCCCTTACACACACCGGAACCCCCCCCCCCCCCCTCCACACACACACACCCCCTGGACAGCCCTCCCACCCTCCTGGACAACCCTCCATCCCACTGGATAGCCATCCCTTGGCCATGGACCCCCCCCCCCCAAACCACTGGACACCCCCAAAACCCTGGATACCCCTGGATAGCCCCCCATACTGAACATCCCCCACTCCATTGAACAAACCTCCCACCCTCCTAAACACCCTCCCACCCCCATGGACACCCTGGACACCCCCACCCCACTGGACAACCCTCCCACTCTCCTGGACACCCCCCACACGAGACACCCCCATGACCCCCTGATACCCCCTACACCACCCCCCCTCCTGGACAGCCCCCACACCCTGGAAAACCCTCCCAACCTCTTGGGCACCCTCCACCCCCATGGACTCCCTGGAAAACCCCACCCCACTAGACTGACCTCCCAAACCACTGACCCCCCCACCCCCCAGTGGACACCTCCCCGCATCCTTGGACACCCCCTGGTCACCCCCCTCCAGGATAGCCCCCACATTTTTTGACACCATCCCACCCCAATTGAGACCCTCCGACCGCTAGGGACACCCTCATTCCCCCATGGAAACCCTAGACACCCACCCAATGGACTTCCCTCCTACACCCCTAGAAACCCCCACCCCACTCGACACCCCCACCCCTAGACACCCCCTAGACAACCCCCCCCCCCCAACTTCCTGGACAACCCCCACCCTCCTGGACACACTTCCACCACCATGGAAACCGCATACACCGCCACCCCAGTGGACACCCCTCCCACACCCCTAGAAACCCCCACCCCACTAGACACCCACACACCCATGGATACCCCTTGGAGAGCTCCCCCCACCCATCCTAGACCGCCCCCACTCCCCTGGAAAACCCTCCCACCCTCTTGGACACCATCCCACATACATGGAAACTGTAGACACCCATAGCCTATAGGACATCCTACCCACACCCCTTGACCCCCCCCCCCATTGGAAACCCCACCCCTGAACACTCCCAGGACACCCCCCCCCCCAACTCCTGGAAGCCCCCACCATACTGGACACCCTCCCACCCCCATGGATACCCCAGACACCCCCACAACACTAGATACCCCTCCCACACCCTTGGATAACCCCTAGTCCACTAGACACCCCGCACACCCATGGATACCCACTGGACACCCCCAACCACTCCTAGATAGCCCCACTTCACTGGATAGCACTCCCACCCTCCTAGACACCCTCCCACCCCCATGGACACCCCAACCCCACTAGAAATCCCTCCCACACCCTTGAACCCCCACCCCCACCCAATCCACTGGACCCCCCCCCCCCCCATTGGACAACCCTCCCACACCCCGAACCCCCCCCCCCCCCACTAGGCACCCCCACCCCTAAAGACCCCATGGACAGCCCCCTCACTCTCCTCTGCTGCCCCCCCATGGACAACCCAGACTCCACCACCCCACTGGAAAACCCACCCACACCCCTAGACCCCCCCACCCCACTAGACACCCCACACACCCCTGGATACCCCCTAGACAGCCACCCCCCATCGTGGACAGCCCTCACTCCACTGGATAGCCCTACCACCCTCCTGGACACCCTCCCACCCCCATGGACACTCCAGATTCTCCCACCCCATTGGACACCCCCCCCCCACACACACACATACACTTGTAACCACCCCCCCCCCCCACCCCCACCCTAGTGGACACCCGCCACACATCTAGAAATTCCTTAAATAACCCTGAACTGCTTGTACAACCCCAATCCACCTAGACACCCTCCCACCCCCATAGACACCCTAGACACCCCCACCCCATTGGAGACCCATCCAACACCCATGGAATCCCCCCACCACCACAATGGACACCCTTCACACCCCGGGATACCACATGGACATCCCCCCACGTTTCCTCGAAATCCCACCCACTCCCTCGGAAAATACTCCCACCCTCCTAGACACCCTCCCACCCACCCCATTGGAAAACCCTCCCTTGCACCTGGAAGACCCACCCCACCCCAATGGAAATCCCCCCCCCCACACACACACACCCCCTGGACACCCCCAGAAAACCCTCCACCCTTCTGGACAAATCCCTCTCCAATGGAAAAAATGGATAGCCCCCACCCCACTATAAAACCCTCCCATAACCCTAGAACCCCCCCCCCCCCACACCCACCCCATTGGACACCCCCCAAACACTTGGATACCCACTAGACTCCCCCTCCACACCCCACCCCTCTTAGACAGCCCCCACTCCCCTAGACATCCATCTCACCCTTTTGGACACCAACCTAGCCCCATGGTCACCCTAGTCACCCATCACACTACTAGAATGCCCCCCCCACACCCCTAGAAACTTTCCCACCCTACAACCCCCCCCCCCCCCACACCCCCATTGACACCCCTTAGATAGCCCCACCCTCAGGATATCCCCCACCCACCTGGAAAGCCTCCAAACCCCATGGACACCTCAGACACCCCCACCCAACAGAAGACCCAACCCACACCACAGAACCCCCCTCCCCCCACAACACTGGACACCCTGCACACCCTTACACACCCCATAGAAAGTTCCCCAACCCTCATTGACTGCCCCCACTCCCCTTTAGAGCACTCTCAACCCTTCTAAACACCCTCCAATCCCCATGGACACCCCTACCCCACCAGATAGCCCTCACCCACCCCTTGAAGCCCCACCACACTGCACACCCCCCCACTGGACAGAACATGTACAACCTCCACCCTCATGGACAAACCCCCACCCCCAATGACACCTCGGACACCCCCACCCCACCCCACTAGAAAATCCTCCCACACCTCGGGACCCCCACCCCCACCACTAGATTCCCCATATATCCATGAATACCCCTCCCCCCTATTGGACAGCCTAGCACTCCACTGGAAGGCCCTCCAACCCTATTGGACACCCTTCCACCCCCATGGACACCCTGGACACCCCCACCCCAATGTACATCCCCCAAAACCCATGGGAACCCCCCCCCCCACCGAACTAGGAACACCCCCCCCCCCCCCCCGCACCCCTGGACACCCCTTGGTCATCCCCCACCTTCCTAGACAGCCCCCCCCCCCACCCTCCTGGACACCGTCCCACCCCCATGGACACTGTCCCAACCCGATGGACACAGTAGGCACCCCCACCCCATAGGACATCCCTCACACAGTGCTGGAAACCCCCACCCCACTAGACACCCCACCCCTGAACGCCCCTGGATATCCCCCCCCACCCCTCCAGGACAACCCTCCCAACCTCTTGGAAATCGTCCCACCCCCATGGACAACCAGGGCACCCCCACCCCAAAGGAAATCCCTCCCACACCCCTATAACCCCCCCCCCACATCACTAGACACCCCACACCGCTGAACACCCCCTAGATAGCCCCCACCCTATTTCACACCCCAGCATCCCCATGGAAACCCCGGACACCCCCAACCCACTGGACAACCCTCCCATACCCCTGGAAACACCCCACCCAACTGAACACACCGCACACCACTAGATACCCCCACCCTCTTGGACACCCTCACAACTCCATCGACACCCTGGACACTGCAGCCCCCCCCCCCACCCCACTGGACATCCCTCCCACACCCCTGGAACCCCCCCCCCCCACCTCACTGGACACCACCCAAACCCTTGGACACCCCCAAGGATGAGAAACCATACTAGAGAAACCATAATATCTAGACCAAAATAAGAATTATACCAAAATTAAACATTCACATATATAACATTCAAAAAATACAATGTCAACTAAAAAACCTATATCTAACCTAAATAAGTACCTAACACGAAATTATAATGAAAATATTCAACGTTACATTTTACACTAAGAACAAAGTAAAATCAAATCAATCATATAAAATAATTTGACCATTCCAATTGTAAGTGATTGTATTCTTGAGAACTATAGGTTTGAGGGTCTCCAAATAGCTAAAATGTAAAAATATTGTAGTTAGCATGTATAATGAATAAATCAAATAATATATTACAACAATGATTAAAAGGAAATCTTACCTAGTCAATGTACACAAGTTTTCCAGTTGAACTTATTTCATACATAAATCTTAACATATAATATCCGCATTCAAAGATGGAATGTTGTTCATGACTATTCTATTTAAATTAGTAAAAATTTAAATTTTTATTATTATGTAAAACATCAAAAAGTACAAATTATTAATGGATATATATCATTAATTTTACATATTTGATCTCAGGACTCATTTTCTTTCTATTTTTTTAAAGTAGAACCATACCCTATTAGAAAATAATATGAATGGGATAAAATTAAAATTTATTATAATATGTACAACTATAAATAAAATGAAACATTATTTTACAACGTATTCTTAATACATTCCTTCACATCGCCATGGACAGAGCATATCCAATTGTGGGTTTTCACCCTCGGGAAAAAACACCTAACATCGAATGACCATTGATAAAAGATAATTTAAGGTTGGTAGGTTTTTTATGATAAAAGATAATGAACTCTTCACCATAGATATGTTTCATAACACTCACAAAAAGGCATCATCCAACACTATGTGATTATATTCTGTTCAAATGTTTCAGCAATATAAAGCATTTTTTGTTCCTCATCCAACGCATTTGCTTAAGTGGAAATCAAATGTATGTCCATGAATCTATATAAATTGGTCTGATCATTCTTCTAACACATTTTATAATGATACATGAAAAAAACACATAAGAATACATTTTTAATAAATATAACGTAGGTAAAAGGTGTAAATACTTACATGGAAAAAATTTACACCACATTGATTCCCAACATATATCAAGTAACAAGCTCCATGATATCATTTTTCAGAATACCCACTTTTATTACACATCCACAAACATGATCATCCATTGGATACTCATAATGATCCGCCGAAAAATTTGAAAATCTGTTCAATCAATCAAGACAACTAGAATGTGTATCTTAAGTCAGATCCATTTTTCTTTATTATTGGGTATACAATACATATTTACTTTTGAAGTATTCATATAAAAATAAATAGATAAATATATATGTTTTCAAATGTTAAAACTACATTAATAAAAAAATAGAAGACATAACATACATACCTCTATGGTATTGAATCGCAGTAGTCTGGATAGAAAAATTAAAAAATGGCCATTACTATGTCCAACTATTGTCAACTCATCTATAGGTAATGGTACTCAAACTGATCAATCTATAGTATCATGTACAGTGACCCTATGATGATCTACCTCTAACTATTGATGATGAATTGTATATTCTATAAAATATACCAGACCATATGAAACTATATTATGGCAAGGGTCATCAGCATACAACTCGCAATAAGTAGGAAGTTGCGGTGGAGGAGTATGATATAAAATGGGGTCTGTAGGTTGAGTTGGGGGAGTGGGAGCTACTAGATATGGTGGAGGATAAATAATGGGGTCTATAGGGGGAGGTGGAGTAGTGAGAGCCGTATTCTGAAATTGAATTTGTATGTCTATAAACATAGATTGTACCAAATTTCTACTCTCGTCCTCCATCATCGCATTAATATTATGAAATTTTTCCTCCAATGATTCTTTTTTTTATAAACACCCTCAACAGAAGAAGTTGAAGAACATGGCAACACTTTTTTTACTAATACACCCGTCAGATATCGCCGTACACTACAAGGATGTTTAGGCTTTCCCAATGATGCAGATAAAATATTATGCCTCCCAGTATCTATAAATTCCACATGTTATCTCTGCTACTCCAGATAATCCTGTATTAATTAATGAAAATTTTTCTAATGATTCAAATTATATAAAGAATATAGTTAACTTAAATAAATAAAATAAATATCTAATAATCCACTCATCTATGATTCTAAAATTATCTGAAAGATATTTTCCCTTTTTACCATTTGATTTCTCTTCCATTTTTAATTTCTAGATGAAGGGGATGGAGGGGAATCCTCTCCATAGCACGAAGACTAATCTATCAGTTTTGGATATTTTGTCACCATCATTTGTTCTTCATATAATGTATAACCTCTCAGAGATAAAATATGATGGTATACATTTTAGGATTTGAACTCCTGAGGATATTTCCATATTTACTAAAAATTATGAATTACAATTTCATTAAAAAACATTAATAAGATCATTTATATTTATAATATTATAAAAGATTACATTGCCCTTACCAGAAATGAATCTTTTCTTCTACTTTAAATAAACAGTGTGCATGTCCCTTAATCTTCCAAATTATATATATGACATGGATTTTAATGAATCCTATGACCAAAAATGAAATTTGATGTGAAGGTTGATTTAAATCCCTCCATATCCTAGCTGCAATTGATTAGTATTTCGTCCTAACTCCTCCAGTGTCAGAAATATCAAATGTCAATTGTTAAATAACAAGTAAAAAATATTATCCAAGAAACATTTAAAGAATATGAAAACAATAAAAAACCATCTTACCAATATCTTCTCCTCCAACTGAGATATTATCTCTTTGTCCACACTTCTCCAATCATCATATGAAATGATTACTATCCTCTTACCCGGATTTGATACAAAACAATTTAAATATTTTTCATTTTGACCTCTTGGAATATCATTCTCATCAAACTCAATGAGAATCCTCTGTTCTTGCGTATGGGTAAATGATAAATTTGATTGCTTGAGAACCCATGTTTACCAACTATTGAACTCTTCTTTGACATTATGGAAGAACATGAGGAATATTGGGGAACATCAAGAGGAGAATTTGAATGTTGTTTCCCATAGGTATGATTAATATAATCATCTCGAAAATCATGTGGATGATCAACAGATTGATCTATCATTATCCTTCAACTCAAAAAATTAATCATTAGTTCACAAATATACAAATTCAAATACTACAATTCTAATGCAAATAGTAAAGGGAAAATTTATTTAAGTTACAAAATAGTAAACATGGATAATATGGTAAGCATGTTAAACAATGGAAAACATGGTAGACTATGGTTAATGTGGTAGTGTAATTGTGAATCAAAAAATTCAATAAATATATATGTTACATAAAAGTAAACAATGGTGAAGAATGTAAATAGGGTAAACATGGTAAACTTAGTAAACATGGTATACATGGTAAACATTGTAAACATGGTAAACATGGTAAATAAAGAATGTTATTTTTAATCAAAAAAATAGATATATAATTTATGTAATGGTAAAAAGGATAAAATGAACTAAATAATACTAGAATGAACAAAAACATATACTAATTTGTTTTAATATATGTTTTAGTAAAGAAAAAAAATACAATATCTAACATTTTATGAAAATAATAAATGTAAAAAAGAAATAAACATATATAAACTATAATATTAGGAAAGTAAAAATGGATTGTTATCCCAAATTCCTTCATCATGATCATTACTTATAGAAAAAACAATGTCTTCAACATGCTCATCATTAAGTTCATCTAATCTTTCCATGTAAGTAGGGATATCACATAAATTATCATCTTCCCAAAGTGGATCTTAAACAACATATTATTTTTCCCTTATAAAACAACAGACCACTATATATCTGATTGATCAATTACATATAAAATCTATTTTTCATGTGTTTCCAGTATAAAGAAATCTGATGTGCCTTCCAATCTATTCAGATTACCAACTGTCATTCCAAATTCATCATGTCTAAAATTGTTGTTACATATAAACCATTTGCAGTTAAAAATATGAACAATAATTTTAAATTAATCAACCTATCATATTTCTTCAATGACTACATGATATATAGTTGATGCAGAAATTGGGTATTTTCCATTAAAACTCAAAAAAATCATTGCTTCTGAAAACACTAACACACTACTATTCTTAAATGTAGTTCTATTGTCTTAATATTTTGTATTAAATGTATATCCAATAATTTCATAACCAGACCATATTATCACATTTAATCATGGACCACACACAAACCATCTTAATGACTATGATACATCTATTCAACAATGAAAGGTATATTAAGACCATGACAAAAATGTATTATTTTGATCATTCAAAATCGATATTTCATTGTACTTTGGAAGACATTGTTTCAAATCATTAATAAGCAATGTGATATATTGAGGTGATCTGCTATGTTATTAAATATGTGTAATAAAAACCTATTCATCTATTCATCTGAAAATTATTTCAATTTCATGCCATGAATCCCAATTCCATCATTATTAACTCATTCATGGTGAGATGGAGGCATACCTATGTGCTCCAAAATAGCCATGTAACTAATATAGAACTCTATTACCTCCTCACAATTATACTATTAAATAATTGAGGCTTCCATTCGATATGGATTCTTAACATTCCCTTTCAATATTTTCATTTTCCTTTATAAATGACACATCCTATAAAGGTATACATGTCCACAGAGGATTATTTCTTTAACTAGAAGAATCATTAAATGCACCAGTATATCCAAAAAAGATGTAGGAAAATACATTTCCAATTGACTATGTATAGTCATTGCATCAATTTCCCAAATGTTTAAAGCATTCACATCAATAACCTTATTACAAATTGAATTGAAAAATTAACACAACATCATTATAGTCTATCAGATATGGATGGGCAATATTCCATGAAATACAACTGGTAGAAGTTGTTTCATCATGACATGACAATCACGATATTTCATACCTATAAACATCAAATCCTCCAAAGAGAAAAAAATTATTACATTTTAAGAAAAACCTTGAGGCACTATGATATAATGAATGCACTTAAAAAATCTAATTTTCCCTCTATTGAAT
Source organism: Viscum album (assembly GCA_963277665.1). Lineage (NCBI taxonomy): Eukaryota > Viridiplantae > Streptophyta > Magnoliopsida > Santalales > Viscaceae > Viscum > Viscum album. Next base: position 705,829,999 of record OY728126.1, on the reverse strand, counting down.
AATGTATGACAAGCCGGGTGAAAAATGTTCGTCTGCCATTAGGAGTGGGTGCTAAATCCAAAAGTATTTCCCTTGATAATAAGCCTAATCTTGTATTTAACCCATCTTTTGTATTTCCATTAGTATATAGAAATATAATAATCAAACTATCACATATATTGTTGTCCACATGCATGACATAAATATTATGTTTTACTTCATGCTATCTCCAATATGGTAGCTCAAAAAATAATGACCTTCTCTTCCAAATATTTCTATCATTACCAGATTTTTTTTCTTTCTGAATTACATATCAACGTTATCCACCCTCTCAGAATACTCAATATGGAATAAAGGTATTGTAAAAATATCAAATTCTTGTGATCCATAGAATTCTTTTTTGAGTCTTATATAAGAGTGATCCATAGACAAAAAAAATTGATGAGCTATGTACGTTGTTTTCCTCCCATGATTCAATTGAAAATATGAAGTCTATTGTTCAAAACATGGGCATGTTTTATGCCCTTTAACACTGTATCTTGATAAAGATCCATATGTTGCAAATTCATTTATAGTTTACATGAGAACTGCATGCAGTTTATAATATTCCATTTTATAAGAATCACACACCCTTTTACTATCCTCCCATAAATTTTCATATCATCAATCAATAGTTACAATAAAACATCAATATCATTTTTGGGTTGCTTCGGACCAGAGATCATTATACTCAACAAGACATAATTGCACTTTATACAAACATCAATAGATAGGTTGTAAATAAAAAATAAAATAGGCCATGAACATTGTGTACCACTGGGGGTTCGGTATGGATTCCTTCTATTTGTGCACAACCCTAGTCTGGGATTTCTAATTTCGTTTCCAAATGAAGGATACTGCTCATCCATTATAGACAATTAGCAAGATGATGTATTTTTCCATCACATATCTGCTCATCATCATGTCATATTAACCATTTTGCATCAGGCTTATTAGAAAATAAACATTTGAAACAATTAATTATAGAAATATACCAAAATACCTTGGATGGGATCTTTGTAATATCTACATCAGCCCGGGTTTATCTTTCTACTAAAACCATGATATCCCATCTTTAGGAAACTCTAATTGAAATTCAAATTCATTTCTATATATCATACAGTCATTCGGACATGAATGTATTTTCTTGTATCTCAATCCAATTAGGCATAATATTTTCATGGCCATATAATGTGAATTTGGAAGATCATTGTCTTTTGGAATAATGTTTTTCATCAATTACAGTAGCTCTATAAAACTTCTGTCACTCCATCCATGTTTCACCTTTAGGTTAACAAATCTTAACACAGGTGACAAAACAATAAAATTAGTACCACTAGGATACAATTGTACTCCAGATTCACCATACAGACGTGCAACTATCTATTCTATATCAATTTTTTCTGCTACAATATCATAGATCATTTCTTAAATTCCATTAGAGCTACCATATTGCAAGTCATCGTCATCAGTATATCTGAAATTATGTCTTGTTTCACCAAGACACATACAAGGGCTTTAACTCAGATTAAAACCAAGAAAATCAGATGAACATTGTCTTTGTACTTTTCAACTTTTTCATATTCAAACATTTCTGGCATGGACACAAAAAATTGTCACTACTTGTAACATTTATTTTTGAAAATTACAAAAAGGCATCAACACCTTTATCATATTCATTACTCATTTGATTTTTTGTAACCCAACATCGACAGATTATTACCTATAGAAAATATCAAAATTATTTATCTTGTTAGGATAAGAAAAATATATATATATTTGAATTATATCATATTTTGAATGTAAATTTTCTTTGAAATATAATATAAATATGTGTGTATTTAAAACAAATATTCATGAAAATTATTTTAAAAGGAAAATATCGTTAGATATAACAGTTTCAAATTCATCTTGGTTCCATTCTTCTTTTGGTACACAAAGAATACATCCTGATGCAACAGGATACCAAATTCAACCTTCCATAGAAATGAAATATGATGTGTAAACATTAAAATATGTATACATTCACTACTGAAAATTACACATATCACAATTGTTTGAAACCATTGGGATATCCCCTAATACAATTTGGATAAAATACCCCTATGGTTTCCCTCACCATTGGCATGATGGCCATTTCAATAGACAAATACCAACGATTCTATAGGAACATTTGGTATCAACTACCTTAAGTTAAAATATGCCAACGGTTTCAATGAAACCGTTGGGATATATACATACATAGGGGTGTCCAAGGAGGTAGGAGGCTATCTATTGGGTGGTGGGGGATGTCCAAGGTGGTATAGACTGTCCACTGGGGGTAGAAGATGTCTAAGGTGTCTTTGGGGGTAGGGGGTGTCCAGGGGGTAGGGGTTGTCCCTATGCGTTTCATTTAAATAAATGATTCATTTGCTGATAGTTTGAAATACAAGAAAATAAACATAACTTTTATAAAAATAATCATCATGAAAACATTTAAAACCAAGAATTCAATTTTACCAAAGAGACACACCACAATTAAGGATCATAATCAATAATGACATAATGAGGGTAATGGGAATCAATATTCAAGTAACCATACCAGATGAGGCATCTACTTTATCCTCCACGAATAAACATGTTTCAACGAACATGGTAATACCTAGAAGCTTAAAAGAAAATCACGAACATATTGTAACCTAATACATCCTTTTGGTGTGACTGATGCAATCCAACAACCCTAACGTATGAGGGGAATCATCCCCAATGAAAAGCATGTTTATACAAAGGGTTAATTAGCCAGAGCATAATCAGTAACTAGTGCAGCAAGAAATCTCGAATAATCCCCTACCAATTCAAGGTTACCATGTTATGTCTAAAATTTGGGTGATCTGAGCAGTATTAAAAACTCAACCATATATAAATAATAAGCAAAAGACCCACATAATCCACACACCCAAAAAAACCACCCCAGAACACCACTCCATGGAAGTCCCCTTGACATAGGGCCATCGACAAACAATGGAAGTACCATACCAAGGACATTTCCATTATTTCTAATATTGATAAGGCAAGAGAGACATTCCAAGGAGAGTTTTCCAAAGAAAACCCACTTTCTAAAAGTCCCAACTGGGCCACACCAATTCTTTTAAAATAAAAACGTTTTTAAAAGTATCCAAACACACGCTTAGGGGATCAATAAAATATTTGAAACAAATTTGAAGAGGAAAAACATCATTTGGAAATCATAAACCGCTTATAAGGGCCAACCAAGATTTTAATCAATAACTTGTTGCGTAGGGATATATAAAATAATTACACAAAATTTAATTCAATGGGAATGAAACACGATTTAATTCAATTAATCTTTCTAAAAATTATATATTTTAAACATGAATAAAATAAAGTTATAAACATTATGAAATCAATGATTCTTAAATTTAAAGTCCAATGTAATAGAAAACCTACCTCAACACAAGACACCATCAATGATGACCACTCAAAATGGATTCAAGAATGTCCAAATGAGCATGGAATACCATGAAGAACCATAACAAGAAAAAAAATACAAAATTTTGAAACAAGGAAACAAGAACCCATGTACAAAAGAACCAATGAAGGAGAACAACTAAGAAGAAAAAAGAAGAATGAAGAAGAGGGAGAAGGTGGTTAATATACAGAAAAATCACCCCAAAATTGTAGAAACCATAGGGATTCAACATTTGAAGGATATGAGAGGCATGGGGAAGAGCAGGTGGATACTCCTAGGATTTAATGTTCCAAGGGGGGGGGGTGAAAGAGGCATTTTGGTGTTAAAATTAGATAGGAAAAATAGTAAAAAAACATTTTTAATGAACTTGAGCAGTAAGCCTAGTTAGGATGCACCCCCTGGACACCCCCAGCCCATAAACTGCACCCCAACCTCCTCTGAACAACCCCCCGACCCCCTTGGACACCCCCACTACCTAGATACCCCCTACCCCCTTGGGTAGCCCACTCACCCCATAAACAGCACCCCCACCCCCTGAACCCCCCCAAACTCCCCCTAGACACCACCCCCACCACCTACACTCATTGACACCCCCCTGTACACCCCCACCCCCTCGACACCCCCACCCCCACCCCTTGGACACCCCTACCCCATTGAACCCCCCTGTACTCCACCCCCACCCCTTAGACTACCCCCAACCCTCTGGACATCCTCCCCCACCATTGGACAACCCCCATCCCTCTAGACAACCGACCCCCATAGAATACCCCCACACCCTAGACACCCCCACCACCTAGGACATCCTACTCACCCATAGACACCCCTTGCCCCACCCATGGACACCTTTACCCCCTTGGAATGCCATGTCACCCCAGAGACACCACCCCCTCCCCCGTGGACACCCCAACCCCCTTGGATAGCCCCTACACCCCCGAGACACCACTGCCACCCCCATTGACACACCCTAGACACCCCCACCCCGGGACATCCCCCCACCCCCATGGACCCCCCCCCCCCCACACACACACACACAAACACACCCACCCACTTGAACAACCCCCACCCCCTTGGAAACCCCTTGTACGCCCACAAAAAAACACGGTAGAACACAAAACAATATCGTAAAATAGGATGATATCACTTCCATATGTTTGTTTTACTAGAAAATACTTTAGCATGGTATAAATGAAGACTATGAAACATACCGTAATAGAAAAAAAATATAACTTCTCAACAAATTAGTTTAGGGCATCACAGAAAATAAAAACTGAAACCTAGTTGTGTGAGGCTAAATTGAGTATTACGAGTCAACCTGATAGATATGATGATAATAAATATGAATAATGATGTTGAAAAAACGTGGTTGGACGGAACAACTTTGCAGAATTGTTTCTAGGTTTTTTGCGCGAGAGTGATGAGTCCAAGGTCGACGCATCGAAGAAAACATAATGACTAAATAAGGGTTGTGGTATATTATTTAAAATCTTTTTTCACGACAGTTATTTAATAAAAGATGTGTTAAACTATATTTTTAATGTTTATAATGTCAGTTATTTAATAATGAACGTAGAAAACAATTTATCACATTGGTTTTTTTATAACCGATGTGATAAATTTCTATAGATCAAATCAATTATTTTGATAATCGACGTGATAAATTGTCATGATTGGCTTTATCACAGTGGTTATTTTATAACCGAGGTGATAAAGCACCATCATTCAATATATCATGTCGATTAAAAAATAACTAACATCATAAATCGAATATTAGTTTTTATTACATCGGTTATAAAATAATCGATGTAAAAAATTTATTCTTAGTGATTTATCACGTTGGTTATAAAATAAAACATGTTATAAATCCATTTTTACAGCTTTGCATGTCAGTTATATAAATCTGACGTGAAAAATACCGAATTTTTAATGTTCTTTCCACTAGTGGTATAACTATCACAACACCTATCACCATCGTTTGAAACATGTAATGCATTCTATATGGAATACAATAATATATGGAATGTGATTTTTAGTATGTTCATAAGAAGATTCATGAGATTGAACAGCCTCATATCATCAGGATATAATAAAATAAAACCCACACATATATCAATAAAAACAACATAAATCAAGATTCTACAAATGGTGTAATCAAATCAATTTTAATATTCAAAATATAGAAAACATCCATTTAATTTTAGGGAATATGGTTTTTACCTATATGTGGGTTAGCTATACCCAAGAACAAATCATTACCAAAAATTAATTTCTTTATATCCACTTCTATTATCACTAAAAATTAATGAAAATAAGAAAAGATCGATTGATCCCACAATGTAATGTCCTGAACTAAGATGAAAATCAGTATTTCCCCAAACATAGTTGTATATATGGAATAAATCATATTTTTTAATATTGAAGAAGCCACAAACTAGTAGTTAGGGCCTATGTGTGTTTATGGGGTGACTTTTCTATCATCCCAAGTGTCTAAAATAGTGTAATATCACTATCATAAAAGTAGATGATGTAGTAAATAATAAAAATAATAAATAAATAGTACAATACATACATACACACACACACATATATATATAAGTTAATGTAGACGTTATTTCATATATTTTTTTTCATTTGACATATGTATCTAGAAATGCACCCAAAACAAGTATTCAGGGAGGGAAAACAATTTATGTATCAAAAGTAAAAAATTGTAAACAAGAATCTTCTAAGCATCACAAGACACATCTCAGTCAGATACCCATTATGTATAATAATCAATCAAGATCTTGTAGTAGGGAACACGACCTTATCCACACAACCAATCATATATATATTTTTTTGGGTACCCAATGGTGGCCCAAATAGGGTTTGAGATATTATCATAGTAGGAAACCACCCATGTTCTATGCCATCTTGTTAGTGAATATATATATTATAGTGTGAAGGAAAAAATAATTTAAATATAAGGATGTGAAGTAAAATAAACATACAATTAGTCTAGGATCTAATATGATATTCTATTAATAAAAGTTATAAGTATCTTCATTAAAATTAATTCATGTGTCTTTTAATCAAGTTTATTTAATAAATAAATCTCAATCAATTTATAGAACCTAGGAACTGGAATAACATTAATTTCCCCCATATAATCATAAGAAAATTTGATTTCTAATTTGACATTCTAAATGTTATATTCCAAAGACTAAATATAAGCTTTTGATTTTTCCTTTCAAATGATTCATAATTCATTTAATTCATTACTCAATTTAGAACTTGAGTGCATCCGTAACACACCTATGTTGGAATTATGTGTCACTTAAGGTAAAATATGAAAAAACACCCTATTATCCGAACCGTGTAGAATTATATCAAGAACCCAGGTATCACTCTGGGTGTGTTATAAAGTCCCAACCATTTTATTCCTTCCTTAGTTGAACTCTAAGTGATAAAAACTATCATCCATTGAGATATAATCAAATAACCTTTTAGTACATCTATTAAATTAAAATGTGAATCTATGTATCGCTCAAAATATAATGGTCATCCCAATTGAATTTTTCCTTGAGTTTCTATATCATATGTCCATGTGTCACTCGGGAATAGGAAAAGTCAAGGCCATGTGAGTATATCCATGGTATCTGTCATTTGAATTCATGTGTCACACACATCTTACACATTATCAATCAACGATATCATTTAATAAATTTAATTTATAATTACATGGTCAAAACCAAGAACATTCCAATTTAACTCACCTAAAGTTGTTACATAATCATTATCCAAGCTTAAAAGGATTTAATTCCAAACACTCATATGGGAAAATCATGGTAACATGCTTCTTTATAATAAATAAACTATTTCAAAGCATTGTCTTTGTCTATCTCACACGAGGAAAATAATATAAACATAAATTCATTATTAATCAGGAAATTACATATTAAGGGATAAGATTATAAGGTGGTCATCCAGTTACTCACATGGTAAATTAATTTAAAGGATCCTCTCATATATAAGAAGCTATTTCGTGGAATGAACCAAGGTTCATTGTATACAATATCTCCTTTTTATCAATTCAATTAGAATTATATTGTAATTTTTTAGTAACAAGGACAAGAAGGATCATCCAATGGTAATCAATTCTTAATATGTCATCCATGAGGGCCATGTTCAATTGATCAACACACCTATGGGTTTGTTCAGTTTAAAAGCCTATAACTAATGATACAACTTTAATGAGCCTATTTAATTATATGGTCCATGCCTATAATTCAACATATAATTTCTTTTCAAGTTGATTCCTAAAAATTTTTCTGTAACATAAACACATATTTAATGACCACTACATTTAACAAAATTCATAAGAACACCAACCTGAGGTTCGTAGTAAATTTCTCATCCAATGTCGCTTCCATATTTGTATTAGATTAGTAGATGATTTAAAAATTATTGAAGAACCTAATAATATGGCATATTATCTTCCATCATAATAATGAATCTAATAACTAAAATAATTAAGAACAACTGAAAATCAATTGTGAAACTACCATCATGCATACAACATGTAATATGGTTAATGAATCAGACATTTTATGTAGGAGGAATATCAATTCTTGTATTAGCCACCAAGGGAGAGCTTCAAATGGGTTGTTGTCTGTATGAGGGAATAATAGTGAAATTGATGATGTTTTTATGAAATAATTATGGGTAAAATTTTCATTTTACCTGAAAAATTTGTGTCTCTTGGTTTATCTGCCATTTTTAAAATCATTGTGCACACCAGGAACAATCTTCTATAGGGAATCACCACCCCTCATATTTTCTGCAGAATATTACTGACTGTGTGCAAGCTGAGCCAAAGCCCATATTCAAAATAATTGAATTTTCAACATGGACATGAACCCCATATCCAATGGTTAATTCTAATCATGTGGCCTTCTACTGCTCTCGAATCAAGCCTTGCTGGGTTTATAAATCATTGCGGCCTTCCCCACATGGTTTTAACTAACCATAAACCATTCATATTTTATCCTAAAATATGGGTTTTGTGATCCAACCAACCCTAGACATACAAGGTTACTCCATGATCTCAACAAAAATTCCCATTTGTCCATATTTAAACATTTTATCAAATAATTAAATAAAATAAAACAATATGTACCCCAACAAAGAACCTGATTCTTATAGTAAACAAGGAGGTAGGAATGGAGGAGGGTAAGACTTATTGACCCATATAATCGTTAAGAGGGAATACAATTTAAGATAAGGGATACATGGGTATAAATAAGAAAACAAAATCAATTGTTTGTTTAACATCATGTTTCTTTCTAGATAGTCAGGTTTCATTGGTTGGGCATAGGGTCCTACAGTGTAGTATAGTTATTCCCATCCATACCAACTAGCTGATAGTTTCATTATCTTCCATGGTTGCTCTGGGATTACTCCACTTGAATCTCAAGACTTAATTCACCCACTATGTTTTATACATAGTCCAAAACAAGTCACTAATAAGTTAAAACGTGTGATATCTCAGATTAAAACAATGTTCTCCAAAAAATACCATATAGAAAAGAGATGTCTAAAATCCCTCCAAATTTATAGCCTATAATGATGAATGATGTTATTCATTCAAGGTACTCAATGATTTTCTATGATAATGGTAAATGGGTTGAAATCTTTTTCTAACATTTTTTATGCAAGAAAGAATATTCTATTTCCGAAAGACATTATGAATAATAATTTTTTGAAGACCTGAGTATTTTCCAGGTGTAACATTGTTTAATTTATAATTTTTATGTTCTAAGCCAACTCTTATTTTAAAATTGTAAATTTACCCTTTAATATGTCCATACAAAATATTATATTGTGGATCCATTAATTCACATGTGAGGTATTCACTCCAAGGATTATATATCATGTTATTGTAGACACTAAAGGGCCTCGATAAGAAAAATCATATATTAAATTTTAAAAATATATATTTTTGGTATCACATATATATTTATGAAACAAATATTATAATTTTTAATTGAGTCAGATAGAAAAAAAAACACAATTGTTTTGTGCCTTGAAAATATTTATTACACTAGGGATAATATTTAAAAAAATTTGATACCCATTCCTATTAAAAATAAATATTATTTTAATTTATATATTAAATTTATATAATTATTTTACTGGTTAACTACTAACAATAAGATATATTCTAGCTCATTTCTCTATAAATATCATCTTTTAATTCCACTATACTAAAAGTCATTTTTATTATTACCAACACTAGATAGAGAAGGAAGATAAATATATGATTCTAGTTGTTAATACCATATGTTCAATGAATAAAGGTCAAATAATGGATTACATCGATGCATGTAATAGTGAAATAAATTAATTATGAATTTTCGGTGGTATAAACACAAGGTAGTGATTATTATTTTTTATCCACTCTCTTTTATATATAGTCATTCAGAGAGAATTTTTATTCATAATTTATTGTTTTTTGAACATGTTCCCATAATTTTAAATTGTACATGTTATCTATTTAAAAAACCTTATATATGTGTTCTACATTGGCACCTAGTGCCTATTAAATGAGTTTTGTATGTTAGAGTTGGATTAATTATCCCTAACAAAGATTGTTATTACCATTCATCGATGAAAAAATTATGAATGGAAAATTTGCAATTCTAGAAGACTAAATTGTTAATAATTTCATCTATGTTACGTAATTCCAATTCTTAACATTTATATAAATTATTAAATCAACATATTACAATTATATTGAAGTAAACTATTTGTATTTTTTGGAAAATGTTAATTTTTTTAATGAATTGTAAAAAAACAATAATACTATATAAAATTGTATTATCTATTCACTTTTTTAAAAAGTCCTATTTTAGTTTTACTTAATTTTAAAATATAATTAAATTCTCTATATTATAAAGAATCTAATAAATTCAGTTATAATCCACAGTATTTTAATTTTTGGAATAAAAATATTTTAAACATAAAAATCCATTAATATCGAATCTTTTTTCGATGGGTTTTATGATTTAAATTTCAAATTAATTTATTCCAAAAATGAAAATTGAATTTTATAAATTTTATTTAATATTAAAATATAAAATTTATTTATTTTTAATGATTCCACTTACTTTTTTTGTAATATTGAATAGTTAAACTATAAAAAAATATTAAACATCTATATGCTTAAAACTGGATGACCAATTGATTAATAAACATTTAGATCAATGATATAATCATACACTTTATATCTTATTTTATTTTCATATTTTTATCCTATATCATTTTTACTTCTATTATGAGCTATTTTTCATCTATTTTGTTTTAATATAAAATTATTATATTATAAATAATTATGAAATTATTTGTATGTCACTTCATACACTTATAGGAGGACACCCAATACGCTCTTATATGAAATTATTTATACCATTAAATAATGAAATCCCCAAAAATATTCACAACATCTCAACCCACAACCTAGATTTTTTAGATTGTTTATATTACAACCCATTCAAGGGATACGATGTTGGCCAACGAAGGTACCCATGAAGTGGAATCATTTAAATGATATATTTAAATTTTATTTTGACTTATTCCATTTATCAAAAAAAAAATCCATCATAATATAATGATTCATGTATCAAGACTGAATTGGTATTTCAGGAATATTATAGCACCTATTTTCCACCACTATTCTACAAAATCGATAATGAAATTAACGCTCATTTGTAAGTGTTGACTATTCGATCCACCTAATGGGTTTAATAATTTCCCATAAATACCTCACATTTATATTTATAAGTAGGTATTAACTAAATATATATGATAATTATTGTCTAATAAATTTTTTTATATTACTTTTTTCATTAGAAAATGGAAATTCATGTTCATTCGTATTTACATATTATTATCTCAATAAAAAATATAATTTATTTTTCTATCTCTAAATTTTAATGGTGGATATTAATATCTATAAAATAATTATAAATAATATTTATATCATATGTATCATTTATTAGAAAATCTTACCATGATCAATATGATAATATTATACCTTCTATACAAAAACACTCATGTATAATGAAATAGTTAAAACCTAAAAATAATAATTTTATTAAAAAAATATTAATAAATCAATTGAAAAAATATATATATATCATATATGAAATTATAATTATTAATTTTATTATATAATATATTTATAATAATTTAAAATTTATTATATTGGTACATAGAGAGCTTACGATGCATGTAGAGTCATGGTATATGTTTTATGTTATAATCATGTTTTTCTTAGTGTTTTTTTGTTATTAAGATTACAATGATGAAAATATATGATCAATAATTCATAAATATTATCGATTTACTTGTCCATTTTTTTTTGTTGATTTTAAATTTTTCCTTTATCATATTTATTCTTCGTGTACTCAAAATACTTAAGTATTATATTTTTTTAAAAATGATTTTATTTTTCTCTTCGACAGAAAATTGTTTTTTATATTAATTTTTATCATTAAAATGATTTCATGAATATTTCTTATAATTATATAAATATTTATTCATGTAAAATTAAATAAATATTTATATTATATCAAATTTCATCAATGGATTCTTCATTTTATTTTTTGAATGAGGTAATTTTTTCTAATGGCTCGACCAGAATAATTTTTTTAACATCAACAACATGAAAAAAAATCCCATTTTTCTCTGTCTCTATATGTGAATATTTTTATTTTATATTTTATGAATTTATTTTCAATAAATCATATCTTCTTATTTTTAACTTTCTTTAGATTCTATATTTTTGATTTCAAAACAAAATGGTTATTTTTTAATATTAATTTTCTAGTGATCAACAAAATTTATTTTTAATATATGGTAGAATTATAGATAATACATATTAATCATTTATTATATGATTCAAATAATTCATTTTTCTTATTTTTATTGGAAATTTATAGTTATAATGATGAAATAATGATGAAACGTGTTTTCTTTTTCACATGTTAAACGTTGATGTAATAATAAATGTATTCATGTTATTTTGGCATGAATATGAATATATAATGATAATATGATTGGCTGAATAATTATACAATTACATAGTATTTGGTAATTAATAGTTATTTAAAATATCAATGGGTATTTTTGAGGAAATCACATCCCCAAAAAATAAGGTACATGAGTGGTTATCTCACACAAAAAATATAGGGCATGATGGGATTTACGAAGCCCAAAATAAGTACCTATGTGGTATACCCAAGTATTACATGATAATAATATATTAGTGGGTATCATTGATATGATATTTATATGATTAAAATTACTTTAAAATTTATAATACTATTTTATGTTATTATTTAACTGCAATTATATACTCCCATTTCACATTTTGATTTATTCCATTATGGTTATTATCTTAAAAACTTATAATATTCATTCTGTAACTCATTTTTGTAGTCCATGAATATCATATCATAATTTTAAATGTATAATATCGAGTGCTTTGGATTGTATTCATAGGTTCTGTATAACTTTTCCATTATATATCCATTGTTTACACTATTGTAACATATAACCTTACCCTTCATTATGATTCCCTTTATAAAGGATATAAAGAGTATTTATATGAATGATTTGTCCATTCAGTGTTTTCGTTTTAAATAACTAAATGACATATTATTTTGTCCTATTATTTACCATTATTTTATATATCCATGTTTCAGAATATTATAAAACATTAATATTCATGATTGGTTAGTATTTACACTTAATTAATATGAATTATATAACATATAATATCTATATGTGTAATTTTTGGGCACATTAATCTTGTAGAACTGGAAACATACTGATTGGGGGTGAATTATGGTGACAATTAGATTTAATGTTTTCTACTTGGTTTGGTTAAACATATTTTATGATATTATTCGCATAATAGTATGAATTGTGGTTATATTGTCACAAGAGTAATTCATCCCTATAGACTCTTGGAGTGGTTATGGCTTCATTCTCTCTAAGGATTCCCCTCTAACTCTCAGACTCAGCTTCTTGATTTCTCCTAGGGTTTCCCTATAAAACCTTTTGGAGCGGGCCTGGTAGTGTGCTTATGTGTCGTCCCTTTCTCCCATTGTTATTTTATTCCCATATTTTCCCATATCATGCCTTAGGTATGCGAAATTGTTCTTCTTCTTTGCGATTTGTTCCCCATTTTTTCTTCCACGACATTTCAACACCTTGTTTGTTCTCTTCTCCGGATTCACCTTCAGCGGTGGCTTCTGGGACTGCTCAGGTGATGGTGTTCTGGTTTTTCCGTCATCATATTCTTTATTTGGAGGGTTTGTTAATAGGATGATCATTGTTTCAAAGACCGTGGTCAATTCTCTGCAGCTCTGATCTCAAAATTCTCAACATCTCTCTATTTTAGATTTTCAGCGGTGGATTCGACGAGGTTTTGGGAATTGTGGTATGATGGTTGATTTTTTTAGTCATTTTTTGAGTTTCCTTGATTTTTGTTCTATTGGATCTGGTTTTTCACCCTCGTCGATGTATCACATTGGATCCATCAACTTACATTTCCTATATCTGATCTCTCTATCCTCTACAACACTAAATGGTGGACTGGGTGTGGTTGTAATTAAAGAGTTTTGGTTGTGTGGTTCAGTGGATGGTGTCATTCCAAATGAACATCCCTTTGATGATGGATTAGATCTCATGTCATATTCTTCTTAATCTCTGCGATGTTTCTATTTTGTTTATTTTGCTGGGCGTTTATTCTTTGGCCACCAGTGATGGTCAATTATTTTTTTCTGTGACACATGTACTAGTTTTTTTTTCTGGATGTCTCAAATTCTGTCTTAGGAGGTATATGATGGCATTATTATTCATGGTGTTTTGAGATGACATTGTGTTTATTATCGACAACAATTTTGGATCCGGAATGTTTCTTTCAATCTGGCTAGATTCAATGATGGATGGATCGTAAGGCGGTAGGATCAAGGAGGTGACGATGGTCTCTTTTTTGAAAACAAAGAAGGGTGATGTGTCATGGTACACATGCAAGGCGGTGATGATTTATCTTGTTTAAATAATGAATAATGGTTCTTTTGAATGATTGTGGTTCCGTATTGATGGTTATGGTTGTTATGTTGAAATTTTAATGTTGTAATGTCTTATGGATTTTTTGTAGGTTCCAACATTCCTTTATATTGGTTTCGTTAATAAAATAAAAAATGGATTGAGAAACATAACTTATTTGAGTGGTAAATAAAAATAATAAAAATTAAAACATACATGGGATATTGGTATGTTAATTGGGTACAGTGTAAAGGCCACTTCCATGTAAAATATTCTAATATATGTTGTTCATACCATAATCAACTTATCTTCAATAATTTGATGTGTAGAAATTATTTTAACATTGTAAATTTTTTCCATGAGATGTGAATTTATAAAAAATTGTGTTTGGATTCCCCTCCACCAAGGAACATTCCCTCTTCTATATATTTGTATACTATATTGATTAATGTAATTGAATGGGTTATATAATTTTAGGTATTCCGTAATATATATAAGAAATGAGTGTTCATTTATAATTTTCATGAGACAAATATTTCATCAAAGACCTAATTTGATTCCCTTTGAATTAACTTATATTATAAAACATTAATTCAATGTGTTATGATTAGGTAACATATGCATTCATAAAAACTATTATGATACAAAATAATTAATTCATGAAAATATATCATTGAAAAAACTATAATTTTGTTTTAATAATTTCTTATCTATTCTCATGACTATTATTTCACTCAATATTAAAATCCGTCCAAAATTATGTGTCACACAAGGATTATATTTATTGACTATACTTCTTAAATTATTTATTCTCATGAAGAATATTACTTCTTATGGATCATTCACATAAATTCATTATTTTGTGAATTATGTTTTTTAACCTCAATAATATCCCTCATCCAAGTATCTATCGCCAAAATATCAGTCTTATTTAGAGATCTATTATTAATAGGTAAATACAATCCCATTGGTTATGTTTGCATGTTTTCCTTAACTCACCTTATGTATCTAAAATATTCTCCGTCATTATTCTTTCACATATTATATCCATGCCATGATTCCATATTTTTCCCAACTATTACACTTTTTTAATTCTCCTCTATTATTATATATTTTTATTGTCTTTATAAAACTATACACTTTTTTATAAAAATATTATGTCAAAAAATAGATGAATTTTATAAGTCATTCAATTTTCAATGAATAAAACATTTTTCATGCAGACACATGTTCCTTCATAGAATAATTTTAAAAAAACATAGTATAATTTTATATGATTGTTCATGTAATTGATTTCTATGTAATGGAATTCCAGAAAAGTATTTGGTCATCAAGAGTCAAACCCAGAATTCACAAAACCTATATCTGTATATTTAAATTATACATGAAATACATTCCCAAATATCATTCATAATTTACATCCATCATATATTCATTAATTCTATATGCAAAAAATAATTGGGGTCGTAGTATATTTATACTCATGGATAACCCTTCGTGAAAAATCCTTGCATACCACCAACCATTAATGAATCATTTCAGATTACCTAAAATCCAACTACTTTAAGTCACCTTTACTCTAAAACTCACTCTCGTAACAAAAATCCCATCTATATTTTATGATTTCCCTCATAATTGGATTCTTCATTGAAATTTTACTTTTTTGAATGGTAAATCATTATCAATAAAAAATACCTTCCAATATTAGTATAAGATGGTAAAAAATATTCAGTTTTTTCTCATTTTTTAAAACATATTCACAATTACAATAAATTTTGATAATTTTTTTTTGAAAATCAATCGTATTATTTGAACACCATTGCCACGTCATCAATATTGCGGACCCCAAAAATCTAGAAAAACATGAGAATACTACCAACTTATCCCTACATCATCATATACCAGTTAAAGGATTATAAATTCAAAATCATTGCTTTACTTCTTAGTTTCCCACATACATTCATCCCCCAAACCAGATGATAGAAACATACAGCAATAAATGTTATAGTCAAGTATTGAATAAATAAAAATTGAATATGAAACATTATCATGATGAAAATAATTGTGAAATGGAATTTTTCTAATATATTTTTACAATTTCATCTTTAAATGATCACTCACTCTAGATCGAGTGATGATATTCATAACAAGATCAAAATGTCTCTTTTAATTCAGTATATTATTTTATATTCATGCATATTTTTATTCATGATCGAGCATAACTCATAATTATATATTATCATGAATAAACTGATATGTTCTATAATTTTCCTCTCACATTATTCTCATATATTTGTTTGTATATTCAAGTATTCTTTATCTTCTTGAACTATAAATTCTCATTTATATTTCAATACACTTATCAAAGTATAAAGAAAATTGACTTCAAATATCAAACTAAGCACATTTTTGTGTCCCACATTTTCCAAATTTTCATTTTTTTCAATAATAAAATAAATATTTCATCCACCATATACTCCAAACACATAGTAGATGTGGATTTATGATTAATCATTTTCATCCCAAAGGGATTTTATCTCCTCCATAGACATAAACATAAACTTTTTCCATATGAAACTCAATTTATTATTATGAATTTCATTCCATTAGGTTTATCCTATAATCCATTCTTATTATAAACCTTTTTTAAGTCCTGGATAATATGGAGTTATTGAACACATATATACATTTGGTATCCTCGTTATATAACTGTGATGTAATTGGGTTATTTCATCATCAATATAACTAATCCCCCTTAATCAATAATCAATATTCAATAGATTTCCACCATGATTAAAAATAATAGACGGATGAAAATTGTCTTAGAACTATAGGATAAATCGATATTAATATTTCGGTCACCCACTAACCTCTATCATTCACTTTTTATTCCATGTATAATTTTTTTCTTGATTAAATTACTCATTTTTCATTATTCAATACCAAAACCATTTTTTTGTATAGATTCAAAATATTAATTTATTTTTTTCTGTGAAATTTCCACATATAATTGAGTAATAAATAAATCTTCTATTCCAACTAATTCTATAGAACACTATAAGAAAACATTTTCCAAAAAAACAATTTTTTCCTTATCAGCCATATACATCCATTAAATATTCCTTGGTAAATTTATTTTTTATCTAAATAATATTGTGATATCTATTACAATGACAAAAAATTGGTGGTGAATAAAAAACTGAGAATAATTTTGTGATACATTCCACATATTTATCCAACTAAAAACACCCATTTAATTGAAAATAATTGTTTCAAAATGTATTCGTGATCATAACATCATCACATGAATCATTTTTGTAGGTGGATAAATAGTCTAGAGTATATTTAATCAAATCTCCTAGAATATCATAAAATTTACAATGATTCTAATTATTGATACTAATCACAAAGATACTAAAACAATTTTAAATCCTTTAAAAATATGTACAGATCAGGAATGAAACACAATTAGATTATCTGTGATATTCTGGGTATCATTAAAATAATAAACAAATTTAATATTTTCAAGGAAAAAAATATAAAATTTAAATAAATAATTGATTATACTTTTCCACTAATATATATTTTATTGGTTATAAAAAAGACCTTCATGTGAGGACTAATAACAATGGTGGAATATCTAATTTTTCTTGGGGAATCTATAAAATTTGTATACATCTCAAAGATAATTAATTTAAAAGTATGAACATAATTATATGGTCAACAAATTCCACAATATGTTAATTTTACAAACTGATATTAGAAACAAAGTAGTTATTTAAAACCAACTATTGGATCTGACACCAACTTCAAATTTAATTTATTCTTATTATTATAAACTCTTATATCTCTATTTTTTATATACACACTTTCACTCTTAGAAAAAACATGCCATTGATTATTAATCCCCTTAGGAATGAACCACATAAAATAGATCTTAGAAATAGCTAAAATCATGTGTAAATTATCACTAATAGAACCTCCAAGAAATATATTTTGGTCGACCCAGATACAACAACCGTTTTATATTTCCTTACAAATAATTAAACAATTTTTGTGCTTCTTTAAACTCCCTGAGCGGTAATAAATAATATCATTATATAATTATTAATTATTTATTCTAATTTTCAATAAAACATATATATGTATGTTCCATTGGAATTGACTTCCCACACATGTTTTTAATCCCTTAGGTATATTTTTTTCTTTTATACTCCACCTTGATTGATTTTATCATTGTTTTTTCTTAGAGCAAGAGTCTTCCCATTGGACATATTCACATTCTTCTTCTACTATTAGTGGATTCATCTAATATCATTCTCTTATCATCTAGAGATATTTCATTTATGTTCATTGAGGTTTAATTTTTTTATATTTATCATCCTTTAATGATACCTCAACCATTATCATTTTAGATGATTATTTATTCTGCTGAAAAATTATCTCGAACATAAGGGAGAAGTATCCACTTTTTTTATTTTATTCCATTATATTCATGTAGAATTTTTTTACTCTATTATGATAGGAACATTATAATATAATCCATTAAAATATTTTTTTTCTTATGTATAATGTTCCTTCATTCCACCATGACTAGTATTTTTGAATTACAGGCTCATCCCATGCATGAAACTACAATTAGGGACCTCATTCTAGTGTATTTTATCCATAAAAAATCCTAAAAACTTCAATTCTCTTCCATATTCCTATGTATATCATAAATAGAAAATATTTCAAAAAAAATACCATTCATAATATTTGACCAGTTCATATGGGAATACAGTCGATGGTCTTCTTGTAGAAGAGATTTCTTTTGTCATATTGACATATACTCATGACATTTCATAGTCTTGTAAACTATAACAAATTATGTATACTATTTTCATTTTGAATTTAAATTTTCTTTATTTGAGTAACATACTATGATTTATATATTTTTTATTTAGATCCATGCATGATCTATCCGTATACACTTCATTGGAGGGAAAGTCCACTCTATCTTTTATATATATGTTAATATATCAGTATATTTATTTTGATATTTTCTCTTCTATTCATGAATTATTTTCTAGAGGTAGTACACATACTTTGGAATCATCATCATTTACTATTTTTTTCCTTGATATCATTTGAAATTTCAAGAAGAAGAACACCATAATTTTTCATCCTTATACCCATATTCTATATGGTATCATTTAGGGAAACCATAACATTTTTCCACTTTCTCTCTATTCCCAAGTAAATAATGATTAAATAATCCACTTTTTAAATGATCACACACACATCCAACTTCTCTTATATGGATTGGATATATATTTTGAATAAGGTAACACATTGTCTTTGAATTTATAACCAAAACATTGAGCCAAATAAACCATATTAGAGTTTTCATCATAAACGATTGCTTCCATTTCATAACTAGAGAAAAAAATTTAATTTCAATCTCAATATTAGTAAATAGATCATTAAGGATTCACTATTCATGAACATCATCTTATAATGAATAATTATTTTTCAATTTTTCATTTGTATGTTTCTCATTATTATAGTAACCTTATATTAAACATTAGTATTTAAGATGTGATTCAATATTTCCTTTGGTTTTAAATGATCAAGTATCTTAATTCTTAGTCTTTCAATTTATACTTCATGTTTATCAAAATATTTTGTGGATTCAATAAACAAATCATTAACTAAATGATTTATAAAATTATAATATATTCACCATCAGGGTTACCTTCCATTTATACATATAGATCAGATTTACCCTACTGCTATATCATTTCAATAGTGGAATATAAACTTTTAGTATTATAAAAAATTAAATTTTTAATCATGTCAAATATATTAATAAAAATCATTAACCTCGACATCCATAATTTATTTCCAAAGAAACATATTCATTTTATTTTTTTATAGATTTTTAATGTCATAAGGCACTCTCATTGGACTGTTTCATAATCAACACATAAGGTGAAAATCACTATATTCTTTTCCTCACCAATTATTTTAAAAAGAATTTTTTATGGTCCACATCATTTTGAGGAAATTAACATGATAGATTTTTATATAAAATAATAATTTCACAATGATATATTCAAGATATTCTCCATATCATAATTAAATTTTCATTCACTATGATTTCTCATGTAATTAAATTTTTTGATATAATTCATAAAATATTCCTTTTAATTCTAAATGAAACTAACATTTCATCGTTCATCCATTAAAGCAGGTTCCACAAAAAATGAAGGTGTTATCATAGAATCCATGTGAAAAATACACACAATTTTTCTGATGTTTTAAAATGATTCTAAACCATTATCATCCCTTTTATGAATCTTGTTGGAACTGGACACACATATAGAGGTGTGACGAACCATCCCAGCGGGGCCCATGTCATGACTCCCAAAGGCCGACAACAATAGGCCATGGGATAGTCACTATAATAGATTATTAATGTCACTAACATGAGTTCAATTTAATGTGTACTTATACAAATACAAACATATCCAATCCCACAAATTCATAATATAAATAAACCAATGAATCATTACATGAAGACCGCTATGTGAAATACAACTAGAGTTAAAAGGAATGAAAACTATAGTGTGAAAAACCAGGCCAGTATACTATCCCATAAAAATAAAGACATAACACAAGTAAATCATTAGTTCCCTATATCACATCTACCGAAAACCCATGCTAAATGGTAGGCGAATATTTTCTTCTAAAAGTAATTAGATTATGCTAAGTCGTTTTAATCACACTGAGATCCACCCGGTCTTAGTCCTCCCATTACTCCATTAAATATTCTATTGTCTACTTAAAACAAGACTTGTGATGGAAAGGCTCGTGTAGTGGTGAGTAAAACTACACTTAGTAGGGAAACCCAGAACAAAAATTTGATATTACAAGAGAAAAATCAAAAATAATAGAATGGTCATATCTACATAGGTATATGACCATTCATTTACCAAAAATATCTAGATATACACTTTTCTCTCACTAAGAATCACGAGGTCCCAACCTCGGTGCCAGTGTCTGGATTATGAATGAGGGCCCAATCAGTAACCCATAAAACTCAAAGGAGACTCTCCACAAGAACATACATATCTGATGGCACTCGCCTGAGAGATAAAATCCACCATTAAAAACTCTACCATTTGTAGTGGTATGTCCGAGAGGACATTCCCCTTTGGGAATATCCTACATGGTCTATCTTCAGTTCCCAGCATCATAGGTTCAGTCATTGTTGTCTTGCACCCAACATAGGCCAACTAAAACAAAATTGATGTGGCCCACCCCTCGCCACTACATATATTTGAGGGATTAATAATCCATAATATCATAAGAAACCTCGATATCTCTCAAAAATATTATCCCACACCTTAGTCTATCAATGGAGCACTAGATCTTAACTATGAAACGTTCATATCTAGTTGTGGAGCCATCTCCTCAGATTTTATTCCTACAGTCGAGGGAGAATCCCTGTTTCTATAGGGGAGTGAAACTCGTGATGGATCTTCACCCCAATATGAAAATGGTGTACTCCTTTGCGTATCCAGGATATGAACCCAACCCAGTAGTGGATAACTTCTCAATTACTAGAGAACCATAACTTTGGTATGAAAGTGGAGTACCAACTTTTTCAAAAATAATTCAATTAAGGACACACACCCTTTTATGTCCGGGGAGTACCGATCCAAGGATTGTGGACACACTACCTAGCACGTTAAGGGATTAATTACTCCAATAATAGAGAACACGCACCATAACTGGTTGGGGAGTGCCTAATTTTTTTATGTTCCAAATATGGGGAAACATACACACTATTCTTTTCGTGGAGTGACACACCTAGAGGAAACTACCCATAGGTAACAAAACCAAACCCATGATGTGGGGAGTATCAAATCTATATAATTAGATAGGTAAGTAATACCCACACCCAAAATTGTTAGGGGAGTACAGTCCTAGATTATCTGTATATAAAACACCCTGATTCCCCTCTTGGTCTTCTTGTACCAAGAGGACCCACTCCTCCAACTATTTTTACCTCCATAAACAACCAAAAAATCATTTAGAGTATCATAAATGGACCATCTCAATGAAAGGATCCTAACATCGTAGATTGATCATTAAAGAAATGCTTCGTTTGAATTTTATCTATGTTTAAGTGAAAAGTGATTATTCGATACCACCCCTGTCCTTCCAGAACTAGAAACGGGTTCAGATAAACTGGTATAAGCTTTCAACCATGGAACATCTGTTTCTTTTCAGGATGCCTCCATGCAGTCATCTAGCTAGAGTTCCAAGATTTGAACGCACATATAGCCCACTGAGCGACGAGGCCTTAGTGCAGGGTCCTTTTTCCAGTGGATGCAACAGAGGTTGCACTCCCCGTTGGGTGACTGATTCCACTAGCCCCAGCAACAAATGGTGAAACCCCCTTAATCGCATTGCACGAGTCTAGTGACATATCACTCCCAGGTTAATGGGAGAGCTAGTCCCACTAACGGCTGAGGATTGGCAGGAGTATGTGGTGAGATTTTTCCTACTAGTAGGGACACTAGTAGATCTCATGGTGACCATTGTCGTTAGCCTTCTACAGGAAGTATCAGGAAGATGTTGGATCTTGATTCTTTAAGTTCATGATGAGGTAATTCTTCTGTAGGAATACTTTGACAGCCTATTTCAGACATAGTTTGTTCTAGTGAATCATTGCGCAATGCACAATCAGAAGCTACTACATCTGCAATAGGGCAGCATGATTGTCGCTTAGTACTCATCAAGGCTCACATGCCTCTCACACTACTCCACAGATATGATGCGGGACCCAATATTCAGGGCATTACCCTCGATCAGGGACTCAGACTAAAGACCAGGGCTTCAGTGATCTCACCTAGCATCTCAACGCTGGTGGGGGTGTTAGAGAGAGCCCATCTAATGGAGAGTTTCCTTGTTGAGCAGTCTCCAACAACGAGATTTTAGAGACTCATATATAACATAAATTGTTATTACTTCAAAATTTAAGCATAATTATTACAACATATAACAAAACCATGAAACGACCGTATAGGTATAATGTATTTAGATACTGGGAAACATAAAGAACTGGTTCATAAATCATCTACATTTTCTCCATTTTATTTTATCATATATAGAGCCCCATTCGGTATATCATAATTAATACCCTTCTTCCTGACCTTGGGAAAAGAAACACACAAAAGATTGAGATTAAATGATGAGAAAGGGTAAACAAAAGAAATATCAATCATATCATATTCATAAGAACATAACATTTTGAAAATCATAACCTGCAAGAGAGATCATAATATCATAACATGGGATAAATCATATTAGTGAAATTTAATCCCAATAATCATAACATAAAACATGAAACATTGTGGGATACACACATAATCATATAAAATCATTTCATATTAGTCAAGGATCATTTCCAAGACCATCATAGCGGAAAAATTCCATTACTGAACAGAGTTCACTCCTGGTTTCAGTCCTGTATCTCTTAACCGGATTAACTTGTCGTTCTAGCCATGTCTATCTTATGAGATATAAATATTTACCCAATGCATTGGAGGTAGATATAGGTCCCACCCATCTCATAATGAAATCATTCTTATGTGTGCCACAAAAATATAAATCATAGAATAACCCATGTAATAAAAATTGTTTTCTTAAACATCATTCCATCATAACAGAATCTATATAAGATAAAAGGAAATCATAAAATTATTTCCATCATAATCATATCAATGTAAAAATAGGTATAGAAACATAATCCTATACTAACATATATGGAAAATAATTTTGATAAAATACTTGACCTCCATTCTTGAGGAAAATATCCTTTCTACTTCAAAAACATTATTCCTTTCTTAACATGTCATAGAATTTTAAACTAAAAAAAGTTTATTAAATATAAACATGAATACTTGTAAAGGAAGCATCATGGAAACAATTTTCTATGAAATCATAAAAATATATTCATTCTGTATAAGATAAAAAAACATTCTTCTCGTACTTCGGCCGAAAAAGTCAAAAAAGTTCATCGTACCAAAAACGACAAATGATTCCATTCATATCTTTTACTAAAAACTGACCAATGGGTAAAAAAGGATTTAAAAAATTGTAGGAGGATAGAAACAATATTACATATTGAGGAAACATGTATGTGGATGATAAATATTCCCCAATAAATTATAAAGTATAAACAATTTCCGATAAAAATGAGATTGTGAGATTTTCCATTACCTTAGGTCCGATTTGCTTCGTATGTATCCGAACCTCCTATATAATGATTTAAATAATTTAATTGACTTATTATATAATTATATTCATTGTTATGATATCATATATGGTCATATTCTTATCTTTTTATTAGTAATATTTCATTTGTACTTGTTATTCTGGTGTTCATTTCTTTATGTTATTATGCATGTTTTGTCGAATAAATTATTATTCATGTTTTTAGGTAATAGAGAACTCATTTAAAAAATGTTATTGGTCTAATATGTATCATATTTATTCATTGAATTCATTTATA
Organism: Viscum album; assembly: GCA_963277665.1. Taxonomy (NCBI): domain Eukaryota; kingdom Viridiplantae; phylum Streptophyta; class Magnoliopsida; order Santalales; family Viscaceae; genus Viscum; species Viscum album. Next base: position 705,804,851 of record OY728126.1, on the reverse strand, counting down.
TAATCATTTTTCAATGGAGATCATGTAGAACGAGTCACATCACATCATGGAGATGATAGGCCGTACGTACGCACGAGAGATCATATTGTTACCATGATCGTGAAATTGTATTGAAGTGTATGTATACTATTTCAGAATTAATATCACTTTAAAATAATCATATATAGTTTTTCTTTATGCCATTATACCGGGCCTCATGGGGACCATGCCTCGACCTCGACTTAAATCTCCAAAATTGGTCTTGAAACATCCGTCTTAATTCCAGGGTCGCAACGTCGCAGATGGTTCGTCATTCCGACCACGTATGAGAGAGATATGTCTGATACAAGATCCCAAAATAATAGTAATAATATTATTATTTGGTGTTTCATGGGCCTGAGCCACGAACCAAAATTTAGTATCCAACATTAGACTTTAACCGACCGTATTATAGATAGTGTCATGTCCCAGCTAACAGTGAGTCAATCAGACGTCGCACGTATGAGTTATAGCAGGTCGAAGAATTAATAATAATATTAAATCTATTATTTTCCAAGTGCTTCAAGTACCCGATCCAAAAAACCGAAAATGATATCCAATATTGGACTCAAAAATTCCATCTCGAAGATAGGGTTGCACTGTCACTGACGGTTCATGAAACCAAGGTCGCATGAAGAAGATACCCTCAAAATATGGTTTTTACAAATGAAAATAATAATAACATTATTATATTATTATTATTTTTAATTTAATTTAATACATTAAATTCTGACACCCAATTCCACCCACCACCAAAAAAAATCTTCCCCCCTTGTCTCCAAGCCAATCACGCCCCCCTCTTTGATTACCCCTTTTATTTATTTCTTTTTTATTTACCAAATTAATATCTCATTCTATCTCCAATCAACCACATTATTCATGTTCCCATCTCCTCCAATTTTCACGCTGCCCTCACGTACCGGGATTGTTGTGCCTCCGCCTCGCACATGGCCTGCTTCCAGCCTACCGCGCTGCTATTCCTCTGGTCCTCAGAACCATCGTTATTACCCCAACAATTATGAAGATCATAGATTCGTGATCCTCGGATCGAGATCTCAGTGTCTGTATGTCACGCTCAATGAAACATTGAGTTTCCAGAGCGCTTAATTATTTGACGACGAAGAACACGCGAAGAATGCGCGGACCATGAATAAGAAATGATCTCGGTTGAAGTGCGGATCGATAGTCCTGTTAGTATGGCCATTGATTTTGGAAATCAAGAACATGGGGGATTGGCAATTAAATATTTATCATGCTTCACGAATTTCAAATTCAGGATAAACAAGAAGAAAATTAATTCAATCAATTGTTTATCAATCCGCAAATTAATTTATTTAATTCGCATTCATCATGAAAAATTAAACCTGGGTACAGAATCCACAGAGATAAATCCTACAAATAAACGCTCAAGATCGAGGGTATAAACCACATAAATAATCAAAATACAATATTCCCTACCTCGCAAAGACGTCGTACGTCGTCAAACCGTGGAAGACGAACGTTGCAGTGGTCAGACGTCGCAGAAGATGGTGTCGATTCCGTTGACGTCGGAGGAAGAGCCGTCGTCGGGACATCACGTTCTTCGTCGGAGGAAGAACACCTCTCTTTCTGATCTGCTAGAGTTTCCGCACCGAAATACGTGCTATCACAAATATTACAAAAGACTTCTCCCATTTAAGGAAGTGTCATGTAACAAAAAATAATACAAATTGTGATGTACAAATTTCATTAATGGATCCATTAATTTAATTATAATGACAATCTTATTTGGGGGGAAGGTAGAGAGATCTCATTAATAGGGGATTTGAGGAGTTAAAAAATTAATGGGTGAGTCGGAAATGAAATAAAAGTAAGGGGATTTTAAGAGGGGTTTCAAGGGAGATGAAAGGTTGGGGCTCGTGTGGGCCCCACCTCTCATATATTCCACACATGGGAAGTTGGGTGGTTGTGGGCCCCACCAACAACTTCCCATGGGAGGGATTAACTTCCAAAGATTATAAAATAAAATTGTTCTATCAATTTTATTTATTTTAAACTAATTCCCTAATTAATAATTCTCAACCCTCTTAAAACGCACCTGCGGTAATAGTCTTCTTAAACAATTATCGGTGCTATGAGTTCAACGGTGCTCTCAGATTTCAATTACAAGTACCTATTCAAAAGATAGAAAAACCTGCAGATATGTTTACTGAATGTACTCGAACAAAAAATCATAAATTGATTACGGTAAAGTCGTGTGCGAGGCAGAGGCGCATCGTTCCCGGTACTTGAGGGCAGCGTGAAAATTGGAAGAGAAGGGAACATGAATAATGTGGTAGATTGGAGAGAGAATGAGATATTAAGTTGATAAATAATAAAATAAATAAATAGAAGGTGTAATCAAAGAGGGGGGCCGTGATTGGAATGGAGACAACGTGGGTGGTTTTTTTTGTGGTGCGTGGAATTAAGTGTGAGAATTTAATGTATTAAATTAAATTAAAAATAATAATAATATAATAATTTTATTATTATTTCCGTATTTTGACGGTATCTTCTTCGTGCAACCTCGGTTTCACAAACCATCAGTGGAAGCGCGACCCTGACTTCGAGACAAGATTTATGAGTACAATATTGGATATCGTTTTCGGGATTTTGGATCGGGTACCTGAAGAGCTCAGAAAATAATAGATTTAATATTATTATAGAATCCTCGTCATGCTATAACTCATGCGTGCGATGTCCGATTGACTCGCCGTTAGCGGGGATGTGACCCTATCTTTAATATGGTGGGTTCATGTCTAATGTTGGATACTAAATTCTGGTTCATGGCTCGGGCCCACGAAAAACAGAATAATAATAATATTATTATTATTTTGGGATCTTGTATTGAACATATCTCTCTCATACGATGTCAGAATGATGAACCGTCTGCGAAGTTGCGACCCTGGAATTAAGACGGATGTTTCAAGATCAATTTTGGAGATTTAGTCGAGGTAAAGGCACGGGCCCCACGAGGCCCGGTTTGTGCGTGTTGCGGTGAAATGAAACTTTTTTACCGGCTATCCATTTTGGACCAATGGGTAGTCCATCTCGTGTGTTTTTCAGTATGGATCACAATGATTTGACCGGTTTGGTTAACCGGTGTCATTTGAAGTATGACTTGGTTGGTTCAAACCCGAAACCAACCGGGCTCTCAGAGCGGAAACACTTTTAACATGAGCTCCAGATGTCCGATTGACGTGTCGTTGAATTTGTTGGATTCCTCTTGATGAGACTGTTCTTTTGGCATAATTCACCTAAGGTATCGACGCAGTTGGAGTAAGGCCGGGTTGGATTGTACCCATAATCCAATCGGGACCCTGGAACGGAAATGCTAATAATTATTAGACCGAACGTCTATTTGACGAACCGTCAGCAGTGTTGGTAATCACGTTGAGAAACAGTTCTTTTGAGTATACCCAATGGGAGTTCGGGGTACAGTTGTGATACGCCCAGGTTGGTTAGTACACGAATACAACCGGGCCCCCGAGACTAAAAGCCTGATAACATACAGACCGGGGTCCGATTGATGCTCTGTATGTTGTGTTGTGATACCTTTGACGAGGCGGTACTTTGAGATACTTCTTCATGGGACTTTTTGATACTTGGGGTATCGACCAGTATCATGTGAAGCGGATCCTCCCGGAGATGAGAATACTGATTATGGAGACCTTGTAGCTGGCTGAGACCAAATGACTCCTTGTCCAAATCGAGTATGAGTGACTTGACAAGCCCAGTGGGGAGCACTACTGTGTTTGGGTGGAAGATCTGCGGTACTCAACAGAAGGAGTACCTCTGAAGGATATTAGGGGGTAGCACAACTGTGTTTGGGTGGCAGACCCCGGTGGGAAGCACTACTGTGTTTGGGTGGTTGGCCCACGTTACATTACAGGAGAAGTACCTCAGCAGTCTAAGGTTAGTGAGTAGCACCTCAGAGTCATGATAGGATCAATGTACTCGACCGGGGAGGAGCTCTTCAGTAGTTGTGGTTTTGATAATGAATATCCTGGTTTGAGCTGAGTCAATGAACATTGTGTTTACCTCTTGATTGAGATGGGTTAATTGATAACTTAGGTATATGTATGGTCATATACCTAAGTAAAGGTTATCTATTGAGTCCTTTCATTGTGGTTTATACTTGTTGTATTTTAGTGAGACCTTGAGGGTCTCGGGGTCCCTACTGAGTATTGTTATACTCAACCCTACATGGGCTACGCCCACACCTCATTGTGTTGGATGCAGACAACGAACATCACTGATCGTGGTTGAGGCTTGTTGAACTGGACAGTACTTGGAGGTGGATCTCACGACGAGTTAGTACCCGGAGGAGACGGACAAACGGTTGGTCAAACGCGAAGTGTCGAGGAGGACATCTATACCTACCCTTCAGGTAGGATTTGTGGTGGACGATCCAGGAGTTGCTTGTCACCTTTCAGATGTTGTCATTTGAGTTGTACATTACTTTCTGTTGTAGCTGTACCATTCTGTTGGGCTTGTATTTCCGGCCCCTTTGTATTTCTAGCAAACTTGTTTACTACTTTACTTAGTGTTTTCTTCGGCATGTACTATGTTTTGTAGTTTAATTTTATAAAGTAAATGTCTTCGCTTTTATTTGGGATTGACGCCTTTGGTGCTAGTCGCTATCCCCTGGCCTATGGAAGGCGGGCTTGGGGTAGTCACGAAATGGGCCCCGAGGACGGGTCATGACAAGAAATTTGATTGATGTGCCATCTATTGCGTTGAGGCCCCTATGACATGGAGGACCATTGAGGAACATCTACGTGGGAATTCTTGACAGTTGTAGTATCGACCAGTTGCTCGTCGATCAGATCCACCCGAAGACAAGCAAGCATAGTGTGGAGACCTAGTTGCTGGCTTAGTCAAGACGACTGTTGGCTGTTTGACTCGAAGAGACTCTACTAGCCTAGTGGGGAGCTCCATGGTGTCGCAACAGACCCACAGTGGAGGAGTGAACTTGTTGATGCGGTAGACCCACGATACTCGATAGGAAGAGTAACTCAGTAGGCTATGAGGGGGATCATGTTTGGTGACGCAACAGACCCATGGTGAGGAGAACCTCTATCTGATGGGTCATACCTATGGTACTTTATAGGAGGAGTACCATAGCAGTCCAAGGTTAGTGGAAAGCACGCTTGGTGCTGCGGCAGGCCCACTGTACTCGAATTTGCAGTATATCTCCAGCAGCTGAGGTTTCAATAATGTGACTGGGGATGTTACTTAGTACAACCCCTAAAATAAAATCTCCGTTTAGCTGAGTGTATACTGTTGTGTTTTACTCATGATTGATATGGATTACATAATAACTTAGGTATATGTATGGGCATATACCAATGTAGGGTTATTAGTTGATTTTATACTCTGTGGTTTATCATTGTTGGATTTTGTGAGACCTTGAGGGTCTCGGGGTCCCAACTAATTATTTTTATACTCAACCCTACACGGGCTATGCCCGCACCTTGTTTTGTTGGATGTTGGCGATGGACAATGCTGACTACGGGTGAGAGTACCAAGACTGTATGGTTATCATAGGTGGACCATACGGCTTGTCGGTACGCATATGAGATAGGCGGATGTGGAGTGTTGAGGAGACGATCTATACCTACCATTCCGGTTGGAACTTCGGAGGACTATCCAGTAGTTTTCTTTTCTTTTTCATTAGATGTGTTGCATTTTAGTTGTACATGTATGTTCTTGTTGGGCTTGTATTCTAGCCCCTTTTACATTCATCCCTCTTTTTTATACAGTTTACTTTGTGTTTTTCCCAACAATGGGCTTTCTTGTGTGTGTGTTACAAGTTATAAAGGAAATGCCTTCCATGTTTTAGGGAATTACGCCTTTGGTGGTAGTCAACAACACCTGGCCTATGGAAGGCTGGCTTAGGGCAGTCACAACACGAGCCCTGGGGGACAGGTCGTGAAAACCCTGGTCTGACTGGACCTGGAAAGGGGTTTACCGAACCGACTCGCTAGTCCTAGCATAGTGGCTCTCACCCTGCCCGCTTGAGCATGCCAGTTAGCTCTACCCATGATGCGACATCTTGCTGCATCGACTATGCACCATGACCAGCTACTGCTCTCTCGCATCTATGGGTCTAGCTTTCCCCACCAAGGAAAAAAGCAGTGACCATCTCCCATGCTGGCAACTGTGTAGACAAGGCTATCAATACTAGCACTGGTGCATCAGGGGCTTCTTCTATTGGCCACCGAACTTGCTCTAGTGGTCTGATTTTTTAACCAAAAAAAGTTATGGAAACCTCAATTTTCATTATTCAACACCCGGTGTTTGAATTTCTGTTGTGACCTATCCATAATAAAATGATCAACTGGAGGTATCTTCAGTGTCACATCAATCTATCTATTGGCATCGCTATCACACATGAATTAGGTAATCATAAGGCCAGATCTCTAAATTGGATCACTACTTTCTAAGACGAATATGTATTGACCCATTGTAAATATCCTCGTGAGGAACATGAATAAGAATAAAAATTCATGAGTCAAATTGGAGAAAAAACACATGTATCAAATCAAGTAAAAAAGCCTCTATCATTGTTGATTTTGGCATTAAACCACTCTTATTAGAAAGATTGACCAGAATAACCCAAAATAGAATTTCAATTACCCCTAAATCATCTAGCTTCCAATATACTCCTATAAGAATGATTGAGTCATTGGTCAACATCTTCATGTGTTAAACATCATTCACCATTTAGATATCATGAAATGGGAAAAAATCAAAATCAAAGGTGCTACATAGATCTGGTTTGATCATTGGAAAATATATAAGCTGCATCATTGTCTCCATGAATTTGTTAAAGAAAAATCTTGATCTACACTTTAATTTCCAAATCTGATTCTCTGGCATTCATTGCTGGGAGAGAGCCTCTAATATGTTCCTTAGATGATATTTGGGTTAATGAAAATAACCATGTATTTATAATGATGATTAATTTAAAATAAAATCTTGTTTTCATTAATAATATATTTATTTAAAATTATATAATGAAGTATATTTCCAAAATATATCTTTTTCATCTTACCCACACCAGACGATGTTAAGATTCACATAAGGTAAAGTCATTGTTCTAAATGCAATGGTGCCGTCAGATTTATGATCCAAGTATCATTTTTAGGGCTATAAAAGATCAACATTTTCCACTCGATTTCTTTTAATATTAAAATAAACTTTATTCAACGATTTATTTCGGGCACACCAGGCATTGGAATCACACACCATCTCTGCACCTAGAATCATAATCTTCCTAATAAATTCAAAAAATAAATTCTAGTAAACTCTGTCTCATCACATTCCCCAAAATTTATTGATTTTCATCCAAAAAAATCAGAATACTACACTCAAGGAAAGAAATTGGAGGACCCAACTAGTCACCCATTCATGTGAGATCATCAAGGGTCCATGTGTTGCATACAAAGACACACTCGGAGGAACCACTTGGATCAAAAAATATCATGTCCATATTATTATAGTACAACAACCTTCTACAACGGAAAAAAGACTCTTTATATATGACATGTTGAAAAGCACCAAGCACCATGGTCCATCTTTTAATGAGGTCTAGAGGCTCACTACCATGATAACATAACACATAATCCGACTTAACTCCTTTGTTCACATCTGCCCTAGGATGTTATATAAAATTCCCTCCCCATGTTCTATGAATTCTATGTTGATGTTAAATTCACATGGGTTTTATAAAATCAAAAAGGGCTTTCCCAAGAGCAAAAGATATGTCTTATATGGCCCACTTACTAAAACCTCCAGCTGCCACAAATCTTGCTAAAACATAAACACTACCACACCCTCAATTGGAATCCTAGTCGAGTATGGAAGATAAGAAATCATTCAATACTAAAGAAACATCATCATTTATAACTCTTCCAATAGAGAAAAAATCCCAACAAAAATATTTCAAGTGGAAAAATAAAACTATAAGTTCCATGATCTACTTCGAAGCATCATCGCAAAACCTAACTCAGTTAATAAATAGAAATAGAAAACCAACACATCTGTCTATTAGTATGATAAAAAAATAAAGGACATGGGTCATACCTCGTATCTCTCATCGAGACACTGGGTTATAATCCATGACCATATGAAATTTCCCGCGCCCACACTATCCAGCTCCAGGATAGTAGCACAAACCAAATGGTGGTGGTGGAAGAAACACTAGAATCTCTATGTCTCCTATTAGTTCTCTTCCAACTCCAGTACCTCTCCCTACATCATGAGGAAATCGTTAATCCATGATATTTCTCTGCCAAGGCGGCACATCAAATAGCTCACTCCCAACAAAACATTGGTTTGGAAAACCCCTAGAGATATTCCCCCGAAATTCAAAAGGGTAAAAACACCTCTCCCATAAATGATTTTCTCCTTGAAAATTCTTATGAACTGCATACCCATGTGTCTGTGATTGGTAATGGGTATGCCTCATACACCATGATCTTGTTACCTATCATGTGATTTCTCTGGTATGAATATCTATCACATGACCTCTAATGTAGGTCACATCCATCTACTCCTCATCCAAAAAACTCTCAACCACCATGGTTCTCTCGAGCACACCAGCATATGTTGGAATGCTAAGGGATATCGTCGACACATTGATATCTCGGTGTAGTCCTAACACCAGGGTCTGAGCCTTAAAGTATGAAACCCACACCATGTATTTAGAATAACAAGATACATTCATCAATCTCATAGAGTACTCTAATATTTTCAGTCTTCCATTATGTAGGTCTAGTAGATCTTTTATATTCACAAAATATTACATCTTCCAAATGAACTCCTACGTAAATATATGCTATGAATCAATCCAAGAGAGGGTCACCAACTCGTATGTCAGAATCACTATGATCTACCATAAACCTGTTGATCCCTGAATTTGTATTTCACCTATGTGTACCATCATTTCATGCAGTGTCTTCATAAGGATGGAGAATCATGTGACATCCTCCTACCAATCCTCACTTACTTGTGGATCTATATCCCTTAAATACCTATGAGGTCACTACCTATGGTACTCAAGCAATTCACTAAGCCCACCTATATCATGTACATGGAAAACTAATAGAAACTATGGATCAACATGTGGTGGCATCATTGGTGCACCATCTAGTGGAGATATGTCTGGTACTAGTCCATGTAGTGATGACTCATCTCTAGGTGTATCATCCTCATGGTCAATTAATATAATCACGGATGGTTGTCTACATAAGTGATTCCTATAGTAGATCAATCTGAACCAGGGTAAAAAAATTATTACTCAGGTGGTTACTTGAGAATGACATAGAAAATAAAAACCATTCTAATATTATGCATGTACTATTTATTTCCCTACAAATAGTGTTTTATGTACCGATTCGGGAGGAATGTGTCTTGATTCATGGTCTTTGGACTCATTAGAAACAACAACAACACTATACTCCCTAGCCTAAAATTTGATCTCGAAACACTTAACAATGTTTCTGAAATAGAACTCACTGTCTCCCGGTACAAATATGGAACTGACCTCCCTTTTACAGCACTCTGTCATGACCTATTCTAGAGGGGCATGTGCTGCGACTCCACCATCCCACCTCTAATATTACACTGTCTAGTGACTAGCATCGAGTAGGTATATCACTAACATGGGAGTCAATTCTTTTGTACATATACACGCAGACATATATGAGCTGAAAAATTTGGAAAATTTAAAAACCCCATGAATCTATCCATGTAGACCACTAAGTAAAACACATCTAGAGTGCAACAGAAAGTAATGTACAAGTTAAAAAACTAGGTCAATATAAAAGACCAACCATATAATGATAAAACACAAGTAATAACCTAATTACTTATATCTTGTCTGCTAAAAACCCTACCAGAATGGTAGGTAAAGGGTCTCTTCCTGAAGTCAAACGATTACACCTCATATGTCCGATCTTATAGAGAACAACTGGGTCATGGTCCTCCATTGACTCCATCAAAGTGTTAATCATCAGAAAAAGACACAACATGTGAAGGAATTTCCCATGGAGGGGTTAGTAAACCAATACACATTATGACACCATGAAACCATAATGGTAAATAACAAGGTAAAATCACAATGAAAAGCATTGTCATATCTATATAGGTATATTCCCATACATTTACCAAGAATATCTACTTATACTCATATCATACACTATGAATCGTGAGGACCCGACCTCATAGAAATAATCATAATTATCATTGAAATACCGTGTAATTAGCTATAAATCTTAGAGGACACATTCCATGAGCTTATCCATCATTAATAGAACTCATCTGAGTGATGTAATCCATCTAGAACAACTCCACCATTCTTAATGTGAAGTCCAAGAGGACAGGATCCTTCGAGAACATCATACATGGTCCAAATCATGCTCCCCACACATGTGGTTCATTAATCATTACCTTTCACCCACTGTAGGATTGAGGAAACCCATGTCAAGAGGCCGACACTCACATCTACGTATAGTTTAGGGAGTACCTCTCTAGACATACCTTCCAGACCTCAATCCATCTTGATATGAGTAGCCCACACCATAGTCTATATATGGAGAACTAGAACCTATCTAGGTATTGTTCATACCAAGGAGTGGGACCCTCTCCTATTTGCTGTTTTTTATAGTCGACAATACTCAAACACCAATAGAGGACCCGCTCCCCGCCGATACTTGGAGACAGGGGAGTACAACTATGTATGTGAGGGTTTGTTCCATAGTTCAACCTAGGGAGTGATAGAAATGAATGACCTACACCCCGATATGGTAGGGGAGTACTACTTTGTGTATCTAGGACCTTCACCCTACATAGTATGGGAGTACTACTCAGTGACTAGAGGAACCACACCCAGGTATGATATGGAAATATTGATTCTGTCTATTCATTTCCAATGGGGGACCTGCACCATATTACATCATGGGATTACCGACCCCCGTATAGAGTACCCACAACATTTCATGAAAGGGGGGTATTGCCTCATAAAATATACGATCCTCCCCAACCAAGTATGGGATTTCCTACTATATTTATACACCAAATATGGTGAAACCTACACCCATTTCCATGTGGGGAGTAACACCCCCAAAGGATACTACCAAACAGTAACAAACCCATTCCGATAATGCGGGGAGTCATGGATCTACCTAAGTAAATAGATAAGGAATTTCCAAACCATAAATCCCCAATTGTGTACTCATCCTAACTTCTCTTTACAGGAACCACCCCAATTCTTATCATGGTCTACTTGTACAGGGAGGGCCTACTCCTCAAACTATTAGGCCTTCTATCATCTTACACAAAAAATCAATTAGAGTATCTGAATGTAAATTTTTATATCGAGGGTCCCAAATCCATATATGGCTCGTCCAAATAACACTCTATTATAATGCTATTGCCGTTTTAGTGAAAAGCGATTGGTTGGGGACGGGGTAGGGATGACTCGACTTTGCCTGGGCTGACGTGAACTGACTAGGCCCAGGGTTCGCTGACCCGACCTGGTTCAAACGTAAACCAGGTCTAACCTACTTGGATTTTCCCACCTTTTCTGGGCTTGATAAGATGTGTCCAACCTAGCCCACATGAGCTAGGCGGTATGATCCACTCCGAATGAGGTGGCTGGCCACGTCAGCTCTGCATCACATGGTCGTCTTTGCCAACCACTAATGTTGGATGACCACAACATGAGATGTAGGTCCATATCACCTCGTCGTGGCATTAATCCATAGCTTTATCCAATTTGGGATGCCAAGTAGATGCGGAAGCTGTCGTAGTTGTGTGCCAGTGCAGCGGAGGTGGCTCACACTGCTTCTTCCGTGGGCCACCAAATTTAATCTGATGGACCAATTTCTGATCTGGAAGATGTTTTGAGATCCATGGGTCACATTCTTCTTCTCTAGGGGTTAAAATTCTTATTTGGACACATCGTGTATTAAAATTGTCAAATGAATGTATATACTGCACCACATCAACCTGTCCTTCACCATCCTTGACTCACCTCTATTAGGTCGTCATGAGGCTGGATCTCTGATTTTGGACAATTGAATTGTGAGATTGATATGAACCTTCACTTCTTTCCTAACCCCACAAATATTGTAAAGAATTTGTAGGTAAAAGGGGATAAAAACACAGGTATATATGATATGATAAATCTATTATTTTCACTATAGTATGGATATATTTATTTTTTAATAATTTTTTTAATATTAATTAAAACTATGTTAAACATGAAAATTTATTAAAAATTCATCACGACAACCAGCGAAAATTTATTTAAATGATAGAATGTAAATAATCCTGGTAAAATAGTTATTTTTAAGTTGTTTGCCACAATGGGATAATTGATAGAGAATACAATGATTCTATGTTATCCATACTAGAATCCACTAAGATTCTACTTATTTGATGTATTTTACAGATTCAGAAATGGTCACTTATTTATAGATACAATTCTATCTAAAAAATTAGGATTTCTAATCATCCCACCCAATGAACACTACATCATCTACATATTTGTTCCCTACATTGATAAAGGTACATCGATAGTTTATTTAATTCAAGGACTTATTCAATTGATTAGAATACAACGAATCTTCCTTGTATTAGAATATTTCTATAATTGAATCATAGTTCATAGTTTATTCAATTTTAATAAAATGTTTAAAAAAAGATATATTCAATGAAAACGGTTCTATGAAAATATCATTTCATGAAACCCCAATTTCTGAATAAATTTTCATTCATTAAATTATCAACTTTTTGAAATAATACTCATGAAAATTATAATGTATGATCTTTTATCAAGGTCATTTTTATTAGATAATATGTTTCATATGATTTTTTTCTTCAAAATAACAGTATATTTATAAAAACTAGTGATTTATATAATTTTCCCCTTGGAACATGGTGGTTTACATAACTCATTTATGTAACATAAATTATTAGTGAATTTGGATATTATTCTCTCAAAATCTCCGGCATCTAGGTCTATCTCTTTATCTTACTTCTCTTCATGGGGATTTGGTATTTGTAGAAAAATATTGATGATTTACATAAGTTGGAAACATTAACTTCACATTAAATTAGTTCATGAATCCATCTTCATCATTCTTCATTTGTATAACATTCCCCCACCAAAAGTGCTTCATTAATCAATTCATGAAATTCCGTGCAACCCCTTAGTTTTTGTGAAAATTTTATCATGTCATGATACACCACTCATTCAAACAAAAATAAATATTTCTTGAAACATGAAAAAATATGGATAAATTTAATCTATCAAAAAATCAGTTTGACTTAATATGCATGTTCAATCTTCAAAAAATATGATGTTAATAGTAATGGTTTCTATAAGAAATTATATCAAAAACTAATATATTTTTCAATATGTCTGTAAAACTCACTTAGTCAAACTGAAGAAATCGCTTTTCCTTGTAACTTATATTTTCATTAATATCTTACACAAGAAATAATTTCACAATTCTTTAATATTAAAATAATTCTTATATTTATCATCTACAACTATTACAAATAATGAGATTGTAATATATGTATAGATGCATCCTAATAAAATTACACAACTCTCCCGAATTATAAACTAATTGTATGAAACAATCATAGTTTATTTAATATAAATCATTCAATTTCACCTTTAACATGAAACTCGCTATCATCTTGTAGTTATCATCTCTTTTTGTTCTCATGAAACATATTGAGATGCATAACAATATATCTTTAGTGAAAAATAAAATCATTTTGAGAAATTATCCATTGATATATTTTGGTGAGTTTCCCCTGAATCATAAATTTTCTTAAAACATCATCAAACCCATTCACCCTATTAGGAAACATTTTTATTTTCTTAAAAAACATTACATTTCAAGAGACTCATTTTCCACTCATTCCAAATTATGGCCCTAAAAAATTATCATTGTTAAATAGTTCCACCTTATACATGCATGTATTTATACTTATTTTAGGATTCAAAATCCATGCTCTATACTTCAATTATTAGATTATATCTTCTTCCATTCACTAAACCAGATGAGACTAAATACTAGTGATCATGGTTAAGTTCATATCATTGATAAACCATAATATTATAGGAAAAATAATATATGTGAGGTTAATTACATACTAGATTAATTATATTGCATTATTCCCTCATCAACTATAAAAGAAAACATCTTATAGATTCAGTGATAGAATTCATAGCGATATTAAGCACAAACTTTAGATTTAGTTTTATTTAAATATTTTACCAAATCTTCTTCCTTTTCAATAAAAACTCTTAATCATGATTTTTTTTAATGAAATTGATATCTAATTTTTTTTTACCAATTCATTATCATTTACTGAGTAGAATATCGATTTTTGAAAAATATTCAATTTTAACTAAACAACATTTTGTATTATAATATTATATATATTCTTTGTAAAAATATGGTTTAAAAATATACAACACCAAAAATATGTATGGTTCTAATCTATCTAGGAAGGGTTTAATTATTTGTGGAAAATATATTGGGAAAATAATAGTGCGAAACCATAGAGTGTAAATTTGTATAGGATATCAAAATATGATATGGTAGGTAAAAAAGTTGTTTTTTTCATTAAAATATAATCTTCTCTGGATATATTCTTTTGGATTTTTTTGTGGCACATATTGACTTTGTGGTAAAAACACTGACTAGGGAATAGTCGGTTTTAACTAGATCAGAAATGGTACATGATGTGAGAACCAATGAATTTATATTTGGCTTGAAAATCTAATAGAGATATTATTATATGAAATAATTTTTTTTGATCCTTTATAAATTATATAAACTGATAATTTCTATGGATAAACAAGGATAAACATAAGGTGTCATAAATTGAAACGAATATATCTTTATTTGTACATCCAATGAATTATTTGTATATGATTATATATTTTTTCACTCTGATTATTGATTCCTTCAATATGATATTTGGATTTAGTAAATGGATGTAATCTAAAAGAATTGTGTCAATAATTAATGAGACATACTATGAAACTATTTTCATCCCAAGTAATTGAATATTATTTTATAAATAATGAAAAATATTAATTTTATTCTTATAAAAAATTAGCATGCCATGAATAATTTTGAGATTCCCAACGAGTAAATGGGTGAATTATATTCAATTTTATCCTTTATTAGGAAAAATAAACCATATTTTATTGGTCATATAGATCCACTAGTTATCTAATAATTGATCAGTAAATCTAAAATTTTCTATTCCATTCTCAAGTGATATAAATATTATAAATTTAATTTAGATATTTATCATTTTATTGGAAAATTAAATAAATTGTTGAATATTATCAATAACAATAAACGATGTAATGAAATTGAATCTACGGTGTGGGAAGATTTTAAAAGTTGTAATTCACTATGAACACTACTAATATTCTACTTATGAAAATGGATAAGGAATTAGATGTTCTCTAGAAGAAATATGATGAACACATTTTACCTATGAGGAAATTTTGAAAAGGCCTGTGTTGTTTTATTATTGTTTATCATTGACCATTAATGTAATATATTTTTTTTCAGTATCTCAGAATGAATCTTCCAATTGGTGTTATCCATTAAAGAATTTAGTGGAAATGAAGATATAAATAGATGTACAATTAGGTTAAAAATGTATATTAGAGTAATAAAACATCTCGATTTTTTGATTAGAAAATAGCAGTGGGATTTATTAAAACTATTAATAATAAATCCCATGTAGGGAGGAATATATGTCTTCCATTATTCCATTTTTTTGGAATGATACATGGAGTGAATTGACATAATGGGACTAGTTAATGATTCATGTGTAAAAAAAATATTTGTAAATAAAATATTAAATTCATTTAATATAATTACATAATGATGAAAATGGAAAAATGTATGCAATGAATACCCCACCAACACTCCAATCTCTTAATTAACGGGAGATGTATATTATGTGAACTGATAATAGATTCTAAAGTTTAATAGTCATTATTGACATTATAATATTCATAATCTGTGAGGCCAATGGAAATATCCTATGATAACTTCATCCAATATTGGGTATTACCATGAAGGGGTGAAAGATCTACATACTATGATATCGAGAATTTGAAATAGCATATTTGATTCTAAAAATTCCAAATCTCTTATATCTAAATATTTTTTTTCATTTATCCCAAAACCACCTCAATTAGTAGATGATTTATTAAAATTGAAAATTCAATAATGTAATGTGGATTTAATATCAATTCTAATTAACATCTCTGATTAAGATTTCTAGGAATATGGTTCCTAAAAATCACATTATTCTACATCTAGGTGAATATGATGTTTTTTTACCCTGATTATATATATTTATATAAATTATATATCTATTTATGTGGATTATAATTCAAAATCTATATATTAATAAAATCTCTATTCATTTATTGGTGTGAGGATAAATATGATCATCTAGTGGAAATATCATCCATGTTACTGATCGTAATTCATATTCAAAAGGGAAACTTATATCAAATTATTGGGGATAAAATTAACAATTATTATATTACTACTGAATGAGATATTATTGGAATTATTTCAAAATGGTATCCTTTTATTCCTCGATTTTGTAAAATTTTTTTTTGATAGAAGTCACACCTAGTGCTACAAATTTTTCAATGACTCAATATAGATTAGACCTGATTCATTTGTAAGATTTGAATAAGTAGAACTGGGATAATCTACATAAGTGACTTATTCATCCATGTGGGTTTCCATTGGGTTAATATGTTCGTTTTGTTAAAAAATGATGGATAAATGAAACTATCCATTGATTACTATAAATTAAATATGTTCAAAATCAATAATAACTATCCTTTTAATCATATTGATGGTTTGAGCAATCAATTACTAAGATATAATTTTTTTTCTTGATTTAAAATTTATCTTGATACTATCAATTGAAGTTAAATTTTAATACATACTCATTATATCATTATTTATGACCAATGGACATGACGGATATTTGGTAATTATATTTGGTATTAATAATACCCCAACTATCAATGATGATTGAATTTATATTGTCTTTATAGATTACCGTAAGAGGTTATGTGTAATCTTTAGAAACAATATTATTATATATTCCAAGTGAAAATAAGATCATGAAGATCAAATGAGGAAATTTCAAGGAACCTTATTAATGAAAATTATTATTAAAATATACCATGTGAGTACATTAGAAATATAATGTTTTATTTTGGTCATGTAATCTCAATCAATGGTATATATATGGATCAATTTAAGAAAAATGTTATTAATCATTGTCCAAGACAAATAATTGGGACTAAAATTGACAGATTTGATTGATTGGATCGATATTATAGATTTTTTTGTGATTAATTTCCCATTTCTATCCAATACCCTGACTATGTTAACATTGAAGAGATTTAATGTACTATATACATATAAATGTGACAAAAATATACTATGAGGTAAATAGAATATTGTTCAATCCACCTATACTCTCACTAACCTGTAATGGAGAATGGTATGTTATCTATATTAATTGATTAAATAAATTTTTGAGATGTGGTACTATTAATAATGACATGGTGATATAGTAATACTCACAACCATTTAAGTTTCTTTATAAACATTGCTCAAAAAATTATCTATAGTTAGCCGTTTGAAAATTTTCATTAATGAATTGAAGATATTATCTATATTTAGAAGGATGTGACGTATATAATAATAATAAAATTATAGAAAAATTATTTATATATAATGAGTTTAATATGATCCTAGTAATATTGAATGATTTGATTAATGATCATGAATTCTAAATACATTACCACCATAAGATGTGAACAAGTTGAATGGTGATCATATCTGAAATGATCATTCTAATTTGTCGATGATATCTTTCACAATATTTCCTATATTCCATGACATGTAATGTATGTAACACGAAATATTGATGAATGATAGAATACATATCATTATATAATTTCAGTTTAACGATTTATCCATTTGAATATTGAATATGCAAAAAAGTATGATATAAAACTAAAAAAGAATGTCATAATTGTTCTTGAGTGTGACCATAATTTTTATTACTATATGTGGTTCTAGAATGAAGTATATTTTCATTTTATTCTAGAAATAAGACAAATTTATTTTCATAATGAAATATCTAATTGTTAATCCATAATAATTGAAATATGGATATTATTAGATATTAGAAAATTTATTTTTGGTGGTACAACATGGAGATAGATATTTTAGAGTATGTATCTTAGTTATTGGAATAATTTCATGTTAAGGTAGACTGACATAAGTATTAGGATATGATACAACCGTTGAACATATTATCTCATAGAGGACAAGATGAGTGCATGCATCTTATATTTTGGTTGTACTTGGAATAACCATATATATAGATATATGATTTACAATAAAAATACTTATACATATACTATACCTATGGAGCTATATGAAGATGGATAAGATTTACCATTCTATTTACCACTATGTCTACTAGTGGTCTATGAGGTAGTGATGAACCAATGGAGTCTTGTATATGTGACCATAGTGTATATAGAATTGTCATGGAATATGAAGGAGACTATCTAGATTATAAAATTATATTTTAAAAGATAGAGACATTTTCTTAAGAGTTTATGCTTGGTGATTGATTTTTTTTCATTCTCCCCATGAATTTTATATCTTCTTCAGTGGATATAAGAGATTATGAACCTAGATAGAATGGTATATTCAAGAGAGTGGATGGAATTGATCTGATTTCATACATAATATCACTCCAATGTTATTTTATTATTAGGAGTAATTTATTCCACATTTCACAAAAGATGCAATATGACCCTGATCCATTTCATTTTTTTTTGAAAATAATGATATTGACTCGGAGGGTGGAACATCCTTTCAGAGGAATCTAGTTTCTACATAAGATTGGGATAATAAATCA
Organism: Viscum album; assembly: GCA_963277665.1. NCBI lineage: Eukaryota > Viridiplantae > Streptophyta > Magnoliopsida > Santalales > Viscaceae > Viscum > Viscum album. The sequence goes on along the minus strand of OY728126.1, from coordinate 705,785,780 downwards.
CATCACAGAAAGATGGTCCCTCTATTGAATGTGTAGTTGAATCACGATCATATCAAGTTTGATTCATGGGAGAGGGAGGAAAACATACAGGTTTGGTAGGCCATATTTCTATTGATGATACACAATGATTTCAAAGAGATAATATTATTGAAAAACTATTATATTATATTTTTTTTGTAAAATACACACATATATTTATATATATGTATGTAAGTATGTTGTGAAACCATATGTATTATACTAATAAGGTTTTGGTTTCTTTAATTTTATTTTTTATCTGGGGTGAGTCTTGTTTCATTAGTAAACGAGGCATTTTGATTGTGGTCAATGGCTTAGAAATATGTTTCGTGAGGCTTTTTAGGGATCCATATCATATAATGGTTCACTAAATATTCCCTTTCATTTTGGTGTTCTCATTCTAGATGTATTTTTATACTGTGGAGATCCCTATGTAATGGTCTTCGTAGTGGGGATCTAGATGGTCACTGTTATGAAAAATAAGGTATTCCTTCATTATAGAGTCCAAAAGGAAATTATGTTCACCCATAGTGGTTTCTTATTATATTTAGGCACTAAAGGGATTATGGGAACTTACTATACCAGGGTAACCATTCACTATCCATTTTTCTATGAGCTCTCACAGTCATAAACATGTTTGTTGAAATGACCTGTCCATGGAGTTTCAATTGGTGATTCTCAAAAAAGGAGATAGACTATTCCAACTCTAGTCTTTCTTGGGTGTTTTTTCATGGACCACAATTTTCTTTGAATAATGTATATATCAATGTGGAATCATAAAACCCTTTATCAAATTACAAAACTCTATTTCTCATTATTGTTTGTATGGTGTTTTGGGGACCTTTCAACCCTCCTTTCTTGACCAACAACTCCTGATACACAATCCACATTCCATCATCTATATATTTGATTGATTTATCCTTCATTATTCATATTAATCATGATTTTTTAGTTAGATATATCTAAATATATAATTATAATCTTCTCCATTCGTGGTTTATTAAACTATTTAATGATATTTCACCAATTTTCACTATTCCTATAGCACTTTTCTAACATTATGAATTATACTAACTATTTTAAATTTCGAGTTTTTATTAGATGTGTTGATATATAATATAAAAATGAATTTTCTTATGATTTATCACTTAATATTATCATTATCATTTGGTAATATTATATTTTTCCATGCTGAAACACAATGCACTAGGAAAAAAAATAATTAACTATTGTGTGGATTTCACTTGTGAAATTGAACCTATCAGTTTGAAATGAACAACCAATTATTGAGTGGACTAGAACATAGGTCATCCATGTTGAGTAATTACTTGAAAATTCATATTATATAATAAAATGGGTGACCCTAGGGTTCTTAACAGTGAATAATTTGGTTGAGAGTGATGGTTGGGGATTCAAATATAAATATGCAGGATCTAAGATAGGAAAATATTCATGTATGACTTATTATCCATCAATAAATAATAATGGTTAATTAATCTATCTATGTAAAAAAATTAAATGGTTTTAAGGCATTAGATTTACCCCTCATGGACTCATTTGTTTTTGTATTATGATACCCAGTATGAAATTCCTTTGGGATACACCCCTAATATTTGTTTGGAACTAAATATGATATTGATTTTGGAATTCTTTATGTAACCCCAAATGGTATTTCTTAAAAGTTTCAATACAACATTTATAATTCAGTTAGAAAATTACTATTTATTCATTTGGTTTTGGTTATGATACTCTAGAAAGAGGAACATAGAATATGATGAAGTATGTATGGTTAGATCAAGGTTTTTCATTGGACCACTAAATTTAGTTTGTTTGATTAATTAATCTTTTTCTTAACTAATATTACACATCACAAATAACAAATAATTATAATAGATATATTTTTAAAATTCATTGGTGGTGGAGTACTGATTCATACTCTCATCCCTGAATTGGATATTGTTTTGTTCAAGAGTAGAGTTCATGAATACATGAAATTAAAGGGGTTAAAACCTTGAGAAAAATGTTTCATTTTTATAGAATGTACGAGTTATGGGAGACTACACCAATCTTGGACTAGAGAAAAAATTTAGGCAGTTTCTAGTTTTTTATTATTACCCTATTTTTAAAATGATTAAAATAATATATTTTGATATTTTTAATTATTATACATGGTATATATTTAATTTTTAAAAACCATGAGTCATGGAAATTTGTTATCCCATTCTATGAAATCTATTTTTTATAGGTGGATATATCTAAATATCCTTATTTTAATTTTTTATTTCTCTTATAGAGGGGAATATTCACCCGACTAACCTATATTAGACCCCAACATCTGGTAGAGATGCTATATGAAAAATGGGGTAACCCTTTAGGTTTAATGAATCAACATTACAAGTAATATTCTTATTGAACTTCGATGATTATATTTTATACCTATGGATTTCATTTGAGATATGGTACACAGATGTCACTTGACATCAGGAAATGTGGTCTATTCTGTATTCTATAGATATTTGTTTTCTTATGTGTTACAACTATTAATGGTTGGTGTAGTAACAATTTGTACATTTTGGAATCCCTGAGAGATATCTTCATATATTCCTTCTATATGATCTTTCCTTTCATTTCATCATATTGATCATTATTAATAATATTTATGAGACGTATTTATGTAATATTTCTTCCCATGTTTCTTCCTCCTGGTCACATATTATACTAGTAGTTGGGATGACTTATTTATGTATATATGTATTATCATTTACCAGTGACCTACTAGGTATTTTAATACTCACCCAATCCTGATGATAATTCACAAAAAAGTTATTTCTATATAGACGATGAGTTGTTTTGAAGCTATGATATATATAAATAGAGTTAGTGTTTATTTTTTGGAGCATATTCCTGGGGATGTATGCAAAGTTATTTTGGAACATTTTCAATCGTGATGGTGGTAGAGACAAATGTTTATGGGGATTGATCCTATTGTACATGTGTTGTTGATGACATTCATAATTCATTATATTATAAAATCGTATTAGATGTTCTATTTCCCTTATTTTTACCATATGTGATGTAATTGTTTTTGTTTTCTATAACATAAATATATAATTTTTACTTGAATTTATATATATATACATATATGATTTTTTTGATGTTTTCAAATATATTAGCATTTTTTATATTTTAGGTTATTATATGACAAGCCTCGTTTTTATAAGATATGTTTTTATGGTTCTAGTCTTCAAGTCCTATACTATTGATGGAGATCCTGGGGTGGTACACTCATCTTTTCTCCATCTAAGTTCCCAATCTGGTTCATTTATAATAGAGTGGTATTAAAGTGTGTTTGTTCTAGGGATGATGTGTAGAGTTAATATTCATGTGAGGATGGGTTTTAGAGAATTTAAGTAATGATTTTATGGGGATCAGGGACATTTTATCATATAAATGATGCTACTACTAGTGTTGAAGATGATGTTTCATTTATCCCGGACTCTAAAGTTATTTATGATTACTCAAAACACTATAATATATTTACATGGTATATGTAATGTGTAATGTGTAATATATATATATTAGTTATGACCCATCATTATTATTTATTAATTCATATCCTTGAGATAATATACAATATATATTAGTTTATCAAATCAATGAAAAGAGGATACACCTACATAAAATGCTCTAATACAGAGCAAGATCTTGGTGAGTCCACTATGATAGTCGGTCCTCTCACCACTAGATAGTTATAGATGATGATTTTTATAATAATATATTGACATATATTCATTCCTTAAAAATAGAGGAAGGTTTAATCTTTTTTGTTCCATATATGAACATTCTATATATTGTGTATACATGTACAATCTATATTAGATGTGGATTCCAATGGGATGGTTCATGTTTTTATATTATGATCAAAAACTAATAAAACTAATATTTCAAGAAATATTTATATTTAGTTTAATAATATGAAATATTTAAGCTTATCATTTTGATCTTATTTTCATAGACTACATATTTATATTGTGATTTGTGATAAAATGTGAAGATATCTTAATTTTGGATTTTAGGATATTTTAGTCACTTTTATATTTTCAGAATCAAATTTAATATATTAATTCAAATTGAGTAATTATTTTTTTTGATATCATGACTTATTTGATGTAACATTTACGATTATAACAATAACCGATTCAAATATCATGAGGCCCGAAAAAATGAATCATGTTGACAAATCTTTTGAGAGGACTGAGTGGACCAGCCTCTTGAAATTAGAAATAACATAAGATATAAAAAATTAATAGATATTATTCAAACTATAATTCATTTTTAACTCACAATAGTGTTTCAAAATTAAAATAAATGAACTATTTCACTAATTAATGTGACCATTGAATACTAATAATTAAACATATATTTCATAAATCCTCGTCTAGAAAAAGTAATACCTACTAATATTTGCATATAATATACTATAATCATACAGTTAATGATATACTTGGTGGGACGATAGTAAATTTATTTTAGAGCAACCTGTATGAATGTACCTTTGGGTGATTCAAAATTATGGTGGATGAAATAGGATCTATCTTTTTGAATACAAATTCTGAAGGGGAAGTAGCTACACCCATTTCGTTTCATCTTTTATTTTTTATATTTTTTAATCATTCTTTTTCAATGTAATCATAATTTAAATTATTTTAAATAAAATTTAATTCTTACATGTTATTTATTTCAATACACTCCACTTATATTCTTCATTTATTTTCTTATCTTTCATTCACATTCCACCATATTCTTCACCTCAATGCACTCTAATACTAATGATCATGAGTAATTAACCCAAGAATGTTTTTGGGGGATTAATACTATGTTGAACCTAATTCAATTAGAATTAATATTTACTGTTTATTATTTTCATAAATCTAGGATAAGGGTGATCTTAATGGGTTAGAAGCATCTGTTTCTCCACATGCCACATAAGGCTTAACATTTTCTTTAGTAATATTTTCTCTTGATTGAGGAGGTGGATGTATAGTTTTTCAAAGTAAATCGAGTTCACTATATTTTCAAATACATAGTTTAAGTTCATATTCATGAATAATATGGAGTGTGTTAATTATGTATTTTTTATACTAATAAATATTTGATGACGGTTCACTTAATGTGTTCTCTGGGGATGATATCCTTTCTATCAAACATAATTTTGTAGAATTAATTTTCTGCACAATGAATAACACACACACACAGATATATATATATATATATATATAATCTATACATCTCTAAAACTCATAAAAATTATTATATTTAGTTTTAAATCCTTTTTAATATAAATACTGAAAATAAATATTTGATATTGTGTTAGTAACCTTCTTGAGACATAATATAGGTGTTCACTATATTGCATTATTAGGTAACAAAACTATTGATAAATGATTCATGAAAATTATTCATGCATCAATTTGGATTAATTTCCATATTGGAATAAGACATTCATACAAATTTTTCATAGAAAACAAAAATACATCCTATATTTATAAAATTCAAAAAATAAATTTTTGACTTGATGTTTTGAAATTATTATTTATATAATTTTGGAAATAATTACCCATTGTTCAATGAACCAAATTTTATACCACCATTAATCATGGAGGATAGTTTTTAATTTTTTAATATAAAGTTGTGATTATTTTGAAAATAAAATAATGGTAAGTAGGTATTAAAAATATTCATAGATGACCTGAGGGAGGATATTGACAAACAAATTTTTAAGACAATGGATCAGGGTGATGCCAATGTTTTCCCATTACTTTCCTAAAATTTATAAAATTTCCAAACTCTAAAAATATTCACCCTTAGTCTTACAAGATTTTATTATTGATATCCATGAAATTTTTGAGCATTAATACCTACCTCAATCTACTATAACTCTCCATCTATATACACTTATCACTGAATAAGTGATTAACTACAAACAAATCAATGATATAAAACATTTGTGAAATATAAAATAATTTATTTAATTTAATATGATCTTAGTATCAATCCTTATGATTTTTATTTTTTATAATCCATATAATAATGTTTTTCAATTTATTAAGATGAATAAAATAGACCTAATCCTATTGAGGAATATATGAATCTTCATGTACAAGATGAATATTTGTTAAGGACGTTTATGAGCATATCCAAGTTGATTACCTAAAGAATCCAACCCAAAATATAGTTACCTTGATGAGAAATTTTTTTTATTTATAAATGACTTTTTACTTTTATTCTATCATATGAACACTTTTCATTCAGTTTTACTATTCTTCGATTCATAATACATTAAAAACCCACTTGAAAGAGATGATTGACTAGAAAATGTATAACCCAAATAGCAGGGTGTTGCATACCTAATCCTACCCCCTCCATGAAATATTTTCCATATTGTGAAGGGGTGGATAACATGTTAATCTATACATGGAATTATACAAAACAACAATAAAGGATAAATTTATGATGTGAAAATACCCATGTGGTGGTTCAAGTCCAAGAAGATCTTCCCTCCCCCATCTATTTGTGGATTACAATAAGTACTGCACTCTTGTGGTAGTAAAAATTCATATCCTACTGTGGGTATTGTACCATGATATATTCTTTACCTTTATTCAAATAATATCAATTTTATATTAAAAATTTATATTTAAAGTTAATATTTTGGATTACATCAGCATGAATCTTACACCACATTATCTTATTGAGCATAAATGACACGATTCTTTTTTCATAATTTAGATATCATCTTTTATAGTTTCATAATAGTAGAAGGAAACCACCAAATACAAGATGAAAAATGACTATAATTTTTGGGAAAAGTAGTTCACATTTTATGTTTATATTTTTTACTCACTTTATTTTATCCTTTATCATTTTTTGGGCCATAATCATTAATTCAATTCCCAAAATAAATTATTATTTTACTAACCTAACTAGGAGACATGAGATTATTTGGATTCTAGTGATTCCATGGAGTATATTTCAATGTTAATGATATTTAATGACTTAATTGGATAATCAAATGATTAAATTATAGGAAGGATATTAAGATGAGGACCCATGATCTATGGGAATTTATAGATTAATTCACATTAAATTTACCAAATTTTCTTCATATGTTGAATATTTATAATGCATATGAAATTATTTTTTATTATTACCCACTACATGGAGAGAATTTACAATATCAAATGTTCTATTCCAAATAGAATTTATAGACATTTTAATTCATATTTATTCATAAGCATATTTCTTGAGTGACCTTGGGAGATACCCCAATCATGAACATGAATTAGAACTTTTCAAAGACATGACTTTGACAACACACATTTTAAGTTGGTTATTCATCATTTGTTAAACCATTTAAGCATAGAAGTCCAAATTAACATCAATCCTTCATTATCCCATAGATACAATGAACGAATATTATTGAAATGATCCATGTTTCAAGATATTTTTCTCCATTAATTTTCTATATGTCTTTTCACAATATTATAATATAGAACCGTGGGGTTAATGGGAATCATGGTTGAAGGGGTGATTTACATTATATAGAAGAATTATCGGGTGATATTTTTGGAATAAAATACATTTTTAATTCATTCATGATACAAATTTATTTTCCCCTATAGAATTTAATAAAATGGAAAATTAAAATATGAATATAAAATGAGAATAAATGGTTGTGATTTTGGAAAACTGAAAATAACCATTACTAAACCTATGGTTTTTATCATACATGGTTTTATGGTGGATGTGTGGATATTTGTCTTCATAACAATAAAAAATTAAACAAAAATGCAAACATTGTTTGAAAATAAAATAAAATATAAAAGTAAAAAAATCATGAGGGTCCACAATTCATTAATTTTGATAAATTTGATCATATCCTTTACATTTCCTTTTTGGGAAATTTATGTTTATAAATTGAATGGTAATGAATTATTACACATTCAATTTTGAAATCATTCATTATACTTAAATGATAAAGATCCTACTTGATATTTAATTTTCATGTCATAAAATACTACAAACCATAAGCCTTATTGTCAATTGATGCTTAATTTGAATCCCTTGATATTTTTATAAACATTGTATTAACATGGTGGATAATGTTGTTTATTAAAAACATATGGATTAGAATCATTTTATCATGATTTGAGAATAACTATATTAGATTTTAATCATGAGATATGAGAGAAAATATTTTAATGTGATGTAGATCATTATTTATCATGTTTAATAATAATGAATTAATGATATTGAATGAATGAATGAATAAATTATATCACCACTAAAATGTGAAAATCAAAATAAATGAGTTGGTTTTTTAATTGAAAAGTAATAAGTTCAGTTGATATTTATCTAAATTTTTTAAAATTTTATTTGAAATTGATATTTATTTTTATTTCATTGTATCTTTTATATTTTTTACATTGGTACACTCTGAATTCCATATTGTGTCTTCATACATGAGTACATGAATTGGTTTAGTGAGTTGTAATTGATAGAAATAATATTTTATGGATTTTTGTATGTAAAAAAATTATTTAATAGTTTCTATTTCTTTAATTTGAGCTTATTTATATCAATATTAGATTTATAATGTGTTTTGGGATAAAATTTTAACATTATATAATTTGGTAATTGTTGTAGATTTTATTGACAAGGTTATTTTTGGAATAACATTTACAATATTTTATAATTTTATTGATTATTTTTTTAATATTCTTTGATTTATTTTTTAGAACATTTTCTTTTGGATAATGATCTCATTAGACCATCTAGTGGCCCAAATAATCAATCAATTTGACATATTTTTTGGACAGAAAGAGTGAAACCCCCCCCCTCCATAAATAAGGAATAACATGGAATAAACAACACTAATTGAGATTATTGGTGATATAATTTAAGTAAGACTCAAAATTTTGGTTCCCAATTCAATTCAATAGATTTATTCAATAATTATTTAATCTATTGAATTATAAATTTCAAGGAATATTTATGGATTCTTCCTCCGCAAAAAGTCATACACATTAATAATTACTTAACATCTTATAGACACATAATATTTATGTCAAATGTGGTGAAGAGATAGGAATATAAATTTGGAACACCATAAAAGAAGGGAAGTTGGGGTTATTATATTATATTGTGGATGAAACAAGTTCCTACATTAGAAATAATGATTCTCGGGGAGAAGATAATTCACCAGTTTTAATTATTATTTTATTTTTGTTTTTATATTTTAACAATAGTTTTATTAACAATTTAATATTATTTTATCTTTTTTAAAAAATATTCTGATTCATGTATGGTTTTTATATTTCTGTATTCTTCTACACACACCCTTCTTTTCCTCTCTTTCATTCTCATTCCACCCCATTCACATCCCCTGTGATTTCCAAATCTTATGATCATGAGTTACTAAATCATCGATGTTAATGGTGTAAATATAGTGTTGAATGTATGTCCTTTAAAATTAATGGTTTTTCATATATTCATTAATTTTGTTCAAATGGGATCTTAGTGTATAAGGCACCGTTATACCTCCACTTGGAACCTAAGGCTTAAAATTATCTTTTGAAATATTTTCCCTCAATTTAGTAGGTAGATGCACAGTCTCTTACTGATTATTTACTACACTATATATTAAAAACAATAGGAAGAAGTGTATATTCATGCATACCATAGAGGGTGTTCATTAAATTAATTTTAAACTAAAAAAGATATTTCAAAGGTAAACTTTAGGTGTTCTCTTGGGAGGATATCCTTTCTACGAACATCATTTTGTAGGGATTCATTTTTACACACTTCATTATATATATATATACACCAATATTTAATTCATCTATAAAACATGTAGAATTTAAATTATTTATTTTTAAATTAGTTTATATATATGTAGTAATAATAGAACTTTGATGTTGTGTAAGATTCCTCCTAGAGATCGACCATAGGTGTGCACTATATTTTTTGATTTTTTAAATAAATTATTGATCAAGGATTCAGGACAAATCCATCTTCATCAAAGAAATATATAGGGATAGTGGGGAAATCATGATCATCAGGTGGTGTTTTAACTATTGGATTCCGTGATCATAATTTTTACTCACCAGATTTTGACACTTTATATATACTTCTCTAAGTCATAGTGAGATGTGTTTGAAATAAAATTTCTCTAACTCTTGGTAGAACTATCCTACTATGTCTTTATTTTAAAAATTGTTATATAATATAACTTTTATAATGGTATTTGTATCCCCCTCTATGGTAACATGATCATTTGATAGTATACATTAGGGATCAAATACATCATTAGTTTTTCACTATACTTATTTCTTAGAAAAATTATATATGATTAGTGGTCAAGGAACAGTTTCTTGAGATGTAGTTATGATTTTGTGTTAGTGTTTTTTTAAAACAATGTACATTAGAGTTCTATTAGAGAGAACAATTAAATTGAAGATTCTTAGATGATATTCCATCTATCTATCAGAGGGGAGAGTGATTTACCTGGAGTATTCTTAACAATTATCATAGATATATATCAACACGGAATGTCTCATTAAATTATGATATAGTCTTATTGAAGGTAGTGTCCTATATGAAATGTCTTTAGTAGAATATTTTATTATGGGAGAATATATGTTGGGAGTGTTTTCTTTTATTTTTGGTACATTAATCTACTCATGTGAACACCACCTCAATATTTTTCATGTATTAAATTGAGTGATAATTATTAGATATTAATAAATATGCCTATGGTGGATGGAAATATTTATGAAATAATTTTTCAATTTTGAGTTTTATTTGAGAATCTTATTCATGGTCCATCATACTATATGTAATAAATTTGAGTTAATTATTCTTCATCGAATGTTTGGGATTTTGGGATTCTAGTGGAACCCATTTCAAAATCCCTTCCATTTAAATAGTCTCCATTGATTATTATCATATTTATATCATTACTATAGTTATAGTGAGGTTATCCATTATAATTAAAAATGAAATTTTAGTGAATAAACTATATTTTTTATGAGTTATATTGGTACTAATTACATTTGGATAGGATATAATTCCTTTTATCACGAGGTTGTGGTGATTATGTTAATGAAAAAAGATCCATTATTTTCAAGAAGTGAGGCCCCCATTATATTTAGTATGAATATAAAATTTTCATAGAAGAAAAATATTACTACCCATCTGAAGTGAAATGTGGAATAAATCATTGTGTTATGAGATTACAATTATCTCTCTATAGATAATGATGTCATCACAGATGATTTCAATCGGTCTCCCATAGATACCCATTGATGGGATAACTATATACGAACAAAAAACAATTCTGTGTGATTGTAATCAATTTTTTTATATTGATGAATGTAAACCATTTCTTCAATCTTGATCTTGACTTTATTCTCTTAATAATATCAGTACAAGGTGTATCGTAACATTTATTTATGGTATTGCACTAATATTTGAGTAAGAGTGTCACTAGTGTAGTGAACTATTATACATGGGTTCGAGATTAGAGAAGTGATTTTTTATCTATGAATATGATATTTTAACATTTTATAAGTTCAATTACAGACATGGAATTTTTGGTAACATTTTCCAATGTTGGAGATGCATGTGTATCTACTGTGGAAGTAGTTGGCTCTATAGAAAATGGGGGGATATTTATATCCTTTAACCAATAAATGTGGCCCTATAATATTATATTACTTTATAGAGTCATTTAAATGTGTAATTATCAATGTTTTATAGTTATTCCAATAATTTTCATGTGAAATAACTAAATGTATTCCATTAAGGATATTGGACGGATGCCCATTTCCCATAGCGGAAGTAGGATTTTTCTTTAGGTAGATTTTCTAGGAATTGTGTAGAGAATGTTATGTGGATGCCTCAATTGTATGTTGTATCCCTAATATTGGATATTATAGATAATATTTAAGTGGGTACCCATCCTATTAAACTCTTTATATGAAGTATATGATATTTTTTTCTAGGGTTTTCTTCTTTTTTTCGCCCAGCCAAGTCCTATTTTGTAGTCTGTAGCACATAAAGAGTGGATGCATAATAGTTTAGACCATACCATTAATATCATGGTATCCCTATATATAACATATAATAGAAGAATTTACATCGAACTATGTGTTCCTGATTCTTATTAACTCATCATGTGGCATTATTTAGCTTTTTAAATTTCTCAATGTTTTGGGTTATGTTGATAGATTTGTTAAACCCGCATAATTAGTAACCTTTAATTTAGAACCTTTTTGGGATTTGGGTTGTTGATTCAAGGATTCATTAAATTATATGTGGTGGTAGTTCCTTTGGATGATAACTTGGTTTTGTGAGTTATATTATGGAAAGACTCTCTTAGAGTGGATATACGTTTCTTCATAGTTAATTATAAAACATGGACATATCTAGTAACCAATTCGATTGAATATGGTTTTTCCATCATTGTATATCTACTACTATGTTCATTTGAAACTAATGTATCCCTGTGAGACGATGATACATGATACTATGGTAATTTAATTTGATCTATGATCATCCATGTCTTGTATAAATATTTGTTTCTTTTCTAGAAATGAAAAGGTTCTTATGGTGTTCATAATGAATAAATCTATATTTCTCCCAGGTGATAAATTGATCAATTTTTTTATTGTCAAGTGAATTATAAGGGGGTTAAATAATAAATATACAAAATAATATTACCCTGGAAAAATAATATCCAATGATGTGTTTATTTTAGGTGCATTTTTACCCCTTGGTTTATCTAGAATTGTATTACATGAATGATAGTCCCTGAATTAAAATATATTTATCTTTTACTATATTTTTCATTCCCAAATGTGTTTTTTTGATAAATATATTATATTCGATTTTAAACTTGGTTTATAGAAAATCCATCACCATGGATTCATCTATAATAAAGGTTAGACTCTGGGGATTTTATTACATTGACTAACATTTACACCATTTATTGTTTTTCATAATATATTACTTGTTTAACTAAATAATTAATTAACTATTAACTCTATGAAAATAACTATATTATTTCTATGAATTTAATTTTATTAATTATAGGGTTATCTATATCTTTTTACTGAAATCTCAACGACAATGAGGATATATAACATATTTTCAGCCGAGGTGGTTGAATATCAAGGGAGTGACTCTAGAAAAAAAATGAAAATGACAATCTTATTGGTTACATAAATGGTTGATTGAACCATTGGTAGTTTTATAGTATGATATTTATTTTTTAACTAATTTATATATTATTAAAGTTTATTATAGAATATTTATATTTCTTAAAATTTTCATTGTTAATTGTGTGCCGATATATTTATCTTTATTTCAATTTTCTTTTCATACCCCTACATTGCACATTATTCATTAGAAAACCCATATTTAACCAATAGAGTATATATGATTGAGTGTAGGTGATTATTCCTTTGTTTTTATTACTGATTCATTGCTATGATGACACAAAAGTTTAAACATGTCATGTGAAGTGGAAAATTTATTATATTTCCATCAATGTTTATACCCATTACTTTCACTTACTCTATATCACTATTATTATCTCTCTCTCTCTCTCATTTACTCACCATCTCATGTTAAAATTATGTTTTACCAGACATTTGATTTTATTTTATCATTAATAAGATCAATTTGTGTGAGAATATGAGTATCATGTAATGAGGTTAAATAGAGGATATTGGCGTGGGAAGGTTGGATAATAAGAGAAAACCGAGAAGGTGGTGGTTGATGAAAGTGGGAATGTGGAAACTCTCCATCCTAGATGGTACTGATGGGTTAGAGCAAGGGAATATGGATGTTTGAGGTTTAACTAATCTTCTTGTAGTTGAATAAGGTTTTTTGTCACACATTATGGATAATGTGTCACCGCAGAAGCATTAATTTAGGGGAAGGATGAATAAATTCCTTCCTCAAACCACCCATGACAATTATGTTTTATTAATAATAATGAATACTATATAAAATAGTTATTATTAATGTTATCGTTGTTAATTACACTTAACCCACTTATATATGTCACATATTATATTATAATAACAATATTATGAGTAATAACAATTTAAAATAATATTAATGTTGTCAATAATAATTATATTATTAAATCATGTATTATTTGTAGTTGTTTACCATTAAGTTGGATCTAATATCCCTTTAAGGAATCCATACAATTTTATGTAGATAGATGAAACAATAAAACTATTTCTTGCTTAAATCCAACTTATGATTTGATTCATGGATAACATAATGTTAAATATAATTTATATGATATGATGAAATTTATAGTTCTCATCTATTTCATAATTTTTGTAATTAAATATTCCATCTTATATAACTAATAGTGTAGATCATAATTAGTTGAAATATATTAAAATTCATTTCCATTTATTTAAATGATTAATAAATATTTAATAATAATTTATGTATTATTGAGTTTGAGGTTCTTATGTGATATTTTGAGGGATATAGAGGATTGATTTCATCTAGAATGTGATATATACCATTGAGGAACCCCCAAATGTAAATTATAAAATAGGATACATAACTATGAATATAATCCTTTGACACTATTCATATATCTATAGAGAATGTACCCCACCATTTATAAGCATACACATTATTAGGGTCCTCTATCATTATTAGTATCCTCTTGACCATTTTGGAAACATAATTATAGTGTGGGTCCCCTACACATATTAAAGAGAGATTAAGTGGATTTACATCATTGGTAGATAAAGTTAAAGATTGATGGAATAATATTTATGACCAATATTTTTTGGAGTTCCCTTTTATAATGATAAATATTTGAAAATTAGTTGGATTTCATTAATTGTTTCTAGAAATTACATGTTTGATTGATGACTTTCCAAAATATACTTCAATCATAAGTGTACTTCATCGGAAAAATGTATGTTACCTTCCATAAGTGATAATTTTTTTGATATCAAAATTTTTATTCACATTATCATTTTATAATTATAAATATCACTGTATCTTATGACTATAGAGGGATGTTATAGTGTTTATTGGGATATCACTTCAATCCTAATGAATTATTTTTATAGAGTATTTTAATTATTGGTTTCTCTATCATTAATTCCATTACAATTTATTATAGTGTTTTATAAAAAATCATGGTATCAGTTTTTCCCATATGGAATCCTCCAATTAACTTAATTTTTCATTAATTGAGAATAATTATTTCTTTATTTATAACTTTTTGGTTTAGGGAAATCCAACTTGGTGTGTTTATAATCACCTATATATGTGAAATGTTCCCTTATATACCTTGTCCATGTAGAAAACATAGTGGTTTTTAGATTGGAAAAAATGTAAATGAAGTGTGGATGACATGTTCATTTCTAAGATAGTTTTTTCTCTATCGATAAACATAGATTCATTATGATGATTTTTTTAGAATTTTATCTATACCATGGACTTTGGAATGCACGATTAGGGTGGAAAACTTCTAAAAACACCATCCTTGGTGGGTCCCTATTATATCAAGTCATTCCAAAATGATTATATAAGGATAAAGAGATATTTGGTGATTCGAAAGTGATGGATTTCAATGAATGTAGAGGCCAAGGGGTCTACTATTGACCATCCACAAAAAATGGATATTATGATGAATATTGGGGAGATGATGGAAGAGTTTACCTTCAAGTTAAATTTGATGATTTCAATCAATAAATATACATTTTGAGGTATACAAAAATGAAATAAATCATTGTGGTGTTTAAATCCATACTCTATATATTTCCAGAATAAGTGTATAGTTATAAAATGAATGAGAATGTTTGATCACTAAAATATTTAAATTATAAAATGTTTGGGAATCAAATTGAGCTGACAATAAATATTGGAGAACATTCTCATATTATTGATTGAATGACCATATCAATGAATAATTAGGCTAAAAAAATTTGACCTAAAATATTATTTCATAATGTTGAAATGGGAGATGTATTATCAAGATATAATCATTAACCTCTAACATGATAGTGAGGACTTGATTGTACTAGTCATTGAAGAAGACAATTAGTTATATTAGAAGTAAATATGGTTAATAAATCTCTTCTTATATGGATATTATATTAAAAATAATGGTATATTCATTATGGGGATTGATCATAATAAAAAAATGGTATTTTTTTAATAAAATTCTCAATCTCCAACTTCACTAAAGAATAATTATTTGAGTGATCAATGAAAGTCCCAAAATTCAAGAGGAAAATAAG
Source organism: Viscum album (assembly GCA_963277665.1). NCBI lineage: Eukaryota > Viridiplantae > Streptophyta > Magnoliopsida > Santalales > Viscaceae > Viscum > Viscum album. The sequence goes on along the minus strand of OY728126.1, from coordinate 705,769,410 downwards.
AAATGATACATAATAATACACCATACATTATGATTTATTTTTTGATGAAATATCAAGAATAAAAAATATAAATTTTCATTAAAGAATAGTTTTTTAGGGATCAAGATAAGAAAATAGATGGAAATAATTAATTATTATCATTATTAATTTATTAAATATTTCCTTTTTTGTCAATAAATTAAAAAAAATTGAAATATTGTCATCAATTTTGATATAAATTGTGTCAGCATTGACTCATTTAAGGGGAATATGGGAGCTTCAAGAACCACTAGATAGGATGAAAACACACGTTTCATGCACATACCGAAAATATGAGTAAGAATATATAGATACTATATCATATAAATTAGATTTACCAACATATGAAGTGAATTAGTGGATGTAGACCAAGAATATAAATTTTTTAGAGTCTGTGATTACTAAAATTTATCTAAGAGAAACTAATATATCCTTATCATGTATTATCTACCATGTGTGTAATTTTTCTATTATGATAAATAATAATATCTTCATTTGAATAAGGGAAAATAAAACGGTGTCATTAGATTTTGAAAAGATGAGAGATCAATGATTATTGGCTCTAGGAAGGACATGCCATGTGAAAGAAAACTCTGGATTTTGGATTTATTTTTAGATAATGTGTTTTTTACAAATATTATATATACAATTATGTTTTTACACACAATGAATACAATGATGATGATAGAGACAAATTTCAAAATTAAGAGAAAATATTGAACTGTATTTTTTTTGTAATTATGGTATACCAAATGAAATATATATATTAATAATTAATGAGAGGATGTATGTATATTTTATAATAACAAAAAAATTATTTTGGATCATAAATTAATGGCCAAATAAGCCAAAATTCAATGGATGGAATGGTGAAAATGAAAGAGTAATATATTTCACTAATCCCTAAAATTATCTCTCTCAATCATGTGATACATTTTCATAAGGGAAGTGTTTTAGGAAAAAGAATACCCAATCGATAAGAAATTTTATTGTGTGGTTGTATCTGTGTATGTCAATTATTTTGTTTGGTAACACCAAAATACGTGGATGCTAATAAGTACTATGTTTTATATTCACATATTGTTAATATGGTATTCCATTAACATATTACATGATGTGTTAATTTCAAATTTAAATAATTGGAATACTTAAATTTTCATTACATTATATGATATTAAATCATTAAAATGATCATTAATTTTATAAAAAAAACATTCTGAATAATTTCTCATGTTTTTTAATGTATGAATAAAGAATAATGAAGTATATGGGGTTACCTAGTTGAAATTTGTTTGCGATGATAGAGTCATTGATATAGATGTTATAGAATATAAGCATGTGATTGGTAGTCAACTATATATTATAACCACACTAAATAATATAGTTTTTTATGTAAAAATATTGGTGACAAAGAAATTATTCCTGTAAAATAATACTATAATTTTGAAGAGGAATCTTAGTTAAATCAATGATACATTGGATTCTTGGGGTCTTATTGCCTAAAATAAAATTAGGTGATACATAGTTTTATATAAGAATATTGGGAGGGTTCATATGTTGATCAAAAGTCATAATCTTGTGAATATATCCATCCATTTAGTTTAATCATTTATTTTTTTGACTAATATGTTTTTCTATAACTATCATATCGACACTAAGGTCGAATATATAGTGGATACTCTTGAATGATATCAACTAATATATATTCAAAATAGAATAATGATTTCGAATTTTAAATAAATTATTTTATTTCTATAAAATACGATATAATGAACTGTATTAACAATATAATAATCCAATACATCATTCATGTAAAAATAATATCAAAAACTTAATCACATTAACATTTCTATGGTTAACTACGGGAAAGTGAATGGAAGAATGTGTCAACATAAAATCATAATACGTGTATTATGATAAAGGATCTACCCAATAGGAAAAATGAAATGATTCGGTTAGAACATGGGGTATAATTATATACTTCCAACTAAATAAGTTATAACAAAGAAACCTAATCACCAATGAGATATTTTATTTAAAGGCAATACCTTTAATTATGTCTAAAATTTATTTAATTAATTTCAATATCTATGTTTTCATGTTAAAAATATTATCTCTTTGGGTTCTCGAAATAAGATTGGGAAGGCTGTGATGTTTTATATGGAATGTTCTCTATAAATCTAAATTATAATTGGTCTAGGCTAACATAATTCATTTATATTGACATGTGAAGATGATATTATATTCTAATGTGGGTAATTATTTAAAAAGGGTGAAATAAAATGACCATGTCATTTGGGGTATAGTAATTTTGAAATATGATTATAGAATGAATAAAAGAATTGTATTTTCACAAGGACATCTTTATTTTACATTCATTTATCACAACTATATTGACTCCATTGGGCATAATGTTTTTTATTGAAACCCTAATATAGTAATTGAACGAAAATTTTTAATTTAATTTTAATATTTCAATAAACACAAAGGATGTTATATTATAAAACCGTTCCCGATTGAATACTTTTGAAGTTTTTTTATAAAAAAAATATATCAAGGGATATCAAAATAAACATACATTGATAATGGATATAATTTATCAGAAGTCATATATAGTTTGGTATATTTCTGTAAGAATATTTTTTAACATGATGCTAGAGTTTTGGTTATTTCATACTCCATAATATTCATATACACTATGTAAGAGTCATTTTAGTGGTGGAAATTTGTATTGTTTAAAATCCCTCATGGTTTCCTCTATGTATGTTTTTGATGTGGTTGTGTTTGCTGACAATGAAAGATGATCACACATGAGTGTGGTTGGTGTTTGCTGAAGACTATTTTGTATGGTGGTGCATCTTCACAGTGTTTTCCAAATTATTAGGCCTCAAAATAATGAGTGGGATGTTGGGGAGAAAATAATTTATTTAGAGGAATGAATTATATGGATATCATGGAAGATAATTGGCAAAGGATGAGAACCATGTACCCTAATTCAAGGGTCCTATACCATGTTTTGCGAATAGTACGCAGAGTAGCAGGAAAGGTATGCAATATTGGTTCACAAAACCAAAAATGGTTCGTGGTGGAAGGCAGTGCCGTACATAGATTGATTGACGTCGTTGTGGGGGATTGACCATGTAGGACCAAAGTTAGTATGCATAGCATATCTAGAAATCGCTTTGCTGGGTGTCTTGTTGTTCACAGTTGGAGAAGTATGGGTATACAGTGTAGGCCAAATTGATGATTTGTTAAATATTGGATTAGAGGTTATTGCAGATATTTTTTCCTACATATTAATTTCAAATCCCACTGATTACTGAGGTGATCAAATATAATTAGAGAACATATTTCGGATCCACAGTTTTATTAAAGGCCAAATGAAGTTCATGAAGGTAGGTTCATGAAGGTTGAAATGGTTTGAGAGGAAGAGATTCCATGAAGTGTTTTTGTAGAGAACGGTAACCCGCAAAGGAAAAGGTACATAGAAGAAGAACACGTGGTACAATAGAGAGTATTAACAAGGAAGTTCGCAAAAAGAAAACAGTTCGCAGATATAGGGTTTTTCACTGAGGAGGTTCATGGAGTTGGTACTTGGAGGCGATAAGTGACATTTAAGGTAGAGGTTGTACGTAGATAGATGAGGTTCACGGAAGAGGAGGTAGTACATGGAGCAAGAAGTCAACATACCTTTTGTTACATATTAAATGGAAGAGGCAGGTGGTTCATGAAACACAATTGGAAGATTACAAAATATTAAAATTAATTTATGAATATAATGACCTACCAATTCCATGAATATTTTTTTTAAAATTATTTTGGATTATTACAGTCTCTAAAAATTGATGGATCTTGATTCTGAGGCCCGGTATGCCCAAAATATATTATATAATTTTTTTAATGTTCAATCAGAAAATGCGTGGGTGGAATTATCTATCTTTGAAACAACTGCTCATATTAAAAATATGGGGGCACTACTGAATTATCAGTTCTAGGATTTTCTTAATGGAGGATTCACTTCAACAGTAGTAGGTCGGAAGAAAAAGACATGTTTTTGACAATACATAGAAAATAATAAAATTAAAACAAAGATATTTTTTTAATTGTTGAGTGGTCCTAGTGGGACTAATGACATTTCAAGCCATTTAATGGCTTGAATCTTTGTTTTGTAACCACAAAAATTTAACATTAAATGTGGTTTAGTAAATTAACTACATTAATGTAGTTAAACATTGTTGGTTTCTAGTATATTAATGTGTGGCTTGGGGATTATATTTTGAGGATTAATTGAGGAACCTCTGATTAAGTGACGCGACGTCTTACACTGACGAGGAACATAAGCTTGGATGTCGTTGGAGGGTTTGATCTAGGAACGATAAACATCAGCAGCTTCATCAAGTGAAGATTCTTCTTCAACCACAATGATGTCTCCAAAAAATCTCAAGGTAGGGGGTATATTATGAAATTTTATTATTGATGGATTAAATTATCTACTTCCTATTATGATATAAATGCTGAAGCCATGGAACAAATGAACAAGGCTCGGACCCTGTGTCACTTCATTCTTGTTGCGTTCTTTCTGGGAAGATCTTACAACATGGTATAACCTTGACTCTAGGAACTATTTATTGATGGAGGAATCACGGGAGGCCCATAGGAACGAGTAGAAGGGAATACTGACCACTAGAGCTCACCAGGTGGGCCTGGGAAGTCCCACCGGCACTCACCATCTGTGGAAGGAGGTGGCATCTCTCATCACCTAAATAGATGGATAGGGAAGACAACAATGGTCAGCCATCGTGGGGGAGAGGCGGTGCACCGTCTCAAGTCATGGTGAGAATGTCATGACTTCAAAGCAGTGATGGAAAGGGACCTGCTCCCTATGAGTCTCGTTGATGCCCCGGGCAGCGCCACCTGGTTCCATCAATGAATGATATGTACAACTCTTTGAGACAATTGGTATGGTGGGGGAGTTTCTCCCCTCCCCTCACGGGCCACCATCTAGGTGCCTCACAACCTAGTGTACCGAACCGCCTGGCGGTCTATGCCTCGATGAAGAGGGTCGACACAGTCTGTGGACCAGCCCAACCAGGCCGGCCAAGGACGGTTCGGACTGGGCTTGGTTGGGACATACCTGAACGGGTTAGGTCATCCAGAAAATGGTAGGGTGGGTTGTGACCGTGTTGGTTGGGTTGGTCCGACCATGTCCGACCAGACTTGGACCCATTTTTGGGAAAAGTTAAACATAAGAGTCCATATTATACGAACCAGACGCCTGTTTTATGAACCATCTAAATCATTATAATCATTGGAGTGAGAGTTTCATTTTGAGAAACATCAATTGAGTTTTTAAGAATGATAGTGTATCGCCTAGTTGGATTGTACCCACATCCAACTGGGCCCTAGAAAACAAATGCATATAACTCAATGATCGGGCATCCAATTGATGTGTCGTCTATTTCATTGGAACCCATATGACATGGTGGTCTTTTGTGATAATCCTTTGAGGAAATTAATTGTCTTTGAGGCACGAACAATATATAGAGGCGAATATACTGCAAAACTCAATCACATTGGGTGTGAGGAATCTCGTAGCTAGTTGTCATCTGAGTAGCGAACCTGTGTGGATCAACATCATGCAATCCTCTATGGATCATCATCTAGAGAACCTATGTGGATCCGAATTTTTAGCAACATTGTGTTGATCAACATTATAGAGACCATGTTTGGATCAACATCTAGCAATTCTATATATATCAGAATCTAATGATCCAGTGTTTTTCAACATTTAGAGCGACCCTGTGTGGATCAGCATTATAGATACCCAGTGTGGATCATCATAATAGCGACTTTTTATGGATCATAAATATAGAAACCCACAATGGATCCGAATTTTTGAAAACCTGTGTAGATAAGCAGTGTGTTACCCAACGAGGACTATCCATAGAGTGGCCCATCATGGATCAACGACATACGATCTAGTGTGGGTTAGTAACAGAGCATCTCCATAGATTAATATGATCTAGCCTTAAGACCAATCATCTGAATTTATGTACATATGTTATATACCTTGTTGGATTTGGGTATTTTGCATTCCAATCTTGATTTAGATCATGTTTTGTGTTTTCCCTTTTGCGAATTTTGATAATCCTTGGGGGTTTCGGGGTCACTATTGGGTATTGTTATACTCACCCCTGCACAGGCTTCACCAGAAACATATTGTGCCTTGTGAAGATCACGAGATGCTTGGATGAGAAAATATTATCATAAACTGGGGGGTACAGAGAGGTGATTAGTAGTTTTTGATAACTATGGAGACATTCTATACCCAACCTTCAATTAGGATTCAAGGAAAATGATCATGGGAACTGTTTAATGTTTTCTATTGTAGTTGTATTTTTTAGTTGGGCATGTATTCTAGAACCTTTATTTCCAGTTTAATCTTTAATTCTGTAGTTTTACTTCAACGTTTCGTCATTTTGGGTTCTTGGAATTTGTGATTGTATAAGATTAATAGAAATTTATTACCATTTTAGTGGTATGCCTTTCCAGATCATGTCGCCAAACCGTTGACTATGAAAGGCGAGCTTGGGGTAGTCATGGGACGGGCCCTAGGGAACGGGTTGTGAAAAAGTGGTATCAGAGGAGTCGGTTCAATGGAAGAAATAAGAATTTGATCTTTATAATTGAGAAGTACTATTAATTTTTTTGAGTGTGTTTTTCAGTTCGGCGAGTCCAGTGTTGGTGCGGCGGTCGACATACACATACACCAGGACCCTGAATTCTGATTTCTAACTCGGTGCATCAAAAACATATTTTCCTATGTTTTTGAATTTTTTTACTTTGGAAATCAATTTTTTAGCTCACAAGGTATAAATAATGGACTATAGTGCACCTATTTTTTTAGGATTCTATCACATAGACATCCATCCAAGATTATAGAGAGAGTACATGATAATGGCCCACAGAGAACCAAGGCATCAGTATCGGGACCTCTTACTGTGATGTCACCTTCTGTTGGTGCACTAGGAGAACCACCACACATTGGGTCACATTTTCCACCATCCCCATAGGCATATCATGTACACCTATTGAGCATGTTACACAAGATCCAAAGACAGAGTCCTCTGAGGTTTAGAGGCCAGAGAGATCACCATGCAGCTGAGGACATGTTGTTCTCTATGAAATGGTTGTTTCTATTAGTCAATATGCTAGAAGATAGGATGCTGATCCTAGTTTCTATACTATTACAATGCATAGTATGAGATGGTGGATTATAATGATCTAGATTCTTGAGGATGTCGCACTCTCCTGGATGGACTTTGAGAACCTCTTTAGGGTATAGTTCGTTACAGTGACACTACGCTCTGTGCATATTCATGATCACTTGTACTTATAATAGGGAAACCTGGAAGTATCCCAGTACTCAGTGAGATGAACTTTCCTCTATTGATACTCCACTAACATGGTATGTGACCCATTATTTAGGTCCCAAACCATTGAGAAGGGTCTCATATAGGATATCAGTGCGTCAATGATATCATAGAATATCTTTACGCAGACTATAGTGCTCGATCGAGCATTATTGGTGGAGAGATACCTATCCGAGAAGGAACCGACATTGTGAGACACGACCGGGTGAGAGCTAGATGACTCATATGCAGTAGGAATTAGAAAGATGACATAGAGGTCTAAGAAGAACAGACCCACTAGGGTATTACCCTTGGATGCAGGGTCGGAGGTGCGGATCGTGTGAGGCAGAGGGCATCAGGTGGGAAGATGATTGTGCTTCACAGGTGATGGGAAGGGCCACATGGATAATGAATGCGTGACCCACTATATTGATGATCAGCTGATAGACATAGATCAACTGAGGTAGAGGTAGGGATTCGAGTGAGGAGGTCCACAGGGATGAAGATTTGGTAGAGTAACAAGCCATATAATAGGCAGTGGGTGGTGATTTGAGGTTCCACCGTCCCCACCACCAGGTGGTCCACACCGACCACAGTGTGTCAGTGGACAGGGGTGAGCATAGCTACAGGTGGTAGGGTCCTATGACCATGACACTCCAAATATGATTATATGTATGATCTGTGTCTTTTCCACCCTATCTATAGTACTTATAGACATCGGTACTTGTCCCTGTTTTATTTCAAAGACATTTAATCAGTGATCTGATATTCTTATAGAGTTGTTTGCTCGATCCTTACTATTTGATACTCTTATTGTAGAATATTTGATGATTATACACTGGTGCATACAATGTGAACTCACTCTAGGAGGCGTAAGCAACAGCTAAGATCTCCTTGTAGCAGGATCGACTCCACATAAAGTCATCATGGGTATGGACTGGATATCCATAGTCCATGGTCAGATCGAATGTTTTAGGCCCAATGTGATGTGTTTACACAATTATGGTACCATGTTTACCTTCATCAATGAGAAGGAACCTTTACAACATGAGATAGACTTACTCGAAGGAGGGTGCAACTGATCACACATCAGTTGTCTAGCCTTACCCTCAAATCGTTTGACTGGAGAAGTCTGAGTTATCCTATAGTGGTGGACCAGTTTTCTAATGCATTTACTGTTGATTTTAAAAGACTACATTTTCATAGAGAGGTAGATTTCAACATCTACCAGTACCCAAGGATGACACCAAGATCTACACCAGCATATCAGATGGCCCCTGCGGAGCTTCAAGAGTTGTGGGTACAATTGCTAGACTTGTTGTATAAGGGGTTCAAAAGTCCCAGTGTTTCTCCATGGGCATCCCCGATTTTGTTCTCCCTGAAGGAAGATGGGAGTATGAGGCTTTTTTGGGTTTATCAGCACCTAAACTAGGTAACCGTGAAGAACAAGTGTCCACTATCGAGGATCGATGATCTCTTTGACTAGTTATAGGGAGATTGATGGTTTTTGACGTTAGACATAATATCAGGCAATCACCATCTTAGGGTATAGGATGAGGATGTACCAAAGATGACCTTATGATATCGTTATGAATGTTATGAGTTATTGGTGATTCCCTTATGCATGACTAATGTTCCAATAATGTTCATGTGGCTCATGAACAAGATATTACATCCTAACTTCGATTGGATTGTGGTGGTCTATATTGACGACATCTTGATATACTTGGCATTGTAGGAGGATCACGCCACGCGCCTAAATATTTTATTAGATACACTCTGAGATAACTAACTAAATGGAAATATCTCAAAGTGCCCATTCTGGATACATGATGGCCACTTCCTAGGGAACATTATCTAAAAGGCTAGATTTTATGTGGATCTAGAGATGCTAAAATTAATGATTTCTTAGGATCCTACAAAGATTGTGACTAGGGTGCATAGTTTCTTGGGATTGGTTGGGTACAACTGGAGATTCGTACGTGACATTTCTAGATTTGTGACACCCTTATCATCTTTTAAAATAATGGCACAAACATTCATCTGGATAGAGTAATTCCAACTATGTTTTCATCAGTTTTGGTAGAGTTTTACATGTCCCTCCTTTTTTAAGCTACTAGAAGAGGGTGTTCTCTATGTAGTCAACTGCGACACATCTTGGACCCGACTAGGTAATTCTCTGGTGCAAGAGTGAGAAGTGATCACCTATGACACATGACAGTTGAGACAACATGAGTCGAACTATGTTACCCATAACCAAGATCTAGAAGAAGTGGTCTTTGCGGTAAAGATGTGAAGGCATTACTTGATGGGTTAATGGTTTTCTTTTTACTCTGATAACAATAGTCTCAGGTATATCTTCTCTCAGAATGGCCTAAACATTAGATAGTGAGAATGGCTAGAGTTCCTATAGGACATTGACATTGTAATTTTCTACACTCTTTGAAAGGGAAACATATTAGTAGATGCACTCAGCAGGAAGTTTGGACTATAGTAGTTGAGTGTGGTGAGAGAGTATGTAGCCGTGTTGTAGATATATTTTGTAGACAAAGATGGATCATCTTATCTATAGTCTATTACTCTGAATTCCCCACATATTTCTTGAGTTTGGGATGCTCGTCTTGGGGATGTAGACTACGAGTCCCAACGTGCTCATAAATCCTCAGGATGGGCTTCTAATAGATTTTCTGAAGGTGGGGATCATGTCAACCTCTTTAGAGGGTGCAACATGGTACAAGTGACCCTATGAGAGGAGGTGTTGAGGGAAACATCCCTTTTGGTGGTACATCCTGGAGTAACGAAGATGTACCAAGTCCTCAAGAATTATTACTGGTGGCCAAGGATAAAGAATGAAGTGGACGAGTTCCTATTTTGATGCCTCACTTATCAGCAAGTGAAGTCAAAGCATTAGGTACCCACATGCATAGATCATCCACTCGATGTACTGATGTGGAATTGGGATTTATTTCCATGGAATTTGTTACAGGGCTACCATGTACGTCCAGGGGCCACGATTACATCTAGGTGATCATTGAACGAAAAACAAATTCAGCCCACATCCTACCCATTTGAGAGCAGTGATTAGTAGAGAGCATGGGACATCTCTATGTAGATGATATTGTAAAAATTCACAATGTTTCAGTGAATATCTTCTCAGATCATGAAGATAATTTCACATACCGCTTGTAGAAGGGATTGGAGGAGGCATTTGGGACCTTGCTACACTTGAGCACCACCTTTCACCCTATGACAGATGGTCAGATGGGGCAGACCATACAGAAAATCGAGGACATGCTTCGTGCTTGTGTCCTAGATTTTGGCTAGACTATGGAGGACCACCTGCCACAGTTAGATTTTTCTTACAACAATAGATATTAATCCAACAGAAGCATGGATCTGTTTGAGGCCCCATACAAATGACCTTGTAGGTTACCAAAATTATGGACAGACCCAATGGAGTCAGCGCTTATGGGTCCAAAGCTGGTACATGATACCACAGTGAAGTTTCAGATCACCCATGAGAGGATGAATACTGAAAAGAGATGATAGACGTCGTATGTTAATTAGAGACAGAGAAACCTGGAGTTTGAGGAGAGAAACCATGTATTCCCATGGGTCTCACCCCTGTGAAAATTATAGAGGTTCGGAAGAGGCAAAAATCAATCTCTGAGGTTCATCAGACTCTTTCAGTCCTCAGTAGAGTAGGAAAGGTTCCGTACAGTCTATATCATCCCCCACAAATTCCCCAGGTGCGTTATGTTTTCAATGGGTCGTAACTGAAGAGGTTCATGCATGATCCATCACATGTTATATAATGGGGGAGCTGGAAAATGATGATTGAGAAACTTTTTCCAAGTTCCCGATAGAGATAGAGAATTGACAAGTGTGGGAATTTTTTGGTGGTCGATTTATTTGGAGGGAGTTTGTCTGTTGTATGGGAATCTCTAAGAGAGAAAATTGGAATGGGAGTCTCAGATAAGTGCTAATTACCCCTATTTTTTCGTAGTTTTTTTAGATTTCGGGTATAAAATCCCAATGGTGGGGAAAATGTAAAGACCTTGAAATTCCATGTATTCTATTAATTATTTTTTATTATTATGACTCATGGATAATTAAAATTTCTTGATTATGAGGCCTAGTATTCCCAAAATTGATTTTTGATTATTTTTAATGTATGTTATGTAATCCTCTAGGTGGAATTTTCTATATTTTGAATTGGTTCTTAGATTAAAAATCCAAGGGCACTATTGAATTCCAAATATTGGGATTCTCTTAAGGAAGTCGTTACTACAACCGCAGTAGGTCCGGAGAAAAAGATAGTTTTTGGACATTACAAAAAATAATAATATAATAAAAACCAATGTATTTTATTTCTTTTTTTAACAGTTGAGTAGTGGTGTATGGACCGATGAATTTTCAAGACATTATTTTATTTACTCATGGTATTTTAACCATGAATTTGAAACATTAAATGTGGTTCATAAATGAAGGCATTAATTTTTTGAAACATGGTTAGTTTCCCATATATTTAAGTGAGTCTCGGGGATTGGTTTTTGAGGAGGATGTGAGAAACATCTAACAATTTTACCCGATGCCTTCCATCGATGAATAATAGAAGCTCGGAAGTCATTGGAGGGATTGATCTGGGAATGATGAATGTTAGTGTCTTCATCAAGAACATATTGTTCTTCTCCCATCGCGACTTGTCCAATGAATCTCATATAAAGGGTTTTATTATTAATTTTTATCTTTGATGGATTAAAATTGCAATATCTTATTATGATGTTAACACTGAGGGTGTGGGCCACACAATTAAGGCTTGGAAACATAGCTACATCGTTATTGTTGTGTTTTTTGGGGGACTATATTATATTGTGGTAGAACATTGAATATGGGAGCCTCACAGCGGTATATGCATCCCAGGAGGCCCATTTCCATGGGAATAAGGAAAAATAGACCCCAGAGCTCCCTCGGTGCCCCACAGATGTCCTTCCAACAACATGCGCTCACCGGCCATAAATAAGTGTTATGTCGCTCGGCGCTGCGGTGGATGGACTAGGGGGCGGCGGCGAGGCGGTGCACTATCATGTGCCATAATGAGCAGGCTATGGCATCAACTCTGTGGTAAAAGGGGACCTGCTCTCAACGAGACCTCCAGACGTCCAGGGTGGATCCAGTTGGAGATGCCAATTAAAGAGCCGAATGCCTCTTTGAGCCATTCAAGAATGAGGGTGATAGGCTACCCTACCGACGCTGGACACCCGCTAGGTGTCGCGCCTCTTAGTAGGCCTCACTTAGCCGAAGTGTGTCGGGTCAATCCAAGACCTAGTGGGCCAAGCCTACCATAGCCCCAACCAACCGAGCCAACCAAAGCTGTTCTAGGATGGACCTGAACTGGGCCGGGTCGCCTGGGTCAGTCTGACCGGGTCAGACCGTACCCAGACCCCTTCCGGGCCTAGTTACACAAAAAAGGTTGTATCATACAAACTAGACGTTTGTTTGAAAAACTGTCTATGGATCTATAATCCTTTGAGTGATATGGTCCTTTTGAGATACTCCAATTGTGTTTTGGAGAATGTTGTCGTACTACCCTGTTGTATCGTAACTAAATCCAATCAAGCCCTCGGTACTAAAATCTCGATAACTCACAGACCGGTCATCATATTAACATGCCTTCAATTGCGTTGGAAACCTTACAACATTACATTCCTTTGAGATACATTTTTGTGGATATTTGTAGTGTTTGAGTCAGGACCGATTTCTAGAGGAGTAGATACAAAGGAACTGAAGTGCACTAGGAGAGAAGAATCTTGTGGATGGCTGTCATCTGAGTAACAACCATGTGTGGATCAACATCTAGAAGTTATCTGTTGATCTGAATCTAGAGATAATTTTTGGATCAACATTTATAGAGACCCAATGTTGATTAGCATTATAGCGACATTGTGTAGATCATCATCTAGTGATCCTTTGTGGATCTACAACTAGCGATCTTGTGTGGATAATCATCTTGTGATCCTGTGTTGATCAACATTTATAGTGAACCTATTTGGTTCATCATTATATAGTACATTTGTGGATCTGCCTTATAGAGACCCTATATGGATCAAAATTATAGAGAACCTATGTGGATCATCATTATAGAGACCCTGTGTGGATCAGCAGTGCGCGACCCAACAAGGACCAGACTTAGAGTGGCTTGTCGTGGATCAGTGACATACGATCATGTGTGGGTCAGATGCATACCCTATAGAATGAATAATATGATCTAAAATTACATCTAAAAATCTGTATTTATGTACATTTGAGATATACCTTGTTTGAGCTGAGTCATTTACTAAGTGCGTTGTGATTTAGATCATGATTTTTGTTTTTTCCTTTGTTTAACGTTATGTGACCATAGGAGGTATCTGGTTCTCTACTGGATATAGTTATACTAACCCATGCACGGGCTTCACCCATACCATTTTGTTTCTTGTGTAGATGATGAGAAGGTAGACTAAGACTATATGAACTAGGACCGTGCGGTAGACGGAGGTGACCTATTGATGGGGAGAGCTTTGGAGTCAATCTGCACCTACCTTTTATGTAGGATCCTTGGCAGATGATCCCATGATCTATTTACTATTTCTTGTGGTAGCTGTATTATTTCAGTTGTGTGGGTATTCGGTCACCATTGTGTTCAGTACACACTTTACTAAATATATTTACTTCATGATTGAATCTTGTTGTGCTAATAGACTATGTATCTGTACAGTTTTAAAGATAATGCCTTCACATTTTAGGGATACTTCATTTGGGTGTGAGTCGCCAACCCCTAGCCTATGGAAGGCAGGTTTCGATTTTTCACTACTCAGGCTCTAAGGGGTGGGTTGTTCCAACGAATGTATTTTCTAGTACCTAGATGTACTGGGTAAGGTGGACTTCAACTACGGGTGAAAAATGACCATCAATAGAGCATCTACCTAAAGTCGAGGATGTAAAAATTCATGACAATTATGGGACCTACATGTCTATAATCTATTTATGACCTACAAGTTAATAAACAATTTGTAGATTTCATTCCATGATCTATGAGCGAAGGAAGAGGAAGATAGTGTCCCTTTCCACTGTCAGTGATCTAGAGAAAGAGGCCTAGGGAGTGTCCCTTGGAAATTTAATGAGAAGACGTTAAATCTTGTAACGGTGGTGACCCTATGAATAATAGGACTAGCCCAAACAATTTACCCATTATTGGTAGTGAGCCATAGTGAATTTTTGTAAATGGCACATTGTCATTGTATACTCCTTGTACGTATCCCAATGAGTGTGAGACGTATAAAAATCGTTCTATCCTATGCCTGATTTCATATCTATTTATATATTTCTATTTGAGGAATAGAGAATTGAGTTTTGTCTAACGAAAAAACAGGATCCAAATAGGATAATGATTAAATCGGTTATATTCTGATTCACCCCTCCCCCTCTAAGGGTGTTCAACCAAGTGGACCTAACAATTGGTATTTCAAAACTCAATATAATTCATTGAACTTGTTGTAAATTTCCACCCTCTTACATAGTGCTTAAAATTGGAAATTTCATTATTTTATAAGACTCATTTCATAATTATGTAATGATAATTTGATAACTCTAAAATAGACATTGATTATATATTGTAATTATCATTTTTAGGGAAATTAATTTTATTTAGATCATTGGAATATGTTTAGGATAATTGGTATATGATAACGATCTTTTGGGAATTCCATAAAGATTCTTCTAAGGAAAAATAATTATTTAAAGGTTCTTCATAAATTTATCTTATAGGCTTTGTAAGTTTCATTTGAAATTTTTATGGAACAATATATGTGAAAATAAATCTCATATAGATCATTTTTAAAATCATATTAGATTCATTTTATATGATTAATTACCTTGGTAGGATTTGGAGATCATCTAACATAAGTAATTTTTTAAAAAATTATCAATCATGAATAATGGTTAATAACTCAATAATTTATATGAATTTTATATCACAATGAAGATTAAAGGGAATATGCAACAAGTCAATTAGTAATGTGTAATATATATTTTTTTTTTGATTTTTCAAACCATGCTAACACTAAATAAATAATCATGCCATAATTCTACATGATGAGAAACTTATTAATAGTAATATATAATTGATAATAAGTTCAGGTTTGAAATAATGATCTACATTATGATGAAGATAGATTGAAAGAAAAATAATCGTGGTAAATAAAAATAAATATCTAATGTCCATGATTGAATAATATATTTTCATATACAAATAATATATATATTTCATTTGTTATTTTATGAAATAATAACAACCTGAATATTTTTGAAATTCAATAAATGTGAATGTTATAATGATCCTGAAATAGAAAATAAGATAAGGATTTATATAACTCAATTGGAATGAAATAGAAACATTCAGATTGAATTGGACTGTGAGAAACCATAAATGATTTATTTTGTGGTTTCAACAAGATTAATGATTCATTAAGATTTGTATATTAATAAATTGTTCCTCCTGTAATTTTAGGCCATTGTTTTTTTTGAATAGGTGATTTTAATGGATTAGTTAGTGTGATAATATTTTAAGTACTATAAGTTCATCATATTTCACATGATACTCCAAACCTAGATGTTTAGTGATGGTTCTAGAAAATTATATCCAATTTTTTTTGAGAATAGTGTTTTAGATATCTTGGAAAATTATTAAGCATCATCAATGGATTTCCCATTTTTTGAAAAATGTAATTATATCAGTTTATAGATCATATTTATTGGCATTTTATATTATATTGTGAAATGATTCCCTAATAATAGTAAATTAATTTTTTTTAAATGTTTATTAAGAAATTAACTAACCCTGATTCACCCCCCCCCCACACACTAAAGTGGAAAATTGACATCTTCTAGGAACAAAAATTTCCCAGACCATCATTGACAGACTATATTGGAATCATTGTATCCTTAAATATTAACAATTAGTATTATATAAAATATGTAATTAATTATTCATTTTTTCATTATGTATTTTGAATTTTTATTTAAATTATATTTTAATATATTTAATTAATGTAGTTGTTTTTATCCGATTAAAATTTTATTTTTATTTTTTGATAAAATAGATAAGAAGAAATATACCAAATTTAAATGAATATTCCATGAATTAGATAAATGTTGTTAAATTTTTTAATGATATTAAAAACATATCACATTTGTATGTTTTCAATACTAAGATGACGGTGAATTAGTGTTGGAATACTTGTATTACATTTTTACTTCATACCCATTATTAAAAACTCACTTAGTAATTTATGGGTCTCTCTTTATTTCTATGTCTCCTTTAGTCTGTCAGGAAGAAAATTTTGAACATAAAATAAGTATAATAGAAAAACGTAATCATTGGTGATGTTCACCTTTTTATTGGTGAATATGTCCCTGGTGGCACATTATTTTCTTCCTGGTATAAAAAATACATCATACTATTTTAGGAATCATGTGAAAAAATTATAGAATTAAACTTTTTTATCCTATTATTAATTCATAATAAGTTAATAAAAAACACGATGTTTTAGTACATATATATATAATATTTGATTAAGCCAATACCTATTAAATTCTAATCAGTAATGTAGCTCCATTAATCTAGTGACACAATGATCTAATATCTTTAGATAGTTATAGCACTCCAACATACTACATTAGTGTACCTAAAACATCTATAATAGAATATTTCATGCTATATTTCTCAATAATATTTCCTGGGAATAAATTATTTTTAGAAAGGATATAATCGATCATTTTATTAAATGTCCTTTAGTGTAAGGTATACTATCTTATTATATCACTATGTACCTCTATATTTTTCTTCAATTGAATATATGATAATAATACCACTATTAAATGATATCCAATTTTACTGTAACAATTTATATATATTTCTGATAATTGTGTGAGAATATTCCTTTTAAATTTTTTATTGACCTATATATTCATAAAAACTAATATGAATATTTTCCCTAAATATCTTCACATTAAATATCCTAGATACATGGACATTAAAAAATTATTCATCCTTATTTCCCAATTCTCCAATTATGATTAATAAAAATATTTTTGTTAAACCTTTTAAGGACTCTTATTTTAAAAATATCATAATATTAAATCTCAGGATGGAATTTCACTCATCTATATTTCTCTAAGAACAAATGAAATAATATGATTTTAAAATCATGTAAAAATAAAAAATTAATTTAGTTCAATCATTATTTTGGATGGAGCTCCCTTATATAATTTACAACACCCATATTTAAGGGTAATACACCATGACCTCGAAAGTGACATGTAAATGACTCCCAATTACTCATTTGATGTAATTTTTCTTGAAATTTTTATCATTATTCCCTGGATTCCTTCAATATTTCATTTTTTCATTTCTCATTATAGCTCTAGCAATTTAACATTTTTTAAAAAAACTCACTATGAAAACTAATGCAGCCATAGAAATTATCCCTAATATGATCTCGTCGTATCCACATTTATCACATGTATTTATCATAGAAGAATCTAATTTTATTTTATTAATATTAAGTCATTATAATAGTAGGACAATGAATTTAAAAAAATTAAATAATTCACAATTAATTCTATAAATGTTTTTATCAATTTTGACATGTAAATAATTTTAATTTTTATTCTGATATTTCTCATCATTTTCCTTATCCTGTAATATATTTAAATTAATTTCCAAATACATATTTGAACTGAAAAAAACACATATATGTTGGTTCTGATGAACATTAAATATATATATATTACATTTATTCAGTATCCCTTTAGCTTCCCACATGATCAGATTAACACAAATGAATGCAATGAAAATATGGATGATCATGACATAGATGGACAATGAACCGTACATACCTCAAGGGGTCCATTAAATGATCTATTTTACCCTTTCATTGTAATATAATTACATTATACCACTAATAAAAATAGATTTACCTAGACCGAGACTCAATATGACTCATACTCATCCTCTTGAAATTGAACATTACACATATGCATGTGGAGGTGACCATTATGTAGGATTCCATATATTTATGTTAAATTCATATATTTGATTGATGATGATATATATCTCATTACACACAGAAATAACCTTTAATCAACTAATTTTATGATTATGTTGAATTTCTAAATCAAGTGTATCTTTTACACATAAATTAAGCTACCCTTACACAGTACACAGTTTTTAATATTATACAAACATTAATTGACGAATCCACTAATTAAAACATAAATTATATTAGAAAATATTATATATCAAATAAAGAAATATATATAACGTTATGTAGAATTTAATTTTACAAAATATTTCAATTTCATATCTTCCATCTACCACAACTGTTAATTTTTATTTTATTATTTAATATTCATACTACATTAAGACAGATATATTCATTATAAATTATCAATATATATAGAACTAATCATTTCATTTTGTCTTCAAAATATACATCTTGAAAATATATAAGGAACCCTAAATATTCAAACACATTTTACATCGATAATAAATTCAATCCAATGAAACAATGTAAAAAATTAATTTCATTATGTATTGATAATGTCAAAAAATAGTAATCCCAAATCCATAGAGATTGATTTTATTCTTTTTGAACATAATATAATGTATAAATGCTCACTATATCTCTTTTTAAAAAATAATATTTAGTTAACCACCTAATAAAATAATATTTTGATTCTATTAAATTTTGATGAATTACAATTTTCTATACAGTATCATCAAGTAATAAAATCATTGTTGAAAAAAGCAAGATTTCAAAGATTCAATGTTGTCCTTCAATAATCATATTGTTTTCAAATTTCACCATATCTCTGTTTTCCAATAATAGGAACACCAATATTTTTACCATCATTCATTGATAATTCATATTTATTCCAATCACTTCTTCATTTTCATATAATAAATCACATTGGGATAAAGTAAATCACATCCCAATGTAGTATCAAAATACCAAACCCTTTCAATTTATTATCATGACTAAAAAACATTATGTCAATATGATCAAGAATTCTACATGTATGATTTTTATTATTTAGCCCATGTTGATTTATATTTTCACATTTTTTAATGCATACTATTTAAAAATTCAATTAATAGAGGGTGATAGGGTAGTTACGAACAATTTTGAGAAATTTTCTATCAATGTCTGTACATTAATAATAATTTAAACATAATCATGGTAGAAAAAAAAGAGTTCGATCTGGAAATAATTGTTTTACATTTAATTTCTCGTAATGTTAAAAATAAAAATCTAATACCTTAAATTTGTGATACGTTTTCATGTATCCTTAGGATAAAACCCTTAACTTCTAATTGGTAACATCATTAATATTTTAAATTTTTTACATGATATCATACAAACATCTCAAAAAAATAAAAAAAAATTCATTATATTATCCTCCAAAAATATCATGGCATTTTTGTTAATTTTATGAAATGGAACTTCATGCTAAAAATTTTAGGAATCGTGGATGTTTTCGGGTAGGATGGAATTTTTTTATTTCCAGGTTTCATCTTTCCATGTGATATTATTTTCATCATAATATATTATGTAACATGTGTATTCTTGTTAATTTTTCCTATTCTTCAATATTTCATCTCGTTGTGGAAAATTTATATACATTCATTTCATTAATTTTCATCTTCTCACCTCCTAGGCATCACATCATGAACAATTCAGTTTTTTATTTTTGACAACATCACCTAAAAACAATTATTATTTTCATAGACTTGTAATCCCCATTATCTTTATCATTACTATATATTTTTTAATTTCAATTTAATTATCATAGAGATAAATTATGTGGCATATTAGTCCATAAAAGAATCTTTATAACCCAATTTTTCTGACATATTTTTTTTCTTCAGATGCTTCGTTTGAATGAATTTCTTAATATAATTTTGTAACAAGGTTTACTAACTAAAAAATTCTTACTAACTGTATTGTTGGATTATTATCCATCCATCAAACCATTTTTTTCCATTTTCTAATACCCGGTTTAAGGGTTTCTGGTACCCCAAACATCCCTCCAAACCGCACAGTCAAACAGGTACAATATCCCACTTTCAAAGTAAAAATTCACCATTCAAAAAAAATTCACCGCTCGCCACCTCGATCCACGAACCCACGCCGCAGCCTCCAAGCACGGGACCCCTCGAAACCTGCAACACCTCAAACCACGGTCAGCTTCGAAGCCACCAAGACGACCGGAGAATCCGCAACGAACCACCGACAAGCTTCACCGGCGTTCCTCGTCACCGTCACAGAGGAAGAACATCACTCAATCCGATATCCAGAAATCACCGTCAACCCAATCCGAAGCGGCCACCGCTCATCTAATTGCGCACGTTCCACCTTTAACACAAAATCCAACCTTAAGACGCCAGTGAGACCCTATACCGGCCACCGTCAATCAGCGTCGAATCGGCGATCGCAGACCACCTTCACCGGCGTTCCTCACCATTGCCGCCATCAACCACCACCATCACAAAAACCAGACGGAATCACCATTTTAAAAACAAGAATCAAACAAGGCATTGAAAATCAACCAAGAAAACCCCACTGCATCCACCCCAACCGCCGAAGAGACCCTCGCAAATCCTCATAATACTCAGCCGCCGCACATCAGGAGACGACCTCCACATGCTGAGAGACCGCCGAAGGAAAACAACTCAGAACCGGGAGCAAACCCTCGAATGCTCCATAGAGTATGCCATTGAACAAACCGGTCTTACGCCCGCGGGTCAGACCAGAAGAGTCGAGGCCCGAAGCGTTCAGCCACAGCAAGGAGGAATAATCCCAAGACCATGATAGAGAACACCCGAGGCATCCGAAGAAGTTCCACCGCAAGGATGAGGCGACGACAAGAAAATCCATGCACTGCCAGATTCAAACGGAATCGCTACGAGAGAATCATCAACACTAGAAACAAGAAAGGAAAACATGAAACGAGAACGAAAACCCCCCCTCCCTAGGCCACTCCAGATCTGTCTTCAACCTCAATGAAAAATCACCTCTGCACAATCTGATCCCACACCGATGAAATCGTCGCGCCGAGCCAACCAATCCGCGGAGAGGAGACAATTCAATGAGAGTCGAACCAAGGCGAGATGGTCAGAGAGGGGAGGAGCGGGTGTACAGGGGAGAAAACCTAGCCGCCGCGGGAGAGAAAGAGAAGCCGCTCCGAGGCTTAACTCAAGATAGCGTCAATTATTGATTTTGTTATTGTTGTATTTTTATTAGTTACATTCTTCCACTTCCTTACCATGAATAGATCATGTTCGTTTAGGACAAACAAACTCATGAAATTTATGGTGTTCTTTCTTCAAAAAATATTTATTTATAATTGGACGTTTAATACCATAATGCTCCCTCATTTTGAATTTTTTTTTCTAATAACATATCATTTATACATAATTCTTTATGCATTGAGAAATAAAGTTTTTCATTATTCCAGTTTTAATTTATATTAATTATTCATTTACCCACCATGATGCAGGCTATTGTACAAATCAATTGGTTGATATTTTTATCAAAAAATTATTATTCAGTTGTCCAAATTTATAAAAAAACTAGTATCCCAAAAACAATGTCCTTTTTGGGGGGAATCAATCCATAATTTTATACATATCGTTTTATGAAAATATAAATGATAGAAATGTAATAATGAGATCTTAATATTATGATGAGTTATTGATAAATCCTACATGATAATAAATTTAGACATTAGTTATTATTTGAAAATTATAATTAGATACCGAGGTTGTGAGATATTTTAAAGGAAATGATTCCATGTGATTTAATGTTAATATATTATTGGTGTATATCCACATGAATTTTAGGGAATGTAAATAACAAATGAAAAAAATTAGGTCTTATTATAATATCTAATTTCTAATGAAATCTTTTATAAAATGATGAAAACATAGATCCTTTAATTGTGATGAAATTGTATAATTTGTAGTTGATGGAGAATGTGAAATGTAGCCAATTCTAGATAACGAGATTATTCTATACATGAATGGAAAAGGTAGAAAAAGAGTTATTTCAAGATAACTTACTAGATATTATTCCCATGTATATTTTCAAATAATCCATAATCAAAAAATTTATTAGTGATATTTAATATCATAGAGTAATCTCATTGGGGTATTGTAATAAAGGATTGTGATAAGATCATTCTATTAAAAGATGATTGGAGGAGCATTGTTCATTCAAATATTGAAGGGCCAGGTTAAAACCTATGCTCTAACAGATATATAAAACAATATAATTTTTCAATACATTTGCATTGTTAGATATATGATAAATCAATAAAATTCAATATAATTTTACATTATTTCATGAATAATTATATGGAATTTATGCATTTAGAGTAAAATACAGGACTCATTGTTGTCAAAGTCATCCACATGAAGGTGAACCTCAATAATAATTTTGTAATTCTTTTTCTTCTATTGTGTTATTCCATTTCATCTTGTATACAAATCAATTGATGTATAGAGTGAAATAGTTATCCATTCATTGGTGAAATTAGGATGTATTCAAGGGATTAAATTAAAATTGGAAAAAATGTTTACCAAAACATATTCACCAACCGCTACCCACTACATAGTATTTCACACTAGTATATGTGATCCTAAAAACAATTATCAAAGCATTAAACACCTCTATATAATTCCCAAATTTAATGGTTTATATTTCATTTTTAGGGGATCTACGAAAATTCAATTTAATGTAACCTATAAATTCACTGTTAAAACAACCATTAATGTAATTTTAGCCAACCCATTGAAGAAAAATAAGTAAGGATTTTCAATGAAATTAAGAATGAGATCATATAAATATTTAGATAAATTATTCATCTCTAATTAAATTTAAAAAAAGAATATTTCATCATATTATATCTATTTTTAATCATTATCATAAAGAAACATGAGATTATAATTAATCACTATTATGTAAATAGGAAGGAAATTAAACTCATCCATGTTGATAAACTAATATATAAAAAGTTAGTTTGAAACTAGAATACATGGTGGGTTAATAACCTCAATAGAAATGGAAAATTTAACATCTCATATAGTTAATCATCTAAACACCATGTTGGTAAAAAAATAGTGTCTTTAAATCAAATGATATTAATGAGACATGTACAATTAGATATGAAGATACAATGAAAATAATGAAAAATATTCAATAGGTTATTTATGTGATATCCAATATATATACTCTAACTAAAAATTTTCATATATTTTTATAATATTAATTAACATACAGGAGGAGTTCACCTACATTGTGGATGATAATGAACAAATAGAGAAGGATTTGGAACAAATAAAACATACCTATATTAATCTCTTCAAACATGTAACAACCTTTAATTAAATGAATGATGTTTTTTATGAAATAATGACTATTTATGAATATTATTGGATCCCTAAATATTTCAAGATATCAATATATTAAATATCATCAATATATAACTAATTAATTGAATAAAATGAATCTTTTCATGAACTTTCAATTTACTTTCAAATATTAAATTATTAAATAGATTTACAGTTTAATAAAGAGTATATTATAAAGTATTAATGAACAGGGTAAAGGTAGGAGAAAAACTTCTGAAGATAGTATAAAACAAATTTAGGATAATTGATACATCCGGAACATTGAATTTTATAAATTTAAATTTATATTTTTTAATCTAGAATCTCAATGTATTTTCAATTCAAAACTATTTGATTGATTTTTTTGTCACATATATTTACAGAGGATTCATATCGTAAACTACCTCAATATGATTGGAAATAATTCACTGGAACATTAAATTACCATTATATGGTAGCCTCGTAAGAAAATTTACCACTTATCCCTATATCTAATAATTTTTTAAAATATGTTTTCAAGGAAAATGAAGGGTTATACATAATATCATTACCAACATGGATAAATATAGAGGATGGGGATTCCAACATTACATCAAATTTCTTAAAATAACATGTATGGGGTGTTTATCTACAAAATATTCCCACACATAGAATAAAAATTCATACTGATAGGGAATGAATATCCTTTGGATTTTATGTTCATTAAATAAAATAAAATAACCATTCAACTAATCATAAGTTATATAAATACCACACACCCTATGTATTACAAAAGAGTCTTTATTATATCTGTGTCAAAGACCAAATAGTTAATGAACTACACAAATCTCAATAGTCTCACACTAAGAGAATACACTAACTAGTCAAAAACATTGACCTTCTCAGATACCAAATTAAGGAATGTGTTACTATAAAAGTTCTTATATACCTAGAACACATAATTTTGGATACACTAGAATAACAATACATTCCTTCAGGTATATCTCCTTATATATCTAAGTATTTCTACTAATAAGAAGGTCCTAGAGTATATGCATTGAGAGTACATACCAACATTACTAGAGAACAAAATATAATTTTAAATAAAATATATTAGATAAAAATCCATATAAAAACACAACTTTGGAATGTGATGATAAAATAAAAAGAAAATTGCATGAAATTAAAAATGAATGCATAATAAATACCATAATGCATACCCCATGGTAATATCATACACGTTAATTAAAATACAAAAAAAATATTTTCAAATATCATATATAGTTGTTCCCATATCCTACCTAATACCATCATCTATATTCTAAGAAATATTTTTAACCATCACTAATACACATTGATAAATGTAATATTGTTTTGCTATCATAAAAAATAATGTATTCTTGGGTCCCCACGATCAATAATGTTCAATGTATGATTTGATAATAATTATATAGTCCACCACCTATGAAATAAAAATAATAACTAGTATTCATAGATGACATGCAATATTTCTTGAATTAAACAATCATGTTCCCTATAAACACATTAAATTGAAAATCATACAACAATATTCAAAACTGTGATATATGATGACACAAGAAATTGATATATAACTTCTTCTTCTAGTTGTAGTGTTTCTTTGAGAACATCATGATTACCATTACATCCCATATCTCACCAAGGTTAATATTCCTATACACACCCAAATATATATAATTCAAGTGTATTATACCCATCCTCAAATCCTAACAAATAATCATTGGGGATGGGTTCACCTTGGGTTTATTGAGTATATAGAATCCCCCTGGGGGTCATGTTAACCCTGGGTTTAACCTAAAAAACTACATAAACATAGGGGAGATGTTAACCACGTGACTTAAAATAACATAAAAAAATAAATATATATCATTCGATAAATCACTAATTAAAAAAATAGATTGACTAAATGAACATCTAACATTTATATTCCAAATATTACTACCATTTTTTTAATTAGTCCAATTGGACAAACTATTCGAAAAAACAATTACAATTTACAATTTCCACACCAATTTCCAAAATTCATTTTATAAATTACCCATATAAATTTCATGTAAAAAAAATTAAATTATTATATTAATGTACCGAACCACTTTTGTCCACTACATTGTTTGAATTTAGTGTTTGAGGAGTTTTGGGAGGTCATGTTGACTCATTTTAACACTTCTCAAAATTTTCTTTTTTTCATTGTTTTCCAACAGAGCCTGTAACACCCTAAGATTTTATGAGAAATATTGCTTTTGTATTATGTTATACTCATCACTAAAATAATCGTTCAATACACACAACATTGTCTTGGCTTGCGTTACACGCAATCGCAGCCTTCCTCGATAGCGTGTGTAGTACGAAAAACCGAGTTTCACTAAACAATGATTAATTGTTATAATATTATTATGGACTAGCTGTTATGAATAGTATTAACTACATTTTTAATTTTATAACATTATTATTCATCTTACACATTTTCTAGAACATGGTATGAGAACAAAAAAATATTTCGGGTAAACTTTTTATTTTTAAAAAAATTCAGTTTTTCAGCCTTTAGATGACACACAAACTTTTAATATAGTTTTTGACATGTTTATAAGTTCTATTGGACAAAATAAAATTTTATTTTAGAATCAGGATATAAAAATTTACTTTGGATAATTTTTTTGTATTATTCTGATAACTTTCATATTTTAAGGATTAGTAAAAACACGATATATTTTAATTAAAAAAATAATTTTTTCATCACAATATTTTATATGGATAAATTATAATATTGAATTGTTTTAAAGTATAAATATAATTTATTTTTACCTTTTAATATAATTTATGACATTACCATTAATTTTATATTGAATTCATCGGTAAAAACATTTCAATCATTGCCAATGTTTTAACTTTTAAAACTCGTTTTCTTAACAACAGTATTAATTTAAAATTAATTAGTGAAACTTATATGTTTTGAATTTTGAAAAATTGATTCCATATTTTAATTAAGTGGGTCCAAATTATTTTAATAGGTTACAATTATTTTTTTGATATTATGAATAGTATATACGATAATTTTTATTTACTGTAGTTAAAGGTAAATCGGTAATTAAGGGTAAAAATATGACTATAGAATTACCGTAACACCTTCCAAAATACTATTGGATGACTAAAAGTCGACCCATATCACCTTTTTGTCGGAATAAATTTATTTGATGGGCTTTTGACCAATAAAATAAGTTAATTGTAATTAAAACCTAAGAAAGTGACAACATGTCACTCTCATAAATATTATAAGTATAATAATTTTAATTTAGTGATAAACATCATAAAAATTATAACATGAATAGTCTATAGAAATATAATAAAATTATCTACATCAAGTGAATTTATTTAGTTTTTTTAGGGCTTAAATAATTATCATTAAATGTTACACAATAGTGATATTCTAATTATTTTATTGATTGAAGTATCAAATAAATGGTTTTAAAAATATTAAAATAAATATTATATGAACTATTTAATGTGATACACTAATTTATTAGATAAACATGACATGTTTTGAATCTATTAATGCTTTTGGTTTGAACATATCTTCTGTGTGAATTTTATTTAAATTCAAATAAATGAATAGTGTCAAAATTGACACTATTGTTATTTTATAAAAATAATATAATACAAAATTTTATAAAAATGACAAAACTATTTAAAAATTATAAATTAAAATTTATATGGTATATAATGTCATTAATTATCCAATTATGGACAATTCACAACACATAAGTAATAATTTATAATAATTTCGAATATAGATTCTTATTACCAAAAATAAAATTAGATAGATTTAATAAAGATAAATCAAGTTGATAATGTATGAAATAAATTCCTAACATGCCTATATTTTATTGTTTGATGAGATTACAACCATATATGATATAATATTTTTATTTGAGTCATTTTGGATGTTTTTATGTGGTGTTTGAATTTATTATTAATTAATATTTTTGAGATTTCCAAAGGAGCCCTTCTCCTCCCTTATAAAAGGGTACCCTCTATCTCTCCACTGTACACAACATTGAGCCTTAAAATTCAACCAACACCTGACCATTACTCTTAAAAACTCCACTAGTAATATTATATAGGTAATATTCTTCTACAAGGAACAACATTAGTGCCCAAAGAGGAGGTTTTAAAAAGGCGTGTCGAAGAAGAGATAATATCCATTACCGATTCTTTCAAATTTATTTATTCTTCTACTTCCTCATCTTTCGTTGTTTCGTTATGAAGTAATAAAATAAATATCACTAATATACTTATATGTTATTATAAATATGGAACAACTCTGTTTCACCTTCTATCCATCCAACGAAAAATGAAATCACCATGCGTGCGTACGTAAGTAATACCGTCTCCACGCCGTGGTGTAATCTGTTTTCCACCACCACCATACTTGGATGGGTATAATGGAGTAACAAATAACTATATATGATTTTTGTAAAGTGATATTGATTATAAAATAGTATACATTCACTTCAATACAATTCCACGATCATGGGAATGATATCATCGCTCGTGCGTACGTACGGCCTACCGTCTCCACGACGTGATGTGACTCGTTCTACATGATCTTCATAGAATAATGATTATATAAATGAATTTAAGGAATAATATGATATATATTAGACTAATACCAATCATTAAATGAGGTATCTATAACCTAAAAAGAATAATAAGAATTTATATGACAAAACATCCATAATAACATAAAGCAATGAACACCCGAATAACAAGTAGCAATGAAATATTACTAATAAAAATATAAGAATATGGCCATATATGATATCATAACAATGAATATGATTCTTTAATAATTCAATGACATTATTTAAATCATTATACAAGATTTTTGGATATGTATGAAGCAAATCGGACCTAAGGTAAGGAAAAATATCACGATCTCATTTTTATCCGAGATTGTTTATACTTCAGAATTTACTGGGGAATATTTATCATCCAAATACATGTTTCCTCAATATGTAATAATATTTAAATTCTCGTACAATTTTTTAAACCCAATTTTACATATTGATGAGTATTTAGTAAAATTTATGAAAGGATTCATTTGTTATTTTTGGTATGAGGTACATTTTGACTTTTCCTGCCAAAGTATGAGAAAAATGTTCTTTAACTTATATGGAATGAATGGATTTTTATGATTTCATATGAAATTATTTCTATGAAGCTTCCTTTACAATTTTTCAAGTTTATTTTTAATATATTTCTTTTAGTTTAAAATTGTATGACAAGTTAAAAAATGAAAAATGTTTTTGATGTAGAAATAATATTTTCCTCAAGAATGGAGTTCAAGTGTCTTATCAAAATTATTTTCCATTTAAGATAATATAGGTTTCTGATTATATCCCTATTTTTAAATTGATTTGATTATTTTATGATGGAATTAATTTTATGATGTCATTTTATCTTATATGGATTATGTTATGATGGAATTATGTTTAAGAATAACTTTTTTATTACATGGGTTGTGCTATGATTTATGATTTTGTGGCACACATAAGAACAGCTTCATTGTGAGATGGGTGTTACCTATATCTCCCTCCAATGCATTGGGTAAAGATTTATATCTCATGAGAAATTCACGGCTGGAACGGAAAGTTAATCTGGTTCAGTGATACAGGACTAGAACGAGGAGTGAACTGAGTTCAGTAATGAACTTTGTCCGCTATGATGGTCTTGGAAAAGTGACTTGACTAATATGAAATTATTTTCTATGATTATGTTTGTATGCCACAAAGTTTCATGTTTTATATTATGATTATTGGGATTACATTTCACTACCACGATTTATCCCATGTTATGATATTATGATCTCTTTTGCGGGTTAAGATTTTCAAAATTTTATGTTATTATGAATATGATATGATTGTTATATCCTTTGTTAACCCTTACTGATCATTTGAGCTCACCATTTTGTATGTTTTCTTTTACCTAGGTCAGGAAGAAGGGTATTAAGTAAGATAGGCCAATAGGAACTCTATATATGATAAAATAAAAGGGAGACAATGTAGATGATTTATGAACCAGTTGTTTATGTTTCTCAGTTTCTAATGATAGTATACCTATACGGTCTTTTTGTGGTATTTTTATATGTTGTAATAAGTGTGCTGCAATTTTGATGTAATAACAATGTATGTTAATTTTTGGTTGTTATAGTTGGTAACAGAGGAATAGTATAGTCAACCTTTGGAAACTAAGATGTGAAAGCCTTAATAAGAACTCTACCAATATGTCTAAACATAGAAAATAATATTAGTGTTTTAGAAATGGCCATGAAAAACCTATGATAAGACCTAAAGTGTGAAATTTTATTCTTGATTATGTGGTTTCCCTATTGTAATTAGAGTTTCTCACACTATGCATCTTGGTTTTACTCAATGGCTAGAACCTGAAGGAATCGTGTTAATGCAGAATGAGACAGACAATGCAATGATTTTCCCCCTGAGCAACCAAATGTTATGGGAACTGGAATGCAAAATCTTGTAGCCATGCTCAGAAAACTTTCTCAAGATATGAATCATGCTGGACTTCAAAAAGAGCAAAGGAAGGAGAAAAATTTTGTTAGATACTTCATGAGGCAGGGCCCAGCTTCATTCAGCGGGTCTTCTGATCCATTAGTGGCTGAATAATGGATCTGTACCACTGAAAAGATATTTTCAGTTCTACAATGTTCTGAACATGATAAAGTTATCTTAGCAGTATATCGTTTTGAAGGTGAAGCTGATCAATGGTGGGATATTATTAAGAATACGAGGAAAAGGGATGAAATTGAGTCCATGGAATGGGACGAGTTCAAGAACTTATTTTTCAATAAGTACATCCCCAGTAATCTTCAATCAAATATGGAGAACGAGTTTCATGAACTAATGAAAAAGGATGTTAAATCTGTTGGTACTTATGAATCAAATTTTACTAGGCTTGCAAGGTACGCTTCCAAAATTATTACCCAACCTGAGAGTAAAATCAATCGATTCTTTAGTGGCTTAAATCCAAGTCTTCTAAGGGCGTTAGAAATAAGGGAATTCAATAGCTATGAGGAAATTGTTCGATGTGCTCTCAAGGATGAGATGGAGATTGGAGTAACCCATTAATCATATGGGTTTGATAAGAAGCAGAAAATGGAATTCAAAGGAAAATCTAAAGACCACACTAAAAAAATATGATTTTTCCCTTATTCTCAAATGTGGAAAGAAACATGGATGGAATTTTCTTAAAGGGAAAAGTAAATGATTTATGTTTGGAAAAGAAGGTCATTGTGATGTTGAATTTTGAAATAATAGGAAGAAGATGTATAATGACGCGAACAAAGAAAGGGATACACAGAATGCACCTCCTACACTTCAATGTTTCAAGTGCAAGGAAATGGGGCATTATGCCAATCAATGCCCTATTCCAAGGGTTATTGATGATGATCGACATCCAAAATATCTTAAGCCCAAAGATAATGTAATGTCACATGCAATTTCTATTGGCAATGTGGAGTATGATAACGAAGTCGTGAAAGATACCCTTACCATCCACTCTAAAGTAGAAAATGTTTTATTTGATTCTGAAACCACCAAATCTTTTATTTCTGAAACATTTTCTAAGGGTATCACCATATAACCTTAGCAGTTAGATATTGAGTTAGCTGTGACAACCCCTAATGGCACAACAGTCGCATCAAAAGTTTACAATTCTTCTCCAATTGAAGTTTTTGGGAAAGTGATTCATAAAAATCATGTGATCCTCCCTATAGTGGAATTTGATGTGAATCATGGATTGGATTACCTTTCATTATATGGAGCTCATATCAATTTCCAAATAAGGTAAGTCACATATCATATTCCAGATTTATCTATGACCATCTATCGATGCAAGGATGAACATAACCTTCCAGTGTAAATTTCTTCCATATTATGGGTCTTGATTCCACTAATTGAATGTTATATATCTCAAATGGTTCGAGAGAAACTCACGATTAATTATATTCCCATTGTACAAGAGTTTGATGATGTCTTTCTAGAGGAATTTCCAGGTCTTCCACCAAATCATGATGCTGAGTTTTCTATAGAACTCATACCGGGTGCTTTACCCATTTCAATGACACCTTATAGAATGGCCCCAATTGAGTTGCAGGTAATGAAGAAGAAAATCCAAGACAATCTCGATAAAGGATTCATATTCCCTAGTGTGTCACCTTGGGGATAAACTATTCTATTTTTTAAGAAGAAAGATGGATCAATGAGACTCTCCATTGGTTATCGAGAACATAACAAGATCACTATCAAGAACAAATATCCTCTCCCATGCATTGATGACTTAATTGACCAACTACGTGGAGCTCAGTAATTTTCCAAGATTGATACACTTTCAGGGTATCATAAATTATGAGTCAAAAAGGAAGATTTACCAAAGAAGACTTTTCATACAAGGTATGGACACTATGAATTTATAGTGATGCCATTTAGTCTTACTAATTCCCCTGCTATCTTCATGGATCTAATGAATAGAGTCTTAAGAGACTATCTGGATCATTTTATGGTAGTCTTTATAGATGATATTCTTGTTTATTCAAATAGAAAGTAAGAACATGAAGTTCACTTGAGAATTGTATTGAAGACCCTGAGAAAGGAGAAGCGTTATGAAAAATTTACTAAGTGTGATTATTTTCATCAAAAAGTTGAATTTGGGGTCACATAATCTCGAAAGAGGGTATATCTTTGGATCCAGCCAAAATAGAGGTTATTGAATGATGGTCGAGACCAAAAATAGTAACTGAGATCCAATGATTTCCTAGTATAGCTGGGTACTACCGACGTTTTGCAAAATATTTTTCAATATTATCTATTCCACTCACATGGTTTACTCGAAAAAGAGTTAAGTTCATTTGGACATAAGAGTGTGAATTGAATTTCAAGGAGTTAAAAAGAAGGTTATACAGTGCACCTGTGCTCACACTGGCTTGTAGTGGAGAAAGGTTTGTGATCTACAATGATGCATCCATGAATGGTATGGGGTGTGTTCTCATGAAAAATGATATAGTGATAGCTTATGCCTCATGACAGTAGAAAATCCATGAGAAAAATTACCAAACTCATGATTTGGAGTTAGCTGCAGTAATCTATGCATTAATGATTTGGAGGCATTTTCATTATGGTTAAAGGTTTGATATTTATACTGATCATAAAAGTTTAAAGTATATATTCACACAAAAAAAGATAAATATGAACCAAGGAAGATGGTTGGAGTTGATTAAGGATTACGACTTCTCAATTCATTACCACCCAGGGAAAGCAAACAAGGTGGCAGCTGCATTAATTCAACAAGAACATACTAGCTTATCCATTATGAGGATCGAAAAAGATCCAATATTTATGGATTTACAAAGGATGTATCTTGGAATTATAATGGACGGTGAAAAATATTATATTTCTCAAATGAATGTTCAACAATCTATACATGTGAAGATTAAAGTGGAAAAAAAAGAGAGTTACAAAAGAAGGTGAGAAATGTTCCTGAATTCAACATTGATTGTGATGGGATAATAAGGTTCGTGAGTTGAGTTTTTGTTCCTCCCATCCCAAAATTAATGAAGGAAATAATGGATGAAGCAAATAGTTCTTCATTCTCTATTCACCCTGGATGAATAAAGATTAATAGGGATCTGAAAGAGTACTTATGATGTGATGGCATGAAAATAGATGTTGTTGAATATGTCTCTCGCTGCTTGGTTTGTCATCGAGTTAAAGATGAGAGACAAAAGTCTAAGGGGATGTTACAACCATTACCCATACCAAAATGGAAATGGGAAAACATCACTATGGGATTTGTCAATGGACTACCTAAAACATCCAAAAGAAATAATGCTATCTGTGTCATAGATGATCATCTTACGAAGTAGGCACACATCATTTATATTATAGAAGATTTCTATCTGGATCATCTTGCCAGCATATATGTAAACGAAGTGGGAAAATTGCATGGAGTACCACGTTCCATTATATATGATTAGGATTTGAGGTTTAACTCGATGTTCTGGTGAATTCTTCAGCATAATTTATATATGGAGTTGAGTATCATCACTTCTTATCGTCCTTTGATAAACAGTTAGTCTAAGAAAGCAATACAAACTCTAGAAGATATGTTAAGAGCTTGATCTATGGATTTCAAAGGTGGTTGAGATCAACACCTACCCTTGGTGGAATTTTCCTATAATAATAGTTTTCACTCCAGTCTTCAGATGGATCTTTATGAAACTCTCTATGGAATGAAATGAAAGACTCCAACTTGCTGGGATAAATTTGGGGAAAAAAAGCTATTAAGACATGATCTTGTTTATGATATGGCATAATAGGTCAGATATATTCAACAACACATAAGAGCAGCTCAATGTTGAAAAAAAATGGTATGCCAACAACCGAAGAAAAGACCTAGAGTTTGAAGTGGGTGATAAAGTGTTCTTATGAATATCTCCTTGGAAGAGAGTAATGAGATTTGGAATGAAGAGAAAGTTGATCCCTGGGTATATTGGTCCTTTTGAAATACTGGATCATGTTGGGAAGGCAGCTTACCGATTTGCGCTTACACAGAATCTCTCTCAAGTTCATCATGTGTTCCATGTATCTCATTTGAGAAAGTACATACCTAATCCATCACATGTACTAAGCTCAGAAGTTGTACCGCTGGAGAAATATCTTTCTTATGAAGAACAGCCGATATAGATTCTAGATCGTAGAGAAAAAGGTCTGTGAAACAATACCACTCGCTTGGTTAATGTTTTATGGAGGAACTACCAATTATAAAATGCTACATGTGAACTTGAGGATATGTTGAGGGAGAGGTATCCTCAATTGTTTGTAATGAAATGATGAATTTTGAGGGTGAAATTAATTTTAAGGGGGGTAGAATGTAACACCCTGAGATTTTATGAGAAATATTTTTCTTTTGTCTTATGTTATACGAAACACCAAAGGAATATTTCACTACACACACCACTGGCTTGGCTTGTGTTGCACGCAATCACGACCTTCCTCGATAGCGTGTGCAGTACCTAATGTCAGGTTTCACTAAACAACAATATATTATTATAATATTATTATGGACTAGACTTTATGAATAGTGTTAACTACCTTTTCAATTTTATAACATTATTATTCATCTTACACAATTTCTAGAACATGTTTTGAGAACAAAATAATTTTTTTGGGTAAAATAAGTAATTTTCAAAAATTGCAGTTTTGCCACCTTTTAATGGCGCACCCACATTAAATATAGTTTTGAAACGTTTATAAGTTCAATTTGAAAAAATAGAATTATTTTTTGGAATCTGGATATAAATATTTACTTTGGATAAATTTTTCACAATATTCTGATAACATTCATATTTTAATGAATAGTAAAAACACACTATATTTTAATTAAAAACAACTTTTTTCATCGCAATAATTTATATGGTTAAATTATAATATTGAATGGTTTTAAAGTATATAGAGAATATATTTTTACTATTTAATATAATTTATGTCATTACCATTTATTTTTCATTGAATTCATAGGTAAAACCATTTCAATATTTGGCAATGATTTAACTTTTAAAAAAAATTTTCTTAACAACAGGATTAATTTTAAATTAATTGCTGAAACTTCTACGTTTTGAAATTTGAAAAATTAATTCCATATTTTAATTTAGTGGATCCAAATTATGTTAATAGGTTACTCTAATTTGTTTGATATTATGAATAGTAACTACAATAATTTTTATTTACTGTAGGTAAAGTTAAATTGGGTAATTAAGGGTAAAAATAAGATTATAAAATTACACTAACACATGCCAAAAATTCTGTTGGATGACTAAAAGTCGACCCATATCACCTAAGGGTTAGAATAAATTCATTTTATGGACTTTTGACAATTACAATAATTTAATTGTTATTAAAACCAAAGAAAGTGACAACATGTCACTCTCTTAGATATTATAAGTATAATAATTTTAATTTAGTGATAAAATTCATTAAACATCAAAAATGAATATTCTCTAGAAATCTAATAAAATTATCTACATCATGTGAATTTATTTATAATTTTTAGGTATTAAATAATTATCATTAAAGGTGACACAATAGTGATGTAGAAATTATTTATTTGATTGAAATATCAAATAAATGGGTTTAAAAATATTAAAATAACTATTATATGAACTTGTGCTCCTATAATTTTATAGATAAATATGGAATTTTATGAATTTATTAATTCTTTTGTTTCGAACATATCTTTTGTGTGTATTTTATTTAAATTCAAATAAATGAATAGTGTCAAAATCGACACTATTGTTATTTTATAAAAATAAAATAATATAAAATTGTTAAAAAATCACACAAATATTTAAAAATTATAAATTAAACATTATATGGTCTAAAATATCTTAATATATCCAATTATGGACAATTCACAACACATAAGTAATTATTTATAACAATTTAAAATTTAGAATCTTATTACCACAAATAAAATTAAATAGATTAAATATGGATAAATCAAGTTGATAATGTTGGAAATAAATTCCTAACATGTATAAATTTTATTGGTTGAAGGTATTACAACCCTATCTCATCTAAGCTCCGTATTTGAGTCATTTTTGATGTTTTTATCGGGGGTTTGAATTGATTATAAATTAATATTTTTGAGGTTTCCAAAGGTGCCCCTCTCCTCCCTTATAAAAGGGAACCTCCTCCCTCTCCTCATTACACAACATTGAGCCCTCAAGATCGGGCAACCCCTACCCATTACTCTTTTCAACTCCCCTAGTAATATTATAGAAGTCCTAGTCTTCTTCAAAAACCAACATTAGCGCCCTAAGAGAAGGTTTCAATGAGGCATGTCGAAGAAGATATAATATCTGTTACCGATTATTTCAAATATATTTCGTCTTTTACTACCTCTTATTTAGTTGTTTCATTATGAAGTAATAACTTCATTACCACTATTATACTGATATGATTTTATAAATATTAAGCAACATTATTTCACCTTCTATCCATCCTACGAAAAATGAAATCACCGCGCGTGCGTACATACGGAATACCGTCTCCACCCCGTGGTGTAATCTGTTTCCCACCACCACCTTACATGGATGAGTATAATGGTGCAAAGAATAACTATATATGATTATTTTAAAGTTATATTGATTCTTAAATATTATACATACACTTCAATACAATTCCACAATCATGGGAACGATATCATCTCTCGTGCGTATGTACGGCCTACCGTATCCACGATGTGATGCAACTCATTCTACATGATCTTCACTGAATAATGATTATATAAATGAATTGAATGAATATATATGATATATATTAGACTAATTCCATTCTTTAAATGAGGTATCTATAACCTAAAATAAATTATAAGAATTTATCTGACAAAACATGCATAATAACATAAAGTAATGAACACCCGAATAACAAGTAACAATGAAATATTACTAATAAAAAGATAATAATATGAACATATATGATATCACAACAATGAATATGATTCTATAACAAGTCAATGGAATTATTTAAATTATTATACATGAGGTTCAGATATGTACGAAGAAAATTGAACCTAAGGTAATGTAAAATCTCGTTATCTCATTTTTATTCAAGATTGTTTATATTTCAGAATTTAGTGGGGAATATTTATCATCCACATCCATGCTTCCTCAATATGTAATATTATTTATATACTCCTACAAATTTTTAAATCCAATTTTACCCATTGGGGAGTTTTTAGTAAATGATATGAATGAATCTTTTTTCATTTTTGGCATGAGGTACTTTTTGACTTTTCTGGCCAATGTACGAGAAGAATAGTTTTTTAACTTATACGACATGAATTGATTTTTATGATTTCATAGAACATTATTTCAATTAAGCTTCCTTTACAAGTTTTAAACTTTATTTTTAATCAAATTTTTATGATTATAATTGTATGACATGTTAATAAAGGAAAAATGTTTTTGATGTAGAAAGGATATTTTCCCAATGAATGGAGTTCAAGTGTTTTATCAAAATTATTTTCCATCTATGAAAATTTAGGGTTATGTTTCAATCTCTATTTTTTACAATGATTTAATTATGTTATGATGGAATTAATTTTATGATGTCCTTCTATCTTATATGGATTATGTAATGATGGCATGATGTTTAAGAATCCCATTTTTATTACAGGGGTTATGCTACGATTTTTGAATTTGTGGCACATATAAGAGTGGTTTCATTATGAGATGGGTGGGACCTATATCTCCCTAAAATTGATTGGGTAAATATTTATGTCTCATGAGATAGACATAGCCGGAATGGAAAGTTAATCCAGTTCAGTGATACAGGACTGGAACGAGGAGTGAACTCGGTTCAGTAATGGACTTTGTCCGCTATGATGGTCTTGCCATAGAGCCTTGACTAATATGAAATTATTTTCTATGACTATGTGTGTATGGCACAAAGTTTCATGTTTTATGTTATGATTATTGGTATTACATTTCACTACCATGTTTTATCCAATGTTCTGATATTATGATCTCTTTTTCAGGTCAATATTTTCAAAATGTTATATTCTTATGAATATGATATGATTGATATTTCCTTCGTTTACCCTTACTGAGAATTTGAGCTCACCCTTTTGTATGTTTTCTTTTCCCCAGACCAGGAATAAGGTTATTAAGTAATATATGCCAAAAGGGACTCTAGATGTGATAAAATAAAAGGGAGACAATGTAGATGATTTATGAACCAGTTGTTTATGTTTCCCTATTTCTAAAGACATTATAATTATACGGTCCTTTCATGGTTTTGTTATATGTTGTAATAACTATGATTCAATTTTGAATTAATAACAATGTATGTTAAGTATGGGTTGTTATAGATCCTCATTCAATCAGTGTCTCACATTGTTGTTGCCCCATGCAAATGTTGTCTCAAACTGGTGGGTTCTCAACATATCGGTATCTCACCTTTGGGTATAAGGCCCCAACCTTAAACCTTAATTAATCTTGAGTTATTACAAGATTACACATTGAGGATCTTTTCGGGTTTAGAGTTTTAGATAATTAGATCATAAAACTTGCATTACATTCCACATATAAACAAAGTGGTTACATAAAGATAGTATTCTTCATTCCCATCAATGGAAACACATTTAAAATAAAACTTGGATTATTTCTTGACACATCCTTGACTCTATCATCTTATCATGTACCTTTCCCTTGACCTGTGAAAAACATTTCAAAAACTTGGGATGAGCATAAAAACTCAGTATGGGTTATAAAAAAAACATGGAAAGGAAACATGAGTTCATATATACATAAGAATGAAATCATACATTACCCATAAAACATAGGCACTTTAACATACCTCATAAAATCATGAATAAATACTAAAAATCTTAAGACATAAAGGTAACTTTAGGCATTCATAACATTCTTACGTAGGGAGTAACCCTCTTGGTTACGTTTGGAATACCCATCACAATATATTCCCTAAAATATCTTCGGAGAAACCTTAACGTTTCACTCCTTCGCGTTACCCAATGCATTGGAGAGCTATAACGGGCTCACCCGCCCTTAGTTTATCATGGAACCACCCGTCTTCTTAATAATGCCCAAGAACCATAACATAATCATATCACATAAAACATGCATAAAGGAAACATAACATTTCCACATTTCAATCACGAGATATCAATACAACACATTGATATAATAAAAACATTATGAAAACCATTTTCAATACCAAAGTAAAACATGGTATTTATTTTTTGTTTAAAAAAAAGGTATGGCTTGTAGAGGAAGCCGAAACTCAAATAACGGTCACGACGGTGGAGAAGTCGTTGTCGCCGCATACGTACGACAAAAACATTCCCTTTTGTCATTTAGTAAACGATTCGTATAAAAAATATTCCTTTTGAATAAACGTAAAAGTCAAAGGGGGTTTATACACCGTATAAAAGAAAGTTGCGTATAAAATAAAATATGCCTCAATGAAAGGAGATTGAGACAAAGTCCCATACCTCGTATCCGACATGACCCGACCGTTCTTTAATCTCCTGAATAATAAACTTGAGTTATCTCTACTTTCATATGAATATTTTTCAAGTTCATTATTCCTTTTATACCATGTTATGAACATCATGCAATCAGTTAAGTTAATAATGTTCATTTTGTCGGTATTTGGTTCTTAAGTCAAAAATAGACTTCTTAAACTTACATGTTGTTAATTTGGTCAAAGGTTCATTATATCCAGAATGGTATTCATGATTTAGATATCATATATGTCATATATATCCAGTACATACATTCATTTATAATATTACATAATCATTTAGAGGTAAGAAATGAAATGCACCGTTCATGGAGACGGTAAGCCGTACGTACGCATGAACGCTACTTTCATTTCTATTTCGTATTTTATAGAATGGAATCATAATGATATAAAGGTATATTATAATTCCAGTATAATATCATATATAATATCATAGTTCCATCCTGTATATGTCCCACATATGGTATTTAACGAATCAAATCACTTTGAGGGGGCGATAGTCCGCACTTCTTAAAATGAAGATATCGTGTTTACCCATAATGGAAACCATAAAGGTATGCCCAATATGAAAAAAACAGAAGCTTAAGGAAAACATAAACATATTATATATCATATATAAAAATAGTGACATCATAATGGACACCTTTTAAGGTGTTAAATGAGTATTGAACAATCATCGTTTCGGGAGGCAGAATTTCACCATCCACGGAAACTGAATGTTCTTTAACCATTTGATGTAGTTGTGTGAGAGTTTAGCTCAAATAAATATTATAACAACATACTTGTATATTTAAGATACTGGTGTTGTTAGAAAATAAGTAAATAAAAAGAGTTTAGGGGGTTGGAGAAGCAAAATAAAACAAATGAAGACGAGAGAATGAATTACCTTAAAAAGTGTAACTCCTTTTGATTTGAGCCTAAAGGCTTCCTTTGAAAGGATTATGCACAAAGGGAATCCTATAGGATGAGGAGAGGGATGTGGAGAGAGTAAATGGGAAGGGGTTGGCCGAGCCAAAGGCTTGAGTAGTGTGTGAAATGAGGTAGAGGTGGGGGCCTTTTATAAGAGGAGAGGAGGGGCACTTTTGGAAAGAAAAGAAATATTACTTTATTTGAAAATGTTTTTCGGTTTCAAAAGGTCCCACACTGATATAATTCGTGGATAAGGTGATAAGGCTTCGAAATACACTAATCCAATAAGTTTTGGACATGTCTAGTTCATAGATTTTACATTATCTTTCCATTTTATTTAAATCGTCAAATAATGATGTCATCGCTGAATCATTATTATGTCATAAATAATTTAATATATTTAATGTCTAAAAATTATAAAAAAATACTATGATGTATGAAATCTTTTTATCTTTCCAATGACTATTTATAATCAAATATCTGATCTTTATAACCCCATGTAAAAATTGTTTTTGTGAAACATATTATGTTTGTGTCATTTTTACTTTTACATTAAATAAAAAGTTATTTATGTCATTTCCCAACCAAAATGTCTCCATGGGGTCCCCATGTTGACCCATGGCTTGTCTTGGTCGGCCATGACACAACCAATAAGGTTGGGACATGTGTCTATGTCATTGAATATTATTAAAGCATTATTTATACCTTAAACTACACTAATTACCACTAATCTCGATTAAAAACTTAATATGTTACTATTCACCAAAAAAATTATTTTAATCTCATTGAACCACATTTTATTTCTTAATGACAACCATGTATGTCGGATTTTCAAAATTCAATACACATTAGTGGTAACCTTTCAATTAACTGAAAAATCAGTTTGCTTGATTACCACTTAGTGGTTTCACTATTCATCAAAAATTGAAGTTTTTCAGAAAATTACCAAAACTTTACCCTAAGCTATATTTGATATTCCGAATTCAAAATTTAAGTCCATTTTACAAAATTCAAATCATATAAGTCACATTAATTAATTCAATAATTAATTCCCATTGCCAGAGCAAATAGCGTGTTTTTACAAAACAATAAGTATCAAAAGATTAACACCAGTTTAAGTCTAATTTCAAAGTGAAATTGATTCCAATGACAACCATTGGATAAAATGGTAAAAATATATTCTAATTTCACTTCAAAACAAATTCAAAACAAAATCTAATCATATAAATAAATTAGATTAAAAAATAGTTTTGATGTAAAATGCAGTATTTTTCACTATTCATTAAAAAATGAACATTGTCAGAAAAATACCAAAAATTCACACAAGGTAAATTTTGATGTCCCAATAATAAAGAATAAGTTTATTTTGACAAACATAGTTTATAAAATTGTCAAAATATAGATTCAAAAATGTTTTTCCATCAAAAGGCAGTAAAACAATCTTTTAAGAATATTAGTGTATTCCATGCATA
Source organism: Viscum album (assembly GCA_963277665.1). Lineage (NCBI taxonomy): Eukaryota > Viridiplantae > Streptophyta > Magnoliopsida > Santalales > Viscaceae > Viscum > Viscum album. Next base: position 705,726,974 of record OY728126.1, on the reverse strand, counting down.
AGATTGTATTTATTTTCATTTTAAGCCTCTATAACACTATCTTAATCATTAATAGACATAGATAAAAATATCTATTATACATTACTTACTTGGGATGTTACATCCTTCCCCCCTTTAGAAAATTGCGTCCCCGTAATTTATTTACTTATCGAATAAATGGGGGTACTTATCCCTCATTGCATTTTCAGATTCCCATGTTGCCTCTTCAATCATGTGGTTTTTCCACAAAACCTTTACCTGATGAATCACCTTATTCCGTAACACTTGCTCCCTGTGGTCAAGAATCTGGACCGGTTGTTCCTCATAAGATAGGTTCTCTTCCAGCTGAACTACCTCTGGACTCAAAACATGAGATGGATCTGGCATATACTTTCTCAACATTGAAATGTGAAAAACATTGTGTACCTGAGATAAACTCGGAGGTAAATCCACTCGGTATGCAACTGATCTAACTCTCTCCAGAATTTCGTATGGTCCAATGAACCTTAGACTCAACTTTCCTTTCTTACCAAATCTCATCACACTTTTCCAAGGAGAAACCTTGAGAAAAACAAGATCACCTACCTCGAAAGATAGATCCTTCCTCCGGTTATCCGCATAACTCTTCTGCCTACTCTGAGCTGTTCTCATGTGTTTCTGAATCAGCTGAACTTTTTCTCCCATCTCTTCTACCAATTCTGGTCCCATCAACTTCTTTTCACCCACTTCATCCCAGAAAGCTGGAGTTCGACACCGCTTCCCATATAATGCCTGAAATGGTGCCATCTGTATACTGGAATGAAAACTGTTATTATATGAAAATTTAACCAAAGAAAGTTGTTGGTCCCAACTTCCCTGATAATCCATAGAACAAGCTCGTAGCATATCCTCCAATGTCTGAATTGTTCATTCTGACTGCCCATCTGATTGAGGATGAAAAGCTGTACTAAAATTTAATTCAGTACCCAACGACTTCTGAAGGCCTTTCCAAAAGTTAGAAGTAAACCTGGGATCACGATCCGATACAATGGAGAGAGGAACTCCATGTAACCTGACTATCTCTTTAAGATACAAACGGGAAAGTTGATCAAGAGAGAAAGTATCTCGTATAGCAAGGAAATGAGAAGATTTGGTCAAGCGATCAACAATAACCCAGATTGAATTATTACCTTGAGATGTCTTCGGTAATCCAACAACAAAGTCCATGGATATATTCTCCCATTTCCACTCTAGCACTGGTAAAGGCTGAAGCATCCCTTTCGGTAACTGTCGCCCTGCTTTAACCTGCTGACAAGTCAAACACTTCACAGTAAAATAAGAAATATCTCTTTTCATTCCATCCCACCAGTAATACTCCCGCAGATCTCTATACATCTTAGTACTGCCCAGATGAACTGAAAACGGAGAACTATGAGCTTCACATAACAACTCTCTCTTCAACTGTGAATCACAAGGCACACACAATCTCTTCCCAAATCTCAAAATGCAATCATTATCAATGTTGAATTCAGGCAACTTACCTTTCTGAACCAGCTCTACCTTTTTCTGCAACTCACTATCTTGCTTCTGTGCTTGCTTGATTCTATCTGATAGAGATGATCTCACTGATAACTGAAACAAAACAGAAGGACTCCCTACACCAACAACTTCTATGCCAAAGTTCATCAAATCCTTAACCAAAGGATCACGTTCCAAACGCAACATTGTTAATGAAGCATTACTTTTTCGACTCAAAGCATCAGCCACTTTATTTTCTTTTCCCGGATGGTAATGAATTGTACAATCATAATCCTTGATTATTCCAGCCATCTCCTTTGTCTCATGTTTAATTCATTCTGAGTGAATATATACTTTAAACTTTTGTGATCGGTATATATTTCACACTTTATTCCATACAAATGATGACTCCAAATTTTTAAAGCAAAAACAACAGCAGCTAATTCCAAATCATGTGTAGGGTAATTTACCTCATGAGTTTTCAACTTTTGTGAAGCATAATCAATTATCTGATCATTCTGCATTAGGACGCAACCAAGTCCTTTCAATGAAGCATCACTGTATATAACAAACTCACCATTCCTGGAAGGTAGTTCCAAAACTGGAGTATTCACCAATCTTCTTTTCAATTCCTGAAAACAATCATCACATTCTTTTGTCCAGATAAACTTAACACCCTTCTGAGTTAGCTTTGTCATTGGACTAGATAATCGTGAAAAATTTCTAACAAACCTTCGGTAATAGCCCGCCAAACCAAGGAAGCTACGAATCTCGGTTACATTTGTGGGTCTTGGCCATTCTTCCACAACTTTTGTTTGTGCAGGATCAACAGTTATTCCATCTTTAGAAACAATGTGACCAAGGAAAGAAATTTGTTGCAACCAAAACTCACACTTGCTGAATTTCCCATATAGTTTATTTTTTTTAAGGTTTTCAGGATAACCCTTAAATGTTTTTCATGCTCCTATTTACTTTTAGAAAACACCAAAATATCATCAATGAAAACCACCACAAACTTATCCAAGAACTCATGGAAAATTCTATTCATTAAGTCCATGAATACAGCAGGTGCATTGGTTAGCCCAAAAGGCATTACTACAAATTCATAATGGCCATATCTCGTACGGAATGCGGTCTTCGGAATATCTGCCTCCTTTACCTTCAGCTGATGGTACCCCGATCTCAAGTCAATCTTTGAAAAAAACTGAGCTCCCTGGAGCTGATCAAACAAATCATCGATATGAGGAAAAGGATATTTGTTCTTAACAGTGATATTATTTAAGGCGCTATAATCAATGCATAGTCTCATAGAACCATATTTCTTTTTAACAAATAAAACAAGAGCACCCCATGGTGATGTGCTAGGTCTAATGAAACCTTTCTCTAATAAATCTTGCAATTTCTCCTTCAACTCTAAAAGTTCAATTTGTGCCATTCTATAAGGGGGTTTTGAAATTGGCTTAGTATCAGGAACTAAGTCAACAGTAAACTCAACTTCCCGATCTGGTATTATTCCAGGAAACTCATCAGTAAAAACATCAGGATACTCATTTACCACTGGCACATCATTAATCTGAACAGTTCCTTTATTTTCAATGATGTGTGCAATGTAACATTCATTTCCATCTTTTACAAGTTTCTCGACCCCTTGATATGTTATCAAAAGTAAGGGTTCATTCTTGTATACAAACTGAAAGTCTTTCTGAAAATAAACTTCTTTATCTCTACAATCAATCTTAGCATGGTAAATAGAGAGCCAATCCATACTCAGGATAACATCAAACTCTACTAGAGGTAGAACAATAAGGTTTGCAAGTAGGTTCTTTCCACAGATAAGGATAGGAAGATGCTTATAAATTCTTTTTTCCTCAACATTTCCCCCAGGTGTTTTTACCAAAAGTTCAGGAGTCATTTCTTGAGATGGTATTCTCATTTTACTAGACAAGGTTTCAGAGATGAAAGAATGTGTAGACCCCGAATCAAACAACACACTGGAAAAGTCTGAAAAAACAAACAAAGTACCATATACAACTTTATTTGATGGCCCGACATCTGCTGAAGTAGTTGCAAAGGATTTCACCACCCCTTTCTGGTTGTAGTCTAACTGCTTCCCATCACTCAAGCTCCTTGTCGGAAACTCGTTTTCATAGTGACCCATCTCATTGCACTTATAACATTTCACTAACTGCAAATCAAATTTGTTCTTACCTTCACCTTGATCCTTTTCAGTGCAATCACGAGCCTTATGTCCCATCTTACCACATCGGTAGCACTTCCCAGAATTCAGAAGACATTCCCCAGCATGCCTTTTGCCACATTTATCACAAACTGGAAACTTAGTTCTCTTACCGTCAGACTTTTTTGAAGAATTCTTACCTTTCTCCTGCCACCTCGGTCTCTTCTTCTGCTGGTTGTTATAGAAAACATGGTCATCGGCAAACTCCATTTCCACCTTCTCAGCACATCGAACAAGCTTTTCATAACTTTTAAACTCACGAGAAGCTAATGCCCTTCGATACTTTGGCTTTAATTCTGAGTAAAAACGATTGATTTTACTATCAAGGTCCCGGATAAAATTTGGAGCATACCTTGCCAATCGAGTGAACCTTTCTTCATAGGCTGCCACTGAGTCTTCCTCTTGCCTCAATTCCAAGAATTTCTTTTCCATCCTAAGTCGAACAGCCTTAGGAAAATACTTCTCAAGAAACATACCTTTGAATTCATCCCAGTCAAGAGCATCAATCTCATCGGCGTCCCGGATATTTTTAACCATAGACCACCACTGATCTGCTTCACCCTCCAAACGGTAAATAGCAAGACTAACCTTTTGATTGTCTGAACACCCCATGACATCAAAAATCTTCTCCAGTTCTTTAATACACCCTTCAGCTAGCACAGGGTCAGATGATCCTATGAATGATGGTGGATGTTGCCTCATGAAATGTTCCACCACTGACATGTTCCTCTGCGGTTGTTCTGGCTGATCTCGTGCGTGGATACCACCGCCATTTATCGCTTGATTCAACTGCGCCATTACTGCAACAAACTGTTCAGTTCCAATTCCGATCATTTCTGGATGCTGATTCGGAAGGTTATTTCCTTCTGTATGCCTTCCTAGCACTGCTTCCCTGTTTCCTCTGCGGAAAACCATTCTGAACAAACATGTCTTAGATGAAGCAACATGGTAATCTTTAAATGCTATATCATTTCAAAAAAAAAAATATTTTTGGATAATCATTTAATAGAATTATAACTCCTAAAGTTATCTAAACTGACCTTTGATACCAACTATAAGGCCCAAGTCTTAAACCTTACTTAATCTTGAGTTATTACAAGATTACACATTGAGGATCTTTTCGGGTTTAGAGTTTTAGAGAATTAGATCATAAAACTTGCATTACATTCCACATATAAACAAAGTGGTTACATAAAGATAGTATTCTTCATTCCCATCAATGGAAACACATTTAAAATAAAACATGGATTATTTCTTGACACGTCCTTGACTCTATCATCTTATCATGTACCTTTCCCTTGACCTGTGAAAAACATTTCAAAAACTTGGGATGAGCATAAAAACTCAGTATGGGTTATAAAAAAAACATGGAAAGGAAAAGTGAGTTCATATATACATAAGAATGAAATCATAATTTACCCATAAAACATAGGCACTTTAACATACCTCATAAAATCATGAATAAATCATAGAAATCATAAGACATATAGGTAACTTGAGGCATTCAAAACATTCTTACGTAGGGAGTAACCCTCTTGGCTACGTTTGGAATACCCATCGCAGTATATTCCCTAAAATCTCTTCGGAGAAACCTTAACGTTTCACACCTTCGCGTTACCCAATGCATTGGAGAGCTATAACGGGCTCACCCGCCCTTAGTTTATCACGGAACCACCCGTCTTCGTAATAATGCCCAAGAACCATAACATAATCATATCACATAAAACATGCATAAAGGAAACATAACATTTCCACATTTCAATCATGAGTTATCAATAGAACACATTGATATAATAAAAACATTATGAGAACCATTTTCAATACCAAAGTAAAACATGGTATTTATTTTTCGTTTTAAAAAAAAGTTATGGCTTGTAGAGGAAGCCGAAACTCAAATAACAGTCACGACGGCGGAGAAGTCGTTGTCGCCGCATACGTACGAAAAAAACATTCCCTTTTGTCATTTAGTAAACGCTTCGTATAAAAAAGATTCCTTTTGATTAAACGTAAAAGTCAAAGGGGGTTTATACACTGTATAAAAGAAAGTTGTGTATAAAATAAAATATGCCTCAATGAAAGGAGATTGAGACAAAGTCCCATACCTCGTATCCGACTTGACCCGACCGTTATTTAATCTCCTGAATAATAAACTTGAGTTAATCTCTACTTTCTTATGAATCTTTTTCAAGTTAATTATTCCTTTTATACCATGTTATGAACATCATGTAATCAGTTAAGTTAATAATGTTCATTTTGTCGGTATTTGGTTCTTAAGTCAAAAATAGACTTCTTACACTTACATGTTGTTAATTTGGTCAAAGGTTTATTATATCCAAAATGGTATTAATGATGTAGATATCATATATGTCATATATATCTAGTACATACATGCATTTATAATATTACATAATCATTTAGAGGTAAGAAATGAAATGCACCGTTCATGGAGACGGTAAGCCGTACGTACGCATGAACGCTACTTTCATTTCTATTTCGTATTTTATAGAATGTAATCATAATGATATAAAGGTATATTATAATTCCAGTATAATATCATATATAATATCATAGTTCCATCCTTTATATGTCCCACATATGGTATTTAACGAATCAAATCACTTTGAGGGGGCGGTAGTCCGCACTTCCTAAAATGAAGATATCGTGTTTACCCATAATGGAAACCATAAAGGTATGCCCAAAATGAAAAAAACAGAAGCTTAAGGAAAACATAAACATATTATATATCATATATAAAAATAGTTACATCATAATGGACACCTTTTAAGGTGTTAAATGAGTATTGAACAATCATCGTTTCGGGAGGCAGAATTTCGCCATCCGCGGAAACCGTATGTTCTTTAACCATTTGATGTAGTTGTGTGAGAGTGTAGCTCAAATAAATATTATAACAACATCCTTGTATATTTAAGATAGTGGTGTTGTTATAAAATAATTAAATAAAAAGATTTTAGGGGGTTGGAGAAGCAAAATAAAACAAATGAAGACGAGAGAATGAATTACCTTAAAAAGTGTAACTCCTTTTGATTTGAGCCTAAAGGCTTCCTTTGAAAGGATTCTGCCCAAAGGGAATCCTATAGGATGAGGAAAGGGATGTGGAGAGAGTAAATGGGCATGGTTTGGCCGATCCAAAGGCTTGAGTAGTGTGTGAAATGAGGTAGAGGTGGGGGCCTTTTATAAGAGGAGAGGAGGGGCACTTTTGGAAAGTAAAGAAATATTACTTTATTTGAAAATGTGTTTCGGTTTCAAAAGGTCCCACATTGATATAATTCGTGGATAAGGTGATAAGGCTTCGAAATCCACTCATCCAATAAGTTTTGGACATGTTTAGTTCATTGATTTTACATTATCTTTCCATTTTATTTAAATCGTCAAATAATGATGTCATCGCTGCATCATTATTATGTCATAAATAATTTAATTTATTTAATGTCTAAAAATTATAAATAAAATACTATGATGTAGGAAATATTTTTTTCTTTCCAATGACTATTTATAATAAAATATCTGATCTTTATAACCCCATGTAAAAATTGTTTTTGTGAAACATATTATGTTTGTGTCATTTTTTCTTTTACATTAAATAAAAAGTTATTTATGTCATTTACCAACCAAAATGTCTCCATGGGGTCCCCAAGTTGACCCATGGCTTGTAGGGGTCTGCCCTGACACAAAAAATAAGGTTGGGACATGTGTCTAGGTCATTTCTTATTATTAAAGCATTATTTATACCTTAAACTACACTAATTACCACTAATCGCGATTAAAAACTTAATAAGTTACTATTCACCAAAAAAATTATTTTAATCTCATTGAACCACATTTTACTTCTTAATGACAACCATGTATGTCAGATTTTAAAAATTCAATACACATTAGTGGTAAACTTTCAATTAACTGAAAAATCAGTTTGCTTGATTACCACTTAGTGGTTTCAATATTCATCAAAAATTGAAGTTTTTCAGAAAATTACCAAACATTCACCCTAAGCTATATTTGATATTCCTAATTCAAAAATGAAGTCCATTTTACAAAATTCAAATTATATAAGTCACATTAATTAATTCAATAATTAATTCCCACTGCCAGAGCAAATAGCGTGTTTTTACAAAACAATAATTATCAAAAGATTGACACCAGTTTAAGTCTAATTTCAAAGTGAAATTGATTCCAATGACAACCATTGGATAAAATGGTAAAAATATATTCTAATTTCACTTCAAAACCAATTCAAAACATAATCTAATCACATAAATAAATTAGATTAAAAATCATTTTTGATGTAAAATGTAGTATTTTTCACTATTCATTAAAAAATGAACATTGTCAGAAAAATACCAAAAATTTACACAAGGTAAATTTTGATGTCCCAATAATAAAGAATAAGTTTATTTTGACAAACATAGTTTATAAAATTGTCAAAATATAGATTCAAAAATGGTTTTCCATCAAAAGGAAGTAAAACAATCTTTTAATAATATTAGTGTATTCCATGCATAAGATTGTATTTATTTTCATTTTAAGCCTCTATAACACTATCTTAATCATTAATAGACATAGATAAAAATATCTATTATTCATTACTTACTTGGGATGTTACGTTGGGAGTCTTACACTGGGGGTTAGCCACCCAAATAGTGTCTCACCCTAGTAGTTTCTCACCATTGTGGTGGCTCACCATGGTTCTATCTCACAATAATGGTGTCTCACCCAAGCAGTACCTTACCCTAGTTGTAGCTTGGTTGTGGTGTCTCATTGGTTGTGTCTCTCCAGGTGGTGACTCACTAATGGTGGTTATAAGTTCATCATAATGGTGCCTTGTCTAGAGGTTAATTTCTCAGTAGTGCCTCATTTATTAGTTCCTCACTAGCAGTGCCTCATCTAGAGGTGTCTTAGGAATAGTGATTCTAGTTCCAATTCTCCCTTATTAATTTCATCATTGATGTAAAACCAGTTTAATGAAATATTTTAATGGATTTGAGTCTGATTAAATGTCCATAAATCTTACCATTATTTCAAAAATAACCAAGGGACTTTTTGGTGGTCAAAACCTTTGGCCTTTACTATATCCATCTTTAATAGAAAATGAAAATTTATTTCAACTTTTTTCTGTATTTAAATCATCTTATGGTTGTGATATATCTTCACTTAATTATTTCTTATTTAATTCTCTCGCTACAGTACACCATGAATTATTATTCATGTAAGATGCATGTGTCCAGGATGTAAAAATTAGTTCATGTTTCCCTTGTGAATTTCCTTAAACATACACACCCCTATATTTGTGCATCTAGGAAGTTCCAATTGGCTTTACTTCTAAGTTGTTTTTATATTCATATTTAATAATTGTGTATCATGTGGGGTGGGAATATGGATGTCACCCTTATAAAGATGGGTGTTTATAGGTTAATAAAGATAATAGATATTGTTTAAAATCAATATATAGTCAGATGGGAAAAATTATTCATGTTTTGGTTATGTTAATATATTTATTGATATTAAGATTAGTATGAAATAACTACCCAATAAAAAATAATAGATGCTTGGGGTCCTTGTTTGTTAACTGAATGGTTTATGGAACACATGTTTTTTAGTTTCTATTAAATACTTATATATGAAATTTTGTAAACAATATATATTTTCCTATTGAATGGATTTCCTGAGATGTTCTGGTTTTTATGATATATATTGAATTAAAATGTCTAATTATGGAAGTGATTCCTTTTGGAATCTTAAATATGATTTTTTTTGTTTTTAGGGTATTTTTTCAGATAGTTGTGAAAATCATGTTGGTTTTCTTGATATGGTAATATGGGTATTTTGTGATTGTGTAATATGGATAAACAATTATTTATTTTATCATATTTTGATGGAAATGGTTATGAGTTTTGGTTTATTTTGTTGGAATTGTGGTTTGTAAAGGATGACATTGAAGAAGTTCATTAGTGGTTTGTTTGGGTAATTAACCAATATTTTCTCCATGAGTAACATGCAGAAAGATTCACCCTTGTTTCGAGATGTTGTGTTACGATGTGTCTTTTTTGTAACTTTTCAATTCCACACCACATTCCTTCATACTATAGAAGACTATGATTTTGTTTCTTGTTGCGTGTTTTTATTAGTAGTTTCACATGTAGTGAATAAATAAAGAAATAATTGTTTCATAATACTTGGAATATCTTGGGATTGTTTGGATAACATAAAGAATTGTTAAATAAAATGGTTGAAAATGTGAAATGGCTTTTGTGTCATGATATGTGGTGTTGTGAATATAGAGGTTGTGGAAAAGGTGATAGTATTTTTTGTTTGTGATTTTCTAGATGACCCTTATGTTGGGAATGAGTGTTTGGTATCAAATATGTATAAATTTTTATTTTCCTTGTGATTTCAATATTCACCCAACCCAATTTAATAACTACGTGTCAAACACCCCCATTTTCATGGGGGAGGGTGTCTCTCTTAATATCTACTGAGGAGTGTGAATGTATTGTTACAAGTTATTATCCACTCTCACATCAACGTGAGGAAGTTATGAAACATGATGTGATGGTCAGTGGTCTGTTATGGTCTTAGATGGTTGTTGTGATCACCCATTTGTCTTCAGGGGAGATGTGATAAAACATGTGTTTTGGGGTGAGGTGGTTTGTTCATTACCTTGTGTATTTGGGGTGAGATGTGATGTGATTTCCCAGGTGTCTTCATGATGATATGTGATCTGTTTTTAGGACCATGTGTTTTTTGGTGGGATGTAATATTATTCCCAAATGTGTGCGGGCAAGATGTGTTGTGAGTCCTAGGTGTCTATGGGATGGATGTGATGTGGTGTATGAAAGGGATGGGAAAAAAATGTTGTATGAAATTATGAATGAGTTTCATAGAATTGTGAAAGTGGTTTAGGGTACCCTATCATTGATGTGATTTATATTATATTAGATGGTTTGTGAAATTTGGGGAGTGTCCCTTAGTGAGGTTGGGGTGATTAGTATGAATGTTTTGGAGATATTTTGATCTTTGGTTTTCAAATGGGTACCCTAGTATTCCTCTTTATATTTTCAATAGAGAATTCTGTTTTCCTATTGAGTATACCTATATTCTCACCCTACCTATACAAAACAATTTTTTTTGTTTCTAGGAGGTATCTTTGAACCATTCTTCACATTTCAAGTTTAGACCTACGTAGATGATGTTGGGTCAGTAGAATATATTTTTTTCTTCTTTGGGTATTTTCATTTGATGAAATTTATATAATTGATTTTGTATTTATACATTCATTGTAAGATGGGTTGGATTTTTTAAATATGTAATATATTTTATTATGGTCGATACATCCTATATTCTAATCTTGTTTTCTTGTAAAGGGTAGTGCCTCCAATATTGTGAGATTTATACACCCAAGGCTCTAGTCACTTACCCGGGGCTTATTGGAGGTGGGACTTAGAGTCATTATCTCCCATTCTTCACTGTCAGCACAATAGATATATCTATGTATGTAGGAGGAATGATAGAATGGAATTATAAATGATGGTTGAGGGATATGATGTTGTTTATTGTTTGTCATAGTAAGGAATGAACGACTTGGTGCAGAAAATGTGTCAGTTTCACTTTGTTTGTGACATATTCCAGTGAGGCCGGCTAAGACATGGGATTTTAGGTCCCCCATTACCTATTTCATGAACTATGATATTATTTAACGACAATGTGAGGTAACACAACATGTAGGGTATACTAATATGAGAGATACACTTATCATTATGTCCTTTTTCTGGTTTTATTTGGGTTGTCACGGTAAATTATAATGAATAAAACGAATCATGAAATTTTATCTATCATTTTATGACATTATTGAATGTCATTATTTCTAATAACTTCATCTTATTGGTTTCTAAATAATTCATATTACCAGAAACTATTGAGTAGTTTGATTGTTAATTGGTTTGAATTGATTGTTTGAAACCTTCAATAGGTTTAAATATATTGTTTCAATTCATGTTATAGTGTGATTATTAATGAATTGGATTTATCTTACATTTATATAATTGTATAAAAATCCATATAGTTTTCCTAAAATATGAAATTATTAGAGAATAATTCATAGTGTTTTTTGTTATGATCAACTGTTTAGTTTTTAAAACCCATATGAGGCATCTTAACATTAAGTAGGATCCCTACTGGCATGATAAAATTTATTTTATCAAAACCATGATTATTAGTATTCATGATTCCATGTGAGTTAATATATCATATGTTTCTTTCATTTTGTAATATATCATGAACATGTGTTATTGAATTTTTATAAAACAATGTTTTAGGAATTTAAGATATGAACATCCTGAAATGTCCATCCTAATTAATTGGTGATGGATTTGAATTTGGAAACCTTTTCAAGGGAAAATTTATTTTTATTGGGAATTATTACTGTTCTAATGAATTAATGTTACCATAAGTTGTAAGCTTGTATTTAGTAAGATATTCTGGTAATACTTATTTCTAAATTTTAGGAAATTATAATCATGACTTGAGGAATCTCATCGATACATAAGACTATTTAAATGATTAATATTATTTGTATATATTTACTAATTTTTTTATGTTTGGATATAACCTTACTTAACATGTTATGTTATGAGTACTGTTTATTGGAAGCATGCCTAATGTTGAAATCATTCTTGTGGTACGTTGGGAAATTATATTGTGAGATACCTTCACATATAACATGTTTAATTGGTTTAATTTTAATATGTATGTAGAATCATGATATGATTATTTCAATATATATGCATGTTTCCTTGAGTAATGAAATGATTAATGAATGTTTATCTTGATAATGATAAAGAAAAAACACAATTAATACAATATGTTTTATTTTAATTTTGATATCGGAAATAATGTTTTTACTTTTTTGATTATGACACAATTTTGTTTACATAATTAAGAATATGAGTCAAATATAAGAACATAGAATGCATAATTTTTCCAATAAGTCTAGAAATGTATATCAATGATAAATATATGAACCAAGAATGTCCTTTTTCACCATATTAAATATAGAGTGTGTTATATCATTTGTGTATTTTTTTCATTACATTGGATGTATGATAGTGCTATTTAAATGAAATACATGATGTTTCTATATAAATATTCCAAAAATGTTCTGTGTTTTTGGTGGTTGCATTGTTGTCATTTCAATGATGTGTTGATATGCCTTGTTGAAAATGATTGTTGGTGGAATATTTGTTTATGTTGTGATTATTTTATATTATGATACCCTTGATATGAATGTTATATTAAACAAACTATGAATTTGATGTCTGATAACTTATATATGTCTAATTAAATGATTCCCCATGAAAAAATTATAATTTTGTGAAATTATGAAAGCTAAATATTTAGATGATCTTTTCTAAGACCTTGTATAATTATAATGTATGCTATGTGTCGTTGCTATGTGTGATTGTTTCTTTTGTGCTCACTTGTGTGAAATGTGATTTAAAAGCATCAATATCATGAATATGGGGAAGGCTACTACTTAATCTAAGTGTATTATGCTTTGACATGATTAAAACTGTGCAGGTGATTCAGTGCCTTATGTAGTAGATAATTTCTTGATAATGGAATATGAATTCCTGAATTTGTGTTCATGGATATTTATAATAGTTGTTTGCAGTAGTGTAGATGATGATATTGTAAAAGTGGTTACATGAAAATTTTTGGTTTCCTATGAATGGTAAGGTTTTTTGGTGATGTGGCTATATCGAATTTCTGGTGAACATTTTCAATTGGATAATATATTTGGCCAGTGGTGGTGATGTGTGGTGTCTCATATATCCCGTTTTGTGGTGATATGACTTTTGTTTTGTAAAATTTTGATTATTTTAATATAATACATCACCACCCATGAACTTATTAATCACTCAATGTTATTATGAAAATCAAATGGTCATTTTGGAAAACATAAAAGCAATACAAATGGGATAACCTCTTATACCTAATGATTGTTATAAAAAAGTGTTTATAATTTTTGAATACTGCAATGATGGTGGGGTTTTTTGTATTTTATATTATATTTAATTAATTTTTTAGGACTTAAATCAAATATGTAGTGGGAAACATTTTACCCACATAAAGAAAAATTATATCAAGACAAATTATAAAATAATGAAGGTGACTCAGTTCCACAAAAAGTAGAAAATATAACGTTATGGTGTATAAGTTCTTATGATTTTTATTCTTGTAGAAGCTCTTCCAATATTATTAAAAGTGTTCATGATGGTAGAAGATATTTAATTACAATTTACATCATTTAATTACATGCAGCTATAGAAAATTGATGTTTTCAATGATGAACCCTTTATTTTTTTCTATGTATCCTCCAGATAATTAATGTTTTAATGAAAAACATAGAAAATATTTAAACATGGATAAGATGGTTTATTAAAAAACCATTCGATATATGTGATTCATTCCCTATGTTAATTCTAGTTTTCTAAATATGAAATAAATACTTGTTAATATTAACTTTTGAAAATCATATTTAAGTTATGTGAGTAAAATAAAATAAATTTTCTGAATTCATGAAACCTTCCAATATATTTATGTTTTCATGGGAAACATGATGAAGAAATAGTAGTTTAAAAAATTTGAATCCTTTTCATCAAATTTATTCTGATAAATACCATGACATAAAAAATGAATAAAAATGTGTATCCTCTCGAAGTGTTTCTGCTTACCAAATGAATTTGTTTTATTTTTTCCATGGAAAGGATTTAATAGGTAATTTTTTCCAAATAGAACATGCTTCTAAATAAAATGTTGTGGTATATGTCTGGAAATTAATATATCATTTGAAAAATTACGATTAGAATTTAAACACCTTAACTTATATGAATTAATAAAATGTTGTAAAAATAATGACAATGTTATCAATAAATTATAACTAATGCATACTAATCTTATTTCACTATGATATTTTAAGCATGATATGTTTTAAATTTTTTGGATTTATCTTTTATAATAATAAATCATGATAATGACTATATAGATATTCATACAATTTCATGTATAATTTGTGTTGATGAAGTAAACTGGTATAACAATGTATATACATATATAAAATATAATCCTTCTGTTAAAAAAAATGTGATGAAATTGTTTTTATGTGAATTCAATTCCTTGGTATTCATATTTTTGATTGATTTTTATACATTGCATATTGGACTAGTTATACCTATCTATTTGATGGTGTCCTTGTTTGAGACGAATCTTCAATGAGAGATGGTCTTAGAGTGGTTATTGTTTCCAACCATTCTTACATCCTTGAGTGTCATCTCAAGGGATGGTTTTTCTAACCCTTCCACTTTTTACTTATGGATTTTTTGAATTCCTAAGGAAATGAATAGTTTGATAGGTATCTAATGTAATGGCCTAGATATCTTTGGCCTATTAATTTGGGGGAATATGGTGTTTGTGGTGTTAAGGGAGGTCAAGCTGACCCATTTAGCACTTTGAAAAAATTTCCATCTTTCCATGTTTCCAACGATGTATTTTACCAACAGTGCATCGCACTGGTGGTGTGTAGTACAAATAGTGTCTCGTGATGGTAGTGTCTAACCCAGGAGGTATCCCACCCTAGTAATTTTTAACCCGCATAGTATCCCACCAAGTTAGTGTATCACCCTTGCAGTAGCCCGCCCTAGTGGTCCCTCACCAATGTGGTAGATCACCCTTGTGGTGTCTCAACAAAGTGGTAGATTACCATGGTGATGTCTCACCATTTTGGTGGATCACCAAGGTGATTTCTCACCATGGAGGTATCTCAACCTGGCAATGTCTCACCCTTGTGGTGTCTCACTCTATCGGTATTCCAACAAGGTGGTCGCTTGTTGTCGGTTTCTCACTTTAGGTGCCTCTTCTAGAGGGGACTCATAGATAGTGGTTTGTGGTTCATCCTGATAGTGACTCATCTAGAAGAGCCACATTCGTTTGTGCCTTTCCGAGAGGTTCCATTCCCGATAGTGCCTCGTTAGCGGTCCCTCATCTGGAATTGTCTAAGGAATAATTATTTCTATTCAAGTTCTTCACTTTTTACATATTATTTAATGTAAAACGGTATTAATGCCAAAATTGATAGTCTATAATTCCAATTCAATGCCCATAAATCCAATATTTCATTCCCTAAGAGCCTAGGGGATTTTAATTGGTCAAAACATGTGGTCTTTAAAATATAATCCTTTATTGGAATATAAAAATGTATTTAAACTTGTGGATATATTTCGATATTTCTAAGGATACGATATTTATTCTCTTAATTATCCCTTATTACGTTATCTCGGTATGGTACATCCCAAATTCATCTTTCCAATACGAATCATGTGGCCATGCTCCAGCTGTTTTTTCCTGTTTCCTTTTAGAATTTCCTACAACATGCACACTCCTTTTTTGGTATAGTTAAGATGTTTTGATTTTCACTTCCTCCATTTATGTTATTCTATATTCTTTCTTATATGTGTAACAATTTGTGTGGTTATATGGATGATACACTTGTGCTGATTCGTTTTTATGGCTTAATAATGATAATATAATTGGTTTAAAATCAATATATATGGGGTGAGAAAAGTGGGGAATGTTCATATTGTGTTATTATTTTTGTTGTATTATGATTTTTATGGGATAACTACCCACTTAAAATCATGGTTATTGGGGGTCCGTGGTGGTGCACTGAATGATTTATGGAATTAATGGTTTTTGGTTTCTGTTTAATGTTTATTTATGAAAATTTGTTAACCATGTATATTCTGGTAATGAATGGATTCCCCATGATCATCCAGAATCAGTGATAACCCATGAATTTATAGGTGGAATTAAAAAATGGATTTCATGAAATAAATTATTTCTGTTTTTTGGATTGTGGGGAGATGTGGTTGTGGAAATGGTTATGCATAAGGGGCTGGTTATATTGATATCGTAATATAGGTATGTTGTGATTAAGCAATATGGATAAAATTGGGAAATATATATTTTGTTTCTATGCTTGGTTGTGAGTTTGGGGGGGGGGTGGAGTTGTAGTTTGTAAAGGATTAAATTGAAGAAGGATATAAGTTATTGTTTTGGGTAATTATACCAGAGTTTATCCACGAGTAAGATGTTGAAATCATCATAGTTTATTGATAGGGATGGTACGATGTGTATTTAATGTGAAGCATCCTTAATTTATAATATTTCATCATCCAGTAGATGCTTGTCACTATGTTTCTTATATTTTTTCATTGTATTTTCATTGTAGATGATCGAATAATTAATTACTTTTTCAATAAACATTGGAATGGAGGGGGTTTATTGGCTAATGGAATGGAAATGGTTAAATAAACTATTTGGAAATGTATAATGGGTTTTCTGGATTGATTTTTTGTTTTTTTCATTTAGATATGGTAGAAATCTATATAGTGTTTTGAGTTGGTGATTTTTTTGATAACCCTTATGTTTGTCTTGAGTTTTTTTATCACATATATATATATATATATGTCTGTGTATAAACATTTATTTCCCTTATTATTTCTAAATTCACCACACCCTTATTGAAAAATAGTTGCAAAAATCTCCCATCATCATGGGGGAGGGTGTCTTTTACAATATATAGTGAAGAGTAAAAATGTTAGGGTAACCACCATTTTTTCCATCCCTTCTTGAAAATGGTGCAATGGAACATTTTAAGATGGTTGGAGTTATGTTGGTGTCAGAGATTGTGGTTTCAATGACCTAGGGGTCATCATGTGAGATTGTATGGCCCAAATGTTTGTTGAAATCTTTATTTGTTCTTTCCCAGGTTTCATTTGTATGATATGTGATGTGATTTAAAAGTTGTCTTTTGGATGAGATGTTAGGTCTTTTGATTGGGTTGTGTGTATGGGAGGGATGTGTTGTGTGTGTGTGGGTGGGATGTGATGTGGTGTACGGAAGTCATGGGAGCACCATGATGTATAACATCAGGAAATAGTGTCATAAAAGTGGGAAATTATTATGTTGTAACTTATTGTCGATCGTATTTATATTATATTACTTAGATTTATTTATCTGTTGAGTGTGCCTTGGTGTTGTCGGGGTGGTTTTTATTCCTTCTAATGTCTTATTTTTATATTTTTTTCTCATGAGTGAATTAATATAACTCTTTTACATGAGAATAATAGAATTTTTTTTCCATATAATAATCAACATATTTATATAAATAAATTTTTAGTTTTTTAGAAGGTAATTGTTGATGGTTCTTGATATTTATATTATGGAACATTAGAGTTGTTGTTGGGTCGCCTCCTTGGATATTGTTTATTCTGGGATTTTTATTTAGATACTATTATATGTAAAAAAATTATTTATAAATCCTTTGTGGTATGGTTGGGTTTATTTTATATATGTATTATATTTTATTATAGCTGAGGCATCCTATCTATTGACATTGATTTCTTATAATAGGAAATTCATCCCATTTTGGGAGTTGTCTACACTAGTGTTTCTGGTCAACAAATTGGTCCCTACTAGAGCTAGGTCTTGAGGGTCATTATCTAAATTTATTCATTTCTAGTCTATGAGGTGTATCTATGGAGGATTAGGTTCATGAAAAATATATTTTTTCTTATCTTTTATGTCCTATGAGTCCAACAATACATTCCCGTTGAATATAAATCAAAAGTAAGAGAAAATACTTGGACCAACTAAAATTAAAGATTGTATCCACATATAAATTCATTTAATGAAATTTGAATCCTAGGAACACCAAGACTCATATTTACCCAAGTGTTTCTCACCCACACTTCTATATCCAAACTCACATAACAAAAACTCAAAAAAAATTATAAACACCAATAATTAATTGGAAAAAACCCATGAAGTCATAAGTGAAATAAAACATTCCAAATGTGAATGATGAATAGAAACAATATCAAAATTCATGTGATTTACCCATGACACACCCTCGATCACATTTCAATATAAAACCCTAAAAAATGGTGAAAATAACAAATACAATTATTACTTTTAAGGAAATATCCTAATCAAATTGAAATCACTACATACATCATTCAAAATGATGGTTGGTAATTGGTAAACATCGCCAGGGGATATAAAAAACACATGAATCATATAATTAGCCTTATACATGGTATATCCCATCATTAATTTGTGGAATTACTATCAAATTACATTATTAAAGAACATGAATTTCATAGATAACTTAGGAGGGGAATAATCTAGGATAATGAAAGGGGAAAATCCTTTTATAAATTAGATAATCCTCTAAAAACCACATCTATAAAAATATTTAATTGTGTATACAATTGGAAAAAGAAACCCTATCCTAAGAATAAATAATGAGTTGGAAGGGGGTTACACCATAAAAATTGTGGGGGATATTAATTTTCCCAATATATGGAATACGAACGTGAGAATGACAAAAATTGGGATACCAAACCACTATCCTATAAACTAGTGAGCTAGTGACCATTAGATAGATAGCATATGGTTGAAGAAAAATAAAGGGCCTTAAACAATACATGGTGGTTTCTATTTCATATGACTACCATTTGAGCCTCCTTCATGCTAAAAAAAACTAGAATAATGTGGTTGAACCCACCAAAGTCTATTCCAAAGAGCTGCTAAAAATTAATTCTTTATAATATTTCAAATGTTCTAATTACTATATAATTAAACAAATTCATGGGTATAAGGCATTTAAAAATCCACACCATATGAATTATCATCTTATATAAGTACTGATGGTCTGCCATCTGAATATATTTTCTTATTTAGGTAACAAAAAAATCTAAATGGTCATGTTCAATTCATTAAATATTATAATATGTCTAAGGTACAACATTAAATTCATTGTTCCCCACGTACCAAAATCCTACACCATCAATATAATCAAAACTGAAACTATGTTAATGGACATACATAATCCCATATGCCCCAAAAAACATATGGTATTGTCATCGAAAAATCATTCATTCCTAGGGTACTCAACATTATAAGATTCCACATATAAAAAAAATTATGTGGATTTAAATCCTCTAGAATTGGAAATTCCTATTGAATCACCACATAGTAGTTCCATAGATGTTCTCAATGTGGTATTTAACTCACTATAACTAAACCTACATGATAACACTTGTTATATATGAGAAAATTATTTTATATTAAATTCAAACTAGGATCGATACATATTGTTCATCAATTATCCATAATTAATCATATCATATTTTCCATGAAAGCCTAGTTTTATTTTCAGTCTATCATATCCTAAGATACATGTGTAATGTTCTTTGTGACTTTCTATATCAAATTCCAAATGCAAATTCAAGTAGATTTCACCTTAGATAATTGTCATCCTAAACACCCAGCGCAAACTACTGATGAATTATTAATTTTATTTATCAGATTTACCTAAGAATTGAAGCATCCAAAAAACATTATAATATGCTATTATGGGTCCATAACTCAGACTTGATTAGATATTATGGTAAGAGCTACACTTTTCTTGAATATTTATGTGTCTGTTTGTACAAACTTATTTACATCCAATAAAATTATATATTGATCACTTTAAATGATCTATAATCTTGATTCCAATGTTCAATATCAATTTAAAACCCCAAATAATACCCCCTTTAATATTCACTATAGAGACAAGTTTCATATTTCATTTTGTGACACTAACCTCCCAAACACACCATGATCACTCCAGTAAGAATTCAATATTCCCAAAACCCATCTATCTCAAATATCATATACCCATGATTGATACATCACTCCCAATTTTAAGAGTTTCATTTTCTCTACAACACTCAATAAACTACAAAATATTATTTACCATGTTCCATTTATCATTGAACTCAATTATTATTCATGGCCATCCAAATATCACGTAGGAAAAATTATAAAAACCATTTTACACTCATTACTAAACTCTTCTTGTGGAATACAAGATATTATGCAATATTTTATCGTTAATAAGGGACACACCTATACGAGGAAAATAGTGCACTCCCACTATATAAATTTCCGTTTAAAACTCCTCCAAACCACCCTTATGATTCACATATAGGAAAATTGTTTTCACTATTCCTTACTATGCTCGATGTATCCATCAACCCCAAATTTCTCATTCTTGATGCAACTCAAGAATCCATAGGACTACACTATAATTCATCCATAATATAACCAATCATTTTGAGGGAAGTCAATATTTCTATTTAATCCCAATAAGACACGTTTTTTGTTAATTTTTTCACAACTTATAATCAACAATCTTAAAAATGAACTTCTCATCAAAGACTCATTATGGCCCCACAACTCCTGGTCATTCATTATTGAGTAATGATCATTATGTCACTACCACTTATACAGCAATGGAGTTTCAATATGAACCAAAAAAAAAATTCTCCACGGATCAGATATGGTATCACTTATCGACCCTAAACCAAATAGGTGATACATGTAGCAAACCCACACCCTCGTGATCCCACTAAAAAGTAATTTCTCCCAAGATACCCTATCACATAACACAAATTTTATCCTGTGTATCCATTATGAACCTACCACCAGGATATCATCAAAACATGGAGGATGAATTTTCCCCAAGGAAAATTTAACACACCCAATTAATTGTTCAATAAGTCATTCATTAATAATTCTAACATCATTCACCCATTCATCCATCTAACCTTCCCTCCCCGCATGTATGATCTATAAAAATCTAATTGTTGTCAATGTATCCATCCAAAATCATAATATTTACCATATGTTAACTATAAACAAACGATCACTTTTCAAAATGGAAATTATTCCATGATTATATGAATTTACACATTCTCTATCAGCCCTAAACTACTACCAAGGTTTACCACTAACTATTGTGTCGAAACAATGCTAGAAAAAAATCATCAATAATATATACAATCCTTCCCTTAGAAACTGTCATTTAAACGAAGACACACCATAAAAAGGTTCCATATTTATAATTGTTCCAATTCATAACCATGTAATTTCCAAAACCTCAATAACAACATTCATTCCTTAACTCCATACAATGAAGTATTTACCAATGCATCCCATAGCTGAGAAATATAAAATATTGTTTTTAAAACTCTTAGGGTTAACCTCAATTACTAATCCTAACATATTGACAACTGTATCATGAGTCTTGTTCCATTTTTCAATCGGACCACACAACAATACAGATGATCATGCCACACATATTTCATTACTCATAAGAACCACTAATATCCCCAATCGAAAACAAATGGTATTTAGTAATCAATTATGAATGACAAATAATGGCCTCAAGTACCAATCATCCAAAAAAATATGATCTATGAAAGACATTCTGGGATCCTAAACACATCCAGGGTCAATCTCAACAACCAAAATACTATGTTGTTATCAATAAACTTAACAGTGTCCTTAATGACTTAAATAATAGGATGTTTATCGAAACCTCAAGGTCCAAAAACAAAACCATCATGGTCACAAAAATAGAACTCTCCCTCTTTCTTAAAAATTAAAACATTCTGGTTAATATTATAATTATAATGGATAATAATCATCAAAATAACTAAAGGCCATGTAATATCATATGTCTCATTAATATAATCCATTATTTAATCTTGGGGATTCCAATATTAAAATCATCTCATAACCCATCATTTTTAATATTCCCATGATTTAGTAAATATCATAATATTGTTTTTGTAAAATATAATTCCCCAGAAAATTTCTCTATGAAATAATATTATATGTTTCATAATGGAACATTAATTTACCAAAGTCTTCCCATTATTATCCTATTTTTATCTGCATATTTTTTCATAATTACAATTCAATGTTGATTAAGTAGAATATCTCCAATATATTTATATATGAAAATAACATAATTTTTTTGTAGAAACTGTAAATAAAAAACCATCTATATTAATTTAAATCTTATAATGAATAGATTATGGTCTAAAATAATCCCAAATAAGTAAATAAAACATCCACACATATCAATACCAAGTAACTATCAATGAAATACGACGAGAGGATAAATTATAAATAATCATTCTTATATTGATGTATGAACACATGCCCTCTTTCAATAATACACAAGAGTGACAATACCAAAAGTTAATAATATCACAAACATATACACCAATCAAGGTAAAAAATAATCAATAGTAAAAGTTCCATGTTGGAACAATAATTCTTATCAATCGTTGTATTGGTTATACCCTATAAAATGGGATATTGATATCTTGAATGATCTTACAACCAATCATTGAAACATCATATTATAATTTAAACCATTCCAAAAAAAATTAATTAATTAGATATGATATCTTGGATACCAATTTGTGAAATCCCATCACCATAGAATGCTGACCAGTGCCCAGAATAATAGAATACTTGATGACCTCAGGTTCACCACACAGTATTCTAGAGCCTTCCATATAATGATGAGGTCATGTGAGGATACCAAGGGGTGACTGGACCATCATTACAATATTTTCCAACATAAATGATAATAAATAAAATCATATATAAAGGGATTAAAAAATAATAACCATGTAATTTGATGATAAAATAATTCAGAATTTGTTGTAATAAAAAGTTAATATTCCATACATACTATAACAGATCTCCTATGGGAGGATCATGCACAAGTACTCGTAATTTAATAAACTAATTATACAATTACATCCTAATACATTATTTTTTAATTACAAGTCTAATCATCAATATTTCATACTATCATAAAAATCCTAAATTAATCATTAATGATACAATACATAAACCTATACCTACAAAAAAGAAGAGTGTATGGTTGGGTACCCATGTGACATGGTTGCTGGAATAGGATGGAAGTATAATTCTAGTGGACATCACCAATGATATACATTAAAAACAAGGAAAACTTGTGTACAATTGTTTTATAGATACAAAATCACAATTATTTTTACTGGAACATTTAAGTGGAGAAATGTAAGACAAACCTCGAAACCATGATCTATGATGGATTCCAAGAATGGAATACACCTTCTCAATCCAGTGTTAGGGTGACTCTATTCATGGCATGTTGAACTTGCCAACTAGTCTCCCAATTAGGATAATATAACCATCCATGACCAATCATAAAGAATCATGGGTAATATACTCATCCTAATATCCTAACATATATAATTTGGGGATCAGTTCACCCATGGTCTATCAAGAACATCCAAAAAACATTGGGAATACATTGATCCCATGTCTTCACAACATAACTATGACCACCCAAGTGTCAGTTCCATCATTCTATTAACCATCATAACTAGAAAGAATAAATACATATTATTTTTTATATCACAATATAAAAAAATACATAGTATATTGGGTCATTTATTAGTTCTTTATTATAAAACATCCAATCTCTATTAGCCAAAATATTTTTTAAAAGTATTTGAAATTTCAATTCCAATTTCATTTTACTATTTAATGACATAATTACATAATAAAATTTCCAAATAACAAATAAAATATTTTTTCCAATTTTTTTTATAAAATACCAAACACATACCCTCAATACTATTTCACATTCCATTTTAAAAATCCATTAAAATTTAACACCTATAAAATAACATTTCAATGTTACATTTCTAAATATTATTGCATACCCTATTTCTAAAAATACCATTTCATGATTAAATTCCATTACATTTTTCAAATTTCCATTATTAAATAGTATTACCATAATTTCTCTCTATGAATAACATTTTTTGGGATATTTAGTGATGATGAAGCTGTTAATGAATGAAATTACAATTCATCATAATTTGAAAAAAAAATTAGGCCTCCTCTCTATATTCCAAAGAGACCACCAATATAAAGACTATTAAAGTAATTAAAAACTATGTAATATTTTAGATACCACCTATATTTTATAAATATTTTTTCATTTAATTTCCTTGGCTAAAAATTTCAACATAGCCAATCCAAAACTAATCAATAATCAGTATGTCTTCTTCGACAATCTCAACACCAAAATAACACAATGAAAAATTTTATATATATAATAATTATTATAATCAATTGAAATAAAATCACCCAATGGTATGCTTGATGACATACCTACTTCATTCTCTCGCATCCATAAATCGATGGAATGGTATATATATATATAACCAAAATAAATAATCAAGGAATAACATGAAATGTGTATGAAATTACTAAATGAAAAATGAAGAAGTGATTCAACTAAAATAACTAAATAGAATTATCATTAAAAGGCCATCATCAATGGAAAAAATCCATTATTGAGAAAAAAATTCCATGTGATAAGTGGATTTCATTCCACAATCTCACCACCAGGTAACCAAGATAGGCTAAATAAATCATTATCACTTTACTATGGTTCCCTATCAATCCTTGAATTAAAAAACATATGTTGATATATAGTCAAATTTTGGGATTTAAAGTCTATGATCTAAATAGGCTTCATATTATCGAATCCCTATTTTCCATGACCATTCTTTGTATACCAATACAAACATGCACAATTTTAACAAAACAATAATGATAATCAATTACTAAATTTTTATAAAATTCATAGTAAAATATTCCTATTTCCCATAATTCTAAATTATCTATATAAAATATTTTCTAGGAATATCACATATATCAATGTGGTTAATCAAAAACAAGAAGTAAAAATAAAGGAAAATGAAAAATCAATCCAAGTATCAATGTAAGTTAGACTAGATAGAACACTTGTTCTAGAACATAAAGAATCACATGCATCACATCTCTAGATATATGCATCAAATCTATGGAGAATAAGAACACTTAAGAAATATAATCACAAAAAATTTCTAAAATCCCCAAGGACACATTTTCTATAGAGCAATGAAACTCCCAATGAGTGAACAACCCATGATAGTATGAATAGTTGAGTCCTATTACATCACCTAGGTAAGTACCCATGGGAACCAATGTTATAATAATTCCATATTATTTCTTCAATTAAATTCATCTAAAATCATTTCATATACCCATTGCAAAAATAATTTATAATTGTTTCCATTTACAAATATACTGGAAAATACAAATTATAATAATTTTTTTCTAAAAATAAAAATAAATAAAACATCCCAATTCATTTATCAAATGATTTTGTAATGTTTTATCATTCAAGGATTATCAAAGATATACTAGAGATAAAACTGCATTCCTAAAACATGGGTTTCATAGTAAAATCAATATGACCCATGACAACCAAAATGAACATAGAACAAAAAACTAAAGCCATATCATTGATTCTCACACATTAAAATTGTATTGATTAACATCGTTGGCTGGTGAAGATTTTAGGTCACACATACCTTGAGAACCATGAAACTATCGCACTATAATAAAAAAAGAGCCCAGAGAATATAATATCATAGTTAATAATTATAGGATTAATAAGATCATAACTAAAAGTAAAATTAATCCACAAATGCAGTGCAAAGATATTTTCAAAAACAGTGTTAATAATGAAGAAAAAAGTCCCCTAATCTAGTGATATTTAGGGTTACAAAAACAAACATCATGCATAAAAAAATGTTATATGAAAGGAATGAGGATCCCAAAATTCAGATTGAAGACCTCATAGGTTTTTAAGAAAAAGAACAAAATCAAAAAATGTACATTTATGAGTACCACACATTAATCATATAGGTCATGATTAGTTCATGATATGAATCCCTGATTTATGATAAGAAATCCAAAACATCCATATTACCAAAAAGTAATATCCATTATTAAAAAACTTATTCAACCATTTCATGATGTGAAAAAATTTCACATCCTACAAAAATTAAATCCTCTAAAAAAATGAAACATATTCCTAGAAAAAGATTTATATCATCGACCTAGTTAATTAGATAAATATATATAATAAGATTTTCCCCATCCAGGTTTGATAGAATGTCCTCAGTAAAAATAAAATTCTCTCGAAATAAAAAAAATTATAATAATTAAATGTGATTTTCCTTTTTTACATGTTTCTTAAAATCTCCACTCAATAATAAATTCCATCTTTAGGATGTCATGTAGTAGAGGGTTTCTATAGAGAAAGGTAAGGCCACTGGTCCTGCACAAACCACTCGTTCAATCTTTTCTTTTGGTAATCTTATCATTATCATTATGACACTGAAATTGATGGGTGTAAAATTACCTTGAAATATTTTCACCTATGAATAAACTATCAGCACTGGATGATCTCCAACTAAAACATCTAACTTTTACTCAATGTCTTCCTAACTCAAAAAACGAGATGGATCAGTATTGTACATCGTGAGATAAGATATGTTGAATGGATCATGAATACATGTAAAATAAGATAGATATTAAAATCTATATATAACTATCACATTCTACTAAGTTAATTCAAATGGTCTAATATATATGGGAGTAATCATTCCTTATTTTATCACAAGACAGTGACCATTCCACATAATTGTTTCCAGTAAAATCAATTGTCTAAATGAAAAAATAAAAGGGTTGTGTATATTATTAGAATATGATTTATGTCAACTCTAATATTTAACCACATAACAACAGATTTCCTTAATTCTCATCAAAATATACTGAATGATAGGTGTCTTATAAATATAGTTCCCTCCCACCACTATAAAAATATATGTGATGAATATAAGAGACCATAAGAATCTTCAAATTGTTCCACTGTGATCGAAAAAATGATAGCTACAGTTACAAAACCATGAACTATATCATATGGATATCTGACAATACATTGATAGCCCATATATAAGAATGGTTCATAAATTTCAAGATCATAATAATATTTTTGTCTTACCGTGTTCCTTTGGATAGAATGTTTTACTTAACCTAACGTGATTAATAATTTCATCCTGCAATTTTTTTGGATCTCGATGTAAACCTAGAATCCCAATCTGAGATAATTATATAGGGAATATGATGAAACGTTTTTATTTCTCAAACATACATCCAACCAATATCTTATTCTTCAATGGTTTCCCATTTCAAAATAAAAATATATATTATCACCAACCGATCCATCACCACTGAGATAGTATTATTTCATTGGGGATTCTAGGGTATCCCAATGGTGAATTCCATGCAGACATCACCCCACGTCTAAAAATAGGATCAGATAGTGATATAGGAAACAAGTAGATTTCATCTGCACTTCCATTATATATTGGATGGTGTAATAATGGTGAAAAAATATTTTCATTGTCATGCTACATACAGTCCCACTAGAATTTCAAACGTCTTTAATAATACAAATTCATAGAGAACATTTGAAGGGACAATGATAAACAATCATTGTCAATCAAAAATAATCTCCCCAACGATGTTCAGAGGGAAAACTAATCCCCAAAATACTGAATACCAATTTAATGTAAATATCAACCAAATATATTCTCACTGCCATAGAGGGTTTATCTAATTCCTCTCATCTCATCAATAATACTATTAACTACATATAATAGATTTAGAGAGGGATAAATATATTAGAAAATAATATGAAACCTGATGAAAAATACTATTAACTGAATAATGAATCCTATAAGCATTTACTCATTTGATTTAATAAAATATTGTGACTGAACATTCCTACTAAGAACATCTGCAATGGCCTTCCCCTTCCATAGGGTGTATTAAATGAAGATGTAAAATGTGTGTTGATATTATAAAAACTATCTCCACCCGAGATTCGTGTAATTAATATAAAATATAAGGATAATAATCATATATTCAGAGAAGACCATTAGTCGTTCCTTAAAGAGATTGTTCTGCAAATTTTTGTACATGAATTTCATGGGAAATATAAATATCATTAGTTGGGTAATTCATATCTGGAAACCAGAGCTAATAAGAGTCACAGGTCTTGACATTATCATTATGTACAATCAGATAACGCATACCACCGATGAATGTATCGTACTATACCATTTAACCATTATTTTTATTAGGTATAATTATAATATTATTAAATGTCGGATACCTTTTTGTTTCATAAAAAAAGAGTCACATTTTGCTTCCCATGTGAAATTACCCATTTCGTTGTAAATGTAGTCAAATGAAACACTTTCTTCAATAAATATCTAATGAACTAATGATAATATCCAAAAATAAATAAGGATATCAAAATATAATAATCATTTTTTGGATTCTACCATGAAAAAAACATTCTTGTTCTCATGATCATTTGATTTCCCGTGTCAAAAAAATAAAGTTCCACATGATTTTTACTTCATGAATCCAGAAAATATTATTTGAAAACATTGCATGGAAATGATTAATCTTATGGATTTCCAACACCAAACACAAAATGGGATCATTCTAATGGAAGGATGACAAATAAACCAAATTTTAATCCATGAACACAAAAAAAATTTGTTACGTTACTAATGTAATATCTAATACATCAACTAAATAAAAAATTTATTAGAATTAGTCAGAAGAAATGAAATCAAAATGTTGTCAAAATATCAAAATCTAGTCTTTAATGATATATTGAGATTTTCAGGAACCTGAAACCTGAGATGATGATAACTCAGCAAAAGTTTGATCTTTTAAAAAACACATTACCCATTAGTTTATATATTAAATTTATCAAATGTTATGAAAATACTACTTCTTAAACATTTACTGGTTCGAGCTCACATGGTCTGTAAACAATTGAAATGAATCAAAACAGTTCTTGGAAAAGATAACTATAACTAACAAATGATTAACGCTAGGGAAAAGGAATCCATTTTCTACCCAATTATCAAACTGGATTGTGAATAATTTCTCCTCTGCATGTGCAATACAATAATTGGGAATTAAGTTTGATATATTACCTCACACCACATCACTCATAAACTCTACCACCCTCCCTTGATGAAGAATGGATATACATTCAATTAATTAATTCAGAGAATACATTAAAACAAAGGAAATGTCACTATTAGAGAAGAAAACAGTTATCTCAACGTAAATAGTGGATAAAAAATTCTCGATCTATGGGTGAAAAGGTTCTCCATGACCACACCATGTATCCCACTCTCCATAAAAAATCCTGACTAATCTCATCAGTAGAAAATAAAAATACATACAGATAATAAATACAATACGCATCATGATGATAGAGAATAAAATCCATCTGAATGGTGAAATCATAGAGATGTATATTGAGAATAAGTAAATCATATACTAAATTTGTTTTTAATAGTAAATAGTTAACAAGAACGACCCTAAAAAATTTTTTGTTATGCTTTTAGAGATGTGTATATAACTAAATATAAAATGAAATGAACTCCATTGGATGTTTTAATGAATCAATAAAAATATCTATTTATAATCTACTATTAAGAAATTGTATAATTTTCATAATTTTCTAGGAATAGTTAATAAATACGTTACCTAACATTTTCACACAACTCGCATCAACCTTCATGATAAACTCAACCACTTTGTGTAGGTGCCTCATTCTGAAGGCCTGCTATTCGATCTATCTTTATTGTGATTCATATGACTAATTTTTAGTTTCAATTACATAAACATAAATATAACCATAATAAGAAATAGAAATTGACTAAAAGAATCTCTATAAATGATCATATATTTTATATTTTTTCACCTCATCATGGGCATAAAATAAGAATATAGTAAGTTCCCAAACCTTTTCACTAGTAAGAATACATTGGTGTACTAATGGTTGTATTATAATATTGAGGAGTCCTACTACTAATAACAACTTCCACTAATCCAATAATTCCATTTCCACTTCTTCCTCTTTCCCAGTAGACAACTAAAGCTACTACCTGGTGAATGATAAGGAAAAGAATATCAAATCTTGCATTCTAGGTCTATTTTCTCTACAATGTCCCTATTTATCATATTCTCATACGTGGAATAGTTAGGATAAATTCATATGATCAGATATATTACCATAAATCAGTCATGTACTTTTGATCAATAAGCTAATAATTTTTCCCTACCTATAATAGAAAATGCACTATATCCCCGGATCGATTGGAAAATAAAAAAACCTAACACTTTCCATAATTAAATGAGAATAAATCATGGAACATTTTATAATGAGAGTCCCTATAAACAATTTATTTATTTAGAGGTTCATAAAACCCTTTCTATCTAATTGAATGTGAATATATACCTATACCTTATAATACCACTATCAAATACTGAAACACTTGAGTTTAAAAACTATTCACACAACCTTGATATTATCTTATGTATATAAGAAGTTGATGTAATGTTAAATCTACTCCATCAAAATGTTCATGTAATTAGGAACATTCATGAAATTCATGGATGATTGATGGTAATGTATGAACTCTAAATATCAATTACATTATCCTCCAACTCCTAGATATACTTCAATAACTACATTCAATATGTGTATTAAATTTGTGTCCACAGAATTAACTACAGAAAGGAATGGCTTGATAAGATTCTGTTCAGGTGGTGTATTACCTTATGTAGTTTTTGTTTTTCCCTCATATGGTAAGTGCCAAAAACATATTATAGGCATGCCAATACACTATAAAAAAAAGAAACTATCAAAAATAATAAAATATTTTTAAAAAATAGAAATCCAAAAGAATATTGTAATATTAGGATCAAGAACCCGTCAATGAAGTCACACATCTTAAAATTACAAGGTAATATTTTTATTATTATGTAAATATATTTTTATGATATCACAACAATATTTACCTCATTCCCTCATAAATTATATCTTTAATCTATTACATGTCCCAATACAAGTAATATTAATGAAAAATTGACCTTTGACTCCATGTTTTCGTGAACCTACCTAGGATACCCTCCAAACAGGCACCCAACATCATTCATGACTTACACCAAGGGTGTTCTGGTTTCCAAATATTAGAATCTATAACACAACCACCAGAAAAACTGTAGGAAACTAATTTTTACAACGTCAAACCAATGGTTGAAATATAAATATATTTATACCATACATAATGAAAGAACAAAATATGAAATGTGAAGTATATATTTTCTAACTAAAAGAAAACAATAGAATTAATACAACTCAAAAATATCTATACACACTCCAAATTAAGTTTCCAACAAAAAATCTAAAAAAGTAAAATAGGGAATAGTAACTTCATGTGTTAATTGGGTGACATCCCACCATCTTACCACTAGCTACCCAAGAACATCTGACTAAATCATCATCACCTCACTAGGGTGACTTGAATTTTATTTCATCAAACGACATAACCAGATCGACAAAATGATGAATGAGTTTTATAGGTGTGATCTAAATAGGCTCATCTGGATCCCACCAATCTCTTCCATAACAAGATTAAGATTAAGAATCCTAACAAGTTCTAAAAACGGAGTGAAAATTAGTAAAATATTTTAATGTAAAATTAATGTTTAAACATTATACATTTTATATAGTTAAATATAATCCATATAAAAGATGTTATATTAATTTCACATTTATCAATTATTGTAAAAAAACAAAACAATACATATCATAATAATAAGTAAAATCATGCTAAGGATCACTACATGTTAGGAAGGCTATAAAATCATTCCCTATAATAGAAAACCATGTTCATCATTTTCCTTGGAATATTCATCAATTCTATAGAGTATAGAAACACTATTTAATTTAACCCTCTTCCCCAGTAATGTCTAACATGTCTCTAAGACCCACGACCTTAGGAGGAGAGAAATACGCCATTAGTGATCCCCGTAGATGTATCATGGGATGAGGTATATTAAGGGACATTCCACTTAAGAATAAAAGGCTTACCATGTTATATATTTTCTAAATTATTTTTCGGAATTCAAGATTAAATAAAATTCATCAATCTATTTTAAAAATCTTCAAAAATACCATTATCATTTTCCAAAATAGGGAAGAAATTTACATTTCTTAAAAAAAATCATATACATAAATGAATAAATAATAACCTTTTATTTAGAAAAAAATAATAAAATTAGAGTATTCATGGTTCATCCAACAGATGCTACATAGCGAACCACCTACATAAAACTCAGGTTTCACAACAAATGAGATGGGGTCCCTAAATTCATTACGTACTGAATAATAAAAAACAGTGGCTATATTAATCATTATTGGGATTTGGAATTGTTCTCCATTAATGTTAAAATTTTCGGAGATGTTAGGTCACACACACCTCATGAAACCAAACACACTTTTCACCATAACCAATTAAAAACACACAAATGAATATTACACAATTAATCTTAAAATTATCAATAATAATATCACCACATGATCAATTATTTAAAAAATAAATCACAATAGAACAATAACGTCTATTGGAAATTAATAAATATAAACATTTTTTGATCTCATGATATGTAGTGAATCCACCATAGGATCTATAATAAAATGATATGATCCAAAAGGATAAAGATAAAAAAATCACAAGGGATATCTCTTAGTGTTCTATAAAGTGGATGGAAACTAAATTAAATAAATTTTCAATAATTGTTTTCATAAAAAACCAATATTTTAAAATCAAATAATGACTACAATCAATTATTCATGATGTGAAATAAAAAAAACATATACATTGAAAAATTCATCATGTTTTATTGAAAACCCCAAAAAACATTTCAGCATTTCTACATGTTTCATTTATTGTACTATATTCATGCTCTAAAGTATAATTATGGAATATTACAATAAATTTAGTCACATCATGTTACTAGTTCATGATGTGAATTTGTACAGCATGAAGTGAGAAATCCATGTTATAGAAAAACCCTCTGATCCATATCTAATGCCATCACAACATGAATGCATATAAATGAAGATTAAAATCATTTTTATGAGTTTCTACAATGATCTATAAAAACATTTTTATTTAAATCCCTAATGAAATTACAAATAATAACAATAAAAAATTAATTTGAATCGATACCATTATAAAAAATTCATCTATGCATACTTTCTTCAAAATGCTGTGAGATAGTAGAGAACAGTTGAAATTTGATCTTCAATATGAAATGCATCTGAAATCCCAATGATATATGGTTGATTCAAAAAAAAATCAGTGTATATTGCAAAAAACCACAAATGAAGAACTCCATGTTTATAGTGGTTGAAGGAGAGGAATAAACAAGATTCATTGATGTTTAAACAGACCTTTGATCACCCAATGAGGAAACTAAAAACAATTTTATGGAACATATATAAAATGGTATACATGGGTGAGAAAACCCCATGTCATTAACATAATAGAAAAAATAGAAAAATTTATTCCCCTTAAATAATAGAGAGGAAAATTTTTATTTTTCCCTAATTTGTTTCATTGGAAAACCAATGATCCTGGTAGGGCTATCAAGATACTAAGAAAGACATTGGTGAGCTTGAGGATAAACAATACAGAACCTCTCATCATACCTCCTCTAATACATCTTTTTACCTCTAGTCACTATATTATCATTCTTAAATATGAAAAAATATCTTTTTTGAGGTTTTCAGGCACCATTTAATCCATTCTCAAAACTAGATCAAATTCCATCCAATCCACTATTTCAATAATTTGAAATCCTCTTGAATTTGAAACTCTTAAATGGGAATTACACATTATAGCCTATGTACTAGGGAAAAAAATAATTCAATACACTCTTTAAATTTATTAATATTTTTGATTTTTGATTTTTGAGGGCACTGACATAACATGGGAAAAGAATCGTGATAGGGTGAGGTGATCATCTTTATTGTCAACTGTTGGAATTATCCTTCCCTAACCCATATGGGATGCGTGACTTCTTGTAATAACTAACCACCCATGGAGTACATAGGATGATGTTTTTATCCATTGTTTAGACTAATTATGTAAATAAAAGAACACATGAAAACCAAAAGTTTTGAGAAAATATTCTTATAACTCTAATGACTGAAATAATAAACATGATTAAATACAAATTTATTGTCTTCAATGTTCTATATTATTTTCAAATTACTTTTGAGTTTTCTTATAAAAAAATATTATGCTAATAATGAAATTTATGAATTAATAAAAATATAAATAATACCAAGAAAGCTGAGTCAGAGGTAGGCCTCTGACCATTTATTGAAAATAAAAGAAAAGTACAACAGACAGACACAACAAGGTGAGAAAACAGTTACATATCATAAAAATTAGACCCATATCCACATCCCTGACAAACTGCCTCCTCCGCGGTAGCCGATTCCCATTCTGAATACTAGGGAGCATCGTTTTTATATATTAGTTTTAAAATTGAAATACCTATTTTGAGATGCATGGATAAAATGTTCATTAATGATTCACTTAATTTCAAATAATGTGATAATGTGGATGTGAAATGCTTGTAGAATATGTAATAATCTATATATGAAATAAACAGTTCGTAGAAATTGATACCATAAGGAAAAAATTAATATAAAAAGATTAAATTCACAAGCACACTAGATTCTCCCAGTAATGGATGAATTCAATGACCCCCTCACACCAAATGTTAGGACATTATTTTATCTCCTAGAAATATTCCTCCCCATACATTCACATAGATTATAAGCATCCTTGGACCCAAAAAATGTAATTCATGTTTTACAAATAGAAATATATTTCTATAAAAATATCATAAAATGGATAATAACTAACCTCAATTATGTAGAGGATCAAATTAAATTAAAATGAGAAATTAGTTTAAATTTTTATGAGATAAAAGTAAAATAATTATATAAAATTATTCAATGAAATGTAATTTATATATGTCAAATAAGAAAAAATATAAAATAGTGTCTTGAGAATCAATTTTCATTCCACCTAGTTAAATTTTCCCTAGATTATGGTAGCTTATTAATAATGTTTTAGGTAATGTATATTATAAAATATATGATAAAAATTACAATATAGAAGAGGATTCATTAAAAGTGAAAAATGAGGGAAGGAATATTTGAAAAACACTTTCATTATAAAACAATAACATACATACTATAACTATTAATGCAATTTATGTAAGAAAATATGAAAACAAATACTAATATATAAACTATATCAAAAAAAATTTATGATACTTCCTAGTTAAATAACATTTTATTATTTTCTATAGGGTTATAATATTATAAATAGAATCCATTCAGTACATGTCACAATAAAACTAGCATACTTGTTATAAAAATGGGTTTTTTTGTTCCAAAATTTAATTCTAATAGAAAAGAATTTATCATTGATTGAATATTTAAATTAAAATTAAAATAAATAGAAGAATCCACTAATAGGAAATAAATTTATCCATTTTATGGATAAAAATTATGAAATTCTTATAAAAAATTGAAGAAAATTTAATTTTGTAACAACTCATAATTATTTATCCAAGGAAATCAATAAATCATGAGTCTCCCAAATAAATTAATTGGGAATCAAAATTATATGAATTAGGAGAATATGTTAAGAGAATACTACCATATATTGTGAAAAAAAATATGGAAAATACTTTTTTCTAAAGGTGTAACATTCTTTTAGATAAAGATGAATATAATCAAATATGAGATTTATTATTTGATTCATATAAATATATTGATGTTTATTCTTATATAAGATAAATATACTAAGAAGTATGTAATTGTGTTTCCCCAAAATCAACTATAAAATTAACTATATATTTTTTGATAATTTAATATACATTTTAATTTTATTGTCTTCATTAGTGATTATAGTTTTTAACTTATTATTTATGAATATATAACAGTGTACCTCAATATATATGGAGATAAAATATGTAAATTAAATTTACATGGTGAAATTACAATGGATTATAATGGTGAATATATTTAAATCGACATCATGTATTTAAATTCTAAATGTTTAATCTCTTCATTATAGGGTGTTTTATATGAAATGATTGTTTATATTTGTTACATTTATAAAAATAGTGTTCATTATTTATGAAAAATTGGAAAACTCAACCCATTTACACACATTTTTTAAATGAAATTAAATGGGACTAAAATTTTAATGGAATAGTAGGTGATGATGAACCAAATATTTTAAATATTTTGACCATGTTGTTTTTAATAGTATTTATGAAATTTAATAATGGTGAATTTGGTTACTATATATGTTTTAAATTATGTATTATAATGAAAATTTTAATAATATAGTTTCAGTTAGCTAGTATGGGGTGATAGGAAATGATGATCTACCCTTCTATCATCACTGTGGACATATACCTCATCCCTCACAACATGAGTGAGTGGTAGTTTTAGTGCATCATGGTTATAATCCATTAAGATTTATGTAATCTAAATTTATATGGAAGAACCTAATTAATTAACTAGAAAATAGGGTAAGGGTACGAAACATAAAGGAGTTAATTGATCTGGATTATTAATAAATAATATTGTTAATTTTGAAGTGGAAAAAACTAGTTGTGGAGTGAGTCACAACAATATGGGGATAATCTCAACTATTTGTTGTGGATCACTTTCTCTACTTATATAAAATTCATACCCATAATACCTAATTATTTTTTTATTATAAATATCTATTAAAAACAAAAAAATATGATGTATAATGTCCTTGAGTTATTATATTTTAATAAAATAAAAGAAATAAAAAATACAGCATTTCTTATTTACCTCATCCAATCAAATCCAACATGTCATCATACATCTTTCAATGGATAAAACATTCTAATGAAATATTTAAGGTTATGGTTTTTCAATAACTAATTGTAATGGAATAATTATATTAAAGCATGCTCTGAATGTTTCATTAATTATATGAACACAATTATAGAATAATTCTAAACAATGGAATGGTGAGGTTTTAATTGATACTCTACTACCATTATAGAATAATTACAAAAGACAAATATATCTCTAACACTATTACAGAATATTAAATTTTCCACTTAAATAGATCATTAATCCACTGATAATATGATATAAATAAAAATCCAAATATAAATTTTAATTTAGTGTCAATATCTCCCCAGTAATTCCTTGATTTTCCACTAGAATAATCTGACACAAATTCTAGTAAAAATGAAAAAGTACTATCTTAGTGTGATGAAAACCAACGAGTAACATCCATAAGTTTTATTCAATATCTTAAAAGAAATATTTTCCATCTCCTCAGTATGGAAATATCCATCAAAATATGAAATGTAAGGCCTACAGATATCCCATCTCACATACCTAAATCATAATATGTCTAAAAAATCAATATTTTTCTTTCAAATATACCATATAGTGAAAAAAATACATCACAACATGATCTATTATTCTATAGAAATATTAACTTGTAAAAATCATGATCCATTGAATGGTGAGGAGGACTCCAGAAAATCATGGCCATTGAAATTTTTCTCAATTGATTCATGTTATTTCCTTATCTCCCATTTGGTTACCACATCTTATCCTCAATTTTATAAAGGGAATAATCATATTTATTATCTTAAACTATCAAATAATTAACCATATATTTGATATTTATTTTCAATATTTTCATCTAATAAAGATCAACAATTGTGAAATGAATACATCTACCACATGACCACAAAACTATCTTGAATCCTAATAATTATAGCCATGAATCAGGATATAAATATCCCATGGAAGATAACCATAAATAGTGGCTCTTGTACCATATATATGTTTTGAAAAACGAGAATGGTAATAATATAACAACTATGATTATTCAAAGGAAAATGTATCAAAACTCACAAATACATTCAATGAATCATGTTTTTCATCCAAATTAATAATATTGACATAAATAAGTTCATGCCAATTCCATTTCATGAGAAAATATTTCATGAAATGATCAAATGTTTAATGTCATAAAATCTATTTTATCGGAGTAACTATTTTAACTAATTATTTTCCATTTATCTTATCACCAGACACTGTAATCTAATTTTTAGTTCCTCTAACATCATTAAAAATTTACAAATAAAAAAAATACTGCAGTGGTTTCTTTTAATTAATATCCCCCATTGGGATGCTTGAAAACACTTCTCGAATCCATTTTTACCAAAAAAAAATTATAACTAACCTTTTCAAATGTAGGAAATCTTTTCTATCAAATTGTTAATTAATAGGTCACTAATCATCATCCCTAAAACCACACGAGGAATGATCATTATTTGAAAAAAAAGTGTGAAATGAAAATTTATTTATAATAATTTTCCAAAAAGTTTCATTATATTTTGATATATATGCTCTAAAAACATTCCAACAATATTACTCCCCCTGAATCAATATTCAGCAGCACTCCAAAATTTGAAAACACCAAAAAATTATTTATAACCATTTTCAATAGGAAATAACAATCTCAACCTTTTTAATCATGAACACCATCTCTCAAGCATCCAATGTATATTTTTTCCCCCTCTATAAAAATCCAAATAGTATTTAAATAAAAATATTAAATGAATAATTAGAAATAAAAATAATAAATTTAAGAGAGTCGTCATCCTTTTATACAAAAAATATCATTTTAGTGTTAGGGTCACATATATATACTATTTAGTTTTGGTTAAATTGTTAGACTCTATGATCAAAAAATTTATTTTGTATAATTTTTAGGGTAGTTACATAATCATGATATCCACCATTTGATTTTTCATTGAAGTATACTATAACTATAAAAGGCCTTATAAAACATATCATTGTTGAAGTTATAAATTATATTAATTTTTTTGTCTTTAAATGATGTAAAATACTTTTTTAAAAGATTAATATTAAATGATTTATAAAAAATGATGAAAAAGGGTATTTCACATCATTTTCGATAACCTTATGTTGTTTCGCCATCCATATTAATTGATTAAATTCATTAGAATATGGGATATATTTTGCTTCCACACTACTATGTGACGTACATTCTTTCATATTACTTGACCATGAAATTCAAAATCTTATATTATTGAATTAATCAAATGATGTCTATATATGTTCATCCAACAAATAATCCCAATTAGTATTAGATATCCTAATAAATCATACAGGGATGGTAATTTATATAGCGAGAGAAAAATCCAATCTTATATTGATAAATAAAATATTTGTTTTATATCTAGAATATTTATTTCCTTATAATAAATTTTACTCCATCTACCTTGACGTGTGGAAAATAAAATATCATGTTATCTTAATAAAACATAATTTAAGACTTAAAGGATATGAATATATATTATTACACCTATCTCTATATATCAACATCTTTGGATAACTTCATTTTAGTAGACACCTGGGTCATAAGATAGTAATCCTCCATTCCAAATTTCATGGTTAACTCTTTGCATATTTTAATTTACATGTAATGTTATTATACCTTCCTTGTGTAATCATTAATTCAATATAAAAATTTATATCACCAATCATAGAAATATAAAATTAACACCTCTCATAATCTAAAAGAAGGTTATATTTTTTTTATTCCACCATAAATATTCCATTAATATAAATAATCTCCACATCAAGAGACGTCATCATTAATTTTTCCATAATCATATAGAATTTTTGACTGATTTCAATATTTTGCAAAATATAACATATTTGATTTTGATAAAATGATAGAATATGGATTTCTGGACCGCACTAACTATTTACTAATCCATCCATGTATATTTTAACAGGAGAGAAAAATCATATTCAGATATATATTTTCCTCTTTTCCATATATATAAATACTTATATTCTTCTAAAATTATTATTTAATGAATGTTTTTTCATCCCTACCATTGAATTATAATCATATATTCTCATTTCATTGATGATTTGATAATTTTTTGATGTTTACCTCAATATAGGGGTTACGTAAATGATTTAAATATATATGTTGATAAATAGTTCATTAAACACAAATTACTAAACATTCATTATGTAGTTTTTGAAAAAAATTGGTTTTTTTCTAATACAATAATATTCCAAATTTATTCATTTCAAATTAAATGGAACTTTCTTGTTGTATTTATTTTTTGGGACAAGATTATAGTCTCATGTCATATTTGAAATGCATCAAGTATCATAAATCTAAATTCCAACCCAATTCATCAATTTTAATGAAATATATGAAATATTAACCATATAATTCTTCCCTATCCTAGTATATATATGTTCTATTAACTAAAAGAAATTATTTTTTGAGAGTGATGATCATTAATGGAAATTATTATTAGAGTAACTTATTTTTGAAAAAACCACTTTTTATAAAAGATTATTATACACTCAAATAATTTTGATTGTGATGGAATTGTTGATAGACTTATGAGACTCATCACAAATATTGTTTCTGTACATGAACGTGTGATGGAATGAATG
This sequence comes from Viscum album, assembly GCA_963277665.1. NCBI lineage: Eukaryota > Viridiplantae > Streptophyta > Magnoliopsida > Santalales > Viscaceae > Viscum > Viscum album. The sequence continues at coordinate 705,685,896 of OY728126.1, read as the reverse complement.
AATCATTGCAATAGATAAAAATTATTAGTTTGAAATTATTTTTCTACTTACTTAAGATAAACAACAATTGTCCGTTGAAGATACTATTTTGAAAAAAAATAAATGGATGATTTGATATCACTCCAAACATACTAGGGAAAAATTAGTTTTAACAAAATAAATCTATCAAAAATAATTTTTTGATAGGTGGGAAATTATTTTTTAGTGGTTCTGTATTGCGACCAATTGCATTTCATTCAAAAATAACGAAGCACTCATAATATAATCATTATAAATAACTCATTGCAAAAAAAATAACTTGTTATAAATAAATCCCACATTTTAATTAACTCATAATTTTTTTACCCCCACATTATCATTTCTCTCTCACTATTATTGGTTAGTTTAGAGGTTAATTTTGGAGTTGTTAATCTAATTTTTTGGATCCCAACATCTGATATACTGTTTTTTAAAAATTTAAAATAATTATTGAATTTATTTCAATTTTTTCAGATAGAATATATTTTCTACATTAATTCTGTTACCACCCAAATTGTAGGCCATTGAATGAATCCTTTGTTTTATTTTGATATTTTAAATTGTAATAATGGGTTCCGAAATTAATGCTACAGAGGTTACTGAAGTGTCCAAGGCACTATAATATTTCTGAATACTGAAAATGTGGAAAAAAGTCAGGGCACAAGGTTTGTCTGCAACTATTTGACCCGAGAGCATGGTCATATGACTATTGTAGTAGGGGTCCATATACCATCTACATTGTCTACGCATAGTTAAAAAACTGTCTGTTGAGGCTGTGTTGTGTCCCCATATATGAAGTGAGCAACAAATTCTGTGCTCATTATTTGCATAAACAGTTCGTAGTAACTGTGGGTGTGATGTTATGAGAAAAAATTATCATTCCCCCCTCCAATCCAAAGTTATTTTTTCTCCATCATGTGAATAGATCCTATGTTCCTCTTCCTTTACTCGCAATCACACTTCCTCTTTGTTTCTTTCTAATTCTCTATCCGGTGATTGGTTCTCAATCTGATAGATGTTTTGGATAGTCCACGATAAGGATAACCCTATGTGCTCCTCTGTCATGGAAAAATTGATTCATCATTTTTTCAATTTCAATTAATGCACATTCGCTCTATTTTAATGGAATTAGATTGAAACTGAGATATACTACATCCTACTACATATATGAGTTATATACTATGTGACAAGTCTTCTATGGACCTAATTTAGGTGGTAACATAGTTTCATATTTGAGTTTTTCTCATCTCATATTTAATCTAATTTTACAAAGAGATACCCTTTTCTATGATCCCATATGATGTTGATTTCTTCATTTCTAATTCATCCCAGTGTGCTGAAATAGGATAATTGACATATATTAAGTGATTTCATTATCACCCATGTTTTTATGGACTCTCAAGGGGTGTTCCACCAAAATTGTCCATTTTAGGCCAAATTCCCAAAATGTTAAATTAATTTTTCTACATCTAGTCATGCTTCTAAATTGAACATACCTTTTCCCATGTTTATTTTGATCAACCCAATACCCAGTGTGATTGGTTGGTCATCTTAGTCTTGAAATTTCAAATTTTTACCAATAAATATTTGGAATGACTCTTTCCCTTAGCTTGTTCCCCTTTGAAATGGGTTTTCTTATTATAAAAATTGAAGGGTACACCTTGTAGGTTGGATGTAATGAGATGGCCTAGATATACCAAAATGAAATGGCCGAAATTAAATGTGTTAAAAGAATGACATAGAGTATCCTTTCTAGGGAATTACCGTAAATGAATTTTCTTATTTGTTTTCAAGTTAAGTTTTTAGATATTGTAAGATGGTTTACATTAAATTATATATTGTAAATTTATATGTCATTGCTATGATTATGAGATAATTTGAATTTGTTTATGTAGACATTAGTACCCCATACCAGTTATGAGACGAATAGGTGGGAGTCAGGCTTACCCCACACAATTAATATCATCCTACAGATGTTGGATGGATGAAATATTACCTCATTCTAGATATATCCACTGTATGGATGGGACACATTATTTCCCCATTCTAGTATCCTTTATGGGTAGGAGGAATTCTTACACCACAATAGCTATGGTAAATATTTTTTATAAGAGGCATTCTTATATCATGCTAGTGAAACATATATATATTCCTACTGAATTATTCAAACATTCCACCATTGAACTGAAGAAAGTAGACCTGCCAGTTGTCCTTTGGGTTCCTAAGCGAGTGGTGAACTATTTAATTAGTATTTCATTACTTTCTTTCTGTTAGCTGCTGAAGTTATACTTATGAGCACCACTTAGATTACACATAGACATCATTGGTGGAGGTTTACTGAAATTCTCTCACACCCTACTCGAGCCTCCCCTAGAACCCTAGTAGGAGTTTTCCTATAGTCATGGATAGGGGAAAACACCACTAGCCTATCTATTGACTCTTTTTCATAGAATGATCATAGGTAATGAGGATCGAGATAAGGCTTGAGATGATATAGAGTAGTTTTTTTTATTTTGTTTACTTTTGTACCCTGTATTATTATGCATATATATAGTTTAATGTTCCCGTGTTGTACTGGCATGCCAAGAATGAAAATTTGTATCATGAACTACCTGTGATTAATTTTCTATATTATCTAGTCTTCTATTGTTTACATCATCTACCTACCTGATCATTTTTCCTCTATTGTATGCTGTCGATACATCGTCTATGTTCTCTAACATAGCGATATTGTCTCCCCACTAAATTACCTTCACTCCAACAATTCTGGTCGACTTCCTCTGGCATAAGGATGGCCATGCCATGGGTCATGTGGACAATTGGGATGTGGGCATGGGTTTTAAGGCTTCGGGGTCCATGATCTCACAATTTTTTTTTCATATGGGTTTACTTTATTGATTTACTATTTGGTAATAATAAATTTAATATTTAGAATAATTGGGACTTGGTCAAAATTTTTTAATGGGCATCGTAATCTTATGTATGGGGTATGAATCATGTTTCATGAATTATAGTAATTATGGATTATGCAATTATTGTCGATATAATTTTACTGTTGGGTACTTCAAATGTCATGTGATGTTATGGAGATTTTTTATAATAGAAATTTGATTTCATTTCTCATCCCAATGAAATGAGGGTGATCTTTAGAACATGTAGCATGATAGTAAATGTTGGAATTGGCCATTTATTTTTCCATGACACATTTAAATCATTATTTTTCATTGCTTGTTGAATATATTTGTGCCTAGATTTACATATATGTAATTCTACAAGAGGATTTTTGAAGGATTTGGATTATTCTATGGGGTGATTTTAGTGGGTTACACTCATTGGTCATAAGGTCAATGGGCACTTATGGATCAAAAAAAGGCATTATTTCTTGATCAACCTTTTTAGGAATGATATAATCCCATAGAAAAGAAATTTTTAAATTAAAATTTCATCCAAGTGGCTTTCATCTTCTATCTCAGAATGGGCATGGGCCATTATGGGTAAAAAATGACATACCATTTGATTCAATTGTTTGAAATGGAATTTCATTAGTGGTTTGTCCTGAATCCGGCCATAGTAGTGTGTAGTGGGTTTTCTTCATTTCTATGGAATGTTGAAAACTATTCTAATATCTAGTGCTTTATGTTGAAGTAGGAAAAGAGTCATATTCAATATTATATGAAAGTTTTACTACTTGTCCTTTTTCGTAAATGCAATACCTTGAAATGAATAAATTCCATCATGTAAATTCATTTGGCACTATAGCATAATGCCGCCATGATTTCCTCAAGTTGTGAACCCTGAAGGTTGTCACTATCATGTTCTTATGGTTGTAAGAATATAACCACCAGTTTTTCTTCTAGTCGAGCTACCTGTGGCTCCATCTCATATAATAGAGATGGGAAGTTATTCCCAGTATCAACGGTACATCATATGTATGATCCATAATATGCCTAACACTGTGCAACCTACCTCGAGCATGCCATAGTTGGCTCATGAGTTTTAGTAGCATCATCCTCTTACTTCCTTAGGAGATGGATGACCACCCACTGTAGATTCTTGGATCGAGTTGATAATTTATATAATTATTCACCTTGAGACTACTCTACGCTGGAGGGTGGAAGTAGCTACATACATTCTTCACGACTCAGCCAACATGTTGTGGGATGTCATCACTCGGTTAAGACATTTTATAGAGAAGGTTTGGGATGACTTCCAAACCATATTCATTGACGACATCCTTCCCCTAACTCTGAGGGGTGACAAAGATAGATAGTTCATGAATATGCAGTATTATACTACGTCTGTAATGGATTACTCAACCTATTCCATTAAACTATAATTTTTTCAACTTCTATAGATGTTGATGATATGATGGCTTCTATAAATTTTGAGTTTGGGATTTCTTACTCCATATGTTTTCAAGATAATTTATTTTGGCAGAAAACAATTTCAAAAATCATTATACCATTCCAGGATTATAGAGTAGATTTTGAGATATTCTGAGATTGCAGGCCATATCTGTTCAAAAACTAAGGACTGTAGTAGATCTTATTCTAAGAGAAAGAAACCTTTCAATGTGTATCATGGCAGTAGTGGTGTTCAAGCTCCTTTCTCTAGAGACTGTCATATCAATCCCTATTGTGGAGTACCAGTAAATTTCTCGTGCCAGTGTATGAAATATCTAGTAGAGTGTAGAGGCTATTAAAGTATAGTTCATATACACTAATCTACAAAGAATTCCCTTCAGTTCCTAAGAAGCATGGATCTGTACATACTCCCTGATCGTTATCAGGGTCAATGGGATCATGAAAACCAAACAACAAGAATACCGCTGGTGGATTATGCTATGTTGGTGGTCGAGGAAGAGGCAACCAAACATATGATTCTTATCACAAGTAGTATGGTCCTTCTCATGGAAGTAATGTAGTGACTTGGGGCCATGGTACATGCTAATTACCTGTAGTATGTACTACACTACAATTGCAGACTTCCGAATCATCTACTATACGATGTATGATTCTGGTATCTTCTACTTTTGTATCTTCTTTGTTTGATATAGGAACATCTCACTCATTAAAATATGAGGAAATAATTGGGAGTTTGGGACTTGAAATTGAGTAATAGGATGGTGTTATGACAATAAATAGACTCTTAGGGATCCGTTCAGAGTGTATTCACCATTTTTTGAACTATATCCTTGAGATATGCAGTTACAACTTCGAATATAAGTTGTAAAATCGCAATATTATATGATTAAATGTATCCTTCATGATGGATAAGTTAGTTTCTCAACAGATACTACACTGACTGATATTTTTGTTGGGTAATATATATGTCACTATATATCATTACATACATGCATAAGAGATAATGGGATGTTGGTGAAACACAAGCATGACCTGAGAAGTATAGGATGGATAGTGTTATGAAATAGGTTTTCATACATTACCTTAAAAAACAAGGTTTGAACTCCATTATTTTTCCTCCTTAACTGTATCATTTGATAGATGTATTTTCTAACTACTACATAGGTCTTCGTCGAGTGAGAGAAGTAGATTTTACTATTGAACATTAGACAAGAGCAGTAATTGTTAACAATCCACCTTATAGGATGGATCCTATGGAGCTTCAGGAGATCAAGAAGAAATTTGTGGATATGAAAAAAGGATTTTTACACACCAAAACTTCTCCTTGGGTTTCTCTAGTCCCCTTTTCCAATAAGGTATATGGTACCTTAATACATGCCATGGATTACCATCGGTTGAATCAGGTGACATTCATGAATATGAATCCCTTGCCTATTATAAAGGACATCTTTGACCATCTATGAGTAGTAAAGGTTATTTAAAAGTTATATATGAGGTTTTTCTATCACAAGGAACATGTAATAATTTTATAAATACCTCACCTAGATTTCATGAGAAGGTATGGTCTCTATAAGTGCTTGGTTTTTATATTTGGACTCACGAATGCACATGTAGTATTCAATGCTCTTATAAATCAGTGTTTTCAGTAGTATCTGGATTCATTCATGGGTTTTTTCATTGATGATATAATAGTGTATTTTAACTTGACACATGAACATGAATCCCATCTATATATTTGGCAGAATACACTCAGAGTGCATCATTTCTATGTAGTGCTTGTTAAATTCCACTTCTAGATCGATAATGTTCACTTCCTAGGTCAAGTCATCTCTGAGTAAGGAGTTTCATTTGGCCAATGTAAAGTGAGGGTTTTGGTTCATTGAATAATCCTAATAATACCTTCTATATATAGAGTTTATTGTGTATTATCAGCTATTACAAATTCATCATCCATGATTTCTCGCACCTAGCAGTGCAGATTATGAGCTTGATGATGATGGGTGAGAAAATTGAATGGTATGAATCTTTTTAATAATGTTTTTAAAAGATAAAGGGAAAACTAACATAAACTCCAATATTCATTCTTATAGATACATTTACGACCGACACATTTTATTATGATGAACTAGGTATTGGTATTGGAGCTATTCTGATGTCGGATGAGAGATTCTTTTATTATGGTTTATCTCAGTTGGGTCCTCATGAATCAAATTACCAAATGCATGACCTCGGTGTCAGTGATTTTGTTCAGAACCTACATATTTGGATACAATATCGATTTGGATTTCATTTTATGGTGTACGTAGATTAAAAAAATCCTCAAATACTTAGAATCATTGGATACTTTCAGTGAAGAGATCCTATTGTTTCAAAAACTAAAAAACCTAAAGGAAACTATGGTTAATATCATTTGAAGGGATGCCTTAGGTCATCATCACTTTAGACCGTTGTAGTATAGATTTTCTATAGACTGCCTTACTAGGTAATTTTTTGTATTGCTCCCTATATTAGAGTAAAAATTCACCTGATGATGATGATTATGATGGTGATGATGAAATTATAATTCATTAGCTGATGCTCTAAGACAAAATACTCTTGCGTAGGTAGTTAATAAGTCTAGTGTTGAATGGAATATTATGTCCTTCATTCAGAGATGATCATTGAATATTTGGAAGACGATGGTCTGAATATTCTCTATGACACCGCGGTGACATATACACTTTTGGAATTAGTATGTCCAAGATAGATATTTTATCCTGAAGGCCTTGTCTTACGGAAAAGTGTGTCATTTGATGACGCATCATCTATTTGGGGTGTCAATATGGATGATACTATTTTGTTCAGTGGGTGTGCATGGGTCCCAGTCGATATAATATATGATATGATGATGGATTTCCATTCCATTTCATGGGTAATTCACCTTCATTTCACCAAAATGTTTCTAGATCTACAGTGTCAATATCGGTGGCCAAAGAAGAAATTTTAGATATCCAATTTCATTACATGATTTTAAACCATTTAGTATGTATAAGTGGAACATATATAGCCTACTAGGATTCTTCTTCCATTTTCCATTTTTGATTAGAAATGGGAAAATGATTAGATGGAATTTTTAATATGACTACCTAGATCACCTCATGGAAACGATGTAGTGTGGGTTATTTTTGACTGTCTGATGAAGATCACACACATTTTTTCTATGTGAGAGACATTTTCTATAGAATGTTTGGGAATAACGTACATCATATAGGTTTTATATCTACTTAGGTATCCTTGTTATAATTTTTTAAAGAGATTATCATTTCACATTTGGGTTCTAGAAGGGGTTGCAAAAGGCCTTGGGTGCAGAGTTTATTTTGAGCACATCATATCACCATTAAATTGATGGATCGATGGAGTACATAATTTAAGAGCTAGGGGATATTCTATGTGAATGTGTTCTTGAATGTGGTAGTTCTTGGGTGAAGCACATTTCCCTGGTCACGTTTTCTAATACCAATAGCATTTAGGAATCCACTTATATGGATCCATATGAAGACCTATATGGTAGCCCTGGTCACTCACTTTATGGTGGTTATAGGTAGGGGAAGTAGTCATACATGGGACTTGTCACATCATGGAGTCTTAGGAGTGGTTCTAGCTGATTTTGTAGTATATGCTGATATATCATTCATGGACATGGTACTATGATATCATACGCTAGGGGCCTGTTGAGTTTTTGGATGGAGACTTTGTTTTTTGGATGTTTCACAAACACTGGGACATAGTCTTATTCGAATGAAAGGTATGATTTCATTGAGATTCGATGGAGCATTTGATGTTGTGAAGCAGATTGGACCAGTGGATTTCAAGTTATCACTTTTTTGGAGATAACAGTCTATGTAAGAAGAATTTCATGTATCCCATCTAATATGATATTATCCATACCTTTATCATGTCTTCCATCATAGTGATGCTGATTCAGATATGGATTCTTTCTCAGAGAAGTATTCATTTTGTATTGTTGATCAGAGTGTGAAGACACTTCAAGGAAGGTCAATTCATCTTGTATGAGCTATATTGTATCATGGATGGGTACATGAAGATACCAAGGAGAAATAATATGATATATCATCGCAATGGCCAGAAAAAATTGATGATAGTTACTCTTAACCCTCAGAAGAGAAACTCATGGATGAGTTTTGATAAGGAGGTGCAGATAGAATGGCCAAACTCTTAGACCACAATACGGATTATTAGTTTTTATTTTGGGATATTTTATGCTTTCCTAGTGAGTTATTCAAAAAAATATAAGGTTATTATGGGAGCATCTGGGGAAATTATGGAGCCCACTGCTCTGGAAAGGTGGAATGCAGGTGAGGCCCACGTGTTGCCTGCAACTATGAATCAAAGGCATATGATCGTGCATCTGCTATAGTGGGGGTACATATCCCATATATACAATCTATTCAATGATATAGAAACTATGTGCCCTGGAAATGTAGTGATCACAGTGAGGCATTCAACTATGCATGGCGTGCACACAATTTCTCTAAACTATGCGTAGTAGACGTGCCCAGCTAGTTTTTAGAAAAAGATTCCATTTTCCCTTATCCCCTATTATGTTATTTTATTTCTATTTATCATGGATATAAACCTCATTCCACTCCCTTGAGCTATCAATCCATCTTAAACTTGATTTCGTATTACTTCTTCATCTAGTGACCAATTCTCTATCCGAGAGAAGAATTGAATAGGCCAAGGTAAGGCTAACCCCGCGTGCCCCCCCTTCCTTACTAAACTTCGTCATATATTGTGGTATTTAGATGCCTACTCATTATAGAAATTTTTAGGGTGTTGTAATGAACATTATATAGACAACAACCTTATTTGATTATGATGTCAACATATTGTGAGGCGTCATCTATGACCCTAAGGTAGGTGGTCACATACATATCCATTTGTGTTTTAGACATTTCATATTTAATCCCATTGTGTCTAGAGCCGAGATTTTCCAATATCCCATGTTGTGTTGATAATAAATGTCTAATTGAAATTATTTTGATGAAATAGGTTAATTGATTAATTTTTAGTATATTTTTACCACCCTTTAATTTCTATGGACTCCCAATGGGAGTTCCACACAAATTGGCTAGTTTTGGACAATTTTCCAAAAATTACAATTATGGTTTAAGATTCCCGGAATGGTTCAAAATTGAACTTCCCATTGACTAATCTATATTATTATCAAACGAAGACACCACATCAATGTTTGGTCTTATTAGGCTAGGAATTACCAATTTGACGGGATGACTATTTTACATTACCTTTTCCTATAACTTGTTCCCTTTGAAATGGATTTCCTAGTTAGGAAAATGATTGGAAGACCCTGTCGGTTTGTTGTGATGAGATGTAAAAGTCATATAAAAATGTAATTACATAAATGTAAATGTTTCATGGCATGGAATGTCCTATCCTTTTTTGTATGTTATAATAAATACATTGGTTGGTTTGTTTACTTGTTTAATTTTTAAATGATGTTGGAAATTTCTTCTTACATTATATATTGTAATTTTTACATGATTTATATTCTTGTGATCAAATATAAATGTGTGGATGGGAGGAATTAATACCCAATTCCACTTTTGAGACATATGCGTGGGAGGCATGCTTACCAAACACCATTTATAACATCTTTTATTTGAGGTCGGCTAGCATTATTAAACTCTGTGAGTTATAACCTCTATATAGATGGGAGGAATTCATACCACATGACAATATCCTCTATGGGTGGGAGGCATTCATATCCCATATTAGATACTATATACAGGTTTGTATTACATTATTTCTTTCCTGGTGATAGTTATAAACTACATATATATGCCCAGTGACTTATTCATATATGTTAGCATTTAGATGAAGTAGGTAGACCCACTAGGTGTCCTTTGGGAAACTGAGCATGATGTAAATTTTTTATTTGGTATTACATTAATTTCCTACCATTAGAAGTATATTTTTAACCAATGAGAATCACTTATATTACACATAGAAACAATTGGTTGTGGCCTAGTGAGATTTACCTCTCACCTTACCAGGACGCCCTTGGAACCCGAGCAAACGGTTTTCCTGTATTTATGGTTAGAAGAAAAATCCACTCATCTGGCTATTTTTTTATTCATAGATGGATCTACATTGTATAGGACCATACATAATCTCGGGATTCTATAGAGTAGTTTTTTTATTTTTTTTTACATTTGTACCTTATATTTGTCTGTATACTTCTTGTTTCCTATTCCAATTTTGAACTAGCATGTCATACATGAATATTTGCATCATACATTGCATATGAGGATTTTGTTATATTATTTTGTCTTCTACTGTTTACTTCATCTATCTACATGTTCATGTTTCCACAATTTTATGTTTTTCGTTATATCTGAGGTGTCTTCTAACTCGGGGGTATAGACTCCATACAAATTTAACTTTACACCCCAATACTAGTTGGTTTCCCCTAGATTAATTAGATTCGTGCCATGGGACTTGTGGCTAATCGAGCTCTGGGAAAATGTTACGTGGAATTTGGGTTCGGGACATCACAAATTACTTTTTGATTATTTATTGTTTTTTGTTGAATTCTTTAGTATAAAATTCTATATGTTGTTAATTGTTAGTTTTTCATAATTTTGACTAAAATTAATACATGTTACATTATAAAAAAATCTATATTAAATGTTAGTTTTATATTTATGTTAATTAGTATTATTATTATTATTATAAATTATACATTATAATTTTCCATATTATAAAGAATGATATTATCATTAAAATATAAAACATCAGTTAAAATTGTAATAATTTAAAAAAATATTTTTTACTTATTATTACAAATTATAAATAATCAGTATACTAATTTAATAATAAGTATATATTTTACGAAATTATAAAAAGTTATTAATAATTAGTATAAATTAATAATAATTAGAAAAAATTGTAATATTTAGTTAAAATATATTAACAATAATATGATTAATCATAATTCTGAAAAAAATGATTATTATTTCTTAAAAATTAACGATTATTAGTATAATATAGAAGTACTTTGTAAAAATATGATATAATTAAAAAAAATATAAATAATTTTAAAAATTAGTAACAGTTTTTATAAAATGAAACTAATTAATAGTAATTGAAATTATTTTTATTAATTGTTGAAATATAGTCATAATATATATTAATATGTATTAATTAATTACTATTAGTGATAACTCATAGTAATAATTTGTAAAAATTCATAAAAATATTTAGTAATAATTAGTTCTAATTACGACTAATTAATATGGATTTGTAATAATTACTAAAACATTGTAATTATTTTTAACAATTAAACATAATTATTAGAAATTATTATAAACTAATAATAATTATTACAAATTCTAAATAATTGGTAATTATTTGAATTAGTTATTAAAAAAATATTATTAATTTGTAATAATTAGTAATAATTAGTAATAATTTGTAATGAATTGTTATAATTGAAACAATTAATAATATATAGAACCAATTATTAAAATTTATTACATATTAATATTATTTATTAATTTATTTATTTATTATATTAAATGTTACAATAAATGGAATCTCACACAAACACCATGTGGGATACCGTAGATCAGAACTCATCCCTCCATAGATAGGATAAAAACAAACTTAACAAATTACATTTTATAAATTAAATTCTAGTGACTTTAAAGACCTATTACATGGACCAATGTCCGATTATTTTTTCCAAAAGGCCAAGCGGTGCATTAAAATGAAATAATATTTGCACCTAAGTTTGTGTTATTCTTGATACCTCATCCTTTCTATGTCATTGTGCATGCACCATCCTATTTATATCAGCCACAATATATCATCATGTAAACATCATCATGTGTCACCACCTACCTGTGTTACCACCTAGAAATCTCCCCATTGGGGCTCTTATGAATTAAAAATTGATCTCTTTGTTGTGGAATCTTATAGTGAGAACTATTCAACAATGTCTTATATGATTAGAATCATTAGAATAAATTAAAACATAAAATTTTTATTATAAATTAAAAAAAATGTAATTAGTAACAATAATGTGCAATTAATAATAATTTGTAATGAATCTTAATAATATGAAATTATTCATAATAATAAGAAATAATTTATATTAATTGATTATAATAGGTATTAATTGGTATAAATTGGTATCATGTAATTATAAAAAGTTTCCGTTGTTAAAAATTCATAGTAAATTTTTTCAAAAAAATTATTAAATTTTAATAATTTTTATAAATTATAAAAAAATTATTAAATATTGTTAATAATTATTTTAAATTTCTAAAAAAATTACATATTAAAAATAAATTTCATAATTTAGTAGAAATTAGTAATTATATTTAATAATTAGAACTGATTAGTAATAATGACTAACAATGTGTAATAATTCATAACAATTAATAATAATTTTTCAGAATGAGTTATTATTTTATTAAATTTATAATAATCATTATTAATTAATTGTAATTAGTAATAATTTTTAGAAATTAGTAATAATTAGTAATAATAATTTATTTTTTTAATAATATGTAATAATCCGTATTAACTAGAAATTATTAATTATATTTTCATAATAATTTAATATAATTGGAAAAAATTCGTATTTTTTAATAATATTTTTTTAATAATTCGTAATGATTTGAAATAATTCATTATATTTTATAATATTTGGAATAAATTAGTAATAATTATTTTAATTTTTTAAAATTTATAAAAAAAATTAACTGTATGAAATATTTTTTAAAAATTATTCATATTTTATTCCATATTCTAACACATGTTTCCTCCAATTTAAAATTTTTGAATATCTCATGGGATCATCCCTCTATATCCCATTATATCGTATTAATCATAAACATTATTTGTTAAGGACTATTTTTATTCTCTTCCTTAATCATTCCCATATATAAAATGACTCATATGTGCTATTTTGTAAAATGTTTTAAATTTTATATAATAATATAATTTATATAATTTATTTAGAAAACCAAGGACATGGGAAAGAGAACACGGTAATAATTATGATTTCATCAATCGATAAATCATCAAAGAAAACAAATTACATCTATTTGAAATCATATCTATATTGAGATTGTTGAAACATTTTTATACTTCATATCATTATATTAAGAGTTTGATTCATAATGGAAAATTAAATTACTATGTAATTTATGTGATATCCAGAAATATGAATTTTTTTACAATGATAGACATCATTTATATCATTTTGGTTATTTGAATTATTTAATTTATTTATATTATCATTATGTGTACAATTCATATATACATATAAATTTATGGGTTGATGACCCATCAATGTATCAAATATTAGTACATCATATTATTGGATTGTGCTTTCAATAAAAATAAATATTTAATTATAATAAAAATATATAAATATAACAATCTAAATTTATTAAATTATTGATATTTTTAAAGGATTAGATATATCTTGTACAAAAAAATATAAAATTTAATTCCCTTACTAAATTAATATTTATTAAATATACTAATGAAATTTCAAATACTGGTTTCAATCATATATTTTCTTTATCTAAATAAATTATAATTTTTCTATGAATATGATTTTTATAAATTAAAATGATATTAAGTAGTTGGTTTTTTATATTGGTATTATTTATCATAATATCCATGCTTAATTAAATAACTTCAGGTTGTATTATGGTAATTTAAATTCACTAAATAGTTATCCAACATTTGGATAATGAATGTACAAAGATGTAAAATACAAAAAATTCTAGATCTATTCATGTTAGTTGGTTAGGGTATTTTTTTCATACACCTTGATTATAGTTTTATTTTTTTTACATCAATATATTATAAATTCATGACATGTACAGCATAAAATATTTCTCTTAATAAATGGATAAATCATTATTATGATGGTGATTCATTGACACCTTTGACCAAGTTCATTCTTCTTTTTTATGACATTGTAATTTGTGTATTTCAAATGATGCTTTATTTTCATTTGGTGCTTTCAAAAATAACTATTCTTCATGGACTATTTTATAACTCTTTTCTACTTATCTATATAGATGTCAAGAATGATACCATATACTTACTTTTCACTAAAATTTTATTAAATCAGTTGAATAATTTTGACATTTATTTGAAGCAACATACAGAGGAGTAAATTTATTATTGGGTGGTTGTGTAACTACGTATGATGTAGATGAAAAATTGAGTATTATAATGTAAGCTACATTAATGTGGATAATTAGTTCCTTATAGTTCATGACAAGTTGTCTAGATGGAGTACACAGGGTCCAAAATATTTTTTCCCTTCATGGGTTAAAACTAACCAAATAACCATTTCAATGTAAGTAAATCGTTCTCTTATGAACATCATTGAATATTTCACAATACAATCATCCTCTCTAAAAAATAGAAATAATTTTACACAAGTAATATTGTAATGTATGGAAGTCTAAAATTTCTATGATTTATTAATATAAAATATATTTTTTCTTCATTACCTCATAATACCTTTGGAACCACAATGAAATGATAAAACATGTCGATTAAAGTTATAGTCTATTTTGATAAAGACAATCATTTTTTTGATACCAGTCATAGAAGTAAAATTTTATAGTCCATCATAAAATATATACCATTTATATAGATAAAAACTAATTTTATAACATATATTATATTTTACTAGACACAACAGGTATAACTTCTGATATAATAAAATCATTGTTGGATATTTTCCACATTTGAAGTCATCTTGAAATTGATATATTTGAAAGTGATAGACCCAAGAATATCATTGACTTTAAAATAATTAAAATCAACATGTAAATAAATTTATTTATTATTATATTTGTTGATTTTTTATTTTATGTTTCTTATTACATATTACACTAATATTGATTTATGGGTCAGAAATGATCATATAAAATTATTAGAATGTAATTATTTCAATATCATAATGGAGATATTTTTTTATTATCAATAAATTTTTTTTTCAATTATTTTATTTAGAATGTATTAATTTAAACAATGTATTTTACTAATAATTTGAGAAATGATTAGAGAATATGATTCATTGAATATGTTTTTGAAATATGTAGATCTAATTTTCAATAAACTATAAAAATAAATTTGATATTTTTATAATACAATGGAAAAATGAATATCATATTTTCCATTAATATAAAAATGTATTTGTCGGGTATTTATTTTATTGATGTTCTTGTATTATATAGTGATGTAAAATTTGATTAATAAAATTGTACAGAATAAGTAATTGGGTAATGGTTTAATTATAAAAGCATATTTATAAGAGGAGATTTTGAATTTCCAATATAATTATTTTTATTCATAATTTTCTTTTAATAATTTATAAATTGTTCTAAATGAGTAAAATTAAGTGGATGGTATGATCCCTTGATTATGAGTATTTAATTATTGTTCACTATGTTTTTATTCATTCCTGAAAAATGGATACCAAATAAAAAATAACATAGAAATCAAACATTTGTTTAGATTTTATTGTATACTCTTTATGAATATAAATAGTATAAATATTCAAAATGGTTTCAAAAACATTAAATTCAAAAAAAAAATAAGACCAAAATTATAAATTTAAATTAGTTATATATATATTAATAAATTTTAAATATTTTTGTGTATCTCGATATAAAAATAATTTTTATAGTCAACTATGTGAATTTTATAACCCATCATCCAAAATGGATAAATCATATAATGTGTATTTTTTTAATGGATTTAAATTTCATGCTTGGACTTATTTTGATTAAGAAGCTCAATAAATAGTGATATTGTATTAATATTATACCATTATAAATAATGTGATGTTGAATTTTATGGCATGGTTGATAAAATAATTTTATTATTTTATTTGGGAAATAATTAAAAACATGTCAATATTTCGATTAATTAAATATAATTGTGGATTTATCGTTATTGACATAGAATCGTTGGTGTTAAATAAATAATTATTCTTTCAATAAATGTATCATTAATGTAACCAAATAAATAACTCAAGTATATTTTGTAAAATAATATACTCATTCAATAGAATCAACTGACTTGTAGAGTGTCTAAAAAGTTAATGTCATCAAAATCAATTTATCAATAGTGAAGGGGGTTATTTTTAATTAAATATTATTGAATATTTTTAGGATAAATCGCTAATTTTTTTGGTCTTTAAGAGATTCATTTATTTATGTGGAAACCAAATAGTTATGGGTTGATTGTGTGGATAATTTTAATGAAGTAGTAGCTGAATTTTAAATTTTAAGAAATGAAGATATTATATATTGTATGCACAATTATGGTGCTGGTTAAGAAGATGAATACATTGAGACCAATGAATATGATGAAGAAGAAAAAAATAAATTTATTATGTTCTCAAATAAACATTTATGCTTTCGCTTATCAAAACTGATATTATCCATTTTTGTAGGTCACTGGTATTTTCTGATTTTAAGGGAAAATGGTGTCTTGGATAAGTTGATTTATTTTACTATGGATGTATAGATTCCTATTGATCATCCTATTGATCAAATTGATGTTCGATCATCTATCACATGGTACGAACCACTAAATCATATTCTAAAATGTGTAATAGAAAACATAGACCACTTTTTCTTAATGATATTCTTTAACAAAATTTCTATAATGATTCTGAACCACTCTTGCAGAGATATATTAAACTGTGAAATTGATTTAATTTTAATTTAATTTTTTAAATTCCATGTTTTTATAATCTATTCATTTTTAGTGATTTTTCTCATATTCTTGTTGGGAGGAGGGATATGATCCAACACAATTATTTTTTGGTTTATAGTTCTGTTGTGATGGTTAAAATTGATAATCATCATCAATAGTTCAATTAATAAATGGTTTGTAAATAAACAGTTTTTATAAAAAAATATATCACAATTTTCATCATATTATACAATATTATAAATTTTTGGGGTGTCTTTTAGTTGTTATTTTATTGAAGTTGGTCTAAGATACACGAGTGGTATTAATATGAAGATGTTATCATTTTTTTACAATTTTTCCCAAAAGATACACGAATAAGAAATTTTTTACTATTTTTTATCACTCTTGTTTCATTGATCGACAAAACTAAATCACTTTATATGAATGTGATAGAATAATAATATTATTTTATTTTATAGATTTTTTATAGTATTTTATCCTCTAGTTGAAAATACATGAGGGATTAAGGAGGACACACCAAATGTTGGTAATTCATTGATGATATATGATGATTAATTTTTTAATAAATATATATGTATTATTTTAAAACAAATTTTGCATATTATATTAATATATGAAATTTTTTAATTTTTTGTTATGATGCTTCAAATTAAAAAATTGATGTGAACTGATTCTATTAAAATATATATTATGGGTGAGTGGTAACATCTTTTTTTTGTGAGTATTTGTTTTTTGGATTTTAAAATTAACTAGAAAATTTTTATTATTAAATTAATTTATAATTGAATATTCAGGATCAATATATGCCTGCAACTTCTTACACATGGAATAATGGGTATAAGACATAGTAGGATACCTTATGTGTGTCATGTTATAGTGATGCATCATGGATTTGTGCTGCCATGCAACGTATAAAAAAATGAGATTTATCATGACAGGTTCACAAATGATGGATTCTTGTTATAATGGTTCTCCTATAAAGTTATTGACTTTCACAAATGGGGTTGGTGTAGGGTAATTATTATTTTTATAGTGTAATGAGTAATTATATCATTTGAATTATATTATATAGAACATGAATAGAGAGATATAAGATAATCATTAGTACGAGGTTCAATGATATTATAAAATGGTTTACTAGTATGGTCCGAAGATGGAGTACATACAGTTACCATATGGTTTAGTAGTTGTGGCCCTTAGAAAGGCCTTTCATCTATTCCCCCATACTAGTAATGAAGTTAATATGTATTGTGGTTAAATATATTATAAACATAATTTTCATTAAATTTTTAAGGAATGTACTTTTTTATATTATTTATTTTTAATTGTTTTTGGGTTGGGAAGATAATTTCATATTGAATATTATTTTTTCAAATGGAGTTTCCAAATAAATAATAATCTAAATTTAATATATCACCATAATATTTTTTTGTCAATACACCATCAGAAAAAATCCATTAGTGATTCAATTTTATTTGATGGATCATATGATATGGACATACATCATAGATGACACATGAAATAAATTTATATTGTTTGAATTTATATCATTATTGAGGATTTATCTTCTCATATCAATGACTCCTTTGGAATTAACGTATTCAGATATGGCCTTCCCACCCAAATAAAGGGGGTGGAATCTCCTCCTACAATCTTCATAAGCTCAATCAGACTACATTCTTCCATTCTATAACCTTTGTTTCCACCATCCCTTCATAGCTACTTATATCATCCTAGAGATTTTATACCAATTCAATGGATTTCCTTTGAATGGGATTCTGAATATGTTGTTCAGAGGAGTAGCTAGTCCTCTAAATTTGAACATGGAATATTACATTAGAGTACATCATCTTTTAGTTGACACTTTTTGTTAGTCATCTGTTTATTCGGATTATAGACCGAGATTATTTTTTCAATCCTTGAAAAAATTACACAATATGATTTCTTTTTCATCGGTGGATGATGTGATCATATATTAGTCTATATATCCATGAACCTAAAACACGTTTCATTTATAACTATTCCGATGGTATTGTAATTTTCTCATGAAACGAGTTACTCATACTATAGCGCTATGTGTATTATATCTAGAATTTATACCCCATTTTAAAAAACCACACTATTATTTAAATTCATGGTAGTCTAGTTTGTTAGTGTGTTTGTACATATAGAAGAAAAAATTTTTATTTTCACCTAATATATCAATGTATTAATGTCAAAGTTGATGTTTCAAAAGTACAATTGGAGTGGGTCTAGATATCGGTTGGGGAATAATTATTTTTCAAACAAGAGGTGTATTTTGATCTTTTGAAATCTTACTATTTTCCATGTAAATGTATGGGGTATCTACTCGGAATATGTCATCTTGGTCATGGTGATTAAAATTTTGTATTTGACTTTAAAACTCAACATTAATTATGGAAAATGGTTTTCCATTTCCTCAAAATGGATTGTTTAGGTAATAAGTATAAAACATGTTCTCATTTCCACACATTAAATGGAAATTCCCATGAATTCTTTAAAAAAATATCTTATATAATCAACCACTTGAGAGACACTTTTTTGACCACATGTTGATAGTGTAGGTCCCTTCTCTTTTATGGAGTGATTTTGGAGGTTCATGCAACATATTACATGGAACCAAACATCTGTATACCAAAATTACTATCCGATTTAGGGTTATTGAAACATTTTGATCGATCTACATAATATGTTATTATAAAAATTATCAGTAAATGTAGTTTATCAGGATATACAATTCCTTAAAATTTAATGAATCTCACACCATTTGTACATGGGGGTTATTTGAATTTTGGGATAATTTCATCTCATATAATTTACATGTTGACTAATAATCTATGGTATTTTATTAAAGATCATGTAATTAAAGGCTATGTATGGGATTAATGATATATTGTATAATTATAGAACTCTAATGAATGGAAATGGTTCTATGGGGTAGATGAGAGATATTATAACTCTATCCAATTCCTAGTATAGAATGTAGATAGAATTCATGGCAGAAGGAATCGCATCCCATGTTGGAAGACGAGGTGTATTTTAAATTTGTACCCATGGAGTTTGATTATGATCAAAAGGAACAAATCTAAAGGGTGTAATTTTTTCCATCACATACATGACAAAATGAGGGCATGAAGAATAGAAAATATTAGGAACAAGGTGATGGATTAAGAATCCCCTAATAATGATAGAGAAAGGAATAAGAGTTTGAATCTTCTGTGTTAAAACCAAATGGTCAAATGTTTTTATTCTAAGGAATAATAGACGGATGGTAGTATTATGAACGTTCATTCATAGATTCAAGTAGGATATGGTTTTGTGGATTATTGTAACAGTAATGACATCCACTGTCCAGCTGACCCAAATAAGTATGTGATTATAATATTAGATTGGAGGTAGGTAAGTAGGTTGTAAAAAACAAATAATGTTTGATCTTATCGTTCAATTAGAGGATGAAATTATGGATAAAGATTTTTATAATAATGGTTTTCCATATTATGTCCATTAGATGAATTGGTGAATATTTCATGTGGATACCAATAAATAGATGTGTTTGTCTCAAAAAAAAATAGCATATTTTGATTTAATACTTCAATTAATTGAATATAATCTTGTATAAGTACATTAGAACAAGGTACACGAAGGATTATCATATTGAATAGCACATAAAAGATGATCTAGATTAAAAGGTTACAAAAAATCAGTAGAAAATAGATATGTAGAATGTTTCCAACAACACCAAACTCACTTTCCATCATTTCTTCATTTACTATAGTTTTTTATGATTATTTGGTTTCAACATTTTTGTTGTCCAACATTTTCCATAAATATTATTTTTAAAATAAAAAATTACATTTCTGTCATATGGTGCATCTTTCTATTTGTAACGCCCCGACCCTAGATTCCCAAAGTCGGTGAATTATTACATTACATTGGAATGAACACAATAAACATCATGTCTAGAAAAAACCGATTAGTTTAGTAGCCTTGGAATAACTAGATACATTAATAATGTTTACATTACATCATAAAATGAAAACTACAACAATATAGTCTCCATATTCCACACTCTTATCCCCTCATACTATCCCTGCAAGTAATTCATAGAATAATTCTTCACTTCCTGGGAAAAATAAAACATAGAAAAGGGGTGACCTCAAATGCCCAGTAAGGATAAAAATATAGAGGAAACTATCATAAATAAGAATAAACATTTAAGGCAATGTATAACTAAAACAAACGCCGTTGAAAATTTAACTTCAACATAGTATGGAAAAAATAAAATGAAATAATTCCATTTAATTATTCACATGGATACTCTACTAATCGAATAATCACTTTCAATATCAATAAAAACATTCATAATGATGGAATACATAATTCCAGACTATCATAACCACATAGCTGAGGCCTCGTGCCAAGACTACAAATAAGATTTTGTCAAGGCCTTGTTCCAAGACACTAGTTTGTCTCATGAGACCTACCGATGCATCGAGGAGCTATAGTGGGCTCCACCCGTCACTTATTAAGTCCAATGCATTCCTCATATGAATAGGTTTAAACATAACATAAATATTCGTATTAAAACTAGCATAAAAAATGTCAATACTTTCTTCATAAAACATGAATGGTATAAAAATAACACATCCACATTCAAACATATCACAATGCTATCAATACAATATGGAAGTTTTGTATCATAATAAATCAACTCCAAATAAACTTAAAATCCATCAAATGATGTTGACATAGATGAAATCAAAACTCTTTTTAGAGAAATATCTCTTCCTATTTTGAAATCATTTAAGAGTAACATAATTATAAAATAAAAAATTTAAATTGAAAATTTTCTTATAATCATGTAAGGGAAGCTTTGAGGATTTTATAATGGTGGAAAACAGACGCACCTGCCGTATAAGTTAAAAAAACATTCTTATCATCATTCTGTCGAAAAGGTTAAAAAGCACCTTGTTTGGAAAACGACGAAAAGATTCCTTTATAAACCTCTTATAAAAAGTCAAACAAGGGTATAAATGACTTTATCCCATAATCTTTTAAATATTAAAAATGTTTTGATATACATTTTTAAGAAACATGGATGTGGATGATAAAGATATCCCAGTAGATTATTACGTATAAATAACCTCGGATAATGAAGAGATTGTGAAATAAACCCTTACCTTGTAATTTTCTATAGTCGATGGTATGTTAACCTCATGAATAATAGTTAAAACATTGTTATTAAATTATACAAGAATCATATAAATTAATATGATATCATATATGATCTTTTAACATTTCTTTGTTAATAATATCATAGAATTATCGTCGTTTCGGGTGTTAACTTACTCATTTTCTTTTATATGTTTTGTTACATAATCCATGTTTGTTATGGATAGGTTGTATCATATAAATATACAGAATTATATCAAGTCCTCAAACAATATTTTTAATCATCAAATGAGAGTTATTCTTAAATGGATACGATGGAGAATGAATCTCATCACGTTCGTGGAGATGGTAGTCCGTACGTACGCACGAGTGACAATATTATTCTTTTGATATTAAAATAATATATAATTCGATGGTATATCATATATAAAGAATCATTACCATGTTATATTTATTATTTACATGTATTAAACATCATTATTATACCCATTAAAATAATAATATATCGAATAACAACTACACCACGACATGGAGACAGTAAGCCGTACGTACACACGTATGGTGACATGTCATTAAAAAGATGGATAGAATACTGAATATGGTTGTACCATATTTATAATAACATCACAGTATATATAAGATACTGGAGTTATTATTTTAGAATAGTAATAACAGAGAAAGAATATGTTGAAGAAGAAAGGAACTTGAAAGAGGGTGGTGAAAACATTACCTCTTCTTGAGGTTCTTTCTTTTGATTTGATCAAAAGGGCTCCTTAGGTTGGATTTCTGATCAAAATAAGGCCTCTAGGTTAAAGTGAGGGAAGTTAGAGAGTATTTGGGCAGGGTTTGTCCGAGCCAAGAAGCTTTCAATGTGTGAATTAGTGAGAAGTGGGATTGCCCTTTTATAAGAAGGGTGAGGGGAACCTTTGGAAAAGCTAGAAATATTTTTTTATAATAAATTCATATTCGATTTATAATGGCTCCAAAGTGAATTATTTAAAGGTTATGATGGGGATGGGTCAAAAACTAGTCAAACAATAGAATTTAGACAGGGTTGGGTCATTATATTAACCATATGTTTTAGTTTTAACTCTTAGTTTATTAGTTTGACACTTACCATGTCACTTTGTATTTTTATATTATATAGTTAATAAAATTACTATATACCTCTATGATATGCCGAAGTTGTCCATTAATGATACACCTATCAAGATATAAGTCTCTTGTCTGAACCTTAGATTTTTACAAATTTAATATAAATTAATAATGAAATATTTGTTTTAAAAACACTTTTATGTCAATTTTGACACTATTGTGTATTTTTTTTTGATAAATTTATAACAGCATTTTTACTTAGAAAAAAATTTATAAAATAAATCCTAATATTTCATATTAACCTATTAAATTAGTTTAATTCATTAAAAGTCTCAAATTACATTTATTTTGATATTTTTAATATCAATTATTTTATTTTTTCATTAATTAGGTAAATACTGCATCACCATTGTGTCATAAATAAATTAAATTATTTATGTCTAAAAATTATAAATAAAATATCATTATGTAGGAAATATTTTTAAATTTCTAATGAATATTTATAATCGAATTTATATTATGTGTAACCCTGTATTAAAAATGTTTTAGTTGTAAAATATTTATTTTACCTCTTTTAACTCTTCTTTGAATTAAATAATAATAAATGTCCTAATCTAATCCATGTGGACCAAAGAGGTTCATATTTTATTCCTATGTTTGTTTATGGTCGAATAAATTTTCTCAAATATAATTAGGACATGTTTCAGGGTAATATTAATATCATTTTTACCCATTAATTATCCTATTTACTTTTAACCGTGGTAAATAAAAGTAAAAAGTTACTAGTCACCAAAAATTATTTTCATCTCATTGAACCAAATTTTAATCCATGATATTAACCCTGCCTCTCGGATTTTTGAAATTACACTCACAGAAGCGGTAAAATTATGTTTTGTGAAAAATTTAGTTTTTTAACTACCACTTAGTGGTTTCAATATTCATCAAATAATGATGTTTTTCAGAAAAATACCAAAATTTAACCCTTGGATAATTTCGATATTATGAATCCAAAAATGAAGTCCATTTTGAAAAATACAATTTATAAATTTATAAAATTGGTTATTAATATTCATAACGGCTTGTTTGATTGGTTATGGTGTGTGTGTTAGAAATCAAAGTTGCATACAACACACACTATTGTATTATTGAAAGAGAAGTGTACCGTGGAAGATTGGGGTGTTACATTCCCCCCTCCTTCAAATAATTTCTTCCTAAAAATTTCTATAAATTAATGTATAAAAAGTCTCAGGTGATTCTTCATCATAAGTTCCTCGGTTTCCCACGTTGCCTCTTCCATCTTATGGTTTCTACATAGAACTTTTACCAGACAAGTCGTTCGGTTTCTCAGCACCTGTTCTCTTGTATCAAGAATCCTGATGGGCTCTTCGCAATAACAAATATTGGGTTCCAATTCTAATTCCACATAGCTGAGTACATGCGTTGGGTCAGGCAAGTATTTCCTCAACAGAGATACGTGGAACACATCGTGATCATTGGAGATACTTGGTGGCATTTCCAATTAGTATGCTACAACCCCAATTCTTTCAAGAATTTCGAAAGGTCCGATGTACCTGAGACTCAATTTAACATTCTTAAAAAAACGTATGACTCCCATCCATGGAGATACTTTCAGGAAAACATGATCAGCGACTTGAAATTCCAAATCCTTCCTTCGAATATCGGCATAGATCTTCTGCCTACATTGTGCTGCTTTGATGTGGTTTTGGAGTACATTGACCTTTTCCAATGTTTCCTCTACCTATTCTAGTCCTATAAGTTTTCATTCACCAACGTCATCCAAATAGGTTGGTGTGCGCCATCTCTTTATGTATAACGCTACATATGGTGCTATCTAAATAGTCGAATGGAAGTTATTGTTATAGGAAAATTATACCAGATGTAAATATTGATCCCACATACCCTGAATGTCAAGGGAGTATGATCTCAACATGTCTTCTAAGGTTTTAATAGTTCATTCTAATTGTCCATCTGTTTGAGGGTGGTAGGCAGTGCTCAAATGAAGTTTAGTATCCAAGGATTTCTGAAGACTTTTCCAGAATCTTGAATTAAAACAGGGATCACGATCAGAAACAATCTATAGTGGTAATCCATGAATTCTCACAACTTCATAAATATATAGTCTTCTTAGACGTTCTAGTGGTAGATCTTCTCTTATATCATGAAAATGTACTGACTTGGTAAGACGATCAATAATAACCCATATTGCATCATTCTTTCTAGGAGTCTTTTGTAGTCCCATGACAATGTCCATCGTGATATTATCCCATTTCCACTCAGGTATGGGAAGAGGTTGCAATACTTCACTAGGATGTTCCCTTCCAGCTTTCACTTGTTGAAAAACCCTGCATCATGACACAAAATCAGCAATCTCCCTCTCCATGATGTCCCACCAAAAATGTTCCATCAAATCTCTATACATTTTGGTGCACCCAGGGGGTATAGAGAAATTAGAACTATGAGCATCATCCAGCAATTCCCTTTTTAGATCAGGTATATCGAGAACACAAATCCTCTACCCAAATGTCAAAATTCCTTCTTCATACACAATGTCTCTCAAGCTCCCATCATTCCCAGCATTAATCTTCTTTTGAAATTATTCATCATCAGTTTGAGAACTCTTAATCCTTTCTAGTAAAGATGGTTTGGAAACCATTGGATAAGGCATTGATGTTTCACCTACCTTGGTTATTTCCATGTCCATCTTCACTAGATCCTTGAAAAATGGATCACTTTCAATTCTCATATTGTTCAAAAATCAATGATCTTTTCTGCTCAAAGCATCTTCCACCTTGTTTTCTTTCCCCGTGTGGTAGTGTATCGTACAATCATAATCCTTGAGTAATTCATGCCATCTCCTTTGCCTAAGGTTG
This sequence comes from Viscum album, assembly GCA_963277665.1. Classification (NCBI taxonomy): domain Eukaryota; kingdom Viridiplantae; phylum Streptophyta; class Magnoliopsida; order Santalales; family Viscaceae; genus Viscum; species Viscum album. The sequence continues at coordinate 705,659,549 of OY728126.1, read as the reverse complement.
AGTTCTTTTTGTGAGAAAATATACTTCAAACTCTTGTGATCATTATTAATCTCACATTTTTCACCATATAGGTAGTGCCTCAATATATTCAAAGCAAAGATCACAGCTACTAACTCGAGATCATGAGTAGGATAGTTTTGTTCATGAATTTTCAACTGTCGTGATGCATAGGCAATAACCCTATCATTCTGCATAAGGATACAACCATGTCCTTTCATCGATGCATCAATATAAATAACAAACCCATCATTCCCCAATGGTAGAGTCTATATAGGAGCATTGACTAATCTTCTCTTTAGTTCTTCAAAACATTCTTCACACTCTTTTTTCCAAACAAATTTAACCACTTTACGTGTGATCTTTGTTAATGGGTTAGCCAACAGAGAAAAATTCTGGATGAAACGTCGATACTAACCTGCTAAACCAATAAAACTGTGTACCTTAGTTATACTCATAGGTGCTGGCCATTCTTCGATTGCCTTGGTCTTAGAAGGATCTACATAGATTCCATATTTAGAGACAATATGTCCAAGAAAAGAAATCTCTTAATTCCAGAATTCACACTTGATAAACTTCTCATATAATTCATTTCTTCTCAGAGTCTTCAAGATAATGCCCAACTGATTTTAATGATCTTCATAGATTTTGGAGTATACCAAGATATCATCAATAAATACCACCACTAAATCATATATATATTCTTTGAAAACTCTATTCATTAGATCCATGAATACAGAGGGTTCATTATTCATCCCAAAAGGCATTACCATAAACTCGTAATGCCCGTACCTTGTTCGAAATGCTGTCTTTGGAATTTCTTCCTTCTTCACACACAACTGATGGTATCCAGTTCAAAGGTCAATATTTGAAATGTATTGGGCTCCAGGCAGTTGGACAAATAAATTTCAATTCGAGGTATGGGATACTTGTTCTTTATTGTTATAGCATTGATCTCACTGTAGTCGATACATAACCACATAGATCCATCTTTCTTTTTAACAAAAATAAGAGGCGCTCCCCATGGCGAAACACTAGGGCGAATAAATCATTTATTACACAATTCCTCTAGTTGTTTCTTTAGTTCAACTGATTCTACAGTGGTCATTCTATAAGGGGTCTTCAATATAGGCCTTGATCCAGGAATTAAATTAATGGAAAACTCAACTTCTCGTTCTACAGGATGTCCAGGTAAATCTTCCGGAAACACATCTTCAAATTATTTAACAATAGTTACATCCTTTATTTGAACATTACTTTTCTCACCCAATGTAATTTCATTCTCTTCCTCCCCAATAATTGAATTTAGTTGAGCTACTAGGGGTGGATCTAGATAAGAATTATCTAGTGACGATTCAGCTCTAAAGATAAGGTGTTCCTTATCATCATCATCAAAAATCGTAACCTCCTTCTTCTTATAATAAATCTTCGCATCATGGTAAAAAAGCCAATCCATACTTAGGATTATATCAAACTCAATCATAGTTATGACTATGCGATCAGTAGATAAAGAACATTTATGTGCTCTAATGGGGACTGATTCAAAAAACATTATTGCAATGATACTTCCCTTAGGAGTTTTAACAAACAACTCCCTTGTTAATTAAAATTAGAAATATCTAATTCTCTTAGAAAAATTGGAAGATATGAAACAATGCAATGATCCAGAATCAAATAATGCATTTTCTAAACATGAGAAAACCATTAAATTACCTCCCACCATGTCATTTGGAGCTTCTACCTCAGTAGTAGTGACATCATAAGCTTAATCGTGATCCCTTGGCCTTTTCTAAAGTATATTCCCCTCAAGCATAGGAAATTCATTTGCATAATGTCCCATCTCCCTGCAATTGTAGTATTGAACATCAGTATCTTCCTTCATCCCCTTGCAATCACGAGTTTGGTGTAATTTTTCACCACACTTGTAACAGACTCCCATTCCTTTCAAGAAAGTACCAGGGTGTTTCTTCCCACATTTACTGTAGGATGGATAATTCAACCATTCCCTTCTTCCCCTTATTTCCATTCCCAGATTAATCAGAATATCTCTTCTTCTCTTGGTTTTCTTTAAAGTCATAAGACTTAGAGAATTCCTTTTCTGTCTTGATAGCACATGAGACAATGTCTTCGTATGATGATAAGGATTGTGAGACTAATTCTCGACGGAGAAACGGTTTTAACACATCAAATAAACGATCAATCATACTTCTTGGGTTACGTATATACTCTCCAGCATACCTTTCTAACCTTGTAAGGTTAGCATCATACATTGTGGAATTCTCATCCTCCTTTTTTCTCAGACTCATAAATTTTCTTTCCATATCTTCGCGATGGTCGCGAGGAAATTATTTTTCAAAAAATAGATCTTTGAACTCCCTCCATTCCATATTTTATACTTTATCATCTTACTTCATGTTTTGAATCAATGACCACCATTTATCAACATCTCCAGTGAGGCGATAAACCGACATGACAACTTTTTCCCTTTCACTACTCCCCAAAGACTGAAATATTTTCTATAGGTAACTTATCCATTGCTCAGATACTAATGGATTTGTACTCCCAGTGAATTTTGGTGGTTTCTGCACCATGAAACGATCTAACATTGATCCTCCATGTTGTGGATCACGTTGCTCTATACGTGTAAGGTTATTATTCATAACCTGAGTGAGTTTTCCTAGTATGGTGATTAGTTTATCAGCACTAGTTGCATCACCAGCTCTACTACAATTATCTTGAGTAGGAGGGAAATCCCTACATGGAGTTAGTGCATTGATACAGTTTCCATTTCTTCCACTAGGCGCCATGTCAAAACAATGGCATAAACTAGATCAGTTTATGAATCAAAATACATAATTTCATACTTATAAAACAGTTAACATAAATTGAACTATTTATGGATATAATCGATAATCATAAAAATGTTTTCTTTGAGAAATTATATACTCATAAACTCTTCATAATTGTTTGTAAAAAAATGAGATTTATCCTATACATATCCCTCGGGAGTGTCATAACCAAGAGTGCAGCAAGGCCCGTTGTCGTGCACCACTTCCTGTTCAAGTCTAGCTCGAAGCGGTGTTTTCGGATTTTTACCCACATGTACATCTATGCCAAAGCCGCCTCTACCTTATCGTATCCATACACAGATGTTTTTCTCAAAACACTCACAAAATCTATACAATACCAAAATTATATAAAGTTCTTCTCTACTAATCCTCAATGTCCATCTTAAATCTATGACCTCTAATCAGATATCATCAAAATATATCTTCCAAGGTTTGTACTAAACTTCCTCTGATAGCAACTCTAATGCACTGACCCTAGATACCCAGAGTTGGTGCATTATTACATTACATTGGCATGATCACAAGAAAGATCAAGTCTCGAAATACGGATTAGTTTAGTAGCCTTGGAATAAATAGATACATTAATAATGATTACATTACATCATAAAATGAAAACTACAACAATATAGTCTCCATAGTCCACACTCTTATCCCCTCATACAATCCCTACAAGTCATTTGTAAATTAATTTTTCACATCCTGGGAAAAATAAAACATAGAAAAGGGGTGAGCTCAAATGCCCGGTAAGGATAAAAATATAGCGGAAACATTCATAAATAGAAATAAATATTTAAGGAAATGTATAAATAAAACAAAATATTTTTAAACTTGAACTTCAACATAGTATGGAAAAAATAAAATGAAATTATTCCATTTACTTATTCACATGGATATTCTACTAATCGAATAATCACATGCAATATCAATAACCACTTTCATAATGATGGAATGCATAATGCCAGACTATCATAACCACATAGCCAAGGCCTCATGCCAAGACTACAAATAAGATTTTGTCGAGGCCTTGTTCCAAGACACTTGTTTTTCTATTGATATATACCGATGAATCGAGAAGTTATAGCGGGCTCCACCCATCTCATATTATGTCCAATGCATTCCTCATATGAACAGGTTTAAACATAACTTAAACATTCGTATTAAAAATAGCATACGAAATGTCATAATTTCTTCATAAACCATGAATGGTATAAAAATAACACATCCACATTCAAAAATATCACAAAACCCTCAATACAATATGGAAGTTTTGTATCATAATAAATCAACTCCAAATAATCTGAAAATCCATCAATGGATGTTGACATAGATGAAAACAAAACTCTTTTTAGAAAAATATATCTTCCTATTATAAAATCATTTAAGAGTCACATAATTATAAAATAAAACATTTACTTTTAAAATTTTCTTATACGAATATAAGGGAATCTTCGAAGATTTTATAACGGTGGAAAATAGCTACACCCGCCGTATATGTTAAAAATCATTCTTACCTTAATTCTGTTGAAAATGTTTAAAAGCACCATGTTTGGAAACCGATGGAAATATTCCTTTATAAACCTATAAAAAATTCAAAAAGGGTATAAATGACTTTAACCCATATTCTTGTAAATATTAAAAATGTTTTGAAACACATTTTTAAGAAACATGGATGTGGATGATAATGAAATCCCGGTAGATTATTACATATAAACAACCTTGGATAATGAAGAGATTGAGAAATAAACCTTTACCTTGTACTTTTCTTTAGTTGATGGTATGTTAACCTCATGTATAATAGTTAAAAAATTGTTATTAAATTATACAAGAATCATATACATTAATTTGATATCATATATGATCTTTTAACATTGTTGTGTTAATAATATCTTAGAATTATCGTCGTTTCGGGTGTTAACTTACTCATTTTCATTTATCTATTTTGTTACATAAGCCATGTTTGTTTTGGATAGGTTTTATCTTATTTATATCTAGAATTATATCAACTCCTTAAAAATTATTTTTAATCATCAAATGAGAATTATACTTGAATGGATACGATGGAGAATGAATCTCATCACGTTCGTGGAGATGGTAGTCCATACATACGCACGAGTGACAATATAATTCTTTTGATACTAAAATAATATTTAATTGGATGGTATATCATATATAAAGAATAATTATCATGTTATATTTATTATTTACATGAATTAAACATCATTATTATACCCATACAAGTAATAATTTATTGAATAACAATTACACCACGACGTGGAGACGGTAAGCCGTACGTACGCAGGTATGGTGACATGTCATTCAAAGGATGGATAGAATACTGAATATGGTTGTACCATATTTATAATAACATCACAGTATATATAAGATACTGGATTTATTATTTTAGAATTTCAATAAAAAATAAATAAGAAGCTAAAGAAGAAAGGAACTTGAAAGAGGGTGGTGAAAACATTACCTCTTCTTCGGGTTCATCCTTTTGATTTGATCAAAAGGGATCTATAGGTTGGATTTATGATCAAAATAAGGCCTCTAGGTTTAAGTGATGGAAGTTGAGAGAGTATTTGGGAAGGTTTTGTCTGAGCCAAGCAGCTTTGAATGTGTGAATTAGTGAGAAGGTAGAATGCCCTTTTATAAGAGGGGTGAGGGGCACCATTGGAAAAGCTAGATATATTATTTTATAATAAATTCATATTTTGTTTCTAATGGCTCCAAAGTGTATTATTTAAAGGTTAAGGTAGGGATGGTTCGAAAACCACTCAACCAATAAAATTTAGACAATTTTGGGTCATTATAATAACCTTATGTTTTAGTTTTAACTCGTAGTTAATTAGTTTGACACTTACCATGTCACTTTCTATTTTTATATTATATAGTTAATAAAATTACTATATACCTCCAAGAAACCCCAAAGTGGTCCATTAATGATACACCAATCATGATATAAGTCTCTTTGCCGAACCTTAGATTTTTATTAATTTAATATAAATTAATAATATAATATTTGTTTTAAAAACTATTTTATGTCAATTTTTACACTATTGGGTATTTTGATTTTGATAAATTCATAATAGAATTATTACTTAGAAAACAATTTATATAATCAATCCTAATATGTCATATTAACCTATAAAATTAGTTTAATTCGTAAAAAGTCTCAAATTACATTTATTTTGATATTTATAATAACAATTATTTTAATATTTCATTAATTAGGTAATTACTACATCATTATTGTGTCAAAAATAAATTAAATTATTTCTTGTCTAACAAATATAAATAAAATATAATTATGTTGGAAATATTTTTATATTTCTAATGAATATTTATAATCGAATTTATCTTATGTGAATCCCTGTATTAAAAATGATTTAGTGGTAAAACATTTATTTTACCTCTTTTAACTCTTCTTTGAATTTAATAATAATAAATGTCCTAATCTAATCAAAATGGACCATAGAGGTTCATATTTTATTCATAAAGTTTTTTTGGTCATATTAAGCTTATCCAATAGAATTAAGACATGTGTGAGGGTAAAATTAATATCATTTTTACCTTTAATTATCCTATTTACTTTTAACCGTGGTAAATAAAAGTAAAAAGTTACAGTTCACCAAAAATTATTTTTCATCTCATTGAACAACATTTTACTCCTTGATATTAACCATGTCTCTCGGATTTTCAAAATTCCACTCACAAAAGCGGTAAAATTAATTTTTATGAAAAATTCAGTTTTTTAATTACCACTTAGTAGTTTCACTATTCATCAAAAAATGAATTTTTTCAGAAAAATACCAAAAATTTACCATAAGGTAATTTTGATATATTCTAATCCAAAAATGAAGTCCATTTTGAAAAATAATATTTATAAATTTCAAAAGGTGGGTATTACTATTCATAACGGCTAGTTTGATTGGTTGTGGTGTGTGTGTTAGAACTCGATGTTGCGTACAACACACACTACTGTATTTTTGAAAGGGAAGCATTCCATGCAAGCTTGGGGTGTTACACTATTGTAGGAAAACAATATTTTTCAACCTCCAACTCTAATGGATCATCCTTATCATGTAAGGATGTAATTAAAAAATTCTCCCCATAATTAATGAATCTACCAAATATAGTTATCTCATTATTAACGTTTCTATTGAAAATTGTGTATACCCCGAATGAGAAATTGATTTCTTTATGTCGATAAAAATTATACAAATTATAACATTCATAAAAAATATCATGTTTAGTAATTTAAAATCATTATTTTTTATTTTTCATGAGTCATTAAATGCATTTTTCTATGGAACAATCATGCTTTAAATTCCCTATATATTATAAAAAATATCATTAGATGGTTTTGTGATATTCTGTTTGTTCAATGATCTATTTCCCATTTTAATATTTTATATTAACACCCACTGATAATTAGTTGGGATAAAAAATGTCAACTAATTATAATCAATATTTGAACCATAATGAATATGGGTTGTTATCTACGGTTTCTAGTGACTCCCCATGTTCTAACTTATCATACTCTAAATCCTATACATATAAACTATCTATGTCATGTGAGGGTGTTGAAATCTTTAGACACTATTGAGTATTCAACTTTTAGAAGAAAAATAAAATTTATCAACCTCAACAAAATTACTTCATTTTTCATAGAACCACTAAAGATAAAAAAAATTATGTATTCTCTTCATTTTTTATCTTTTTTATTAATTTACATTTTTTACTTCTTGAATTTAAATTTTGAAATCATTTAACCTTTTTCTTCAAAATAAGGTATTTCATTTTTACAATTGTATATATTGTTTCCTATCGCGAACTACCACTCAAGATTCCATTTTTATCACCATCCAATAATGAGTTTCTATAATTTTAACTTATAGTTCAATTTTTTTAATACTCATACATTAGAAGTAGAGATTTATTTATCATTATCATCTAATTTGTGGTTTTCTATGACTATTATACAATCTTCCCCACAAATTTCTTTCTGGTTTTTAAATTCATCCACTTTTATTTTATCACAGTTCATATCTTCTAATGAAGTATAGTTATTATTTTTTATGGATTTATATTGTGTTTTACTCTTTCCTTTCACCCCATGTGATTAATTTTTAAATGGTACTTCTTTATCATCATTATATTGAAATTCATTGGTCACAAAATATTTATTATCCCAATATTATCACATCAATAGGATGCATATGGATACATTCTTTAGAATTTGTCATTGCCTCATTTTAGATTCATGGAATGGAAATAAATAACCAAATAAATGTCAATATCATTGGGATCATTGAACTCTATTTTTTTCATCATCACCGTAAATGTTTCTTCTCAAGAATTATCCGTATTAGAAAAAATAATTCAATTCTTCCAAATCTCATATGTAATACATGTACTTTGAATACTTCCGGACATAATTCCCTTGGATATTTTACATTGAGAATAAAATAATCACATTAAATTAAAATAATAATTTTCTTTTAGAACCATATTTATGAATTTTAAATAATTTTTTTCTATAATTTAACACAAATTTACCCTAATTATGTTCACCCAATAAATTAGTTCATATATAGAATCATTAATGTGTTTCTTTAGATCCTCGTAATTTCCCCATTTTACATAGTACCTTATATTTTCATTCATATATATTATATTTTCGTATTTATATTTCCATAAAGTTTTTCAATATGGAATGTTTGAATATACATGGAATCAAATTCACCTTAATATCATTAGAAAATGATATTATTAATATATTGGAATAATCCATATCAACATAATGATATAATAAGTCTCTCTCCAAAGAGGCCCCACTAATCACGTGGGACAACATACCAGGTAGAGATACCATGTTTACTTATATTATAAATGTCATAATAAATTGTTTCATCATATACTTAAATAATAAAAAATCATTTAAATAAAAAATAAAAAATCATTTTATGGTTGATAATGACTTATATCACATCTGAGAGACTTTAGACCATTGTAAGCCATTGTAACTTATACAAAACTATCATCCCTGCTAAACTAAATATTATAAGAGGTGTGAATTTCAAGATGTTGGTCATCTTGAAATTACCTCTCACCAATGAACATATTCCAAATTTTTTAATAACACTCAACTCCCTAGACGATTATATAATATTTGTTAAAAACAAATAATGGGGAGGGGAAAAATTTTTTCTTGTTTTGACAAAACCAGTGTAATTAAGGTAACATGAATTTTAGGGGAATTAGGAAAATAAAAAAATATGTCCAATTATTGTTGACTAAAATTAAATTTTGGCATGCTATTCATACAAGATTATAAATCACATATATAAATAACTCGGTTCACTCAAAAAAATGAATTACTCATTTAATATATTTGAGGTATTTGGATTACATTCATGAAAAAAAATGAATTTTCTCCAATGTTTTGTATATTGAAACCCTGTCGTTTCATACATAACTATTACTTAATTATATTGAGAAAAAAAATTATAATTTTTCACGACAAAGATTCAAAGGTAATATTTTTGGAATAATTATGACCATACATATAATTTACATCAACAAACATAAACATTTTTTAATTCTTTATTCTGTAGAATCAGATTGTCCCTTGAGTTTTAAACTGTCAATGTAGTCACCCAGGGATATACATCAATGAAATGAGTGAGATAAAATCCCAAATAATTAGGATAAATTATTACCTAAAATAATATAACAGGGGTGATAATGATCATCATTGTCTCAAATTAACAATATTGTCATAATCATAATGAAAGAATAAGCATTAGATAAAGCCATGGAATTTGGAAATGCACAAAAATGAAAAATCATGTCTCATTAGTTAGATAACACACATAGTTGTGAACAAATCATGCATCATGTTCATAAATATTTCGCATTTAATGTCATGAACCAACCATGGTGGACCCAAAACTGGTCACATGAGCTAGTCTGTGGCATGGAATGAAGGGCATTCTCGATCTTCATGGATAGGAATCTTTAGCCAAGCATCGCATATAAATATATTGGGAATGATTTCATTCTAATAACCAGGATAAAATAAATAAAATAATCAAATTGAACATGCAGAAAAAACCCATATCTGATCATAAATAAATAAAAAACTGATTTATATAAACTATGTAACTGTACAGATTGAAGACTAAAAAAAAAGAAAAATGCAACTAGGAATAAACTAAAACAGGGCCAATCTACCACTACCTACATGTGACAACATAGAATCATCCAACCACAAAAAAAATCCTCTCGAACTAAGAGAAACATATGAAGTATACCTAAGGAAATGATAATCCTGCAAAACAGTTGGGTCTACCAACACCGAGTGGTATTGGTTGGGTGTGAGCTGAGAACTCTGTAGGAAATCACCACATAGTCCAAATGTTTCCATTCACTAAAAATTCCATTAATAGTATATTGAAATACAATTTTAAAAATTGATTTTTCTCATTATATTAGACAACCAAATCTATTCCATTTTTATTTCAAACACATTCCACAATCCATTTTTAAATGAAACATTCATTTTATAACAAAAACACAAACTAATAAAATACTATTAACAATTTTCATTGGAACAACATTAATTATAAATTAGTTACAGATAATGATTCTTTAAATACGATGAAATTAATTTTAAAACTTCCAACCAAACATATTTTATGCCAAAGAGAAGTGGAATTTAATCATTAAGAAGTATTCACTGCAACACCCGAAGGAACCAGGAGCTATTGTCCCTAAGAAGCTCATGTGATGGTGAAAAGGAACCATAATAAATATTTTTCATCAGGAACGAGCCACTAGTAGGGAACATACTCCTAACATTGTAGTCCCCAAAATAACCATAATATTTTACTTTTTGGTTTAATCGTTATACATGCTACATGAAACATTGATGAAACTACTCCAGATCTCTAGAATACTAGTACACATCCACCCACCAAGGTAATTGGGATTACCTTTTTGTGCTCAATAATCTTTTAATCATCACATGATACCACTTACACAATATATCAAATAAACCAATCATCACATTTCATAACCCACTTGTTTGACACCAAGAACCCATTCATGAAAACAAATTCTAATTGAAACATTTATAAATCACTTCTAAAACAATGAGGAACACTAATTCACCGATATGTTAATAAACATGACCTTACACATTTTATGAAAAACATAAATCTCTATAAAGATTACAAAATATCCTTTATGTTTACACACCCAAATACATTTAACTAAACATTTATAAATCATGTCTAAAACCATCTTAAAATGGGAAATTTCAAATGGCCCCTTAAGCCAAAAAAAATTCAAAACACACAAAAAAAAATCCAAATGTTCATACCCCTTTATATTCCATTTAAAACCATATTTATAAACCATATGAAGGATCCACCATTATTTAGTAAACAAGAACCATTTATGAAAACAATATTTCAAGGAACATTGTTTTAAATCACTGTTTTCATTTGAGGGAACAACCATGTCAGAACCTACTGCACCCATGGATTTTCCAACATCCAGTGGTACACCAATCATCCAACTAGAAACCCAAATAAATTTTCGACAATACCAACCATTTTCATTATAACCAAATCCTACCCTCAATTATATTTAGGGAATGTAAAACAATCCATTTATAACCCTGAAACCCTTTCTAAAACTTTTTAACACATTTAACAAGATAAAACATTACCAAACCATACACAACCAATGATGTTCAGAAAAAAGAAATAAAGATCATACCATAATCAAGGATAAACATTTCATAAAAACCCCCAATATAATATTAAAAGAACAATGTCATTTTAAACAATAACCGTAGGTGCTATAAATCTTGGAATTCCACACAAATCAAATAGAAACCATATTTTTAGTATTTACTAGCAACACAAAATTACCATTTTCATAAAATAATTGATATATTAGAGGTTCTAAATAGATTTAATAATTAAATTAATAAACTAATGTTATTCTGGAGGGTTCTGTAATGGGAAAAACTAGAAATGACTACGTCAACCATGTGGGGATGGGATAAAACCCCAAGGGGAAGAAGAATCAATCAATACAGACGTTCCACAAACCCTAGATATAAGAAAATGAACCAAATTCATCCAACACAAACCCTAGGGATTGTCCCAACCTAAACCAAGACATGATAGAGAAAATAAATGAGTGAGGGGGAAAAAGAGAGGAGAAATGGTGAAGATGGAAAGAAGAATCACCATCTATTTCTATGAAATATCCAAAAATGTTGTTCAAAATTGTACAAAGAAGTGGAAGATCTATTAGATAGAAAATAAATAGGGATTAATTTTGGCGGTGGAATCACTTAAATTCCTATTTCAGGTGAAAATTATTAATCTTGTAAGTGGATTCAAGGTTTTGAAGCATGATTTTGTAAACAGTGCAAAAACTGTGTGAGTGATAAAGGAAAAAATATGAAACATTGTAGTAATAAGTTAAAGGTTTTGAAAAAACTATGATCAATCATTGTGACTTTGAAAATTGAATAAAAACCTTTAATGACACCACAAACACTAGGGATGACCCACTGAACGATCCTTCAATTAGTTACACACAATATTGTCACATTGTGGGTTTCAAAAACTATCCACCATGAATATTTCTCCCTATATCATTAAACAGAACAATGAATAGGTATATAAGAAAAAAATACCAAGAAAATGAAAATAATTTTTTCAAACACTCAATCCTGACCTTAACCAAAAGATTCAACATCAAAAAGTAAATAAAAAAAAAACTATGGTTGTGTTCTGACAATTATCCCCAAAAAAATCACTTTCCGCCCCCAAAAATTCACCCATCAAAATGATTACAAAAACATAATTTCATTACTAATCATAATCGAGGGATTTTATGAACTTGGATTAATATTCACAAATTAAGAAACACATTCCCAATCAATATGAAACCACATAATAATAATGAGGGGACAACATGAGTTTTTTCTCCCCAAAAAAATGTATTTTCTTATACGAACCAATTTAAATCCTTAAACAACACCCCCACCACAACCATGAACTATGTATTTTATTAATAAAATGTTCTTGGGTAGCTCACATGGTGTGGCCACACAATTTTACAAACAGTGAGCCAACTATGTGCGAGCTACAAGAATGAAGGGGTACACTACAAGGTTTAAACGCATGGTTTAAAAACCATTAACCAACCGTTCCAACACATTTATCTGAAAATGAAACCATGCTACATAGAAACCTAGAAAAGATGTGGGGTTTACAATGATAGAATGAAATCCGGGAACAAGATAAAAATTCCCCCGAACCATTAAAAATGTGAAAAAAATTGGAATCCACCAAAACATCCTTGTACATACTAGACATGACTATAATCAAAATAGGAAACCACCTATATTAAACAAACCCACAATACATAAAGTTCGCAAAACTAAAGGATCTATAAATAACCACTACTAAATTTTAATATTATTATAGACTTATACAAAGGCAAGACACACTAAAAAGGGGAACGAATAATTAAAAAGGCCATATTTAGATAGGCTAAACCACATGTATTACAAAAGAACTGGTCCATGATAACATTACAAAAAAGAAGAACATATAGCAGGAAGAAAGCAATAAGAAGAAAAATATTAATATTTATTTCCCAATGATTAAGGAGAAAACTATAATAAGGTTTCACTCACCCTTTTAAGCCACTAACTACGTTCAAGCATCACCACGAGACCTATGCCTAGGGCTCTAATGGCTGAATCATCTCTTGCCTCATATTCCGTTATGGGATTCCCCCAATAACAAATCCATTTGGAGGGATTAAAAAAAATACAAAAAACAACTTCCATTGGTTTAAAAGTGGACCCTTAAACCAACCCATGACAACATGAACTTTAACAACCTTGGGAGTTTCCAACAACCGTAAGACACACTCTTCTTCCTTCAAACAGTATCACTACCACTAATGATCCTCTATCAATTCATAGGACATGTGACATTAGAGAATAACAAAAAACTAGGTAGGAATTCTTAAAACATATTAGGACCATTCTTGGTGGCATATTTTGAAAAACACAAATAACACTAATTAAAAACCAAAATCAATCTGAATCACATTATGAAGGTACATATCGAGGCCAATGAAAGCTCACAAACAAAACAAATACAGACACAACCAAAAATCACTTCTATAAAAATTCACCATTTTAATTATAATTAGAATATTATTTCTCGCAATGCAACATTCCAAATATTGAACCCCACTTTTTATAAAAAAATCTATATTATAAAACAAAACGAAATTTCAAGAATAATTTTTTTCACCTTCCAATTAAATTTGAAAAAACAAGACCATGCCTATGATTTCAATCACCCAAAATTGGTATTCTTAGACCCATCACATATATTCCCATCAACATCTATATTAATCATCAATACAAAATTTCCAACCTACACATTCTATAAAACACACTAATATGCATTCTTTAATAATGAGTACCAAGGGTCACTCATCTCCTTACCTAATCAAAACACACGAATTTTCAAAATTTCAAGTCAAAATACTTTTCATTAAAACACATTATTACAATTTAAAAACCAATGGAATGAAATCATTTTTAGTTTTCTTAATATAGAATGAATTTAAATGATTACTATAATTATACAAGAACAAAATCAAACCGGACTCAATCCAAACCACTAGAATGAGGAATTATTGTCTATTCCTAACATGGAGAGATGATATTGGGCCATTCCCTAAGTACGAAGTAACACTAATAGGACATTGAACTATGTACATGGACTATACATGGGTCAATACTCCATGTTATCTCACAACTTAACAATATTTTTTCTCTGTTGTTATCCCCAACTTAAAAACAAAGACTATAGAATCAAATCCCAGGCTTCCCTCGATAAATCGAGGTTCATAACGAGAAATGTTTCATGAAGACCATCCATTACCGACCTATCAAGTCCCAAAAACCCTAATATCCAACAAAAAATACCCCAAAGAACAAGATCCTACCCTGATACCATTATTTCATGAACCAACCTAGTTCAACACTAATCCAGTCACCCTATTGGGTTTGTGTCATCGCCCAAAGAGCATTCATGATCCCCACATATAGGAAAGTAGTGTCAGGCATCAGATATAAATTTATTGGGAATAATTTCATCACAATAAATAGGATCAATTAAATTAACTAATCAAAATGAGAATGAGAAAACAAAGCCCATCAAAACATAAATAAATAAACATCTTATCCAGATACAATATGCAATAAAACAAAGTGAGTACTAAATAAAAAAATGAAACTAAGAATAAAATAAAACTGGACCATGATACCACTATTTCCTTGTGACTTTTTGCTACCCTCCAACCACATGACCAAACTACTACAAACACAAGTACCTGAGCGAGGATATTTGAACAAATACTGAACCTTCAAATTACTCGGGTCAACCAACACCGAGTGGGATATGTTGGGTGAGAGTTAACAACTTATTAGTAAATCACACCAGAGTCCAATTTTATTCTTTTCCAAAATATTCTATTAACACTAGTTTTAATGAAAATTATAAAAATAGATTTTTCATTATTTTTTAAACAACCACAACTTTTCCTTTTTAAATGCCAACACATGGAACAATCCAATTTTCTAGAATAAAACTATATTATAACAAAAAAACCAAAAAACATACTAGTAACATTATTCAATGGAAAGAAATTAAATGGAAGAAATAATCAAATAATTAATCTTTAAAGTTAATGTTCTTAATTTTAAAATTTCAAACACTACCCATTGAATGCCAATGGGAGGTGAAATATAATAATTAAGAACTAGTCATGGGAACACCCCTTGGCACATGCTAGTTGTAGGCCTCTAGTACCTTGTATCTCACTGAAATGTATCCATAATAAATATTAACTCCATGCATGAGCCACTAGTAGGTAACATACACAGAACCTAGTGGTCCCAAATATCTTTATAATACTTTAGATAGTGTGGTCATTATCAAACATGTTATGTGAAACAACGACAAAACCACTTAGTTTCACAAGAATTGTAGTACATGTCTTCTCACAAGATACATGGCATTTAATTTTTCTGCTCAATCAATTTCCACACATCATGTGATACAACATTCACTATTCATCAACCACACCATGCATAAAAGATCATAAACCACATCATTCAAATCACAAACAAATTCTTGAAAAAATATGCATACCAAAACATTAATAAATCACTTCTGAAACCATGATAAACACCACATCCTAGTGGATTTTCTAAACCAGACATTCAAAATTTAATTAATAACATGAAACTGTAAACACATTCCAAAAAGGGTTTTATATTTACATATCGAAATAAATTTATAGAAAAATTTACAAATCATTTATAAAACCATCATCAAGTGTGAAATTGTAAAATAACCCTTAATCCAAACATTTGTCCCAACACACAAAATAAAAGAAAAACATGCATCCCCCTCATAAAATTCCATTTTAAACCACATTTATAAACCATACAATGGATTTAACATTATTTAGAAAACAATAAACATTTAAGAAAACAATATTTCAAGAAACGCCATTTTAATGCACCATATTTATTTGAGGGCCCAAGTATGTTTCCACCTTGTGTACCCATGGATGTGCCAACATCCAATAGTACACAAAACATTATTGAGGACACCCAAAAACCTTTTTCACAAAACAAACTATTTTTAGTAAAACTACATCCAACTATCCATGATATTTCAGAAATTCAAAACAATCCCCTTATAACAATGAATCCCTTTTATAAAAATATTAAAAAATTTAACAAGATAAAGCATTACCAACTAAAAAACACCCAATCAAGTTCACAAACACAAAATAATTATCTCACCATCATCATGGATAATCATTTCATTAATACATTTAATTTAACATTAAATGAACAATGAAATTTTATACAACATCCCTATGTGTTAAAAATCGAGGAATTTCAATCAAATCCATTTGAAAACCTCATTTTAGAAAATTCCACAAAGAAAAAATCACTATTTTCATGAATCCATAGATATAAAAGAGGTTTTCTAGTTATTAAAAAATTAAATTAAAACACAAAAGTTTCCATTGAGTGTTACAGAATGGGAAAAAAATGAAAACACATATGTCAACCATGTGAGGATGGTATAAAACACTAAATAGATGAATAATTGAGCCGTATGGACAATCTTAATACCCTAGACAGAAGAATACATACCCAAATCATACATATCTAACCCTAGTATTAGGACAAACATGAAACAAGCCACATGAGAGAAAAAAATGAGAGGGGGAAAAGGATAATACAAATTAAGAAGAGTTGATTATATATACATGTAGAGTCACAAACCTTTTTTAGGAATCTCCACTAAAGAGGTCCACAACGAAGAAGGAAAATGGTGGGATTCCTCTAGTCGATATCCAAAAAATAGAGGTTCATTTTGTAGTTGGAATCACTGAAAATATTAATTTAAATTATTTTAATCTTGTATGTGGTTTCATAGTTTTTCTTCCGTATTTTTTAAACAGTTCCCAACCAATATTAGGGAAACTGATTTTTTTTATAATTGGCATTAATAGGTTGCACAGTTTGGGAAAACCATGCTCAGACCATGTGATCGAAACATTTGGTCAAACATAGAAATGACATCCCAAACACTAGTGAAGATACTCTGAAAGATCCATTAATGATTTAAACACAATACAATGACACTTTAGGGGTCACAAGCTCTCCACCATATTGATTTCTCCCAATACCATTCACTAGAACAATGAATAGGTATATAAGAAAACAAAAACCCATAAAACACAATGTCTTTCATTAGAAACTCATTACGGATGTCAACAAAAAGACCAAACATAGTTAAATAAATTAAAAAAATGAGAATCATGGTTAGGGTTGGCATTTTATAATGAGGTAAATCACATTACCCAACGTATTGGATCTCTATATAAATACAGGACCGCCCTTCACATCATAACAGTTACATTGCGCTATATAATTTTGGGTACACCCATCACATTGTTACATTCAAATTATCATGGATTCCATATAGATAAAATATCAATATTTAATATAAAATAACCCATGGAAAATAAATTTAATAGTTTAATAAAGTATTAATTCATTATGAAATGTTGGAAATAAAAAATAATATAACATTACTCCAATATAAATCATAAAAGTTGAGTTAAGAAGAAACAATCTCAAGATAAGTAAATGCTTTATTTTTTAGAAGTGTTCTTTTGGAAAACGTTTTGTTTCTCATATAATTTTGATAATAACATTTATATCCAATAAAAGTAAAGTGATGAATATGGAAACGAAATTTATTGATCTTTTAATGAATATACATACTTATGTGTGTATGGATGTGGGAAAATCCCATGGAAATAGAGTTGGGTTCGAGAATTCCCCTTACCACATGTCTGAATGCGCTCTTCAAATTAATATACTGTATAATAACATCAAATTAATTAATTAACAAATATATATCCTTTAAAACTTGAATTTTAATCAATATGTTTTTATTAAATTAATTTATGGGATTATCTAAGAGTTATAGATTCTAATTTCATCATCTGAGGGTATTCGTTTACCTAGTATTCATGATTGGTTCACTAGTATACTTGAATGGATGTTCATTTGAAATGGATAAAAATATACAGATATGCTATTATTTGTTATTATTCCACTTCTAAATATTTAAATTATCTTATAAATAAAAATTTATTATATGGTATTAGGATGAATAATTAGTTAAAATTTAATTAATATATCTATTTGTTAATTTTGGTGGGTTTTCTATCACAACAAACTCAATTTGTTATATTTTTTATTATTATGTTTATTGGTTATTTATGTAAGATAAATAAGAATATAAAAAAATATTAAAATATATATGAACCATTATAAGTGTTTTATTTTAAATCTTTTTGGTCTTAAAAAAATTAAGGATTATCGCCCACATTTTGATCCGTTGATACATTACTGATGAAAAATTTATTTTTAGAATAAAAGATAGAGAGGGGGATTAAATTAATGAGAGATATTATATTAACATGATATAATTCTAGAATATATTTGGTACTCAAGTTATCATTCCATTATGATTAGGTGGGGTAAGAAGATAATAAAAAAATAAAATAACATTAGAAGAAATTAAGTGAGAATGAAAATTAATTTGCCTCTTGAATTTATCCTCTTTGGGAACCTCCATAGAGAAACGGTTTTTGTCTTCTGGTGAGGCCAATATCTACTGCACATGGGTGAAGGGATTGGCAACCATATTAGGTATTATTTTGAATAGGATCAATGATTATTTGTTGGTAGGAGTATAAGTGGCGAGGGGAGGTATTAATAGTGGCAGAGAGAGGTATTTTATCATTCATATATATATTAGTTTATTATTTTAGAACAAGACTATCAATAGTTTTATAATTACCACCGAATAAATTTATATAAATAATGATAATTAGATATTAAAGTTCATACATCATCCATACATCAACAATTACAAATAAATTCATGTATTTAGAATTTATTGAAAAATTTTGTATTTTAATATTCATAAATAAATCATGTATTTTAGAAAATATCAAAAACTCTCCCTAAAAGTTATTCAACATATAGAATTAATTTTTTTTTGCATTTTATGAAAATATTTTTATAAATATTATTAAGTTAGTTTTTAATATGAAATAATAATTTAATTTGAAAATAAATATTTTGAATCTACAACGGATTTTATAACTCATTGAAAAATTAGTTAACACGTTATTAAATTATAATATAACAATAATAAATTAAAATATTAACTGTTATTTTAAATTTTATAATAAAAACATTCAATTAAAATTAAAATTAATTATCATAAAAGTTCAATAAAATATTTATAAATTAAATAAATTAACAACAAAATAATAATTTCTAAAATTATTATTTACATAGAGTGATCATCTTCTAATTACACCACTATATAAGAGAGATAATATTCTAGTTCTCTCACCTATGAGTTATGTACATGTGATGGATCAGGTATTTACTTCCTTGGGAGATATACATGGATCACATCATAAAAATGATCCATATTCATTTGAATTTTAAGAGGATAGGCCACAACGCTTTTATGATCATGGATCTTAAAGGGGCCAATGAACCTTGGTTATACCTTCCCTTTAATTCCAAACCTCATGACCCTCTTCCATGGTGACATTAATTGGATGATTTTATATCAAATGGTAAACTCCAAGCCCCTTAGATAGTTTTCTTCATAGATATTTTGGATACAACAACATGATTTGTTATGTTTCGTGATGTTTTGAACCCTTTCGATCATTTATTGCACAACATCAGTTCAATGTAGATTTTTATCACTTGATTCATCAGAATAGGTTAGAGTTTTACATCTCTTTTATAGATAGCTTCATGTGTATCCCTCAAAATACTCAGGTGAAAGTTATTGTTGTAAGAGATATCAACCAATGGGAGATTTTGATCCCATTACACATTGAATTCTAAGGAAGATCCACATAGAATACATTCGAGCATCTGAATTGTCCTTTTAGATTGGATATCTATTTAGGGTGATAGGCCATGCTGAAATTTAATTCATTACTCCATGAATGATAACTTCTCCTCTAAAATATATATTTGAACCTAGGATCATAGTCATTTATAATCAATATTGTGGAACACCTTGATGTACCATTACTTTCTTCACATTTATCATTTTAATTTTTCAAGATTAAGAACCTCTTAATGAGAGATAAAGAGGGTAGTCTTGGCTAGTCGATCCTCCAAAACCCATATGTTATTATTTCTTTTGGATATCTTCAGGAGACCCCTGAAAAATCCATATTGAAATTATACCCTTTACTCATGGGTATAAGAAAATTTTTCATCATTCCATTGTACTTCTATTTCTTGAATTTTACTTTCTTATATAACAATCACCTTGATATATACTCCACAATCTCCTTATCCACGTTATCACACAATTAATGTTTTCAAATATGATGTTACATCATTGTAATCCCAGGATGGATTCATAATTTTGAGCTATGTGCATTGTCTAGTAGCCCATTATTAATCCCATGTGACGATGGCACAAAAATACTTATTCCTAAACAAATTAATCAATAATCATTAATATGGAACTCTTACATCTTCTCTAAAATTAAAAAATTCACCTTATTTTGTAACTCTTGATTATCCCTTTGTTCCTCCTTAAAATTCACATGGGTAGATGGTTGGGAAATCATTTTGTAATGGTAATATGTTTTCCCTATAATTATGGTCTCTAAATTTATCCATTTCATATCCAGAAGATACAGTCTTCCAAAATCTACAACATGGATAGAGTAGTGGGATATTTTCATCTATGATAATTAGCTACCTTGTTAACATTTCATGGATGATCATGAATAAAGAACTCATTTTCATTAACTAGCTCAAACAATTACCTTTGTCTCATGTTGTGATTAATCTGTGTGAATATATAATATATGCTATTTTGATCGATAAATATCTCACAATTCTCACCATAGAGGTAGTGCTGCAATATTTTCAAGGAAAAAATCACATCTGCTAAATCCAGATAAAGGGCCACGTAGTTCATCCAATGGGTATTCAACTATCATGAGGCACTGTCTATCACATTATAATTATACAGATAACACAACCCAAGAATTTCTTTTAATAATCACTATATATCCCAAAATCTTATCATCATTATGTAATGTGAGTACAAGTGTAGTGATTAACCTCTTTGTTAGTTCCTTAGATCCTTCCTCATATTCTTCCACATAAATATAATATAACCCCTTCCTTGTTTACTTAGTTACTTCAAATTAAAATCATCATAAATTTCATAAAAATCCTTGATAGTACCCAGTTAATCATAGAGAAATATATATTTTCATGACACTAGAGTTTCTGATCCATTCCTCAATTTCTTTTGTTTTTAAGGATTCATAGAAATTCCCCCACTTGTGATCATGTGTTCTAATATTGTGACTTGATGCATCAAAAAGTCAAATTTTATAAACCTGGAATACAATTAATGCTTCTTCAACATCTCAAGAATGAGTCATAAATATATTTTTTGTTCCTTATTTATCATGCAGTTGACAAGGATATAATCGATAAACTATACCACATTTTTTTGAAGTAATATTTAAAGACAATATTAGTCAAATACCTGAATAAATTAATGGAATTAGTAATTATGAATGGAATCCCAAAAAACACACAATTCTCTTACCTTGTATGGTAGGCAGTTTCAGAATATCTTTTTAAATAACCATTTTTTAATGATATACAAGATATAAATCCTCTTTTCTAATGTACTGATTTCCTTATCACTCATCGAAAAAGTCGTCAATCCTTTTAATATGATACATGTTCTTTATGGTGATCTTGTTGAGTTCCAAATAATCGACTCCCAACCACATTTCTCCATCTTTCCTCTTGATATAAAGCACCAGTGCACCTTAAGGTGATGCACTTGGGTATATAATCCCTTTTTCAAAATTCTATTATAACTGATTCATTAACTCTACTAGTTTTATTGGAGCTATCCTATAGGGAAACATTGACATAAGAGTAGCTCCAAGTGCGAGTTATATTGAGAACTATACCACTTGATCTGTGTGATTTCATGGTAAATATTTATGAATCACACCATTATATCCACTCATGATGGGAATTTCCCATTGGTTGATACCTTCCTTTATGTCAACTATTTTAGGGATGTAGTCTTCTTTATAGTTAGTCAACATCCACATAGTTGATGGATTTTCTGACCGAAATTATTGATCTTCATTGAATATGTAATGTATCATGGGATGTTTTGGGATATTAATGTTTATTTTCTTTTTACTGGATATTGACTTATGCTCTATATAATGAGATCTAATTCATTATTATATGGAATCAAATTCCACCAGGGGATGTATCATGGGATTTGATGGGAGAATCATTCCCCATAAATCAACAGGAGAGGATTCCACCACATGGAAGCAATTGATTTCACCACAAGGTGATTTTATAGATATATCTACATCAAGGGTATGAGGATTTAATTCAATAGTTCTAACATTCATTCACGATATAACAGAATACGTAGAATTGAGATCATATTATAATTCATCCATTATTGAGTGAATAGTAAGTGTACCCACTATGAATTCATTTATTAATCCACTTCTATAGTAGTGAGGGTATTATATTCTCAGTATCCATTTTCTTTGGTGGATAGAGATACTACATACCCTCCAGGACTCAATGATCAGTGCATTGGCTCATTTAATACCCATACTCCCCATAGTTGATTCATTTAATCAGTGGTAGTGTTATCCTTTATTCCACCACATTTTCCAAATTCCTCATGTATTTTAAAAAATTGATGAACATTGTGGACCTATAATCCAAAATTGATTCATTTACTTGTAACTTTTAGTCATTTCCTATGATTATTTTCCCAACATTTTTAACTTATTAGTGGTTGATTTTTCATTCTACCATTTTCATTATATCCTATAGATTGAATCTCAATCACTATGTTCTTATCACTATATCCATATTACCATTTTCCAAACTACATCTCCACTTTGATATTACATCAAAAAAAATTTATAACTCCCAATGTCATAAATTACAAGATTGTTTCGATTGTGTGGTCTTAAACCAATAATTAACCTCTGAATTTTTATATCATAATTAATAAAAATACAGAATTCATACCTTGAATGCCTCATGAAATTCTCTTCATAGGCCTAGATATATTCTTCTTCCCATTTCATTAGCTCTATGAATTCTCTCTCCATTTATGTATGATGTTTTGGAGGGAAATAAATATTAGGAATCATTATCTTAATGTGTTCTCACCCCATCATATCAATTTCCTTCTACAGTAAGGTGTTCTTAATCCCAAACCACCATTGATCAACCGCTCTATATAGATTATATACGGCCATATTCACCTTCTATATCTCATAACAGTGAATAACATAAAATATATTCTCCATGAGGTTGAACCACTATTATATAACAACTAGATAAGAAGATCTGTAAAAGGTAACTTTTCATTCGTAAAAAATGACTCAACACCCAGTTTTCCTCTATTATGTGAAGGAGGATGTTCTACATTGGTTAGTTTATTCTTCATATTCTGAGGATGATTGGTAAGCATTCATATGAATGTTTTAAATCCGTATCCCCAGGAATAATGGGATATCATTTGGGAATCATGGAATTGTCCCACCCGTGGGTTTTTGGAATGATATCACATGGTTCCCAACATTTTTTAAAATAGATAGGGATATAAAAAAAATTGGAAACAAGTCAGTAATAAAAATTAATTAATTATTTAAATTAACTGTAAAGTAATATTTTGGAGGATTCACATGTTTGGAACATTTTTTAACTAGACATATTTTGTTATTAAATATACATTGTCTTATACAATGGAATTTTACTATGTTTCTAAAATACTAACACTAAATTTAACTAAACTATTCTCTAATCCCGACTATAGAAACTGTCCTTTTTTTATATTATTATTACCCCACTCTAGTGATAATTAAAATAATATTGTTAGAAATATATGATCCATATGTTTAGTGTGATGGTGAAATTACAACCATATGAAAATTTACAAAAAAATATAAACATTATTTAATTTCTTTTTCTATAGATTCATATTTCCCTTATGTTTTTATTTAGTAGAAGTAGTCACCTAAGGATATAGATCAAAAAAGGTGACATTAAAACCACATTACAGAATAGATATGAATATGAAAAAATATATAAAATGTTTTATCCTAATAATCATCATCACAACATATGAATATGATAATAAACCTCATCACGAAATGAATAATTAGAAAAAATATTTTAATGTTGAAATGCATATAAATCTAACAGTATTACCTACTATTAAACTACCACACATAGTTGTGAAAAAATTTAGAATCATGTTCATGATTATTTCACTTTTTCTAATAAGATACATTGCCTTATCATATGAAATGTATGGATATATAATTCTAGGCACACCAATCACATAATAAAATTTACATTGAGTTTTACAATTCTATGTGAACCAGTCACATCATAACATTCACATTAGCATTCATTCCACATAAAACATATATCAATCGTGAACATAAAATAACCCATGGAATGTAATGGGATTAATTTCAAAAAATACATTCATGAATTATATTTTTTAAATAAAATGAAAATACATTCATGGTAGATGAATCATAAATCATGAGTGTAGATGAAACAATACCTAGTTAAGTAAAAGGTGTGTGATTTGAAATAATAGTTCTATTAGAAAACATTATGTTTTTCATAAACTCAATAGACAACATGTATATCCAAAAAACAGAAAGGGAAGAATAAGGAAAATAAATTTATACATCAATAAATTAATTTAAATAAAAAAATTGGGGGCAAAGAGGGGAAACACAACATAAATTATGTAGGGGTCATGAATTCCCTTTACCTTATGTCTAAATGATTTCTTTACATTAGTATCCTATATAATCACACTCATTAATTAATTAAAAAATATAGTACCTTATTAAAATTTATATGATTCATTATGGCTTTATTATGTTCATTTGTGGGATTTTATAAGAGTTATAGAGTTTAGATTCATCATTCTGGAGTGTTTGTTTTCTTATTTTTTATGATCGGTTCACTTATATACATGAATGCAAGTATGTTTAAATTATGGATTAAAATACATAATTATTGTTATATATTATAAATAATCATTCCAAAGTTTAAATTATATTATAATAATTTTTTATATGTTATTTTGATGAATAATTATATCAATGTTTACTATGATAATTTTAGGTTAATTTTGGCGGTTATATGATCACAAAAAACTCATTTTGTTTTATCATTTAAAATTATATATATATATATATATCAGTTCTAGAACATAAAGAGGGTTATCAAATATATTATATAAAATATTTCTACAATTGAAATGTTTTTATTTAAATCCTTTTGTGGGTGAAGGATGATGAATGTGCATCACCCATGATGTCAGAAAATTGACACATCACATGCTTTGATTTCAATTTTAGAATAAAAGAGACATAGATAGTGGGAAGAGTTTAATGATGGATATTACATTAAAATGATATAATTATAATATATATATATATATTAATGGAGTTATTGTTCCACTTCGATTATGATTTATATTAAAGAATAAGAAATAACGTATCCTGAATTGAAAATAAATGATATGAGTGAGGAATTTAACACTTGAATATTTGATCATTGAGAACCTCCATATAATTTTTTTTTGGAATTTTGATGAAACCAAGATAACCTTTACCTAGGGGATGGGATACGTATCATTATTTTTTATAATTTTTACAGGGCTCAAATCTTGTAGGGTGTGGGGAATATAGGTAGTGAGGGGAGGTATTTATAGTAGAGGATATGGGTGTTTCCTAATTATTATATTCCATGGTTTATTATTTTTAATCAAAAATATGAATATATTGAGAATTATAAATAAATTTATTAAAATATTTAATGATTATAAATTAATGTTCATACCTCATCCGTATACCAAAAATGACTAAAAAATTCATGTAAATATCATTTATCGAAAATTACCTTATTTTATTATTCATAAAAAATTCTTCTATTCAGAAAAAATATAAAAAATTCAACCTCAATTTTTTTAGATTATGAATTGATAAATGAACCCAATTTTATGAAAATATTTTTATAAATATTATTTATTTAATTTTTGATTAAAATAATGATTAACTTTGAAAATACGAATCCTAATATTAAAAATATTTTTTACATTGAAAAAGTTATTAAGGTCTCATAAAATTATCTTCAAATCATAATTCATTGAATTATTAATTTAATTATATATTTTATGGAATAAATTTTATTTTAATTTATTAATTTAATCATAAAATTATAATATAGTATTTATGACATACAAAAATACCAACACTTAATTTATAAATTATAAAATATTTATATATATATATACAATGATATAATCATATCATATATTCAATTATTAGATGAATTTGATTTATTTATACAATAATGGGTGAGTTTACTATTAATTTGATTGGTTTTCTAGTCGTAAGGATCATAATAATACTCATATGTT
Source organism: Viscum album (assembly GCA_963277665.1). NCBI lineage: Eukaryota > Viridiplantae > Streptophyta > Magnoliopsida > Santalales > Viscaceae > Viscum > Viscum album. Next base: position 705,632,455 of record OY728126.1, on the reverse strand, counting down.
CATGTTAATATGTTATTGCTATAGGTTCCTTCACATATAGAAATACAACTTAATTCATTAATTTTTCATTTATAATGATTGTCTTATTGTCTATATGCTATTTTGTGTTATTTATACAATATGAAATTATTATTATGAGGGGTACATTCCATTGATAAAATTTTTCTTTGTTACAGTTGGACAACTCTACTCCACTTAAATCTATTGATGAATTCCATGAACCACGAGTGAGAATAAATTTTTAATATCCTTCTTATGATAATCCATCCCCACTAACAAATTACACCACTATAATATCATATAGAAATATAATTTTCATGACCATTATTCTTAATTATTATATTAAAATATTTATCTACGATAGCTATCCAATAATCATGACTCAATATTAAACAAAAAAACATTCGTCTATAATATCATATAATTTTTGATCAAATTTCAATTAATTTTTCATTAATATCTACTCTTTAATTATTTTATTTCACACATGAAAGATTCTAAATGTAAATATGTTTAATTAATTACTTTTAACTATAATTAAATAATAATCAAAAACCAGTAATGAACATTAAATATATATGAAATCATGAACCCAATGCCCAATATCTATATTGAATAAAACTTTCTATCACTATTTTAACATGTATCGATTAAATTTTCTAGATTCTGACTAGAAATGATACAATGGATATAAATTTTTGATTCTCCCATTTCTAAAAAACAATATAGAATATTACCACTTTATTGAATAGTCTATGACACTTCAAAATATAAACAAGTGGGAATTGCCTATCTATATAATGGAGCTCCACCATGGCATTAAAACCAAGAGAATATAATATGTATTGAAATCTAACAAAGCTACTTAAATTATGTACATATCCTCTATGTAATAATTTATTATTACGCTAAAATTTTTAAAGTATGTAATTCTATAAACAATCCTAATACTTGAAAAAAAATTGTTACACTTGGAATGCACTTAATATAATTTCATTTAAAAAAATTCATGGTGCCACATAGGCTTACATAATTCAACTGTCAATCCATATTAGTGCATAAAACCCATGGGAACATTCTACATAATAATTATTCAAGAATGGGGACATTTAACAATATATCATATTATGTAGATTGGGTTTTTTGTGAGTTGAGTTATCAAAACAAGATTATTGTACTTATTTCATTGAAAAAATATAAAACCTCACATACTTTTTCAATGACTGTTATAGTTCATCCTATGGGATGTGACATGAAATGTGAATTGAATACATTTCAAATTTATTTGGATTTATATAATTTGTGTGACCAAATAATTAATCGCTTGATATCTATGTTACAAGAATAACTATTCGAGACCATTCTAAACTCCATTAGCCTATCAGATGTCTTGGATAAATATTATAGATGTTCAACAATATCATATTTAATAAACACAACTGTAAAAAAATTAATGGATTTTTTAACATAATTTCTTTCAAATGTAACTATTTTAAAAATTCCCTAGTCACTCCATGAAATATGACCATATTAGAACATGAAATATACTATTCTGACATTCTGTTAGTATGACGAAAAAATAACACATCAAATATAAATATATTTTTTAAAATGTCATATCACATTAAATAACATCTATAACTTTCTATAAAAACAATATACCTACCATATAAGAGTGTTTCCAAGACATTATTTGAAATACCTCAATTGAATATAGATGTTAACTCATAGATAAGGAATTGATCAACGAAAAGTTAAAAAAATAATAAATAATCTATTTTTATGAATTTCATAATGTATTAAATTTTATATTATATGTATAAACATATAAAAATGATTAATTTTTAATAAGTATATATTTTAATTTTATTGTAGGGTTTTTTTAGATAACATACAAATACAAAATTCATGTACAATGCCTATTGTGAAAAACATTATAACAATAAATTAGAAAACAACCTCAGGTTTTTTCCTCAAATTTATATTTAATAAAAATTTAGATATTATTTGGTCAGGAATAGATTTCTAATGTTGTCCTGACCCGTCCCAATGGGGCCCGCGCTGTGACTCCCCATGCCCGCCTCTAATAGGCCAGGGGCTGGTGACTAGCACAGAGTTGGCATATCACTAACATGGGAGGCATTGCCTATGTACCTGTACACACACACACACACACAAATCTCCCAGCCCAGAAATGATGAAATGTAAAACACTGAGAAACAAAAATTCATGCATACAACTAAACCCAACCAACAGAGTATGACAAAACGTAGAGTACTTTAAAAGCAAACTGGGCCAGAATACAAGAACACCAAAAGCAAGAGTCTGAAAAAATACAAAGTCCAACCAGTAAGCACAAAGGTACTGGGACTGCCGCTCGTAGCCGTAGGAACACCTCGGCCTGCAAGGAACTCAGAAAGCTCGGTCTTGTCCTGGTCTGCCCTGGACCCTGTCAAAATGATGCTCGTCTGCACAAGACACCAAATGTGCGGGCAAAGCCCGTGCAGGGGTGAGTATAACAATACTCAGTAGAGGACCTCAAAAACCACAAAGCAGTACACAAAGTAAACGTACAGTCAGTTATGCATAATATATGATTACATAACATATAAAACAATCCAGATATACCCAAAACCCAGACCTATGGTCTAGAGACAAGTCACGCAACTGCATACCCCTGCAAGGGATTCCGTTTGAAGATTCTGTGATGTGCTCATTTCGGGAGAACACACTCCACGAGTCATATAGATCTGATGACGTCCATCCAGAAAGTGTTGTTCGTCGAGAACCGTCACGAGATAAAGATACACTCATTACGGAAGACACACTCCTGAGTGGGAAATATTTCAATACACAGATGAGGATCACTTCCAGGGCCATGGCGGATAACGCGACTCATCCGTAATTCACCTACTAGGTAAGGGATCAATGCCCAGTAATGTTGGTCACGTCGATGCCTGACTCTACCGTGGGTATGGAATGGATAGAGGATCTCTATTCGGGCCTCTCAGATGGATGCCTGACTCTATCATAGAAAGTCCTGCTGAAGGGATCAAAATCCTGCATGAGGGAATGATGCCTGACCTTTAGGGGAACAAGAAGAAGGGGCACTAACCCAAACAAAAGATGTTCAAGGCACGGTGAAAAAAAGGACCAAGCAGTTTTCCAAAAAGTAAACAGTGTGTAGAAAGGATACATGTCGTGTTGTCCGACCCCGGGTATGGCCCGTGTACAACGGCCCGTGTCATGAGGTTGGCCATGTAGAAAAACATAATGCACGGCGTGTAGTACGGAGTACACGCCGTGTCTGGGTAACTGGGGTTGGCTTCGTGTACTCTGGCTATGTGCCCGTACATGGTCATCAACCAGTGTACTCCAACCCATGCAATCTTCACACGGGGTGACCTGCGTTGTTGCCCTCACCCGTCCGGGTGATGGAGTACACGTTCGTGTACTCCATCCCATGTCTGTGTATCCCCAGGATACATGACGGTCTCCTCGTAGCCGCCTTTGTCGAGCTGTACCTGTCGTGCCATCAGAAGCCGTGTAGATCATCTCGTGTCCGTGTACTACCCAAGGTACATGCTGAGCTTTGGGGAAGATCCAACACGCCATGTGACCAGGGTCACATGCCGTGTGATTCTTCTCTGACCCTGAAACCCTAGCCGCCACCACCAAAACAACATGGTGTGTTCTTTGGAAGTACACGCCGTGTGTTATGGAAATTTCTAGAAATGTCGCTCTTCGCCAGCACGCCTCCCTTGCTACTCTGAGCATCAATTCAGTCATCCAATCGCCGCAAAACTTCCTGGTCCTAGTCGCCCCGACCCCACAAAGCCACTTACGTCTTTTTTAGGACTCTGATCGGCTCCAAAAACGTGTTCTGATCTTCCCGCATGAAGAATGCTCAAAGAATGCTATTTTCGATCCAGTCCGATTCTTTGTCCTCCATCGTCGTCGCACCTCCACAAGGACGTTGCGATGTAGAACCTTCGATTTGGGATCGTTGCGTCGCAGAACGAATGTGCAACGATCCGTTGTTCATCACCCCACGAAGAATGCGAAGAACGCACGGGTAAAAAGGAGGAAGAAATCCAAATAAACAAATTGAAGAATGAACCTCCGTCATCGTTCGTCACGGCGTTGATCCACTCCCGTTAATAGGCATGAAACGGGGCAAGAATCAACAACAACATAAAGCATGGATCAATTACCCATACTCTTCCTGAAAAAAAATCCCTCTCGTAATAATGTACGAATCTGCGGATCAACTTGTTCATGGTTGATCCAGGTTTGTCATTAAAACTCAAAATACGGGGGAAAGAAATCGAAATAACAAACCCTACCATTCGAAAGGATCGATCAATGACGATGGCGTCGTATTGTCGTTGTCGTCGAGATCCTTCAACATTGTTGGCATAGTGATTCTCGACTTCGATCCATCGTCATTCGTCATCGAGAATTTTCTCCAACGCTTCGTGGATTCTGCAGAGGTTCCTATCTCTACGTTTCCAACGACGTACAATTGCTTAACCCATTAAAAAGGGGAAATAAGTTGGAATTTAATTATGTGGTAGTATTAATGGAGTTGACTTGACATTTTGAATTCATTAAGATGCGCCATTAATTTATGAATCAACTACATCTTTTCCACGCTGCAGTGGATGTTTCCTTAAATGAAATAAAATAAACTGGTTAATTTAATTTATTTTATTTTACTTAAAACAACCAAAAATTAACTTTTTCCCTCGACCCGCGCCGGTCGAGGTTATCCTCATTCATAGGTAAATTCGTCATCCCAGACACAATTGTGCACTCATATTTTTAATCCGGGCATCCGTTTTGAAACTTCCACAACCATGCACAAGTGCCGACTCACTTAACTAAAAAAAAGTTCAAACCACCATTCTGGGCTTACTAGACCTCAGAATGATGTGCTGTCTTCACGCCCGGTCTTGAAATAATTCCATATAATATTTAAAAATAATAAACGGAAAATCTGAGACATTACATTCTCCCCACCTTGGGGATTTACGTCCCCGAAAATCCAAAACAAAGGCTACTAAAAAAGATGAGGGTACTTGGCACGGATCTGGGACTCCCGCTCCCACATGCTCTCCTAAAGATTCCCATGCTGCCACTAGACGCACACTAAGGGAATCGATCACCCATGAAGGATCCTCTCATGATGATCCTCAATATCCACTAGGTACTCAGCAAAGGTCACTCCATCTAGGATGTCCATCTTGCCCGAGTCGATGACGTGTGATGGATCATGCACGCACCTCCTCAGCTGCAACACGTGGAAGACATCATGTACCCGATGCAACTGTGGCGGTAGAGACAGGCGGTATTCCACCTCACCAACTCTGCCCAGGATATGGAAAGGTCTGATGAACCTCAGAGATAGCTTGTTGCCTCTGCCAAATCTCTGCAACCCTTGTCGAGGTGAGAACTGAAGGAAGACGTGGTCTCCCTCTTTGAAATCCAGAGGTCTCCGTCATCTGTCAGCATAAGGCTTCTGCCAGCTCTGTGAAGTCTTCTTCCACTCTAGGATGATCTGCACCTTCATTGTAGTAGCTCGCTCTAACTATGGACCCATGAGTGTAGACTCTCCGGGGTCGGTCCAGTAAAGCGGTGACCGGCAGGGTCTCCCGTACAAGGCCTCGAATGGTTCCATACCGATGGTGGAGTGGTTGCTGTTGTTGTACGCAAATTTCACCAGTGGTAGATGGTCCTCCCAGCTATGACCAAAGTCCAAGATACAGGCTCACAACATATCCTCCATAACTTGAATGGTCCACTCCGTCTGACCATCTGTCTGGGGGATGAAACGATGTGCTCAAGCGCAGCTGAGTCCCAAAAGCCTCATACAATACCTTCCACAACCGGGATATGAAGCGGGCGTCTCGGTCTGAGACTATAGTCGAGGGGATTCCATGAAGCCGAACTATCTCATGTATGTATAGGTGTCCCATGCTCTCTACGGAACTCTGCTCCCTGATATCTAGGAAGTGTACCGACTTGGTGATTCGGTCAACGATCAGCCAGATGGAATCGCGCCCCTTGGACGTCCGTGGTAAGCCCGTCACTAAGTCCATCAATATTCAATCCCACATCCACTCTGGAACTTCCAGGGGGTGAGCTAACCCTGCTAGAACCTGGTGCTCATCCTTCACCTGCTGGCACATGAGGCATCGAGAAACAAACTATGCCACTGCCTTCTTCATACCTGACCACCAGAACTGACATCGGAGGTCCTGGTACATCTTTTCCACTCTAGGATGTATAGCCAAAGGGGATGTATGGAACTCCCTCATGACCTACTCCTGCAACGCCACTGGTACAACAGTGCATCCACTGAAAAAAAGTAAGTGCTCAACACCTTGCGAATATCCATCAGGTGCATGTCATGTGGATAACTGAGCACATAAGGCCACAAAGTCGACATCCCCAAGCTGGGCCTCCCTAACTTGTTGTTTGAGTGGAGGGGTGAAAACCATCGACTGTAGGTAAGTTGTGTCCTCTCCATCCGTGAAGGATAACTGTAACACGGCTAATTGTTTTGTCGCCTCACTCAACAGCTGTGAGCTCGACCTTCTGCTAAGAGAATCCACCCCCTTGTTCCCCTTCCCAAGAGTATAGATGATCTCGAAATCATAGTCATGGAGGAACTCTAGCCAACGTCTCTCCCTCAAATTCATATCCTTCTGTGAGAAGATGTACATGAGGCTCTTATGGTCGGAGTAGACAATAAAATGCTCTCCCATAAGGTAGTGTCGCCACATATACAATGAAAATACCACCACTGCTAACTCGAGAGCATTGGTCTCATAGTTCTGCTCATGCGGCCTAAGCTGGTGCGAACCATAAGAAATCACTGCATGCCGCTGCATCAGGACACAACCGAGCCTGTTCCCTGATGCATCGCAGAATACTATGAACTCAACACCCTCCTCCAGCAATCTCAATACTGGGGTGCTCGTCAAACTCTATCTTAGCAACTCAAAAGCCTGCTGGCATTTTTCTGTCCACATGAAGGGTTTCCCCTTCCTGGTCAAGGACATCATCGGTGCTGATATCGGGGAGAAATCAGGGATGAATCTCCTGTAATATCCTGCAAACCCAAGGATGCTTCGCACCTCCACTACACTCCGAGGTGGCTCCCATGCTAACACAGCCTCCACCTTGGCTGGGTCCACAGCCACTCCATCTACTAAGATGGAATGTCCTAGAAAGTGGACTTCCTGATTCCAGAACTGACACTTTGAGAGCTTCCCATAAAGCTGGTGCTCCCGGAGTACGTCCAGAACCATCCACAGGTGTCTCACGTGCTCTTCCTCTAACACCGAGTACACAAGGATGTCGTCGATAAAGACCACTCTGAACAGGTCCAAGTACGGTTGGAAGATCTGGTTCAACATCCCCATGAACACTTAGGGGGCATTCGTCACGCAAAAGGGAATCACCAGGTACTCATAGTGAACGTAACAACATCTGAAAGCCGTTTTCGGTATATCCTCCTCCCGTACTCGTATCTGGTGGTATCCTGATCGAAGGTCAACCTTCGAGAACCACTGTTCCCCTCTTAGCTGATCAAAGAGGTTGTAGATCCTTGGTAGTGGATATTTGTTCTTCATCTTCATGTGGTTCAGGAAACGATAATTCACGCATAACCTCAGACTCTCATCTGCCTTCTTGGTAAACAAGAATGGGTCCGCCTAGAGTGAGACACTGCGTCTTACGAAACCCTTGCTATGAAAATCCTCAAACTTCACCCTCAGCTTGCGAAGCTCTGCTGGAGCCATCTGAGAAGCTGATGAGAAAATCGGTGTCGTCCCTGGGTGTAAGTTGATGCAGAAGTCGATTTCCCGGTAGGGAGGTAGTCCTGGAACATCATCGGGAAAGACGTCCTCATACTCCGCCACCACTACTGGGAACTGAGAGATCACAACATCTACTGCTCTGAGGGTAAGGATAGCCAACTCATGAGTGATCGGCTTCACCCTCCTATGCATGAGCCCCTTTTGTGCTGCCTAGGTTTCCTTTCCTCCGACAAAGGAAAACCTTGTTCCATCACGGCAGACACACCACACCCTTCGCCTAAAACAGTCAATTTGGTCATGGACCTAAGATAACAAATTCATACCGAGAATGAAATCATAAGGCCTCGTTGCTACCACCAAGTGGTTCCAACCGAAACTCTCGCCTCCAAGGGTAAGATCACACTATCTGCAAAGGTGTGTGATTGTCGAGTCTCCACCCGTAGGTGTCTCCAAGGGTAAGGATTGAGTCAGCAGTTATACCGGAATCTCGAGGTTTTGTACAAGACATGTGGCTATAAGGGAATGACTAGAACCCGTGTCTATGAGTACGGAAACTAAATTAGAAAAGACACAAATCATACCATGAATCATTCCTGGATCCCCTGGGTCGTACGCCTCGACTGCATGTAGTTATCCCCGTCCCTGTCCCCCAACTCCCTGAGCTAGGTGCGGACCTCCTGGGGGTGGTGGTGAAAGAAAGTTGAAGCATCTTCCACCACCTACAGCTCTCCCTGCTCCTCTTCCACGTCCCCCACCTGGCGGATCTGCCTGCTCCGTTCTCTGCCTCTGCCTCAGTGGTCCATCCACCACTTCCCTGTCAACATCTTGACGTGTCAGGAAATCTCTAGCGAGATGCCCCTACAGTCGCATGCGTAGCACCGCCTCTCCCTAGGATGACTAGGTCCCGCCTGAGAGCCCTGGAATGTCAATCCCCTGTCCTGGGTCCTGCTATGTTGTCTCCCACATCCAGATCCTTGTGCTTGATGTCGGCTCCCTGCTGCCGGTGTCTCTACACCTGTCTGCCTGCTGCTGACAACTGGCGGTTTTCTCTACTCCGCCAAGAAGCTCTCGATCACCAAGGCCCGCTCGAGCACTCCAGCATAAGTCGAAATACATAGAGGCATGACTCTAGCTCGGATGTCATGCCATAGGCCTCACTCGAAGGTCCGAGCTCTGAAGTACTGATCCCTGACCATATCCATCGAGTACATGGCAAGGTTGGTGAACCTCGATGAATACTCAGCCACCGTCATACTGCCCTGCTGGAGCTGAAGAAGCTCCTGGATGTTCACAGATCTCAGCGTAACCAGAGAGAACTCCTCCCTGAAGAGTCGATCAAGCTCTGTCCACGAAAGAGTCCTCTCATCATGAGTCTGCGTGGTCAGAATCCACCATCGTCCCGCCGAACCCTGAAGAAGGCTCTCTCCTAGGACCACAATATGGTCTGTCGGTGTCCACACTAGTCAAAAAACTCTGGTCCCCGCCTCAATCCAGTCCACAGCTGCCTGAGGGTCGTGCTCTCCTTAGATCTTAAAGGGTCTCTGTCTCTGAAACTCGTGGAGTGCGCTGAGCCTACACTCCACACTGGTCGGTGCCTTGGGTACCACTGGTTGCTCCACTGGTGGTGGTATAGCAGGTGCACCACCTGGTGGCAACGCCTGGGGAGCTGGTCCTTCTATCGATGCCTCGTCACTGAGGGGGTAATCCTCATGATCGTGCTACTGAATCCTAGCGGGTACGCATTGTGGAGGTATCATGTAATGAAACAAGATGTGTCACAGTCAATGAGTATATCTGGATAGATGACACCAAGGACATGGAAAACACCACCCATTCCTATATTATGCATGTACCTTTTATTTCCCTGCAACCATTTTTTTGTGAACTGGGTCGAAAAGCATGTTATTAGAGTCCTGGTGTATGGATATGTCATCCGCCGCACCAACACTGGAGTCTCGGGCCTGAAATCTGAACTCGAAAAACTCAACACTGTTGTCCCAAACCAAACTCACAGACTCTTGGTCCTAAGGTAGAACCGACCACCTCTGATACCACTCTGTCACGACCCGTCTTAGTGGGGCTCGCGCCGTGACTCCCCAAGCCCGCCTCCAATAGGCCAGGGGCTGGTGAATAGCACCGAGTAGTCATATCACTAACATGGAAGGAATTGGATAAGTACCTATAAAAACACACCCATCTCCAAGCCCAAAAATGCTGAAATGTAAAACAATAAGAAACTAAAATGCATGCATACAACTAAACCCAACCAACAGAGTATGACGAAAGGTAGAGTACTGTAAAAGAAAACTGGGCCAGAATACAAGCCCACCAAAAGCAAGAGTCTGAAAAACTGCAAAGTCCATCCTTTAGCAAAAAGGTACTGGCACTGCCGCTCATAGCCGTAGGAATGCCTCAGCCTGTAAGGAACTCATAAATCTCGGTCCTGTCCTGGTCCGCCCTGGACCCTGTCAAAAGGCTTCTCGTCTGCACAAGACACCAGATGTGTGAGAAAAGCCCGTGTAGGGGTGAGTATAACAATACTTAGTAGAGGAACCTGAAAACCACAAAACAGTACACAATGTAAAGGTACAGCCAACTATGCATAATATAGGTTTACAAAACATATAAAACAAACAAGATATACCCAAAACCCAGAACCATGGTCTAGAGACAAGTCACGCAACTGCATACCCCCGCAAGGGATTCCGTTCAAAGATTCTGTGATGTGATCTTTTAGGGAGAACACACTCCATGAGTCTTATTGCTCTGATGACGTCCGTCGGGAACCGTCACAAGATAAAGCTATACTCTTTACGGGAGACACACTCTTGAGTGGGAAAGATTTCGATACACAGATTAGGATCACTTCCAGGGACATGGAGGATACCACGACTCATCTGGAATTCACCTGCTAGGTAGAGGATCAACGCCCTTTAATGTTGGTCACGACGATGCCTGACTCTACCTTGGGTCTGGAATGGATAGAGGATCTCGATCTGGGCCTCTCAGATGGATGCCTGACTCTATCACAGAAATTCCTACTGAAGGGATCCAAATCCTGCGTGAGGGAATGATGCCTAACCTTCAGGGGAACAAGAAGGGGAACTAACCCAAATAAAATATGTTCAAGGCACGGTGAACAAAAGGACCAAGCCGTTTTCCAAAAAGTACACTGCCTGTAGAAATGATAGACGCCATGTTGTCTAAACCCGGGTACTGCCCGTGTACAACGACCCGTGTCATGAGGCTGGTCATAGAGAAAAACATAATACACGGCATGTAGTACGGAGTACACACCGTGTCTCAGTAAATGGGATTGGCTCCGTGTACTCTGGCCATGTGCCCGTACAAGGTCATCAACCAGTGTACTCCAACCCTTGCAATCTGCACACGGGGTGACCTGCGCTATTTACATCACCCGGCCGGGTGATGGAGTACACAGTCGTGTACTCCATCCCGTGTTTGTGTATCCCCATGATATGCGCCCAACTCCACATAGCTGCCTCTACCGAGCTGTACACGCCGTGCCGCCTAAAGCCATGTAGATCATCCCGTGTCCGTGTACTGCCCAAAGTACACGCTGAGCTTCGGGGAAGGTCCAACACACCGTGTGATCAGGGTCACACGGTGTGTGATTCTTCTCTGACCTCGAAACCCTAGCCGCTACCACCAGAAATACACGGCGTGTTCTTCAAAAGTACACGCCCTGTATTCTGGAAATTTTCAGAAACGGCGCTCTTTGCCAGCGTGCCTCTCGTGCTGCTTCGATCATCAATCTGGTCATCCGATCGCCGCAAAATGTCCACGTCCTGGTCGACCCAACCACACAAAGCCGCTTCCGTCGTTTTCGGGACTCCGATCATCTTCGAAAACGTGTTCTGATCTTCTCGCACGAATAATGCTCGAAGAACGCTCTTTCCGATCCGGTCTATTTGTCATCTGCCATCGTCGTCGCACCTCCACAAGGACGTTGCGATGTCGAGCCTTCGATTTGAGATCATTGCGTCGTGGAACAGATGCAAAAAAATTCTTTTTTCATCTCCCAGAGATGAACATGAAGAAGACGTGTGGAAAAAGGAGGAAGACATCCAAATAAAAAAATTGAGGAACGAACCTCCGCCGTCCTTCGTCACGACGTTTATCCACTCCCGTTAATAGGATTCAAACGGGGAAAGAATCAACAACAACATAATTCATGGATCAATTCGTCATAGTCTTCCCAAAGAGAAATCCCACCATAAGAACATACGAATCCGCAGATTCACTTGTTCATGGTTGATACGCGTTCGTCATATAAACTCAAAATACGGGGAAAAGAAATCGAAATAACAACCACTATCTTTCGAAAGGATTGATCGTTGAAGAAGGCGTCGCGCTGTCGTTGTCGTCGAGATCCTTCAACGTTGTTGGCATAATTATTATCAACTTCGATCCGTCGCCTTTCGTCATCGAGAATTTGCTCCAACGCACCGTGGATTCTGCAGAGGTTCCCCTCTCTACGTTGCCAACGACATACAATTGCTTAACCCATTAAAAAGGGGAAACATGTTGGCATTTAATTACGCTGCAGTATCAATGGCATTGACTTTCCATTTCGAAGTCATTAAAACGCACCATTAATTTAGGAAATAGCTGCACCATTTCCGCGCTGCCGCAGATGTTTCCTTAAATGAAATAAAATAAACTGGTTAATTTATTTTTTTTATTTTACTTAAAACGCCCGAAAATTAACTTTTTCCCTCAACCCACGCCGGTCGAGGTTAGCCTCATTCTTAATTAAAGTTGTCATCTCGGACGCAATGGTGCGCTCAGATTTTTAATCCGGGCATCCGTTTGGAAACATCCCCAACTGCGCACAAGTGCCGACTCACTTAACTAAAAAAAAGTTCAAACCACCATTCTGGGCTCACTGGACCTCGGAATGATGTGTCGTCTTCACAACTGGTCTCGAAATAATTCCATATAATATTTAAAAATAATAAATAGAAAATAAGAGACATTAAAAATGTCACCACAAACAATTAGGTAAGACATAAGGCTTTGGAAAATGGGTAGAGAATATAATTTCCATAATTTCCAAGGTTTCATGAAAACTATTTCCCCTCAATACACAATAACTAATTATAAAGACCATAAATAATTGAGTATTAAGTAACTAAATCAAATTAAAAAAATATTCCATGGTCTATTTTACAAAAATATAATAATATATCATTTAATTTTTCTAAATGTGAATAATTTACTCAACAATATATTTTTTCCCTTTTGGATAATGAAATATGGTCACAATTTTTATTATATAATTGGTATTTATGGATCGCTCTCAAAATATCAAAATAAAAAATGGGAACCATTTAAATTTTATGTCTTATATCTATAGTTAAAATTTAATATTCATTAGACTTATTTTATTGGAGTATTTATTTTTGTTAATTGTTTTCATAGTTTTCTCTTTCATGAAATTTCAAGACGTCATACCAAGAATAACAATATTCTCAAATGAATCTCAAATTTCCCTAAAAAGATAAAAATATTTCTAAAATATTTGTTAACATAATTATTATACTGTAAATTTAAATCATGATGATATATTATTTTAAATAGTGTTTAAAAATTTTCCAATTAATATTTCATTTTAAAATACATCAACCAATATGAAAAATAATTATAAAATAAATAATATAATTAAAATTATATTTTATGAAAAAATAATTGAATAAAAAATAATAAAAAATGATTGAAAATTATCTATCTATAAGTGAAAATTACTCACCAATCTTAATTTTTTCTATTCTTTAGAAAATTACATGCACACAATGACCAAAATTCAATCCCTTAATACAAAATGTTTTTCACAATAAAAGTATTCTATAATTATCTCACAACAAAAAATCTTTAAACTCCTCATAATCGTATAGAATACTATAATTAAATATGAATTACCCAATTCCTTACTTAAATTCGTGTTCATGTTCCCAAATATTTTTCATCTAATTCCTATTATTCATAAATGTGTGTTGTTAATGGGGAATGATAGTAGAATTTGTTTTTATTTATTTGTAAATTTCATATGCACTAGGTGGGAAACCAATTTTAACCATAATATGACGGCCTAATATTTTTTGAATGTATTAGTAGTAATAGATATGGTTTGTTGATTCTTTTCAATACAATAATGTATTAATAATGGCCAACTATTTTATTCTACACATTTTTTTAATACAATGCTCAGAAATAGATATTTAAATCTTTTTTCTAGGAATAAAATTAGTAGATCCATTACCCCCAACTTTTGATACAACGTATTTTGTAAAGCCATTTCTTTACACTTTCATTCAGTTATTTTATATAATTTATTTAAATTTTCTTTCACTAAAATTAATCATAAACAATCACAAAACCTATAGTAAAAAATATACTTATTAAACTCGTACTCGAACCCAACATTCAAAAACACATGGAATTTGAAATTTGATTTTAATTGATGAATAAGTTTACGGTGAAAGTTTATATTGTAAAACTACAGATTGAAACATTTAAAATCATTGAAGTGAAACCTACTAAATAATATAATTAATGGAATGAATTATTATATTTATTTATTTATTTATTAGAAATAACCTTATCATTGGAAAGGATAATTAAATAAAATATTTTATTTTCAATCCAACATTTAATTTAAATAAATATTATAATATCCCCCCACACACAATGATTGGCGGTATAATTAGTGTTGAATAATAAGAGATAGAATTCACATATGTGGATTAAATTAATGATAGAAGTTCACAAATGTAATCTAAAATGAATTCTTGGAAAAAAATTACGGGTTTAAATGTTAATGACCAAATAGAAAGTTATTAATTATTTAATATTCTTTTCACATGAAAAATATACCTGGATGATTATATTTTGGTTTTCAACAATTTATGGAATTTTTTTCAATTGAAAATAATATAATATCATAATATAAAAAATATCACATCTAAAAACATTAGATAATACTAAAAATTACATTGATTTCCCACAACAGAAAAATATAATATAATAATGATGATGATGTTGTTTCTTCATTGATGGTTCTTAATTTATAGTACTTCTATTAGTGTGGAACTCCCCAAACAAATATAACCTTGTATTATTCATATATTTATTATTTGAACTCTTATTCAGCCTCATTTATGTTTAATGACTCTATCAATTTATTTACCATATGATCATTGACTTGAGTTATATTTAGATAACCAGGAAATTAAAATTCAACAATTCCATGAAGAAAAACATGATGATAAACGTAGCACCCTGACCACATCAACATAAAGTTACACTGGTGAAAAGGTAACATTTTATTATAATGGATCATATATCATCCATTTTCATGGTGTTTGGGTTTAATATAACATGATTAAAATTCTTGAAATCTTTATTTATTAAGTTAAATTTCCAAAAGACATTATCCAAATCTTCTCATGGTCATCATTGATCAATATTCTAAATATTATAACCAGGTAATGATCATCCCTAAAAATTTTGTGGCCCTAAATTCAATTTTCTCAATTTTAACAAAAATATGGTAGGATTTTATGTAAAACTATCATAAATGATCCAATAATATTATAATTATTTAGTTATTTGTATATGAAAAATATGAATTAAAGAGATTCAGGGACTAATATTTTTAATATGGGATATAATATTTCCCATATTTTTCTTATACTAATATTCACCAACTCACTATGACTGTTGATTTTGGATATTTGGTTGTTCAAAAATTCTGTAATATATCATAAATTTTCATGTAGTCCATGAAGGGATTATTATAGATATGGGTTCCATGATCACTAATGATAACCAAGACAATTAAAAATATTTAGACAATGTTTTCATTATGTAAATAATAACCTTGTGATTATAGGTAATAATGAGGATTTCCATACCAAATTTAAACAAATAATAATTATCAAGAAGTCTCTACATATATCCCTATTATATTTGTATTTTTCAAATAAAATTAATTCTATAATATTCAAAATTCATCAATAATTAGGATGGAATTAAAGAAAATTTTATTTCATTAAGTGGTGGATACTCTTTTTTTATATTATGGATAGATCTATTATATTGGGTAGAAATCCACAGTAAGGGACATAAAAATTAACAACTTTGAAAAAATATATTATAGTTTCTACTATAAAAATGAGTCCTCTATATGAAAACCCATTAAAAAATTAGAAAAATAATTCTTCTTAGTAATCATGACACATATCCAGATATGTTTATTGGGTGAAAATGTATAGATTTTTGAAAACCCATAAACACATTATTTTCCATATAAAAATTATTTTCACTATATATTTATCTCTAAATAATTTAAAAATCATTCCAATACCATGAATGTTAATATGTCTTTATACCATGGATAATAATTTATATAAGAGATATTATTAACAATAAATGAATTATATTAAAAATTACGGGATAAATTGAATTGGAATTATAAAAAATAATTTTCATTAAAATCAATATTTTCCAAACCCTTTTTGTTCTTTAATGGTTTATCAAATGAAATTTCGAGAAAAACCCACCTCTTCAATCTCTCCAAGAATTTATTTTATGAAAAAGATATATTAATAATAAATGATTATTGAAAATTGTGATTAGGTATCCAAATCGATAACATATGAAATTCATTAATATTTTGTCAACAAATTAAAGTTGTGGAGTTATAGAATTTCACATCATTCAATTATTTTACAAAAATAATAAAAAATGTTGTGGTGTAAAAACTTAATCTGATGAAATATTATAGCTCTTACGTAACACAATAGTTATAAGGTGTTTATTTCTATTTTATATGTTTTTTATAAAAATAGATAGGATTAGTCTCCATATTTTCATAACATATTATTTAGTGTCATTAATGTATTTTTTAGGTAACTCTATTGGCACACAGTTAAGGGAAATCAAATGAATTATCTTGGTACTATTGTAATATAATGAGAAATTACATGATAAGGTGGATGTTTAGTTCATGGTTAGGGGAAAATTTATGTATTTCTTATAATCATATGAGAATGATATATGTTTTTTTCATAGATAAAACAAAGTTTTAAGTATTTTTCCTAAGCAAGGAGATCTAGGTGTTATGGTAAACTAAAACTCCAATTGTTGGTGCACAGTTTGGTAAACATATTGTTTTAACAATGCAAGGAAATTAATTTTCGAGTATAATTTATTTTTATAATATAAAACAATAATTACATTGTACAACTCTTAATAACAATCTTGGTCATTTATAGTTCAATTAAATATAAATTAAAAACATTTTATATGAATAAGTTAAAAATAATCTAATGCACATGAATAAAATATTCATATGGTTTTCCTGTGTTACTTTTAACACATCTCACATCCATGGTATATATATGAAAACATTCTTGAGCATAAATCCCAGTAAGGGAATAATCATTAAACATATTTTCCATGTTACGAGGAGGCATGTAAATAAGGGGTTTCAATAAGAAAAATAGGGTTTTCATAATGATTAATCTTGAATCAGTGCATGGAATTGACCCTATAATATAAAATTGATACATTCATAATCATATCACCATGATCAACCACATTTGTGTAGAAAAACATAATTACCAAGGTTATTCACCATTTTATCATAAACCATATCGTCCATAGATATTACAACCCTATTCATCAGATCTCTATCTCGGAGTACGAATCATATTACAAAAATCATGTGATCCACATTGATCATAATAAATCCTTTCATTTGTAACACCTGGAGGTAAAATAATGGTTTTAGAATAATATCAGTACAGATATAGGTTCCTAAAGACTTGTAAATTACGTGATTTTTAACCCCTGACAACAGAATATGGGTTTTTTATTTTTAAATAACCTAATAAATTAATTATATTTACATATATGCGAATATTTATTGATAATGTTATGTTTTGAGTATTCACAATATAATAATTTTTGAGGTTAATGTGATAAATTCAAGAAACTATTTCCAAATAATGTAGGTATAAAATTTAAATAAATTAAAAGGAATAAAATATGATTTTTATGTTCAAACAATTATAAAATATTTTTTGGAATTAATAGAATAAATTTTTTATTAAAATATTAAAATCCAACATGTAAAAAAAATCCACAAATGAGTTAATAGAATGGGAGAGCAGAACTGGTACATTTTTGTACCAATAAATGTTTCTTATTAGTACATGAAGATGAAGCATTTTATTCCAAAGAAAACCATTTAGGGAATCATTGGTATGTATAATAATCATAAATTCAGGGATTATGAAGTCAGAGTGGATAGAAACGAGGGATGGGTTGAAATATATATGGAAAGAGGAGAATTTTTTTAATAATTTCCAAATACAAGTCATGGAATTATAAGAAATGGACAATGACGACCATTGACATTTATATTATTTTTTATCATGGTTTTAAACAGTTTTGTAATTTATTAAAGTAATTTAATATTTTAAAAACAAAATAATTATTTTAATATTACAATGGAAATGGATTAGTGATTTTTCAATGAAATATATTTTTTAAAATAAAAAATTAGGTTTTAGTCTTTAGATAGTCATTTTTAGGTTTGGAAATTCCTTTATATCTATTAAAATAAATTACTTTAAAAAATAACATATTTTAGGTATTCTATACTTTTTAATTAATTTATAAATAAATAATATATATATATATATGATTTCATAAAACATATATAAAACGCTAAACTGTATATTTTATTTTTCAATAAAAACTAATTTATTTTTGAAATTTATCAAATTTTAACCCTTGAATAATTTTGATGTAATTATTTAAAATAAAATGTTTATTTTATCAATATATTTATATATATATATGATATTGTTGGCTTCTATATGAACAAAATATTTGTTAAAAAATATCAATTTTTTTACATGGACAATTTTTTGACACATATTAAAATTTCATAGGACATTGTGAAGTTTTATATTATTTTATATTAAAATAATCAGTTCTATAAAAATATATTTACTAAAAATAAATATATAATTTTTAATATTTTTTTATATCAACATATGGTATCAATTTTCTTAATATAATATTTCATTTGTATACAAAATTAATTTATCAAATTCATCTTATATTCACATATATCGTATTATAAATATATTGAAAATGGGATTAAAATATTACCAATTTATTTTTTAAAAAATAATATTTTTCATTCTAATTTCATGTAAAATAACCCCTTATTGTAATAGAACTAACCTTAGGGGAAAGGTATGTGATGATGGTTGTTTCTTTGGATTTAGTATCAATCCTTGACAGATTGGTGATCTTTAATAACATGAACTTATTCAATAATTGATTTCATTCTAGTCTCATTTGTTCAAACACTTCTTTTTCATGGTCATGATTAGTCCCATGTGATGCTACATCCCCCCTTGTTCAGCTAAATTATCTCAAATGTAAGGGATCTACTGATCATGGTTGTTGTTTAGCCTTTTGGTAACAATTATAATTTTTCATTACCTTTAGAATCACATATTTAAATGGAATCATTATTTAAAATATTCATAATACCCAATGTCCATAATGACCAAAAATAATACTAGAAAACACTAAGGTAATGATCTAATACAAACTACAACTTTTCTAATTAAACAATATATATATACGTCACCATTCATCAACATTTATTAATTGATTCCCAAAGGGTTTTTACGATTCATTTGATAAATTCAGTTATATTCCTAATTTTTTTTTTCAGCATATCTCATGGATGGTTTAAACTTATTATGTGATTTTGATCCTATGGAGTATAACATTTTTTGGACAATATTATTTTGCTATTATATTCTTATACTATTATTAGTTATATTAAATTTATTTATTAAATGACATGTAATATTTAATTTTAATTGTAAAATAATTACTATATAAATATGTTATAAAATATAAAAAAACTTCATTATAAAATACATGATAGTTTTTTATTAAGAATTGAATAAATTATCATGTAGATATACCTCAAATCTAAAAAATGCATTTTTCACTTGAAAAATCCAATAAAAATAATTATTTTTATGTATAATTAGAACTAATCCCTGAACCCTCTTTTATTATGTTTTGGAGATATTATTCATTTGGGTGTATACTTTAAATGGATATTAGTATGTTGGATCATTAAACTGAGGGTAACTGTTCATATATTCATTCTATGTCATGATATTCTCATATTATCTCATAAATAAAAATATATTGGCTCTTCAGTTTCTGGATCTAGTTTTTGGGAGTCATTATGATGAAACCTCATTCTTGATATACTGATAAAAACAAAGAATTAATATAGATTTAAGAATATTATAGTGATATGATTAATAAATAGAATATGATTGAGGGATGAGATTCTATATCTCTCAACACATTATATAAAATTTGACGGTTTTATACTTCTAAAACTCTTGTTTTTACTTTTTTAAACACACTTTATTAAATATAGATTAAAAATCTCTTTGTATGTGGATTGAAAAATATGAAAACTATGAGGGTTCATAAATAAATAATAAAAAAATCATTGAAAGAATGTATGAATTAAGGATAATTTACAATACATTGGTTTTTATGTGTTCATTATTTCATTGGAGAGGATGGTTGGATTACCACTAGTAAAAATATTCCAATTAGAGGATATATGTTCATGATCATGTGGGGATATAGTATGTAAGATGAGTTGTCGATCACAAGTATTTTAATTTTCATCTTGGATGAATGAATATGCCTGTGGGAATGTGGAATTGGAGTTCTATGAGGGAAAAATATGGATGATCATTTAATAATAAATGATTAATTTTTGAATAAATTTGACATTAGAAATATTTTTAGACTATTATTTTGATAATAAATTTATATCCCTCACAGTACTTTTAATTAAACTCTAATAAAATATTTTATATTCTGATTAGTGTATCGTGAATTCATGGGTTTTTTTCTATGATTCATACTCACAGAAAGAATATGAAATTTAGTTTGCATTCAAAAAAAAGTTATCATGACATTATTAAGAGTAACATTTCATTTTTCTCTACAATATAATCATGATTATTTATAAATGGAGATGGTTGTTAGAGCATAGAGTCATTTGGGATGTGTTCTTGGAGTGATCCCATAGGGGTGTCAATATATCAAGATGCATTTTTTTATTCATTCAATTCATATTGTTTCATTCATTCTTCATCTACTATTATTAAAATATTCTTATTTGATTTTTATTTGCTGGCTAAACCTCATGAATCATTTATTTTCATTATTTTTTATATTATTGTCTCTTATAAGATATGTTATTTTATGAAAAAAATTACTCAATTGTTCTTTTATTCCATTGGAATCTTTTTCCATACATGGGATGTCACCTAGGGTAAATTAAACCTTCTTTTCTCCCTAATCCAACAGTTTAGGGGTCAGAAGATACAAATTCTAATAGGCTGGCATGGTCTATCCAATGGGTTGTTAGTTCTAGATATATGATGTGTAAAATAAGACGTACATAGAATAAATTCAATATATTACAAATCATTAAATAAAATCATGTTACCAGGGTTATTTAGTTAATAAAGGATATTATACACACCTTTAGATGTTTTATAGCATTATATTTTGTGTTTAGTAGTTTATTGTTGTAATGAACTTCTAATTATAAAACGATTGATAATAAAACATGTCATAACATGGCCATAAATGACATACTAAAGATGAAAAATGCATGAAATACTTTCCAAATGGTTTTGAATGAATGTAGTGGATGATTTACCCTTTCTGGAATATAATCATTTTCCCATAAACCAAAGATAAACAATTATGTACATGACGCATGAATAAATGAAAGACAACAAATCCAATTTATTTGGTCCATAAACCCACCAAAGTTAACTACAGTATAAGAAATGTAACTATAAAATTAATAGAGGATGATATGTAAAATAAACTCCGAGACAACCATAAGACTCCATGATTTACAAAATCCATGTTCCAATATCACCAAACAACCCAATTATCATATTGTGGTGATAGATATGTGTGATACATTAACTTTTTCTATGTCCAAGAAGATAGAATATGGAAAATCATCAATGTTCCGAAGAATTGGTGAGTATAAACATTATAAGGATTCCCCCAATGACTCCATGTTTTCTTATATCTACCAAGATTTACATCTTATATCCTCTATACTTCTCATATATATGTATTTTATCAGTTTATCTAAGATTTTAGATGTGAAATATGATGATATTTGGTCTTTATCATGATGAGAGAATAGATCTATGGTAGTTTCATGGAGAATATAACTGGTTTTCTTGAGAGCTCATAGTATGTTTGTTGTTTTTGACAAAACAATTGAGGTAGGTGGCTCCACTATTGACTCCTATTGATATAATTCATTTTATTTGTATAATTGTTTTATTTTAATGCAATTGATTGTGAAAATAATTCAATAAATATTCTATAGTGATAATTTTTGGTTTTATAAAATCGTGTAATCTTAGTAAATTTTTGTGTTTAGTGATTTAGTTTCTGTAATATAAAATGGTAATTTAAAATTATGGGTATATAATAATTTATAAATGATTTTTACGAAATAGGTTTTCCATAAAAATGTTGTTTTATTGATTTTTTTTGGTTTGATATAGTTTTTAAGGAAAAAGTATTGGAATAAAATGTGAATTTATTGAATGGGTTTTTTCCTTGATTTTTAGGCATTCATGGTGAGTTTGTTCAGATTGAATTTTTGGGTTTCATTGGAAATATGAATTGGTTCTCGGTGCTAGAGGTGATAATGGATCATGGGATATAATTACATTTTGAAGAGATTGTAGATCTACAAGACACCATTCATGAGAATAGAACTATCATAACAAAGCATTAATGGGTTGTAGAATGTATATGTGGGATGGTATGGGTATTCCAATGTAATATTTATAAAAGGATTTAAATCATAGAATATTTATTATTATAAAAAATAACTTGTAGGAAAATTGGTTTCAATTTTTCTTTTTTACTTTTGGATACAAATGGGTTTGGTGCATGTTTACCATTAGTAATAAACTATATTAGGAAATTGTTTTATATAAACTATTTAATATAACTGAATGTAACTCTTCTACCCATGTGGCATGAGTAGGGTAGTAATTTGGGAAATCATTTTGACATTTATACTCACCCATTCTTTGACACTCTGGTTCTTTTTTAGATGATATTATGTTGGATAAGGACAAATTTCAAGTATCAGACGTATTTAGCACCGCATAGTGATACATGGGAAATTTAATGATGTAGGATCATGAGGCATGAGAATCTTGGAGTCTTTGGGTTGTTATAAAGTTTCTTGTATTTATATTTAACTTTTTACTTTGATAGTTACTTTTGTTCATCCTTAGGTTCGTTTGGTGTGGTTTAGATATATATGATGTCGTTGAGTTGTCTTTCATTTTTTCATGAATCATATACAATGATTCCTTACATGGCTTTAATTTAATCCCCCTAGATTCCAAAGGGAAAAAATAAATTCCAAATAGATTAAACTGAAAAAGGGGGATGATTTAAAATTTAATAATAAAACCAATTACCTAAAAACTAAACTAGGCAACTCACTATATGATGCATTAATAAATAAAATTCAACTAAACCACATCATTTAAATCAAAACCACGAAAAAGGGTGCTATAGTATAAGACAAGGAAAATCAGAGTAGACTATGTCATATTACTACATGAAAGTATATGACATTTACAAGACTCCATGCTCTATATAATCTATTCTCCAACATCACTAATCAACCCACGTGTCAGGATGTCCTACTAAATACTCATGATACTTCTTCTTTTTCCATGTTCTAGAATATAGAATCTGCAATATCAATAAATATCCAATGTAGGGGTGAGTATAATACCCTGTAGGCTTTCCCCAGTGGCATCCCTACTCATGAAACTATTATAGAATAGTTGGAAAATTTTATATAATTTTTTTTTGTAAAACAAATCCTAAAATAGTTTATAACTAAATATAAATCAGTTTCAAAACAATTTGTATCCAATAGTTAACAAGTGAAATGGAATCCCACATTCAAGTGTGTTATTAATTTAGAAAAAAATATTCTAAAAAATCATTGAATCCATTTCTCAATATTCTTTTGGAATACCAAAAATATCCCACATATCTATACTACCATCCATGCATTCTTCATTATGGAAGTTTCATACTCCTGAGTGGTGTCTCATCATTCTACCAAGTCATCCCTAGGTAATTTTATCCCTTATACAATTATATGTTTTGGCACCAATCACAGTTTCAGATTTTAACCAAACCCCAAAAATTAAATATGAACACACACACCATGTATGCCTACGAATCATGCCAAAAAAATCCTTTCAATAAAATCATTTTTATTTAAATGTTTTCAATTAAAAAAATTCATTTCCATCCCATTTCAATAAAAAAAATTATATTGAAAACTCTATTCCCCAAAAAACATTTTTAAATTATAGAAAACACATAATTTAATGTACCATTTTATATTCCTAAAAAATTACATTTCACAATAATTCACAAAGATTACACAATGTCACCAAAAAAATAATTCATTACTAAATTAGATTTATTGTCTATTTTTTCACAATAAATATCATTCAAATAAACCAATTTGAAACGAAGACAATATATTCTAGCAATGGGACTTGGGAGTGATGCCATATACCTCAAACCTTCTTATGATATCCAATACTAGATGAAGAACCCTCTATAAAACCTAGATGATTCTCCATGAAACGAGATTAGATCTATTATCCTATCATGATAAGGCCAAATATCATTATATTAGACATCAAAATTTATATATCTACACATAACAAGCATAAATATGAAACACTAGACGATATTAGAAGTATATATTAGTATATACATGAAAATATTATAGAAACAGTGATGAATGGAACTTACTATAAGAATTAGGCTTGAAAATGCCAAGGGAGGGCTCATATTTTTTAGGATCTAACATTTACATATTTCATGGTTAGGTTTCATAGTTAAAACATTTTGTTCTAACAATGTGTTAGTTACTACCTTATACATACCCTTACATGGACTTCTCATATGGTATCCCTAACCATGAACCCCCCATTCCGAAGCTACTGCCTCAAAACTTCTATTGTGCACGGTTTCATCTAGTATTTCCACACGGTTTAGAGAAACCATATGTAGCCTAAGAAAAGACTTTTCCAAATTACCTAATTCTTCTGTAATTAGTTCTAAATTTAATGGTCAATCTCCATTGAGGACATGTAAAAGTGATGAAATTCTTGATAGGTATTCTGTCTCTCAAGTAGTGGTCGGCCATGTGCACCTTGTGGTTACTGACCCTCGATCAGTGAAGGTAGTATGTTATCCTGGGCTGTAAAGTTGGGATATGCGTCTAGATATTCTTCTCAGACATCATTGTAAGCCGTATACTCCTTTTTAATATCAAAAATAGATTTCTTCAAAGATGAATCACATTGATATTCTTCATCACTCAAATGAAGAAGTGGTGGATGAAGTATTGGATATTATGGTGTCGTAGGAAGTCATCAACCAAATGTTGGGGAAAGTGATTAAAGTGGAAAACTCAATGTGGAAGGTAAATGAATTTATAGGAAGAACCACATCTTTATTAGAGGCTTCAATATGGGGAAGATTAATGTTGGGGTGTATATGAAGTCTTGGGACATCTTGGTGGAATATTATAAAGACATATTGCGGGATGACTGTGGAACTCAAGTAAGCTCTATTCCCAGGATAATGTTTATGGAGTTTGATTCCAATCAGCACAAATTTTTCTTCAAGAAAAATTTTATATTTTTTTGCTCCTAAACAGCACGGTTGTAAGGGTACCCACTTCCTCAAAAAAAGTGTTTGGAAAATTAAAAAAATTGTATTGTGGTGTGTGTCCCATGGGAATATCCGTTTTCCCGAAAATACTATTGACTGTATATCCAAATCACTAATCCTTAACCCTTTCACATTATGAACATCAATATCGTGATCCTTTTGGAGCATAGTGTCACGTGGTTTTCTTGGGGTTTCTGGTATTTTTCTTTGGTTGGTTACTATGATAGTTACTTGTCTTACATTATAGTACCCTTTTGTAGATTTGATATATATGAAATTGTCGCATTATATTTCATTAATTCATGAATCATATAGTGATTTGATTGGTTAGGTTCATTGAGAGAATGGTTTTAGTCATTAAAGGGTAAATATTACCCCGCATTATCTAAAAAATCATCTATATTTATTTCCATCCTTTTTGCATCTTCTGGATGTCACCTTAGTCCTAGTAATGACTCATTGTATTCCCAAGATAATGAAATTTAGAGGGTCATTACCAATGTAAAATGGTGCAACATAATCCAATTTTCCAAGAATGTTATTTTCCCTCAAAAATAACTATACAAAGAAATAATCCAATTTATTAATATTCCTTTGGCATACCCAAACCATCCCACGTATTCTTACTAGTTAACATGAAAGCATCATTATGATAGTTCCATACTCATGAGTTAAGTCTTGTTGATAGACCAAGTGGCCACAAGGTAATTATATCCTATGTGACATTATCCCCTTCGACACCGAGCACATAGCCATATTTTAACCAATCCCCAGAAATGACATATGAACACACACACCAAGTAAAACCAAGAATCATGCCAATGTAACCCTTTGAATAAAATCATCTTATTATTGAAATATTTATTCGATAAAAATCATTTTAAATACATTATATTTAAATAAAAAAGTTTTGTTGAAATATAATTTCCCAAAAAACCATTTATAATGTTTAGAAAACCCAAAATTTAAAATTAATATTTTTAAATTAAATAAACTAAATAAATTTACAAAATAATTCCCCAAGATTAAACAATTTAACCAAACCCATAAATCATCACTAAGGAACATTTATTCCTTGATTAATAATATTAATTTCATTCAAATAAACCAATTTTAAACTAATTAAATCAATTCTAGAAAGATGATTCAATAGGGAAGCCACTTACCGCAATAGGTTTGATGAAGACCAAAAATTGATGAAGAACACTCAAGAAAAACTGTTTGATTCTCCAAAATCACTACCGTATCTATCATCTCATATCAAGATAAAGACTATATTTCATTATATTTCTCATCAAAATTCATAGATATACCCATAACTGGTGTAGATATATGAAAATGAAAAGATAGGATAAGTATATCTAGTTAGATATTAGAAGAAAATTACAATATGGGTGGATAAATGCACTTAATGCTATAATTGGGATTGAAAACTCCATGGGATGGCTTCACATTGGTTCCAAATATCTTTGGAGAGGTTCTACAACCTTAAATATATATTAATAACGAGTTAGGGCCTCTAATTAGAAAAAATTAGGGAGTTAGAGGCCAAACGAGTGAGATCCTATTTTTTAGGATCAAACTTTAACATTATGCATTGTTAGCTCACACGTTTAGACAAACCATGAAATAACTATGAATTAGAAAATTCCTTACAGAAGGACTCTAATGGCCTCCTCACATGGTCTTCCTAATAGTGTGCTCACAGTGATGAAGCTATTACCAAAAAACAGCTATTGTTCATGGTTTCTTCTAGGATTTCCATATGGTTTAGAAAAACCGTATAAATCCCATGTGAATCACCTTGGTTTTAAAAAAATTAAAGCTCACCTAAGTCACCCATCCTATACCATTACACTTTAAAATCACAAAAATCATGAGTTAAGGGTAACATAATGGAACCCCGAGGTATTAAATTTTCCCGAACATTTTATTTTTCGTCCCTAGAAAGTAGAAAACCAGTGTTCCCCTAAATTGTTTGGACACTTCTCCTTCATTCCAATATCACATTCACAAGTCTCTTTTTTAATCTAACCATTTTTTCTAAAAAACCCAAAATAGAATGATTATTTTTCACCCAAGATTTTCTCTATGCTATCCAACATCCTCACCATGATATATAACAACGAAGCATCTGAATCTATGTCAACATGATCCCATATGATCACAAGGTCATATTTTGGATAATACATATTCAAGTAAGATATGAAAAAAAAATTATGCACTATACTGTATCATGGTTTCTATGCGATCAAAAAGGCCATGTATCCAACCCATTACAGTATCTTTAAACGGACAATGAACAATGGGAAAAATTTTCCTACATCCCAAAACAATGATGTCCAATTCTTTGAGGGATCCTAAAGAACACATAATCACTCACTGTGAATGAAAATGGTCTTCTACGAGGATCCACATATTATTTCTATTGATTTTATTTCGTCTTTATCCTCTTTCTGATCAAATGGATCTTCTCCATTATTTCATGGACAAGGCACGACCTGAAAAGTGAAGTCTCACCCATTTCAACCATATATAGTGGATAATAATAACACCCCCACATAATGATTCTAAAGGATATATATATTTTGAGGCCAGATTTTTTTTATATGATAACTCCACTAAGGGTAAGTGTGCCTCCCATGAATCACAAAAATGCATTGCACAATCCCACAACAAGTCTTCAAACATTTGTATTATCCACACAAAATAGATGTCTATTGGAGGATGATAAACCATGCTCATGGTCAAATGATTCCATTGGGATTACTGTAAGGATTTTCAATAATGATATGTGACCTTTGGTTCTTTTTCTATGATGATTAAATCTTGTTTGACATTCCTCTATACCACTTCATCAATATTTTATTTTTGATAGATCCCTAGTGGATGAGTTCCATGAATTGGGACGACATGGTAAGATAGACCACTATCACCCATATGGAATTGTGTTTTCAAACTGTTCTTAGGATACCTCGTACAAAATCCATATATATATGCTCCAATTACCATTTTGGCATCGGTAATTACTACAACAAACCAACTTGTCTCTAGTGCTCCTCTTTAATCTGCTGAAACATTATACATTAGGAGATGAACTCGTTCATATTCCTTTTCATTCTGCTCAACCAAACCATCACCCTGAACCCTTTATAAATCATCTTTGTTAACATATGTAAAACCCATCTCGAATTGTGGTAACCGTAAAGGAGTTATTTCTAACAATCTATAGGTAAAACCATAAGATATATGAATCAAAAAAATAAACTCCCACCTAGTATCAATCCCCCAATGGTCTCCCACCATTAATTTTTGAACTCATAACCATGCATTCTAAATTAGATGATTCTACCTCTTTGACCATCATTATTAAATCAATAAATAGAATAGATGAAAAGAAAACTACAACATAACCACAATATTCTAATTACAAATGTATGTTGGCTAAGACCGACATCTACTACCATTCATCTAAAGATTCATTCACGAAATGAACATATGAATTTTTTTCAATTCATCTACCACAAAAATTCTCTTCTGCCCATGTATACATCATGTAAATAGTGAATATCTATAGATACTATATCCATCAGCATTCCCTTATATTTAACTATCAATGTGTGGAATATTTTTTGATGATTTTATGGTCCATAAGCCCTGTGAATTTCTCCCCAAATAGATAATGTCACTTTTTCTTCAGAGAATAAATGATCATAGAAAACTATAAATGTTTATTTGGGTAATTCTTCTCATGAATCCTCAACTGCCCTGAACTATAATCAATAACACTGTCTCCATGCATGAGAATATAGCATAAATCTGATCCCAAGGAATCTCATTACACTATATACCCATTTCCTAGTTCATGAAAACTCATGATAGGTGCCAATGTAAGATAAACATTTATCTTCATGAAAACATTTTACTTTCTTAAATCCATTTATATGAATCAATATTCTTTGTTTGAATTTTCATTAGTGAGGCTATTCTTGATAAGTTACACAAAATGTGTTGTTAGTAGCAAGATAGAAAAATAAAAAATCATATCTCAATTAAATTCTTTAGTTTTTACTATAAGATAATGGAATATATATGTTCCTGATCTACTAAAATACATTTTTCATAAATCACTTGGTCGAGGAATCAAACCTCATGTATCCAAAAATCAGACATTGACAATTTGACATGAAAAAAGTGATCTCTTGATTTTCCCAACACCATTGTCATGTGTTTCACATACTCATCCCTTGTCCATGAATAAAATAATATGTTATACACAAACACCACAATAAAATAATCCAAATATTTATGAAATATCTAATTCAATGATGCTATAAATACCATTGTTTCATTGGTGAGTAGAATGACATGACTACATATTCATAGTGTCTATATTTACTTCTGAAATCTTTATTCATGATATTATCCTTCCAAACTAAAAATTGGTTATATCCTAGTCAGAATTCATCTTTATAGAACTAATGAGCTACCCTTAATTGATCGATCAAATTATTAATGTGTGGTAGTGGATACCTTTTTTATTGTTATTTGATCAAGCATTCAATAATTTACACAATTCCGAAGAGTTACATCATCTTTCATCATGAAAAAGACCGGGGTTTACCATAGATATATACTTGTTCAAATGAAACCCTTTCTTTCTAGCTCTTCTAACTGCACATTAAATTCATTTCATTATGTTGGTGACATCCAATGAGATAGAATGGAAATATTACTTGTCCGTAGAAGGAGATCAATCATAAACACCACTCCTTATTGATGTGGTAACCCTATGATGTTTCTAGAAAATTCATCAAGAAATTAATCCACACATTCTGGAAAACAATCTTCGATGTTCTCTTTCATTGGTTCCAATTTCAATACTTCTAACTGATAATAGATCATTTCCACCACAATGTCAAATACTTTCATTGCAAGTACCTTCACAAAGCATTATTCTATGAAGTGATACTCATTGTCTTCCTTAGTCACAAAACTGATTGTCCTTATTTAACAGTCGATGTGAGCCTTAAACATTTTCAACCAATCAATACCAAGGATTACATCATACATATCCATAACCAACACCATGAAGTCCAACTTCAATACATCTAAATTAATATTTATATAACAGTATCTATATAGAAAATATCAACATTTTATTTCCCCAATAAGAGTTTTAATTTTAAACATTGAATGCTTCATTTCCACATTTAAACAATGTAGGTCAGAAAAATTATATGAAATGAAGGAATATGATTCACTTGTATCAAATAACTCTTGATAAAAGGTAGAAATAAAAAATCATAACTCTTACTCTAGATGTTCCAGCCTGATCATCGACAATCAATTGATGAGATCCATACAATTGATTCATCACTATACTCTTCTATTTATTCCCTTGATGTTATTTCCCTTGCTGAGGGTTCCTAGTATTTTGAGTATCACCATGGATAGCTCAACTCTGTTGATGAGTATAATTCTGATGTCCTCACCCTATAAATTTAAATGATTCATGAAAACCCTGATAAGTATATCGAGAACTCTAACTCTAAGAACTGTGAAAAAAGAGTTTACTATGTCCCATCTTGTTGAAATTATGGCATTATATTGGTGTCATTGTGCACACCTACTTCATGTGGTCAAAAGAACCACATTGGAAGCAAAATACTTTGCTATTTGGTCTTTGATGAATATTTACTGATCCAACTGTATACTTTTGATTCCTAATAAAACACCAGATTTAGGTTTCTATCTTTCTCTTGCAAACAACATTTGAGTTTCCCCCATTTCTAGTATGGATCATCATACATCCTCCTCCCATAGATCTTGATATGTCATGCTCATCCTCTATCGCTTTGTTCACCATCTCTATATAACAAATAATATCGAGTAACATAATCTTTTATCAAATTTTTTGACTTAGACCAGATTCAATGATGCATTCCTTCATGGAATGATTTTTCACAACTAATGGTGTGAAGCTCACTAGATTAATAAATTAAGCCACATATTATGGGATACAGTTATTTTCGAACTTCATGATGAAGAAGTATGTTGTTATCAGGATCATGAATTTCATACTATAGAAAGTTTTAATAAACATTACCTAATAATCATCTTAGGATAGGAATTGATTCTCTTTAGCTCGAAAAAATAGTTCCCACCACTGGTTTTTATGATCCTCGAGCTTGTACATTCCCAACTAGACATTGAGCTCCATCAATGTGCTGATGAATTTAATGATATGATTCATCCTTTTTAACCACACCTCAACCATTTTGGTTTCTTAATCACCCTTGAATATGGGTGGATTCAATTTCAGGAACATAACTGAATGATCTACATTCCTTGCTCCATCCCTATATTTTCCCATATCAATAACTTAAAACACATGGATAATACATCGAAAAATCTGTTTGTTCACATGTGGTTTAGGTAAAACCACATTCTCAACAGCTTCTTCTTGTTTGTCTCAATGACACATACTATGTTCCATTTTCTAAAAAAACAAAAAACTCTATATGTATCTCTCTCTAGAAACTAATGGATTAGCATTTAAAATTCTAGCACATTTAGTACAGGAACATTTCTTTCCAAAATCAACCACTTTTTAAAACATGCATCTTTCATTTTGAAAATCAAACAAAATTTAAATTACATCAACCATGATCTTTTAAAATTAATTAATTTGAAAATAATCTCTTGATTTCCAAAAATTACCACTTTTACAAAAAACATAAATCATTAATCCAAATGATATATACAATCCAAGTGGTACTTCAATCCTCTACAATGAATTTTTTCTTGTCTCATTGGATAAACCAATAACAATGAGATTTCAAAATCCTATATGTGTCTATAAAACACTTATGACCCCAAATCCATGTTTACATGATTTTCAACATAAAAGTTTTATCTAATTCATTTAATGCTCTACATTTCAAGTCCAAAAAATCCTACACCTCTCTAAGATCATAATCAAATTAATAGAGAATATTGAATTTCAACTCAATTACCAAGAAAAAATATGACTACTTGTTTCAAGAAGGATTGATAAAACTGATACAATTAGTAACAACCCAGTCCATCCCACGATTGTAATATTTTATTTTTTGGCCCTATCTCATACAATTTTTCATTCACTAGGCGCTGGCCCTCAGGTATCCCCAGGGGAAAATCCTCATAATGGGATAGTTATCTACACAACCTTATAAACTAGTACTTCGTTCTCCTCCAACATTGATGTGGGATTTCTATAATCCACCACCTTGTAGGGCCCAACGACCTCACTGGCAGATCATTGGGACACTATCTATGATACTAATTGAAATGACATGATAATTATCATTGTCTTGAGAATATAACGAGTAAAGAAATGGTCATCGGAGACATCCCCAAGATGCCAATGTCTATAAATAAATGTAAAATGGTTTCAAATGAAAGTGGGGGATGATTTATCCATTAATAACTAAAACCCTTAACCCAGTAACCATAATAAAAAACACTATATGATGCATGAATAAATGAAACACAACTCAACCAAATCATTTATATGTAAACCACACCTTATGTTACTATATTGTAATACATGTAATTATAAATGTAATGCATGTAAGATAACTAAAAAAAAGTCACAGACAAAAACAAGACTTAATGCCCTATAGGGTCCTTGCTCCAACATCACTATACAATATCCCTTGTATCGTGAGGTGGTGAAAAATACATGTGATACATTACATTTGCCTTGTAAAAAGAGATAGATTCTGCTAATTCAATATATTTCCAATTCCAATGGTGAGCATAAGACTCATTAGGCTTTCCCTAAAGACTTCCTAAATAACACAACTTTGATAGAATAGTTAGAAACATTTATATTAAATAGTTTATATAATAAAAATTCCCCAAACAATATATAACTAAATATAAATAGGTTCCATATCCATTTATTACTAAAATTAAATAGTGTCAATTGAAACCAATTCTACAACAATTTATTTTTCAAGATAAAATAACAAACTAATAGTATAAAAAAATATCAATAGTCATTTTGAATTCCCAAACCATCCCACATATCCATTTAACCAACCATGAATGCTTCTTTGTGATAGTTCCACACTCTTGAGTGGTGGCCCATCTATCTATCATGTAATCATAAGGTATTTCTATCCTAGGTGAAGATATCCCCTTTGTCCTCAACCATACATTCATGTTTCAACCATTCCCCGAAAATGTAATATGAACACACATGCCAAGTATGCCCAATAATCATTCCAAAAAAACAACTTTCAAAAACCTCAACATTATTTTAAAAACTGTTTGGCATCAAACCCATTTAAAATCCTAAATATTTCAATATAACACCCTTTTTATTAAGATATACTTCCCTAATGAACAGTGTATAAATTCCATCAAACCCATACTTCAATAGTACCATTTCTTTTCAATAACATAAATCACTTTGCCAAAAAATTCCCTAAGATTGCACAATTTGAAAAAAACCATAAATCATCACTAAACAATATTTATTCCATGCTTTTAAAAATCAATTTCATAAAAAACTAATTTTTTACTATGATGTTTAAATATTATAAGTGGAGCTGAGAGAGAATCCATCGACCTCAACTATTTTGAGGAAAACCAATAACGGACAAAGAATGCTCAAGAATACATGGTTGATTATCCACAAAATTACCTTAGATATCTCCTCATATCATGATAAATCCCTAATATAAAAATATTTGTATTCTAAAATCTTATATCTATCCATAATGATTATATATCTAGGAATATAAGAGGTTTGGAGAAATAGATCTAGGATGATCTATGAAAACCTGACAAGAACAATGAATAACGACACTTACTACATGAATTGGGTATGGAAACACCAAGAGTGGGATCCAGATTGGTTTCAAATATATTGGGAGAGGTTATACTACCATCAATGGAAAAACATTCTGTGTTAGGGACACTAAAGGTACAAAATGAGGGAGTTTGAGGTATAATAAGTGAGATAATATTTTTGGATCTATCTTTAACTGTGTGCACGATTAGTTCTCATGGTTATAAAAAAAATAAGCAAAACATCAGTTTAATAATACCTTATAGAAACCCTCTCATGACCTCCTCACATAGTCTCCCTAATATTGGACCCACCATGCTAAAACTACTTCCTCAAAATTGATCCTTTGGATGGTTTCTACTAGGATTTCAAAACAGTTTAGACAATTCGTACGCAGCCCATGCGCATCCCTATTTTAACAAAACCATGTTTAAGGTTCACCCCAATCCCCCATCCTTCTCCCATACACATTATAAACAAAAAATAATGAGGTAAGGAATCTTAAATAGAAATCAGGGGTAGTAATATTTTAGAGTACAATACTTTCATAGAGAGTATTCCCCCCTCTAATTGCATTATATATACTGAATTAAATTAATATTGAAATATTAATATTATGATTTTATAAATTATTATTTTAACTATCCTATGATTTATTTTTTCATGTAATATTTTTTTATTAATAATAAATTCAATGGTTATGTAAATTATGGAACTAGTGATGTACTTATAAATCAGCTGGAGGGAGTGGCTAATAATATTGTTAAACATAAATAATAGGTTAATCAAAAACTATTCTAGTTTATTCTTCAATATTTACCAGAAATTGACAAAGGAAGTCATTTTTATTAATCGTACTATTAGATATCAGAATTGTAATTTCAAAATTAGAATAACCCAATAATTTTTGGGATTTGAGAACAAAACATTTTTAGGGATGTATTGGTTGATTTTATAGAAGATTTTATTTTATTAGATCCATCTGTTATGCGTTTTCAATATAAATTTCCATACAGTGAAATTATGAGAAAATATTATTCTTACATACGAAGATGTAGAATATATTTGGAAGGGGTGTGATGATTTTTTTAACAAATGGTTAAACCCACATACCTTAAATTACATGATGAAGATACATTTTTTTACACTCAATAATGATAGTAGATTATTCTTGGAATATGAAACTATGTGAACAAAGATAGTTTTATTTTATCTAGAGGACAATACTATAGATTAACTGAAAGAATTTATATTTGAATAAACAATATGACTATAAACTGACACTAAATTCGCCATATTTTTTTGATGATTATAAAAACATGTTCAATAAAGTGTGTTGGAAAAAGAAATCATAGAAACCTATTTTCAGAGCCGACACTTTTACTTATACATCTCCATATGGGAAATATAATACCAGATATAAGATAAAATGTAAATATTTTCGTAATGAATTAAATAATATGAGAACTGAATAACTAAATAAATTACATTTCTTCCCTAGTGTTTCACTAAAACTGTCTGTTTTAAAATTTGATTTTTTTACATTATGAAAAAAGGATTGCACGAAACAATCACAATTATATCTCAAATATAATGAAATGGTACACCTAAAACATTACTATACAAGCACACCATGGAAAACTGGAGGAATTATATCCATTGTATCACAGTCCTATTTTATTAAAAATTGTAAATTTAATAAAAAAAGTTCTTGGGATAAAAATTGAGTGTATATAGGTTTATCTTAGAACACCAGTATAACATGGGAGATTCTATGTATATTTTTAAACAATGTATATTTAGAATTACTGAGTACTAATTATCTTGGTTTATAGAAAATATTCCCAAATAACCGAAATTCCCCATGAATGGGGTGTTGTATAATCATTCTAAACTAAACTCCAATGAATTACTTATTTGATTTAGACACATCAGATACTTTGGGTTTTTCTTGTTTTGTATGTATCCTAGTCCTACATGGGGAAAGGACTCCTCACAGTATGAAACATTAGACTTCTATTGAGCAATGGGAGTCTACATGGTCAGAATATTCAGTAAGATTTATAAGGAATAATGGGGTTTTAATTGTTTTTGACTTTCCTATTCTATAGAATGAATTATTTGATCTAATCATTTGAATGGATCAGTTAACATATTTTAAGGAACATATTGATTATTTGTTCTAGTGAGTGGTTTTGATATCATTTTGTGTAGTGTTAAATATCATTAAGATATATTTGGATGTCAAAAATAGTAGTCAAGAACCGTTGTTAATGATGGTTGAGAAAATATATAATAAGATGAAAATAATAAATTTATCAACTATTTATTTAAAAATGAAAATAGATTTTCCATCCATGATAGATCAATATCTTAATGTTCTCTAAAAAATATTCATTGTCATTCCTCCTAAAGGGAAAGTTTAATTTTTATCTAATCAACTACACTAACTAAATTCTATTTCACTGAAAATATATAGAATAAAAATAAATATAATTTATATAATTTAAGGCCTATTTGGAAGATCTGGAATGTAATGGGTTTTATGGCCATGTACATCTCCATCGACCACTCTTCCCCATTTTTTGGAGAATTTATATGGTTATATCTTTCTATACATTTAATAAAATAAGCTAAATCATTTTATAATAAAAATATGTGTCATATTACACGATTTGATGATCTATTTGATCAATTTAACAGATATAAATGGTTTTCCAAAATTCACTTATGATCATGTTATAACAAAAATTGATTTTCGAAGAATGTATTGTAAATATTATTACCAAAAAGTCTAAATGTATATTAACATTACAAAATTTCAATAAGTTATTCATTAAATCTCCAAAATAATCATAAATTACCTTGAAAAAATAGTATTTTTATATTTGAGGAGAAGTTACAATGAAAAAATAATTTACAAAAATTCTAAATATTTTTCTATATTTTTACCACACTAGACACTATTATAAACATCTGATCATTTTCACTCATCATCATATAAAATGGGATGGAATCATAAGAAATTAGTAACCTCGTATGCCCATTAAAGGTATATATAATTTATCATTATCATATATAATTAATGATCAGAATACAATCTTATAAGTAGTTAAATACATAATAACGAAATACCAAAGTACATATAGATTATAAATAATGTAAAGAAGTCTTGAAAAACCTAAATTTGTGGATTATCATATAAAATTGGAACAAAAATATAATGTAACATAATATGAAAATAAAATAA
This sequence comes from Viscum album, assembly GCA_963277665.1. Classification (NCBI taxonomy): domain Eukaryota; kingdom Viridiplantae; phylum Streptophyta; class Magnoliopsida; order Santalales; family Viscaceae; genus Viscum; species Viscum album. Next base: position 705,594,603 of record OY728126.1, on the reverse strand, counting down.
ATATAAAAAATATAAAAATAATTGGAATTGAAAACATTGTTATGAAAATCATTTTTAACATAACATTTTAAAAATATTAACTATTTCTGTCCTTTAACGAGTGATAAAACGCAATATGTTAATTAATTTCTAAGAAAATTATTTTTACACAAAAATTAAAATTCCCCAAAACACATTATTCCCATTTATTTCAAATCCAACTGATTATTTCTATCCTTTACAATGTGGTAGAAATATTTATAATCAATAATTTATGAACAAACACACTACTTACACATAATAAAATATGGTAAAATATATTATTGCAATGCCTTTTTAAAAAAACCATTATGATCACAAATTAATGATTGATCAAACTATTTTTTTACAAATCCGTTATAAAAAAAACTCATTTCATCTAATAATTACTATCTCATGAGATATCAAACTTAGATAATGTATTAGAGGGTGATATATTTTCCCAAACATTAGTCATCTATACATTTGTATTCCATGTGAAATAAATCAACCATTATATCTAAATGAACCCACAAAAATGTAAAATTTATTTCACAACATTTCAATATTTAATCCATAAATTTCTGCTCAATAGTTAATATGGTTTCTAAAAAAATGCAACAAACCCAAAATTTTATTTCATAATAATATCTACTATTTTATCTACTAAAATTAACATCCATTTAAATACTACTTTTTGATATAAATATAAATATAGGAGTGTATTGATAAAACTATTTCTAAATAAAACTATTATTATTAGAGAATGAATGTTGTTATAGGTCTATTTTAACAATAATTTTAGGAAAGTCGCATTAAGTAAATTGTAATTAATTAATTTTGAATAAAATATTTGGAAAAAAATATCAATAATTAATCCTTAAAAAGGCTATAATGGTCTAAAATATACAATTTGAAAATATTTTTTAAACAATTAAATTTATAATATAATCTTAAAGAAGTGGTACTTGAAAGGATATAATGTTTTAAAAAGATGAAGGGAAATCATTTTTGAAAAAATAATTTTAAAAATATACTTTTATAATATGTATATGATCACAATAAATTTAAATCAAAATAAAATGTGTACTGTAAGATAAAACAATTGATTTTGAACGATGGAAAAACATTATAATATATTTTGATATTTCATTGCTAAAGGAAAAAATAGTAAAAATTGTAACAAAAGATCATTTTGAAATAATTTAAAGGGAATATTTTATTTCATATTTGATATCACATACATAGTTTTAAAATTATAACTTGAAGAATTAGTGGGTATGGAAAATATTGACAATTAGGAAACAGCTAATAAATAGGACATGAATTACTCTAAATAATGATGTAATTCTTTAGATGAATTTAATCATGGTAACATATCTGATTTTAGAAAATAAATTCTTCCAAAAGTGGTATTGAAATAAATATGAAATTTAATCATTAGTATTTTATAACCAAAATTGATAAACTAATTTCAAGGAGACGTGTTGTAACTCAATAAATGGAGATGTGTTATCAAAGACCCTTACAAACATCATATCATTTGTACTAAAATTCATTTAAATAATGAACAATATAGGGAACCTAAAGAACTAATAATTTCATAAATATGTTGATATAAATATATTTTTCACTGTTAAAACTATGTATAATATTTCATGAATCACAATAATAATTATGTCTCAAGAAATTAAATTTGAAACAAATAAACTCTACCTTAATTCCATAATTCATCAAAAGATCTGGAACCTCTAGTATAAAAAACATATTACCCTATTTTAAATACTTATTCATATCTATAACATTTTATATACTTTATTAAGAATCTTCAATTATTAATATATTTGGTATCTACAATATGATTTTATTATCTGGTGTTATGAAATTTAATTAAATCACCCATATTTTAAGATTTCAATTTTCGTACCCATTATTAATACCATGTCTATAATTGATAGATATTTTAATATTATAGATTATATAGACTATTTTTATTTATACATATCTTATCTCGGTAAATTTTCATTTCAATAATGTTGCTTGAATGTGAAATCAGTGTCCGTTTGTTTCAATAATTTTAGCAACTAAATGTTCCTAATATTATATTTTGTTCATTTTAGGATGTATTCTAGTATTTTTTTATAGTGTTTTTGTTATTCGTAAATTTTATAAATAATATTAATCTAATATGTGACATATTATTTTTGTTCAGTGTTACATACAAAATAAATATAAGGCATAATATTAATTTGGACGAAAAAGATTTATGAAATCTTGGGGTGTTACATTCTCCCCCCTCCCCCTGTAAATAAAATTTTCAATTTCAATTGTATTATTCATATGTAATGAAATAGTTAAGGGTGTTCATACAATACACATAAGTATTGATTTAATTTCTAAATAGGTTTCTTTCTCAAAATCCTGTGTATAATTAGAGAAATAATTTTTCCCACCTAATAAGACAATAAATAATGTTTAGTTTTTGTTTAATCATTTTCTCTTAATACCTGAGTATATTTAGAAAAATATTATTGGGATTTTATATTCAAGAATAATAGGAGGTCATGGTTTTTATTTCATAGTTCATTATTATATCATGGATATTAATGTTATTAAAATTTGAAGATAGAAAATTTATATAATGTACGAATTATTAATACTTGTATGTATCATAATATCAAAAAAGTTAAAGTAATCCATACACTTTATATTCAATAATTATATCACTATGAATTTATTATTTATAATTCAGCACCTAAATGTTACTGAATACCAAAAATGAATTTATAGATTAGAAAATATAACTTTTTAAAATTCTTAAATATAAATAATTATTATTATTGACTTTAATAATAGTTCTAACATAGATTATTCATTGTTCATATTATATATGAAATTATTGATTTAAATTTTTTGGATAATACCTTGGATTAGTGAAATTATTTTAATAGTATCCAAATTTCACATATCTAACACATCAAACATCTACTTGATCCTTCCAAATAATGTTTCTATATCATGATAATAGATTTAATTCTTTTTCTTCAAAATATTGTTTCTTTTTACCCGCCACTCCATTAGAGAAAAAAAATCTTTCGATTCCTTTCAATTATTCCCAAGGATGTTTCTCCGATCAATTTTGAGAAGAATGAAATTGAATCTTCTTTCTAGAATCATCTTTATCATGTAATCATCAATAAAACCTAATCCTTATCTCTTTTTTATTTATTTTTTTACATGATTCATTTTATTAATCAAAACATATGATCATTGGGTCAACATATCCACAATATTGTTAAATCCAAATTCAATCAAACTTTTTTTCAACATCAAATGTTTTCCCAATACGTTGAGAACTCTTCTTTTTAATCATTATATGATTCCCTATAACCTCAACCATTTCAAACCCAAAATATTTTATATTCATTGATTAATATTATCATCATGAAAAACAATTGAGCAAATTATTAATAAATATTATTTCTCTTGAAAACAAAAACATTATGTTTTAGTTCCACCTATATGACTCTTGGTTCAATATATGATTATTTTACTAATTTCAATAAAATGTCATAACCTTGTTCATTAAAATAAAAAATCCTTCATACTTTATTGTAAATTGAATCTAATTAACAATTTAATATACCTCAAGAGTGTCTACACATGGGTGTAGTCTTAGTCTCGCCCATCATGTAACATATGTTATATTTATTTAACACCCAACCATCCGATTTCTTGTTTTTTACCCCTATGTGTATATATTACAAAACGGAATAAACTTTATAGTGTCCTGATATGGTTGTAATTTTGAAGATAACAACATATTTTATTCTTAACCAAAACATCATAATCATATTTTTTTCTAAAATAAATACCATAGTCATATTTTAATGATTTTTCATTAATGTTATATAATCCTACTAGAGAGAAAAATAATTAAAATACTAATTAAAAATATCTATTACATTTTCTAATACAATATATAACATGATGAGTCAATAAAATAAGTAGTAAACCACATTCCCATGTGTTATTAATTACATCAGTCAAATAATCACAAAATACAATGAATGTTACATTTGGTGAAATTTATTTCAAGTTAAATATAAAATATATTTTAAATAAATTATGGAAATTTTTCCATAATCCAAAAAAGATAAACACCCTTCTTGATTTCTCATAAGGTACCCACATCTTTATGACATGAGTGATGGAAATGTAAGAATGGAGAGATATTAGATTATTTTTAATGGTATTGATAAGCAATAATAATCAAAATATAACATGTAATCATAACATTATCATATATTTTTAGTCTAGTTACAGAAGAAAGTAATGCATAAAAAATAATATATAATAAATCATGGAATAAGGGATAAAATTTAAATTAAGTGTATAATATCCTATAAAAGTGGTATAAACATGAAATGTGATATTGTATCAAAAATAATATACACTTTTATATATAAGGAAATCCTATAATAATAATACTTTGGAAAAAAACCCATTCTATTCATTCCACTTGGAATAAACATACAATTTTCAATCATAAAAAAGGGATAAAACACATTTTCCCCACACATTTTTAAGAAAACTCGTTATTTAAATTGATTTACATATTAAAAAACAAACACCTTCAAAGAATTTATTAAAAATCCTCAAATCCTTATATAAAAATTCAAGAAAAATATTTATCCATCTGAATTTTTATTAAAAAATCTCATTATGGCCACACATTTAAATTTATAAAAATAATTATTATCAAAAAAAATTGATCCAAAAAAATAAGTCATTCAATTATATTGTGAATAACTTGGTTTATAAATTCATTTAAATTTGAAGATATGTGAAACATGAATACTGAATTTTAGGGCTATATAGGACCACATTGAAACGTAATCTATACATATGTGTGACACTTGATATGAATAATTCAATATATAATAATGAGAAATTTCAAAAATTACATTCATAGTATTTCAATATTGTATCACAAAATATGTCATCTAGATTTTAAATGGTTGAAACCAAAAATTCCATCACCCAAAAATATTATTTAATATGAAACATTATATAGAGGTTACTAATAAGTTACATCCATGTAAATGAGTTCATTGGAGAAAAATAATAAAATTGTATTAAAATCATAAAAATATAGACAAATTCTCTAAAATTGTTGGATGTTATAAATTTATAGGTCACTTGAAAAATATATTTTTGGAATATATTATTTTATGAAACTGAAAACAATATATTTTGATAATAATTTTTTAAGAGGAATTTCTAATAATAAATCTCTAAAAATAAAATAATATTTAAAAAACTGGTTTTAACGTTTTTTTCGAAAACTTTTACTTTTAAAAGTAGTCATAAAAATGAATCTATAAAATGGAATAAGTCTTTAAAAAACGACTGGTCAATAATTTGGAATATATTTAATTTTAGAAACTAACAAAGATTATGTCTCCTTTAAAATTAATAAAGGTTGTGAGAAATTAAATATGGATTAGAAGATAAAACTATTATTTATGTAAGGATGTAAAACCTGTAATTATTTTTTTAAATAACTTTGTTAAAAAACATTATAAAAATACTACCCAATACGTATTTTGAATTTCAGAGATGGTATTTATTTGTCAACATGTGAATATAGATATTTGTTTTCAATTACATGTGATCATTATTGAGGGAAAGGAATATATGGACATTTATGACAATCTATCGTTAAATATGAATGAAATTATTCTCAAAAATGATATATATTATTGAAAACAACTCATCACGGTAAAATATATTAATGAAAATTTTATTCTCCAAAGAGAATGAAAAGATTTTTGATGAAATAAAATAATTATGTGGTTGTAAGAAAACCTGGATGAATCTTTTTTTGATGATTTATTCTAACTCAATGATGTGAGTTGATTTAACAATATAATATAAAAAATTGGAATCCATTGAATTGAAATTCACTAATGAAATAATATAATATAGATCCTAATATAACATTAATTAAATAATTATTGTGATATAAATTCAATATATAATTATCACAAAATATCAAATATTTCACGACTCATAATAAAAATTATGTCTCGAGAAATTGAAAAATAGTTAATGAACCCATTATCTTAATTCCACACATCCAAAAATGTTTATGAATCTCATATATAACAAAATTATTTTAATCATCTATTTTGAAACCATATTGATTTCTAGAAAAATTAATATAAATAATTTATAATAACTTAGAAATAATATATTATTTAATTGAAGATTATTTTTTCCATCATGTATTAATAACATAAGTTATTTCACCCATTCATTATTATTTCAATTTTAATGCCCATTTTTTTGACCCAAATTTAATATTTCCAAGAAAATTTAAGGAACTGTTCGAGGTAATTTATTTTTATATAAAAATATATGTTCCAATTCCATTGTTCATTAATTTTTGTTGTGTTATGGTGAATTTTTTTTATTATTTTGTTAATAATAACAAAAGAATATGATATTTCAATAATAAGGTAAGTATTATCTAAAATCATTAAAGAACCATAATAAATTACTATTTTCATATTAATGTATAATAATTTAATTATTTATATGTTCATTGTGAACTATAATAGTGTTACATAACATTTCCCATGGAGGTGGTAAGACCCACCTAATCATGAACATATCAAAATTAATAGATGAGTTTAGTTATAAAATAAGATTATTTTATAATTCTGTCATTATTATAGAAGAATAATGATATTATTTAGATAAAATTATTTTAAAGTCATATTAGATGATAATTAATATATAATAATTCAAATAGATGATGATTAGATCTGATACATTGAGGTGGTGGTAGGTCGCACTTACTCACAACTAGAATTTTAATTTATTAATAATTTATATAGAATTTAGGTATGGAATAAATTATTATTTTTTAAAAAAATTCATCATATAATTATTTATTCGTCAAGTATTTATATATTCCCATACATTTTAAGATGTTGTGAAAGACCAAACATGACTCTTCTTGGAGTCTTTAGACTACATGTATGCACCATTTATGGTTTTCTATTAATGGATTGGAATGAATAAATAATTACTCATCCAATAATATAACTATGTTTAATAATTGCTTTAAAAATAATGTAATTATATTCTAATTGGTTTATGGTGTTGGTAATGGAGAAAATATACATGAAATAATGATAAAAAGTGGAACAATTATGTAAATTAAATTAATCATATCTTAGAAACCACTGTGTTTTTATAGGAATTTCAAAAATCATAACAATCAAATAGATCCCGAAATTTAGAGAATGTTATCATGGGAAAAGTGGGAAAAAATTAAGAATACATTAGATGTGAAATCGGCATAAGGAAGGGTTAGATGCATTCCCCTCTCAAAATTGTTACTCTAGGGAGTACCCATAAATTATCTATAATGTAATGTAACTTTTTAAATTTCAATGGATCCAAAATTAGAAAAAATTTATGTGGATGTATTTTTTAGCCATATAATACTCTCCAGCACTTAGATTAAAAAAACAAGGAGTAAGTTTTGGATTTATTGTTTTACTTAGTTTTATTTTAAAAATATATAATTTTTTCTAGGTTATAAATTTGTATCTTTTGTAGTTAATTGTATGGATATAAATAAAAATTAAACAAGATACATAATTTATAAATTTTATTTAAAAAAATTAATTTGAAAAAAAAACTAAGGGTGAACAATATTAAATTTAGGATAAATGAATATAATATTTAAAAATATTTTTTAGGCATAGATTTTCTTCCTAGGTTAAATTATAAATATTATTAACATACTTGAAAAATAATTTATTAACAAAAAATATGTTTTGTGGTAACTAAAAAATCCAAAAACTATATTTCACCAAAAATTCTTATTTAAACGAAAATTCTAAAAACCGTTCAAATAAAATTATTACTTATGTTATAAAATATAAACATATATTATCAGAGTTAATTTGTTTTCAAAATATAATGTTCTAACAAATGAATTATGAATAAAAAAATATTATAAACTTTTATGTACTTCTAATATGTTAATAAATTCCTAAAATTGTCAATTTAGGTAAAAAATTATATTTATCAATTTATATATATAATCATTACTTTTTAAAAACATCAAATATTTTACAAAATATAGTTATGAAATGATAAATTAAAAATTATTTATCATTAAAAAATTACATGTCTAATTTTTGAGACATTATATTTTAGATGAAAATGAATTAAAAATAAAATAGTATTTATTTAAAAAATAACTTTTTCAATATTAAGTGTCTAGAATATTATATTGTATCAATTTATAATTGATTAAAATATTATTATTTAATTGTGTTGTCTTTATTTATAAATCTTCTTCATAATATTCATCTGATATGTAACAAAATTATTTTAGTGATCCATGTAAGAAAAGTATGTAACATATTATTAATTTAGAAAAACAATATTTTAAAAAATCTGATAGTGGTACAAATAATGATAATATAAGTCAGTATGGTAATTATGAATATCAGTTTTTACCCTTTGGTATTAAAAATGAATCTTATTTATTCATTTACTTGATGAATCATATCCATCATATGTATTGTGATTACTGAAGATGGTATTTGTTGATTATATCCTAGTTTATTCTCACAATAAGAAGTGACCATGCCAAAAACATTAAAATTATACTGATCATGCTATCGGAAACCAAAATTAAATTGAATACTTTAACCTTGAATTTTTTATAAATTATTTACACTCCCATAATGATTTAATATTATATATAGATGTATAATTTGATCATAAAAATATATAAGTTGTTATATCTTTGTAATCACCCATGATATTCATTGATATATGATACATTCTCATCATAAAACATTATTACTATTGTTTTTATACTTGAATTTTCACATATTTCGAATCTGAAGATAGCTTTGATGAGGATTGGTATTCCATTACAATGGAGTGAAGATTTTTGGAAAATCATTATATGGAATAAAATCAATCTCACTAATGAGAATATTCAGAACTTTTCAAAACCATGAAGGGGTTACATGGTATATTGTAATGTGTTTTTTCTATAGTTTCCACTATTCCCTTTTAAAAAGTGATCCTATCATATTTTATAGTTAAATAAAATAATTAGTGAATGAAATAAATTAAGTGACACATGATCAGGGACATGTATTTTTGTCAATTCTTTTAACTATTAGAATTATTTTCCCTTCGAGAAAATACTAACAATTTTACACATGATAAAATCATGAATCATATCATTATTTAAATAAATTTAATCCTTTATAGATATTGATGGATAAAATTTATTCAAATTCGTAACATGTTTTTTTAGTTTATAAATTATGTGAATGAAATTCGGTGGGTGATTCTCAATGAATAATGTTGTATAATCAGTTTGATAATTATTATTTATATCCATCTAGATTGTAATGAACAATGTAGTTTTGAGGTTTTATTTCTAATGACATATGTTCCAAATTAGGATGAGTAGGTAAGTGATTTTGAATTATCTAATCTTTATTATTTAACCATGAGATCAATACTTAATTATAGGGATACTATGGATGGATTGAAACATCATTGAACTGATTATTGATTTGTCATGGTTTTGTTATATTTCACTCATATTATTATTAATAGATTCTTTTTTCTTATCACCATTGAAAAAATGATATTAATCTTAGAATCCAAAAGTTAATCATGTCATTGAGGACAAATTATTTTTGGTATGGTGTGAAATAAAAAGTGATCGGATATATATTAAAATAATTCAGTTATTATAATTTCAAGGCTAATAATCAAATACCAACAATAATGTTTCAAACCATACCTATACCAATATGGATGTAAATTAAAAAAGGTATAGAAATTTTAATTTTCTTATCAAGTATAATTAAAAATCATGATTTCATAATTATAATTCTATATTTACAAAAAGAAACATCTTCCCATGTCATTCTTATATGTGAATCCATTATGGTATAAAACCATGAAGAAATTATATATAGGAAGTGGTAATGTTGTATGGTGTACTAATTTATATCATATATGATTAATACCAGAGGTTTACATCTCTATTTGGGTTATCCTTACAGTAATCCCTTAGACCAAGTGGAAAATTAGCATAAAATATTTTATTTATATTGATGAGGTGTCTAAATTTATTAACAAAATATTTAAAAACAGACTATTTTATTCTATTATTTATTTCTGCGTCTCATAAGTGAATCATTTACCATTATATTAGTTCTCATATAACAATAGTATATATTTCAGGATACATGTGGATCTATCCAAAGAATATTAGGCATATTCATGTATCTTTATAAATTATTTGGTGTGATACATGACATAATTAAATAACTTTCTCAAAAATGGTTCATGATACAATAGTTAAGATTAATGTGATGAGAAAAATCATTTCAATACCTCAAATTCATAAGAAATATTACGTTAATAAATATCAATAGTTTTTATCATTTATATAATGGGATTACGTTTCCTTAAGAGTCTCTCTAAGGTTGAGGCTTTATAATTTGGTTAAATAAAATATTTTTTTCTCCTTGTAATGTAATTTTTTTGATATAAATCATCATATTAGTAAAATAGCTTGTCGATTAGATTTACATCCAAGTTTCAGTTTAGTTCATACTATGTCTCATGTATCTTAATTGAATAAAATCTTGCCAATCCTTGACCATGTTGTTTGATGGGACCATATGGTTCTTCACATAGGTGTATCATTGATCCATGCACTGATAAATAGTATTTAGAGAGGACATAATATCTTCAATGGAATATTTATTTGATTTTTGTGACAATTATAGACATATGGGTATATTTTTAAAAAGATGTAGGAATTATATGCATTCAGAAATGTGTAATCGAAATACCACATTCAATGAAATTCTAAACCCATGATTTTCTTTTATGTAAATGTAATTGGTAGGGAAAATTTAACACCACTGCATTTTAATTATTAGTTAATTTTTTTTTATTTTGAACTAGTGCTTTGTTTTTACTACTTGAGTGAAATTTATGAGAGTTTATTGACAATAATAAAAAAATTTTAGAAGTAAATATTTTGGATGATGGGTTGGGGAAACATTATAGATTTTAAATAATCAAGTGATGTTGGATATGTGAGTAAAAGAGGAGGTGTAAGGTTGGAGCACAGTGTAGAGAAACTATGGGGATTACCTAGATAGATGTGTGAAACAGATCTGGGACATTTTGATATAATAAAACATAGAATGTAAAGTATCTAGCCAAACAGAATCATTTTGATGTTGGGGAAAAGAGAACCCAAATTTTTGTTGGTTGGTTTGGTAAAATGTATTTCCTAACCTTGTAAGGTAGTTAATTATGTCCAAAAATTTAATTTTTAATCCAAAAAATACCCTAACATTGTCATTTCTACTACCCTTTTCATAAGATATCTCTAGTAAACCCTCTAATTGATAATAGTTATTCTCTCTCCTTCAGAAGTTTATTACATCATATCTTGGTGAGTTGGATATGGTAATCAATGTCAGTTATTCTCCTCTTTATTTTCTATCATAATATTTTCATTTAGTCTTGTGTAAAAAATAATATTTCATGCATTATCGACAAGTATATGTTTTGATAATTTGTCTTGGTAGGATTTATTATGGATTAATTGAAGGAATTAGACTAGGAATTTATATCTATCATGATCTTAGTGTCTCTTAGAAAAAAATCCATTAGTGGTGGGTATATAATCTCTATCTATACACGTCTTCTATAACATCAAAAGATTTGAATTATAACACTATTTATTATATTTTCAATGAAAAAAACCATGATAAAATATTTTTCAATGGTATCTTTTAATATTTATTTGAAATATGAACTCAACATTTTTGAATAAATTTTTAAAATAAAAAATTTATATAAATTATGTTTTGGAGAGTGTTTTTCAAACATGGGTTCTCATGTGTTCATGATTTTATTATGCGGGTAATTATTGTAATTAAAAATTGTTTCTTTATTAATTAAGGCTTGTGGTTGTGCAAATAATTGATAATTTTTTATGGAATATTATATACCACTCATATGTATTTGGATTATCATCATATATACATTCTTGTGGGGGGGGGGGGGGGGGGGTTATTGAATAGGTATTATAATATGAACTAATTAGTAATATCCTTATAAAAAAGTTTTCATTTATATAATTTATTTTATAATGGAATTCTTATAAAAATATTATATCAGTATAATCTATTTTCATATAATATTTTTATTTTGTTTATACTATAAGAGAAATTTTTCTTCTCCATGTGGATTGTTTTGGAATGTCATGGTGTTTTCATACTTCTTTATATACTCACACTCATTATATGTACTATTTTGGATAGAAATGTCTTTTATTATAGATCATTTATGGGGAAGATTTATTTACATTCTAATAGATCATAACAATTCCATGGGGTTGGATATGGATGGTGTAACATAAATTTGTTTTTGTTGGATATTTTTAGTGATTCTACATTGGTTTCATTACATCTGGACGTATTTTTTTCTAGTGTTACTAATTATTAAATTCAATAAATACAATGATTTTTATTTTTTGTATCTCAATTGTATTTTTAATCTTCTATATCATTCATCATTTAGAATCATCGATTTGTATATTATATACTATTACACGATTTATATTCTTATTTTTAGAATAATCCCTTGATGATATTTTATTATCAATGAATTTATTTACATCATTTGTTATCCATTATATTTTAACTAAGGTCAATAGTACTTCTACCACTTCCCTAGACAATGGGAAGAGGGGGGATTTTAAAACTAATCCACCAACATCCCATATAATATAAAATTAAAGATTTGTATTATTATATTATGATATATGGGGATAAAAAATTCATTACTTGATAGTTAATAATGATTTCTCATATCATTTGCTTTAATAAAAGGAACATGTTTTATCAAAAAAATAGGTTAGATATTATCTGGAACATAACATCCAAATGAATCATAAATAGAAACTATCATGTATTATGAATGTACATTATTTTTTGTTAGTTTTTATATAGGACGTTCTTGATTCATATATACAATGTATTTAACATCAAACACATTGCTGGAGAAATGATTCCCACTTATTAATTCTTACATTTCGATTAGATGAGAAATCTAAAATTGTGATATAATTTTTATTCTCACGTATTAAAATAAACCATTCAAAATGAGTAAATAATTACACAAACATATCCTTAAAGATTGATAATTTATACATAAATACTTTTAGTTATTCTCTTATCAGGTTAACTGCATTTTCTATCATAAACCACCGGAAGGTATCTAGTGCATTACATAACCAAAATGAAATGAACCAGAAGTAAAATGTACTAAATGAACCTGTGAATATTGTTTTTCCAATATCATCTATATAATCTTATATTTGATTAATCCCTCAATGCTGATCTCTATAAAAATAAAATGCATTTCCTCAATTCAATCGAGGTCATGATTGATGAATTGTCACTATAAATGATCATTCATAGTATACGATTTAAAATTACTAAAATCATTTTAACCAATTTCTATATTTCTCATCCTTATATAGATGATGCTTCTAAACTAATTTATTATCATGGTTGTTTTAACTCTATGATGAACAAAATTAATTAAGAAATCCTATTCTTTATAAGTAATGAGATATATAATAATTTTATATAACAATACAATGAATTCCATTTTTAGGAAATCTATTAAAATGAGATTAATTCCAATCTAGGTTTAAAGGGAATTTTTATAATATATTAGTAGAATAATTACATATTTCATAATGATTATGTTAATATCATGAATGTAAAGAATTATCTATCATACAAGTTTATTATTGTTTGTAAAAATCATTATAATTTTTATCTTTTGGTTTTCTTTTTGGGTAGAATAAATAAAATTAATATGGTTATGAAAATAAAAAAAATTTAACTATGTAATGTAAGATTATAAACTCAGGAATGGATTAGAAACGTACAAAAGTTATATTAGGAGTTTGAATCTAACTAAATTTAAAATTTTGAATTTTTTTTATAATTGTATTTTTTGAATATTTCTTTCTACCCATAAAATGGATGGATTAGTAATGAGAATGTATATAGAACTTATGTTCATGATTAATAATAATGGTAATATATTTATATTCCTATGTTATCCAAATAAGGGTTTTATGTAATGGATTCTTGCTAAGAAAATAATTATCTCTGATCTTAATAGAGTAAACATATATCATCCTCATAATAATTTCCTTTCATAATATCAAAATGTCAGTCAGGTATAGTCTCACCATTACCTATCCAATACACCTAATAAATCAATTCATCATCATCAATTTTATATCTTTCATGGAACATGTTTCTACAAAATAAAATTATGTTCTCACTACTAATTTGGATAAATTATTTTATATTTTATGTGAAAGGATAACCAAAGATATGGTGGTTCATTATCTTAGACCAAACATATAATTATTACCTATGAAATTTATGTTGAAATGATAAATTAAATTTTAAAAATTATCATTTGTATTAATTAATTAATCATTAAATTTCCAAATTATCTAATTGGTGAATTGGAGAATGAAGTATGTGGGTTAGAGATAATAAATCATTCATTAGAAATATATGGAACACTGAATATTGTTAAAACATGATATTAGTTCTTATATTACCTTAATAACCATTTTATGTTATATTTATACATTAATGTATGGACAAGTGTTTTTCTATAACTTATGAAGCTCGATTCTCTTTATGGTGGTTCCCACATTATTATCAAAAAACAAATATTTGGGATAATTTTATGTGGTTATATTTTATCAATAATGGGATTATTTAGATTGAAATGAGGGAATATTTCCCTCAATTTTATTATCAACTCATGTATGAATCTGTCAGTCGTTTTTTGGTGTAATTTAATCAAAAAATGGTTTGGTATTTTATTTATTTACCAAATATATTCCCTATAGATTTGAAATATTGTAAGGGTTTATGTTCAATTTGATCATTATAGGTATAATCCTATTTTTTTTTGGATATTTTGCTTCATGATTATTTATATCATTCCCAATATTATGAATACTCATGGATTTTACTGGATAAAAAAGGGTTTCGGGATGATTTATTCTCCCATTTGTGTTACCAAAGTGATAGAATAAGTGGGAATGAGTTTAATGTTAGTTGAAGTTTTTGAAATAAATATTTTAAATATAAAACATCATATTTAATATTTATAATATACATTTATAAATATTAATGTAATATAAGATGAACATATTGGATATTGAGATCTCTGTTTCATTCCACAAGTATGCTATGGCTATTTTAATTCCACTATAACAAGATAGAAATATTTTTTTGGATTGAAATTTTCTATGTATTAAAAAACATCTATTGAGTGTAGGGATTCAGACCATGTGGTTGTTGAATATGTATGTATATATATATATTTATTTAACTACACTATATAATTCATTGAAAAATTTTATACAGCATATTCTAAACAATTAATTACCTTCCCATCATAAATGGTTCTATAAAAATCACATATTTGATTGGATTAATGTTAAAAAACTATTTCTTTTTTTGTACTGTTTATAGTATTTTTCAAAATTAAGACCAGTAGATTTAATTTTATACACTTCCCTATGATCTTCCTCAGTGACCTTTCTATTAAGGCTATAACAATTAGACCTGTATATTTCATAAATAATATCATTTTTAGCCAAATAGTTTTATAATCCTTCATATAGTAAATAGTCCTCCCCCATGTCTGCTTTATACATTAATACCATATAAATAATTTTATATATAATTGATATCATTTATTTTTTATCTCCTATTATTCCAAATTGTATTATTTTTTTATCCTAGTGCTAACACATTATAAAATATTTAAATTTATTATTTGATAGAGAGGTCATGAAGTTGAAATTTTTTAATGGTATATTAAAAACATTCAATGGTTCTTGAAAAGTATCCCTCTATTATTCAATAATTTTTTTGAATGATCCTTCTATGTTAGATTCCCTTATGTTGGGAAAACATTTATTTATAATAACTTAGTGATTCTTAACTTTATGAAATTCTTTCATATCAAATTTTTATCTTCATAATTAAGGAAAAAATTTTGAAGAATAATTTTTTATAAAATTATATGATTTTGTGGAACATGGTTGTAGTGGTTACATTTAACTCGCTCACTTGAAGCCAAGGTTTTCCTAGATCAATCTTAAGAAAGGTTGGATGGTGGTTTAGTATGTCAGATATATAGATAATATCATCTATTAAATTGTCATTGTATAATGCCCTATAAAATAATGAAAAAAATAATTACATGATTTATTATAATGGTTTCACATTCATACATTTTATGCATCCAATTCATTTAGAGTTTTGCAAAAATATCGATTCCATTACATAAAAAGTAATCAATTATACACACTATAGATTTTTCCCAAAAAATGGGATCTTTAATTTACAACTATGATATATTTAGGACACCTTTTCTTCATTTATGATGAGATACTATTGTGGAGAAATTTAGTTGGATAAATTCATAATCATATTTATATATTTTCAAAAGCATTTTAAAATGTTTTATGGGAAAAAACAATTCATTAAATGATATAAAAAATTAAATTTATTATATTCTCCTAATAAAAATGTACAAGACCCCATTAAAATGATAAAATTTTAAATAATAAAAGATTAAGCAAATAAATAAGAGATTTATATTTTGAAAGATACATATTTAATCAATGAAATAATTTAAAACCCTTTATTATTAATAGTTATAACCTTGAATTCATCCTAAGTCACATGGTAACACATTAAAACATTTTATTGAAAAATTCTTCCTTAAAAGTTCTGAAATATATTTACATTATGAAAAGAATAGATTTCCATGAGCTCCATTTTTTGAAAGAATAATATATCTATCATAGAGAATCATAATTGTTACCCATGTTAACATAGTTCTTAACAAAGTTATAGTTTAAAAATCATAATTAATTACATAAGAGTAACTATCCTTATTATATCCCTCACATGTAATTCAACTACAACATCATTAGCTATTAAATTGTATCCAGTTTTTGGATTACCCATCCTTATGATCTCTATCAATCTCACAATTCATCGTCTATATTTATTAAATAAAATATAATGAATAAAAAACTTTTATTAATTTACATTTTTATTATAAAACCATTGAAAAATAATTTCAATCATGGAGTAAAATAATTTAAAATTTCACCCATTCATAACGTGAAATATCCATTTTCTTTGAAAAATATTAAAACTAAAATAATAATAGATGATCATGAATAATAATAAATTTGAACCACATTTTATGTTCATAGAAATAATTACATTTAATACATTCAATGATAATAAGAAAATTATATAAATCTATATATGTTAAAACAATTATAATGTTTATCTAAAAAATAAAAAAAAATAAAACATACTAAAATCATTACAAATAATATTTTGACCATTGAAAGGATACAAAAATAATGTCAAAATTCACCTTTAGAAACCATTGATGTATAAATTAATATATTTTATAATTATCTAATAGATCCGCTACATGGACGAAACAGAGTCGGAAGGAAAAAAATAAATCAAAATTTTTAAAAGAACGATCTTTCCAATTACTCCTATCATATTTCATTCAAATATCCACCATCAATAGTAATAAAATTTTATTTAATATCTTTATTAATAATAATCATTTTCATGTTCATTACATTATATTTATTCTATTTATTTACTTTTCTATCATGTTTTATTTTGTTACAAAAATGAATAGGCATATGTTTGAGGTTATGAGGAAGTTCAGTTTATAACATAAAAAAACTATGGCACTGACCATAGTCAATTGGTTTAAATATTAATTTACTCCAAAATCATTAATATTTATTTTTTATACATTAAAAACTCATTTATATCCAACTATGTATGGTGGACATAAAAAATGACCAGATAGTTTCATTGATATGGTAGTTCGTACCAATAAATGGTCATAATATTAATTTATCTATTAGGTGGAAGTGAAATACATTTATTTAATATATTAGTTTTTCATAATAATACATATTTTATAAATTTAATATTTATTCACTAATTATATCCATATGACTATCCATTCATAGTTTAAAATTAAATCAAATCACATCGTGATGCATGCCTGTCGTAGGGTGTGGCGAAAACATATTTTTATATTTTCCCACGTGTGGCATAGAGGCTGACCAATGTCATCTCACTTGAGGAGCTTTCTCACTTCATTCTCCAACTTATTCTAATTCACCAAAGAAGTCATTATTATTGTTGTTTTATTTTATATAAAATAAATTCAAAATAATTAAATAATTAAATTAAAAAATAATATGAAACTACAATTCAATTATGAATTACCATGCAATGATAAATATAATGGATTTATGGAATAAAGGATGTTCTCCCAAGAGAACTTTATGGGAGAACCTTCATTGACCAGCTTAAAATTTTCTTAGTGAACACACTCCATCATATGTGTGAAGACCATAGTCTACCCTAGTTATTAATGAAAATTCTACTTAGAAATCTCTAATCACACCCTACATCCACCTCCTAAATTGAGGGAAAATGGTTGTTGATTAAGAAGATAAATGTTAGACAATCACAATGTGGATTAGACTATATATAAAGTATCATTAGAATTAACCAAAAGAATATTATAAACATGGTATTGGGTTCAAGAACCTTAATACTCCATCAGGATATTCCACATATTAGTTTCTCATATTCATGAGTATTATAGTTCATGATGGTATGATGAGAAGAAGAAAAGAAGGTGGATGGATGGACATAGAAATAAAAACAATTCCTGAATTTTATTAAAAATATGAATTACAATTTAAAACTAAAACAAAAATAACGAAAAGAAAAAAAATGGAAATTGGGTAGAATTTCGGAATTCCTCTCTCAATAGAGATCTCATCCTTGGTGCCTTGAAGGAATGGATGGAGAATGGGATGATTTGGAAAGGAGGCGGGAGCCTTCTTTTATAGGTAGAATTATTTCCTTAGAAACATTGTGCATATTGGGCCCATTAATGGTCGATTGATGACTATAAAACTTCAATAAAATTGTTCAAAAATTTCTTGGTCGTTCACCCTCAAAATTTCATCACATTTAGAAACCAAATGAAGGAGTTATGAATTTTTCATTGGCGGTTTCTTTTTCTGGATGAAGACTCCAGAAAGGTTCCTGCAAAAGTATAACATTCACTGGAATCCTTAAGGAATTTAAAACTACCCAAAATTTTATTTATATGTGTCTTTATCTGTTCTCGTTCTATCCCAGGTATAATCATGTAAAATTTATGTGTGTAGGACAATTTCCGGTTCCGTTATGATGGTGGGGTCCATGCTATCCACCAAGAAACTTTTTGAACATCAAATTATTTTTAGACCCTTAGATGGCTGAATAAGCTCCCAGTCCAGAATACAAAGTGGATGAAAATAAAATCTGAATGCTAAATATATTTGAATCACAACATTTGGGCTTATTTTTCATGAAATTAATAAATTTTCCTTGATGTACAAAACTGTTTAAAATCCAGAACTAGGAGTTTTTCACTATTTTGTTCAAAATAAATCATAAATCCAAAATTGATTCATATGAACTCAAATTTTTTATTTGGGATAATTAAAATAACGGAAATGCATTAAAAAATGTATAAAATATTACCTCTATAAATTCCATCACACTTAAACTATTCTTGTATTCATGCATAAAATCTCAGCATGGAATTCAGATGAGTCCAATATTACAAATATTAAAATTATAAAGTAATAAAATTTAATAATTTTCAATTTCTAATCAACCATTAAAAAATCCACATAAAATAACAATTTCATTTCACATTTTTTCAAAGAAATAATCAAATCAAGTATTTTACTTTTTCGTTTTGAAAAAATGGAACTTCTTCTTTCTTTCTTTCAAGCTTGTCAATTCAAAAATATTAACCATTCCACATCATGATTTACCTCAGCTATGTTTTTTCCTCTCATATCTCATGATACAATTCATGTGGAGTTATGATAATATCATGAGAACCTTAAATTTATACATAAGCATGTAAAAGAACTAGTTTCACTACTTTGTAAAGAAAAATGGCATATAAAGTCATTAGGACTTTTCAATAAATGTTCAAAATGATTCTGAGGCTTTTGGTTAGTAGGATGTGATGTTTTAAAAATTAATCCTCAAGGAGGAGTTTTATTTAATAAGCACAATTCATGATATCAAAAAGTTTAATGAAATTATCCCCTCTAATTTACCAACACCCACTTCCACCAAAACTCAATGTAAGGTCATGCTCAATGTAATGAAAAATGAATTATTAATGCACCCTGTCAATTTTTTTTAATTTTTTTTTATTTTTTTCGAGAGTTATGAATATGTAAAACCTCACATCTATCACCCAACCATTTAAGATTAGAATATCATCGGTCAAGAAAATTATGTTTTTTGGTTCTCCCCAATCACAACCAATTTTTTTCTATTTTTAATAATTTTTTTCATTTTCATTTTTTATAAGAGGGAAAACAATAGAGTAAAATTAATGAGTACATTACCTTTTACAATTCCCCCATTAGCACCCCACACATTTTCCTAAAAATTTAAATCGTCCCATCCATCATGAATTCCTTCAGCCCCCCACACTTCATCTATGGGATAAATGAAGTATTGATGTAAAGGTGGTCTTTAATGATAATGGATTTTCAAAATATGGATCAATAATTTTAAATATGTTTTATCACAATCATAGCTTAGACAAGTTCAAACCCATGTTTTGATGGGTGAAATGTCCCAAGAACACTCAAGAAATATCCTCAAGAATAAATAGAAAGTACTTGGTCTAGAAATACTCTTGGGAATGAGAAATATAACATTAGTGAACCAATAAAGTCATGAAAAATTATAACAAATCAATACACATGAACTTCTAAAATTCAAAGCATGAAATATGGTAGGGAAATTTCATTTACATGAATTAGTTAATTCCTTAAAATCACGAGTAGTTATTTCATTATATATTCTTCATATTTAAAAACTAAATTATCCATTTCCATCATTTAATAATTTAAACATTGAAATCTAAATCATGTAATCACTAGGTTCTTAAGAAACTCATGTCTCATAGATTAGTTTATTAAAACGTGAATTCAAGTGTGGGAATGCAATTTTATCTTTAATGCACAAAACATGTTGTGGAGAAAAAATGTAGAGAGTTTAAATGATAAAAAACTAAATGTGAACTCCCTTTTCCCATGAATCTTATCTCTTCCCTTCACTTTCTAAAGCTGCCTTCCACCATTATGAACATATAAATGAAAACTACTCAAATAAGCATAAGGATCATATCATTTATGCTCTAAATATTAAATAGGCAGGGGCCTCATTCTAAAAAATTTCCTAAGAAATGTAATTAAAATCTAAATTACTAGATATAATGTAAAGATAAATCATTGTATGATCCACCACATGGTCCCTTGATTCTTTTAATACCTATAGAGGGAAGTACAAGCTGTTATCCAAAATCTTATGGTGGATGGGTATTCATTGACATTTACCACTACATGTGTTTTTTCTCAGCATCTACTTTTTCATTTTTTTTGAAGAGGACCCTATGGATAGAGTACTACAGAGACTCCCACTTCACTATTTGGTATAACATTCAAGGGGGTAGGATGAAGTATGTAACTAGTACCACGATTGTTCCTCGTTGTGCAACATTCTACATCTCTAATTTAAATCCATCTAGTGAATATTAGTTCTCTACAGGGAGATCAAGGGGTTCCTCAACAAGTGGATATTATTTTCTATTTTTATCATCTAGGGAATAATAGGGTTCATATGATTTAGAAATTTTAAAATAATCCGGATTTATACTCAATTCATTTAAAAAAAATAAAATAATTTGAGTTGAAGAATGTATCATCTCCCTGAGTTGGTTCAGCTTGAATCTCTTCCTCAATTGAATGTTCCTCTTAGAATTGATCATCACAGGATGGAGGTAGGTAGTTAGGCTCCTCCATTTAGAGTTTGGAATCATCTTCATGGGTGTCTTCCGTGAAATCCTAGAGGACTAGTGGCACTTCCTTCATAGCCTCGAGTCATTTTAAGTCAGCTTCGAGTTCATCGACCATGGAAATAAAATCTTTTAGTGAGATCTATGTGGCTACGCCTCTTTCTTTCGGCTTGAACATTATAATAAGTGCATCAGCTCTTCATTGGAGGGCCTCCTCTATGCAGTCTGTTTCTTGTTCTTGTACATGTGATTAATTTTCATTCCATGTAGAATAATAATCATTGGAATTCATCATTGAAATAATTTTTTAAAAAATGAAATGAAATCTAAATATAATGTGAATATAGAAAATGAAAATTAAAAAAAATTGGATCCCCGGGAACGACACTAGTTTTGAGGAATGACTGTTGTAATGCATGGAAAAATCGTATTTTTATGATTTCCCTGTGCAATATAGAGGCTGACTAGGGTGGTCTCACTTGATGAGCTTTCTTAGTTCATTCAACTGCATAATATAATTCACCAAAAAAGTAATTATTAATGTTTTTTATTTTTTATGAAATAAATTGAACATAATACAATTATCGAAATGAAAAATAATATTAAATTAAAATTCAATTATAAATTACCATGCAATGCTAAACAGAATGGAATTATGGATGAAGGAAGTTATCCCAAGAGAACTTTTAGGGAGCACCTTCATTAACTTGCTTCAAATATTCATAGTGAACACACTCCATCTTATGTGTGAACACCATAGTCTTCCATAGTTATGAATGAATAGTATACATACCAACCTCTATGAACACCCTCTATCATCCTCCTCAATCAAGGTAATTTTTTGTAGATTATGAAGTTAAACATTAGACAACCACAATGAGGTTTACACCCACTATAGATTATCCTTATAATTAACTCAATGAATATTAAAAATATGGTCTTAGGTTAAATAACCTGATTACTCTTACAAGATATTTCTCATATTAGTTACTCATGATCATGAGTAATATAGTTCATGATGGTAAGACGAGAGGAGGAAAAGATGGTGTATGGGTGGACAGAGAAATAAAAAATATGCATGAATTTTATAAAAAATCTAAATTACAATTGAAAACTAAAAAAATAACGAACAGAAAAAAATAAATAGGAAATGGGGAAGAATTGCGGTCGGCAAATTTTGGTGGAGATCACCTCCTTGGTGACTTAAAGGAATTGATGGAGAATGGGATGATTAGGGAAGGAGGTGAGGGGCTCCTTTTGTTGGCATAATTCATTTCTCAAAAACATTTCACGCCTTTGTCCAAATAAATCATCGATTCATGCATGGAACCCTGCATAAATTTTTTTTATCATTATGTTGGACTTTTAAATTCAATATATCAGTAAATTTGGCCACCAGATGAACCCGTTATGATTTTTTCATTGGCGGTTTATTTTTCTAGATGAAGCACCCAGGAAGGTTCCTCCAAAAGTACAACATTCAATAGCATCTTTAATGAATTATAAACTCCCCCAAACTGGTTTTAGAGATGGACCTATCTGAAATCATTCTATCCCAGGTAGAATCACCTCAAATGGATATGAGTAGGCTGAGTTGTGGTTCCATTATGGATTTGTGGTCCACACAATCCGCCCGGAAAAATTTCCATCCTCAATGATTTTTTTCCCTTTTTGTGGCCGAATAATCTTCGAGTCAGAAGTCAAAGTTGATGGAAATTGAATCATGATTTTAAAAAAATTTAATAAAAAATGTTGGAATTATATATTCCATGAAATGACTAAATTACCCTTGATGTATGAATCTGTCTAAAATATAGAATTAGGGGTTTTCCACAATTTTTTCTCAAAACACATCATAAATCCAAAATTTATACATATAAGTTAAAATTGATTATTTTGGATGATTAAAACAATTGAAATACATAAAAAACTGTGGAAAATATTAGCTCTATCACATCTCTTCAGGGAGGTGGTTGTCCACAAATATTCATAAGCAACATTTTAATTTTCCAACATAATATGGTATGTAATATATTATCATTATAGAATCATACTAAATTTATAAATATAATATATATCCATTTTATCTATTATTTATTCATTATTGTGAATTGGTGATGATAAATGAAAAATATTTTAGTTGTCCACATATACATAAGAGTGATGATATTATTTCTAATTGAATGTACATAAAGATGAAAAAGGTTTTTCATCAAATCATAAAAAAATTAGGGTATTGAGAAAATTAATTTTATTATTTAATAATGGTTAAATAATATTATAAAAAATATATAATATGAAATAAACGTGGAAAAATTGGATACTAATTATAACTTTTATTTACCAAATTCCCATGGATTGAGATATAAACCTTCATAGGTTGTTCATTTGGTGAGAAAATGTCCTCAAGGGCAATAGTAGGAGTGTTGGGAAGGTATTCAAGTAGTGTTTGGATGAGAGAGAGTTCTCAATGAGTATAAAAAAGTGTTGTAATGAGTGACCCTATTATAAGTGATGGGAGAATCACATATGAAAATATGTTAAACTTTTAAAAATATTACTAGTCTTTCTCTAATGAAATTGGAAACAAATTACACATTTATAATTTAAATTTTCTTATCATCCAATTACACTAATATAATCAAATTTAAACACAATTTTGTAATATTTTAATTCAAATATATTAGTTTTAACAACTTTTATAAAACATTAATCAATTACTACAGTGAAAACATATTACCCTGGTTAATATTAATAAATTTGAAAAATGACTTTGAACATGTTACCAAATTGGAATCTCCTAATTTAAAAATTGAAATAAATTTTTCCATATATAATTTGAAAATTTGGAAAATATAATGTAGATAAACATCAATAGAAATGGGTTTTTGATCAATTATAATTTAAATTATAAAAATGATCTTGTAACAAAATAATGTATAATGTTGATTACTATATAATTTTTTGGATTTAAATTATAAAAAATTGATTAATTCCACCATATGTAAAATCCAAAATATAATTAATCATTTCAATACATGAAATTTTATTATAGTTTTTATTAGAAAAATATTTTTCATTATTGATCCAAATTATAACTTTTAACAAAAATAAAAAAAATAAACAAATGATATATTTTATTGGTTGAATCTAGAAAAATTACATTTATCATATTAATATTTTATTTCAAACAATTCATTAAACTTAAAATATATTACAGTTATACAAATAAGTAAGATAGATAAATATAATATTTTCTTGATTGATAAATTATATGTAGTCATATCTAAAACTATGAAAAATAGTAATCCATAAAAAACATATAAATCATAATACTTATCTACATATATAATTACATGGTATTTTATAGTATTTCCCCCTTAAAAATTTATTATATTAGTTTTATTATTTATTTTAAATTATGAGGGTGTCTTTCATCATACATTTTAATGATTTCTAAATTGCTTCATTAATCATGTTATTAATCAATAAAACTATATCCTATTGAATAACTTTTTCTTATTGTACCTACTATGTATGACGAAATATATGAACATATTATTCTTAATAAGTGATATTCTTCTCTAAATATTTCGCTTCAAGGTACTAAACATGAAATGCATAAGGTGTAATTTCATAGAAAAGAAACATTAAACACGTAATTTACATTAGATAAAATAAATGGAAAATATACCTATAAATAAACTAAACCCACATTATCTAGAATAATATATTGTCCAATAACCGAAGGCTCAACTTTATTTTTTTACCAAATCATATTACACATTTCTTAGGAGATTCTAAAAGAAGAATATGATAACCTATCTCAAATGAGAGATCCTTTATTCAGTTATTTGTAAAATCATTATACATAATCTGGTCTATATTCATCTATTATTGAATCATATTTACCATTTCATACATCTCATCAACCATATCTAGTCCCAACAAATATTGATATCCAACCACATGCTAATATGATAGATTTTGGTACTACATTCTGTATAATTCCTCATAATATTCCATCTATACACTAGAATTAATACGATAATTAATAGAAAATTAGACCAAATATAGATGATCATCACAAAATCCAAAATAATCCATGAATCAATCACAATGAATATCTTCCCATATCTATTTTATTCTTTAAATTTTCCATATGATTTGTAATGAATTTTTGGAATGAATTTTAATTCAGAAACCTACCACTTCATGAATTCATTTTAAAATATATGAGCTAAAACTAGGATCAAGATCATATATTATGGACATTAAAACTACGTATAATCTAGATAGAATATTATGATATATTCAAGAAATATTATTTAAAGACATTATATATTTAATAGGAAGAAGATGCGTATATTTTTTCAAATGATAAATAAATAAAAAATTTATTATTACATTGAGTTGTATTTGTTATTACCACTATGAAATATAGAATTATATTCTCCCACTTACATTTATATATAGGAATATGGTAAATCACCCCTTATTATTTTTTCACCCATCATTAACCCATTGATAAATCAAACATTTCATAACAAAATGATCAATATATTTCATCATTCCCTAAAACTACTAATATTCTTGATAGGCCCTATACATATTATTAAAATAATGATAAATGAAAAATAGAGATATATAACCATCCCTAAAAATTTTCATCTTTTATTGGTTATCTCATGTTAAGCACAACCCCATTTAAAATATCACAACACCTTCTCTTTCTATAGAAATTTCCAGAAACAATCCCATCATCAACAATTCCACAACTTCTTAAAAATCACTATCTTCATTTTTTAACATTAATAACTATATATGAAAAAGTGGTTTAACTGATACCTAACTGATAATAGATATATTTCCATTGTGAAAAAATATAATTAAAAATACATTAAATAATAAACCAATTTGATATTGTTATATATGAATCATGGATAATGACCCAATACCTTTTTCACAGAGGGTATAATCCAGTATTCATTCTTTTTGTGGACTATAATGAGACATGAATCATAATCGATTATAAATTTTTACACTATTCTAGATATCAGAGAAGATTATTTTTTATGGAATATACTCTACAAACATTTATTATTAGTATATATTTCTCATTTTATCCTATATAATTACACCTTGATATTTTCAAAGAAAAAATCACCACTTAATTTTTAAAATAATAAATTAGGATATTTTATAAAAGAGATCTAATTTAAGGGGTGTGTCTAATATTACAAAATCTACTTCCATCAATAAAAAGCTATGCCTATTCAAAAAATCATCAATATAAATAAAAAATTAACTATTTATTATGGGTAAGGGTAATATAATTAAATTGACCAATATTCATTCAAATTATTGAAAACATTCATGGCATTACTTTTTCAGAATAATATTAAACCTTTTCAAGATTAAAAAATTTCTGGTCTTTATAACTGATAACAGATTTCAATAAATCATCTTTAGTAATACACTAATCGATGATCACATCAAATCATGGTGAAATTTAATGGACATTACCACTCATCAAACACATTATTATGAGTTAGATCAATTATTATTCCATTATTAGAACCAATATCCCCATGTAATAAAATATGATGTAAAAAAAATTATATTTATTGAATATTCCACAAAACCTATATTCTTTTTATAATTGTATACAAAATATTTCATTTCCAATAGTACTAAGAAATTTTAGACAAAAAAAATTAAAAAATATACATAGAAACCAATTTTTTGAAATAAAAATTGAGTAATCTATTCTTCTAATCAATAAATACAAATGGAAGGTTACTCCACACAGTTGGAGTGAAAAAAATATATCATCTTAATATTGTAGGTAATTTCATCCTAATACTATAATATTACTTTACATTAAACTTATGATACGTAGACATGATATCATATTAGAAAAAATATTTAGACCCTTAGTGAAATTCAAAAAAAAATCCATCATTTTCTGTAAATGAATACTATTTCATAAATGTGGTGTTTTTAAGTGAATTTTAATCAACGAACAATCTCAAGGATACAACCATTATTTTATAAATATGGAAAGGATTACCCCATGGTGATGTTATAAGGGTGGTGAATCTATCATCAAGAAAATAATGTAAATGATAAATAAATGTAAAAATTATACATATTTTTTAAATATGAGGATTTTTAAATGCTCTCAAAATCTGACAACAAGTTAGAAATATATTCTACCCCATAGTCAAGAGTAAATACATGAATATTTATAGAAAATATGGATAGATATTAAATATTTTGGTTGCATAATATGTTTTAATAGTTCCTTTCTATTCAAAAAATATTTTCAATATAGAATTCAATTCCACATTTAATAAATTTTTCACAATATTGATATATTATAAAAGGTGTAATAAAATTATTATACACAAATGAAATTAATTCTATAAAATAACATATTTTTAATAATAAAATTTCTTATAATCATGAATTTTAATATAGTATATACTTATAATAACATCAATCATTTAAATAGGAATGAAAATATAATATTCTAGAAAAACAAATATATACATAATAATATGATGATTTATATAATTTTTTATCCATTTCACTTCCCTGATGAGTTAATAAAAATAATTTTCTTTTTATTTATGAGATTGTGTTTCCATTTTTGTTCTTAATTTCATTGATATTAGTAATTGCATGTATTTAAATGAAAAAATACATTACTATTATATGAATAAAAAATAAATTTTCCTATCACTATGCATTTAAGTGTATCATAAATTCCATTTTAATATGAAAATATATCACAAAACGTTTCTATTTCAGATTCTAACATTTTACATCTTTAGTAACTAGCTTCATTTAAGCATTGGCCTAGGGAACTATCACTTTTAAATTAACACCTCTAGTGGTTGGATGATTATATGTTTCCCCGATAACAATCTAATAAAATCTATTTTACATAGTTAAATGTTCCATATGAATAATCATACTAAAATAGCATCACATTCCTGAACATATCAAAAGTTCCATGAAATTCCTTTTACAATAATTGTAAGACTTATCTTTAGATAAAATGGTTGTTTGATCCAACATTACATTACTCCGTGAATTTTTTTAGACCTCTTATCATGAATTTCATATGTATGATAAATCTATGTATCAAATTTATAATCCCAAATAATGACAATACCATAAAATTTATGTTCGTGACATGATATTTTTGTTGAAAAATTTTATTTCATAACTATATAAAATATATTATTTTTAATCGCACAACCTAGAATAAAATTTGTTGCATACCTAGGATGTCATGTAAAATATAATTTTTATGTGGTCACTGAGTCCTCTTACATTTGAATAAACTAAAAAATATATTTATTTTATATGTTTATGTACATTATACAAATATTTATCAATAAAAATTTCATTAAAACCAACCAACACCATTACATTAATCTCACCATTTTATTATTTTTCTTAATCAAAGAACATAATAAATTGGATTCACCATTGAAAATATAAATATAATGTTCTACATTTTTATGTATCAAACATCTCAAAAAGTAAAATATCATATACAATTCATTTATCCATGTTTAGTCATTTATTGGGTATAAATAACCACAAGAATCCATATTGTGTAGTTTATAGAAATTATATCCTATAGACATTTTTTATATTTGGATAATGTGGTAAATATATTTCATCGGTTTCATCTTTAATATAGTGTGTCAACTAGTCACCATTAGAATAAAATATGGTATTCCAATAATTCCATGTTTCATAATCAGAAGGTTATTAAACCATTTATGCATTCATGCTTTAACTACCCAGTCTCCTCTATAAAATATCATTTCAGAAAAAAGTTTATTAGAAAATTAAATATAAAAATAATCAAAATATATCCCATGAAAATATGACCATAAATTAAAATAAATTAAAAGTTTATTTTAATTGAAATGAAAACTCTAAATTTATCTAAAATTTTCCATTTTATTCCAACTATATCACCTTAAAGCATAATCGACACATAATTTCATGATTTATAACAGGGGTTCAGTTTTCTTACCTTTTAATAATAATTTCAATTAAAAGATCTAAATTATTGGATAAAACATTATATTAAAAATTAGGTACCATTACAGTGATTAATTTTTTCCTCAAAATATTGTTTAATTTATTTACACGAATGTTTATTTCATGACAGTTATTCTTCATTCAATATCAATAGTTATATCATTAATCATCAACTTGCAATGAATTTTTTTCATCCTTAGATCATATAAATAATTGAAAATTTTCATGGAAAAAAACAAATCCATTTAAGGAATATTAAAATAATTGAATCTCTTTAGTCTACAAAAAAATATCAAACCCCCTGAAGATATATAATTTTTATAATCAGTTATTTAATGGCCTTTTTGATTATGTCTGGTTTATAACCTCAATACTACATTATATAATAGTCTATTATCAATTAATTTATAGTCAAATTTCCATCCAAATATTTTAATCCTTTATAACTAAATTTTTTTTATGTTATATATATTTTTAAAACAAATTATTTAATGAGGTCAGAGAAAAATGAACCATGTCATTTTATAGAGATGGACGTTTGTACATAAAAAAGAAAAATATTATAAATTTTTACATGCTGGAATAGAATTAATTTATATGATATTTAAAATTTTTAAAATCATAAATATGATATATGTAAGTTATTGTCCTTAAAATTAACATAATCTTGAGTTAAATCCTGAATTCAAACTAAGAATATTTTTAGGTATAGATCTTTATTAAATTAGGCCACAACTATTACATTTCATCTAAAAATTACAGAGTAGAAATTTCTACTCATCTTCCATTTTTATATAAAATTAAAACACTTAATAAAAAGAAACATTTATAGTACCTTGTTTTAGAATGAATTAGTTTTCTTTGATCCCTTCCACGAACCTATTCATTATTAAGTCAAGTGAAAAACATTTCGAAGCATTGGATGATCATAAAAAGCTCAGTTAGGGTTATAAAACAATGATAGAAAACATTAGTTCATCAATAAATACATATCATAAGATCATTAACATACCTCAAAGAGTTATATTATTTATGAATGACATATAGTAATCCCGAATCATAAATATAAATGTGGGCATCCATATCATACTAACATTGTAGTTATCCCAACTAAATAGGGAGTTACATTTGGAATACCCATCATAGTATATTCCTTAAATCTCTTTGGAGAATCATTCAAGTTTACCTCTGTTATGTTATCCAATGAATTGGAGATAAATCTCTAGATCAACCGCCCTATTTTTATCATAGAACCACTCGTATACATAAACACGGAACAAGAACTATAACATATTCATAACACATAAAAAATATACTTGAATGATAACATTTCCACATTTCAATCACAATATATCATTTATATATATTGAAATAAAAATTCTATTATCAAAACCATTTCCAATACGATAATACTTGAATGTTTATATGGTATTTATTTTACTTTTAAAAACATTACGGCTTCTTAAGGATGCCATAGATCAAATATTACTCGTGGCACATGAAAAGGACGTTGTTAACACATAAATTAGAAGAAACACTCTTTTTTTGGTTTTTTAGTAAAACCACTCAAATATATATATTTCTTTTGAATAAAATTAATATTAAATGGTTTTTATACACCATATAATAGAATGTAATGTATAAAACAAAACATGCATCATTGAAATGAGATTGAGACGATGTACGTCATCTCATGTCGGACTTGACTCGTCCATTATATAATCTCCAGAATAATAAAGTAATGTTAATTTATACATTATTAATAACATTTTTTTGTAAGTTTTTCCTTTTATATTACTTATTATCACGTTATAAACATTATGTAACCATTCATGTTAATATTTTTCATTTTGTTGATATTTGGTACTTTAGTAAAAAATGAACATCTTATAATAACCAGTTGTTCATATAGTCAAAATTCCATTATTTCCAGAATGATATTCATTATTTAGATATTATATATATCATATATATCTAGTATATATATATACTTATACTATTACATAAATTTGGGTAAAATAAATGAAATGCACAATTAATCGAGACGGTCAGCCGTACATAAGCATGACCTCTAGTTTCAATTCTATTTCATATTTAATGGAATAAAAAATTAATGATAAATAGGTATATTACAATTATAGTGTAATATCATATATAATTTCATTAACTCCATCATTTATACCTCCCACGTATGGCAATAATGATTCATATCACACTGAGGGGGCGGTGGTCTGCACATCCTCAAATTAAATTATCGTTTTTACCCATTATGGAAACCAAAAAGGTATGATATAAATTAATAATACCAAATCATTGAGAATATATATATATAATATATCACATATATATAAAGTTCCATCATAATGGAAACAATAAGAGGTGGTAGGAGTTAATTGAACAATCATCGTTTCATGATGGTCTCTTTAGGAATGTTCAAAAATATATTATTTTTATATAATGATTTTCAGTTTCTAAGGCCCTAAATACATTAAAGTATAAGATATGATGGATCTTGTTCAAAATAAAATAATCCGATAAAAATTGGACTGGATTTGGATATTATTCTATTTTATAAAATCTTATTCACTTAAATCATTCATTAATAAATTAAACACTTCATCATTATTGTGTCATAAATAATTTTATATATTTGATATTTAAAAATTATAAAAACATACCATGATGTATCAAATATTTTAGATTTATAATTAATATTTAATGTCAAATATTTAACTTAAATAACCCCATTTAAAAAATTGATTTACTAAAAGATATACGTTTAAGTCATTTTTGTATTTAATTTAAATTAATAAATATAAAGTGTCATTATCACTCTTAAGTATATCCATGGGGTCCCAAAATCTAACCAAGGATGCCCATTGGTGGAAATTTATCAAAAATAGGTTTAGGTCAATCTTTAGGGTAATTTAGTATTATAATTTAATTATTTTTACCTTGAATTACACTATTACCATTAACCCCAGTAAATATAAGTCAAAAGATACTACTCCCCAATAATTAATTTCACCTTATTGACCAAACTTTTACATACTAATAACAACCATGTATGTCAGATTTTCATAATTCATTTGATGTAATTTGTAAAATATCATTTAAATAGAGAAGTTTGTTTTTTAACTACTACTCAGTGTTTTCACTATTTTTAAAAAATTGACAAGTTCCAGAAAAATACAAAAAATTCAGCATAAGATATATTTCAAATTAATAATTCAAAAATTATGTCTATTTTACCAAATTAACGACATATAATTTTCATTAATTAATTTAAAATTATTTCTCATTATCAAAACAAAAATAATTTGTTTTCAAGAAATAATAACTATCAACAGATTGATACTTATTTATGTCCAATTTCTAAGTGAAATTACTTCAAAAAACTAAAATAATATTAAATGGTAAAAATCTAATCTAATTACACTTTAAAACCAACTAAAAATATAATTTATTCACATAAATAATTAATATTAAAAGGAAGTTTCGAATTAAAATGCAGTAGTTTTCACTATTCATAAAAAATGGATTTTATCAAAAAAATACCAAAAATTTACCCAAAGTTAATTTTGATGTATCTATTATAAATAAGAATTTTATTTTTTAAAATAGAACATATAAAAGTGACAAATACTATATTTAGATAGGGATGTCCATCAAAAGGTTGTTAGTCGACCTTTTAATGAATATTTGACTATTTGTGCTTAAAATTATATTCATTCACAATTTACGGCTCTAATTTTTATTTGATAAATGTAGAAACAATAAGGAAACATGTATAATCATATTTTAGTTAGTTCTATTCAATCCCTTCAATACAACGGTTTGGAATTAAATACCTTTTAAAATAGTATTATATTATTATTTTTTAGTATGACTCTCTTTGTAGGGCACATAAGATTACAATGAAACCTATTGTTGCGTTTTCAGTTCACCATCAAACATAGCATCCCCTTTAAATTGAAATTAATATTTAATTGAAAAATATTATTAAATATGAAATTTTCATTTTCATTATTTACCTAGGATGTTTTATCCTTCCCCCTTTTGAAAATTGCGTCCTCAAAAATTTAATAACTTTTTAAATAAGTGGGGGTATTTATCCCTCATAGAATTTTCTAATTCCCATGTTTCCTCGCCAACCATATGGTTTTAATATAAATCCTTTATGTGATTAATTACTTTATTTCACAACACTTGTTCTCTTCAGTCAAGAATCTGGACTTGTTGTTCCTCAGAAGAGATATTCTCTTTCGACTGAACTACCTCTGGCCTCAAAACATGAGATATATCTAGCATATACTTTTACAACATTGAAAATGATAAACATTTTTTACCTTGGATAATATGGAGGTAAAGACAATATCTACCCAACTTATCCAGCTTTCTCTAATATTACGTAAGGTCTAATGAACATCGGACACAACATTCCCTTCATACCAAAACCCATCACACTTTTCCATGGATAATCTTTGAGAAAGACATGATCACCTACCTCAAATAAAAGATCCTTCCTCTAGTTATCCCCATATCCTTTTTTCCTACTCTGATTTATTCTCTTGTGCTTCTAAATCAATTGACATTTTTCTTCCATACCTTCTACCAATTCTGGTCCCATAAACATCCTTTCAGCTACTTTATCCCAAAAATCTGGAGTTCGACACAGCTTCCCATACAATTCCTAAAATAGAACCATCTGTATACTAGAATGAAAACTATTATTATAAGAAAATTCAAACAATGAAAGATGTCGGTCCCAACATCCCTAGAAATCCATAGAACTGGAATGTAACATATCATACAAGTTCTGAATTGTTCGTTCTAACTGCCTATATGACTGAGGTTGAAAATCGATAATAAAATTTAATTCAGTACCGAATTACTTCTGAAGGCCTATCCAAAAGTTATAAGTGAAACTCATATCATGATTTGATACAATGGAGAGGGGAACTCAATTCATCCTGACTATCTCTTTAACATACAACCGAGAAAGTTGATCTACAGATAGAATATCTCGAATAGAAATGAAATGAGTAGATTTAGTCAAACTATCAACAATTTACACAGATTTCATTTTTACTCAAGATATCATCAGTAATTCTACAATGATGTCCATAGATATATTTTCCCATTACCACTCTGGCACTGATAATGACTGAAGCCTCCCTTACGGTAACTACCGATTTTTATTAACTTACTGACAAGTCAAACATGTCACTGTAAAGTCAGCAGTATCTCTTTTCATTACATCCCACTAGTAATACTCTTGATGGTCATTGTACATCTTAGGACTGCGAGAATGAATTGAAAAAAGTCAACTATGAGAATTACAATAAAACTCATTATTAATCATTGAATTACAAAGAAACACATAATCTCTTTCCAAAACTCAATACAAAATCATTATCAATGTTCAAATTAGGAAACCTAGCATTCTAAACCAAATATACATTTTTTTGCAACTCACTATCTTCCTTCTAAGATTTCTTAAATCCATCTGAGAGAGCTGATTTCACTAACACCTGAAACAAAACCGAGTAATTTCTTGCACCAAAAAATACATTTCCATATTTCATCAAATAAAAAATGAATGATCTCATCCCAAACGTAATATGGTTAATGATGCATTACTTTTTCAACTCAAAGCATCGTGAAATTAATTTTCCTGTCATGGATAATAATGGATTGTGCAATCATTATCCATGATTAATTCCAATCACCTCCACTGTCAAGTGTTTAATTATTTCTAATTGAACACATACTTCAAACTTTTTTGATTAGTATATATTTTATACATTACTCCATAAAAATGATGCCTATATATTTTTAAATAAAAAACAACAATATCTAATTAAGATCATGTGTAGGGTAATGTGACACCTAAGGTTTAAACTAAAGTGAATCATAAGAAATTACCTGACCATTCTGTATAAGGACCCAGCCAAGTCCATTAAACGAAGAATCAATATAGATAACAAACTCACCATCTCTAGAATGTAATGCCAAAATCAATGAATTCTCCAATCTTATTTTCAATTTCTGAAAACAACCATCACCTTATTTTGTCTAAATGATCCTAACACCTTTTTGAGATAACATACTCAGTGGGATAGATACCCATTACAAATTTTTCAACAAACCTCTATTAATAACCCGCCAAACCAAAAAAACAATGGATATCAATTATATTTTTCAATCTTGTCCATTCACCAACAACATTTTTTTATTAGGATCAACAGTTATGCCATTTATTTAAACAATGTGATGAAGGAAAAAATATTTGTAATCAAAACTCACACATGGTGAATTTTCGAACAATTTATTTTTTATATGGTTTGCAAGAAAACCATTAAATGACATTAATTTTCCTCTTTACTTTTATAATATATAAAAATATCATCAATAAACGCAACCACCATTTATCACTTAAGTCAACTGATCCATCACTTCATGAAACTATCAAATTCTAATTCATACCATATAAAGATGCTAATTTGGAAGGTCCTTTCCCTTAGTATGCCTTCATAGCACATCTTCACTGTTTCCTGTATGAAAACTCATTCTGAACAAACATATAATAGATAAAGAAACATGTAAATCCTAAAATTCTATATCATTTCATTGTCAACATAAATTATTTTATATATTATAATTTAATATAATGTTAACACCTAAAGTTATCTAAACCAAAATCAGTTACCAACTATAAATACCCAGCATTAAACATTACTTAATCTTTTGATAGACCAAGAATTAAAATTGAGGATCTTTTCTGGTTGATAGATTTATAGAATTTTTCTATAACTATTATATTACATCTCAAAAATTAAAAAGTATAAAAGTTTACTCAATTATCATTTACTTATAAATTAAAAAAATGTAATGAATGAAACATGACATGTTCTATGTTTTATACAGAATGAATTTTTTTAATCCAATCTGTAACGATATCCATTTTTATGTCCTATGAAAAACATTTCAAAACATGAGATGAGCCAAAAATCTCAGTAAGGGTTATAAAACAAAGAATGAAAACATTATTTCATCAATACATACATAACATAAGTTCTTTAACATACCACATGAAATCATTAGATTTATGAATAAGACATAATAATCACAAGTAATAAAGGTAACTTGTTGCATCAATACCATTCTTAGATTGTATAAATCATACCAACATAGGGAGTTATATTTGTAATTATCATCAAAGAATGTTCGCCAAATATCTTAAAAGAAACAGTCATGTTTACCTCTGTCATGTTAACCAATTCATTTGAGATCTATCTTGGGCTCACCTGCCCTAGGTTTATCACGAAACCCCTCGTATATGTAAACAATTCCCAAGAACCATAACCTATTAAGAACACATAAAACAAATATAAATGAAAGATAACATCTCCATATTTCAATCATAATATATCATTTAAATATATTGAAATAAAAAATCAATTTTCTAAACCATTTTCAATAAAAAAACATAAAAGAGTATATGGTATTTATTTTCCATTTAAAAAAATTACGGCTTGTAAAGGATGTCATTGATCAAATTATACTCTTGGTGGTGAAAAAGGACATTGTCAACATTTATGTTAAAACAAACAATTTTTTTTTTCATTTTGTATAATGATTTGTAGAGATAGACTCATTTTCCATTAAATGAAACATAAATGTTCTTTATTCAGCATATAAAAAATGTCTTGTATAAAACTAAATATGCATCAATTAAAGATCATTCAGATGAAGTCCCCTACCTCATGTCTGACATGACGTGTTTGTTCATTAATCTTATAAATAATAAACTGATGATAATTTCTACTTGTATAAAAAACCTTTTCATGTTTATTAGTAATTTTATATTACATTCTACCATGATATAAATATTATTTAACTATTTTGGTTATTAATGGTCGTTTTGTCAATATTTGGTACTTGAGTTAAAAATAATCATCTTATAATTACTAGTTGTTCATGTGGTAAAAATTTCATTATCTCCAGAATGATTTTAATAATTTATATATCATAAATATCTATTATATATATATATATATGTATAATATTACATACATTTTGTGATATGAAATTTAATTCACCGTTCTGGGAGAGGGTAAGCCGTACGTATGCATAAAAAAATCATTTATATTTGATATATAATGGAATGAAAAATTAATGATAAATAGTTATATGATAATTAAAGAATATTAACATGTATTATTTCATCAACTCCATCCTTTATATGTCCCATGTATGTCATGAATAACTCATATAACTTTGATGGGGAAGTTTTTTGCACTTCTTCAAATGAAATTATCGTGTTTACGCATTATGGAAACCATAAAGGTACGATTTAAATGAAAAATAAAGAAGAATATGGACAATATAAATATAATATATATCACATATAAATACAATTTTATCATACTGGATACCATAAGAGGTTGTAAAATAATATTTAAAATCATCATATCATGAGGAAGTAGTTCATCGTCCACAGAAACAATATTTTCTTTAACCAATAGTTGGATGTGTGTGTAAGTTTTGTTCGAATCATTCTCATCAAAACATCGTAGTATATTAAATATACTGGATTTGTTATAAAAGAAATAAATAATAGGATTTTAGGGGTTGGAGAAGGAAAAAACAATATATGTTAAGAGATGACATTGCCTTTAAATTGGGTAACAACCATTGGTTTGAACAAAAGGATTTCATGAAGTAATTTTGGCCTAAAACGATAATTCTAGGTGGAAGAGAGGGATCATGATAGCTTATTTGGATTAATGTTGGACGATCCAAGGAACTTGAGAGGTATGATTAATGTGTTATAGGTGAGGTAGTTTTATAAAGGGGAGGAGGGGCTCTTTAGGATGTTTGACATTATTATTTTATTATATAATGATTTTTCAGTTTTTAAAGGTCCAAAACTCATTAAAGACAAAGATAAGATGACACTTGTTCAAAATAAACTCATCCAATAATAATTTCACTATTATTAGATATTTATTTAATTTTTCTAATTTTATTTATTTAAATCATTCATTAATGAGGTAAACACATCATCATTATTGTGTTATAAATAATTTGAATTATTTGATTTCTAAAGATTATAAATAAAAATAAAATTATGTTGGAGACCTTTTTATCTTTAAAATTAACATTTATACTCAACGATATATCTTATATATCCCTATTTAAAATTTGATTTACTAAAAGATATATGTTTAAATCATTTTTATCATCATTTTAAATTAATTAATATATTGTCATTATCCCTCATAAAGTGATCCATGGGATCTCAAAATCGAGTCAATGATTCCCGAGGATGGAAATGTATCATCCAATAGTATTACGACACATGTTAGGGTAATTTAATAGTATTATTCGATTATTTTTATCTTGAATTTCTCTATTAATCTTTAATTATGGTAAATAAAAGTAAAAAGATACTATTCACCAAAAAATATTTTCATATAATTGAACAAAATTTTACTTACTAATAACAACCATGAATGTAATATTTTTGAATTTATTTTCACAGAAGTAGTAAAATATCATTTAAATGAAGAAGTTGGTTTTTAACTACTACATAGTGTTTTCACTATTCATCAAAAATTGACGTTTTTCAGAAAATAACAAAAATTATACTGAAGAAATATTTGATATTACGAATTCCAAAATGTGTCCTATTTTAAAAAATTCATAACATAGAAGTTGAATTAATTAATTTATAATTAATTGACGTTGTCAAAGCAAAAATCATTATTTTAAAAAATAATAACTATCAAATGTTTGACACTTTTTTATGTCCAATTTCAAATTGAAATTATTTCCAATAAACAACATTAGATTAAATGATAAAAATATAATCTAATCACACTATAAAAAATATTAAAAAATAATCTAAAAATAGAAATAAATTAGATTAAATGGTAATTTTGAATAAAAATACTGTATTTTTAAGTATTCATAAAAAATGAATTTTGTCAAAAATTACCTAAAATTTACACAAAGTAAATTTTTATGTGTCGATTATAAAAAAAATTATTTTCACAAAAAGAACAAATAAAAGTGACCAAAACTATATTTAATGTGGATTATCCATCAAAAGGTGGTAAGATGACCTTCTAAAGAACATTAAACTATTGGTGCTTATAATTAGATTTATTCACATTTTAAGCATCTATCTTTTATTGGAAAAATTTATATACATTTAGTAAACAGTATAATCATATTGTTGTTCGTTCTATTCACTACCAACAATCAAACAACAAGGAAATTACAATCATTTAAAATATTATTATATTATAATTTTTTAGTATGGCCTTGCATTCTGTGAAACTTAAGAATTTAATGAATCCCTTTGTTTCATATTACATATGCCACTGAACATAACATCCCCATTAAAGAAAAATTAATATTTAATTAAATAATTTACTAAATATGAAAATCTAATATTTTTTATTTACCTAGGATGTAACCATATAAGTTGAATATTTATTCCTTATTTCCATCCACGTAAGGTGAATATTTAAACTTATACACATCACTTCATGGAGATGGTAGTTCATACATGCAAAGGTGTGCTATATAGTTCCTCAATTGATAGTAGGTAAATAAGTTATGTTATATATTGTCTTTAAATAATTAAAATTGTTGTATTCATACCACATATATTCATTTTATCCATAATTTAAAGTAGCCATGTGATCTAGTTCTGAAAAAAATAAACACTTCACTTTGTGGATGTTTTAGTCCATATATATGCATAGGTGATGTATATATATCCCATTGAATAGTAAATGTGATGAAAAATACTTGAAAAATAATCATAATCACATTTAAGTATATAAAATAAACTATATATATCATTTTCTCATAGTTTAAAAGGATTTTAATAATATAGAAGAATGAATATTCATATAAAGATCAGTTTAGAATTATAATTTTTTTTTTGAAAAAAAAACGGTTGGCTTACATCATGAGCCTTCTGAGTTAGGTCTTTTATTGAGACAAAGACATATTAAATGTTGGTAGTATAGTTCTTAATATATGATTTTATCTATTTCCAATGATATAGTGGCAAATATTTGTGAATAAGTACGGTGTGTAGTTTCCTTTTATTGGTGAGGGGAGTGACATGGATATATATACATAAAACATTTAAATATATAACATGACTTTCGTTGTAACAGTTTTTGAAAATTGACATATTTAAAATTAAAAATGGTTATGATTTTATATACAATAATGGAATAAAATTAATCGAGGATTTTATGATATTTAAACCTTATATCTTTGTTTTATCCCCTTTGGTCAATCTTTTAACCATTACTGTAGTGTTAATGATTTAGTAAGCACACTTTTCAAAATGTTCCATATTGAAATAAACTAAACCACATAATTCAATGTATTAAAATAATTTTATCATAATAATTTTATATATTTGTTCAAATTTTTTTTAATATAAATATAAAATCTGTAATGAAAAAATATTTCATAAAAAGTACCTTTTTAAGAATAAAAATGCTTTTAGAGAAAACATTATAATGATAATTAATATATAATTTTTGGTATTTTTTAAATATATGGTAATAATTTCACTTTACAATCAAAATTATAATGTAACTACTCACAATCATGATAATAAATTCAAGTTATAATGATGAAATTATTTTTCACAATTCACTCAAAAATAGTAATTTAATAAAAATCCAAAAAAACACATATAAAATAAATTCATTATATAGGATCAAAATTTTATTTAATATTTAAAAAATATAAATTCTTATGGTAGGAAATTTATCATTTAATTAAATCCATTCTATACCTTGAAAAAAATTAGTTAAATTAAATTATTCAATATTTGATAGAAAACAATGTAAGGAAAATTATAATATGATGATGAATATAAATCCATAAAATTAATGAATATAAATAATTATATTTATATAATTTATTTATGTGCTACTTTTTCACATTTTAGTCATGATTCCTAACATTGTATTATCCCATGTATGTTTGAGGAAGCCATGAAAGGAATAGTCTACTATAATCCCCAAATAAGGGACTACTTCTTTTGATTTATCCATTTTATTCGTTGTTGGGAATGAGATATATTTTTTTAAAAGAATCATGATATTAGAATGAAAATATCATATTGTTTAAAGTCTATGTAAAAATTTTATTTAAATATAAATAACCCCATGGTTCAGAAGATTCCCTGCAACTATGATTATCTACTAAAACTAGTATATTTGATTTGTATGTAATGCATGATATGAGTCCCCATATTATATAAAGGGTAAATGATAAGAACAATATTGGTGAAAATATATAAATAATTGTTAGAATATAATGATTTTATAATATTAATTACATGGGCCCCAATAAATAGAACCTAAATTTGATTTGACAACATGTACCCTACTAGGTTAACGTAATCCCTGATATCTCAACTAGGTATATAGATTCCATAAGGAACTAGTAAATAAAATGTAGAAACAAAAAAATGAGTTATTTTTCAATTTATTTTAAATTTTATAGGATTATCTTATTATAGTAATTAATAAATCAATGATTCAAGTTAACAAAAAAAATAAACATGGGAAAATCCTTATTTTTAATACTCCATATTAAAGGAATGTTTTATAAAAAATCAACATATTACTCCGGGAAG
Source organism: Viscum album (assembly GCA_963277665.1). Taxonomy (NCBI): domain Eukaryota; kingdom Viridiplantae; phylum Streptophyta; class Magnoliopsida; order Santalales; family Viscaceae; genus Viscum; species Viscum album. The sequence continues at coordinate 705,551,690 of OY728126.1, read as the reverse complement.
TATCCATAAAAATTGATATTGAATTAAAATATATTTCATTTATTTCTTTCTTCATAAATTATAATTACCAAAAAATAATAAAAGAATAATTTCCATCATCACCATTATTTATAGGGTTCTATTAACATGGGAAATATATAGTTTTTACATTCAGTAAAGATAAAGAATAAAAATTTTCATTAAATAATAATATCAAATAAATAAATAACTATTATTATAATTAAAATTCATGAACACCCAATCTAATCCTTGAAATTCACTAAAATAAGTCGTTATTATGTTTGACCTACCATTGATGCAAATATATCAATAGAATACTGAAGATCAACAAAGCATGATTGAATAAGGAAAATTAATGTAATAATGAAAAATTCATTAGTTTTTGAATATATTAAAATTATAGAATAGATGATATAATAGAGATAATGGGATAAATATATAGTATTAAAAATAATTTTTTTAATTAAAAATAGATTTGGTTTATACAACTTATTATTGGGAAATGATTTTTCAAAGTCAAAATTTTAGAATGGAAATGAAAAAGAAATCAATAAATAAAATATTATATTTCAATGAATAAATTTATCCTAATATAATTCTACCAATGATTTTTTTTCAACCATATCTCAAATAAATATCATCCAAATCAATAAGGTCATATAATGTGTGGTAGAATATGCATGAAAAGGTAATTTTCATTATTCTCATGACTGTATGTATTCTTTTAAATCCCGTCAGTAGTGTTCCTAAAATTCCATCTATATATAATTTTCTTATGGTTAATTAAAATTAAAATGATTTTATTTGATTTCATATATATTCTTATAAAATTTTATAACATTTTGATTTTCCAGGATTATTTTTTGAAATAAATGGTTTGAAGTCATTTTCAACCAAAAAATGTAAAAAAAGGTTTTATCACTAAATTATAAAACATCGATTACATATAAAATGGTATAATTCTGAAGGGAATCCATTGAATCAAATGTTCCTAATTATTTTAGTTTCTCTAAAACTGAATTTATATTTCTTCTTCTCTAATTATTTGTTTTTCAGTATTCTTTTTCAGGATATTTCTCAATTCAAGACCAAAAGTAAACATCTTCCAAATTAATTTTCTATTTTTAAAAAATGAAAAAATATTATTTTTTTATTTATTAAAAAATAAAAAAAATTAAAATTATAATGGTGAATATATTTTATACTAGATGGTGTTTCAAAATCTTGAAATTTTTTTTATCAATTTAAAAAAGAATTCCAAAAATTATATGAAACAACTATAAAATTTTAAAATATGTTAACCCCATTTTTTTAACATAAATTAATATAATAAATCTTCAAAATGAAATAAAAATTATCTTAATTTTGAATTGAGCTGAACATTAAAGTTATATTTCTAATTCTTTCCCCTCTGTATTGTGTTATTGATAGTTATGATAATTCAAAGAGACCACAAACCATTGGATTTCCAAATTCTTCTTATATTGATTTTTATGTCCTCGTTGTACTATTTTTAATTAAATAAAGGATATTGATTCAAGATATATATATAATTTTATGTTTATAAAATACAATTATATCAAATTTTATTCTAGGTACCATTTCGTTCAATTATACTATAATGTATATCTAATATGACGTGCATATATATATCTAATAAGAATTTCTCATAACAAAAATATTGGTTTATTATATTCCTCCACCTTTAAAAAATACTTAAAATTTTAAACCATACTCTATTAAATATACTTTTTAGGATACTTTTATCACATCTAATCTGAAGGTTCCCATCTATCATATTTGAACATATTATATTTATAAATCACTTTTAAATGTTTAGATTTAATTCTTCATTTAATTGTATCCCTAAATTAAAACAAATTAATTAGATGAAACTATTAGTAAATATCAAGAAACAAATTCACCATATCATGATTTGTTGCATGAGATGGATTTCATATATACCTTATCAATAGGGATACATATAACAGATCATTCCATTTATACATGACTTTAGGAAGGGAAATCAACTGAATATATCAATAATGCAATAAATAATATAAATGTGGTAAATGTATTGAGGACTTAGATATCCTTTATTCACAACCCTTATGTGTATCACCTATAGAAATAAATAAAACTATAATTATCTCCAATAATTGGATTATTATCAATTTGATGATTGTGAATATATCGATTCTGTCAACATTATGCTACTTTTATATTATTTTGATTAGTGTAGACTACCTCATTTATTTATTTCATAAATTTTGGACCGAATAGCATATTATCTACAACATCACCCTAAATATAAATTAATTTAAAATTCCTACCATCCAGGGATTCATATATATCCATTTAAATTCGAGAGTGTAATCTTTTATTTTACATGAACACATCTTGTAGAATATGTTTTCCACTAACTCCATTGAGTTCTGTAGAGTATTATCTATGTATTTATTCAAAGTTAATGATTGTACTTCTAGATTGGCCATCTAATTCTGGTGATATATAGTACTAAAGATAATATTTTTTCCAATAAATTATGAAAAATTGCATATAACAATGAAGTGATCCTTGGATCATGATGGGATACAATTAATAGTGGGGTTTCATAATGCAGGAAAACCTTTCTAATTTATACCATATCAATTTTATTGACTGATTAGTATTTTAAATTGAGATTAAGTTATTAATATTAATAATTGAATCCACCATAATAAATATAAATTCATTTCATTTATATGGTTTTTCAAAACCCATGATAAAATACATAGTTATTATATGGAATTTTGATATTCGTATATATACGTGTTGAAACATCACCTTGCCCATATTTTCATTTGATGATAAATTTATTTCATACTAGTTACATGAATGTCAATTCTAAAATACTCTGTTCAATAATATACCACCATATGTAATCTTAGAGAATTATATATATATCTTTTTCTCCCAATTTTAATATATAATGTTGAGCTATGATCTTCATCCCATGTCACTATTTTCTTTGGGTTATTGTACAAATAATCATGTATCAAAAAATCATTATTTCCTCTTCATTTATTTCAACGAAAAAAATTTAATCTCTATTATTGTATAGCTTTTATTTTATATTTATAAATCATTCCACTAATCGTACATAATTTATCTATGATATAATGTCGAAAAATTATTTTAGTAAGGTAGGATGTTTTACATTCTATTTTTATTCACATATCTATATTGTTCATGTTTAAAAATATTCAATCCCTACCAACATTCATCATGCATAGGGAAACAATAAACTTCATTCTTATATGATATATTGCCTTATTTTCTCATCTAGGATGGTAATGGATTTAAGAGTCATTTCTTTTATTAAATGCATGTCTAGTTACATTACTATGAATATATAAAAATAGATCATATGATATATATCTATTTCATTATTCACTTTATAACGAAAATTCCTCTTAATATTATATTGGTTGATTATTGTATATAACACTATATCATGTGTTTTTCAATGTCTCACAAGCATTTTTATTTTTACTCAAGAATATGTTCTCACTTTATCATTTAACATGAGTACAAAACCAAACACCTTCTTTTAAGTAACATTGAATATTATAAATTTTCTTGACATAAGTTTATATGAGTATAATTAATGTGACTAACATCATCTTTAACAACAAAAAATATCTTAAATTTTATTTATCTAGAAAAAATCTCATCCATTCTATGTCATCATAGATATTGGCTTTGATAATCATGTGATTTTTTTCATAAACCATTTATTGTACATAGATAACCAATGGAAACTACAAATATCCATTATAGATATTCATATGTGTTAATCCTAAATTGATATTTTCATTAAATGATCCAATGGTCATAACATTTTTGTGATTACATTCATTAAGAATGTATATTTCTCAATATAGAAAATAACATCTATTATGTCATTCATATATAACATTTATCACTTTTTATTTTACGTATTACTCAAATTTTCTTCATTATCCTTGATTAATTTAGTTTATATAACCATTTGTACTATAAATACCACTAAGAATTATAATGGGTATTATTTGAATTACTTATACATTATATATATGAATATTATGTTAGAATGTGTTATTATCAATAAGAACACTCTATAATTAGAGTTCATATCACGTTTGAAACATAGTTATATAAATATCCACCTTATCTACATTTAAATTATTATATCCACAATGAGGATATGCCTTTTGATAGTAAAAATATTTACATAATTTATTAATGAATTCATCAATTCATGATAAGTGATACTTGTAAAATATCATTATTTTCATAATCAAAAGATAATAAAAGGAGAGACACATTAATGAAACTTTTTTCTTTGTTAAGATTATTAAGATACCCTTTAGTGAAGTACATATTAATATAAATCAATTTTATGAGTTCTATTTTTGTCTTCTCATTATTTATTTCAGTTAAATGGTGGAAATGTTTAGGTACTATTGGATACATACAAATCTCAATGTATAGGTTTTATATACATGTCAAGCTATTAATCAAAAAAATATACAGAATCTCTTATAGAAATACATCATAAAATAATTCCATAATTGGAATGACCTCAATGGTGATCCTTTCATTGGTATCAGTAATTTTATCAAGAAATACATTTTATAAAGACAAGAAATCATTTCATGAAAAGGATGATCCATTAAGTAATCATTCTTCTCTATGAAATTATATAGAATTGGACAGTGGTCTAGGATTTATCAATGTTTTACCACTCTATGATATTGAAGAATTATCATTCTAAATAAAATGATTCTAGTATAAATATTGAATAAAATATTGTAGAGGTACAAAAAAAAGTATTTTAAGAGGTTGTACTCTTCTAAAAAATGATAATTAAAGAATACATATATATTAAATATAGAATTTTAACAATAATATTTTTTATTAATTAAACAATAATTGTGTCTGGACGAGCAGTTTTGTTATTTATATTATTCTTGAATGATATAACAGATTTACAAAAACCATAATCAAATATGCTTTTTGATATTCTTGAATGAATATATTGTTTAATAATCATCACATCATTTCCATGTTCCACCGTACCAATACTGATAATATAATATTTTACATGTTTTTATATATTTATTGATTATCATATTCTATTATCACCAAATACCCATAGATATGAATGTTTACATTTTTTGTTCTTTTGAACATTAATGTATAAAAAATAGTCCTTGGGTTTTTGATTGATCAAGACACTCAATTCTTCGATCGTATTATTTGGATTATTCAATCACGTTTTTCATTCTTAATCATGATTCCTATTCTCCACTACTATAAAATTTACTCATTACATTGAGAAATTAATATGGTTTTTCATATAATACATTTTGAATATTAATATTATAATATTCTTTTCTCATTGATATTTTTCTCTATAATTAAACTCTATTTTCTTATTTTTATATCCAGCACTATTAGAACATTGAGTGTCACAAATAATTATCTCATCCATTAAGGAAACATCAGACTAACTACATATATCTTTCATATTTGGAAATCAATATATATTTGAAAAGAAAATAATTTAAATTTTAAATAACTTATCATCATTTATTTTTGTGTTACTGAGAAATAAATATGTTCAACATCATTTCCTTTGAAAATGATATATTCATATAATCCAATTGATTCATAATCCTCTTAAATGATTATTAACACTCACACATGATATAAATATAGAGATTATGACGAAATTATTTATTAAAAATTAATTGTATGAATTATTTTCATTTCATCCAGATTATTTTTACTTTGAGATTATTCTTAGTGGTCAATTATCACCACAGATTAACTTCTCCTTTGAGACGATACAAGGCCATGACCAATCGATATTATATAGAGCCTTATAGAACATAAAATATCTATAACACCAAGATATTCACAAAGAATAATTTTATGTTTGATAGAGTATATCACATGAAACACCAATCATAAAATATCTAAAAAGTGTATTTCTATAAAATTATTTTTTTTCATAAATTGGTGTTACATGCAACCCAGAGTGTAAAAGATCCAAAAAATATAATATTGTTACAACACAATCATTATATTTTTTTGGAATTAATATGAAGAACTAAATTATTAAAATTATATGGTTATCCCATTTATAATCCAAATTAAATAGTTATTTATTTATTAGAATAAAAATAAAAAAATAGAATAAAATGGAATTGTTTTTTAAAAAACTATGTTTCTCTAAAAGGTAGTTTCATTGTTCTTTTTATAGAAACATAAAAACTAATTTTTACCATGAATTAAAAAAATAAAATAAAAATGAAGTTAAATTTTTAAATTTTCATGTCATAATAATCATAGAGTTATTTTGTTTATAATTTTTTGAACATATTAATTTTTCTATGAATAGTAAAATGAAATAGTTTTTAAAAAAAATAACTTTCAATTAAATAATTTAACAGTTCATTTTTAATATTATTCAATTTATAATATAATTAGTTCTATTGTACTATTATTAATAGAATTTATTTCATTGTAATCATTTATATGATCAATTTAAGTATAAATACTTTTTCTAATTTTGAATCTTTTCTTTATGAGGGCTATTTTCCCATCACATCATAGAGATTAATTTAAAAATAAAATATTCGACCTCATTGAATTTGATTATATATAATGGATTAGATATTTATATACATCATATTTAAAAATATAGAATATGATCTAATTAATTTATAGACATAATGAATAAAACAAATATTAAAAATTAATTATCACAGTTAATGTTAAAAGGAGACCATTGTGGGTTAAACTAAAATGATAAGTGTTAAAAATGATCTAAAACATGTATAATTTCTGTTAGATAACTATTTTCAGTCCTTTATAAGAAAATTATTTGTTTGTATGTGTTTTTTGGACACATATCCAGGAATTTTAACTATATAATAATATTAGTAATGAAAAAAATAAAATATCATTCTCTTAGTTTAAAATTTCAATTAATTATTCCCATAGGCACAAAAAAGTTTTAAAAGAATATTTTTATTCATGTATTAGATTAATAAATTTATTTTTATTATAATAATTTATTTTTAATTTTACAGAAATTTATAATTACTTTAAATTTTTTTTGTAATGTAGATTCAGTATTAATTAAATTAATAAAAAACCCAATAAATGGTTTGAAAAATATTAAAATTAATGAATGGTAAAATTATTTATTTAATTCCATGAATTTTATAGATAAATATTTCATGGTATATAGTTTTCAGAATAATATATTCTCATTAGAAAATTTTAATGATATAATTAATGTTAAATTTACTAAATAGTGTCAAGATTAGAATAAATGTTACTTTATAATTAATAATAATTTATTAAATGATTCAAAATTACATACAATACAATTTTATGAGACAAATTTGTTATATGTTTTATGATATCAAACATAGTATGTTATCATAAAATATTCCATTTATATTAAATACATTGATTCTAAAATAGAGAGAAAACTGTTGACATGGTAAATGGAAAAATAGAGTATTGTGTGTTATAAATTCTTAGAATAAAACAAATTTTTAAATAATATACGAAAATTTTAAGTAATATGTTTATAATATTTATATTAAATCAGTTCAAATTATATAATAATGATAAATTTAATTTTAATATTATGAGTGAAATTAAAATGGTTAATAAAAAGTGACTTGTTACCCTGATGAAACCAAAATGGTTAATGAAATGAAACTTGGATGTTAAGGAATTACATGATCAAAATATGTGTTTATTTATATTGTGGGGGTTTTAATATACCATATAATCCTAAAATTATTTCATTTTAAAATATAAAGAAATCTAGGGTGATATTGACTTCCCATTATTGAATGGACTTTTTATATATAAAAAATTCACTCCACCAAATTTATAAAGGGGAACTTCCACCCATCACTTCATCACACCTCACAAGCTTGTTGGTTCCAAAAACTAGAAAAAATCTCTCAAAAATGTAATTTCACATTATATATATTCTTTACCTCCAAAATAAAAATTTTAAGGTCCTTAATAAAATACCCAATGTAGGTTTCTATAAGTGAAGGTAATCCTATTCACTAAGCTCTTTCATTTTCATGATTCTCTTACAACGATTATTCTAGTAGTAAAAATTCCTATATAATAACACATATATATTTCAGATAATTATATTTTTTAAAATTTATTTATTAACCCATATCCATTTTCTCTTCTATAAAATCATAATCAAAACCATCCCTCTTGTGTACGGTGGAATACCACCTCATGAACGTGGGTATTTATATTTCCATTATCAACACTAAGTGATAGATATAATGATAGTTTTTACATATATATATTGTATTATATGAATATTATTATAAATCTAGAAATATAATATCTTATTTCACTTATCACCATACAACCCATTGAAAATAAAAAATGTTTGTCATGTTTATTTGAGGGGTACATCCTCCACATAACAGTGTGAAATGGTTTTTGTTTTATTGGAAGTGTTGGGAATAAGGATATAGTAATTAATATAAATGAAATATATTATATAATATTGTTTCATTGAATTTGAACTATTTATTGCCTTTTTTACCATCCAAATATTGGGAAATTAAAAATTGAGTTTAAGTATATGTACGACCTATCGTATCCATTAACTATATAACTCATTTTTCTATATAAAATTTTACGGGACTATTTTGAATACTTATATATGGATTATATATTATATTCAAATCATGTTTATCATTCTATTGATTATGGAACTATGATGAATGAAAATGTACAAAAATTACAGAACCAAATCATACATGATAAATGATGAACTATCACTAAAAATAGGGATTCTGATAACAAAAAATTAAAACTATTCATAAAAGTCAATATCTATAAACAAATATAGTATGAAATATGTTATTATTATATCTATAATATATTTATAATAAATATATACTTATTATGGAAGATTTTTAGGTTGATATAAAGTAAATCAGACATATCGTAAGGGTTTTTCATCTCACATTTAATTCTATTAGGAAAATAGTCTATTAACCAAATAATTATATTGTGTGTTGTATATACATACCCTATAATAATTTATATCATTAGTAAAATTATATTCAATGTATTTAATTTTTTATTTTATATTATTTCATTCATGGAGATAATCATTTAGAAATGTGGTGGGGGTTTATTTCATAATCTCATCTCTTTTCAGAATTGTTTATGTTTATGTCTCCCATTATAAAAACATTTAATATAGATATATTAAACCAAATCCTTTTTCTTATGCTTTATTATTTAATAATTTCTCATTTAAATTTACTATTTTTCACTTATCATTAAATTAAATGAATTGTAAAACCTTTTTTTAATACGAATACATTTATCTTTTCAGCTGATAATTTTTTTCATTCCATTTATTTTTTAATAAAAAATATAAAGTTATTTAAAAATACAATATATTATTATTTAAATAACTATTTATCCATTATTGAATTGAAAAAAAAAATTAAAATGATTCAACTTCTAAATGAGGTACTATTAATGTTTTTCTAAAAATTTGAAATGAATCATTATTTTAACATTTCCACAATGTACAAAATTTTCCACCGTCATAAAGAGAAATTATTTATGAATAAAAATATAATATTTTAAATGGTTATTTTTATTAAAAATTATTTTTTTAAGATTCTATAATTTTTTATTTGTTTTCAATAGTAATTTTTTATGTAATAAATAGACATTTTCCCCGATAGTGTTTTAAAATGATTTTATATGTTATATATATTCCTAAATAACAAAAGAACTCATTTTTCATTCTTCCGATTTTAGTATATGTTTTAATTATTTCATCCATATTATTTTTTCCAATTGTTTTTTATCATTTATAATTGGTGATGTTCTATTTTTATATGATTCACCATATTACTCGAGAAGGTTAGGATTATGCTTATTGATTTTAGAAGCAAATAAAATTAAATATTCTAGTTCTTCAACATAAATACTTATGATGAATATTTTTCCACCATTCATATAATGAATTAATTTTACATAATAAGTCAAATAATGGGCCAACTAAATACCATTAACGGAGAGGTAGGTATCATGGGATTACCCATCTTGGATTTTGGTCATAACCTTAATAATTATTTAGGTTTTTTTGTAAGGCATGGATGGTATTTCAGATGTCTTGACATAATGTAATGATGGTGAGAATCAGATTTCTTGTATTATGATTTCCATAATTATGAATTTATTTTTGTGCATCCATATGATTATAAAATTAGTTATAATATCTATGGTTGGGTTTAAATATCATTTGTTTATTTATATGGAATGATTTGATCATTTTTAGTTCATTCCATATTTTTTATTATTTTCAATCTACTGATTAAATGTCATGTGTTTCAGTTATATACCATGAATCATTTATTATATATTAAATATTAATAATATATTCTCATGTACATAAACTCTTACTAAGAATTATATTTCACCCATTTCATCTACTTCCTACTCCCAAGATTCTAGGAAATGATTTCTGATTGATATGTAACGACATTCTAGAGGAAGTAAAGATGATCATTAAGAAAATAATTTGTAATATTTTAGGTTTTTCAAATGCATTTGAAATTAAATTATGATTCTATTTTATCAAAAATATTAACAAATTGCGTCCTTCAGGATAAAATTCCTTGTATCTAATGCGAATGTATTAATGTAAAAAAAATCTATGAAAAAAGTGTTAGTGTATTTAACATATCTTATAAAAATATTAAATATTTTTATTTATTATTATATGATCATAAATTCCATTAAAAATATATGTCTGTGTTAAAAAATCAGAAATATCATTTTCTCCCATTGAGTTAAAGAAGTAATTTGAAATTATTCGAGGTATTATTCATAACTTGATTCTATTTAAATATTTCCCAATGAAGTTTTAAATACACATAATAATAATAAAAATATTATTATCCTAAACATCATTACATTCTTATCACATTATTTGTTGACATATTTACTCTAATTTCAAGACATTTTCTAAAACTATGGTATTCATGGAATGAGAATACATAAATTAGAAAGAATATGATAAAAAATAATATCAATATAATAACTCATTAATCACTCGTACATCCCAACATAGGACTCTAAGGTTCAATATAATTTTTTATTTATATCCCATAAAATTCTTAATCCTAATACATAATAATAACTATCATTACTCTAATAAAAACTATAATGGAGTATATTTTATATACATAATATTGAATAAATTTTAAAAAAATTATCCACATACCCATAGAAATAATGATTCAATGTGTCTTTATGTGGTTTTATCAATAATAAATAACCTTAAAAATAATATCATACTTAAATTAATTCATTATATAGGTTATTATAACTCATTATACTTTTATCATTTAATGGGATATCATTGATTGATTCTTAAAAAAGGGATATAATTCATGCATCCTATGGGAATAATCTGATTAAATCAGTTTAAAAATATGTAAAATATGATTCAGAAGGCATGTCCTTAAATTAAAAAATAGGTGGTTCATCTATAATCTAATAGAAAATTGGAATTGTATCTCTTAATATCATTAAATGATAAAACATTAGAAAAACATAAAACATTTCATCATAAATATAATTCGAGTCCCATAACAAACACAATATAACATAATGATCAATGGTAACTACTCTCCCTCTATATATAGTATCTATTTTGATATAAGAAATAAAAAACCAATTAGTGGAATTATAACTCTATTATCATCAATCGAATTAATATCTATCATGAAATTTTTTGGTAAAATGAAGAGAAAATTATTTTTTAAAATGTTGGGGTCGTTGACTAGTTTTAATATTAAAGAAATAAATTATTTTTTTTGGGTGGTGGGAGACACATTACATTGCAAGAAGGCCCAAGGATAAGTGATTTGAATACATAGCTTGGAATCCAATTTTTTGCACAAAAGTTCCCATTGGTGAATAATACATATATAGTACACGGACTACTATAGTACCAACTACAGTACTGCCACTGCTATAGTCCCTCTACCACAATAGTGTTGCAACTACAACAGTTCCGATGATTCTATAGTACTACAATAGTACTCTTCTACAACAATGCTATAGTACCTCAAAATTTTTTCCCTTCCTCAACTCGATCCTAGTTATTTTGGATGCCAATGAAGAGCCTTTACCACTTCTGTATAAACACATTGGCAAGAAAAAATTATTCATAAATCATAAACATGATAAACCAATAAGAAATGATATGGAATGCAACATTATGTCAGAATGTATAATCTCATGATGTTTCAAAAATTATTCCCATTTATTGAATGTATTAATGAATAATATATATACATAAATGATAATTAAGGACATAGTTCAAAATATAGATCTTAGTTTATGTCTAAATTGTCACTAAGGGGTACTTGACTATGTATGCAAATTAACCTCGTAAATGATTCTTTATGAAATAATAAATGAAAATTTAAAGGACGTAATAGTATATGACATTCATCAAATCCATAAATTAGCTAGTATATATTATGATTTCTTAAAATATTTTTAAAAAAATTATTATAATTATAAGATATATACAATAAAGGAATACATATTTTTAAATTTATAATTTTATATTGAATTAATTTGCTTTACAGAATGTTAAAAGTGTTAATAAAGAACATTTAATGATATAAACTGGTAAAATAAATTAGTATACCTAATTAAAATATTGATAAAAAATAAAAATGGAATAGAAATAATAAAAAAGGGGAAATTAATGGGATATAGATTCAATGCACTGATGATAAAATATGAAATTAACTTGGTTCCCTTACTGAAGGTACTAACTAAACATAACATGTATCGAAAACTATGTAATTATAATATTATATTGATAAAATGCATGATTGTGATTCTAATTTTTTTATCTAATTCTTTATTGTTTTTATCCCCATTACTAATATTTTTATTGATTTAGGGTTTTCATGTTTATCTTATCAATGGTATTTATTGAGTCGTTATAAGATCGCATTAGTTTATCCAAAATGGTAAATTTTCATTTCAAGAGGCTCTAAAAATGTTAATGTTTAATATTATGGGGTTCATTATTATTCCTAAATTATCAAATATTTAATATATAAATTGGTTTCAAAATATAAATATAGTTTAATGGAAATAACTTTCACCATGAAATGATATGTACATTTATTTAGTTTAACAATCATTAATGAAATAATTTTTCTCAAATTTAATGATTATTTATTCATTAAAAAATTTTAATTGTAATATATTTTTATTTTTATGTTTACATTCAATAAAAAAATGAATTAATATAATCATTTATGATGAAATAATTCTTTTTAAAAATGATCATCCTTATAGTTTTTTATACCCACAATTAATCATTGAATGTTATAAAAACCATTATATTCATTTTAAAAATTATAAACATAATAGAGTAGAATTATATTATTTTCCATGGATATTAATCATTTTTATACAATTATAAACAAATAAAAATAATTTAATGGAATGTAAATATCATGATTAATAGTTATTACCTTACTCTATTGGATGACTCCTTTTATATGTGATGTGGGACTTCAAGTAGGGGTCATTTGCTGATAACAGAATCTATAAAGCGCAGTTAATAATGATTACCTATAGAAATTGCAATGAATTTCACAGTAAAATAATCATAGTTTGTGAGGACTAGTTGGTTTTTACTGTATGTATTTATAGGACAATGAAATGTATATTTTTATTAAAATATTACCACATAATATTATTTCACATAATAGTGGTCATAATTTTGATCCCATTGTAATTAAAATCATAATAATTAGTACTTATGGTATTATAATATTCGAATAATGTCAATAGGAACCAATATTCATTCATAATTAACTATTAAAAACTACGGTATTATACTATTGACCTGCAAATCATTTATTTTAAAAAATAAAAAAAAATATCACCCTTATGAAATTTTAACGTGTCGATTCCAGAAATGGAATTAATTTATTAAAAATAAATTCTATTTGTAGTTAATTATATTATTTAATTGTGTTTAGAAATTATTTTATATAAAATAATGTAAAATATGTTTTACTAAAAATGTAAACATAATGTTCCATTATTTTAAAATGAATGTGTAATAATTTTATGGTATTTTTTGTAATATTATTAAAGACCTAGACTCCATTATACTAATGATGGTTCCTTAATTTATTATAATGGAATAAGATACAACAATTCACATGCCCTAGGATTAGGTATTTTCAATGTCTTTGTAATGTAGATACATATTTCAAATTCAAATTACATTTTAAACATAAAAAAAGAATTTTATCGTAGAAAAACATTATTTTCATATATTAAACATGAATATTGGTCATAATAAAATTCTTACATACATAAGGAAAATAAAAAATAATAATGTTTTGAGCTCAAATTCACAGTAAGGGTAAATTATAATGGAACCACACTTAAATAAATGATCATAATCAACATAGAAAAGTTAATAACGGAACTCACATTACACTTAATCAATAAACTATGAATGAACATGATACCACATATTATTTCATATGGAAAATACTCGAGACATTACGAATAAATGTGACCAAAATTCAATGTTTCAAATGTATGAACTATCATGATATATAATCTTCGTAGTTTCTATCAGGATCAATCCACTTTCAACATTATGTTTATATGTATAAACCTATATAATTCTAATTGAAAAAAATAAAATAATTTTAACCAGCTATTTTCACCTCAAGAGACTACTGATTCATTGTGGGTATTTAATTATCTAGACTTGTACTCATTTCATTCATGTCCAAATCATTCCTCTTGTGTCAAATAATCAAATTTTTTTAAAAAAAATAAATTAAATTGTCTCACTGCTTTATAATATTTGATTCATAAAACCCATAAAATTTAATATTTATCAATTAAAACATTGAATAGAATATAGATAAATTGATTAATGATATGATTTATCAAATGGGTATTACACCACACAGAATAAATAACAGGTGAATAACTCATATCTCAATGAAATAAAAATGAGATGCAAAATACCATTACCTAGAAATTTCCATTAATTGAGAGTGATTTGAGCTCATGTATAATTTTTTAATATATGTTAATAATTTATAAAAAATAACATTCATAGTTATGATATCCTCTATTTTCCTCTTATATCATTTTATTACTCATTTTTTAATAATAATTCATTTTTATCCATGTCTTGGGTGTTAACTCATTCTTTTTCTAATGCATGTTTTTTTGGGTAAATCAGAGATGTTTTTCATAGGATATAGTCCCATCATCATTTAATTATATTTTGTTCCTATATATCATCATTATTAATAATATATAGTTTTATAATCAATATTTACTATTGAACATGCAATGTGAATCACATTCCATCATGGATATGGTGGGTCGTATGTATGTATGAGTGGTGATATCGATTCCTAAATGGAGAAAGGGTAAGAATTTTTATCCTATATAAATTCTTCCAAAACAAATATAATTTCATAATTATCATTTACATAAATTATTTAAGTCATTATAACATTACATGTATATAGGTGATGAAAATTAAATTACAATATATCATGGAGACTGTAAGTCATATATACGCTTGTGTAGTGCATTCATATTATGTAGCATGAAAAAAAGGTGGAGTATGGTAGTCCCATAATAATAATGAAATATTATATTATATATGAAAATTTATTTATTACCCTACCTTATAAACAACACATAGTGATGATGTGGAAGAAGAATCAAACATGAAATAGTGGATAAAAATGATAACCTCTTCTTTGGTGGACTTTATTTAATATCAATATAAGTGAACTAGAGTTGGTATTTTTAAAAACCATAACATATATATCTTATATAATGATGTTTATAAGAGAAATGGGCATTATGTTTCAAGATATATCTCTCAAATCAGTGAGAGGAAGTGAGGGAGGATGCGCACTTTTAAAATCTTGTAGAGGGTTACTTCCAGATATCCTCAATATTTTAAAATATAATAAGGTAATTAATGTTCAAAGAATTCAAAAATATCTTAAAATAAATAGTGGAATGAATATTTTACCACATAAAATCCCCTTTGTCATTAATTGTAATATATGTAATTTTTGAATAATTTATTAATACATTAATTTTCTAAATTAACATTATTGTAAAATTTGATACAAACCATTTAATTTGATTTAATATACATGAAGAAAAATTTGTAATTCAAATATTGTTATTTAAAAAAATATAATATACCTTATAGATATGTAAAATTTACTTTATACATTAAATTGTACCCTATATATCAAAATAATTGCGTTTTAAAATCTTTTATTTTATTTTTATGGTAATTAAATAAATATTGTTTTAACATTAAGAAGCATTTAAGGGAATTCTATAAATTATAAAAAATAAAAAAAATTATATAATGAATCTAATTTCCTCAATATTTAAGTAGGCATTTATTTTCATTCATCTATTGATTTTTTATCTATATGGACACATAAATGATATTAAATAAAAAAGTGTGACATTTTGTAACTTTCATTGATTTAAATAGAATATTTGATATGTTTCAAGAAATTTATTAATTAAAAACATAAATTATATATTAAATTCATAATGGTAGAATAATATTCATCAAATTATTTTTTTTCAGGTTTATCTCATGTATATATACTAATCATTTGGTTTTAACACTTTTTTAGCATGATTAACACTCAGTGTGACAACAATAATTTTTAAACTTTAAGTGTTTATATAAATTATATAAAATAGAAAAAAACAAGAAATTCATAATTGATGATATATTAAACTATATGTCATCATTTTTTCCTAATTGGATATTTTATAAATTTTAAATCATTTAATAAAATATTATTTATTTTAAAATTCCATAAATATAATTTGTACATTATTTATTACTTGATTTTTTTGAAAATATCATAAAAACCTGATATCATAAAACAAACCCTTTAAATATATACATAATGCGTTAATGTAAACTATAAAACTTTTCTATGGAATTATATTTCTCAATCGAAATTTATTTTAATAATTTTAAAATATTTGATTTGATATTTCCATTAATTAAATAATATGAGTAACATAATTTTTCAATATTTTATGATAATTATTTATTTCATAAAAGATAAAAATTAATTACCAAGACTAATATAAACATATCATATTTACAAATACTATTTATAGTTGAATATATATTCATTTCAACCCCATATTAAAATATTTAACATGTTAAAAATAAAACATTGATAATATTCATTTTTCTTTAAATAAAACACTATAAATTTTACAAGGTCATAAAAATTGATTAAAGGGATCATAAAATAGAAAAAATGATGATTTTATTTGAAAATAACTCATCCACAAAATATAGAACATTTTTTGGGTTATTATTATTATATTTATAACTTTGTTTTTTACCTAAATTACCTAATTTACCCTTAACTATGTTAGTATAATATCTAGTGGTACATTTTATTTTATCCAGAAATAAAAGGGATATATTTGATAAATTCATACATTATGATTAGAAATATGGAATTAGTTTTCCACAATTTAATACACATAATTTTTAAAAATTTATTTAAACATAATCTTGTAGTTATGGTGGGAAAACATGTTTTTAAAGTGAAAATGTGTAAAGGTAAGAATTGTATTTATATCTATATTTTATATAAAATACATTGCAATGGACATTAATGGATTTTTATTTGTATAATTGATATAATTTTTTATTGAAACTAATTTAAAATTTATTTTAACATCATTATTTAAATAGATGAAAAGACAATTTTCAATTAAAATTTAGAGTATTTAATATACATCAAAAGATAAAATATATCAAATAAATTAAAAAATTTAAACCTCTATAAATTTTCATATTCATATTTGAAAAATTTAGGTTATTTTTAAAATATTATTAATAAAATTTTAAAACATTAGTTTTTAAGAAAGTGAATCAACAGAAGGTGGGAAATAAGAGTATAATAAAATATAGTTTTATGCATAACAGTATATTTATTTTTATATTCCTTCAATAAAACATATAAGATGAAAGTAAAAAATAAATTTATACTTATAACATATAAATTGTATTATTTTATTAATTTAATTCATTCCTTTCTAATATTAAAACAAGATTCTTATAGTATTTCATTTTATGTTTAAGATGGATGTTGCATATATCATAATATTTTGATAGGTTTATCTTCAAAGAGGTACATACCATTAAATCTTATGGGGAAACATTCCCTCTTAATTTAAAATTTTCAACCATCATACTATTAAATCTAACGTCAAAAATGAAGGTATGAAAATTGAAAATTTATTTTTGGGAATCCTAGATCGTAAATATGTTAATAAAGAATCATGTTAGTAACATGTAATGGAAAATATTACGATCTCCAAGAAATTGGGCTTTCTAATAAGAGAAAAGTATAAAAAAGTTAATTTATATAATATAAATAAAACTATCAAGGTCTGATGGTGATTAATAAATAACATGGTAATTAAAAATTAATGCATCACAAAACCATAAATTTTTTATTGGTTTAGAGACCACTAATTTATAAGAAGAAAATTAAATTCAAGATGATTTTTTTCTAATATCGTTCTTTCATTAAATAGAGTCATTATTTTACTTGTCATATAATAACTTGTGAAAAAAATTAATTAATCTCAATTCATTTCAAAATCATAATCTTATTTTTTGTTTTTACATAAATCTTATGTCATGAAATGGATATTAAGATGAATTTCTCAGGCTAATAACACATTAATGAACCATATGGCCCATAAGTTACTCAATTATCTATTAAATATTTATTAAATCCATAAATGTTGGAATATTGTATCCAATAAATCATATTTTAATCGCAACCAATACTATTTTAAGTTCAACATCCTTTCTTCTAACCATAAGATTCAACTAAAATACATATGTCCATGTTCATTTTCCAAAAATTTATAATAAGGCCACTAAATAACCAAAATCAAATTTTACATTATATTACCCAATAAAATAAGGTATCCCTTATTATAACATTAAAAATATTTTGTCAGCATAAAATCTATAATGAAATATTTTATGATTCAAAATCCTTAACGAAAATGTATTTCATTAAAAATGTAAAATATCCCAATATTCTCATCACATGAGCACTATTAAAGAAATAATTATTGTCCCAAATAAACTATATAATTAATAAATCTACATCATTATTAAACTAGTAAATAAAATTAATTATTTTATTATTTAGTACCCCTTTCCATTCATTTTTCTTCTATAGTATCTCAATCATCAGTAGTATAAAAATCACTTCTTTAACTTTTCTGATTCTAACCATTGACCAAAACCCCAAGCATTATGTGCCTAATACTAATCACAGTGATTTAGTTATATAGAATAATTTATTGGATTTTTCAATCATTAAATATTTTTGTCAATCAATAATTTTATAGGATTATTCGTGATTATCCATTATATTAACAAATATCTTGGATGATACCATATACATATACTTATCCACAAAGTCATTCATTAAGTTATATTCCATTAAAAATTATTTTAAAACCTAGCACCAAAATGTTCAACTAAACATTATTTAATACTAACTATAAAGACCCATATTCCAATATCCTCGATCTAAAACCTTAATTTACTACATTATCATAACATACAATCAATTATATCCCAATGGATTAAATTTTTAATTCGTCATGGTATACATGATACATATTTTATATTCAAATTATATTTTAAAAAAAATAATAAATTATTTTCTTTGTGAACCCCATTATTAACATATCATAACCCTATATATCATTCATATTAATCATATAAGAAACACTTTTTAATGAAAACATAATAAATGGGTGATATAAATTTCATATTAAAGGTAATTGAAATCATAATTTAACATGAATTAATGTGCATAATCAACAAAGGATGGTAAATAACTAAAAAGTCAAGTCATGTAATCAGTAAAATGGGAATGAAAATGAAAACATTTATTTTATAATAGTGGATTTAATCTGCATAGTAGTAACTAAAGTGATAGAAATAAATAATGATGGATTTTTAAACTATCGTCATTTTTTCACTAGCTATTTACTATAACGATCAATCTATCATACAGTTTAAGAATACAGGTAAAAATGAGTTTGATTCTTCTTTGAAATAAATATGAAGAGTTTTTTAACATCAAATTTAATCTCAAAATGCTAAAAAAGAATCCAGGGACATTCATTAACAAATCCCCAACCTGTGACTTTAATGGCCAAACCATTCCTTATAAAGTGAATAATTAATTTTAAAAATATATTCCATACTATGTGTCCCATATCACATTAGAATATTTGAATAATAATTTGTATAAAAGTAAATATTTTTTAAATAAAAAAATAAACAACATTAATAAAAACATATTCAGGATATGATGTATCATTGAAGTAGTACACTAGAAAAAAAATTTAAGTGGTCAAAAATCATATCTCTTAGAGATATAGGTGAGATATAAAAAACCATTTCTTGGTTTCATTTCATTAATTGGACCTGATTTATCACCTAGTATAATAGTTTAAATAATGTTAATAATTTATAAAACAAATAATTTCATATTTATGACATCATATATGATCCTTTTATAACACATTTTTATGTGTTTCTCTATAATATTTATTTATTAAGAGTTTTTTTGTGTTAACTCCATCATTTTCATATGCATGATATGTCACATATGTCCAAGTTGTTTTTTCATGGATACAGTTACATCATCTCCTGAATGATATAATTTTCATATGTATAATATTTATTCACTATATATAGTATTATAATCAAAATTTAATAATTATCTAGGGAAATTAGTGCATCACATCTTGGAGATGGTAGGTTGTACGTACGCACGAGTGTCAGTATCATTCCTTTTATAGTGAAGGATAATGAAGTGGATGTTATATTAATTTTCAATGAATCAATATGATTTAATACTTATTAAATATTTCTGTTATTTTCTTCACTATACATATCCATTTAATGTGGTTAAGAGAAACAAATTTCATCATGATGTGGAGATGGCAAGCCATTCATATGCCACTACAGTCCATTAAATTTTCATAATATTGAAAAATGTGGGATATTGTTATCCCATAATCATTATAATATATTATAATACATATAATAATGGATTAATTAGTTTATCATGAAAAAAATGTTGAGGAATTGGATGAATACAAAACAAGATGATTCATTAAAGATGATTTCCTATTCTTCGATAGACTTCCTTTAAAATCAACATAGGTTATCCATGGAAAGTATTTTTGAGGACAAGAACAACTAGAAAATTAATAAGGATGTTTATAACAGAAATAGTTATTTGTTGGTGAATCTAGATGACCCAGATTGGTGTGAGGAAGCGAGGGAAGAGGTTCCCTTGTATAACTGATGTGAGGGGTTCTTTTGGGAATCCTCAAAATATTAACATATATTAAGTCTATTCTAGAGACAAGACATTAAAATGGAATATCAATATTTAATATAACAAATTTATGTAAATATCTATCCCTCAATGTAATTATTTATCATTTTTTAGTTTAAAATATATTAATAATATATTAATTCAGTAAAATATCATTATTTTGAAATTTAACGCTATTCTTTTAATTTAACATCGATTACATAAAGAAAATTTGGGATTTAAGATCTAATAAATTAAAAATCACTAATAAAATCAACATATCAAAAAAATGAATTATAAAAATTATCGTATCCCATATATGTCAAAATAAATACTTCCAAAATAAATCATTTTATTTTTATGATAGTTAATTAAATATTTCTTTAGCATAAACTAATTATTTAACATAATTAAAAAAATGTATAAAAAATCTAAATGATAATATTTAATGAAAATAACTTCATTGAGATCAAAATAGACTTATAATTTCTTTAATAAATTATCATTTTTTATGTTTACACCTAAAATAAAATAAATACAAAGATAGTAAAATTTTATAACTGAATTTGATTTAAAAAATTATATTTTTTATTTTCGTGGAAATAAATCAATTAAACAACTCCAAATATATATTAACGTAATACATGATCATTTCCCTTCGTCCAATAATTTTTTTTTAAGTTTATGTCATGGTTATACACTTATCTTTTTGTTTTTAACATTTTAAGAACATTAACACGTACCACGACAAGGTTGATTTTAATTCAATGTGGGTCAATATTTTTCCAATACATTTTTAAAAAAACAATATGTTTATATGAGAATATATTTTTATCCTAATATGAATTACATGGTGGAATTTTAGATTTTTTGAATTTAATGCCATTTAATAAAATATTATTTATCATGAAATGTCATCATTATCAATTATTTTACTATTTATTAAATAATTTTTTTTTAATATCTGAACAACAAAATATTATCGAACCAACACTTTTAAAATATTCATAACCTATTAGCATAATCTATACATATTTTTTAAAAATTATTGGAAAAAATTATTTTTATTTTTAATAATTTTTATATCATTTCATTGATATTCCTATTAACATAATAGTTTTTACATCATCATCATTCAAACCATTAAGATAAAAATTTATTTTATAAAAATTAAAAATTAATTCATAGGGTAAATATATAAATTTTTCATTTTAAAAAAACAATTTATTGTCGATTATATTTTTTAGAAAACCCATATTAAAAAATTTATCTTGTCAAAAACAAAAGTATGACATAATTGACTATTTTATAAAATAAAATAATATAAATGACATAAAATCATTCATGTGGATTCAATAGTTCATAAAATCGTCCATATGGAGATTTTGGTCTATAATGACTCATTTTTTAAAATTTGGACAGCTGGTAGGTTAATTTTAGACTTTTTTTAATTTATTAACCATTAATTACCGTATTTACCCTTAACCATTGTAATTAAAATTACTAATGATATTATTCATATTGGAAAACAAAAAAGGGAATAAATTATAAAAAAGCCACCACTGAACATAAAATGGGTGAAAAAATGGGGTTTTAAGTGAAAAATTAAAAAATATTGAAATAGTTTTATAACTAAATTAAATATAAAAAAGAAAACAATGAACATAATTGTATTAATATAATAATTATTTATCTAATTTTTTTAAAACCTATTCAAACTATAATTTTTGATAATTAAATATTTTAATGAAATTTCAATGTTCATGTAAAATTAATACATTTTTTCTATTCATCAAAAATTGAAACATATGAGAAAAAACTAAAATAATAAAACAATAGAATTTTTTTATTACTCTTTATTAAATTTATTATATTTTGAAAAATATAATTTAAAAAATTTAAAAATTATTTTTTTTATAGAAAGTGAACCACCATAAGGAAGAAATTTTTCCACTAATGAAAATATAGCTTTTTTATGCGTAAAAATGATTTATTTTTATATCATGTATTGAAAATATAAGTGATGAGTAAAAACATATATTGAAAATAAAATATTTAAATTTTATAATGTGTTTAATATGATTCATTCTCACCAATTTAATAGTTAGCCGATAACAATATATCATTCTTTGATTAAGATGGTTGGTGTGTGCTTTGTAAACATTCCAGAAGATTAAAATAGAATAAAGAAATAGCATAAAAACTGGTGGTGTTACAACATTTAAATATATAATTTTGGGTAAACATTATTTATTAACATAATATACTATTTACACTAATGTTCATTTTATTATTCCAATTATTTTGACAATATTTTAACAGTTAGGTTTATATTAAAAAACATATATTAAACAAAGCATATAATTTTATACATCATATTAATACCTATTATTTATATAATTTCTCAATCAGTAAAAATTCTCTTACGGTTTTCAATCATTTATTTAAAAATTTCCATCATCTTTTAGATATATTTTTATAGTGTTTTTCAAAAGAATGACATTTCTTTTAGACTATGGCCCTATATATATCTATATTATTGTTATGTTGTTATTTTTTATAAAAATTAAAGTTTTAAAATTTTATTGAATGTATTAATTATCTATTTGTAATATTAAATATTTACAATATAAAATGTAGTTAAAGTTTTTAGGGATTATTTTATTTATTTTTAGTACATATTATTTTTAATATGACATACACACACAAATATATATATATATATTATTAATGAAAATATTATATTTAATCTTTTCATCCAAAGAGGGAAAACTTATACTGACTAATCCTACCCTATCTAAAAAGATAATTTTAGAGGAGATGTTTACTATAATTATTGTTTAGTATACACAAATGGGGTCAGGATTGTGAGGCTGGGTGCAATTGGAAAAAAAAATAAGGGCTTAGGATTATCTTGAAATCTTAATGTGTAAATCCTCTACCGAGTCCAAGAAAATCACAAAAGACATGAGCTATTATTTAAATCCATGCTTGTATGTTTTCTCATGTATTTCATTTCGATGTGTAATATAATACTTATTTTACTCGATCAAGTGTGATGAATTATTGGGCACCTAGGATAAATGAACCACAACCCCTGACTTCATATAGTCCATATAATATTATAAAATGTATCATATATTATATCAATCATGCTGATACATTCAATTTTCCCTAAAGTTTTTAGAAAAATTATTATTTTAATCTGGTGTACACACAAAATAAATGATTCATCCATTTAGCTCATTTTTATTGAGATCATTATCATGTAAATTTTTATTCCATTCATGTAAAAGTAAAATGTTTTGGTACCATTTTTAATGATTAAATATTAAACATTATGCCTTCAATGAATGGAAAAATTTATCATTTTTCAATTTTCTTTAATTTCCAATGTATAAAAAAATATTCTTCCATTAAATTGTTTGTAACTCATGAGAATGTGTTTTTGATAACATGAAATTATAAAAATTAAATTTTATTAGTGTTTTAAATGATAATTTCAGAAATGAAAATTTATGTGAATCACCTAAAAATACACACGAGTAGGAGTTAAACAATGATTAATCAATTTTACATATGATTATAATAGTTCATCATTTTGATGGGGGGGGGGGGGTTCATTATTTAATATATTATAAAAACTCAAGGGACATTTGTATTGTGAAAAATGATATTTTAAAACATATTATCAGGAAACAAATATTTCGTACATTGGTTTGAATTTATAATTCAAATATTCATATTATTTTCCACTATTGATATGTTTATATTTGATAGTGTTGTTTCATAAAGGTTTTAAATTTTTTTATAGTACTCCAATAATTTGTGATGGGTTAATTACTTTTTGAATGACACTAGGCTGATATTTATTCTGATGAAAAAATTATTTTTTGTAGGAAATTAGCTTGTGAGTTATATCTCACATTATAATGAATTTAATATTTTTATTATCTATATATTACCATGAATATAATTATACTGTAATATATATAGAACAATTTTTTAAGGTTATAATGTTGATGAATATTATATGGTATTATTAATTGATAATTTTTATGATCGTTGTATATATAATATGTGGATTGAATTTTATCGTATTTTTATATAAAAAACTTGGTTCTCTATTTTATATTTTAGAGTTACTAGTTTATGTTAATATTATTAATATATCTATTCATGTATATCCATGGGAATGGATTTATATGAAATTACCATGATAGAATATTATTATTTTATTAATGTTGTTTCAATAGACCATTTCATAGTGTTCTTCCTTGTGAGACACTTGATCTAAAAATGTGTCTGATTGAATTTAGTATATATTTTCCTTATATTGACTCAAACACCTATTTATGTATTAAAATTAAAATAGAGATATATATATTCTACTATAGGATTAATAGGGTTTTTATATATAGTGAACCAACATTTTCATACATTAAAATTAAATTCCTGTTAAATATATATAACATATTAGTTTTTCATTAAAGTATTTAATGGTTTATTGTCACGAGAAAATTTGGATCATGGGAAAATTTGGATCATTATAAATCATAAATAAAAATCATGAATATTATTAAAATAATTCTTCTTTATCTACATTAAATCTCCCACTTTTTCATTAGTACATGTAATCACCCAAGTTCATATATAATTAAAAATGGTAGTTAAAATCATAGTAACATTCAATATGATATAACAGAAATAATAGACTTGAATCAATTGTAAATGGGAGAGAATAATAATCAAACTCATGTAATAATAATGGTGTCATAAACAAAATAATGAGGAATACATGTGGAAAATCCATGGAATTAAATGATTCATAAAATTGAAACATTGTATCATAGTGCTCGAATTCCTTATATAGTTGTGAACAATGATAGAATCATGTTCACTCATGACAAATAGAAATAACTTATAACATCATCATTCAATACAATTATAATATCTTTTTCATTCATAATTCATGTTAAATCATAAGATACATCACATTATAAAATTAATTGAAGGGTTATATATTTCTTAGGATAACCATAACCACATTATATTCACATAATCATGCTTTCAACATAAAATTTATAACAATCCTAATCATGAAATAACACATGTAAAAAAATAGGTGTCATAAGATTTCCATAAATAATTAATTCAAAAATAAACATTGTGTTTCCTATATTAATAATTTAAATAATATTATTTATAATATTTAACTTCCCTGGGTGATGAAGAATCAACTCAATAGAAGTCAATGTTATGTTTTTGAATGAAAATTATTTTTTGGAAAATCTTTTTATTTGACATAAAAATAAATATTGATGAATGTAAAACCATAAATATTAATGGAAGGAATATGGAAATTACATTTAATGTATATTATAAGTATATCCATAGTGAATATGACATGAATAATGGATATCATAATGAAATGTTGTTGGGTTCGAGAATCCTCTTATAGTAAACCCCTCGTAATTTAGTTGTTTATCACCTCCTTAATAATATACATTGGTTTATTAAAACAATGAACAATAATTTAATTATTTTAATATAGGTATCAATTTATCATTAATAATAATTGGGACAAAATTCATAATCGTCTAATTTTATGTTGATATGATTTTATATCAGGTTTGGGTTATAAATTTCATATATTTTCTTCAGTTTCACTAATTTTTTATACGAAATTTATTTATATTTAAAATTAATCACATTACAGTAAAATAAAAACATTTATGATTTTATATACCGTGGAAAATTTATTATAACCATCCATAATTCTTATTAGAATAAATAAAATGAACACCCTCATATGTGGTAGACCAACCATTAATCAGACATTTTCAAAAGACATAGAATAAGCTAAATGAAAATTTAAAATTTCATAAATAAAAAACTCTATTAAAATAATTAATATAATGTAAAAATATTAATTAATTAATCATGTATTATTTATTATATAATGGTTGAAAAGAGTTATAAGATTTAGTGAAATGTTTGTGGGAAATGTTTTGACTTTTTACCCTCATCTCGGCTTTTCTCCTTCTCGATGA
The DNA here is from genome assembly GCA_963277665.1 of Viscum album. Taxonomy (NCBI): domain Eukaryota; kingdom Viridiplantae; phylum Streptophyta; class Magnoliopsida; order Santalales; family Viscaceae; genus Viscum; species Viscum album. Next base: position 705,524,044 of record OY728126.1, on the reverse strand, counting down.
CTCTAAAATCCTTTAATTATTGGGATTGGATGGCTCCAAACCGTCCCTATACATGACCAAAGTCATAAAAGATAGTAATTATTGATATTAATGGATATTGAATGAAATGGATAATTTTATTCTATGGGTAGGGAGAGGGGTTATTTGTACTTAGGAAGAGAGGTAATTTCATATAAAATATAGTAAAATAAAATATCAAAGAAAAAACATGTATAAGAATATTTTTAGAATATATATAATATATCTATTTAATAGAATGGTTTTTTTCAAAATAATTTTTTTTATAATTCTAATTCACATAGTTTATTATAATGGAATGTGTGAATATAAAAAAATTGTTCCTTTAGGGGAACACTTTTGATATTAGGCTATGGAAAACTATTTTTAGGTTTTGATATAATTTTTATGTTATTTTAATGAATATTTTATGAAAGAAATTATTTTTATTCTATATTTAATTAATTTATTCGTTTAAAATTACATCAGGAAGTGATGTAATTTAACATCTATCTGTTACAAAGAAATGTATTTTTACAATTGAACACATAATTATAGTCTTCCAAAAAAATATAAAAAAAATAAGACATGGAAAATTTTTAAAAATGGGTTTATAAAATTACATACATTTTATCAAAATAATTTCATACAATATATTTTATAATTTTTAATTCGAATATTATTAATTTTAAAAAATATATGAAAATAATTTTTATTAAAAATATTATTATATTTTATTCTAGATTTCAATCATGAGATTTTTTTAATAGTTTTATAAAATTTATATAAATTTATATATTATTATATTTTATTCTAGTTTTCAATCATGATACTTTTTTAATAGTTTTATATTTATTTATATAAAATTTACAAGTAGAGTGTGAGGAATCAAATTTTTATATTATATATATCTAATTTTCTTTAAATTTTCCTATTATTTTTTTAGTTCTAATGTATTTATTCCTTGCAAATTGTAACAATTTTCATTAATGAATTTAAATATTTTTCATTTCAATATGTTCTATAAATTTATAATACTTATAAAAATATTATAGAAATCATTTATTTATGAAATGATAATCATTCAAATATTTAGGGTAATTAGATTCTTCGCCCATTTGGAATCATTCTTCTTTAAATTCCAAATCATATTCTAGGTTATTAATAGATGAGGTTATTTTTTCATTATTCCCTCTAGTTCCCATATTTCCTCTTCATAGGTATGCTTCTTCCACAGCACATTGACATGGTGTATTATATTACTCAATAGAAAATTATCTCTATTATCCATTATATAAATTAAATTCTCTTCATATGATATTATAGTCTAATATTGTACATCCTTTTTAATCAATACATATGAGAGATTGGTAATGTATTTCCTCATGAGAGATACGTGAAGCACATCATAAAATTTATCCATATTTGGTTGGAGTTAAACATTCCAGGCCATTTCTCTTATATGATCAGGGATATCAATGGGTAAAGTTTGCCTATGGATATTCTTCCCATTATTTCAAATATTAATGATTCACCAAAATTGTGATGTTTGAAGGAAAAATTTTTCTCCATCTATAAACTCTAAATCTCCATAAAAGTTATCAGCATACCTATTTTCAATATTATTTAATTTTATATTTTTTATCATGGATTAAAACCTATATTTCATCAATCTCACATGATAATGTACATGTAAATTTATTTCACTGACCTCATCCCAATAATTATGAGTTTCAAAACACATCTCATATAGAGCGTCCAATAGATCTAGTTGAATTATCTTGTAGAATATTGTGTTTAACTAGAACTCATATAATTTATAAAGTAGGTACCATCCTGTTTTAAATTTAATTGAGAAGTCTATCAAGATATTTAGTAGTTTATTACTAGCCACCAAAAATGTAACATCATTTTGGAGTTTCTAGGTCATGTATAAATACATATCAAAATTTAGATCGTGTTAATTGCTTCTCTAGAATATAGAAGTGGACCTTGGATCATAATTAGAGATGAATGAAATCAGTACTCCATTAAACCTCACAAATTCATTTACATATATTTCATTGATTATCGTTCAAGATATAATTCAACCCAAATATCAATGAAGTTGGATGTATTGGTGAGTCCAACCATTGTTACCCATTGAACATTATTTTGTTTATATTTATTCAAACTACTAGTGACAATGTCCATAGTGATGTTCTTTGATTTTAATATGCATGTAGGTGATCCTTTCATCATCCCATTGAATTATTGTTTAACTAAAATTACTTTTTAACAACAAAAAATTATGAGATATACTCAACAATAATATTCTTCATTTGTGATTACTATAATTATTCTTTTATATCATAGTACATCTCGGAACTTATATTATGGCTTGATAATGATGATATTTTTACATTATCAATTAGTTCATTCAATATGTTAGGTGGTTATCCCAAAAAAATCAAGGTTCCAAAACAAATCACACCATCATAATTGATATATAATTTAGAAAAATAATCATAATTAACTATGTTTTCATTCTTTGGATGATCTATATCATCTATTGTTGCCTCTGTGGTCTTCTCTTATATAGATTGTTAGGCTATAATTGTTGTAAGGTCTAATGTTTTCCATACAATTATGATTTCATGATCCTTAATATTCATATCGAATAGGAATAGTTATTTCTACATTTTTATCACAGATAGAGTAGTCAGTTCGTTTATTCTAATAGAATCAGATACCTTGATCATCTTCCTTGGATAGAAATGAATAGTGAAATTATATTTCATGGTTATGTCTAAATATCATCGTTAACACATGTTGATCTACTTATTTTTATATATAAATATTATAATATTTTTATCTCTGTATATATCACATTTCATTACATAATTCTAGTTCATCCAAATATTCATTGAAAATACCAGAGCTGATAACATTAGATTATGTAACATACAGTATTTCTCATAGATCATTTTTTATAATGAGGTGCAAGATATCAATTTATAATTTTGAATGACTACACAACCCAAACCTTTCATTGATTAATAATTTAATATCTCAAACCCATCTCAAAATTATGGTACTATGAGTACAGGTGTAGTTACTAGCTTCTTCTTGTGTTTCTAAAATCATTCCACACATTCTTCCATCCCAAAATACAATACCCCATTCCATGTTAACATTGTAAGACGGATATACCATCAGGATTTTATTTTTACAAAACATAAGTAGTAACCTACTACGCCAAGAAACCTATGGATTTATAAGCCACTAATGGTTCAGGATTATTCATCTATTGCCTTTATCTTGGAAGGATCTATTGAAATATATTCACTTGTGATCACGTTCCCTAAGAATGTATCTTCGTGCATCCAAATTTCATAATTTCTAAACATATAATACATTTTTATCAATTCATAATGTCACAATAAATTCCATATATTCTATTCATGTTACACCATTATCATAAAATAAATATTAATATAATCAATTAAAATGACCATAAAATTGTCAAGGTAGTCGAAAATAATATATCTATAAAATCAATGAAGACTGCATTGGAATTGTAATTTTGAAGCAAATAATTATGAATAAAAATTTTCTATGCATTATAAATAATATAGTTCTTTGTTATAATCCATCTTATCCATAAAATAATCATAAAAAGATTTAAGATACACCTATAATAAATACTTATCTAATTATATTGGATCGAATAAGATTTTAGTCTGTGGAAGTGGATAAATGTTTATTATAATGATCATATTGAGAAACTGGTATTTAAGATAATGTAGCCTTGATCCAATAATTTTCTTCGAAAAAGATAATCGGGGATCACCAAGGTGATACACTATGCCATAAGAAAACTTTTCTAATTTACAATTCATTATTTTCTTTAACTCCCCCAATTCAATTGAGGCCATCCTATAAGAGAATTTGAATATATTAGTGGCTCAAGGTATATATTCAATTGATAAATATACCTCTTGATTTGGGAAATTTTGTAGTATCTCTTTGGGAATTACAATTTTTTGTTCCACCAAATACGCATTTCCTCTAGTTTTATTCTTTTAATTTAATCAATCAATTTGAAAAGGTATGTTACTTTATAGTGTATGAACATCTACACCATTTAGTTTTTATTCATGTGAGTTTCATGATCTTATGTGATATTTTATATGTTCATGGGATGTTTGATAATATAAAAATAGATTCCCACTTCCCGAAATTTTATGCGTGATCAATATAATCAGAGACGATTCATTCCCATTATAGAAACTAATTACACCAATTGAATGATTACAAGAATCAATGGATGAATCATTCCGAATACAATAAAAGGAAAAGTGTCCAAAAAATGTGTTGAAATGATTTAAATACATAGTGTTTTTATAGATATCAACACATCAAGGACTCTAAGATCTGATTCAATGGTTCTAACAGACATTCAAGACATAAAATAATGCACAGAACTCGAATCAAATAAAAATTTCTACATTATTCATCGAATATTAAGGGTACCTTATCTAAAATCATTTTCAAGTTCTAAATATGTAGTAGATATAGAATAATTTTACATTTAATCCAATTAATTTTGAGGTTATTGAAACTTATTACCCTCAAGGAGTCATGGATTTGTCTATAGGTTTTCAGTGTTCACTTTCTTCATACAGTTGATCCATTAAACCATTCGTGGTGCATTCTGAGGAGCCTACCTTTCCACCTTAATGTCGGCTGGATTCATTATTTATTATCAACTTTCATGATCTTGGTGGCCTTATGTCTCACACTTGAATCATTTCCCCATCCATTTTTGTAATTTACCATAATTCTTCTTCCCATAGTTTTTCCATGTATGGGGTTTCATCCTCATTCCGAATTTTTAATTTTACCCACAAGATATAAAATATATAGTTTTTTTTATTTCTACAGGTATGGGACAATTATTTTAAATCCAAATATACATTAAGGTAATGTCAAACTACTTCAATGTAACTAAGAATGTTTCTAAAATCTATAGACTCTTGACTGTTTGGTTTTAAACTAGTAAAGTATCTAATTGTTGTTATATAATTGTTTATAATAAAAAATGAAGAATTTATTTCACTCCTAGTTAATTTGTCCTTCTAATTTGTGACATATTCACCTACTGTTTATTTTATCTCTATGAATTATCTCACTATTTTTTTCAGGGAGTTTGAGGTAAATACATCTTGTCAAAAAAATTCATAAATTATTCCTAATCCATCTCTTAAATTTCATCCTTCAGATTGATGTTATTTATCAACCAACGCACCATAGTTCAACTTATACAATTAAATCATATACTATAATGGTCAAATTCTCCTTACTAGAATATTTTATAATTGAAAATAACTTATATATTGAGTAAACCCACTGTTCAGTTTAATGTTGATCAGAAGATCTACTAAATTTTTGTGGTTGCTTCTTCATAAAGCACAATATTTCATGTTTCTTCATATTTTGGTATGGAATACCTTCCACATAGTTCATGTCACTCTTTATAAGTAATGAATTTTTTTTTGTCACTATAAAGTTTTGACCTCCAGCATTCATGTCATTATAGATGTCATTTAAACAATCATTGTATTTTCACGCAAATGGATTTTGACCCTCTTTCTCTTAGTTGTTATTAATTTTTGAAATATAATTGGTTATAATAAATTATTAGACATAAATTAATGAGTACAAAATTATTTCTTTCTGAAGAAATTCTAAAACAATATCTTATTAGATCAGTTTATTTATACATATTCTAAAACATATTTTCATGAATGTTCACATGGGCTTTGAATAATTCTACAGATTTTCACTACCATTCTATTAACCTAATTCATAAAATATCAAAAAAAATCATATGATAACAACTATAGTATTGTTTGTTTTTATAACATGATTATTACACCATTTTAATGAAAAAGAAAATAATTGTTCCACATTCAACGATCTACAATGTTATTGCCTTTGTAAAATTAGTATCACGAATCAATTGTACATAAAAAGAATAAAATATATTAAAAACATACATATTTATTCACTTAATAGATCAAATATTATCATTATTACTTTTAGACACAAAAGTACATACATCAAGGAATGTGGTGTGATAAAATCCTAGAAAGTGGGAGGATAACATAGTAGAAATAGGAGACATGGTTCTATAGTACATGTCTGGGAATAATCATCATAATAATTTCAAAATAAATTAATATTCATCATAAAAAATAGTAATACAGGTGTAACTTATATGAAATATGTAAATTCAAAAAAATGAAACCTTATTCTATAGTGGTCATATACATGGAATAGTTTCGAACAAAGATAACATCATGTTCATCTATCACTTATGTGAATAAATTTTAATGTTATAATTTATATCAAATATAGAATAATTTTCAAACATATGGAACATAATATAATGATTATCATCATATTTCCCAATGAATTGGAGGGGTGTATAATAATTTTCTCACCTATCACATCAAAATATTCTTATAATCATGCATTCCACAAAGAACATGTAATAATGGAAGTCAAAAAATAACTCATGAAAAGTAAAATATTTCATAATGATTTTGCAATGAATACATTCATGAATAATCTATGGGGTTCCCAAATTAATTAGTGAAATTTTATATTCTATAAACATAATAATTTATGAGAAATTAAGAAAAAACTCATGATTTTATAATTATATGTTTTTAAAATAAAATTCATCTTGAAAAAACATTGAATTTTGTGTAAAAATATAGGTAGAAACATGTAAATACCTAACAATAAATATTTAAAAAATTAAATTATATTAAAGGAACATTATAGTAATAAAAATTTAGAATATTTCATAAAAAATTGATAACCCAATAAAGGGATTTGGGATCTAGAATTCCATTACAATAAAAAAAAAATTATTTCTTCTCTTTTCTAAAAATCAAATAATAAAAATTTATTTTCCAAAAAATTCAACTAAAATTAAAATATTTTATTTTATTTCAATATTTATAAATTATAACAAATTTAATATATCACTTAATGTTACTTTTCTTGATGCTGAAGTGTTTTTATCTTGTTTTTCTTAAATAATGACTTTTTTTCTTCCATTTTAATATTTTTTTCAAGTGTATTTATAAAAAATTATAATTTATGCTATAATACTAAATTATAAATTTATACATTTATATATAATTATTAATTATTTATATCATTAATATTCATAGTTTGGAGAAAAAATTACAACTTCTTCATCGGTGGATAACTGGTCATTAATGAGACATTATCGAATGATCAGGAATGTGAAGAATAATATTTTAATATTCCTTTAATAAATTAATTAAATTATGTATACATACAAAATTTAATTTTATATTATACATAATTATCCTTAAAATATTTAGGTTAGAAATCAGGGTGTGAAAACATGAAAGAGGATAGGAAAATGATTTCATATACCGGGTTTTCTCAGTAGAATGTTCCCAACAAACATGCTCTTTACTAGATTCTGATGGTTAATTGTATAGTAATATGAATGAAAACGATACTTTAATCCAATTATCTCTTGTATTGTTTAATGGGATCATGAATGGTTCCATTATAGTCTTTAGTGGAACAAAGGTAAAAGTACACCTGAGACTGAGGGAGTCGTGCAGTGCTTCAGGGGAAAAACCAAATTATTACATACCCAAGATAATGGAGAAATGATCAAAAAAATGTGGGGTAAACAAGAAACCACCCACAATGAGATCATATATGGTCAGTCTCATAAGAACCACACCAATCTCTGGGAAGTCATCCACTTGACGGAGGATGAGGTTCATAGGGATCAAAAACGAACATAAGTTTCCAAAAACATAAAGTCAAAACATGTATATCATATTAAAAACACTATGATAAATCCTAAAATAATGGAAGAAGAAAATGAAAAATTCTTTGAGGTCACTCTACACTTATATGAATAAATTCCAAAATGATCCTTTCATATTAATTCTATGAAGGAGGAGGATAATCGTATATTGGAAGGAATGATCCAGCTTGATTTCAATATGAAACAAACGTTATGGATCAAAAATAAAGATCACATATTAAAAGGAGGGGTCAAGGGGAAAATATTTACATGGAAAAATATATTTATAACTGAGATAGGTTGGCCCAAAATTATTTATAAATCTTTATGTAAAACCCAAATACTAAAGTATCTAATCTAGAATTGGGATTTTATAGAGTTATCGGTTTTAATAATATCATCCTTTTTAATGGTTTATGATTTTCATTAAGTGTAAAATTACCAATTGTTTTGTTCTTATAATGATATCCTCAATTTCAATATAGTTATTTTTTGAAATAAAAAAATTATCTTAATGTTAGAAGGGGATAATGAGGGGAATAATTGTTGACAGTTTACCCTCTTCATAGGGTTTTTTATTCTATACAGATCTAAAATACATGGATGATTTATGTTATATGGATCCAGAATGAAGCTAGTTATGCATATATACATAAGTGATGATTTATATTGGATTTATCCAGAATGAAGTTTTTTATTCATATATACATAATAGAGAAATTGTTTTAATATAATTAGATTTATAATTTTAGGTATTATATGTGTTTTAGTGAGTGGGAGAGGGGTTATTTATACTTGAAAATAGATGTATTTTTAAAATATAAAATTAAATAAAATACTATATAAATTGTAAAACTATTAGTAGTTAATAAATACCAATATAAATCATATATCAATCGAATAGAATTGTTTTAGGACTTTTAATTTCATCATAATTCAAATTCAATTAGTTTATTAAAAATAAAATTGAAAAAAGTTAAATAAATTTATTCTACAACATCAGTTTTAACATTAGACTTTGGTAAATGCAATTTAGGTTTGTAATTTATTTTTATTCTATTTTCCTGAAAACATTATTAAATTTTAATTTTCTCTTGTCCTCAATTTATATAAATTATTATGTCATTATTACATCTTGATTGTTGTAATTTAAGATACACCAACAATGAAAACCCATTTTTATTACTATTAACCACAAAATTGGTGTAATTCAGATAATTCATAAAAAATATCACCTTTTAAAAATTATAATGTGTTTATTTCAAAAACGAAAATAATTTTTTCAAAATAGTTTTCTAATATATTTTATATTTATTTTTTAAAAAAATATTATTTATATAAAATACACTTCATTTTATTTTGTTGAAAAGGTGCTTTTATTTTCATTAATTTTTTAATATTGATATTAAATTTATTGTATTATCATATTTATACACAAATAATTCATGATAAATATTAATAATATAAATTTTTTTCTATTTTCAGTCCAAATTATTATCCCAATGGTTAGTTTCTGATTCCCAATAGTCTAGTTATTATTCCCAATGGTTAGTTCATTATTCCAACAATAACTTTACCATTTCAAGGTATCATTACAATTAAAAAGGTAAAATTTACTCCTATATCTACTAATTCATTCATTAATCCATTATTAACATAATGTTTTCTCAGGGTTCTATATTTATATCTTTTAATGCATGTTGATTGGTTTTTTAATATTTTGTTTTCTTTCCATAGTTTTGTTCATTTGAGGGATGATTTTAATGGATAGGGGGATTCAAATATTCCTATTTAATGTTTTTTTTTAATTTTGTATCCCTAGATAATATTTGAAGATTATTATGGGTATATTCATTGACTAATGTAAAAATGTTCATTAGTTAATTACAATTTTATAGTTTCTATATATTCTAAATGGGTGTAATAATTTTATAATATATTATAACATATAATTATTTGGTAATAAATTATAATTTAAAATTTAGGGGTGTCTACATTATATCCACTAAAAATGTGTAGTTTGATTGTGTGATGTTTACACATATATGTTTCTAGGTACCAATTCTCTATTTGTTCATATGGAGGGGAAAAAATTATTATATGGAGTAATAAAATATTGTAATTTTTTATATCTCAATATGGTTTAAAAATTCTCCCTTGAATGGTTTTAGTTGGTTTGATGTTTATTCACTAGGTATATCCTCATGAAATTTTTATCTAAGAATAATTTTTTTAGTTATATTATGTATGATTTTAAATGATGTGTAATACATTTTGATGTTGAAACCTAGACATTAAGAATGATAAAAATATTCAAATGATATTTTATGAGACCCTGAGGAAGATATAGCCTTTTTTATAGAATTATTTCATTTATTGTGGGTATTTACTATGAAAATATGTTGTAAATATATACTAGGATTATATATTATTTTATTTATGTTCATTTATGAACATGTAAGTGGTTTTTTCACACATTATTTATCCTATATATTTTTTATGCACACTTACATGGAAAAAAACTCATAGATTTGTGGAAATATTACATTTATAATATATTATATCATTTATATGGTGGGAGGTATATTTTAGGGGTATTTATTATATAATTATCATGGGGGTTTATTAGATAGTAATTAACATATATATTTCAAAGTAATCATTAGGTTCATTAATTTATAGATATATATTATATATTTTTAGCTTATATAATTGTACACATTATTTTTTTTGAATTTGGATGTGTATTGTGTTTACAAACATGAAAATTTATATTCCATTTATTCATAAATTACCATACAAACAATTTATTTCTTCTACATTTGCACGTATAGTTTTTGGTTAAGTGTTTGATTGTTATATTCAATTGTTGGAAATTTCTACTATTTATATTTGAATAAACTATTATAGTTTTTCATTATCCTATGATCTATTGAAGATACTCATTGAGAGGTACACATAGAATTATAATGAACATGGTTTGGGTTATAATATGGCTTTATAGGTTCTATTATTGTTAAATAGGGGAAACCATAGGGTGTAATTTTGGAGTTCTTAACACTAGTGGATTTTGATTGGGAAATTATGTAATAAATTATCGATAAATTTTGTTTCAAAATATTAAAACATATAACCCATTCATAAGGTTATATGGATTTTTAATTCTTATAAAAGTAATCTAATTACTTATTGACCTACTATATCACAAGGTTGGATATTTTATATATCGTAGTTTCATTAATATATCAATAAAATATAATTTATATAATTATTTCAATTCAAAATTAGTTTTTAACAAATAATATTTAAGGGGGGATGTTTGGAAAAATTGAAATAATATATTTATGAATTAGGTCACTCTTATGTTTTAAAATGATCAATACTTGTGATTTCTTATTGAAAAAAATATATTCCAATGGGAGTAACATTCATGTGAATTCAACAATGTGGATGAGCTATATAACAAAAATATTGAATGGATTTTTAGGTACATGTTGTTCTCTTCCTCGTAAGATATATTTCTTTTTTAACATTGTTATTACACCCACTAATGCATGATTATGATTTATTAGGTGAATGTGGATAATCAATTTAAAATCATGAATTTTTATACATGTTTAAAGATTAATTTTAATAGTGAAAAAATAATAGTGAATTTATTTTGTAATGGTGAAATTTCCCTACAAGTTATTAAGGTTTACATGATGCTGGAAATAATTTATTGATATTCTTTAAACAATTTTATAAATAGGATAATTAATGTGAAGATAAACCAAAAAAATGTATACATGAATTATTAATGATAATTTCTCATGAAACCCAATCCCCATCAAAGATTCCATTGTGAAAAAATTTATTTGATTAATGTGCTTTGGTTATGTATTTTATTGAATATGAAGTTAGAGTTTCATTAATTAACAAGTGTAAGGGACTAAGGAAAACAATTATATTATACATGGTAGGCCAATAACTCTTACATTACAACATTTTTATGTTTATTTTAATGGTTTATTACAATAAAAAAATTATTTAGAGTATTTGGATTTTAAATGTGATATTATATGGTGTTTACTATTATTTATGTGTCAAAGACAATAGAAACCACCATTAATGTAAAATGGAAAATATCTGAAATTTGTTAGTATGTGACCATTCATGAAATAGTAATTGTCCAATTATTGTCAAATTGGAAGTACATTATTTACAATATTATAGATTTATGATTCTAGGATGATAATTTGTAATGTAATTATAGTGATATGATAGTAAATGAGGTTATATTTCTATTGATTTCCCTCTTTTGGTATGGGGATTTTATTATATGATCATATAAACCTATGTTCCTCATAAAGTTTTCATAATATGAACAAGAATGTTTTCTTTAATATTTATTATATGATAGTTTCTATAAACTAGATTTATTGATAAATTAATTCAATAAAATTATATTTAATCAAAATGTATGGTTTACAATTGTATTAGTATTTTTATTATGTTAATTCATTGACAGTTACGTGTTATTAAAATATTATTCAAGGAAATATTGATAGTGGAAGGGTCCTGGTTAAACTTATAATGGCGATCTGGAATAAAAATTGTGGATAATGAAATAAATTTTAGAGATTATAATGTATTTTAAAATAATAATAGTGATCTATATTTGATTATATGGTGTAATATTCTTTTTCTTATTCATAGATTATAAGGGAATGAATTGAATCCATTTTTATATATAATCTGAATTGTTTTTTCAGATATCCCACCTTGAGGCATATCCTTAATTTTTAAGAGTCTTACAATATCCCATAGAGGTGATTGATAGTAAGTGTATAAAAACAAAAGGTCATAACTAATGATTTGAATACGTTTAGGTGGAAATTAAAATTGGTCATTTTCTGAACTCACACTTATATTTGGGGATACAAAATTAGAATGTTTATATAATGTTAATTAATGTCAAATGTATAAATTCAAACATGTTCATTGGTGAAGTATGATTTATTATGTTATAAAAAGCATTCAATTATTCATTTTGTTCTTTTTATGTAGTTATGAAATAATATATAGATATATTTCATAACAAATTATTCACATTTTATAAAAATTATGGATTTTTTTTTGTTTTCATCAGGAACATGATGTGGGTACCTCACATATAGAGTATTGAGGAAATATTCTTTATGGTATTTAATAAAAAATTATAAGTAGTTCATTTTCCATATTTTCATGGAGTTCTATTGATAATTATTTTTTATTTATATGACCATTTTTCTTGGATTGGAATCGAAGTGGAATATGATTTAGTGTTTAAGTCAACTATTTTCAAGTGTGATGTTTTATCTATGACAGACACATATATTGATATATCAAGTTGTGTTCTTATGATTGTATTATGATCCTAAATATTGTATTTTTCAAAAATTTAGTAAACCCATGGGGAATTTTTAATTTCATATGATCATGAATTTTTCATTACAAAGAACAACTTTTATTTTTATAATATTATTAACTGTCTTGGTTTTATAGATCATAGATACATCACCTATGTCGGTCCTAAGATTCAAATAACAAAATATCATTTCCTTATTCAAGTGAGATAGTGGTTTTAGGTGACTTGAGGTGTTTAAATGTGGTGTTAATGTATATACATTTTTATAATAGTATTTAGTGTTAGAATTTGATTATTTTTGGAGGATTTATATAGAAATATACATATAGAAAACTAACTAAGATATCATACAGTTTTTGAAAGAAATATTAACAATTTTATGAGATGATGTGAGAAATTAATTGTAAAAAAAGAATTCTCTCTAATATTATAAATTTTCTAAACCCTTTCACGAAAGAAAATATTATCACTGAAACCATGAATTTAGTTTATTAACTCAAAAAAATACGACATAAAATTTCATTTGATATCCATTATTATTGTTTCTCCAACCATTTTTTCACATTGATGTAGATCTCTTAACCTAGGGTTATTTTTTAATTATTGTGGTGTATTATATGTAATTGATATATTCACCAAATGATCATTGAATTTTGTAGTACCATAACAATGGTATATCATCACACATTCGTTGTTTATTCTTATAATTACTAGAAATATTATTTTGAATTAATGGATTTTCGATGGAATGGATATCTAATTTTTATTAATTTTTATTTCACTATTATTTTATTAAAACCTCCAACATGAATAAGTATATTGATTTCATTTCTCAATTTTTATTCATAATTGATTCCATATTAAAATATTTTCTTATAAAATTTTTTGGTAAGAAAACATTTCGGAATGAATTATTTGTTTATAATAATTATTCTTATTCTTTTCAAAAATAACATTTTTACTTTATTTTGATTTAATGTTATAATTTTTTCATAATATTTTAATATAAAATAGGTGGATTTATGGGTCTGTATGTCTTTTACATAAAATAAAATTAGTTACAAAATTTAAAATTATAATAGTTTTCAAATGAGTTGTCATTTTTTGGTTGAATTTTTATTTATTACATAATTTGTTATCTATTTTCCATGCGAGGGATTATTCTAGTGAGTGATCATTCCAACATGCATGTTAGTACCACCTCATGTTTGATAAGAATGATATGAATTATTTGGGAGTTTTACCATTCATGAGTTGGAGGTATTTTATTATAGATATTTTTTAGGAAATATGATTTATTAGTCATCAAAAAATCAAATTCATAATTATTTTTTTGTTAGAAAATAATAGGGATATCAACTGGTTATTTCAAGGGGTATTTTATTTTATTATTATGACAATATTTGGGTTATTTGGATGTCCTTGGGGAATTATTCAATGTTTTTATACTCCCACACAAAATATTATCTTAGTTCACATAGATATAATTTTTGTATTTTGTTGCAAGTAATATGGTTATATACATGACCAGTTAGGACATAAGAGGTATATGTATCTATTTGTTGCAGTTTGGGGATGCTTTTATTATTATATGTGGGGTTGTGTTACACGTGAATCATTTATATCCATAGTCATGTAGGGATTTTTAATAACTTTATATGATATTTGTCACATATTCATAATTTATTTATATGAATGATTTTTTTAATTTTAATTTATGGGAACACTTTTCCCCAAGGGTATGCATAGATTGTGTAGGATTATTATAGATCATTTTATACATTGATTTATTACACCATTGATCATGTAACATACATATTCACATCATAGTAGGTTTAGATTATTCACATCTTTATTCATCATTGGTGGAAATGAATAAAAATTAATAATTAATATGTTAATAGATAAAACTAAATAATAATGGGAGATTTTTATTTTAGTTTCATTTGAAAAAATATAGATGGAGAATTTTGTTCCCTTTTAATATATATTCAAATCCATTAAAAAAATGTGTGATATGTGTCTAATTTATCATGTTAAATTATGACAGTGAATCTATTGAAAAGTATTAACATTGTATTGATTCTTGTAAAAAAAATTCAATGACATTAAAAGACGTATTAAATTTTTATAATGATTAATTTAATTAATCTCAAATTTTAGTAAGGGGACAAGATTAAATAAAATAATTTATTTTCCACTTAATTATTGATCAAATCATTAATAATAATTGTTTAGTAAATTTAATTATAGTTCAAATTTCATTATATGATCTTTTTATCACTGTTAAAAAAACAAATTATTTAGTTTTGGGATTATATTTAATGGTATTAGAATAAAAGATTCTTTAAACAATAAACTTATTGCAAATATATTGGTAAAAATTATGATTATTTGTGTTTAACATATTTCAATTTGGGTAGTATACATCTTAGAATTAATCCTCTTAAAAGATAATATTTTCAAAAATATTTTTTATGGATAGAAGAAGTGAAGCCGTTGGAGTTGGGTTTTAATTTTATTCCTTGAAATTATATTATTTTTTAATGATAACTATTTTGATTGTATATACATTGTTTTTTAAAACATAGGGGTTACACTATATCAAGCGAGATTTGTTATAAATAAAAAAATCAGTTTTCATAAAGATATTAAACATCTAATGTAATTTTAAAATAGGAAAACATATTCAAATATATCAATGTCTAATTTTTCGTGGTATTATATAATTAATCAATTACAATTCACTAATTATTCATTATTCAGGGATATTATTAAATATTTTTTATTACGCCCAATAATTTTTATGTTATAAAATGTTCCCCAAAACATGTCTTTCATTGGGGGGTTTTGTAATTGAGAATCATGTTCAAGGATGAAGTGGTGATTATGTAATACGTCATCATAATATTTATTTTTATTTTCAATGTCAATTTAAAATCATGGTTATGAAAAATTAATAACATTTAATCACAGGTGAATATTTTTTTTTACTTAAAGAAATGTCTACTAAATATTGTTGCTATTCAAAGAAGTGGTTTGGGGTTGTAAATTATTTATATATATAATTTATGTAGTGGATGGAAATATTATTTCCCATCCATATCCTTACCATATTGTACATCCAACCATATGGAGAAACTTTGAATTTAGACCATGAAATGTGAATTTCATAAGTTTTGTGGATAATAAAAATTATTATCCACCTTGATTAGGGTAATTACGACATAATGGTATCGCTATTAAATGTGGATATTAATCAATAATATAAAGTCAAAATGGCATGTACATCTACAAATATTTTATGTTTTGAAGATAAAAGCTGTCTATGATGATTGAAAATTGAAATTTATACATCTTATTTATCTATAAACAGAAATTTTGAGATTTATGACAATGTAACAGACTAATAATATATCATGTGGCTAAAAATATTTATTTTCATCATGAAGTATTTTATTATATAACCATAAGGACGTGGTTCCCTTAATCCAAGTAAAAAAATATTAAACAATATCATGTTTGAATAAATTTTATCCTCATTTAGAGTAATATAAAATTATTTTTTGTAATTTTGAAATCCATTTTATAGTGGTAGGTGAAACAATATTACATGTTATATAGAATTTTATGATTTTATTTTTTTCAAATGTTGATCAATGGATGGTTCATAGACATCTCAAACTCGATTATTTATTCATTTTAAAAGTATTGTTTCAAATATTTTATTGCAACAAATCACTATCCACTTTAAATTTTATTCATTTATAGATTTTCTTTGTTTCATTATTGGTTTTATTGAAATTATTCATTGACACAACTTTATTATTTATACATGAATATTTTTCAAATCATGATGATTATATAAACATTTAATGAATTATATAAAGAATATATAGATAGAAGACATTTTTCAAATTTATTTGAAGTAGTTTTAGAAAAAAAATTGTATTTTTTGATATGATAGAATACTTATTACAAAAAATTACATATAAATAGAGAATAAAGGCTTGAGAATAATGTTATGATGATGATTTAAATCGATGTGTTAATCATAATCACTTTTATTTTATATTATTTACATTTATCGTTTTTTTTAATTTAAGGTTATTTTAATGAGTCTATTCCCAGAGGATTTATTTTATAAGCCCATAGTAATTACAATTATAATCATTTTTTATCACTACTATTCGAAGATGTTCAATTTATTTGAAATTTTGATACCAAATATCAATCAATTCCATGTTTTATGAAGTTCTACATCCACTTTATTTGGTAAAATGTGTTTTAACTATAAAAATACTTTTCACATATCTAAGATTTTTCATCTTATAACATTGTATTAAATGCATAGTGGTTATAGATATAAGAATCGAGATATCGATTACATAATATTATTTAATTATGTTATTTGAAAACTGTATTCTAAATCCACATATCCCTGTAATATTCTATTCTATGTACATTATTTTCTCATTATGTGATATCATTTTTCAATTTAAAACATATTTTATTCCATATTATCATTTATTTCACTATACATAATATATTTTGGTTTGTTTCATAGTTAAATGTTATTTGAATTTCATTAATACAAATAATATTTATTAGAAAATGAAATATTTAAAAATATTATAAATTAATTAACTCACAACACAAACAAATCTCCCTTATCTAAGAAAAAATTGATCACCTTGATCTGAAATAAATCATTATGGATAATTTTAAGTTCTGAATTTATCCAAACATTTCCACTAAAATGGGATATATTTAGATTGGATGTTTTATTTTTTAATTTGAAATTATAATTTCCATGAAATAATATTAATGTGTTTGTAAATGATTAAAAAATAAATAGTGAAAAAATGTAAGGGGGGGGATTGCATAATTTTTTGAGTGTGTACACCAGTGGGTTGATAAAATCTCCGCAAATAAAAGAAATGTGTAGAGGTAATTTATCAAAATAATATTTTCAATTATGAAATTTTATAATTGAGTATAAAAGGTTCAATTAAATAAGATATTTATAGTTATATATGCAGTGATGTTTTCAGATTCCATTTTTTAAATAAATGTTATATAATTTAATTTAATCAGAATTATTAATATATATGAGCTGTATGTGTTCATTTTTTGATGAATATATTCTCTCATTAACTGATAGCAGGATCAGACGGTAAATAATAGAGCATTATTTGTAACTTTTATACTTTAAATTGGATTGTGTTGGTTTATTTTGAATATTATTAATCCTAATTCTTTTGATTACCAATATTTGATTATGTAGGACCACATTAAAATAGTCATGAGGTATTTTCTCTATAAAATGTTTTGAAGGATAAAAACTACTGCTTTATATACTTGATGATTAGTGGATCAAGTTATATTGGATTTTATATATAATGTAACATATAAAGAAATTAAATATCATTGTTAAACATTCTCAATATATTATTTGTTATGGGTCAGTTTTTCTTTTACTGATAATATAGCGAAAATAGCAAAAACATCAATCAAAATAATATCTCAAAATGATATTTTGACAGTGGAGTATAAAATTAAATTATACATTGATTCAACTCTTCACCTACGAATACATGATAATACCAATATACATTTATATATAAGTATCCTCCGAAATTTTAATTAAAAATGATTTGTTTTTAATGAACAAGAATTTAACAATTTCAGATAAAATTACAATGATTGGTTAAAAAGTGAGGTTTTTCCAATTTATAATCTCATTCCTATTGTATTAAATAAAATTATAGATGGTATTTTTTTCTATAAAATATTATTTATATGATAAGAAATTTAATATACTAATATAGTTTTTAATATAAAACTATCTTTTCCAGTATTTTCTATGATTTTATGGGGTATAGTAATAATAATTAGTATTTCTTTATAACTGTTTTGAAGTGAAATATTTCAAATGAATAACTTCGTGTATAATGTTTATATTAAAATAATAAATTTACAAATAATATATGTTTACATGATTTAAATTATAATTTATTTATGGTTGATTTAAATTTTTTTATAAAATAATGATATTATATAGTTAAAAATATTATTGTTTCTATATTTATAATATTTTTAAAACCATCAGTGATAAATAACTCTACACTCTTGTGATACTTTATTACTTTTTTAATTTCAATATTATAGGAATGTTCAAGAATTATATTGATTTAATTTAGGAAATAAATATTAAGAAAGTTAATTTTTTTCTGTTACTGTTAACATGTTTTTTCAAAAAGGATAAAGAAATAATTGAATTGTTAACTTCAAATTTTTGTTATTATACTTTGGTATGAGTTGGATTTTAATGGAATAAGTTCATTTTTTTTGAAAATTTTGTAATGGGATCGATGATGTTCCTCACTAGTGTGTTGGCTATCATAAGTTGAGGCGGCTATTTTCAATGGATTATATATTGAGAGTATACAATTTATCTAAATAATTTTTATGATTTATGATTTATTATTTAAATTGAATAAAAAACATGACAGTTTCATACTATTTATAAGGGAGAGTTAATTTATGCACACTATCCTGTTAAATTTTTATGTTCTTTATTGTAACTGATTGTTTAGATAAATGATTTAGTAACCAAGATATATCCATATTCATATGTAACTATACAAATAGATTAAGTAAATTGATATCTAAATTTATCCATGGATTAATGAAAAGAATATTTGTAAGTTGGTTTTATAGATAAATTCACATGGTAATTACACTTTCTATGATTTTGGATTACACTCATGGATCAGGACCATTGAGGTTACTATGGATAATGTCTAGTATATCAACATACTCTACAATAATGAAATTTTTAATTAGAATATAAAAGAGTAAATCATCTAACCATAGTGATGTATTAGATACATGATAGATTTATAGTCTTAGGAGAAGTTCTACAATTTACAAGAGGATACACTTTGATAGATGTACGATTGATTGGATATGGGATATAAGGAAATGACATAGGCTTTACTAATAAATAGTAATGTAAAATATAGTTTTCCATTGGAAGTGTAATTTATTGGGTGTGTGTCCAATTATGAAATAGATTTAAAAGAGACATGAAAGTGGAATCAATTCATAAATTGGGTAACCTAAGTGTATTATTTATTATTATTTTTTGTTTCATATATTTTCATGTTTTTATAATTATTTAAAATCTTATTTTGATTTTATGAGGAATAGTTATTACAAATAGGTTAAATTTAATTTATGAGCATATAGTTGAGTAAATCGATAGTTCCTTCAAGGTATTTTTAGTTTATTACTTATTATCCTATAAATAGTATTGTATATTGGTTGGGTTGATAATACATAGTCATTATAATGGAATATAATTATTTAGTGAAATTTTCTAAATCGTTTATTAATGATAAATAATTATAATTCAATATCGGAATATAGTGTATATGTTTAATTTGTCTAGATTCATGATTGAATGATCTTATTATGGATTTATGTATGACTATTTTACATGGTTAAAGGATGTGAGGATAGTCATATTAAATGTAATGGGAAATAATTATTTATTCCAAATAACTAGTTATCCATATAGTAATAAAAACTATTATGATATTCAATTGGTTTGTTTTTTGACTGGGATTTTTTTTGATTTTTGTAACACCATTTAGGATTATACTATATTTTTTCAGTTATATAGATAATTTAAGGATTTAATAGGGTTATATAATAGTTTAAAATGTATTAAATTATTGATTTATAATAAGTATGTGTTTAGAATTATTGTACATTTTATTCTTCATTTTGAGTTTGTGAACTAAGGATTCATATATAAGATAAACAAAATATTCAGTAGAGTGTCTAAAAATTTTATTTTAATATTGAATAAGTTGTTTTGTTTTTATGTGTTTCATAAATGTTTTTTTGTATATTCCCACCTCTGAACAAGGGGTTCGTGTTAAAATTACAATAGTTTTATAAGAATATTATAATGGACAAACCGATATTTTATTATATGGGTAAATATTTTTTTAACTTTATATGATGATTCTAAGAGATAGATTTGAAATTAGTTACTTGATGGAGTGATTATGTATGGTACTGAACGATTTCATTATATTATATGGATGAATTTGTTAATATCGTATTAGGTTAAAAATTATGGGAGTATTAAGTTTAGTTTTTCAATAAGATTTTGTATTGTAATTATAATCATGAAAACTAAAGAGTGATATATAATATATTTAATAAGGGAAATGATGTCATTGTTTTTTAATTTTTATGGATTCAATAATATATGGTAATATAAAATCACTTTTTATGGTTGAAGAATATATTATAGGGAATATGTCCTATTTGTGAAAATATTTTGTATAGTGGCATGCAAGATTTTTAATATAATACCATAATGTGATTGGTTTGACATAATGATTCTGTCCTTTCATAATAGAGATAAATTCTTATGAAATGTTTATTTACCAATTCTAGAATACATTATTTTTTATATACATGGTTTAATGCCATAAAAACCAATATAATCATTTGTTTCAATGAAAATAATATCATTATTTTAATAAATAATTTTTTAGGGACTACATTTTACATGGTCATGTGTTTTTCCTTTGGGATAATATTTTTTAGTTAATAAAAATCATTATGGTGGGGATCACAATGATTTTGTTTGATCAATGGATTACAGAGCATTGAATTAGAAGAAATTATACTTTTTTTTGGAATAAACTCAATATTAGTTAAATTATAGAAAATTAATTTTTCTTTTGGGTTCATTATATAAGATTTTAAATTATTTTTCATGGATGTAAAAATCAATGTCTAATTACATTGTAATGATAGGTTAGTAAAATAGATCGCCTTGTGTTTAGTTTTTTGGGATTACAAAATCAAAATAAAATTATAATAAATTGAAATCAATTTTTTATAAAATGATTTTTTAGGTTGGGAGAGATACGGGTGGTATGTTTCGTAAGGCCTATAGAACTATTATGAATGTTTTAAGTATTCTTTAGACATGTATAGAGGTGAAATTGGGGTTCTTTTGACGCTTTAGGAAGTAACTCCTACTATCTACACCGATGAGGAACCATGAATTATAACCAATGGACTTTGAAAGGTCTTCATGATGAAAAATAAATTAATTCATAGTTTTTTTAGTCACTAGAACCCTATTTAGGTGCCATTAAATTTGGAAACCCATCTTAAAAGGATATCATATTCATATACATAATAATGAATAATATGTGGTTTAGTAATTAATTAACATAAAATATCCCTTGAGACATTAATTTATTCCCATTTCAATTCATTGTTTGATCACTGTCTCTCTTTGATGCGGGTATCTCAACATAAAAATGATTAAAAATATTTTTGCAGATTATTTCCTCTAGATCCATTAGCTATTAGATTTTTAATGTTTTTTATTCTAAAAGGAAGCTATGATATCTTTTATTCTTCTGTAATACTTCTAAAAATTTAATCATGTTATATTTACATTAGGGTTTTCTAAATTCATATTTAAACCCTATTGATTAATAAGAATTTTAATGAGAAATATACAAGGAGGAACAATGTAATATGTACCTTGTGTTGATCTAATGATTTCTTATTAATATTTGGTGAATATAAGGGTCTTCAGTGACACAATTTTGTGTGCTAAATATTTTCATATTTAATGTTTTTTTTTTCAATTAATTTTATTTATTATTAAACTATTGATTAATTATAGTGGTGGATGTTATATTAAAATATTAGATTCAAAGTGAATTTATTCAATAGAAATGAAATCTATGTATTATTGGTTGAGTGAAGGATTTTTAGAAAAAATAGGATATTTTTAAAATATATACATTATAATTAATTGGTTTTGATATCATAAAATTTTTTCCACTATTATTGATGTTGTTATATAAATCATCAATTATTTTGATGTGATATCATTGATCTATGATTATTAATTACTACTTAAATTTTGGTTTCTCGTTTGGTTTGATGGTGGCGATGAAAAAAATAGTTTATTTGTCAAATACATAGTCAATAGTTAAAAAATTATTATAATGTTTTGGGAGGAGGATTATTTCAGTCATTGATTATATAAATATTATGGGGAAAAAGGATTTTGAATATTTGGAATAAAAAGGAATTTATTTATTAATTGTTCATAAATTTTTTATTCCTAAATTATTTAATTATTAGCATTTTATTTTATAAGATTTCATTTGATTAGAAATTATTTTATAAAATAAATTTAAATAATGATTTATTATAACATTAAAAATATATATGATAACCATTTAAGGTATCCGACATAGTTTCTATACTCAATCCATTCATGAATATCTCGATAAACATACAAATAATGTTTGTATTGAGTCAAAAGTAGTGGAGTATCATAAGGAATTGGATGGGGACAAGTGCATCAATCCACAAGTGTATACCTATATAGGATGTTTTTTTGATATATGAAATAATATGGCATGTGTTATTCAATTTTATTTGGATTATGGTAGGTTGTTTTATGTGTTTATATTGAATGAATTCATATTTTTATTTTCCTACAAAGTACTTTTTACATGTATATAGTTATGTGTTTATAGAATAAATCAAGAGGGTTATGTGTGGGTTTCATATATTTATTATTATAAATTTAAAAGTCTAGTAATCTATGCAATGGTCAATAATCATTTTGATATGATTAATGATTAAATTTTATTAGTTTTACTACGATGATGTGTTATAACATTTTGTTTCTAAAAATAATAGAGGAATTCAAGATAGTTTTTTCAAGTTATTTAATGAAATATTTAGGTGTAGATAGATGAATTATATTAGAGGGAATTAGTGGAATAATGAAATATATGTTAACAATGAAAAAGTTTTTTCAAATATTGTAGTACATATTTAGGAGGGATTCTTTCTAGATGTATGATTATCCCTTAGAATATTTATAGAGGAACGATGAAAGTAATTTTAGAACATAGTAGTCAATAATATAATACTAATCTCAAAAAAAATTCATTCTATTTTTTCAATATTTTTTAATGGTTAATCCTTAAAGAAGGATAGAATTTTGAATCATATATTTATTAGATAATTAATAATATTATATTGATAATTATAATATATATTTTATTATTTCAGATTCATTGGATTATATTTATTGAATATTAATTTTTAATTAATTTATTTTGTACCATGATTTTTTTTGAAAAACAATTTGAAATATGAAAATTTATCATACATGATCCCCCAGACGAAAATTGAAAAAATATCATAAAAATTGGAAAATGGTTTGAAATTCATTTATATGAGCATTTATATAGTTGATTAGTTTAATTGAGGGTGAAGTTTCATACATTTTAGTTCAATAACAATTATGGTCCAACATTATCTATAAACTGGCATACGTATTCCCTCTAATAGTGGTTTTATGAAAAGAATTATAGAATATTTTTATTACCATAAAATGAGAACATAGTGGTGGAAATTCACTATATATAATGATGATGATCCTATAAGAAACATTATTTTAATCACTAACATGAAATAATATCCCCTTACCGAATACATGTGTCCCTCATCATAGTTTCTAAGAGGTTTTGTAGTATTACTCATAACATTATTGTAATTTTTTTCTATGATATAATATATTTGATTAAAAAATATTCGTGGACAATGTTGGAGTTCTCTATTATTCTTATATAATAGTGACACTATGATTTTGGAATGTGAGGTGATGTACTCACTTGACTGACGTGCGCAAATTTTTAAATATTGTTCCATCATTTATGTTTCCTAATTCCAATATATATTTAAGTGGGTTATTAGTTGGAATACATTGATTCTTAGGGATTCTAAAGAACACTTTTTTTATTTGATATGTGGAATGCATCTATACTTTTAAATTTAGGCATTATGAGCTATTTATATTCTTATAATAACTATTTAATCATCAAATATGTTCTTTTATTGTATTATTCGTTAGATACTTTATATGATCATATATCCATGTTAATATATGATATATATTATAATATTTTTATTTTACTTATTTTTTGTTAATATTTTATTCTAGAGTTTTTGAGGACTTCTAATTTTCATTCCTTTTCTTTCTATGGATTCTGATGGATCATGTTTGTACTAACCCATATGGGAATTTTATAAAAATAAATTCTCAATTGATGAATACACCACAATTTTTGAAGGATTACATGGAATAAGTGGATCTGGTAAAACATCCAGGATGATGATTCTTGATGATCATGTAGTGAAATTTTTTATTCTATATGTGGGTGGAAATCATTGTTGTCATAAAATAATAAATGAATCAATGTATTACGAATATTGTATCCCTTCTTCAATGTTCATTGGGTATAAAGAGATTTCAAGATTTATTGTTCCAATTGTGTTATTCGTATAAAATATGTATTTACAATGTTATTTATCATTAATGCATTGTATATAATTGAATTAATTATAAATATATAGGTAGAGTCACTAGATATTTTGTGTAACAGAGCTGTGTTTATATTTCATGTTGAAAATGGAAAAGGACTACCAACTTATTTCATATGCCAACTCGATGTTATATATCCACCCCTATCATATTAGAGGTACTCATGGGTTATCACAAAATGCTTACTACAACCATAAGTGGTTCTATGATGGGTAAGGTTAATTAATGGTATTATGAGATTCATTCTATTTAGGTGATGATTTTTGGACTTAAAAAAATAATTTGGATTGTTTTTGGACATCTGGGGATCCACATCAAGGGATACTTGTGTTCCATTATTCAATAATTCAAACATGTGTCTGTATAATATCCATTGTATCCATATTATAATCATATGATAATATATTAGTAAAAATAGAAAACTAAATCCTTGATTTTGGGACCTAATATTGTTTTCATATGACTCAAATAATATATATTTATGATATTTTTTGTCTTTAATTTATTATCTCATTAATATATTCTATAACACATGTGGGTTTTGTCTATAAAAATTATGGTTCTAGACCATTGATAGCATGAATGTATTAAAATTTAGGAATACAATAAACCCATTCTAGTAATTGTATCCTCTAAATAGATCATTGAGTGAAGATATATTTTTTAAAAGTCACAACTGAGATATATCATTAACCTATTTTTTGAGTCAGGTTCACTCCACTATATGTGTAATAAATACATTCTCATAAGTCTTATGGTAGTATCTGGTTATAAGGATGAGACTACCAATTTCCTATATATGATTTGAATATTTAAATGATTAATTACATATTATTTTACCATGATTGGATGATATTTTTTTGCTATAGGAGGGGATGGATTCAATGATTTTCAATTACATCTAGTACAAATTTTCACAAAAAAAATATGGAATATTTTTTTGAGCACACAATATTGTGAATAAAAATATTAGTACTATATTTTTTCGTAATATAATAGTGGTATTATTATTCCATTGTTGGTTCTTGATATCTAACTAAGTGTGGGGAATTATTCTAAGGTGTCCCCCCCCCTTGAATACAAGTATGAAACTGAAAAATAATTTGTCGTGTACTGCATATCTAATAAGGTAACCCTGAAAATTAATTTTGAATAGTATTTTTTATTCTCAGTTTTTTAGGAAAATACCATAACTAAATAATTTATCTTGGGTAATGCACATATACAATTCCACTAATGTTGTTGTATCATATGTAGGAATTGATGTTTTGGTTTCTATAGAAGAGATAGACCCATGTTAGGAGAGAATGTTATAGCTTTTCTTATGGGAAGTGAAATTTCATGGATGGACCACCATAATTATTATATCATTTAGAAAATTCAACTAATTATTATTGGAATAGTTTCCTACTAAGGAGTTAAGGATAGAAGATTCATTAGTGGATGGGATGTTGAAGATATATTGTTCATTGAACCACTCCCACAATCACAACATTCAGTTACATTCTATCAGGTAATGAATGGTGGAAATTAGTGTTAAGAGATGATTCATGTATGATATTATTGTGTTCAATTGATTATTGATAATATTTGAGGAATAAAATATTTCATATCAGCAGGAAAACTTGTACTATTTAGTTTTATAGTGAGTTCCTCATTCATTATAAAAAATGTGGAGTTATAAATCAGTGATTTCTGATGTGGATGGATTGTTCACAAATAACAATCATATGTAATTATCTTTAAATCTAGATTCTACGTTTTCTCATTAGAATTAAAACTCAAAATGAGGCATTTAATTTATGATACTAATGATTTAGGGTTCTATTTAAATACATATAACATAATTTACATTTAGTATATAATATTTGAGAGAACCTTATATAGAATTCAAAGTATCTTAATAATATTTTCTATTTTGATCAATGATATTTGATAGTTTTCTAGATAGAGTAATAAGTTCCCTTATAGGGAAGATTTATTTAACACCAATATACCATTGGACCACCGAGGATAATGGGAGAGGATGATAATATGAATTATTTTCTAAATGATTTAGTTTTATGAGATTTCCAATTTAGTACAACTGGTTATAAGGTTTTCAATGATATAATGGTTTAAAAATATGTAGGATATTATGACTAGTATATTTATTAGTAGATACATGTGTCAATTATTTGAATCAATGTACTTAGACCTCAATATGTGTAATTCAATAAATTCACTCTAGTATGAAACCTCATGAAATCCATGATTTCATTGATATTTGGCATTTGGATTTCACATTGTATGAGTTTTTTCTAATTTCCATGCATGAAAAATTTATGGATATTTTATTTCTAATATTAAAATAATTATTTATCCACAAGGTTTATGTTTTTATTTTTCCTAGATAGTTATTCATATGTGAATTTTGACTCAATAATTTATTTTAATGTTGTGGGGTTAACCTAGAAGTGATTTAATCATCACTCCAACATTAGTCCAATAGGATGGAATGTTTTCGGTGTATTTATAATGTTATTAATTTGAAAACAATTAATGATTTTAGCACAAAAATAACCTAATTTTATCCCTCAATGTATAAATTCTCTATGGTTGTGATCTTAGATTGAATTGAACCTTATATTATGAGGGATTAGGAACAAATCATGATGAAACTAATCGTTGATTGGGTAGTACATATGGAATCAAGAATGAAACAATAATAATAATGGACTTACATGAGAATGATGAATATATTTAAGTGAATTTTTTTCTCCATTTAGGTGGGTGTCATTCATTTGGATTATAGATCCTCCCTTTTTGTTTCATAATATAAATGTAAACCCGATTTTCAAAATTCATATTATTTAATATGTAAAAATGATCGCAGAACTCTATTCTATTGAAAATTACACAAAGATCTTGAAATGAATCATGTTTTTATCATGGGATATTCCATGCTTAATGATCAGTATATGGATCCCCACCAAATAACTAGTGAATTTTTTCAACATTACAAATTCATTCTTATCCCCATTACATTACACTTTCTCCACCAACCCATTCCAGTATGATAGTTCAATGAACTCAACATAAAATAGAAAAGAAAAAAATAATTTAAAATTATTTAGAAAATATTAATTTTTGAGAATTGATAAATAAATAAATTTTTAAAAAATAAATTAATTTTTTATGAATAATGAAATACTATAATTTTCAAAAAAAAGCATAAATACATGATTTTATGAGTCATTGACTATTAAAGGGTGATATAATCATCTTAATAATGAACTATCCTTAATTATTTTAATATATATAGTGAGAATTATAAAACAATACATAGTCTTAATCCAATATAATAATCTAATTAATATAATAATAAGAAAACACCCCTTTCCTATACTACAAATACTACCACTAACAACCCCTTCTACTCAAACCATTTAACTTTCAAGACCTATAAATTTTTTTCCCAATACTCTTTGCTAAATAATCTCTAATGTATAGGCTCTATTGGACTCCTCAAAAGGCTAAAAAATCCACTGCATACATTCTCAAGTAAGAGAAATTTAAGAGGTATATTCATCTTTCATTTCTATTCATTTTTTCATGACATCATTTATTATCTTATTCTATACTGACCTCAAGTCATCCAAATGGTATGATAACTCTAGTTCTGTAAATATATAGTAATTATATCACATAAATATAATATCCATCATTAAACTCCCCCCTCTCTTTTATTGTAAAAATTAAATCATTACCCACGATGTGTTAATTTACAGACCTCATTGGTGATGCAATTTCATTTTCCACTAACAACTTCAATGAGGTTAATTAAACCATTATAATAGCTAATAAAGGATCTAAAATTTATTTTTAACCATATTATTGTTCTGTAATAGTCATATATACATAATTCATAATGATATAACAAAATGAGATCATTGTGATTGAAAACCACCCAATTAACATGAAATGATCGTCGTTAACTTGTATACAATAATTTATCCTCAAAGCATATGTCAAAATTATTTATAATGTAATTTAAAATTAACTGAAATCAATAAAAAAATATAATAAAAATATTTATGTTTTTTTTCATTTTACTTGAACATTCATTTAAGTATACAAGAGAATTTCTCATGAAATATATGAAAACAAACACCCCAGAATGGAAAAATTAAAATCTATAACACATAAAAAATCGTTTAAAGGAACATTATATACCCATAATGAATAATATTAATTTATAAATGGTTATTTATATTTTATAATTAATGATTTTAATGGGATTATACAAAATATTTATGTGAAGAATGAATTCCGACATATGGTACAGTGAATTATTAAAATGAACTCCATTTCCTTTGGGTTTTCTCTCATTAACACAAATATAAGTATGTGAATAAATTTAAGGATCCTTAATTTAATTTCATTATTTATATATTTATGTTTCTATGATATATATGTTTTCAACTTAATTTTACGAAAAAGAAAATATTTTTTAAATAGAATATTCTTTCAAAAAAACGCACCTTTTACTTCTCCTGAGATTCTTTCTTCTTCACTAAAGATTGATGATTACTATAACTAAAATGTTATTTCCTATTTCCTTTAAATAATTAATTCATTAATTTATTCTTTAGTTAATTAAATAAATAATATTCTATGGTTTATTTTTTTCTCATGATATATACAAGATTTATGTGGTGTGAATGAGAATGTAAATATTATGAGGTGATGGGTGCATCCAGAATAATATATCACAATGTAAATATTTGATGTTAGAAATTCTCTTGGAATTTTATAGTGATACAATTATTTTTTTAGTGTGATGTTTATCAGGAGAAAAATAAAAAATATGTGTGAAAATGATGCTATCATTGTTCACAACTATGTATGGTAGTTTACCATGAAGACATGATTTTTCATTTTTATTCATCGCCACATACCATGGCTTTATTTAATGATTACCCTATTGATTTTGATTAATATACCATTATTATTTTGGGATTATTTTTATTATTCTCAACCATTTTTAATTTATTAATATTCATATAAATCCTCTTACTTGGATTTTATATCCTCCTTTTCATTGATGTTTATCCTCATATGACTACTTGTACTAAAGAGAGATAAGAATAATATAATAAGTTAGGGGACAAAGAATTATATAATGTTTTAGTTTCTTATGTAATTGTTATGTGTCATCCTAATCATACGAAGGCACTAATCATTCGGATCCTTGTTTTTTACACTATTATTTTTTTATTATTAGAAAGAATTTGTAGTAAATTACTAAAAATAGGGGACATTATAGTTTGTATCCGAGCATGGGTTAGTTAATTTGGGAATTATAATTATAGAAACATAGTAAAAAGCATTCTTATGGGACTAATTATATGTAAACACCCAATTATAATAGTGTAAAAAAATCTACACATCAGGATCCCATAAGATACAACTTTAGAGTTAATTGAAAAAAGATTAAACTATTTATACATGAACTTTTTTACTTATGATTTCATATACAATTTATTATTTGAAAAAATAGGTTGGAAGAAGGGGGCATGAAAAAATATTTTATGAGGTACGATGTCAAAATATCCCAAATTACATCCCCAATGTCTTCAGAGGTAGAATTTAAAATTTTGTGGCAACAATTACCCATCTATCCCAAGCTATGAAAAATCTACTGAACACTATGGAATGTCCTCCTTTATCTAAGAGGGTGAAACTAGCTATGGAGACATTAATATAGAAATGAATAACGATCATTAGAATATCTTCTAATCAACTAGCTATGGAATAATTTCTTAACTCAAATGGATAATATATTTTATATTCTTCAATATCCTGAGATGGAGAAGTTGACTCTGGCCATGTATCATTTAGATAGAGGGGTTGATAAATGGGAGTAGTTGATGAAGAAAAATAAGTCCAAGGATGAAATTAAAGATGTGGAGTCAAAATACTATAAGATAATGTTACATAATATGTATTTCCTATGAATTCATTATGAAAATATAAGGATTTAGTTTATAGAGATAAAGAAAAAATAAGTAGAATTTTTCATCACCTATAAGAATGTTTTTAAATGGACAGCAAGATAAGTATTTGATTTTTTATCAATAATGATATCAAAAGTGATATATTCTTCAGTTGTATAAATAACACATGTTAACGGATTTTTTAATTTGAGACATTGGGAGTTATGTATAAGTTTTTTTATGTGATCTCAATTTGGGTATGGAGTTTGGAGAACAATATATTGAATATTGTATTATGAAATTAAATTTAGAGTTTCCAACTGTCTGATATAATGAGAAGGTTGGAATGAAAAAACAACTATCCACATGTCAAAAATATTGGATGAAACTTCATGTAAACTACCTAAAAGTGATGGAAAACTCTTTTAGTGTGGAATATTTGGACCCCAAGATCATTAATGTTGAAAAGACATGAGGAAGAAATAAAATATGGTATAAGAATATAGAATACCCCCAATGGTACAATGAGTAAACTATAGAAAGCAAGGGAATTATGATTTCCAGTTAACTAAACCTTGAGTCCCCAAGGGTAATCTGAAAATTTTCCACCAAATATAAATGATAAATGGAATTATTATTCCTTCACTACTGTATAGGCGTATCATAAAATGTACACTTCTAATTCACTCAATAATAAAAAATAATTATTTTCTTTTTTTATATGCATTCCTTTATTTCTTTCATGTATTTCATAAAGAGTTATCTGGAATTCCAAAATATATTGTAGTAGAATTCTCAATAGAACTCATACTTGCAGATACTCCTATATTAACGAATCCTTATAGGATGGATCATAACTATATAGATGAGTTCATGAAGTATCTTCAAGAGAATTTGGAAAAAGGTTTCATATTCCATGGTCCATCACCTTGGTATGTGATGGTGCTCATTTTCAAGATGAAGGATTGATAAATCTGGTGGTTCATCAATTATCAAGAACTCAACATGATCACAATAAAGAACATATATCTTGTTCCAATGATTTATGGATTTTTTCGGTCAGCTATGTGGAGCTGAGTACTTCTCCATGGTAGATATAAAATCAAGATATCATCAACTCCAGGTGAATAAGGAAGTTATTCAAAAGGCATCCTTTCATACAAGGTCTGGGAACTATGTGTTTCTAGAAATTCCATTTAAACTTAATAATTCTTAGTAAATTATAATTTATTTGATAAATAGAGAATTTTTAACTTACCTAAACATATATTTGGTAGTTTTTATTGATTCTATTCTCATATACTTCTAAATAAAAGAGAAATATGAAAAAAATTTAATGCTTGTGATGGCAACATTGATGAAGGAGAAATTGTCTTCCATGTTTTTCAAATGTGATTTTCAATGCAAAAAAGTTACATTCCTGGGAAACATAATCACATGTGACGGAATATCTATGGATCCTTAAAAAATAAAAGCATTTGAGGAAATGTGAACAACATTAACTATCACAAAAATATATAGTTTATGAGAATTTGTTTGTTCTTACTAGTGTTTGATGATAAATTTATCACAATTTTCAAGAATGCAATCTAAGTTAACAAGGAAAAGGGTAAATTGTGTTTTTATGGAAGAATGTGAGTAATGATTTAATTGGATATATAAGAGGATGATAACTAGACATATACTCATATTACCAAAAAGTGGAGACAGTTTTGTGATATAAAGTGATGCTTAAAAGTAATTATTGGTTTTTTCAATCATGAAAAATGATAATCTGATAGCCTACGACTCTTGATATTTAATGATCCATCAGAATAACTACCTAACCCATGATCTAGAGCTAACAGCTATAGATTCTTATTTGAAAATTTTGTAAATCTACTTTTATGGTGGGAAGAGAGAAATATATTCGAATCATAATATGCTGACTTATATATTCAAAAAGGAACTCAACATGTGACAAATGATATAGTTAAATATAATCAAGGACTTTGCTATCATAGTTCACCATCATCCTTGAAATTTGAACAAGGTAGCTGTTGATATTAGAAAACATTACCATGTTACTCTATCCATGTTTCACATTGAGAAAGGCCATATCTTCATGGATATGTAAAGGATTAATTTCAAAATCGTAATGGAAGGGAATACATCTTAACATTCACAAAAGATCTCACAACCGTCTACACAAGAAAAATATTATGGACGAACAGTTGGATGATATGAAATTAAAAAAGAAGGTGAATGTAGTAAAGAATGTTATTATCTAGGAGATCTATATCAATGAAGATATTCTGATTTAGTTTGGAATGAGGATCTATGTGCCTTCATCAACTAGGATATGGAAGGAGATATTGGAAAATGAACATTTCTAAACATTATTTATCCATCCAAGGAGTACCAAGATATATTGTGATCTTCTAAAAAACTTCTAGTGGGATAACAAGAAGAATGATATTGAGGAGTATACCTCAAAATGCATGACATGTAAGAAAGTTAAAGCTATGTGAAAAAATTCCATAGGGTTGATTAAAACCTTGCTTATACCCTTGTAGAAATGGGATATTGTCACTACAGACATTGTCACAAGTCTCCCAAAGAAATTAACGGGAAATAATGTGATATGGGTTCTGATGGTCCAATAAACAAAAACTACCCACTTTATTACTATTTGGGAAGATCCCTCACCTAAACAACTTGAAATGTTATATTTGAATAAAGTGGTGAGATTGAATGGGATTTCACTCTTGATTGCCTCTGATCATGATCCCATGATGACATCTAAATTATTGAGTAGTGTTAACTTTCGTTGAGTGATAATTTAAAATTCAACACAAACTATCACCCCCAATAAAATATAAAATATATATGGACACTCAAATGTTCGAATATATGCTAATACCCTACTCATTATAATTCAACAGTGGATGTGATGAGAATCTCCCATTGGTTTTTTTCTCATACCACAATATCTTACACTATAGTATTCATATGGCACCATATGAATCTCTAAATGGAAAGTGACATAGAACTCCATCAAGTTGCGGTGAAGTAGGAGAACGAAAGATACATGGATATGATCTTGTGTATGAAATGATATAGAAGGTAAATAATATCCAAGAAACATATCAATTCTGCTCAAAGATAGAAAAATAGATATGATGATAATCATTGAAGGGACATAGAGTACGATGTGAGAGATAATATATTCCTTAAAATATCACCATGGAAGTGATTCGTGCAGTATTGAAAGTAATAGAAATTTATCCCAAGGAATATTTTCCCCATTGAGATCATTGATCACATAGGATCTCAGGCTTATTAGATTGAACTTCCACAAAATATGGATCAATTTCATTATGAATTCCATGTATCTCTCCTAAGTAAGTACACACTATAATCCTCACATGTACTGAACATATATGTGGTACAATTGGAAGTTGATCTTTTTTACGAGGAGTAGCTGACAATGATTATGGACCAGATAGATAATTTTATACATACCTAGAAAACCCACCTTCTTAATTTTTTTTCAAGAACCATAAGTATATTGAAACAACATGGGAATGATAGAATGTGATGATTCAGAAGTACCATCACCTGTATAAGTGGATTGGAATTTAGAGGGTAAAATTTCAAATGGGGGAAGAATGTAAAAACCCAAAAATCAATAAAGGGAATTTATCACATATTATAATAATTTTATGTATTATAAATAACACATAATCAAATAGAGACAACAATAAAATCAATACAAATTAAAAAAAATAAATTAAGAGGTATTTTGAGAAGTGAAAGAACCAATACCAATGAAATTGTAACTTGACATTATGAATAGTATTTTGACCCTTTGATTAGTAAGTCAGTCAAATGAATTGTAATCTAACCCATGAAAGTATAAATAAAATTTTGATATCCTATAAATGAAATTATGATCTAATTATATCCTTGCTTAAGTAAATAAATTTTCTAAAAAATTTTAATTAAGTGTTTGTATTTTTGTAACTCATATGTTTATAATTAAAAATTTAGGATTAATTTAATATTTTAAATGAAAATTTATTTTCATAAAAAATTTTCATAAATTATTAATTTTATGTCTTATTATTTTATATATATTTTATGGGGCCATAAATAATTTTTCAGTGTTATAAAATCTATTAGAATTATTTAATATGCATTTTCCATGTAAATGATGAGTATAATTTAAAATTAAATTAATCATATTTTGAAAATTATTATCATAAAATGGAAATAATTTTTAAATTAAAATCATTGAAAAATTATCAGGGATGATTTTTGATATTTTTTTCAAATTCATGAATTTTTATGAATAGAGAAATATGGAAATTTTATATAAATGCTTAATACGCGACTTTTTTAGTCTTTTTTGATGTGAGGATGATATAAAAACCTTAATCCCGAACTATAATTAATTATTTTAATATATTTATTTATAATTATAAAATAATTAATAGTCATTATCCTAAATAATAAACAAATGAATATAATAATTGGAAGTGACCCCTCTCCTGAACTATAAATACCACCCCTTGCCACCTCTCCTCCTTAAACCATATTATTGTTGATCCTCATAAAATTTTTTCCCAATGCCATTAAATATCATCTATTCCATGTCTAAAATATATTCATATCATCAAAACACCAAAACCATTTCCCTATGGAGGTTCTCAAGGAGGATAAATTTAAGATGAAAATTCTTCTTTCTTCTCTTTTAATTTCTTCTCATGTTCTTTTATTTTATAATTCTCTCCTCACCTCTCCTCATCCAAATTTTATGATAACTATAATATCCTTCATATAATATAAATATAAAATGTTAACGAAATATCTATCATTTAACTCCACCCTCTCTCTCTCTCTTATTCTAAAAATTAAATCATCGCCCATGATGTGTCAATTTAAAGACATTATGGACGATGAACCTTCATTTTAATTTAACATATAAAAAGATGTTAATAAAACCATAATAATGGTCAAAATATATTTTAACATTTATTTTAGAAACCTATTTATTTTCTGGAACTAACATATATACATTATATTAAATGATAAAGAAAAATGAGTCCATTTTGATCGAAAAACAACCAAAATTAACCAAAAATTACCATTATTAACTTTTATCTAGAGACTGATCTTAATACCGTATAACCAAATCATATATAGGATAATTTAAACAAATATTATTTCAATAATAACATATAATATCTAATTTTGAAATTTATTAACATTTTACACGAACTTCCATTCATGTATACAAGTTAACTAACCATGAAAACTAACGAATTGAACACTCTCAAATGATTAAATTAAACTATATAATTCATATAAAATAAAATAAATGACCCCAATAAATCCATAATAAATAAAATTAATTTTTAAAAGGTTATTTATTTTTTAATTAATCATCCTACTGTGATTATATATGTTATTGAATTAAAGAAAACATTCGGACATAATTTTAGTGGAATTCTCAAACCCAACTCCACTTCCTTAGTGTTATCCCTATTTTAGACTAATTTCAACATGTGTATTCATATTTTGAACACTAAATTTTGATTAATTATTCTTACCATTCTTCTTCTGTGAAAAAAATGTATTCTAATTAAGTTTATAACAAACACAATGTTTTCCAACAGACCAATTCTTTAAAAAAACACACCTTTTACATTTCTTGATATTGTTTCTTCTTCAATCAAGATTTAGGTTTCCTATTCCATGAATTTTATTTCTTTTTTCATTCACAATTTTTAATCATGGATTTACACTTTATAAAATGAAACTCATATCTATCAATGGTTTAATTTATGTTCAATATTGAAATATATTTTATGTTGCCTGCATGATAATGAAAATCTTCTGATATTGCGTGTTTGGCTGATATTATATGGCATACGATTAATGTTCTTATGTGATGGGAATGAAAAAACTATATATTGATCCAAATACTTGGGTAATATAATGTATATTAGGAGAAAAAGTTAAATATTCATGAATATGATTCCATCATTGTTTACAACTGTGTTTGGTAGTTTACTTCTAAGGTAAGATGTTTCCTATTTATGCATTACCACATTCACTGCCTTTATCAAATGATTCCTCTCTTAATTATGATGATCATACTAATATTTTGTTTTGATGATGATAATTATTTTCACCCATGTTATATTTATTTATATTATTATCTATCATCTTACTAGTATTTTAGCTCCCCCTTTCTACGATGTATATCCTCTGGTAACTACTTGTACTAAAAATAACTTAACAGCCAATAAGAAGATAGAGAAGTTTGAATTAAATAATGTTTAACCTTGTTATTTAAATTTCATATATAGTCCTAATTATCCCATTATAATAAACCATTGGGTCTGGTTTTTGTAACCATATTAAACTTTTTATCATTAGAATGATGTAATAGTACTTTAATAAAAGAAGGGCCGTTATAAGAAATATCAACTAATTTTCATAAATATTTCCAAAATGAGATCTCCATCAGGTTAATGCAAATAATGTTATGTAGGATGGAACAATATAAACTCACATAGTTTTTATTTAAAATGAAGATAGTTTTTGGAAGGTACATCACGATTTTTAGTGCTAGAGATGATAAAATTGTTCGGGACATTTGAGTTAAAGAGAATGGAGCATAGTTTGGGGAGGTAGAGATTCTCAATATACTCAAGTGTGATCCGATGAAGAATTATGTTATAATTTTTATTACTATATAACTTGTTTATACAAAATATTGTTTTGTTTTAGCCAAGGATTAAGTGGTGTTAGCTGATTAATTGGATAAATTACTTGATCTGTTTCATGATGAGTTTCTTTCGTTGGCCAGAAGTCCTCTTGTCATAAGGAAATTATTACACTCCTCTAATGTATTTATAGAGTTATTGATTTTATTATCTCATATAAGAGAATATTGAATTATTCATCTGACATATTCTCGATGCAGATTCATGGAGAACAATATCGTGGAGACTTCCATTCCAATCATAGAGTGTCAGGTCACATAATTGATAGTGTCTATGTATCTCAAGGTCATACTAAAGGTATATTTTATTGAGAGGATATAGGGTGGGATAGATCCTCATGATAAGGGAGTCATAAATACTCATCATGGATAAGAAATATGCTCAAAGGCTATCATTTTCATTGATTGATGAGTATTTAAAAATTAATGAATTAGGTCTATTATTCATCATCTCATTTGACAAGGTATAGTAGAATGTAACATCATAATATTTTAGTAAATAATTTATTTTACTTAAATATTATTTTTTATAGAATTATTAATTTGAGAAAATTAATTAATACAATCCATAACGTTTTATTTTACTATTATTATGAAAATAATACGATTAATAAAACATTAAGTGAATAAATATATATTTATGAACTTAAGTTGTTTAAATTTAGAGGATTAATAATTAATATGAGTTTCTATTATAAATTAATGTTCATTATAAAAAAATATTTTTAAATAATTCATAAATTAAATCACCATCATTTGATTTATAAATTTGATAATTTATAATATTTTAATTTATGTCCTAATATATTAAAAAATATATAAATTATAAACTTGTAGGAAAAAATATAAAGAACATGTAATGTTTA
The DNA here is from genome assembly GCA_963277665.1 of Viscum album. Lineage (NCBI taxonomy): Eukaryota > Viridiplantae > Streptophyta > Magnoliopsida > Santalales > Viscaceae > Viscum > Viscum album. The sequence goes on along the minus strand of OY728126.1, from coordinate 705,484,727 downwards.
AAGAGGACATTTTTCAAGGAATAAATTTTCTGTATATTTAGAATTTTAATTTAAATTATAATTTTATAAAAATTAAATTTAGTTTCTTTTATAATGAAATACATTTTTGAATTAACCATGTCATCAATAATTTATGATAATTTTTTTATATTTTTTTAAAATAATATATTTTTATGTGAATATCGAAAAAAATACTATTATTACTAATAACAAAATGTTAATGAAATTATCCTCAAAAAGTAATCTATTTTATTAACACTATTTTAATATAAAAATTTATTTAAAACGAATATTTTAAGCGTATACAACCTATGTTTTTTATTTTGAAACATAAGTGTTATTTTACTCTATAAAACGCACAACCTATTGTCGCCTATCGACCGGTAAATGTTCCAGTGCTCTACTAATGAGTATATCAGTATTCGGGTCGAATCCTCGGCGATGAAACTTTGTAAAAGTCGTTTGTTTTTAGTTGATTGTATTTTGATTAGGGGGTTTGTTTTTAGAGAATAATTGAAATGATTGATTGACTATAATTGATTTAACAAATTGATAAACATTGGGATGAGTTCATTATTAGGGAGTTAAGCTTGTGAAATCCTTGAGCTTTTCTTTATATTGCATTTAAATTAATACCCACTTCACAAGATAACGTTGATTGGAATTCTTAAGTGGTAAGGCTCTAATCCAATACTTAACATAACTTAGGTTTCTAATCATTAACATTACCTGTTTATGGTTTTGTATTTATGGTTCCAATAATCCATGGAAACCACATGTTAAAAAATATATGTCATTAATCCATGACATGTTAAGTCCAACATACACAATGTCAAATTAACGAATACTTATTGAGAAAATACTCTAAATCACTTAACATCAATCAATTTTTACTCACCTCAATGAGATATTTACTCATCATTTTGGGTGTTTAATAGTCTGGTTATAATGATTATGATGATAAATTAATAATACAAGAAAAATAAAGGTATAAGAAAAAGAGTGGTTTGTCGAACACACAAACACATGAACAATGATAAGAATTAAAAAAATGGACTTTCGATTAAATGAGGAAGAAAAATAAGGGAAGTGAATTCAACTGAATTTAAAAAATTTTAAGAAAATTAATATTAATCTATAGATGGTGGATGAGAATAAATTATATTGAACAAGATTTTTGAATTAAAACAGAATTACAAAACACAAACATACAGGTTTACAAATGAAGAACAACAAAAAAGTGAATAGAAACAAAGAGAAGAGGAAGGGTGTCTCATGTGAAAACATGAGTATGGAAGGTCCCCAAAAGCCTTTGGGAAGGCTTTGGTCGTTCCAATTTTTTATCATCTCTTCTAAAATGCCCAATCCTTGAAAGAGATGAGGGGGACGCATTTATTTCCCAAGTGGACTGTTTTCATTCCCAATATGTCCCTCCACTTGCATCGCCATGTTGGCTATACAGAAAGCCGAATCTCGAGATATCTCAATATCCAAAGTTGTAGATAATAATTTTTTTCAACATCTCTCAAAATTTGTAGTCATTTGGAACTATGTACCCAATGTTATGTCCGGATGATTAAACAACTTTAATCTGCCCATTTCAATCGAATAATTTTGATGTCCAAAATGTGAAAGGGTTTTTGAATATGAAGATTCCCTCAAAACTGAATGATGTCTTATATAATGTACTAATCTTATATATCCTCTTTCACGCTGCAATAGTTCATCTTTATTTGATGAATATGTCAGGAGATATTTCATTAATACTATACTGTTTTCAATTCCCAACCAGAATGGTGGGCTGGACTTTAAAGCATCATTTGGGCCCCTTGTCCTTATATTTGTGCCCTGAAATTTTTAACCATGATTATTTTGGATATTCAAGAACACATGGTAGAGTTTCAATAAATATGGGGTTCAATAGTGATTCCAGTAACTCAATAATCATGGCTGGTCTATTTTATTCACAAATTCTTTGGGTCATCTTGTTTGGTCCATGTAAGCCTTCAAATGGCCGAATTAGAACATGATTCTTTTCTAGTGATATGTGAGAAATTTAATAAGGAATACTAAAAAACTAAAAACACAATTTTAATCAGTAATCTGAGAGTTATAAATAAAATATTAAACATAATCAATTGGACTACTTCTAAAAATGCTCAAAACATATACTTAGTATTAATACAATAATATCTCACACAAATTATGAACATTTCGTAAAAAATAAGTATATGGAATACATAATAAGCCATTAAAATACTAATAACAATAACTCCCCCACACTTATATTTGTGCATGTCCTCATGTGCAACAAATATAAAAACATTACAAAATCATTTTCACTAACAAAAAAATAATTAAATTTTGTTTTCTGCAGTGAGGGAAAGTTTAGATTGTTTCACTCATTCATTTTGAATTCCACAACAAGATGTTACAGAAACAATTTTCCAAAAGTAATTTACTTTTTCATGCTCAAATTTAGAAATGGAAAATGTGGATACTAAAAACTCACACCTCTCAAGATGATAAAATTCATTTGTGGAGGTTCACTCTTTCACTAACCAAAAGTGAAAATCTTAGTGTTTGAAATGTGCTCTCATCTTCCAATCCTTATCCAAAGTGCACAAGAATCAAGAAGTATTTTTAAGGGTTTTTTTGTGGCTACGGGACGGTAGGAATATAATTCCCAAGAGAGATATGAAGTGGGGTAAACACCAACATAGAAAAACAATGCACATTTTTTTGAAATAATACATGGAAGGGAATGAAAACACATATTTAAAAAAGAATGATTGTGTGAATAAAGACACAATAAAGGATGGAAATTTGATGGGGATGAGAAGATTAAATATTTACAAACCACAAAACTTCTCCAAATGACATAAAAATATAATTCAAGTGTTCTTTTTTTCTTCTTTTTTCTCTTTTTTTCGAAAGTTGAACTTGAAAAAGATCTCACACTAATATCCCAACCCATGGTTGATCTCCTCACGACACTAATTGTAATAGTTATAATAATATAAAATGTCGATTAAGATTGATCTTTTTAACCTAACCATGAAACAACCCAATTTGTTTCTCTTTTTTTTCATTTTTCATTTTTATTGATTTTTTTAACACTTGTCAATAACATTTACAAAATTTCATAATGAATGTACATTACATTCCCCAAAACACACTGAATGAAAACCTATCCACCACACTAAAATGGATGCATTCCCTCAAGAATATGATAACATGGTGAAATCAACAAAGGGTATCCATTATGATATTAGTTCCCTTGACACTAAAATTTACAAAAAATGCACTGAAAATGCATGTTGATATTGGGTGGGAAAAGGTATTGGGCTTGTAATGTGGCTATAAAAGAAAAGGATTTCATAGGCTAGAAGGGGATTTCAAAAGGTGGATTAATGTAAGGAAAATGGGAGGCTATTTGGCTATTGTGATTCTCATGTGGTTCATAAAATTCCTCTATCATATTAATGCACACTAAGGTAGGAGATTCAGATCGATGGTCCTCAAACTGAAGACTCACAAATAGGGGTGAAAGAACACATTTTGAAATGATGGCCATAGGTGGCCTTGGCACGAAAGAAAATGTTGTTCCTCACAGTTTGGGAAAATCATTTTCCAAATCAAAAATTGAGCATTCAATTTTTTTTAAATTTGACATAAAATTCTATATTCAAAGTCATGATGAAAATAAAAAAATTTTGAGATGAAAACAAGTTTGTTAACTCCCAAAAATGATTGGACAAAATTAAAAAATTTGAAGGAGATTAATCATGACTCTCTATTTTTTGTATATATATATATATTATGATTTTATTTTTTAGATTTATTTTAGTTTTTAATAAAGGCACTCTCACACAAAAGAGAAAGAAATAAAAGTGTTTGAAAATTAACGTGATAAAAAAATAAAATAGAGAGGAAGAAGAAAAAAGAGGTAGAGAGAGGAAGAGATAGAGAGATAGTGAAAGGGAAAAAGGTGCCCCTGGTTTGGATTTGGAGGGTCTCCATCTCTATCTATTGGTTGGTCGACTGTAGAAGCTAGGGATCTAGTAGATGTTGATGTTGATTCATGATGGTGTTTCCTCTCATGGTGATGAATTAACCTATGTCCATTAAATGTGAATGTCCTTTTAGAAGAGGGGTCTTGGAATTTCACTACACCAAATGGGTAAACAAGAGTAATATCAAAAGGAACTTCCCAATGGGAATTAAGTTTACCTGGGTGAATCCGAAATCGAGAATTGAAGAGCATTACCTTTTCACCTTCATGAAATACCTTTCTCAGGATGTGTTTATCATGGAGTGCCTTGGATTTTTCTTTATAGAGATTAGAATTCTCATAATAATCAAGTCCAAGCTCCCCCAGTTCATCCAATTGAAAACATATTTCTTCACCGAATTTCTCAAGATCAAAATTACAAGTTGTTACTGCCCAAAATGACATATGTAGGATTTCAACTGAAAAATGACATGATTTACCAAAAACTAGCCTAAAAAGAGACATCCTCATGGTTGTTTTATAGGAAGTTCGATAAACCCAAAGTGCTTCACTAAGTCTTTCAGACCTGTATTTTCTAGAGGGTTTTACAATTATCTCAACCACTCGTTTCGTTTCTCTATTAGAGTTTTCAGCCATGCCATTTGTTTGGGGGTGATATGTAGTTGAGGTTTTATGTATAAACCCATTCATTTTCAAAATAGATTACATGGTTCTATTACAAAAATGGGTTCATAAGTCACTGATCAAGGCATGAGGTGTGCCAAATCTATGGATGATTTGTGTCATTAGGAACTCACTAACAGTATGTGAATCATCCTTTCTAGTGGGTTTGGCCCCGACCCACCTAGAAACATAATCAACTGCAAGATGGATTTATGAGAATCCATTAGAAGGTGGGAAATGGTCCCATGAAATCTATGCCCCAAACATCGATGATCTCGGAAAAAATTAAAGGATAATGGGGCATTTCATTTCTCTTGAAAATTGTGCCAAACTTTTGGCAAGTGGGACATGGTTGAAAGAACCTATGTGAGTCCTTGAAGAGTGAAGGCCAGAAGAATCAAGAGTCTAGGACCTTTCAGGAGGTCCTTTGTGGTCCAAAGTGTCCACCACTAGGCATTGAGTGAAAATTTTCTACGATAGAGGAATGATCATATTTATCAACACATCTCTTAATTACCATGTCTGCACTAGTTTTCTAAAGGTTATATTCTTCCCAAAAATAATGTTTTGAAACATTTTCAATATCAATTTCAGTACTTTTGAAAACTTTTCAGGTAATACACCAGAAACCAAGCAATTTACAATTGGAGCATACCATGGTATTTTTGGAGTGAGAGATGAAAGGTGCTCAGTGGGGAGTTCAGGATCGATGATTTTAGAATGAGAATAATTAGAAAGTATACTCAAGTGATCATCCTTAGGGTTTTCTTTTCTTGGTCTATATTTTATTTCAAGGTCAAACTCTTGGAGCGTTAGGATCCATCTTGTTATCCTCAGTTTGGAATAACATTTCTTGAGTTAGAACATTATAGCAGAATAGTATGTGAAGATGATGATTTTGGCACCTAATAGATAGTGATAGAATTTATCTAAGGAAAAAACAACTACTAAATGTTCTTTTTCAGTGACAGTGTAGTGATATTGAGTTCCATCCAATGTTATTGTGGCATAATAGATGACTTGGGGAATATTTTCTCTTCATTGACCAAGAACATCCCCAATATCTCTATCAGATACATCACACATCAATTCAAACAGTAAGGACAAATCTGGGGGTTGGATTATCGGGGAAGATGTATGAGCAGTTATGAGTTCAATGATGGATCTCTTGTAAACCTAATCGAAATGGAAAGTGACATAATTTAGGATCAAATTAGTGAGTGGGAGGGAAATTTTACTATATTTATGGAATAATATCCTATAGAAACTGGCATGACCGATAAATGAATAGATGTATCGAACAAAGGTGGGAGGAGGAAGTGATTGGATCACTTCAATTTTGGCAGGATCTTCTCCATTACCATCTTTTGAAACTATGTTCCCTAGAACAATCCCATTTTCAACCATGAAGTGACATTATTCAAAATTGAACACAAGGTTTTACTTGACACACTTTTGGAGGACTAGAGAGAGTGAATTCAAACAAGATTCAAATGACTCACCATAAATGTAGAATTCATCCATAAATACATCCATGCAGTGTTCAATGAATTTCAAAAAGATACTCCTCATACACCTCTGTAATATTGTAGGCACACTGCAAAGACCAAAACGCATTCTTCTATATGCATATGTTCGAAAGGGGCTTGTGAAAGTAGTCTTTTCTTGGTCCTGAGGTGAAATTAGGATTTTTATGTAGCCAGTGTATCCATCAAGAAAGAAATAGTGTGGCTTTCTGGATAATCGTTCAAAAATTTAATCAAGTAATGGAAGAGGGTATTTATCTTTTCTCGTTTCAATATTCAATTTCCTATAGTCGATGCACACACGCCATTTTTTTCACTCGAGTTGTAACTACCTCTCCATGTTCATTTCTGACAACAGTTATCCCACCCTTCTTAAGTACAACATGAATTGGAATAACCCATTCACTATCAGGAATTGGGTAGATAATAAAAGCTAGAATAAGATTGGTGATCTCTTCCCTGAATACCTCAAGGATGAGTGGATTGAGACTTATTTGTGGTTGTCTAACTATTTTGGTTGATTCCTCAAGATGGATGTGATGCATGCAAAGGGAAGGGTTGATTCCTCGTATGCCATCTAGGGTCCAATCTAGGGCCTTTTTTCCTCTAACACCTGAACAAGTTTGGACTCCTCAGTTTCGGTAAGTGAAGAATAGATAATGAGAGGATAAGAGTGATTATGTAAAAGGAATGCATATTTCAAGAGTTCAGGATGTGGTTTCAGCTTAGACTCATCTTTTATTTATGGTATAGAAAGCTCAGGAATGGAGGTTGGGACTTTAGTTTCTCTAGATTCATTCTCATTAATACTTTCCAAGGTGGGTCAGTATAGATCAGAGTTGATATGGTATTCAAGAGAGTTATCAAGTTACTCTATATTGATGGAGTCTTTGAATGAGAGGTCCACATCAACTTCACCATTTATGACTTGGTTAATCATGCTGTAGATTTCACTTGATCCTTTGTCATTATAACATGAAAAACTAGGTGGATTGGGATTAGATTTACTCTTAAAAGTGTCCTCAAAAGCATGGATTGAGAATACAGAGTGATCCTCAGATGGGTTTCTCATGGCTTGGAAAATGTTGAAATTGACCAGTTGGTCACCGAATTCCATGGATTAGATGCCTGCATTGACATCAATATTGGTTCTCAAAATCATGAGGAATGGTCTTTCTAGAATTAGGGGAGATCGAGAAGGTTTCGTCCCACTTTTCATGTCAATGACATAGAAATCAGCAGGGAAGATAAGATCATTGACTCGGACAAGAACATTCTCAATTATTCTCTTAGGACTAGATATGCATCGATTGGCTAACTGAATGAGAACACCCATTGGATGTAAGATACATTGGCCGAGGTTGTAGAAGATGGATTTGGGCATGAAATTAATTGAGGCTCTGAGGTCTATGAGTGCGTCAACATAGTTGGAACTTCCAATTTGGCATGGGACCATAAAGGTCCCTAGATCCTAGCACATTAAGGGAATAGACATCTAGGTGGAAACATTTTCGAAGGTCCTAAGTTGCCGCTTGTGGGCACACAACCCCTTGAGAAACATGGCATACATAAAATAAATTATGGCATCTAAGAGATTTATGTTGACTTCAACACGTTTATACATGTCAAGCATTTTACATTCAGGTTCAAAGGACTTAATTGGCTAAGAAACAACATGAGGAGAAGGAATTGGATTCCTAAGTGGAATTGAAGGAGCTGAGGGAATGGATTAAGATTCCTTTTCAAGTTACTTTTTCATTTCATTTTTCTAGGTCAACATTCAAAGGATGGTTGGAGGAGTTATCTTGAGGCATAACAATTTTCTTTCTCGATCTAAGTGATATTGCACTTACATTACCCTTGGGATTGGGTAATTATTGAGTTGGATGTTGGGAGGTATTAGATGGTTGCTTCTGACTAAGTTGGGATGGAAATTGACCCATTTGGGTTTCAATGTTCTTGAGGCTGGAACAGGTGAAGGAGGCAAGATCTCCCACTGCACATTCCCATTTTTGCATAGATGAAATGGATTTTACCTAATTGGGATTACCTTGATTTTTGTTATTGGGAAAGCGATTGTATTTGTTATGAAATTGGGAAGGCTCACTAGGGTAATGGAATCCAGGAGGATTGTTCCATTGAGGTTGAGGTAGAAAAGGATAAGGTTTTTGGAAGTTACCAACACATTGACCATATTTTAATTGGTTTCGTTTTCGAGGAGGTAATTGAGGAGGATGAGATATGGGATTATCATACCTATGGCCTGGGTTATAGTAAGAAGAGAAGTGCTCAAAGTGAGGTTGGTTGATGTTTCCAACTAACTGACCTGATAGTTGAGGATTGGTGTTCCTTTGAGTATATGTTGTATCGAGATCCATTGGTCCAGATGAATCATATTGATCCTCTGGATGTTGTGGACATGTGTCAGTGGTAGGAGATGAAGAGTTGCAGATTCCACAGTTTTTGACAGGTCCAGGAAACATTGTTTGTGGAGATGATGATGTTGGGGATTTGGTATCCACAAATAGTTGTCGCACAAGACCTATAAGTTAATCATACACTCCGTCATCTTGTTTAACTCAATTGATTAATTATCTTGGGCTTGTTTGACTTTAGAATGTGCTCGTGTATGGAATTGTTGTGTGTTTTCAGCCATGTTACTTATGAGATATCTTGTATCTGCGGGGTTTTTATGAACAAGAGCACCACCACTTGCGGCATCAATGAGAGTTCTCTCCATAGACAATAACCCCTCATAGAAGTATTGGATCAAGAGTTGGTCAGGGATTTGGTGTTGTTGGCAGGTTGCAACAAGATTTTTGAACCTCCCCCGGTATTCATGGAGTGATTCACTTGGTAACGGATGGATACCACTTATTTCTTTCCGGATAGAACCAGTACGAGAAGCAGGAAAAAATTTCTCTAATAAGAGTCAATTAATGTCATTACATGTGGTTATGGAACCAGGAGGTATGTAGAATAGCCCTAACATAGCAGTGTCAGCTAGGGAGAAAGTGAATTCTCAGAGTTTTATTTGTTCCTCAGAAACCCCTTCAGGATTCATGGTATAGCACACTACTTGGAACTCTTTAAGGAGGATATGTAGATCCTCACCGGCTAGCCCTTAGAAATGAGGGAGAAGATGAATCAAACCCGATTTGAGTTCAAAGTCAGTCTCTATGTTTGGATATTGAATACAAAGAGTTTGGTAATTCATATCAGGGGAAGCAAGTTCTTTAAGTGTTTGTTCCCTAGGATTGGCCATATATAATTCAACTGATTGGACAAGGACTGGTTCTTGATTTAATTTGATTATCTCTTCTGTTCCTCCTATGTTGGTGAAGTGTTTTCTAAATTTCAGGGTCAAAAAAATCTGAGGTATTTTTTGGGAGGATATAGGTCATTCAGATATATGTTTTAAGAAAAATGAAGATGATTTTTCTTTGTAATTTTTCAGTTTATGATTTTTATGAGAATATGGGTTTTTTTCAATTTTTTTTAAATTTTTTGTTGTTGTTTTTTTACAATAACCTAAAACCAATGACTAATTAAAGCACCATCCCTGGAAATGGTTCAATTTGAAACTCACAGACGATTGTCACCTATCGACCGGTCATTGTTCCGGTGCTCTGCTAATGTGTATAGCAGCACTCGGGTCGAATCCTCGGCGATGATACTTTGTAATAGTCGTTTGTTTTTAGTTGATTGTATTTCGATTAGGGGGTTTCTTTGCAGAGCTTAATTGAAATTATTGATTGAATATAATTGATTTAAAAAAATATATAATGATTAGGCTGAGTTCATTATTAGGGATTTAAGCTTGTGATATCCTTGATTTTTTCTTTTTATTGAATTTAAATTAACACCCACTTCACAAGAGAACGTTGATTGGAATTCCTAAGTGCTAAGGCTTTAATACAAGCCTTAACATAACTAAGGGTTCTAACCATTACCATTACTTGTTTATGGTAGTGTATTTATGGTTCCAATAATCCAAGGAACCCACATGTAAAACAAAATATGTCATTAATCCATCACATGTTATGTCCAACATACACAATGTTAAATTAACGAATACTCATCGAGCAAATACTCTCAATCACTTAACATCCAAAAATTATGACTCACCATAATTAAATATTTACTCAGTCATTTGTGTGTTTAATAGTATGGTTATAATTATTATGATGATAAATTACTAATAGAAGAAAAAGAAAGGGATAATAAAAAGAGTGGTTCAACGAACACACACACACGAACAATGATGAGAATTAAAAAAATGGACATTCGATTGTATGAAGAAGAAAAATAAAGGGAAGTGGATTCAACTAAATTTAGACTATTTTAAGAACATTAATATTAAACTACAATATGGTTGATGAGAATAAAAGATATTGAAGATGAAATTTCCATTAAAACAGATTTACAAAACATAAACATACAAGTTTACAATCGAAGAACAAAACAAAAGTGAATGGAAACAAAGAGAAGAGGAAGGGTATATCAATTAAAAACATGAGTATCTAATGTCCTCCCAAGCCTTTTTCAAGGATTTTTTCATGCCAATATGTGCTCCTCTCTTCTGAAATTCCAAAAACTTCAAGTAGAGGAGGGGAATGCATTTATAGCCCAGGGAAGTGGACTGTTTTCATCCCCAATCTGTCCCTCCAATTGGATCGTCATGTTGGCTATACAGACAGCTGAATATAGAGATATCTAATTCTTTAATGCTTTATATAATAATGTTGGAGGACCTATCTCAAAATCTGTAGTCTTTTGGACCTATGTAGCCGAACTTAAGTCCAGTTTATTAAACAAATTTAATCTGTCCATTTCAATACAATATTTTTGATGTCAAAAATGTTAAAGGGTTTTTGAATAGGAAGATTTATTCAAAACCGAATTATGAATTCAATAGAGTCGGCCACCTGTATGTCCTATTTCTCACTGGAAAATTTCAGCTTGATTTGATTATTACATCAGGAGATATGTTGTTAATACTATACTAATTTTAATTCTTGACCATAATGGTGGGCAGGACTTAAATGCTTCATTTGGGATCCTTGTTCTTAGAGGTGGGCCCTAAAATTTTTACCCATGATTTTTTCTTATAATCACGAACCCATGGTTGAGTTTCACAAAATATGGGCATCGGGAGTGAGACCAGTAACTCAATTATCATGGCTGGTCTAGTTTCTTCACAAATTAGTTGGGTCATCTTGTGTTGTCCATATGAGCCATCAAATGGAAGAATTGGCCCATGATTCCTTCTAATGATATGTGACAAATTGAATATGAAATCCTACAAAATAGTAAACACACAATTCGAATCAGTAGGGTGAGAGTTATAAATTAAATAGTAAACTGACTCAATTAGACTACTTCTAAAAATGCTCAAAAATTATACGTAGTATTAAAACATTAATATTTCACCCAAATAATGAACATTTCATACAAAATAAGTAAAGGGAGGATATAATAATTCATGAAAATATTAATAAAATCACTCTAATTTTTTTTTCTCTTATATTATAAAAAAATTAATAAAAATTAATATAAAAATAGAGTTTGAATTTAAAATTAGAATTCTAATATTATTTAATATTATAATTTAAATTTTTTAAGAATAAAATTTAGATTACTAATATTAAAATTCATTACAATAATAATGGTAGATGATTTATTTAAAAAAGTGTTTTACTAATTTTCTCAATTTTTATCGAATAAATTATAATGGTATATTTTATAAAAAGTATATTATTATTTTTGAAAACATATAAAACATATTATATCACATTTAATTTTTAATTAATTTTATATAATATTATGAACACATAATGGTAAAAACAACATTTTTGCAACAAAAATTGTTTTTTAATTATTGTCTATTTTAATTAAATAATATTTTTAATTTAATAAAACATTCATTTAGATTAATGGGATTATAAATTATGTTTGATTATTTAGAAATATTTTATGATGGGTTTTAATCATATTTTTATTAAAAATTTATTAACTTATGTAGAAACTAGTTACTACGGTAAAACACAAAAAAGGAAAATGATATAAACCTAATAGTAAAAGAATTTAAACTAGTTAATTTCATAGGTATTATCTCCCTTTTATTATCCCACTATAACTATTTTTCCATTTTGGATCCTTTTATAATGGAATAATGTCATTTCATCTTTCTAACATAATTGGTAAATTGCAAATATTTCAATTTCATCCCATAAAAATTGGAGAATAATACCAATACAATTAACCCCTCATAATATATCATTAGATGAAAGTAATATAAAACCTAGATTTACCTAAACTCTCTTTCCTTGTTTTATAATCCTTGGTCCTATCAAAACACTATGTTAACGAGCCTTAAGATATTACCCAAGAGAGAACATCCTAAGGGAGTTGTTAATTTTAAATCCAAGAACTCTTAATTATTTTCTTCTTCATGAAATATAAACTAATATATCCATAATATTATTATAAAATAAATATCAATAATATTAATAAATGTTATTATATTAATAAAATATCACATTTCCACTTTCCTCAAAAAAAAGTTCAGAACATGTAGATGTCATCATGCATAGGTATATAAAACAACCTCCCTGAATAGAATACATTATTTTTCATCACCATGATATATGTATTTTTCTATATTAATGATATGATATTAATAATATTATCAATATTCTAAAATTATAAACCATTCATTGTCTTCTTCTAGATCTATGAAAAATGAGTGTGTTTTAGGTGAGTATGTGTGAACTATATCCCCCATAAAAGTGTTTTGTTCATTTTTTTCATTCTAGTATTTTATTACACATTTTCCTACCCTTAAACTTATTTTACATCCATAAAGACACCAACATTATATCACTATGCTTCTATAATAAATATATAATTACAAAATAGTAACTTTTTTAAACATACTCGTGCATACCTTACATTGTTTTTTCATATATTGGTTGTTCCACCCACCTACGTAAAAAATGAGACAAATCTAAATCCATGGACTATATATAAAATATATACTATTGGAACAGGAAAATAATAATTAAATAATATTTTAAATATTAATGGTACTATCTAAACAATTATTCCAAGATCCCCATTTTTTTTAAAAAATTCCCAAAAAAACATCACCATAGGCTTCATCGTGATGAATCCTAACTAAAATTCTTATGAGATAAAATTATTATGTAATAAAAAAGAATAAAACAAATATTAATGTTACAATAATGTTCTATGAAAAATGAAAATTGAATCTATAATTAATAATTGACAATTCCATTATGATGTAGAAACTAAACATTAAATTTATCGTAATAAAATTACATGATTAAAATAATATATATATATATATATATTATTTTATAAAAATCATCATAAGTTATTTTAAAATATTGGACAATGATTATTATGGTTTTGAAATTTGTGAGTATGATATTTTTTTATATAGAAAATGAAATCATGTAGGGATTAGTGGGGTTAAAGGAAATGTTTTTTATTTTTCAATTGTTCTATTTAGATATAATGTCTAGGAACCAATAGATTCCTTTTTCATTTTATATTTTAGAAATTTGCTTCTTTTATCATGATTCTTAATAAATAGTAATGTATTTACAAATCCATAACAGGTTCTATAATTCATGGGTTTTTTATTCAAAAGAATACAATTATACAGGGGTATAATTTTCTAAAAGATTAAATCCATGGGACATGATCGATAGTGTGCATAGTTTCATCATATATATGTTGTCTACACTAAACATTGGACATGTTAAATCATGAATTTTCATTCATTCACTGTCTTTTATGTTCAATTTTTATCTCTCTCTCTAATGTGGTGTTTGATTGAAATGATACCCAAATCGGTTTAGGTCTCTTGTCGAATATCTTTTTCAAATAAATATTACTTCTTAAATAAAATCATTCTATATGAATTTTTACAATTTTCATAATAAACCCTCAATAACATTAACCTCCAATTTCAATTATAAATATTTTACATGTATATTCTCTATTTTATTTTTTGAATTTGACCATAGTTAACCCATTGTTTGATATGGTGAACACATTAATTATTTTTAGTTGGATAAATTTTTTTTCATGGTTCATATTCATTGGTAGGTTTTCAAGATTTCATTATTTATTACTCAATAAACTATTATGGGCATTTTATACGATACTATATTTCATTGAAAAAGTTATAATGTATTTTTTAATCCATTTCATATGGGTTTTTAGGGATGAAATCTAAAAGCAATGTCCTTTAAATGTTTTTGTGTGACTATATATTTTATCCATTTTTTATTTTTCTATATAAATTCTTCCCCACATTTTCATACATTATAACTACAAAAAACTATAATTTAGAGACAATTTATATAAATTTTTTTATTTTTAAAATTTAGCAACATGTTTTGTGGAAATGATACATATATACTAATTATTCTTAAAAATATCACTAATTAAATATTTTCCCAAATAAAGTCAATAATTTAGCCATGCTTTTTTGAAAAACTTCTCTAATTTAGAAACATTTCTTGAAAACATTGCTAATTCAGATACGTTTCTAGAAAACATTTCTAATTTAGCGATGTTTGATGAAAATGATGAAAATTAAGAGATGTTTCCTAAAAAAACGTTGCTATAATATAAATTTTTGGAATAAAATTTCACAAATTGTGACCTTTCTTGAAAACATTATTTAATTTGGGACATTTTTAAGAAATATTTCTAAATATGTAAATATTTTAATAGTTCCCTTAAACATAATAGTGTTTATATATATATATATAAACATATAAACATAAACACACACACAGATATATATATAAATATATATATAATCCCCCACACAATCACACACCCACACACACACATATATACATATATTTTCATGTAAAAACACATATATATTTAAAATTTAGTAATGTTTTTTAAAAAACTAGGATATTTCAGTGACATTTTTTCCAATGATTTATATTGTGGTTAATTATATATATATATAATTATATATTGGTGTACATATACACATATTTTTAAACAAACACACACACACACAGAGACATATATATATATATATATATAAAGACAAACATATATATAAACAGCTTCTGATGGAGCAGTTTCAGGACGAATCGATATTTTTAAGTATTCCTTTATTGCTCGTATTTCACTCTCAAAGGGAATGAAACCTTGGAAGGTATCTGACCTATTTTAGATATTGGACTCCATTTGGGGCTTTACTGACTTCAACTGTGTTTCATCAGGGCGCGATTTCTTCAATATTATTTTCTTTGCTGCTGAATTGAAAGGGATGGCATGGGGTGTGTGTTTGATTGACCTCAAGCCACGAATCCGGCATGTTCATGACTAGAATTTGAATTTCAACATCAATTATTTTAAGTAAACATGCGCGTAGGTGTGGGTCAAAGTCCATGGCCTAAATTGGGTGCTCTGGAATCCTGAAATTCTTTTTGATATAGACTTAGCTATTGGGACCCCAATTCGAATGGACAAGTCAACAGAAGTTTTGAGTTACGGTCACTATGCTAGGATGCTAATAGAGGATGATCTATGTTCTATTTTAATTGATCGTGTAGTTGTTTCTACCCCTCAGGAGGAGGTTAGCCTTAGAATTGAGTATGAAAAAACACCTCCTTTTTTGAGGTTTGTGGTATCATTGGACATGTGAAATAAAGTTGTAGGGGTAATATAATTTGCACTGTTTTTCACTTAAAGGGGCATGAAGATTCTCTTTGTCGAAAAAGGAAACATGAAGGGGTTGCTCATAATACCCAAGCCAATGACCAAAAATAGAATGATGATGAGAAATATCATGAAGGATTTTTCAATCAAGCTTCTATATATGAAGGGCCTACCCTTACTGCCCAAGCTCAAGGGGAAGAGGTTGTCATGGTTGTTGAAGCTCAGGCAGAAGGAGTCATTCAAGCACCTGGAAAAGGTGGTAAGATGATAAATGAAAGTAACTGAAATAAAACTAAGTATGGGGGTGCAACTCTATATACCCTCATCCCTCATAGTTATGATGCTATGATAGATCCCTCTCATAAACAGTTGAAGATCTCTAAACAAAAAATGACCTGGGATGAAATGGTAGGTGATTCACATGCGGCAAGTGAATATCATATATCCAAAACTAAAAATGAGAAGAAGCAGGCCAAGGAGAATCTGATGACAGTCATGGAGATAGAGAAATGGACATTCAAGAGGTTGTTTACATAGAAATATGGTGGGAGCAGAAACTGAATACCTCTAAAGGTAGAAAAGGTAAAGAAAAAGCCGAGGATGCCACCTATTTGAAGCACAAAGGTAAACGAGGCTCTTCTCCCTCTTTTTACAAGTCCAGTTTGTGAGACACTACACCTATGAATGGTAGTGTAGGTGCAATAATAGGCACTAAAGCTGTGGGATAACCTGTTTTTGATGTAGAGGTGATGAGACCTATTATATCACACACTAAAAGAAATAATGATGGCATGGTTGCAGCTGGGTGGGAATGTGCCTCTCAATTACATCCCTCCAAGAAGTTTTCACAGCTGGAAAATGAAATTTCATGCACTCCTCAAAGCAGCACAACTGCTAATGTTGTTGAGCAGCCTATTTTGATACAAGATACCCCGGGCAAGGAGATTGTATGCTTGTCAGCGGAGAGTATTTCTAAGAAGGGTTGTGTTGATTCACCTCCACGGTCTTACAAACTAATCACTCAACAGGAAAATACACATTTCATAGGTTCAGCTCAAGGGAGAGAAGAATCTACTTATGTTAATGGTGATGGTAAAAATCTATATGTGGTTTCTCTCTAAAAACAAGGTAAATTTCACTCCAAGGTATGCACACATAATTATTTTGACTTTCTTTCATCTGGTAGCTGTGAAGAAGACAAACAAAGAGATGATCAATCACATGGAAAAGAAGGTACTATGGAAATCGAAGATGCTGGACTACCAGATGATGGAGGTGGACCGTGGATTCAAGAGAAACCATGGAGAAGGGGTAGAACCCCTTGTGGGAGAGGTGGTCGTTCCCCTCACCATAGCATTAGCACCCGGTCTCGTGCAACTTTAATTTTTGTTGTCTCTAATGGTGTAATTGCTTGTTGGACATCCTACTCTGTACTTTATTTCACTTTCAATAAAAGGGGCCTCTGCATCTCAACGTTAAAAATAAAAAACCCTATATATACACACACACATATATATAAAAATAAATTAACAAATACACATATATATAAATATATAATTATATATATAAACACTCACACATGAATATAAAAATATAAACAGATAAATATATATATACTTATATATATATATAAAAAAATTATATTTTAAAATTTACTGACATTTTAAAGAAAATGTGCCTAATATATTGATATTTTTAATATTGGTTTAAAACACATCCAATTATTTGTAAATTTTTATAATTATAATTATATATATATATACAGACATATATATATTTATACAAACACACGCACACACATATATATAAACATATATATATAGTCATATATAAACACATTTATATATAAAATAATATAAACATATAATATATATATAATATAAAAATATAAATAAATAAAAAATATAAACATATATATATAACAAATATATATAAATATATAATATAAAATATAAACATATATATATAATATAATATTAACAAAAAATATAAAATATTTTCATGTATACATATATTAAAATTTATATATATATTATATACATTTTTATTTAATGAAATTTATTCAAACATATAATCAAATATAATACCATCATATAATAAAATTATTCATACGATGGTTGGTTTCATGTTAAGGAATGAAGGGAATTGTCCAGATTTCGATTCCTACTATCAAGGATATTAGGGGTTAACATGTTATTCGTATTTGTTGAGGGCATTCTCAAGTTGTGTACTGTTGGTGAGTAAGAATGAGATGCGGGGATCCTAGGGATTTTGTGGGTATTAGAACATAATGGGGGGAAGAACGTGACATGTGGGGAAGGTGGGACTTGATGGTATAGAAACTAGATAGGGGAACATTGAGGGTTGCAAAGATGGGCCAGATATCTGTACTTAAATGGTAATAATGGTGTTGAGGGAAGTAATATTGTTGCCACATGTGTTATATATATGTATATATATTAAAAAAATTAATGTTTTATGAAAATAAAAACAAAAAACTATAAATTTGAAAAAAAAAATTCCAATGTATCTAATAATCATCAGTAAATCAGGTGTCTCTAAATATAGACATTTTTAAAGTTTCTAATTTAGAATTTTTTATTTACTGATGTTTTTATAGACATTGGAAAAACTAATTTAGTGACGTTTCCTTGAATAAACAAATTACTATAACACCTCGAACCCAGAAGCCTAGAACCAATGCATTATTTAAATACATTGGCGTGACTAAAAGAAATCATGTACTGATAGAACGATCATTTTTTTAGTTTGGAAAATAGATTACATACATAATATTTACATTATGAATTCTATCATAAAATACAACATCTATAATCCTTTTAGAACTATATTATTCCCTTTATCATAACCCTTCATATCAATCATAATACACTTCTTGTAATCCTAGGAAAAAACATTAGAATGGTGTGAGATCAGATGTTCAGTATGGGTAAATAATTTAGCGTAAGCAATCAACCTTTAATGAAATATGTGTAGTAAAAAAACATCCTTTTTAAACATAATCATGAACATAAAATGGATGAAATAAATCAAACATAGCCATATAAACATGAACATGGATATTGCACTAGTCGAATAATCATATGTAATAACAAATTTCATAATGAGGGAATACCTAACGTCGGACATCATTACCACATATTCAAGGCCTCTTCCCAAGACTACAAATAAAAATTTTGTCACGGCCTTATGCCAAAACACTATTTTGTCTCCGGAGAGTTACAGATGCATCGACGGGCTATAGCGGGCCCCACCCATGACATAATAAGTCCAATGAATTGCTTATATGAATATGTTGAAACATAACATAAACCATCATATAAAAACAAGCAGACGAATTGTCACTAATTCAAACATAAACCATGAAGGGTAAAAAAATAGAAAATCCACAGCCAAACATATCATAACTCATTCAATACAATATAGAAGATTTTATTATAATGAATCGAGCATAATATAAAATAATTTCTAGTAAAGGATGTTGACATAGTTTAAAATGATAAGTAAAACTTTTTGAGAGAAATATCCTTTTTTGTGAAATAATTTAAAAGTCACACACTTACAAAGGAATTAATTTAAAAGTGTTTTTTGAATCAATGTGTCCCACAAAATTTGAAACTTTTTAAAGGAATTAACATTTTAAAACAATCATTTCTATATAAGTAAATCCTTAAAATCATTTTAAAAACATGGACATTAATGAGAATGATTTAGAAGATTAAATATTTAAAACATTTAAAATGATTTTTCGTTAAAGATTACCATAAATATTATTCTTAAATTTCTTTTACGAGACATGGAAATGGATAAAAAATATTCCTAAAAAATACTAACACATAAAAATTTTCAGATAATAATGATATTCTCGAATTAACCCTTACCTTGCACATTCCTTTGGTCGAGGGTATGTTTAAACTCTTGTATAATGGCCATAGTTTGTTTTTAAAATTATCCCGGAACCATATTCATATTTATTATTTCATACATGATTAATTTATGACTTAATACTACTTAATTAATAATAATATATATGTTAAATTATCATTTTGTGTAATAATTTCATTCTTAATCTTATGGGTTTTATTTTGTTATTCTTGTTCGTGTCATTTTGATCTTTATTTAAATACATCCAGAATATAAAACATGATTTATATATTATATATATTTAGAATATAAATATGTATAATATATATATATGAAATGGAAAACATTGTTTATGGATATGGTAGGTCCTATGTATGCATTACTATTATTTCTGTTTCCATATCGTAATGAATGAATGTAAGTGAATAAGATATATGTAAGTACAAACACGCACACACAAACACACACAGATAGATATATATATATCTCTAATAGAATTATTATTCCATTTATTACATAATTATTAATAATATATATTTTTATAATCATCATTGAATGTTGAACGTGGAAATGAATCTCATCGAATGGTGGAGATAGTAAGATGTACGTACACACGAGAGATGATATCATTTCATTAATGATTAAAATTTGTGTAATTAGATATTATATTAAATTTATAGAGAAATTATATTATTATTATTTTATATACATATTACTTATCATTATATCCATCTAATTAAAGTAGTGTGGAATAACAAATTACACCACGACATGGAGACGGTAAGTCATACATACGCACACATGGTGACATTATCATTAATATGATAGATATAACAATGAATGTTGTTGAAAAATATTCATAATAAAATAACAATATTTAGAATGTACTGGAGTTATCATATTGGTATGGAAATTACAATGAATAATAAGTGGAAGATGAAAAGAACATTGAAAGAGGTGATAAAATAATTGTATCTTTTTTGGGTGTTTTCTTTTGATTTGAATGAAAGGGCTCTATAGGATGGAATTATTATCTAGGGAATGCCACTATAATTATTCTAGAGATGTTGGTAGGATATTTTGGGCATGTATTGGCAGTTCCAAATGGCATTGTCGGTTTGATTTTTGAGATAAGTGGAAGTAGACTTTTATAAGAGATGTGAGGGGAAATTTATGAAAAGCATGATATATTAATTTATTATAAAATCATTATCAGTTTATAATATCTCCAAATAGATTTATTTTGAGACTATAGTGTGTATGGGTCTAAATATACTCAACCAAAAGGTTTTATCCATGTTAAGGTCATCATATTAACTATATCTTTAAGATTTATCTCTTTGTTAAATAGTTTATCTTTTACCTAGTCTTCTTGAATTTTTATATTACATGGTTAATAAACATACTATAAATTTAAAGATAACCTAAACTAGTTCATAAATTCCATATATATCATTATATAAGTCATTTATCTAATCCTTATATTTTTATGACTATTATATAATATAATAAAATATCATTTGTTTTAAAACCTCTTTTATGTCAATTTTGACACTATTTAGTATTTTGTTTTTGTGATAGTCATCACAACCTGATTAATTCATAAAAAAATGCACTAAATAAACCCAAACATTTCATATTCACTGAATAAATTCGTATATGCCATGAAAACATTGAAATTAAATTTATTTTAATATTTATATTACCATTTATTTGATTCTTTCATTCATAAGGTAATTACTTAATCATCAGTGTGTCATTAATAAATTTTATTATTTAATGTATAAATATAATAAATAAAATACCATGAGGTAGGAAAATGTTTTATATTTATAATGAATATTTATCGTCAAATTTATCTTATGTATAAACATATATTAAAATAGTTATTTATTAAAATTTTAATTTTAGACTTTTAGCTCTTCATTAAATAAAATAATAATAATTGTACTAATCTAATCCAAGTGAATAAAAATGATCTTATTTTATTCCTATGTTTTATTTTGGTCAAAATACACTTACCCAATTAAATTAGGACATGTGTTAGGCTAATTATAATAAAATTTTTATTTTTAATTTCCATTTTTTACTTTTAATCGTGGTAAATAATATTCAAAAGTTATTATTCACCAAAAAAATTAATTATATTTAAACACATTTTACTTAAAAATTTAAAACATATCTCCCATATTTTTTAAATTCAATTCATAAAAGTTGTAAAATTATGTTTTATGCAAATTTGAAAATATGCTTAGAAGGTGGTTAGAGACGATAAAAAGATCAATTTAATTTTATACATCTTTTTTTTATAAAATTACATAAATTAGTCACGCTGAACATATATTGGTATTATATATATATATATTTTTAATTAAAATAAATTTAAATAATGTTGATAATTATTTAAATAAAAATATGGTTTTATACATTAACACAATGTTTTTCACTATTCATCAAAAATTGGATGCTTTTACAAAAATACCAAAACATCACCCTAAGTAAATTTTGATATTAGGAATTTAAAATGCGTTATATTTTACCAAATTTAAAACATATAAGTAGCATTAGTAAATTTAAAATTAATTCCCATTGTCTAAACCAAAATGTTGGTTTTCAAAAAGTAAAAATAATCAGAAGAATGACATGTGTTTATGTCAAATTTAAATGTGAAATTACTTATAATGACTTAAATTGTATTAAATGATAAAAATATTTTCTAATTATACTTCAAAACCATTAAAATTCATAATTTAACACAATAAAGTATTTTTATTAGAAAAGTTGTTTTCAATTAAAATTTACTATTTTCCATTATTCATCAAAATATGAAAGTTATCAGAAAAGTACCAAAAATTTATCCAAACAAAACTTTTATATACCACTTCCAAAAATGAATTTAATTTCACTAAATTGAATATATAAAAATGTCAAATATTGGATTTAAAATTTATTCTCCATTAAAGGAGGTAACAATGCATTTCATGAAAAATATTTCATTTATCTGAAAGAAATGAATTTCTTCTTACATTATGTCTAAGAAACACTTAATATGGATTCAAAAATTATATGGAGTATCTAAAATTCATAAATCAGTTAATTCATATTGATAACATCATTTTGAACGGCTAGTATGGTAAGTCATGGTGTTCTTGAACTTAGTGTTGCATATAGATCAATTTATTGAATTACTTTGAAGAGATAACATACTATGAAATCATGAGGTGTTACATTCTCTCCTACTTAAATAAATTGCATCTTTGAAATTTGAAATTTCTCTTCGAAAATAAACTGTTAAAAATAGAAAAATACCTTTGTGGGAAACCCATATTGGAAATCCGGTTAATAAAATTTACTCTTAATAAGAGAGAAAAACAAAAGAAAAAGTCACCAATAATTTTTTATCTCGATTAGGAAAATATTTTTGGAAATTAAAGACACATATTATGAGGGAAAATTTAAATATTTATTTTGAGTTATTGAGTTCATCAATCAAAAACTAGTGTAAAATTGAGGGCGTCAAATCCATCAATCTATGATGATTTAAAATATCATCGGTACAATAAAACATAAGGTATTATGATAACAAATTTTTGGTTTTAAGATATATTACCTATAGTTTAAGAATTAATTTATAAATAGAATAAGATGAAAAAAATATACTTGACAAAGAGTGTTTTTTTATTCAATTAATTCCCACCAAAAAATATTCATTCACTCCAAAATATAATAGAATTATAAAATATTCTATTTATCCAAATCTTATAGGGTTCCAAAAATAATGAATGTATAACTCATATGTCAAACTTTTTATAAATAACTACATTATAAAAAATAGGACATCACGTAGGACAGTGGAAGGTGATGCACCATTCTCACCCTAGGGTTGCAGGTTCAATTCTCGCGACCTCGCATGATGTGACGGGTTGTCGCCTGACCTCCGTGTTTTCTTTTTTATTACAATCCAAAAATAATAATAAGAAATTATTTAACCATAACAATAGTATCTAAGTTCAAACATAACACATTCCAACCATTAATCATATCCAAAATACTATTTTCCAAAATCATAATACAAAATTTATAACAAAGGTAAACTCAATAAATATCTTTTTTTTCAAATAATAACATTGGAATAACTTAATAATATATTATTTTATATCACGGTAACACCCTGAATTACCATAAAACCTTATTGATTACATTCATGCTTTGTAATTACTTATATAATATTGGATATATTCGTTATATCGAAAAATTTTGTAAACTCTAACAATAATAGAATAAACAAACAATTAATTAGTTTCAAAGTAGTGAAGAACATAAAATATAGTTTATCATAATCAATCATATCTTATTCAAAAATCCCTAACTCGGTATCAGAACCAAATTGTGGTTTATCCTTCCTTAACCCATGTATTTTCAAAAAATCTTAACTTGCTATTTAGTCACTTTTTGTATAACCATATAATCTCAAATACCTAATTAAATAGTACTGCAATACAATCCCTATTTATTTCCATAATTTATATAACCAGTACATCATTGTTATAACACTCAAATGAAATATTTCTTTAATAACAACATAATAACACTAGTCATTAATCTTCATTTGTGGTAGTATTATAAAATTATTATTATCTAATAGCATCATTTTGGGAAAGATCTGATGATTTGGACATATTTTCATGTCGTGGCCCAAATCCTTGTAGTTGAATCATTATACATTTGAATCCTTTTCCTTACCATTGAAATCCCTTACTTAGTGTCCTTTTTCTCCACACTTATAACAAAAAATCATTCCCATCAATAAATTTCCAATGTAATGTTTCCATAATTATCACATAAGGGAAAATACTTCTTTCCCCTCTTCCATTTATCCATATTTCTCTCTACCATAATTTTCTTCTCCTGATTCCATTCAAATCCATAGGGATTAGAGAGTTCAGTACATATCTTATTAATACATGATTATATTTCATCATATGATGAGAATATCTGGGAGACTAATTCCCATCGAAATATTTTCTTAATACCATGAAAGATATTATCTTTCTTACTCTTTGTATCATGTGTATTGCAGGAGTTCTCAATCCTTCTACTGGGAACCATTTATAAACAATGGCATACACTAGTTAGTTTATGAGTCGCAATGAATAATTCCAATGTAAAATACCTAAAATAAATTGAAACGTTTATGCATATAATGCATAATCCTAAAAAAATTTCTTTGAGGAATTAATTTCACATAAATACATTATAATTTTTTCTAAAGAAAATGTAAATTATCTTATGAATATACCTCAAGAGTTTCATAATAAAGAGTGAAGAAAGGCCAATTGTCATCTACCGGGATACCCTGGGTCCAACCCCAAACTACTTGTAAGATATTTCACTACTAGATACATCTGTTCCAAAGATGCCTCTATATTCTTCTATCCAAACATGGATGTATTTCATGGAAAACTCAAAATATCTCTACATTACCAAAATTTTAGGAAGTTCCTCCATTCTAATCCTCAATGTTTATATTAGGGTAAGGTTTTCTAATTAGAGTTTTTCTAAATATAGTTTCCAAATTTTTTATTGATCTTTATATGATACCAACTATAATTCCCCGACACCTAATGCCTAGAGCCAATGCATTATTTTAATAAATTTTAATGATAACAACGAATCCAGTCTAAAATAAACTATCAGTTTTGTATTCATAGAAAATATATTACATAACAATACATTACATTAAAATTTCTAAAATAAAATAAAATGTTGACAATCCTTTGAAAATTCCATTATTCTCTTTAGCTTAACCAAACACATTCATCATAATACACGTCTTGGAATCCTAATAAAATAAAACCTAAGAATGGGGTGACCTTAGTTGCTCAGTTAGGGTAAATAATTTAGAGGATGCTATAATATTTTAGATCAAGATGTGTAAGAAAAACAATAGCCTTTTTAAACATAATATAGAATATAATATGGAAAAAATAAATCAAACATCACCATAAAAAAATGCACATGGATATTCTACTTGTTGAATAATCACATGTAAAAACATATTTCATAATGATGGAATGCTTAAAATTGGGAATCATTACCACATACTCAAGGAATCGTTCGAATACTATAGAAAATAAATTTTCAAGGCCTTGGGGAAAGAGACAAATTTGACTCATGAGAACTTCTGATGCATCGAGGGGCTATAGTTTTACCCACCCATCAATTACTAAGTCCAATACATTCCTCATATGAAAATGTTGAAACATAACATAAACATTCGTACTAAAACTAGAATATGAAATTTAAATACTTCAACCATAAACCATGATGGTATAAAAATATCACATCCATAGTCAAACATATCATAACTCATTCAATACAATATGGAATATAGTTTTCTAATAAATCAACATTAATAAAGAATAATTTCAATTAAAGGATGTTGACATAGTGAAAAATGATCAGTAAATCATTTTAAATGAAATATCCTTTTTTGTGAAATCATTTAAAAGTCACAAATTTATAAATGAATTCATTTAATAGTGATTTTTGAATCAATGTTTACCATACCACATTGAAACTTTTGAAAAGAATGAACATTTTAAAACAATCATGCCTATATAAATAAATCCTTAAAATTATTTTGAAAACATTGACATTAATGTGAAAGATTTATACGAATATATATTTAAAATATTTAAAATGATACATTAGTTAAAGAGTACCATCAAATAATCATTTTGAAATTTATTTTATCAAACATTTAAATGGATAATAAATATGTCCTAGAAAATACTTACACATAAAAAATCTCAGATAATTAGGGGATTGATTAATTATCCCTTACCTTGCACTTTCCATTGGTCAAGAGTACGTTTAGCCTCCTTTATAATGACCATAGTTTGTTATTAAATTATACCAAATCCATATTCTTATTTATTAATTCATAAAGGATTAATTTATGAATTTATACTAGTTATCTAATAATAATATCCATATTAAATTAACAATTCAAGTAAAAAATTCTTTCTTTATCGTACATGTTATAACTTGTTATTCTTGTTCCTATCATTTAGATCAAGATTTAAATACTTACAGAACAGATAAAATGATTTGTATATCATATATATTTATAATATAAATATTTATAATTCAATGATATAGGAAATGGAAAAAACTGATTATGGAGACGGTAGGTCACACATATGCATCAATGATGTTTCAGTTTTTAGATCGTATTGAATGGAAGTAATTGAAAAAGATATATGTAAGTACACACAAACACATATATTTATATATATATATACCACTAGTAGAATTATTATGGCGTTTTTTACGTACTTATTAATATTTTATATTTTTATAATCATCATTGATTGGGGAACATGGAAATTATACTCATCACATCATGGAGATGGTAAGATGTATGTACATACGAGCAACACTATCATTTACTTTATGATTAAAAGGTATGGAATTGGATGGTATATTAATTTTAATAAAAATTATAATGTTATTTTCATTATTTATTTACATATTTTTCATCATTATATGCATCCAAATAAAATAGTGTTGAATAACAAATTACACCCCTGTGTGGAGACGGTAAGTCTTACGTACACATGTATGGTGACATTATTATTCATAAGATAGATTGAATAATGAATATAGTTTTACGATATTTATAATAACATTATAGTATGAAGAAGGTACTAGAGTTATTATTTTGGTATGTAAATAACTAAGAAAAAGAACTGTGAAGAAGAAAAGAACATTGAATGAGGTGATAAAATAATAACCTATTCTTTGGGTATTTCTATTCGATTTGAACAAAATGGCTCCATAGGATGGATTTTTTCTCAAGGTAATTACTCTAGGATGACATGAAGGAAGTTGGGAGGATATTTGGGTCGGTTTTGGTGGAGCCAAATGGATTTGGAGGTGTGATTTTGAGATAAGGAAAAGTTCCCTTTTTATGAGAGATGTGGGAACTTTAGGAAAAGCTTGAAATATTAATTTATTCAAAAATAATATTCCTCTACTAATAGATACATTGGATTTATTGGGATACTAAGGTTGGGATGGTTTTAAATAATTTCAACCAATAGGTTTTAGACATATTTAGGTCACCAAATTAACTGTATCTTTTATATTTAACTCATAGCTAAATAGTTAAACGTTTACCAAGACTTATATAATTTTTATACTAAATGGATAAAAAATTTACAATAAATTTTAAGAGAACCTAAAAAGGTTAATTAATGACATATAAATCATTAAATAAGTCATTTGGCCTAACCTTTTATATTTAGGACTATTATATAATTTAGTAAAATAGTATTTGTTCTAAAAAAACATTTAGG
The DNA here is from genome assembly GCA_963277665.1 of Viscum album. Taxonomy (NCBI): domain Eukaryota; kingdom Viridiplantae; phylum Streptophyta; class Magnoliopsida; order Santalales; family Viscaceae; genus Viscum; species Viscum album. The sequence continues at coordinate 705,456,552 of OY728126.1, read as the reverse complement.
TCAATTTTGACACTATTTAGAATTTGGTTTTTGTGAAAGTCATCACAACATTATTACATCAAAAAATACATTAAATCAACCCTAAAATGGAAAATTCCCTTAGAAAATTCTAGTATTTCATCATATCTTTGAAATTATATTTATTTTAATATTTATAATAACATTTATTTGATTCATTCATTAATAAGTTAATTAGGGCATCATAATTGTGTCATTCATAAATTTACTTATTTAAATTATAAAAATTATAAATAAAATACCATGATGTATGAAATATATTTATATTTCTAATAAATATTTATAGTTGAATTTATATTTTGTATAATCCTATATTAAAAATGTTTTAGTTATTAAAATTTTAATTTTACTCTTTCAACTCTTCTTTAAATAAAATATTAATAAATGTCATGGTCTAATCCATGTGGAAACAAAAAGGAACATATTTTCTTCCTAATGATGATTTTGGTAGAAATACACTAATTAAATAGAATTCGGACATGTTATAGGGTAATTATAATATCATTTTTACCTTTAATTAACCTATTCACTTTTCACTATGGTAAATAAAATTCAAAAGATACTATTCACCAAAAATTATTTTCTTCCTATTGAACCACATTTTACATACTAATGTAAACTGTGTAACTTGTGTTTTTGAAATTCAATTTACAGAAGCGGTAAAAGTACGTTTTATGCAAATTCGAAAATGTGCCTAGAAGTTGGGTAAAAGATGTTAAAAAGTTCAATATGATTTTATGCATCTAATTTTGTTATAAAATGAATATAATGAATTATACGGAACTTATATAGTTATTATATATATCTATTTTTACAACAAATAAATAGAAAATATTAATAATTATTTAAATAAAAAGATAGTTTTAAACAACGATGCACTGTTTTTCATTATTCATCAAACATTTTATGTTTTTAGAAAAATATAAAAAAATAACACTAAGATAAATTTAATTTTAATAATTAAAAATTGAATTATATTTTTCCAAAATAAACACATAATAGATTCATTAATTAATATAAAATTAATTCATGTTTTCAAAACGAAAAAGCAGTTTTTTAAAAAGAAAAAACAATCAAAAGATTTACATTTGTTTATGTCAAATATAAATGTCAAATTACTTATGATGATATAAATTGAATTAAATGACAATGATATAATATAATTATACCCCCAATGAATTCAATTTCATAATTTAACACTATAAATTATTTCAATTAGAAATGTTGTTTTCAATTAAAATTTAGTATTTTCCAAAATTCATCAAAATATGAAAGTTATCAGAAAATTCCGAAAATTTATCCAAACTAAATTTTTATGTACCAATTCTAAATAAGAATAAAATTTCCAAAAATTTAATTTTTAAAAGTGTAAAATATTGGATTTAAATAGGGTTCTCCATTAGAAGGCCTCAAAAATGTATTTTTTTGATATATCCTTTTTTTATTTGAAAAAACTGAATTTGTCCTAATATTATGTCTAATAAACACATAATATGGATTCTAAAAATATTTGGGGTATATAAAATTTAAAATTCAGTTAATATAATTCATAACATCTTTTTGAATGGCTATTTTTGTAATTCGTGGTGGGCTCGAACTCGGTAGTGAATATAGCACATGTTATTGAATTAAATTGAAGAGATAACATACTATGAAATCTTTGAGTTTTACAATTACCAACACCTCCTTTAGCCTTGTTTTTTGAGAAACATAGGTAAATGAACAGATGATGTTTTAAAACTTCTCAATATCGTGTGTTTTTGTGAATATTAATTCATTTTATTGATAAAAAATGTATATATTAAACATTTTAAAATGTAATGGTTGTTTATTGTATCCAAATAAATATTCCTAATCCCCAAAAATATTGTTTCATTAATGTCTAAATACATGGACTTATTTTATGTTTGAATAAGTATATTATTCATATTATAATATCTGTATTCATTCTCAAGATATCATAGTAAGATGATCATTTATTTTAGTGGAATGATCCATCAATGAAAATTTATCTTCTAATTATCTAACATTTATAAACATTTTTTCTATAAAATTCCTTTATTATATGAATACCCTATATAATTTTTCTTGGAAATAAATACTAAAAACTATAAATTTTAAAAAAAAACAATGTTTCTAAAAAAATGTTTGTAAATGAAGTGTCTCTACTTAGAGACCTTTTTAAATGTCACAAATTTAGCAACAACTATTTAACGGTGTTATTTAAAAACATTAATAAATTAAATTTAGCAGCAATTATAAAAGACTACAAATTAGCAACACATCATTTAATGAAATATTTTTGAAACGATGGTAAATGAATATGTGACATTTTTACATGTCACTAATGTAAAAAACATCCCTAAATAGAATTTTTTGTAGAATAATTTTCTATTTTATTTTTAATATATTTATATATAATAAATCTAAATTTAAAGGATATTTATTATTTACAAATAAATTTTCCTAATTATCTCAAAATAATTTTTAATCGATTTCTACAAATTTAGACATATTTTATGTTTGACTAAGGATATTATTAAAATTATTTTATCAACATGTTCTCTTGAGATAAAATAATAATATTCTCATTTTTATTAGAGTAATTATCCATAAAAAAGATACCATAATTATCAATCATTTATAAACCTTTTTACATCCAATTACTTTACTCAATGAATACCCTATATAATATTTTCTGAAAATAAATACCATCAACTATAATGTTTATAGAAATATTTCCAAGGATTCTAAAAAATGTCGATAAATTAGGTGTTTCTAAATAACAATGTTTCTAAACATCACTAATTGAGAAACGTTTATTTACCGATATTTTAAAAAATCAATAAATTTCATTTAGTGATGATTCCAAACATTGAAAAATTAGTGACACGTCATTTAGTGACTTTTTTTAAAAACACTATTAATTGAATAAGGGTATTTTTAAAATTTCTCATATGAAAAAATTGTCGCTAAATATTTGTTTTAATATTATTCAATTGTATTTAAAAATTATTTATTTATAAAAAATAAAAAATATAATGGTTTTTTCTTATAAAAAAATTATTTTTTAATCTTACAAATCATTGTTTTCATTATTTTCTATATATTTTGACAGATTTTTTGATTGAATAAGGATATTCGTCAAATCTTATTTTCAACCTTCATTTTGATGACAGAATAGTAAAAAGATAATTTATTTTAGAGGTTTGATACATCAGAAAAAATTTCTCTTAATTATCCAACATTTATTAACTTTTTCTCTATCCAATTCATTTACCATATGAGTAACATATATATTTATATAAAAAATTAAATTTTAAAAAAAAAATTCCAAAAATATGCTGATTTTTATAAAAAATGAATGTAAATGAGTTGTATCTTAATAGAGACATTTATGAACATATCTAATTTTTAAATGTCTATTTACAAAAATTTATTTAAAGCTATAGGAAAATTGAAATTAGTGACCCTTCAAAATGTCAAAAAGTTGGATACACATCATTTTGTGACATTTTTATAAACATTAGTAAATGATTAAGAGTAATTTTAAAAACCTCTAGTTCCAAAAAAACATTACAAAAATAATTTTTTCTATAATATTATTATATTATATTTATAAAATCATTATATATTAAAAAAATAAAGAAGGTAAATTTTGTTTCTTATTTCAAAATAAATTTTCTTATTTCCCCCATAATATTTTTTTCATTGATGTCAACATATTTTGACATTAATTATTTTGGAATAAGGATATTATTCAAATGAGATTATAAATATTAATTCTAGATATATCATAATAAAATATTAATTTATATTAGAGGAATGATCCATTAAAAAATATACCTATTAGTTATCCAATATTTATAGGGTTTTTTTCATTTAATTCCTTTACTATATTAATACCCAATATAACATTTCATAAAAATAAATATAAAAAACTATAAATTTCAAAAGATAATTACAAAGGTTTCTAAAAAAAATTTGTAAATTTTGTTTCTATAAATACCAACTTGTCTAAAAGTTTCTAGTTTATGAAAATTTTATTACTAATGTTTTTTTGAAATTTAATTTAATTTAATATACGTAAATTTCCAAATTTTGAAAAATTAGAGACACCTCATTTAGTGTTGTCTTTGAGAAATTTTGGTAATGTAAATTTGACATTTTAAAATATTGCTAAAGAAAAAAAAACATCTCTAACTATAATTTTTTGTATAATACTATTTTATTGTATTTATAAAAATTTATATAAAAAAATCAAAATGTAATGTATGTTTCTTATTTCTATTTAAATTTTCCTAATTATCCATGATAAATTCATCACTTTCTACATATTTTAAAATATTTTATGTTTGACTAATGATATTCATCAAGTAATATTATCAATATTCTATATCCGGATAGAAAATTAAAATGTTAATTTATATTAAAGAAATGACCCATCAAACAAATCTCTCTTTATTATCCAATATTTATAAAAAAAAATTCTATCCAATTCTGTTTCTCGATGAATAACCTATATAATGTTTCTATTTTTTTGAAGTGTTATCACTTAAATATACATATCTTGATTGATTGTGAAAAAATTTCACTTAAACATATGAATTATATATATACTGTGAATTCTCTATGTACCTTATCATCATAATTGAAGGTCATTTAACATGAAAATTATAGAATGTATTCGGATATCCAATTTTTTTTATTGGATAATTTTTTTATCATTATTTATTTGATTATGAACGATTTAATTATGTGAATCCACTTAGAATAGATTTTAAACCAATTTTTTACATGGGTTCTTTAATAAATAATGATTGATTAATTTAAACTATAACCCATATGCATGGATAAATGATTGTTGGGGTCTGATATTACCCTCTAATGAATTGGTCAGATTTTCAATTACCATGATACACATATACATGGTTGAAATTTTGTTTTCCCACTAACCATAACAGTGAATAGTGACCCACAATGGTGTAAGTGAAAGTAGTGTATCGTGAAGGTTATTATACCATGTGATTAAATTTAAAACAATATCCTTTTTATGTTTAATGTGAATTTAACTTTATATTACATATTCCTATAAATATTCTCAATGTATAATTTGTATTTAAACATTTTTTCAAACTCATTTTATTGGTATATGTTTACTGATTTTATAATAGATGTCTTACTTTAATGACTTATCATTTACTCTTGTTATTCAGTGTTCTTTTCAATAAGATATTTATCCTTTCACAATTTTTCTCATTGGTTAATAATTTTAGCCATGATAAAATTATAATATTTTCCCCTTACTAAGAATTTATGATAACCTCTTTTTCAAAATGTTTTCCAATTGTGTTTTATACAGGACTATTTTAATAATATTTTTTTATTTAGATAGGCTTAATGGGATATGTTTTATGAATAAAAATGAAAATATTATTATATTGGAAAATTATTATTTTTAATGGAAAAGGAATAGAGTTATTATCCAAGGGCACTAAAACTAAAATTCATTGGATTGTCTTATTGTTTTTCATTTATATAGTTTAAGATAATTAGTTGATGTAAAATAAATATATTTTTATATTGGGTCTACTCAATTGGTATCATATCCCATGTGGAAAGAGTGTGTTTCTTCACCAGACATGACAGTGTTGATTAGGGAAACCTAATTATTCGTATAACCATCCAAAAAGATCATGTATTTTCTTATATTGAGTCCACGACCATTGAATTATTGACAACCTAATCATCCATTACATTTAATGTGGAGTTGTGATACCTATTATTTCTCATCCATTTTATTTGTACCCTTTTTGTAAGCAACAGATGCAGGGGTACCCCCGATATTAATCATAATAGATGGGGTATAATGGGCAGAGGATATCCATATAATTTCCCTAATCTCCCAGGATACCAAGTAGAGTATTACCGTGGAGGTGGCCCTCATTAAGAATAAGTATATTATGGATAAATATATTTCAATATTTTGGCATTATAGATTCTATCCATATGATAATCAGGAATTTTTTGTGGTAGTGTTTAATTATATACATCCAAGGCATATTCATTTATTTATTCAATATCCATACACACTTTTATTGAAACCACTATAGTCTATTGATAATGATATGATTTTGAGAGGCATCTAGATCCCTTTTAATTCAGTACAATAGTTAGTAGTTGAACTAATTTTTATGATATGTTTCGAGATTGTGAGTTTATTCTAGTGATACATTTCTCTTGGAATATTTTTAATTTTGTCATTTTAACCATATAAAATCCATATCTAAATAGGAAAGATATATTTAATATAGGACATTGTGGGTTTTAATAGGTGTAAAATTGTATTTTATGATACCTAAGGTGTGAATGTTTGTTTGGTTAGGGAGTGAGATGCTTGGATTGGTTAAAAGAGAGCTATGAACATCTCTTCCAGGACGACATGGTTGATACTGAGTGTAGAATAGGAATAACATGTGGTGTTTCCTAGGATTGTGTTAGAATACAATGATGTGTTTCTATAATTGGTTTTGATGCTACCCCCTTAACATGATATAGACATTTCTATATATATTTTTAGATATTATTCCAATATTGATGTTCATGTATAGGATAAGGTCTTCATGTTTGTGAGATATGTATATTTTGATTGATGATCTTCTGTTTAATGGTTTTATAGATACTAGTATTTCTTTATAGGGCCCTCTATTTATTTTTATGAATAAGTAGAATGGATGTATCATTTTTTTTATTAATGATCATAAATACCCAAATATCTCATGATGAAATATTACGTCATTGTTTATGGATATTAATTATATTACATCAAGTTTCACTCCATGATCATTTACATCTAGTTCATTTGGTTTTTTGGAAAAATTAACATTCTTACCATAACTGAGCTATGTCATCTCCCTATATTTTCTTCTTAAATAAAACCCTTCTTATACATATCATACATAATTCCATTAAACATAACCTCCTTAAAAACATAATAAATGAAGATCTTGGATGATTATAAAGAGTAATCAAGGGATAAATTAATATAATTTGAGAATAAAGGATTGTTAACAAGAGAATATCTTTTTGTGAACCATGCACTACATATCATAGATCATAAAATGGAGTATTTGATAATTCTGGATAGTCAATAAGACATGATTCATATGGTAATAAAATAAAAACTACCATGAGATCATATCTTCGTCATAAGATATATACTTTTGGCATAGACATGAGAAGGAAATCATATTTCATGTTTACTAACATGGTCATTTATTAAATTTTATACTTGTGATAAATACCCATGTACATATTTATTATCGGGATAAAATCATGGGTATTGTCTTTTATGATTAGGATAACCTCTTCTTTACCCTTTTTATTTCACATGAAATTAATCATTACCCATTTATTTAGATAATGATATAGGCACTAACAATCCTTTCATTATTATTAAAGTCTATCCAAGGTCAATGTATCTCATAGAGTGGGAGGGGTGAATCACTAATACCTTTTTAATTTATGTTTTCCAAATTTTCATAAAACCATCACCTTTTATTTTTTATTTATCTCATTACTATAAATAAAATAATTACACATAAAAAAGAATACAAGTTTTTAAAATGTTCACAACTCAATAAGAGATGTTTCATCCTCAGGATAGTTTTGAAAAATAAAATACCACCTAATCCAGAAGAATGAAATCCTTTTGTGTGGATACAACATGTAGGATATACCCTTACACAATTATAGAACATTTATCAATACGAAAGTTCAGGTGCTTCTTCTAGAATAAATGATATAAATCAAGTCTATGTAACTTGTTTAGAAACCATATATAGTTGGCTGAAAACATATTATAGTGTATAATTATTAACTTCCACGTATGTATACCCTCAAAAAAGAATTCCTCATTTTCATACCCAGTTTGAAGATAAAAACTCCACTTATGGAAATAATACATAAATTCTTACTTATGTCTTAATATAATCCCTATATCCAATACTACAGTTTATAAAATAGGTAAAAAATATAATACTCTGGAAACAATATATAACCAATAAACAAATTCCCTAAAAACATGCATCTTATTTGTCAATTCAATCTGGGAACCTATTATTAATATCGTTCCTTATGATTTATATATATAGACATCATTCATAAGAAATCAACATCTAGAAATCCACTTCTCTCTCCTCCAATACATTCTCTCTTTATATCTTCAAAAAAGAATAGTAAAAAATCATAAAGTACAATATATTTTATTCGATTTATAGGTGTACCAATAGTGGGATAAGTAGTTATCTTATATGATTCCTCGCTCAAAAAAATTTCAAGAATCACTAATTTATATTCTATTTAAAATTATTCTTTGACTATTTTAATTATTCCCAACTCATTTTTATTCATCTGGAACATAATAAAATAGTCTCGCAACATTAACCTCTTTTAAGCATTATAAAAAATAATGGGTTTGAAAACATTTGTCATTCGGATGTTGACTTCATTGTAATGAAAAATTATGGCCATTAAAATTTGGTTGAACCAATTGTAAAATTCCTAAGTTGTTATGAATTAACATTACAATTTCATATATAAACAAAAATACATAAAACAATGAATCCAATATACCATAAAAACGTTTCAACATATAAAGAATCCACCAATTCATCTAATAAAAAACTTTGGTAGTAATCTTATATTTGAAAACAGAAATAAAAAATCATAAAATAATATTATTGTTTTATAAATTTTAAAAATATTCTTCAGCTCATGTTTGTCTACTAATATAATCTACTGATTCATCAATGTCTTCATGCATTTGATAAAATGATCATTTCGTAATTATGATGTAATGGTGTCAACTCCATTATGAGGAATATTTACCCACATGAAAAAATTATCGTTTCTATCTAAATCATAAAACAAATAAAAAAATAAACAATAATTCTTATTCGCATGAAAATGGTTGACTACATTATCGATCATCAGCCATTTGCTTAGTATATAGAATTCATACATTCATTATTCCAAACATTCTCCACTCACTAATCTATGGAAATTGATCATTCTAGATCTTCCATAGATGGATCGGTGGAAACCAATGAATGATGGACCAGTTCCTAGAGAGAATTCATTTAAACCAAACATTTAAACTACGGAATTATCCTATGAAATAATTTATTCTCTGAATCAGACATTTTGATGGAGCGCAGAATCTGATGTATTGGTCAATCAGTGATTCAACACATCAACTACAACAACTTCAAACATCTCTTCAATTATTTTTCTATAATCTCATGCATTTATCATGACATAATAATGTCTCCATGATCATTGGGTTTAGAATAGAATAATCTAAAACAAATTTTAATGTTCACAAAATTCCTCAAATTCCATCACCTTCCACAATTTGATTAGCACAACATGGAATGGACAATAACATATTATCTCCCTTTCATACATAAGGATTCTATAAAAAGTGTCATAGGAGACCTAAGATATTTTTAAAATAACAAAACCTTAAATTGTAACAAGATTTGTTATGGATAAATTAAAAATATGATACAGCTTCTCATACCAATTGAAACTTTCATTCCCAACCCATTGTGAGTTTGAAACATAGCTTCTTTCACCAACCTTCTTTAGAACTGAAAATAGAGATGGGTAAGCATTCTAATCAGGATCATGTACAGTCCTCTAATTTAAATTATCATTTCTTCATATTAAAAATACATATAATGTGAATTTATATTTCTTTAACGAAAAAAATTTAACAATAAAAAAAATTACCATTGTAAAACGAACTTCCAACCAACATAGTCTCAATCATCCCCCATTTAGATCTTGTTATAACCAAGATAGATAAATAAGTGACCTTTATAATATCTATCTAGTGATTACAATTTAAAAATTATATGACTTTATGAAAAATCAAATTTTAGCCAACAGAAATTATTGATTAAAAGGACATGTTTCTTAAGAGAAATAAATTAGAAATGATATTCAACTTTTAAAACTTATTTGTCATTCAACTTTAAAAAATTATTTTATTTTCTTATATGATTTCTATGAACATCAATAATCATTTAGATAATTTCACACACATACATGTTGAGGTCATAGCTTACCCAGAACTACACATACATACATGTCTCTTTAAAAGGATTATCACATGTCAGGGGATGCATTTTGAGAAATACTTTATCTGCCCCTTTGACAACACTATAAAAAGTAATAAATATAGAGGGTAAAAAAACACATTCAGCACACTTAGATATAAATATTACAGACACCTATGTCCATCCAGGATTTTGATATTTTTTCTTGTGGTAACGTTTTTGTGAAAATTTAATCAAATATTTTTGATATAGTACCATACTGTATCGTTATTTTATTATTCAACAAATTCCCTTTGATGAAGTTGTATTTGATATCTATATGTTCTGAAAGAGAATTCCTTACTCAATTTCTTATATCATTTATATCATACTCATTATCAATATTCATGAGGTGATGCGGCCTCACAAAATTATGTAAGTATTTAAATTGAGTCTTCATCCACATTAATTTAATTTCATCTCCAGTAGAATCAATATAATCATCATCAGTTCTGATAAGAGTTACTAAATATTATTTCATTGTATGTAAACATCACAACTCATTCTATATAATTAAAAATTCACCAGATGTGGATCTTAAATCATCAATTCTTGTCTTCAAATTAGCATCTAAATAAAAAAACAAGTTAATTATCTCTGACAAATCATATCTAATTATGATATCTATTATTCATTTGATATATTTGATAATTATATTTCCAAAAAATGATGAGATTATTTTGGATCAATTGAGAATCTACCTCATAATGTAATATACTATAATTTTTCCGGTCATGAAGAATTCATATACAAAAAACATTCTACAAGATTTAGAAACTCTTCAGAGTCAACTTCTTTAGATGATTTCATCTTTAGTCAACATAGATCCCACTAAAATTGGTGTGAAAAAATGTTTTATTGTTTCTATTCCATACATCTAAAAAATATTCTCAGCATACATTAATTTAGAAAGAAATTTATATTTTTTATTTTGTGAGATTTGTAAACGAAGAAATTATTTCATTTCCCCCAACATAGACATTTCAAACAACTCATTCATCTATACATCAAAACATTCACAGTCTATATAATCATTCCAGGGAAATGTTATTTCATCTGAATATATAATTAAAATGAGGGAAATATCATATATTTATTTGATGTATAGGTTAATAATAAATATTACATTCTTAAAATCCTACATCCTTATGAGGTTATCCGATTTGGAATACCAATATCTTGGAGCATACATTAGCTCATAAATTAAATTATGCTCCTTCAACACATTAATTTATACCTTACAAAGAGAAAAATCACATGATTTTTTAATATAAAATTAATCATCATGTTCTCCATTGATATACGAAAACATCACATCCATCTGAAATATTATATTTTTTCATTGTGCAGAAAAATCATGAATGATTCTGATTGACTTTAACTATGAAAATAATGTGAAATTAACATAAAAATATATGTTTTTGATCTATGAGTTTCATTTTCACATTTTTAATTCCATGTTTCTATTAAATTCATAAAATTTATTGATCATTATCAGAAACCCATTTTATACACAAACAAAAATAATATTGTTTATATACGGGTTCCCAAGTATCATAATTATGAAACACATATAAATCTTTAGTAATATAATAAATAAATTCTATATTCTTATAGGAATCACTATAATTTTTCAAATCATCTTTTTAAAAAATATTAATTATGTTTACTGAAATATTATTTTCTTTGTATTTGAACCTTTTGATATTGATCACCAATTATGGTTTTGACTTCAACCTAATTCATTATCCTAGGATGAGATATTGGACATTCTACCTCATCATTAGGAATAGTTGATTCTACTTATTATTCATGTGTTAGATTGAAATTATTTTCATCCTTACCATTTCACTTAAATAATGTTCTTTTATCCTCTTCATATTCCTTAAATGCTTCTATTTGTGCACTATCTTCCTCACCTTTTTCAAGAATATCAACATCATAAAAATCGACTAATAATATTTTCACATTATTGAAACATCTATATACTCTTATTCATGGAGCACGATAAATAATCATTCCATCATCACCTATCTTATTAGAAATTCCAATGTACCACCTCTGTTATTTATGATGAAGGGATCCCAAAAACTGTTAACTCTTTCAATCATGGATTGTTTTCAAAAAAATTAATATTGGATCATATGAAAACATGACTTATATAAACATTTTTCCTAAATAAAAATAGTCAATATCATATATTTTGTAAAAATGTAATGATAAGGACCATGATAAAGAAACAAAGTACGTCCCATTGCAACAACGTTTTTCCTCTTCCATTCGATAAAACCACTATTTGTTGTGTGGAAGGAGTACTAAACTCATTCTGAATTAATTTCTTATGAAATGTTTTTAACTATTTATTTTTATAGTCACTACCATTGTCTATTCTCAACTTCATTTAAGAAGCACCCCCATTCCATCTCATGTCTTATTCTGAAATGATCAAACATTTTCTGATAATATCACTTATCTTTAAAATAAATAAGGCAACTAATGTCAGTTAAATCATTAACGAATGAAATGAATTAATTACCTCTAAAATTTGACTATTTTCTCTTCATATGAAAAATATCAGAATGAAAATGTTTCAAGGGATAGCAGTAAAAAATATAAAATTCATTAAGTATAATGATTTTTATCATTTAATTATATAAAATTATGTGTCACCGATATCTTCTTCTTTATAGATTCAGAATACCCAAAGCATTATCTCCATTTGATAACATGATCATGATTCTCTGATACAAATTCCCCAACCATTTATTCTGCAACTGATTTTCATCCATCATACTTATGTAAAAATATTTCTGAGCCTCACTAATATGAAATAATATCCTTTTGTATATTATACTCTTATAACATTTTTCCATCTTTCTATCTTTTACTTTAATAACCATATTTTTAATAGAAAAATGTAATCCCTTCATCGAAATGTTTTCATGAACCAAAAAATATGTTTTTCAACCAATAAACAAACCATGATTTCTTGGATTTCATCTTTTCTTAACCAACAAAATATGATTAAGAACAATTGATTATTTGTGATTAATCATTTCAAAGAGTCATTATTCCTCCTTCTAAATCCTTAAAATTCTAAAAAAAATTAATATCACTTGTCATATAATTAAAAAACCCATTTTCTAGGATCCATGATCATTCCCTTTTTATATATTTTATAGTGGTTTCTACAAAAAGATATATTTATTTCTCATAGTCTTTCAATACCTCGGGATTCTACGAATGGTTATAAACCATTTTGTCCCATTAATAAACAAATACATCCTTTTGTAAGATTTTATGATTTTTTAGATATTACCAAAATAGTTTACAAAGGATAAAACATCTTTTCAACAATCAAAACATTATTCTTAGTTTTATAATCCTTACATGATTTTCAAATTATTCATCTTCATAGTAACAAATTTATTATTCTTTTGAAATTTTGAAGGTAACTATTTTAAATACTTCGTGTATTTACACTTTATAAAACTTATAAAAACATCAATAATAGATTTATTCAAACATGTAAATCCATGATGAGAAATAATTTTTTTTGAACGTCTTCCAACGCTTATTATTTATTCATCAAAATTAATTCATGATCATCATTTTGATTCTTTTTCTTTCTCAAGATATTTATCCAAATAGTCAATATATTCAAGTATCCTATAATTCTATTCAATAGGTCATACTTGAATTTCTATTTTATGAATGTCATTTTAAAACTTATGATTTTTTATTCATGTATTACAATCATTATCAGAAATTATTTCAATTCACTCTTTAGATGAAACTCTAAATCATTATCTTCTTCTGCAGAAGTACTACCGAACAACTATTTATTAATAACTTTTTTAGTGATAGTATTCTATCCACAAATCTCAGTAGTATTTTTAGCTAAAACATTACTATTATAATCTTTATCATCATTAGACAAAAACAATCTCCTTTGGATGTGGATAACATTCATTCAATTCACTTGAAAAAAATATTTTTTTGACTTGTCACTATATTTCTTCCACGATCTTATTGACCTATTGTCATTTTGCATCAATTTTATCATCATTTTTTCATTGATATAAATTCAATGAGAAGTTACCAACATCTCTAAATTAAGATAATTTGGGGGTAACATCTTTGTATACATTCCTGTACATATTTTCACATTCATAAAGGTATGGAACAAAATTCATCATAATTATTCCATTCATATTTTTTTATTTAGTGCTACCAGTTTCTTCTTCTAAAATAATGTACTTATAAGTTCCTCTTTTGGTAGCCATGATTTAATTTTCCCTATAAACATTAGTTTTTTCATTTCATAACTTCATAAATTTTATTTTCATAAGTAATAATATTATTATAGAGGTTATATAGGGATATAGTTTTAGGATCTCTATCATGAAATGTTAAAAATTAGAATAATAATTGTCAATAATAATTCCTAATAAATTTTAAACAATAGTTTCTTTTTAAATTTTTATCCAAGACATCATATGGTGCAAACTATATCATTCACCATTGTAAAAAAGTCACCAATAGAATCAAACCCACCCATCTGAAGATCTTAATACTTTAGCCTCTATACATTTAATGTATCCTTCATCACCTTTATATTTTTATTATAAATGTTCTTCAATATATCCAAAATAACTTTGGATTTAAAACCACTACTTCAATATTATATAGTCACTCTTAGAGAGTGATAGGATTAGAGCATTATTAGATCTTCAATTATTCCCTATATTTTTATTATCCACTGATGTAAATGAAAACTTCTTATACATATGAATAAATCCATAAGTAATAGCTTCAAAAACATCATTCCAATGATATATAAGATAATTTTTAATTTATTCATTAGATATATGATAATTTTTTCAATAAAATACTAGAATCTTTTTACTATTGACACAATTCATATTCCCTATAACAACTTCTCTTCAAATACACATCAGAAAATAGAAAACTATATGAAAAGTTTCTCTAAAACCAATTCATAAATCTCAATTATGAACAATAAAACAATAGGAGGGGGTGAATTAGATATACAATTTTCTTTTATATTTAATTTTTTTTTCAAACGACATTGACCAAATATTAATGATTTATCACTTTTCTAAAAACAAAATAGTCACACATCCACAGGAATAAAATAATTAACTAGTTTCACTAGTCAACAAGAGTATATATATACTTATAATGGTTTGGGAACTATAAAATACCACAAAATCCACTAGAAAAGATCCCCTTTTTAGGAATATTGTTTGTAAAAAGATATTATGCCTTTTAATCTACATAAATTTATATATACATTCAAAACACAATACATTACATTCATACTCAACAGAATATTATAACATTACTTTTCAACTTCATACAAAAACTCTGTCTGATGGCTCAATCAGATTCCACTATCTGATTCTTCAGTCTTGAAAACAAATAAGAAAATAATTATCTAGAAAAAAAATATAAACCACTTTAAACTATCCTTGAAAACCTTATTTTAAATCATGTTCTACCATAGTATGTAATGATTATTCTAACTCATTGGGATTCTTCTATATGGATATGATTCTATGGAAAAAATTCTTACAAATATTCTTATCTATTATTCAGTGATTTCAATCATTCAGAGTTTACAGGTGAATAGTACAAGCATCATAATGTAATGTTAACATTATTCTATTAATAGATGTTTCAAAAGATGAATGCGGTTAAATTTGAAATGTTTTATTACTCAACACAATTTCCAAAACCTTAAATTTCATTTCTATTTCAACTTCATCATGGAGTCTTTTAACCCTTCTCAACTATTATTGATAATTCTAAAAATATATTAACTCTTCCCACAATATCATCTTATAACAGTCTTTCTAAAAATTCAGTATCATGATACACTTTTTTATTCAAAGTCATTATTCATTATGTTAAAAATATATGGTCAGTGTGATTTTTATTTACGATATTCAAATTTTATAAGAACTAAATACTTTTAATTATGATCTTCTACAAGTCCACAAACTCAATTATAATTGAATCTAATCTTCAAAAAAACATATTCCATATTCACTAGAATTTTGAAACCCCCTTCGACACCACTTTCTCAATAAGATCCCCATTTGCAACATAATCGAAATATATTCAACGAGTTTCTCATATTCTTCGATTCTTAAAATCTTTATAAAACCACAATTAGTAATGTCCAACATCCAGTGATTCATTATAGTCAACATGAATATGTTGTAGTTCTCTCTTCTTCATTAGGATATATTGGTGTTAGCACTAGTCTGACGACTCCTGACACACATGGTAAAAACACTTTTTCTATTTTTCACATAACACAATTGAAATATAAATATACAATAATTCCCATTATTTTGAAAAAGGTAAACTAAATTATTGATCATCACCTGGTTTATCAGTCTCTGACATTGTTACATTCCTCAGTCCCAATAATATCCACTAACTAATCGGTGTCAAGTTATAAATAATAATCTTTATTTAATTGATCTATGGAAACCTAGATCTAATGTTATTGTGTCAGTAATGAAATTTTTAATCTAAACATTCTAAAAATGATTTACCCAATAAAATTATTCATTATGTGAATTTTATAATCTTTTAGAGTGTGTATTCTGATGGATTAGTAAATAAATGAATTAGAAATTTATTGACCTCAACAACTATAATCATATTCTTCTTTATTCCTCTACAAACATCTTCTTGTAAAATTAATTCCTCAATACATTTATAATATTTGGATCAATAAATTAACATTTTAATTATATTAAAAATTTATATGAAATCATAGTATTCTAGAACATTCCTCAATCTAATTAGAACCATTTAAAATGGACAATAACTTCTTCTTTAACATTAATTCATAAGGCTCACATATTAAGTGTCTCAAAAAATACGAATTTTAAGAAATAAATAAACAATAAATCATCTTCAAATATTTTATAGAGGTATTAATTCTCCAATATAACTCTTCATACTAATTTCAACATTAATTTCAGACCCAATGTGATTTTGACATAATTAATATTTCCAAAAATTTCTTTAGAATAAAAGACTATAATTGATTAACTTTTTTATTAGGATTATGTGTAATATTTTTATTATGATGAACATTATTTCTTATTAAAAACACTAAAGAAGTGAATTTATTTTTATGTAATGAAAACAAAATACCCAATAATAAAAACAAAATTCATTCCTTATTTTTAAAAAAAATATAATCCAATTTTATCCGTACAATTGTAATTTGATATTTATCCTTGTTTATAATGTACCCACCTTCTTTTTTTACAAGTTACTCATTATCAAATAACTCAAATGATAAATATTTGTTCTGTGATTTTATAAAATAATATTTATATCATATTCCAATAAAAAAATAGGTTTTATAAAACATTTCATCATAAAATATTCTGTTATAAGATATTTGTTTTATAAACCTCATGACAACATAATCAAAACCACCTATAGAAAGAATAAATACACTATTAAATGATCATATACCAATATACTCTTATGTATCATAAAATTATGTCATATTATATTGAAAATTATTTTGAAATATCATTTTGAATATTTCTTATAGAAAATAAAAAACTCACTGTGAAAATATCAATTTTGAAACGAATATTTCAATAAAATTGAAAATAATTTTCCATGAAAACATTCCTAGAATAATATAACAAAACATTAAAACATTTATTAGTAATTATGGCGATAAATTAAATTGATTTCATTCACATTAAAATAAATATTCATTTCACATTTTCACTAAAATCCATAGTGGCATTTTTCTGAAAATAGAATGTAAAATCATTTTAAAATATTTTTTAATAATTATAAAAAGTGAAAATTGAATTTTTACATCCAGATAGATATATTAAAATATTCATGAATTTTTTTTTGAAAAAATTGAAATTAAATAATTTTTTTTTACCAAGGATATAAATAATGATGGCCTTCTTTAAAAACTATATTATGGAATTGTTATAAAATATATAGAGGTAAATGAATGAAAAGTATTCTAAAGAAATTACAAGATTATTAAAAAAAATTTGATGTTATTGAGAAATATATCATATTATTTCATCATTAAAATCATTACCATAATCAATCAAACTAAACAATGAGATTATAACATAAAACCCTTACAACTTTGTTAAATATTGAATCATAATCTCCATGATCAAGTGAAACATTAATGGATATTTATATAATTTGGTTTAATTATAATAATAATAAAAATAACTTCAAGGTAAGTACATGAAAACCCAAAATAAACATGTTGTTAATTTGGGAAATGTCTGCAAGAATTAAAATATAGGTTAAAAATCCATTGATGCTTGGTAAATTTTGAATAGTAATCCAATTTAAAGATTAACATAAAATTAAAATTTAATATCATTAAAATAAGGGTATTAATCATTTAATATGTTAAATAATTCTTTTATACACCTCATGAAAGAATATAGTTGTGTATCACAGAATATATCCCTAAAAAGACAAATTATGAAAACTAACACATACATTATGTCTCGGCATCCTTAATACACATTTGAAACTCAAGCATAATAATTATTTGTTTATTATACATATATTATAGAAAATTTATCATATGTATCATATTATATTTTATTTTCTTATGAAATTTTATTACATATATATTGACATTTACTTTTTAAAATCACGTTTTGGGTGACAAAAGATTTGTTTTTATTATATGTTTTAATTTTTATATTAGGTAATTTTATATTAATGATGATTACATCAGCTTCAGAATCTGAACCATGATATAAATATAAAACATATTATGTGTATATTTAATTATATAAATCCATAATATACAGTGATAGAAATTGAAATACATTGTTCATGGAGATGGTAGGTCATACGTATGCAGGAACGTTGTTTCTATTTTATCATCAATTGAAAAAAATAATGTTTAATTTTATATTAACATTATATAATCATTTTTATTTAATATGTATCACATATATTGTGTACATTTTTCAGTCTTACCTTTTATTTAATCATATTTTTTAAAATGAATCACATCACTTCACGAGGTGCTAATACAAGAAACAAATGAGCTACATTATCATATTTTCATTGTATTGAATGTAAGAAGGTATATGGGATATTATAAATACATATGAATATAAATATCATATATAAACAAAAAATACATTAACATAACCATCCATCAGTATTGGTGATATAAAACAAATTATATCGGTTCACAATGTGGTAGTCCATAATAAATAAGACCAAAAGTTTAATTTCACATTATATAGAAATGGAGATGTATATATGTTATTCCATCAACAAAATAACAACTTAGTATATGGTATATGTGTTTATTTTTATATTTTTAAAAATTAATCCATGAATAAATGTGGAAATATAATAGGTTAAATAGAATAGGTCTTCTGCATACAAATACCAACTCTTAGAACAACCCCCATTGGAATCAAATAAAAATACATAGGGATGGTCTATTGGAATGAACATAAGATCTACAACCTGGATAAGGATTGTGGGGAGAAATATTTTCAGGGTTTTATGATCCCAATAGATTGGGAGGTTGGAATAATTGAGGATAGTTAGTGTCATTCTATAAACGATGATGAGTGATTTTTTTGTAAATACAGAAAACTATTTGGTAATGGGAATTTAATCACATCCCATTTGGATAACAAATTAATTAATAATTAATTTAATGGATTATATTTATGGGAAATTCTACCACAATTTTTTTTATAAAAATTTTATTCCTCGTCATTTTGGTTTAATTAATTTTACAATTTTAGTATTCACTATTGTACGAATTAAATTTATCAAGCATCGTATTTAATCCATTAAGTATAAAATTAAAATGATCCTTATTGGATAATTTTTATGTCATTAATTTTTATGTTAAATTAAATTTATTAAATAAAAAACTTTTGTATGTGGAAGGATAATTTTATCAGAAATGCTTGTAACACCCAAATCCTTATTTGAACCATAATCATAATAATTAATTTTTAATTTATGAATTATTATTTATAACTAAAAAAACATACAAAGTTTGTATAATATAAATTATTATATTTCAAAATATCTAATTCCTTTTAGTAAATTAAAATAAAAAAGTAGATGAATTAAATTTTATATTTTTCATGCAGACATGAAGAAAGAGTGGTTTTCCTAAAAGATATTCTTCTAATATCAGGAAGTTTATTTTTTTAATTTAATATATAACTAGTTCAAAGGAATTAATTTTTTTTAATAAATATATATTTGATCCAATTTTCCTTTTAAACCTATTATAAAATAAAATGAGGCATTTAAAATCATTAAAAGGGCACTTTTTTATAAAATTGAGTATTTTTAATATTCATTATAAAATTAATAATTTTATGAAATTATTAAAAATAAATAAAATAAAATATTTAAATATAAATTTAAGAAATATATTTTAAATTCTAAAGAAAAATTTATATATTTTTATAAAAATTATTTTTATTATAATTTCTTAAAAATCAAAAATATATCTTTTTTAAAATATATTTTTAGAAATACAAACATGGATTCATTAATATCTCTTGATTATAAAAAAATTCTAGATTTATGTTTAAAAAATTATTTTATATATAAAATATCATTTTTATAAAACTCATGAAAAATATAGACTAATTTAATTCAATAACACAAAAACAGTGTACACATTAAAACCGTTTTTCTTAAAAAAATTCATTTATTTGAAAATGTTTTGTTCATTTTTTATCCATTTGTCACAAATGAATTTTTTTTATAAATGTGAAATCCAAATAATCTTCATAATTTATTCGATCTTATTTATGTCCATAAATTCAATAGATTATCAATAAATTATATAGTATATAATATTATTTTAAATTATATCATTGTTCATCAAAAATCGATGATGTGTGTGATACAAGCTATTAGATAAACTAAATTGAATCAAAAATTATTTATTTCAAAAATTATCATTGTGTTTCATTCTACCCCAAATAAAAAAGTTATTCAAATGGAATTTGAAAATGATATCTATAATAAAGGGTTTGAAATTTGAAATTTCCATCATGGAAAACCAACCTCATGAAAAGGATTTATAAAAATACCTATTGAAAAAGGTGAAAAAAATTTATAAGGGAATGCTTTAGAAGGAGGAAGAGCAAGGATCTTTCACCATATCAAAAGCTAATCGGATTGCAATAATGAGAGGGTATGGAACCTACCATCGGGAAAAGCCTGTGCATGCACGGTAAAGCCTAGCCTAACAAACATATGAAGGTGGAGAGCTGATTTCAAGATGAAGTTTCTGGGGAGGAGTAGTTCCAAGTAGTTAGTTTGGGTTGTATTTAACGTTTGAAGCTTACAGGCATTGAATTATTCTAAGGCCTATAGGCCATGTAATACTTAACCCTACGGGCCATGTAAGGGTTCCACCTCACACCTTGAAAGGTGAAATATCAAAAAATAAATAAAAAATGAAGGCCATCAGGCCATTGGAGGATTGGTGGTCATTAAAATTATGGATATAAAATATAATACAAATTCTCAAAGACTAAAAATGAGAAATATAGAACATGCTCTGGAATAATTAAACAAGAAAAAAGTAATTAATATTTTCTCTGTTAAAAGTCCCTTAATTAAATATTAATGTGGGTAATAAAATAAAAATTCAATATAATGATTTGTTTTTCTGATGTAGATATAATTTTACAATAACTATATAGAACATGTGATAATATACTTACTTTAACTATTTATATTTCATAAGAACACTATCATTATTTAGTTATGATTTGATAAATTTCAACATCAACAGTTACTTTAAGAAATGAAGATAAATATCATTTATTAAAGCCCTAAAGGGTCAAAAGATCCATATTAAAATGATAATTATTTTATTATATATCTAGTTATCATAATAATAATATGGTTATAAAATTTTAACCAATATTTATAGATTATTATATGTAAAAATAATAAATTATTCTTTAAAACCTAACGAAAAGTTAAATTGAAACCATTAAAAAAATGATAAACCACAAGGAACATAAAAAATTTAAATATTTATAAAAAATGACACTTAATTTCAAAAATCAGCCTCACATTAAACCGCACAAAATCATGAATTATCTCATTATTTTAACATAATATATATGTGTATACCTTCATCCTATATTCACTCGATACATGGTAATGTCTATAATTACCATAAATATTCAATGATAACATATAATATTCACCTTTCCCTAAATTAAAACATAGATTATTGAATAGATTCCATAAATCAAAAAATTATTTAAACACAATCAATGAAAATAGAAACAACATTTTCCAAAAATCATTAATCAGTTTTGAGGTCATTATGACTAACCAAATTAAATTTTCTATATTGATAATATCTTTATCCAAACTAATCCCCATATTATCATTATAAGAAATGTATTATGGGTTATCTTTCATTCATCATGTGTTATCTATAAAATATCACATTTACATTAAATCGCTTTTTTACGTAATCACTAACATTTAAAATATTATTTCATGTATGTCTTTAAAACTTCTGAGGATAGCATAGTAAAATGTTCATTTCAATTAATGGAATTATTCATCAAACAAAATTTATCCCCTAATTGTCAAAAATGTGTTTACTGGGTTTCAATCCAATTACATTAATCTATGAATACACTATATTATGTATCATGAAAATATATAAAAAACTATAAATTTCAAAAAATATTAACAATGTTTATAAAAATGTCTATAAATGAGTTGTATCTAAATAGATACATTTCTATATGCTGCTAATTTAGCAATTTCTATTTACTGAAGTTATTATGAAACATCAATAAATTGAAAATAGCAACATTTCCAAACATCTACAAATTAGAAACACCTTTTTGAGTGACATTTTAGGGAAATATTTGTAAATCAATAAGCGATATTTTAAAATAAATCTAATGAAAAAAACATCGTTAAATATCATTTTTTTATAATATTTTTTCTATTTTATTTTTTATATACTTATATATACAAAAATTCTTAAGGTAAAATTTATTCCTTATTTCCAAATAAATTTTCCCAGTTATCAAAAAATATTTTCCCATAAATGTCTATATATTTAAACATATTTTATGTTTAACTAAGGATACTCTTCAAATTATTTTATCAAAATTCATTCTTTGGATAGAATATTAAAATTATTATTTCTATTGGTAGAATTATCCTTTATAAATATTCTATCCTAATTATAAAATATTTATAAACAAGTTTCCCATTCAATTCATTAACTCTATGAATTCCTAATAAAATGTTTTAAGATAATAAATTATAAAAACTATAAATTTCCAAAAATAAAATACCAATGTTTCTAAAAACTATCGGTAAATGAGGTGTCTCTAAAAAGATATGTTTCTAAACATCAGTAATTTTGAAATAGTTATTTATTGATTTTTTTTGAAAAATAAGTAAATTTAGTTTAGAGATGATTCGAAACATTGAAATTTTAAAGACACCTAATTTGGTGAGGTTTTTTAGAAACACTGATAAATTAATAAGAGTCACTTAAAATCCTCTCATATTATTAAGAAATGACTATAAATAGTGTTTTTTGTCGAATATTAATCTATTGTATTTATAAAATATTTATATTTTAAAAAATACAAAATGAAAATGTTGTTTCTTATAATCAAATTCTATTTACAAATTCACGAAAAATATTTTTTCATCAATGTCAATTTTTTTGACATATTTTATGTTTGACTAAGGATATTCATATAATTATATTATCGAAATTATTTATGAGGATAGAACAGTAAAATTTTCATTTCTTTTAGTGGAATAATACATCCAAAAAAAATTGTCTCCTAATCATCCAACATTTATAAAATTATTATCCATCCAATTCATTTACTATAAGATTACCCTTTATATTGTTTCATAAAAATAAATACTGAAAACTATTAATTGAAAAATTTAACTCATGTTTCTAAAAATGTCGGTAAATAAGTTTTCTCTTAATAGAGACATTTATAGATGTATCTAAGTTTTCAATGTCTATTTATGTATGTTCTTTAGAATCATTAGTAAATTTAATTTATCAAAATTTCAAAATGTCAAAAAATTTGAGAACCCTC
Source organism: Viscum album (assembly GCA_963277665.1). Lineage (NCBI taxonomy): Eukaryota > Viridiplantae > Streptophyta > Magnoliopsida > Santalales > Viscaceae > Viscum > Viscum album. The sequence goes on along the minus strand of OY728126.1, from coordinate 705,432,191 downwards.
ATTTAGTGATTTTTTTATAAACATCCATAAATTAATATTTGACATTTTAAAACATCATTAATTCCAAAAAACCACTAAATAGATTTTATGTAGAATATTATTATATTATATTTATAATATATATATATATTTGAAAAGAATTAAAAATTTATAGGTTATTTATTATATCCAAATAAATATTCCAAATTTTACGAAAATATTTTTTCATTGATGTCTACATATATTCACATTTTTTATTTTTGAACAAGGATATTATTCAAATTAAATAATCAAAATTCATTCTCAATAAATAATAAAAAATTGTTCATTTATTTTTTTGAAATATCAATAAAAATATTTCTTTCTTTATTATCCAACATTTTTAAGATTCTTTTCCATCTAATTCATTTACTCTATTAATACCCTATATAATGTTTTTTGAAAACAAATTTTAAAAACTATTAAATTCCAAATAAAATTACCAATGTTTCTAAAAAACTTGGTAAATTATTTTTCTCAAAATACCAACCAATATAAATATTTCTAATTTAAATATGTTTATTTACTAATTCATTTTATAAAATTTTGTAAATTTAAATTATGGACATTTCCAGATGTTCAAAAAATAGAAATACATCATTTAATGAAATATTTGAAAAAATTTAGTAGTGAATAAGTGACATAAAAAACGTATATATCTCAAAAAAATGATCTATAAATTTCTATTTGGTTGAATATTATTCTATTTATTTAGAAAATATTTATATAAAAACTATATATGTAAATATTTTTTTTTTCAAAGTAAATTGTCCTAATTATCCCAAAAAATCACTAATGTCAAATTGATTTCAAATATTTTAGTTTTGGTTAAAAATATTCTTCATATTAGGTTATCAATATTCATTCTTAAGATATTATAATTAAAAATTCATTTTTATTAAAGGAATGATCCATTAGAAAAATCTCTCATAGTTATCTAATATTTATAAACATTTTTCCATCTAATTCATTTATACAGTGAATAAATAATATAATATTACCTTTTTTAAGGGTGATTGCTTAGATACTTATATATTTATTTATTTGGAAAATTATGCACTAAACCATGTACCTTTTATTTATGCTTTGTAAACTCTTTGTACCTTATCATCATAATTGTAGGTAAATTTCCCGGAAAATAAAAAAAATGTATTTGGATACCCACCAATTTTATTATGGGCTAAATATGTTATCATTTCAGATTGATTTATGAATGATTAAATTAGGTGAATATGTTTGGAAAGGATTCTAAACCCATTTATTTCATGGATTCACTATGAAATAATGTTTTTTTAATTTCCACTAGCACTCATATGTATGGATGAATGAAAAATGTAGTCCTATATTACACTAAAATGAATTGGTTATATTTTAATTTATCATGATACACATATACATGGTTGAAATTATGTTTTTCCATTAAGAATTATTTTGAATAATAACTCAAAAATGTGTGAGTGAATGTAGTGTATCCTGAAGGTAATAATGACATGTGATTAAATTTGTAATAGTGTATGTTTTTATTTTATGATTCAAGTAAATTTTAAATTTTCAATATACATTCATATAAATGTGTTATATTTCTAATTTTTGTTACCACACATTTTAACACTCATTTACTATGAATATGTTTTATAAATTTTAATATATAAATACTATTTTAATGACTTGTTTTTAACTCTTCATATTCAATGTTCTTTTCAAAAATATATTTATCTTCATCACATGTTTTCTCATAGGTTAATGATTTATCCCTTGATGAAATTTAGATAAGTTTTCCCTTACTAAGTGATTAGGCTCAACCATTAATGCAAAATGTTTCCCAAAATTATTTTATACATGAAAAGTATTAGATTATTTTCTTATTTAAATAACATTAATGTTATATGATTAATAAATAAAAATGAATATATTTGTATAGTGGAAAATTTTACATTTTAATGAAAAAATAATTATAGTTTATATCCAAGGGCACTAAAACCACCATTCATTTGATTATATTATTATTTTTGATATGTAAGTCATAAATTAAGGACACCATGTAAAATAAAGATATGTTTATATTGGGTTATCTCAATTGGTATCATAACCTATGTGGAAATAGTGGGTTTTATTGCCAGACCTAAGAGTGTTGGTCAGGCGAAAAAAATTGTTCATAGTTCCTTCCTTAATGATAATGAACTTTCATATATAGAATTCATGGACACTGAATTATTAAAAAACTAACCATCATGTACATTCTATATAGATATCAAATCCCTCTTAATTCTCATCTATTTTTTTTATCACTTTATGAATACTAAAGATGTAGGGTTCTCTATTTTTTTCATCAGATTTTGGGAAGTGTGGACAAAGGATATCCACATGATTCCCCTTATCACCCAGGATACTGAGTACAATATGACCATAGAGGTGGTCTTCATTATGTATAAAGAGACTATAGTTAAATATGTTGGAATATGTATGCCTTGTAAAATATATCTACTTTATAATCGGGAATTATGGGTAGCATTATATAATTATATTCAACCTAAGATTATTTGAATGTGGATTCAGAACTCGTACATTCTTTTATTGCACCCACTCTGGTCCATTATTGATGACATGAGTTGGATACGACTATATTTCCCAAGTAGTTCAATTCACTATTTAGTGGTTGACCTAAATTGTATGATATGTTTCGGGATTGTAAGTTGATTCTAGGGATTAATTTCCCTGGGATTATTTTTTATTTTTTTAATTTAACTATATAAAATCTATATCAATTGGGCTTGATATATTTAATTTATTATATTTTAGGATTTCATAGGTAGAAAATTATATTTCTTAATACTTATGGTGAAATTTTTTGTTGGTTAGTGAGTGAGATTCTTATATTGTTGAAAAGTGAACTAAGACGATCTCTTACACGATGAAATGGATGAAATTATGTACCAAATAGGAATAACTTGTGGTGTTTCCTTGTTTTGTGGAAAAATACACTGATGTTTTTTCTGAAATATGATTTGATGATTCCCCCTTGAGATGAGATTAAAATTGGTTTATATATGTAGTCAAATGTTACTCCAATATGAAGGTCCATGTATAGTATGATGCCTTTAGAGTTGCGAGATATGTATATTCAGTTTGATGATCTTCTGTATAAATGTTTTATATGGACTACTGTGTCTCTATAGGGTTCTCTAGTTCTATTTAAGAATAAGATAAATCGATGCTTGAATTATTGTATTGATAATTATAAATACCCAAACATATTAGAAATAAATTTTAAAACATAATTTTGGTATAATTATTATATTATATAATGTTTCATTTTATAATAATATCTATATAGGTCTATTTCAAGTTTGTAAAAATAAACTACTCGCCCATGAATGATCTATGTCATCTCCCATTATTTTCTTCTTAATTAGAACCCTTCATATACTTTTCATATCAAGTACCTTTATTCATAACCTTCTAAATTAAGACATAATAAAGGGTGATCTAAGATTCTCAAAATTACTAAACAAGGTAGATAAAAATATAATATGAGAATAACTATATGTGAACAGGATATTAACATATTAAGAACCATGCACTACATCAGATAGATCATACAATGGATAATTGGATAAATCTTGGAAGTCGATAATGCATGAATCATAAATTAGTCAAATAAAAAAATACATGGGATCTCAAAATTTTCATAATATATATAAATTTGTTATGGACATTAGTGGGAAATATTTTGTTTTGTTTCTACAACAACATATTAAAAAAAATTAGTTATTGATAAACAACCATGTACCAACATTATTCTTTGGATAACATCTTGTGTATGCTCATTTTGATTGTATTAACCTCTCGTGTGACCTTTTTATTTCATATAACATTAATCATTACCCAATTAATAAGAAAAATGTATCTGTAACAACAATATTTTTATAATTATTAAAGTATATCCAAGATCAGTGTATCACTTATAGGGGGAGGGGTGAATCACTGATTCTTTTTTCATATATGCATTCTATATTTTGAAACAATAATCTCCTCTGATTATATATTTATTGAATTTCTGAAAATAAAATAATCACACATCAATTGGAATATATTTTTTACGAGTTTCACTACGTAAAAATAGAAGCTACATCATTGGTATGGTTTTGAAAAAAAATAAATACAACATAATCCTTTACAAAACAATCCTTTTGTGTTGATACAACATGTAGGATATAACCATACACTTTTATATAACTATGATCAATATAATAGTTCATATTCTTCATCTATCACAAATGATATAAATCAAGTATGTGTGACTCATTATGAATCCATAAATAATTGTTTGAAAACATATTAACATTTTTTCTTATAAATTTCCACATATATATACCCTAAAAACAGAATTCATCACTTTCTTACCCAATATGAATATTGGATCTTCACTTGAAAAAATCGTACCAAAAAGTAAGTCAAATGGCGTAGTAAAATCACAATATCCAATGTAATTGCTCAAAAAATACATAAGAAAAAAATACATTGGAAACAATACTGAACCACTGAAAAAATTCCCCATAAATGTTCATTTTATTTCTCAATTCAATCTTGTAACCTTTGATTATTATCCTTAGTCTTCATCTATTTGGATATTTTTTTATGAAAACATTGTATATAAATCTTCTTCACTCTTCTATACCAAATTCTCTCTTTATAAGTTCACAAGTTAATAGTTCCATTATTGTAAAGTACAATATACTTATTTTATTTATTGGAGTTCATAAAATGGGATGGTCGTGAATTTGAAATATTTTCTCACTCATCTGAATTTCATGAAACTCCAATTTTATATCAATTTAAAATTAATATCTAACCATTTTACTAATTCCTAACTCTTCTTTATTCTTCTTCAACATTCTAAAATCATCGCAAAACATTATCCTAGTTTGAATTTTATAAAAATATTCTTTCTGAAACCATTTTACATTCGAATTTTGTATTCATTATGATGAAAAAATATGGTCACTCATATTTCATTGAACAACTTGAATATTTCATAAGATTTTTGAGAATTAATATTATAATTATTTGTATCACCTAAAATATATAAAAATTTTAATACCATATTCCATAAAAACGTTTCCACTTCCAAATAATGAAAAAACCCTCTATCACATCACTTTGGAAGTATGCACTAATTTTTAAACACATCAAAAATATCATCAAATAGTTTCTATGAATCTTAAATTATTAAGAAATTTAAAAGATCACATCTGATGAATTATATCATTTGGTGATTCATCAGTGTTGGCATACTCTGGATAAAATGGTCCCCACTTTATTCTAATGTAATGGTGTCAACTCCCGTATGATGACTCTTCACCCACATGGTAAAAAAATCATTTCTATTTTTCTCTTGAACTAGATGAAAAAAAATCAAGAATAATTCTCATTCTGATGAAAATGGATAACTACATTATTTGACATCAGAAAATTTATTATTAATTGACATTCATACATCCATCAATCCTAAAAACCTTTTCTAACTAATTTATGGAATTTTTTCAGTCATAATCTTCCACTGATGGATCGGTCGAACCCAATTACTGATGGACCAATTTCAGTAGTGACTTCATTTCATCAAAAAATTCAAATTGATTAATTATTCTATGAAATGATTTAATCTATGAATCTTAGATTTCTATAGAGCTTACAATCTTTTGGATTGGTTAATCAAGGATTCAACAAAACCTCAAATTCAACAACTTCAAATTTCTCATCATTTATGTTGCAATAATGTTATTCATTTATCATGACTTACTAATGTCTTCATAAACATTTGGATCCATATAGAATATTCTAACATAAATTGAAAGGATCTGCAATTTCCTAGATTTCTACCAACTTCCTCAATTTCATTGGTACCAATTTGAATGGACAATAACATATTATCACCCCTTTCATACATAAGGATTCAATAACTAGTGTCTCAGTAGGCTTCTTATATTTTAGAAATATCCCAATATAAAATCATCAAGTTATTTATGGATACATTCAAGCCCGATGCAGCTTTCAGTACCAATTGAAACCTTCATTCCAAGCCAAATGTGAGTCCAAAACAGAGATTATTTCACAAACCTACGTCAAAGCAGAAAATTGAGATTGATGAACTATATTATTAGGATCAATTCCAGCCTTCATTATAAAATTCTAATTTATTCATATTACCAAAACATATAATGTAAATTAATTTTCCTGTAATGAAAAAAAGACATAATAATCAAAAAAAACTTCTTTCTACATCCAAAGATGAACTTCCTACATACATTGTCCCAAACATCCCCCATTTGGATATTGTTGTCAACCAAGATTAATAAATAATTTTAATTTATTTAATCTATCTAGTGATTACTAATCAAAAAATTTTATACTATATGAGAAAATAATTATAGTAAACAAGAATTATTGATATAAAAGTCTTGTTTTCTAAAATTCCTGAATTAAAAAAGATATTCAACATTTAAAACTAATTTTTCTTTCAAAATTCAACAATTATTTTATATTCCAATAAGTATCCTATAAAATTCAAGAAAAAATCTTAAATTTATCACACTTGCATACTGTGTTTATAGATTACCCAAATCTAAACATACATGCATTCCTCCTTAAAAGAATAATCACATATCAATGGATAGATTTATTGAAAAAAATTTATACACCATTGAAGATGCTATCCAAAAGAAAATATAAGGGATGGGATACAAAAACATTCCTCAATCATGGAGAGAAATTTTTTGGACACTCATGTCCAACCTCAATTTGAAAAATTCTTCCTATTGTAATGTTCTTGTGAAAATATAATCAAATTTTTTCGATGTAGGAACATACTCCCTATTGATTATATTATTCTAAAAGTTCACATTGATGATGTGGTATTTCAAATCAATATTTTTTTAAAGAGAATGTTTTTTTGGATTTCTAATAGGATTTATAACATAATCATTATCATTATGCAAGAGTAGAGCCTATATCAAAAAATTATATAAGTATTTAATTGTGTCTTTATCCACAAAATTTGAGTTGAAACTTTAGAAGAATCAATATAATCATCTTCAGTTGTGAAATAAGTTACTAAATATTATTCCATAATATGAAAATATACACTAATTTTCTCATACAAAGAGAACTCCACCAGATTTAGATCTTCTATCATCAATACTTCTAATCCAATTAGATTATAAATAACCAAACATGTCAGTTATCTCTGAAGTATCATATCAAATTTGAATATATATTATTCAATTCATATATCTGATAATTATTTTTCCAACAAAATTATGATATTCTATTGGATCACGCTGGAATCAGCAACAAATGTAATATCATAAATAATGCCTAGTCATGAGGTAGTCAGATACAAAAAACATCCAATCAGCTTCAAAAACTCATTATAGAAAACTTATTTACCTCTTTCACATTTGGATGACATAGTTCCCACCAAAATTGGTGTGGAAAAAGGATTCATATTTTCTATTCCAATCATATGAAAAAATTTCATAGAATAATTTTTTGGGGAATGAAATGTGTGTTTTTTCTTTCGTGATATTTTTAAACTAAGAAATTATTTCTTTTCACCCAACATGGACATTTAAAACAACATATTCATCTATACTACAAACCATTTAGAAGTTCATTAATCATCTTTAGAAATGATTATATCATCATAATGTATAATTATAATTAGGGAAATCTCCTAAATTTATATGATGTACAGATTACTATCAACCATTAAATTCTTATAATTCAACATCTTTATAAAGTTATCCAATTGGGAATACAAATATATTTAACTATAACTAAGCCTATACAAGGATTTATTCACCTTTTACACATAACATTTATCCTTACCAAGGGAAAAATATCATTTTCTTCAATATAAACTTATCCATGATGTTCCCTATTGAGATATGATATCTTCACTTCCATATAAAAATTTATATATCTATTTTTCATAAATACCATGAAAGATTATAATTGTTTCTAACCATGAATGTACATTGTAATTCACATCAAAATCAAGGATTACAGTCATTGCATATCCTTTACAAATCATTGGTTCATGGTTTCTAATCAATTCCACATCATTATTCACATTGTTCTAGAAAAAATTGACAAAAAACATTTTTTTTATATACGAGATCCCATGTATAAATCTTATGAACCTCATTGATCTCTTCAATAAAATCCTAAATCCATTATGTATTCTAAATTGATTCTCTTACATTTTAAAACTCTAATTTTTTATAAAATGAATTATGTGTAATAAAATATATATTAATTATAATTTGAACCTTTTGATCTTGATCACCAATTATGTTTTGGGATTCCACCTAACTCGTCATCCTAGGATGAGATATTTGACATTAATCATCCTCACTAGAAACAGTTGAGTCTAATTATTCTCATTTTATTGGATTTCAATTTTCTCCATCCTTACAAAATCTCTTAGAATTGTTATTTTAACCCTTTCATATTACTTAAATGCTTCTGTTTCTGCACCATCTTCCTCACATTATTCATGAACTTCCACATCAACAAAATCATCTAATCTTTATTTCTCCTCATTGAATCATTTATATACTCTTCTACATGTAGCATGAAAAATAAAAATTCCATCCTCACCACTCTGATTAGACATTCCATAGTTCCCTCCTATATTATCATACTAAAAATTCATCAAGGGTTGTGTTGAAAAAATAACAACTTTATTGTGTAATATTTTTTTTCCCTTTCCTTTCAATAATAATTTTTATCACAAATCTCTTATTCATAACATAATTAGAATACTAAAAACATTTTCTCTACTTAAAAACATGCTCATGATTATAGAACATAAATTTCACAACCATTTATTCCAAAAATTATTTTCTTCCATAATACTTTGTTACATGTCTTTTGAGAGTCACTAATAAGAAATAAGTATCCTTTTTTATGATTTCCACATATAACATATTTTCCATATTCCCATATTTTCTCAAAATAACCTTCTTTTATAAGGATAAAATAATTTTCTTTATCACAATGTTGTGAATAACCCAACAATATTTGTTTCAACCAATAAAAAATCCATGATTTATTGGATTTCATCATTTCTTTCCAAAAATAGTAGATAAAAACCCATTGATTATGATGGATTCATCATTACCAAGAGTCATTTATCCTTCTTTAAAATCACGAAAATTAATTTAGAATATAAAATTTCTTCTCATTTTAGTAGAAATCCCATTACCCAAGATCCATGTCCATTCTCTATTTATTGAATTTAATGTGGTTTCTATTAAATGAAATTTATAGTTCCTTGTTTCATTCTTCACATTTGGATTCTCAGAATAATTACAAACCAATTTGGTTCTAATAATAAATAAATAAATATATTTGTTTGATTTCATGGGTATTCTTTTATGAAATAGTTTCCATAGGTTCGAACCAATTTTCATCATTTAAAACACCCAAGCCAGATTTTATTAAAACCCCCTTTTCAGTTCTCTTTCATTGAGAGGATTGAATACCCCTCAAACTTGTTCATCAATGACTCATGGAATATTTTCAATTTTTTTTAAACCAAAACATATTTTTCATGTTCCAAAATCCACCATGACACTGGTAGTATTCAACAAAAGTATACGTTACCCTAAAACCTCTATACTATTAGGAATGGTGAAAATTTTTCTAATAAATTTATTATCCTTCCCATAAAAATATTTTACTGGCCAAAAAATGTTATTTTCACCTAGAATATCATTCTTGAAATCATATTAGTTACCATCTATATCAGATTCATTTATTGTACAATCTTTTAAAAACTCACAAATTCAAGAATCATCTAAAATTCCATCATTGTTCGTTTTAAACACATACATTATTTTCCATTAATTATTCTTCTTATAATCAAATTAATTATTCTTATGAGAATTTTATGGTAACTATTTTAAATAATTTTTATATTTATACAATAAAAATATTTCACCAACATCAATGATAGAAGTATTTAAAATTATTACTCTCTGATCTTATTTAGAATATTTTTGGAACATGTTTCAAATCATCTTACTTTTCCTTCAAATTTTCTTATCGGAATTTCCTATTTAAACTTTTGATTTCTTATTATTGTCTTACAATCATTCTCAAAAATTATTTAATTTATCTAATCACAAGAAACTCTTAATCAGAATATTATTCTTCAGAACTACTACCACTAAAATTTCATTTATTAACTATTTCAGTGATTGTATTCTCTCTACCAATCTATGATTTATTTTTAGCTTCATCTTCACTATCATAATATTCATCATCATTAGACCGAAAGAATTTCCATTGGATTTTTATAACATTAAATATTTTCATATGGAATAATATTTGGACATATCACCATATTTCTTCCATGGTCTTTTTGAACTTTTGTTATTTTCATAAATTTCTTCTACATTATATCATTTATTTAAATTCGTAGAAGAGTGAACAATATCTCAACATTAAAATAATTTGATGGGTAACATCAATTTATACATTCCTATACATATTTTCAATTTCGTATAATGTAATGAGAATAATTCATAATGATTATTACATATCAAATTCCTGGATTCTGTGCTACTATATTCATCTTATTAAAGAGTATTCTAGGAAATTATGGTATAAGAATCATTGATATATATTTCTATATCAATGTTAGATTTTTTATTTCATAACCTTATCCATAATAATTTCTTAAGTACTATATTTATTATAAATGTTATATAGGGTTAAGTTTATAGGATCACAATCATTAAATGGTTAAACATAATAATAAGACTTATCAGTAATAATTCAAAACATATTTTAAAAAATAGTTGATTATTTCGTTTTTTTGTCTAAGGAATTTTATGGAGATAATAATAACATTTACCCTTATAATTATTGCACCAATAGATTCAAACTCACCCATCTGAAGAGAATAATACATCAACCTCTGGATTTGTAACATAACCTTATTGACTTTTGTATCTATTTTATAAATATTCATCAACTTATCCCAGACACCATCAGATGTAAAAACACCGCTTCACTCTTACAAATTCACCCTTAGATAGTGATGTAATTAAAGCATTTTTAGCTCTCCCATAAATCTCAAGACTCTTCTTACCCACAAATTTAAGTGAAAAAATATCATCCATTGAAATAAATCCATTTCTAATGGCTTTAAAAACATCATACCCAAGAGACATAATATAAGGTTTCCTTCTATATATAAATATATGATGGTTCCTTAAATAAAATATGGGAATATCGTTACTATTAACACAACTCATATTCTTTATATCCACTAATCTTCTAAAACACTTCACCGAAGGTAAATCTAAATGAAACATTAATGTGATACCACTTGTTAATGATAAATGAGGAAAAATAAAAAAAATTATTTTTAGTTAATTTTTTAAACAACATAATTTAAATTTTTAAATAATATTTATTAAAGTCAAAAAATAATTTTTAATGTTACTACATAAAAATTAAAAAACAATCTTTTTAACACAATTCTGTTTTTAAACATAAATGAAGAATTATTATTATATAATTCTTATAAAAAATAATATATTAATGTTAAAAAATAATTTATAATATAATAAATTATTTTTATAAATATCATTCAAAAATTTATACTATTTTAATTTTATAATATAAAACCCAGGGTATATATAAAAATAGTCGTTCAGAAAAAAATTTATTTTTCTTTAAATAAATATTTTGATATATAATTTACTTATACCAATGAATTTATTTTATAAATGTAAAACCGTATAATAATTCTAAATTATTCAATCTTATTTATGTATACCAATCCAATAGAAATTCCATAACAATAATATTGAAAAATATTATTTTAAAATTATATCATAGTTTTTCTAAAATCAATGATGTGTTTGACAAAAGATATCAGATAAACTAAATTGAATAGAAAAAATATATTTCACAAAATAATGGAGTGTTTCATTCATCCCCCCTTTAATTATTTTTTCCACTATAATTTTAACAAGATCTCGCTAATAAGGGGTTGGATATTTGAAAATTCATTCGTGGAAAACCCACAACGTAAATAGGATTAATAAAAATACCTCTTGATAAAAGAAAAAATAAATTATTACGGAAATATAGTAAAATTCATAACTAAGATTAAAATGTGGATATCTTTTGTAGTAAGTGAAATTATGTATATTGAATATAATACTAATTTATATGGACTTAAAAATATCGATAAATAACGTGGTCCGAAAAAAATTAACAACCAAAAATGAATAATTTTTGATGTGTTAAAAGTCCATTGATTCAATAGAAAGGAGAGTAAAAAGATATATTTCTACCTCAAGTTATTATTTCATGATGTAGATAGAATTTTACTATCACTATAGGGAAGATTAGATAATAAAATAGCATGAATTATTTCCCTTTCTTAACCACACCTTCATCCTTTTGTCATTCGTTGATCAATTTCAACTTTATCCCTTACTCCTTAAAATGAAGCCAAATTTTATTTCATAAATCTATCAAGGGTCAAATAATATATTATAGAATGAAAATTATTTCATTTAATATATGTTATATTAATAATAATAATGTTATAACATTTTATCCAATATGGATAAATGATTATATGATGAAACAATATATAATTCGTTTAAACAATAACTATATTTAAATGAAAATCATTAAATAAATGGTTAAACACAAAAAACATCAATAATTTAAAATTTTATAAAAAATAACACTAAATTTCCAAAACTAACATAACATTAATTCCCGAAAATTCATAAACTATCTCATAATTATCCCATACTAAATATGTGTATCCCTTCATCCTATATTAACCTGAAACATTGTAATGGCCATAATACCATAAAAAATCCATGAGAAAATATGAGATTACTCATTCCTTAAATACATCATTATATTATTTAATATATTCTATAAAAACAAAAATTATATAATCTCCATCAATGAAAATATAAACCACATTTTAAACAAATCATTAATCAATTATGTGGTCATCAATACAATCGAAATTACATTATCTATATTGATAATACCTTTGTCCAAACTAAAACCGCTTTTTAAATTATCAGGAATGTATAATGGGATATCTTCCTTTAATCATATGTTATCTATAAAATATCACATTTACATTTAATTACATTTCTACTTCATCAGCAACATTAAACAAATAATTTCAAATATATCACTAAAACTAATGTATATCAACCATTATATAGATTTTATAATTCACATAATTCATTAATCCTAGTATATAAAAATTTCAATGATTAAACTGAATCATTTGACTATATATTAGGATACATCAACTTATTATTCAGTACTTCCTACCATTTATTTTCAATTTTTAGTCTCCTTATCATCAGAAGAAAATCATTTAATCATTAATCCTTATTTATTTTATTATTTATTTTTCTCCATGTGACATCAATTTTTATATAAATTCCCCATATAGAACATTCAATAATTGATATTTTATTATGAAAAAAATTATTCTTATCCAATTAAATAAATATACCATTAAATTTTCATTGAAAATTATTTACTATATGGACAGTTTCTCACCACATAAAACATTTCCATGTTCTTTTGACACATTCTCTTGAGTGTTTCATCCCATATTCTCAACGTAGAGGAAAATAAAAAAATATTCTTCTATCATCTCCCCCACATGAAATCTCATCAAAATATATGCTTTTCTTCTTTGCAGAGTCTCATAATTGGTTAAATTGCTAGTTGTTAAACAGACATTAGGATAACATATTGAGAATATTCACAATATCCCTCACTCTATTCATCTCCACATTTATTTGATCATTAACATGATTTTTATAACATTTAATATTAACCCAATTCATTCTAGTTTCTTCCATTGACTAGAACTATTAATTACAATACAAGATAAAATATTCATAGTGGTAAATAAAATAATCACAAGAAATTTTTTATAAAATTTATAAGTCAAGAGACCTCTATTTTAGTCTATGACACTATAGGATTAATACAGTTTATCCATGATCATAATCCATTGAAATCGGTCATGTTGTTTCCAAAATAGAATGTGGATTTACAAAAGTGTATTACCCAAGAGTTTCACACTAGTTAGTATTAAGGAAAAATTTCATGTACCATTTTACACTCAAGGGACTATCAATTCACCTTTTTTGTTATTACCCCTAGGTACATCTTTACTAGATCTATTACAAATTGTAAAATCATGATATATATGTAATTTTTTTAAAAACCACTATCCCTATCCTTAGATAATATTCCATGTTATTTTCTATAATTAGATGTATCATTAGATATATCCTTATACATTTTCCAAGGGATATAGGTTAATCTTTATAATTCTTGTTTTCATAGTTTATCTAAACCATTCACTGATAATAATGGTAAAAACCCATACATCTAATCAATAACTATTATAGCTTAATTTGGGAATATTTTTTAAATAACATAAAGAACTATTGTAAAAAAATTTAGCTCTAGTTCCATTGAAAATTTAGAAACATATAAAATAGTTTATAAGTGAGATAAATCATCTCAAACAAAGATCTCCACAACTAGAAACCTTCTTAGAAATATCATACATAATATCACTCTTAATATTCAATGGGAATGAAATATAATAAAGGGTGGTATCACATGATAAGTAATGGTTGATAAGGTTGATATAAATAAAACATGATTATAAGGGTATGTCAAAATGAGAATAAAATTTGAAAACTCATACATTGTATATCATATATCATAATCAAGAGACATGTCATATATATTTTCTATCCGTTAGACATTAATCTTAAATGAAAAAAAGAACACAAGATATTTGATCATAATATTGGATTAATTTATATATTTTATTCTTACACATTATCATATAGAATCTTATGTCAACTATATCATATAATACATTGATAATATATTAGTCCTGGGATAACCACCCATGTACATACATTGGGCTTCAGATAACCATCTATGTATAATATGTAAATCCTATAATAACAACTTTTATACTATTTGAAGTCACATAACATTAATCATTACCAATTTCATTGGAGTGAGATATATTTCCCACATGTACATGGTAATAACATGACTACCATACATGTTTATAAAAAACATCATCCTTGTTTATAACGTAACCATAATCACATAAGTAAAACCATAAAATATTTTCCATGGGATAATTAAACACATATCATATGATAACTCATGAAAATAAATAGTTTTCATTAAACATTTCATTATATCATATCTCGTGGATAAAAATTGTGTCTCATTAAAAACATTTTCTCATCATTAAAACCCAAATATATAAATAGTAAATATGTTTTAATGTTTCATATTCACGTAAATTTTGTGTAATATCAAGGTACATCATATTATATAGAAAATTATTTTGAAAAATCATGTGGAACATTTCTCTGGGAAAATAATCTTTTCACATTAATAATAACATTTCAAAAATAATATGTTCCCAAAATAGTTTAAAAATAAATTTAATTGAAAGTACTATTTTAATCATATAATGTAAAATTTTAAAATATTGATATGTCATCATAGTTGTAAATTATATTCATTTCGTGTAGATTAAGTAAACATTCATTACAAATTTTTTATAAAATCCATCCAGGGATTGTTCAGAAAATTATAAAAAAATCATTTTATTAAAATGTTAAATAATTAAAATGAGGGTAAAATGACATTAAACAATCATATATGACCAACATAACATTCTTGAAACCCTTTTTTGAAGACATGACTATTGAAGATGAAGGGTCTTCATCCGAAAAGAGATGTGAAAAAAGTTTTATTCAAAAAAACATATTTTGCATATTTATTTCTTAAATAGTGGAAAATTAAGGGAAAATAAATATTATCAATAAATAAATATAAAATAAGAAAATTCATTAATTTCCAAAATAATACATCATAATATTTTTTATCGAATGCATATTCATTAATAATTATGGTAAGAAAATTAGATTATAAAATCAAACCCTTACATCTTATTAACATTTTAATCTTAATATCAATGAATGAGAGAAAGTTATAGGTATTTTTTCTGTCCAATAATTTCATGATAATATTCATAAAATAAACTAATCGTATTTTTATGCACCACCGAAAATAATGAACTACGGAATATGGCATACGTCCTCAAGAAATAAAAGGGATACTAGAAAACCCTTACCACTTCATAACATTTGAATAGTAATCCCCTATAAATAATAACATAATATGAAAGATTATATATACCTAATATTAGTAGATTCATGATAATATATATCAAATAACTATTGTATACCCCTTATAAACGATGATATGTGAATAGAGAACATATATCCCCAGGAAGACAAATTGAGACAAAATTCACTTACCCTAAGTCTCGACTTAACACATGTTTGAACTGAATTTATAATAAATATATACTTATTATAAATATATTACAGAATAATTCTCATATTTACCACAAAATATATTATTTATTTATGACTATTCATAACACATTTATTAAAAAAATTTAGTTAAAAACATGTTTCAGATAATATCCTCTTTATTTTTAATGAATATTTTGATTTGGTGTATATGGTCACTTTACATTGATCATGGTAAGATTATATCCATACTTTTAACAAACATATTAATATAATATATCTAAATTTTATATTTATTAATTGTAATCCAAAGAATTTATAGACAAAAAATTAAGTACATTATTTATGTAGAAGATTGGTTGTATGTATGGATGAACATTATTTCCATTTTTTTATAGATGAAATGAGTGAAATATAAATGGTATATTAGATTTATTTTATAATTTTTATGTCAAATTGATCAGACACACACACACACACACATATATATATATTAAATTAATCTGTATGACTTACATAGTCAATCGTAAGTGAGTAGAAACTCACATAGATTCGTGACATGGTAGTCCATTGTACACACATGTGACATTTTTGTATTCCAATATAATGAATATTGAGAATGTATTTTTGATATTATATTTACATAAGTATAAATATATCATAAATATAATATATAAACATTTAATCCATAATTTTTTAAAACATTGAATGGTGGTTATGGAAAATGAATTACATCACATAACGAGCCAACAACCAGCCACACACACACAATCGATGGTTTTGTTTCCCATTTGATGGAAGAGGATATAGATATATGTTATTCTATAAATATAATAAAAACATATTATTTTTCATATATTTATTTTATTTTACTGAAATTATTAATACAACAATGATTTTGGAATGAGAAACATTTAAAATAAATAATTCAGTTATGTTAATATCTTCTCTTAGAACAACCCAAGTGGGATATCTTATTAAGAACCTCAGGGATGGACCCTATTATTGATTAGTATATCAATAACATGGTTTGAGACTTTAGATATGTATTTTGACAGTTTAAATATGATCCAAATATCTTAGGATGTGTGAATAAGATAGGGGATGACGATCCTTTTAATAATTGAAGACGGGTTGATTTTTTTGTAAATATAAAACAAATACAACAACGTGATGTCACTAAAATGAAAAAAAAATCAGCTAGTTTTAGTTTAAAAAATTAATAAGTGTTATATTATTATATCTAATTTTTCTTCATATAGAGAAGATAGAGAAATAATTAGAGCTTTAATTTATTAATGAATATTGTTGCATTCGTTAATGAATAAACCCATTAGAATAAAAAATATTACCATTGGAAAAATAAAAAAAATAAAAAATAAAATAGGAATATATTAGTCACCCTAATTTGATAGAATCATCTCTCTTAGGAAAATAATATGAAAATAAATAAAATATTTCAAACCCAAATGATATTCGGAAAGAAATTGAAATGTATAACCTAAAGAGAAATTAAGTTGTATAATGAATTAATTATTATTATAGTTTTTATATGTGTTATTGTGGACATTTAAATATTAATGTGAACATTCGAATAGTTCTGTGAGTGTGGGAAATGTAACCTGACCATTGGGAATTAAAACCTGATAATTGGTATTTGTAGAAAGACTATTAGAATATTAATTTGATCTCAAAATAAAAAACAATTAATATTAGTGATATTTATCATGTTTAAATTGACTAAATATAATTATTATAATACCTTATATAAAATATAATTATTGAAAATTCAATGAAAATATAAGATCATTTTTAATATAATTTATTTTATTGGATTTTATACAAATAAAAATTATTATAATAATTTATAAAACTATTGATGATATAAAAATATTTTAATAAAATTAATATAATTTTAGAAATCAAAACTATTAATTTTCTCAGGGGTTACTTTTTGGAAATTTTCATAAATAAATAAGTTTTCAAGTGTATATTAAAATAACTATTTTCATAACTGGTGTGTCTTAAATTACATTATTCATGATTTAATAGTAAAATTATTATGTCATTAAGATGATTCTAGGATAATAAATATTTGATTTCCTAAATAATTAATTAACAATCAATAAACATAACTACCAATACTAAAAAAGAATTTTCCAAATTCTAAAGTCAATAGTGTTTCCTTAAAATAAGACTTTTTATTTTACCCCACATTTACTTTTAATAAACCAAGGGAATTAGAATTATAAATAAGTTTAAAGTCATATCACCATTCTATAATATTGATATACGATTTAAATTATATAAAATTCATTTTAAAATATTAATCATTGATATATTGTTCTATTTAGTATTTCATTCTAAAAATATCAATTCTTTATGTATAAATAAACCCTCTCCCTTCCACATAAAATACCAATAACCCTCACATTCCAAATAAAATTATATTCATAAATCCTCACTCTAAGGCCACTAATATGCCATAAATAAATTATTTATCCATCAAACTCCAATCAAAAATGGAAATTAAGGCCATAAAGAATAAGCAACACCAAGGAGAGGGTTGACACTCACCATTTATTCCTCTCATTCTCCTCTCCCCTTTATATTTTTCTCCACATATTTACAACCTAAATATTTTAAATATACATAACTATTATGTAAATATTATTTTAATTCGTTCACCCTATATTAATTATTATACTTGAGATATATTATATTTTCATACTTCCCATTCCCACTCTTTTGACAATGTCACGTTAATAGTCAACTAATTGCTAATGAGGATGTTTTTATTTATTTAAATATTTCCTGTCATATGTGTGGTTATAAAGACATAATTATGTTATATAAATGTAAAAATAAATTTATTTTTATCTTATGGAATTATTTTTACTTTTGTATACATTATCTTATACAAAATAGACAAATCGATGAAAAGTAGGGGTTTATTAAGTGAAAATAAAACCAAAATGCCTCATCATAACTAATAGAAAATTAAGATCTATAATTAAATTGTTTAATTAAAAAATTGAGACATAAATTGAAATAATAAAAATAATTTTAAATGTTTTATTTGATTATGTTTTTTATTCTAGAAGAGGAAAACCGAAAAATAAAGTATGTTTTACGGTAAAAGGATTGTCCAAACCAGCCCCTTTTATTTGGGGTTTCTATAATCCATGATAACATTGGTATATATCTTCTTATATTTATTAAAAAATATAATTTCAATTTTTTACTTTTCCTATTACAAGATATATATGTTTTCACCTTTATTTTTCTGCTAAATAGAAATATTTTCTAATAAAAATACTTTTCCTTCCAAAATGCATCGTTGACTGCTATTGAGTTATTTCTTCTTCACCCTATAATTTTTTTTATACCAAATATAATTTCCCTTCATACATTTATAACAGTAAAATAAATTCCTGAAACAATACATTATTTAATCTTTATAAAACCCATTCATTTCCATGAGTTATTTCATGACTATAATTTTTATATGTTATATGTTGGATGCATGATTATGTGAATATTAAGATGTTAATTATTCTACTAGAATTGTATATCCCTCTTGGAAACTGTGTATTGGTTTGTATCTAATGATTTTAAATACAATATGATTGAACATGATTATTGGTTTCAAAAAAAATGAGGATTTTTCAATTTATGCACATATATTATGTGTCAATATGATAGTAGATTTATTCATTACTTTTGTTCTATTTAACCAGTATAAAATTATGTTTCATTTTTAATAATATACACATTCTTTAATTTTTTGACATATATTTCTCATTCTTATAATGACAATCCCTTGATTATTACAAGTTCATAATGATTATGCTCACCCATATACTATTGGTCCATGTCACTTATTTCTGCTATGTTACCCTTCCTTGTACCATGCTTATATCTCACCCATTTATTTGATATATATATTTATGTGAATATATATAATAAGAACATAATGTGAGAATATAAGTGTATAAATAATTTGTACTGTGATAATATTTATTTTTTTATTATGTATAAATGATGAATGATCATAAATTTCTATATATAATAAATCTTTATATCCTTGGATGTATAATTATAATATGTCATTATTTAAAATAATTTATTAGACTTGTAAGAAATTGTAGGGTCATTATAGTTGCTATCACAGGTAGAGTATAATTAATTTGGGAATTATTATTAGTCAATGTTCGTGAAAATCTGTATGGTAATTCAAAATAGAGGTAAACATCTAATAAGAATTGTTTTGGAATATTTATAAATAAATATATAACATAATATATAAGTTTAGACAAATTTTCAACATAAAAATTAATAATTTATTCATAATATATTGTCATAAGTTTTGTTCAAAAAAATATTTTTGGAAATTTTGGGAATTGGGAGAAACTATGCATATAACTGATTTCTGGGACAGTGAAATGATTTTCCAAATGATATTGAAAGTTTTGTCAATGGGGTATTTCCGGATAATATTGTTGTTATATCCTTTATGACAATGTCTATGATCAATAAGATTAAAATTGTATATCATCTTCCTACACTGAATAAGGATAAACTAAACATTGGGGCTTTTATACATAAAAGTCCATGACTGTTCAGTAGATCTTATTATCCACTTGTCATAGAATATCTGTTCACATAAATGGATATGTTATTTTATATGTCTCACAATTATAATAATGATATGTTTACTTTGGTAGTATATCATTTAGATGGATAATTTGTGCAATGGTGGTTGATGATATAGAACACCAAACTGAAGGATGAAATATAATAGATGAAGTTAAAAGACATATAAAAATTATTTCATTAATATTATTTCCCCAAAACTATCATGAACTAGCCCAGGAACCCTTGTGACCCAATAATCGATCCTACCCTCACATTTCCCGTAGCGCATTCCCAAAACCCATGGGTCGGTGACTATCATATAGAATTATATAAACTGAATGTTGTAATAGTTGTTCCACTAAAAATGTTGAAGTAAAAGAAACAAGTCTATACTCATATAACAATAAACTCCGGATGGAGTAATTTAACCGAATTCAATATGTCCTAAAAAAGGACAGCATGTTAAACACCAGAGAGCTAAAATAAGGTAAAATTGTACAAATCCCTGAGGAAACAATTCTCCATGTACAAGCATCAACAGTTGGATACACATCCAAGAGATATCCTCTCACTGTTCAAACCAAGAATGAGATAATCTACAAACAACTAAAGGAACCTATGGGGTTTGAGCCATAGCCCAGAAGAATATCACAAAAAAAATTCATAACATATTCCAATATTAAATTAACCAATAACATTCATTAAATTTCATATAAACAGGTTTTGAATTTCTATGGAATATGTAAAAAAATAATTCATACAATTTAAAATATGAAAAATAGCACATAAATTCATTAATCACAATTCAAATTATGGGATAACATTTCGAATGATGGAATTTACCTTTTTTCAAAAGATATTGTGAAAAAAATGAAACTTTTTACAAAATGGCCTAAATAAATAGTTTTATATAAAACTATTCTTATAAATTATAAATCAAGTTAAATAGATCACAATAATAAAATATATTCTTTTTAAATATAAACATGTGAGAAAAATGATCAATATCCAAAAGGAAAAAATGTTCAGGCTAAAGGTATCACGAAATGATAATGGAAATGTTCACACTTCTTTCAACATTGGTCAAATTAAAATCTTCAACATCCCACTGGGGAATAAGATGAGCTAATAAAAGAAGTTCTTCACCAATAAATCACTTTCTACCTCTTTCTTTCATGTTCTCTAGTAATAAAAAATAATGGGAATTTTATTTTAACACAGCATCAAATAAAATCCATCCCATTATCCATTTAAAATATTCTGACATGCTATTAAAACCCCATAATGGAGTTTTAATCAAAAACATGCATTTTCACCAAGATAAAACCATAAATATTATATCAAAAAAATATTAATATTTTTTCTCAAATAAGTATTTCAAACGATCTCATGATATTTCATAATAAACATTAATAAATTAAATTCAACAATTTCATATTTAATCAAATTCCATCAACTCCATAACAAACCACCAATACAATTGAATTTGTTTTTTTCCCAATAATCCATCAAATCCATTTTCCACAATTAAATTATAATTTCTAATAGAAATAATTTTCGTGATATCCAAAATTTAAATTAAACAGTTTAAATTCCATCAATTTTCAAAAACACACCCCAATTCAATTGAATTAGGTTTTTTAGAATTTCATGACTTTGGTAAAAAAACCCCAATTCAGCGAAATTGGGTTTTTAATAACATGATTTGACATCATTTATTCAACCTACCAAATTGAATTTTAAATCAAACTGTATTTAAATCAATACTTTCAAAGGTTAATTAATTAGTGAAAAAAAGATAGAAACACTTACCTTCCACACAATAGCACAAAGAAGGTAACAAAAAAACTACAATAAGAATGAAGGTTTATAAGATCCTGGAACTCATCCTACAAAAAAGATTCACTAACACATTGAAAATATCCATCAAAATCATGATTGAATAGAGAAATATATTCGGAGGAATGATGAACACTTTCCCAAAGAAACACATTGTTATCACAAAATGATCAAATGTCCAACAAAACAACTTAGAAAGGTTTAAGGTCTCCAAAGTCACATGGTAGAGCCTCTAGGGTCATGAGAAAAATTTTCTATGAAGTAGGAAAGGATATTTCAATTAAACTACCGATAATATCTCGGATATGGGTGCCACTCTATAAGTGCCCCATACCCTGCTGGCCACATGTCTTCAAGCACATTTCTCTAAATATCAGAGGCTACTGACTAGCAGTGAGGTCCTAGAGTGTGATATTGGAGAAACTATTCCATCATTGGAAGAGTGTAACATAAAGTAATATATAATATTAAAATATCATAAGTATTAAACAACATATAACTGAAATAAATAGTGGAATATTGATAAGGTAAATAACCAAGATTCATTCCATAAAAAAGATAATGCAGCATGTCATATGCTTCCTGAAATCTTCCAAAACAAGTACACTCCTTCAAAACAAAATAATTGTTCCCAAATAAAAATGAAAAAAAGAAACAAAGAGGCATTTCATGCCTTATCTCGGTCCCATTCTCTCCGGCTCTTAAATAGAATCTCAAGTACCTATTGAAGGGTGTTATCCCTTAATTATAACAGCAACAATATAATATATCTATTTCCAAAATAATGACCCATATAGGGTGAGGGAAATAAATCCTAGATGGAAACAACCCATGGACTATTCTTATCTAGTAGTGAGTATATGAAATAAGTGTTTTACAAATAGGAAATGCAGTAAACTAGAATGTTCTTAGAAGTAAAAAATCCTAGAATTCTGTTTATTCATTTACACTCATTATGTTCAGTTCAACCATTAATTTACATTTAGTTTCATAATTATCAAGATCTAGATTGTGCCTATCAATCCCCCATTTAATGGATTCTCAACAGATACTTCAAAAGGCTATCTAAAGTAGTAAAGTGATTACAAAATCCCATCATGTTCTTTGGCAAGGCAGACATTCCATAAGTTATTCCATTTCAATATTCAACTCAACATCTTTCCCATGGTCATATAAATATACCACACGTAGTCATAACCAATCCTTACCTATAGGTATAACAAATCCTTACCCACATGCATAACAAATCCTGTCCCACAAGGATAATAATTCCTCAACAGCAGGCATAAAAAATCCTCTCCCACAGGCAGAGCAGCCGATAGGGGCTTCCTCGGTATATCTTTACTTCAATAGAATATAAAACCCATGTAAATTACACTATTATATTTTTAACATAATAACAAATTATGTTTTCAACATACATACCAAGAAACAAGTGAATTAAACTATCAAAAATATTAAAAGATAATTCGCATATGATGGGGAAATGGGTCAACCACTAATCCCAAACCCTTTATCAAATCAATAACATTTTATCACAATTTCAATTATATTATAAATTTAACACATAAATAAGAAAACAATACAGGAAATAATGACATCCCTCTTAAGGATCCTCAGCTATATGGACATAAATGGTCATTCAAGGGAAACACACCCAAGAGAAGGACCTTAGTCAAACAAACAATCTCAAACACACCTAAATTAATTTAATTCATGATGTAATCATCATTATGCAACAAAAAGGGTCAAATACCATCAATGATACACCGTAAACATGGAAAACCAGTACTACATCATATATAAACAACTCAACATTGAGTGAAAAGCACAAGACCACCTACATCATCATAGTAAAACTCTCTTCATCAAGTTTTATACCCCAATTCAAGTTATAATTATTTAAATCTACAAAATGATGATAAAATTTAAACATTAAATACCTATGTTGATAGAAGAAATCATGAATACCATCTCATGGGGAATCAAGGGATTTATTATTGGGTTCAAACACATATGACACCATTCGATTTGAAGTTCTGAAAATGATTCATGATGGAAAGTCTCATTTGGAACTTTAGTTTTCTTAACAGGTGGATCCTCATATCCATCTGACAAAAAATAATTATAATTCCAAATTTAATAAAAAAAAGTACATAGTGTGTACTTGATAATACACATCGTGTCCATATATTTTATTCTAAACCATAATATGGTTGTGTATGGGGATTAAATTTCGTGTAGTCGAACATACATAGAATATGCCTATAAGAACATGGTGTGATGTTCCCAATCACGTCATGTAACAGTCTTGAAGATATCCCTTGACCCCTTTCCCTAATTTTTTAAGTGTAAACTAAATAAGAATTATACATATCTTAATAGAAGGACTGGGTTCATAAAAACTTCCCCCCTTAAAAATTTATCCCTAAATTACCCTTCAAAGGATAGTGGACAAACATAAGAGAATAAATCTATCCATTGCAATCGTAAGTCATCCTCCCTTTGCCAAGACTCGTCCTTCACTCGACCGTGCTAGTGTAGCACATGTACCAAAGGAATAGACTATCCATGGAGAACCAATATCTATGATCTAAAATATGAATGGGATGCTCCTTAAATGATACATCTTCCAGCAACTCCACTACCTTAGGCTGAAATGTCTGAGATGGGTCTGAAAAGAAATGTCGCAACTGAGAAACAAGGAAGAGATCATGAATTTCCCCATTATCCAAAGCTAACTAATACCGATCGGCATCTAGCTCAACTCTCTCTAGAATATGAAAAGAACTGACGTATCATGGTGAAATCATACCCTATATACTGATTCTGTTGTGTCCCTACCTCAGTATAACACACACGAAAACTCAGTCACAACCCTTGAACTCTTGTGGTAATCTGAGGCTATTGGAAAAATCTTTTCAAATGAGACTGTGCAGTAGCCAACAACTTTTGAATAAACATGACCTACTCAGAAGTCTCATGTACAAGATGTGGTCCCTTTAAACCAGCCTCAACCACCTCAAGCCAACAAAGGGGTGATCAGCATGGCCAACCATTCAAAACCATATGATGTGATATCTCAATAGTCTTCTAGAAAATGTTATTATAGGAAAATTCATCCCGAGGAATATGCTTCTCCCATGATCCCCCAATATCTAGGATGCATGCTCGCAGCATGTCATCCAGCACATGTATCATACACTCTAACTGGCCATCAATCTAAAGGTGGAAGGCTTTGCTCAAAAGAACCTATTAACATTGTACCCTATATAATCTCTACCAGAACTGAGATTTAATGAGGGATTCTCTATTAGAAATGATATGAAAAGGGACCCCAATATGTCTTACCACCTTATGATTATACATCCTCACATGATGATCAACATTGAGGGTGTCCTTGATTAGAATAAATTTTATGACCATCATTTGTCTTTATACAAACACCCAAAATACATTATTACCAATGGGTGACCTTGGTAAACCCATAAAAATTCATTATGACATCATCCATTTTCCACTCCAGAATAGGTAACTATTATAAAATCCTTATTGGCTGTCGATGTTCCACCTTCACTTGTTGATATATGGAACACCTTGTAATAAAACCATCCAACACTCTCTTCATACCTAGCCACAAGTACTGAAAACAAATTTCATGATACATCTTGGTTATCCAAATATGCAATTCCCAAGATTAAGCATGGAAAACCCCCATCAACTCCTCATGATTATACTCTAGAATCCAGAGATCCATGGATCCGAAAGATCTCATCATCAACTTTTGTCCAACCAGGAGGTGGATCCTCACCTTCTATACTCTCACATAGTACTATGACCTCAAAATATGATATCTTCTTCATCATCACTATTTCTAGTATGGTTGATGTAACAGATAAGGATATAAGAAAATTCTTTTGATGCCTATCATTCACCTCTAGATGTATCTAGGAAAACAACTCCTTTAGCTGCCACTCATTACTAGCATCCTGGACTACCATCATCTGAGTCCTCCTACTAAAAGCGTCAACATCTTCATTTCCTTTTCTAGGTGTATAGGAAATCCTGATGTAGAAATTCTAAAGGTATTCTACCCACCTTCGCTGCTATTGATTTAGAACATGCTATGTTATGATGTACTTGATGCTTTTTTGGTCCATGTACAACACAAAATTCTCCCCTAATATGTAATGTAAGTAACTTCATATGTCATGAATGGCCATTGATAACTCAAGATCATGCATGGAATATTTTATCTCATGTGGACAAAACTACCAAGACTCATACGCAACAAATCGGCCCCCTACATAATCAATTCTCCCACCCAATACCAAGTTCATCGAAATACATAGTGAAAATCCTACTAGGATCTTGAAAAATCAGAATCATTGATGAAGTTAATATTTCTATTCATATCCTGAAAGTCCTCCTCACAAGAATATTACCATACATACTTCAAAATCATCTTTTTGATCCTTTCATCAGCACTTCTAATCATTATATGTACTGTATGAAATGCCTAACGTAACCATCCAATCCTAGAAAACTCCTCACCTTGAAGATATTCTTGGTATTCACCCCAGTAATACTACACTCACCATCTCTAGGTCCACTGATAATCCTGTCTCCTAGATGTCCTAACCTAGGAAATGAATCTGATGCATCCAAAGTTTATACTTTGAGAGATTAGCATATAACTGATTCTCCCACAGTGTACTAAAAACAACCTCAAGATGTGTTACATGGTTGTGTTTATTATGGGAATACACTAGTATATCATCCAAAAAAACTAACACAAAATATTCCATGTAAGGATGGATCACTCAGGTTATCAGTGCTAGGAAAACATTTTCCACTTATGTGAGTCCGAACGGCACACCCAAATACTCAAATATGCCATACCTAATAAAAAACATGGTACAAAGTATGTATAATGAGAAAACACTTACTTGGTGATATCATGAACATAAATAAATTTTTGACAACACCCAGTCTCTTGGATGATGCTCAAACGTGTCATCTATCCTTGTTAAGTGATATTGGGTTTTAACCATCTACTGGTTCAATTACCGATAGTCCGCACAAGGCCTGATGGTACTATCTGCCTTTTTCACAAAAAAGGAAGGGTGATCCCCACAAAGAAGTAATGGGTTGGATAAACCCATGTTGAACATAAATCCTCAAGTTTCATCATGAGATCCTACTGCTCCATCGTAGTTATCCTATAATGAGGAATGTATACTAGTGTATCTCATGTCACTAGTTCGATCATGAACTCCAACTCTCTCACCGTAGGTAAACCTGAATATTAGTATGAGAACACATCCTTGAGATGATTAAACACTTGTGGTAAATCTATCTAACATATTCCTTGGTCATCTAGAGAAAAAATCTCAATATGGGTGGTATAAGGCCCTAGCCTTAAACATTACTTAATCTTGAGATATTTCAAGAATACACCTTGATTATCTTTTTAGGTTTAGAGTTTTAGATAATTAGATCATAAAACATGCATTACATCCCACATTTAAACAAAGTGGTTACAATAAAAGATAGTATTAATTTTTCCCATCAACGGAAGCATATTTAAAATATAACATGGATTCTTTCTTGAAACTTCATTGACACTATCATCATATCATGTACCCTTCCCTTGACCTGTGAAAAACATTTCAAAAACTTTGGATGAGCATAAAAACCTTAGTAAGGGATATAAAAATATGGAAAGGAAACATGAGTACATGTATACATAAGAATGAAATCATACTATACCCATAAAACATAATCACTTTAACATACCTCATAAAATCATGAATAAATCATAGAAATCATAAGACATAAAGGTAACTTGAGGCATTCATAACATTCTTACGTAGGGAGTAACCCTCTTGGTTACGTTTGGAATACCCATCATTGTATATTGCCTAAATCTCTTTGGATAAACCTTAACGTTTAACTCCTTTGCATTACCCAATGCATTGGAGAGCTATATCGGGCTCACCCGCCCTTAGATTATCACGAAACCACCTGTCTTCATAATAATTCCCAAGAACCATAACATAATCGTATCACATAAAACATGCATAAAGGAAACATAACATTTCCACTTTTCCATCACAAGATATCAATACAACACATCGATATAAAAACATTATGAAAACCATTTTCAATACCAAAATAAAAAAAATTAAAACATGGTGTTTTTTTTTCTTTAAAAAAATGTATGGCTTGTAGAGGAAGCCGAAACTCAAATAATGGTCACGGCAGCAGAGATGTTTTTGTCGCCGCATACGTACGACAAAAACATTCCCTTTTGTCATTTAGTAAAACGCTTCGTATAAAAAAAATTATTCATTTTGGATAAATTTAAATGTCAAAGGGGTTTATATCACTTATTACCATGTCATGAACACTATGTAATTATTTAAGTTCATAACGGTCGTTTTAACGATCATTGGTACTTGAGTCAAAAATAAACTCTTTATAATTACAAGTTGTACATGTGGTAATATATCCATTATATCAAGAATTATATTCATGATATAGATATCATATATATCATATATATCCAGTATATACATTCATTTATAATATTACATAATCATTTAGAGGTAAGAAATGAAATGCATCATTCATGGAGGCGGTAATCCGTACGTACGCATGAACGCTACTTTCATTTCTATATCATATTAATGGAATTAAATCTAAATGAGAGATATGTATATTTTAATTCCAGAATTATATTCATCATTTAAATGTAAAATACATCACATATATCCAATATATATATGTACTTATAATAGTACATTACATTTGGGGATAAGAAATGAAATTCACTGTTCATGGAGACGGTAAGCCGTACGTATGCATGAACGCTACTGATATTTATATTTCATATTTAATGGAATTAAAACATAGTGATACATAATAGTATTATAATTCCAGTATTGTATCATATATAATATCTTTAAATCTATCCTTTATATGTACCACATATTGTATTAACGAATCAAATCACATTGAGGGGGCAGTAGTCCGCACTTCCTAAAATAAAGATATCACGTTTACCCATAACAGAAACCATAAAGGTATGCCATAAATTAAAAATACAGAAGCTTATGTAAATCATAAACATATTATATATCATATATAAATATAGTGACATCTTAATGGCCACCTTTGAAAGTGCTATATGAGTTTTGAACAATCATCATTTCGTGAGGCAGAAATTCGCCATCCACAGAAACAGTATGTTCTTTAACCATTAGATATAGGTGTGTGTAAGTGTAGCTCAAATCATTCTTATAACAACATCCTAGTATATTGAAGATACTGGTGTTGTTACAATAGAAAAGAATAAAAAGATTTTAGGGGGTTGGAGAAGCACAATAAAATATAAAAACATGAGAGAAAACACTACCTTTAAAACTGGTAACTCTTTTTGATTTGAGCTCAAAGGCTTCCATGGGAAAACTTCATCCCAAAGTGTGGCTTCTAGGAGTAATATAGGGATGTGTAGAGACAAAATGGACAGGGGTTGGCTAAGCCAAAGGCTTTGAAATTTTGGGTTTGGTGGTAGAGGTGGGGGGGCTTTTTAAGAGGATAGGAGGGGCACTCTTTGAATGTTAAGAAAATATACTTTGTTATAAAATGATTTTCTGATAAAAAAGGTCCCACAATTATAAATTTCTGGGATAATGTGATAAGGGTTGGAAATCAACCCATCTAATAGGTTTTTGACAATTGTAGGACTTAGATTGTACATTATATTTTCATTTTATTTAAATCGTTAAATAATGAGGTAATCACTGCATCATCATGGTTTCATAAATAATTTAATTTATTTAATGTCTAAAAATCATAAAAAAATATCATGATGTTGTAAATCTTTTGATATTTCTAATTACTATTTATATTCAAAAATATGACTTGTATATACCCATGTAAAAATTGTTTTAGTAAAACAACTCATGTTTGTGACATTTTAATTTTAACATTAAATAAAAAGATATTAATGTCATTTTCCTACCAAAGTGGCTCCATGGGGTCCCCAAGTCGACCCATGGATTGTCTTGGTCGGCCAGGACACATCCAATAAGGGTATGCCATGTGTCTAGGTATTTTAATTTTATTACAATATCAGTTTTACCTTAAATTGCACTAATTACCTCTAATCACGATTAAAACTTAAAAGTTACAATTCACCAAAAAATTATTTTAATCCAATTGAACCACATTTTACTTACTAAAGACAACCATGTATGTCGGATTTTTTAAATTCAAAACACAGAGGTGGTAAATTTTCATTTAAACGAAAAATCAGTTTTTCAGAAAAATACCAAAACTTCACCCTAAGCTATATTTGATATTCCGAATTCAAAAATGATGTATATTTTAAAAAATTCAAAACATATAAGTTACATTAGTTAATTTACTAATTAATTTCCGCTGTCAGAGCAAATAGTGTGTTTTTATTAAACAATAAGTTTCAAAAGATTGACAATAGTTGAAGTCCAATTTCAAAGTGATATTAATTCCAAATACCACTATTGGATTAAATGGTAAAAATATATTCTAATTTTACTTTAAAACCAATTCAAAAGATAATCTAATCATATAAATAAATTTTATTAAAAAAAGGTTTTGAATTAAAATACAACATTTTTTATTATTCATTAAAAAATGAACTTTATCAGAAAAATACAAAAAATTTACCCAAAGTAAATTTCAATGTCCCAATAATAAAGAATAAGTTTATTTCGACAAATAGAGCTTATTAAATTGTCAGAAGTTTGATTTAAAAATGGTTTTCCTTCAAAAGGGAATAAAACAATCTTTTAAAAATATTAGTGTATTCCATGCTTGAGATTGGATGTATTCTAATTTTAAGCCTATAAAACACTATATAATTCATTAATATGCATAGATAAAAATATCTTTTATTCATTACTTACATGGGATGTTACATCCTTCCCCACTTTAGAAAATCGCATCCCTGCAATTTATTTACTTATCGAATAAGTGGGGGTATTTAGCCCTCATTGCATTTTCAGATTCCCATGCTGCCTCTTCAATCATGTGGTATTGCCACAAAACCTTTACCTGATGAATAACCTTATTCCATAACACTTGCTCCCTGTGGTGAAGAATCTGGACCGGTTGTTCCTTATATGATAGGATCTCTTCTAGCTGAACTACTTATGAACTCAAAACATGAGATGGATCTGGCATATACTTTCATAACATCGAAACATGAAAAACATTGTGTAATTGAGATAAACTCGGAGGTAAAGCCACTCGGTACGCAACTGATCCAACTCTCTCCAGAATTTCATAGGGTCTAATGAACCTTGGACTCCGCTTTCCATTCTTACCAAATCGCATCACACTTTTCCATGGTGATACTTTGAGAAAAAAAACATGATCACCTACCTCAAAAGAGAGATCCTTCTTCTTGTTGTCTGCATAACTCTTCTGCCTAATTTGAGCTGTTCTCATGTGTTTCTGTATCAGCTGATCTTTTTCTCACAACTCTTCTACCACTTCCGGTCCCATCAACTTCCTTTCACCCACATCATCCTAGAAAGTTGGAGTTCAAAACTGCTTCCCATATAACACCTCAAAAGGTGCCATCTGTATATAGGAATTAAAACTGTTATTATATGAAAACACAACCTATGAAAGATGTTGGTCACAACTTCCTTAATAATTCATCGATAAAGCATGTAGCATATCTTCCAAAGTCTGAATTGTTCGTTCTGACTGCCCATCTGATGGAGGATGAAAAGCTGTACTAAAATTTAATTCAGTACCCAATGACTTCTGAAGGCCTTTCCAAAAGATAGAAGTAAACCTAGGATCACGATCAGATATAATAGAGAGATTAACTCCATGTAACCAGAATATCTCTTTAAGATACAAATGGGAAAGTTGATCTAGGGAAAAAGTATCTCGTATAGCAAGGGAATGATCAGATTTAGTCAAGCGATCAATAATAACCCAGATTGCATTATTACCTCGAGGTGTCTTTGGAAATCCCACAACGATGTACATGGATATATTATCCCATTTCCTTTATGGTACTGGTAATGGATGTAGCATCCCTTTCGGTAACTGCTGCTCTTCTTTAACCTATTGATATTTCAAACACTTCACAGTAAAATCAGAAATATCCCTTTTCATTTCGTCCCACCAGTAATACTCTCGAAGATATCTATACATCTTAGTACTGCCAGGATGAAATGAAAACAGAGAATTATGAGCTTCACATAACAACTCTGTCTTCAAATGTGATTCACAAGGCACACACAATCTCTTACCAAATCTTATCAGTGTTGAGTTTAGGTAACTTACCCTTCTTAACCAGCTCTACCTTTTTCTGGAACTCACTATGTTGCTTCTATTCTTGCTTGATTCTGTCTGATAGAGAAGATTTCACTGATACTAGAAACAAAATAAAAGAACATAATGCACCAAAAACTTCTGTTCCAAGTTTCAACAAATCCATAACCAAAGGATCATGTTCCAAACGCAACATTGTTAATGAATAATTACTTTTTTGACTCAAAGCATCATCCAATTTATTTGCTTTTCCCATATAGTAATGAATTGTAAAATCATAATCCTTGATTAATTCAGTCCATCTCCTCTGTCTCATGTTCAATTCTTTCTGAGTGAATATATACCTTAAACTTTTGGGATCGGTATATATTTCACACTTTACTCCATAAAAATTATGCCTCCAAAATTTTAAAGCAAAAGAAACTTCAGCTAATTCCAAATCATGTGTAGGGTACTTTACCTCATGAGTTTTTAACTATCATGAATCATATGCAATTATCTGATCATTCTTCATTAGGACACAACCAAGTCTTTTCAATGAAGCATCACTGCAGATAACAAACTCTCCATTCCTGGTAGATAGTTCCAAAACTGGAGCATTCACCAATATTCTTTTCAATTCCTAAAAACAATCATCACATTCTTTTTTCCACATAATCTTAACACCCTTCCAAGTTAGCATAGTCATTGGACTAGATAACCGTGAGAAATTTCTAACAAACCATCGGTAATAGCCTGCCAAACCAAGAAAGGTATGAATCTCAGTTACATTTTTTGGGTCTTGGCCATTCTTCCACAAACTTTGTTTTTGCAGGATCAACAATTATCCCATCTTTAGAAACAATATGACGAAGGAAAGAAATTTGTTGAAACAAAAACTCACACTTGCTGAATTTCCCATACAATTTCTTTTCTTTTAAGGTTTGAAAAATAACCCTTAAATGTCTTTCATGCTCCTCTTTAGTTTTAGAAAACACCAAAATATCATCAATAAAAACAACCAAAATTTTTCACCTGGGTCAACTGAGCCATCACTAAAACAAACTGTTCAGTTCTGATTCTGACCATCTCAGGATACTGATTTGAAAGGACATTTCCCTCTGTATGCCTTCCCAAAAAGCCTGCTCTGTTTCCTCTGTGGAAAACCATTCTTATCACAGAAATACCTTAGTTGAAGCAACATGGTAATCTTTAAATTCTATATCATTTCAATTTGACCATAAAAAAATATTTTTCGATAATCATTTAATAAAATTCTAACTCCTAATGTTATCTAAACCCACCTCGGATACCAACTATAAGGCCCCAACCTTAAAAACTAGTTAATCTTGAGATATTTTAGGACTACACCTTGAGGATATTTTTAGGTTTAGAGTTTTAGAAAATTATATCATAAAACATGCATTATATCCCATATTTAAACAAAGTGGTTACAATAAAAGATAGTATTCATTTTTTCCCATCAACAGAAACATATTTAAAATAAAAAATGGATTATTTCTTGACAATTCCTTGACACTATCATCATATCATGCACCATTCCCTTGACCTATGAAAAACATTTCAAAAACATGGGATGAGCATAAAAAGATCAGTAAGGGATATAAAAATATGGAAAGGAAACATGAGTACATGTATACATAAGAATGAAATCATACTTTATCCATAAAACATAATTACTTTAACATACCTCATCAAATAATGAATAAATCATAGAAATCATAAGACATAAAGGAAACTTGAGGCATTCATAACATTCTTACGTAGGGAGTAACCCGCTTGGTTACGTTTGGAATTACCATCACAGTATATTCAGTAAATCTCTTCGGAGAAACCATAACGTTTAACTCCTTCGCATTACCCAATGCATTGGAGAGCTATATTGGGGTAACCCACCCTTAGTTTATCATGGAACCACTCGTCTTCATAATAATTCCCAAGAAACATAACATAATCGTATCACATAAAACACGCATAAAGGAAACATAACATTTCCACTTTTCAATCACAAGATATCAATACAACACATTGATAAAAAAACATTATAAAAAACATTTTCAATACCAAAATAAAATATAAGTAAAACATGGTAATTATTTTTCTTTAAAAAACGGTATGGCTTCTTTAGGAAACCAAAACTCAAATAATGGTCACGACGGCGGAGAAGCCGTTGTCACCGCATACGTACGACAAAAAAGTCCATTTTGTTGTTTACTAAAACGCTTCGTATAAAAAAGTATTCCTTTTGGATAAATGTAAAATTAAAAGGGGTTTATACACCGTATAAAATAACTTTGTGTATAAAACAAAATATGCCTCAATGAAAGGTGATTGAGACGAAGTCCCATACCTCAAGTCCGACTTGACTCGATTGTTCTTTAATGTCCTAAATAATAAACATGAGTTAATTTTTACGCGATTAAGAACCTTTTTCATGTTCATTATTCCTTTTATATCTCTTATTACCATGTCACAAACACTATGTAATTATTTAAGTTAATAACTGTGGTTTTAACGATCATTGGTACTTGAGTCAAAAATAAACTCTTTAAAATTAGAAGTTGTTCATGTGGTAAAATATCCATTATATCAAGAATTATATTCATGATGTAGATATCATATATATCATATATATCCAGTATATACATTCATTTATAATATTACATAATCATTTAGAGGTATGAAATGAAATGCACCGTTCATGTAGGCAGTAATCCGTACGTACGCATGAATGCTACTTTGATTTCTATGTCATATTAATGGAATTAAAACTAAATGAGAGATATGTATATTTTAATACCATAATTATATTCATAATTTAGATGTAACATCCATAATTTATATCCATTATATATATGTACTTATAATAGTACATTACATTTGAGGATAAGAAATGAAATGCACCGTTCATGGAGACGGTAAGCCGTACGTACGCAAGAACGCTACTTACATTTCTATATCCAATTTAATGGAATTAAAACATAATGATACATAATAGTATTATAATTCCAGTATTGTATCATATATAATATCATTAAATCTATTCTTTATACATACCACATATGGTATTAACGAATCAAATCACTTTGAGGGGGCGGTAGTCCGCACGTCCTAAAATGAAGATATTGCATTTACCCATAATGGAAACCATAAAGGTATTCCATAAAAAAAAATACAGAATCTTATGTAAAACATAAACATATTATATGTCATATATAAATATAGTGACATCTTAATTTCCACCTTTGAAGGTTTTATATGAGTGTTGAATAATCATCATTTCGTGAGACAGAAATTCGCCATCCACAGAAACAGTGTGTTCTTTAATCATTAGATGTAGGTGTGTGTAAGTGTAGCTCGAATCCTTCTTATAAAAACATCCTAGTATATTGAAGATACTGTTTTTGTTACAATAGAATGTAATAAAAAGAGTTTAGGGGGTTGGAGAAGCAAAATAAAACATAATAACACAAGAGAAAACACTACCTTTAAAACGGGTAACTCTTTTTGATTTGATCTCAATGGCTTCCTTGGGAAGACTTCTACCCAAAGTGAGGATTTTAGGAGTAAGATATGGATTTGGAGAGACAAAATGGGCAGGGTTTGGCCGAGCCAAAGGCTTTGGATGTGTGGGTAAGGTGGTAGAGGTGTGGGCCTTTTATAAGAGGATAGGAGGGGCACTCTTGGAATGTTAAGAAAAGATACTTTGTTATAAAATGATTTTCTGATAAAAAAGGCCCCAGAATTATAAATTTCGAGGATATGGTGATAGAAGTTAGAAATCCACACATCCAATAGGTTTTTGACAAGTTTAGGTATCAGATTTTAAATTATATTTTCATTTTATTTAAATCGTTAAATAATGAGGTAATTGTTGCATCATCATGGTGTCATAAATAATTTAATTTATTTAATGTCTAAAAATCATAAAAAAATATCATGATGTATTAAATCTCTTTATCATTCTAATATTATTTATATTCAAAAATCTGACATGTATGACCCCATGTAAAAAATGTTTTACTAAAACAACTCATGTTTGTGACATTTTTATTTTAACATTAAATAAAAAGATATTAATGTCATTATCCTACCAAAGTGGCTCCCTGGGGTCCCCAAGTCGACCCATGGATTTTTTTGGTCGGCCATGACACATCCAATAATGGTAGGACATGTTTCTAGGTATTTTTCATTTTATTATAATATCAGTTTTTCCTTAAATTGCACTAATTACCTCTAATCGCGATTAAAACTTAAAAGTTACTATTCACCAAAAAAATTATTTTATTCCCATTGAACCAAATTTTACTTCCTAATGACAACAATGTTTTTCATATTTTTTAAATTCAAAACAAAGAGGTGGTAAAATTTTATTTAGATGAAAAATTAGTTTTTTAAGTACCACTTAGTGGTTTCACTATTCATCAAAAATTGAAGTTTTTCAGAAAAATACAAAAACATCACCCTGAGCTATATTTGATATTCCGAATTGAAAAATGATGTCTATTTTAGAAAATTAAAAACATATAAGTTACATTAATTAATTTAATAATTAATTTCCGTTGTTAGAGCAAATAGCATGTTTTATGAAACAATAAGTATCAAAAGATTAACACTAGTTTAAGTCCAATTTCACAGTGAAATTAATTCCAATGACCACTGTTGGATTAAATGGTAAAAATATATTCTAATTTAACTTTAAAACTAATTAAAAAAGATAATATAATAATATAAATAAATTGTATTAAAAAGAGGTTTTGAATTAAAATACCACATTTTTTACTATTCATTAAAAAATGAACTTTATCGGAAAAATACCAAAAATTTACCCAAAATAAATTTCAATGTCCCAATCATAAAAAATAAGTTTATTTCTACAAATAGAGCTTATAAAATTGTCAAATGTTTGATTTAGAAATTGTTTTCCATCAAAAGGCAGTAAAACAATCTTTTAAAAATATTAGTGTATTCCATGGTTAAGATTAGATTTATTCTCATTTTAAGCCTCTAAAACATTATCTAATTCATTAATAGACATAGATAAAAATATATATTATTAATTATTTACTTGGGATGTTACATCCTTCCCCCTTTAGAAAATTGTGTCCCTAGAATATATTTACTTATCGAATAAGTGGGGGTATTTATCCCTCATTGCATTTTCAGATTCCCATGTTGCATCTTCAATCATGTGGTTTTTTCACAAAACCTTTACCTGATGAATCACCTTGTACTGTAACACATGCTCCCTGTGGTCAAGAATCTAGACCTATTTTTCCTCATAAGATAGGTTCTCTTCCAGGTGAACTACCTCTGAACTCAAAACATGAGATGGATCTGGCATATACTTTCTCTACATCGAAACATGAAAAACATTGTGTAACTGAGATAAACTCGAAGGTAAAGAACTCGGTACGCAACTGATCCAACTCCCTCCAGAATTTCATATGGTCCAATGAGCCTTGGACTCAGATTTCCTTTCTTACCAAATCGCATCACACTTTTCCATGGTGATACTTTGAAAAAAACATGATCACCTACCTAAAAAGAGAGATCCTTCCTCTTGTTGTCCGCATAACTCTTCTGCCTGCTTTGAGTTGTTCTCATGTGTTTCTATATCATCTGAACTTTTTCTGCCAACTCTTCTACCACTACCAGTCCCATCAACTTCCTTTCACCCACTTTATCCCTGAAAGATGGAGTTCGACACCGCTTTCCATATAACGCCTCAAAAGGTGCCATCTATATACAGGAATTAAAACTGTTATTATATGAAAACTCAACCAATGAAATTTGTTGGTCCCAACATCACTAATAATCCATCGAACAAGCACGTAGCATATCTTCCAAAGTCAGAATAGTTCGTTGTGACTGCCCATCGGATCGAGGATGAAAAGCTGTACTAAAATTAAATTCAGTACCCAAAGTCATCTGAAGGCATTTCCAAAAGTTAGAAGTAAACCTGGGATCACGATCAGATATAATGGAGAGAGGAACTCCATGTAACCTGACTATCTCTTTAAGATACAAATGGGAAAGTTGATCTAGGGAAAAAGTATCTCGTATAGCAAGGAAATGAGGAGATTTAGTCAAGCGATAAACAATTACCCAGATTGCATTATTACCTAGAGGTGTCTTTGGAAATCCCACAACGAAGTCCATGGATATATTCTACCATTTCCATTTTGGGACTAGTAAAGGATAAAGCATCCATTTTGGTAACTGCGGCTCTACTTTAAGCTATTGACATGTCAAACACATCACAGTAAAATCAGCAATATCCGTTTTCATTCCGTCCCACCAGTAATACTCCCGAAAATCTCTATACATATTAGTACTGCCAGGATGAACTAAAAACGGAGAATTATGAGATTCACATAAAAACTCTCTCTTAAAATGTGAATCACAAGGCACACACAATCTCTTCCCAAATCTCAAAACAAAATCATTATCATTGTTGAATTTAGGCAACTTACCCTTCTGAACTAGCTCTACCTTTTTCTGCAACTCACTATGTTGCTTCTGTGCTTGCTTGATTCTGTGTGATAGAGAAGATTTCACTGATACCTGAAACAAAACAGAAGAACATCCTACACCAAAAACTTCTATTCCAAGGTTCATCAAATCCTTAAACAAAAGATCACGTTCCAAACACAACATTGTTAATGAAGCATTAATTTTTCGACTCAACGCATCATCCACTTTATTTTCTTTTCCCATATGGTAATGAATTGTACACTCATAATCCTTGGTTAATTCTATCCATCTCCTCTGTCTCATGTTAAATTATTTCTGAGTGAATATATACTTTAAACTTTTTTTGATCGGTATATATTTCACACTTTACTCCATACAAATGATGCCTCCATATTTTTAAAGCAAAAACAACTGCAGCTAATTCCAAATCATGTGTAGGGTAATTTACCTCATGAGTTTTCAACTATCATGAAGCAT
Organism: Viscum album; assembly: GCA_963277665.1. Lineage (NCBI taxonomy): Eukaryota > Viridiplantae > Streptophyta > Magnoliopsida > Santalales > Viscaceae > Viscum > Viscum album. Next base: position 705,391,956 of record OY728126.1, on the reverse strand, counting down.
ATGAAATTACCTTATCATTCTACATTAAGACACAACCAATTCCTTTCAATGAAGCATCACTATAGATAACAAACTCCCCATTCTTGGAAGGTAGTTCCAAAACTGTGGAATTCACCAATCTTCTTTTTAATTCCTAAAAAGAATCATCACATTCTTTTGTCTAGATAATCTTAACACCCTTCCGAGTTAGCTTAGTCTTTGGACTAGATAACCATGAAATATTTCTAACAACCCTTCGGTAATAGCCCGCCAAACCAAGGAAGCTATGAATCTCAGTTACATTTGTGGGTCTTGTCCATTCTTCCACAACCTTTGTTTTTTTAGGATCAACAGTTATCCCATCTTTAGAAACAATATGACCAAGGAATGAAATTTTTTGCAACCAAAACTCACACTTGTTGAAATTCCCATACAATTTCTTTTCTTTTAAAGTTCGCAAAATAACCCTTAAATGTCTTTCATGCTCCTCTTTACTTTTAGAAAACACCAAAATATCATCAATAAAAACAACCAACATTTTTCACCTGAGTCAACTGAGCCATCACTGAAACAAACTGTTTAGTTCTGATTCTGACCATCTCAGGATACTGATTTGAAAGGATATTTCCCTCTGTATGACTTCCCAGAAAAGATGCTCTATTTCCTCTATGGAAAACCATTCTTATCATAGAAATACCTTAGGTGAAGCAACATGGTAATCTTTAAATGCTATATCATTTCAATTTGACCATAAAAAATATTTTTGGATAATCATTTAATAAAATTCTAACTCTTAAAGTTATCTAAACCGACCTCTGATACCAACTATAAGGCCCCAGCCTTAAACATTACTTAATCTTGAGATATTTCAAGAATACACCTAGAGGATCTTTTCAGGATTAGATTTTTAGAGAATTAGATCATAAAACATGCATTACATCCCACATTTAAACAAAGTGGTTACAATAAAAGATAGTATTCATTTTTTCCCATCAACATAAACATATTTAAAATAAAACATGGATTATTTCTTGACACTTCCTTGACACTATCATCATATCATGTACCCTTCCCTTGACCTGTGAAAAACATTTCCAAAACATGGGATGAGCATAAAAAGATCATTAAGGGATATAAAAATATGGAAAGGAAACGTGAGTACATGTATACATAAAAATGAAATCATACTTTACCCATAAAACAAAATCACTTTAACATACCTCATAAAATCATGAATAAATCATATAAATCATAAAACATAAATGTAACTTGAGGCATTCATAACATTCTTACATAGGGAGTAACCCTCTTGGTTACGTTTGGAATACCCATCACATTATATTCCCTAAATATCTTCAGAAACCCATAACGTTTAACTCCTTCACGTTACCCAATGCATTGGAGATATATATCGAGCTCACCTACCCTTAGTTTAGCATGGAACCAGTCGTCTTCATAATAATTCCCAAGAACCATAACATAATTGTATCACATAAAATATGTATAAAGGAAACATAACATTTCCACTTTTCAATCAGATGATATCAATACAACACAATGATATAAAAACATTATGAAACCATTTTCAATACCAAAATAAAATAATAGAAAAACATGGTAATTATTTTTCTTTAAAAAATGATATGGCTTGTAGAAGAATCTGAAACTCAAATAATGGTCACGGCGGCGGAGAAGTCGTTGTCGCCGCATACGTACGACAAAAACATTCCCTTTTGTCATTTAGTAAAACTGTTTGTATAAAAAAATATTCCTTTTGGATAAACGTAAAATTCAAAGGGGTTTATACACCGTATAAAATAAGGTTGTGTATAAAACAAAATATGCCTCAATTAAAGGAGATTGAGACGAAGTCCCATACCTCAAGTCCGACTTGACTCGATCGTTCTTTAATGTCCTGAATAATAAACTAGAGTTAATTTCTACGTTATTAAGAACCTTTTTCATGTTCATTATTCCTTTTATATCACTTATTACCATTTCATGAAAACTATGTAATTATTTAAGTTAATAGCGGTAATTTTAACGATCATTGGAACTTGAGTAAAAAATAAACTCTTTATAATTACAAGTTGTTCATGTGGTAAAATATCCATTATATCAAGAATTATATTCATGATGTAGATATCATATATATCATATATATCATGTATATACATGAACTTATAATATTACATAATCATTTAGTGGTAAGCAATGAAATGCACCGTTCATGGATGCGGTAATCCTTACGTACACATGAATGCTACTTTCAATTCTCTGTCATATTAATGGAATTAAAACTAAATGAGAGATCTGCATATTTTAATTCCAGAATTATATTCATCATGTAGATGTAAAATACATCATATATATTGATTATATATATGTACTTATAATAGTATATTACATTTAGGGATAATAAATGAAATGCACCGTTCATGGAGACGGTAAGCCGTACGTACGCAAGAACACAACTTCCATTTCTATTTCATATTTAATGGAATTAAAACATAATGATACATAATAGTATTATAATTCCAGTATTGTATCATATATACTATCATTAAATCTATCCTTTATATGTACCACATATGGTATTAACGAATCAAATCACTTTGAGGGGCCGGTAGTCCGCACGTCCTAAAATGAAGATATCGCGTTTACCCATAATGGAAACCATAAAGGTATGACATAAATGAAAAATACAGAAACATTTATAAAACATAAACATATTATATATCATATATAAATATAGTTACATCTTAATGGCCACCTTTGAAGGTGTTATATGAGTGTTGAACAACCATTATTTCGTGAGGCAGAAATTCGCCATCCACAGAAACAGTATGTTCTTTAACCATTAGATGTAGGTGTGTGTAAGTGTAGCTCGATTACTTCTTATAACAACATCCTAGTATATTTAATATACTATTTTTGTTACAATAGAAATTAATAAAAATATTCTAGGGGGTTGGTGAAGCAAAATAAAACATAAGAACACAAGAGAAACCACTACATTTAAAACGGGTAACTCTTTTTGATTTGATCTCAAAGGCTTCCTTGGGAAGCCTTCTGCCCAATGTGAGGATTATAAGAGTAAGATAGGGATTTGGAGAGACATAATGGGCAGGGGTTGGTCGATCCAAAGGCTTTGGATGTGTGGGTAAGGTGGTAGAGGTGGGGGCCTTTTATAAGAGGAGAGGAGGGGAACTCTTGGAATGTTAAGAAAAGATACTTTGTTATAAAATTATTTTCTGATAAAAAAGGTCCCACAATTATATATTTAGAGGATAAGGAGATAAGGGTTCTAAATCCACCCATCCAATAGATTTTTGACAGGTGTAGGTCTTATATTTTACATTATATTTTCATTTTATTTAAATAGTTAAATAATGTGGTAATTGCTGCATCATCATGGTGTCATAAATAATTTAATTTATTTAATGTCTAAAAATCATAAATAAAATATCCTGATGTATTAAATCTCCATATATTTATAATTACTATTTATAGTCATAAATCTGACTTGTATAACCCCATGTAAAAATTGTTTTAGTAAGACAACTCATGTTTGTGACATTTTTATTTTAACATTAAATAAAAATATATTAATGTCATTTTCCTACCAAAGTGGCTCCATGGGGTCCCCATGTCGACCCATGGATTGTCTTGGTCGGCCATGACACATCCAATAACGGTAGGACATGTGTATAGGTATTTTAATTTTTTTATAATATCAGTTTTGCCTTAAATTGCACTACTTACCTCTAATCGCGATTAAAACTTAAAAGTTACTATTCACCAAAAAAATTATTTTAATCCCATTGAACCACATTTTACTTTTTAATGACAACCATGTATGTCGGATTTTTGAAATTCAAAACATAGAGGTGGAAAATTTCATTTAAACGAAAAATCAGTTTTTTAAGTTCCACTTAGTGGTTTCACTATTGATCAAAAATTGAAGTTTTTCAGAAAAATTCAAAAAACTTCACCCTAAGCTATATTTGATAATCCGAATTAAAAAATTATTTCTATTTTACAAAATTCAAAACATAAAAGTTATATTAATTAATTTAATAATTAATTTCCGCTTTCAGAGAAAATAGCGTGTTTTTATGAAACAATAAGTATCAAACGATCGACACTAGTTTAAGTCCAATTTCAAAGTGAAATTAATTCCAACGACAACAATTGGATTAAATGGTAAAAATATATTCTAATTTAACTTTAAACCCAATTCAAAAGATAATATAATCATATAAATAAATTAGATTAAAAAGAGGTTTTGAATAAAATACAACATTTTTTACTATTCATTAAAAAAATTAACTTTATCGGAAAAATACCAAAAATTTAACCAAAGTAAATTTCAATGTCCCAATCATAAAGAATAAGTTTATTTCGAAAAATAGAGATTATAAAATTGTCAAAATTTTTATTTAAAAATGGTTTTCCATCAAAATGTAGTAAACCAATCTTTTAAAAATATTAGTGTATTCCATGCTTAAGATTAGATTTATTCTCATTTTAAGCCTCTAAAACACTATCTAATTCATTAATAGACATAGATAAAAATATCTATTATTCATTACTTACTTGGGATGTAACATCCTTACCCCTTTAGAAAATTTTGTCCCCGTAATTTATTTACTTATTGAATAAGTGGTGGTATTTATCCCTCATTGCATTTTTAGATTCCCATGTTGCCTCTTCAATCATGTGGTTTTTCCACAAAACCTTTACCTGATGAATCACATTATTCTGTAACACTTGCTCCCTATGGTCAAGATTCTAGACCGGTTGTTACTCATAAGATATGTTCTCTTCCAGCTGAACTACCTCTGAACTCAAAACGTGAGATGGATCTGGAATATACATTCTCCACATCAAAACATGAAAAACATTGTTTAACTGAGATAAACTCGGAGGTAAAGCCACTCGGTACACAACATATCCAACTCTTTCCAGAATTTCATATGGTCCAATGTACCTTGGACTCATCTTTCTTTTATTACCAAATCACATCACACTTTTCCATGGTGAAACTTTGAGAAAATCATGATCACCTACCTCAAAAGAGAGATCCTTCCTCTTGTTTTCCGCATAACTCTTCTGCCTGCTTTGAGCTATTCTCATGTGTTTCCGTATCAGCTGAACTTTTTCTTGCCAACTCTTCTACCACTTCCAGTCCCATCAACATCCTTTCACCCACTTCATCTAAGAAAGTTGGAGTTCGACACTGCTTCCCATATAACGGCTCAAAAGGTACCATCTGTATACATGAATTAAAACTGTTATTATATGAAAAATCAACCAATGAAAGATGTTTGTCCCAACTTCCCTGATAATCCATCGAACAAGCACGTAGCATATCTTCCATAGTCTGAATTGTTCATTCCTACTGCCCATCTAATTGAGGATGAAAAGCTGTACTAAAATTTAATTCAGTACCCAACGACATCTGAAGGCCTTTCCAAAAGTTATAAGTAAACCTGGGATCACGATCAGATATAATGGGGAGAGGAACTCCATGTAACCTGACTATCTCTTTAAGATACAAATGGGAAAGTTTATCTAAGGAAAAATTATCTCGTATGTCAAGGAAATGAGAAGATTTAGTCAAGCGATCAACAATAACCCGTATTGCATTATTACCCCGAGGTGTCTTTGGAAATCCCACAACGAAGTCCATGGATATATTCTCCAATTTTCATTATGGTACTGGTAAAGGCTAATGCATCCCTTTCAGTAACTGCTACTCTACTTTAACCTGTTGACATGTCAAACACTTCACAGTAAAATCAGCAATATCCCTTTTCATTCCGTCCCACCAGTAATACTCCTGAAGATCTCTTTACATCTTAGTACTGCCAGGATGAATTGAAAATGGAGAATTATGAGCTTCATATAAAAACTCTCTCTTCAAATGTGAATCACAAGGCACACACAATCTCTCCCCAAATCTCAAAACACAATCATTGTCAATGTTGAAATTAGGCAACTTACCCTTCTGAACCAGCTATACCTTTTTCTGCAACTCACTATGTTGCTTCTATGCTTGCTTGATTTTGTCCGATAAAGAAGATTTCAATGATAACTGAAACAAAATAGGAGAAAATCCTACACCAAAAACTTCTATTCCAAGGTTCATAAAATCCTTAACCAAAGTATCACATTCCAAACACAACATTGTTAATGAAGCATTACTTTTTCGACTCAAAGCATCAGCCACTTTATTTGCTTTTCCCAGATGGTAATGAATTATACAATAATAATCCTTGATTAATTCTAGACATCTCCTCTATCTCATGTTCAATTATTTCTGAGTGAATATATACTTTAATCTTTTGTGATCATTATATATTTCACACTTTACTCCATACAAATGATGCCTCGACATTTTTAATGCAAAAAAAACTGCAGCTAATTCCAAATCATGTGTAGGGTAATTTACCTCATGAGTTTTCAACTTTCATGAAGCATAAGCAATTACCTAATAATTCTTCATTAATACATAACCATGTCCTTTCAATGAAGCATCACTGTAGATAACAAGCTCCCCATTCCTGGAAGATAGTTCCAAAACTGGAGCATTCACCAATCTTCTTTTCAATTCCTAAAAACAATCATCACATTATTTTGTCTAGATAATCTTAACACCCTTCCGAGTTAGCTTAGTCATTGGACTAGATAACCATGAAAAATTTCTAACAAACCTTCGGTAATAGCCTGCCAAACCAAGTAAGCTACGAATCTCAGTTACATTTGTGGGTCTTGTCCATTCTTCCACAACCTTTGTTTTTGCAGGATCAACAGTTATCCCATCTTTAGAAACAATATGACAAAGGAAAGAAATTTTTTGCAACCAAAACTCACACTTGCCAAATTTCCCATACAATTTCTTTTCTTTTAAGGTTTTCAAAATAACACTTAAATTTCTTTCATGGTCCTATTTACTTTTAGAAAACACCAAAATATCATCAAAAAAACAACCAACACTTTTCACCTGAGTCAAATGAGCCATCACTGAAAAAAACTGTTTAGTTCTGATTCATACCATCTCAGGATACTGATTTGAAAGGACATTTCCCTCTTTATGGCTTCCCAGAAAAGATTCTCTGTTTCCTCTATGGAAAACCATTCTTATCACAGAAATACCATAGGTGAAGAAACATGGTAATCTTTAAATGCTATATCATTTCAATTTGACCATAATAAATTATTTTTGGATAATCATTTAATAAAATTCTAACTCCAAAAGTTATCTAAACCTACCTCTGATACCAACTATAAGGCCCAGCCTTAAACATTACTTAATCTTCATATATTTCAAGAATAAACCATGAGTATCTTTTAAAGTTTAGACTTTTAGATAACTAGATCATAAAACATGCATTACATCCCACATTTAAACAAAGTGGTTACAATAAATGATAGTAATAATTTTTCCCATCAATGGAAACATATTTAAAATAAAACATGGATTATTTCTTGAAACTTCCTTGACACTATCATCATATCATGAACCCTTCCCTTGACCTGTGAAAAACATTTCAATAACATGGGATGAGCATAAAAAGACGTGTAAGTGATATAAAAATATGGAAAGGAAACATGAGTACATGTATACATAAGAATGAAATCATACTTTACCCATAAAACATAATCACATTAACATACCTCATAAAATAATGAGTAAATCATAGAAATCATAAGACATAAAAGTAACTTGAGGCATTCATAACATTCTTACGTAGAGGGTAACCCTCTTGGGTACGTTTGGAATACCCATCACGGTATATTCCTTAAATCTCTTCGGAGAAACTATAACGTTTAACTCCTTCGTGTTACCCAATGCATTGGAGAGCTATATCGGGCTCACCCGCCCATAGTATATCATGGAACCACTCGTCTTCATAATAATTCCCAAGAACCATAGCATAATCATATCACATAAAACATGCATAAAATAAAAATAACATTTCCACTTTTCAATCACAAGATATCAATACAACACATTGATACAAAAACATTATGAAAACCATTTTCAATACCAAAATAAAATAAACGTAAAACATGGTAATTATTTTTCTTTAAAAAAAGGTATGGCTTGTAGAGGAAGCTGAAACTCAAATAATGGTCACGACGGTGGAGAAGTCGTTGTCATCGCATACGTACGACAAAAACATTCCCTTTTGTCATTTAGTAAAATGCTTAGTATAACAAAATATATTACTTTTGGATAAACGTAAAAGTCAAAGGGGTTTATACACCGTATAAAATAAGGTTGTGTATAAAACAAAATATGCCTCAATGAAAGGAGATTGAGAGGAAGTCCCATACCTCAGGTCCGACTTGACTCGATCGTTCTTTAATGTCCTGAATAATAAACCTGAGTTAATTTATACATGATTAAGAACCTTTTTCATGTTCATTTTTCCTTTTATATCACTTATTACCATGTCATGAACACTATTTAATTATTTAAGTTAATAACTGTCGTTTTAACGATCATTGGTACTTGAGTTAAAAATAAACTCATTATAATTACAAGTTGTTCATGTGGTAAAATATCCATTATATCAAGAATTATATTCATGATGTAGGTATCATATATATCATATAGATCCAGTATATACATGAATTTATAATATTACATAATCATTTAGAGGTAATAAATGAAATGCACCGTTCATGGATGCGGTAATCCGTACGTACGTATGAATGCTACTTTCCTTTCTATGTCATATTAATGGAATTAAAAATAAATGATAGATATTTATATTTTAATTCCAGAATTATATTCATCATTTAGATGTAACATACAACATATATATCCATTATATATATGTACTTATAATAGTACATTACATTTGGGGATAATAAATGAAATGCACCGTTCATGGAGACGGTAAGCCGTACGTACGCAAGAACGCTACTTCAAATTCTATTTCATATTTAATGGAATTAAAACATAATGATAAATAATAATATTATAATTCCAGTATTTTATCATATATAATATCATTAAATCTATCCTTTATACGTACCACATATGGTATTAACGAATCAAATCACTTTGAGGGGGCGGTAGTCCGCACGTCCTAAAATGAAGATATCGCGTTTACCCATAATGGAAACCATAAAGGTATGCCATAAATGAAAAATACTGAAACTTATGTAAAACATAAACATATTATATATCATATATAAATATAGTTACATCTTAATGGCCACCTTTGAAGGTGTTATATGAGTGTTGAACAATCATCATTTCGTGAGGCAGAAATTCGCCATCCACAGAAACAGTATGTTCTTTAACCATTAGATGTAGGTGTGTGTAAGTGTAGTTCGAATACTTCTTATAAAAACATCCTAGTATATTTAAGATACTGTTTATGTTATAATAGAAAGTAATAAAAAGAGGTTAGGGGGTTGGAGAAGCAAAATAAAACATAAGAACACAAGAGAAAACACTACCTTTAAAACAGGTCACTCTTTTTGATTTGATCTCAAAGGCTTCCTTGGGAATAATTCTTACCAAATTTAGGCTTCTATGAGTATGATAGGGATGTGGAGAGAAAAAATTGGTAGGTTTTAGCAGATCCAAAGGCTTTGGAAGTGTGGGTATGGTGGTAGAGGTGGGGGCCTTTTATAAGAGGAGAGGAGGGGCACTCTTGGAATGTTACGAAAAGATAATTTGTTATAAAATACTTTTCTGATAAAAAAAGGTCCCACAATTATAAATTGATAGGATAAGGTGATAAGGGTTCCAAATCCACCCATCCAATAGGTTTTTGACATGTTTAGGTCTTATATTTTACATTATATTTTCATTTTATTTTAATCGTTAAATAATGAGGTGATCGCTGCATCATCATGGTGTCATAAATAATTTAATTTATTTAATGTCTAAAAATCATAAAAAAATATCATGATGTAGTAAATCTCCTTATATTTATAATTAATATTTATAGTCAAAAATCTGACTTGTATAACCCCATGTAAAAATTGATTTAGTAAAACAACTCATGTTTGTGACATTTTTATTTTAACATTAAATAAAAAGATATTAATGTCATTTTCCTACCAATGTGGCTCCATGGGGTCCCCATGTCTACCCATGGATTTTCTTGGTTTTCCATGAAACATCCAATAATGGTAGGACATGTGTCTAGGTATTTTCATTTTTTTATAATATCAGTTATGCCTTAAATTGCACTAATTACCTCTAATCGTGATTAAAACTTAAAAGTTACTATTCACAAAAAAAATTATTTTAATCCCATTGAACCACATTTTACTTCCTATTGAAAACCATTTACGTCGGATTTTTGAAATTCAAAACACAGTGGTGGTAAAATTTCATTTAAATGAAAAATCTGTTTTTTAAGTACCACTTAGTGGTTTCACTATACATCAAAAATCGATGTTTTTCCGAAAAATACCAAAACATCAACCTAAGATATTTTTGATATTATGTATTCAAAACTAATGTCTATTTTACAAAATTAAAAACATATAAGTTACATTAATTATTTTAATAATTAATTTCCGCTGTCAGAGCAAATTGCGTGTTTTTATGAAACAATAAGTATCAAAAGTTTGACACTAGTTTAAGTCCAATTTCAATGTGAAATTAATTCCAATGACCAATATTGGATTAAATGGTAAAAATATATTCTAATTTAACTTTTAAACCATTTCAAAAGATAATCTAATCATATAAATAAATTATATTAAAAAGAGGTTTTGAATTAAAATACAACATTTTTCACTATTCATTAAAAAATGAACTTTATCGGAAAAATACCAAAAATTTACCCAATGTAAATTTCAATGTCCCAATCATAATGAATAAGTTTATTTTGACCAATATATATTATAAAATTGTCAAAAGTTTGATTTAAAAATGGTTTGCCATCAAAAGGCAATAAAACAATCTTTTAAAAATATTAGTGTATTCCATGCTTAAGATTGATTTATTCTCATTTTAAGCCTCTAAAACACTATCTAATTCATTAATAGACATAGATAAAAATATCTATTATTCATTACTTATTTGGGATGTTACAGGTGGCATACCACCTAACCCATAATTCTTGGGTCAATCTCAGCTCACCTGGATATTCAATTCACCCTTGTGTAGAAGCTATTCATCCTCTTGTGACATAAAACTCACCCAACAATGATTTCAATCAAAATAGGCTTGAAATGTGACCATCTAGCCCATTAATTGAATTAAATCAAAGCCTTTTGTCTCTAAGACGTAGAGGTACTATGTGGAGTGACACCCACAAACCATAACAGGGAACTCCTTTTACTAATTCACATGTTCCATTCAAAAACATAACTAAGTTTCTAGTTTCATATCATCATCAGAAGTAATAACAACGAGCACAATGATCTCTACAAAGGGAATAGATAGAAATATATGTTAACCCCTATATCCAAGACTGAAAAATAGAAAACAGAAGTGACTAAATTGTACCTCTAATAGAAAAATATTTGTGATCCTTCTCATGTAGTATATATTTCACACCATAAGTCTGACTTGTACCGTGGCCATTTGAAACTACCTGGCTACCCTGATCTGACCCGCCCTATGGTTGCTATGATCCTAGGGCCTAAAAACCACAACCACAACCAAAACCTCAGCCAAAAGGGACTGACATATTCTAATTCCTTAATTGGTAGAAGCTAATGACCTAGCTCCTAAATGTGCAGCTAGTGTCGAACCTCTCTCACTACATGTTGGTCGTAACTCCCTGAAGAATCGATGTAGATGGCCCATCATGCAGCAAGCTCGGCACTCAACTGGTTCCATTGGACACTGTGGTCTCATATGTAAATATCAACCACAATTGTATCACCTCTCCTACTATAGGAAGAAACATTCTGACTAAACATATCCTTGGGATAAAGTTCTATATGACATCTATTATTCTCAGATGATATAGTACCAAATATCAGAGCCGAACATCTCTTGTCCCCACTGCTAGATTCCTGTAGATTAGGCTTAGTAATTAGTTCCAAATTCCCAAAGGAATACATATAGGGAAACCTGAAAATTTTCACCTACAATCGGATACCATACCTAATACCATATTCGAATAACTTAGCCCTCTATGTCTCCTCACCCGTCAGAATATGGTTGATTTTCTAAAGCTCAATAAAGATGGGAAGTGTAGTCCATCAGTGACATAGTTCCTTTCTCCATATGCATTATTACCCAGGCTCTTCCAGCCCTCAGTGACATTGGAAAATAGTAGTCATAGTAGAATGTTTTAAAATATCCACAAGACATTTATCGATGATTTACTTTTTGAGTGATAAAATCCCACCACCTATTGGTCATATCACTCATCATATAAGCCTCAAACAAGACCCTCCACTTCGGAGGAATCATTAGATTTTTGAATATTGTAAGCATGGACTCTATCCATGAATCTACATCATGTGGTCCACTATCCCATGAAAATGTATGTGTATGATTCTACTGGAATACAAGCATCATTTATACCATAAATATGGTAGGATGATGTACTCCCTAGAATGTATTTATAAACCTCATGAATCTTTCATGAAATGATTCATCATCACCTGCATCTGGTATAATAATTGTTTCTTCAAATGGAAGGACTTGATGATCCAAAGGTAGCCCATCAAATACAGCCTTATGGGTTTGAAAATCACCACCCTCACAACGTAGTAGTGGCGGTCATTGCGGTGGAATTTCTCTATAAACTCCAACACATGAACCTAAGTATATAATTACTCATCATGGTATGCAGTTATAGATTTCAAGAACTAAATAAGGTGAAAATGAATCAAATGCAAACAAAATATGAGTATAAGATGTGTAGAGGCAATACTCTATGTGTACACTTAATCTTTTACATGGTTGTGTACTTCCTCCAGCCTAGGATTGTAAACACCAATGGTACATGCCATTTAGAGATCTTACATGACATGTAAACATAATTTCATACCTGGTTGTGTAACACAACCTACATTGGTCATGTAAACAACCTAGGTACATGGTGTGTACTCAAGTATTTCCTCCTAGCCATGTACTTTTACATGGCCAGAACCACAAAGTTCTACCTATGTAAAACAAAACATGGTGTATATAGGGTACACAACATGTTCTCATCAAATCTCAAAAAATCGTGCTCGTTCTCTCTCACGGACGGATTCATGGTCAAAAACCACACTGCGTGTACTCAGATAATATGGTGTTTACATAAAAATTTCATTTCTTCCCAAACATATTAACAAATGGTTTGTGTTCATAGGACCACCCATAGTATTGTTTGGGCTTCCAAATAGTAAACCTTTGAAACGTCCCCAGAACCAAAGTTTTTTTCAAAATAAAGCAATGGTGTACCAATTTCGGATCTGTGGGGGCCCATACTATCATAGAATCAAAGCGTGGAATTAATATATTGCAGATAACAAATGAATTTTTATCCCATGGATGAAACATGACCTACCAAATTTTTATCCAAGAGGGCCCATGCTACCCTGGGACCAAATTTTGTTGCTCATCAGATTAAACTATAAAACGTACCAATAAATGTATCATAACAAAATTAATATGTATCATCGTAACAATCACAAAAACATGAATATGTAGAATGAAATTTATCAAAACATCATGCGATTAGTATTTCCGCAAAATGGCATGGAAAAAATTGATGGCATGAAATTTATAACCAGTTCATATTTAATGAATGACAGGGCATACCCTCATCTCATTAGGTTGAGAAAATAACATAAATGATATAAATAATTATAGCATAAAACAAGTGTGTCACCCAATGGTGAAATCTAATCAACTATAATAACTCAAAATCCAAAAAATTACTATTAAATTCAAGGAAATTTTAAATTTTCCTATACACGGTGTAGCAACTCCCAAGTGAATCTAATTACCAAATTCCATTTCATTTATATCATCACCAAACTCTATAGAAAACTAGAAATAAATTCTCTAATACCACTTGGAAGCATCTCAGATCTTGGTGTTACTCTATGGGTGCCCTGTATCTAGTTGGCCACCTGGCCTCAATTGTATTTCCCCAAACATTAGTGGCCTTCAACTAGAAGTGAGGGCATAGGTTTTAATAGTGGGGAAACTATTCCCTCAATGTCTGATTATAACAAAATTTATTAAATAATATAACTATATCAGAATTAGTAAACACCATATAATTGAAATAAACTACAACATAATGATAAGGTAAATAACCAGGCATCATTCCATAACAAAGATGAAGGATCATGGTATATGTTATATTAAAGTAGCCAAAAAAAGTACAATGTAGCAATATACAATATATATTTCAAAATAAAAATAATCAAAGGAAACTAAGAGGCATATCAAGCCTCATCTCATTTCTATGCCCTCTGGATCCTAAAACAATCTCATGTTCCTATAGAATGGAGATTTCCCATATCTACCCCAGCAAGAAATTAATTTTTTCATGCACAAAATCAAGACCCAAACAGAATTTCAGATATAAATAATAGTTAGAAGCAACCCAAGTTCATTTCCAACATGTCAGTGTGTATATTCCATATGTAGTGTATAAAAAAGGAAAGATGTAAACCAGAAAGTAATCTAATGTAAAAAATACTACATGTCTTGTTTTCCATTTTCATTCATTAGGTTCAGTTATACCATTCAAATACAATGATGTACATAATTCTTGAGATTCTTCTTAATCTTGTCAATCCATTATAGAAACGATGCTCAATAAATACCTCAATAGGTTATCTAACCATGTAAAGTTATGACTGAATCCAAGCTTGTGCTTTGTCTTGGAAGACGTATCATATGTTATTCCATTTCAATATTCAACACAAAATCATCTTTTCGGAATAAAAATACCCCACCCATAAGAATAAACAATCCTCACCTACAGGCCTATCAATTCAATATATCTAGGAATAACAAATCCTTACCCATAGGAATAACAAATCCTTATCTATAGGAATAACAAATCCTCACCTGTAGGTAGTGCAGTCGACAGGGTCGATCCCGGTGTATCAGCATTTCAACAAAATATACAGAACATTTAAATAACACTATTACATGATTAAAATAATAACTACTCATGTGTGCATCTTACATACCAAGAAACAAGTGAATTTAACTATCACAAGGCATAAACGATAATGGTCATGTCATGGGGAAATGTGGGAACCAATAATCAAAACACCTTAATCAAATCAATCCCAATTTATCACAATATAAATTCCTCTATAGATTTAATTCATACATGAAAAATCCATAATGGAAAACATGTAATTCTTCATAGGCATCCTCATCCAAACGTCCATAAACGGTCATTCGAGGAAAACACACCCACATTGTGGCCCTTAATCTAAACAACAAACTCAAACATACTTAAAATAATTTTATTCATGACCTTATCATAATTAGTCAATGAAAATGGTCACATTCCATTCATGGATAGACCCTAAACATGGTTTAATGACTCTACGTCATATATAAAAAACTCGACATTGAGAGAAAGGCATAAGACCACCAACCTCATCACAGTACAACTCTCCCCATCCATCCTAAACCATAAATTCACAATAGAACAAAGTATATATAGAAAATTAAAATAAAATCTCAACCTTAAATAAATCATTGAGATTAAACAACCTAAATAATGACTCATGTTGAATATTGGGATTATAGATTATGCTCAAACACGTCTGACGATATTTGATTTAGAGTTCTAATAGAGATTCGAGAGGGGAAATCATGTTCGGCACTACTCTTGACATAATGGGGCAAGCCTCCAATACATCTAATGAAAAACAATTCAATATCCTAATTTAATAAATAAAAATTGTACAAGGGGTGTACATGATACTAAATTCTATGTCCATAAATTTTTTGGCTACACTATTACCTGTGCATGTAAAGGGATTACATTATGTGTAGCCGAGCATAAATGGTATGTACCTATAATTAGACAGTGTGCAGTTACCTTTCCCATCATGTAATAGCTCCAAAGAAATCCCCTTCCATATTTTCCCCCATTTTCTTGTGTATAAACTGAAATAGAATGATCCATAAGATAGAGGAAGAACTGGGTTCTTACACAACTTGTTAAAAAATGATCAGGTTTTTACATGATATTTAACTCAGCTACATGTCTTAGAATTGGTAATTCTCATAATTTCCAAAAAAAATCCATCATCAGTTATTAATAATAAATTATTTTCATTTTAGGAATTACACGACATGTAATCATGTTACATAGTTTCTAATTCTTAAGTAGGATAAAAAATGAAAAATAAAAGCTGAGAATCAAAAAAATATGTGACTTCACCATCACAGGTATCCTTAAAATTCCATCTCTAACCTACTCAGACGATGAAAAAGGAAACCCAAACAAGGTATATAATATAGCTAATATAAATGTATCTTGATGTTACAACCTCCCATCCATAAAAACATTTTTTCCCTAGAAACCCCTTTCATTCAAAAATGATATGGTCACTACTCTATAATTATTTCCTACCTATCCCGCATCTAATTATAATCAAAATAGGGCGACTATAGAAAAAAATAAAGGTATCGTCCACCAAAAAAGTGCCTTAGTCTCAGAATCAACTTTCTCAACTAGTTATTCTTACATGCCTAAATCAGGTTCTATTTCAAGATCACTCCAGCTCAATAAATGTGATGGATTAGATATATACTTCTGGAGCTATGATACCTAGAACATTTTATGTATCGATGTCAGCTACGGTTGTAGTTTTAAATGATATGAAACTTTAATCACCTTCTGAACAACATCAAAAGGTTCCAAAAAATGGAATCAGACTTCCCATTCCACTCAATCTGTCAATGACCCCACTGATGAGAAATATTCAAAAACACCTGCTCTTTAACAGATAAATTCCAACATCTAATATGGTATTGATCGTAATAGTTATATCGGTTCTATTCTATAAATATTATCTAGTGAATCAACTAACTCTTTTTTGTAAACTCTTTATGAAAAACTTGTTTGAATAAAAGAAAATTCACTAATCTATGACCACCATAATGGATAATTAAAGGGTTAATATACAAGGCCTCAAAAGGGTACATCCTTGTCACGCAGTGGTGACTACGTTTAATAGAAAAAAACTAGTCACAAGTGATCATCCCTTTCATGGACAATGAAATAACACAAGTGTGAATAATATCCTCATGAATCTATAAGGATCATTCTATTTTTTATACGACTTCCAATGGTATTCCATACTGAAATGTATGTGAGATCCCAGTTCCCTTTAATGGCCTCTCCAAAATTTATAAGTGAACTAAGGATCCCTGTTAGGTATTATAGAAGTAGAAATTATATGAAAATTAACAATCTCTTTCCCATAAAGTTTTATCAACTTTTAAACATTAGTTGTATCTAGAATGGGTAACTAGTGAGCCAATTTCATCTGTATTTTGATATCAACCCATATTTCACTCTTCTTTTTCTATCTACATGGATACCCAAAAACAATGTACATATATATCTCACCCCAAATCCATGAAGGGTCTGTAGTTGGCAACAATAAACTCGAAGGCTTATTGTGCCAAACAATTACAGATTGGAATGTATAGAAACATTACACCAATGTATAAATTCCCCATATCATACCTAGCCTCCACAACTGTTGTTGCATATCATAGAACATATTCATGGTTTATGGATGTAGTTCCCACTAGGAACTATTAATATCCACCATAATATTTATCTTTGTGGAATATAATACCACAAAATAACTCCAATAGCATATCATGTAATCGTCAGATAATGAACACTCGAAATTTGACTCCCTACCACAAATAAGGTCTATTATTCTATGGAACACATCATTAAGATGGTTTTTCCTAACAAATCCATTAGAAAATTGTGGAGGACAGCGGAACACAGGAAAAAACCTCTTCCCCTTTCTCCTGTACTCCAATATGAAAATGTACGTAGAGATCTATCATGTTCAACTCTTCTATAGATTATTTCACTACCTGGGTCAAGAGTTTTCTATTCAATACATCACTAATGAAATTCCCTTTCCCGAAGGTATAGTCGCTTTAAAAATTGAATGAGTTTAGGTATTCCACTCAATGCCTATGGTTTATATTAACATATTTTATATAGATGATATAACTCATGATGTTTTTGTCAGAAAAACAAGGTAAACCATTCTCCATAAAGGTAATGCTTCCATGTAATAAGTGTGTGCATCACTACTACAAGTTCAAGGTCATGGGTAGGATAATTCTTCTCATATGGCCTAAGATGATGAGATCTATAAGCATGTATATGATAACCCTATATAAGAACACCACCCAACCAAAAACTCGATGAATCAATGAAGACTATATAGCCCATCATGGCCTCTCAAAGAGTCAATTCAAGTGAATTTTTCATATGATGTTTCAGATCAACAAAATAATTCTCACATTTAACATCCCAAGTCAACTTCACCCCTTCCAAGACAAAGTATTCATAGGAGAATCCCACATCAGTATGTTCGTCCTGAACCGATGATAATATCTGGTTAAGCCAATGAATTTATGAATCTCATAGGCATTTTTTGGTTTCTCCTATATCATAACAGCCTCCACCATATCAGGATCAATTGATATTCCGTTTCACAACACCATGTGTCATAAAACATTTCACCACCGAAATCCAAAAATCATAATACAAAATATTGTATTAACTCTTCTGTTTCATAAAAAATATAGAATTGTTCTAATATGTTACACATGATCTGCCTGAGACATATATTAAACATTGATTTAATCCAAAAATACTACCAAAATGGTATCAAAATACTTGTGAATATTTCTGCAAATTAATTCCACAAAAACTATTGGATCATTGTTTAAGAAAATTTCCATAAAAAGTTAATCATAAGGACCTAACATTCTCTAAAAGGTGGGTTTTTAGCATGTCAGATTCAATAGTCCCTACCTAATATTTACCAGATCTTAGGTCAATCATTGAAAACCACAACATCCCCTTAATAAAATCAAAAATATCATCAATCCATGGAAACATATACTTGTTCTTTATCATAACTCGATTTATTTATTGTTAATCATTGGATTGGTGAATTAAACCATAATAATTCACAGAAAATTGAACTTGTCCCACCCATTGTGACACTCTCAAGCGTATAAAGCCTTTATCTATATGATCATACCACTAGGACATCATCATAGTCATTTTAGAAAGTGCCATATGGTATGAGGGAATTGTAACAAGTTGAGTAATAGGCAATAAGTCAATTGAAAACTCAACCAACCTTACTGGTAGAAATCTTGAGAAGTGAAAAATAAAAACGTTGAGAAACTCAATAACGAAAGGAGGGAGATCACCACTATATGTTTCCACTCCATATAAAGGATAGTAATTATATCACATAACACAAATATCAATAAGGAGGTCTATCTCTACTCGACCATGGGTCACATTCTCCATTAAAGGCATGTCCCCGGCCACATGGTGTAGTAAAGAAGACATGTCAATGATAAAAAACCATTCGGGCTTTATTGAAATTTGACGAATCATATAGAATATTAATTCAATATTTTCCCAGATGTGAACTAGAAAACACCAATAAAAATAGATATCTGATAGAGAGATGTCACATGAGGAACCACATAGACCCTTCCCTCTGTTCATACAAATAGGAGATGAAATAGCAATTTCACAAGATAAAATCACCATATAAATACTAAGAATACTAAAAATACTTCTTGAAATAAATTAATGATATACACCAGTATCAAATAGAGATGTTATTAACAAAGAAACTAGAGTAATGGTACATCTCATAGTTGCAGGAATCTAATCCAATTCCACTAGGGAATTTTCCGGTGCGTGAAGAATCTACATTTAGAATATATGAGGATGAAACCATTTTTCACGTGAAGCATATTAATTTCATAATGTTTATAGAGGATAAAATAATACCATTACACTATAAGGAAACTAATAAATATAAAATAATCATTGAAAGTGACCTGATCATCCGAATGAACCATTGTAATTTGGTGCCTCAGTGTAGACCATCTTCGAATTCCCTTACTGTACACACTTGTAACTAAAAAAAATACCATTTCTAGGTACTACAATGGGTGTAGAATGACCTTGATATTTAGAAATGTCTGAGAATGATAAAACTAATGCTTTCCATTATAATAAATCATGTTTCCACTAGGATTAGAATATTCTTTCGATAACCCTAAAATTCCATTCAGGTCCATTTCTACCATAATGTTTCGATCCAGTACATCGCCATTAGAAGGTAGCGACCCAAAGAAAACTTGTGACCAAATATCATAATGAATTTCCAACTCAAACTTTTAAGCCTTCATCCTCTCATTCAGTACTATCTCAGCTATGAAATGAAATATCTCATAAAAATGGTTTTCATACTCTATGATGGTTCGGTCATCCTACTGAAGATTGAAAAACTCTGTAGACTTATCCCACAACATCGATTCTGGATTGAACTAGGCAGTGAAAAGAAATTTTGAATTAATTCTACTCTAATCCATCATTTATATTAATTAAAACCCTAGCATCCAATTATCTTATGCTCAATCCATATAGAATAATGGTTTTCCACTTCACTTTTATCTCATCAAGCATGTACAAATACCCAAACAAGTACACCATTCTGCAAAATCAGTCCTTAACATCTTGATGATATTTTGATCTTTTGAATGATTCTAGATTAAAGTGAAAGAAATAAGGCAATAAAAATTTGAACATACCCCTCTCAAATTATATAACTAAATCCTAAATGGGGATTGGAGGTGGTGCATGTCTCATATCATGGATACTATGCACGATCACCTCTACCAGATTCGGGTCCATGAGAAGATTATCTCACAGAGGTTCAACAATAAAATCATTATATATTTGATTCAAACATATTCTCATATGCATGATGCTACACAAAATCAGAAATGAACATGGAAGACATCATATTGACCCTCAATTGGAGTAATAGGGAATATTAATCCCTATAAATAGATAAATAGGATTTGGATATCAACCAATCCAAATAAAAATAAGGAAATGACATGAACTAGTCCACAATATGTATTTTCTTTACCTCACCTGATGACTTATGGTTCATTATGGTGTGATCTTGCCAAGAACTAAAATTTAACAACCTCTAATGTCCTGAGAGGATTTCATAAATGAATAATGACTTAAAGAAAAAAATATTAACTTGAACGTCTGATACCACTTTATCTCAAGACAACATAGGTACCATAGTAACCCAATTACTGAGACAACATTAACATAGCTTGAAGGGATTTCCCGATCCATATGGATTTTAGAGTATTAATGGCATCATAAAAAAATTGGGAATGATTTTTCCATTGGAAATTCAGACGTAGAAGAAACGAGATAGTATTCATATCAAAAGAAACACCACTGGGAATATAATATATGATTTCAAAATGGAATAAATAATAAGAAATGTCTATAACCCAAGTACTAAAATATGGATATATATTCTGAGACCCTATGGAAACAACTCACCATTTCTAGGATTCAACAACTAGATCCACCAAAAAGAGATCATTTCCCCTTTCTCAATCCTCGAAGGAGATAATCTAAAAACACCTGAATTCCCAAGTAGGGTCTTATCCAAATCCCAATAAGGTTTCACCAAAACATTCCATAATAGATTCAATATTAAATTAACCAATAAGGTTATTTTAGTATCAATTAAAAATGTTTTTCATGTCAATGGAATATTTTAAAAAATAATGATTATAACTCAAATCTTTGAAAATTACATTGAAATTTATCCATAAAATTTCAAATAATGGATAATTATTTATATTATGTAAGTTGCCTTTTATGAAAGGATACGTTATAGAAATGGACCTTTTTAAAAAATGGCCTAAATTAAAAAATTCATATAAAATAGTTTATATAAATTATAAGTCAGTTAGAGCTTTTCACCAAAATGAAATATATATATTATGAATACAAACATGTGAAAAACAAGATAAATCTAAAAAAGGAATGAAATTTTCAAGATAATTTGATCAGCACACGAAAACAAAATTGTGCACAAGTCTCTAAAAACTAGTCAAAGTAAATTCATCTTCATCCCACTTGGGAATGAGATAGGTAAATAAAATAAGTTTTACCAAAATTACTCACTAACTACCTCAGTTTTTCATGTGGTATAATAATAAAAAAAGGTGGTTAGTTAATGTTAAGACTCTTAACAATACAATTCATCCCACCCTTCATTCACAAAATTCAAATTTTCAAATTAAAACTATAATTGGGTTTTAATAAAAAATCATGGAATTTCACCAAGATAAAACCCTATAGATTCTATCATAACAATTTTAATCCATTTTTCACAAATATAATTTTGAAACCAACACATGCAATTTCAAAACCTAGTATAACAAATTATATTAAAACATTTAATTAAAAAACGACCACCAATTCCATAATAAACCCTTAATGAAATGGAATTGGGGATTTTTACAATTTCCCATAGAATTTATTTTCCAAAATTAAATTCGAAAATTTAAATTAAATTATTTCCATCAAATCCACTATTTAAATTAAACATTTAAAATTCTATCAATTTCCATAAACACACCCCAGTCCAATGGATGTGGGGGTTATTCAATTACATTCCAAATGTAACAAAAACCCCAATTCAATATAACGATATTTTTATTAAAACAATTGAAATAAATTTAGTCAATTTAATCAATTGAATTTTAAATCAATAAATTCAGCATTTATTGAAATTGTAATCCAATGAAAGAACCACCTACCTTCCACATAGAAGAACTTAGACCACAGTCAAACCCACCAACAACAACGAAGGATCATAAGATCCTGGATCTCTAGCAAGAAATGAGATTCAGCAACATTGGTCTTATATCTATAATACAACATATCGGATAGAGAAACAGTTGGAGATACAAGAAGTACTCTTACCTAGAGAGACACACTATGATAACCCAAGATAAAACATAAAATGAAACCAACAAGAAGGGTATGTGGGCTCCAAATTAACATAGAAAAATGATCTAATGTTGATAGAAAAAAGTTATAGTGAAAGGGAAATGGAATTTTTGTGAAAAAAACATTTGGAAAAAAATCGTGGGGTTTTACACGACGTGTAACTGAGTTACATGCCGTGTAATTGAGAATTATCATATCCACGAAAGAACTCATCATCCCCTGCTAAAAATAAAATATTCTAATTTTAGGAATTACACATTGTGTAACCATATTTCATAGGGTGTAGTTTTTTAACAGACTAAAAAGGTTTCCCGTAATTTCTTAGAATCAAAAAAATCTGTGACTTCATAATCACAGGTATCCTCTCAATTCCTTCTCAATCCAACTAAGAAAATGAAAATGGAAAACAACATCTTGGTTTTGAATATACCAGATGTAAATGTAATAGGATGATACAAATACTCTAAAATTAAATATGGAGAGATGGTTTTTATAGATAAAAATGGAGGTGGATATGATATAGATTATGAGGAAAACCTCACAACCATTCTAAGATATTCTTTAAGGTTTTTTGAAATTAATTATTGAAAATAGATATATTATTAAGTGATCTAAACTACAACATTAAAAGGATCTAACTATTTAAGGAATTAGATGTTATTATGAAATATTTGGATATTCCCTCAATGTAGAGATGTTTTTTGGAGAAGGGTTGCACAATTATTCAGATATTAAGGGAAGAATGGATTTCCAATCTAGGGATCATCTGATTAAAGATGAAATAAGATCCCACCCCACGCATGAAAAAATATAGGAAGAAGAATCCAGGGAATTTCCTAAAGCGATGAGGAAAAGATTAAATTATGGGAGAAATAGAAAAAATATCATGAATGTTAGAAAAACATAAAGAATATATAAAAAATGTTGGATTAAATAATTGAACCACCTAACGGAACACCCATGGTTAAATTATTCACTTATAGGGGTAAGGGGTATTGTACTACAATTTATTCTAAAGCATTTTTCCTTAGGTGTAAGCATTATCTGTAACCACCAATGCCAAAGGAGTAAATGAAATATTATGCAACCACTACTACAGTAGTCATACATGAAAATGAAGTTATAAATGGTACATTTCCTAATCAATCAATCAATAAAATGTTTTATTTGATTCTAATTCGATGAATTCTTACATATCATGATTCCATTCAAGGAATATTGAATCGAAACACAAATAACTTATTTTATATATATATAACCGATTGGTGGTATCAATGAAATACAATTGTGGGATTCTTATCCCATTTGTGCATGGGTGATGATTCTTCCATAGATTCTCATAATCAGTCCAGTAGTGAATTTTTTTGATATAATGGGCATGGATGGGATATTATTTTATAGAAAACACATCAACTATCAATGAAATGAAATCAATTCTATTATTCAGAAACATCCCATGCTCATAACAAGTCATGGAATATCATAAATCTACATTCGATAATCCCTTAAAAATATGGGTGTTGAAAAAATGTAAATAACCATACCATTCCATGGTGGTTGAGTCCAAGGAAAAAATCACCCTAGAAGAAATTATCATATTAAGTGAATACATTAATATATTTCTGGAATAGATACCTAGCGTTTCCCTTGATCTTAGGGTAACATTCTCAATAAAACATATACCTAAGCCACTCCTATCTCAAAATTACCAAACATGATTTCCCCAATTGAACTAGAGGAGTTAAAGAACATGTTGTATGATAATTTAGAAAAAGGGTTCATACACCCTAGTGTTTCACCTTGGGTGTACTGGTGATCGTTTTCATGGAAAAGGATGTGTCCTTGAATTTGTGCATCGATTAATAGAAGATCAACAAGATCACCAAAAAAACAAGTATCCCCTTACAAGGATTGATGACATGTTCGATCAACTATGAGATTCTTAGTACCTTTCTATGATTTTTTGTTTTTTAGGATATCATCAATTAATGGTGAATAAGGAATATATTAATTAGGATACATTCTGTACAAGTTATGGACACCCATTGTTCATAGTGATTCAGTTCAATCATACTAAATTTCCTATGATCATCAAGGAATTGATGAATTTATTATTTAGATACTAACTCAAATAAACTATTGGTAGTTTCTATCAAATATATTATTATTTAATAAAAGGGTGAAGATGAACATAATGAGAATAAGTGTATTGTTGTGGAGACATTAATAAAATATAAAATGTACTCTATTTTTAATAAGTGCGACTTTTCGATGAATCACATCAAGTAATTGGGGTATTTAATCACAAATGAAAGAATTAATATGGATAATTTAAAGAAAAGTTAAATTGAAGAATGTACCAGACCCACTATTTTAATTGGAATCCATTGTTTTCATGGATTAGTAGGGTAATACTAATGTTTTTTAAGATATTTCTCAGGATTTTCGAGAATTCAAATTACATTAACACAGAATGTTTTTTATATGATAGGATGTAATATTATTAGGAAGGTACTATAGATTACAAAAGGTGTCTAGGAACCTCAGATACACTAACACTACAATTAATAGGATAAGGTATTGTGATATAAAATGATATTTCAAGGAAAATATTTGGGTTTTTAATCATGCCAAATGATAATTTGACAACCTATTACTCACAAGAACTGAATATATATGAGTAAAACTACCAGATGTGTGATTTGGAGTATGATGTTTTGATTATCACCTTTTATTTCATAGAGGCACTACCTTGATAGAGAGTGTGTAAAATATATACCGACCACATGAATTTAAAGTATATATTCACCGAGTATGATCTCCTCATGTGTCAAATAAGATGTTAGAGATAATCAAAGACAATGATTTCACTACCTATTACCATCCATGAATGGAGAAAAAGGTATTTGATGCTCTTAAAAGAAAATAACATTCTTCTCCATCCAATATGTAGATTGAAAACACCCTATGTTCATATATATGAATATTTTTTATCATGAAATGATAATGTAAAGGAGAACATCATACCATTTCAAAATTATTTCCCAACCATATATCCAAGGGATAATCAAGGAGGTGTAAATGGGTTATCTGAAACTTCAAAATAAGGATTATTCCATTTAGTAATGTAATCTTCATTAATTCCATATCAATGACGATGGAGTGAATTCATTTGGAATTAGGTTTTTTGTTCCCTCGTCACCTATAATAAATATGTATCTATTAGATAATACATAGAGATCATCGTTCTCGATCCATAATCAAAGTATGCAGATTTACTGTTATATTTCGGAAATATTCTCATGGGATGTCAGGAAGATAATGTTTATTGAGTATATATCATGGTTCTTAGTATGTCAGAAATTACAGTATAGTTACAGAAGTCAATGGTGATGATGAACCCATTTTTGAAACCATGTGGAAAAGGGAAAACATCACAATGAACTTTTCAATCGATCTCACAATGACATCAAATGGAAACAATTTGAAATTTTTTTGGGGGATAAAATCAATAATACTGCCCTCTTTATTTCTATTCAAGATGATTTTTGGTTTGAAAAACATTCCATGATATATGTATTTGAATTGGTGAGGCTATATGTGGAACTAAATTTAATCATATTTGATCATGGTCAATGATTCACTTATATATTTTTTAGAATTATTAAACATTCTTTGAATATAGAATTGGATTTATGCATGGAAAATCAGTACCAAATTGATGAATAAACAAAAATAACCATTTCGATTTTTTAAAAATTACTGACAGTTTGGTCTATGGAATATAATAGAGGATGTGATCAACATCTCTCATCAGTTTATTTCTCATACCAGAAAATATTCAACTCTATTATTCATATGGATTAATATGAAGTTATATATGGGAATTGATGTGATCTATTACATGTTGGGATGAATTTGGGGAACAAAAGATACTTCGACCTGATATTTTTTCCAAATATTATAGAGATGTTTTATTCCATCCAATCGAATAAAAAATCTACTCTATATTGTAAAAATAGATACCATGAAAACCATTGACGGATATTTGGATATTGATGTTGGAAACAAATTTCCTTTGAATATCACCATGGAAGTGACTCGTGATATTTTTTAAGGAAAATAATCCTTGACCTAGGTACATTGGACCCTTTTAGATCCTTGATCGCATATGAGTTTTTTCCTATTAACTTAATCTTACAGAAAATATGGATTATATTAATGAGGTGTTTTTCATATATCTCATAGATGATTACACACTTTATCCCTCACATGTATTGAATTCATATGTGGTAGAACTATAGAATGAAATTTTTTTAATGACCTTGTGGGAAAAATATTGGACTATAGAGACAATGTTCTGTGAAATAATATGACACACAGTGTCAAAGTTTTGGGGTGGAACCATAATTATAACGACCTGACCTGGGAACCATATGAAACTATAAAATATAATTACACTCATCTATTCTTATAAAATATATGATCATAACTTCAAATGAAAAAAATTTTAAAATGGGGAAGAATGTAAGGACACATAAATTATAAATAATCAGTATTTCATTAATTGATGTGTATTATATTATATCATATAATTATTATACTCATAGATCACATTTGAAAAAAGACACATTCATTAAGTAATGACAATTCATACATTATTCAAATACTCAACTGATTAAAATTCCAAATATTATAAGGGAAAAAATAGAAAATATAAACACTAAAATAATACTATTTGGATCACCCTAATTTGATAGAATCAACCTTCTCTCGAACAACACTAAAAATAAAAAACTAGATATATGTAATCAAATTGACATGTTATAAATAGAATAAATGTATAAACAATATAAAAAATTATTAGAATAACTAATGAATGAAAAAATTAGTATACATAAGAGGTAATGTGATCTTTGTTACCATAATTTTTCAGTTCGAATAGTAATTTGACCATTGGAATAATAACCTACACGTTTGTAATATTATCCTGAGTGTTTTTATTACTAACTCCACCATTGGAATTATAATTCGACCTTAAAATAATAAATTATAATATTATTAATATTTAACTGGAGTTATTTAATTAAATATAAATATTACATTTCCAAAAAATAAATATTTTGATTAAAAACTCAAGGGAAATAGAAGAACATTTTAATAAAGTGTATTCTAAGGTATATCATAAAAATAAAAAATATATTTTCTAAATCAATATAACCCATATCATAAAATAATTTTGAAAAAATAATTTTATTTTTTAAATCATCCATCTAACATCATCCAATATATATTTTTATTAATTTTTGTGAATAATTTTGTTTTTATATTAATAAAAAAATATCATAACATGTGGATCATTAATTACATCACACATGATGTTATAATAACATAATAAATTCGAGGACATTCAGCTCTATGAAAACATGTTTGATTTTATAATTTATTCCTTAATATATAATAAATAAATTTATAAACTGAAATATAATTTTACAAACCTAATATCAAAACTATTCCCTTAAATAATTTTTTCCCTTTTTCAACATTCCATTTTCAAAAACAAAGATCATAATAATTATTATGTGGTTTAAATTACTAAAACCATTTTATAATATTTATTTATATTTTATATTGTTAAAAATTAATTTTTAAATGGTTTACCTTTCATATAGGTTTTTATTTAATATTTTATTATAAAATACCCCAGTCCTTGAGTATAAATAACTCATATCATTGTACTTGGAAAACCACTCCTAACTCTTTTAAAAATGTAAAATATTTACCAAAATAATATCTATTATGAATCTTCTAATCCCAATGTATTTTATGTATCCATCCCACTCCAATTGTTAAATTATTTTAGAGTTTTATTCAAAAAACCACATCGAGAAGAGGGTAATCACTCACTAATTCCTCCATTCATTTTCATATCCTCTTTCAATTCTTCTATACCCCTTTTACAACAAAAAAATATAATGATATTAATTAATTTGTTAAAAAAATTCAATAATGTTAATCTACTAGATATATTATATTAAAAACATATTAAATATTCATTCATTACATTCCATCTCAATAGACAATGTCTAGTAAGTGGTCGGTTAACCACCAAATAGGACATTGGAATTTCTTTTATATTCACCAACCCAATGGATAGTTATAAAATATTATTATTTTATATAAATATATAAATATATATATATTAATATTAAGTAATTTATTAATACTTCTGTATAAATGAACCAGTGAAAGATAGGGAAATTGAAGAAAAATATGAAATTTTTATGCATAACATGATATAAAAAATTCATTAGAATACAAAAAAAAATTAAGAAATATAATAATTTTTTTAATTAATATATAATTTCCTCAATATAGATTATAAAATTATATTTAAATTTCACAATAAATATCTATTAATTATTCATGAGGTGGAAAAGTGATGAAATATAGGTAGATTTGCAGTAAGGGGATTCTTAAACCCAGATCATTCTCTTTGTGTTATCCCTCTTTCATGACATCCTTGATATGAATAATCTTATGGTGTTAATTAAATAAAATTTTACAACTATCCTCTTCTAATTTAAATTAAATACATTTTTTCACCTTTATATTATATACAAACTAAATGATTTTCCAAAAAAAAATTCTTTCGAAAACACATCATTAACTCCGCTTGAGTTTTTTATTCGTTACTCAAGAATGTAAATTTTTATATCAAATATTTTTTCAACCATTAATTTGGGAACCCAAATTATTATTATTTAAATTATTATTTATAAAATATTTTTGAAACCCATTTCATTCCATATGTTATTTAATGATAATGCTTGTTATATGTTCTGTGTACCATTCATGATTATTTTAATATTATGATGTGATGGGCAGTCTTGGAATTATGTATCTATCCAATGCACTAGGTAATGTGATGTATCTAATGAGATTTTGTTCAATATAGGTGAACATTATTGTTTATCTTTTTATAGTTATGACATATTAGTTTATGCACACATGTTGTGTGATAACATATTAATACACTTTTTCACAACTATGAATGGTATTTGACCATTGTGACATGATGAATCATTTAAATGAAATGACACATAGCATTCATTTTTAACATGTCTTCATAATTTCTTTATGATTCTCCCATTTATATTAAATGGTTATGATGTTTATTCTCACCCATGTAATATTAATTTGTGTCTCTTATTTCTACAATGTTATCCTTCCGCTCAATGGGTTTTAGATCAACCCTTTATTACATGTGTTTTCTCATGTAACTACATGTAATAAAAATAACATGATATAATTAAAGTTGATAAGGAAGATGGATCTCAATAATTTATATTTTTATTAGGAATATTTTTCTAATGATCCCACTTTTCCTATGATATTAATTTTTTTGATCCTTGATGAAGTAATTATTATGTTGTTTATATTTCAACTAATGTAATAGTCATTTGTTAAAAATTTGAGTCATCATAGTCACTCACAACCTATATGAAAATAAAATTGATAATTAATAAGGATGAGGGATTATATGTTTGATAAATACCTCCAACATTTAAAACAACATGTTTAAACCATTTTGTTCTTTAGCATTTAATTTAAGTTAATTTTTCAATTTTATTGTTCACTCTAATATCTAGTTACTTTTAATTTACCATATTAGTTTATATATTAAGAATATAATTACAATAAAACATATTATATAATTTATAACCACTCATAATAAATATGGGATCAAATTAAATAAATAAAAGAAACTTTGTGTTTAGAAAATGTATTTAACACATGTATATGTAATATGAAAAAACACATCTTAACCTTAATCATGATAATTATATTTTATTATCCTTCATAATATTAATGACACAAAATAATTTTAAAATTTTTATGTGACATAAATTATTTTGATTTAAAATATAGAATTAATTTTTTAAAATTTAAATCACATAAGTTGTGGTATTTAATTAATGATTAATCCCAGAGATGCAGTGACAAAATTGGTTTCCAAAGATAATTTTTTTAAAAGTATATAATGTTTTAACATTAAAAATTCGACCAAAATTTATTCCAACAACAAAATAATATTAATAATTACATAATTTTTGAAATTTTACTTTTATAAAAATACTAAAATAAAATAGAACTTGTAAATGATTTAAATGAAATGAAAGATTTTAGTAAAAATCCATTTTTAACTATTCATTGAAAAATTAATATTTCGAGAAGGTTATCAAAAATTCCCAATATTTTAATTTTTACATGTATATTTAACAAATTATATTTTTTTCAAAATAAATTAATTAGTATAATTTAAAATAGATTAAAAATAAGTGTGAAAAATATTTTAAGGCCGTTCTTATAAAAATACATATCTTTTAAATAAAAAAGGATATATCCTTATCCCATTCATGGATTAAAATAATATATTAATAATAAAATATAATACTAAATACATAATATATAAATTTCATTAATATAATTTATAAATAGTTACTAATTTAATTTCCTATGATAAAAACACTTGTACGCATAAAAAATGTTTTTTTGAAAATAATATCTCTTTTTTTTAATGTTTTTGATTTTATTTTTAAATCAATTAATAAAAAATGAATTTATATTATAAAAATTGTAAATAATATTATTTTTGTAATATATATTGTCTTATTTACACAACATATTCTAATTTCAACTAAATAATACTCATATTAAATAAAATTAATTTAATAGTATATTTGGGTTCTTTTGGAAATAGTGTTGTGTATAAATCATGCTATCAATAATATTATATTTATTTAAAAAATATTCCATTAAATATTTCAATCTTTCATTTTAACACCTCAAAAAATGACCCCTTGCAATTTCAAATTGATCTTGGTAATTAAGGCCTTCAAATTTAAAAACTGCTTAATGGAAAACCCATATTGTCAAATGGGTAAATAAAACCACCTCTTCAAATGATGGAAAATAATGTATGAATTAAATCTAGGAAAAAAATATCTTGGTATAATAATATAATAAAATTAGTGGGATTAAAGATATATACACCCAAGAGTATAAAAACAATATACTTACATTCTATGATCTGGAGAATAATTAAGAGAAAATTAACATAAAAAATCCATAAATACATGATAGGTTAAAATAATATTCATTAAATATAATGTAAGGTTTTAAGAAACAACAAATTTACGAAGAAACGTTTTCCAAAAGATGAAGTAATTTTACTATCATGATAGGGAACATGATATAATATTTAATACTTACTTGCATTTCAAAATAACAATATAATCTATTATGTGGGATTCAATCAATATCATCTTCATCCCTTAATCCAAAAAATTAATGTAATATTTCTTGTTTGAATCACTAAAGGATCAAATAATTTATAGTAAAATTAAAATTCATTTCATCAATATCATGTTATGATCACAACCAAAATGGTTATAAAATGTTATCCAACATGGATAGATCATCAATGATGAAATAATAAATTAATTTCTAAAACCATATCAAAAGATCAAATATAAACATTAAATAAATTTTTAGCTTATGGGACTTAAAATTTTTATTTTTTTAATAATTTCACAAATGTTCCAAAATAGTCTCAAAATTAATCCCTTAAATATCATAATGTAACTCATAATTTTCAAATATAAAATATGTGAATGAATTGGTCATATATTATTATGAAATATGGGAATAACTATTATTTACATGAATCTATAATGAATGCATATATTATTCCTCACTCAGTAAATAAAACCACATAATATATAATATTTTCCATAATTCATAATTTTGCAACACTCCATCAATGAAAAAATGAAATAATTTTCCAACAAATAGTTAACCAGTTGTAATGGAATTTATATTATATAATTTATTATTCATATCAATTATCTCTTTATCATATCCAAACAATAATTTTTAAACCTAAAAAATATTTTAAGGGTTTTCATCCATTAATCATGTGATTTCTAAAAAAAGTCACATTTCCATAACATAAATTTTCCCGATTATTAGTACCATGGAAAATATTCTTGAAAAATTATTAATTAATAACAACTATAGAATAATCATTATAAATTTCATGATTTACATATTATTCAATTATGGTACACAAACATTTCCATTATTTAACATTATTATTAAACCATAAACTAGGATTTTTCAACTTATTCCTAAAAACATTTTTCCATTCAAATTTCATGTGTACTCTCTTCATCATCAACATAAAATCCTTTAGTAATACATAATTTTTGATCGTCTTCATGTTCATTCCCCCTATGAAATCAACTTTCATAATACCAATAAATAATCATTTAGAATATTTAATTAGTGATACTACATTAGGGAAATAATTATTCTCTTCCATTATATTAACAAAACATTACATTTTTCATCATAAATTTCATAAACTATATCATTCTTCCCAAAAAATATTACATATTCTCATTAATTTGAGTAATTACCATATGTATTTCTCCCATCATTATTTACATATAGAAATTTGAGTGTTTTTTCTTATATGGTCTCCACCACCAGAAAACATAGTAAACTTTATCCTTATCTTATTTGGTGTGTCCAAGAGTTGGTAAAGGTGCATGATGTTAACCATATGCCAGGATAACTGATTAGTGATAATCACAATATCCTTCACTCCATTCATCATTCCATTTGGTTTCTCATCAGCACATTATCTATCACATCCCACATTATATTAGTTCCTTCTAGTTTTTGACCTAGACTATAACTATAATGTATAATATCATAAATATTATTTATATAGAGAAATAAATTAATTATTTTTTTACAAAATATTATACTTCACGAAACCCTTATTTTAATCAATGAAACCTTAGTTTTAACCAAGGTTATTCATGATCATAATATATTCAAATCATTAAAAATGGCTCGTTATGATATTTTGCATTAACAAATGCATATCGCCTTGCTTAAAACTAAGGTGTCATGGATAACCACATGTGTACCAAATTTAAGGATTGGGATGGCCTCATGTATAAGGCCCCAGCCTTAAACCTTACTTATATTGAATTAAATTAATAATTCACATTAAGGATCTTTTCAGGTTTAGAGTTTTTGAGAATTAGATCATAAATCATGAATTACATTCCACATTTAAACAAAGTGGTTACATAAAAGATAGTATTCGTCTATCCCCACCAATGGAAACATATTTAAAATAAAACATGGATTTTTTCTTGACACGTCTTTGACATTATCATCATCACATGAACCTTTCCCTTGACCTATGAATATCATTTCAAAATCATGGGATGAGCATAAAAATCTTATTAAGGGATATAAAAGTATGAAAAGAAAACATTAGTCCATGTATTAAATCATACATTACTCATAAAACATAATCATTTTAACATACCTCATAAAATCATGAATAAATCATAGAAATCATAAGGCATAATGGTAACTTAAGGCATTCATAACATTCTTACATAGGGATTAAACCTCTTTGTTACGTTTGGAATACCCATCACAGTATATTTCCTAAATCTTTTTGGAGAAACCTTAATGTTTAACCCCTTCACGTTACCCAATGCATTGGAGATCTATATCGAGCTCACCCACCCTTAGTTTATGACGGAACCACCCGTCTTCATAAAAATTGCCCAAGAACCATAACATAATCATAGAACATGACTTAAGAATAACGTAAAGATAACATTCCCACATTTAAATAACAATATAACATTTTAAGATAATGAATCCACTCTAAAACCATTTTTAAAACCATTTAAAACATTTAATAAAGTGATTTTTGAATCAAAGTGTCCCATACCACTTTCATGTTTTTAACATTTGAAACCATTAATATCCATATAATTAAATCCTTAAAACCATTTTTAAAACATGGATATTAATGAGAAATAATTATATGTATAAATCATTAAAACATTTAAAACGATATATTAGTTAAAGGGTTTTTAACAAAATGAGAGACACTTGAATACAATAATTGAGGAATAACATTTAATAATAACTTTATAATATCATGAGAATAAATGAATTCATGATATAATATTCCAAAGGACAGTATATAAACCATATAATAGTGAATTGGTTCATAAAAACAATGAAGTCTCAATAGAAATGTAAAATGACATGAAATCACTTATAAAGAAGGTATCCTTAAATTAAGGATAAATCAATCTCATAATTATATGTGAAAAATATAAATACACCAAATATAAGTGGATATTAATTTTAAAACAATAAAAGGTCATACAAACATATTCAAAGGATGACATATTCAATAACTACATGTTGAACCCAAAGAAATCGAAATTTGGTTAAGAAGTTCCCTTGGTAAAATTTCGATATCCTAACGGCGTCACTTCCAAATTCAGAAAATGAGTTGATAAGAGATTAAATGGTTATCTCATCACTTGTACAAAAAATTTACATCAATAAGGATATAGATGAACATATCCCAACATTACAATATGTAAATTAAAAGATCCAACAAAATATGTCTTTTAAAAAGAGGAGGGTGAAAGGTTCCTTTACCGACTTGAGTATCCTTCGAAACATTAACCCCATGAAAGAAGGACAATAAAAAAATGATCTAAATACTCATAAATGAATGTATATTACACAATGAGTATAATAATGGGATGTAAATATTTCACTAAAAGGAAATGGTGGAAAATGTAGCATAAATCTCATGGGAATAAAAGTGAGATGAAAAATCCCTTACGAAAACTCGGCAGCCTAACGACGCCACATAAAACTTTCAAAAATGGATTGATGAGATCAAATAGGGTATCTCATAATATTAAAAATATTTACAGAAATATTAATATAAAATAGCATCCCCCATAATAACAAATAATAGATTAAAATAAATAACATAAAGGTGAGTACTTAAAAAGAAAGACAGAGGTTAGATCTCGAACGAAAATTTGGCAGCCTATCGGTGCCACTCAAAACATCCAAAATGGATTGATGATAGAAAATAGGTTTTATAATCATATTAACATAAAATTTACAGTCGGATTAATATAAAATAACATCCCAATCATAATAAATATGAGTTTAAAATGAATGACATAAAAGATTGTACTTAAAAAGACAGAGAGGGGTAGGATCCCTTACCTCGGGTATGACATGACTCAATCATTCCTTAAACTCCTGAGTAATAAACTTGAGTTAATTTATACTTTCTTAAGAACCATATTCATGTTCTTTATTCCTTTTATATCACTTACTACCATGCTTTGAACACTATGTAATTATTTATGTTCATAATGGTCGTTTTGTAGATCATTGTTACTTGAGTCAAAAATAAACTCTTTATAATTACAAGTTGTTCATGTGGTAAAATATATATTATATAAAGAATTATATTCATTATGTAGATATCATATATATCATAAATATCCATTATATAAATGCATTTATAATATTACATAACATTTACAGGTAAGAAATGAAATGCACCGTTCATGGAGACGGTAAGCCGTACGTACGCATGAATGCTACTTCCATTTCTATTGCTTATTTAATGGAATTAAAACATAATGATAAAAAATAGTATTATAATTACAGTATGGTATATTATAAATAATATCATTAAATCTATCATTTATACGTACCACATATGGTATTAACGAATCAAATCACTTTGAGGGGGCGGTAGTCCGCACTTCCTAAAATGAAGATATCGCGTTTAACCATAATGGAAACCATAAAGGTATGCCATTTATGAAAAATACAGAAGCTTAAGTGAAAAATAAACATATTATATATCATATATAAATATAGTTACATCTTAATGGCCACCTTTGAGGGTGTTAAAAGAATATTGAACAATCATCGTTTCGTGAGGTAGAAATTCACCGTCCACAAAAACAGTATGTTCTTTAACTATTAGATGTAGGTGTGCGTAAGTGTAGATTGAATAATTCTTATAAAAAAATCCTAGTATATTGAAGATACTGGAGTTGTTACATAAGAAATTAATAAAAAGAGTTTAGGGGGTTGGAGAAGCAAAATAAAACAAAATAACACAAGTGAAGACACTACCTTAAAATCAGGTATCTTTCTTTGATTTGAGCTCAAAGGCTTCCTTGGGAAGACTTCTGCTCAAATTGTGGCTTCTAGGAGTAATAGAGGGATGTTTAGAGACAAAATTTTCAGGGTTTGGCCGAGTCAAAGGCTTGAGTATAAGGCCCCAGCCTTTAACCTTAATTAAACTTGAGTTATTACAAGATTACACATTGAGGATCTTTTCAGGTTTAGAGTTTTAGAGAATTAGATCATGAAACTTTCATTAAATTCCACATTTAAACATGGTAGTTACATAAAAGACAATATTCATTCTTCCCATCAATGGAAACCTATTTAAAATAAAACACGGATTCTTTCTTGACACATCCTTGACACTATCGTCACATCATGTACCTTTCCCTTGACCTGTGAAAAACATTTCAAAAACTTGGGATGAGCATAAAAATCTCAGTAAGGGTTATAAAAATATGGAAAGGAAACATGAGTTCATATATACATAAGAATGGAATCATACTTTACCCATAAAACATAGTCATATCAAATCAATAATAAATCATAGAAAACATAAGACATAAAGGTAACTTGAGGCATTCATAACATTCTTACGTAGGGAGTAACCCTCT
The DNA here is from genome assembly GCA_963277665.1 of Viscum album. NCBI lineage: Eukaryota > Viridiplantae > Streptophyta > Magnoliopsida > Santalales > Viscaceae > Viscum > Viscum album. The sequence continues at coordinate 705,354,242 of OY728126.1, read as the reverse complement.
TGGTTACGTTTGGAATACCCATCACAGTATATTCCCTAAATCTCTTCGGAGAAACCTTAACGTTTCACTCCTTCGCGTTACCCAATTCATTGGAGAGCTATATCGGGCTCACCCACCCTTAGTTTATCACGGAACCACCCGTTCTTCATAACAATTCCCAAGAACCATAATATAATCATATCACATAAACATGAATAAAGGAAACATAACATTTCCACATTTCAATCACAATATAACATTTTAGGATATTGAAATATTGAATCCATTCAAAAAGAAACCATTTCCAAAACCATTTAAAACATTTAATAAAGAGATTTTTGAATAAAAGTGTCCCATACCACCTTGAAGCTTTTAATATTTTAAACCATTAATATCCATATAAATAAATACTTAAAACCATTTTGAAAACATGGATATTAATAAGAACAAATAATTAAAACATTTAAAACGATATTTTGGTTAAAGGGGTTTTACCAAAATTAGAGACACTTGAATACAATAATCGAGGAATAACATTTAGTCATAACTTTATAATATCATGAGAATAAAAGGATTCATGATATAATACTCCAAAGGACAGTATATACACCATATAAGAGTGAATTGGTGCATAACAACAATGAACCCTCAATAGAAATGTCAAATGTGACGAAATCCCTTATAAAGAAGGTATCCTTAAATTAAGGACAAATAAATCTCAAAAATATGTGTGACAAATATATATACACCCAATATAAGTGGATATTAAGTTTAAAACAATAAAAGTTCATTCACACATATTCAATGGATGACATATTCAATGACTACAAGTTGAACCCAAAGAAATCGAAATTGGGTTAAAAAGTTCCCTTGACAGCCTAACGGCATCACATCAAAATGAGTTGATGAGAGATAAAAAGTGTATCTCATCATTTGGACATAAAATTTACATAAATAAGGATATATGAGAACATATCCCAACATAACAATATTTAAATTAAATGACCCAACAAAATAAGTCTTTTAAAAAAGAGGAGGGTGAAAGGTTCCCTTACCGACTTGGATATCTTTCAAAACATACACCCCATGAAAGAAGGACAATAGATCATTGATGTAAATACTAATAAATGAAATTATATTACACAAATAGTAGAATAATGGGAAGTACATACACCACTAAATGGAATTTGTGGCAAATGTATCATAAATCTCACGGGAATAAAAGTGAGGTGAAAAATCCCTCACGAAAACTCGGCAGCCTAACGGCGCCACATAAAACTACCGAATATGGATTCATGAGATCAAATAGGGTATCTCATCATATTAAAATAAAATTTACAGCAATAGGAATATAAAAGAACATCCCCCAACATTACAAATAGGAGCCTAAAAGAAGTGACATAAAGGAGAGTACATAAAAAGAAAGAGAGAGGTTAGATCTCTTACGAAAGTTCGGCAGCCTAACGGCGCCACTCAAAACATCCAAAATGGATTGATGAGAGAGAATAGGGTCTCTCATCACATGAACATAAAAATTACAGTAGGAGTAATATAAAATAACATCACAATCATAAGAAATATGAGCTTAAAAGAAATGACATAAAAGAGTGTACTTTAAAAGAAAGAGAGTTATAGGATCCCTTACCTCGGGTCCGACTTGACTCGATCGTTCTTTAATCTCCTGAATAATAAACTTGAGTTAATTTATAATTCTTTAAGAACCTTTTTCAAGTTCATTATTACTTTTATACCACTTATTACCATGTCATAAACATTATTTAATCATTTAAGTTAATAATATTTGTTTTGCCCATATTTGGTTCTTAAGTCGAAAGTGGACTTCTTACAATTACATGTTGTTCGTGTGGCCAAATGTTTATTATATCCAGAATTGAATTCATTATGTAGATATCATATATGTCATATATATCCAGTACATTCATGCATTTATAACATTACATAATCATTTAGAGGTAATAAATGAAATTCACCGTTCATGGAAACGGTAAGCCGTACGTACGCATGAACGCTACTTTCATTTCTATTTCGTATTTTATAGAATGGAATAATAATTATATAAAGGTATATTATAATTCCAGTATAATATCATATATAATATCATATTTCCATCCTTTATACATCCCACATATGGTATTTAACGAATCAAATCACTTTGAGGGGGCGGTAGTCCGCACTTCCTTAAATGAAGATATCGCGTATACCCATAATGGAAGCCATAAAGGTAAGACAAAAATGAAAAATACAGAAGAATAAATAAAACATAAACATATTATATATCATATATAAAAATAGTGACATCATAATGGCCACCTTTGAAGGTGTTAAATGAGTATTGAACAATCATCGTTTCGGGAGGCAGAATTTCACCATCCACGGAAACCGTATGTTCTTTAACCATTTGATGTAGTTTTGTGAGAGTGTAGCTCGAATAAATCTTATAACAACATCCTAGTATATTTAAGATACTGTTTTTGTTACAAAAGAAGTAAATAAAAAGAGTTTAGGGGGTTGGAGAAGCAAAATAAAACAAATGAACATGAGAGAATGAATTACCTTTAAAAGTGTAACTCCTTTTGATTTGAGCCTAAAGGCTTCCTTTGAAAGGATTCTGCCCAAAGGGAATCCTCTAGGATGAGGAGAGGGATGTGGAGAGAGTAAATGGGCAGGGTTTGGCCGAGCCAAAGGCTTGAGGAGTGTGTTAAATGAGGTAGAGGTGGGGGCCTTTTATAAGAAGAGAGGAGGGGCACTTTTGGAAAGTAAAGAAATATTACTTTATTTGAAAATGTGTCTCGGTTTCAAAAGGTGCCACATTGATATAATTCGTGGATAAGGTGATACGGCTTCTAACTCCACTCATCCAATAATTTTTGGACATGTGTAGTTCATAGATTTTACATTATCTTTCCATTTTATTTAAATCGTCAAATAATGATGTCATCGCTGAATCATTATTATGTCATAAATAATTTAATTTATTTAATGTCTAAAAATTATAAAACAAATACTATGATGTAGGAAATATTTTTAGCTTTCCAATGAATATTTATAATCAAAAAGATAACTTGTATAACCCCACATAAAAATTGTTTTAGTAAAACATATCATGTTTGTGTCAATTTTACTTTTACATTAAATAAAATGTTATTTATGTCATTTCCCAACCAAAGTGGATCAATGGGGTCCCCAAGTTGACCCATGGCTTGTCTTGGTCGGCCATGATACAACCAATGAGGGTAATACATGTGTCAATCTCATCTCATTTTATTAAAGCATTATTTTTACCTTAAACTACACTAATTACCACTAATCGCGATTAAAAACTTAATAAGTTACTATTCACCAAAAAATTATTTTAATCTCATTGAACCACATTTTACTTATTAATGACAACCATGTATGTCGGATTTTTGAAAATCAAAACACAATGATGGAAAAATTTCATTTAAACGGAAATTCAATTTTTATAAGTACCACTTAGTGGTTACACTTTTCATCAAAAATTGATGTTTTTCAGAAAAATCCCAAAAATTCACCCTAAGCTATATTTGATATTCTGAATTAAAAAATGAAGTCCGTTTTACAAAATTCAAAACATATTAGTCACATTAATTAATTTAATAATTAATTCCCGCTGTCAGAGCAAATAGCGTGTTTTTATAAAACAATAAGTATCAAAAGATTGACACTAGTTTAAGTCTGATTTCAATGTGAAATTAATTCCAACGACCACTATTGGATTTAATGGTAAAAATATTTTCTAATTTCACTTTAAAACCAATTCAAAATATAATCTAATCATATAAATAAATTAGATTAAAAAGAGGTTTTGAATTAAAATACAACATTTTACACTATCCATTAAAAATGAACTTTATCGGAATAATACCAAAAAATTACACAAAGTAAAATTTGATGTCCCGATTCTTAATAATAGTTTTATTTTGTCCAAAAGAATGTTTAAGAGTGGACAAAACTATATTTAATGATAGTTCTCCATTAAAAGGCGATAAGTGAACCTTTAGTGAAAACTAGGGCATATACGCCTAAAATTGTATTCTTTCCGTATTTTAAGCCTTTAGCTTTTATTGGATAAATGTAAAAACATTTAAAAAACATATATAATCATATTTTAGTTATTTCTATCCATTCCCGCCATTACAACGGCTACATGTTAACTACCATTTGAAATAATATTATTTTATTATTAGAGTGCAACGTAAGATTCCCAAGAAACTCGTTGTTGCGTGTTGGGTACGCCATCGAGTATAGCGTCCCCTTTAAAGTCATATTAATATTTTATTCACAAATATGGATAAATATGAAAATTTCATATTCATTATTTACCTGGGGTGTTACATTGAGAGGTGTGGGTAAGGTGGTATAGGTGGGGGCCTTTTATAAGAGGAGAGGAGGGGCACTCTTGGAAAGTTACAAAATGTTACTTTATTTTCAAATGAGTTTCGGATTTTAAAGGTCCCACATTGATGTATTTCGAGGATAATGTGGTAAGGGTTCGAAATATACTCATAAAATAGGTTTTTTACAAGGTTATGTTATTTTTAACATTATCATTTCATTTTATTTAAATCCTTTATTAATGAAGTAATCACTGCATCATCATGATGTCATAAATAATTTAATTTATTTAATATCTAAAAATTATAAAACAAATATCATGATGTAGGAAATATTTTTAGATTTCTAATTAATATTTAATGTCAAAAATATTACATGTATAACCCCATTTAAAAATTGTTTTAGTAAAACAACTCATGCTTGTGACATTTTTATTTTAACATTAAATAAAAAGTTATTTCTGTCATTTTCCAACCAATGTGGCTCCTTGGGGTCCCCAAGTTGACTCATGGATTGTATTGGTCGGAAATGACACATCTAAGGATGGTAGGACTGTGTCTAGGTCATTTCATATTATTAAAACATTATTTTTACCTTAAATTACACTAATTACCTCTAATCGTGATTAAAAACATAAAAGTTACTATTCACAAAAAAATTATTTTAATCCCATTGAACAAAATTTTACATCCTAATGACAACCATTTATGTATGATTTTTGAAATTAAAATCTCAGAAGTGGTGAAGTTTCATTTAAATGAAAAATCAGTTTTTAAACTACCACTTAGTGGTGTCACTATTCATCAAAAATTGATGTTTTTCAGAAAATACCAAAAATTCACCCTGAGATATATTTGATATTCCGAATTCAAAAATGATGTATATTTTAAAAAATTCAAAACATATAAGTTTCATTAATTAATTTAATAATTAATTCCCGCTGTCAAAACAAATAGCGTGTTTTTAAGAAATAATATCTATTAAAACATTGACACTAGTTAAGTCCAATTTCAAAGTGAAATTAATTCCAACGACCACTATTAGATTAAATGGTAAAAATATATTATAATTTAACTTTAAAAACAATTCAAAAGATAATCTAATCATATAAATAAATTATATTAAAAAGAGGTTTTTAAATAAAATACAACATTTTTCACTAATCTTTAAAAAATGACCTTTATCGGAAAAATACCAAAAATTTACACAAAGTAAATTTTGCGGTCCCGATTCTATAGAAAAATTTTATTTTGAAAATTATAACACATACAATTTTCCAAAAGTGGTTTTAAAAGAGGTTCTCCATCAAAAGGTGGTTAATCGACCTTTTAAAGAATACTAGAATGTTTACGCTTAAAATTGGATTCATTCGCATTTTTAATCCTCTAACATTTATTGTAAAAAGTAAAAATATTTGACAAACATATATAATCATTTTGTATTTAGTTCTGTTCATTCCCACCATTACAATGTCTAGGCGTTAACTACCATTTAAAATAATATTATTTTGTTATAAGAGTGCAATGTAAGATTCCCAAGAAACTCGTTGTTGTGTATTAGGTACGCCATCGAGCATAGCGTCCCCTTTAAAGTAATATTAATATTTTATTCACAAATATGGATAAATATGAAAATGACTTATTCTTTATTTACCTGGGGTGTTACATCCTTCCCCCCTTTTGGGAATTGCATCCTCGCAATTTTAAAATTGGGAATGGAAGCATCATTGAAAATACCAAATCGGAACAAGAGTTAGTAAAACTATCACTTTAAAAGAATGGGAGATAAGTAAAAATGTCACCCAAGTTAACCCATACTAGGATTACATGTATGAAAATATGGATATGGAGTAAAAAACAAAGGTTTATGTTCTGATGTAGAGTGATAGTAAACATGTCTAGGAGAAAGTAAACATTATGAAAATAAAAAACTTGTGATGGGTTAACGGTATTTGATTCCCCATTATGAAACATTAACAGACAACATTTTTGTTTTATGTTACTTTTCATTGAGGAATTTATTTATGAGCATAACTAAAACATAAGGAAGCATACTTAATTGTCATGTTGACTTTCAACTTTTACTAGATTTCTTACACGAACTCATATTTTCTCCAAAAGTCGAGTATTTGGGATGACTTGTTCACATTAAGGGAGCTATAATAAAATTCTAGAGAATCACCTAATCCACAAAAGAGAACTATATACTTCCCATGACTTTAGACCTTAACCAAAACTAAAACCAAAAAGGTTAGTATGAGATCAGATAATACCCAAAAAGGATAATCCTTTATAAAAAAAATCTATTCTTAATCTCCAAAATTTGTCAAAAAACCCAAAGATCAATAAAGTCCATTCAATAAACATATATCCATAAAATTATACAATGTAAACCAAACTAATATTTAAACCCAATTATCTTAAGGATTTAGTCACATAGTCTCCTAAGATAAATTTTAACATTTTTCACCAAAATAACATCAGTTACTCTTACAGTCTCATACTGAAAAGTAATTAACCTAATCACATATCCTCCATGATAGGCTAATAATTTCAATTGATAACCTAAAATCAACTTACTCTTAACTAATAAAATCATCTAACTAAACGGAATCATTCAAACTAACCAGGGACTTCACGTAGTCCAGTGGTAGGCGATAAATATCATTTTCACTTTGGTTGTGGGTTCGATTCCCACATCTTCGTCTGACGCGACAGGTTGTCACACGGTCTACGTGTTGTCCCTTTTCAAAAACTATATAATTTTATAACATTCCTCAAAAAGAGATAAATTCATCAAAAATATCCATAACATATTTTAACCACAATGGTTATCTGATAACTTCCATTTTGCAACCCAAAATGTATTAACCAGTAATTGCCTCAAATTCAAGGATCATATATAACCAAATGGTTCATTATATCTATATCCACAAAAGAAAGGATAATTATTCCTTGAATAAAATTTTCGTATATTAAAAATCAGGGTTACTATAAAAAGTCTTCTAATGTAACCCCATCATCAAAAGAGACTTAATACATCTAAGAATTTCACCATCCAAAAATCTACTATAACTCTTGAATCCCTTATATGATGACTTCATACTCATTCAACATTCTTCATGATCCATTATCCATTCCATTTCAACTTATTATGAAATACTTCTTTCTTACAAACAAAATCATGAATCATATCCTAAGATTCCAATAATATGAAAACATATGATAAGAAATAATCCATACCTTTCATTCTTCATTGTCAGTTTCTTCATCCTCAATCGGAATGGAATTAGGTATTGGTAAATGAATATTTGTACGATCTTGGTGACCCCATTCCTGAAACTTCTCCATAGGACATGTGTTTGCATAATGACCACGCACACCACATTTAAAACATTCAATTGATCCTTCAGAAAGAACTTCTTTCCCTTTCCTAGAGTCAACTAGATGCTTCCTTTTTCCATGGAAGGTTCTTGCTTTATGACCTTCATTTCCACATATATAACATCTTTTTGTCCCTTTGAAACATTTTCCTATGTTTTTCATTCCACATATTTGACACATTGGCTTTTGAACATACTTACATTTATGATTATTACATGAACTTCTGTTGGGATTTTTTTTCTTGCATATATGATGCCATATAAAAATCACTAAGGTTCAGGTGGTAAATCATGACTTCATATAGTTGGTTGAGGATAACCGCAAGAGTTCTCATTGAAGCTCCCATATCATGCAGTTGGTCTTTCATAAAACCGTCACAGTTTTCTTCAAATCCACTGTTACTTTGGTGCCTGCTAGATCTAGACATTTACTAAAACCAAAAAGGTTAGTGTGAGTATATCAGTAAAATCATCAAATAAAAAACTAGAAGATAAACACCAAGATATACTTATCCATGTTATCTCAAACTCATTCTAATGTTCAAAAAAATAATGACTCCATCTAATATATTAACCATTGTGGTTATACCCAACTTTTCACTTTTTCTTAAACAACACTCTAACCTCTAAAGTTATATAAACCGACCTCTGATACCAACTATAAGGCCCCAACCTTAAACATTACTTAATATTGAATTAAATGAATAATTCACATTGAGGATCTTTTCAGGTTTAGAGTTTTAGAGAACTAGATCATAAATAATGGAATACATTCCACATTTAAACAAAGTGGTTACATAAAAGATAGTATTTGTTTTTTCCCATCAACGGAAACATATTTAAAAGAAAAAATGGATTCTTTCTTGACACTTCCTTGAAACTATCATCATAACATGCACCTTTCCCTTGACCTATGAAAAACATTTCAAAAACATGTGATGAGCATAAAAAGCTCAGTAAGGGTTATAAAGGTACGAAATAAAAACATTAGTCGATGGATGAAATCATACTTTACTCATAAAACATAAGCATTTTAACATACCTCATCAAATCATGAATAAATAATAGAAATCATAACGAATAAAGGTAACTTGAGGCATTCATAACATTCTTACGTAGGGAGTAACCCTCTTGTTTACGTTTGGAATACCCATCACAGTATATTCCATAAATCTCTTCGGAGAAACCTTAATGTTTAACCCCTTCGCATTACCCAATGCATTGGAGAGCTATATTGGGCTCACCTGCCCTTAGTTTATCACGGAACCACCAGTCTTCAAGAACAATTCCCATGAACCATAACATAATCATAGAACATAACTTAAGCATAAAGTAAATATAACATTCCCACCTTTCAATAACAATATAACATTTTAAGATAATGAATCCATTCTAAAAATCATTTTTAAAACCATTTAAAACATTTGTTAAAGGAATTTTTGAATCAAAGTGTCCCATGCCACTTTGAGGATTTTAACATGTTAAACCATTAATATCCATATAATTAAATACTTAAAACAATTTTGAAAACATGGATATTAATGAGAAATATTTATATGTATAAATCATTAAAACATTTAAAATGATATTTTAGTTAAAGGGTTTTTAACTAAATGAGTGACACTTGAATACAATAATTGAGGAATAACATTTAATAATAACTTTATAACATCATGAGAATAAATGGATTCATGATATAATATTCCGAAGGACAGTATATACACCATGTAAGATTTAATTGGTGCATAACAACAATGATGTCTCAATAGAAATGTAAAATGAGATGAAATTCCTTATAAAGAAGGTATCCTTATATTAAGGATAAATCAATCTCATAATTATATGTGAAAAATATAAATACACCCAATATAAGTGGATATTAAGTATAAAAAATCAAAGGTCATACAAAAATATTCAAATGATGACATATTCAATAACTACAAGTTGAACCCAAAGAAATCAAAACTGGGTTAAGAAGTTCCCTTGGTAAAAATTTGACAGCCTAACGGCCTCACTTCCAAATTCAGAAAATGAGTTGATAAGAGATTAAAAGGGTATCTCATCACCTGGAAATAAAATTTTACATCAATAAGGATATATAATAACATATCCCAATATTACAATATGTAAATTAAAATACCCAACAAAAGATGTCTTTTAAAAAGAGGAGGGTGAAAGGTTCCCTTACCGACTTGGGTATCTTTCGAAACATACACCCCATTAAAAAAGGAAAATACAACATTGATGTAAATACTCATAAATGAAATTATATTACAAAAAGATTAGAATAATTTGTAGTACATATTAAAATAAAAGGAAATGGTGGAAAATGTAGCATAAATCTCACGGAAATAAAAGTGAGATGAAAAATCCCTTATGAAAACCCGGCAACCTAACGGCGCCACATAAAACTTCAAAAAATGGATTGATGAGATCAAATAGGGTCTCTCATCATATTAAAAAAAATGTACAGAAATAGGAATATAAAATAACATCCCCCATCATACCAAATAGGATCTTTAAAGAAGTGACATAAAGGAGAGTACATAAAAAGAAAGAGAGAGGTTAGATCTCTTACGAATATTCGGCAGCCTAACGGCACCACTCAAAACTTCCAAAATGAATTGATGAGAGAAAATAGGGACACTAATCATATGAACATAAAACTTACAGTATTAGTAATATAAAATAACACCTCAATCATAAGAAAGATGACTTTAAAAGGAATGACATAAAAGAGTGTACTTAAAAAGGAAGAGAGGGGTAGGATCCCTTACCTCGGGTCCGACTTGCCTCGATCGCTCTTTAAACTAATGAATAATAAACATGAGTTAATTTCTACTTGATTAAGAACCTTTTTCAAGTTCATTATTCCTTTTATATTACTTACTACCATGCTTTGAAAACTGTGTAATTATTTAAGTTAATAATAGTCGTTTTGTAGATCATTGCTACTTGAGTAAAAAATAAACTCTTTATAATTACAAGTTGATCGTGTAGTAAAATATATATTATATAAAAAATTATATTCATTATTTATATATCATATATATCATATATATCCATTATATACATGAATTTATAATATTACATAACATATAGAGGTAAGAAATGAAATGCACCGTTCATGGAGACGGTAAGCCGTACGTACGCATGAACGCTACTTCCATTTCTATTTCATATTTAATGGAATTAAAACATAATGATACATAATAGTATTATAAATCCAGTATGGTATCACATATAATATCATTAATTCTATCCTTTATATGTACCACATATGGTATTAACGAATCAAATCACATTGAGGGGGCGGTAGTCCGCACTTCCTAAAATGAAGATATCACGTTTAACCATAATAGAAACCATAAAGGTATGCCATAAATGAAAAATACAGAAGTTTAAGTAAAAAATAATCATATTATATATCATATATAAATATAGTTACATCTTAATGGCCATCATTGAAGGTGTTAAAATAATATTGACCAATCATCATTTCGTGAGGCAGAAATTCACCATCCACAGAAACAGTATGTTCTTTAACCATTAGATGTAGGTGTGTGTAAGTGTAGCTCGAATAATTCTTATAAAAAAATCCTAGTATATTGAATATACTGGATTTGTTACAAAATAAATGAATAAAAATAGTTTATGGGGTTGGAGATGAAAAATAAATGAAAAGAACCCAAGTGAAGACATTACCCTAAAATCGGGTATCTCCCTTTGATTTGAGCTCAATGGATTCCTTGGAAAGACATCTGCCCAATGTGAGGCTTCTAGGAGTAATAGAGGGATTTGGAGAGACAAAATGAGCAGGGTTTGTCTGAGACAAAGGCTTGAGATGTGTGGTTAAGGTGGTAGAGGTGGGGGCCTTTTATAAGAGGAGAGGAGGGGCACTCTTGGAAAGTTACAAAATGTTACTTTATTTTCAAATGATTTTCCAATTTTAAAGGTCCCAAATTGATGTATTTCGAGGATAAGGTGGTTAGGGATCGAAATATACTCATCCAATAGGTTTTTTAAATGTTTATGTTATAGTTTTAACATTATCATTTCATTTTATTTAAATCCTTTATTAATGAGGTAATCGCTGCATCATCATGATGTCATAAATAATTTAATTTATTTAATGTCTAAAAATTATAAAACAAATATCATGATGTAGGAAATATATTTAGTTTTATAATTAATATTTATAGTAAAAAATATGACTTTTATAACCCCATTTAAAAATTGTTTTAGTAAAACAACTCATGCATGTGACATTTTTATTTTAACTTTAAATAAAAAGTTATTTATGTCATTTTCCAACCAAAGTGGCTCCATGGGGTCACCAAGTTGACCCGTGGATTTTCATGGTCTTCCATGACACATCCAATGATTGTAGAACATGTGTCTATGTCATTTCATATTATTAAAACAATATTTTTACTTTAAATTACACTAATTACCTCTAATCGCGATTAAAAACATAAAAGTTACTATTCACCAAAAATTTATTTTAATCCCATTGAACCACATTTTACATCCTAATGAAAAACATGTATGTAGGATTTTTTAAATTCAAATAACAGAAGTGGTGAAGTTTCATTTAAACGAAAAATCAGTTTTTAAACTACCACTTAGTGGTTTCACTATTCATCAAAAATCTAAGTTTTTCAGAAAATACCAAAAAATCACCCTAAGCTATATTTGATATTCCTATTTCAAAAATGATGTCTATTTTAAAACATTAAAAACATATAAGGTACATTAATTAATTTATTAATTAATTCCCTCTGTCAAAACAAATAGCGTGATTTTAAGAAACAATATCTATTAAAAGATTGACAGTAGTTTAAGTCCAATTTCAACGTGAAATTAATTCCAATGAACACTATTGGATTAAATGGTAAAAATTTATTATAATTTCACTTTAAAAACAATTCAAAAGATAATCAAATCATATAAATAAATTAGATTAAAAAGTGGTTTTGAATTAAAATACAACAATTTTCACTATTCATTAAAAAAGGAACTTTATCGAAAAAATACCAAAAATTTACACAAAGTAAATTTTGAGGTCCCGATTCTAAAGAAGAATTATATTTTGTCAAATATAACACATAAAATTGTCAAAAAGTGGATTTAAAAGAGGTTCTCCATCAAAAGGCAGTTAATCGACCTTTTAAAGAATACTAGAATGTTTACGCTTAAAATTGGATTCATTCTCATTTTTAATCCTCTAACATTTATTGTAAAAGGTAAAAATATTTGACAATAATATATAATCATTTTGTAGTTCGTTCTGTTCATTCCCTCCATTACAACGTCTAGGCGTTAACTACCATTTAAAATAATATTATTTTGTTATTCGAGTGCAACGTAAGATTCCCAAAAAACTAGTTGTTGCGTATTGGGTACGCCATCAGGCATAGAGTCCCCTTTAAAGTAATATTAATATTTTATTCCCAAATATGGATAAATATGATAGTTATGTATTCTTTATTTACCTGGGGTGTTACATCATGTATACCTCTTTATATCACATAACATTAATCAAATGCCAATGTATTATAGGTTGATATAGGTCCAACCTATCCTGGGTTATTATTTGACCACCATCCTTTGTTATAACATATCCAACATCCATGGTAATAATGTAACCAATATCACATAATGAAAATCATGCATATTTTTTTCAATAACATAAAACAATCATCATATCAAAACGCATGAAAATAAAAAAGTTTTATATATAATTATTACATTATATCATATGAATATGAAATGGGTTTCATTAAAATTTGTTCATCATAAACGTAAAAAATATATAGAATGAATAATTATGAATTTAATTGATAATATCCAATAGAATATTATCTAACATAAATGTCTTTTATCATATATAGTAAATTATATCTAAATATTACATTGAAAATTTCTTAAAAAAATTAAACTTTACACTTTGAAAATAAACATTTTAAATATAATTTTTCATAAATAAATTGTAAAAAAATTTTCATTGAAAATAAAATTTAATAATTATAAAAAGGAATTAAATCATTTAGTGGTCATTATGGAAGGATTTTACCTTTATTACATAAATGTTAAAACAAAAATTTCATTCAAAATAATTGTAAAATTCAAATGGAAATTGTTTGGAAGATGATATGAAGATAAATTTTAAAAATATTCTAAAAATAAAAAATGGAAATAATTTCCTTGGAAAATAACATAAAAATAGTAAAACCATATGGAATACAAATTTATAGGAAATGATATGAAATAAAAATGGTTTTGAGGGGAGAGAGAAATAATTTTTTTCCATTAAAAGAATAATTATGAAACATTTAGTTCATAAAAAGATTAAAATGAAGAAAAAACAAGTATTATCAATAAATAAACATATGTTAAGAAAATTAATTATATTATTTAGATATATACCATAATATTTAAACATTTAATTAAAACTCATATCAATCATACCAAACAATTAGTGTGTAACAACAAACCCTTACCACATTGGTAAACATTAAATCATAATACCTAGGAATGATATAATAATGGTTAGATATATTTCACTTATTTTCCGGAGAATAATCATAAAATACATCAATGGGAAGTATATAAACCCCAAAAAAACAATTTCTGAATATGTAATATTTCACCAAAATAGAAAAAACATACTAGAAATACTTTATTGCTTGATAACTTTGGAATAGTTTTCACCTACAATGAAAAAAATCCAATAAAACATTTTATATCATGAATATAAGTATATTAATGATATAATATGTCAAAGGTTTATTTTATACACCTTATAGTCGAATATATGTGCCTAACAAAACATACTTCTCCAAAAAAAGACAGATTGAGACAAAAATCCCTTACCTTTAGTCCTGAAATCCATTATACATGTTCAAACCTCCTATATAATAAAAATATATTGATTACAAATTTGTTAAAAACAATTATAATATTTCACATAAAATATATGATTTACATATTATCTTTTATTACACTTTTATTAACCTTTCCTAATTGAATTCATGTTTTATCTAATAATTGATTTATTTTTAATGTACGTTGGGATTTAGCATACTCAATCACTTTTTATTTATCTTAGATCAATAACCTCTATAATGTTAACCAATATATTAATATATTATACATTAATTAAATATTAAAAATAGATAATCCAAAATAGTTATAGATGTAAAATGAAATAATTTGATCCTAGAGATGATAGGTTGTACATGCGTATGAACATTGTTTGTATATTCTTAGCAGATGAAATGAAATAAAGGTAAATGTTATATTACAATAAAATACTCATTTTAAGGTCATATTTATTAAATATATTCCCAAAATTTATCTTTATTACATTCCATGTAAAGAATACATGAATAATCAATCACATCACTTTGTGAGGTGATATTATTTCAAACAAAGGAAAGATATTTTCTTATTTAAATTACATAAAATTATAAATTAATATGTGAAAATATAATTCCATAAGTTTAATTGTCCTGAACCAACCGGGGTAAAACCCAAAACGAGCACCCAAATTGATCTATGGCTTGTCCCGATGGGTGTTCCCGATTCCCTTGGGCTGGAAACTAGATTCAAACATCATTATAATAGACAAGGGAATGATTTCTCTCAAATATATTCAATAAAACAAAATGTTGAATGAAATAGACATCACAATAAACAATTATAAAAACTGAAATTTTCATCATGTATATAACAAAAATTTAAGTTCAACTTAATGATAAAGCAAAACTGACCAGACTTGATGACCAAAAAACTACATGTGACCCTGCTGGTCACTCTCAAACCCTATTATCACATGTCTCTAAAGGGGATTAATCAGAAGATGAAACTGGAACATGGGATAAAAACAAAAAAACAATAATAGGTAGTATTAAAACATAGTATGATATCTCGATATTCTATTCAAAATGTAAATCCTTTAAAATAATAGAAACATTAATTTCATGATTGAACTAAAAAATATAAAATTACGGTTTTCTACTTGATTACTCAACACATTGTACAAATTGTTTACCTTATTCATTTCCAAAACTATATTTATTCAACTAGTGTACTAAAAGCAGTTTCAAGGGAATTGTTTTGTTTACATTTTAAAATGTGTAAAATGAGGATAAAACACATTCATTTGAAAACCATTTTTGGAAATCTTATCAAAACCGTCCCACATCATTCCATGAAACACAACACACAAGAATTCATGATAGTAATAACACCATAAGAGAAAATATAAATGTACACACAAGAATAATATTAAACCCTGCAAGTAACTAAATGAAAACTAGACATTGGTGAACCAAAGAGATCTATTATAATCCAAAAGACAGCAATAAATGGACCTCATCCATGTTGACATTTCATAGATGATGAAATACAAATTTTCAATATGAACAACCATTCATTCACATATTGAATGAGGGAAAACCCCATAGAAATAATCTGAATATATCCACCTTTTTGGGACACTAGTCAGTAACATAACCTACTAGTTCAGAAATCATTTATATAATATTCTCTCAATATTCCGGGTTCCCATGTCTCTAGTATCTAATTTGGGTGAGCCAACTGATTCCATCCAATCATTTGTTCACAACTTATATATAATAATAATTCTCAATTGACATCACCCCGAGACAATCCAAGGACCGATCTTATTCCATTAATAAAAAAGAACAAAAAGAATCAAACCTAAGGCACACTCATAATAGATCACAAAGATTACTATGTATTTAAATCACATACAATATATTCATACAAGAATGGAATGAGAAATATCTACTTGATTTTTTCATAATAAATAATTTCACCATTTTTCAAAAAGTTTCCAAATGGGCCTTTAAGAGATTCTACAAACTAACATTTTCCAAAGGTATAAATTTCAATTTTTACATAGTTTCCTATACACACAATTTATAAAAAAAATCTCCTTCCTAAATATATTAAGACATATAGGTTTTATATCAAAAGAACAACCATTTCTTATAAGGATTCTTAATGGGCCATTTTTTAGAAACTCAGGCCAAAACATGTTATAAAACAAAAACCCTTTTGATTGTAAAACCAAATCCACAGTGGAAATCCATAGAAGAAAAAAACTACTATTTCTCATTCATCAAATTCATTTATAAAAAAAATTAACTTAAATCTCACTAAAAATACACGTGCAAACTGGTCAATTTACAGAACACATGGGATGCACATTGTAAAAACACAATTCATTTTATGCACTTGAAAAAGAATGAAAATACCAATTTCATGCCATACATTTATTCAATATACTAAAACATGTTATAAATACTCTAATCTAGGTTTCTAACATCCAAATAAAGGTGTGAAGGATAATGGAACATTTAATCAAACAAATCTTATTCACTTTTATAAAAAAACAACACCAATTTTATAAAAAAATGCATAAACACCAATTTTCAAATCATATAATTCTTATTATGTTTATAAAAAAATACTCGGAATTTTATTATAGTGAAAATACCCTAAAAATATGAATCTTAAATAAAAAGGATATGTGAAATGTCAATCCTTTCTCAAATCCTTGGTAGAATCGAAACACACTCCCAATATCACCATTATAGGGTTTATAAACACTAAACAAATGATGAAATTCTACAAATGAACAAAACCCCCATAAAAATAATTGTATAATAGATCCCTCATTTATCATTACTATGTGCGAAGATAAAACCAATAAATAATGTAAGTATGGTGAATATGGAGGTGAAATGGGATGAAATATCACCATAGAAACTAGAAAACTCCTCATATATTCCAAAAATCATACCCTTAGTGAAAAGTTTCTATCGTATAAATCCATGGAAATTTATTTATCTATAGAAAAACTAGGGGAAAATATTTGAGGGAATATGAGTAAGAAAATATTGATTTATAAAAGATACAAATTACCTCTTCAAATCTGGATGATTTGAGAAATCTTGAGGAAGTTCTTCCTAATCCCTAATCACTATAAGATCCAAATAGAGTAAAAGTAAAATGAGGGTGAGGTTATGGTTATTTTTCTATATATAAAGGTTTCATTAGAAAAAAATATTAAAAAATTAATATGATATAATAGAAACAAAATATTTTTTTAAAACAAGAAGTGGGCTTAGGAACTGGCCCAATAACTGAATAATAAACCCAAATCAACTATGATTATGAATTCCTAAGGTGTTAAAAATAGTTATAGTGGTTTTAATAGATCATTGGATGAAATTTTTAGAATATTAATGAGTGAAAATATTGAAAAAATGAAGTTGTTATAATTGAAAAAAAATTTATTTTTAATCTATTAATGGGAACACGGTTGGACCAAATCATGAATTAACCACCCTTTTCTCCAGAACTCCTAAAAAGATATGGGGAACCCATAGTATGATGATTAGACCTAGATTTCAATTCAAAAATAAAAATTAATATCTTCCAAAATCCATGAATAGTATTGGTATTTTTAATGAACCAGATCAAAACTAGGACATGAAAAACTGGGTATGACAATGCTCTCCACCATTAATGCTTTATACCCCCAGAAAGAAATAACACTTTCAGGAAGAAAGATCAACACCAAAGGATTCCTTTTCAACATGTTCCAGAAACTCAAGATAATGAAATATAATTTACCATAAAAAGAACTTAATCATGTTTCTTAAACAAAACACCAAATCCAAATTTCTTCTTGAGAATCAATTGAAAGACCATGTCACTACCTCCACAACCAAGCCCAGAACTAGATTTTTTGGCCTTCTCCCAATGAACCCAATGATTTTTCAAACCATATATGACTCCTAAAAAGCTAATGACATTGTGGGGAGTCTATAATGGGATCCCCACCATTAAATCACATCTTCCATCTGACACATCCTTAATGGAACATTCTTTGAGATCAATAGTGGTTCCCCCCCAACATTAGAGCCTAAATTAAAATAAACAAACAAGGATCAAACATGAAATAGAATCAGGACTCACCCACACATACCCACCAAAAAAATCCCTCAATAACCTATACACCCAAGATAATATAGTTACAACATGAAAATTTAAACCACCAACCCCCGATCGGAGGGGACAAGAACTAGGCCAACACTTTCTCCTCGAATAAAAACCCACAACACTCAGGGTGGGGAGGGAAGGATACCTAATTATTGGGAAATTTAAACCACAAAGAAAATATTCAAAACACAATAAACTCATGACCTTTCAATTTGTAAAACCAAGACAGAACCGGATTCACATTGGCCATCAACAAGGGGTCATTGATTGAAAACCCACATCTAATATGGCATAAATATAGACATAGAATGAGAGGTATGTCCAAAATTATCTTTGTAAAAAAGGGAGAAGAAAAATTACAATGATGAAAAACCACAACAAAAAATAGAAACAGTATTACCACAACACTGATGGAAGAATCATAGTTGAGATCCCCACACCTATGGTGATTTTATAACTACGTGAAAAGCTTTACTTCGTGTCCTACAGCTAGAGCCCTGATGTTTAAAACATTAGTTGCACTGTAACTAGGAGAAACAGATCACAACACCCCATGAAACTCACTTTATGAAATACACACCTTCAACTTAATAGGAACTCCTTAATACATAGAAAAATTTAATCTCACTTCGAATTACGAGTTGAATGGACAAGGATGTGGATGAAATGCATCAACATCACCTAACACAACTGCTATATCCAAAAGAATCATCACAATATGGAAAAACTTTAAATCAATCCGAAATAGCTCTCTATTCCATCAAACAATTTGAGGAATCTTCAAAATAATTGTATTTAATGTTTTAAAATACTTCTTAGGCTGACTAGCTATAATTCATACTAATATAGGACCATCCATGGCTACATCACAACATCCATCACATATTGAGAAACCTACTAAACAATGCTCCAAAACCGATCCACCAACGAGATCGCATATCAAGACACACCCGGTGTATGACTTCCATATCACATAGAAGCATACTAGAAAAAACCCATCTAATATATATGAAAACCAACTACATAACCATCCGTTTATCACAAACCCCAATTTGTTTAACATAAAACAGTCTTTAAAAACCAACCAACTTGTTGGATTTTCTCACTAACCAATGGTGTATCATCCATTCCCATTCATATGCATATTTCTGTGCCACCTCGGGCACCCAACCACCATTTCATACCATCCATTAATCCATTTATCCATAAAACAATGCATGTAAGAACCCATGATAACACCCAATTCTAAAATAAAACAATAATCACTCCAAAACAAATCATGTACTTTCCAATTAAACATTAACCACCAAATCCAAAACCATTTTAAGATTTCACAAAAAAAACCACGCATCATCAAGAACCATTCTATTAAAAACCATACTCATTTCTTTTAATAGAACATCCAAAAACACGCATTATATTATAAATATCCCTTTCCATTAAAAAAATCATTATGGTCTCTTTTCATGATCCAAAAAACAAAAATTCCAAGAACCAATTCAAGAAAAACACAAGCCCCTATAAAACCAATTTCCCAAACCAATTCATCATATTCAATCGCATTCCAACTTCCATAAACAATGTTCAGAATCACATTAAAATAATCCCCACATTCCAAATATTTCTTTTCAAGAAACCATATGTTTAGATTTAGTAAATTTGATCCCATTAAATCATTTCCTCTATATCCCCAAGAGTTGTTTCACAAAACACAAAATTAAAAAACCTTCCCCATGTTAAATTGGGAATACCCATATTCTAATTTTAAACAACCAACCATTCCTTTAAGGCCCATTATTCTATTATCACTGAAGTATTTTAAAAAAATTAATATTTAAGAAAAGTCAGAGAGACCCAAAAATGGAACTAGATTTAGTTGGTGATTTGACCATATGGTTGGAGGACAAATAGAAAACACACCAGAAACAAGGAGTTCCTTCTTAGGATAATTTCCGGGCTCTACATGGAATTGAAGCCCCTATGAGATTATTAAGACCATTATTCCAAATCCCCTTGTTGTATCCCAACACTAACAAATCAATGATAACAAAGGGCACTAACAAAACCGGACTTCCCATAGGCACTATGGATCATATCAAGAAAGCGTTCGTGACTCTCTACCATAACCCACCCCTCAATTATTGAAAATCCTACTCCATCTTCCTTGAATTACCCAAATAACAAAAGGGAGGTCTAAAAATAAATTTCTTCTATGAGATGACCTCCTATGATACCATTTTGTCACGATCCATCCGGGGTTGACCCCGATCCGAACACCCAAACCGATCTGTGGCATAGCCCATAGGGATGTCCTGATCCCTCAAGTAGGAAAATAGTTTCTAGAATCATTAAAATAGACAAGGGAATGAGTTTAAAAAATATATAAAATAAAAAAAATATAATAATGAAATGGACAGTTCAATAAAAATTTATAAAAAATGAACTGATCATCATGTATACAACAAAACATGAAGTACAACTGAATGATCAAACTAAACTGACAAGACCTAATGACTAACTAAATATATTTCACCCATTGGTCACTCTCCAACCCAATGATCATATGTTTCTCAAGGTAGTCGAACTCAAGGTGAAACCTACCCAAAGTTTAACAACAGTAAAGAACGATATGCACGAGTATTAAAAAACTATAGAGTAGCCCGATAATCTTTTCCCTATGCAATTTCCTTAATTTTAAAGAAAAATCAATTTCAATTTTTAACTTAAATATATACAAGAAAGGTTTTTTACATGATTACTCAATATAATGTACAAACTATTTCCCTTATTCATTTCCAAATCAAGATTTATTCTACTAGTGCACCAATATCATTTTAAAGGGGAAAGTGATGTTTACATTTTAAAATTTTTACAAAGAGGATAATAAAATTTCATTTGAAAACCATTTTCATAATCCTAATAAAAACACACCCACCACTTTCTATAAAAAAATATACACAAGAAGGCATGATATTAATTAGACTACATGTGCAATGTAAATTTACATAAAATCATCTTATTCATCCCTACAAAAGAATTTATAATCAAATAGAAATGGGTGATCTTAAGAGATCAAGAATAATCTAGAAGACATAAATAAATGATTCCTCATCCCCGTTGACATGTCACAAATGATGAAATCAAAACGTTTAATATTCTCAGCAATCTATTATCAAGAAGGCTGATGTAAAATCCCATAGTAATAAACCCAATATATCCACCTACTATGGGCCACTGGTCAGTACCATAACCCACCGGTGTAGAAATCAATATTAGAATATTCTCTTAATATGCCAGGTTCCCTTATCTCAATTCTCTAATGGGTGTGAGCCAACCGATTCCATCTGATAATCCATCAAAACAAATATATAATAATATTTGACAA
This sequence comes from Viscum album, assembly GCA_963277665.1. Lineage (NCBI taxonomy): Eukaryota > Viridiplantae > Streptophyta > Magnoliopsida > Santalales > Viscaceae > Viscum > Viscum album. The sequence goes on along the minus strand of OY728126.1, from coordinate 705,332,079 downwards.
TATACATCACCATGAGTCACTCCATAGATCATGCTATAGCAATTAATAAACAATAACATAAAGTGTACAACCTGAGGCACTCTCATAGTGGATCGCAATGATTCCTCAATAAGTACATCCCATCCATTATATACATACAATCAAGGCATGAGAAATATCTACTAGATGATTTCAAAATTAACAATTTCACAATGTTTCACAATGTTTCTAAATGGGCCTTTAAGCGTTTCTCAAAACACAATTTTTCCAATGATAAAAATTTAAATTTTAATAAAGAGGATTATAAACACCATTTATAATAGTACACCACATTCTTAAATGCCTTGAAACATTCAGGTTACATATCCAAATCAATATAATTTTTTATAAGGATATCGAATAGGTCATTTTTCAAAAACATGAGCCAAAACAAGTCATAAACAAAAAACCCTATTGATTTTACAACAAAATCCACATTCGAGAGATATATAAGTACCCAGAATAACATTTTTCATTATTACAATTCATTTATAAATCCAAACAAATAATTTACAATCACACATAACGCATAAAAGAAAACCATGACATTTACTAAACCCATGGAATGCACTCTCTAACAACACAATTAATTTTAAGAATGTGAAAATGAATAAAAATTAAAATTTCATGCCATAAATTTATTCATGATACTGATAAATGTTAAAAATACTAGAAACCACGTTCTAAATATTAGAAACTAGGTGTAAAAGATAACATAACATTTAGATAAACACTAAGTGCACACTTTTAAAACAAAACAACACTACATTTCACATAACAAGACAAAAACAACACTTTTCACCCCAAATAAAGTTATTTATGTTTTATAATAAAATTTTCAAAATATGTATAAGTTTAAAATAAAATTATAGAGATGATTCCTAAATAAAAAGGATATTTTCAATGGGAAAGTAGCCTCAAATCCTTGGAAAACTGGAAACACACTCCTGATATCACCATTTGAGGGTTTATAAACCCTAAACCTATGAAGATCACCCCCCAAATGAAAAATAAACCCATAAAATTTATGGTATAACAGAATCCAAGCTCTATAATGACGAGGTAAGAAAATAAAACCATGAAATAATGGAAGGAGGAGGAAGAGTGAGAAGAAAGTAGAATATATATTACCATTGAAACTAAAAAACTCTTTGCCTTACCTTATATCAACACCCTTATAGGTAAGTGAATTTATTATAACTACTTGGTGGTTCTCCTTAGCTCTGGATAAACCTAGTAATTATTTTTTATGGAATTAATTAGTCAAATATTGGTTTATGAAAAAAAAATTACCTCGTCATATCTGGATGATTTGAGAATATTTGAGGAGGTCTACCCAAAAACCTAATGAATATGAGCTCAAAATAGGTTAAATGGAACATGGGGATGTGTATGGGGTTCTATAATCTAGTGAAAGGTTTAATAACCAAAAAATATTAACAAATTTATTAGATATAAATAAAAAAATTATTTATTTAGAATTGGAAATGGGATCACAGGCTAGCCCAATAAAAGAGTAAATATACAAAATCCACCATGACTATTAATTTTTAAGGGTTTCCAAATGGTTATGGTGGGGTGAATTGGTCATTTAAGGCCATGTGGGAAGTGGAATGAGTGAAAAATATTGAAAAAGGAAAGTGTTTTATAGGAAACAATTTTCATTTTTAAATCTGGAAATAGGCTCACAGTTTTCCCAAATCATAATGTAACTACCATTTTATCCAAAAACTCCCAAATCAATATGGGTCACTCTTGTTAAGATGATTAGACATTAATGGAAGATCAAAAATAAACATGCATCTCACCCAAAACCCAAGAAATCAATCATTATTTCCAAAGAACCACATTAAAACTAAGACACGAAAAACTAAGTGTGACAATAATTATATATTAAATATCATATAAAACATTAAATACAACATTATATCATTTGTGAAAGTTTGTGATAGAAAATTAATTACATCAGTTAGCAAGGAATTAGTTCTTTTTACATAATAGAAATAATTTCATTTCCCATTTGATGAATAATTATATGGGTGTTAGTTATTCTATAAAAAAAATAGTGTATTAGTATATTTTATACAATGGTGGTGTTATATTGGAATTATTCATATGTTAATGAAGGTGGTATGATAGGAAGTAATAAACAAATAATATAATAAAAAAAATACCTTCATATATAACAACCCCTTTATATATATTATTAAAAACTATAGGGTGGGACTTTTGTGATGACTATAAGATCTATAATATATATAATGATTTTGGCGAGGTATCTATGAAGGTTTTCGTTGATCCAAAATGATATATAATGTTTGAAAAAGTGATGGGATGATGTTCCCATTGATAATTTAAGATGAGAGGAATTATTTTAAATACAAAAAACTATTAAATAATCAAAAGTCAGTATCACAACATCTTCCATGAAAATTGATAAATATTGAGTTTATGGATAATATGATATATATAAAACACCATCACAAAAAAACATGTGTCTTAAACATTTCACTCATTACCCATTATGTTTACTTAATTTTAATATTTTAGTTTTCAAGATTGTAACTACTAAATATTTATTTTCATAGGTAATTTAACCTTTATGACTAAAAAATGAACATTATTAGATAATATGGTAAAAATTATTATAAATATTAAAATTAAATTTCTAAATTTAGTTTCTATGTATGTGTAAAATTAATTATCACACATGTGCATGTAACGTTAAAAAGTTGTTTTGTCCTTAATAACGATAAATAATTTTTTTAACATTAATATTTATTACCAAAAATAACCTCATATTTATTATATTATATTAATTATGATGATTCAAAATATCAAATTCATTTTTTCAAATTCAAATCATATAAGTGGCTGAATTTAAATTTTGATTAATCCAGTAGATGTGACAAAAATCTGGTTTTCCAATGAGAAATTTTTAAAAGGTAGAGAAATTTATAGTATCGAAAAACAATATGAAATTGATTAAAATTTAATAAATATATTTAATAAATAAATATTTTAAGAAAAATTACTTTTAAAACCATATTAAAATAAAATTGATCAAATAAATTGTTTAAATGAAAAAAATGTTGTTATGAAAAATAATTTTTTTCACTATTCATCAAAATATTAATCACTGTAGAAAATTGATAAAACAATCTCTGAAATATATTATTGAATCATAGATATGAAAGGTTATTTCTTTTTCAAAAAATTAAAAGTGTAAAAATAATTTTTAAAATATGTTTGGAAAACATGGTGACAACACTTTTTTAAAAAATACAGTTTTTAAAAATAAAACTGGATTATATCGTATCCTACACTTCAAGAAAATGTAAGATTAATGTTTATAAATTTTATTGAATATAAAATATTTATATATATATTCAACTAAAATAATTCACCAATGTTTAGTAATTTAAATAATATTTTTCAAAACACATAACATTCCTAAAATTGTTTTTTAGAAAATTATTAATTTTCTTTTAAAATGATTTATTTCATTTATAATCTATTTTGACATGTGAATTAATTTTATACATGTGTAAAACATATAACTTTTATAATTTATCTATACTTGTTTATACCCCCAATCCAATGTATAGGCAATGAGTCTCATCTTAAATAATCATATTTTAATAGTATATTGTGGTTTATTTGATCAAAGTGATGATATATCACAATATATCAATTAAATTAAATTTATTTTGAAAAATATATTGCATAAAATATATGGGTGTTAACATTATTATCTCTTGAATGATGTGAAAGGTATGAACTTCTTTTTTATCTTGTGTATTGAATATTTTTTTGATATATTAATGGAAAATAGCTTGATGCAAGAGACCGATTTGTGGTTGGGGTAGCATTTGATGTGGATAGAGGATGAGAAAAATATAAAGACATGTTTTAAAAGTAATAATTGGAATAACAGGTACTCGGAAATTTTCATTCACTGTTTTGAATAATCTATCTATGTTCATGGGACTGATGAATTCTTTATTATTTGGATACATGTATTTGTTCATGTCGGATTTCATTGATGAAATTTTTATGTATTTTGAGTCGTAAGGGATGTAGGATGAAAAAATTTCAGTTTTTTTGAGGAGTTTTCCAACATCATACACTCTTTGAGAATCTTTCAAGGTTTATTTTTTGAGGTCATGTGGGTTATTTCATGGTAAATTTTATGTCTCATCCTATTGTATTGGTGTAACATTTGAAGAGTTGTGGTCTTTGTTATTCTATAACCACAATGAATATAAAAAGTGTGTGGGGTTTTCTTAGTCATGAATACTACTATTGGAGTTTCATACTAGATTTTTAGAAAATTGTGGCAAACCAAATATATTTAACAAACTGAATTTTATATATATATTAAATATTTTTAAATAACATTAATTTAATTAATGTAAAAGATTCCCAATTATTTAGATTCTTTTTTGATTGAGAAAATTGTCTTTGAGGTTTATCATGAAACTATATCCCTTCGATTGGGTGGTGAAAAAATGTATTATAAATAGGTTATATCATATAGGTAGTGTTAGTAATGAAATATTGAACCTAGCTATGTTAAAAATCATCTCTTGTGGGATTTATTTGTCTTTTTATGAAATTTATAGTAGAATTCATATATTATTTAAACCATTATAGTGTTTATTGATAACAATAAATTTTGTTATGTCATCTCTTTACATAATATAAATTAGTGACATTGATGGATAATATAATTCATTCAACATTAAGAATTACAGATATCATATATGATGGATAAATTAAATATTGCATCTTATTAGATGATTAGGAAATCTGGTAGTGATATATTGTGTGTGTTTATAGATTCATGGAGGGCGATCGATATTATTTTACTGATTCACTCTAATAGTGGGGAATTTAATGTTAGAGGGTACCTTTATTAGATTATGTTATATTCATATTTGGTAAAATATGAGATGAACTCCTATATGAGGGATATAAATATGGAGGGTTGGTGAGAATTAGATTTTTATGGTGATTCTAAAAATATATATTCTTTGGATGATTAGTATCAACTATTGTTTTAAGGGAGTATATTCATGCATTCAATGAAATGTGATGTTGGGATTTTTATAGTTACTATGATTTCAATTCTCATTACATTCTATTGTGGAAAATATTTATCACTATATTATAATATATTTCTCATTTCCTGATATAATTTGTAGTGCTTTAGATTTCATGTATCGATGTTTAGTTTATTAGAGGATGAAGGTGGATAACTATAGTAAGGGTGTTTTTATGTAGTTTCATGATTTTCCATAATTTATGTGATATAAAATTTCCCTGGACTTCAATAGTCATTTTCCACAATATTACAAATGTTATTATTTTATATTGACGACTATTAACAACATGATTAAGTCAACTCACATAATAGATATTAAAAAAGCAATTTCACTAGATTTTCTTTATCAAAGTAGTATATAGAGGCGGTGGTGATTATTTATTGGGATCCAAGTATGTTCATCTACGAACCTATTATATATTTCTATCTAGAGTTTGAAAAGGTGTATATCAAGCCTGAATATCTCATCAACGACTTTTCACTACCTTACATCCAAAGATGAATAGTAACATTTGTTAAAGTATATATAAATTGGAAGACATGTTTCACACATGTGTTCTAAATTATAGTGATTTATGGGTGAAGCGCTTATAATTGGTAGAGTTGTTTATAATGTTGGTTACTATTATAACATTGATAAAATCCAATTTAAATGACATTATATCTAACATTTTAGATATATGTTGTGTTGAATTATTTTTTTAGAGGTAATTTTTTAATATTGGAATTTGTGATGATTATGAAAGAGAAGGAGAAGGTGATATGAAATATAATTAATGTTTTTTTGGAACCTAGAAAATAATTTTTTTATTATAGTATTAAGACTCTAAGGATTGATATTAGAGATCATGGTTTGTTAAATATACCTCTTTATCATGGGAAGAGAAGTCTATTATGGGGGAGTAAGAACTCTCCATGAACTATAGGAAACTTTGAGGTGTTGGAACATGTTGGATATTTTTTGTACCAGTTACAACATATAACGATGATGAGTTTGAAACATGATGCCTTATATATGACATAACATCATTGATATCTTCATGTTGACTCCAAAATCATTGACTATGTAAAGATGGATTTTTATTATGATACATCCTTTGTGGAATTTTTTATTGATATATAGTACTATCAAGAGAATCGGTTTTGTAATGACCTAAACATAGAAAATTGAAATTCCCATTTAGAATGAGTAAATTCATTATTAAAAATGAAATTATATAAAATACCTGCCCTAGGATGGTTATTACAGATAGTTAAAATTTATATACTCTTTGATTTTTAAAAAAATGATCAGAATCATATCCATTTATAGTATAGCCATTATACATCGATCATTTGATTAATATATATACATATATATGGTTGTTATAAAACCATTTGACATTGGAATATAATGTTTTGATCTATACAAATAGAATTAAACCCTATGAAAACCATTTAATGGATATTCTGATAAAGATATCATCCTTGGGATTTTCCCATGACCAAATCGAAGTTGATATTCAATATAAAATTTAATGAAAATATTTTATGTAGATGATCAAACTCCTCATGATCATGACCTAGACGATGTTTGTCGAACCTCTTTAAGAAAATCATACAATTTCACACCATAACCTTGTGGAATTTTATGGTGTAATACAGTTCCATTTATTTTCACTAGAATTTTTTATATTATTAATTTTAATAAATGTATTGAATTGATAATTTATAAATTTTTAATTATTAAATTTTTACTTCCAAAAAAATATATTTTGATCTAATGAAACACAATTGACATTTTCTTGAAATATATAGTTTTAATCGAGATAAATTTTGTCAATAATTCTATATCTTTTTGAAATGACTTATATTTAACAAAAAATTATTATTAAATAATATTTACTAAATATAAATGATAATAAAATTTTATGATATCAAATTTAATTTTGATAAATTTGAAAAAAAAAATTACTCGTAAAAATATATGTATTTTCCAATAAATTGGGATTTTTTTATTTAAAAGGGTATCATATATTATTTTTAGAATTATTATCACTAACTAAATATTGTTTTTTAATTATTACATTTATTTTATGCAAAAATATTTTTTTTTATATTTTTATGACAAAATCAAATTATTGGTAAAAAATAAAAATGGGATAATTATATGGTAGTTATAAATCCATCATAAAAACACAATATTGATTTAATAAATTCTATAAATATTATATATGATCCATATCATGTTTCTATTTTAATTTAATGTTTAATATGTTATATTATAATTTCTATAAACCCATAATGAATCCTAAATAACATATATTATAATTTTTAGGCTTAAAACTCAATTTTTATAAAATACCTCACTTACACGTTACTATGTGTGATATTTTAATGATATGATCTATTAGATATATGATATACTTCTCTTTAATTGAAAACTAGGAAAACCCAATGATATTATTTTTGGATTGGATTAATTTTTCATATAAATTATAAAACCAATGTTTGGAAATAAATCAATAATATTCCACTCATTTCTTATAAAAAAGTGTAAAAATACCATTCCTATTTTCAAAAATCCAATAAAGAAAAATATTAATCTTACATTAAAACTCTATATTCCCACAAAGTAGTTATAGAGCTGTTAATAATGCCTTTAAAAACATTTAGAAGAACCCTCTCATAATAATGGATCTTATACTTCTCCACTTTATTCATGAAACTTCATTAAATCCCACATTTTAATTTTAATATTTTCCTGTGGGAATATGATTTAACACATCCCAATTACCATTAGTATGATTAAAAAGAAATTAAAGGCCCACTTCAATATGATTACACCATTCCATGAATTAATATATACCCTCATTGTGCTGTGAAAATTATTCTATAGTTTTCCATGTAAAACATATACATAGTTAATAACCACCGACAATACCACTAATGGGATTCCACCTACATGTGCCTATCCTTAATTTATCATGGAAATCTATTAAGGTATCAAACACACATTAATATTTTGATTAAATTTGATGACATACAACATTATGGTGAATGATCTATGAGGATATTTAATGCATATACATGATATGAATGCGATTGGGTGATCCAAAATTAAATAACCCCCCAATACAATGGGTAATGTATTTAAATCATGAAATACCAGTATTGGTTCACAAGAGTTTATCCTAATAAAATAATGTTATATTGACTCAGCAAGTATCCTTGACTTATTTCAATTATTTCATGATTTATGTTGTTCCCACATTCTAATATTGTCTTTATGTTAACATATATTATCATCATTCAATATTCATTTTTATGATTATCACCCCTATTATTTTACCATTATATTCCTATGGACTCACATGTATTACAATCATCATGATATGCATACCTTATTCCATTACTGGGCATTATAGATCACCCATTTTTTATGTAATTCCTTGAGATATCCCATGTAGATATTGATGATATTGAAAATTTGAAGGAATTATGTTTTCTATTTTATTTATTTTTAATTCTATTTTAAGGTTGTGTGATATGTTTTTCATTAACTAATGACACTAGTCATGTGGATCATTTTTGGATGAATTAATTGAATATTTATGAAATAAATCATGAAATAATGCGCATAAAATATATGGGTTTTCATAATTTGTATTGGAGTATTGTCTTGTTATTTTTCGGCATCAAAATTTGAAATCCATAGTAAAAACCTTATTTGTAAGACTAATCATTGGAAAAAACCCCTATTTTTCGGTATCATACAATATATATTCATCCAACTAAAATAATACCATTTCAATATAAAATAAATGGATGTGACTTTGGAATGGATGTAGGAAGTCAAAATTAAATAAAAAATAATGCATTGGGATTGAATAAATTTTCACTTGCTTCATGGAAAAGATTCCTTACTGTGCTCCTTGTTTTACACTCCTAGGGATATGAATTGGTAAATTCACTATCAATTTATGAACAACTTTTTTGGGAAAAGGTTCCCATAATATTTTATGGTTTTATATATATTAGTGATAACATTTAATGAATCCATTATATTAAATTTCTAATGAGTATATTGGATTTATGAGATAAAAAAACATTTTTTACAATTTCCATATTATGGGTTTAATAGTTTCTAAATTCTCATATATATGGTGATTTTAGAAGTATAAAATGTGATAAAAAATTAAACATTCAATGGAAGGATTAAATTCCATTAAAAAATAGAAAATTCATTATTTGAATATGGATCTTTATATACTTTCATATATTTATAGTTTATTATAACCATTCAAAAACCACTAAAAACTTGAAAGCAGTGATGTCTATGAAAATGAAAAATTTGTAAATTATTTCAACCAAGTATATAACACATCCCTTATCAAAAGTTGTGGAATTAATTTAAAAAAAATAAATCTTTTGTGTAATTGGATTTTATTTTGGTAATGGATTGGAATTCCTTGTATTGAGATAGATATAAATTATTAAGGGAAGGAAATCAACTTATGTTTAAAAAATCACCCTTTGATTTTATTGACGTGAAAGGGTTATTGTGAATATATTTTTGTAACGGTATCCTAATACTTGATATTATTTCATTTTTAGTATTTATTTATATGAAAAATTATTTTTACTACTGAGAAGATCTTTTTATGACTTTTCTATTATAACAGAATTCAAAAATACGTTTATGGAAATATTGGCCAGTTTTTGTCTTAACTGATAGGTAGATTTCTCAATAAAATTTATACCTAGACCTTTGAAAATATACATGAATCCATATATAATGGAAATTTTTAAACATGATTATCTAAAGATGAATCTACATTAGATTATTTATAGTGGGTTTGTACACCCATTTTCTTCACCATGGGGCGCATCAGTCTCTTCATCAATTATAATGGGTCAATGAACATCTACATTTACTATGGTTAACTCAATAGAATCATGATAAATAAAACATATCCTCTGCCACATATTGATGATTTTTTATCATCTAAGAAGAGACCACTAAATCTTTAAGGTGGTTCTTTAGTCAGTATATTATTGAGTATTATAATATATGTAAGATATCCATATGACAACATTTCTTATAAGGTGAGGGAACTACATGTCCATAGTGATTCCATGTGGACTTAATAATAATCCATAAATATTCATGGACTAAAATAATAGAGTATTTATGGATTACCTTAAAAAAGCTATATATTATATTGAAAATATTCTTATCCACACTAAAATTAAGGAAGGGTATGAGGTGAGAATTAATATTTCAATCATATATCAACTCATCTCGATATATATAAGGGGTGCTTGGGACTATTTATAGTTCCAATTTATATTTTACCAGATCGATATCATATTGTTACCACGATATTTAAAGCAACTGTTCAACTTGTTTTGGATACCGAACTGAACATTAGTACTGAACATAACCATCATTTGGATGGTATGTCTGTAAGAATCATTAAAAATATAGAGGATATGTAGAGATCTTTTTCAAAATATTTTCAAGGATGATGATACCAACGACTTATACTAGTGGAGTTCTCATATAACAATAGTTTCCTTTTTTAGAATTCCAATTGAACCATATGAGGCTATGTATGGGGATATATATTGAAATAAAACATATTGGGATGAAGTTGGAGAGTGGAATATTATTTTAAATGACCATATCCAAGAGATGAATGAGAATATTTAAATAAATTATCACTATATTAAATTTGTATAATGTTAATAAAAAATCTATGCAGAAATTCATTAAAGAGTCCTACAGTTTTAGGTTTGATTTAGAGTGTTTCTTATATATCATTATACAACATAGTCATGAGGTATTAGAATAAATTAATGCTTATACCAATACACAATTTACCCTTTGAGATAATTTATCACATCAGAGTAGTTTCCTATGGACTTGAACCTCCTCCTAATGAATATCAAGTAAATGATGACTTCTATATAGACCACTTGATAAATTATATACCAAAACCCTCACATATAATGAATAGAAAGGAGATACCATAAGAAGATGATATTTCATATGAGGATTAGCTGTTGAATTTCTTGGATCGTTGATATAAGTTTTTAGGAAATAAGAAAACTCACCTGGTCAAATAGTTGTAAAAAAAGAACATGTTTGAAAAAGTGGAATGCGAACTCAAAGAGGTGATGAAACATAATTATCCTCATATATATAAGTGTATGAATTAAATTTAAAAGGTAAAAAATCTAAAGGGGGTATAATTTAATGACCTAAATATTTATAAATTAAATCCCCTTTTGAATAGTTCAATTCCCTATTGAGAAATAAAATAATAGAAAACATATGCAATAATTTGGTTGTTTTGGACCATTATAAGTTATATCATATCATATTTGTAAACCCATTAAGAATCATTGGTTTTTATAGTATAGTCAAGATAAAATATAAATATGACTATTATTATATGTATATATATATTAGGTTATGATAAATCCATTAAACAAAAACAAAAGAATTGATGGACTCAATTAGTAGGATCATACACTAGGAAAATCATTTATCAGATCATCCCAGGGATATTTCTTCACATATATTTTCCCTTAACCAATATCAATATGATATTTGACAACTATGTAATGAGATGAAACATTTATATTATCATATAAATCTCAATGATATAACAACCCATACTATGTTTGCATAACCACCCCAATAGAATCACACCAGGACATACTTAACCCTCATTGAATTCAATGGACTAATAATTGGATATATATATATATAAGCCCTAAAAATGTGAATTTTATATTTTTATTTTACGTAAAATGATGAATAAATTTATCCTTAATTAATTTATAAAAATATATTAATATGTTTGATTAAAATTATAATTTGAAATAATGAAATAGAAATTTCATTTTGGGGAAATATATAGATTCAATAAATACATTTTTTTGAAAAATATAATAATTTTTTTCAATAATTTTTATTTTAACAAAATAAATGTAATTACAAAATATTTATTAAATATAAATGATCATTTGGTTAGAAAAATTCAATTTTAATTTTCATAATGTTTAGAAAACTATTTTTTTCAAAAAACATGTTTTTTCAAATAATGGTGATTTTTTATTAAAAGTATAAATTATCACACTTAAAAATTTATTTTCATAAAATATATTTTTTTAATCATCACAATGAATTCATGAAATGGTAATTTTTATATTATTTTTTGAGATGGTCATGTTTTTGTTTAGAAACGTAATAAGGTATAATTATTCAGTATGTATTTTTACATCCTAAAATCTTAAAAGGAATATAATAATTAATATAAAGTGCATTCCTCGCCCAAATCATTTATCCCCTTTAAAATAATTATATCAATAATTATTTAATTAATTTTATAAACCCTTAATTAATCCTTTTATACCTATATTATATTTTATGTCTTTAAAATAATGTCATTATATACATGAACCTTTTCCACGTCACCAAGGGTATTATATTTTGGATTTAGTTTCTCAGAAATTTAAAATATTTAAATTCCTATATATTTGGAATAACCATAAAAAATATTCAGTTTGGATTAAATATACCTACATAGAATAAAAAACTATGTGTCATGACCCACCTTCACCAATACGATGGAAGGGTCAGCAGATTGCCATGCCCTTCCTTCTTTAAGTTAAAGGAGAGATAATGACCCCTGAGACCCGGCTTCAATAGGTCCCAGAGTGGCGACTAGCACCAAGGGTAAAGAAATTTCTCACAAATGGAAGGCATTACCCCTTTTTCATTTATAGGATTGGGTGATAAGATGATGAAACTCAACAAAACCAAGGTAAAAGAAGAGTGAAACCAAAAGTAAACCATTCCCACATGCATGTTCTAAAAGTAAAAGCCACAAGTACACAAGGTGACAAAAAAGGTAAGTACCAAAGAAGAAAAGCAGCAACTGCAACCGCCCCAAAGGTATGAGCTAGTATGGTCTTGCACGATCCTTGATGTCCTCTTGGAAACCTAAAAGCAGATTTATATACGTACGGTGAGCATACAAGTACACTCAGTAGGGAAAACCAAAGACTCTCGTGCACAAGTGGGGGAATGTACTAAAGTCCCGTGAGAAAAGGAATAAACCAAACACCCATCAAGGTAAACTATCCACCCAAGCCTCAACAAGGCACACTCCCCAAATAACGCATGTCAAGTAATATATATAATAAGAGAACATCAATGTTTGGGTACCCCGCGCCACTTTCCCTATGGTTATTGAGACATCCTACGCGTCGAACCAATCCCGCCATTCTGTCACCGCAGTCCCACTGCCTCACCCACCCGCACACACCTGGGACATAACCACACGTAGTCCCACTGCCAAATCCCGCCCACAAACACCTGGGCCACAACTGTCACACGCAACCACTCCTGCAAACACCAAGGCCAGAACAACCACCACCACGCCCAAAGACACCTGGGCCTCATCTCGAATATATTGGGGAAACTAACTGTCCGCACACACCTAGACCATAACCACCACACTACCCCACCCAAAGGTTCTTGGACTAATAATGGACCTCAGGCCATCACAGCCTGCCCGAAGATACTTGGGCTATCCGGGAAAGGGATCTAAAAAGGAGCTAAACCAGCCACTAAGAATAGTGTTGGGAAAAACACCCTCCCCCATGAAATGGGGGTGTTCGGCACTAAGTGATCAACTTCGGTGGGGCGCGAATAAGAAAAACAAAGTTATAACTATATATATAGGTAACAAGAACTCACCCAAAGCTAGGTTTTTCTTCAGATAGCCTACATATCACAACAAAACCCAAGTCTGAGTCACGACTCTCACCAACTAACCCATTGTCCCATTCTTGTTTCATGTTCAGTGATAACGTTCAAATAAGTTCATGCACTACTGGGAAACTAACACCATATGAATAACCAGGAAAAAGGATCCAACCAATCATCAATTTAAACATTCACACTCATTTCTCTTGTAATGTTACAACAACAAGGAATAATTGAGATCCCCCGAAGTACTAGAACCAAGGACAACCCCGAGACACTGCCCCGTGTCCCCTCCCCAAAAAGGTTTTTCATCAACACAGGATCCCACCCCAATTCATGATATAAACAAGGTAACCACCTAGTCATAAACCTTGCAAACCTTGAACCCATAACAACAGGGGATCCCATCCCTGATTCCACAACCATCGAGAGTAAAAAAACAAGGGGGATCTCATCCCCTCCCACATCTCCAGCAAGTGGCTCATGGAAGAAGAACAAACAAACCACTACCATCAAGAAAAACAGGCCCATGCGGAATTTTTTGATTTAATGATTTTACATGCTCCATGATTTCAATTTTCGTGTGTTTTAACCGGGGGTTATCACTGAAGGGTTAATCCTGATGCTTTCAATTTATTTAGCCGGGTATACGTGATTAACCAATTTACTTTTCACAGTAGGAGTTTAGAATTACAAAACAATCCATTTAAAGTACTACTAGGGGTTCATTAGTTCACAGGCAACGACCACCAATGACCTCGATTTTCAGAAGGCGTAAGCCATCATAACTCAGAATGATAATCATAATATAAACAACATCAACGATCACAACCCCCCTTCTTTCCTTATAGAATCTGTTCATTATCTTAATTTAGGTCTGGTTTATCTGAATCAGTGGAAACAAAAGCACGCCCACCCCGCATGATACACAAAAGAGAGAGATGAAGGAGAAAATTCCCTACCTGTTGATAGATGATCGACACTTAGGCTGGGCGCGGAACCTTACGGATAACGATGCGGCTCTCCTGATGCACCAAAAACTGTTCGTGAAAAACCGCAATCCAGGAAAGAAGAAACCATGACTAACCCTTAGTTTATAAGTGCCGCGGATAATTGAGATGAGAATGCCAAACCGCGTAAGGCACGGGGTCATGGGTTGGCCACGTGGACCCACTCATCATTAAGGGGGTCGGGTGGTTTAAACTGACTCATCAATTCATTAAGTATTTAATTAATACTCTTATGGCATTACAGGTTTTTAAAACATGCTCAAACAGGTTAAAATAGGGTTTAAAACCCCAATTGTGCAGGAAGGAACGCCACTGGAAAGAACCCACAGGGTTTTCCAGAGCCACCGATGGGTGACGGCTACTGGTAGGCTAAGGCTACTGGTAGGTGAAGGCAACCAGTAGGACAAGTCGACCGGTAAGCCAAGGTGACTGGTAGGCCCAGGCCACCGGTGGCCCCAGGCCACCAGTTGGCCTCAGCCACACCGGTGGGCCTCGGCTACCAGTGGGCCCCGTCCACCGGTGGACCGAGATACCAGTAGGCCAGCTACCGATAGACCAAGCTACCGGTAGGCCTGCTACCGATAGGCTAAGGCTACCAATAGGCCTACACCACCATGATTCCCAGACCAGAAAACCCAACATGAGATTTTCACAAAGTAAAGGATCCCCACAAAACCCAGGCCGTTACACTATGTTTTGAAATTAATAATTAATTATTTTTCTTCTATCAATAAAACCCCAACCAATCCCCAATTCCTCATCACTCAAAAACCATGAATCATGGTGTTTCTCAATCATTCTATCCCATGATCCCTCCTATGTTATTCCAAATCTCATAAAAATCCCTTTATCAAGATATTTTATGTTCCATATCAAAGAATGGAATCTTCCCATTCCAATAATTATTCAGGGACCTTCTCAATATCATAACTTTTGATTTATTGTTTTTCATGTTATCATATTTTTTGACACAAACATCATGTTTTCATTAAAAAATTTATTAATTTGATACCATTCTCACTATCATTAAACCACTCCTTGACCCTTTAAATACCCCTATTAGCTTCTGAAATTATCATGTGAATTTCCATGAAAAATGGGTTAGCGAATACTCATCCCCATTTACACTAATGTATATTGACCAAGTTGTATTAACCATTAATTTATTTTTTAAATACATGTATTTAACTCATGATCTTTAGTTTTGGTTTTAAAATTGATGATTGATATCATTATGTTTTATGATCTATGTGGATAACTTCTGCACAAACAAGATATGAATATGACTATTGGGATTCAAATTATATATCCTTTCAATGCATTGGGTAATGTTTTTATATCCTGAGATTTCATGTATGATTCATAGATGGATATCCTAATAACACTTCATTATGTTTTCTTAGAGGTTACCATTAACATATGTTTATGATTTCATGTTGTATGTTATTTTCACATTATAATGTTTCTGTTATACAATCATATTTTATATTACATTGATATTAATGTTTATGGTTCATAGCCAAACTATGTTACCTTGGTATGTATATCTACTCAGATATATTTTTTCATCATTTTTCACTTTGATTATTCCATTACTTGGATTCATTGTTCAACCTTTTATTATGTACATTCTCAGGTTTTCTCGTGTATTTTTAGAATCTAAATTTAATTTAAGAGCATGTTTTTGTATTTTATTTTATGTCGTTATACTTATATTTCATGTAGTCATCTATGTACCTAATTTACAAATAAACAAGGCCACGTGATCTTCTATATTTTTAATAATTTTATCGTTATTCTATAAATTATTAAATAAAAAAGTATGAATGATATGGGCTTTCATAGGAATTGTGGGAATTTAATTCCTTTTCCGTGCCTTATTGAGGCATGATGGATTGTAGGGGTATACTTGATATCTAGGGATTCCAATTGAAACTAAATATTCAAATTTTTTGATGTTTTATTTTTTGATGTGTTATTTATGACATATCTATATTTATTTCTATTTGAATCAAATTTTCATTTTAAGATCCTTATTCCACATATTTTTTAGTTATGTTTTTGTTGTATCATGATCATATATATTTATATCCTTGAGTGGAAGTTCAATTTCAATTTATTTACCTTACTAGGTTTTCCTTTAAATTGACGAGGATGATAATTTTTTAATATTTATCAGATAAGAGAATAAATTTCACCATGATCCCTTATTTTATTTATATTGGAGTTTAAATGTGTAAATTGGGAGGGTGGTTATGTAATAGTGTCTCATTGATAACAATTTATAAGGGTGTATTAAATCATCGCCTGTTAGGATGTGGTGTGTTTTCATATAAAACGTGTACACTGTGGTGTGGTATTTTTTATATAAAATGAATTATTTATATATACATTTAATTTCATTTTTTTAAATGGAGGTCATTGAATCTGGATATTAAGGATACATCATGGAACCTTGGTGGTCATTCTCTTGTCTATACCATCATAAAGGGTCATTAAAGCATATGATATGGGCTATTTCATGGGTTTGTAAAGGTCAAGACATTGTTTATTCCTTCATAAGGGTTATTTTTTCATTTATAGTGGGTTGTGTTGTGGGTTATTAATATCATAAAATTGTATTTATTGATATGGGAGCCATAGTGGTATAGTTTCTTAGTCCCATTATCGTGTTTCCTCGAGTTTATAGAATCTGAGATAAAATTTCTCCATTGATTCTGAAGGGAGAGTTTTTATTCAAAACATTTTACCGGTACCCCCATTCTAAGTCTAACTTTTAGAGAAAATGAAAGGGGTTTGGGGTGGTTAAGAGATTTGTCTTGTGGATTTTTAAATATCTAGTGTACTTAAAAATTCTAATGTTCCCCTAAATCTTATTATATTCTCTCTCTTTTTCTCAACTCTATTGTAACTCTATGGGGATTTTAGGATCCCTTCTTATGAATTTTGGTCCCTTCTACTTAAATTCAACCATTGTGTCTTATGGATTGATTAATGAAAATTTTTAGATAAGATTTTTTCTTCGCTATTTTTTCTTTTCTCTCTCAATCTATATTTCATTGTTACTATTTAATATTTCATTCGATTTTTTAGGGGTTTCTATTTTTGATGTATGGTTGATTCTATGTGGGGTGATATCTATAATGATCACACGATACTTGATATATAGGTTATTCGATATGAAATCTTGTTCATATAAAATTAATAAAGGAACATTAAATATAATACCCAATCAAGAAATACAATTTTTTAAATCATTTACTTAATCTAAAAATTACATCTCACAAATAATTCCAAAATCCAAAAAAACTGAATTTTATCTTTTTTAGATGATTAGTTTCATAGGAATCTTATTTTATAAAATGAAATAATATTTTCCCCATTATCTAATCACACTAGATCATTTATAGTATTTTCATATGTTATGATCATCTTCATAACTTGGGGGAGGAATCATAAGATAGGGGGATCACTAAATATCATTAAGGGAAAACCAAAGTTACAATAGTCTATAATAATATGTTATAATAAAATTAAAATATGTTTATAATCAAGATAAAAAGGAAAATAATATCCAAAATTGAATAGACAAGAAGTAATGATTCATGGAATAATTATTTTCATAAAAAAACATATATAAAAATACTTTTGGAAACATTTTTCCATAAACAGAGGCTTTGAAAACATAACATAGAATAAGAATATTCATCATAGTGTTGCATAAAAAATCATAATAACATGTATAATTTCTATCATATATTAACCATATTATTTTAATATAGAAACTAGTGATTAGATACTAACCAATATTATTCTAATGCACGAACATGTATCAATGATTAATTATAATTATACCCAGACAAAAAAAATGGATGATAGTTAAATCATAATTATCCTCACACAAAACCATGTGAGTGTATCTAAACATTAATTATACCGATTAATAAACTATTGAGTTTAACATCCCAAGTAATTATAGAATATAAATTATTAATATTAATTAATATTTATGAATTAGGTATTAATTATAATTTAAATGGGATGCTATATTTAAAAGATTACCATGCACACAACATTGGGTTTCTTTGAAATCATACATTGCACATACGACTGAGTTATACTAAAAAATATATATTATTAATGTACATATTATATGTGGTTATTATTGCATATCCATTTTATTAATGTGACTGAATATAACTAATGATATTATGATTATACATTTTTATTAAGTATTTTTACTTTACATTGATGAATTTTATTAGATTAAAATAAAAATAAATCCAATTTTAGTCATAAAGAAGGTCTGATTTTTATAAATATATTTTTACCACATATTTATGGAGAACGTTTTATAAATATTGGATTTCTCAAATTATAGATTTAATTTAAAAAAAATAAACATCCTATTTAAATGTTACTATCAAAATTTACTTTCGTTGATTCTTTGTTATTTATGAATATTTTAATTTTTTTATGTATAGAGAAAATACTACATTATAGTTAGAAACTAATCTTTCATTTAAATAATTTTTATAATTTAAACATATATTTAATGTAAAAATATATCAATTATATGTGTATTAATCTAATCTAGGTCATTAGAGTAGTATTATACTGAAATTGGATATTAAAACATATTGAAATGTAGAATGTCTCTTTTACCAACCTTCTCGCCACATCTGTAGGTTTAGTGTTAAACAATATTTAGCCACTTTTTTTAATTGAACATTGATAAAAGAAAATACTTGTTTGAAATCTGAATCAAAATTGTGATCTAATAGAGTCAATATAATTTGTCATGAAAAGTAATGTTATAATTTTATTTACCATGGTTATTTTCAAATCAGGTGGTTAAAGGTAAAAATAATATTATAATATTAAAATATTATAATATTACCCTAACAATTGTCTTAATTTAATTAGATGAGTGATTTATAATGAAAATAAATCTTTGAAATATATTATAACCTTTTTAATACACTTGATTATGGATATGCTATTTTTTATTTTTTATTTTTTATTTAATGATATGAAAAAAATTTCAATCTCATATTTTTAAAAAGTAGATAATATTTCATGTAGTGGTATATAAAAAATAAATGTTTCTATAAAATTTCATTTGAAATATAAAATAATTTTCTAAATCATGTTAAAATATTTATTATTTTTTGATATTAAATAATTACATATAATTGTGACATAATCATGACATAGAAATAGATTTTTTAAATATGGGATGGAATAAATGAAATTAATAATATTGAAATAAAAAATTTAAATGTTATATATTATACACATATTTTATTGATTACTGTGATATGTTAGGTATGAATTAATGTAGTGTTTTTATATAATCATGTGGGTATGATATTTTTAAATATTCAAAGAGTGAATAGTTTCAAAATTGACATTTATGATATTTTAAAATAAATACTATTTTATTAATTAATATAAAATTCATAAAGAAATATCTCTTGGAAAACTAATTTGGTAAGGTAAAAAATGCCAATTATGACTAGGTTTAATCATTTTAAATATTTTAGTAATAATATCCTCCCTCAAATTGAAAATTACATAATGGGATGGTAAGAATTAATAAGGAATAAAATAAAATTTTGAGGATTAAAAAAAATTAAATACATATAAAATGTATAATTGGATTAATAAATTTCGACTAAAAATAATCTTATCATAGAAAGAGTATTATTTAAATCCATTTGGGATATAAAATAAAAATATATTAATTTATTACTTTGAAAAATTACAGTAGTGCCCATTCCCTCTCTTATAAAAGGGAACTCATTCATATATATTACATACACCTAAAAAACAATTTGGTTCAGATAATATATACCCCAATACCTTACTATAATTGCTTCCATAATTTTAGATTCCTTATTATAGGCATCAACCTCTTTGTAGTGGTGTTAACTAGTCAAGAAAAGAATATTGTCCTAATGAAATTTATTGTTATTATTTAATTGTTTAAATATTTTTTCTTCTTAAACTTCCTAAAAATATTATACAAACATGATGAGATTGTAAATATAGAATCATAAATACATTAAGATGTTGATATGTTAATATAATCACCCAAATCCATATCTGAATCCATTAATTTTCAAAATTATTAATCGTTTGTGAGTATGTGTCAACTATCACCTCCACGAACATTAAAATTTATTTTTTACATTAACATCTCTCAAGACTAGTTATAATGATGAAAATAATTTTTATATATGATATTCATGAAATATTTATAGTTGTGAAATAATAATATACCCTTTATGTTCTTACCTTTCGTGCATAAAAATATGGTAATTT
Organism: Viscum album; assembly: GCA_963277665.1. NCBI lineage: Eukaryota > Viridiplantae > Streptophyta > Magnoliopsida > Santalales > Viscaceae > Viscum > Viscum album. The sequence goes on along the minus strand of OY728126.1, from coordinate 705,310,853 downwards.
CATTTGTGCATACACTTGAGCTATCACCTCCATGAAGTGATGTGATCCTTTTTTATTCATCAAGTCTCATTTATGAGATATATATAAGTATATATAAATAATTAATATGATTTTAATGATACTGTAATAATTCTATAAATATAAAATGAGTGTTACCTTGTTTCTTTAATGATCACAGAAAAGCGGAAACATTACTCATGCATAACTATGACCTATTGTCTCTATGATTATAATGTAGTTTATTTTTCTTAAAAATAATTAAATTATTTTATTTAAAACTTTAATTCATTAATGAAATTAATTATTAAGTCATAAATATTATTTTTGAGATTATTTAATCCTAGAAACATTGACTACTACCATAATATCAAAGTCAACTTGAAATCAAGTTAAAAATATTGATAAAATTTCTGACATGACATTAAATAAATAAATAATTATCATAAAATTGTTTTTATCGATATAATGTTAATAATACACTCGAAAATGGTTATAAGGAATGTATAAATTTTTTTTAGTTTACTATTCAGGGATATAAAAAATGTACAAGACAAGTCAGACTCAAGGTAAGGGAATTCATTTCAATCTTCTTTCATTGAGGCATGATTCGATCTAATACACCACCTTCTTTTATAGGGTTTATAATCAAAATATTTTACTTTTAATTTCACTAATGGATTTCAAAGTGATCATTTTTATAATATTCTTTTTTACTTTATTAATCAAAAAAGGAATTGTTTTAAATTATACAATGACAGTGAATTTTCTTCAGTCGTGACCATTATTTAATATTTGTCTTCCACTAAAAGCTATAATATTTCTAAAATAATAAATAAATACTATATTCACTAATAATTTATTTTTTATTGAAAATGGTATTGATATATTTTTTAATATTTCAACACCATGAAATGATTTCATGTGGTTTTAAATTTAAAATTTTATTTTTCTTTTATGCTTATTTTATATGTTAGGATTAAATTATAGTTTTTGGGAATTTTTTATGAGTATGAATGCTTCTTTGATAAAATAAGGGTAGGGGATCCCATTATAGCTCTCCAATGAATTAGGTAATGGGGAATTGTTAAGTGGTTGGATCTCTCTATAGAGATTTAGGGAATATAAATCAGTGGGTATTACAAATGTAAACATAAATGATACTCTTTATGATCCCATGAATGCTACAATTTAAAAATGGTACGAATTCCAAATGTTACAATAATTATATATTTTTAATATGAGATTAATAAGATTGTTATTTTATCATGTGGCGATATAAAGTGATTTTGTTTTATGACTACAAAATATAATTTTGTGAAATTGTTTTCATCCGTTTAAAATATTCATGGACCAATGGTTTCATTTCAAATTTTATATCCCATAAATAGCCTTTCATGGTCATTCAAAATCTTTGAATTTTTTTCCACATCTTATATGGATGCATAAAATAAAGGATGAAGTCTATATGAATTCTATGAATATTTTTATAAAGTAAAAGAATTCATGTTTTACATATTCTATGATTATGAAAAATGTAATACTGAGTAGACACGCATAATTTGTAATATTTGAGTAGTTATATAATAGTTATGAAATAATTATCTAAAAGGCTATACCTGAAAAGATCTTCAATGTTAAATAATTAAATATCATGACTAAACATCAATATTATGTAATGTTTACAGTTAGGACCATATAGTTGGTATCAAATGTCGGATTAGATAACTTTTGGGTTTTAGATATTATTAACAATATATACATAGATTATTTTTAATTTATGTTATGATTTAAATGATATTGAAATTAAAGATTACATTATTTATTATTCAAAAATATGTACATTAAGAAGTAATTCCTATAGGGGAAACATGGTAGTTGTGCTGGGAAGGCATCTGTAGGGAAAAACTTCCAAATTGGCAATCAGAGATGGTCAAAATCAGAACTGAATTGTTTGTTATTGTGATGGTTCGGTTTACATTATATATAAACAGTAGCGGAATTACTACATTATATCGTCTATAACAACCATAGAGGACTATTTCGGTATGGGAAAATTTCATGATGAAAAATTTCCCATCATTCATGGGATCAAATAAGCCAATTCTAGCTGAAGGATGGATTAAATTCTTAGAAAATATTTTTTATGTTGGGGGTGTTTATACAACAAAAGGTTAGTACTTTTATTTACTAGTTTGAAGGTGATTCCAATTAATGGTTGTTGATGGTTAAGAATATGAGATAATGTGATGAAATTAATTCTCCATATTGGTATGAATTTTATAATATGTTCCACCAGAAATATTTTACATTGGTAGTTCAGCTTATGATGAAAAACAATTTCTTGGAATTGAGGCAAATGGGTGACTTACTGGCAGAATACGATGAAAAATTCATGTGAATGGAAATGTATGATCTAAATTTCATCTGATATCATGATAGTAAAATCAATCATTTTTACATAGGATTAATGTCAATGTATCAAATGGTGTTGGCTTCCAGTGTGTTTAATAGTTATGGAAAAACTTGTTTTATGTTAGAAGAAGGTGAGAATGGAGTTTTTTAATGATCATGTGTTATTTTGAAACTAGTAGAAAATGAGGTCCATGTTGCCATAAAAATGAAAACATTCCTAAAAAAATTGATGGTAAGAAAATTATGTTTACATTTTATGATAGGAATAGTAAAAACACACCATGAATGATTTTTGAATGATGGTAAGTGCTTATGATATGGTAAAATGGGGAATAATAAATATAACTAAACTGAAAGTTATCAACATATTTGTATGAAATAATATGATATATAGTCAGTAAAATGTTCCAAATACAATTTAATGGGTCATTATGAAAATGAGTGTTAGACGAAGAACCCAAATTATAGGAAGCATACAAACAATAAGTAGAAATGTGGGAGAATATATTTTTCATCAACATGAGTAGATTTTGGGCCATAAAATTATTAGGTGTCAAGTAAATTATTTTCTTCATATTATTCTGATGTTTTGTTTGATTTGGGGTCTCCACCATCATTCATTTCTGAAAAATATTATGGTAAATTTGAAATTATACCTTATAAAATGTAGACAAAACACATTGTAAAAATGCATGGTAGTAGGGTTAAGGGAAATAGAAATTAGAAGAATCTACATGTTGTTACTCTATGGAAATATTATACCTACCAACCTTGTTATATTACCTCAGGTAGAGATTTCATTTATTTTGGGTACAGATTGCGTTTCCATTTATAATTCTAAAATTTTATTATAAGGATAAAGAATTTTCTTTTCAAATAGAGTTTTAATTTTTTTTAAAATAATGAATCATTACCATTGAAAAATTTTAAAATGGTGGGATACTATTAAAATAATGAATTGAATTTTATAATGCAGTTGTTATAGAAATATTGTTACTATTCAGATTAATGATATTTGAGTGGTAAATGAGTATCATGATGTTATTCCATATGATTTTTAAATAATTATAACTTATCAAGAAGTTGAATATACTTCTTACATCGTTCCGGATGATAAGACAATTTCAAAACCCCATTATAGAATGTCTCAATATTAACTTTTAGAGCTAAATAATTAGTTTTTGGAGTTATTAGATAAATATTCCATTTAACCTAACACATCACCATGGGGTGATCTTGTCTTGTTTGTGAAAAATAAAGATGGTTTTAAAATTTAATGGTTTCTTACATTTTCCAAAAAAAAATAGTGTTTATATTTAAAATTTAATTTTCAATAATTCATTATTCGACGTTGGCTAAGTCTATACATATTTTTCATTACATGCACAATGTGTAATAACTGATTGGAATTTCATGTATCCCATGACACATCCATGTGTAATGAACTTGGTTTCATGGAATGTTCTCTGACTACATATCATATAACCCAATCTACCGTCCAAAAATCATTATCATTTATTGGTGGTATCTCTAATAATTATCCACATGTTATTAGGAATTATGATATTAATAATCTATAACTACATAAATTAAAATTTCAATGGAATATTAATTTAACATAAGATTAAAGAATATAATATTTGGAAATGAAATATTTAACCACTATTTTGCATAACTAGAAAAAAAAAATTAATTGATTATAATTTTAAAGCAGGGTAACTATTATACAACTTTTAGGTGATGGACATGGAAGAAAATATTTTATTGACAATTTTTAAAAAGATATGTTTTTGATTGGATATATAATTTTTCAATAGTGATATATGTAAACATCATTACTAATAAAAGTTTTATATCTAATATTGACATAGAAAATCATAAAACTAGAGTGGATATTTTGAAAATTATATTTATCATGAGTTTAATTCAGATCCGATTAAATATTACCTCATCCTAGGTTCATTCATTAATGAAGATGTTTTTCATTTGAAACCCTTTTAGAATTATATTTGTTGCAATGGAAGGAACCAAATTACAGACCCCAAAGCTATGATCCTCACATGGTACTCAGTTTTAGGAACAACACCAATGTAATGTAGGATGATATCATGGAACATCGATTGTGTTGTGTTATTAGACATGATAACTATGATCCTCACATGGTACAAAGTTTTAGGAACAACTCCCATGGAATATCGGATGATATCATGGAACACCGATTGTTTTATGTTATTAGTCTTGATAACTATGATCCTCACATCGTTCATATTTTTATGAACAACACCAATAGAATGTCAGACGATATCATGGTACATCGACCGTCTAGTGTAATTATTCTTTATCCCTTTAAGATCATTTTATCTTGAAGGGTTCTCTCTTATTCTTTTTTATCTTAAAAGGATGAGAGATGGAGAAATTTAGGGATGTCATTATTTTTACAATTATTCTCAGTTCGTGTTTATTCCGACATAATATACATAAAAACATATTTATATTGTTAGGTTTTTGGGAATATATTATTTACTTTTTCATAAAAAGCTTAATAAATATAATAAATCTCAAATAAACCCATTCCAAAAAATATTATTATTCATATTCTTAATGAAATGTTTATTCTAGAAAAATGATAAATATATTTACTCATCATGTACAATTAATTTTTATCACCGTAAATGATCTTGGGCTACTCATCCTATTCAGCATCAATTGAACATATGAATAAATATTTAATCCTTAAGTACATATTTTATTCAATGTATGGAGAATAAAAATATAATTCATAATCTATAAAAATTATTTATTTAATATTTTATTATCAATAAAATAGGTGTAAAATTAACAATCATTAATGAGAAAAGATATTATTAAAAAAATTAAATTCATTTATAAGTAAATAAATATCGATGGAAACACAAAGTGTATGACCCTATTGGGCTCGTTCTCATTTTAATTAATAGTCCATAACTAAATTCCTCAATTTCCTTATATATATGGGTTAATGATCCTTGGAGAAAGAATATAATTTCACAGTTTCAAAAAAATGAATGCTTACTGGAAAAAATAATACCTTTTTCACAATATCGCATTAAGCATGTTTCACACAAATTTCATAAACCTATATTCTAGATACATCATGTTTTATCAATCTAAAACTAACTCATCAATAGATCATGGTCATGGAATTGAATTAGATGGTTCAATTTACAACAAAATTATAAGATATAAACATTTATAAATACTGAAGTGAAAAATATCTCCTCATCTTGTTGATTAATAACGCAATACTCATAATGAACCAAATGTATCAAACTTTTCCATAAATTATTTTGTCAATGTTTACAAAATTCATCAATGTGAATGAGTCGTGAATTACCTTAATAAAAAAATTAATGACTAATGTAGGTTACACATTCAAAAATATATTAATATTTTAGGATATATAAGAATGTGGATTTCCTCTAAGATAATATGTTCCCATAGATTCCCATTAAGGTGTTTACCAAGCACAAACATCATGGGAATAAGTATCATCTACTAATGAGAAAAATCACATGAGAGACAAAATTTTATTTATTTAATAATAGTTTCAAATCTCACTACATAACTATATATATAACAATATATTCATGGAATTTTATGGGTCTCATCTTTGAAAAGAACTATTCTAGACTTATCAACACTATAAACACACTTGGACCTTATTACTGTGAAACACCGAAATTTTTAAATATGAACATCATATTCATTTTAATAAGTGACACAAAAAACCAATAATGTAAAATAATATAACATCACTATACCCTATGATATCTTTGCTATTTTAAATAAATTATATTTAATCTATATCATTCAATGTATTAAATACTTAGTCATCTCGCATTACATAGTACAATAACCTTCATTGATGGATACCATTACATGCAAGACTGGGGTTTTCTGAACGACAATATACTTTTAATATTAAAATTTAATATGATATTTATCACTAATACATTAGAGTAGTGGGTTTCAATATAATTAAATAAATATTAAAACATTTTGTTATATTCATTGTTTACCAATATATTAAAAATGAATATAAAAACTAATTCAATATTAATGCATTCTTTTATAAAAACGATTAATATGGGACAAAGAATTATTTTCGACATAAATTAAAATAATTAAAATTAGTGATTAATCATAACCAATTTATATATTATATATTCAAACAATATCTATATATATTCAAATATAATTTTATGAAAAAAAGAATTATTTTTCTAAAGTCTACGTTAAAGCCATTTAATGGCCCACATTTATTAAAACTAAATATTGAAATTTGTATAAATTTTATTTGAAAATGTAAATATAATTTTTAAATGAATAATTTAAAATTTTAATATGGTAAATTATTTATATTTTTCAATGATGTTTCATTTTTTGAATAATTGTGATAAATGAGGGATTTTAATTGAAAACTACCATTTAATAAACAACATTTTTATCATTAAATTATATTTTTAAACAATTACATTGTAATAATTGATAAATTGTTAATATATTAATAAAATTTAGGTAATTGGATTCATTTGTATTTTTAATTTATGTGAATAACATTAATAATATTTTGAACATTTTAACTTTAATCCCACCTATCATGTCAGATGTCCTAGATTACTATTAAATTAATTTTTTTCCAAAATTTTTGTTTTATTTTTAAAAAATAAATTTCATATTTGGAATAAAAATAATATGTAATGTAAAGTAATTTCAAAATAATTTTTTATAAAAAATTATTGAAATACGATTAATTTAATTAAAAATATTTGGGGAATGATTATAATATGAAGGAACTAATCATTAAACATATATGGCTAACTGGTTTAGAAACTTGTCCAATATCCATTTTAGGGACATATATAGACATTATGAAATTTGTTTTCCATATTTTTACATTATTTTATCTACATTACAAGGAAAAAATGTTGGTGGGATTTCCCTTTTTCCATAAAAACAGGAGTGCTAGTCACCCCACTTATAAAAGGAAACCCTCTCTCCTCCACTCTTCACACATTCAAACCAATTTTGTTTTGAAAAATACTATCCCAAATAACTCACTAATATTTACTACATCATCTAGAGTCCTTATTTTTTATATAATGTAAACCTTTTATTTTTTTTACTAAAACCATAAGAAGAAAACCCAAGGAAGAGGTAATGTTCTTTTAAAATCATTTTTATTTTATTTCTATATCCACCTCTATAAATTATTATTATACCATGATTATATAATAAAATAAGTATATTAAATACATGAATATATTTTTAGGGTAAATTAATTTCCTAAAACATCACACTATTCCATGAAATGCATTTCAAAATCATCGTTCATGTGTACAGAAGACTACCACCTCGTGAGCTGATGTCGTTCATTTTTCCATTCACAAAATTTGAGGTTCGTAATTGTCATGACCTGCCTCCCCAAGCAATGATCCTTTTCATCTGACCCCATGGGTCTCCTGTAATACCTTGGGCTCCTTCACAGAACACCATAGGCTTTTACTCACTATGGTCACTTATCATACTAATGAATGTCCCCACAGCCCAACAAATGTCATTTCTAGTGTCCATTGTCCTCACTCACACAAACCATGGGAATCTTCCCAGATGGTCACCCATCGTGATTACTAATCTAGACCAAGTATGCTAAATTGTTGATTTCTAATCAGGTAGGATCTCGAAAATAATGTTTCACCTTGTTGACATGGGTAGTAACATTTAGCCTTTTTATGTCTCACTTTTCCATAGGAGTTACATTATCCACCCCTTTAAAGAACAACACCCTCGTTGTGGACCCCAGGCCTCAAACCCAGGTAGTGCCTAAGCACTTCCGGCTGGGTATTGGCACTGATACAATTTTTCATGACCCAATTTCCCAGTCCATGAACATTTTCATCATACCCCATGGGTCTCTTGTAATACCTTGGTTGCCTTCACAGCACACCATAGGCTATTACTCACTATGGTCACTTATCAGACTAATGACTATCCCCACAGGCCAACACATGTCCTTTCTAGTGTTGTTTTTCCTCACTCACACACACCATAGGAAACGTCTCAAAATGTCACCCATCATGATTACTACTCCGAGAAAAGCTTTCACAACTGTGGAGTTCTAATCAGGTAGGATCTCGAAAAGAAATGTGCACCTTGTTGACATGGGTAGTAACATTTAGCCTTTTTAAATCTCATTTTACAAAGGTGTTACAGTAATATTGTTGGATTTATACTTTATATATTATTTATATTATATATATGATTTTATTAGTATTTTGGTGTTATTATCTGACATACACCTTTATGCTTTACATGTTTTGGGAATACAATATCATCGGTCATGTGTACAGTTCACTACCACCTCACGAAGCATTGGGATTCCATCATGCTTTACATAGAACCTATTAAGGGTGTGATTAACCAAAATATATGATCTAAATGACATAAAATCTATACGTTAATGATAATATATATTATTTACAATTATTCCTTTTAATATGTCTAATAATGGATACAATATTCTTCTAAATGAACAAAATAACGTCTCATAAAATGGTGTATTTCTTTTCATGCCATAAAAATTTATTGAATAATCTAAATAGATGTTTAATAAAAATATATGATATGAAAATAATTTTCTAAATTAAGTAGATAATGAAATTATTATTTTACTAGGAGTTAAAAAAACATTTCGAAACATATTCAAAAAATGGTTTTTACCTGAAATAATGAAAATAATGAAATAATAATAATGAAAAAGAAATAATATGTTATAAAAAGAACATATATGATATCATAATGGTAAATATGATTATATAAAAAGTTAATTTCATGTTTAAAACTATTATACATGATGTTAAAGCACATTCAATCAAAATTGAAGCATAAGGTAATTGATTTTATTGAGGTATATGATAATGTTATGCACATAAATACATTTCATAATTTATATACTTCCCCGTTCACATGTAATATCATGCGTAGTTCATTTTCCAAGTATTTTATGTTTAATTTTTAAAAATATCATATAATGGGATTTCAATTAATAGTTACTAAGAGATAAATAATTTATGAACTCAACCTCATTTCATTGGGTTGTATTACTTTTTCATTATTGCAAATATTCTATTATTTTGTGTGTATTGAATTTTCAATATCAATTTTTGTAATTTTAATTTTTTTTATGTGAATTTAGATTTTATACATATTATATATTCATTTCTTTATTCTAACATAAATGTTAATAAAATATTAAGGGTTTACTCCCAAGTCTAACCTTATTCAAGATTGGTTAAACATGAATTTCCATTAAAGCATATTGTTTGATAATTGTTTCATAAACCCATTCATTTCATATTTTATTTTTATTCATTTTTATCTTTATGTAATAGTACGATTTTACATCCATTTAGTACTAAAAAATTCTTTAGAAATTGTTTTTAGAAAACATTGCATTATTTCTACATTTGGATGGAATTAAGTTTTATTTAAAATCCATTTTTATAATGATGTTTTGGTAAATGATTTGAAATTTTTTTAAATGATTTATTAAAATAAATTTTACCAAATTTCCTTTTTAAAATATTTCAATGGAAACATTTTACCAATTTTTTAATAACCACTATTCTATCCTTTTTATCGTGAAAATGGAATTTTCTATATGGACTGTACTAAATTACCCTATAACACGAAAATAATTTATTTGATGCTTTCCATTAAAGTTTATATGGATATTATTAAAGATAATTATTTTAAATATGATTTTTAAATATCTTTATTTTTAAAAAAATACATATAAAAAAGGATATTTTCCTCAATGATTTTTTTATAAATATTATTATTGTATTTATATTCATTATTGTAAAAAACCATTTACCCTTACTAAAATGGTTATATATTATAATGAAATCATATTTATTATTTCTCTAGATGCATTATGATTGGTATAATTGGGGATGTACTATTTTGAAAACAATCACTTTACTCCACATGGTCTATGATGGTGTTTAGTAATTGGGGAAAATATTTACAAATTGAATGATAGTTTTAATATTAATATTTATTTTAATAATTTTTTACCCCATTCATATGAGGAATGACTGAGACTTTTTATGGGACTAACAAGGCTCATTATATCCCAACGATGCATTAGTTGTTTTCATTAGAAAAACTAGAAATAGTTTTTGAATATTTCTTACCATTTATAATATTCTGGGCACTATTACTTGGTTTTATTATATTATTATCATGCAACATGATAGTATTATATTTCTTCACAAAAATAATTAATTTTAACATATATGTATCCATCATTATGAATTCCATAATTATGAATTTATATATTGATATTCTTAGTGAATATTTTATTTGTTACAATATACATGGTTATGTTTCACGATCATGTGATTATTTGTACAGAATTATTTGATCGAATTTCATTCTGAACATATTATGCTCAAGTTATCGATTTAATTTCATTTGTTTCATGTATTTACTATTCCATTTTGACCATTAATTATTTATCTTCCATTATACACATAAACTTACAAAGAATTTGGTCCCACTGTTATTCAGTTTCCTCTCCTTGGGATTCTATGATGTTTACTAAACCTGATATATAGGAAAATTCTAGACTGAATGAATTTATTCCCTCTAAAAAATTCTATTGAAATTTTGTATTCAATTCTGATGAATAGATCATGTATGTATATATTTTACCAAGCCTACAAATCTATTAGGTCCATTTAGACATGACTTATTTTTATCATATGCCAATGTGATGGAAGTAGACACCAGATCCAGACTGATGGGGTTAAAGACATTATATTTGGTATTAGATAATATTTAATAAAAATCATGAAAACTATATTTTATAAAACAAACAATAGATAAACTAACCACATTATAGTCACTAGGGATTTATATAAAATCAAAACCCAAAGAAACCATGTTTATGGTTATGAGATTAGATATGCCTAATTTTTTCATCTATGTTATGTATTTAAATTTTTTTGGGATTATATATAATTTTTCATAATGATATGATCTATTCTAGTGTATTTAATACCATATAAATAGAACTTAAAAGATGTAATATGAATATAAACAATTCACAAGATCAAAATAATCAAAATGATTTTGTATTTTATGGTCTTAATCAAATCATTATATCGAAACTATTATCCAAAAATTTTCCATTATATGAGGATATAGTAATGTTTGATAAAGAGACATATAAATAGAAATATATGTATTATGAATTTGGAGGGAAGTATGAGAAGAAGTGGATAGTTGGTAAAAATATTAATAAAGGGTAAAAGGTAAAAAACTAATTTCCAACATTATTAATTGTGGTTGGAAACACTCTTGTACTTATTTAAAGGGATTGGTAGTTTTCAATAAGTATTGAAATAAATGCCACCATGACCCTGGTATTAAGGGAAATAAAAAATTGCAATATAAAATGGTTTAACTGTAGATATATGGGGAATGATGGAATTTAATTCCCCATGTGTTAATGAAATTTACAATTGAATAAGATAACTAATCAAGGTCAAGATTAATCTATTGAAACATCCAAAGAATAATGGTTATTGTTAATGGGTGTTGATTCAAGAATGAGATCATTTTAATATTTTATCAATGATGTAGTGGTTAATAGAATAAATAAATATATAAGGATTTTATTAAGGTACTAAATCATTAATAATTTTAAATCACATGTTTAATGGTACCAATATCCAAGAAAAATGATTCAATGGAAATATTAACTTATTGGAAAACATATTATTGGCATAAATATAAGAGTTAATATGTTTTAGATGTTGTGATAATTATGTTTAATAATGAAATGATTGATAAGGATAGTGTAATATCGATATTACAGAAACACTTTGAACTGATTAATGATTTATTGGAAAAGGGGTTATGCTATCATCAATGTTGTCCACAAAATTTTTGGATTCATGGAATATATTAAATAACCTTTTATTAACATATCAAATATGTATGTATGTATGTTTTCAATAATTTTTTTGGGTAATTCGATTTTTATTATAATTTCCAGGACCTATGTAGTCTATTACCTTGGTGAAATCTTATGCATGAGGTGTTATGGGAGGTCAATGTCACTTATTCCCAACACTATGCCAAATTTCCAATTTTCGGAATAGTGTTTCATGTTTTGTGAAATGTGGTGTCAGTGAGATAGATCTGAACAACATTTTTTGTGAGACATTTGTGAATAGTTCTATCTATGAGTTATTTGAGAACAATATAATCATTTAATAATTTGTTATAAGTGATTTCGGTGAGCCATTTCAGAATAGTGCTCTAGGTGATTCCTTTGTAAATAGTGATGTTAGGGAGTCTTTTGTGAATAGTTCTCTTGGTGTCTGATTTTTGAACATTGTTGTTGGTGATCCATTTGAGAATAATGTTGTAAATGAGTAATTTCTTAATAATACTATAAGTGATTCATTTGAGGATAGTGTTTTTGGTGAGTCATTTGTGAACAGTACTATCGGTGAGTCATTTGTGAATAATGGTACAGGTGTCACATTGGTGAATAGTGTTTGGTGCTCCATACAGTTTCACCCCATTGAAATTTTCTATTAAATAAATTGAATTCATAGCCTTATTATTAGGGTTTTATGGCCGATTCATTTCCATAAACCCTAAATTAATTTTACCAAGGGTCTGTATTCTTTTACTCTCTCAAACCACATAGTCATTACAAGATCCACATTTAATGGAAAATCTATACCGTATCTAAACTGATACTCTATTTAGATTTTAATAAGAATGACATACATTTTTTCATGTTCTTCCTTCTTTTTTACTTCATGATATGAGGTTCCAATAACCTTTCTTTACCAAGGATATGTATGATGGTGTTGTAGACCATGGATCATGTTTTCCTTAGAGTTCTCCCTAGTTTATGCACACCCCCAACTTTGGTGTAAGCATCAAGTGTCAATCAGTATTAAATAAAATGTATAGTTTATCTCAGTTATTATGGGTTATTAAATTTTTTTTCACACATTTCTTTTTTTTGATGTTATAAAATGCTTTATCCATCTTTCTAATAGACCATTTGTGGGTGTTTGTTCATGCGATTGTGATGTGACATCCTCAGGTAGATACAGTCATTACGGGAGAGGGGATCGTAATCCATTGTGTTAGAAAGTTCTCATGTAAAGAACGTCAGGAATATTTTTAGGTATGGGATTCATGAAATTTCTATTCAATTTTTGTGTAGTGGTAGTTTTTGAATGTTTAATCCTACTATATCATAACGGAATTAACATAATAAATATTTGAACCAGATTAAAATATTTGGAATCGAACTTATATTGTTTCTTTATAACATGATAATTGTTTTCCTCTTGTTTTATAGATCATGTGATATATATTATTTTATTTTTAATCATGTCATTCTGGGGGGAAATTATTAATGAATGTAAATATAATATTAATTATAAATTTATTTTCTAAAGGTAAACGGCTATTTTTTATGTTCTAGTTTTTATTGTGATTTGAAATTAATTAAATAGATGCAGTTATGCATGTTTAAATGATTTGTTTAATTTAATATAGAATAATGAACTGGTTTTGTTATAGAGATAAATCCTTGAATAGTTTTATGTTACCCATGTTCTTGTAATGTCCAAGATTCTTATGATTTTCATTTTTGAGTGTTCATAGTGTTAAAAGGATAGATGCCTTGTTTTGGCCCAAGGGCCAAGTTTATGTGTTTTTTTTTGTTTCCTTCTTCTTATGATGTGATCTGAGATGGATGTTGTGAAATGTGGGGTAAGAAGGCCAAATGTGTGTGGCTGCAGTTGGAACCTGAGTGGCGGGATGAATTGGTTCATGCATGTGTGCGTTATGGAGTACACTGGAGATGTTAAAAAGGGTTAAGGTTGGGCTTACCTGATGAAGTTAAATTGATTACTGTTGAATATGTTATTTTTTTATGCACTACACCATCCCAACTTTTTAATGTGGTTGGTCCTTATTACCCTTCTTTGAAACATGGATAAGAATTGAGGGGTAGTCCACATGATTTATATTTTTATCTTATCGGGGGTGGTTGAGTCTAAGCTCCAGCTATAGGTGACAAAGACTCAGCAGGTATTTCACCAACTCATTATGTTGAGAACCTTGTATTTGGTAGAATATAATGATTTATAATGATTTCCTAGGATTATTGGAAAGTAATAATTTTTTAATAAATTAATTTATAAATCATTTTAAATAATGGGTCTGGAGTATGTTGGGATGAAATGATGAGGATACAATTTAATGTAACTGTGGACTTTGTTAGATTATGCCTAGAGGGAATGGATATGGGTTTGAATGGTAATGAAATTTAATGTAATAAATGTTAATTTTTAATTAATGGATAAATAATAAATTATCATAATGTCAAACTGATTAAAATTGAAGAATATAATTTAATAAATTTCCTTAAATGGTTGTGTTCTTATAGGATATCTTGTCTGAGCTGTGGAAGTCGTGAGTTTGAGAGACATTAGTTGCAGTTGATTCTTTTTATAGGTTATTCCTATAGAGTGGTTGGAGCTATATTATATTTTTTTACATTTTGTCTTTCTATACGGTACAACACCTAGTCGGTTAGGGAAACTCATTCCCTGGGGATTCAGAGCCATGTGGGTGTTTTCCCCAACATCCTGATAAGAGGATGGATTGATGAGTGCCCGCTTTGGCCCTACTCTCTTATCATGGTAGTTTCATGTGATAGTAGTAATGATGGTTAGTTTTCTCCATATATGTATGTAGATGTATGTAATGGATTGTGGTTAATAGCACTCATATATTTCTGATATTGTTTCCTATGGACTATTATTAGAGTAACATGTACAGGTCTTGATAGATTGTGAATCCTTACATGGTGTGTAGTATGTCATGGCTTGAGTTATAGTACATAATGTATGATGCATGTTATTTGAGCAATGGTGGCTCATAGAAACTCCCTGGTTTTATTGGTTACATGGATGTGGTGGTTATCTTGCATGAGGTGCATGGTTCGGCGGTTAGCACAGTTGTTTGTTGGCAAGAATTTTTAGATAGATATTCATAGGAGGTGAGATGTATTGGTAAAGAAAAAAATAGTGGGGATGTGGTACTGGGGTACCCTTGATATTATTTCTTATATTATAAACTTATTTATGTGATACTTGGTGAGAGTTGAAATGGTGAGGCTGGGAACATAGTATACCTGTTTAGGTGTCGAGTTAGATTTACTTATTATCTACTATGTTTTATATTTATTTCATTACTTTTTCATGAGAGGCATCAGGGAGGATCCATTTGAGTATACTATTGTACTTGCCATACATATATATAAACTATTTATAGTTCACTTATATCAGGTTATAGATTAGGCTAGTCATTGTTATCATGGGGTTGCGTGAGCTTTTCAGACATTTTTGGTCATTGACATTTTAATTTCATTTAGAATTTTCAGTTTTACCTTGTCTATTGTAGTAGTTCATGAATGTCATAACATATGTGTAGTTGAGATTTTATTTTATATTGAATTTGGAGTTGGAGTTTTTTGTTGTCTGTCTAATCTCTCTCTTACGTATGTGTTCTCTTAGAGGGTAATGTATCCCATCATTGTGTTTATTATATCCCCAGTGCTAGTCACCAACAGAAGGCCTACTAGAAGTGGGACTCATGAGCCACTATATCCCTTCTCATATTGTCATCCAATGAGGGGCACACCATATTGTAGGGGTAATGAAAGAGTGGAATCAAAGGACTATTAATGGGATAGGATGGAGTTTAGAGTTAGGCACAGGTGAGGATTCACATGTTTGTAGGGAAACTGTGTCAGCCATGTAAATCATGTTATATAAACAATGGTGACAAGATGATATATAGGTATTTAGGCCCCCCCTGTGATATGATACATGGACATTTAAATTTGCAGTGGATAATAAATTAAGTGATACTTGTTTTTTGGTAGATATTTTGGAAAGATCGTGCTTCATTATTCACTATTCCAGGGTTTTAATGGGTAGATCTTGGTATACGTTATCATAAATTGAATAAAATTAAAAATTATTTAATAATTATTTTTCCGTATTGTAGGTTTAGGAGGTCTAACTATTTTTTATATTGTAGGTATAGCTCTCGGTCAACATCCTCATCATGCTCGCATAAAGGATGTTCAGAGAGATGTTCTAATAGATCACCACAAAGAAGACGACAATGACTATGATCCTAGAGGAGGAACCATGGAGATTTTCTATTCTATAGTATACAAAATTATGAAGGATCTGTTTTAGACATGGTCATGTTAGACTGGTTGGAGGATACTGAGATAGCTTTCAATTCAATCTGTGCTTATAAGGGGAACTGAGTTTCATTGGTTTGGACTATGGTTTGTGGAGAATAAAGGTATCATTGGTTCATATTACTCGAGGATCATGAGTAGTTGAAAGTGTAATGGGATGAGTTCTAAGACACATTCACAGATGAGTTTCTTTTATTGACTCCAATGGAATCAAGTCAATTGGAGTTGTTTAGACTTCGACAGGGGAGTTCCAATGTGCGATTGTTTGGAATCAAATTTATAAACCTTTAAAAATATGATTTGGACATGTTTCTAGATGATAAGGCTATAGAGATTCATTTAGAAGAGACTTTTCATCTAGAGATCTAGTTTCAGAAAACCCCCTTTACGTTAAAAGAATAACATGAGGTGATTGTGGTGGTATAGGCCATCTAGAAAATGATAGCCATGAATGGATCATTTTGAGAGGGGTCCATTAGTATTCCTCATTATGTAGATCTCGATTACGGGGTTCCTTGTTTTTTGGGAAACATGTTTTCTGTTCACCTAGGGGTATTTCCTTCCCATTAGTATATTTATTCACCTATGGAAGTGGATCTTAGACCTATTCCAATTGGCCATGTGATTTTATTTCTTATGGAGAAAAATGACATCTGTAGTGAGATAGATTGACATTTCATATCAGTTAGCATGTGCCAGTTTTTCGTCTTCAGGTTCCTCCATTGAGGTAGTTTCAGCAGAGGTAGTTGTAGT
Organism: Viscum album; assembly: GCA_963277665.1. Classification (NCBI taxonomy): domain Eukaryota; kingdom Viridiplantae; phylum Streptophyta; class Magnoliopsida; order Santalales; family Viscaceae; genus Viscum; species Viscum album. The sequence continues at coordinate 705,293,323 of OY728126.1, read as the reverse complement.
AGGTTGCATATGATTAGGACCAGTAGAGAGAAGATAGGGTAGGTAGAGGACAGCCTCAGGATTCTCCTCATCCCCATTATGAAGATCATGGTCCTGTTGGTGGTCATTAACATGTTCATTGAGGTTATGGGGCATGTCTTGTTTAGCTTTATGCTTTAGCATTTCTGTCACCGGTCGAGCCAAACGTTATTCAAGGTACCCTTTTCTTGTTTTCTACATGTGTGTATGCCTTGTTTGATTCCGGGGTAATGAAATCCTTTATATCACCAACCTGTTTTCGTGCTCGGGGACTTTAGGTTGAGATACTTTTAGTGCCCATGGTGTTGACTATGCCAGTTGGAGGAAAATATGAATTTTTTGAAGTATGTATATGTTGTGAGCTAGTACTATAGTAGCACCACTCTTAGAGAGTTTTCTTATATTTATGGATACAATAATAAAATTTAATCCTCAGTAAGGATTAGTTGAATTTAGTGTAGGTTATCATGGATTACTTCAAGAGGTAGGTGTTATTCTTCGATGATGATGGTGGGCCAATGGGGTTTTTTGGTGATTGATACCCTATAACTGGTCAGAGGAATGTTTCTTCCTTTTTATCCTTAATGGCTGAGCTGATGCTGATTTTGTTGATGGTTTAGTAGTTGGTGTTTTCTAGGTCCAAGGAATAGTACCCAAATTACATTCCATAATAGGTTGTACTATTACCCCTTGATGAGAGATCGAGTTCGGGATCGTGCTACAGCCAGGATTGTCTCTCTCTCTATATCTGGATATAGGATGGAACCTTCCAATTTGTGAGAGCATCATGTATAGCTCGATAGTCTATTTTTTTTCTATTTTGTTCGGGCGAGTGTTTCACTATGGGGTACAATTGTTTTTTTTGTGAATAAGGATGATGACATTTTGTGGTTGTGTGTTGATTATTGTCTCTTGAACAATGTGACAGTGAATAATTTATATCCTCTTCCATGGATTGATGATTTAATCAACCAAATACAAGGTGAATGTTGGTTCTTGAAGATCGACTTATGGTCAGGATATCATCAGATGCATGTGATTGATGGGGATATACTGAAGACTACATTCTATTATTCTGACAGGCATTATGAGTTCATTGTGATATTGTTTGGTGTGAAGAATTCTCCAGTTGTGTTCATTAGGGTTGATTAAAGTTGTGTTCCATGAGTCTCAAGATAAGTTCATAGTGGTCTTCGTCAATGACATCTTTATTTAATACACCTATAGGTAGTGTCATGCAAAGATTCTAAATTCCATTTTAGGAGTTCTTTGTTGACATCAGCTATTTGGGATTTTGTTTAAGTGTGAGTTTTGGTTTGGCGAACTTGGTTTCCTAGGGTATGTTGTGTCCCAGTGTGGAGTATTTGTGGATCTATCAAAGATAGAATCATTTTGGTATTCGGAATCCCCCAAATACAGTGGTGGATTTTTTATGTTTCCTTGGACTTGAATTATATTACATGGTATTTGTAAATGATTTATCTTAGGTTATGACTCATGTTGTAGAATTTACTATAAAGGATCAGGTGTTTGTATGGACTGATTAGTGTCAAGAAGATTACGAGTATCTGAAGAATATACTAGTTAGTTATCTAGTTATTTTTCATCCTAATGATGGAGTTTTGTTTTATGTTTTCTATGATTCTTCATGTCTAGGGTCTTGATTTGTTCAAATGCATGAGAGATCATTTGTCTCTTATAGTTCTCGAGACTTACATCCCCATTACCATAACTATTCAACCCATGATCTTCAATTAGCCATAGTGTTTTTTTACCTGATGTTGTTGAGACATTACCTCATTAGATAGAACATTGTAGTCTTCATCGATCTTAAAATCTTGAGGTATATTTTCTCACAGTGTGACATGAACTTGCGATAGTTTCGGTGGATGATGTTCTTATAGTATTATGACTTAGAAACTTCATATACACCAATTAACGTTATTTTTTTATCTGATTCACTAAGTAGGAAGACACATAGTGATGCAGTATGTGAATTCGGTGATTCTTGGAGTGTAATGGAATAAAATTCATTATTAAATATTGATATTGCGAGAGTTGGGGGAAGAGGATGTCTTTTTCAGATGATGGATCAGTCATTTTTTTTGAAGCATGTGGAATATCCCCAGTTGTGGAATCTTGAGATGGTGGTCTAGAGAGACCGGGTTGTTTATGGTGATGCCCCTGATGGCTGGTCTGAGGATGAACTACATTGGATGTTGTTTCAGGGATGTCTTTTTGATCCTTTGACAATGCATGAGATAGTTCTATGAGTGATCCATAGTTCTCTCTTATGGTTACATCCAGGAATAAGAATGTTGCAGCATGCTTTGAGTAGTCAGTATTGGTGTCCTGGTTTAATGGAAGGACATTCAGATTTTGGGTCATGGTTCTTGATCTTCCATAAGGTGAATGCTGAGCACTGTGTTCCCAGTGGGTTGAGTTATACATTAGATGTTCTTTAGTGGAATTGGTAGTACATCTTAATAGAATCCATTGTCAGTTAACCTCCAATTGAGGGTGGGTATGATTCTATATGGGTGGTTTTGGACCATTTGAAGAAATCATCACACCGAATAGTGATCAAGGATATGAGCTCAGTAAATATTTTTTTGAGTTAGTACTTGAAGGAGGTGGTGATACTCCATGGATTCCTGAGAATGATCAATTCTGATCAAGATCACTGTTTTACCTCAACTGTTTGAAGAGGTCTATAATATGGTTTTGATTCTCAGCTATGCCTTAGCACAACTTTTTTATCTCTATATGGATGTACAGATAGAGTAGACCATCCATACTGTTGAATTTATGTTGCACTCTTGTGTCTAGGATTTGGAAGGTTCGAGGAGGAGGCATTTACCCTTGGAAGAGTTTCCTACAATAATATTTTTTATTCCACCATCATTGTGGAACAGTCAAAAGCCTTGTTAGGCTGACATGTCTATTCTCTATTATGATAGACTAGGGTTGGGGTGTTATTAATTTCTGGGCCAAAACTAGTACAGAATATGAGGAAATGGTTCTGGTGATTTGTGTGAGTATGAAGACAGTGATGGATCATCATAAATCTTATGTCTTCGATTGGAGGAGACCTTTGGAGTTTGAATTTGGGGATCATGTGTTTTTTAATGTGACCCCATCATGAGAAGCAAATGATTGGTCATGGGGGTAAGATTTGTCCACAATTTTCAAGGACTTTTTAGGTGTTGGATAATGTTTGATCGGTGGTGTATTGGGTTGAACTTCCCACATAGATGAGCTGTATATATATTGTTTTTCACATGTTTCATCTCCTTTATTATCTTCATGATGACTCTCATGTCATTGATTGGGGTGAAGTAAATTTTGTAGATTATGTGACCTTCAATGAGCATCTTGTTGAGATCCTGGAACACAATTATATGGTGCTTCACAAGCATGATATCTCCAAGGATTGTGTATTTTGGTAGCATGGTGTCATGTAGGACAGTAATTGGGAATGTGAGTGGCAGATACATGTTTAGTACCCAATTCTCTTTGATGTTTAGTTGTTTTCATGAAATTTTGTTCGTCTTGGGGTTAAATACCATTCCTATTTTTGATATGGATTCTCTTGTTGATTTTTTAGCTTATAACTTTTTTGGGAGGTATCTACACCATGAGAGTAGTTATGATTTGGATGAAGTTTTTTGTGTGATTTTTCATTATTTTTTGATGAAGTGGTTGAGCTCATTTGGTGGTGAGATACTTGAGAGTTATCTCAAAAAAGGTTTTTTTGGATCAGTTTTTCATTTTCCTCACTGATTTGGTTTTAGATAGTAGAGAACAAGAATGTTTCAAGAGGTATCTGATGTAATGGCTTGGACATCTCCTGTTCATTACCTTGGTGAAATATGTTGTTTCAAGTGTTTTGGGAGGACAAGGTGACTTATTCCCAAAAGTTTTCCAAATTTCTGGATCTGTGAACAATTATTCTTGTTTTTTTAATAGTGTTTTCGGTTAGACAGATGTGAAAAGTGTTTTCGGTGTGTCATTTGTGAAAAGTACTATCAGTGAGTCATTTTTAAACAGTGTTATTAGTGATTCTGTTGTGAAAAGTGATTTTATGGATTCATTTGTGACCAATAATGTCCGTGATTCCATTGTGAATAGTGATGTCAGTGAGTCGTTTATGAATAGTGCTTTTGGTTACTTATTTGTGAATAGTGTGGTCAGTGAGTCATTAGTAAATAGTGTTACTAGTGAGTCATTTGATAATAGTTTTTTCAGTGACTCATTCATGAACAATTTTTTGGGTGAGGCATTTGTGAATAGTGTTGTCGATGATTCATTTCTAAACAATGATTTCTCTGAGACATGTGTGAACAGTTCTTCCATCATCACACATTTTCTCCCCTTAGATGTTTTCTTTAATGTAAAATTATTTAAAATCCATGTTTTAAGAAATTTATATCCAAATCAAAACCCATAATACTATTTTAATTTTTCAATGCTTTGGGATTCCATTACTTGGTCAAACCATACAGTCTTGAGAAGATCTTACTTTAATGGAAAATCTAAACCATATCTAAGCAATTTCTCTATTTATATTTTCAAAATTCTGAGATATATTCATCCTTATTCTTCCTTCTTTTATTCATCATGGTATGAGGCACCAAGAACCTTTCTTTCATGAGGAGTTGAATGATTGTGGTGTGGACCATGGATCGTTTGTTCCTTGGATTTCTTCCTATAGCTTGTGAACGACCTATTTTGGTGCAAGAAGAAAGTGTTGATCCATCTTCGATTGAAGGTGTTTTCTATCTATGTTCATATGGGTTCATTGATCTATTTCTTCCTATTTCCTTTTTCCATGTTATGGAGTGTAATATCAATCTTTATAATGGTCCATTCTTGTGTTTTGTTTGATGAGGTTTTGTCTTGGCGTCGTTGGGTGGATTCAGCCATTACAGGAGAGGTGATCATGATATATTGTGTGGGATTGTTATTGTGAATGTAATGTCGAATAGATTTTTATTTGGAGGATTCATGAATTCCATATTTTATTTACATGTAATTGTATAGTTATAATGTTTTATCCCACTAGATCATAACAGAATTAACATAATAAATATTCAATCCTAATTAAATTAATTGGAATCAATCTTATTTTATTGATTTATATTGTAAATATAGTGTGAATCTTGTTTACTAAATCGTGCAATATCTATTATTTACTCCTTTATAATTTCATTCCTGATGGAAATTGGTAATGTACACAAATATAGGATTTACTATAAATTAATTATATAAAGATAATGAGGAATTTTTTTTATTTTTTTTGTTGTTGTTGTGCTAGATTATAATCGAATGGATACAACTATTCGTGTTTAAAATAAACAGTTAATTAAATATGGAATAATGAACTAATTATCTATAGAGATAATTCCTTGAACGGTTCTAAGTTACCCCTCACTTGTAATGGACAAGCACCTTATGATTTATAGCTATGAGTACTCATTGTGTCCGAATACTGGTTGCATTGTTTAGGGCCAATATCCAAATAAATATGTTTATTTTTTCCCATTGCATATCATGTTGACATGTAGTATTGTTGTGATATGTGGGGTTGGGAGGCCTAGTGCTTGTGGAAATAGTTGTCACCTGGGGGGTGGTAGAGGCATTGGTTCATGCATTTTCCTGCCGAGGAGGACAATAGAGATGATGAAAAAGGTTTCATTCTAGGTTTACCCGATGATGTGAAAGTGGTAGTTGTTGAATCTATCATGTGTTTATATTATTTACATTCCCCAGTGCATAAGGAATCTTATCTTGGTTAAACTCATTCAAAAGGTGAAAAGATGCATGGGGTTTTCCACGTCAATTAAATGTTTAGCTTCTTGAGGGAGGATGTTTTTATAAACTAGATATAGATTCCAATGCTTAGATGGGTAGTTCACCAACTAATAGTGTAAATCCCCTTGTGTTTGGTAGCATATAATGCATTAAAGAATTCTTCTGAATATTGGAAAGTAATAATGAGGTTAACAAATGATTCAATTAATGGTTTTAAACAATGGGCTTGGATCTTTCTTGAACGAAATGATGGGGTTAAAATTTAATGGAACAGTGGGCTTGGTTTGGTTATGACCAGAGGTCATGGATCTTGGTTGGAATTGTTAGAAAATCTAATAGGATAAATGCTAATGGTTAATTAATTCTTAAATAATAAATTATATTAATCTGAAAATAAATAAAAATGAATAAGATATTTTAATCAATATCCTTAAATGGTTGTGGTGTTATAGGATATCTAGTCTTAATAATGAAATCCGAGAGTCCGAGAGACATTATATTCAATTGAATCTGAGTCTATGTTATAAACATAAAGTGTTTGATAGCTATATTGTATTCGGTACTTTTTTTGTTTCTATATACTACTTCACCTGGTCGATTATGGAAAATGAAACCTTTGCAATTCTGAGACCCCACCCCCCACCCCTCGGGGGGAGGGGGGTCTCCAACATCTCTATGGGAGGATAGATGTATAACATACCCCTTTGGCACTGCTCTCTTCTCTTAGTAGTTACATCTGTTGGAAAGGACAGTGGTTAGTTTTTCCCATATATGTTTGTAGAGGGATGTAATGGATTATTGTTATTCACACACATATATTCAAGATATAGTTTTATATGGACTATTATAGGTGTAACTTGTATATGCCCTGATGGATTAAGGATCCCTACTCGATGTATGGGTATTAATGGTTTGAGATATAATACACGATGTATCATAAACATTACGCAAGATGTGTTGGACTCTGAAAAATAGTGGGTTACATTGGTTATATGGAAGTGGTGGTTGTTTACATGAGGTTAATATTCTAGTTGCTCTTCTAGGAGTCTGATGATATTCCTTTATAGAGAGAGATGGTTATCATGTGTGATGTTGGGAAAAAATGAAAAATAAGTGGTGAAGTGGTAGAAAGATTCCATTTATATTCTATATTATATTATATAATCTAGTAAGTGATTGTTGGTGAGGGTATCCATGGTGATATTGGAATGATAGTGTACCTATATAGGTGAAAAATTAGTATCACTTTTTATTCACTGGGATTTATCATGATTTATTTAGTTTTTCACTAGAAGCTTCAGGGAGTCTCCAACTGAGAATACTGTTATAATCACCCTACATATATATAAAATGTATTCTTGGTCACATAAAGAATGGTGGAGACCATTATGATTACTACTGTCTTGGGGTTGTAGGATCTATTTGGGCATTATTGTCACTATCATTTTACTTTATTTTTGGTGCATGTATTTTTCCACTTCTATTTTTAGTAGTTAATGTATGTTATTAAATATGTGCAATTGAGATTTTCAATTATTTTTCATTCTGAGTTAGAGGTGGTTAGTGCCTATATTATCTCTCTCTTTTGCATATGTTCATTTTTTGAGGGTAATGCCTCCCATCAGTGTTTTTATTATACCCTCGGCACTAGTCGCCAACCCGGGGCCTACTAGTGGCGGAGCTCGAGTGTCATTATTTCCCCTCTCAGATTACCGATCTAGGTGGTGTACACCTTGAGGGGAGGGGGTTATGATAATTACAATGTCATAATAGAATATATGATGGAGGTATTAACATGTTTAGTATGTGGTAACAAAGATCCACTTCATTTTTTCATGGGAATACATTGTTTGTTTTGTTGAATTCATTCTATAAGTGGGTAGGTATATTTTGGATGATCAATAAGGTTAACTATTTATGGAAAATATTATATTAAACGTATGGTCTCATTGGATATATTTTTTATCGATTTTTGGTTTCTGAAAAGTAAGGATGGGTATCTTGTTACATTATTATAGATCGTATGATATGTTAAAATGTAATTTTAGATCATTAGGTATAAATTAAATTTTTTGATATTAATTTCATGGAATAAGGGAAAAAGGGGAAATTAATCAATGAATAACTGATTGGTGGAATTGTTCATATACAATATAAATGTATCAAGTAAGTATATTTCTATATATTCATAAAGATAAAAATAATTCTTTAACTCTAAGAAAAATGGTCTTGAAAATACAGAAAAAAATCCTTCTACCATCATTTTTATTGAATTGATGGTCTTTAAAATAATCACTAATTTATGGTATTGATCCCATCAACATTTCATTGATCACTTACTTTCTCATGATCAATGAGATCAATCACCTTAATATTTATGTTTTCCCTCCATATTTATATCATCACCTTCCACTAATTATCTTTTACGTAAAAATATAGTTATGTATAATTCTAGATGATTTTTTTACCTTATATTTTCTCTTTTTAAGATGGTATTTTATTTACTATTTTATGATTAGTGCTTTTCAACATAGGGATTTTTTAAAATTTCATGCCCTTTATTACTAATATAATTCTTAAATCAGTTGGATAGAATTTATTTAAGGTGGTGTGGATGAAACACCCTGAAATTTTAAAATATGAACATTCATATTCAATTTGATATATGACATGAAACACCATGAAAATAACCGAATATAATACCCTAAGACATTACAATATATTTAACTTTTTAAATAAATTTTAATTATTCTATCATTTTAAATGCCTATAGTACTGATTCAGAATTCACTACCTGCAACAAAGCCTTTCATCAATAGCTTATGTTCCATGCATGACTGGGATTTAATAAAAAAAATATACTATTAAAATAAATATTTAATATCGTATGCATCCTCTATCCATTGGATATTTGGGTATGAATATAATTAACTAAATTATGAAAATATATTGTTGAATTCAACTGTACCAATTAAATAAAAATTAATATAAAAATTAATTTAATTGGAAGGAAATGTTTTTATAAAAAACTATTATTATGTTCCAAATAAGTTTTTTCTACTAAATTAAATTAATTATAATTATTTAATAATTATAATAAAATTTATATGTTATATATTTAATATGTTTTTTTTATTTTTTAATCAAATGTTACACATAAAAAGGTATATTTTGCAAAAGGTTGTGTTACCACCTTTTAATGGTCTACAAAATTTAAAACTAAATTTATAAAATTTTATTATCATTATTTTAAAAAACAATCTTCTTTTTAAAGATAATTATTTCAAAATTATATTAGCTTTAATTTAATGTATTTTTATAAGAATTGTTTTTTTGATGAATAGTAATATATATTAGATTTTAATTTAAAACAATCATTTCTTATAATTTATTTATAATGTTACAATATATTTTTAATTGGATTTAAAGTAAATGTAGGTCATTTTTAAATGTATATATTAAATTTAGTTGATTTTAATTCTTTTTTTTATTGAATATATATATATATATATATATATATATATTTCATAAACATTTAATCATTTTCCCTTCAAACACATGCATTATCATCATGTATATGGGATTTATTTTAAATAATTTCTTCCCAAATGTGTCATTTTAATTTTGAAAAATGGATTTCATATTTAGAAATAGAATAATTTACAATTTATAATATGGTTAAAAAAATTTCACTATAATTATTATTGAAAGTAGTTAAAATTACTTATAGTGACTAAAAGAAAATCTTGTTTAATAAAGCCCAAAACATAGAAAATTAGTGGCCAAATGACCTAAAAACTATTCTATCATCAATTTCAATCCATGTATCTACATTATATCATATATTATATAAATTTTTACATTACTATATCAATGAAATAGGGATAAAAAGTGGGTTCATTTCCCCCTTTTCTAAAATTTCATGGGGGACACTCACCCCCACAAATAAAATGACATCCCCTCTCCTCAACTCTTCACACATTAAAAAAAATTGTTTCATCCAAATACGGGACCAATAACTCATAAACATCATTTCATTCATTATATAGGCATATGTTTTTCATAAAATATTCCTTTTATGGTTTTAGTGAAAACCTTTGAAGGATTCCTAAAGAAGAGTTAATGTTCTTAAAAAGGCCTTTTTAATATATTTCATTATCCATATCATTCTATTATAGCAATACCATGATAATATAATTACCTAATTATGTTAAATATACTAATTTGATTTAATTATAAGGTTATGATATAAAAGATCGCAAACTTCCATCAAATGAGTTACAAAATCATTATTTGTATATACGGCAGACTACCTCTTCAGGAACCTATGTTGTTAATTTTTCTATTACCACCTTTTATAGTAATTAATATTGATGTATTTTATTTTGTATATGAATTTTGTTATATTTATTATTTTAATATTCATACTTATGTATTATATCTCCCATACCTTCATGCTTTCCATTTTTTGTGAAGTGCATTGTGTTGCATTTGTTGTCAATGAGGCATGAAGTTGTCTTGGAATGAATGGATGTCAAGGAGTCAAGATGTGAATGTCAAAGGATGTGATGGTGATAGATATGAAGAGAGAATGGCCATGGTACTAAGATGCATGTCACTTAGGAGATTCACTAAGTGGCATAGGAGATGTGGTTGAAACATTCTCTAGTTAATATCTGATGATTGTTGAGCTTCTCTTTAAGTTCATAGAACTTGTATCATGATGATACAAAGTCACAACATTGATTGAAGACCATGCATTGTCTTCACAATGCATGAGGAGCTGAAAGGAGTTCCATCTACAACTACTAAGTGGATGATGTGCATTAATGAAGTCCATGCACTATCACTTAGTTCATGTGAACATGAAGATGATCCAATTGATCTCTGATTAGATCAATAAAGAAGATTGAAGATTATAAGTAATTCAGGAGTTCGATTAATGAAGATGAACCTTTTGAATTCCATATCCTAAGTGAAGATCATGTGAGGAGAAGAAATGGAGGAATTCTTAAGAAGAAGAAGAAGAATAGAGATGGGAAGAAGAATAGCTTGGAGTGGTATTTGGCATTATCACTTGGTCACTTTGTTTTTAAACAAAGTCCTAAGTGTTTCCTCAAGCAAAAAATTACCCACCACGGGCCAGCCTTAAGGGTTCAACCCCCAAGGCACATGTGGGCCTAAGGCGCCACGCCCAAGGGGGGATCCCATGTGGCCAGCCCGAGAGGCAGGAGGGTCGTGTGTAAGTCGGGGCCACGCAGGGGATCAGGCCTGCGCAGGATAGGCGCCAGAGCGCGCCCGGAGGATGCATAGTGGGCACTAGGTGCGCGCCCGCAGGAGGCATGAGGGGGCGCAGAGCGCGCCCGCAGGGAGAACTCGGCGCGGGGCGGCACCGAGAGGGTTGGAAGTTCAATTGCCGAGTTGAGGCGGCGCCAGGGTAATAAGCCGCGTGAAAACCGCGAGAGGTTTTGATGTGGGACGCGCAAATTTCCCCGGGAGGAAATCTCAGCCGTCCGAGCCATCGCGCACTTTATCCACGCCGCACGATTCATCCCCGCGGCGATGATCTAATCCTGGCCGTCGCGCATCACGATCCGATGGCCGTGGATCGTCTTCCACCTCGAGCTCCAGCCGAAGCCACCCGCGAAGCCGCCGCTAAACCAGGAGCCTCCCGAACGACTATTTCGAGTTCCCGGCCACCATTGCTGAAGATGAAGTGTCCGTTGAGTTCGTCTCCTCAAACTGAATCCATACATGCTTTAAAATGAGCTTGCATGCTACCAGTGGAGAAATTCGATGAAGGCCAAAGGCAAACGAAGTGCCGAGGCCACACGGTGTTCATGTTTTGCATGGGATGGGCCAAACAGAGGCCATGCATGCGGTTTCATGTGCATGCACGAGGGGGAATGAAAGAGCGAAAAATATGGAAAGAACCCGCGTGAAATAAAAAGAAAAACAAGATTCACAGAATCTTGAAAATCCGAAATCTTCGGGAGATCAAATATTTCTCACGCGGATGCACCGCCTCACCACTGTCTATAAAAAGAGAGGCTAAGCTCTCGTTTATGCATGCTGATCCTTTGTTGAAAACTCGGAGTCCCGCGTGTGCCTCTACCTCGCGAAGAAGAAGCCGCCGCGCAAAGATTTGCGCGGCTGAAGTCCCATGCGCGCTAATCCTTTGCGCGGCAGGAAGACCTCGTGGCCGCAACACTCTGCGCACCCGAGGCTTGTTCCCTCTCTGCCCGCACCCTTGTGCGGTAAGAGGAAGTGCTCGCGGGTGCAGCACTTGCGCGCCCCGCGGCAAGAGGAGTTTGCGCGCTCGAAGGGTTGCGCGCCCGTGGAGCCTTGCACCTGAGGACATACGCGACCCAAGGCAGTAGCCAGCTGCACCTTGCATGCCTTGAGTTGGTTGGTGTTAGGGTGTGTGCAAGTAGAGGCCGAGACCACACCTTGTGTGAGTGCCGAATTGAAGAACACACTTTGTGTGTGCTAAGTACCCTACGGGCAGTGTGTGCATAAGCAAGAGGAACACCCTACGGCCATTTAAGGGTGTGCAACAAGAAGTGTGAAGGCCAAGATCAAGTGTGTGCCAAAGTGAAGAAGTTTTGTGTGCAAAGAGACAAGAAGGCCGAACCTAGGTGTGTGCACTAAGAAGTGTGTATACACTTAGAAGAAGAAAAGGGAGGACATCCACACAAAGTATAACACACATTAAGTGTGTAAGCAAATTGAATTAAGAGTGTGAAGGAAGAGGAGAAGGTGTGTGCTATAATTGATTACACCCTTTGTGGGTCTACTGCACCAAGAAGAGGAAAGGAGGAGTGCATGCATGCATGCATGCACATGCACACGTAAACAAAACCAAATCGGTGGTGTGCATTTGAGTTGTCCAAGACCAGGAGTTCTTGAAGAGATTTGAGAAGGCCATGCAGTCAGTGCATGAGGATTCAGAGTTGCCATGCATTCAGTGCATGAAGTTGATGTGAAGTGAGACTGGACCAGACTGAAGTTAAAGATATCAATTGTCAGAGTATTCAGTTGCTGGAGAGAAGCCAGGTCATCCTTAGAAGAAGGTGATAAAGCCTGAGCAAGACGAGAAGACCTGATCAACTCAAGTGATCATAGGTACAAAGCATGTCCAGAAGTCTTTATCCCAGACTGCTGAAGATACTTGAAGAAGCTTAAAGTGAAGAAGAGCTACTCGTGTGACTCGAGGAGCCAAGAGAAGACCCTATGGGACTCAGGGAGAAGAAGTCTTCAGTGGGATTCTGGAGCAGGCCAGTGGGACTCTGGTAACACTGTGGGACGCAGTATAAAGACCCTCCTGTGGGACTCAGGAGAGATACGGTGGGAAGCTGTATCGACCATTGTAATTTTAACAGGTTATAATGGAGAATCCATGCTGGGAGAGCATGGAAAGGATGTAGGCCTTTGGTGCCGAACCTTGTAAATCCTTGTGTCCTGTGCCTTTTCATTACTGCATCATTCGGGAAAGGTTGAGAGATACAAGAAGAGTGGATCGAGGCCTTAACAAGCCATAGAGGTTTAATTGATAATAATCAATTAGTAAAAAGTTTTAAGGGATCACTGATTCACCCCCTCCCCCTCTCAGTGATCACACTGATCTGGGCACTTCAATTGGTATCAGAGGGAGGTTACCTCTAAAAGATCCAAGGGAGTCTTTATGGAGTGCAGATTTGAGGAAATGAGTGACCAGCCTCAAATGGAGATATCTGCCAAGACTCAGAAAAATAGAAAGAAGAAACAGGCCAAGAAGATGAAGAAAGCCTGCCCTAGCTGTGATAAAGTTGAAACAATGAATGATCTTCAGAGTTCACTCAAATATCTTCAGAAGACAGTTCCCATGGAAGTGGCAAAGTGTATAGCTACAGGCATCCATAATCTTCATGAAGAAAAATCACAGTTAGAAGAAGAAGCCAATGCAATGGAAGATCAATTAGCTAAAAGGGTTGGCATAACCAACACTCTCAGAAAGCTGGTAAATGCCAAAGATGAAACAGTATCTCTTTGCAATGAAAGATATGAAGACACTGCTGAAGAATTGCAAAGAAGCCTTTCTGAGAAAGAATTCTGTATGATAATAGTCAAAGATGTTGTCCATGCACTGGAAAAGAGGCACAAAGTGTCAATGGTTGTCAGAGATGCTCAACTTGAAGAAAATGTCAAAAGGGTGAAGGAGCTGGACAATTCATTGCTTGAAATAAAAAGGGTGCATGAAGACCAGATAAAGCAGCTGGAAGAGAAATGGGAAGGAAGGCTAAGAACTATTGAGGATGAGAAGAACTCCCTCAATATGAAATGCTTAGAACTGGAGGTGATATTGAAAAATCAGCAATCACCCAAAGCCAAAGCCTCCCAGTCAGCTGAAAGGAGAAATGTTGCTACTCAAGTATGCCTTGAGAAGGATGATTCTAAAAGAAATACATCCTCAAATGAAATGGCAACATCTTCTAAAAAGAAGGTACCATCCATCCCATCTTGTACTCATGTTTCTAAATGTGTTTCTACTAAAAGTTCAGGATGGAAGAATGAATCCAAACAAGTATGGATGAAGACAGTGAAAAAAGAGAGCTCTCCTGAAAGAGCACAACAGGTCAAGAAAAGTACCCTACAATCAGAAGAACTGAAGAAGTCAAGATTTGTGGGTCAATGTTGGTGTTGTAACAAGTATGTGCATTGTGAAAAGGATTGTTGGTACAATCCACTAAATGTCAAAGCACAAAGGAAGCCCATGCCAAGGGGGAGCAAGCCAGAAGGAAATAAGCAACATCCACAGGTCCAGAGACATCTGTTTACTGCAAATAGATTTGGATTACTTGACAACATCTGGGATGATTGCAAAAGTGGTCAAAAAGATACATGTCAGTCTCCAACTGTATCCAGAGCTCAAAAGAAGAAAAGATCACAGAACCTGGCTCAAAAAGAATCCTTGGGAAGCAATCATAAGAAAGTAGAAGAAGCTCCCAAGAATATGTTGAAAAAGGAAGAGAAGTCCTTGGAGTCTAAATTCAAGAAGGGTGAGTCATCTAGAAGGACCACCAATAAGACATGCTTCTACTGTGGAAAGAAAGGTCATACCATGGATCTTTGCAAACAAGCCATGGAAATCAATAGAATCCAACTAAACTCAAACAGACAATCAATCCAAAAGAAGCAGAAGGGATTTATTGAAAACAAGTGGCCTAAGAGAGGTAGCTTGACAGAATCAAAGGAACCATGTGGAATATCCAGAACTGAGGCCACACTTCCAAGTGACTTACTAGTCATATGGCCAAATCAGTTGCAACTTGCCAAAGATCTGCAAAGAGCTGAAGATAAAGTTCTGGCAATTGCTAAGGCAAAAGGGAAGAAGAAGGTTTCACATGAAGATGTTTTGAGAACCACACCAGCACAATCATCAATGAAGATCAAATGTGCAAGTGTGAAGAATGGTGAAAATGGGGCATCTCGGTTGAGAGAATCTTCTCAACCTTGTTGTTCACATTGATGAACCAAGGAGGTTCCATCTTATTCCCTTATACTCTTGGTATATACATGTGCTAACATTGCAGGGAATTGAAGATGATGATCATTCTAAACTGGAGAGTGGTTTGGACAGAATGGAGTGCACCCCTTGAGGGGGAGCCAATCTGGAGAAGATGGTATTCTAAGATTTGATATCATCTTGAGGAAAAGTGAAGGTATTCCAATCATACTTTCATCCCTTGTTTCTTAATTGAGTTTATCTTTTCAATTAAGGGGGAGTATGGATTGAAGACAAATGGATGAAAGGGGGAGCTTTATCTTTGCACCTGAACTTTCTAATGAGTTTTGTGAAGTTGTGCAGGATTTAGCAAATTCATTGTTACATCTGAAAAATTTCAAACCCCCAAGCATGATCTCACATGTGTAGAGAATTGTGGACAGCATTGAAAAATCTTGGTTATATCACTCTTGTTTTCTACACCGGGTTAGCCCAAGTAGACTTAGAGTTGATTTACTAAACGTTCTTTGCTAAAGAGAACATGTGGCATCATCCCTCTCTTAGTGATTTTCTTTCAAGAAGATGCTATTCGAAGGGAGGAAGAGATTTTTGAAAAAGTGAACCACACCACACCTTTGCATTTGATTGCCAATAAGGGGGAGAAAATATTGGCACACATATTGACCCATTCATATGTGCTGAAGGAGTGTATTGACAACAAATACAAAGGGGGAGATTGAAGTGCATTGTGTGGCATTTGTTGTCAATGAGGCATGAAGTTGTCTTGGAATGAATGGATGTCAAGGAGTCAAGATGTGAATGTCAAAGGATGTGATGGTGATGGAGATGAAGAGAGAATGGCCATGGTACTAAGATGCATGTCACTTAGGAGATTCACTTTGTGGCATAGGAGATGTGGTTGAAACATTCTCTAGTTAATATCTGACGATTGTTGAGCTGCTCTTTAAGTTCATAGAACTTGTATCATGATGATACAAAGTCACAACATTGATTGAAGACCATGCATTGTCTTCACAATGCATGAGGAGTTGAAAGGAGTTCCATCCACAACTACTAAGTGGATGATGTGCATTAATGAAGTCCATGAACTATCACTTAGTGCATGTGAACATGAAGATGATCCAATTGATCTCGGATTAGATCAATAAAGAACATTGAAGATTATAAGTAATTCAGGAGTTCGATTAATGAAGATGAACCTTTTGAATTCCATGTCCTAAGTGAAGATCATGTGAGGAGATGAAATGGAGGAATTCTTAAGAAGAAGAAGAAGAATAGAGATGGGAAGAAGAATAGCTTGGAGTGGCATTTGGCATTCTCACTTGGTTACTTTGTTTTTAAACAAAGTCCTAAGTGTTTCCTCAAGCAAAAAATTAGCCACCAAGGGCCAGCCTTAAGGGTTCAACCCCAAAGGAACATGTGGGCCTAAGGCGCCACGCCCAAGGGGGGATCCCATGTGGCCAGCCCGAGAGGCAGGAGGGCCGTGTGTAAGCCGGGGCCACGCAGGGGATCAGGCCTGCGCAGGATAGGTGCCAGAGCGCGCCCGGAGGATGCATAGTGGGCACTAGGTGCGCGCCCGCAGGAGGCATGAGTGGGCGCAGAGCGCGCCCGCAGGGAGAACTCGGCGCGGGGCGGCACCGAGAGGGTTGGAAGTTCAATTGCCGAGTTGAGGCGGCGCCAGGGTAATAAGCCGCATGAAAACCGCGAGAGGTTTCGATGTGGGACGCGCAAATTTCCCCGGGAGGAAATCTCAGCCATCCGAGCCATCGCGCACTTTATCCACGCCGCACGATTCATCTCCGCGGCGATGATCTAATCCTGGCCGTCGCGCATCACGATCCGACGGCCGTGGCTCGTCTTCCACCTCGAGCTCGAGCCGAAGCCACCCGCGAAGCCGCCGCTAAACCAGGAGCCTCCCGAACGACTATTTCGAGTTCCCGGCCACCATTGCCGAAGATGAAGTGTCCGTTGAGTTCGTCTCCTCAAACTAAATCCATACATGCTTTAAAATGAGCTTGCATGCTACCAGTGGAGAAATTCGATGAAGGCCGAAGCCAAACGAAGTGCCGAGGCCACACAGTGTTCATGTTTTGCATGGGATGGGCCAAACAGAGGTCATGCATGAGGTTTCATGTGCATGCACGAGGGGGAATGAAAGAGCGAAAAATATGGAAAGAACCCGCGTGAAATAAAAAGAAAAACAAGATTCACAGAATCTTGAAAATCCGAAATCTTCGGGAGATCAAATATTTCTCACGCGGATGCACCGCCTCACCACTGCCTATAAAAAGAGAGGTTGAGCTCTCGTTTATGCTTGCTGATCCTTTGTTGAAAACTCAGAGTCCCGCGTGTGCCTCTACCTCGCGAAGAAGAAGCCGCCGTGCAAAGATTTGCGCGGCTGAAGTCCCATGCGCGCTAATCCTTTGCGCGGCAGGAAGACCTCGTGGCCGCAACACTCTGCGCGCCCGAGGCTTGTTCCCTCTCTGCCCGCACCCTTGTGCGGCAAGAGGAAGTGCCCGCGGGTGCAGCACTTGCGCGCCCCGCGGAAAGAGGAGTTTGCGCGCTCGAAGGGTTGCGCGCCCGTGGAGCCTTGCACCTGAGGTCCTACGCGACCCAAGGCAGTAGCCAGCTGCACCTTGCATGCCTTGAGTTGGTTGGTGTTAGGGTGTGTGCAAGTAGAGGCCGAGACCACACCTTGTGTGAGTGCCGAATTGAAGAACACACTTTGTGTGTGCTAAGTACCCTACGGGCAGTGTGTGCATAAGCAAGAGGAACACCCTACGGCCATTTAAGGGTGTGCAACAAGAAGTGTGAAGGCCAAGCTCAAGTGTGTGCCAAAGTGAAGAAGTTTTGTGTGCAAAGAGACAAGAAGGCCGAACCTAGGTGTGTGCACTAAGAAGTGTCTATACACTTAGAAGAAGAAAAGGGAGGACATCCACACAAAGTATAACACACATTAAGTGTGTAAGCAAATTGAATTAAGAGTGTGAAGGAAGAGGAGAAGTTGTGTGCTATAATTGATTACACCCTTTGTGGGTCTACTGCACCAAGAAGAGGAAAGGAGGAGTGCATGCATGCATGCATGCACATGCACAGGTGAACAAAACCAAATCAGTGGTGTGCATTTGAGTTGTCCAAGACCAGGAGTTCTTGAAGAGATTTGAGAAGGCCATGCAGTCAGTGCATGAGGATTCAGAGTTGCCATGCATTCAGTGCATGAAGTTGATGTGAAGTGAGACTGGACCAGACTGAAGTTAAAGATATCAATTGTCAGAGTATTCAGTTGCTGGAGAGAAGCCAGGTCATCCTTAGAAGAAGGTGATAAAGCCTGAGCAAGACGAGAAGACCTGATCAACTCAAGTGATCATAGGTACAGAGAAAGGCCAGAAGTCTTTATCCCAGACTGCTGAAGATACTTGAAGAAGCTTAAAGTGAAGAAGAGCTACTCGTGTGACTCGAGGAGCCAAGAGAAGACCCTGTGGGACTCAGGGAGAAGATGTCTTCAGTGGGATTCTGGAGCAGGCCAGTGGGACTCTGGTAACACTGTGGGACGCAGTATAAAGACCCTCCTGTGGGACTCAGGAGAGATACGGTGGGAAGCTGTATCGACCATTGTAATTTTAACAGGTTATAATGGAGAATCCATGCTGGGAGAGCATGGCAAGGATGTAGGCCTTTGGTGCCGAACCTTGTAAATCCTTGTGTCCTGTGCCTTTTCATTACTGCATCATTCGGGATAGGTTGAGAGATACAAGAAGAGTGGATCGAGGCCTTAACAAGCCATAGAGGTTTAATTGATAAGAATCAATTAGTAAAAAGTTTTAAGGGATCACTGATTCACCCCCTCCCCCTCTCAGTGATCACACTGATCTGGGCACTTCAATTGGTATCAGAGGGAGGTTACCTCTAAAAGATCCAAGGGAGTCTTTATGGAGTGCAGATTTGAGGAAATGAGTGACCAGCCTCAAATGGAGATATCTGCCAAGACTCAGAAAAATAGAAAGAAGAAACAGGCCAAGAAGATGAAGAAAGCCTGCCCTAGCTGTGATAAAGTTGAAACAATGAATGATCTTCAGAGTGCACTCAAATATCTTCAGAAGACAGTTCCCATGGAAGTGGAAAAGTGTATAGCTACAGGCATCCATGATCTTCATGAAGAAAAATCACAGTTAGAAGAAGAAGCCAATGCAATGGAAGATCAATTGGCTAAAAGGGTTGGCATAACCAACACTCTCAGAAAGCTGGTAAATGCCAAAGATGAAACAGTATCTCTTTGCAATGAAAGATATGAAGACACTGCTGAAGAATTGCAAAGAAGCCTTTCTGAGAAAGAATTCTTTATGATAATAGTCAAAGCTGTTGTCCATGCACTGGAAAAGAGGCACAAAGTGTCAATGGTTGTCAGAGATGCTCAACTTGAAGAAAAATTCAAAAGGGTGAAGGAGCTGGACAATTCATTGCTTGAAATAAAAAGGGTGCATGAAGACCAGATAAAGCAGCTGGAAGAGAAATGGGAAGGAAGGCTAAGAACTATTGAGGATGAGAAGAACTCCCTCAATATGAAATGCTTAGAACTGGAGGTGATATTGAAAAATCAGCAATCACCCAAAGCCAAAGCCTCCCAGTCAGCTGAAAGGAGAAATGTTGCTACTCAAGTATGCCTTGAGAAGGATGATTCTAAAAGAAAGACATCCTCAAATGAAAGGGCAACATCTTCTAAAAAGAAGGTACCATCCATCCCATCTTGTACTCATGTTTCTAAATGTGTTTCTACTAAAAGTTCAGGATGGAAGAATGAATCCAAACAAGTATGGATGAAGACAGTGAAAAAAGAGAGCTCTCCTGAAACAGCACAACAGGTCAAGAAAAGTACCCTACAATTAGAAGAACTGAAGAAGTCAAGATTTGTGGGTCAATGTTGGTGTTTTAACAAGTATGGGCATTGTGCAAAGGATTGTTGGTACAATCCACTAAATGTCAAAGCACAAAGGAAGCCCATGCCAAGGGGGAGAAAGCCAGAAGGAAATAAGCAACATCCACAGGTCCAGAGACATCTGTTTACTGCAAATAGATTTGGATTACTTGACAACATCTGGGATGATTGCAAAAGTGGTCAAAAAGATACATGTCAGTCTCCAACTGTATCCAGAGCTCAAAAGAAGAAAAGATCACAGAACCTGGCTCAAAAAGAATCCTTGGGAAGCAATCATAAGAAAGTAGAAGAAGCTCCCAAGAATATGTTGAAAAAGGAAGAGAAGTCCTTGGAGTCTAAATTCAAGAAGGGTGAGTCATCTAGAAGGACCACCAATAAGACATGCTTCTACTGTGGAAAGAAAGGTCATACCATGGATCTTTGCAAACAAGCCATGGAAATCAATAGAATCCAACTAAACTCAAACAGACAATCAATCCAAAAGAAGCAGAAGGGATTTATTGAAAACAAGTTGCCTAAGAGAGGTAGCTTGACAGAATCAAAGGAACCATGTGGAATATCCAGAACTGAGGCCACACTTCCAAGTGACTTACTAGTCATATGGCCAAATCAGTTGCAACTTGCCAAAGATCTGCAAAGAGATGAAGATAAAGTTCTGGCAATTGCTAAGGCAAAAGGGAAGAAGAAGGTTTCACATGAAGATGTTTTGAGAACCACACCAGCACAATCATCAATGAAGATCAAATGTGCAAGTGTGAAGAATGGTGAAAATGGGGCATCTCGGTTGAGAGAATCTTCTCAACCTTGTTGTTCACATTGATGAACCAAGGAGGTTCCATCTTATTCCCTTATACTCTTAGTATATACATGTGCTAACATTGCAGGGAATTGAAGATGATGATCATTCTCAACTGGAGAGTGGTTTGGACAGAATGGAGTGCACCCCTTGAGGGGGAGCCAATCTGGAGAAGATGGTATTCTAAGATTTGATATCATCTTGAGGAAAAGTGAAGGTATTCCAATCATACTTTCATCCCTTGTTTCTTAATTGAGTTTATCTTTTCAATTAAGGGGGAGTATGGATTGAAGACAAATGGATGAAAGGGGGAGCTTTATCTTTGCACCTGAACTTTCTAATGAGTTTTGTGAAGTTGTGCAGGATTTAGCAAATTCATTGTTACATCTGAAAAATTTCAAACCCCCAAGCATGATCTCACATGTGTAAAGAATTGTGGACAGCATTGAAAAATCTTGG
The DNA here is from genome assembly GCA_963277665.1 of Viscum album. NCBI lineage: Eukaryota > Viridiplantae > Streptophyta > Magnoliopsida > Santalales > Viscaceae > Viscum > Viscum album. The sequence continues at coordinate 705,271,798 of OY728126.1, read as the reverse complement.
TTATATCACTCTTGTTTTCTACACCGGGTTAGCCCAAGTAGACTTAGAGTTGATTTACTAAACGTTCTTTGCTAAAGAGAACATGTGGCATCATCCCTCTCTTAGTGATTTTCTTTCAAGAAGATTCTATTCGAAGGGAGGAAGAGATTTTTGAAAAAGTGAACCACACCACACCTTTGCATTTGATTGCCAATAAGGGGGAGAAAATATTGGCACACATATTGACCCATTCATATGTGCTGAAGGAGTGTATTGACAACAAATACAAAGGGGGAGATTGAAGTGCATTGTGTTGAATTTGTTGTCAATGAGGCATGAAGTTGTCTTGGAATGAATGGATGTCAAGGAGTCAAGATGTGAATTTCAAAGGATGTGATGGTGATGGAGATGAAGAGAGAATGGCCATGGTACTAAGATGCATGTCACTTAGGATATTCACTTTGTGGCATAGGAGATGTGGTTGAAACATTCTCTAGTTAATATCTGACGATTGTTGAGCTGCTCTTTAAGTTCATAGAACTTGTATCATGATGATACAAAGTCACAACATTGATTGAAGACCATGCATTGTCTTCACAATGCATGAGGAGTTGAAAGGAGTTCCATCCACAACTACTAAGTGGATGATGTGCATTAATGAAGTCCATGCACTATCACTTAGTGCATGTGAACATGAAGATGATCCAATTGATCTCTAATTAGATCAATAAAGAACATTGAAGATTATAAGTAATTCAGGAGTTCGATTAATGAAGATGAACCTTTTGAATTCCATGTCCTAAGTGAAGATCATGTGAGGAGATGAAATGGAGGAATTCTTAAGAAGAAGAAGAAGAATAGAGATGGGAAGAAGAATAGCTTGGAGTGGAATTTGGCATTCTCACTTGGTTACATTGTTTTTAAACAAAGTCCTAAGTGTTTCCTCAAGCAAAAAATTAGCCACCAAGGGCCAGCCTTAAGGGTTCAACCCCCAAGGCACATGTGGGCCTAAGGCGCCACGCCCAAGGGGGGATCCCATGTGGCCAGCCCGAGAGGCAGGAGGGCCGTGTGTAAGCCGGGGCCACGCAGGGGATCAGGCCTGCGCAGCATAGGTGCCAGAGCGCGCCCGGAGGATGCATAGTGGGCGCTAGGAGCGCGCCCGCAGGAGGCATGAGTGGGTGCAGAGCGCGCCCGTAGGGAGAACTCGGCGCGGGGCGGCACCGAGAGGGTTGGAAGTTCAATTGCCGAGTTGAGGCGGCGCCAGGGTAATAAGCCGCGTGAAAACCATGAGAGGTTTCGATGTGGGACGCGCAAATTTCCCCGGGAGCAAATCTCAGCCGTCCGAGCCATTGCGCGCTTTATCCACGCCGCACGATTCATCTCTGCGGCGATGATCTAATCCTGGCCGTCGCGCATCACGATCCGACGGCCGTGGCTCGTCTTCCACCTCGAGCTCGAGCCGAAGCCACCCGCGAAGCCCCCGCTGAACCAAGAGCCTCCCGAACGACGATTTCGAGTTCCCGGCCACCATTGCCGAAGATGATGTGTCTGTTGAGTTCGTCTCCTCAAACCGAATCCATACATGCTTTAAAATGATCTTGCATGCTACCAGTTGAGAAATTCGATGAAGGCCGAAGTAAAACGAAGTGACGAGGCCACACGGTGTTCATGTTTTGCATGGGATAGGCCAAACAGAGGCCATGCATGCGGTTTCATGTGCATGCACGAGGAGGAATGAAAGAGCGAAAAATATGGAAAGAACCCGCGTGAAATAAAAAGAAAAACAAGATTCACAGAATCATGAAAATCTGAAATCTGCGGGAGATCAAATATTTCTCACGCGGATGCACCGCCTCACCACTGCCTATAAAAAGAGAGGATGAGCTCTCGTTTATGCTTGCTGATCCTTTGTTGAAAACTCGGAGTCCCGCGTGTGCCTCTGCCTCGCGAAGAAGAAGCCGCCGCGCAAAGATTTGCGCGGCTGAAGTCCCCTGCTCGCTAATCCTTTGCGCGGCAGGAAGACCTCGTGGCCGCAACACTCTGCGCGCCCGAGGCTTGTTCCCTCTCTGCCCGCACCCTTGTGCGGCAAGAGGAAGTGCCCGTGGGTGCAGCACTTGCGCGCCCCGCGGCAAGAGGAGTTTGCGCGCTCGAAGGGTTGCGCGCCCGTGGAGCCTTGCACCTGAGGACCTACGCGACCCAAGGCAGTAGCCAGCTGCACCTTGCATGCCTTGAGTTGGTTGGTGTTAGGGTGTGTGCAAGTAGAGTCCGAGACCACACCTTGTGTGAGTGCCGAATTGAAGAACACACTTTGTGTGTGCTAAGTACCCTATGGGAAGTGTGTGCATAAGCAAGAGGAACACCCTACGGCCATTTAAGGGTGTGCAACAAGAAGTGTGAAGGCCAAGCTCAAGTGTGTGCCAAAGTGAAGAAGTTTTGTGTGCAAAGAGACAAGAAGGCCGAACCTAGGTGTGTGCACTAAGAAGTGTGTATACACTTAGAAGAAGAAAAGGGAGGACATCCACACAAATTATAACACACATTAAGTGTGTAAGCAAATTGAATTAAGAGTGTGAAGGAAGAGGAGAAGGTGTGTGCTATAATTGATTACACCTTTTGTGGGTCTACTGCACCAAGAAGAGGAAAGGAGGAGTGCATGCATGCATGCATGCACATGCACACGAGAACAAAGCCAAATCAGTGGTGTGCATTTGAGTTGTCCAAGACCAGGAGTTCTTGATGAGATTTGAGAAGGCCATGCAGTCAGTGCATGAGGATTTAGAGTTGCCAGGCATTCAGTGCATGAAGTTGATGTGAAGTGAGACTGGACCAGACTGAAGTTAAAGATATCAATTGTCTGAGTATTCAGTTGCTGGAGAGAAGCCAGGTCATCCTTAGAAGAAGGTGATAAAGCCTGAGCAAGACGAGAAGACCTGATCAACTCAAGTGATCAGAGGTACAGAGCAAGGCCAGCAGTCTTTATCCCAGACTGCTGAATATACTTGAAGAAGATTAAAGTGAAGAAGAGCTACTCGTGTGACTCGAGGAGCCAAGAGAAGACCCTGTGGGACTCAGGGAGAAGAAGTCTTCAGTGGGATTCTGGAGTAGGCCAGTGGGACTCTGGTAACACTGTGGGACGCAGTATAAAGACCCTCCTGTGGGACTCAGGAGAGATACGGTGGGAAGCTGTATCGACCATTGTAATTTTAACAGGTTATAATGGAGAATCCATGCTGGGAGAGCATGGCAAGGATGTAGGCCTTTGGTGCCGAACCTTGTAAATCCTTGTGTCCTGTGCCTTTTCATTACTGCATCATTCGGGAAAGGTTGAGAGATACAAGAAGAGTGGATCGAGGCCTTAACAAGCCATAGAGGTTTAATTGATAAGAATCAATTAGTAAAAAGTTTTAAGGGATCACTGATTCACCCCCTCCCCCTCTCAGTGATCACACTGATCTGGGCACTTCATTTTGGTAATACAATATCATCACTCATGTTTACGGTGGACTACAACCTCGCGAAGCAATGTGATTCGTTCACACTTTACATGGAATGTGTTAATTATGAGTTTTATAACAATATTATTTATATATGAAATAAAAATTATACAATGATTATAAAATATATAAATATATTATATTCATTTATTTCAATCAATATGAAAACAAAATGAAAACATCTTTCATTCGTATATACGACCTATTGTCTCATTGAGTAGTGTATTTCATTTCCTATCACAAATAATTATATATTACACTAAATACGTATATACAGAATATATATAACATAATACCGTTGTATAATTTCAGGATTTTATGAAATTATGATTTAATTAATATGATAAAAAAATAACACGTCAAAACATACAAGAAAAACGATGCATTTAATACATGAAACGATGAAAATAATGAATGATTAATAATGAATGTGAAATAATATTTAATTAATGGATAAGTTAATATATCATAAATACTAATATAGTATTTTAACAAATTGGTAACATTATTATAACCATTACAAAATTGTTTAATTAATTTTTTAACAAAAGGAAGAATAATGTAAGGTATTTCACCTCAATTTCATTTCATTTAGGTATAATTTATTTTGAAGCACCTAATTACTTTTACATGATGTTTAAACATCCCACTTTAACATATAATTTCATGAATAATTCATTAATCATTGTATTTTATATTTTAATTTGAATTATTTCATCTATTTGGATTTGAATTATGACTTTCTAAGTGGTAATGTATTTCATAACTCAATTTTATTTCATTGGATTATATTACTTATTTGTTACCATTAGTATTTAGTGATTATGTGTGTATTGAATTATAAATATATATTTTTTATTTCATAATAGTTTATATAGATTTAATGTTGGTAAAAAATTCAGTAATTGATTTTATCTAATATTAATGTCATGATATTTTCAATGGTTTACTTCACAGTTGCATTATATATGGGATTGTTCAAACAGGAATTTACATTGAAGGATATTATTTGATCATTATTTAAAAACCAATTTAATTTTATTCTCCCCTATTTATTCATTATTATTTTCAATTAATAGTTATGTATTTCACTTTAGTACATAAAATTAATTTATATTTTGTTTTATGGAAAATACATCTTCATTTCTCTCTTTGGTCCGAAATCTATTTTCTTTAAAAACAATGATATCAAAAAAATAAAAAATAATCATTTTTATAATTATTTATTAAATGAATATTAATAAAAAAAATTATTTTTTTTCAAATGATTCAACAATTAGTTTTCTGAAAATTGATATTTTCAACCCTTTTACCGTAAAAATGACAATTATTTATTTAAAGTGTATAATTTCCCACAAACATGACCATAAATTGATTTTAAATTATGTTGGATGTTTATAAATATATTTTTGAGAAAAATGATTTTAAAATTTATTAAAAATGAAATTATTTAAAAAAAAATCAAAATAATAAAGATATTTTCTTCAAGATTTTTTTACAGATCTTATTATGTTATTTATATTTTTAATGACAAATCCTATTACTATTAATTAAATAGGTATATGCAATAATGATATCATGATTACTATTCTTCCAGATGTATTATGATCATTTTAACTAGGGGTGTACTATATTGATGTCATTTACATTACTTTTAATGGTATATGATTATATTTATTGATTGGGAATGGTATTTAAATTTCTAGTTCTTATTTCAATACAAATGTTTTTGTTAATTATGATTTATTCATTATATATAAGGAATTTATTTGATTTCATATGTGATAAGATGGGATTATAATAGCCCCACAATGAATCATTAGGTTTTATGAGACAAACAACATATGGTTCTGGTCGAGAAATCCCCATTTATTAGATTCATGGAATGAATCCATGACAGTTTAAGATTCTCAGACATAATCCATGATTGTATCAAATATCTTAGAAGGAATCCTCGAAGATATGTTCAAGATATCCATTATTGTGAATTCCATCATTATGAATTTATTTATGTATATTTCAAGTTATTATATGATTATTTAAAACAAATATGGATATGTTTCATGATCATGTGATTATTTATATAGAATTATTTGATCACCTTATATTCTAACCATATTATTCTCATGTTATAAATGTAATGGACTTTTTATTTTTTAAAATTAAAATTTCTATTATTCCAAATTTATATTCCACTTTTCACTTACGCTAATTTAGAATGTGATCTCACCCAAATTTGGTTTCCTTTCCCTAGGATTTTATAAAGTACACTATGACAGATATACATTGATATTCTAGATTGAATAAAGTTATTTTCAAAAAATAATTATATTTTAATTTTGGTATTCAATTGTAATGTAATAATCATGTATTTATCTATTTTACCAAGGACACTAAATAATTTTTTCTTTTGGGATGTTATTTCCTTTTATATTATTCTTATATAATGGAATAAGTCACCATCTCCATGATACTAGCGTTTGGGTCACTAGAATTACATTAAGTTCATCTGTAACAACAAATAATGGGTAACAACATGTTTTATTAATATTAAAACCTATATAAATATTATTAAATGTAAAAAAATTATTCTACAATAGAAAATCATATATAAGGTGGTAATGAAAATATAAATATAAATCAATTATTTCGTGGAGGTGGTATTCCTTATATATTGCTAGAAGTTTAATTTTTTTACATTGAATGTGGAAAGGTAGTAATAAGGTTTACCAAGTCTAAATGTGAAATATGTCAAAAAAATTATACTTTTAAATTTTAGTTTCTATTGGGACCATAATTTTAAGGATTTATCAAAAAATCAAATTACATCACATAGGATGTTGTCCGCACAATACACGAATGATGATTACATTTTTCTTAATTGAACATGGGATGATGGTTAAGGCTTTTACCATCATTATTATATCATAAAACTATACTAAGGATATTTATGTTATCATTTTAGGATATATAAATGTAATTTTAAGAAGTATAATTCCATATAATTATATTGAAATGAGAAAGGGTTGATTATAATTTTATAACTCACTTCATGGATTAACTCCATTTCATAGTGGGTTAGGCGATTAAGGGATAGAATTTTGAGAATACAATGACCAAATAAAGGTTAATATGACATTTTATTACTTATTTGGGTATATTTCATGCCAAATTAAGTAGGTTTTGTGTGAGGATATGTGAGGAGGGTAGAAACTCTATTATAAGAGAAAATGAATGACATCTTTGTAAATACCAAGAAATTTTGGGTAATGGGATGTCACTGTCATGGAATGTAGATCTAAAATTTATATATTTTGTAGTAGGTAATATATAATTTCAATAAATTCAATGAACATTCATTACAATAATTTTTTTAAAAATATATGAACTCTTTACTAATAATATTTTCACCATTAATATGATATATGTTTCTCCAATATCCTATTATTTCTTGAGTAAACACATAATTTTTTCCTAAAAAAGCGATAAGTTCTATCATTTGGAAAGAATAACTCTTATTTTTAAATAAATTTAATAATATTAATTTTTTAAAAGTGATAAAAAAAATATTTTTTTATAATGAATATATAATGTAATAAAATCAATATTAGAGAAAATATAGCTTATCTTCTTAAAATTAAAATATATGTTTTCATACTAAAAAATATTTTTTTAGAAATAAAATAAATATTTTAATAAAATTTTAAATTTTGTATGTTATAATTGTATGTTAATAAATTCATAAATGTCACAGTGTTTATAAAACAATAATTTCTAATATTAAACTAGAAAAATTATATTTTGAAAATATTAAAAATATCATATTAAAATTTTATTTTTATTATTAATAAATAATTTTTTTTATAAAACATCATCTCTAAAATTATATAAATTAATTAATAAGAGAAATTAAAAATATAGTGAATAATTGCTTATATTAGATAACAAATATTTTTATTTTCATTATTATTTATTCTTATTTTTGATCAAATATAATTTAATTTTGTGTCAATATATTTAAAATATCATAATTATATCATATTTGTATTTAATTATAGAGTAAATAGTATCTTGAAGTATAAATATGATTTTAGAAAAATATTTTTTTAATCCAAAATTGATTTTTTTACAGGATTAAAAATTAAAATTGGATTTTATTTGTAATAAGTAGTCATTATTTCATTATAAATATATATTATAATTTTATAAATACAATCATTCCCACTAATTGAATAACATGGATTTAGCGTCGATACGTAATATTATTATTTTTATCTAAATATATGGCAATTTCATTTATGTTCAGTGTAGTGTGTATAGTAAAATATCAAATGAATTCTAATTTATATAGGTAATGATATATTAAAACCTCGTTGTGTTATATTCTACCCCACACTAAAATTAATTTCATCCTATATGTTTTAATTATATTTCACTAATAACAATATTTATGGATATCTAAATGATATTCATAATATAATATATATTCTTATATGAATGGTATCCCCTAAAACCGTACATATGATTAGTAAACACACCACTTAATTTATTTTAGTAATATATTATTATTTACAATAATTTTATAAACCCATATTATTTTGAATATGGTTATTATCCAGAGTATTATCTAAATCCATTGTATTTTTAGATTAAGATCATTTGATAATAAAAAAATTTATTAGTATTTGAATCTCAATAGATCATATTATTTCATTCAAGAATTGAAGCATTGAATCCTAACGTTTTCAAATTATATGAATTAATATGACCAATAAAATAGGATAAATTATTTTATACATCTATTCATGAAATGTTAAATAGTTTAAATTAGTTATGGGATTAAAACATATTGATTCTAAATTTTATTAATTACTTTTTCTCCATAAACCCTTTAAACATGATCCATGTGGAATGGTTTAAATTTTTTTATTAAAGATATTTATAGAAAATCGATGAAGCTATAAAATATGGTATATATATTTGTCTCAAAGATCACCAATATCCATAACTTTATAAAAAATGGTAACACATATTTTGGATCAAAACAATATGAAATATCGGTAAAGTGCTATATTGCAATTTATGAATTGGAAAATAGATGATAGTTATGTCTCAAAAAATAGATAAATTATTTGAAACTCACATAATAATAAAATAGAATAGTTTTATATTATTATATTTTGTTAACTAAAATGATAGTGTTTATATTATTGAAAAGGTAATAGGATCCCTCGAAAATGTATTTTTTGATAATTTTTGTAATTAGATCATCGAGTTGGGATAGGACAGTCATGTGAGATTTCCTCTATTCCATATTGATAATAGGCCTTTATTTTTCAAAAATAAAAAAATTAACACATTAAATGAACTTTCCACCACATAATTATAATTTGATTTTATGCTTCTTAATTCCAATCATCAAATTAAACAGAAATAGTTAATTCGTAGAGATCAATAATATCTTAGGATAATTTTATTAGAGAGATAAATGTTTGGCCTGGTTCATCTTATGAGTCTCTACTGATCCCAAATTTTATTCTAGGAAACATTTAGTTTAACATATATCATTATTGGTTCAATATATATCATCCAAAGATCAACTGATATCATTCTATGTTCAACCTAAGATACTCATTTTTTGGGTCTTTTAAAAACCATTAGACAAACAAATTAATGTAAAATAGAAATAAATACACCATAGTGTTTTATTTGGATATAAAATCAATAAACTCTTGTCCACTAAAAGTATCAATCCAATTTGGAATTTATCCCTTTTTTCATGAACCTGGTGATGAAATTGTTAACACCCAACATTTTCTTTCTTGGGATACTACCACTCGGTACATATTCTCTAGACCCAAAATAAACATGTAGTATATAGACATGGATTTAATTTTGTAAAAAACCACACAGTAATTTTATTACCCAATTTTCATGAAGTTATCATATATTTATACTAATAACTTTGGCTAATCCATAGGTTTTTCAATAATTTTCAATAATATTATTATTGAAAAGATGACTAAAATGATCCTTATACATAAATAAGTTGTTTATGTATAATAACTATAAACCCCCAATCTCAAAATACATTTATTTAACTAAATATTTTCAAATACAAATATTAATTCTAAAAAATAATCACATAAAGTCAATAATGACATTGTTACTATCTTTTAAAATCATTTATATTGAAATTTGTTTTTAAAAAACATCGCAATATTTTTCCATAATCAAACCACTATAGATACCTTCTAGACTATCATATGTTTTACTCGTCTTTCGAACCATGGGGATGGAAACATAATAATGGGGTGTGGTCATACGTTTAATAAGGTAAAAGATAAAAGTAAAATTTGAATGATCATGGGTTAAAATAAGATGGTAATATTGGTATAATCATGATATATAAGAAATTATTCCCAAAAAATCATATATAAAAATTCATGAGTCCTGGGATAATGATTCACATATTATAAGACCTCAACCAAATGATTGTTAAGAAATTCATCAAAAAAATGAGACCTGAGGGAATAACATATTCATTATAGGGTTTATAATAGTTTGGAATATATATATACATACAAAAAAATACCATTTTTAACATATATTGGCCATAATTATGTATACATAATACATATAAGTGTATATTGAACATAATTGTACCAAAAAACAACATTATGAGCATAACTGATCCAAAATTATACCCACTCAGAACCTTCAAATCATAGCTAAGCCTCAATTAGGCACATACAAATCCTTGGGAGAATAGATAAGCTATAATTTTATTCCTGAAAAACATTTTTATCATAATAAAAACACACATATACCCATGAAAAGCATTTTCAGCATAACTAAAAAATAATTATACCCATATAAAAATATTCCATCAAATATAAACTATAATTATCCATACACACAAAATTGCTGTCTCATGAGTTTTAAAAAATTAACTAATGATTTATAGTATGATATAGGATACCGCCCATAATTATCCATACATGTGTGTGCCACATAAAATTCATTCACTTTTTATATAATAAAAAACCCTTGGAATTAAAAATGGGTTTCATAAAACATTTAATGCTATAAAATAGAACCCTGAATTAAACATTTCAATACTAATAAAAAGATCAACCGAAATAATCACATCACAAAATAAAAATATAAGGTGAAATTTGAAAGATAAATTCACTTGTGTTTGATCATATTATTTATAGAGGATAATGGGAAAAAAATAAAGAATGAGTTTTTATAAGGAAATAATTTTTAATGATTGATGTGAATGTTATTTTCATGAATCTATTTTAAAGAAAACTGTATTTTTTAATAAAAAATGTGAAATTAGAATCCTTAATAGAATTAGATTCAAATTATAAAAATTCATTTTCCCTATAGATATATGATAAAACATAATTTAAAAATAAAATACAATGATCATAGGGGATATAAATTCTTGAATAAAATTTATAAGTGAGAGGTAGATGTTTGAGTTTACAAACCACTTATGATATTAATAGAATTAATCAAAACCTATTTAATTAAATTATTCAAATTATCCATTAAATAACATAAATACAAGGAGGACCACAAAAAAATATAAAAATGGTAGTTACTACACCCTTAAAAATAAAACATGTTGTGTTATAGAAATTATATCTCAAGTGATTTAAAATTCATACTACAAACCCATACGACATTTGAAACATTTTCATAAAACCCATTTCAACATTAGTATATTTTTAATTAAAATAAATACAAATAATGAAAAAAAATATGGATATTCAAACCTCATGGACAACATGAGTATGGTAAAATATATTAATTTAACAATATTAACACTATATTAAAGATATCATAGTCTTCCATATGAAATATGTATGAAAGAATTAAATTTTAGAAAAAAATATTTATAAAATTTATCATTTAAACCAAGAAAATTCTATAAAAAAGAATATAAAAAATAAATATATTAATCACTAACTAGATAAAATTAATTAAAAAATTACCATTTTTAATACTCATTTATAATCACTCTTTATGTGTTTATTACTTAATTATTATCAAATTTTAATATTGAGTGTGAGAAATCTGGATCATTTTGAACTTATTTCAGAATGATAGTATTTTTCATCATTATTCTCAAACTTTTAATCATTTAAAGATAATTGAATTTACTAAAATTGATTATTTATAATTGTTTACAATTTTATAATTTAATTCTGTTTGATTTTTGGTTACTTGAAAAAAAATTAATGAGTATGTTTTGATGATTCTTAGTTAAAAAAGTGTGTTTTCATATATAGTAAAGTAAATTTATATATTATCATTATATACCCAAAAAACAATAATTTAATTCATTGTATCATATATTACCACAAATTTAATTAGTATATTCATAAAAAATTTAAATATTTGTTCATGTAGGAGGTCAAACGAACACATACAAGAACATTACATAATTAATAGATGACTATGAATTATTATAATTGTAATGTAATTATAATATAAAAATAATTATATATTTTTTGTGTTTATTGGTGTAAAATACAGTAATTTAAATTTATTTTAATAAATAATAATCTATGTGAACTTATTTGTTTAGTATAAATAAATCATTATTTATATTGAGAATGCTCATTTAGATGGTTAAAATTACCATTTTTTTATTTTTCATTTTTTATAAGGCTATATTATTTGTCATTGTATAACCTTAATTAATTTCTCAAAAATATTATACATTAAACTCATTCTAATGACCATCCATGTAAGGAAGTATTAAAAATAAAAAAGGGATATCAATATGTCTAAGGTTGTCATAACCTTCAAATATGCATGGATATTGATTTAATTTTCAGATTAATAGGTAAAATGATTTATATAGTTTACCATTTAAGAATATAAAAAATGTAATTTATATTATTCTTATATATTAAATTCTATATTATTTCAATCCTTGTAATGTACTGAAATAAAATGAAACGCGTCTTCCATGAATTCATTAGTCGGTACGACATGCGAATAAAGAAGTTGTTTTTCATAATAAAAAAAGGTACGGTGGTAAATTAGTGTAAAAAAATTATAATAACGTACTAATATACTAATAATATTGATTTTATCATCTTCCAATGGTTTCATATAACTTTAATAAGAATAATTTGACATAAATAAATAGAAATAAGAAAGAAAATGATAAAAATTTATACAACACTTATTGGATCAACTCCTTAGAAATGGGTGTTATTCTTTTAAGGGATGTTATTTTGAGAATATTATATCATCTTCATGATGGATAAAATATTTATTCAGGTATTGTAAATATTTTTGGCTTAACTTTGTGGTTTTTTGTGGGGCTAGTGAGTATAAAAGGGAGGTTTTTTATAAGTTAAAAGTGATGGAATTTTCTTAAATACACACATGTTTTTAATAATTTAAGTAAAACTCAAGAAAATTAGAATAATAATTTACTAATAATGTAATTTTTATTAAATAAAGTGTATATTTTCTTCATCCCCCCATTCCCTCATGTTTTGTAAACTTGTTTTGAAAAAGCCTATGATTTGAAAGGAGAAACATAATATTCGATAGTGTATATGAAATCCCAAACCAAGCATAATGGATACTATAAGACCCTGAATTAAAAATAGTTTCCTTTTAAATAAAATAAATATCTCTCATTGCTCTAAATTCATTAAAAAAATATTTTAATGAAACAAGATACTCTATTAAAATATTCATTTTTAAACCTGACTTTATAACCTAGTTATTTCGTTTGATTGTTAGAATAATACTAACTAAATTAGTAAAATTGTTTGTTTTAAAATTCAAAAAAATAATTTCACTAGTTTTATAATTATTATAAATGAAATAATAATAATTTTAAATAATAATAAAATTTTCTAAAAAACTAAATTTTTCTAAAAAGTGGTCTCGGCGGGCTTTGCCAACATAATTTTAAATTAATTGTTATATAATTTTATGAAAAAAAATTCCAATATTATCTTTATTTTTTAAATATTTTTCTAAATATTATATTTGGTTGAATTGTTTATATTTTTTAAAATGACTATTTTTTATGAATAGTGAAAATACTGAATATTATTGAAAAATTCATTTTCAATTAAATTATATAAAAATATATATTATATTATCAATTATTTAAAAGTAAAATTATTCAAATTATATTAGAATTTAGGTAATTTAGAACATTTGAAAATATTTTATTTTAAATTCTAAAATTAAAACCTTTTATAGTAAGGAGAATATTCTCTTTGGAAAAATACTCTTTTATCTGGTGTCTAATTTAATATTAAATTGAATTCATCCCAATATTTGAATTGTATTTGGAAAATAGATTTAAAATTTTTAATAATAGTAATTATTATTATCTAATAAAGTCAGATTAATATTTTATCTTGTAGAATAATTAAAATAGTAAATATTAATTATTATGGCTATGTTAAAAACGGGTTTACTTGGGGTTAAACTAAGATGATGAGGGATAAAGTTATCTAAAACTAAACAAAATACCATATAATGGAAATATTTCAACATTATCTTCCATGAGGTAATTAATTGACCATTTATTAGTCTTCTGTTATGATAAAAAATAGGGAATCACATTATTATTTAAAAAATTCCATGTATGTCCTCTCCCACCCTTATAAAAGGCCACCCCTATCCTCCACTATTAACTCTTAAAAAACAATTTGGTTCAGATAATAACTTCATAAATCTCTTGATTATTTTCCACCTCACAACTTGGATGCCTTAGTTTGATTAGGAATCCCTTCTTTGGTGTATTTAGTTATAAACATATAGAATCTCTCCGAAGAATATGTAATTTTATTAAATATAGATATTTTTTAATTTAATCATCCACCTCCATAGAACATTATTTAACATTTATAATATAATAAAACTAATATATAATGTATTTTTATATGTAATTAAGTCAATTTCAGAACCCTGATCTGTCCCCACCTCCATCAAATGGGAAAAGAAACTATCATTCGTCTATAAGACGAATTGTGAACTCAAGAACCAATGTAATTCATTTTCCCTCACCACAGTTAATGGATTAAAAAAATGATCGATTCAATATATTTAAATTATATTTTGGTTCTTATTATGATTATATACTTATTATATCACATATACATTCATACATTCTTTTCCATGGGGTTAAAATAATGTTGGTTGTGTGTATGATAGACTACCTCTACATGAAGTGTTGTGATTTGCCTTTTAATACATTTTATATGAATGTTAGTGAGGTTAAATTTTAAAAAAATATATGTTGTTTTTATTATATATGAATAATTAAAGAAATATAATATCATATTTTACTAATTAACTTCTATTTTTTTAAAAAATAATTATATTTCATGTGTATATGTGTACACTACTTCCTCTATGTAGCATTGAGAAATGTTATTCATTCAATTATTATATAGATTTTAATAAAGATTTATTTGATTCATAAAAATTTTATATATGAAATAATATTTAATCTTTAATTATTGGTTGATATTTTTTTATTATATCCTTTGATAAAAATGGAATCAACATTAATGTGTATGTACGACCTATCATCTCCACAAAAGAAGTAATCCATTTTATGTCAATAACATTCATATATTAATATAAATACATATATAATTAAAACATATTAAATTTATATAATAGATAATATTCAAGATATAATGAATCCATGTTAAAATTAAAATGACTAGAATTACCGAAAAAGCGTACATGAAAAACGAAGAAATTATCAGAAAAAACCGTGATTTAAACGAAGAATTGATAATAAACATGTGATAAAAGACTATAATTTCTTCATATATGGTGTGATATATAAGATTATGGTTTTTTAATATTTTTACATTAAACCTATATTTGTTATATAGGATATTTTTACACATATAAATGAAGTTGAAGCGGATATAAGTGTTTGTCATCTAACTTTTACTTCTTTGGGATGTACACCATATTCAAAACATATTCTTTCATGTGGTTTATATGCTACCCATTTCATGGGTTATATCATGAATATATTTATATTATTTGAATTTAATGTTTCATTTATCGTTATTTGTTTCATTTAGATTTTGAATATGAAGTTACCAACTTGGAAATGGTTTATTTCACAATCTCCTTATTATTTGGAATTATTTTTGTTTAAGTATCCCTAGGAGGAATTATATGATATTTATATGTTAAAATAAATATATTCACTTATCCAATATTTATTGATGTAATTTTTTAATTAATATTAGTGTATTTACTCTCATTCATACTTCAAATTAATGGGAATATTTTTTTAAGAAAATCCAACCTTATTTATCTCCTCGATCAAATATCCTGGTTTATTCTAAACTATGTTTTATGTAAAATAATTAATATCTTATAAAATTATTAAAATTATTTATTATATACATTTTCACAATTTTCAAAAAAAATGATTATTAATTTTAATTTCTAAACAGTTATTATATTTTTTTCTAATAATATGAATTGATTATTTATTTCAACATATACGACATGAATGAATTTTATTAAAATCATGAACTCTAAATTTTTTAATGTTAAGTTATATGTTTCAAGGGTTATTTTCAACGAAACTTGTTTTCAAAATACTATAAGATGTTTTTGATTGAAAATTTTATATTTTCAAAATAGAAAATTAATTTTTCTAAAACAAGGTTTTTCATAAAATTTTTATGTTATTTCTATTTTATAATGACATAATACATTTATTGTAATTATAATCCACTAGGGAATATTATAGATATCCCCTTCATGAATTGATAGTTCTCATGACATAAAAAATTTTGTCAAATTAAATGGGTTTCTACATAAATAGGTGAACTTTCTTGTGAATGGTTTTGATAGTATGTTTTAGATTTCTAGAAATATGTATTCCCTTATTATAGTAATAGATATTGATGTGAATTTTATTCTCCAATTATTAATAATATTCAGGGAAAAGTATTATTCTAATGTGAATTTTTAATTTTTTTTATCATTATTTATTTCCACCATATTATTCTCAGTTGATTAACTAAATGTGTTTCAGTTATATACCTTTCAATATTGATTATACGTATTTATTCATGATAACATCCACTGTAATCTTACTCTTACTGAGCATCTCATCTCACCAATTTCTCATTTTTTATATTCTTCAGGATACTAGGAGTGTTTTTTTATTAATATTCTAGGAAACACTGTGGGGAATAATTGAATTCTCAAAGAAAACACATTTTGTATCTGATATTTTTAAATATAATTTAATGTTAACGTTTGTATCCAGTCTACAAAATTACAAACTATTTGTTTATTCAACATATTATTATTTAAATCAAGAGTAAATATAATAAATTAACCACTGGATCTGGGATACTGGATTCAAGAGCATTAAAATTTTGTTAAATCCTTACCATTATGTTTTTCACTTTTACCATATTTTCTATTATCGTGAAAACATATTTTTACCTTAGGTAACATTCAATTTATTGAATATAATAAAATGTCCCTCAATACATAATTTGAGCCTATTGAACCCAAATTTCAAAAACCATTAAATATTATTAAATTTCATAAATTGATATAAAACTTTTTTAATATAAAAAATTTATAAGATATTAAAAACAATTTTACAGAAAATATAACTTCTCTTCAAATATTTAAATAATTATATTAAAACTAAAGTATTTTTATAAATTATTTCTCCTATAAATAAATATTTTTCAATAAAATGGTTTGAAATATTTTATATTCATACTTATATTGTAATAATGTTATAAAAGTCATAGTATTCAAAAGACTGATATGTTTTTACTATTAACCTAAAACCAATGATATTATAAATATTCATAAACATCATCAAAAATTTATTTTCTATTAATATTAAAAAAATTATAATAATTTTTTATAATAAATTTGAAATCTTATAGAATTAAATATTTAAATTCAATTGAGAAATATAGTGGAAAACATTTTATATTGGAAAATGATATTTTTTAACTATGAATTATTCTTTATTCTAATTTTCAATCAACTATTTATTAATCTAGACATAATATTTTATTAATATAAAAAATAATTATTATTAATATTTAATCATTATATACATTGTTTCTGTATATAAAAATCAATATCTAAGGAAAAATATTTTTAATTATAAAATGATTTTATTAGTTTTTTATCTATACAAATTGATTTTTTATATTAATGTAGTTATTATTATATATGTACAAATATTTAATATTTCTTTTTCCATCAAGTTATAACCAATAATCCAAATATTAGTTTTTAATAGCAATACATAATATTTATATTTCGGTCACAATATTTTCTGGTTTGGTTTATGTTTTGTTTTTTGTTTTAAATAAGATGTTAAACACATTTAATTATTTAAATGTAATTATATATGAAACTAACAAGGTGGTTCATTGAAGTGTTCATGTTGAGATATTTTATTTTTTATATCTATATATTTTTTGTGCATGTGTGGGGAGTACATTATTTCGTTTCTTTGGGTAAATTGTGGAATCATACAAAAAAAGATAATAATCCAATATTATTAGGAATATTCAAATATTTAATGGGATTTAGCAGTCACATATTGTTTGTACTATGATTTAATTCCTCTTGATATTTTCATGATAATTTGAGTTTTTTTTTAATATTTTAATTCTTTATCATGATTAATATTTAAGGAAATTTAATGAAAATTAAATTATTTTATGATAAATAGATTAATGAATCTACATTCTATTTTAATTATTTTTATTCCATGAAATTTATTATAAAAAGTAATTATTACTTAAATAATGTTTTTAATTTATTACTAGTTTTAGTTCTATTCAATAATTATGTTTAATTTTTATAAATATATCTCATAATTAAATAGATTATCCAAATGGTAATGAAATAAGTTATTTTGGGAAATTTTAATGTGGTTAGGGGAAAATTCAGCTTGCTATTTTATTTATAGTATTTTTCCTTGAAGTGATGGAATCGGTTACAACTTTATTTTCCTATATATAATATGATTATGGTAATCAATGTCGTTTACCCTATTTTGTCCCTTGATGTGTTTTTCAAGGAACTGATTTTAATGGGATATTTGGAGATGTATGGAAGCATCAGGTTAAGAGTAAGGATATTTTTATTCTTGTTTTTTGAGAGGAGGATTATGTCAGGATATATGGAATAATACCATAGTTGGGATTATCTAATAATGTATTTTTTTTGTGTTAAGTTTTTGAATTATTATTTTTTACGGCTTAAAAGCTAGGGTTTCCTATTTCACTTTTTCTTTCTTTATAGATGTTTTAATTGATGATCATTTGTTCTGACCTCAAACAACCGGTTACAATTTTCCTTTACATTATGAGTTCATATTCGTTATTTTATTTTTGGTACATTCATATCATAATATAATTATGTATTACTATATAATTTTATAAATAAAATAAAAAGATAAAATATTCAAGATGATAAGGATATATTAAATTAGATCCAGTGTATCGAGTTAATGTTTTTATAAGAATATTGATTAGTAACCTAGAAATTAGAATATGAATTATAAAATTATTGTGTCTTATTATGAAATAAAATGACAGTCCAGATTTTTTAATGGGATTGATAGGTTATTAGTAATTTATAATTACTAAATATAATTGGTTATTATTGTACCTTACTGATTGTGTGCTTCTATAATGTCTAGTTTCCTAGATCTTATTTTTGAAAGACAAATTTCTTATAGAATGATTATTTTGTTTTATTATAAAGCTTCATAGATAACCATTGTTAGGTTATTTGGTATATTATTCAATACATTTTATTATTCAATATTCTCTACTACACCACTCCTATGGGTATTTAATGCCAAAATGTAGTCAAATTTTCATATATTTCATAACATCCATGATGGTGAGAGATCATATGGATGAGGACCCAATCTACCTATCGCTACAATAAAAAATTTAATGATCTGTAATCATATTTGGAATGTGATTTACTAAGGTATAGGTATGTGATACCATGGGTTTCGATGGCACACGATTTTACCATGAATGTGTGTGTGGTATATAGTAGATTGAGGTTATAAAACATATATGTATTATAGTAGTTGTGATTGTTTTTACCATAAGATTATTTCCATTGGTTGTGGTGGATTGATGTATATTGCAGGATGCATGGGTTGGTATGTCTTTTACACTTGATACATATTTATAGATATGATGTCATGTGGTTGAAAAATGTTTTCACAGTGAGTTTTGTGGGGTGATGATAAGGTTTTAATATGTAATCAGATGGGATTAATAATGAATTATTGATGGCATTTATGCATGGGATATTTTGGAATACAGAGACCGACTATAAATCTTGTTAGGGAGTGGATATAAGATATATTTTTTAACATACCACTGATATTTAATTGATTGATTCTATGCATTACTTGGTGAATTAGAGATTGTGAGGATAAGATATAGTTTTACCATCTTAGGTTGTGACTTTTTTTCTTTTATATATTCATTAAGAGTTATAATGATTCATACAAATTTTCTAGAGAGGCTCTAGTAATGATCTTAGAGATTATATTTTTATGTTCACCCTATGTATATACTAATTTTTTAGTTTTTAGTAATTGGCTTGTGATCAAGATGGGTGTTATTTTCATTAATATTTTTTTTGAGTTTTTGGATTTTGTAGCTTCTACCTATGATGGGTATTGTAATTTTTAATTTTTTTTCTTTGCATGGAATTTCATTCATATGTTAGGCGGGTTAAAGTTTTATCTATATGATTGTGCTTATTAGTGTATCTTATCTTTATTCTTTAAATTTATATATTATGGTTAATTCCTCACATGTGTATACATTTTATACCCTTGATTATAGTTAAAAAGTCTAGCTCATATGAGGTAGTATTCATGGGAAATCTCTATATTCAATATTACTCTAGGAGGGGTACCGGTGGAGAGGAGTCATGACAGCGAACCCTAGTGATACTAACTTTTCTTAATCTCTACTATATCCACTTCATAACTAATTTTACTACCATATTATGATATTATCCCTCCATTATAAATCAATTACATCTTATAATTACGCACAATATACGTTAAATATAATCATCACACTACATTGGAAACATTACCAATGATAATAATTTTCAATGGTGATAAAAATAATTATTTATAATGATCTATATCTATAATTTTAAATTTTCATGTAATTGTCATATTTACTTTTTATAAATTCATAAAAACTAATCCCCTAACCATTCTATTCAATTTTACTTCCTTAAATATGTTTATATTTTGGTTGAGTTATTATTATTTCGAATAGATCGTGAAATATTTTTTATTTTTATTAGATATGATGTACATAGATACATATATATTGTAGTTAAATTATTTATGCTTTTCTAATGTCTTTTATTAATTATCACCATCATGATTAATTTATAACTTTGACTTTCATTTTTTCATTTTTAATAAAATGAGATTTTTTGTTAATTTAATTTTTCATGTATTATAACTTGTCATAATTCTCTCTTTTGTACAATTATTTAGTTATTACAATGTGAATTTATTTAAATAGGGGTCTCTAAAAATTCTATAAAAAAATGGTCTCTTCAAAATATCTATATTCACTAATACTCCTTATACTGTCAAGTATATATTTCATTTTTTTGGTCAAGTCCATGTATATTACCATTCCAATCCCTAAATACCTAATGATATTGACTAATCAGTGTTTGTTTCCATCGCCTTTATTCCACAAAAAATATTGTCATATGACATCTTCTTAATGATTAATAAAATACCACAGTAAAAGTATCACACTTTGCTTCTTCTTCAGTAACATGATATGGAACTAGAACGGTGTATAATTGTTCAATACATAATTATTATAATAAACTAAATATGATCAATAAAAATTTAATTTTTTTGGATCTCCTAAATTCATTTTAAACATTGTATACAATATCCCTAATCACCACCCCCACACCCATTTTCCAAAACTATTTTAAGTAATTTTATAGATATTTAATGCTTACAACCCCTGATTTTATGAATGGGATACATTATTTCGTCCATTAATTGTTTATGATAATTTTAGGTTTCCAAAAATATTAAATGTGTTAAATTACATTCAATTCGGTAGAGCATATCTCCCAAAATTTAGGCCCAATCTTCCTCATTTTAAATTCAAACTAAATCATCTACCTATTCCAAAAATATTTTTAGCGTGGAATGGTTGCATGAATTGTAACATGATATTTTTTGACCTCACACAATATATAATGTTATTTATTTATCCATGGTGTGGTAATTGGAAATTGATAGACCCATGAAGTACAAATTATATCACATTTAAAACACTTCATATAATCATGGTGAGATCTCTAAAATCCATTTGAATTGCCATGGACTTTGAACATTATGTGATTTGTCAATGCTCTACATCGTTGAAGTAAAAAAAACACATAAAACTCGTATTTATTTCTTTTTATAAACGTAAACTCTCGATGATTCATTCACCTGGACACTATTGGGGATTTATATGCTTTGGATCAACTATGTTGTGATTGAAAAACTACAATGGGAGATATGAGAACATCACATTCCATTACCAACCATATGTCTCAATATATCCCATTATTTTGTGGATTAAAAACATATTCCTATATTAATAGATGTTTTAATCAAATGTGGAATAAATATTTGTTTAATAACTAATTTAATAGAACATCACTCCCAAATTCTCCATAGTTTATCCTTAAATAGCATATTCAATTTAATCTCACCTAGATTTTAACTATTATAAAACTTTATAATGTGATATCCCTTTTCATTTTGTTACATTTCTTCATTGAACATGTCCATATTAATATTCTTATTTTATTCTATATTTTATAATATCACATAGTTCTATTTTATGTAATTATTAAATATGACATTATTCATTCATCGATATGGTTTAGATATCCCCAGGGCATCAATCAAACCGACACATGTATTTCATTATTTTATGATTTCCTTCATAGTATGATGAATAATTTTGGTTTTTGGTATATGTAAATTATCCTAAATTATTTTTAATGTAGTCTTTATTTAATCTCATGTGGGACTATATCATATAATGCTAACAAATATACTTCTAGGTTTTAATTATTCACTGAAACACCTATATACTTTACCAAATGACTTCACTGAAACTTATATTTATTTAAACACCCTAATAGACTATAATAATCATAATATATCGTATTTATAACTTTAAAATTACATATATTCCATCACACACTAAGTATTTATCATATTATACCATTACATTGGTATAATAGAGAATCCGGGAGTATTCATTCAAAACCTTATGTAACCCTCTTGGACCATGTTTTATAGTACCATTATGGTGTCTTCATTTATAGAAATCAATCACTATCAAATTGAAATCATCTCAAATAGTTATTAAATGAAATAATAACTTATAAACACTTGTTGAACTAATATCATCCTCTGTATTTTTCCCAACTTTACCATTAATAAATTTCCATCCTGTAGTACCATCTCATCATAAAAAAGTAAAAACATATGAAGAAATATCTTCTCCTACTTTGATAATAAAATTGAAATTTATTCTCACAATATCTTTTGTTATAATTTGATACCCCTTTATCAATGAAATTCACATGTTATCTTCATCACATATTTTCCTCATTTATAGGATAATCCTTGAATCACATTTAGAGATCTTGTAATCCTCATTTATCATATAAATCATGAACTATATTGATGGAATTATTTGTAATACCAATCTATATATTGTATCAACCATTTATGTTTTTTTTTTGTTAAAAATATAGGTATTTTTGAAATACATTATAAATAATTATATATTTTTTCAAACACTAAACAAGTCTTATTATTTACAAAATTTCATCAAATATTTCAGTAAATTAATTCATCACTTGAAAAACAAATCATGAACAAATCCCATAAGGATATTGAGTCATCACTCCTTGTATGGAACATGAGTCTAATTAAAAAACATAAAACTTGTTTATGTCACGGACATACTTCCATAAACACTTCTGGATTATGATTTTACTTCCTTAAATAATGGTTGTGATCTCAATCACACTTACCCTAGACAATGATGTAAAAAAAAATAAAATACCTTATGTTTGAGTCATACCACATATTCAATCTAATGATTCCACCTATTTAGGTAATTTAATGATATTATTTTATATCTATGATTTAACATTATTCAAAGTACATGTCCCTTCACAAATTAGATTAATCATCCACTGAATTCACAACACCAACTCCCTCTTTGTTGCTTTATAACTTGACATGAATCTTATTTTAAAAATATCTAGCATATGGATACCAATTTAATTTCATTACACTTTCATGTTACATGATTCTAGAATACTAAAAATAAATATATTACACCTTATATTTATCTAATATGCTAATTTAAAATGTATTCCTCAATAAATTTACCTTCACTTCTATCAAAATGGTTTCCTTCTCTTTTAGGATCCCCCACTGCTTGGTGATTTCCAGATACCACCATCCTTTTAAATTCCAAAATAGGCTTGATACAATTTATAAAACTCATATATGGTTTTTACGGCAATTTCATATAAAATAAGTCTATATGAAACTAGTAAATTTCTAATAATTGGTTATATCTCAATTTATCCTTCTCTAATATTGTGGCTACTAGATATCACATGTTGATTCAGATTTATCCATGATAATTATCCAAAAAAACAACTCGTATATGTATTTTTTTCACATATACCTATGTATACCATTTAAAAATGCACATAACATTCCCCAAATAAACCATGTGGTTAATATCCTCTAATTAAATAAATATCACGACATTAATTGTTCTAAATATTAATGAACATTGGGGGAGGGTTGCTTCTCAAATATCTTATAGTTATGGAATATGGTTGTTCTTTGTGATCCAACCCCTTACATCTATATTGTTTCCAAACCTTTATTTTTTTTCTATCTAATACGACATGTATAAGAAACCCCCCATATATAATATATATAGTAATCTATCTTTATTGGAATTGGGTTCAAATTCATTCTAACTCAAAAACTTATTTTTTATTCTTATACATCAATGAGTCATCAATGTATATGTATTTATTCTACTTCCACCCCCATAAGGATATTCTATTCATATTTATCTATTTTATTATTTTAAATTTTATGAAATTAAACAGGAATTATTTGGGTTTCTCCTCATTGATAGACATTATAGTCTCTTAATACTTTGTTCTCCTTGGTGACACCATCACAACATGATCGTCCCTATTTCTTATGTTTAAAATAAATTATTAATTAATATTCAATAATAGATTTTATTCTTCATATGAGGATGTTTTATTATAATCCAATATATGTTTTTTATACCCCATTGACTAGGATACAACATTAACTTTATCAAATGTGTTAAATCTATTTTCAGGTATAGAATATTATATTACATGAAATATTTTGTATTATATTTTATTGGAGTTGGGAATTTTCATAATAATTAATTTCATATTCCCATATCATAATTTCTCACCATATGTCAATGGATAGTATATATAAAATAACTCTGATTAAAAACATACCTCATATAGTTATTCCTTGGTTGGTATGTCGCTGTATAATTTTTTATTCAATAGATGAGCCTTTAGTCATTGAGAAACAAAATCATAGTGTTTCTTATGACTTCGCAATACTATCACTTTTTAGGTAGCATTGAATAATAGTATTAAATCGAAGATTTATCATGAAATTAAACTTTTTCCATAATTTTAGATTTTAACACTTTATTTCTCCACTTTTTAGTATCATGATAGGATAAATCATCTTGTATTTATTATCAATTTTCAAAAATCATTCAGAATCCATTGTGTAATCCTACTATTCTTTTAATAAGATATTTATTTCATTAAAAATATTGTCTCTAATTCTCTATATTATATCCTTTATTACTGTTTTATTGATAGTTATAAAGCCTTGTTTTATGTCTTTATCTATAGAAATTTGTTTTCAATCATTATGTATCAATTAATTCAGTCATCCTATGTGGTAATCCATTTTTTACCCACATTCATAATGTATTTAATAATGTTTACTAACACGTAAATTATTATTTTATTCTCAATGTATATATATTCTATGAATTTATCGTACACTTTGTTGAATGATTTCTATTTGATCTACCTTCTAATACAATGATCTGATCTTTCATTAATCTCTAAATGAACATTCATTGGATCACGATAAGAAGGAATTTAACTTCATCCATTGAATCAATATTTATATTATTATTCTAGGGGGATTATAAATTTTCACATCTTTAGGAATATTACAAAATAAATATAAAAATAGATCAAACATTGTTCTCAAACTTATAAACCATATAAGATACTTTTCTTCATAGGATTAATATTCATATTCATCCTCTTTTTACATTTCTAAATAAAGTAGTACTCGTAATTTTTTTCATTATATTGAAATCAAAAAAACACCAGCATTCATCTATAGATGTAAGATCAATAATTTTTTTATTTTTTATTGGTTTTCCATATATTATTACAAATATATATAAATATGATGAGATCTAGAAAATTTAATATATTATTTTATTACAACATTAGATATAACTATGTTTAGAATTTTATATATTTTTGCATAAAAAAATCAGTCCTCCTGATTTTTTAATGCTAGCATCTCATTTGATATATTACACAATATTTTCAACAAAATCCTATATAAACTAGTACATCTCATTTTCCATCAAAAAAAGTTAGTACAATTGAATATATGTTGCTTCAACATTGAATACCTATACAAAGTTATATTTTAATAATTTATCCTCAAATGAAATCATATGGCACTATAACCTAAATTTGGGATCAATATTAATGTAAAAACCATTGGAGGGGTGAATTATTTTTTATTCCAAATAAAAAATTTCTTGTTTGAAATATTATTTCATTTATAGTGCACATTCCATTTTATGATAGACAAAAATTAATATTTCCTTATCTCAACACATATCATTGTGAATTTTAAATATGAATTCATAATGAAATTTACATTAACACGTATTTGTTATATTTAATTCACTGCAAATATCTAATCCAAGGATCATATGAAAATGTTTTTTATGGCATACTAGATAATTATATCATAAATCACTCAATGTATAACTAATTTTAGGTTAGGGATGTCCATTAAATGTTTCACTTTAATTATAGGGTTCATGAAATAATCACTAAAAGTCAAAGGACCACTCCCATTTCTTCAGATCTATTCACTTATATTCTAAAACAACATTCTGATTATATTCGTGTTATCTTCAATATTTTATGTAAATAAGGAATCATTCATATCAGTATGGGAATTGAAAATTCTCACATCATCCCCATCATGTCTTAATTTGATGCCTCATTATTGTAAAAAATAACATAATGTTCATTCCACCAAGGCTAGATGATAATGAATAATCAATATGTTTATCATGGAATTATCTTCTACATGAAGATAGCAGTAGAATGTCTTGCTTAAAATTGAGATACTTATATACAATAAATACCTTATTTTTATAATAATTTAATATTTAGATATGAAAATATAATTTTAATTAATACTTCAAACATTCTTTTTGGAAATTAAAAACATATATATGATAAATAAATCATCATTTCAATTGGATCTCTTATCATCTTTATATACTAGGTATGCAATATTCCTCCATTTTCCAACAATTCAATATGTATTTTTATGAATTATTCTTATTTCATTCCATTGATCTTATTTTTTATATTACTTTTTCCAAAAAATTTATGATGATACATTCATGTCCCAGATATTTAAATATGGTCCAATATGTTCAAATAAGTTCAAATCATCTATGAAAATTCCATAAAAATATTAGTCATTTTTAAATTATATAGAATAAATAACTTATTGGATAAATATTCTTAGTTGTATGTAATGAAAAGAATTATAAAATTATATGTGTCAATATTACACATTATGAGTCATGAAATCCTTCACATTAACATTTAGATAATATCTCATTTAAAATTCATTTTATAATCACAATGTGTTCTCTCAATTATTCTAAAATAATATCTAATTTTGGAAGAAGATGTTTTATGAAACTATTTTTAATATTATAATAAATTATCACCTCAGTGAACTCATTTTTCAGTCAATATAGTTTTTATGACTTTTCCATTCCTTTATGTTTTGAAAATAACAAACACTCAATCTCTGGGAAAACATTATTTTCCTAATGATTTTCATTAATAAGGATATTTTTCATTCCCAAAGAAATTTTCTCCTATCATTATTTATATTGTTCTTGATTTAGTTTCACTAAATCTAACTCAATTTATGTGTAAGAGTAAAATTATGATTCATTTATAACACTTCAGAATCCTATAAATACTTAGATATAAATTTCTCTGTTTTCAGTTTCTGATTTTTGACTCTTAATTCACTGAAATTTAGATTCCAAATTTTCTGAATTCAGATTTTGAGCTTTTAGAAATTCAGATTCCAAATTCTTTGAAATTAAGATTCTGAATTCTCTGAAATTCAGATTCTAAATTCTCTAAAATTCCGAATCTAAATTCTTTGAAATTCAGATTCTGAATTCGTTGAAATTTAGATTCTGAATTCTCTAGAATTAAAATTTAGAATTCTATGAAAAATCAGATTCTGAATTCTTTGTAATTATGGTTTTTAGTTTCTATGAATCTAGGTTATAAATTCCTTAGAAATCCTGTTCTGAATTCCTTGGAATTTTGGTTCTGAATTACATAGAATTCAGGCTCCAAATTCATTATATTTTAGACTCGGAATTCCATATAATTTATTTTACAAATACATTATATTTCATGTTCCAAATTCCTTAGAATTCATGTTCCGAATTTAATATAATTAAGGATCTAAATTTCTTTTAATTCAGACTGTGACTTCCTTAGAATTCAGGTTCTGAATTCCTTATAATTCAGGTTCTGAATTCCTTTGAATTCAGACTCTAGAATCTATAGAATTCTGATTGTGAATTCGTTGATAAATAGAATCCAAATATCCATGTAATATAGACTCCGAACATTTATTTTTCCATGTCACGACCCACCCACCAATGATGCCCCTCTTGAGATGGAAATGGTGAAAGGGAGATAATGACCCCCGAGTCCCACCTCCAGTAGGCCTTGTGGTGGAAACTACCACCAAGGGTATGAGTTTTCACAAATATGGGAGGAACTACCCTTTATATTTTTAGGATTAGGAAATAGGACAAGTCAACCACCAAAAAAAGGCAAAGAAAAAGTGTATAGAAATAAACCCAAACCAATCCCTCATGCATGTTTAAATAGTTCTGAAAAAAGGTATAGGTACAAGAAAGCTCAATAGTACAATACGAAAAGAAACAAGTGTACAAAAAATGCAACAACTCCAACTGTTCCGACTAGTAGGGTCCTGCACGGCCCTGGTAGTCCTCCTGGTAAACTGAAAGTAAACGTAGGGTGAGAATACAAGTATACTTAATAGGGAAACCAAAATCTCTCGTGCACAGGTGGGGAGACATCCTAATGTCCTGTGAGAACAACAGAAGAAACCTAGAAGGGAAATCTATCCACCCAACCTCACCAGCCACACTCACCAAAACACAATCAAAACATGTAGTAGTAGTAGAATATAAGAACAAGAGTATTGGGTACCCTGCATCATTCCCCATTAGTTAGCTTCTTTTCCTAACGGCGAACATCCTGACACTACCACACTCTCCCCGCTCGCACACACCTGGGCCTCACAAACCACACATCCCGCCCGCACACACCTTGGCCTCACAACCATGTATCCCACCCGCACACACCTAGGCCTTACAACCACATATCCCGCCTGTACACACCTGGGCCTCACAACCACGTATCCCACCCGCACACACCTGGGCCTCACAACCACGTACCCCACCCGGACAAACCTAGGCATCATACCGAAGATTCTTGGGAAACAATAAAACATGCCAGAAGAGTCTTGTGCTAAATCCACCATAGTCGAAACCTACCTGAAGGGTCATAGGTGTAAGGTCGCCTCAAGCCATCACATCATAGGGAAGAACGAGCATGACGGAGCTAGTAACTAAGGGGGAAAACCCCTCTCCCATGAAATGGGAGTGTTTGGAACTATGTTCTCAACATGGGTGGGGTGCGATAAAACAAAAAAGATACATATACATATATGTATACCAAACACATAGCCCAACCTATAGCTTCTAAACAGAGAAACTGGGTACGTGCCTCGGCACTACCACTACGAAGCATGCATACAACAAACAACCCCATCCCCATTTAGGTTTTCATGTTTTAGCATAATTAGTTTATTTAGTTCCTTATCTACTAGGAAACCAACCTCAACCAAACATATCAATTGTTCGTGAAACATATCCCTGCCAACCATAAATCAAGTAAGAAAAAAACAAGAAGCACAACAAATCTCTTCTTATTAACCAACAACCCATTGATTATTAATCCTGTTCAATTACCAGGACCCGCCATTCATTAACTCTTCCACTTTTTATTTATTATTCACAACCCATAGTTCGTTCACATTCAAGACCATCCCTACAGCCCCGCTTCCAACCACCATAACCACAATCACATCGTAACCTGTACATCATTATCCATTTCAATACAATTTTTCGCAGCCCCGCTGCCTGTCATCATCAAAGCATTCACACCAACCCACAACCAATCCAACCACATCCTCGCTGCTCACTCGATCCACAACAACCTACAATACCCCCCCCCCTTCACATAAACAAACCCCATCACATGCCATGTATCCAAGCCAACACCCACATGTTCATTATTCCATTTTGTTCAACTGGGGTGATCACACAAGGGTTCTAGATTTTAAATCAACAAACTTTACATGATTAACCAAATTTCCACATTCAACGAAGTTTCTATCCACAAAAATGGTCTAGAGAGATAAGGAAACATTAAATTGCACAAGAAAAGGCCCCCAACGACTGTGATTTTAAGTATTCATAAGCCTATTCAATTCACAACATAATATCATAGGATATAAAGATAAACATAACAACTTCTCCATCCTCGTTCTTTAACCAGTTATTATCTTCGTTTATTAGTTCAAATATTTCTCATGAGAACAAGAGGATACTCACCCAGCATGATACACGATTTAGAGAGACGAAGGTAAGATCCCTACCTCAATAGGTTCTGATCACAACGTTCCCCCGAATCAACTTTAGAAGACGTCTGTCGGAGTCCGTCACTTCTGTCGATTCCCGGAAAAACCTCCTCTGGTGGAAGTTGGAAAGTAAAGGCCGAATGAAAGACAGTGGATCTAAGCTCAGAAGTTCCGCCTCATCATTATGATCTCGTGGCCACTGACGAATCGTAAATCAGAGCTCAGACGAAGAAGTTATGTAAGAAAAGGAGCCTTCGAGTCTGTTGGGAGAGATATGCTCAGAGGAATGGGTAGGAGAGGGGTGAGTTGAAAAGGATGAGGGGACCCCTCCTTTTATAGATGAGAAAAACAAAAGTACATGGCTTGTAATTTATGTTACATGACGTGTACTCGACCATTTCACACGCTCACCACGCAGCTTCCAACACGGCCTTCAACGCGGCACGCGACCGTTGACTGGTCAACACATGGTTTTAGGGTAACACGTACGCAGGGAGGGACTACACGGCATGTAGTATGGGGTACATGGCATGTATCAATTTATTTCGCATGGTAAGGACACGGCTCCAACACGGAACACAACTATTGACTAGTCAACACACGGTTTGAGAGTAACGTGTACGCGGGGACGGACTACACAACATGTAGTATGGGGTACACGGCGTGTACCCATTTATTTCACACGGCAAGGACACAACCTTGAACATGGGATAGAACCGGCGATGGGGTACATGGCGTGTACTCACACTACATGGCGTGTGGTTTCAAAATTCTGGAATGTGTGGGAAAAGACCATTTTACCCTCCATAACACTTCATGGACTTCTTTTTGACAAAGGAATGGGCCGGAAAGGTCCGGGCCATTACATCAGATACCTTTTAAAACATTCTCGTCCCCTAGAATTCAAAACCCAACCTAGAGGAACCTAACAAGATACCTCGTAGAGTTCTCGTTATAATAGGATCCCAACCAACAACCCTAATCATAGGTGTTAGGAATTCCCTCTCCTATGTAGAGATCTTATCCTCTTTAGGCGGCACTGACTCGCCTTCACGGGTTTAATCGCATCCTCATTAATGCATCTTGATTAAGGATTGGGCCTTCCCACTTTCATATATTAGGATTTTCCAACATACACTACCCCCAACACCGTACAATCGACACACTGCCCGAACATGTGGTTTGGGGAAAAATTTCTTCTCCTATATTGAGATATTATTCGCTTTAGGCGACACTGACTCACCCGCACAAGTTCAATCACATCCTCATTAATGCGTCTCAATTAAGAGTAAGGTTTTTCCCTTTCCCCACACATCCGGACATGATACACACTTCCAGAGAACAATGAAACAAAATGTCTCATAACCGACAAGCCAAACATTCCATATCAAAGGTACAGAGTAAAACATCCAAACAAATCTCATAAGAACAAGGGAATACACAAGTCAAAACAAATTTGGGGTACTGAGTGTGAATCTCGGCCTCTCACTACCATGTTCTCTCCTCGAGGATGACAAACCTCCACAACACATGAACCAAGGGAATAGTTCATCCACGGAGCACCATCTCTTTACGATCCTCGATTATGATTGGTCATTCCTCAAAAGTCCCATCGTCTCCCATATCTAACTCTCCACAGTCGATAACGTGTGAGTCGTCATGTAAGTATCGACGTAGCTGGGAGATGTGGAAGACGTCATAAACCTTATCCAACTGAGGTGTCAGGGCTAGCTGATATGCCACCTCACCGACTTGCCTCAGCACCTCAAAATTTCCGATGAACCTAGGTGAGAGCTTGCTTCCTTTCCCAAACCTACACTTCTCCCGTCGAGGGGAAACCTTCAAGAACACATTATCTCCCACCTTGAACTCCAAGGGCCTCCTCCGAAGATCAGCATAAGACTTCTGTCTGTCCTGAGCTGCTTTTATCCTCTCACGTACAAGCTGGACTTTCTCTATGGTGCTCTGCACTACCTCTGGCCCAAGAGCACCTATCTCACCAACCTATGTCCAGCAAACGGGTGAACGACATGGTCTTCCATCCATAGCCTCAAATGGTGTCATGCCAATAGTAGAGTGGAAGCTGTTGTTGTAGGAAAAGTCTACTAAAGGAAAGTGTCGTACCTATGATCCTCTGAAATTTAGAATGCATGCTTGCAGCATGTCCTCCAACATCTGGATAGTCCGCTCTGTTTGCCCATCGTTTTGGGGGTGGAAAGCAGTACTAAGGCAGAAATGGGTGCCAAAAGCATGTTATAACCCCCTCCAGACTCGTGAAGTAAACAGAGTATCCCGATCTGAGAAGATTGTCTCTGGAACTCCATGAAAACGCACCACCTCGTCTACGTACCTTTGTGCTAAGGCACTCATCGGGCCCGACTCCTTAATTGCTAAGAAGCGATCTGATTTCGTCATTCGATACACTACTACCCATATAGCATCATAACCACCCTGATCTCTGGGTTGTCCTATGACGAAGTCCATTGAGATGACATCCCACTTCCACTCGGGGACATCTAAAGGATGAAACAAACCACTGGGAACACGGTTTTCAGCCTTCACTTGCTGACACACTAGGAATTTAGCCACAAAATCTTCCACTACCCGTTTCACCCCAAGCCACCAAAACTGTTCCCTCAGGCCCCGGTACATTTTTGAAAGTCCTGGATGTGCCGCCAAGGCTGAGATATGGAACTCACGGATAACTCCCTCATGCATCCCCTCAAAAACAAAAAACCTTCCATAGAAAAGCATCTGATGTCAGCTTTCCTCTAACCATCCTTCTAGATCATTTCCCTGATCGACATGATCTGGCATTACTTCCACCTTGGAGTCCCTCCACTGAGACTCTTCCACCTGCTGCAACAAGGAGGACTGCACCATCATCTGAAACAAAAAGCCTCTAACACCTTCTACCGTTGCATCCAAGTGCAAGGCAGCCAACTCTCCCATCTCTATCCAAGCATCAGTGGATTCCCAAACCACTTCCATATGCGACTTCATGCTCATGGAATCAGACACAACGTTGACCTTACCTTGAGTGTAAGATATTTCAAAGTCATACTCTTGGAGGAACTCGACCCATCTCCACTGTCATAAGTTCAGGTCACACTGAGAGAAGATATAACACATGCTCTTGTGATTTTAGAAGACCACAAAGCACTCCCCAAAGAGGTAATGTCACCACAAATTCAGTGCGAACACTACTGCTACAATCTCTAGATCATGGGTGGCATAGTTACATTTGTGAGGGCGTAACTGCCTAGACCCATAACAGATCACCCCCCTCTTCTACATCAGCACACACCCCAGAACAAGGCTAGAAGCATCAAAAAACACCTCATACAACAACCCTTCCTCTAGCAACCTGAGTATGGGATCACCGACCAACATCTCCTTCAGGTATTCGAAATCCTTCTGGCACTGCTCCCTCCATAGGAAGGCCTGGTTCTTCCTAGTCAAAGCTGTCAATGAAGCAGAAACTCGAGAGAAGTCCGAAACGAACCTCCAATTGTAACCTACTAACCCCAGAAAACTACGACCTTCTGCCATGCTCTTGGGTTCTGCTCAAGAAACAAATTCCTCCACCTTCGATGGGTCTACTGACACTCCATGTTGAGACACTATGTGCCCAAGGAAGTGTACTTCTTGTGTCAAGAACGTACATATCGACAATTTCCCATAAATCTGGTGGTGTCGAAGGACTTCCAAGACTTCCCTGAGATTCTCGACGTTCTCCTCCTCTAATCATGAGTAGATTAGGTCGTCGTCGATAAACACAACAACGAACCGGTCCCGAAACTCTCGGAATACAAAGTTCATAAGTCCCATGAACACAGCCGGTGCATTCGTAACTCCAAAAGACATCACTAAAAACTCGAAGTGCACATACCAGCACCTGAGAGCCGTCTTTGAGATGTCATTGTCCTTTACCCTCAGCTGATGATATCCAGATCGTAGATCAATCGTAGAAAACCAACCTGCTCCCCTCAGTTGGTCGAAGAGATCATCTATCCTTGGAAGGGGGAAACGATTCTTGACCAATACCTAGTTCAACCTTCAGTCATTTATGCATAGCCTGAGACCACCATCTGCCTTCTTCATGAACAAAACGGGAGCACCCCATGGCGATATGTTGGGTCGAACAAAACCCTTCACCATCAAGTCGTCAACTTGAATATGAAACTCCCTCAACTCCGAAGGTGCCATCTAATAAAAGGACATCGAAATCGGACGGGCACTGGGCTGTAAGTCTATCCTGAACTCAACATCACGTAGGGGGGGTAGAGTCACAAACTCCATAGGAAAAACATTAAGGAATTCCCCAACAACCTCCGGGACATCCATCATCTATGTATCAGCTGGAACCACTAATATCCCGCCTAACAAGGAAAGGAGAGGCTCTGCACGCCGTCTTACCACCTGATAGCTCATCTCACCAACAAAATCTACATGTTTCCCATCCACTTCGGAGAATATGACCCTTCTTCGGAAGCAGTAGATAACAGAACTAATGGAAATCAACCAATTGATGCCTAGGATGACATCGTATGGCTGCATCTGTAACAGAAGAAGGTCCACACTAGATCGATGTGGTCCCAACGTTAGCCCACAACCCTGGAAAACACAAGATACACTGGTCTGGACTCCAACTGGTGTACTCAGCACCATTGGTATAGAAATTCTCTCTACATCTAGTACCAAAGCATGGGATAGACCAGGTGCAACCAAAGAGTGCGAAGCTCCCAAATCTAACAAGGCAGAAACGAGAGTGTTGAATAATCAAATCTTACCTCGCACCACCTCTGGTCCTTCCGGAGCTGTCAACTCTATTGTGTGCAACTGTCCACACCCAACTCCTCTTCCTCTCGGATGTCGTCCACCTCCCTGACCATGCCCTGCTCGAGGTCCCTGATGAGCACCCTGAGGTCAGCCTCCTCCCGCAAAGTCTGCCCTCAGAGGAGCATGGTCCTGCTGCTGCTGGAAGGGCCTCATCCGCAACTGGTGCTACTAAGGTGGGCGCTGAACCTGCTCACCTCCACCGTACTGGGCTCGGGTCGAGCACTGACTCTGAATGTGCCCGAAAGGTCCACAAGAAAAACACTTAGGTCATGGGATCTTGAAAAAGGAACGAGCACCTGAAGATCTGAACTGGATTGTGAGGGCCTGCTCCCCACTGGCCTAAACCTGGATGGTCCCATCGTAGGAGACCTACTCCTGACTGCCTTCCCATTTGACGAACCAGGCTAGATCCCCTCACATGGTGCACCTCCCTGCGAGTTCATCCTCTCTACAACCTCTTCCTTCTTCTGTACTACCACGTACGTCGGAAGGGTGAAGGGGGTGATAGCATACTGGAGCAAATGATGAAGCGCCTCATCCAAACGTCTCAACCGAGACTCCTAATCCGGAAACAGATCCAGGGCAAAGTGCAAGAGATCCTTGAACATGATCCCCAACTCTCGTACTGACATACTCCCCTGTTGAAGGCAGAGTAACTCATGTCGCTTCTCTTCCTTGATCATGGAAGATAGGAATTCCTCTCGGAATTCCTTCACAAAGTCAGCCCACAAAACCTCTGCCTCTATCCTCTCTCTGAGGTAGAGCATCCACCACTGTCGCGCCGCACCTCTCACCTAACTTCCTGCTAGGGGAACCCAGTACTCCCTCAGAGCATAAATCAAGGTAAAAGAGATCCTTAGATCCTCAAGCCACCCTTCTGTCTCCATACCCAAACTATACACTCGTACTTCTTGAGGGTCTGCCGCTGGAAATAACGTAGAGTCTTCTGCCACTGGCTATCTTCCTCCTCTCGGTCAATCCTGAACTGATCGACCACCTAAATCTACTGGCCCTCGGCCGTCTGAGCCACCCAGGGATGACGTCTAGGTGCCATAGATGTATGGTAAACAAATATTTCCTAAGCCGAAGTAGTAAGGAAATTTCTCAAGGTTTCATTTTATCATTTTATTTCAATTTATTTCCCAGAACACCCAAATCAGTTAAAACAAAATCATGATGATGCATGTACCATTCCTAGGGTTTCTACAATACAATAAATGTAGTCTCACTTGGTCGTTCGGTAGGCTCAAAGTCCTTGAATTGGATCACGGGGGGCCGTAAAATCATGTGTCCTAACTGGTCTTCCCTGGTCTATGTCACACACCAAGATTAAACAACAATGTTTCCCTACCATCCCATTCAATCCTCACTGTGCCTAACTCTAGACTCCATTCTATATCTCAACCATCACCTCTGATAACATTCTTTCATGACCCCCTCCGACAAAAGATTCCCCTCCTGAGCTGGCAATGGTGAAAGGGGGATAATGACCCCCCGAGTCCTACCTTCAGTAGGCCCCAGGGTGGCGACTAGAACCAATGGTATGAGTTTCACAAATATGGGAGGCACTACCCTTTTTATTTTTATGATCGGGAAAAAGGACAAGTCAGCCACCCAAAAAAAGTAAAATAACAAGTGTATAGAAATAAACCCAAACCAATCACACATGCATGTTTAAATAGTTCTGAAACAAGGTACAAGTACAAGAAAGCTCAAAATTACAATACCAAAAGAAACATGTGTACAACAACTGCAACAACTCCAACTGTCCCGACTAGTAGGGTCCCGCACGGCCCTGGTAGTCCACATGGAAATCTGAAAGTAAATGTAGGGTGATCATATAAGTATACTCAGTAGGGAAACCTAAAGCTCTCATGCACAGGTGGGGAGACATCTTAATGCCCCGTGAGAACAACAGAAGAAACCTAGCAAGGAAATCTATCCACCCAACCACACTAGCCACACTCACCAAAACACAATCACAACAGGTAGTAGTAGTATATAAGAACATGTGTATTGGGTACCCCACACCATTCCCCATTAGTTAGCTACTCATATTAACGATGAACGTCCTGACGCTGTCACACTCTCCCCGCCCACACACACCTGGGCCTAACCAACCACACATCCCGCCCGCACACACCTGGGGCTCACAAAAACGTATCCTGCCCGCACACACCTGGGCCTCACAACCACGTATCCCTCTCACACACACCTGGGCCTCACAACCACATATCCCACCCGTACATACCTGGTACTCATCCCGAAGATTCTTGGGAAACAGTAAAACCTCTCTGAAGAGTCTTGGGCTAAAGCCACCCCAGTCGAAACCTACTTGAAGGGTCTTAGGTGTAAGGTTGCCTCAAGCCATCACAACCTAGGTAAGAAGGAGTATGAAGGATATAGTAACTAAAGGGAAAACACCCTCTCCCAGGAAATGGGACTGATCGGCACTAAGTGGTCAACATGGGTGGGGTGCGATAAAACAAAAAGATACAGATACATATATGTATACCAAACACACATCCCAACCTATGGATTCTAAACAGAGAAGCCTAGTACGTTCCTTGGAACTACCACTACGAAGCATGCATACAACAAACAACCCCAACCCCATTTAGATTTTCACATTTCAGTAGAATTAGTTTATTTAGTTCCCTATCTACTGGAAAACCAACCACAACCAAACATATCAATCATTCGTGAATCCTATCCCTACAATCCACAAATCATGTTAGGAAAACACAAGCTGCACAACAAATCCCTTCTAATTAACCTACCAACCCATTGATTATTAATCATGTTCCATTACCTTGACCCACCATTCATTAACTCTTCCACTTTTTATTTATTATTCACAACCCATAGTTCGTTCACATTCAAGCCCATCCCTGCAGCCCCGCTGCCAAACACCATAACCAAAATCACACTGGAACCCATACATCATTATCCATTTAAATACCAATTGTCGCAGCGCCGCTGCCTGTCAGCAACATAGCATTCACATCAACCCACAACCAAGCCAACCGCATCCCTGTTTCTCACCTGATCCACAACAACCTTCAAAACACCCCACCCCCCCTTCACATAATCAAACCCCATCACATGCCATGTATCTAAGACAACACCCACATGTTCATTATTCCATTTTGTTCAACCGGGGTGATCACACAAGGGTTCCAGATTTTAAATCATCCAACTTTACGTGATTAACCAAATTTCCACATTCAACGAAGTTTCCATCCACAAAAATGGTCTGGAAAGATAGGGAAACATTTAATTTCACAAGCTAAGGCCCACAATGACCATGATTTTCAATAGGCATAATCCTATTCAATTCACAACATAATATCACAGGATATAAAGATAAACATAAAAACATCCCCATACCCTTTCTTTAACCAGTTATTATCTTCATTTATTAGTTCAACCGTTTATCATGAAAACAAGAGGATACCCCCCCCCCCCCCCCCGCATGATGCAAGATTTAGAGAGATGAAGGTGATATCCCTACCTCAACTGGTTATGATCACAACGTTCCCCCGAATAAACATTATAAGACGTCTGTCGGCGTCCGTCACTTCTACTGAGTCCCGGAAATACCTCCTCGGTGGATGTTAGAAAGGAAAGGCCAAAGGAAAGACAATGGATCCAAGATTAGAAGTTCCGCCTCGTCGTTACGTTCCCGTGGCCACTGACGGATCATAAATCGGAGCTTGAACGAAGAAGTTCTGGAAGAAAATGAGCCTTCGAGTCTCTTGGGAGAGCTCAGCTCAGAGGAATGGGGAGGAGAGGGGTGAGTTGAAAAGGAGAAGAGGACCCCTCCTTCTATAGGCAAGAAAAACAAAAGTAAAAGGCATGTACTTTATGGTACATGGCATGTACTCGGTCATTTCACACAGTCACCACGCGGTTTCCAACACAGCCTTCAACGTGGCACGCAGCCATTGACTGGTCAACACACAGTTTGAGGGTAATTCGTACGCGAGGAGGGACTACATGGCTTGTAGTATGGGGTACACAGCGTGTACCAATTTATTACAAACGACAAGGACACTGATCAAACACAGCACACGGTCATTGACTGGTTAACACACAGTCTGAGGGTAATGCGTACGCGGGGAGGGACTACACGGTGTGTAGTATGGGGTACACGACGTGTACCCATTTATTTCATATGGCAAGGACACAGCCTTGAACACGGGGTATACCCGGCGAGGGGGTACACGGCATGTACTCACACTACACGGCGTGTAGTTTCAAAATTCTGGAATGTGTGGGAAAAGACCATTTTACCCTCCGGAACACTTTGTGACCTTCTTTTAGACAAAGGAATGGGCCGGAGAGGTCTGGGCCATTACATTCCAAGACTTTGAAATATAGATTTTGTTGAGCAACCATATTTTACTTACTCATGTTATAGTTATGAAACGATATCGTTCATTCTATTTCTAAACATTCGTTGTTTGAGTGACACGTGTACAGGTCCCTCTATGATTCAGGGAGAAATATAAACATTGGAGTAGGGGTCCAACTATTGGTTAATTTCAATAAATAAGAACTCATTTGAACGAGCTCAAAAAATAACATATAAATGATCTACAACTCTAGAGACCACTTTCTGTAGAAGTGATTTGTAGAGAGAAAGATACTCTCATGCTCTGAGTGTCTTGAACATCTTATTCATCTTGCTTCATGCGTCTCTGATTGTTGTTGAGTACATTCGAGGGCTTCTGGGGATAGGAAGACATAGGGTATGACTACCTTAAAGTTCAAGGAATTCCATGTAAAATAAGACATGGGTGTCGACTACATTGAAGTTTGGGGGCATGAGGGGATAACAAGACAGACTCTGATAATCATATTGAGGGATTACCGTGGTGTGGGTAAGACATAATTTCTTGAAAGTATAAATCAAGGGACCTTTATCCCTGGTTTTGGGATACTCTACTCTTTGGGTTAAAAGATTCAATATGTGTTACTTTTGTTGTATCATTTTTTTCCACTTCATTTGATTAATAAAGAAAGTTTAACTATCTTATACTGTCTTGAACTTCTACTCTGATTAGTATGATTCTATACGCTTTAATGTAGAATCATTTCCCTTAAAAACTTTTCTAAAGATTCATTTCCGGAACAATTTTTCTGGAATCTAGCTAGTTTGTAGAACCAAGAAGTCTTGTGAATTTACCTTGTTTAACTTTATTAAACAATAACATGTTTTATATCAACATTAAATGTTCCAAAGGAATATTTTAAGGACGCAATTCATCCCCCTCTTATATATTGATCATCTACATCATATTTCTATCCTAAAATTCGGTTCATAGGTTGTCTCTGAAATACTAAAATTCACATATACGTTTTCTTTCTCATGTTTTCATTGTTCAATATTTTCCATGCTTATAATTTTTATCCTTGTTTATAAACTTTTATTAATCACATGTTTTAGAGGAAAGACATATTCTTATAGATTTTTGGAATGAATGTTGGTTCGATTGACAATATTAATCCAACTAGACCACCAATCTTTAATGAGAATGATTATGAACATTGGAGAGATTGTATGAAGACCTTTGTGATAAACACAGGTGTAGACAACTACATTATGTTAATGGGAGATTATAAGATTCCTAATAAGGAACATATAACCTTTATTAATCCATATATGGTGGAATAATAGCTAAATTTTAAGTTATGAAATACTCTATTGTGTTCCATGACTAGAAATATATATAGCCAATTTTTTTCTATTAATGCTTCAAATATTATTTGAATGAAGCTTGAGGTAACACATTTTGTAACTTCAAAAGTTATTATAACTTGAAGAGCTATTCTCAGAGCTAAGTAACATGGTTTTTACTTTCCTTTTGAAGAACCAATCTGTAAGGTACAACAAAGATTCATGATAATTGGAAATATTTTACAATATATGGGTGAGAAAGGATTAGATGATTAAGCTCTTGTATAGAAAATCATAAACATCATGCCTAATGAGTGGGAATCCAAGAGGACAGCTATAAATGAAAATAGAAAAGTTACTAAGATTTCTCATGATAAGATTTTTTGAAATCATCTTAAATATGATACTAAAATGAAGAGAGATGATGATATGAATAAAAAAATAATGGAAAAGGTAGTTTCTCTTTTCCCACAATTTCAAATCATATGAAAGCTAGGACTCCTCAGAGAGTTACAAGATCCCAATCTAAGAGGATTGTTATTCAATTTGAATCTGGTGGAGGTGAATCTTTAGAAAATGAGATAGCCAATCTGGCCCGAAGAATGAAAAAGGTTGTTGGACTGAAGAAATTTCAATCTAGATATAAGAAGAAATAAAAAATGAAAAAAATTACTCATTAGTCAATTGTTATGAATGAAAAAGATCAGGGAATATAAGGATAGATTTTCCAATGCTTAAAATTAAATATAAAATGGAAAAGAGTTCTGAGATGAATAGAATGAAGTACTACAAGGCTAAATCTAAGAATATTTTAAATGCTAATGACACCTGGAGTTCCAGTGGTGGTGACTCTTCTAATAAATCCTTATTGTATGAATCTTCTAATCAGAATAATCTTGGTTTACTTGACATGTTACCTGTTGAAAATAATTGTTTAATGTCCAAGGTACACAAGGTTGAATCCTTGAATAGTATATCCTTGAATGATAATTATAGTGATAGTAAATATTATGAATCTTAAGATGATGAATATTCTTCTGATGAAGATAATACTTTACCTACTTATGAAGAAGTGTCTAGGTTTTCTAAGCTCCATGTGAATGAAAATTCTTAAATCAAGAAAAATAATGACAAGGAAAATTCATGAACTGTTATTCTTACTTTTGAAATATCAGATCTTTCTAAAGATATTTATATAAAAATTAATTATTTTGAAAATGTTTCAAAAATTTATCAGGAATTTAATTCTATGAAGGATAAACATTCTAAGGATCTTGAAAAGTAATTTCTATGAAAAATGTTTTATAGCCTAAATCTAGTTCTAAAACTAATGTTCTTGAGGATAAGAACTTAGTTATTAGACAGACATCAGAAATATATTCCTTAAGGATGTGTTTCTAAAAAATTACCAAAGGTAAAGAAAATTTTGATAAGATGTATTCCCAAATTTGACCTCTAAGGAATAATTTTGGATTTGGTTATACTAATTCAACACCTTTTTTTAGTAACAATTATTTTGTTCCTCAAAGTCCTCCATTCTGCACTAAGTGTCAGTGTGGTTGGAATTTGGAGAAAAATAGTTCCCTAATCCAAACTGAGCCTTTTGAATTTTTTAAATCATATTTTTCAATGAAAATGTGGATTCCTAAGATATTTCATTCTGATGATTCTTGATCCATGAATGTTTGGGATCTGAAAATAATACACTCTTATTTTTAGGTAAGTAAAGATAGTACCAACAGGAATACATGGTACATGGAAAGTGGATGTTCTCGTCACATTACTGGTAACAAAAACATCTTTTAAAAGAATTTCAAGATGAAGGGAGGCAAATTATCTTTCGAAGATAATAATTAGGGAGAAATTAATGGTAAAGGTAATATTGTTCTTCATGAAAAAACGTTGATTTCATATTTTTTATTTATTAAGGGTCTTAAGAACATACTTATTAGATAAATTCAATTATGTAATGAAGGTTTCATTATGAATTTTAGTAATGATAAGTGTTTAGTACACAATTCTAAGAAAGTGTTTATTCTATCAGGCCATAGGAAAGAGAATGTATACACACTACACTTAGAATACCTTTGGAGCCATGATTTACCTTTCCTTAGTGAAATGGAAGATCATTATTAGTTTTGGAAAAGAAGGATAAGACACTGTAATCTTAGGAACCTATGCAAACACTCTAAGAAAAGACTAGTTAAGGATCTACCGGAGCTGAGGCTTGATTCATCAAAAGTTCGTGATCCTTTCAAATATGGTAAGCAATATAAGTCAAATTTAAAATTAGTCATTGATGTCTCAACCATTTATGCATTATAGTAAGTGCATATGGATATTTTTGGTCCAACACAAATTGGATGAATTGGAGATAAATATTAAATATTTATCTTAATAAATGATTACACTAGATTTACATAGGTCTATTTTCTTACAAATAAATCTGATGCTTTTTCTTATTTCAAACGTTTTAGAGCCCAAGTTAAAAATGAGAAAAACAATACTTTGAAAAATATTCCTAATGATCATGTAGGAGAATTTAAAAATTCATATTTTGAAACTTTTTGTAGTAGAATAGTAATTACTCATAACTTATCAACACCGAGAACTCCTCAACAGAATGGGGTTGTTGAAAGATGAAACATGATTATTTAAGAGATAACAAGAACCATGTTAAGTGAATAATCAATAGAAAAACATTTTTGGGCTAAAGCTGTATGTAATTCTTGTTAAACTATAAATAGAGTTTTCATTATACCTTTTATTAATAAAACTCTTTATGAGTTATGGAATGGTAGAAAATATAGACTTTCCTACTTCAAGGTTTTTGGTTGC
The DNA here is from genome assembly GCA_963277665.1 of Viscum album. Classification (NCBI taxonomy): domain Eukaryota; kingdom Viridiplantae; phylum Streptophyta; class Magnoliopsida; order Santalales; family Viscaceae; genus Viscum; species Viscum album. Next base: position 705,227,676 of record OY728126.1, on the reverse strand, counting down.
AAAGTATTCATTCTGAATAGTAAATATAATTTACACAAATTCACACCAAAATTTGATGAATGTATTTTCTTAGGCTACTCCACAACCTCTAAGGCTTATATAGTTTTCAATAAAAATACTTGTACTATTGAAGAAACAGTACTTGTCAAATATGATGAATCCAATCCCTTGGATTTTAAACAAACTCAACCTACATCTTCAAATGTTTCTTCAAAAACTAATTATTTCCCATTGTTAGAAGATCCATCAGATAAGGAAAATGATCAATAAAATGTTTTTGAAGCATTTACCGTAGAATATTTCCTACCATATATTGATGAAAAGGTTTTATAAAACCCAAATCAGTTATATCATAAGAATCATCCAAGTGATATTATCATTGGTTATGTAAATCAACATGTATGGATTAAATGTTCCGTAAGAAATAAAGTAGAACATCTATCATTTCTTTCTAAATTTGAACTAAAAAGCACTGATGAAGATTTAAGTGATAGTGATTGGATAAAAGCTATACTATAGGAGCTACATTAATTCGAAATGAATAATGTTTGGACCTTAGTTGAAAGACCTAAGTAAACTTATGTTATTGGTGTAAAATGGGTCTTCAGAAATAAGCGTGATGAAAATAGAGTCATGGTAATAAATAAAGCACGATTGGTTGCTAAAGGCTATAATTAACCAAAAGGAATAGACTATGAAAAAACCTATTCTCGAGTAGCTAGACTTGAATCTATTTGTTTTCTACTTTTCTTTTCAGCATTCTTAAATTTCAAACTTTTTGAAATGGATGTTAAATGTCCTTTACTTAATGGTTTTGTTCATGTGGAAGTTATTGTTGAACACCCTCCTGGTGTTGAAGATACAAAACATCTTGAACATGTTTTCAGACTTATTAAAGCTTAATATGGACTTCAACAGGCCCCTATATCTTGGTATGATAGGATTACACTGTTTTTGCTTCAAAATAATTATGTAAAAGGAAATGTGGATCCAAAAAATTTTATAAAGAATGATAACAAAAATGTTTTTATTGTTTAAATTTATGTTGATGACATTATATTTAGTTCAAATCAGCAATAATTATTTAATTATTTTGAAGATCTAATGAAATCTGATTTTTAAATGAGTATAATGGGTGAGTTGTCTTTTTTCATTGGTTTTAAAATTTCTAAAAAACCAGAAGCAATAGATATATCCCAAAATAATTATATTAAATATTTTCTTTAAAAATATGGATATTACAACACTAAGAGTATATGTACTCACATTGGTACCTCAAATTCACTTGATCTTGATGAAGCAGGGAAACCTGTAGATCGAACATCATTTAGAGTTATGAGAGGAATTCTACTTTACTTGATAGCTAGTCATCTATACATAATGTTTTTAGTATGCTTATGTTCAATATAACAATCAAATCCTAAGTAAACTCATTTAAATTAAATGAAAGAGATTTTTTTATAATTAAAGGGATCCATGGATTTAGGGCTCTTTTATACATCTAGAAATGATTTTGCTCTAAAATGTTTTTCGGATTCTGACATTGGTGGATGTAGAATGGAAATGAAATGTGCATCCATAACTTGTCATTTATTAGGAGATTAATTAGTATCAAGGTCATGAAAAAATAAACCCTTAGTATCCCTTTACACTATAGAAGTTGAATATGTAGTTGTTGGATGATTTGTGCTCAAGTGTTGTGGATTCAACACACACTCACATATTATGGTATTAGTTTGACCAAAACAAAAAAATGTGTGATAATACTAGTTCCATTGTCTTATGAAAAAAACCACACATCAGTATCATGAAAAACATGTAGATATTAGGCATCACTTTCTTAGGGATCACACATAAAAAGGATTTATAATTCTACAATTTATCAGAACACAAGATCAACATGATGATATTTTCACAAAATCATTTCCATCCGATAGATTTTAAAACATTAAACAGAAGTTAGGAATGATAACTATAAGGTAATCTTCTTTATTAACATTTTGTTGAATCCTATATCTTTACAGTAACAAAACTTTTTTCATAGGGGGAGTACATATGCATGTTAGTTAAAATTTTCGTAATAAAAATTATGGTAATAAAAACATTCGTAGTTAAAATTTTTATTGTTAATTTTTTTCCCATCAAAATATTTCTTCGTCAAACTTTTTCTTTACCATGTTTTTCGAAATCATATTTTTGGAATCTATTTTTTTATTTTAAATTTTTGAAATCTAATGTTTTTCATGAATAATTTTTCCTCATGATGAATAATTTTCATAGCAACCTAGAATGTATGATTTCTTTTCTACATTTTCATAATCAGATTTTACTAGTTGGTATTTTATTTTTATTTTCAAAATTTTTGGATTCACTTTTCCTTAAATCAGAATGTTTTTCTTAAAAACCTCAAAAGATATGAATCTATCAAAATCTGTCTTCAGATATCATCTCTACCGTCATATCTTTTCAAGAAGTTTTCAATTGTTGGATTAATCAGATAAGTTAAATTTTCACTTTAATTTCCTATATAAAGGACCCCTAATGTTTGTCCCACATCGAATCCCAAGCTCTTTCATTTAGAAGATCTCCCCTTCCTACATAAGACCATTCCAAATTTTTCTAGTCATCCCTAGTTCCGAATGAATAAAGAATCCTCTCCTTCAAAATAAATGTCAACCGTACAGGAAATAACTGAATAGCAGATTTATCATGAATGGTTGGTAGACCCATACTTCTTTAATAAGTATGATTCAATCATCACAGTGAACATCAAGCTAAATAGCTGGGAGAGTATAGCTATATCTAAACCCAAGGTATAGGATATGGTGATTTAAGAGTTGCTAGTAATGTTCTATGAATCCGTATCATTTTTAAATCAAGGAGGTAAAGAGGAATTTTCTTTCCAGATTTATGGTAAGACTTAATCTCTTTCTTATTCTAAGGCAGCAAGTCTGATTAGAATACCTTATAAAATATTGCTTTAATTTTTTTGCATAAGTTACCAGCTGTTGAAGGAATATTCGATATGGAGAATTCCATAGTGTACCTTTGTTTGGTTGGAGTGAACACTCCGGCGATTCTTCATCTTTCATCATATTACTAGATTCTTGAAATTTGGGTTCAATGCTTTATTATTCCAAGAAAAAAAGATGAAGATACTCTGATGAAAACTGATATATATGTTTTGGATTTTCTAGTGAACTTTCAGAAGCTGAATATGTTTAACTGTAATCTAATAATGATTGAGAATATAAAGAATTGAAATCTAAAGTCTCAGATTATCATGTATCTTGATATTCTATAAAAGATCATTGATTCTTGTTTAGAATCATTGAAAATTTCCTGCAAATCGAATTTAAGAAATTTTAGTTTAATGTTTCTAAGAAATGGATCTCTAAGGAGGATGAAGATTACATTTAATGGTCAATACAAAAAACATTTTGATTTATCAAAAGCAGAAGTTGAAGTTATTTCAATGAAACAGTAAGTGGCTATAACCTCCATTAAAGGTGGAAAAAAGAAGAAATCAATGGAAAATCAAGATATAGAAACAGATTCCATTTCCAAGGAAATTCAATCTGCACCACCAATGTCAAATAAGAAAAAATCTTATCCCAATGTGGTTGTTGAAAAAAAGGGAGAGGATAACAAAAAAAATAATGGGGAGCCTAGTTTTGGTTAGGAATTTTCTGAGTTAATAACCATGAAAATAAATGCTTCTGAAGTGCTTGAAAAGCAAGAGAAAGAGAAGAAGAAAAAGAAGAATATGTTTGAGTATGAAACAGTAAAATATCTTCTTAAGGATGCTGAGAAAGCATCTGAGAAAATTCCAATACCAGAATCTATTTTAATAGAATAAATTCTAGAGACTTCGGGAAAGAATTTGGGGATTCTGAAACCCCTTCAAGAAGAATAATAATAAATATAAATATATTGTAAGAAGAAGTTGATGAAGAAGTAGAACAATAATTGGAGGAAGAAAATGAATAAGAAAGTGGTGAATCTGATGACATGGTAAGACATGTTTAAGAATATCATGAGAAGGACAGTCCTTCTAAGAAACTCTCAATATGAACATTGGAAGGTGAATCATCAAATCTTTCTACACCTAGAGTGGATGACAAGGATATGAAATAATTCGATATGAAATTTGAGGAAGAAAGTAGAAATCATGATTTCATACAGCCAGAGGGTGTTGAGGATGGAGTTGAGAAAGAAGAAGTTGACGAATATAAGATTTCTCAGCTATCAGATAGTGAATATGTATCACCTAAACAAGAAGAAATCATTTCAAGAACATAAAAGGGAAATCAAGTGATGGTTCATACTTCTACCAAGTCATTGGTTGGTAAGAATGATATTGGTGCTTCATCGAAGAGGAAAGTCGGTGTTCTTGAAAAAGAATCCTCATCAACAAAGAATGCGGATTTAGAATCCTCTTCTCATGGCCATGACTTTGTTGTTCAGTCTTTGAGGAAGATGGTGGATAATATTCCATTGATTCCGAGTATATACTCAAGATTTCAAATGATTTAGCATTCCATAAATCATAAAGTAGATTCAGTATTCATGATGATTCATACGTGTGTCAAACATGAGGCTGAATTTAAAACTTTTTTCATTAATTATGAAGCCCATAAATGTTATTTCAAGAAGATGACTAGTTTTTCAGGGAAAACTATTGAAGAGATGATAATTCTAAATGAGTTTCAATAAAGTTTCAATGATTTTTTTGAGAAAAAAGATGCTATGTTCAATGATATCAACATTTATTTTGATGAAATGATATCTGTTGAAGAAACTACTCGGAAGAATGAAGTGAATGATCTGAATTGGAAATTTTATTTAGTTTCTCATATTTAGAAGAGGAAGAGGGATCTTAGAATCGAACTTGAGGAAAAACTATCTAAATAAGAAGAATACTTGAAGTCTCTGGAAGAGATGCGTATGGTTCAGAAAGAAAAAATTAAATCCTCTGAGAAGAAAATTGATGATCTGGATCACCTTCTAAAATGTGTAGAGATGGATCATAAATAGTGAAATAAGTTGAAAACCATTGTGAAGAAGCTGATTCCAAAGGATAAAGACGGATAATCTTTTTCAAATCCGATCTTTTTTTGTATTTCCCTATTGTACAAATTGTTTTAAATCTTAATGAAATTTTTTTTCCACTTCATATTTTTGGTTTTTTAGTACTAATAATTCAGGTACCATATTTTCTTTTCAATTCCCTTTATTCCTTTTTGAAAATCACAAATGGGAGAAAGTAATGTCAAAAAATAATAATAAGTACAGAAAAAATTTCCATGGGTAATAGGGAGTTCATCTAAGGGAATGGTTTTATCATTAATATTTTTGAATGTAAGAAAATGTAATATATAAATCCGAAAATCTAGAATAAGATCCTTAGTGATTTCAATACCAAAGAGTGAGTTTTTTTATTCACTATGATCCATAAGTAAAGAAAGATATGTTTTTATTTTTAAGTCCATAAAATTGCTGAGTCCTTATATTCTTTTTAGTAAGTATGTTTTTTATTTCAAAAAAGTGGGATATTGTTGTGTCAATAAGTTTCCCTTATTAAATTTACACTATTTTATGTTTTGAAAATCACAAACACACAATCTCAAGGGAATTTTCATTTCCCTGATGATTTTCTTTAATAAGTAATTTTTTCCATCCCCATGGAAATTTTCTCCTATATTTGTTTACATTCCTCATGATTTAGTTTCAATAAATCTAAATCCTTTTATTTATAAGAGTAAAATTTAGTTTCATTTCTAAAAACTCTGATTCTTATAAAAAAATTAGTTAAAAAACACATTGTTTTTAGGTTCTGAATTCCGATTCCGAAATTCTCTGAAATTCAGATTCTGAATTCCTTGAAATTCATATTATGACTAATCGAAATTCAGATTCCAAATTATTTGAAATTCATATTCCAAATTCTATGAATTTTAGATTCTGAATTCACAGAAATTCAGATCCCAAATTCACTAAAATTCAGATTTTGAATTCGCTGAAATTCAGATTCCAAATTCTCTGAAATTCAGATACCAAAACCACTGAAATTCAGATTCCGAATTCCATAAAATTCCATTTCTGAATTCTATAAAATTCATATTCCGAATTCTCTGAAATTCAGGTTTCCAATTACTGAAATTTCAGGTTCCTAATTCATTAAAATTCTATTTTTTAATTCCTTAGAATTTAGGTTCCAAATTCCTTAGAATTCAGGTTTTGAATTCCTTATAATTAAGACGTTGAATTTCATATAATTCAGACTCCGAATTCCATAGAATTATGGTTCCCAATGCCTTATAATTCACATTATTAATTCCTTATAATTAAACTTCAGAATAACATAGAATTTTGATTCTTAATTATATAGAATTCAGACACTGAATTCCATAGAATTCAGGTTCTGAATTCTATAAAATTCAGAATTTGAAATCTATAGAATTCTGATTCAATTTTCCTGGAAAAATAGAATCCTAATATCCATGTAATATAGGCTCCGAACATTTATTTTTCATATACTCTAAAAAACGGATTTGGCTGATCAGACATATTTTACAAAAACATGTCAGAGTTATGAAATAATATATTGCATTCATTTTATAACCAACTGTTGTTTGAGTGAAACGTGTATAGGTCCCTCAGAGATTCAAGGAAAAATATGACCGTTGGAGGAGGGAGTCGACCATTAGAAAATTCCTATAAATAGGATCTCAATTGAACTAGCTCAGAACAGAACATTGGAATGATCTAAAACTCGGGAGACCACATGCTGTTGAATTGATTTCTAGATACTCTCATGATTTGAGCATACTGATCATCTTGTCAGCTTGCTTCGTGTGACTCCGAATGTTACTGATTAAATTAGAGGGCTTTTAGGTATAGGAAGACAGAGGTTCCGACTACCTTAATGTTCGAGGACTTACTTGTTAAGGAAGATAGAGCTTCCAGCTACCTTGATGTTCGAGGGTGTGCAGGGATTGCAAGACAGTCTCTAATATTCCTATCGAGGGATTACCCTAGTGTGGGTAAGATAGGCTTTCCTAAAATTATAAATCAAGGTACCTTTATTCATTTTTATTGGATACCCTACTCTATGGGTAAAAACATTATGTACTTGTCACTTTAATTGTTTCAAGTTTGTTTTCTGCTACATTTAATTAATAAGTATAACTATCTTATACATTCTTGTACTTGTACTATGATTAGTAATATTCTATATACTTTATGCTAGAATATTTTTCCTTGTAAATTTTTTTTATGATTCATTTCTGGAACCATATTTCTGGAATCAAGCACGTTTTTAGAACCATGAGGTCTTGTGAATTTACCTAGTTTAACATTGTTAAATAATTGAATCTTTTATATAAAATTTAAAAGTTTTAAAAGAGTTTTTAAAGGATACAATTCACCCCCACCTCCACTCCCCTCTTTTAATTTGATCATCTACATCATATTTCGATCCTAAACTCATAATTTTCATTTTTTCTTCATATTCATTCCCCATGTTGAAACAAATCATTCATTTTGGGGGCCTTATCATCTTTTGAAAATGTGTGGCATCTTCTATAGAATATACTATAATCCACACAAAAATATCACATTCTAACACAAATAAAATTCATATATATTCATTTAGAGTGGCATCATCCTACAATCAAATAATCTCATATTTTTGAATCATCCATGAAAAAAATGAATTTTGGTTTCTATATTTATAGTTATGTACTCCCAAATTCTCCTCTGTTTATTCTTATATAAATTATGTTTTCTAATCTAAAAATTCATTTAATATTTCTAAATTATTCTTATATGATATACTATTATGGAGTGGTATGTGCGTTTATAGTAAAACACCCTATTTACCTTAATATTATATATATGAATTATTTTTTTAATCTATCATATCTCATTTATTTTTCAAATAAGAAACAGATTTGATTTATTTTGTGTCTTTTATTATATTTCCAGGATGCATTAAACCAACAATATGTTCCATTTTAATCATTCATAATCACCATAATGATACGGTAAATAATATTTTAGTGCGGGATGAGTAATATATAATAAATAAATTTTTCACCTCTTTTATTTAATCTCTTTTGAAACAAGATTATTACATGGTAACTGTTATTGCATCATGGTTTTCATTCTTCACAAAAACATTTTTACACTTATCCAGATTAATTCATGAAAACTCTTTCATTCAACAAATTAATATACCATAATAGAAATATTATACCATATATATCACTTATAAAGGGTTGATATTCAATCACACTTCAATTTGTGATTTTCTTATTATATGACTATGATGTATAGGACCATCAAGTATCCTTTATTCAAAACCTTCTAGCACTATCCATGACCATTATATATTGTTTTATGTTTGTGAATTAATTTATAAATTCCTATCACTGTCATCAATATAAAACATCTTAAATGGTAATTTATAAAAAATCAACCATACAACCCATCATTCCAACATGTTGTGATTTCGAGTGGTATAAAAATCATGATCTCATAGAAGAATTCACATGGGGTGTAATTCTGATCTATTGGTTTTTTCTCACACTATAAGAAACATAAATGGTTTTTTATAAAGAAAAATAGCATATGTATTATATACTAATTATGCACATGGTGTGCTCGTTGGAGGTTAGTATCGACGTGTGCGTAGATTATATGACCGTATGGTTGAATATGGGTATAAGGGATGTGGTCCAATACAACTTTTAAGGTACTATATCATATACAAAACTCATCCCCTTGGTGAAATACAATATATATGTTGGCATAGAAAATCATCCTATATACCACCAAAAGAGATGTTATGTAGTTTTCATTGAAAATATTTCTAAATTTCCTTCATTGTGCATGAAATTAAATAATGTTTTTCCCTATAAATTCCATGTACCATGATGGAAACATTTTGTATGTGGGCCCCCAAAATAAATTATTGTGTTGTTATAAACAAAGTTCCCCCACAAGTAATAAAATTTATATACACCATAATACATACCACGTAGGTATACATTTTATGGCATATAGAGAAGCAATACAAGAACACACTTCCCCATAGAGATTACCCATCATGTTCAACTAAATTACATGAGTTCTACTTTTCCACCCATATTTTATTTTATTTTTTTTCCTTCATAGAATGTGAATTTGAGAAAACATTGAAGAATCCATAAGGTTTTTTTCATATTGAATTAGGTGGTACACCTCTCTAGATTATTGCAAGTTAGACATTAGATGATTCATGTTCCTTGTTATTTTTAGATCCATATGACTATGATAACTGATCATGAATGATGATCAAATCATAAAAAATTTTCAAAACTCCCTTAATGATGTGGTTACAATAGGTTAACAATCCCCCTCACAATTGATATTGTTTCTAACTCCCCATCTCTTAGGAGATGATCCTCTATCTATAGAGTTTTTTATACCATTGTTTGGGGATCTCTACTTGATAAAGAATTATTCCTCCATTGGGATTGGTTATTCCATCAATGAAACAACATAATGGAAATGTGTGAGACCACCACTCTATTTTTAAATAGGTGACAATTGTTTTCAAATGGGTGTGTGTTTATTGTAGAAGGGGATAGAACCTCCTTAACTAATAAATATTTATAAAAATGTTGTGGGCTCATTAATATGATTCTAAAATGTTGATTGTCGATAGTAATGTGTGGTACTCATTTGAAACAATATCATAACGTAGGGGGGTGTAAGTCCCCCCATTATGATTTTTTGTGAAAATGAGGATGTTATAGATGCTAAAAAATTTCATTAAATTAAACCAATGACTCATTTAGAATACTTTGGATACCTTTAAGATTCAATGTATATATTTTTCATTGAAATCAAGATCTATGAACCTTTTTTACTTCAATATTATATATTTTCTCATAAGATATAATCCATGGGGAAATTAGATATCAGATATTTAAAAAATTTATTTTCCCATGAGAATTATCTTTATATAGAATATCTAGATTTTTTTCCCTTCCATGTTATAATCATGTCAAAAAATTGCATCTAACATGTTGCTTATCCTGCCTTTATGGTTTCTAGGAATCCTTAAGATTATGATTTTATACAGCCTTGTATAGGATTTTTCCACACTAGTGTTCTATATATAAATATGTCACATAGTTTATAGGTTTTCTATGTTGACATAGAGCTGGTGAATATTGTTTTGAGATAAATATTAATGTTGTTGGAGAGAAGTTAGTGACTCATTATGGTGGTAGTGAACATTTTGATCTGAGTCTGTTCTAGGATTACTTATATCAAAGAAGATTATTTAATTTTTTATTATCATATAGAATATAAACCTTATCATATGTATTATTAAAGTGATATTTTCATATATATATATATATATTTATATATTTATATATTTATCACTGGATATACTAGTCATACATTTTACATAATTTAGTAACATTAATATATATATAGAATTTGTGTTTGTAATTATATTTTTAGAGTTCTGTGTCTGTTATATTATTATATAGGCCATGCCCTCAAAATTTTTAGTTTATGTATCACCAGTTCTAGTCACAATCCACTTTCCTTTTGTAGTTGGGATTGGGTTTTCAGACTCAGTATTATTCAAGATTAGGAAGGGCCTTGGTGGGTTGGTTCGTGTCTGTATTTAACATAATAATAGTTTCTATATTTATAATTAAATAAGTATGATACATGTAATTATATCATAGTTTAGTGTAAATAATTCCATGTTATATATAGTGGATGCAAAAACTATAACTATATGTTGAAATATGGACTTGGTAACTACTGGCCGTGGTAGCCATGGATTTTCAAAAAAAAATGTTACCTAATCATTATGGTTTTTCATCCCATGATTAATAATTTAATGGAGTAAAGAAATTAATATAATTCCATAGTTGTGGTGATTCATTGGTAATGATGGAGACAAAATAATGATAAAATATAAATGTTTTTGGAAATTATTATGTCATAAAAAATGATCTAATTTGTGAAATAATGACAAAAAATATCTTCAAATTGCATGGTTACTAGATATTTATGATTATTTTAATGTGATATGAACAAAAAGGGATGATATAATATAATACAGTGATAGTTGTAGTATAAATTAAGGAAACAATATTTCACCTTTCTATGGCCAATGTTGTTAGGTCATAGTTTGGATATTTTCTTACATTTAAAGATTTAATTTCTCAACTATTATAGAATATCTAAGATATATTTTCTGAAGATATTTTGGTTTTCCCATTTAATATTTTAGGACTATTTATAATTAGTTCTATATAATTTTAAAATATACAACTATTATGAGATATAGTGGGATATAGAGACAAATTTTCAATTTAAAAAAGTTATTGACTATGAAGAAATATATCATTTTGTTTGTTCATTCATTGGAAAACATTAATAGTTGTGAAAATTCTTATGAAACATTATCTTTTCATGGATTAAATTTTATTAACCTATTTCATCTCTAACATATATAATGGGGTTTTATAGAAAAATAATGGTGGTAGTGACGATATTTCTAATGAATGGTCAGTTAATGTTAGCATTATTTTATTTTTTATGATTTTTTTAGATTTTTTATTTCAATCATTCTTATATATATTCTCTTATTTCCATAATAATACTCATTCAATTATTTATTTTGGAATTTATTTCTATTGTACAAATTATTTGTTTAAGATAATACTTGATAATATAATGAGTTCATGTCTCTATATTTAAATATGATTTTGGATAACATAATTATTAAATGAATTTACACATTTTATCATATTAAAAGGGGAGTTTAATATTTCATGAATAAACACTGATAATATAGATTTTTAGATATAATTTATATAGAAACATTAATATTTAATAATTATTTTAGATTCTTTTTTATCTCGCGAACATGGATTTATATATTCTTAGTATACATTATGCATTTTGAGTTATTTTTATTTTTTATTTTTTATTTCAATCATTTATATGGATTTTATTATCTTTAAAAATAATTTATGTGCTAGGGAAAACATGCCAATGATTTTTTAACCATATGATTAAACTATAATACACTATTATAGTTCTCATTCTACTATTGATAATGTTTATAGTTTAAAACTCAATTCCCATAAGCAATTAATGACTTCTCAAGGATTAATTTTTTTCCATTATTTTGATGGAAATATGAACAAAATAAAAATATTGGTTTGTTGGATTAAGATAAGGATTTTATTTTACACTTATTTTTTTAAATTTTTACACTGAGTTTTTTAATTATATAACATATTTGGGTAAAGAATTATCGATGCATGAGTACTCAAATTTGGATAAGATTCTTGAAAATGGATAGAATCCATTTGAATATGATCCCCGGATTGATGACATTTTAAGTAAATAGAATATTTTAGAGAAAAAGGTAGTAGTTATGCAAGTATAATAGATGGATCAGTTTGTTAAAGGAGAAACACTGAGTAAATTAACATTGATAGAGTACCAAATATTATTAAATATGTTGTTATAACCAAGAATTATGATAACTCTAGCTACTAAAATCAATTTGAGATAAATTTTACAGTCACCAAAGTGATCTAAATTTTTGTTGATCTCATCAGAATTCTTAATAATTACCCAAACACACACTTCGAAAGACTTCTTGAGAGTTGTGAGACATTTAATTTCAGAAATGGTTTTGAATATATCGTATGTATTTAATAATAAATTATTAAATTAAATAATAAATTAAATTGGAGGATTCAAATATTGACCCTGCATTCCATTACAACATAGTATTGGATGAATGTATAGTTACACACAATATCCCTCCACGATAAATTAAATATTTTTCACATGATCATTTTAAATATCAATTAAATAAGATAATGAAATAGTTTATGCTACTTGATAGATTTTATAGTATTCATTAAAGAAGTTTTGAACTCATGGGTTAGATATATAGTTCCTAATTCAAAACATTTTTAATGGATTGGATCAATTATATAGGTTGAATATTTATTCTTTTATTCGGATCTTGGGTGAAGAATAATCTAGAATAAATATGTGATTTATTGGAATAGATAGAAATTTCCATGAACCAGATGAGGATACCATCTGACTTGGAACTCAACAAAGACATATCATGGCCTAAAGGGATTTTATAATCCCAATGTTCTAGAAACTATTTCCTTATTGTCAATAATATTCTATTTGGAATGATTTCAGACATAATAAATAATCAAAAATAATAATAAAACGTCACCTAAAAGATAACCATAACTAGAAAATTATACCACAATTTTCATATTTAGCGTTTTACATCTTTAACCAAAACGAAATAGAAAAATAAAAGGGGAAACAACAAATTAATAACTCAAAAAATTCCACGCAATGAGAGGTTCATCACCCCCAAGCCACCATCACCACAACAACACATTTCTCCATTACAAGGATTATATATAACAAAGTATACAAACACCTAAATTTTTTTGTATTATATGAGATAATTACTACTAATATTCCACCCAAAAAAAGGATTACATGCTATAACATTAAAAGATATATAAATAAGAAAACATTCATAAGATAATATTGTAAAATTCAAGAAAACACTTTGTGGAAACCATTATTTTAAAAGCACTATTAAATGAAACCCTTTTCTGTAAGGCCCCGACCACAGTTACCCAGAGTCGGTGCATTATTTTAATTCATTAGCCTGATTACAAGGAATCAAGTCCCGAAGGACCGATCAGCTTAGCAGTCATGGAAAATAGATTACATACATGAACATTACATTAAAATTTCAAACATAAAACACAACATAGATAGTTCTTTTATAATTACATTGTTCCCCAAGCATAACCATGCTTATCATATCATAATACACTTCTTGGAATCCTGGGAAAATAAAATATATGAAAGGGGTGAGCTTAGATGCCCAGTAAGGATAACAATATAGTGGAAACTTTCATAAATAAGCATAAAATTTTAAGGCAGTGTATAACTAAAACAAAAGCCTTTTAAACTTGAACTTCAGTAATATATGGCAATGATAAAATCAAATAATAAAATTTACTTATTCACATGGATATTCTACTAGTCGAATAATCACATGAAATATCAATAACCACTTTCATAATGATGGAATGCATAATTCCAGACTATCATAACCACATAGCCAAGGCCTCATGCCAAGACTACAAATGAGATTTTTCAAGGCCTTGTTCCAAGACACTAGTTTTACTTAGGAGACCTACCGATGCATCGAGGAGCTATATCGGGATCCACTAGTCACTTATTAAGTCCAATTCATTCCTCATATGAACAGGTTTAAACAAAACATAAACATTCGTATTAAAACTAGCATATGAAATGTCAATACTTTCTCCATAAACCATGAATGGTATAAAAATAACACATACACAGTCAAACATATCACAAAACCTTCAATACAGTATGGATGTTTTTTTATCATAACAAATCAACTTCAGATAAGTTTAAAATCCATCATAGGATGTTGACATAGATGAAATGAAAACTATTGGAGAGAAATATCTCTTTTTCTGAAATCATTGAAAAGTCACACATTTATAAATGAAGTAATTTAAAAGAGATTTTGGAATCAAAGTGTTCAATACCACTTTTAAAATTTTGACAAGAATTATCATTTCAAAACATTCATGTCCATATAAATAAATCCATAAAATCAATTTGAAAACATGGACATTAATTAAAAATATTTAGAAATAAAAATCATTAAAATTTTAAAAGTCACATATTTGTAAAAGAAAAAATTTAATATGAAAATATTCTTATAAGTTTATAAGGGAAGCTTCGACGATTTTATAATGGCAGAAAATAGTCGCACCTACCGTATAAGTTAAAAAAGACATTTTTAGTTTAATTTAGTCTAAATGGTTAAAAAGGACCTTGTTTGGAAAACGACAGAAAGATTCCTTTAAAACCATTTTATAAAAAGTATAAGAAGGGTATAAATGACTTTATACCATAGTCTAGTAAATAGTAAAAATGTTTTGAAATTCATTTTTAAGGAACATGGATGTGGATGATAAAGAAGTCCCAATAGATAATCACGTATAAACAACCTCGGATAATGAAGAGATTGTGAAACAAACCCTCACAAATTTGGTAACATATGAAACATACACCCCATGAAAGAGGAATCATACAATTAATATGTAAATACACATAAATTAATGTGTATTACACAAATAATTCAATTATGGGTAGTACATACACCACACAAAATGGAATAGTGGCAATATGGAATGAATCTCACGGGAATAAGGATTGAGATGAAACCCCTTACATTTTAATTTTCCTTGGTCGAAGGTAGTTTAACCTACTGTATAATATTTAAATAATTGTTATTAAATTATAAGATAATCATATACATAAATATGATATCATATATTATATTTTAATATTGCTTTGTTAAAAAAAATTTAGTATTATCATCGTTTCAAGTGTTCAATTACTTGTTTTCTTTTATATGTTTTGTTACATAAGTCGTGATTTTTATCCATAGGTTGTATCTTATTCATATCAAGAATTATAACAAGTCCTTAAATGTTATTTTTAATCATAAAATGAAATTAGTCTTTAATTCATACGATGGGGAATGAATCTCATCGCATTTGTGGAGACGGTAGTCCGTACGTACGCACGAATGCTATTTCCATTTCATTTTTCATTTTCAAATGAATCAAAACCAAATGATACATAGGTATATTATTATTCCATTATAATATAAAATTATATATATGTTACTTACGTTCATTACCACCATCCTTTATACGTTCCATGTATGGTATGAATGAGTTATATCACTTTGAGGGGGCGGTAGTCCGCACTTCGTCAAAAAAAATTATGGTATATATATACAACATGAAAAGAAAAATGGTATGATATAAAATGGAATTACAGAAGCTTATATATAAAATAAATATCATAAACAACATATTTAATTATAGTTCCATCATAATGTCCACCATGAGAGGCAGTAGGGGATAATTTGAACAATCATCGTTTCGTGAGGTGTTTGGTTTCCTTCAATAGAAACATTCTATTATTCACCCATTAGATGGATGTATGTGTAAGTTTAGTCTGAATCCTTCTCATAAAAACATCCTAGTATATTTAGGATTCTGGTGTTTTTACAAAAGAAACATATAAAATGTCTTTTGGGGTTGGAGAAGTAAAATAAAAGAAAAGAAGCTAAGAGAAATCGTTACCTTTAACTTTGGTAACTCCATTTGGTTTGAACAAAAAGGACTCTTGAAGTGTCTTCTTCCTATGTTAAGGATTCTGGGAGGAGGAGAGAGATGTTGGGAGCTTAATTGGGAAGATGTTGGATGAGAAAAAATTCTTGAGAGGTGTGAGGAATTGGTTATAAGTGGTGGCTTTTTATAAGGGGGAGGAGGGACTCTTTAGAAAAAAACTTAAAGTATTATTTTATAATAAGTTCATATTCGGTTTATAATGGCTCCAAACTGTATTATTTAAAGTATAAGGTGGGTATGAGTTTAAAACCACTCAACCAATCGGTTTTAGACAAGTCTGGGTCACTATTTTAAACTTATCTTTTAGATTTAACTCTTAGTTAAATAGTTTGACATTTACCATGTCTCTTTGTATTTTTATATAATATAATTAATAAACTTACTATAAACTGCCAAGATAACGCCATGTTGTTCATTAATGACATACCTATCTTTATATAAGTCCTTTGGCCGAACCTTAGATTTTGAGGAATATTATATCAATTAATAATATAATATTTTAAAAAAACTCCTTTATGTCAATTTTGCCAGTATTTAATAATTGATTTTTGTTAAAGACTTAATAACTTTTTTAATTAGAAAAAAATCATTTAATCAATCCTAACATGTCATATTAACCAATACAATTCTTTTAATTCATTAAAATTCTCAAATTATATTTATTTGGGTATTTATAATATCAATTATATTAATATTTCACTAATTAGGTAATTACTTCATCACCATTGTGTCATAAATAAAATAAATTATTAAATTTCTAAAAATTATAAAAAAATACCATTATGTAGGAAATCATTTTATCTTTCTAATTAATATTTATAATATAATTTATATTATGTATAACCCTATATTAAAAAAGTTTTAGATATTAAACATTGATTTTAACTCTTTTAACTCTTCTTTCAATTAAATAATAGAAAATGTCCTAATCTAATCCAAGAGGACCAAAGAGGTTATTATTTTATTCCTATGGTTGTTTTTGGTCAAATAATACATAGCCAATAGAATTAGGATGTAACGACCCAAAGTTTCATTAATGGAAATCCCTCTTGATCTAATTAAATGTCTCATTTTGTAAAATGTTTATATAAAATGTCAACCTCATTGATTTTATGTTATGAATTGTGAATGTTGCTTTTATAGTTTATGAACAGTGATCACATGATTGTATAAATATAAGGCTTTAACAAACCCAATTTACTCAGACAAAGGAAGCGGTGGCCTCATCCTGTAGAATTGCTCCATACAAAGCCCATTTGTCGGAGAACGGAAAAGAGGTGGCGTCTTTGGGTTTCATTGTTGACCAAGCCCAAGCTGAGCTCCATCATGTCAAGCTCGAACAGGACCATCTATGGGAAAAGTGGATGTTGATAGAAATTACCTCTCAAGCGGTGTTATCCGAGCCACCCCAAAAGTCAGTCACCATCGCACACCGTACCCTTAGGTCTTATGCGGCTATTTTAAGGGGTTATGTAACAAATCTCTAGTACTATGTTCATGTACATTTTTTTTATTTAATAATGAATATACTTTCTTGTCATTATTGATACATTTTAAATAGTTTTAAAGTGAAAATCGTGTTTTTAGTTATTATTTAATAATGAAATCTATTTTATTAAATTAAGTGATTTTTGAATTAAATAATATTTTAATAAAATATTATTATTATTATTAAATTAATTTTATTAAATATATAAATTATCATATAATTTTATGAATGCAATTATAATTTTTATTAATGTTTGAAATCCATTTCGGTCAAAACCCTTGAATTTTCGATAAATAAAGGTGTTTATTTTAAAAGTCAAAATTAACATATTTAGAAAATTATTTAGATAAAATAAATTATATTTCTGGAATCAGGATGTCGAAATTATCCGATTGTGAATTTTTCATAATTTTCTGAGACAATCAAATTTTAAGGTAAAAATTAAATACCGTTTAAATATATAATGTGTTTTATGACACCATAATGACCCAATAGTGATGTAATAAAATACTATAAGCTTTATGTTCGGCCAATATATGATTTACCATTAAAATAAAGTGATTTTGGGTTTTTTGACTTACTTTTCAAAGCATTAATGAACCCCTCAAGATTTACTAAACACGTTGTCTTTTAAAATTGTTTTCCATGGGAGTGTGACTAACCTCCACATAAGCAAAACTATTATTTTAAGATGTTCGGACTTTTTCCTTATAAAATATTGTTTTCCTCTTCCCTTTTCCAAAATCCATGGGCAAAAACCATGGGATGGTTTGGGGTTTGGACTAATTTAATATATGGGGTCCCAAACCTAAATAATAAAGAAATACCTCACCTTTCCTATATAAACCCACCCAAGCTCTCACTCAAAGACTTTGTAGTTCGTCCAACCTCTTCCCTACTCTCTCTAGAATCCTCCCAAGGTGCCCCAAGCTCCCACAAAGCATCTCTCAAGCCTCTCTCAATCCTTTGGAAGCACATTTCCAAGTAAGGTTCTTTTTCTTCCTTTCTCATTTTTGTCCAATTTTCATTAAGTTGTTTTTCCCTTTTAATTTCAATTATGAATGTTGGGGTATGGTTTTGCACCTCCCTCATACTGCCCTATTTATTTTTGAATAATTATAGACCCATTTCTCTTTCATTAAATTCCTCTCTTGTACACCCGTTACTATGCCAGAATTCTGAAAGGAACTTCTCTCTCCTCTTTTACATTCAAACAATACATTTGTATCATGAATCTAAATTCCAATACAGTTGTAGGTAAATGTATCTATATGACCTCTTTACTGTCCATTACATGTAAATATTATTAGTAACCCCTTTCTATCTCATAAACCATTTTTATTAATTCTTATGTCACGTCGTTACATTGCCGAAATCGCACAGATTTTCTAAGCCAATGTCATTATGTAGTGAATACCATACCCCTTTCTCCATCAGGGGTATTCACCTTTATCCACATTTAATTATTGATTATAAATTTTCATTTATGAATTCCACATTCCTTTATCATGGAATAAATGATTATGTTTTATGAATCCATGTTTTATGATCCATGTGGCACACTTATGCATGAAATGAAATGTTTAAGAAGGGTGTGCCCTTATAGCGCTCCAATGCATTGAGTAAAGTATAGTATCACAATAAGTCATGTGAAATGAGTGTTGTATCATTCTAATTCAATTGAAACTATGGTTTACTCCTGCATAATGTTCAATGAGGATTTACTCATGCTTCATGTGCAATGGGCCTTGGCTCATGCCAATTCCATGTTAAGCGTTGTTGCTACATTTCAATGTTATGATTATCATGCATTATCCAGCCTTTTTGTACATGTTTTTCTTGTTCTCTATTGATATTTAAATTTTCTATCATGTATTTTACTCCTCATGTATTTCATTTTTATTCACTTAATGGGCTTTATAGCTCACCCCTTTTTATATTCATGTCCTCAGGTTATCCCATGCAATGCTAAGTACGAGGGAATGTAGTGGTCATGTAAAGGAAGTATTCAATAAAGATGTTCTAATTCATGTTTTCATTTGTTATGTAATGATCCTAAGCCCCAATGACACTAGACCTCTGGATCATCAATGTTGTATCAACTGAATAGTTTATGTAATAAATCATGTTTAAGTTTGTTATAAAAGAAGGGTTGTCACAGTTGGTATGAGAGGATAGGTTTAGTTATTTTTTGGATTAGGATTAGAAAACCATAGTAAATCCTTAGAGACAAGACTAAGTATAATAAAAACAACCCTTAGTTTTGGTAAGTACTGAGTGAGTGGTTTATCAAGAAAATACATCCTAGTCTGGATACGAGCAAGTAGAGGCGGCTCTGGCATAGATGTATCCTAGGGGTAATACCCGAAAACACCACTTTGAGCTAGACTCGAATGGGAACTGGTGCATGACAATGGGCCTTGCTACACTCTTGGTTATGAAACTCCCATGGGATATATTTTGATAAATTCACAAGCATAGTATGAACCCTTATTAAGGGAATTAAAAAAAATTCCCCTAAGAATATATGATAGAAACTAGATCATGAAAATCCTAGATTGAAGCCTATAGACTCACGAGTTAAGGAAATAAAAGTTAATTTATAAGTAATCAACTTTTGTCGTTGTATTACCCTTTATGTGTTACCCCTAACTTTTCTTTTATTTCAGCCAATGTTTGGTAATAAGAGGACTCGGGCTAACAACCATTGTGAAGATCAGTGTGATGACTGTACTAATGATATGCCCAATCCAATGGGAGTGGGAATTTTGAACTTTGACACGCTTCTCTCTCAGATAACACAATCATTGAATTGAAACACTGGTCAAGAGGAACGTTTAACCCCCCCCCCCCCCCAAAGAAATAACAGGTTGCTATCGAGAGCTTCATGAGACAAATGCCTCTTTCTTTTAGTGGATCATCTGATCCCACGATCGCTGAATAATGGATCAACTCCATTGAAAAGATCTTCTCCATCCTTCAATGATCTGAACAAGAGAAGGTTCTCCTAGTGTCTTATCATATGGAGGGTGAAGCTGGTCAATGGTGGACGTTGATCAAAAATACGAAGCATGAGGAAGAGATCGAGGCGTTGGAAAGGAAGGATTTCCGGAAGATGTTTTTCGATAAATATTTTCCCCACACCCTCCGTCATAATATAGAAAGGGACTTCCTTTCTCATGAAAAAAGATGAAGAATATATTGGAGCGTATGAGGCAAACTTCACAAGGATTTCATGATACACTTCCATCTTTATTGTTACCCCTGAATTCATGGTTAACCGCTTATTTTGTGGGCTAAAGCCTAGCCTACAGAAAGCATTAGCAATCCGTGACTTCGACAGCTATGAGGAAATTGTCTGATGTTCCCCCAAGGTCTAAATGGAGATAGGGTAATCACAGGGGTATCATGGGGACAAGAAGCGTAAGGTGGAATTAAATGCAGGAGGTCCGATGGATAAATCCAACGGTGCTGAGAAGATCCAGCACCCCACTTTCCAAAATTGTGGAAAGGAGCACCCTGGAAATTGCCTCAAGGGGGCCAGGAAATGCATTCGGTGTAGAAGAGAAAGGAACCTAGCTGGTAACTATCGACAAGAAAGACTCGCGGCTGCGACAGAGGAGAGGAATGCTCCATTCAAACCTCAAAGCATTGTTCATTTCTACAAATGCAAATAACCAGGGATTTTTTCAAATCAGTTCCCTATACCAAGGGTTTTCTGAGTCAATCAACAAACTCCATGGCAGCAAGTAAGAGCTTTTGAAATCACTTCTTCCGAAGTGAACCCCGACAACGAAGTGGTGACAGGTATACTAGTTATTCATTCAAGAATAGAGAATGTAATTTTTTTATTCTAGTTCTATGCATTCTTTTATATCTCGAAATATTAGTAGAACAATCCCAGAACCACCACAAATCATGGAAGTGAAGATGTCGGTGAGTACGGAAAATGGGGAAATCATTGCATCCCATAAATATAAGTCCTCCCATGTTATAATCTGTGGATTGAATTTCTTGTAGAACCTCGTCATACTGCCTCTGGTAGAATTTGATGCAATTCATGGCATGGATTGGCTTTCCATATATAGAGCCAACATAAATTGTCGGGAGAGGGAAATCAAACTCCATGTGGAGAATCGAACCTCGATTCTTTACAAGCGTAAGGAGGAAGATGAATCTCCTTTAGCACCATCATCTCAAGCATGGATATTACTTCCCTATGAGCACACGTATCTGGCACATATGATTGAGTCCGTGGAAGAAAGCATCCTTGAATAAATTCCTATTGTGAGGGAATTCACTGAAGTGTTTCCCGATGAACTAGATAGTCTTCCTCCTAGAAGAGATGTTTAATTCTCAATTGAACTAATAACAGGGGCCCTACTAATATCCAAGAATCAATATAGAATTGTTTTCGTGGAACTTGAAGAGGTTATGAAACAACTTCTGGAGAATCTGGATAAAGGGTTTATACGCCCAAGTGCTTCACCATGGGGTGCACTAGTCCTCTTCATCAAGAAGAAGGATGGGTCAATGTATCTCTTCATCGATTATCGTGAACATAAAAAAATCACGATAAAGAACAAGTATCCTCTTCCACAGATCGATGACTTGTTCGATCAGCTGGGTGGAGAACAATACTTCTCCAAGGTAGATTTTTGGTTGGGATATTATCAAGTATGCGTAAAGAAAGAAGATGTCCCCAAGACTGCTTTTCGTACAAGATACGGGCACTATAAATTCATAGTAATGCCTTTCGGACTCACCAATGTTCCAGAAATATTCATGGACTTGATGAATAGAGTATTTAGAGATTACCTTGACAAATTGTGCTAGTCTTTATAGATGATATTATAATATACTCCAAAACCAAGGAGGATCATGGTGAGCATTTAAGAACTGTACCGGAGACTTTGCACAAGGAGAAGCTCTATGAAAAGTACAGAAAGTGTGTGTTTTGGATGAAGGAAGTCTCATTCATGGGCCATATCATCACAAGCAATGGGATATCTGTGGATCCCTCCAAAACAGATGCAATTGATGGATGGCCAAGGCCAACATCGGTAACGGATATCCATAGCTTCTTGGGGTTAACTGGATATTATCGATGATTTGTGATAAATTTCTTACGATTGTCTAACCCTCTTACCAAGCTAACTCGAAAGGGATTAATGTTTGATTGGAGTGATGAATGCAAAGAACGCTTCGAGGAGTTGAAAAGGAGGCTTATCATTGCGCTCGTGCTCACTTTACCCACAAGTGGGTAACTTTTTTTGGTATTCAGTGATGCTTCAAAGAAGGGATTAGGCTGTGTACTGATGCATAATGATAAAGTGATATCTGATGCCTCATGGCAGTTGAAAATTCATGAGTGAAACTATCCAACGCATGATCTGGAGTTTTCGGCGGTAATATTTTCGATGAAAATCTGGCGGCATTATCTATATTAGGAGAAATGTGAGATATATACTGACCAAAAGAGTCTTAAATATATATTCACATAGAAAGAGCTTAATATGAGCCAGAGAAGATGGATAGATCTCGGCAAGGATTATGAATTTTCAATACATTACCACCCTAGGAAAGAGAACATGGTGAAAGATGCCCTAAGTAGAAAGGTCCCTGGGATTCTATCAATGATGAGAATTGAGAGGGATCCAATCTTTTTAGACTTGATGAAAATGGACATGGGAATCTTAATGAAGGGAACATCATTAATCCTTTCACAAATTATTTCTCAACTGTCTCTTTTTTAAAGGATAAATGATGCTTCAAAGGATGATGTGGGAATTCAAGAAAAATGGAAGCTATCAAAAAGGGGAAATCCTTGGAGTTTAATGTTAATGAAGAAGGAATTGTGCGATTTGGGAAAAGACTATGTGTTCCATCAAGTACGGAGCTGAAGAAGGAAATTTTGGATGATACACATAGTTCAAATTTCTTTATTCACCCAGGGATCACAAAGATGTATCGAGATCTCCAAAACAACTTTTTGTGGGATAATATGAAGAAGGATATCGCTGAATATACATCAATGTTCCTGGTGTGACAGTAAGTGAAGGCAGAGAGGAAGAAGTCTAAGGGGATGATACAACCATTGCCCATACCAGAATGGAAATGGGAGAACATCACCATGAAATTTGTCACTGAACATCCGAGGACATCTAAAGGTAGAAATGTGATTTGGATTGTGGTGGATCGTCTTACAAATAATGCACACTTAATTTTTATTTAGGAGGATTGCTCATTCGATCAACAGGCCCAAATATATATCAGAGAGGAGGTAAGGTTGCATGGAGTAACACAATCTATTGTGTCTGACTGAGATCTAAGATTCACCTCTATATTTTAGAAGAGTCTTCAACATGCCCTGAATACTGAACTGAACTTTAGTACGACCTATCATCCTCAATCTGATGGCCAATCCGAGCGGACTATCCAAACAGTTGAGGACATGTTGAGATCAGGCTCAATGGAATTTAAAGGAGGATAGGATCAACATCTTCCACTGGTTGAATTCTCCTACAACAATGGGTTCCACTCAAGCATCCAAATGGCACCATATGAAGCCCTGTATGGGAAAAGGTGCCGAACACCGGCATGTTGGGATGAGGTCGGTGAACATAAGCTGCTTGGACCAGAAATGGTCGAAGAAATGGTGGAGAATGTGAAAACCATTCTGCATCATATCAAGGCAGCCCAGAGTCGACAGAAGAGTAATGTAGATAATCTTCGATGAGACCTTGAGTTTAAAGTTGGAGACATGGTTTTTCTACGCATATCTCCATGGAAGAAGTTCATGAGGTTTGGAAAGAAAGTGAAGTTAAGTCCAAGGTACATTGGCCCCTTCGAAATTACTGATCATGTCGGGGTTATGGCCTATCGACTAGCACTTCCACCTTCCATGGACAAAGTACTTGATGTCTTTCATGTATCCCTCTTAAGGATGTACATACCAGGCCCTTCACATTTACTCTCTTCTGAGGTGGTACGGTTGGAGGATGATCTTTCTTATGAAGAGAAACCAGTGAAGATCTTAAATCATAGAGAAAAAGTTCTACGAAATAAGACAATGCCCCTCATCAAGGTGTTATGGCGAAACAACAAGTTTGAAGAAGCGACTTGGGAATCAGAGGAAATGATAAAGCTGAGTTACCCACATCTGTTTTAGTGTGGGAAAAGGAAATTTCGAGGGAGAGATTTCTTAAGGGGGGAATATTGTAACGACACAATGTTTCATTAATTGAAATCCATCTTGATCTGATTAAATGTATCTTTATATAAAATGTTTATATAAATTGTCAACTTCTTTGATTTTATGCTATGAATTGTGACCGTTGCTTTTATAGTAGTTGAAGAGTGATCACATGATTATTATAAATATAAGAATTTAACAAACACAATTTACTCAGACAAAGGAAGCGATGATATCATCCAGTAGAATTTCTCTTTACGAAGCCCATTTGTCGGAACTCGGAAAAGAGGTGGCATCTTCGGGCTTCGCTCTCGACCATGCCCAAGTTGAGCTCCATCATGTCAAGCTCAAATGTGACCGTCTATGGGAAAAGTGGAAGTTGATAGAAATTACCACTCGAGCAATGTTATGCGAGCCACCCCAAGAGTCGGTCACCATCACACACCTTACCCTTAGGTCTTATGCGGCTGTTTTAAGGGGTTATGTAACAAATCTCTATTACTATCTTCATGTACATTATATTTTTTAAATAATAATTAATATTCTTTCTTGTCATTATTGATACATTGTAAATAGTTTTTAAAGTGAAAGTAGTGATTTTTAGTTATTATTTAATTATGAAATATATTTTATTAAATTAATGGATTTTTGAATTAAATAATATTTTAATAAAATATTATTATTATTATTATTAAATTTATTTTATTATATATATAAATGATCATATAATTTTATGAATTCAATTATAATTTTTATTAAGGTTTGAAAGCCATTTCTGTCAAAACCCATGAATTTTCGATAAATGATGGATTTTATTTTAAAAGTGAAAATTAACATATTTAGAAAATTATTTAGATAAAATCAATGATATTTCTGGAATCAGGACTTCATAATTATCCAACAGTGAATTTTTCATAATTTTCTAAGAAAGACAAATTTTTGGGTAAAAAATAAATACCGTTTAAATATATAATGTGTTTTATGACATCATAATGTCCCAATAGAGATGTAATAAAATACAATAAGTTTTATTTTAGGACTATGTATGTTTTACCATTAAAATAATGTGATGTTGAGTTTGTTTGACTTACTTTTCAAAGCATTAATGAACCCCTCAAGACCTAATAAACACCTTGCCTTTTTAAATTGTATTTCAAGGGAGTGTGACTCACCTCCACATAAGAAATGGTATTATTCTAAGATGTTCGTACTTTGTCCTTATAAAATATTTTTGCCTCTTCCCATTTCCAAAAACCATGGGCAAAAACCATGGGATGGTTTGTGGTTTGGACTAATTTAATATAAGGGGTCCCAAACCTAAATAATAAAGAATTCCATCACCTTTCTTATATAAACCCACCCACGCTCCCACTTCCTCCTCACTCAATGCCTTTGGAGTTCGTCCAACCTATGCCCTACTCTCTCTAGAATCATCCAAAGGTGCCCCAAGCTCCCAAGAAGCCTCTCTTAAGCCTCTCTCAATCCTTTGGAAGCACACTTCCAAGTAAGGGTTTTTTCTTACTTTCTCATTTTTATCCAATTTTCCTTAAATTATTTTCCCTTTTAATTTCAATTATGAAGGTTGAGGTATGGTTTTCCACCTCCCTCATACTTCCCTCTTTATTTTTTAATGATGAGAGACCCCTTTCTCTGTCATTAAATGCCTCCCATGTACACCTGTTACTATACCGAAATTGCGAAAGGAACTTCTCTCTCCTCTTTTACATTCAAGCAATACTTTTGTATCATATATCTAAATTCCATTACAATTGTTGGGGAATGTATCTATATGACCTACTTACATTCCATTACATGTAAATATGATGACTGACCCATTTCTCTATAATCAAACATTTTTATGA
The DNA here is from genome assembly GCA_963277665.1 of Viscum album. Lineage (NCBI taxonomy): Eukaryota > Viridiplantae > Streptophyta > Magnoliopsida > Santalales > Viscaceae > Viscum > Viscum album. The sequence continues at coordinate 705,200,796 of OY728126.1, read as the reverse complement.
ATTGTTATGTCACGCCGTTACGCTACTGAAATCGCACTGATTTTCTAAGCCAATGTCATTGTGTAGTGAATACCATGCTCATTTCTCCATCAAGGGTATTCAACTTTATGCACATTTACTTATTGATTATAAAGTTTCATGTATGAATTCCACATTCCTTTATAGTAGAATAAATGATTATGTTTTATGAATACTTGTTTTATGATCCATGTGGCACACTTATGCATGAAATGAAATGTTTAAGAAGGGTGCTCCCTTATAGAGCTCCAATGCATTGGGTAAAGTATAGTATCATGATACGTCATGTACAATGATTGTTTACTCATGCTAATTCAAGTGAAACGAGGGTTTACTCGTGCTTAAAGTGCAATGATGATTTACTAATGCTTCATGTGCAATGGGCCTTGGCTCATGCTAATTCAATGTTAAGTGTTTGTGCCACATTTCAATGTTATGATTATCATGCTTTATCATGCCTTTTTGTCCATGTTTCTCTTGTGATCTATTGATATGCCTATTTTCTAACATGTATTTTACTCCTCATGTATACCATTTTTATTCCCTTGCTGGGCTTTATAGCTCACCCCTTTTCTTATGCATGTCCTCAGGTTATCCCATGCAATGCTAAGTACGAGGGAATGTAGTGGTCATGTAAAGGATGTTTTCAATAAAGATGTTGTACTTTATTTTTTAGGTTGTTATGTAATTATATTAAGCCCCAAAGACACTAGACCTCTCGATCTTCCATGTTATATCAGGTGAATATTTTATGTAATAAATCATGTTTATGTTTGTAATAAAAGAAGGTTTGTCACATAGGATATGTGTTAGTGTAATAATAATATCATTTTTATCCTTAATTACCCTATTTACTCTTAACAGTGGTAAATAAAAGTAAAAAGTTACTTTTCACCAAAAAATATTTTTATCATATTGAACCACATTTTACTTCTTGATATTAACTATGTCTCTCAGATATTCGAAATTCCACTCATAGAAGAGATAAAATTATGTTTTATGTGAATTTTCATATTCTCCTAGCAGGTGGGTAAAAGACGGTGAAAAGTTCAATAAATTTTTTTTTATATCTACAATAATTATAAACTGACTGTAGGACCCCGGGACACCCTGAGAGGGGAGAGGTGAATTAGGGTGTCAACTTTTTCTTCTTAAAGTTGTGGATCTTGTTCCCACGTTGGTAGGAACTACTTAAACCTGTTTGATGAATATGATCAGCAATTAAACATTCACATGCAGAGACAGATGAAACAGCTATTTTTACTTGGTTCACCACTAAGGGCTACGTCCAAGGAGTATACACCGACAGGTTGTCGGTCGTACCTAAATCCACTATGCTTCACTAGCTGTGGATACAAATGTTCGGGTACAGACACTCTGTCCTAGGCTCACTGCCTTTACAATTGTTTAGGGATAGCTCACTGCGTCCCTCGGGTCACTCCCGTTGACTCCCCCTGGCTCACTGCCGTTGGTGAAGTCTCACTCAGTTTATAGATGTGAAGGTCTCTTCAATAGATATGCATTGAAGTCTTTGTCTCCTGTTCAGCATGAGACTTTGCTTGCATCAGAGTCCTGAGTTGATGCTCTTTTGAAATAAATCTTCTACTTCAGTGAAATACCTGAATGAACTAAATCTTCTTCTCTTCCTTCAATTCCCAATTCTGACACCTGAGTGTATCGATATATTTCTCTCTCTGTGCAGATCAGATTTTGGTTGCACGATCGTTCTTCTTCTCTTCGCAAAGCAGGTTTGAGAGTGCTAAGCACCTGTCAAAAGGCCTGCGGGACCCCCAAATTTTCCGCGCACCCTTCCCGGGGGCTTGCGCGTAAAATTCAAACCTTGCGCGTAAAAATAACTTTTGTCGCGTAAAATGCTTTTCGCGCTACTCTTCTTTTTCGCGCAAAACTTCCCTTTTTCGCGCAACGCCTTCTTTTTCGCGCAACCCTCTGTACCTTAATTTTTCCGCGTGCCGGAGCTCAGGATTTGTCTAAGTGTCGAGCCTCTCCGAATGAGAGGGGTTCACCTCATATTTATAGACGTTTTTGATCCTGCGCGTAAAACCCCCCTTCTTGCGCGTAAAACTGTCTCTCAGTTCTTTGAATTACGCGCACCTTCCTTTTAATCTCGCGCAGAACCTTGGTTTTTCGCGCATCTTATTACTTCTCTATTTATCATCATTTAGAACATGAATCCTCTCGTGCGCGTAAAACTTCAAACCCAAATTTCGCACACAACCAACTTTACTCGCACCAGTTCGATTTTCCGCGCACATGGTGCGAACATCTCTGATTTTTCGCGTGCCTCTTGCCTTTACCGATTTTCTGTATTTCTGATTCGATACGCTGATTGCGCGAAAAATTCACCCAGCTTTTCTGCGCACAACATTTTTCGCGCACATTTCTGGTTTTTCGCGCACAGCTCTAGTTTTTCGCGCAGCCCATGCCTTTTCCATTTTTCACCACTCTGATTTTGAAACACTATTTGCGCGAAAAACTATTTCGCGCTTCCCGCTGTTTTCCGCGCCCAACATAAGTTTTTCACGCAAGACTCTTATATTTCGCGCACCACTTCCTCTTTGCGCGCACTACCTTTTGCAGACAATCTATGTCTTCAATTTCCGATTTTGAGGCCCAAAAATTTGGCAACTGGGAAACAACGCCACCTTGTATCTGCTCTTTTTTCACCGCCACCAGCTCATCGATTCCTCTGTCTACGTTCTTGAATCAAATATAGATCGTTGACCACAACTCTTGAACTCGACATGTCACCATGAAATCTCCTTTTGTTAACAAATTTGTATGTCGTTTGTATGCTTTGTCAACAAGAACGATCACCGCAACACTTCTTCCTGGTGATCTGTATCATTCAACAACTCTTCTGCTTTTATCACAAACTCCTCTGTGATGTGCATGGCTATCTCAAAATTCCAATCCTTGCACGTCCATTGTCTTCTTCATCAACCGTCATGATCAACTTCATACAACCCATGTGATTCAATTCATCAAGAAGTCTCTTGCATGATTCTCATGCAATCATGAGTAACTTCATGGTCATCATCAACGCCCACGGTTGTTATTCCATAAGGAGGAATTGCATGGTCTTCATCCAAAAAACCCCATTCTGCTTTAATCATCCTCGGATGGATTACACCTCACATTCTTCATTTATGGAAACAATGTATCACCTTTGACAGATGTTCTTTGATCTTTCGATCAGCGCCATAATCATCTGAATCACCATTCCTCTACATCATCGGAGTACTTCATGATCTCCTTCATTTTGATCTACATTGACAACTATTGACAACAAATACAACCTTATACACAAAGTGGTTCCAACAATCTCCCCCTTTGTATTTTGTTGTCAATACCTTATACATCTTCTGAAATGAATTTGTCAATGTCAAAATGAGAATATGAGAATCTTCTTCATTTCACTTTCTCTCCCCCTTATTGACAAGAAATACAAAGCGCATGGTAGGGAGGGTATCAATCCTCACTTAAGAAAAGTTTCATTAATCATTTCACTCTAAGTCTACTTGAGAAGTGCTCGATGTAGAAAACAAGAGGATTTGATTAAGTCAACAAGGCTGTCCATTATCCACAGATCATGATACCAACATGATATGAGAACTCATGTATCTTGTCTTCAAGGGTTTACCACTTTTATTTCAGGCTTATGAAAAATCACTATGATAGAGAAAAACCAACCTGAAACTCCTGCACTCACAACAGCATGTGGATCAAAAATATTCATGTGCAATCGGCAGGAAAAATGACCTTGGGGCACTTCCAATTTTTTTGTTATGTCACTGATCAATTCAATTACTCCCCCTTTGTAGAATGATCTTTGATTTGAGTAACCAAGGGATAGAGATTAAGAAATGTCATACCTTCTCCATTGGCGTGAAATTCATAGAATAACTTCTTTTGAGTCCAGCTGGAGTTGATATTGATCGAAACAGTGATTATGGAAGCTTTTTCATTTTTCTCCCCCTCAAGTGAAACACTCCTCATCATCTTCATCAAGAGTGATCCTTCATCATCATAATCTATGAATATCAATTGAAGAATCTACTTAGGATGGAAACTTCTTCAGCTTGGCTATCAAGAGTTGACAGCATTCACTACTTCTCAGGTTCTCCCCCTGATAGCATGCTTCACCTTCAATTCCCTGCATTATTAGCACAAATACACTACACAAATGATTACGGGAATAAGGTGGTTCCTTCTTGCTTCATCAAGAAGAATTGCTTGGTTGAGGTTCTTTTCTGAACCAAGTTCCTCTGTTCACTCCAGTCTTCATGCCTGCACATTTGAACATGTGTTCTGACATCTGTCGGTGTGGCATGGCTCTATTCACATTCTCTTCTGCTTTGTGTGGAGAATTGTTTTGCTTAGCAGCCATCATGAATGATACATTCTTACTCCTCTTAAGGACTGATTCTTGCTCTGGTATTAAGGTTAGGCAACCTTTTGCAATGTGACCAGATTTCTTTCATCTCTCACACAGAACTTCTTTGACACGTGTGTTTATCTTTGTTTGCAATCTCTCCTCCACTGTGTCTTCATCATGTGAGAGTTTTCCTTTTCCTTTGTCACCAGCCTTGGCCTTCTCATCTTCAAATTTCCTTATTCTTTTCAAATCTTCTGGCCAGATGACCAATATGTCATGTGGAACTTTTGCAGCTGGTTTAGGTCTTCCACATGGGTTCATCCGAGATTCATCCCACTTAGTGTTTCTTTTGGATGAATGACCCTTCAATTTCATGGATCTAAAATCCTGTGTCTTCTCAGCTTGCCTACATGATATCTTCTTGGGGAGAGATGTGTTCGCCATATTCTTCTGATTTCTTCCCAAGGAACTTTCTTCATACTTAGATGGATTGTGTGGTCTTCTGTTCTTATCAGCTCTGGATATCTGTTGGCCTAGGCATGCACCATTCTTGTGACCACTGCCGTTGCATTCATCACAGATGTTATCAAGAATTCCAAATCTGTTTGCTGTAAACAGATGCTTCTGGACCTGTGGATGTTGCTTCTTCTTCTCCGGCTTCCTCCCCTTTGATATAGGCTTTCCCTGTGCTTTTCCATGAAAGGGATTATAAAAACAATCCTGTGCACAGTGCCCAAATCTATTGCAGCACCAACATTGACCCACAAATCTTTTCTTCTTTGTGTCTTCTGTATTAAGTTGTTGGGCCATCTGCTTAATCTTTTGTTCTCTGTTTGAGGAACCCACTTCCTCCTTTTTCTTCCCATCCACCCTAACCATGGTGGTAGGTTTATTCTTCTCACCTTTCCTCATCCATACTTGTTTAGAACATTTCTTCCCACCTGCACTGATTGTAGGAGTATATTTAGAAATATGAGTACAATATGGTTTGGATGGTACCTTCACTTTCTCAGTTGCTTGTGATAGATCAAAGAGTGAAGTCATGATCTTCTTATCACATGTTGGAGGTCTTTTGAAAATAGAATCCTCCAGTGAACATTGAGTACCAGCAGCAACTGATTCTTGATGTGGATAATCAAGAGTTGTCATAATCTTCTTATCACATGTTGGAGGCATTTCAGCTTTAGACTCCTCCAGCGAACATTGAGTGCAAGCATCACTCATTTCATTCTTTTGTGAAGTCTCAATATGTGTGTTCTCAATCATGGTCAACTGAGCTTCCAATTTTTGACCCACAATATTGAGGATGATCTTCTGATCTTCAATCGTGATCATCTTCTCTTCACAAGTCTTCTTCAACCTTTCAACCTCATCTTCATGCATCTTAACTTTGTTTTGTAGCAAAGTGTCAAGTTCCCTGAATTTAATGGAAGTTTCTTCCAAAAAAAAATTCTTGACTTCATTGCTCTTCTTCAGCTCAGCTTCAAGTGCATGGATCCTTTCTTTTAAAGTCATATTGACTTCCTCTTCCTCTTCAAATACTTTCACCCGTTTGATGAGCTTCATACATTCCATAACTTTTATTTCCATCCCTTTTTTCATATTTTCAGCTTCCCTTTCTAATCGATTGATCTCAACCTGCATAGATTGGAATAGGCTACAAATAATAGCAACCCTTTCTTCTGGAATATCATGCAGATATGTTCTAAGTTTTTCCTGAAAGCTTAAATTAGGGGTATCATCCTTTCCACTGGATGAGTTCTAAGCCACCTGCTTGATACTTTCCAGGCCTAAAGTTTCTTCATTATTGGAATGGCATGGAGAACAAGACACTACATCTTCTTTGGATTTGGGGGACTTCTTCATCATCTTCTTCTCTTTCTTTTTCCTATTTGTCAAAGTCTTGGTGGATATAGATTTCTACTCAGAAATGACTGCGTCATTATCAAGACTGCTCTTCATTGTTGACTCTAGGAAAGATACTCAAATCCTCTTCTCAATAGAATTACTGGAGAATATCCAACATACGTTAACCTTTCGCTCTGATACCACTTGTAGGACCCCGGGACACCCTGAGAGGGGAGGGGTGAATCAGGGTGTCAACTTTTTCTTCTTAAAGTTGTGGATCTTTTTCCCACATTGGTAGGAACTACTTAAACCTGTATGATGAATATGATCAGAAATTAAACATTCACATGCAGAGACAGATGACACAGCTATTTTTACTTGGTTCACCACTAAGGGCTACGTCCAAGGAGTATACGCCGACAGGTTTCCGGTCGTACCTAAATCCACTATGCTTCACTAGCTGTGGATACAAATGTTCGGGTACAGACACTATGTCCCAGGCTCACTTCCTTTACAATTGTTTAGGGATAGCTCACTGCATCCCTCGGGTCACTCCCGTTGACTCCCCCTGGCTCACTGCCGTTGGTGAAGTCTCACACAGTTTATAGACGTGAAGTTATCTTCAATAGATATGCATTGAAGTCTTTATCTCCTGTTCAGCATGAGACTTTGCTTGAATCAGAGTCCTGAGTTGATGCTCTTTTGAAATCAATCTTCTACTTCAGTGCAATACCTGAATGCACTAAATCTTCTTCACTTCCTTCAATTCCCAATTCTGACACCTGAGTGTATCGATATATTTCTCTCTCTGTGCAGATCAGATTTTGGTTGCACGATCGTTCTTCTTCTCTTCGCAAAGCAGGTTTGAGAGTGATAAGCACCTGTCAAAAGGCCTGCGGGACCCCCAAATTTTCCGCGCACCCTTCCCGGGGGCTTGCGCGTAAAATTCAAACCTTGCGCGTAAAAATAACTTTTGTCGTGTAAAAGGCTTTTCGCGCTACTCTTCTTTTTCGCGCAAAACTTCCCTTTTTCGCGCAACACCTTCTTTTTCGCACAACCCTCTGTACCTTAATTTTTCCGCGCGCCGGAGCTCAGGATTTGTCTAAGTGTCGAGCCTCTCCGAATGAGAGGGGTTCACCTCATATTTATAGACGTTTTTTGATCCTGCGCGTAAAACCCCCCTTCTTGCGCGTAAAACTGTCTCTCAGTTCTTTGAATTACGCGCACCTTCCTTTTAATCTCGCGCAGCACCTTGGTTTTTCGCGTATCTTATTACTTCTCTATTTATCATCATTTAGAACATGAATCCTCTCGTGCGCGTAAAACTTCAAACCCACATTTCGCGCACAACCAACTTTATGCGCACCAGTTCAATTTTCCGCGCACATGGTGCGAACATCTCTGATTTTTCGCGCGCCTCTTGCCTTTACCGATTTTCTGTATTTCTGATTCGATACGCTGATTGCGCGAAAAATTCACCCAGCTTTTCTGCGCACAACATTTTTCGCGCACATTTATGGTTTTTCGCGCACAGCTCTAGTTTTTCGCGCAGCCCATGCCTTTTCCATTTTTCACCACTCTGATTTTGAAACACTATTTGCGCGAAAAACTATTTCGCGCATCCCGCTGTTTTCCGCGCCCAACTTATGTTTTTCGCGCAAGCCTCTTATATTTCGCGCACCACTTCCTCTTTGCGCGCACTACCTTTTGCAGACAATCTATGTCTTCAATTTCCGATTTTGAGGCCCAAAAATTTGGCAAACACTGGGAAACAGTGCCACCTTGTATCTGCTCTTTTTGCACCGCCACCAGCTCATCCATTCCTCTGTCGACGTTCTTGAATCAAATATAGATCGTTGACCACAACTCTTGAACTCGACATGTAACCATGAAATCTCCTTTTGTTAACAAATTTGTATGTCGTTTGTATGCTTTGTCAACAAGCACGATCACCGCAACACTTCTTCCTGGTGATCTGTATCATTCAACAACTCTTCTGCTTTTATCACAAACTCCTTTGTGATGTGCATGGCTATCTCAAAATTCCAATCCTTGCACAGCCATTGTCTTCTTCATCAACCGTCATGATCAACTTCATACAACCCATGTGATTCAATTCATCAAGAAGTATCTTGCATGATTCTCATGCAATCATGAGTAACTTCATGGTCATCATCAACGCCCACGGTTGTTATGCCATAAGGAGGAATTGCATGGTCTTCATCCAAAAAACCCCATTCTGCTTTAATCATCCTCGGATGGATTACACCTCACATTCTTTATTTATGGAAACAATGTATTAGCTTTGACAGATGTTCTTTGATCTTTCGATCAGTGCAATAATCATCTGAATCACCATTCCTCTACATCATCGGAGTACTTCATGATCTCCTTCATTTTGATCTACATTGACAACTATTGACAACAAATACAACCTTATACACAAAGTGGTTCCAACACTGACTCCAATGATTTACATTGAACTTATAAAGGTATTATGTGTATATTTTGACCTTAAATAAATTTAAATAAAATAAATAAATATTTAACGAAAAATTCGGTTTTAAACTCTAACTAAGTGTTTTTCACTATTCATCAAAAATTAAAAGTGTTCAGAAAAATACCAAAAATTTACCCTAAGCTAATTTTGATATTCCAAATTTAATAATGAAGACTATTTTACCCAATTAAAAACATATAAGTTTCATTTATTAATTTAAAATTAATTCCCGCTATCAAAACCAAAAGACGTATTTTTAAGAAATAATAACTACCAAATGTTTAACACTTTTTTATGTCCAATTTCAAAGTGAAATTACTTATAATGACCATCATTGGATTAATTCGTAAAAATATAATCTATTTATACTTCCAAACCATTAAAATTTATAATTTAACAATATAAGTTATTTTGATTTAAAAAGTTGTTTTCAGTTAAAATATTGTATTTTTCACTATTCACCTAAATATGAAAGTTATCAGAAAAACACAAAAACATTATCAAAACTAAATTATTATGTACCAATTCTAAAGAAGAATTTTATTTTTGTCAAATTGAATATATAAAAGTTTCAAATATTGGATTTAAAAATGGTTCTTCATTAAAAGGCGGTAAAATTGCATTTTTTTCAAATAAAAATGAATTTTTTCTTACAGTATTTCTAAGATTATCATAATTTGGATTCTAAAATTATAAGGATTATATAAAGGTCAAAATTAAGTTAATAATATTTAATAACCGCTTTCGAATGGCTAGTTTGGTAAGTCGTGGTGCACTTGAACCCAGTGTTGCGTGTAGTGCAAGTTATTGAATTACTTTGAAAAAATAGCGTACTAAGAAATCTTGGAGTGTTACATTCTTCCCTCCTTCAATAAATTGCGTCCTCAAAATTTGAAATTTTTCTTCGAAAATAAATGCTTGAAAATACATAATACCTCTATGGGGAAACACACATCGAAAATTGGGTTAATAAAATTTAGTCTTAATAAGAGGAAAAGGGGAATGAAAAAGTCACCACCAAATTATGATCTCGATTATGAGAACATTGGTGGAAATTAGAGACACATAATTGGAGGAAAAAAGTAAATATTTATAGGGAGTGATTGAGGTCATCAATCACAAACGTTTGTAGAATTGAGGGCCTCAAATCCATCAATCTATGATGATTAAAAATATAATCGGTTCAACAAAACATAAGGTATTAGAATAACACATTTTTAGTTTTACGATCCTTTTCCTAAATTTTATGAATTAATTTCTTCATAGAATAAGAGAAGAGAAAAGAAACATATACTTGAAAATTATATTTCCATACTTTAACTAATTTCTACCACAAACTTATCTTTCACTCTAAAAGATAATAGAACATAAAAAAATATTCTATTTATCTTATTCGTATAGGGTTCAAAAAAATGAATTTATAATTCATCTACCATAATTTTATTAAAAAATACTACATTATTCATTCCAGGACTTCATGTGGGCCAGTCGTAGGTGATACACCCTTGTCGCCCTTCGGTTGTGGGTTCAAGTCTTGCAGCCTTGCCGGACGCGACGGGTTGCCGCCGGACCTCCGGGTTGTCCTTTTTTCGCAATCCAAAAATAATCTCAAAATAAAATTATCCAAAATACTTGTGTCCAAAATCAAAATACATAATTTATAAGGAAGGTAAACATAATGAAGATCCTTTTTTCCATGTAATAACATGTGAATACCTTCATCTTGTATTCTTTTAAAACACTTCTACACCCTAAATTACCATAAAACCTTTTTGATTACATTCATGATCCCTTATTCCTTATAGAATACTGGATATACTCCTTCTATCCAAAAATGTTATAAACACCAACAATGATTGAATATACAAATAATTAATCAGTTTCAATGTAATCAAGAATATCCAATATAGTTTATACAAATCAATCATGTATTATTCCAAAATCATTACCTCGGTATCATACCCATATTATGGTTTATTATTCTCTCAACCATATATTTTCCAAAAATTTACCCTGCTATTGAGTCACTTTTCATGGTTCCACACAATCTCAAGTCCTTAATGAAATAGTATTGCAGTACAATCCTTATATACTCCATAATTATTATAACCTGTACATTGTTGATACACCACTCAAATGACATAATTCATTATAACAACATAAGAACTATAATCATTCATCCTCGTCTGTGGTAGTATCATAACATGATTATTATCCAATAGCATCATTTTGGGCATGCTCTGATGATTTTGACATCGGTTCGCGTAGTTTCCCAACTCTTTGTAGATGAATCATCTTTCATTTGAAACCTTTTTCTTACCATTGCAGTCTCATACTTGGTGTCCTTTTTCACCACACTTATAAAAAACTCTCATTCCCTTTAGGCATGTTCCAGGGTGTTTCATCCCACAGTTATCACATATGGAAAAATTCTTTTTTCCCTCTTCCCTTTATCCATCTTTCTCTCTTCTATCCTTTTCATCTCATGCTTCCATTCAACGCCATAGGACTAAAAGAATTCTTTACTTATCTTTTTAACACATTATACTATTCATTCATACGTTGAGAATACATGGGAGACAATTTACCTTCTAAATTCTAGCTTAATACCGTGAAAGATTTGATCCTTCTTACTCTATGGATCATACGTATTGCTAGAGTTCACATTTCTTCTAATGGGCACCATTTCTATACAATTGCATACACTAGGTCAGTTTATGAAGTGTAATGAATAATTCCAAACTTGTAAAATACATAACTTAGACTGAACAGTTTATGGATATAATCCATAATCATAAAAATGTTTTCATTTAGGAAGTATATACTCATAAACCCTTTATAATGGTTTGTAAATGAAATGAAAATTTTCCTAAGCATATCCCCTGGGAGTGTTGTAACCAAGAGTGCAGCAAGGCCCGTTGTCGTGCACCAATTCCCGTTCGAGTCTAGCTCAAAGTGGTGTTTTCACGTTTGACCCCTAGGAACATCTGTGCCAAAGCCGCCTCTACCTTCTCGTATCCAGACAGATATGTATTTCATGGAAAACTCACAAAATCTCTACAATACCCAAATTCTGGGAAATTCTTCTATACTAATCATCAAATTCTATCTTAGGGCTATGTCCTCTAATCCGAGTTTTTCTAAATCTACCTTCCATGGTTTGTACTAAAATTCCACTGATACCAACCGTAACACCCCGACCCCAGTTACCTAGAGTCGGTGCATTATTTTAATACATTGGCATGATTACCAGGAATCAAGTCCCATAGGACCGATCAGTTTAGCAGTCTTAAAAAATTGATTAAATACATGAACGTTACATTAAACTTTCAAACATAAAACACAACATAGATAGTTATTTTAGAATTCCATTTTTCCACAAGCTTAACCCTACTTATAAATAATAATACACTTCTTGGAATCTTGGGAAAATAAAACATAAGAAATGGGTGAGCTCAGATGCTCAGTAAGGATAACAATATAGTATAAACATTCATAAATAAGCATAATCATTTAAAACAATGTATAACTAAAACAAAATCCTTTTAAACTTGAACTTCAGTAATATACGGCAAAGATAAAATCAAATAATGACATTTACTTATTCACATGGATATTATACTAGTAAAATAATCACATGTAATATCAATAACCACTTTCATAATGATGGAATCCATAATGTTGGATTATCAAAAGCATGTAGCTAAGGACTCATGCCAAGACTACAGATAAGATTTTTTCAAGGCCTTGTTCCAAGACATGAGTTTGTCTCATGAGACCTACTGATGCATCGAGGAGCTATAGCAGGCTCCACCCATCACTTACTAAGTCCAATGAATTCCACATATGAACAGGTTTAAATATAACCTAAACATTCCTATTAAAACTAGCATAAAAAATGTCAATACTTTCTCCATAAACCATGAATGGTATAAAAATAACACATCCACAGTCAAACATATCACAAAACCTTCAATACAATATGGAATTTCTTTAATCATAATAAATCAACTTCAAATAATCTTAAAATCCATCAAAAGATGTTCACATAGATGAAATCAAAATTATTTGAGAGAAATGTCTCTTTTTTTGAAATCATTGAAAAGTCACACATTTATAAAGGAATTAATTTAAATGAGTTTTCTGAATAAAAGTATTATGTACCACTTTGAATCTCTTGAAAATAATTATCATTTCACAACATTCATGTCCATATAAATAAATCCTTAAAATCATTTTGAAAACAGAGAAATTAATTAAAAATATTTTGAAAGATAAATCTTTAAAACATTTAAAAGAAACATAATTTTAAAAGAAAATATTTAATATGAAAATATTCTTATAATATTGTAAGGTAAGCATCGAAAATTTTATAACGGTGGAAAATAGCCACACCCGACATATAAGATAAAAAAGACAATCTTACCTTAATTTTGTCGAAAAGGTTAAAAATGACCTTGTTTGGAAAATGACAGAAAGATTCCTTTCAAACCATTTTATAAAGAGTCTAACAAGGGTATAAATTACTTTATCCCATATTCACGTAAATAGTAAAAATGTTTTGAAGTACATTTTTAAGAAACAAGGATGTGGATGATAAAGAAGTCCCAGTAGATAATCACGTATAAACAACCTCGTATAATGAAGAGATTGTGAAATAAACCCTTACCAATTTGGTAACTTACAAAAAATACACCCCATGAAAGAGGTATCATACTATGAATATGAAAATACATATAAATTAAATTTTATTAAACAAATTATACATGTGTGGGCAGTACATACACCACAAAAACGTTAATAGTGGCAATATGGCATGAATCTCACAGGAATTAGAAGTGAGATGAAAACCCATTACCTTGTACTTTCCCTTGGTCGAGGTTACATGAACCTCCTGTATAATTGTTAAATCATTGTTATAAAATTATACAATAATCATATACATAATTATGATATCATATAAGATCTTTTAATATTTCTTTGTTAATAATATTTTTTTATTATCGTCGTTTCGGGTGTTCACTTACTCATTTTCTTTTATATGTTTTGTTACATTAGCCAGGGTTGTTATCAATAGGTTGTATATTATTCATATCCAGAATTATATCAAGTCCTTAAAAATTATTTTTAATCATTAGATGAAATTATTCTTGAATGGATATGATGGGTAATGAATCTCATCGCGTTCGTGGAGACGGTAGTCAGTACGTACGCACGAACGCTATTTCCATTTAATTTTTCATTTTAAAAGGAATCAAACCCAAATGATACATAGGTATATTATTATTATAGTATAATATAATATTTTATATGTGTTACTTACTTTCATTACCCCCATTTTTTATACTTTCCATGTATGGAATGAATGAGTCATATCACATTGAGGGGGCGGTAGTCCGTACTTCCTCAAATAAAATTATCATATATATATACAACATGAAACGAATAATGGTATGCTATAAAATGGAATTAAATAATCTTATATATAAAATAAATATCATAAATATCATATTTAATTACAGTTCCATCATAATGTCCACCATGAGGAGCGGTAGGAGATAATTTGAACAATCATCGTTTTGTGAGGCGTTTGGTTGCCATCCAAAAAAACATTATGTACTTCACCCATTAGATGGAGGTGTGTATAAGTGTATCCAGAATCCTTATCATAAAAAAATTTGAGTATATTGAGTATTCTGGTGTTGTTACAAATGAAAAGAATAAAAGAGTTTAGGGGTTGGAGAAGTAAAATAAAAGAACAGAATCTAAGAGAAATCATTACCTTAAATTTGGGTAACTCCCTTTGGTTTGAACAAAAAAGGACTCTTGATGTGTCTTTTTCCTAAGGTAAGGCTTCTAGGAGGAGGATAGGGCTTTATGGAGCTTAATTGGGCAGAGGTTGGATGAGCCAAAAGGCTTGAGAGGTGTGAAGAATTGGTTAGAAGTGGTGCCTTTTTATAAGGGGTAGGAGAGCTCTTTTTGATGAACTTAAAGTATTATTTTATAATAAATTCATATTCTGTTTATAATGGCTCAATACTATATTATGTAAAGTATAAGGTGGGTATGGGTCTAAATCCACTAAACCAATAGGTTTTAGACATGTTTGGGTACTATTTTACCCTTATCTTTTAGATTTAACTCTTAGCTAAGTAGTTTGGCATTGACCATGTCTCTTTGTATTTTTATATTATATGGTTAATAAACTTACTATAAACTTCCAAGATAGCCCAAATTGGTTAATTAATGACATACCTATCATCATATAAGACTTTTTACCGAACCATAGATTTTTAAGAATAATATATCAATTAATAATATAATATTTGTTTTAAAAACTCCTTTATGTCAATTTTGACACTATTTAATAATTGATTTTTGTTAAAGTCATAATAACATTATTAATTCGAAAAAAATTCATTTAATCAATCCTAACATGTCATATTAACCAATAAAATTCTTGGAATACATTAAAAGTCTCAAATTATATTTATTTGGGTATTTATAATATCAATTATTTTAATATTTCACTAATTAGGTAATTACTGCATCACCATTGTGTTCGAAAAAAAATAAATTATTAAATGTATAAAAATTATAAATAAAATAACATTATGTATTAAATAATTTAATATTTCTAATGAATATTTATAATATAATTTATCTTATTTTAAACCCTATATTAAAAATGTTTTAGTTATTAAACATTGATTTTTACTCTTTTATCTCTTCTTTGAATTAAATAATAATAAATGACCTAATCTAATCCAAGTGGACCAAATAGGGTCATATTTTATTCCTAAGGTTATTTTTGGTCGAATTATACTTAGCCAATAGAATTATGAGATGTGTTAGGGTAATATTCATATCATTTTTACCCTTAATTACTCTATTTACTTTTAACCGTGGTAAATAAAAGTAAAAAAGTTACTATTCAACAAAAATTATATTTATCTTAATGAATTACATTTTAATCCTTGATATTAACCATTTCTCTTGGATTTTCTAAATTCTAGTCATAGAAGCGGTAAAATTAAGTTGTATTTGAATTTTCAAATTCTCCTAGGAGGTGGGTAAAAGACGGTGAAAAATTCAATAAAATTATTATATATCTAAAATTATTATAAACTGACTCCAGTGAATTAAATTGAACTTCTATCAGTATTATGTATCTATTTTGACATAAAATAAATTTAAATAAAATAAATAATTATTTAAATAAAAATTCTGTTTTAAACTATAACTCAGTGTTTTTAACAATTCATCATACATTAAAAGTTTTCTGAAAAATACCAAAAATATACCCTAAGAAAAGTTTGATATTCTGAATTCAACAATGAAGTCTATTTTAGCAAGTAAAAAACACAGAAATTTCAATTATTAATTTAAAATTAATTCCCACTATCAAAACAAAAAGGCGTATTTTTAAGAAATAATAACTACCAAAAGTTTGAAACTTTTTATGTCCAATTTCAAAGTGAAATTACATATAATGGCCATCATTGGATTAAATGGTAAAAATATAATCTATTTATACTTCCAAACCATTAAAATTTATAATTTAACAATATAAATTATTTTTGTTTAAAAATATGTTTTCAGTTAAAATATTGTATTTTTCACTAATCACCCAAATATGAAATTTATTAGAAAAACACAAAAACATTATAGAAACTAAATTATTATTTCCAAATTCTAAAGAAAAAGTTTATTTTTTCAAATTAAATATATAAAAGTTTCAAATATTCGATTTAAAAGGGGTTCTCCATTAAAAGGCGGTAAAATTTCATTTTTTTTAAAATAAAAATGAATGTGTTCTTAAATTATGTCTAAGAAACTCATAATATGGATTATAAAATTAAAAGGATTATATAAAGTTCAAAATTATGTTAATACTATTTAATAACCTCTTTTCAATAGATATTTTGGTAAGTCGTGGTGCACTTGAACTTAGTGTTTCGATTAGTACAAGTTATTGAATTGCATTAAAGAAATAACGTACTAAGAAATCTTGGGGTGTTACATTTTCTAAAAAAAAGATTGCATTGAAATATAAATGTATACAAGGTCCACCATACACAAATAGTTATCCCCACATCTCATAAGCATTATTTCACAAATGAGAGTACCATGAAAATCTCTTTGGTTTACATGAACAAGTGGGACCCTATAAACATTGTACCATGGTGATCAAAAACATCCAACGAAGACAACCATTTTCTTCATCTGTGATCCCCTAGAGGGGAGCACATCCCATTCTCTAGTGGTCTCAAAATATATGACAAACCCTATTGTGATCTCAGGAATGATACACTAGAGCAGATCATATCGCAATGTATAGTGTTCTCTAATCATATCCCATGTTTAGTTAGTTTTGTAGCCCCAATCGAACTAGAAGAAACTGATCCTCATCCCTATTAAATCAATTAGCGTACCAGTTCTAGTTTTCTCACCTACATAAACAGTATTCCCATTGTTCAAAAATTAAATATCACAGGTCACATAAATCATCACTTTCACAAACACATTCTAATAAGCATAATCAAACAAG
The DNA here is from genome assembly GCA_963277665.1 of Viscum album. NCBI lineage: Eukaryota > Viridiplantae > Streptophyta > Magnoliopsida > Santalales > Viscaceae > Viscum > Viscum album. The sequence goes on along the minus strand of OY728126.1, from coordinate 705,183,483 downwards.
GATATCATTACTTTCACAATTTACATTGATTTAATGATAAAATCCCAGATGGAAACCACTAATTTCCATAAACAATACCAATTTAATTTTCACATTCACACTAAAATTATTTGTAAAGACATTTATCACCACTTTCCCAATTTATGATAACCCTTTAGAAACATAATATGAAAATAATATATTAAATCCAACCATTTCCCTAGTAAAATCAACTTCATAAATTCATACATATATAAAATTCATTTTATAGCATGATTTACCTCACTTTCACAATTTACAAACTCACTAGAGGTATACAAAAAAGAATATCACATGCCAAATATGCATTTATTTTGGACAACCAACTATTATCAAATGTAAATGTAAAGTCATTTTTAAAAAATATTTCACACCAAACACATAATCTATACAAAAATATTGTAAATATAATAAAGAGATCCAAACTCATCTAATACTATAATAGAATGGAATCGCCTACCTCAATCATGGAAACTTATGGAATCCAGTGTGAAACCTCAATAAAACTATTAAATGGTCCTATAAAGATAAGATCAAACAAAAAACCTCAGTATTTCACTCAACATCTCATGATATATCCCTTATTAGTTCATACAGCTCACTAGAAAGAATTCCCCAAAGAGGGAAGCAGAGAAACCCTAGAATAAGGAATAAATTGAGTGAGATGAGACTTACATGGTGTTTCCTTGAAGATATAACTCCAACCCACACAATTATAAGACTCAATAGGGTACATGAAAGAGTGGGGTAAGCTATTATGGATTCAAGTCTTGTATGACTCATATTAGGGTGATTTAATGTTAAATATGAACAGGGAAAGAGGAGTAACATTCAAATATTTAATAACTTGGATAGGTTGCACGGTTTGCCTTGTTGTTTTTTCAAACCATGTGAAAACCACGCGTCCCAATTTTTCTTTGATTAATGTGCCTTCATGATTTCCTAGGGGAGGGTGCCCAACCATATACATAGCCATGCAGCCTGGAGAGGGTTAATATCAAAGGCATATAGTTTTCATTGGGATGGTACGTAGTTAACCATAAGTGTTTTCCAACATTACTCCACCTATTGTCGGGTAGAAAAAAAAACAAAATTTTCCCCTAAAACTCCTTGTAAAACCATGAAACAAACATAAAACCAAAAATTACCAAAGGGATACCTCATAATAAAATCAGGTATGTTACAATTATCTCCACCATGAAAACATTCATCACCTAGAAAGCCAATACAAAGTCGGATCCAATAAAACAAATTAGATACTTCTTCTCAACCCAAAACATTCATTCCCAAGTCTAATACATTTCACTATGATTTTGAAAATGAACCCATAAAAATGTTGTGGACTTCCCATTAATCACTTTCTCCAGATATTACTAAATCTGCACTTTCCACTCAAACGCTGATAAATATGGATACAAATACAACTCACCCCATTTCAACACATAGGGTGGATCCGGATTATAATTCTATATCTAATAAACATATAACACATCATTAATTGACATCGGCGTCTATGGAATAACACGATGATATTCCACCATAAAAACTCTCTATATAATCTCAAAAGGTCTAACATAACACATTTTCAACATCTCTTGCTTACTGACATGATGGTGACCCATGCTAGGTGATCCCTTTAGAAACAACTAGTAACCCAAAGATAATTTCAGGCCTCAATGTCTCTGATATGTATATGATTTTTGGAGCCTCTGGGATCTCAAAAAATGTTTCCTAATTAACACGACTTTATCAGAACATTCCTACACAAGGCTCGGTCCCATAAATGAGATATCACCCACATCAACCCAATGGAATGGGAATCACATGATTAATAACAAAGTTCCGCAGATGGAGACATCTGAGTCGATGATTGGTGACTATTATTATATTCAATGTTGAGAAAACCCAAATGGATCCCCCATTGTCCACTAAAATACAACACACATACCTAAAGCATGTCTTCTAAAATCCGATTCACCAGCTCCATCTGACTAACCATTTGAGGGTGTTATTGAATAATCAACATGACCAGTGACACCATCCAATTATGAAGACCTTCCAAATACCATGAGGTAAAATTGGTGTCCCTGTCTTTAAAAAATACTGATGGAACACCATGAAGCCTCACTATTCCCAGAATATATATTTGACTCAACTCATCCACCTTTCTTGAATCCCTAATTAGAATGAAATGGGTTATTTTTTATAGAAGGTAAATCACTACCCAATTATAATTACTTCCATTATGTTTTTGAGGTATGAAAACAATAAAAACCATTGATATCTCATCACTCTTCATGGTTGGAATGGGTAATGGTAAAAGTAAATTGGAAGGCCTGTAGTGGACTGATTTTACCAACAGAAATGTGTAACACCACGATACAAAGTCTTCAACATCATACCACATGCCTAGACAAAATAATTTGCAATGTCTATCATAAAAAATATTGGTAGTACCAATAATAATGGACAAAAAACATTGTTGTATATTCATCATCCCCACCTTCCATAATGACAATGACACCAAGAAGCGACCATCAAAAAAAATCTCCCCTAGGAGACAATGAGCATTCAAAATTCACCGCTACACCATTTTGGGATTTCATAGAACACTCACATAACTCATCACTCAGCTACACTTTCTAAATCAACTCTATATGGGTAGGTGTCAGCTAAACACTATTCAACAAAACACCTCCACCTTTCCCCTTATCCTCCAAATGCTTCTAGTCCAAACGGTCAATTAGTGTTTATTCATCACTGGACACCATCAATGCTTTCACCTGAACATTTCTTCTCAAAGAATCTTCAACTACATAACCATTACAAAGATTATATACTATATGAAAATCAATTCAATAAAGTTACTCCATATAATAACATTTGATTATATTCAAACATATCTAGGAGAATATGTAAGCCAAAATCTTATGATCTGAATAAACTACAATATTCAATCAAAAAAGATAATGATTCCACATCATTAAAGGTTGTATCAATTCTTGAAATTTTAGTTGATGGGTTGTGTAATTAATTTCATGTGGTCAGTGTTAGGGAGGAACATAAACCACCACAAGCTCATTATTTATCAGCACACACCCAATACCCATACCTGAAGCATCATAGTATACCACATTTCAAATTATAGGTTTTTGAAATATCAAAATAGGGGTTTTGGTTAACCAATGATTAAGCTTCTAAAAGTAATCTGGGCATTTAGGTTGCAATTAAACTGTTATCCCCTTCTGAGTATTTATTTTCATGGACATTAAAAATTAAGAGACATCCTATAAAACAGATAATAATATGTATCTAGGCATATGAATCTTCTAATTACAAAAACAATTTTTTTTCTATAACCATTATATCATAGAACTTTTCTTCTCATTGTCCACCAAAATTTCCTTTTTCGGAGATAACATGACCTTGAAACATCACTTCTAGTATCTATAATTTTCAAATAGAAAACAACATGTAGAGAAGATGATATTTATGGGTGAATAAGAGAATCCTCAATTAATGCTTTTTTTCTTCCAATGTCCAGGAATAAACAAGAATGTAATAAAAAAGTACCATGAAAAATGAGTTGAGGTACTGATGGAACACCCTATTTATAAGATTCTTTATGACTATTGGAGCTTTCTTTAACCAAAAGGCATGGCCTAATACAGAAAATGGAATTCATACTTTGGAATGATTTTTTTTCTATATACATCTATATAACATGGACTTTGTAATACAATAAATAAAAATCAATATAGAAACCCACATCACCCAATTAAGTTGATCAAAGAGGATATAAATAAATGGAAATGGGAACTTTTTCATGATCTTCACTTTATTTAAAATTCAATAGTCGATACATAATAGGGGATATTTATTTTACTTTTCCACAAACAGAACAAGGGTAGCCCAAGCTGAGATGATGTAGTGAAGGAATATTATGTATTCTAAGTCATCCAGTTGTACATTTAATTCAATGAAAAATGATAGGCTTAATCCTGGAAGATGAGCCAATAAATGGCTCTCCTCGCTAGGGTTTTCCCACCTTTTTTTCTTACTCTTCTCCATCTCAGGTTAGTGGAAGATTCTCTCTCAGTGTCAATTCTCATCGTGCTCGTAGTGTGTGGGTCCTCATTCATAGGCGGCACCATGGCTTCATGGGATCAACCTATGGTGTTTTTCATCATAGTTGTCTATCTTTATTCCATATCCTCTAAAATTGCTAGGGTTCCCACATATGTGAGGTAAAGGTCCATGTCTGGAGTACCAGATACTATGGTCTAAGGCTCATAGCCTCAATTATATGCTGAATTTGGAAATTATTGGTAGGGTTCTATGGTCTTCAGTATGGTCTTATAGGCAGCGACATGAGCAGTTCTGGCTTGCGGCAGGGCCTTTCTTCCGGTGTGTGTTTAGTTGGATTACTTTTCATTGCCGATTCTTCATTCCATGATTTTTTATCATTGATTCATGTTCTTGATTTGGATGTGATCTTCTGTTTTTCTACTGCTTTTACTGTGATAGACATGGTCATCTTGGATATCTCTATTAGAAATTGGTTTTAAATGAATCTGTTGTTTATTTTTGGGGAATATGCAATTTTTTATTTGTTCGGTTTTGGGTAATGATTCAATTTTGATGAATTTACTATATTGGTGGAACAAATGAAGTAGCATTAGTGAAAGATGTATAGATCTATGGATTTTTTCAAACAACTAGTTTTGTGAAGGTTTCTGGTTACTGTAATTTCCTTCCTGAATTCTATTCATGGTCTTTTTTTCATTGTGTATGTCTGGTTCATGTTCAATAGAATTTTCAGCAAGTTCAACTACATCGGGGTGCTCTAGAGGAGGGTCACATTAGTGAGTTTTCACCAAGAATTGGTTTTTAGATTCAGACATTTGAGATGGTATGTCATAGACATCGGTTCTATAACCATGCATTTTTTCACTGGAAATCTTTCTAAGAATCGATGCAAAGGTGGAAACTAGTCTTAATGTTTTTCATGTTGGTTATGTGCCTTAATTTGTAGTTTTGTATTAGTTTTTCATGTTTTGAAATGACTATGGATGATTGATTAATGTCTTAGTCGGGGATTTCATGTTGGATTCCCCCTCATACATTAAAAGAGTTGTATGTTAATAACAACAATAATTTTCATTCAATTATATCAACTCAGTGGGGGACCAACAATATGAGGGGAAAGTTATCAGTTTTATTCCAAATGCTAAAAAACGGTGAACTGAATATCCCTATCTAAGGGGAAACCTGATAAATCCCTGATAAATAACTCTAGGAAATCATCCACCTCTGGAGGTTATCCACCCTATGGAACACCAAAAGCATCCTCTAACATGAGAAATCAAAACCAGATAATAAGGATTCACAATTCATTATTTGGAGGATCAACACATTCTGGTCTTGGATCCCATTCAACATAAAAAAAATCGGTGTACTCCCATATAGTGGAATGAAACTTACTCAATAGAATCAATAATAAATGTGCACCTAAAAACGCCCCATCTAATCCATAATGAGGATAAAAAAGTGGTCCATTTGTAAAACAAAAAATAACATTCTATCTCGACCGCTGTCATAGTTTTTACCCAAGAAGAACACCAAAACCCTTCTCACGGTCATTGCCAAGCGGTGTAACTAACTCCACCAAGTATTGAATGAGATTTGAGGGGTATCCCAACAAATCTACAATATGGGTATAAAAAAATAATGTAGGTACTATTATCAAGAACAAAATCATCTAATGATGATTAAATAAGAATTTTACCTCGATCTATCACCGTCTTATCATCTAATTCAACACGTACTCAATCCAGAAAATGAAGTTTCCTCATCTCTACCTAAGCTTGAGAACATCCACTGGCATGTGGCTCTTCCTTGGAAAAAATCATCCCATAAGAAGATACAACCATTGTTCCATGACCTCCAAAATTATATCCCATTGTCCTAGAATGTTTTAACCATGATGAAATCACTTTAAAAGCTAAAAATCATACACCACTATGATATGGGTGTTCCACCTTGAAAAAATATTTCATGTACCCCATATTTCCACACTTATGGAAAGTTATGTGTATATATGATCATGAAAATTGAATATTCCATTTCTTCCCACACTAATGGCACACAATTGACCTAGCACCTGACGAAAAAATGGAGATAGACGGGAAGGGTGACCTGAACTACCACACCCCTTCCATTAATTCACATCATTCTTCCACTTATTCTCATATAAACTTCTATATACCACCAATAAAACTATGCTAAAGAAACCTATCATTAATTTATGATCAATTTCTAAAATCCAGACATGATCAACCACATTATAAAATGTATTCAACTTGATCAACATGAATAGAAATCGAATCTTGGATCACTTTCACATCTCAAAAATATAATCCTTCAACTTATCATTAAAAACTATCATTGGCTTGAAATCAAATACTTATTCAAAGTGTTTATAAAACTCCATCATAGTCCTCTCTCCCTGGTGAAGATATAAGTACTCTAGAGACCAAGTGTAGTTTAAAATCTCAAGATAATACTACTCATTAAATAGGAATTTAAAATCCTTCATACTCATTTGATCATCCATTCCAATTTTCACCACTTAGTCACACTATTTCTAACTAGGTGCTTCCTACATTAAGGAAGCACAATTCACCATAACTAGCTTAGGATTACAATGAAATATGAATATCCTCTCAATTTTCATTAAGTGACCAAAAAATTTACCAATGAAAATTCACTTATTATAATTATTTAATACAGTGAAAATCACATTAAATCACTTTTTAAACACATTAAAGTAATTAGAAATGATGAATGAATGAAATAAGTGGTTTTTATAGAAGTTATTGATTCCTTACCAATGGAATAGTTACACAAACTATGAAATAGTAATATGACCATTAGGAATAGTAAATATGTCAATAGAATAAAAAGCTCATCTACGAAAGTATAAATAATATATTGGAATCTAATAAATGATAATATAATATACTTATTTCATAATACAAGTAAATATATAATTTTAAAAATATTAAATTACTGATGGAGTTTTTATAAAATATAAAAAATTATTTATAATTTAATAACTACTATAATTATTAAAAATTAAATTTCTTTTCAAAAAAGATATTTATAAATAAAATAGTTTTTTTAACCGTAAGAGAAATTCTATGAATCATTAATTAATTTCATAATGTGTTATAAAATCAGTTATAATTTTAAAATCGATATTTTTCATGTAAATGCTGATTTTAATTAAAAATTAAATTTCAAATATTTATAAAATTATTTGAATAAAATGATGTTCATTTTTTTTATTTGTCTAAAAATAGTTAGGGTGTTTTTTTGGGATTTCTCTAAAATACAAGTATTTTTTATAAATAGAGAAATACAATAATTTATGCAATGTATACATTATAAGTTAACTATCCTATTCTTTGAGTCATATATAATGAATGAACTATAATATCTGATTATTTTTTAATTATTCTAATATTCATAGTGATAATTCTCAAACTATTCAATGTATTGAGACAAAATAACAAACTAATGAATAAAATAATGAGAAAACATCCCACTCGTCCTCTATAAATACAACCACTCACCGCCTCGTTACCTCAAAACCTAAATTTTTTTACCCTTTTCTAAATTCATCCAAATACTATACCTAATAAACTTCCCTTCATCTTAGATCCCTTGGTCTAATAAAAACATCAAACACTTTTTCCATATGAGGTTCTCAAGGAGTAGAAATTCAAGTGTTAAAATCCTCTTTCTTTTTCTTTTATTTTCTTTTCAATTAAATTTCATTTAATATCCTCTACTAACATCAAAAATATATAAGTGGAATGATAAATCTAGTATATTTTATATAATTTTATTTTATTATTTTTGTAGAATAATTCATCTTCAAGTCTCATCCCTTTTTCTTTATATCTAATCATGAAAATATAGTATGTGGTCTATCGATTTACCCCCACCATGGATGTTGACTTTTACTTTTTCACTATCATCATCATGGAATTTCATAAAACCATAAAAATGGTTAAATAATATTTTATTATAAATATTATTAATTATATAATTTTCTAAAATCAATATATAAACATTATTTTATATAAATCTATATAATTTTATAATGGTTGTAAACATGCTGAAATGAATTAATGCATTTTAATTAAGGTTAAATATAATAAATCATCTTCATACCATATAAAAAATTATGTATAAGATCATTTAATATTATTAATTCTCATTAATAAAATATAATTTCATTTAGGTATAACTATTCCAATTTTACGTGAACTTCCATACTCATATACTAGCAAACCAATAATTAAAAACAAGAAAATTAACACTCTTGAATGATTAAATTATACATTATAACTCACTAAAAATAGAATAAATGTAATTAACAAAAACATAATGAATAACATTAATATATAAATATTTGGGATTTTTTAATTACTGAAATAAATATTATTTTGTTGGATATTAATGTGAATAAATAATTCAGACATAATGTAAAGGGATTCTTGAAACCAGCTCTCTTTTATTTGGATTTCCATAATTCCCACCATTTATAGAAAGGATATTACTTTAATGTTCAATAAATATAAATTATTATTCCTTGTCTTATTTCTAGGATATACATGATTCCAATATGGCTTAATGAAAAATGAAATGATTTTTTAAAAAGAACCCTTCTTTCCAAAAATACATATTTTACTTCTCAAGTGATTGTTTAATTCCCACTCAAGAATTAAGATTAGTGTAACAAGAATTATAGTATCTCTTTCCATTGAGAAATAAATTTTTATTCACTAATGTTTGAATTTTGAAGTTAAACCAATTTATAACCATGCCTTATTTTATGTCCTAGATTCATATAGGTTCTCTATAGAATCCATGATAATGTAAAAGTTTTGATATGATAGGTGTGCCTAGAATTATATATTTCATGAAAATATTATGATGTGATGGGTGTTCCTAGAATTATATAATTGTCTAATGTATTGGTTAATGTGATGTATCTCATGATACAATGTGAAATATGTGTGAATATGATGTTATAATTTTTCACAACTTTGTGTCGTATTTCACCACTAAAACAATATGATTCATTTTGTTGAATTTCCACATTCCACTCCATTATATAATGTTTCCTCCCCTGAAAATCATTTCATAATTTTCTTATGTTATGATAATGATGACTATGATCACCAGTTTTTTTCATCTATTAATCCTCTTACTGGTCTTTTACCTCTCTCCATCATTTGATGTATATTCTCTGGTGAATACTTGTACTATGAATAAAATTAGAGAAACTATGAACATAGATAATAAGTAATTAAATAACTATTTATCATTTAGAAGTTATGTGCGGTCCTAATTTTCCCATGATATAAAACGGTTGTATACTAGTTGTGTACCCGTTTATGTTTTTTACCGTTTAAGTGATGTAATAACCATATAATAAAAGATAGGTTTTCTAGAGTTCATATCAGAGTGTGGTTTAGTTAATTTTTGGAATTAGGATTACATAATCATAGTGAAAACCCTTAATATAAATCCAAGTATATGTAAGAACCCAATAATTTTTTTTAGAAAAATTATAAACATATGGATCCCACAAGATATGGATTTAGAGTAAATTACAGAATGTAATAATTTAATTATTCATTAATTGTTAACTTTTGTTTAGTCAAAACGTTTCTAATTTATAAAATGGTGAAAACCTAGATAAACTAGCCCAAAAATTCATATGAGAGAAAGTGTAGCGATTTCCTGAATGACATCCCTAATTCCATGGGATGTGTGTTTCAAAATTTCATGGATCTTCTTACCCAGATATATCTGGATATGAAAAATAACCTGAGTAATTCTTAACTTCCTCTTTTACCTAAGAGGAACAAAACTGGCTATCGAGTGTTTTATGTGATAATGACCATTGTCATTTTATAGATATTCGGATCCCCTAGACATAGAATAGTTAGTAAATACTATGGGGGTGATATTTTCAATACATTTTTGTTCTTACATAGAGATGGTAACTCTATATATTTATCATCTAGATAGAGATCATGACTAATGGTGGGCATTGAATAAGATAAACAAGATAAATATGAAATTCATGATACAGAGAGGGAATACATTAATATCTAGTTTCTTAATAAATATTTCTCTCTAACTCATCATAACAAAATCGAGAGAGAATTCATATATCGAAAAAAATGAAGGTGAATATATCACATCTAACGAAAAAAATTCACATGGATTTCAATGCATACATTGTGTTTTTATCATAAAATGATAGAAAATTTAATAGATTATTTAGTGGTTTAAAACCACACCATCAAAAGTCTCTATCTATATACAACATTGTGTGTTATCAAGAATTTTGTAGATGTTCCCTCAAAGTGGATATGGAGTTTAATGAATTGTCTCATGGGTATGTTGATATGAAATGAAATATTGAGATTAAATATGGTCATGTAATGAGAAAGGTGGATGGAAATTTCAAACACTCACATGTCAAAATGATGGGGGGAAGATCATGGGAACTGTTTCAAAGGTGTTGTGAAATACATTAAGTGTGGGAGAGAAAGACACCAAAGTCATTAATATTGAAGAGATATAAAGATGTTTTCCAATATGATGGAGGAGTTGAATAAACCACCAATGGTTCAATGATTAAATTTTAGGGAGAAATGGAACTATGAAAGAGAGTGCACTAAACCCTGAGTCCTCAGCAGTATTCAACATCAACATCCACCAAATCCAAAGGTTCTAGGGAAAGATTATTTCATTAAAAATATTGAGGTGGAGCTTGAGAACTATATGATGACAGGTACAATTTGTGTTCATTATATAATAAAGAATGTATATTTTGATATTGGTTCTACACATTCTTTCATATCTTGTTGGTTTAGTGGAACTATTCAAACACCACTTCAAAATCTGGAGGTTGATATATCAATGTGTATACTAAATTGGGAAATTATAAAATCTAAATTATATAACTCATACATTGTTATTGTTTGTGAATTGAACCTCCATTTATATCCCATCATACTTCACTTGTGGAAGTTTTATAGTGTTTTTGGAATGAATTGGATATTGTTATACAAATCTAACATCAATTGTTATGAAAGGGAGATTACACTTGACATCCTAAAGTATCATTCAATTTGATGAAAGTTTATTGAGGAGGATGAATATCCTTTGGAGTCAACGTCTCATTTTTGGAAATTATTGCCTTTTGAGAAATCAAATTTATCTCAAATCATTGAGTCAAAGAATAGATTCATTCTCGAAGATGTGCACATTTTTGGGGACTACACTGATGTGTTCCCTAAATAATTTTCTAGTCATCATCCTCATAGATATGTTGATTTACCTATTTAACTTATTCATTGTTATCTACCTATATTAAAGACCCATTATATAATGAACACCATTATGTTGGAGAAATTGAAGAATCGGTTATAAGATAATTTTTAGAAGGGTTTTATATGAATAGGTTCATCACCATGGGTTGCACCCATCCTCTTCATCATAAAAAAGGATGGATCAATGTCTCTCTGCATTGATTATAATGAGCTCCAAAAAATGATGATAAAGAATAACATTACCCTTCCAAGAATAGAATAATATTTTGATCAACTGAATGGGGCCATGTATTTCTCAATGGGTGTCATCCGGTCGGGATATCACCAATTAATGGTTTGGAATTATGATATTCCAAATATGTCCTTTAGAATGAGGTGCAGACACAATGTGTTCACAATTATTCCTTTTATAATCACAAATGCTCTAGAAATATTCATATACTTAGTGAATATAGTCTTTATAAATTACCTAGAATAATTTTTGGTGGCCCGTAGTGATGAAATTATAAAATAATCTAAGTGAAAGGATGAACATGATGATTAATTTAATTTTGTGGTAAAAACATTGAAAAAAGAAAACTAGTTTGCAATGTATAGTAAATGTGTGATCTGGATCGAGAAAGTATCATTCTTCAGGAATGTAATCACCAGAAACAAAATATCTGGAGGCCCTTATAAGAAAAATTTAATCGAGGAGTGAACTTGGAAAACCTCTATAATAGAGATCCACAGTTTTCTTGGTCTAGATGGTTATTAACAGATATATGTGAGTAACATCCCATGGATTTCAGATCCACTTACCAATATTAATCAGAAGAGAGATAAGTTTTTTCTAGTCTCGTAAATGGTAATATTGTTTCAAATATTTTGAAAACAGGTAGGTCACTTCTCTTGTAAAAAAATTCTAATAAGTGAGAATCTTTATTATTTATACATTGATTCCTAAAAAAAAAGTTCGTAGCTTGTGTACTGATGAAAAATCAAAAAGTGATTTCTTATGCCATATAAAAGTTAAAAATTTATGAGAAAATATATACCACAGATCATATGGAGTTGGAAGTTGTGATCATTATATTGAAAATATAGTGGAATTATCTCTATGGGGAGAAGTATGAATTATATACTGATCACAATATCCTCAATTAAATATTAACATATAAGGAGATCAATATGAACAACTGATGATGGTTATAGATCATCAATGATTATGACATAAAAACAAGTATCATCCTATATTTGAAAATAAAGTGGTTCATGCACTATGTTGAAAGGATCCTATAACATTATCAGTGATTAGAATTTAGTAGGATCCAATATTATTATATTTCAAAAGGATGGACATGTGAATAATTAAGGATGAAACATCTCTAATCATTTCTCATATGATTCCTCAACCATCCCTCATGGTGAAAATAAAGGATGCATAGGGAAATGATGTTGAAATTCTGAAGAAGTTGGAAGATATGAAAAATGGGAAATACATGTAGTTTAAAAATGATTATGAATGAATATTAAGATTTTTTTCATGACTATGTGTACCTTATATTATAGAGATAAATGAGGAGCTTCTCAAGGATGCACATAGCTAAACCTCCTCCCTTCCACCAGGGATCACAAATATGTATTTAGATATTTGAGAGAGCTACTAATGGGGACATATGAAGATTTAGATCAATAAAAATAAATCAATGTTCATAGAATGTCAGAATGTTAATAAATAAAGATAAAATTTTCCAGGGATAATGCAATCATTGTCGTACTCACATGGAAATGGGAAAACATCACCATGGACTTTGTCACTGGAATTTTAAATATTTCTAGATGAAACAATGCTATATGGGTTGTTGTGGATTATCATGAAAATAAATATCATTTTATATAAATAGGATATGACTTCCCATTGGATAAAAAATCATGGATGTACGTCAGAAAAGTGGTAAGGCTGCATTGAGTACCAATATCAATTATTTCTGATCAATATTCGAGATTCACTTCAAAGTACAGAAAAAGTGTCCAACATTCTCTAAATACTAACCTGAACATTATTATGACTTATCATCATAAAACTAATTAAAAATCTAAATTTAAAATTCATAAAATGTAATATATGTTGAGAGAACACTCAATGGGACCCACATCTGCATCTGGCTGTGTTCTCTTACAACAACAGTTTCCACTCAAGCATCCAAACGGCACCATATAAATCCATTTATGGGAAATGATTTAGAACATCAGTTTGGTATGATAAAATTCAAGAACATAAGCTATTAGAACCTAAAATGGTCATTGAAATGGTATAGAATGTGAAAACTATTTTGCAACACAAAATAAAATCCCAACGTCAACTGAAGATATAAGAGTACAATCGTCTAGGGTTCCAATAGTTTAATGATGGAGACATGGTATAAATCTCCATGTCCCTATGAATAGGGATCAATAGATATTGGATGAATGGAAAGCTGAGTCCCAAGAACATCATCCCCTTCAATATTCTTGATCGAGTTAGAGTTGTGGCCTATAGACTATCACTTCCACCTATAATGTCTCAAGTACATGATTTATTTAATGAATCCCTCTTATGTAAGTACATACAATATCAATCACATGCATTGAATCCGAATGTTCTATAATTGAAAAGTTATATATTATTGAGTTAATAAGGTTTTTTTATGAATTGTTCATTCTTTTAAGTTTTGAAAATCATAAACTCTATATCCGAAGGAAATTTTTTCCCCTAAGATTTATCTTAATAAAGAAATTTTCCTTCCCCAAGGAATTTTTTCCACACCTTTGTCTTCATTGTTCTTGTTATTGATTCCCAAAATCTATCACTTTTTATTTATATGTGTAAAATAGGTTTCATATCTAAAACCTTGGAATTATATAGATTCATAAATATAGACTATTCTATTTTCAGATTCTGAATTCTTTAAAATTCATATTCTAAATTCTCTGAAATTCATATTCCAAATTCTATGAAATTCAGATTCCGAATTCTTTGAAATTCAAGTTTTGTATTGTCATAAATTCGTATTCTAAATACTCTAAAATTCAGGATCCAAATTCCTCAAAATTCAGTTTCCAAATTCCTTGGAATTTAGGTTCCGATTTCCTCAAAATTCAGATTCCAAATTACATAGAATTCATACTCCAAATTCCTTATAATTAAGACATAGAATTTCGTAGAATTCAGACTCTTAATTCCTCAGAATCAAGGTTCCGAACCTCTCAGAAATCAAGTTCAAAATTATTTACAATTCAGACTCTGAATTCCTCAGTGTTCAGGTTCCAAATTATTTGGAAATTAGATTCTTAATTTCATTGAATTCAGACTCTGAAATCTATAGAATTTTGTATCAAAGTTCCTTGGAAAAATAGTATCTATATATTTATGATTAGTATTCTTCAAGTTTCGACTTAGACTCCAAACATTATTTTTAATTAGACACCATAAAATTGTATTTTGTTGAGAAAAAATATTTTTATTATCCCTTATATTGTTATAAAATGATGTTGTGCAATACGTTTCAAATTAATTGTAGTTTGAGTGACACAGGTATAGGTCTCTCTGAGAATCAAGTAAAAAATATGACCATTGGATGAGGGAGATGACCATCGGAGAAATTCATATAAATAAGAGCTCTTTTTAACTAGCTCAAAAAGAACAAATAACTGAGAACTAATCCATCTATCTATGGATTACATGCTACTGAAGTTGATTCTAGAGAGAGACACTCTCATGACTTGTGTGTATTGAACTTCTGGTTCATCTTGCTTCGTGCGACTCGGATTGTTGTTATGTACAATTGAGGACTTCTGGGGATAGGAAGACAGAGGTATCGTCAACCTTAAGGTTCATGGACTTCCAAGAAAAAAACATAGGTGCCGACTACCTTAAATATTGAGGGCTTCTATGGGTAGTAAGACAGATTCTGATATTCTTATTGAGGGCTTACCATGGTGTGGGTAAGATATACTTTCTTGAAAGTATAAATCAAGGGACCTTTATCCAAGGTTTTTGGATACAATTATCTTTTGTTTAAAATATTTCATACTTTCTACCTATTTGTTTCAATTTTATATTCCGCTGTGTTTTGATGAAGTAAGATAGTATACCCTTCTTATACTTTCTTGTTCTTTTATATATTCTGATAAGTAAGATTCTATATGCTTTAGGGTAGAATATTTTCCTTTTAAACTTTTTTATGTTTTTTTCATGGAACCTATAATGTTTTTTTAACTAAGTGGTCTTGTGAATTTACATTTTTCTACATTGTTAAACAGATTTTTACATAAGTTTAAAAACAAAAGTTTTATAATATTACAATTAACCCACCCTCTTTTAATTGAGCATCTACATTCATATATCAATCCTACAATTAGTATCAGAGGTGGATTCAAAAATACCTATATTCACATATGTGTTTTCTTCCTTAGTTTTCATTGTTCTATATATTTTCCTTTTAATTTTTATCCTTGTTTACGAACATTTACTATTAACAGATTTTTGTGGAAAGATAATTTCTTTTAGATGGAAGAATGAATGTTGGTTCTATTGACACTCTAAATCCTACCAGACCACCTATATTTGATGGGAATGATTATTAATATTGGAGAGATCATATGAAGACTTTTTTATTAATATTTTAGTGTAAAACATTTTTATATTTACAGGAGATTACAAGATTCCTGATAAAGAAGTTAGAACATTTACAAATCAAGGAAAGTCAAAATACCAAATAAACTACAAGGTACGAAATACTTTGTTGTGTTCCATTACTAGGAATATATATATCCATATTTATTCTTATGAAGCTACAAATTGTATTTGGAATAAATTATTGGTTACACATTTTGGATCATCCACGGTTATAGAAACTATAAAGGCTATTCTTAGAGAAGAATATCATGGATTTCTATTTCCATATAGAGAACCAGTTTTCGAGTTATAACAATGATTTATGTCTATTGTTAACAGCTTAAAATCCATGGGTGAGAAAGTCTTAGATGATGAGGGACATGTGGAAAATATTATAGATATCATTCTTAATGAGTTAGAATCTAAGACAATAAATATTGATGAGAACAGAAAAGTATCTCAGATTACTCTAGATGATCTTTTTAGAACACTTCTTTAACATGAGACAAGAGAGAAAATAGATTCCGATTTGAATAATAAGAAGAATGATAATGTAAGTATAGCCTTTACTACTTCTAAATTTTGTACTCTTGAAAGGATTACAATATCCATGTCAAGGAAAGTAACAGTTTTATCTGAATCTAGTGAAAGTGAACATTCTGAGAATGAGCAAGATAATATTTCATGAAGGATGAACAAGATAGTTGGAAAGAAATACTTTCATTATAGATATAAGAAGAAATAATGAAAGGATAAGAGAGGCTCTGAAGTTACCTGTTATGAATGCAAATGGGAAGGGCATATATGGCCATATTGTATTATTCATAAGAGAAAGGATAGAAAGGAAATTAATTCTGAGAAAAAATGAAAGGTGTACTTCAAAGCCAAAGCTAAGAATGTTTTGAAATCTAATGACACCTGAAGTGATAGTGATGGAGACTCTTCAGATTAATACTTAGAGAATGAATCCTTTATTTAGAAGAACATTGGTGTACTAGCTCGATTACCTATTGAAAATAATTGTCTAATGGATAATGTACACAATTCCAAATCTATAAAAAATGTATCATTGAAATATAAATATAGTGATAATAAATATTATGAATTTTTGGATGAGGGAACTTTTTCTGATGAAGATAATACATTAACTACTTATAAAAAATTTTCATGATATGAAAATCTTCGTGAGAATGAAAACTATAAAGTAAACAAATAACTTCATAAAGAAGAATTCTATAATTTCTATTCGTAAAAAAAATTTATTAGATCATTATATAGATCTTGATTAGAAAATTTATGATTTTGAATGTGTTTCAAAAAACCTTGAAGAAGTTAATTTTGAGAAGGATAAACGTTCTAATGATCTAGAAAAAGTAATTTCTCAGAAAAAAATTTTACAGACTAAATCTAGTGAAAAAAACTATTGTTTTCTAGGATAAAAACATATTCATTAGATTGAAGTTAGAAATATTTTCTGTGAGGAAGTGTTTGTAAAACATTATCTTCGGTAAGGAAAACTTTGACATGATTTATTCCAAAATTAGACCTCTAAAAAATAATTTTTGTTTTTTTATTCTTATTCTACACTAGTTTTTAGAAATTATTATTTTGTTCTTCAAAGTGATCCATTATTCACTAAAGGTCATTGTGGTTGAAATTGTGCCAAAAATATTCCCATAAAAATCCAATCATTAGGTTTTCATAAATATTATTTTTCAAAGAAGATGTGGATTCTTAAAGTTTTTCTTTTTGAAATTTCCAGATCTAATAAAGTTTCGGTTTCGAATATATAACACTCTTATTTCCATGAAAGTAAAGATAGTACCCAAAAAATACTTGGTACATGGATTTTGGATGTTCCCAGTACATTATTGGTAAAAAAACATCTTTGAAATGATTATCAAGATGAAAGGAGGAAATGTATCTTTCAGAGATAATGATCAGCGGGAAATTATTGGTATAGGTAACATTGTTCTTCTTGGAAAAACAGTTATTTCAAATGGTTAATTTGTTAAATGTCTTAAAAACAACCTTATTATAATAATCCAATTATGTGATGAAGGTTACCTTGTGAATTTTATGAATGATGAGTGCTTAGTACACAATTCAATGGATAAGTAAACTCTTTCATCCAATAGGAAATAGAATTTATAAATAATAAACATAGAAGACTATATGAGCCAAGATCTATAGTGTCTTAGTGCAATAGAAGACCAATCTAGGTTATGGATAGATGGTTAAGACATTGTAACCTTAGGAACCTATGAAAACTCTCTATGAAAAGACTAGTTAAGGATCATCTGGAGATTATATTTCATTCTTCAATAGTTTATGATCCTTGTCATTTTGGAAAGCAACATGAATCATGTTATAAATTAATCAGTGAAGTCTCTACTATGGATGAAATATAATAGGTCCATATGGATCTTTTTGGACCAACACAGTCTTAATGTGTTGGAGAAAAATATTATGTATTTTTTCTAGTTGATGATTACACTAGATTTACTAGGGTCCATTTTCTAGAAAATAAATATGAACATTTTTCTTATTTATTAATTTTTAGAGCCCAAGCTAAAATTGAGAAAAAATCATCCATTGACAACTATTCATAGTGATCCTGGAGGAGAATTTAAAAATTAGGATTATGAAACATTTTGTAGTAGAAAATCAATTACTTATAACTTGTTAGTACCATGAACTACTCAAAAATGGTGTTGTTTAAAGAAGAAACCAAATTCTTCATGAAATTAAAGAATCATGTAGAGTGAATATTCGACAGCCAATCATTTTTAGGGTGAAGCCATAAGTAATTATTATTAAAATATAAATCTAGTATTGAATTGAACTTTTCATATCAAAACCTATAATGAGTAATGGAATGGTAGAAAACCTTGACATTGCTACTTCAATGTATTTGGTTTCAAAATATTCATTCTGAATTCTAGATATAATATACATAAATTTTCAACCAAATATGATCAAGGAATCTTCCTAGGCTACTCCACAAATTCTCAAGCATATAGAGTATTCAATAAAAACACTTGTACTACTAAAGAAATAGTACATGTTAAATTTAATGAAACCAATACCTTTGTTTTTAAACAACCTCAACAAACATCTTCTAATATGTTTTAAAAAACTGGTTATCAACCTCTCATAAAAGATCTTTCTGATAGGGAAAAAGTTCAAGAAAATGTTTCTAAAGGATTTAACCTTGAATATTTCCTCCCATTTGTTGATAAACATGTTTTAAAAAACCCAAATCAGTTGTTTCTAAAGAATCATCCTAGTTATATTATCATTGGTGTTGTAAATCAAAATGTAAGGACAAGAAT
The DNA here is from genome assembly GCA_963277665.1 of Viscum album. Taxonomy (NCBI): domain Eukaryota; kingdom Viridiplantae; phylum Streptophyta; class Magnoliopsida; order Santalales; family Viscaceae; genus Viscum; species Viscum album. The sequence goes on along the minus strand of OY728126.1, from coordinate 705,164,068 downwards.
TTCCTTTTGAAATAAAGTAGAAAATCTAGAATTCCATTTTCTATTAGAACCAAAATGCATTGATGAAGCTTTAGATAATGAAAATTGGATTAAATCCATGTAAGATGAGCTAAATTAATTCTAAAGAAATAAATACTGGACCTTGGTTTAAAGACCGCAGGAAACTTCTGTTATTGGTGTTAAATGGGTCTTCATAAATAAGTGTGATGAAAAGGTAATCACAGTAAGAAATAATGATAGATTAGTTACTAAAGGCTATAATCCACAATAAGGAATAGAATATGAAGAAACATATTCTCTAGTGGATATAATTTAATATGTTCGTATTCTACTGGCCTTTGTAGTATTATTTAATTTAAAACTCTTTCAAATGGATATTAAATGATCTTTTCATAAATGTTTTGTTTAATAGGATGTTTTTAACACTCTCCGGGTTTTGAAGTTACAAAACATCCTAAAAATGATTTCCAACTTATCAAATCTTTATATGGACTTAAACAATCCCCTGGAGGATAGTATGATAGACCTATAAGATATTTTGTATAAAAAAATTAAATTATGGGAAATGATGATCCAACCATTTTTATTAATAAAGATAAGAAAAATGTTTTGATTGTTCAAATTTATGTTGATGACATTATATTTGGTTCTATTCATCAATGTTTAACTTATTTTATTGTGAATCTAATGAAATATGATGTTTAAGTGAGTATTATGGGTGAGTTAACTTTTATTCCTAGTTTTCAAGTTTCTCATTAACATGAAAGAATTTATATATCTCAACATTAGTATATTAAATATCTCATTAAAAAGTCTAAATATTACAAAACTAAATGTATTAGTACTCCCATTGGTACCTCAAATTCACTTGATCTTGATTAAGATGGGAAACCACTTTATCAAATATCATTTATAGGTATGATAGGAAGTCTACTATACTTGATAGATTGTCATCCAGACTTAATGTTTTTAGTAATGTAATGTGGAAGATATAAATCCAATCCTATGGAATCTCATTTAAAGACAGTGCAAAAAAAATCACTACTTAAAAGAAACCATGGATTTAGGACACTTTCATACTTTTGGAAATGATTTTGTTTTAAAAATATTTTTGGATGCTAACTTTGGTGGATATTGAATGGATAAGAGATGTACATCTACAACATGTCCTTTCATATTATATTTATTGGTTTATTGTTCATTAAAAAAATCAAATCTTAGTATCACTTTTCAATGTTAAAGAAGAATATGTAGTAGTTTTAATTTGTTGTGCTCATGTATTGTGGATGCAACACACATCACAGACTATGGTATGTGTTTTACCAGATCCCAAATATTGTGTGATAATACTAGTCTCATTACCTTAAGTAAAAACCCTACACAAAACTCTTGAAAAAATATATAGATATTAGGCATCACTTTGTTAGGGATCACACACCAAAAGGACATATCATTCTTTAAATTATCATAATGTAATATCAACATGCTGATATATTCACAAAATCATTACCCTCTGATAGATTTTTATTAATTAAATAGAAGTTAGGAATGATATCCATGAGGTAATATTCTATGATAACATATTGTTGAAAACTATATTTTTACAGTAAGCAACACTTTTTCATTGGGGGAGTACAGTTTCTTATTAATCATAATTTTTCATAATCAAAATTTTTCGTTGTCAAAATATTTCATTGTCCAAATTTTTTGTAATAAAAAATTTTAGTAGTCAAAATTTTTCATAGTCAATTTATTTAAAAAATATTTTATAAAATCTAATGTTCTCCTTCAAGATTTTATTCATTCTGAATAATTTTCCTAGAAATCTGAAAGGTATGTTTTCTTACTTAAAATTTTTAATCATCATTTTACATGTTGGTATTTTTATCTTTTTTATGAAAATTTTTTGGATTCCTTTTTTTATTAAATCCGAATGTTTGTCTTAAAATCCGTAAAAATATTAGAACCTATCAAAATTATTCTTCAGTTATCTTCTCAACTGTCAGATATGACCATAAGTATTATAACTATTTGATCAAGGAAGCTGAATTGTCACCTCAATCACCCAAATAAGGACCCCCTATTGGTTATACCACATTGATCTTCAAACTCTGGCTTGCTGAATCCATACTACTCTACTTAAGGTCATTCCAAATATTCAAGGTTTTATTACATCTGAATTCTTGCACAATCCACTCCTCAGAAAGAGAAGTCGACTATAAAGGAAATTTGTGAGTGGAATATATACCAAGAAGGTTTGGTCGATGTGAAATTTTATGCTATGTATGAATCCATCATTTCAAAGAATATAAAGTTGAATGTCTAGAAGAGAATTTGTATATAGAAACTAGGTGCACATGATCATGTCTATTCAGAGTTGTTGATGGAATTTTATGAGTCATCACATTTATCAATCAAGAATGGAGAGATAAATTTTCTTTAATGAGCTATGGAAAGACTTATTCCCTTTCTTGGAACAAGGCTGCAAGTTGGATCGGAATTCATTATGAAATAGCAGAAAAATTTTGTACTCACAAATTACTAGATTCTTTAGGATCTTTTGATAACAAGAAGGCTATATCCTGTCTTGGTTTAGAGGAAGTGAAGACTCTAAAGATTGTTTATCTATCTAAAAACCATCATATTCTTCAGTTTTGGGTCCAAGGTTATTTCATTCCGAGAAAAGGGGATAAGAAACCCCTAAAGAAACGTGAAATATATATTCTAGACTTATTGTTTAAACTTAGTAAGATTAACCTAGTCAAGTACATCTTGGTTATGACGGAGAATATCATGAATGGAAATCTAAAGTCTCAGATTATCATGTATCCATCTATTCTTTTGAATATTTTAGTCCTTTGGATTTAGTCATTCAAAATTCCATGTAGTTCTAAGACATGGAATTACAATGTGATGTCACTAAGTGATGATACTATATGGAGAATGATAGTTGGTTTTTCCAATGATTCAATAAATTTTATGATTTTTCAGAAGCTGAAATCCAATCTCTTTTAAAGAAACTAGAAGTGGCTGAGACTTCCACGAAGGTTGGAAGGAAGAAGAATGTAATGGAACTGGAAGAAAAAAATATCATGTGGCTAAGGAAACTCATTCTACACCACTGAATCCAAATAATAAAAAGGAATATCCTAATGAAGTATTACACACGTGGAGATAAGAAAAAAAGAACAGGAAGGAAGGGGAGCCTAAGTTTTCCTTGGAACCTTCTGAGGAAAAATCATTAAAGATAACAGATACTAAAGAACTTGAGATGCTATAGAAAGAAAAAAAGAAAAGGAATAATTTTTCTGAAGTATAAATTTTACAATCACTTCTCAAGGATTCTAAGAAAGAATGTAAACAAATCCCAGTTCCAGAATCGTTTTTTATTGAATCACTTCATGAGACTCTGGGAAACAATGTGGTGATTCCAGATCCAAGACAAGAAGAAGAAATTGTTTAGGAAGAGGAAGAAGAAATAGAAATAGAAATAGAATAATAATAATATTATTATTATTATTAATAATGGGATGACACTGATGATGTCATAAATTAAGTTGAAGATTATCATGACAAGTAATGTCCCTATGTAAAATTATCAACCTAGACATCCAAAGAAGAATCCTCAAAACTTGAAACACCATGGGATGAAGAGAATGATCAGGAAGAAGAAGAAAACCCTTCTGAAGAATAATGTAGTAATATTTATTTCATTTATCCGGAAGATCAAGTAGATGATGTTGAAAAATAGGATGTTGTGGAAGAAAAAATTGTCTAGTTATCCTATAGTGAGAATTAATCTCATAAACAAGAAGATATCATTTATAGAGTTGATAAGGGAAATTAGGTTCTGGTACATTCACTTAAAAAAATTAGTGAAAAAGAATGATTTTGGTACTTCATCAAAGAGGAAAGCTGAAGAGTTAGAAAAAGAACCATCACCAACAAAAATTTCTGGTTCAGATTAATCCTCCCTTGGACATTATTTTGTGGTATAGTATTTGAAAAATCTAGTTAGAACTATTTCATTATTTCCATGTATAGACTCTAGATGTCAGATGCTTCAACATTTGATGAATTAGAAATCAGATTCATGTTCCATGGTTATAGAAAAATTTGTCGGACTTGAGGAAGAATTCAAATCCTTTGTCATTGGCTATGAGGTTCATAAAAGGTCATGCAATAGGATTACAATATTTTAAAGAAAGATAGTTAAAGACCTGATATTTTTTGATGAATTTCAAGATAATTTCAAATATTCCTTTGACACCGATGATTGAAAGATTAATGATCGTTATAATGATTTTGAGAAAAATCTCTATCTCAAATAGACTTCTCAGATACAGGAATTTAAGGATCTGAATGGGAATCTTAATTTGGTGGCTATGAATTGGAAGAGTTACAAGGATCTCAAAAGAGAATTTGAAGGGAGTATTGTTAGAAAAGTGAAAGTGTTGAAAGCTCAAGAGTAATGTCTAAAAACTCATAAAGAATAGTTAAAAGCCTTAGAGAAGAAAAGTGAATATCAGGATCAGTTACTTTAGTATATAGAAAAAGATAACAAGGAGCTCATAAAGCTAAAAAAATTGTCAATAAGTTGATTCCGAAAGAGAAAGAATGATAATTTTTCCAATTCTGATATTTTTTTGAATTTCATCCTAGTAAAAATTATTTTAATATTAATGATATTCTAGTTTTCCTCCATATATTTTTCTTATTTTGTACTAATTTTTTCAGGTACCATCTTCTTCCATTCCCTTTTTTCCTTTTTGAAAATAACAAAGGGGGAGAAAGGAATGATAAAAAGAATACTATGAAATAAGTGTTTTCCCTATATAAGGTGGAGTTCATCTAAGGGATGTTTATACAAATGAATATTTTTTTATGTAGGCAAATGAAAAATCTAAATCATGAAATCAAGAATAAAATACATTGGGATATCAAAACCTAATTGGGAGTTAGTTTTATACACTTCGATCCCCAGGTAAAGGGAGATATGTTTTTATTTTCTTGTACCTAAAAATTCTAAGTCCTTATATTATTTTTCAAAATAATGTTTGTTCTTTCTAAAAAGGGGGAGATTGTTGGGTCAATAAGGTTTACATATGAATTTTCCATAATTTATGTATTGAAAATCACAAACACTAAATCCTAAGGAGAATTTTATTTCCCCTTGGATTTACCTTAATAAAAAAATTTTCCTTCCCCACGGAAATTGCCTCCTTAGCTTTGTTTTCATTGTTCATGTTATAGTTTCTCTAAATATAACTCTTTTTATTTATAAGTTTAATAATAGAATTATTTACTAAAACCTCATATTTTTATAAATTATTTAATATAAAGGATTTTTTTTGTGATTCTGAATTTTCAGAAATTCATATTTTGAATTCTATGAAATTCATATTTTGAATTCTCTGAAATTCAAACTCCAAATTCTATGAAATTTATATTATGATTTCTATGAAATTCAGATTCCAAATTCTCTAAAATCTAGTTTCCAAATTACTCATAATTCCAGTTCTGAATTCCTTGGTATTCAGGTTCTGAATTCCTCAGAATTTAGGTTCTGAAATTCTTCAAAATTCAGACTCTGAATTCCACATAATTCAGACTCCAAATTCCATAGAATTTAGACCCTAAATTCATCAAAATTATGGTTCCAAATTCCTCAAAATTAAGGTTATGAATTTATTATAATTCATACTCTAAATTTCTCAGAGTTCGGGTTCTTAATTCTTTAGAATTAAGATTCAGATGTTCTTAGAATTCAGACATGGAATTCATTGGAATTCAGACTCCGAAATCTATAGAATTCACGTTTCAAAATTCTTTGAAAAAACAGAATCTAGATATTTATGATTTATATTCTTCAAATGTTTACATAGACTCTGTACATTATTTTTCCTTAGACTTCAAAAAATAATATTTTTTTTAGAAACCATAATTTTCATACCCCTGTTATAGTTATGAACTGATGTCATGCAATTTGTTTCTAATTAACTGTTGTTTTAGTGACATGTTTATTGGTCCCTTTTTTGATTTAATGAAAAAATATGACCATTGGAGGAGGGATATGAACATTGGATAAATGCTTATAAATATGATCTCATTTGAACAAGCTTAAAAAGAACAAATAACTGAGAACCAATTCATCAATCTAGAGATTTCATGCGACTGAAGTTATTTCTAGAGAGGGAGACTCTCATGCCTTGTGTGTACTGTACTTCTTGTTCATATTTCTTCATTAAACTCTAATTTTATCTATGTACAATCAAGGACTTTCAGGGATAGAGAGATAGAGTGAATGACTACCGTATAGTTCTAGGACTTATGGGGATAGGAAGTCGAAGGTTCTGACAACATTATAGTTCAGTGATTTCAGGGATAACTAGAAATATTTTGATATTCCTATCAAGGGATTACCCTAGTGTGGGTAAGACAAACTTTCTTATAAGTATAAATCAAGGGAACTTTATCCAAGGTTGTTGTATACTCTTCTCTTTGTGTTAAAAGTTTTCATACTTGTTAATTGTTTGTTTCATGTTTATATCCCGTTGTGTTTCGATAAAGGAAGAAAGTATAACATTCTTATACTATCTTGTTGTTTTTTATACTCTAATTAGTAATATTCTATACACTTTAAGGAAGAATATTTTCATTACAAAAAAAATTTCGGTTTTGTTTCCAGAACCATATTTTTACAACCTAGAATTATTGTAGAACTAAGAGGTCGTGTGAATTTACATTTTTTAACTTTGATAAACATATTTTTATTTAAGGTAAAAAACGAATGTTTTTTAAACTTACAATTAACCCCCCCCCCCCCCATTATAATTGATTATCTAATTTCATATTTTGATCCTATATATTTCTTATGAAGAACATCCAATAAATATGTTGAACGTTTGAGACAAATTTCTACGCAACAAGACAACTCACTTGATAAACGTATTGCAGCAGAAACCTAAGAATGAAGAGGAAACATGGGAGCTAGATGATGCGATGAAGGATAAGTACCGTAACATTTTTCATTCTAGTATGAAAAAAATTGAGTAAAACATTTAATAAGGGGGGAAGAATATAATGACTCATTATTTTATAAATGTGAATTCCCTTTTTATAATAATGTAATATAAAATAAATCAAATAAAATCACTTTTAGAACATAATAAAAACATTATAAATGATTAATGAATTATATAAGAGGTATTTCTACAAGACAAGGATCTTTTACCAATAGAATTATAACTGTATCTCTGGAATGGTACTGTGACCATTAAGAATATTAAATCAGCCAGTAGAATAGTATCCTCGTGTATGCATGAATGAATAAAAATTATAAATATTATAAATTATAATATTATATAATTATTTTGTATTATAGGTAATTAAATATTTTAAAAATTCTTAATTATATCTTGTAATTTTTAATAATCATAAATATTTTTTAAATATTTATTAATTAACATACTTTTTTAAAAGTAAATTTATTTTCCTAAATTAAATTCATAAATTAAATTTTTTTCTTATGATTTAATGAAAATATTCTGAGACCTTAACTAATTATTCAAAGTGTTATAGAACCGTTTATAATATTAAAATCATTATTGTTAATGAAAATGATTATCTTAATAAAAAAATTAAATTTATTATATTTAGAAAATTATTTTTATAAAATAGAGTTCATTTTTTAATTTTGTGCATCAGGAAATTGTTAGGGATTCTGATTCAGAATTTCTTGTTCAGCCCAAGGAGGTAGACACATCGTAGGAATATATCAGATCCTCTTCAAGGAATTTAAAAACACTCTAATTGATCCATAAGGCATTATCCCACAATCTCATAGGCCGTATCAGAAGAAGGATTAATTTTTATTACCAAGACCTCTTATTACTTGATCCTCAAGAAATGGAAAGCTACATATAAAGGTTTCCATGTGGCCACATTATGATAAGGAGATTGTTGAATCTTATTACACCTCGTGCACTATGAAATTGATTGAATGTGATGAGTGGGAATATATCATCAACAGTAATGAATATTTCGGTGACATGTTCCTCTATGTCATCACTACACGAGAGGAATTTGATAGGTTAGTGGGGATGAATATTTAGGTTAGTCACTCCAAGGAGAAAGGCAATAGGATCCAAAAACTTTTTGGTATATGGGCATGTGTATTCAATGGAAGGAATAATTCTATGGAAGAGGTCATGCAAACATGGGACAAGATTACATACAACACTAAGATCATTCTCAACGCTGATCTGGATGAGAAGGCTTCACATCTACAATGGAGTCTCCTATGAGTAAGCTTTTTAATAATATTTTATTACAATTTAGTGATTCGACTATTTCTAATCAGGTTGGGTGATGTCTTTTTGTATCAGGATTGGTTTTCCACTTTTCCTTAAAAGATTTTTTCTTCTCAATAATATAGTATAAGTTTATAATTGTTGGGATTTTTATAAAATACATAAGATTTTTAATAGTTAAATATGATAATTTTTGGTATATATACATTATATGTTAAATTCAATATTCCTTGATCCATTATAGATATATGAATCACAATATTGAGAAATCCTTCATTATTTTAATTTATTAACTGATAATTATCAAACAATTCAAAATATTGAGAAAAAATAATAAACTAATTAATAAAATAACAAGAAACCCCCCTCTCATTCCATCTAAATACCACCACTCAACACCATTTACCCTCACATATTCCATGCATTGTGACTTTTCCAAATTCTAAAAAATCCTTTTCCCAAGACCCACCCCCAAATCCTAGATCTGATATTTCATCAAAATATAAAACGATTTTCCCTAAAGAGGTTCTCAAATAAATATTTATGAATTGAAAGTTATGTTTTGTCATAATTTTTCAAATATAAATAAACATTGGATGTTGTTTGTGTAACCTTTTATGTTGTTTATCATTTAAATGATTTAACACTCAGGTATGAAATTGATGGGTCTCAATATTTCCGAAGCCACTCTTCTGCTTCTTTGGGTTTTGTGCTACCCGAGAAAGAAGGAGGCATGTTATTAATGAAATCTTGAGTCTTGTACCGTACATGACCAAGTTCGACCTATTAAAATTAAGTAGAACTAGAAAAATATCGGTTTCCAAGGGATTGGACAACCCAAACTACATCTTCCACTAGTGTCTGACCAATTTGCGATGGATAACTCTCTTCATCCTATTTATATGGTGGAACAACATTTCTATAAGGAGGAATAATTCTATAATAACAAAGAACCACAATAAATAACCATAAACACAACTATAATCTCACTTTCTGAAAATTTTCAGTAGCAACAAAAAATCATAGACAAAGCATTAAATTCCAAAAAAATTACAAAAAAACTCAACAAAAATCCTACATAACTTATCCACCACCTAGTGTCCATGCACAGTCTAAAGCCTTTATGTCTCACCTAGAGGGTAAGTCAAACAAAAAACCCACATCCCATGTAATCCCAAATTGTGTCACAAGGTGTGTTAGAAAAAAATCCCACTCGTTACTAGGAACTGATTTCCATACAATACTAGCTCCATTCTAGCCCGACTCTTCACAAATAACAATCTCCAAAAATAGCATGACATGTTATAATATTATTATTTCCTGAACCAAACTTGGATTCAATTGGACCTCACACCTAACCTTGCCCAAACATTTCATGAATGGTATACCTAACCCCCTCGGGCCGGAAACTAGTGCCTAGATATCAGCAATACAGTATTGGGAATGATTTCAAGCATAATAAATAATCCACAAGAATAATACATCATCACATAAATTATAACCATAACCAAAACAGAATAAAAATATATCATATTCAATGTTTTTCAACATTAACCATCAGAAAATTCCATAATGAAAGGGGAAAACCAAATCAAAACTCAAGACCCACCTTGTAACGAGAGGATAATCTCCCTCAATCCACCGCCACAAACACCTTTGAGAAGTAAAACACTATAAAACATATCCACCGTCTCCACCATGACACATCATTCCTTTTCGGAGGTCATACATAACAATGTATACATACACATAAAGGAGTATATATGGTCTGGTCCAAATCTTGTTTGGATTCCACCCAAAATAAGTATTACATAGTATAACATTAAAATATAAATCAACAGTCACACATTAATAAGATCATTTGTGACATTTTCAAGAAAATATATTGAAGAAACCATTCCCATGGAAACACATTTAAAGGAAAACTATTTCTCAAATTAATCTTCCTTCAAAATTTAAATTTATAAAAGGTCCACCATATACTAATAGTTAGAACCACTACACATAAGAATAATTTTTAAAAAGGGAGAACATTGGAGATCCTTATCTATTACTATCATAAGTGAGACCCTAGAAACCTCATAACATGGTGATCAAAATCCTCCAACCAATACCAACAATGCCTTCATGCATGAGACAATCTAGAGGAATGCCTACCAAGGTCTAGTGGTTTCCAAATATAATCTGAAACCCACACCATTCCCACATGAAATCCATAAAAGGGGTTCTCATACTAAGGTCTAGTTTTCTATGATCACATAAAATGATTAGTTAGTGGTGCAACATCAATCCTATAGGAAGAAAATGGGGATCAGACCCACCAAATCAACTAGCATACTAGTTCTAGTTCATCCACATAGATACATGGGATTCCCTTTTTGATCAAATTCCATATCACATATCACATAAATCATCACTCTCATATACACATTCCAATAATGATAAAAAACACAACGAATTAACCATATCCATTATTCACATTTATCAAATGATCAAAGATCACATGGAAACCACCATTCTCCATAAAATACCCAATTTTCATTTCACACGCACCACAAAACCATTTTTAAATACATTTATCACTACTTTCACAATTCTTGAAACCCATTTGGAAACACGATAAGAAAATAACATATGAATTCAATCCATTTTTACGGAAAATCCCCTTTAAAATTCCAATACATACTAAATTCATTTTATAACGTTCTTTACATAACATTCAAAGTTTATAAACCCATTATGGGTTCACAACAATGAATCTTAAATGCCACAAACCAATTTATTTTAGAAACCCACCTTTCAACACACATGGATCTCAAAACCATTTTAATAGATATTTCACAACATAAATATAATCCATAAAAGATATTTAAAAAGGCATTAAAGAAATTCAATCTCATCTAATAATGTAAAATCATTAAAAACCTAGTAGAGAGGGTATAATAGGTCACATGGGGAGACTATACACTCTTTACCAGAGTAAGGCATAGTATAACAAAAAAAACCAGAAAAAATATGAAACAACCCATTACCTACATAGTAAAACATCTCCCAAACTGGGTATAATCCACAAGAAAAAGTTAAAATGTCATGTTAAGCTACAATAACAAGTGAATAAAACCCAAAATAAAGAAAAATAGATTTATCTTCAAAACTATCCTTAAACCATGATTGGAACCTCATCTATTCATATCCCATGCCCAACCCAACTCTCTAGAATAGGGATCTTTCCCTTGACATGACCTACAAGCATGAAATATGCTCAGGTATCCAACTGTGTCCCAAGTAGGGTGTGAGTAAAATTCAGTAGGCCACCACCAACGAGGACTATAAAATATCTGGTCTAAATGATAGTTAATGAAAGTATAAATAAATGGAATGTAAGTAAAATAATATACAGAGACCATGATTTATGATTCTCATCCCTTAAATTACTATTAGGGTTATTTGGACAAGTCCCATATGTTCATTGTCTCTTCATTAAGTTCATCATCAACATTGTGATCCATGTGTTGAACATTTACTCTATTCACCTAAATATTCAGGACATTTACCATTCTATATTATAAAACAATTTGATTCCCAATCTCATAGGGGATAAGAATCTCATGTTTCCATCCCACTTACCTTATACCATCAATCCAGGTGTTTTCATTTAATTAAACCATTGGGGGCATGGATTATCAGCCTGACTCCCCATTCCATGCATTCATTGGTAGGTTAGAGCATCATTACAACCCTACCTAGGAAATGAGAATAAGTCATTTATCCCACCACCAAGCCATTTTCAGATTTTTGTTTATACATTCACCACATTTATCCATACTAAAACCAATACAACCAATATATATAACAATCATCCTTCCCAATAGTCAACATAAGATTCAATTCTATGAAATTTCCAATTAACAATTCCATTTTTCAACACATAACCTACAATCCCAATTATATTTCCCAGGTATAATCTCATTTACCATATTCATTAATTCACAAGACATTACCAATCACATGGGTTCAACATTTCATATACACTAACCCTTTTATGTTTTTCAAAACAATTCATTATCCACAAGTCATAATCACCATTTAACTAATTTAAACCATTTTTATTGGCATCCCAAAAAAATCCCTTAATCCCTTTATAAGAATAGGAACAATCCAATAATTCATTTTAACAATCATTCATCATTTAAAAATACTTATAAAGGGATATACAATGTCACAAGTCAATTGTTCTCATACTTATCTAACTTCTATGTCTGGAAGTTATTAGTGTACCCCATGGGTGGCACTAGAAAATGTGAATTCGTCCTCTATGTGTCCAATGGAGACCATGAGTGTTTTCATTCATCTTTTAGACATCCATTAAAAAAATCTCATAAAAGTATCAAAATAACAATAATGGATAACCATGAAATAATCCAAGCATACAGAAATATCAAATGAAATAATGGAATATAACATGTACACCACCAACCTTGGATTTTTTGAAAAATGCACGCCAAATCAAGGCCTTGGATCTTTATTCGACACCCCTTTTAGGACTCAACCTAGATCTCTCTAGAAAAGAAATGTTTTAGAGATTCATATAGAGAGAAAGATAAAATTTTAACCCTACTCCAAAAAGAGAAACTGGAGGGGGGTATCCTTACATGGATCATTGATTCGAAACCAAAGGCACCTCAAACAACCTAGAAATGAGGGAGAATCACCCTTGTATGATCTTGGGATGTTTGGATCATCTCTGGGGTTGAAAAGGGGGAAGAATGGGGGAAATCATGAGTTGGGGTTTAAAATCCAAAAATGGGATTTTTGTGAATTTCTTAATTTTAATGGGTTATATGATTTACATACACAGTTTTCCAGTAGTGCGCAAATATTTCAAGAGCTACTATCCCCAAATACCCCTTCCACACAGTTTCCTAGAACTTCTGCAAGGTTACATTAAATGTCTGGTAACCATGTGAAATCCTTTTTCAAATTATGCATGGTTAATTGTGATGCTCTGAATGGTTTCCACTAACAATGAAAAAATTATGCAACATGTCTAGAAATTTTTTATTCCTCCTTTTGCTTAACCCAAACCCTAATAACACACTCAGGCCATCACATGATCTTTGGGAAACACATATTTGACCAAAATAAGTGACATAAACATAAACATAAACAAGAATATACCTTATGAAAAATCTTAAATCATACAACCTCCCCACCTTAGGATGGATCGTCCTCAAGATGCTCTTCTGAAGCATCATTGGGTTTTCGAATCAATGAGATTTGTCCATAGGGAATACATATCTAATTCTCTATCCTAAAATTCGTTCTAGATGTTTCCATGCTTCCATAGAACACAAACCAAAGGAAGAACCGTTCCCCACAAGACCTTCTCACTATGATCCTCAATACAAAATAGATGCTTCTCAAAGGAAGGGTCATGCTCAAACTCAACATAATAAATGTTTATCACATGATATAGATCAGGTAGATACTACTAGAGTTATGAAACATGAAAAAACTCATGTATACCACTATACCACAATGAAAGGGACAATCGGTAAACCATTGGTCTCATCCTCTCCATGATCTCCAATGAACCCACATACCTGGGCATTAACATGCCCTATTTTTGAATGAGATGGTGACACAACCTTGGTTACACCCGAAGAAACGCACTCTACCTCACAACCAACTCAAGATGCCTAAAATGTCGATCTGTATAATATTTCTACCTTCTCTAAGCTCTCATCATGCACTTGTGAATCAAACAAACTTTCTCCAACATCTTGTGCACGAGACTTGGTCATAAAAGCTCAGATTCACCAGCCTCTAACCAACACAATGGAGATCTAAACGGTCTCCCATAGAGTTCCTCAAATGGAACCATATGAATCATATCCTGTAAAATATTTTTTTATGAAAACTTAGTGAGTGATAAGTGATTCTTTCATGAACCAGCGAAATCTAGGATATAAGCCCTCAACATGTCCTACAATAACTGAATCGTATACTCAGACGGTATGTACATATGTGGGATATAAATGTACACAACAACACATGGGTACAAAGATCCTTCTCTAATTCCTTATAGAAGCACGATATGAAATGTGGACCATGATCTGAAACTATAGTTCTCATCACACCATGCAATCAGACTATTTCTGGATTATATAACTCACCCAACTGATCAATTGGGTATCTTTCCTAGATATAAAATAAAAGATTTTCTTTACTCATATGATCCTCAATCGCCCAGATTGTTCCATTCTTTTATGGAATCCTGAAACGACACACTACAAAGTCCATAATTATGTTATTCCACTTTCATTAATGAATGTACATTGACTATAACAAACCACCTTGATGTTGAATCATGGCCTTCACCTTTTGATAGGTAAGTAATTACACCATGAAATCCTCTAATTGTTTATTTATCCTCAGTCACCAATACTACCTATGAAGACCATGATACATTTTAGTCAATCTAGGATGCACTGACCACTTTGATTCATAGAACTCACACAAAAACTGTTCACATAAACACACTGATACTACCACACGGCCACTAACATAGATGATTCCATCACCATACAAGGACCAACTAGAAGGTTAGTCCCCAACATTGATACTTTCTTTCATAGCCACACTCTACATCCTCAAAATGGCTCTCTTATACCTATCTCAAAACCATATAATCAACCATAAGGATACAAGGTTCATTTTTCTAGGCCCATCCTTCACCTCTAGGTGCATGTCCACAAACAAAGCCATCATTTTCCATTTAGAGTTTGATTCCTGAACCACCTTATTCTGAGTATTTTAGCTCAGAGTAACTAAAACACTATTCCTGTTCCCGGTGTATAAACCATCTCAAAATCAATGGAATTTAGTTACTCGACCCACCTTCATTCTTGATGATTTAAATCCCTCAGAGATGAGATATACATTTAAATTTTATGATCATAAAAAAATGTTAATTGTTCCCCCAACATGTAGTGACTTCCACATTTTAATTCATAAACTACAGCTGCTAGCACAAGATCATGGGAAGGGTATTTTCATGTAATATTTCTCAACTGTCTTGACCTATAAGATACAACCCAATCATTCTGCATCAACACTACCAAAATTCCAACATTGGACTCATCATAGAACAAAGTGTACTTCATACCAGGATTAGGTACGATGGGAATCAGTGTGGTTGACAACCACCACTTCAATTCCTAAAAATCAATTTCACATTCATCTTACAACTCAAACATGTCACCCTTCTTGATAAATCTGGAGATTAGTTCTTCCAATGGGAGATATCCCAAATTAACCTCATGTAATAATCCACCAAACCCAAAAATATCTAAAAATCAGAAACATGCTTGGCTTGCCCCAAAGACACCACATCATGTACCTTCTCTGGATTTACTAACACAACTAACTCAGAGTTGATGTGTCCCAAGGAATTAACATTATTAATATTGAACTAATACTTTCATATCTTGGCATGAATCCTATGAAATTTAGTATATTCATGACAATATCAAAATTTTGGGAATGATCATTAAGAGTCTATGAGTACACCAAGAAGTCAGCAACAAATACAACCACAAACAGATCTAAATAGGGGTAAAATATTCGGTGACCTAGTGCCATAAACATATCATTTTCGTGGGTTAACCTAAAAGGCATCACCAAAAATGAATACAACTCGTACCTACTCCAAAAAGTTTTGTGTGGTATGTCAGAATGTATCACCATCAACTGATGGTATCTTGATCAATAATAGATCTTAGAGAATACTAAGTCACCCCTAAGTTGGTCAAAAATGCCATAATTTCTAGGAAGCATGTATCATTTCTTAATAGTCATCTGATTCAACTTTATATATTTGATATAGAACCTCAATGACCATTCAAGAATTTTTAGAAAATAGCGTGTGTGATCCCCATGGTAATGTACTAGGTCAAATGATTCCCTCTTGCTCCAAGTATTAGAGTTGTGGCTTAAGATCCTTGCGTTTTCCTGGAACCATTCAATATGGGGGAATGGAATCCATTTCTTCTCCTAGTTGAAACTTGATCATAATATTAACATCAATCTCAGGTGGTAGCCCCAAGAACTCATTAGGAAACACATCTAGGAACTGATCCCCCACAGGAGGAAATACATCTCACTTCACTTCCACATCATCAAGAATACTACAAGCCAATTTTGGTGTGAGCTATCCTAATTGCTAACAAAATTCCCATGCACGACCTTCTCGAACATCCCACTCTCCACAGAGGATAGAAATTCCTCTCTCGGTATACGTGAACATTACCCTGTGATGATTACAATAGATATGGGCATCATACCACACTAGCCAGTCCATAACCAAGATTAGGTTAAAACATATCATCTCTAGAACAAATAGGTTCTATTGAAAATAACAACAACTATCATTTAAATAAAAACCTATACACTATATAATATCCTCAACCCACACCCCCATAGTGTATTAATTGACATAACCCTACAATAGTTCTTCAAAGGCTAAGATGTAGCATGAGTACCATGCGCCGCACTGCCCTTATGGTATGGATGGTCTCTCCACGGTGGTCCAAATCCACCAGTCCTACCAGTACGGCCTATGGAGCTCCTACTACCTGCTTCATATGGGGTAATCAATCCCATTACATCATTATACATTGATCTATGTCCTCCAATATTTTTTTAGCTATCATGGGTTCGTGCAGAACCTCTACACCGGGCCCATTTTTCAACATGATTTTCACTCTACAGGTATTCGAGAACACTTAATTCACAAGTGTCCCAAACTTCCACACTGAAAGAAGAAAACACAATCACTAACTTATGAAATAGTTTATTTTTTTGGTCATGATTTCCACTATTTCTATAGTGTAAATTCTTTAAATGATACTTCCTACTATCAGATGTTGCTTCACTAGTTCGCCCACCAGAACTTCATATTTTCTTACAGATGCCTCTTTGTGGTTTGTTTGGGATGGGGACCTAATCCATCAACCCAGAATATCTCATCGAAATAAGATATTTACCTTGGATCTGATCTCATCCCAAATTCAATTCTAAAAGTTCTTTTCCATAACTACCTTATCTCCCACTAAATCAGGAGAAAAACATTGTAAGTCTGTGAACTGACCTATATACTCCATTACTAACATTGTCCCCAATTTCAAACTAATAAACTATATATCCTTCTCCTGAATAATGTTTTATGGGTTGTAAATCAACAAAACAAATTCATGAAAACTCTTCCACATAATTTCTTCTACATGCTCAATCAGAGCAAAGATATCCCCCCAATACATTGCACGACCCCACAACATATTTGGTGCAAATTTAACTCACTTCTCAGAAAGAATCTATCGATGTTCAAAAAATGTATGGATATGATCAATCTAGAACATAAAAGTTTGGGCCCACTCTCCCCAGTAATGGTCAGAGGATTATCTTGCAGAAACTCCCTAGTCAACTTGAACATACTTGGTGTGACTCACCCTCGGTCCTATACAATCAATTATATAAAATGATCAAGGTTCTATCTAAACATATCTTTCTAACCATCATTGTCTACTGGGTTTTCTTGCTCTACTACATGGGTTTCATTCTCAGAAACATCATCTTTTCACCCAACTATCACGTACCTTCATGGTTTCATTTCCCTATAATTAAAAAATATTAATTTTAAAAACAAAACAATAAAAATTTCACAAGTCATAAGAAAGATCTCATCAATATCCGTAAATAAACCATTTCAAATACACATCCCATTGGTATTTATTATATATGGAACACTACACACATCTGTCCTCTCTAAGGACATTGTTATCATGGGGTAACTAACTCGCATGGTTACAAACCCAAACATTTACACCTCATTAAAAACAATTTCTATATCCCAAGTTACTTCCAAAATCCTTCAATTCACTTACCTTTCATTTTAAAATATCATTTTTTAATTGTTAAATATCATTCTCATTTATATTTTTACCCATTTAAATCATCCCATTTTACAACATTCAAATAACTTCAACAAAATCCAATGCATCCTACCCAATGTTTCCAACAAACCAATCCCATGTGTGTGTGCCTACTATGATGCATGTCACTTATATACATAGGTTCCTATAATGATGCATGAATGCACAACCTAATTCCATTTTTTCCACAGGAAAAATTTTATAAAAATGTCACATCACACCACAAGTGCATCACCCAATGGTGGAATATCATCAAATATATTAATACACAATGGGAACAATAATTACAACCCTAGGTGACATCGGTTTTTTTTCATAGTTGGGATAGCTACTCCTGGGAACAATCTCATTACTAAGGACTGTTGATGTCCTAATCTCCTTTTTAAAATCCACCAAATAGTAAGAAGAAGAGAATAATTCCTCTAATACCACATGGTATTTTCCCTAAGCTGGGTGCACTAAAACAGTACCCCAATCTAAGTCACCACTTGACCTCAATAATGGATCCTCATACACCAAAGGTTTCTAAATGGAATCGTGGGTATAATTGGTCACATGGGTAGACTATACCCTCATTTCCAGAGTAATCCACATAAAAAAATAATAAAAATAAATGATACAATAGGAAAAAATCAATGACTTTTATATTCACGCATCACCAAACTGGGTATAATCCATAAGAAACAATACAAATTCATGTCAATATATAATGCCAAGTGAACAAAACCCAATATACAGAAAAATTTAAAATTCCCCAAATTAGTCGGAAATCCATATCTAGAACCTCATCTATGCATGAACCATTCCCAACTCAACTTCCTAGCTTATGGACCATTCCCTTTTCATGTCATGCATGTATGAAATCTGCTTTAGTACAAAACATTGTCCCAAGAAAGGTGTGAGTACAACTTTGTAGGCCACCACCTATACTGTCTACAAAATTCGATGTCTAATAGATAGTTCATGAAAGTATAAATAAATGGAATGTACGTATAATACAAAACATGGGCCACTATCTAATAATCTCAAATTTTCAATTAATATTATGATTATTTTTTCAATTTCCTTATGTACATCATCTCATCATTTAGTTATTTATCATCATGTGATCCATGAGTTAGAAATTTACTTCTTTAACACAAATATTCCTGAAATTTACCGATATTTACAAGAAAAAATGTAAATTTTCTATCTCACTAGGGATAAGAATCTCAAGTAGTGACCAAACATATCGGGGGGGCCTTTGTCCCGGTATTTTCATGGAATGAAACCATCATGGCATTAGAGAATCAGTCTGAATCCCCAAACCATGCATTCCTTGGTAGGATAGAGCATCATTCCAAACTTACATGTGGGTGGATAATTTGTCCTTTATCCAACCACCATGCCATGTTCACATTATTATTTATAAATTCACCACAATTAACTATAGAAAAAATAATACAAACAATTATTATAACATTCATGATTCACAATAGTCAACACGAGATTCAATATTATGTCATAGAGCCTTCATAATGCCATTTTACAACACATAACCCATTATACCAATTACCTTAATGTGTCTAATATCATTAACCATATTCATCAACTCACAAGCCATTATGAGTCCCACATGTTCATCATTTCATATACACCAACCCATTTAGGGTTCTCAACATGATTCATTATCGACAACGAACAATCCCCATTTACCTAATTAAAACCATTTTTATTCCATGAAAAGAAATCCCTTAATCCATTAAAAAGTATAGACACATACAAATGAATCCATTTCACTCACATTATACATTTCAAACTGCTTAGAAAGGGATCTAAATATCAACAAGACAAACTTTCTTATACATAGCCAACTTCTTTGTCTGGAAGGTATCGGTGGACCCAAAGGGTGGCACTATAAAGTGTCATGTCATCCTCAATCTATCACATGGGGAACATGAGGGTTTACATTAAAAATTTATACATCCATTAAAAAGAATATAATTAATTGATATAAATAACTGTTATGGATAATAATTAAAAAAATCGAACCATGCACAGATATCAAATAAAATAATGGGATATAAATTGTTTACCACCTACTATGGATGTGTTTAAAATTCCACACCAAATTGAGGAATTGGATCCTAATCTAACACCCCCTTTGAATCCTCAACGTAGATATCACCACAAAATAAAAGGGTTAAAGATTCTTAAGGATATAATGAATAAATTTTAACCCTAAACAAAAAAGGGAAACAAGAGTGGGGTTAGCCTTACCTGAATCACTAATTCGCAAATACTAGAACCCTAAACGACCATTTGATGAAGGATAATTTCCATTGGAAGATCTTGTGACCTTTGGTTAATTACTAGGGTTATATGGGAGATGAGAGGAGGAAATCCGATGTTTGTGTTTAAAATATTGTAATGGAATTTTTGAAAATTTCAAAACATTACTAGGTTGCACTATTTACAAACACGGTTTTCCAAACCATGTACAAACAATGTGAGAGATACTATATCAAAATCCCCCTTTCACATTGATTCATGGGAATTACACATGGTTAGCTTAACCATGAAATATCTTTGTGAAGGCCTCTTTCTAAGGCTACACAGTTACCTGGGATGCACTATACGGTTTGAACTAATCATGTGCAAACCTTGTAATATGACCAGAAATTCCTTTTTCCACCGAATTCATTCCATGAACCCCTGAAACACCATTGTACCTTCTCATGATCTTTGTGAAAGATTAATTTGAAAAAAATAAGGGACTTAATCCAAAACAGAAACAAAAACATACCTTAAAAAATCCAGGATCATACAAATATAAATAGGGAAAAGAGTAAAGTTTATATTTTTATTAACACAAATATCTCAAGGGTAATCCAACAAGGTTTTCCATACTGTGTGGAAACAATGAATCCCTTTATATCATATAATATTGGGGTCACACAATTTCATAGGGGAGGGATAATGCCTCTTTGGATATCTCTGTTTCCTGGATAGTGCCATTATCCACAGTGCATGATTTTCTCTGGTATGAAACATGATTTCCCTCAACTATGTTCCAACATTTTTCCACCATCCTTGAAGTCCGAAAGACAAATTCTCACCAAAAACTCTTGAAACAACAATAGAATCAACATTATAACAAAAATAAACAAATATATGGCTTAATAAACTATCATGGATGGGATTCAAATAAATTTTTTCCATTAAAAATGTAGGGAACTAAATATGGAAAAGTGGTTTATATTGTACGTATAAATTAATTTTTGGTTTAAAAAATGGGATATTTGAAAAATAATATAGATTTAATTATAGTTGTTAACCATCATAAAGCTATATATTCCATATATATAAATTAAATTGTTTTGAATTTTCAAAATTATTTTTATATATCAATTTAATTAGTAAATCAATACTTTAAATAATTGGGAGGACCACCATGTTACCAAAACTAATAATAATGAATACCAATTTATTATCAAATATTTTTTTGGGAGGAAAATCTATATTAATTTAATATAAGAACCAATGATAACATCATTGATTTAAAATATTATTCTAATGATAAAAGACATTCTATGAAAAACATTGAATTTTATTTTTTAGAAAATTCAAATTGGTTAAAGTAAAGGCTGTGAAATTATTTCATAGAATATATGGATATCAACAAATGTGTAAAAGAGATTGTTATCACATAAAGGATGGAAAACCCATTATGTAAAATGATAAAAATAATAATAGATGACATTGTAAAAAAGAACAAAAAATTGAAATGATTAAGAAAGAGAATGTTTGAATGGGAGTTAGAGAATAAGATTGACAACCATATAAATCCTTGAAACCATTAAAACAAATAATTAAATAACTTATAATTTTTAACAGAAGATTAATTTTATAAAATAAACTACAAAAATAACAATAACATTCATTTTAAAATTTTTTTTTCATTCAGGATTGTATACAAAAATTATACATGAATTAGTGTCAATTAAAACATAATTTAAGGTGATGGGAATGTTAACAATTTATAAGAGTGTCAAGTGATGGTCTTTAGGTGTATATCAGAAATGGAAAAAAATAAAGATCGTTTTTCAATTCCTATAAATATTTTTATTTATCTATTTATAAATTCATTTTTTTTATTTAGGTGTGAGTATGAATATTTTTTCTTTATCATCATTCAATATATTATAAATGGAGCAGATCATGACTGTTAAAGTTTCACTTTATTTTGTTGCTTAAAAAGTGATATATCTAGACAAATTATTTAGGATTTTTTTATGTTGGAAATATTTTACTTTTTAGTGTCCTCACATATGCTTGGGAATGATGAAGTGGAAGAAATACTTATAGATGTAAGGTTATCCTTGTAGTTGTATTGTTTTTTCATGATTTTTATGTTGGGGAGTTATCTTTCAAGGAAAGAAGTGAGAATGAAATGTTAGATTTTCATAGATTCATAATTAATTTTAATTAATAGTTTGTGTTTTTGAGAGGGGATAAAAATAATAGATTTTTTTATTTTGTAAACATTGATGGGGGGGAAGTTATTGTTATTGTGAAAGAAAAAGGATAGATTGATGAAAAAAATAAAACAATGGATTATTATGTGGATATAATGTAATTGAAATATTTCTATTAAGTGTAAGATAAAATTAGGGAAATGATTTTTTATTACAAGAACCAAGGTTTTATTTTTTTTAATTTTACTATTGAATGATAATATGGAAAAATAAAATATTAAACCACATTGACTCATTAATATGATTTCAAATAAATAATTGAAATCAATCTAGGTAGAAGTGAAACAACATAGGCGATTCATTAATCTCAAAAGAGTGATTTATTTCTATTTTTTCTAACATGGTAAGTCATTGGCTAAATAAATGGATTTAAAAATCTTTTTTATTGGTGTAAACTAATGTTATTATATTTTTTATAAGAAATTTCCTCATGGTTTTTTAACAAAATTTAGTCAGTAAAATTTAATTTGTATATCTTTTTTAGGAACAATAATTTATTAATTTGTATCCATTCACATATGAATCATTATATTATATTTTAAAATTGATAAAATAGTTTTTTCTATGAGAGTAAAAAAGAAAAGGGGAATGAGAAATGATGTTAATAGATAAGGGAGTAATGTTTTAAATTATTAATATTTTTACATTCTCATTATTTATTTGATTTTTAGGATATTACATACTACACACATATTTCATTCAATGTTTCTATGCTATATAAAAACTCTTAAATAAGAATAACATCACACCTAATTTTACAATTAAAGTTTGATATAGTTTTATTATAATTATGATTAGTTACTAAGAAAACAAAAATATTATTTTCTTCACTGAGGAATCATGTTTTTTGGAATGTTAATTGATTTTAATAATTATAATTTTCAAAACATCAACATAAAATTATTTTTGATATGGTTTTTCCTTTTAGTAGTTGAAACTAGATTTTAAATTTTAAATTTAAATTTATATATACATTTTATAGAACAAAAAATTACAAAAAAGATGAAAATATATGGTTTATATTAGTAGAAATAACATGGATTTACTTATCTATAGTATCCTTTTTCCTTATATTTTAAACTACTAAAATTAATTTTGAGAATATATTGTTAGTGGGGATATAGTTTTTATACTATTATGGAAACTTATTAGGTGATTTAATGATCATTCACACTCAAACTATGATTTTTTGTAACCATTAAAATTATTTAAAGGAGGATATAAAAAAATTATAGTGTGTTTTATGTGAGACCAATTTCTTGTTTAAACCACAATAAATAAAGTGGAAAAAATAAATATAAGATCAACAAAGAGATAAAGGGTTAGTGTGTGTGTGTGTGTGTGTGAATGTGACTATGTGTGTTACATGGAGTTAGTTTAGGTGACCATGTTGGAATTGGTGAATAATTTAAAATTTTTAATTACACAAATAAATAATTGAAATTTCAATATAAAATGAATTTTTTTATTACATTTGAAATTAATTTATAATCTATGGTGGAGTAGTTTTATATAATAATGATTTATTTAAAACTAGTTTTTTATATTATATTATAATTTCCACCATTATTGGTAATTGTTAAATTGTTTGACCAAAAATTTGACCTTACATATAATGATCTTTATTTCTGATGATATAAAGATTTGTCATTCCAGAGAAGTAAGAGGTAAAGTATTCATTATTTGATAGCATTAAAATATGAATATTATTTTTTAATGATTATATTAAAAGGAAAGATAAAAATATATAATTATGTATCATTTCAATTTTTTATGTATGGATTTAGATTGAAATTGGTTGCATTATATTTGAATGCAATCGAACAAAATAATACATAATAATTTTGTAAAGCTACGTAAAACACAAATTATTTTCTTATACTAAAGTGTAAGTAGAGACTATGTGAGGAAATATAGTCATGGTTAACTATTTTTAGTGTATATATGTATTCTTCCCTGTAAAATAAGAACTAAATTGGTTACGGTTCTTCATTTTTTGTTGATCATTTAATAAAACAAGAATATTTTGAGAATACCATAGTAACAATGATGCAATCATCTATGGTGGGATGAGTAATATAAGATCCATAAGTCTTTTTGAATATTATATTATTGTGATAGATTATTAAAAATATTAATACATGCCCAAAATAATAGAAATACATAATAGTTATAAAATAGATAAATTAATGTAGAATATATATGAAGGAAATGACCTGATAGATTTAAAAATAATCATGGTTCTGAAAGAAGTGAAGAAAATAGGATGTCACCGACCCATGGTGGAAAATAGTGGTTTTGTTGTTTTATTATTTTAAAATATTTTAAGATTTAATAACATTATTAAATTTAAATATTTGATATTTAATTTAGGGATTTCTTTGGTGCATAGTATTCAATTTTTAATGGATATACTAAATAGGTTTATACATTAATTAAAAAATAACGATTCGGTATATATAACGAGAAGTATCGGTGGATATTATCTATAAAAAAGGAATTTTATTTTTGGGATTAATTATTTATATATTAATCATTTAACAGATAACTTTATTAATTTTTTTAATATTACAAGACTATTGTTTTTTCATAGATTAGATTTTATGATCCACATTGATGACTAACACGAATCAAATAGTTAGTACATGGGAAAACAATGAGGGGATAAATATATAGTATTGGTATTTGGGTCCTCTAATATTAGTAGTAATTATTTTTTATGATCGTTTTATTTTTCAATATTTTATTCAATCTTTAGTCTCTATATTATCTTATTCTGATAAATATAATCATTGAAATTATTTTTGAGGAAACACACCTTAATGAAGGGAATGGTTGTTCGAATTATTTATTGATAACATAATGTGTTTTTGTGGAAATCATTAAATATAGATTTTAATCAAATAATTATTAAATGAAATCATTTATTTGATAATAGTAAAATGGGAGTTTAATTTTTAGAGATCAAATACTAATATCAAAGATTTTTTTATATCCAATTATGATAACAAACAGGTTATTCATTAATTATTTTATATGATTTTTTATATCATGAATTTAGTTTTATAAATACTACTTATTATTTATTATTTTATAGTTAATTTAATTTGTTTTAATTACAATTCAACCATTATTATTTTATATCATAACATTTAATACATAACTTTCATGCAAAGGGATCACAATTCTATGTGGGTTCGGCCCTAGATGTAATGTATATAATTCAATTATTTTAACAGTAAAAAAATATTATTTTTAAAAACAAAACATGAATTTTGAATGGAATTTATGACAAATCATGGGTGGGAATGTATCTATAAAAAACCATCAATATGTCTATACTCTATTGTGTTAGTTCAATTATTTGGGGTAGAATCAATAATCAATCCAAAATTTTCCCTTTTATATTATTTTATGATATCAACCTCAAACACTTATTAGAGTTCGCAATGTCACTATTAAAATTATAACATTACTAATATTGAATAAAATAAACATTTAACACTTGTTCTGTCGCATAAAACAAGTTGTCACATCCTTGGGATGATCTATAAAAACTCTTTTTCACATAGTCCACAAGAATAATTTTGTTGATATAATGATCAGGTTATATCCATTTCTTATAATACAAAAAATTAAAAAAAAATTCCTTCAATAAGTACACAAGAATGTCATATTTTTTATTATTTTATGATGTTGGGATTATCATGCTTCCTCTTAATTTTTTTTTCATAACAATTTATAGTTCTCTTGCACTTATTTATTCTCGAATAGGTGGGACATCGTCTACACTTATTCAACAAACACAGTCCATGGTTTGATGAATACTCATCCAACACACTATATTAATTTTTTTATTATTATTAAATTTATTATTGTCATTTACACATCCACACTATATTCAATATAATATTTCTCCAATATTTAGACACTCATATCATAATATTCTCTCCAATTTTATTTATTACAAAAGATGAATTCACATCCCTAATCTTATTTAAAAATATTGAATTATGTTATTCTCAATTATTTTAATTCCACTAATTCTAGGAAATACATTTATCCACCATTTAATATTATTAAGGGGCCTAAATGGATGAGTTAGGTAACCCCTTATTTCAAAAAGTTATTACCATTAGAAACAATCAAATTTTAAATTTTCCATTTATTATAGAATGACACAAATAATATATACTCAGTTATCACATCTTTTATCCATTCAATATTTTCATGGAATTACAAAATAGTTTTCCCCAAACATCTCTAAAAATATATCTTATAGTGAAATATATAAGTATCCATAGTGAAATTACTCTCAAGAATTAACTCTTAATCAACTTGAGATTTAATCCTATATTAGAATATATGTTGTGTGTCACTACATTAATGGAACACCAAATCATCCAACACTATATATTATTCTTAAATATCACATGTTTACTCTTACAAAATACTTTTTTTAGAACATTATCTCCTTTCATGGTATATAATTCTTCTTCTTTTATTACATTTACTCCACATATAAGTGAATTAAATATGAGTTACTCCATTATGGAATGGAATCCTGGAACCATTAATAAAATATGTCACCAACCTTTTGTGGTTTCCTAACTATGGTGTAATAAAATATCTCAAATAATATAAGGTTACCACTGTAGTTTTATTTTCATGAAATGAAGATAATTTGTGGAATTTTTTTATTTAAAACGTAGTTAATCATTCAATCCAATCCAATGATGATTTTCTAAACAAAAACTCATCCGAAATTAATTTTATATAGTTAAAATGTCATGAATAACCTTTCTAATATAAAATTAATTGTGACAAGAAAAAATTTTACATGGAAAACATTATATTGTGATCACTACCCTAATAGGATGAATTATTTTGAATCTATAACATTTTCATATTACCTTTTATAATTTACTAAATAATATTATAAATTATGGTGTGATTTTATATATGAACTAGAAACCACTTAATAACCCAATTTTATATGATATAAACAATATCTATTCTCTTAAAATTATATAATATAGGTTCACCTGGACTAAAATTTTAATAATAACATGGGACTGCAAGTGTTACTTTTATGAATAAATTATTTGATAATAAAATCTTAACCAACCCTATTGAACCATATCAATTTAAACATCACATCACAAATCTACTCCTTTGAAAATCACCTTTTGGGGGATCCTATATTAAATTAATGAATTATATGATCAACATTCAACTTTAATTATTCTTGGAGTCAACTATCTCTTTAATCACAATAATCACCCCCTTTTTACTTTTTCATTAACCAATATAACTAAACCACCAAACATAAATCACAATTTCAAATAATTCAGTGTGTCAACATTCAATAATTATAAGAATATGTGATTAAGAAATGTGTGGGGAAAAATAATTGTGAATAAGAATTTTAAAAAAATTATACACTATAGTGACTTATAATATCTTTCAAATAACTATTATATTGTATACTTTGACTCAACACATCAATATTTTGTTTCCCACATAGTTCAGTTCCTATCATGGAAAAGTATTTATATAAGTATTGGATCTCCACACTTAATATAAGGTGTATTGAAAAAAATTAATAAATACCATGTTAGACTCGTGGTACATGAGAACAACACATCACCAACTGTATTTGGAGGATTTATTAATCCCTTATCCTAAATACATGGGATTAATGAAAAAATTTAATTCTAAAAACCATTTATTTGTTTTAGAATAATGAATTTTCAATGTTTTTTCACAAAACAAATAAACTAAAAAACAAATTTGGAATTCTCTTACATGAATTTTCACATAAGAAAAATCATGTCACAATTTCTCCGAAAATATGACAATATTTTTAAAAAGAAATATAATTTTCTTATAATTCACCGTAACATTTAATCACACAAACATGATGCACACTAAATATAAGGGGGTTAGATTTCAAATATACTATTTTTTGGTATATATGATATAGATCTTATTAAAATTTACAATTTTTAATAATCTATATTGTCTATAAATAAAAATAAGAACAATATAATATTTTTATATATATAATTATGACATATTTTCATTAAAAATACTTATTTAAAGACTTATTTAAACCATACCAAATGGATTTTCTTTTGATTTATTATTTTTTAAATTAATTTATTATGTTATATTTATAATCTGTAAAGTGTTTAAAGAAAATATTGAATTATTATATAATAGTATTGTTTTCATAAATCTAAAATATTTGGAATATGAAAAAGTAAATAATAACTAAGTTCTAAATTTGAAAGATGAATGTTTTTATATTTAAATAATTTTAATGTTTCACTTTTTCATATATTATTAAATGTAAAAAATAATGATAAATGATAAATTATTTTTTTTAAATGTACATAAACATTTATCTCAAGCGTAAATTTATTAACTATTCAATAATTTAGTTTATTTACTATATCTTTTAATTAATGAATATTATGTTTTTATTTAATGTATTACAAGATTATTTTGTTAAATGTGTCGAAAAAATTGGATAGACTATTATGCATATAAATAGTTACATGGTAAGGAAGCCAAAATATGTCATTACATAAAACCATGAAACTAATTTTTATGCATTAAAAATTTTAATGTAATTATCAGTCGTGGTTTATAAATATTATGTGTTATAAGTGTACTTGAATTGATGAATCTATTGATTATTGTACCACATATAGTTGGAATTGGGGATCTATAACTCACTATCATATTTGATTATGATCCATTTTGAAATCATATGGTTATATACCAATCAAAAAATGATTTATCTGGTGTGGATATTTTATTTAATGTGATTCTATGTCATTAAATTTTAGGTTTTATATACCTTGTCATAACACGAAAACACTAGGACTAATCCTAAGTCAGATATGATTTATCATGTGACCCCAAAATTATACCATCAATATTCCACAACAAGGGGGTGTAATGTAGTTTCAAGGAATCTATCTCTCTTATAAGATCTATTTTTTCCACTATATACACTTATTATATATTCTCTTATAATATTAATTCATTCTAGGCATTGATATAGCATATGTGAAGCATATTGTTTCATTTATTTCCATATGGGAAAAGTGTTATAGTTTTTTTGTTGTAAAATCGTGAGAATGTTTGTGGTGTAGAATGTTATTTGGGACCTAGATATCATGTTGTTACAACATATATAGTTTATTCTATGGGAATATATTCTAAAAATTTCTTATCTTTTATTCATTAACCTTCAATAGTACCTTGAGGTGTGGGACATTGAATTCATGTTTTGGTATCCTCCACAACAGTACTCACATTCTGCTCCATTTTTATGGTGTCACATACCCTATATAGATGGTTTTTTTGGTCTCCCAAGATTGGTAATCCTATACTATTCTACTATTCTACTCTTTTGACATATTACACTCTGAAAGACCCCATCCTGTCGAAGAATGTCAGATCCCACAGTTGTGTGGAATTATGTTGGTGGGATCACGTTACACCATGAGAATTCTAAAATTATAATATTTTATTCAATAGAATATATTAAACTCCATATTTTGTTTTAATTATTTAAATGAAAATGTATGTTAGTCTTCTGTAACATTCAAGGAAGAATTTGTTTTAAAACTTGTGTTACAAGCATGATTATGTTTTACAAAACTATTATATATTTTTTATGTTATTATTTAATTTT
The DNA here is from genome assembly GCA_963277665.1 of Viscum album. NCBI lineage: Eukaryota > Viridiplantae > Streptophyta > Magnoliopsida > Santalales > Viscaceae > Viscum > Viscum album. The sequence continues at coordinate 705,133,536 of OY728126.1, read as the reverse complement.
ATATTTACCTCATTTCCATTGAAAATATTGGAATGATTTGGAGTACCTAAATTATAAAAATAAAGGGTTAAAATCATGGGATACTAACTAATTAGAAATTAATATATTAACCAATGCAATATAAAATATTTGTTTTCTTGAAAAACTTGTATTATGATCTAAAGGAGTTTTATACAAAGAAATTAAATTAATTGTGATTAATGAATTTATGAAATAAAATATAATATTATATATTAAATAAAACGTTATAATATTCATCCAACAAATTATATAGGCATAATATAAGAGAAAATAAACTTTTATGCATAAAAATTTATATTTTTCTAAAGGAAGTTTTTCAGCATTTTAATGTTGCACTTATATTAAAATAAAATTTTGGAAATTTTATAAAATTTATTTAAAAAAATAATATTCATTTAAATAAGATAAATTTTAAAAATGTATTTTTGTTAATATTATGTATTTTTATGAGAAGTATCATTTTTTATAAATTGTGAAATAGAATAAATTTTAATTAAAAGTTGATTTTTCATGTAAATAATTTATAATGATAAATTATATCTTAAATTGGTTATATAGTAAAACTAGATAAATAATATCTTAATTAATCCAATTTCATTCCTTTTTATCATTTTTAAAGTTAATATACATATAGAATCATAGTAAGCATTTGAACATTTTATCTTTAGCAACCTAATTTTAGATCTCACTTAAGGGATTAATTTTATATTAATTTTACCCAATTATGTGAATTGAATTTAAAAAAATGGATTCCATATTTACCATATTTATATTTTATATTTTCTCAACATAATTGTTTACCATAGTGATTAGTGAAAATATATGATATTAATCACAAGGGTTGAGGTAAAAAAGAATTTACTTAGTGGTTAAACATCAAAAATTTGGTTTAAAATGACCTACCAACACTTAAAAAACAATAATTTTCGATAAATATTTTGAATCATATGTTTTGAGTCTCAACTATTATGATTTTCAGACATTTTTTCATGAAAATTATCCATATAATAACTTATGTAAAGAAAAATAAAAACACATACATTTCTTCATTTTAAAATCCATAATGCATTGGGGTAGAGGAAAAACCTACATAGGATTGATTATAAATATTATTTTTAAATATAATGATGTTTTTCATAACTTTATAATTTATCATAAATTTTTTTAGATGAATTACTCACTTAAAAATCTTATTAAACATTAATACATTAACTATTTTGTTAACATCAAAATAAAAAAATGATAATAAAATTTTTTAAAGGTATGTAAATTGAAGGAATTATTTTGATTATTAATTTTAATTGATTGATATATAATTTTATAGTGCTTTTACATTATATATTTCAAATTATTCACTATATTTATATTTTTTATAATTCAAATTATATTAATAATGAAAAAATTTACATTAATTCTATTTTATAATAAATGTTATTTTTATAAATGATTTAAAATTACTAAAACCCAATATTATAACATTTTTTAAATATTATTAAACAAAAAATATTTTTCATTCATGGACGTATATTTCTATTATAAACACTGTATTGATCTTCAAATAGTAAAAAAACATTGTTTCGGTGGTTACGATTTAAGCGTTTTTTTCATGTTACTCGCACTTGTATCGAACATAGTTTCCCAAACATAAAGGATTTTTATTTTATAAATTAGGTATAAAATTTATAATTATATATTCCAAATAGTATTTCTATTATAATTTTATTTTTGTTCAAATGGATAAAATTATTAGGTTGGAAAACTAGTTAGCATAATTAAAAACTAAAATGATAAAATATGGAAACATAGGTGTTTTGGAAAAAAATGCTTCAAAAATGTTTTCAATTTTTTTGAGGTGAATAAAAAAAATATTTCCTAAATCACATCAATGTTCAATATATTATCCACTTTTTGTAATAATTTCCTCTTACTAAGGAATATGTTTAAGTATTTTTATCAATTCCACTCTTCAAATATAAAGAGGCACTCACCCCCCCCCCCCCCACATCTTCACATATCCCAAGACATTTTGATAAAAAAATATCTTAAAAAATTACTCCAATAGTCCCTCCAATCATTCTTAACAATATTTTGGTCATAAATAAAATCTCTTGATGTTTTAGTGAAAATGAATGGAGGATACATGAAGAAGGGTTAATGTTCTTATAAAAGCATTTTTATTTTATATACTTCTCCAACTTATTAAAATATAATTATTCCATCTTTATAAAATAACATAAATTTCTTCCATATAATGATATATTTTTATATTTAGGGTATGATTAAAATCATCACACACTTCATTCAAATGGTATATGATATTATCGTTCGTGTGTTTGGAGAACTACCGCATCAGGAAATGATTACATCCGTTTTTTCATTACCACATTTCATGGTTTGGAAAAATTGAGGATTTAGTGTTTATATATTATATTTATTATTTTATTATGATACATAAATTATCATATAAAAAATACCTTTATGATTTTCATTTTTTAGTATGATAACATCGCTCATGTGTACGACGGACAATAGCATTGTGAACAATTTGATTTGATCATTAATTAAATGGAATATATTAAAGATAGGTTTTATAAATATATGTCATATATATATATGACATAGAAATTACAATGAAATTATATATATATATATAATTTACTTTTTGCAATATGATAAGTAAATGGAAACAGCGTTCTTGCGTACTTATGGACTTCAGTATGAATGAACAATGTATTCCACTTCCTATGACTAAATATTTTATACTACAATAAATACATACATATATATCATATATTATTTGTATCATTAATATTATTTTGGATATTATAGAACTAAATAATATTTGTTAGAATCATAATTTTGAAGATAAAGAAAAAACAAGAAAACATTGTAATTAACACCTAAAACAATAAAAATAATGAAATATTATTAGAAAACAAGTGATAATAAGTTATTAGAGAATAATATATGATATCATAAATATTTATATGGTTATTTTTATATGTTAATATATTTTTTAAAACAACTATACATTAGTTTAATTATTTATGACCAAAAGGAAAGTGTAAGGAAAGGGGTTTCATATTAATTTACATTCGATTGGGACATATTTGTTCTTATACACTACTTACCTTTTATGTCATGTATAAACCTCACCTTTCACATGAAATATCATGATATATTCATTATTCAGAGTATTTTATGTTTCAATTTCGGTTATCTCATCCTAGAGGATTTTTTTAGAAAATTATCCAGTTGTAAAAGTTATTATACAATCTCATTTTCTTTCAAGACTATTAAATTTTGCTTAAAATAAACATTTTATAGTAATAATTTTTTATTGGAGAAAAAATCTAGCTCCAATATACATGTAATATTTTAATGGAAATTTTTATATCTAAAATCATATAACATTTTTAAATACATCATTTACTTTCAAATTTTATTGATTAACATTGGAGATATTGATAAAACTGTATTATTTACTCTATAAAGATACTTTTTGATAAGGATAATTTTTTATGACATAAATTTATTATTAAATATATAAGTAACGATTTGAATTTTTTCTGTAAGGTTTGGGACCATTTTAAATGATTACTTTAATTCATTCATAGTCCCATGAGAGGAAATCAATTAGAAATTACCCCTTCATGTTTCTAAATAATGGGTTTTAAACTTTCTGGAGGATGGATATTAATAGTAAGTGTCTTTTGAAAAGTATTTAAAAATGTCATATGGGTATTTACTTAGATTGTTTTAAACTATCATTAGGATATCTCTCAGTTGTAAAGTTATAAATTTCTTGGGAAACATGATGACTAATAATTAAGCATTAGCTTTATTCATAATTTCCTAATTGTTATCCTTGATATTTTTTTATGTCATAATCTATAGATGAACATAATTTTCCATTTATTGATTAAATGTAATTTGTTTAGTCATTTACCTTCTGATATTGATTATTCTTTATCTACTTATACTATATTGTTATTTAAATGGTATGGATATTTAGTTACTTACATTCCCATATTGACTATTCTTATTAACTCGTGATTCATTCTTCTTTACTTAGCCCTTATTGATCATTTTTTCTTTGCATATTTTTTTTCATTCATCAGGATTCCTTGAATCTTACTTTGACAAATATGCATGGATGTGCTTGAGGGAAAAGAGTTATTCTATAAAAATAAAATATTTTTTTTTTGTATTTTGTTTAGTTAAATATATTGTAAGAAACTTATATACATCTAGTTTACCATGACTAATAAACTATTTTATCCTTAAGGTATTGTTTCCTTGTATATTATTCCAATATAATAATAGTAGAGTTTAGGGTTTTTCTCTCTTAGGGGTATAGTCACAATAGTTGGAATCTATGGGAGTTTTTGTAGCAACCTTGGGAAGATGATTTATGAAAACATAGATTATGGAATAATATCCTATGATAAAATTTTTTGATACTATATAAGAACATATTAATATTATTATAGGATATTGATTATGGTTTATCACATCTTCCATTTTTTATGTACCTTGTTTTGGTATTATGTGATGGGTGTCTACCAAAATTAAGGGCATTTTGGAGAAATTTATGCATAGTATATGTTTTTGTAGAAAAGTTATTTGAGGAATAATGACTATAAATTTTATTAAAATATGTTAAATTTTATTTTAAATCATTAGGTTTTACATGATTATAAATGAATTTGTAATAATAGTCAAATAATATTATTATCCATTATAGGAAGAATATTTTTTGCTGTTAACCATTATTAAAAATGTTATTTATTGATTAATGATTTTTCAATGATTTCCATAATATTTTTTTAAAATTTCATTGAATTTTATTAATAGAGTTTTAAAAAAATTACAACCCTTATACATGGTGACAACCCAACATATCTAGCATAGTGGTGGGGCTTGAACCCATGATTGATGGAAAAACGGGTTTCATGTGTACCACTTCTTTATGTGATTTCCTTATTAATATGTCATTATTTTTAGGTGAAAAATATATATTAATAATGTACATAGTGATTAATTTTAAATATTCGATAAATTGTGCATAACATAATTGATTTTGAAAATAGTTCGAGGTAGACTAAAAGTATTATCACTCTTTTATGGATCTTATGATCTGTAAAAAGTTACTTTTAGTGACTCATAAAAAAATATTGTGTAAAATTTTTTCATGAAAAAAATGATTAATTGAAAATTTATAGAATTAGAAACAAAGGATGAAATTTTTCTTATAAATTAGAGATGTATCAAGTAAGTATATTTCTTTAATTTCATGGTCAATAAATAAATTCCTCATATTGAGTAGTTGTTTCTTGAAATAAAAATTTTCTCCTAGTACCATCATTTATGATTATATAAATGACTATACCACACCAATTATATTTAAGGTTTTGATTCCCTCAACTTTCTATTTCTCACTCACATTTTTGTGATCACTAAACATAATCACTCTATAAATACTTACAATTTTTTTCCATGACTATATTTTCACCTTCCAACAATGTTGTCCTACATAAAAACCTATATATGTTTCATTATATATGACCATCGTAAATTTATTTCTCTCTAATTAAGGGGATATTTTATAAAATCATTTAAGAAGTTTGCTTTTTATAATGGTATTTTCAAATATAAAACATAGAAATAGTGAGATCAAGTTTAAATTATGAGGACACAATTTATTTAATGAATGGAGATTGTAATGCCCCAAAAATTTTAAAGAATAAAATATTATTTGGAGATTATGTTACATGAAATAGTGACTTATCTTTAATTACATTAAATGATAATTTGATTTTGTGTTATGCACAATACCAAGTTTCTTCAAAAGTTTGTGTTACATTCAATATTGAGTTTTACCAAACAATCATATATTATTAATATTATTATGTAATATTTCATTTCTTGTCTAGCCATTGTATCATGGGAATTATTAAAATCAAATAGATTATGTAAAAATATAGTCATATTCATTGGATATAAATAAATTAAAAATTAATATAAAATCCAATTGAATAAAAGGTAAATTTTGGTAGAAAAAGTATTTTTATGTGCAAATTTTATTTTATCATAAAAAAATAAAATAAATTTTTATTATTGAAATATTTAAATTATATTTTTAATAATATGTATTCAGTCAATTTTTTTTAAATTCGTTCAATATATTATATAAGCATAAGAAAAAAAAATATCCAGTTATATTAAAAAAAGAGATGTATTTTTCTAAAGGTAGTTTCGTCACATTATAATGGCGATCATTTTTTAAAACAAAAACTTGACACGTCAATAAATTTTATTTGAAAAAATTTATTTTATTTTTAAAATAGGAATTACAAAATTATTTTAATGTTAATGTTTGTAATTGTTCTGATATTTTTCTATTTTTAATGAAAAGTAAAAAATACTAAAATTATTTTGATAATTGACAGGTCGTAAATATAATTTATAATATTAAATTATATTTTAAATTTATTTTAATCCTTAAATAGATAAATAATACATTTAAAAATACAATTTATTTCATTGGAATTATTTTTATATTGAATTTAGATTTAAAAAAGTAAACATCTGGACAATTTAACCATAAAAATGTACTTTCTTTTCCCATCTATTGGATTAATATTAAATTAATATTATCCACCTCTGTGAATTAAATTTGTAAAAATTAATTTATTATTTCATATCACAAAAAATTTATAATTTCTAATAAGTCCAACTTAATTCTTGACTAAAGTGATTTGAGAAAACCTTTAATATTAATCACTATGTTAAAGATAAAAATGAGTTCACATAGTCATAAAACAATGAATATAAATTATACAATGACCAATAAAAACATTTCCAACACCCTTTTCCTAGAAATATTTGTACAATTATGAATTGTTTCTAGATATTTATTTGTTTTTGGGACACTTCCTAGGAAATTTACCCATAAAATAAGTTATGTAGAGAAAATGACAAAAAAGATGCTTTTCTTCCGTTTAATATCTATAATTTTTTAAGAAAGTGAGAAAAACAATATAGGATAAGATAAAAACATTATATTGATGAATACTTACTCTTTTCCAATAAAACGAATTTATATTTACTCTTTTGAGAATAATTAGTTAACTAATTTTCTTATGAAACACTAACTTAATAATTATTTTGTTCATAATTAAATATCATAAATGATATTGAAAATTTTACAAGTAAAGTAAATTCAATTAATTGTTGTCCTCAATATTATTTATTCATTAATACAGAATTTTACCATGCTTATAACTTAATATATTTGAATTATGTCATTGTATTGATATTTTTTCTAATTAAAATTATATTAAAATATTTAAATTTTCATTAATGCAATTTTATAATCAATCAAATTTATTAATTGATATAAAATTACTAAAAAAAATTATATAATATTATTATTAAATTTTAATAAATATATAATATGTTCCATTTAGGGACCAATTTTTCTATTACAATGACTATACTGACCATTAAATAATAAAAACTTGATTAGTTCTATTACAGTTTATGATGTTTTTCTTCATGTTTCTCATGAAAATGTTAAAATTTATTTCAAACACACATAGGATATTTATTTTATAAATTAAATATAATATATAGAACAATGGGATCCCAATTATATGAAACGATCATTATATTTTATTTTTAATGGATGAAATACTTTGGTAAGAAAACTAGTTACCAAAACAAAAAACGAAAATTATAAAATAAGGAAACATATGAGTTAAGGAAACAAATGTTTAAAAACATTTATTGTCTATATTATATGTTTATGGAACAAATCATTCCAACACATAGTTTACAATTATTATTTCATCAATTTGAGATAATATTGACCTCTCAATAGTGAATAATTTTTTGTTTTCATAAGAATGCAACTCCTCCTCAACTATAAAGAGGAAATAAATCCCCCACATAATTACACATCTCTAGAAATTTGGATTTACCAATATCTACCAAAATTACTCAAAAATGAACCTACCCTCATCCTAGAGGCCTTAATTTTTTAATAAATTAAACTATTGATGGATTTATTCAAAACCTAATCAGCATAGCTAATGTTTAGTTAACATTATTATAAAAATTTATTTTATTTCCTTATACAACTTATTGAATTATTATTAAACCTATTTATATAATTTTATCATCTATTTAATTCCCATGTATTATTTTTAATAATTATTTTTATTGATTTCTAGACCAAGCGTCGAGATGACATGTGTTTACATGGCCCGGTTTTCCCAGAACAATTATTTGAAAAATAGTATTCTTTTAATAGCATGTTTGTACAGTTGTCCAAAAAAATTGTATAACAATTAAACTGGTGTCAGATTAGAAATCTAGGGGCACAATTCAGCTTAGAATGGTGGCCTTATCTTAAGATAAACATAAATTTGGTCGGTACAATCCATCTGTAGAAAAAAAACACCAAGGACGTTACTGTAAAAAAAATAATTAAATAAACTTATTTTATTTTATAATATCATAGTAACTAATGAATTATGAATATGATTTGAAATATAAGACCTTCATTTACTTTTTATTGTGTTGTTTTCCATAGGCTTGACTTAAATTTAGTCAGTGTGGGTCATATGTGAAATAATTTGTCATGGTACGTAATAGGGATACAATAATTTAATAAAAAATATTCTTATTCGATGTGGTGAAATTTTCTTTTATAATTATATTTTCTTACAAAATTTGGGTTATCACCATAAATCTAGAATTTTTGACATATGTGGAGAATAGAACTCATGAAAAACAAAAATAGATTTTGGATCGACGATCGACAAATAGCCGATTCAGAGGAATCTCACCACCAATAATTATGGAATAAAGATACTTCGTCAATGACTGATCTGAATCAAGGAATGGTAGTTGATTTCATGTTTCGTTTCCCCATTCTTTATTTCCCTAATTAACATAGTTCAATCCAATAAAAGGTTTATTTACGGTTTGATCATTGTTGTGGGATAGGATACTATTGCGGGATTATTGGAATATTTAGTTTAATTTATCTTTGCGTATCCTTATAAAGGAAACCGATTTTGGATTACATTAAAAAAGGATAAGTTTCATTCTATAGGGTGTTATTTTTCTTTTCTTAACCCCATTCGTGGTGTTCTTATTTGTTGGATCCACATGGTCATGACTCAACTTGTCGGGAGGCTCTAGAAGTGGTCAACCTATGGATTCGTGTTTGACCAATAATAGAGGTCAGATCAATGTAGATCAGGACCTGTGGAACCCGGATCCACAATCATTTCATGATTTTTTTAATTTGATGAATATCAGTGACATGTGGAAGTAGAGACAGTGGAGACTGGTGCTGGAGGTAGCACATGGCCGAACCTTACGGCCACCGTAGGACACTATGTAGCTGTGTGATCATGGCGGGGTGGTTGTTAGACGTGGTAGGGAGGCTGTATGGAGAATGAGTGGCCACTGTGGGAAACCTTTTGAGCATATGTGGCATGGATGGCCCAACAGTGGGAGATGGGTTGGGCCATATGGCTCGTACGCTAGTTGATCGAGCCATCAGTGGACTAGGACCATCGAGGCAGGTTGGGCCCATCGGACTAAGTCATACCTAGCAGGGCAGGGTGGACCTGAGCTAGATCTGGCTTAGGATTAGGGTGACCATATCTTGACTAGTACATAGATAACAATGGTGGTCAACTGTGAACCATTTTCACTCCAACTATCGTCCTGCCATAGTAGGTGGGGGTGTGATCAGCATTCCCGAAAAGTTGAGCTTTCATGTTGTGGTCAACCACAAGGTTTCCCAACCAAGTTGTCAACTATGATAGTCGACCCCCGCGATTAGTGGACCGAGCATGCATTCATTCCATGGTCCTCGTGACCCCCCATTGGAACATTAAACTATGATACCATTTAAAAAGTGTGCTCATTTGATGATCCATCTGCATTGTTGGGACCCTAGAAATGGGATATTTATATTAGGTCAAGTTGTTAGTTTTTATCATGGACAATTATAGTTTTATACAATTCAACTTGGTTCATTAATTAATGGTTAAGTACTGTATTAAGTCCACATAAATGTATTGTAATCCCCTATAGATGGTTAATCCTAGATATAGTCAGGTGTCCATCCCTAGGACTAGAGTGAGACCATCTATTACCCATAATAGATTTTTCTAGAATCAACGTAACCTCTGAGAGTAAGTTATTGTTTCTACATCTAGTGGGATAAATTAGTAGGGTTATTATTATTCTAAATGTTATTGGGCATGATCCTCTATATTGTGAATTTATCCAGATTGGGTTAGGGGTGTTCCCTAGGATATTGGGTAGGATACCCTCTCTTTGCTATCATTATTCTTCCTTGAAAAATATGTTCTCATTTGGGTAGGAAAAAAATGGGATACAACTCTTCATGAGTGTCTCTAATGATATCATTTGTCAAAAAATGACTTGTTTTGGAACGAGAATGCTTCAAGTAGAATCATATGGCTATTAGTAGGTGAAGACCACATGATGGCAATGTATTTCACATGGGTATATCTGGATTTTCTGGTCATATGTACTATAAACATATACCTATGTAGTGTTGACTATGCTCTCCTTTGGCTAATTACCTTTTTCTAATTTCATTTTGTTTTCAAGTTGTCCTATTCGGTATTTTTATACTCGCACATACAAGGGATTTTCTCGCACATGTTGTTTCTTGTGAAGAGGATTGAACCATTGATAGATCCCTAGGTAGACTAGGAATAGGCAGTTCTTAGCGAGTCTAAACAAGTGAGTTTTTATCCTTTAGTTCAGATAATTTTTTTGGTACATATTTCATTATACTTGGACTTTTTTTTTAGATTCCTTTCTGGTGGTTTTGTTTTGGCCTGGTTTACTATCCAGTTCTCTCACTATTATACTCTAGTTGTGGGATATAGTGGTATGCACTCATTTTTTATTTTGTTTTTTAAAATATAATTATTTACGACTTTTATATGTGAGCGTGTGTATTGGTTCTTAAGGAAAATCCCTCTAATTTGTGGTATATGACTACTCGTTGCAAGTCACCACCCCCAAACCTATTGGCGGTGGGCGTGGGGCTATGATGGCACGAGCCCCTCTGGACTGGGTTAGGAAAATAATAGACATCATATCTTCCATAAACTAAGATGTTCTTCTATTTATGGTATGACCAACAAATCCATACACTCCAATCAAATTGGTTATTAAATCATCATTTGTTTGTTCAAATAACAACCACTGCGTGAAAAGATGTAATTTGTTTTTTCATTACAACCTTACACTGTTGGAAATAGTGATGAATTTATAGAATATATATGATATATTTGAAATTTATGATGTTATTATTTTTATAATATTATTATATAACATCTATCTTCCTCATTTGTAATATTTTGGAATACAATAATGTCGATCTAGTGTACGCTGGACTATCTCTTCACGAAGAGATGTGATATATTAATGATTTAAATGGAATGTAATAAAGATGTGATTAATAAACCTATTTAATATATATATATATATATATTTCATTAAAAGGAAATAATAATTATAATATTCATATATATCATTTACTTTTATTTCCTTCAATATGACAAGAAAATTCAAATGGTGTTCATGCGTATGCATAACCTATTGTATCCATTAATGGTGTATTCTTTTTCTAATCACTAATAATTAATAACTACTATAAAACCATGTATATCTAATATATATGATATTTATATCATGATTATTATTCTTCATATGATAAAATAAATAATATATGAAACAAAAAATATTTTTAATACAAAATAATGAATAAGAAAAAAGGGTATTTAACACTCGAAATTATGAAAAATAATGATAAATTATAGAAAAATGGGGGATAAGATGTTGTAAAAGAATCATATATGAAATAAAATATTTTAATATGTTTTTATAATAAGATAATAACATGGTTAAAACCACAATACATTAGGTCAAATAATGTACTCCCAAAAGGAAAGAATGCGGTAAGGGATTTTATCTCAATTTACATTTCATTTAGTATTGTTTATCATTATTCCCAAAATCACTTTTATTATATATATATAATTAAACATGGAAATTAGATTTCGAAAATACTTCATTAGTCTTGTCATTTTATGTTTCAATTTGAATTATCTCTTCCAATGTTACTTTTCAAGAAAATTACCAAGTAGTAAAAGTTATTATATAATTTCACATTCTTCTTAGAGTGTTAACATTCGCTTAAAAAAATAAATTTAATGTAGTCAATTTACCTTAGAAATTATAGTTCTCTTAAATATCTATATTATATTTTGATTTATATTCTTATTTGAAAAATAGTATATAATTTTTACATATGGTATTTACATTGAATAGTATTTAATTAAAGGTGGAAATATAGAAAAATTTATATCCTTTAATAAATATAAATACTTTTTTATAAGGAAATTTTGGTATCAATTATGTCGATTATAAAATATATATGGAATAATTCAGACTAATAATTAATGGGTTAGGGAATGTTTAATCTGTGTCTCTTGATGCATCAGTAGACCCATGAGAGAAAATTAGTTGGAAACATACTCATCACATATGTAACCATATAGTTTAAAATAATCTGGATAACAGATGTTGATAGTAAGTGTCTTTTAGATGGTCTTGAAAAAAATAATATAGCATTTTACCCATAATGTTTTATATTTTCTTGGGGATATATCTTGAAGGTAAATGTTTCATGTTCTTTGAAAACATGACATATAATATTTATGCATTTCCTTCATTCAGAATTTAGTTAATTTCATCTCAGAGATTCTCAATTGTTTATAATCTATGGATTCACATCCTTCAATTTAAATTATATAAATGGAATTTATTTTTAATTATTAACCATTTAATATTGATTATTTTATCTTCATGAAATCATGTTATTTTTATTTCATGTGTGTCTAATTATTTACCATTCCAAATTGATTATGCTTATTCAATCGTGATTGCTTATGATGTACATAACTCTTCATAAGAATTTGTTCCCATACTTATTTTTATTCTATTCCATATGGTTCAATGAAGTTTACTATGAATAATATTTATAGATAATATATATGGAATAAATTTATTCTTAAATACGAAAATAAATGAAATAATGTTGTTATTTTTGGAACAAAGTTTATTTAAGACTCATGTATGCATCACATTTTCCAAGACGAAATAACTATTGAGTAATTTAGAAAAAATTTACATTATTTTATTCAAATATAATCATTGTATGAACTATCTACAGGATTTATAGGGTCATGTATTTAGATAACATGTTGTGGTGGATGTCACCCATGTTTTTTTAAGGATGATTCTTTCGAAATGTCTTTCTTAGCAATTCAACATTATTTTTCTCTATTATATAAACTTCTATGATCCCCCAAACCACAAGCTTTAATTTACCATATATATGAATCTATATAACATGTTATAGAACAACATAATTTTATAAACATTGGGAGTTGGAGGTTCAGGTCCACTTTGGGGTTTTATAGATTCTAATATTACCAACTTTTCTTCACTAGAATCTCATTTCGACCCACCTTTTCTATATCCATTCTCTATAAATCTAGTGAAATATTTTATACTGAATCATTTAGTTATAATTACTTATGAATGTTTTTATTGTGAATTTTCTTCGTGGGATTCTCCTGGGTGGTAGTGTTTTGTTCTGACTGGGGTTCTTGATGAGTATTGGAAGGTCATCCAAAAATATTTCACTTCTTCTAGATGACCCATTTAAACCTAGTTAAAATGGAATATAATATCTCTTGTATGGAAATATTGGGTGGTGTTATCTTGGACTCTGTTGTTTCGTTCAGATTCATTAATGGGGTTCCATGTGTGGATTATAAGGGTGGGTTCTAGCTAGTTTTCTTTTTTATTTTTTACCTTCTTTCTATTTAGTATGTTTATTTTTTAACTATAATGAAATAAAAAAAATAGTAAAAGAGTATATAGTAGGGTGACTATAATATATATTAATTATCATACATATATTAAATTTTTTACTCATTATTATTAAAACCTCACAATACTATGGTAAATATAATTTATTTACCATTTATAGTACATGAAATATATTTTTGAAATGATTTAATTTTAGAAAAATCAAGGGAATGGATATAATGAATCCCAAAGAAAAACATATTTTTAATACCTTAGTATTTGTGTAATGTAACAAGATACTCTAAAAAATCTCACATCCAAATCTATATTTCCCACAAACCTCCTCCAACTCTATCAAGATAATAAACAACTATACATATAAAATAGGGGTTAAAATGTAAATAATTTTAGATGGATCCTCATAGAAACACTCTTGTGTCCATGTAAATAAAAATTACTTATGTATTCTAATATTGGTTAGGGAAAAAATTAATATTATTTTATATTATTAATCCAAACAACCACTTCTATTCCATATCAAATCATTATTCATTCTGATCCAATCATATCATACACATTTTCCATTATATAACAAACATTATAATAACAACCACCATTGATCCCTATCTATGTAGTAATCCACTTCTAGGGACCTCAAATTACTATTATCATGGAGTGATTCACACACTAGTAACTTACTATAATGCCAAAACAAACATTTATTAATCCACATATTGGGAAATAAATATTTCACCACCATAAAAATGTACAAATCCACTATATGGGAACACAATAATCATCCACACACTTTATTTATATCACTATTTTTGTGTAGATATTATTACTAGTTTTCTAGTTGTTCACCAACAAGTATTTTCTCCATCGCATCTCATGTTATTTATGTAATTTTTTCTCCCTTGAGGAATCATGTTGCATTACAAGGTGTCCACGCATAGTGACTCACCCCCTCCAACAGTGATTACATCCCCACACATCACATATCCTCAAAGTGCGTCAGTCGGGAAGTTTTCCACCCTAAGTAACATTAATTGTATAACCATTTTTTATCCTCAATGAATCTATGCTTCAAAATATACAACCTCACCATTGCATCACACATATATCTTTTATGACTAGATATAGCATCTAAAACATCACCACCATTTTCTAAATCATCATTATCAATAGAACCAAACCATGTCTTTAAAAAACATTATTATAACACTAGTTACAACTTTCATATCCATGTCACAAATCGCAAATATATTTCATCCTTTGACAAGAAATATTATCCCACCTTAGAAACCATAAATAAGATGTTATTAGTGAATATAATTTAACTATATGAATATTATAAAATATTCTCTCACATATGAATATTAAAAACATTGATCCTATGGAGTAACTCATTGCTTGGTTATCATTCCCCATATTCATGGCATAAAAAAGTTACACAATGTCATCAAATGTACAATTCGTATCAAGGTCCCCTATAAATATATAAATGTAATATACATCATTTATTCACATCAACAATTCAATTTATTTTTACAATATAGTTTATAAGGCTGTTTATAATCAATTTTACTACCACTTTAATGAACTGGAAATTCCATGTAAAGTTTTTTTTAAAAATATTAATTGAATTATTACGAGATTGTTGAAATTGAAGACACATGATTCTGAAGCCCGAAGAGCCTAAAATGATTTTTTTTCTTTTTTATGATATATTCAGTAAATATGTGGGTGAACATTTCTATCTTTTAAACTGGTTCTCAAATTAAAAATCTAAGTGCACTGTTGAATTCATAGCGTTGGGATTTGATTAAGGAAAAAATAAATTTTTTCGAAACAATTTGGATGGGGAAGCTAAATTTCATATCTTTTGAAATAAAATAATAAAATAAAAAATGATTGTTTTATTTTTTATTTTCTTTTTTGAAACCATTGTGTGATGTTGGTGGGACCGCGATGCAATTTCAGACATTAAATACGAGTCTTTTAATGTCTTGAACTACTCAGTTCATTGGTTTTTTAATTACATCGCATGTGTGTTTAATTGAATCATTAATTTAGGTTAATTAATTAATCATAATATTAAACAAAATGTGGGAGATTAATAACTTATTTAAACCAACCTATGGAATGGGTTTCAGGGATCTATGTGAGGAAGCTCAAATGAAACGCCGGTGGCAACCTACTCCAATGGAGAATAAGGAATGAACGAACACCGATGAACACCCCATCGAACATAGTTTCATTTTACTCATCTATAGAATCATCCAACGTTTCCAGTTTGGGGTTTATCTTGATTTATTTCTAAGAGATTGATGTTTCATCTACTGTTGATGACGACAAAACCTTCCCTTTTTATAATGCTAACCAGGAGGGTGCGGGCGGAACCGAACAAGGCTCGAACTCTCCAAAAAAATTTCTTTGATTGCTTTCTTCATGGGAAACTGACCAATGTAGAGTCTAGATGAATATAGGGGCCACCCAGTGATGGTAGCATCCTAGGTGGCCCGTAGGTGCAGTCAGAAAAGAAAAAAGACCTTCGGAGCTTCACCGGAGGGCTGACGAAGCTCTTCCAGGGTGGTGGCATTGGCGAATGGAGGAGGAAGCGGCCAGCTATTGCCAGCAGTGAGAGGACATCACCGCCCAAAGGTGTTGTAGAGGACAGGGGAGTCCAGCCATTTCTGGCCATATTGGCAGTGGTGGTGCACTGTGGCAGCGCACCACAGAGGGGTGCATCGGCTCCAAGCTGCGGTGGATGGTGGACCCACGCCCACGATTCTGCTGCTGGCTAGTCCACGTAGACCGGCCAATTGGGATATCACTAGCTTGGCACCTCCTATATAAAAAACTGTATAGAATATGGTCTATTTGGATTGGGAGACGACCCCCATGCCAAGTTGGCAGCTACGCCCAGTTAGCTGTCCGGGTTTGTCCAGCATCCCAACAGAACATGGCCAATCATTCTCGCAGCCCGACATATAGAGCTTGTGGCCTGTGGGCCGAGCCCAAGGCCCAGCAGCAAAGCCCGCAAACCGATACCTTTGGGACGTGCCTAGCCCAACCGGGCCATGCCTAGATAGTCGGGTTGGGTCGCTCCAACCGGGTCGGACTGGACCCGTAACCACATACGGCCCAATTTCACTTACAGGGACATATCTCCTAAATCAGACATCCATTTGAATAACATTATATGATGCAGAAACCCTTGTGACAAGGAGGCCATTTTTGGATTCTCAAAATGGGTTTTACAGAATTATATATTATTACCTAGTTGGATCAAACTCGAATCCAACCGGGCCACCGACACTAAAATTACTATAACATACAAACCATTTGTCCCGTTAGCGCATCATCAGTTGCGTTGGAACTGTTATGATTTGGCGGTTCTCTAGTTTACTTTTTCATGGGACTTCATGGTGGTTGAGGTATGACCAATATCATGAGGTGTGGTTTCTCAAAATCTCATGTGTACCAGGTGCGGGAATCTTTTGGCTGACTGTCATGTGACAAACGACCCTTTTTGGATCAGCATCAGAAAGACCACGTATAGGTCAGCAGTTGCGCAACCCAATGAGTACCAGCCTTTGACCTGCCCATCATGGATCATCAACTTACGACCCTATGTATATCAGTTACTTATGACCCAATGTGGATCGCTGACTTACAACCCTATGTGGATCGACGAAAAACAACCCTGTGTGGATCAGAGACTTATAATCATATGTGGATTGATGACATACGACCTTGTGTGGATCAGAAGTACCACAACACCACGAGGACCAGACTTTGAGTGGCCCATCATGGATCAACGACTTATGACCTTTTATAGATCTAAGATGTATGACCCTGTGTGGATCAGTGACTTATGACCCTATGTGGATTAAAATAGGAATGACATCTTCGTTGAAAATCAGAGGAACTTATTAACAGAATAAGTTGAATTATCTTCATGAATAATAATCTTTATTTCTATTCTCTATATTGTATACCTAGTTTCAGTTGAGTTTTTACATGTGCTTTGTGATCAGGATCATGCTTTGTGGTTTTTACTTTATGGAATTCCGGGGGACCTTCAGGGGTCTTAGGGTCCCTACTGGGTATTTTTATACTCATCGCTACATGGGATTTGTCTTCAAATTTTTGTGTCTTTTACAGATGACATACATCTCTGACCGAGGTGAATCAGTTTGGACCAAATGTGGACAGAGGTGGCTGGTTGACATGGAGGGCCACTGTGATATGTTGTACCTACCCTTTAGGTAGGATTCATTGGAGATAACCTCTAGAGTTATTTTTAATTTTTTTATATCTCTTTTATTTGGTTGTTTATGCATTCCCCTTTACATTAATTTTACAAATTTACTTCAGCAGTTATACTATGTGGTTTAAATTTGTTGCGTACCTAGTCTATGTGTGTGCAAGTTTAAAGGTAATGCCTTCATATTTTAGGGATATTAATTTTAGTTCTATTATTCATTCTCTGGCCTAAGGAAGGTGGCCTAGGGGTAGTCACAGAACGGTCCCTGAGGGAGGGGTCGTGACAAACTAGTATCCAAGGATTTAGTTCTATTGATGAACTAAGACTTTGATATATTCTATATGGGAATAGTGTTTATTGTATTGAGTACAGTATTCATTTTGAGGTGACCAGTGTTAGTGCGGAGACCGATGTATACCTACAATAGGACCATGATTTCAAGTTTCAAACATGATACAATAAATTACATATTATGTGTATTTTTAGTGGTTTTTATTTTGATCTCTTTCGATTCAGCTCACCAGGTATAACATATTTATTGTGGTTCTTCAGTTTTGTTATTGGATGCTGCTGCATATGCAGCCAGCCAGGATTCAAGAGATATTTTGTGATGATGGACCACTAAGAAATGAGGATTAGGTTCAGGGACCTACTAAAGTGATGGTACCTTCAAGTGGTGTACATGCAGGACCACTACCAGTAGGGTGGTTTTTTCCACTTGCCCCACCAGCAGATGGTGCATGCTAAATTAGCATGCTACATGAGTTCCAACCGTAGAGGAATCTGAGATTTCAAGCTGAGATATATCCACAAGAGGATGAGGACTGGATAGAGGCAGTGGATAGAGTTTTTCTCGTAGTTGGTCACCAACATACTAAATGGTGATCATAGATACTAGTATCTTGTCGGGCACGATATGGAGATGGTGAAGCCTGATGCTTCAGATGCACAATAAGGCGACCCTCACCAAGTTGGACTTCAAGAGCCTCTTCAGTGCAGAGTTCATTCCAGTGCTCTATGCACAATTCATATTCAGAATCTTTTTTACTTAAAGTAGGGAAACCTAACAGTATCCTAGTACTCGACAAGATTCACTAACATTTCCCACTACTCCACCAACATGGTATGATACCCTTTCTTCTGATCCCAGACTATTTAGTAGAATAACTGTAGAGAGATCAGAGCATCGATTATATCACTCAATATATCGACACAGGATATAGTGCTTGATTGAGTGCTATTGTGAGACAGCTTCCAAGTTGAATAGGCACCGACAGAGAGAGCCAACACCAGACAACACATGGCCTAGTCATCTGCAGTAGGTAGTAGTTGGAGGACGCAGGGGCCCAAGCTGGCCAGATCATATGGTGGATGAACCCAGGATGTATGGTCAGAGGTGTGGAGCTCATATGACAGAGGATGTCAGTAGCAGATTAGACTATGCTACACGAGAAGTGGGTAGGGTCGGAAGGCTCAGGACTGCCCGACCCGCCGCACCGACGATTAGTAGAAAGTTGGGGGACCATCGTAGTAGAAGAAGATAATTCAGTAAGGAGGACCGCAGTGTGGAAGAAAAGGTAGAGAAGTGGTATGTGTAGCTGGTGGTGGGCTACAGTTTGAGGTTTTACCTCCCTCTCTACGAGGTGGTCCACCGCGACCACCAAGAGTAGGTGGGCATGGACGACCTCAAGATTAGGCACCTAAGGATTATGACCATAGTTCTCCATAGATAATTCTAGCTATGATATGTTTCAAATCCACCTTAGCTACTTTTTTTATAGACACAAGTTCCAGTCTCTCTTTTATTTCCACATCTCTCATTTGGAGCTCAAGGATTATTATAGATATAGTGGCTCGATCCTTATGAATAGAGACTCCTAATGGAAGGATTTCATGATTATGCCCTGGTACAAGTACTGTGATATTACTCTGGGATGTGAGATCTTTAGTTGGGAAATCCTAGTAGAAGAATTGAGGTCATACGATGTCATCTTGGTTATAGACAGGCTATCCATAGTCCATTCTCAGATAGACTATTTTATACAAATCGTGTGGTGTGACCATGAGGATAGGACCGGGTTTTCTTTCACCATCAAATAGATATCATTTTCTGCTCAAGATTTACTTTTCCGAGGAGGGTGCATCCAATCACTCATATGTTGGCAATCTGTACCCTCATAGTAGTTTATGAGATAATTCTGAGTTATACTATTGTGGTGGACTAGTATGCTGATGTCTTTCCTGATGATTATATGGGATTACCTCCTCATAGAGAGGTAGACATCTACATCGACCTATACCCATGGACGACACTGATATTTATACTAGTATATCAGATCACTCCCACAGAGCTTCAAGAGTTGAATGTACTACTGGAGGACTTATAGGGTAAGGGGTTCATAATGCCCATTGTTTCTCCATGGGAGGCCTTGATTTTGTTCACCAAGAAGGCAGACATATGATTGATTCTTTTTGTTGACTATTGGTACCGGAACTAGGTGATCAAGAAGAACATATATCAACTCCCAATGATTGGTGATATCTTTAATCATTTGAAGGGATCTATGTGGTTTTCAAAGATAGAACTCAGATCAGGTTATCATTAACACGGGGTATGAGATGAGGATGTACCAAATACATCCTTCAAAGGCCAGTATGACCACTATGATTTCTTATTAATGACTTTCGGCATGACCAACACCCCACACTATTCATGGGACTCACGAACAAGATCATCCAGCCTTATCTTGATCGCTTCATGGTGGATTTCATTGACGTCATTTTGATATACATGGCATAGGAGGAGGAGCACACTACTCATCTGTAGATAGTTTGGGATACACTCCAATAGCACTAGATTTATGGTAAGCTCTAAATGTGCCAGTTCTGGATATGGGATGTCCACTTTCATGGATAGGTAATCTTAGAGGATGGGGTTCTAGTGGATCCAATGAAGATAGACGTGGTATTTTCTTGGGAGCCACCCAAGAGTGTGACTGAGGTGCGAAGTTTCTTGGGATTGGTTGGGTACTATCGGAGATTCATACCTGAATTTTCCAGAGTAACATATCCTTTTTTCAGCTTTGACAAAGAAGTGATAGTCTTTGTTGTGGATAGAGAGTTTCTAGTAGAGTTTCCAAGAGTTGAGGGGGATATTGACGTGTGCCCTCATCTTGAGGCTACCAGAAGAGGTAGTTGGGTATGTACTCTACTATGACGCATTAGGTATTGTACAGGGATGTGTCCAAATGTAGGAGTGAGGTGTAATCACATATGAATCATGAAAGATGAGGCATAATCGGAAAAACAATGCTTCCCATGACATAGAGTTATCAAATGTGGTTTTTGCCTTGATGATGTGATGACACTACTTGATCAGAGAACAGGTTATTGTATACTCTGATCAAAATATGCTCAGGTGTATCTTATCATAGAAGGACCTGAACCTAAGACAATGGTGATGTATGGACTTCTTCTAGGATTATAACTTTGAGATAGTCAATACTCCAAGGAAGAGGAATGTGGTGGCAGACACACTCAGCAGGAGATCTGGTTTATAGTTGTTGAGTGAGGTGACAGAGCAGCTAGCCACCTTGCAGTTATTCTTCCTAGATAGATATGGAGCAGTATATCTATAGTTTGTGACTATCACTCTCCCACTCCATCAGTGAGTATGGGAGGCACATCTTGGGGACATTGACTTTGAGGCCTAAAATTCTCATATGTCCTCAGGATGGGATCCTAAAATATTTTATTATGGTGGGTATCATATCATCCTTTTCCTAAGACTCACGAAGGTACTAGTGATGCTACGAGATGAGGAGTTGGGGGAGTTACTCACATACCCTTTGTCAGTACATCTTTGTGTGGTGATGGTGTACTAGGACCTCCGATGTCAAAACTGGTTCCCATGGATGAAGAAAGAAGTGGAAGATTTCGTTTCATGATGCCTCATTTATTAGAAAGTGAAGGTCGAGCACCAGCATCTAGTAGGCTAGACTCAAACACATGAGGTGCCGGGGTGGAAATGGGATGGAATCTCCATGGACATCGTTAGAGGGTAACCACGTACGTCAAATAGATCTGATTCCATCTAGGTTATCGTTAACCAACTAACCATGTCATCCCATTTCATACCAATCTACGAGTAGGGATCAGTAGAGATCTTGGGATGCATCTATGTAATGAAGATAGTACAGATTCACTGGGTTCCAATGGTGATCATCTCAGATCGTGATTTTTGTTTTACATCCCATTTGAGGAAGGGATTAAAGGAGTCCTTCGGGACTTAGCTAAACATGAGCACCACATTTCACCATCAGATATATGTTTAGAGAGATAGGACCATACAAATGCTTTAATACATGATATGTTCTTGTGTACATGATTTTGAGCATAGTTGGTAGGATCACATTCCCTTGGTGGAGTTCACATACAACAACGACTATCACTCCACCATCTGCATGGCTCCGATTGAGGCATTTTATGGGTGACCATGTAGATCACCTCTATGATAGACAAACCCCAGAGAGTCATCTCTTATGGTTCTAGAGATGGCATGGGCTACCACTGAGAAGCTGAAAGTCATATAGGAGTAGATGAAGAATACATCAAAATGGATGATTCCTTATGAAAATAGGTTACAGAGACCCTTGGAGTTCATGGACGGAGACCATGTCTTTCTAAGGGTCCCACCCTAACAATGATTGTAGAGATTTGGCTGGGTCCGCAAGCTATCTCTGAGGTTTATAATACTTTTACATATCCTTATCAGAGTATTCTAGGTGGCGTACAACCTACCTCTTCTCCCATAGATGCACAAGGTGCATAAGTTTTTTCATGTGTCGCAGTAGTGGAGTTATATTCATGATTTATCACATGATTGAATGTGGTGAGCTAGATATTTACAATGGGGATACATTCATGGAGTTCTCAGTAAAGATAGAGGATCTACATGAGTGGTTCCTTTATGGATGGTTTTTCCCTTTGGAGCCAGTTCAGTGGCTGCACAGAAATATACAGGAGAGAAGATGGGAGTGGGAGGCTCATATACATTCTCAATTCCGCCATTTTTTTCCCAAGATTTTTTTGTTGATTTTGGGAAAGACAAACTATAAGGGGGGGAATGTAAAGACCCAAAAATTCTATGTAACGTTTTATAAATAAAATTGATTATTACGAGACTGCGAAATTTGACGACACATGAATTTTATTCCTAGAGATCCTGAAACAATTTTTCGAACTTTTATAAGGTACGTTCAGTAAACGTGCGGAAAAAATTTTATTTAGTTTTAAATTGTGATCATCTTAAAAATCTAAGAGCACTGTTTAATTCATAGTGTCGGGATTCTCTTAATAAAGCATAACTTTGTTCAAAAAAAGTCGATAAGAAATGATATATTTCAGATCATTTGAAATAAAATAATAAAATAAAAAAAAGGTTATATTATTTTTCTTTTTCATTTTTTTAATAGTAGAGTGATGATGGTGGGACCATGGTACAACGTCAAACATTAAATAAGATACTTTTAATGTCTTGAACTTCTCGTTTCTTTGGTATTGTAGCGACAACACTTGTGTATTTAATTGACTGATTAATTATGGTAAATTAATGGATTATAATATTAAACACAACAATAGATATTAATCTCTTAATTAAACAAACCTAGGGCATGGGTTTCGGGTATCGACGTGAGGAAACTCTGAAGAAATGCCTGTGGAATCTTTCTCTAACAATGAATTAGGAATGAATGAATTTTGATGAACACCCCTTCGAACGTGAGTTCTTCTTCATCATGCACAACATATTTCAAGATTTCTAGGCTTGAGTTCGTCCTGATTTATTTCTATGAGTATTATGTTTCATCTACTCTTGATGATGTGAAATCCTTCAACTTTTATAATGCTAATGTGAAAGGCTCATGCTGAACCAAACAAGGCCTGAACCCTCTACTGATGTTGCTTTGATTGCATTATTCATGGACAACTGACCAATGCGGTGGCAAGTTGAATTAGGGAAAAGCAGTGATGAAAGTGTCACGAGAGGCCAATATGCGTAGTCAAAAAAGAAAAGGACATGTAGAGCACCAAGTAAGGCCCACGGAAGCTCCACCGGTGTGGCGGTTCCAGTGGCCGAAGGAGGTGGTGACCAGCTCTAGCTGGCTGCAAGGGGATATCATCACTCGAAGGCGCTGTAGTGAACAGGGGTTGTCGGCCTTTACCGACCATGTTGATGGTGGCGATCTTCCATGAAGTAGGGTCGTGTATACAATCAATAAAAAAGGGTGGACCCAAGCCCACAGGGTGGCACCAGACTGGCACCGACTATTGGAATAACTGAATGGACTACAATCCATTCAGAATGGGAGGTGACCCCCGTACTAAGCTGGCGAGCCGTGCCTAGCCAGTCGGTCGGGTTTCACCAGTAGCTCGGTGGGCCGCACCCATCTAGGAGATCCGGGCAAGGAAAAACTAAAATGGTCCAGGCCCAACCCTCTCGGGCTGGGTCTTCTCGGTCCGGCCGGGTCGGACCAAACTAGGGGGCACTTACGGCCCAGTTTCGCTTAAATGGATATATCTCCTAAATAGGATGTTCATATGATGAACCATATATGGATCTTGAACCCTTAGAACAAGGAGGTACTTTTGAGATACTCCACATTTTTTTAAGAAATATGAATTTTGAATGGGTTGGATCGGACTCGAATCCAATCGGCCCCATCACT
This sequence comes from Viscum album, assembly GCA_963277665.1. Taxonomy (NCBI): domain Eukaryota; kingdom Viridiplantae; phylum Streptophyta; class Magnoliopsida; order Santalales; family Viscaceae; genus Viscum; species Viscum album. Next base: position 705,108,570 of record OY728126.1, on the reverse strand, counting down.
AAAATGCCTATAACGTACATAGAGGGTGTCCCATTGATGCACCATCTATTTCATTCGAACCCTTATGATATGGAGGTTCTTCAGGTTACTTCTTTTTTGGAAATTGTGGCCATTGAGGTAAGACTGATATCTTGAGGAGAAGAGTCTCAAATAAGAAAACCACGCCAGGTGTAGGAATATTTTGGTTGGCTGTCATATGACATATGACCCTTTGTGGATCTGCATCAGAAGGACCCTATCTGGATTCATAGTGGTGTAACCCGACGAGGACTAGCCTAAGAGCGTCTAGTCATGAATCAGTGACATATGACCCAGTGTGGATCAGTGACTTATGACCCTCTATGAATTGATGACTTATGAACCTATATAGAAAAAAAAACATACGACCCTATGTGTATCAATGACTTATGGCCATGTGTGGATTGAAGACTTACATCCCAGTGTGGATAAGCATTACCACTACCTGATGAGGACCAACCCTAGAGTGGCCCATCATGGATAAGTGACATACGACCCTATTTGGATTGACAACATACGACCATGTCTGGATCAGGGACTTATGCCCATGTGTGGATTGGCATTGGAAAGACTTCTTTGTGGTACAGTAGTGAAACTTTTTAACAGAAAAATATGAATTAACTTCATAAATAATCATCATTATTCTTGTACATAATGTTATAAACATGATTTGAGCTGAGTCTTTACTTTTTCTTTGTGATTTGGATAATTATTTCTGGGTTTTCTATTGTGGAATTCTAAGAGACCTTTAGGGGTCTCGAGGTCGCCATTGAATATTGTTATACTCACCCATGCATGGGCTTCTCCCGCACCATGTTGCATCTTCTGAAGATAACAGATATCTTTGTACAAGGTTAGGGTTTCAAGACCACAAGTACATGGAGGTAACCAGTTGACATGGGGAACCATAGTGACAAGTTGTACCTACCCTTCAGATAGGATTCTTAGTAGACGACCTCAGAAATTTGTATTTCCTTTTGTTATATATCTTTTAGTTGGGCTTGCTAAAATCCCCTTTACTTTCGTTTTACAATTTTACATATGTAGTTTTACTACGTGGTTTACTTTAGTTTTGTACCTAGTCATTATGTGTACAATTTTAAAGGAAATTCCTTCTCATTTTAGGGATATGCCTTTCCAGTAATAGTTGCCAACCCCTGGCCTATTGAAGGTCGTCTTGGGGTAGTCACATCATGGGCCCCGTGGGAAGGGTCATGACAACCACCAACATGTTCATTTCATCCATCAATATTCACAATAAAAATGAATCAGATTATGTGGACAATAATTTAAAGGGAAATACACCATGATAATTTTCACAACCCATGTAAATTCTACCCCACTCCATTTAAGTCACTATTAATGTATATTCATATATATAATTTTAAATTCACCCGTAGATATATGGAATCACCTCATGTAACTCTTTACAACTTTTTCCAAAAACCCTCACCAAAAATTTTAAACATTTTCCCAATAATAGTCACATCACCCATGCCAAGGATCATAAAATGTTACCTTATTCCCATCATAGTATTTCAATATTTATATATATAAATATGGTATGAGTTAATCTTGTGGCCTTAAGAAATATTTAAGAATAAATTTATAAAAATTAACTAATAAAAAATTTTCTTCTAAAAACTGCATATATAAAAAATTCACATATGATTTATAAATAATAAATTACTAATATTATTCAGTTCTTAATCAAATAAAATTATATTTATTTTCTATCTCAAAAAATTTATAAAATTTATAATGCTATAATTTTATTTTTTATCAGTCTCCACATATCAATTTTATAATTATTTAATGAAACAATAGTCTTTCAAATTCATATTCCATAACATTAAATTTAATAAAAATAATTATTATTCATGATATATTTTATTCATAATTCATCCTCCAATTCAATTAGCCATATAATTGTTATTCTATATTATTATAAATCATCTACACAACATGAAAAATAATAAGAAGAGAAAGTTCACCAGGATTTAAAATACATGATAATTCAAATCACTTTCACTATTTTCATGATAGATGTTATCCTTAAATCCTATATAGATTTCCATACACAATTAATCTATAATATTATTCATTATTTTCCTTCTCATTTTCTGATCTATCAAACCACAAAAATTAAAAATATTTACTCTATTGATAAAATTAATAGAGTAGAGATTTCCCCAGTCATGTAAATGGTGGAAAATGTATGTCATCTATTCAATACATTTAATCCATCTATCAATTCTTGGAATAATTTAATAATAAAAATTGTGTCACTTTCTACTTAGTTTCACCCATCATATCCCCTCTTAAATCATCTAGTATTCCAATTCAACCATAATAATAATTTATCTAACCTCAAATTTTCTACAAATGTATATACATCACAACCCTCACATGTTAATATATTTATTTAGATAATAATAGTCAATTTCAAATGAATAATAAAATTAAATAAATATTTATAATATTCTACCAACTCCTAACATCTTTTAAAAAACCAACTATGCTAGAAAATACTCAAATCACCATATAATAATTAAAATAAAATGAAAAATCCAATGTCATGAGGAAAAAATTATTCTAATATTTGATAAATACTATTTTAGCTTTCTTAGTCAAAGCCCAATAAAAATTCACTCTCTTAAAATTTCAATAATTGGATTTGAAAATTACATACTCATTTAAAACATTTAATTTTTGTAATTCCTAAACAAACTAATTATGATGGTAAACTGAATATAAAAACTATTCAAAATAATTTAGGTTATTATGCATTTACCTTTTATTATCTTTCCCATGTGTTTACTTACTCATTATCATGCCTCCAACAAAATTTCACTAAAATCATATCTCATCTCTTTAATACATACTCTTTAAAACAATTCATCTCTATCAAGTACCTATTGAAATTAATATCGTAGTAAATATACACATCACTTAAATCTATCACATGTGAACGACCATATTAGTACTTATGAAGCTATGACATATGAAAAAAACCTTTTCAGATTCATTAAAATACAATAAAAAATATACTACATCTATAACCCATTACAAAAATTAAAATGGAACATTAAAATTTAGAGAAAAAATTCTTACATTACTAAATCATAAATTTATTATAAAATTAAAAAATGTAAAAAATTAGATCTCTAACTAAAAACAACAACATCCTACACCTCTAATATAAATTGAATTTTTATATATTTTTAGTATCGTTAATGTGATCAAAAATCGAATTCCCAAAATTCTTAATATGTTTCCCTATCTTATTCCCACCAATAGTATAATCCTTAACCACAATACAATAAAATAGTTTATTATATGATCATCTAGAGAGTACTTCATAAGGTTTCATACAAATCGAATAATGAATAAAAATTATATAAAAATTTCACCAATGTTATGTAGTCAACCTATTATCCTCAAAAATATTAGATACAAATGTAAATATATAATATAATATTTGATTCATAGATTATGTTTAACCGTCAGTCTATGGGTAAAATATGATTCTAAATAACAATTTATTGTTAAAATAATGATGAAATAATTTCCTCATATATAATGTAAGGAAAAAATAATTTTAGGATATTATAAACATTGAAATTATTAAAAAATTCAAAACCCCTATAACTTATATATTTAAAAAACTATAATCTGAACCTGAAACCCAAAAAATTTAATAATCATTATCTATGAACAATTCCAACATAAATAAAATTTCACCAACCCTTCTTAGTGTGTGAGAAAAAACTATAACACAATCTACTGAAATATAATCCCACTAACACTGAGTAAATTGAAAGGGATATAATAAACTCAATATAAAAAAAAGTTTATTACCACATCCACAATACTATACTCTTAGATCTGGTGCAGAAAACATAATCATTATATTATATATATTGAAATTGTTAAATGTGTCCCAATTCTAGCCATCTAGAACATACACCATCAAATATAATTATTTGATCACATACATACCCAATGTACATTTCAGGGTATAGTTTTATAAAATTGGATAATATCTTATATAATAAAACCCATGTCCTTAATTGAGAAATAATTTTTCAATACCAATATTTTCAAATTTCACACTAAGTCTCTATAATCACACACATTAAACACTTGTAGTACTATCTTAATTAATATATTTTTTTATAATCATGGAAAAATAAATATAAGAATTTTGAACTAAAATGATTGTTAATGGTAAACATATACATTATCACTTTCATATCTTTGGTGTGAAGAATATGGGAAACGAGTATGGCAACATATTCAACTTTAATGAGTCATACATAGGTGAATTCATACTCATCAAAACCAAGATCATTAAAAATGTTTCATAGAATAATGATTTTCCAATGGAATGATTCATAATAATTTAAAATCATTATCCATGTTATTTCAATATTGATAAATGGTACCTTTAAAAACATATAGAAAACATTGATAAAACATGTTGGTATCAGGTAACAACAAAAATTTATCAATGAATAACCAAAAAACAAAACTTTCAAAATATATTAAGAGTAACATAAAATTAGTTATCCTTAAAAATCCATAGGATAATCTTAGGATAAATAAACTCAAACACTCTACCCAATGCATTTAATCGTAACAAATATCCCACCCCCTATTTCATAATAATGTAAACACACATATATTGTTTATAAAAGGACCACACATCATTGGAATATAATTTTACCACCTTTCCATGGATTATAACATGACCACCCTTTAATTTTTAATAGCTATTTTTATATTCCATATAATGTACAACAAAATTACAGTTTTTCACATTTCCAAACATCATTTATTCTTATCTTGACGAACACATTGAAAAGAAATGTGTTGGATGAAAATTTCATTAAACCAATCATAAGACATCTAGACAAAGTATAAGAATGGTATCATTGGAATATATCTCTCTTTAAGAATATAAGAAACTATAAATAATAATTCGATATATTGAAAATACATTTAAAATAATATGTAATTCATTTCATTGAAAACATCAAAAAAATGTTTTCCATTTAAAAACTATGAAAGAACAATTTCAATAATATCGAAAAAATATTTCATATTAAAATAATAATAAAAACATTGAAAAAACCTCAAAGAAAATAATTGTTATGATAGTAAAAAAATAAATTCATTTTACTAAATTTCTAAAAGGTCTCTATTACACTTTATAAAAAGAGCCAAAATTACCCTATTTAAAATAAGAAAATAAAATCCCTTCAAAATATTTTACAGAAATTAATATATAATTATAATATAACATTATAAAATCATTTAATTTTATTAAATAACATTATTGAAATAATTTTCAAGATCATGGTTATGGAATAGAAGATATTCCCAACAAAATAATAAATAATGTTTGTTTTCCCATATTTTTTTTTCTTTTGATCACTTTAAGATAAAAATAGTGTAAATGAAAGGAAATATTTTAATACCAAAAATTACCAAATAGTAATAATAATAATATTTTTTAAAAAAACAATATCAATCAAATTCAGTAACATAAACCTCGAATGTAAAAAATCCTAAAAATTAATGAGATTGAAACAAAAAACATTTACAGCTTTGGTAAATTTTGAATCAAAATTAATTAAAAGAAATAATATTATATGCATTTGAAATTTACTTAAATTAAAAGTGGTAATATATAGAAATTCATTCATTGTGTATTAATTGCACAATAAAAATAAATTATGATGTACAAATAAACATGATTCAAAAAATGATATCGGGGAAAAACACTTTAAAAGATCATAACATTTTAAGAGGTAATTAATACATGAATTTATTATTTAAAAATATATTAATCCAAATAAAATAAGTGGAAATAAATACTAAATAATTTATAGTTTAATACATTTATAATCATGGAATAATAAATTCAATGAAGAAGTGTTATAACCCAATAAAAAGAAATTGATTTAAAAAAACCCCTTACCTTGAGTCCTAACTAGCTATGTATATAAATTAACTAAATTTATATAAAAATATATTATTAATTTATTTATTTAATAATTTTTACATATTTATTACATTTTCCTAATACCATTTTTTCATTTATTTTAATTATATATTTAATTAATTAATTGAATATGTTTATATTAGGTGTTTTGAGATGTTAGATTCATATGACTTTGTTATTGTCAATGTGGTAGAAGAGTTATCTATTCCAAAAAATATGATATAATTATCATTTTTATAAATGAACTACAATTTTATAGTGATCCATGAAAAGTGTCCATGAAAAAATATGCATCTTCTCATGAGGATGTAGTTTTCACGTACAGAGAGATGATTTTTTTTTACATTTCATTACATGGAAAATTAATAAATAAATAAAATACTATCATTATAGAATCATTTAAATATACAAAATTAAAATTAATTTATTGAATCCATCACCATAACCATTAATGATATGTGGTTTCTGAAAAAAAAATATAGTTTATTACTATGTCAATATGGTAGTATATATGAACACATGTACGATGATTCTATTTTTAACTATTGGAATGGTATGAAAATAGATGATTTGTTATATTTTATGAATAATAATTATAAAATTAATATAATATATACAAATATAAAATGAATCATAAAAACTATCCATGAAAGGTGGTGATGAAAAATGGTATACATCAGTTCCCATGGTGTTAGTCAATACGTACGAAGGGAAATTTTTTTTCCACCCATTAAATAGAAAAAGAGGTTGATAAAGTTGTTATAATAACATAATAAAGTAAATGAATATGGGAGGTGATAATTTAATTTTAATTTAATGATTATTATATAATTTATTGATGTAGAAGAAGAAGTAAATTGAAAACACTCCATTAATATGACTACCTCATCTTTGAAGAACCACATTTTTTATACACATTAATACATTTAGGATTGAATTTGCGTGATACCATGGCATATAAAAATATTGAAAGAACATTGGGAAGTGATTTTTTTATTTTTTATATATATACATCTAATCAAATGTGAGGAATAGAGGAGTGGTGGTTTCTTTATATTATAAGGGAGTGGGGAACCCATAAAATATCTAAATTTAATATATTATTATAAATTACTTATCCTAAAAAGTGTAAAAATTGATATATTTCAAATATAATGTGATTATAAGTCTAATAAACTTGTAAATTTATATTCATTCACCTTTAGGTGATATTTTAATACATAAGCTTCTGTTTTAACTACCCATTATTTCATTTAATCATTACCGCAATAAGAGTGTTTTCCGGTCTTTAAGGGTCAAGATATTTACAATAAAAGGGCAAGTGACCCGTATGTGGAGATTGGTCAATAATATAAACCATACATAATTCACTTGTCCAAATATATTATTTCATTGAATTTTAAATCATTTATGAAAGTATTAATTAACATAAATTTCCATAAATTTCATTTTTTATACTATTCACATAATTTACTATAAAAAATTCAGGACAAAAATTTTGTTTGAATATAAACATTAAAAAATTTATATTACATTGCATATATTGAGAAAAAAATTTAACATTTTTTCCCACACAAAAAATATTACTTTTTATGTTTTTAAAATCATTTACTAAAATTTTCTAATTTTTTCATAAGAACATCATTGAAATTGATTAGGAATTTTTTAAAATAATTTTATCACTTATAAAAGACCATAAATATTATGTATACTTTTTAAAAATAACTATTTTGAAAACAAATGACTTTTTTGTTAGAACCAAGTTTTTTCTATGTAGGAAATGGAGTATGGTTTTTGTTTGTTTTCAATCCTTATTGGGTTGGTTATGGAGTTTGCATGGAAGGTAGACTTGTGTTTATATATGAAAGGAATTTTGAAGGTGGTATAGTTTCCACTATTTTCCAAATTTTTGGGCCCTAAAATCAAGTAGTTCTTTTTGAAAAATGATGGATTTTTACATAGGAGTGAACGAGATGCATAATGTTGAAGGAAATCAGAAAAGGAAAGGAACTACGAACCATGGGACAACAACTGCATACCATGTTCAAGGAATAATTCATGGATCATGAATTGTGGTATTTGATAAGGGAAACACAAATTGTGAATCCCAAAGAAGGAATAGTATGTAGAATGCCTTGGAAGAATAGTTCATGGAGCGAAGGTGGTTCGCAGGAAGGCTTACAGTACATGGAAGGAAAATGATTTGCGTGATGGAGTGTCATTCATGAAAATGATGCTATGATTTGAGAATCCATGAAGGGTTTGTTTTTTGGAAATTATATGGTGATTTGTGACGCCATGTAGGGAATATTGAAGTTTGCAGAAGGTGTATGGCATATGGATCATGAAATAGTCAAGGTACACAATGAAGGTAGTACTGCAATGAATATTTTGAAAGTCTCACTTTTGCATATTTTTCAAAACTATATGTCCTATATATAGAGAACTTATCCATTAATTGGAATACGACTCTAAAATTAATAATATATTTTGAATTTTGTAAAATATAGAAGTGGTTTGTGGGAAGATACCCCCCTAATAACTCTTATAAAAAATATGAAAGGAATTTGGTGAAGTCTAGAATGGTTTGTGGAATGAAAATACATCAAGTTATAAGAGGTTAGAGAGGAGGGTTCTGTGAGATAAAAGAAGTATGGTAAAGGGGGTAGTACACAGACAAGGCATTTATCAATGGAATACATTATGTGAAAGGTAGATTAGAGAGGAAAGATCATATTTGGTGAAGAAGTAGTATACAAGAGAAGAAGAAAAGAATATTCATGAATGTGATTCACAAAAGAGGTATGAGGTCACAGTTTATATAGATGATACTTGGAGGTGGTAATCATAGGTAGTGCACGGAGCACTCTTTTATGGGGAGTAGGAATACCAATAGGCGAAGGACATGTTTAGGAATGAATAGTATGAAAAAAATACTACATCTGTAGGGAAAACGAGACTCCAACAAAGCATCTATCTATAGTTAAGGAATCATGATTTAGTTCCAAACCATTAAAGATACCCTCATGTCAATAAAATGAGTTCGGATTCATTCCAATGAAGTGAGTATCGGGGATTCAAAGGAAGTGATTCTAGGTATGTAGTGTTTTATCACTGAAACCATGTAAAGGAAGTGCACCTTTCACAGATTGAATATGATTAAAATTTGTAATCCCCAACTAGTGATGATTTTGTGGAATTTGGTATCACTGAAAACATGTATTTGAATAGTTTTTATATGTATCTCTTGGTGGATAACCATGTAAAATTTTGGTGTTGTCGCTTTGCCTGTGATTTCTTATTTTCATCACTTTTCCATCATAAAATATTAATAGGTTTCTACCAATTTGGGAACAAGATACATCAATTTAATGGAAACATGTTGACATCATAATTCACCCCTCCCCTATCAGGGTGTTTCAAAGTACTTCATGTGGTATTAATAGGTAACAGCTTCTTTTGTTAGGTATGTTTTCCATTTCTAAATTAGAGAATACATTACATGTCCCGGGAGTACCCCTCTTTCATTGAATAAACATCCCGATCTGGAAGAATATGATGATATCTCATTTAAGATCTCTTGTAACAGAGGTCCTATTTTCTACTTCATATAAAATATAGGTCATTGATCCAACTGGGATGACATTGACTGATAAAGACACAAATTTTTTTGATTTTGATGATGAAGCATGACATTCCCTCACTGAAGTTCTTTCAAATCATATATATTTAATGGTGATGATTTGTGCATCAGTAATGAATCTATGGGAAAAAACTAGGGAATATTCATTAAGGATACAATAAAGTGAAAGCTTAGAAACAACAATTCTTTCATAATAGGTTCTTTGATCAAGATATTCATCGTGAAGAAAATAAATATACCTTTCTTAATGAATTTCTAATGTTGTTAGACCAATACGAGAACTTGACGAATAAATCAAAGACATTGATATTGTAAAAAATCTTGAGAATACTTCCACAACATTAAAATTCAAAGGTTCCATCCCTTGAAGAGTGGGATCTTTTCAAATATTCCCTATATGATCTGCTGAGTAGCTTGGTGGCATATTAGATGAGGGTAATACTAGAAAATGCATCGACTTGGGTAAGTAAGGAAATGAAATTCAAAACAATAGAAAAACAAGAAATTTAAATATATAGTGATGATGAAGATTACAAAGAAAAAAAATTCATTCACTCGGTGCTAGGTAATTCAAGATGGGAAAAAGGAAATTTCAAGGCAAGTTACCTTTGGCTTGCTTTCAATATGGTAAAGTTAAGAAAATTGCCTCTCAATTCCCAAGGAAGGACAATGATGAATAAAGCAAAGATAAAGACTTGTAAAAGCCTCCTAATTTTTTTTTAAAAAAAGAATACATCATGTCTGGTAATAAACTATAGAGTAATGTTTTGTTTGTGATGAAGAATATGATTAAATTGAAATATTAGAGTAAGAAGAGCCCAAATTTTAATCTAGAAACCATTCATCAATTATAGCTGCCGTTGAAAATTCAGAACCATCGTGAGATGAATCTAGAGATAATCAGTTTAGAAATAATGTCGATCCCATGTTTCAAATCAATAATTATTTTTGTAATCATTATAGTTAATGTAATAAATTAAATTAGGGGAGAGAAGTTTTTGAATAATCATAAATTTATGTGGACAAGCTTGAACCTGAAAGTGAATTTCAAGAATAATTTTCAAAAGTACAATCATAAATCCCTAAAATCACAAAAATTATATTGGAACTAAAGATTACAATTAAAATATAGGAAAATTTCATTATTGAACATACCTCTATACTAGAGGAGATGTCCCAAAGTTAGAAGTTACTCAAAGATTAATTTTTTACTCTTAGTATTAAATATGAATTCCAATCATGTTTAAAAGAAAATAAATTGAAAATTCAATTTGGGAAATTCTTAGATATTGAGCTGGTACATATAATTAAGCATGGTTTTGATGGAGTTGAAAAATTTATGAATGATAAAAGACCATCATTTATGGGAAACATAGGAATTTTTTTTAATGCTAAAAAATTGAACACTGGAAGTAAAATGATCCAAAATAAAGGAAGGATAAAATTTGTGCATATCTCATAGACACCTGACATCCAAACAATTAACGTCATAAAACAGAATAAAAGACGGACTAAAAACTATCCCCGAGTTTCCTTTGATTATATATATTCAAGCTAAATCTTTAATAAAGTTTAAATGAGGAAGAATAGAAGTGTAAAGACATTTATACTTATGAAATTTCAATTTTGTGGCTATTTCTTCCATTCCAGGTCATACTGTGATGATTCAAGAAGTTATTTGAATATGGAAGAGATACGAATTCAACAATGCATAAAAAATTCATATACTAATTATTATAGGTTATAATCTTTATATGGATATTTGTTTCTTTATTATAACATTTTCCAAAACAATTTTAATTGTAGGAAGAGGAATGGTATGAACAATTCATACAAAACTCATAGACAATTCAATACATTCCAACCAGATGGTGTTATATTATAAAAATGTTCTCCCCTATAGATGGAGAGTATTTGTATGATAACCATATGAAAATATAAAATAATTATGATATTCCATCTTCATCCTTCACTCAATCTAATATTTTAATGAAAGAATACATGAAAACTAAAAATCCAACCTTGCAGATGTAGCTCATAATTCAACAAAGAATGACAACCCTTGTATTCTTGATAGTGAATTATCATCCAATACGAAAAAATGAAGACCTAGTAACATATGTTGTGAAAAAGGTCAATTGAACAGTGAGATTTAGAAATGATGGTTCTTTGAATATCAATGGAAGTGGAAGTATTGAACATGCCAGTGGTGAGATGAAGAAGACCAAAATTATTTATGTGTATGGGTTATGTCGTAGTGTCATGAGTGTGAGTCAGCATTATGACTTAGGACTTATAGTTACATTAAATAAAAAGGGGAAAAATACAAAAGTAATATCAGGGTATTCTCTAATGAAAAGTGTCAGAACATTTGGAGACCTATATCAAGTTGATAATAAATACAACATTTGTTATCTGACTATTGAATAAGAGAACAAGTTGTGGCACTAATGTTTTGGTCACATCAATAAAAAAGACATGTAGAATATTTCCAAGATAAAAATAGTCATGGATATCACCAATTAGAACCTTGAATAAAAAAATATTTGTAATGCTTTCATTTAATGAAAGTAGGATTCTAATAAAAATATGCTAATGAAGAAAAGAGAATTAAACTTTCTTTATATCATTCAAACAGATTTATGTGGTCTGTTAAATTTTTCTAGAACTCATTAAGAAAAAAACTTCGTTCTTTTCATTGATTATTATATAATAATGGATTTTGTGGTGGTTATACATTAAAAATGTAAAGTGATTGATTTTATGAAAAATTGTCATTGAATATATTAGAATGATGCTGGATGACAAATCAAAGGTCTAAGGTCTGAAAATGGGGGAGAAAATATATCTGATGTGTTTAAATATTACATGGAGATAAATGATATTCAACATGAGGTTCCTTTTTTGAGAACTCTATAGAAAAATAGATTTTTTGAGCACCAAAACTGATAACTAAATAGTATGGCCAGAACTATATTGATTGAAAGTTATATTTCTCACCATTACTGGAAAGTGTCTATTCAAGAAAAAGTTTATTTTCAAAACTGAACATGGTGTTATATGGGAGAAACCAAGACACCCTATGAGTTATGGCATGGAAGGAATCCCTCCTAAAAATATTTTTATTTTTTCAGAAGTAAATGATTTTTTCAAAATAGAGATGTAAATCAACGCATGTATGGTGATGCTATAGATGATGGAATATTCCTCAGATATTCAGTGAATAGAAAAGCCTAAAACTCTTTTGAAAAACATCTTGGAATGATTTTGGAATGTATTGATGTGATTATCAATTAATATAATGCAGAAATGGATCAAGTAATTATTTGGATGATGTATTTAATGGTCAGGGATAATATGGAAATGGAATAGATCAATTTACATAAGTAGAAGTAGGCATGAAAAAAATTCCATGAGTCACATCATTAAGTTGACTTAGAAGATTAATCTGTTAAAAAATCCAAGCCTGATGAAAATTCTAATGAACCTGAAAAGAGAAATAAAAGATTATAATTTGATCGATCCAACAACATTAAGGATTGGATAGCTTCTATGAAGACTCTAAGAATGGATAATAATACACAATCAGTAATACTCTAAATTGTGGAACCATTGTTATTTTAATAAGACACCAAGTATGAATCATGGGTTGTGTTCTTGAATGAAGAATTGGTTTAGATTGATTAGAACCAAACATGGAATCTAACTAAGAGACCAAAATCCCATAATGCGATTGGTACGAATTGAATTTTCAAAAATAAATTTGACAAACATGGAAATGTGACCAGAAAAATGGCACAAGTGGTGTGCAATTTATGTTCATAGATTGAAGGTGTTCATATTGAGGAAACATTTTCTTTAATGGAAAGACAAGAGCCAATCAGACTGATTCATTCCATGGAAATATAATGTGGATACAATTTTTATCAAATGGATGTCAGGACAGCATTCATAATTGTTGTTTGTGATAAAAAAAGTCTATAGTTATAACATGTGGGAAATCTTCTTGGTTATGATGAAAAGAAGGTTTGAATATTAAATAATAGTATATATGGTCTCAAACATGCACCAAGGGAATTGTACTCTCATTTGGACTCTTATCTAAATATGCTTGAATTTAAATGTGGAGGAGTGGATCACAATAATTTTTTAATGGTCTACTAAAAAGATCACATCATGGTTCGGGTGTATGTAGATGATATTAGATTTGGAAGAATAAATCATGGATAAATAGATGATTTTTTCAATCACATTAAATTATATTTTCAAATTGCTATGATTGGTGAACTCAAATACTTCTTGGGGATATGGGTAACTCCAAAAAAGTAGTTCACTTTTATTTATCTAGAAAATTATAAAATAGAGTGGCTGAATAAATTCAATATACATAACTTCAAACCAATAATGACTTCGATTGTAGTTGGAATAAAACATGGAAAAAATGAGGATAGAAATTCTGGGGATCCCACCATACACAGGAGAATCATTAAAGGATTATTGTACTTATATGCCACAAGGATAGATATTGTCTTCGCAACTTTCTTATCTTACCATTATCAATGTATTCCAAAGGAGGAACATAAGTCAATACTAAAAAGAATCATGAATAATTCAACAAGTGGAGGAGAATTCATTACTGGAAATAATGTGTGGGTTGGATGAGTAAGAAATATGAAAGAACTTCTCTTAGTATTACTAATGCTAGTTATATTTCTACTATAAATATTGTACTCAACTAATTTGGATGAAGTAATAACTAACTGATATTTGTGATGAGATGAAATATCGAATGTGGATTCACTCTTATAACAGGTGTGAAATTTATTTTATGATGAATCTTATTCATCATTCTCATATAAAACCCATTGAAATGAGATATCACATCATCAAGGAAAAAGTTAAATAATGCATGATTAAAATATATCATTTTGGAACTGATGATCAAGTGAAAGACATACTAACCAATCCACTGTTAGGAAATGTGTTCAAGAAGAATCATCTGAACATGAGTGTTCAGCCACCCCCAGTGTATTAGGAGGCTACAAGGATCCCCTCTCCCAAGTTGTATGAACTATTTTAATCTGTTTGTGAATTTTTTTAAGGTTTATATAGGATACACAGTCTAGTGTGAGTGTTCCTTGAGCTCTACATTTAAAAATTTGATTCTATGGGATTACATCAAATGGGTATGAATGTAGAAATTCAATAACCAAGTAATGTTTTTCTGGTTGGTTATAGAAAGAACCAACTGGTTATAGAAAGGTGGTGAATAGAGAAATATAGAGAATAATGAAACTCAAAAATGATAAAATATGGGAGAATGATGAGCTACAAGACAAAATAACCCAATTCATGCTCCTCTTTTTTTCTATACCTATAATTACTCGTGTATATTTTGAGTGTGAGATGATTTTCTTTTTGCATATTAGGTTATGATTATTATAGGTGACTCATAAAATTTAGTTGTATATTTCCAACAATCCCAAAGTGGAAGATTATTAGAACCAAGGCTCTTCTTTTTTGGAAATTTAGTATGGTCTGTGTTTATTGTCAATCCTCATTTTGTTTATCAAAATCGTTTTCATGATAGGTGGTCTAGCATTTTTAGATGAAAAAGGTATTGAAGGTGCTTCATTTTCTCAATGTTTTCTAAACTTTTGGTTTCTATACTTGGAAGTTTGTTTTTTAAAATGTAAGGATTTCTGTATAGAAGTGAACAAGATGTGGAATGGTGAAGGAAGTTAAAAAAAGAAGGGAACTACATAGAATTGGACCTAAATCACATACCATATTTTTAGAACTCTTCGAGGATCATGAATTGTGCGATGCAGAATGTTGAACCATGAATCAAATAGTAGAAATGGTATATGGGGTGTATTGTAGGAATAGTTCAAAACGTAAAGTTAGTTTGTGGGAAGGATTGTAGTACGCCAAAGGAAAATTGATTGAAAGATGTTTTATTGTTCGTAAAAATGGGGAAGATATTTTTGAATCCATGAAGACTGTTGTTTGTAGAAATGAAATGGTGATTAGTGTCACTGCATTGGGAGTATGGTGGTATGCAGACCACATAAGGAATATTTTTTACTAAAGATGCACAATATGCGATGAAGGTCGTACCCCTATGAAGATTTAGTTAATGTAGGTTTAGCGTATTTTTTAGAGATATTTTTTCATATATAAAGAGTTTCAATCCTTTAATTAGAATATTTCTCTCAGATTAAAAATCTATGTGGAATTTGGTGAAATCCAGAAGTGTTTCATGGTAAGAAAAGACCTTAATCACTCTAATTAATAATCTGAAATGATTTTGCTGATGTCATGAATGGATCACATAAATATAGTCCCTCAAAGAAGAAGAGGTTTTCTAGTAAAAGTTTTTTAGAGGAAAAGTAGTTCACTGAAAGAGTTAGTACGTAGATCAAGGTGGTTGAAAAATGAAGGCAATACACAATATATGGTACATAGGCTAGAAGTTTATCCATGGTGAAGAAGTTATACACGAGGGAATAAGTGAAGTTAGTTCACAAATGAGGTTCACGAAGGAGGTACGTGGTTACAGATTGTAGAGACAATACAGGGATTCAGTATATTATGTTGATACGTAGGTCACTCTAGTTGGTGGAGGAAGAAGCCCAATACATGAAGGACATGTTCGAGAACAAACATTACATAGAAAAAGAATATATCTTCAGGGGAAATGGGACTTTAATAAATTATCTATCTACAGTTAAGGATTCATGATTTAATTCCAACCCATTGAAGTGACCTTCAATTCAATAAACTGAGTTCAGATTCGTCCCATCGTAGTGAGAAAGGAGGAGTAAATTGGAGTAATTCGATAGATGTAGTTTTATATCCATCAAATCCTTTAAATTCAATTCACTTTGTATAGAGTTAATATGCTAAACATTTTTACTCCACAACTCGTGAAGATTAGTGGAATTCGGTATGACCAAAAACTTGTAAGTGTATGCTCCTTGGACGTATCCCTTAGTGGTGAACCAAATAAATTTTTTGTGTCTTCTATTTTCTTGTGACTATTTTTTTCTATACATTCTCAATAGATAGGTTTAACAGGTTTTTACCAACATGGGAACAAGATCCATCAATTTCATGGAAAGAATTTGACACCCTAATTTACCCCTCCCTCTTAGGGTGTTCCAGGTTCGTCATTTTTAATCGTTGTGAAAATATTTTTGAGGATATTAAATTAAGAAAGTGACATTTTTAGAATAATGCTTTATTTATAATAATATAAAGTAACTATTAATGTAAAAATCACTAAAATGACATATTTTCAAATATAGGATTAGACTATTAAAACTACACTAATGTAATTGACTAGTGGAATGTTTAGGGTGATTTTAAACACTTTGAACATTATTTTTAACCTTAAGTATCATAATTTACCCTTTTATAAGGTGATGAATACTTATCATTGTTATTATTCATTATTACCAAAAGTAAAATGGTCCTATATATCAAATATATAAATTATTGTTGAAAATATGAAATCAATTTTATCTAATTCATTTTTAATACAAGCAAGAAAATAATTTTAAAATAAACCCCCAAAACATCGAAAAAAATTGATTTATAGAAAAATGAGTTTTTAATTATAGTCTTATTTATGATTAAATTATTCATAATGTTCATCGATAGGCTATTAATTGAATAATTTTAAATAAAAAGTTTCTATTAAAATTTTAAAATATATTAAAAAAAATTAATTCCTGAAAATAAAAGATTTTATTTTGTAAATTATTAATTTTTCAATATTCACTAAAATATCATTTCATTCATAAAAATAAAAAACAATTCTTGGAAAAGTATTTTTATAGGATTATTTAAAAAATTCTATCCTTTTTTATCAAATAAAATTTCTAAATTTTTCTAAAATAATCATAATATTCTATCATGAAAATAAATTAAAATCATTTTTGAATAAAATGAATTTTTAAGCATATAACGACTTTGAAAAATAATTGAGTCTTATTTCCAAAAAAAAAATCCATAAATCTGTATTTAGCATCAACTTTATATATATATTTTATAATGTTGTTACATATATTCATATCTACTTATTACAGAGAAGTTTTCTATTTCTCATATTTTAATAAAAACATTCTATAGTCTCTAAAGCTATGTGTTGTATATCTAGTACACTATTGAACATAGTATTCTTTTAAAACGTCAATGTATGACATTCCCCAAACATATATAAATTTTGTCCTAATAATTTCTTCAAGATACAATTAATTCAAGGGATTAATATATGGAAACATAATTATTTAAACCCCACATTAAAAAATGATTAATAATACACCCTTCTGATATTTTGGAAAGGGAAATATGATCGTCATCTAGAATAACACATGACAAATATACCAAAATTTAAAAAAGGTGGGAAATAAAAACATTGTCAAAGAGGAGAGAATTAAAGTCTAAGTATTGACAGGGATTGATAGAAAATGTGATCATAGTAAATAGATGACCATAAAATTATGAATTAATTAGAGTCAAATAAGACCATAAATCCATCAGAAATGATTTTTAAAAGAAATAAAAATACTTATTTATGTGTTATTATTTTGTTATCTTGAATAGAAACATTATAAAATATAATTATTTGATTTTATTCAAATCCATAATCATAATTTCATTCTTTACTTGTGTATTTTAATAATTTTCCACTTCAATCTCATCTTGTATTACAAGATATGGGTATCCAATATGAAACATTATCACGCCTAAACTATCAACATTTTTTAGATCATACAATCTATACAACTTTAAAAATAAAATCCTCCTATATTTAGAAGATTTAAAATAGTAATCATAATTTACTATAATTCCAAAAATGAATAAAATATTATATGAATAAATGATATATTTAACTATAAAATTACTAAAATAAATCCAATATTTTATCTTAGATGGTTCTATGAATAAATTACCATATATACAAATTAAATTTAATAAAATCAACATTAATGATTGTGTTAACCTTAATGGTTCTCTAATACATTTCATCTTGTGTCCCCAAAAAATTAATTTCATTTTTCAAAAATAATCCTTCACCATAAAACTAAGAGAAACATATACCTCAGTCTAGTAAAATGTCTTCCAAAATATAATTAATCGATTTCCAATATCATAAAGTAAAAACATAAAATGGGTGTTTATTCCATCAAAATTATGACCAACCTTAAACTTATAAAATCATGATGGTATCCATAACTCCTAAATTAACCCCACATGAAAACATTTCAATCTCCAATGTTATCTAAACTATGATATGATAGAAACTATAACACCACTATGAATGCACTCCTATATAATTTATTAAAAACATTATCTTTACTTTTGATGATTTTATTACCATAAAATTACCTCAATTTTATCCATTAAAAATTTAATATTGAATAAACATATTAGATAACATAGATACCCAATGACTGTTCTATTTTAGAGTTTTAAATAAATATGAAAATTAATTCATAACAATACATATGTAATTAAGTTATAATTTTTAAAATTATAAATATTTTTTTATTATTCCATATTAGGTCTTCGTCATTAGTCAAATGAAAATTTTTATTCATATTTACATTACATATATACTTATAACCTAGGGAAAATAAAAAAAACAAGGGAGTTATAAAATGTTCAATTAGGGTAGATAAAGGGATTTTCAATTGAATATCATCAATGAGTATAATATAATAACAAGGGTATGAGAACATATTTAATGTGAATGAGTATTACATAAGAGAATTCATACCCATCAAAACCAAGATCATTAATCATGTGACATTACATACATCTATAAAAAGGTGAAATTTACATTAATCAACAATTCTAAGCCATCTGATGTTCGTCTTGATCAAAGTAATTATTTAAAATGATTCAATACAGAGGGAAAATGTAACTCGGACACATTACTAAATTCATTAGAGGGCTATAACAGTCCCACAAATCCATTGTTTATAACATAACCAACTATCTGAGGTTTATAATCTGACATATCATCCTTGTAATATATTATAATTGACCATCCATTTATAGTAATAGAACCACCTATTAATCTTTCACATATATGTTAAAGAACAATAAAATGAAAAAAAACATTTATAAACTTTAATTTTTCAACATTACACTTTTTAAAACAACCATACATTTATTTTAGTTTGATTAACTAGAGAAAAACAAATGGTATAAATTATAATATATTTTAAAAAATTTTAACCCATATCAAAATATTGTTGGGATGTTATAATTGTAAATTATCCAAATTATAGAATATAAAAAATAAGAAAGGATACTTCCTCATAATAAAAATAAATTTTAAATCATATTTAATACATTTCATTTAAAATAACTGAAATATCCTATTTTTATAAAATTTTAAATTAATATTCCTTGAATAATTTGATAAATATTTTCTTTGATATTGACCATGGAAAATTTTAATGGAAAAATAAATAATAATAATATTTTTTATGGTGGATAAATTTATTCATGTTTTATATGTTAAAACAAATATCTCCTAAAATGTTTTATAAAAAACTAAACATGTCCAATTGGTAAAATGAAAAAATAACCCTTTTAAATGATTATAAAAATTTTAAAATATAGTTTAAATAATATTAAATGATTATTGTATCACATAAAATATCATTGTTAAAAGAATCAGTGATCATGTTTGTGGAATCAAAAAGATTATTGAATAAAAATTGAAAGAATGTTGGTTTTCCATTTAAAACATTATTTTCATCTCATTAAGTAAAATGAGAGGAAAATTAAATGAATAAATTTAACATGCATAAATAACTATAGTAAATATATATATATATATATATATATATATATTCGAAGATAATATTATAGTATAGTTTGTGTAATATGAATCCTTAATCTAAAAATATCTTTAAAAGATATGGTATTGTAACATAAATCCTTTAACTCTCTTATAACATTCTAATAAAACGACATTGAAGTAAAGAATTTCAAAAGATATGTAAATATCATAAATTTAATGAAGTAATATTTTAAAACCAAATTAGGGGGTTTTTATTAAACCCTAAAAAATGAATCTTGTCACATAACATGAAACAAGTCTCAAGAAAATGGGGTTTGGAAAAATAAAACTTTTTCAAAATTCATAACAAATAAAATGAAAATTAATCAATGAATTGATTATGTGAATGTATGTAAACACATATAAGTAAATTTAAATACATAATAAAAAAATTAAAGATCAATTCATATGTATTAATACATTAATATGTTTAATAATAAAATATTATAACCTAGTGAAAGGAAATTGAATTATGAAACCCCTTACCTCGAGTTCCAAAATTCAATTTATGTCCTTTAAAACATATATAGTAAACATAAATTAGTTATTTACTAGTTAAATAACCATTTCTATGTTTATTCCCTTATCATTAAACCATTTAATTCGTTTATATAAATTTCATACTTAATTACTTAACTGGGTAACTCCAAATTGCTTGTTTTTTGGGATTTCAATTCATAACTACAAAATGACATTGGTAGGATACATGATGTAAAAGAGAAAATTGATCCATAATATATATATAATAATAATAATTATATTATTTTATTATATATATATATATATATATAATAAAATATTATAGTCATCCATGAAATTCAGTCATGAAAATTAAAAAACATCATCTCATAAGGTGGTAGTCCCCACGCACACACGAGAGATATTTTTTATATTATTTTGCTACAAAAAGAAGAAATATAATATAATATAATATTTTTAGAGTAATTATCAAAGTCATAAATATCCAATTAATTTATAAAATCTTCCTCAAAGACCATCAACAGTAGGTAGTTTTTGAAAATTTAAGTTCATCACTACGTGGAGAAGATAGTTCATAAGTAAGTATGTGTGAAGATTTAATTTTTAATTATTGTAATGGTATGAAAATAAAGGAAATATTTTATTTAAAAATAATAATTTACCCATTAATAAAATATATATAAATTAAAACTATAATAATATCAATCCAATAAAGGTGGTAATGGGAAAATAAATACATCATTTCATGCGGGGTGTAATATGCATGTATGCAAAAATGAAGGCTTCATTTCCCAATTGATATAAAATCAGATGAATACAATTATTATATTAATATTATAATGTTCCCTTATATTTTATAAAATTATATTATTATATTATACAATTTTGGGAAAATTAATGGTGCTAGAAGAAGATGTAAAATAAAAATCCTCAGTTATGATAATTACCTCTTCTTTAGATAAATCCATTTATCTTACACCTTAACACTTTTAAGATGGTATTACACTGGGAAAAGAACCTCCCAGAAGTGGAGAAATATTTTTATGGTATTTTGGATTATATTTGTTTAGCTACATGGCTCATGAAGTGTGAGGAATATAGGAGGTGTGGAGTCGTTATAAAATAGATGAGAGGGGAACTCTTGTAGTTACATAAATTATTAAAATAATATAAATTAATCTTCGTATTCATGTAGAACCAATATTATATATTTCAAATATATATAATATAAAGAAATAAAATTCATACAAGTTAAATTGATATTTTTTAAATCTTATATTATATTTTTAACAACTAATTAATTATTTTATCAATTACTATTATAACAATGTTTTTTACTATTTAGGGATCAAGAAAATGACACTAAAAAAGTGAATCATAATTGGAAAATGATATATATTATAAAAAAGATACCAATATAGAGTCCAATTTTTGGTTTTTTGGAATTTAACATCATTTAATAAAATATTATTTTATATTAAATACCATTAAATTCATTTTTGGGACTATTCACATAATTGACATTCCAAAATTCAAGAAATTAATGTAATTAAAATATAAAAATTTAACATATTAAAAATAAATTATATGTATCTAAAAACATCTTTGAACTCCACTATTAACACACACAAAATATTACTTTGTAATATTTTAAAGTTTTTTACATGATTTTTTTACTTCTAACACAAACATTATTTCGGAATTTCTAAATTATTTAATGTAATTATTTAATCACAAAAAAATAAAAAAAATTTACCATCATAAAAAAATTATTCCTATTAAAAATAATAATTTTAACCATTCATGTCTTTTTTTACCCTTATTCTAAAATACAAGAGATAATATATTCTAAAAAGTGATATTTTATAATTATTTTTTAAATGAAATATTATAATGTTATTTATCAAGTAAAAATTGAACTAAAATGACATATTTTAAAATATTTTATTGTTTTGGTCGATCATCATCCATCAAATAGACTAAATTCAAGTGTTATGGTCATTTTAAATCATATATACACTAGTTGTAACGTTAGATAGCGAAATTTACCCTTCATTGTGGTAATAAATATATATCATGATAACTATTTATTCAGGAATAAAATATAGTTGGAAAATTTTAAAAACTTTTAAAATATGTTTCAAAATATATATTCAATTTGATCAAATTCAATTTCTATATGTGGAAAATTTTATTTCAAAATAAACTTGAAAATGTAATGAAAAAAAGTTATGTAGAAAAATAAATTTTTTAGTATAAATTGTTTTATATAAATAAAGAATAATTTCAATTAATATGTAAATATTATGATCATTTTTAAACAAAATAAAATAATTAAATTTTATAATTAATTAATAAAATTAACTATTTAAATACCAAAATTAAATTACATCTTTTTATAAAATCACTTCTTTTATCTGTTCACTGGAAAATAAATAATTTTATGAAAATAAAAAAATCACCATATATAATATTGATATAAAAATTTACAAAATGATATATTTTATATTAAATAATATTTCTAAAAGTGGTATTAATTCAATATAATATTTACTCTCAAAAATCAATAAAAATCATTTTCCAAGAAAATGTGTTTTTGAAATATAAAATTACTTAACCAAACAATTGGTTCTTTTTTTCTAAGAATTAATAAATATATTTTTATTTTAGAGGGAAGTTATAAATATATTTTATAAATTTTTTACTTATATTTATATCTTTTATTTCAATGTCTAGATTATATTGGTAGAATTTTTATAATAATATTTCATAGTTTTTAAATATCGGTGTTGTGTATCCTATATTTGCATAAATATAGTCTTCTTTTAAAATATAAGGGTATTAAATCTATCTTTTATTTTAGAAATTTATAATACTAGTATATGTTTTATAAAACATTAAATATATTTTTAACAACTTCATTTGCAATTAAAATTATTTATGTTACTCTTACATTACTACTTATTGCATATACATAAAATCAAATAATTTTCCATGAATCAACACTCTATGATCTTTATCACCATGTAATTTATTTAAGTATTCACCATTCACACTTTTATCTCACTATACATAATATTAATACCAACCCTGAAAAGAATAATATTTGTATTATGATAATAGATATACCCCCATGATTTCATAAAAAACAAATCACATGTCAATGACTTTATAGGAATGTTGTAGATAATTGACAAACACAAGTGCTTTTTTTTATCATATGTACATTGGGCATCCTCATTATGTCACATTCAAATCATTTCATCCACTATAAAACTCCCCTTCCAAGAAGCATATTTCATAATAAATTAATATTCTATTGGTCATTTAACACTCCTTGTCTATAAAAATTAAAATAAATCTTAGAAAAGATATATAATAAGATAATATTATGTGTATATATATCAAGGTGTTCCGTAAGAAATTAATGCCTCCAAAGCATAATAGAAAACATTGAATATTCCATCTTCTAATTATGGGTACCATAATTAAACTGATGTGCACATAACATCATAAATCTCCATGAAATGAATGATATCTCCTGAATAAGTATTCCTATAAAATAAATGGTGTGATGTGTAAATATATATCGCATAAGGAACATCATGTACTAAATGTCAAAGAACTCAATAATTTGTAACTTCGCCTTCAAACATTAAAAATTATATTTTAATCATCTATCACATAAAAATCATTCTATTTATTATTCAATGCTAATATGGACTCAAAATTCAAATCCATTCTTGTAAAAACTTTTAATAATAACCATTTATGCTTAAAAATATTTTACATTAAAAATATTCTTTAATGAATTCCATGTAATAACCGTCTAAATCTTCACTATAGTCATAACCTTGACCCACTTGGACCCTATCCTGGATTGTAGTAATCCATTGTTCACACCCCAATAAAAACTCAAATAGGTTAGGTGAAATAAACTAGCACAGATTACGCATATCACATAAATGGAAGAACATTATCTAAAGTACTTGTACGCACACAAACAATCAGGTATATAAAATAGTGTAGATATATAATAATAAACTAGAGAAAATTTTGAGAAAATAATGTTTTTAACAACATCAAGGAAATATATGAAAGTATAGAAAGGTAATATAAAACATACCAATATGAAAAATAAATTCCCACCAATAAATGAGGTCTCAACATAAAAAATAAAAAAGTGAAAATCTAAAGAGAGGTCAACTCAAAATATCTGACCACTAATCACAGCTAGTTCCTCCATGTACCACTACGCTCCCCCAAAACAAGGTCCACTAATGTCACCACCAGTATTCTTCAAACTACATGAGATAAAACATGTGTGGGAATATCCCACATAGTAATAAGTATATGTATACCCTATAATATTCCTATAAACCCATGATGAAAGAAAAAGAATTAAAAAAAATTCATCTCAAACTCTATGAAAAGTGGGTAAAGGAACCCATCAATAGATATGCTCAATATAAAACCCAAGTAATATAGAAATAGGATTTCTACCTACTTTACCATTTAATAATAATGATTTATCCTATATCTCTCATCATCCCATCTTTGAGGCCAATCCCTAAATGAACCCTCAATAAAATCATAGTTGAGGGGCCCTCTCCTAACTATTGTAGTCCATATCTGGTGGATAACAATCGATATTTGATGAGCCTCTCCCCAATAAAGATCAAATATTGTGGATTTACACTCTATAAATAGATGACTTATTTCATCTATATTATTATAGAGTATCAAATCTACATGAATAAATATTATGGTTACCTACACAAAAGTGTGATAGGGGAGTAAAAAACTCACCATCTCTTTAATAATACCCATTCACTTTCATTCTTCAAGCATCACTATGAGAACCATAATTCTCAAAACATATAAGGTAATACCTTTAATTATATAATTATGTAAACCATCACATACTATAAGAAAAACTACATATGAAAGGTTATCATGATCTTAAATAAGAGTTACATAGAAGGATTAACGAAAGTTAAAATCTTTGGAAAAGTACATTGTGTTTATAGGTACCAAAAAAATTCTCCCAACTACTTTAGGTGTTCTCATGTCCTCCAAACCATTCTTTGGTATTCAATAACATTCCCATATACTATAAACATACCCATATATTCTTTTCATTTATAGGTACTCGGGTCTTATCTATAGCATTATACATCGGTTGTTCCTGTTTACTTCATAATGTATGTGCTAGTGTACCCCTATAGTACATGATGAATTTCTCAAAATAGATCATACGACATGGTGGATTCTCATGTGGAATGTGATATTTAACACTATGTGGAATCCAAGACACTATTAAAATGGGACTACATGGTTTGTGTTCTCTAATTCACAATCCATGTAAATTGTGATTTTTTCATCATCCCATTGTGAACCCATATATAATCTGATCCACCATTCTATTACGTTCCTTACTATTTGACAATCCAAAATCAACTAATATTGAAGGTAAAATACATCGATAATTGATTCATAGCCTTTTATTTATAGAAATCAAATCATCATTCACCAATGGGGTTTCTTTTTTCCTCCGGTCACCATTCAAAGGTCTTGATCCACAATTACAACACCCAAACCCATAACACATCAAGATAAATCTGAAAAATATTAATATTAATGATATTCAAGATTCCTATATGAATATAGGGGTTTTATCATGATTTAATTTTTCCCAAAAATATCTACTTTTCATCCCGACATAACAATGACAAAGAACACGATGAACAAGTGGGAAAAAATTAAAATATAGAGGTGAAATCATCATTAGCGAGTGCGATATTATAAAATTATTTCATAAATAAAACCCAGGGGAGAAAAAAGGGTCCATATCATTGAAACAAATAGGCTTAATAATTCTATTTGAAATCAATCACATGCTAAGATTGTAAATAGTATTAAATAAAAAGATACAGAAACATACGCTTGTTAAATAATTCAAAGGGCGGAATCAACTAAATATTGATTCCTACTTCAATAATTGATAGATCGTTGGTGATGAACATGTCCAAAATTGAAGAAGGTGATGATCTAGATTTTTTCATCATCCATATCATGATTCTATATGATTTTTCATCATTTATATGTGTTCATGAGACTCCCATGTGATAATATATAAATTCTTACTCATCTATAATATCATAGGGATCTACAGATAAGAAACGAGATATTTCATAATAACACCAAAATTAATATGGGCGTAGGTTTTTTGGAATATAATAATATTAATTAAATTAATTTATTAAATAAATTCCAATATCCACTAATTCTCATCTTCTAATGTATGTATTATGTGGACCAATTTTATATCAACCCTAGAGCAACCTCATGTTTTGGAAACAACGAATATCTCATATCTCCAATCTGAGGTACTGATCAAATGGAAACCTATTTATTCTAAAAAAATATGCATTGTTTCATTAAAATATATTAATTATTTTAATATATTAATTTTGGTATCATAAGAAACCCAAAAAAAGTGCTAAATTAGTGGAAAAGTCCAATTGTGTATATATATATATATAAATGTTTAAATGATTAGACTACAGGAACTATAGTCATCACAGAATCCCCTCTAAACAGTATTATCACCACAAAAAGCATAGGAAACTAAAAATTGATATGGAAATAATCATGAACCAATATGTCATACTCCCAAGAGATATCCATCATGTTCCCATGTTTCTAAACCACTTAGTCTAGTTGATGGGTCCATCCATGAAGGATCCTCTCTGGTAGGTCCTGCAACACAACCTAGTACTCTGTGAAGGTGGCTCTATCAATAATTTCCAGATCACCCATTTCAATAATGTGTTAATTTTCATTCACATAAATCGTCAAACTAATTATTTATAATATTACTTTCACTCTGTCTAACTATGGGGGTAGTTTCAAGTTATAAGATAATTTTATAACCCTCCATAGGATCTTGAATGGATTGATAAACCTCATGGATAGATTCCTTCCCTAAAAATCTCCTCAATTCTCATCCAAGAGAGACTCTCAAGAAAATATGGACTCCCTTCTAAATCTATAAAGGCCTATAAAATTTTTCTATGTTATATTACTTTCAACTCTATAGTATCCTTCCATTCTCATGGATCACCTGAATATTCAATTTCATCGCCTACTCTATCTCTAGACCAACCATATATTCCTCTTCAATCTCAATAAAACATAATAATGACCCATAGAGTCTTCCGAATATAGCCTAAAAATGATTTATTCAATTAATAATAGAGTGATATCTTTTATTATAGGGAAATAATCCCAATGGAAATTGGTCCTCCCAACACTCATTGAAGTCTAACACAAAGGTTGTCAACATGTCCTCCAAAGCCTAGATGGTTTGGTAAGTCTGAAAATTTTTCTGGGTGTAAAACATTGTTCTCATTCCCAAATGGGTCCCAAAATCAACTAAAAACTACTCCAAAGCCCTTATTTTAAAATAGAATCATGGTTATAGATGATGATTTTGGGTAACCCATGAATCCATACAATCTCACTCATTCAAAAGATCTTAAATACTCAATAGAACACTACTCCATGATGGATAAATGTGTACAGAATTGGTGAGTTGGTCCAAAATTATCCATATATCATTATTACATATCATTTTTAATGAAATCCCAATAAAAAATACATTCATATTCAATCCATCTTCAATTTCATAATCTTATGTGGTGGGGTAAAACCAACTGTAATTTTATTTTGATCCATTGATTGATGATCAGTGATTCAACGAGTGAGGAACTCCTCAATTGTCTTCCATGTGTAATCCCCCCAAAACTACATCTAAAATTCATTGCGGATAATTTTCATAACTTGATGTACATCCAAGGGTGAGTTTTGAAACTCTATCAACACCTAGTCATACAATAATATAAGAACTATCATACATCCCTAAAATATGATGATGGTCTCACCTCCTTTATAAAACCATCCGATTCACATCTTGATAATATATGGTCATAAAAAATCATAGTCAACATCTTCCAATTTTCGAATCTCTCAGAATCTAAAAAAGATAGGGATCCACACCCATTGAGTAAATATAAACAACACTCTTCTCTCGACAAGTTTTACCTTCATCAAGGGAAACTTCTTTGATACCTCCTCCACTAACTGGTAAGGGTATTTCTGGTAAGGTACGTTACCACGTCACTCCCCATTCCTATTTTATAGACTATTATATATTTTTTATCCTATATAAACTCCAAAAAATTCCTCCATATCAGGTTATGATCACCCTATGTGATTATTTACCATTGACTCTAATATTATGTGTAAATAATGAAATGATCTCCCTGAAGAGAATGCCTCCACATCTTCAAGGACAATACTACCACTACAAACTATAATTCATGGTTCATGTAAATTTTTTCATGGGGTATAAATTTGTTTAACCAAAAAGTGATCATTTCCTACCACTTCATCAGCACAACCAAGACCATCTCCATAGGCACCAAAAAATACCACGAACTCATGTTTCTCCGCTATTAGTCTCAAAATAGGAGCAATGGTCAACCTATGTCATAACTCCTCAAAGCTTATTATCCAATCTTATTCTTGGAAAATCGTTACCTTTTTCACATCACAGAAGTCAAATTTACTTTTATCCTCAAAATGTTTTCCATGAACCTATGATATTACCCCTTCCAAACTGAGAAAACTTCTCAACTGTGACATGATCTTTGGTAGTTCCATGGAAACACATCATCAATAATTTCTAGATCCACCACTAAAAAATGCGCCTATTAGAGATTTCTCAAAATGTAATCCTTTCAGATCCAAGACTGACGCTACAAGATCTCACCATATATCTAGTCATCCCATTGTAATTCTAGGACCATTATCAAATACTTTGAATGGTCCTCCTCTGAGGAGGAGTATATGAGAATTTCATCAATAATGAAATATACAAAGATCCAATTATGGATCGAGAATTTGGTTCATAAGATCAATGAACATGATAGTGTAATTAGTCATAAAGAAAGGCATAACCAGGAACTCATAATTCCAAGGGTGACTTTATAATGACATGTTTAGAATATCATCCTCATCAACCCTCAATTGATAGTTGTTGGATTAGAGATCGATCATTGAAAACTAACTAACACATTTCTAATAGTCTAAAAGGTCATAAATCCATGGAAAAGGATAACGTTTCCAGATTGTTACTTGATTTATTAGATTATAATAATCACATAGCATAGAACTCATATCCTCCTTTATCATAAAAAACACAGGATACACTCATGGGGATAAAATGGGTCTGAAAAAACCAGTTTCTCAAATGTATATCAACTACAACAACAACTCCCCAATTCTAGAAGGGGATATATAATATGCCATAAAATATATTTTTGCAGTCTCATGGTTTGAATATTTACAAAAGATAATCTCCCACCTTCGGCGTATTTTCCATATTTATTCAAGAAATTCATCCACATAATCCCCCACTACTATTGAAATTTTGATGCATGAGTATCCCACTGTGCTAATGGATAAAAATACAAAATGGTGGTTGACTATTAGAATATAATTTCATGAAATCCCCACACTCTTAACAATTAATTCTCTCTCTCTCATAAATGGGAATGATGTCCCATATATTTGGAAGAATATAACTATTTGTTAGAGATAGTAAGTCTAGGCCTTTATTGTGAATATCTAGTCCATATCCATGAATATGTAAAAGGGTTTCATTGTAATGACCATGATCCCCCAAGAGAATATATCTCCACTCTGTGCTCACTCACATAACCGATTGATATGGAATAGAGAACATTCACTCCATGTAAGAATGTATAGAAATAAATTATGTCATAAAGACTCCCAACATAACTCTAACACTCATGTAGGGGATATGGATATAAAATAATGACTTCTTCATGTGTCTACATGTACATGAGCTAATATATAAATTACACTAATCATATATAGAGTTATCTAATTCCTTTCTTGAAAATATCCCTCTATAACCTCCAACTACCCACTATCTTAACCTAATCATTATGAACGTTTCTTATGCCCCCTTTTTGGGTGGTTGGAGTAGATAATAGATTTATCTTCCACCTATAGTTCCTCCATCCAAAGCTCCATATACTTCTCTATTAGCATCACCTTCTTAATGGACACCCTAACCACTCACGGGAGATACATGACCATGATACTTCCTTTAACACGATGATATATACCATGCATGTTCACCATTCACATATCTATTAGTCTAGAAATCAAGAACCCAGTTACTACACCCATTTTATGAATTTATTCACATATCCTATGTATAACTAGATCCTATCTGTAAACCATATCCCACAGATCTATGTTTCTACATCCTGATATGAGCATGCATTCTGTATAAATACCCTAATGACTAACACCTTCTAGATGTTGAAAAATATTAACAACATAATATCCACAATTAGCACCCAATTCTGGATGTCCCTCTCATGGATATTTCCCATTTTAAAAATCCTTCTCTATAACTCTATCATAAATGAAAATACATAATGAGACTATGTTAACTCAGATGTCTTTGAAAAGGACTTGGTAAAACATCCATTCCCAAATGTACCCATATTATACCATATCATGAGTGTAATACATGTGGTTAGTTAACCCAAATTCATACATAGGAACTAAAATATCACCCTATTATAGAACTAGAGGCTCCTAAATATACAAAGACTGCATGATCAAAGGATAATACAAAACATGAATCAACAACTAAAATTAAAATCATGATATTGAAAAGTCACCATGAGTATGAGTGATTCGACTCTACCATTTCTCTATTATTCCATCAAGAAGAATAGTAACAAGATTAACCATCAGAATTGTTAGGTTTTGAAAAAGAGAGAAAAATCATACCACTTACTCTAGTTAATCCGTTGATATCTAAATCTATGTATTTCCAAAAAACCAAAGTGGTCTTTGTCATTAGAAATCACATAACATGCTAAGACTATATACATAATTATCCAAACATGTAAATGTTATCGACTATCCAACATGAAATAGATCATATTTTTGCACTACTAGAGTAAATGCCTCATGAGTATGTCACCAAACCAAGGCCTCATCACTCAACTGGTCATTTTCATAATCTATAATTGTTGTCCTAAATGATTATCATCATTATGTAATCCTAAAATTTAACATGACATACCAAGGTCAAATTAGAATATATTGGGATATTACTAAAGAAAGAAAATAAATTCCATAGTCATGATTCTATATGATTCACATACAACTGTTTTCATGAAACTTAATTATCATCAGGATAAATTAATAATAAGGTAGTTAGAGTCTTTCTATATTGATATGGTGTCCACAAAAACATCACTAGGTTTCCTCTCTAAAGATTAAAACTGATGAAAAATTAACATCATCTCCCTATGTTCCCAAAACAACCCTAAAAACATTTACAACTCTATTAACAAACCTAACGACAGTCCACCTTTAATAATACATGGTAAAGACCCAACCCACAAGGACCCCTCTTGGGACAAAAATAAGATGAGGGTGAAACCAAAATCCCACCTCAACCAATTTATGTGATAGAGCCTAGTATTGCATAGGAATATCAATAAAATGGGAGTCCTCAACCAAATTTATTTTTATGAATGAACACATCCATCTCTATGAAAGAGTGACAAAATATAATTAACTGGAATATCATGAGAGTAAACATTACATGAAAAACCCTGGTGAAATAAATCAAAGTAAATCATAGTAATATAAAAGAATCCTAGGGGAAAAATATTTTCCTATCTATAAATGTGGTCCCAACTAGACAAAAACTAGAAAAAGTTAAAACTAATGAGATATCAACTCACAATCTCAAAGAAAAACTACTAAACATGGTTAGAAACACCATGTACCACTTTTATCTAATGAAACAAAGTACATCAATTTCATTTTGGACCTATCTATCATCTTAATAAAAATTACACATCCATGAAAATCCCTTGTCTGGGTTAGTTTATATATACCCATCATGGTTCCCTAAAACCAAGAGGGATGTAAAAGAAAGAAACAACAGCCATTTTAACCTATAATGGAAGATGGTAAAGGAACACATCAATATATATGATCATAATGAAACCTTGGAGAGATAGAAAGGGTATCTACATCTCTAAAACATGATTAGAGTGATACGTCACCATGTACATCCCATCGTTCTATATGATTCCAAGTATGAGACATAACATCACCGAAATTTGAGTAGAGGGGCTTGGTCCTTGCTACTATTCTCTATAATCGAGGGAACAATATCTTTAGTAGAGATATTACTCCTCACATAATCTTGAAGACATTGGAGTTTTTCTCTATATATAGAGGACTTACTCCCTATGTATTGTGGGGTTGTACTGAATCTACCTAGATAAACAATATATACAAGCTACACCTAGGTTTGTAAGGGGGTTGATGACCACATCATCTCTCGGATAATAAATCCCGATTACTATCTTCAAACAATAATTTCTAGAAGAATTTTCACTCTTGGAACACCTTGTGTCATGTTTATAATTCAATAATAAAGGATATAATTTCATGAAATTAAATAAAATACTCATGATAGGATACCTATGGCCCAAAATCCAAGTTTTAAAGAAATATATACCTGAGGAAAAAATATAATTAAAATTGAAATGCATGTACATTTATCACTCATCATGTCTTATTTAGTATTGGTATTCCGATGTCCTATGGTATTTACCTATGTATTTTGGCCATTTCTCATGTATTATGGTCATGAATGTGTGCTCTATCCATGTTTAGGTACCCTAGCTATGTATATTCCCATTGACACTAGTAACTCCCATGTTCTATGGATATACATATATACCTGGTTATTCCTATATCCATGTACACCTATTGTACATGATGATATCCTAGAATCACTTCCCATGGAATGTGGGAATCCCACATTTCATGTGATATTTAAACCTATTTGAAACTCTATAAAATGTAGAAATTATATTGTGCATCATGTTATTTCTGATGTACATGTTGTTTATGTATAGATTCTACAAGAATCTAGTAGTCTTTATATGGATAATCTTATCAAAGATTCCATTAACTTACTAATAAATTGGCTATCAAGAACCAAACAAAATCAAATAGTAAATCAACTGATCTTCATTTCATAATCTCTATTGGAAAAATTCAGAACTCAGTTCACCTGTGTAGTAGATACTCTTCCTCCCGTCATTGTTTGGGGTTCCCAATCCACATTTCCAACACTCACAACCCAAAAAATAACTTGACCGACTTTAAAAAAATTATACCTACATATTTGAAACATCTATCATGAATCTCAATGTTTTGATCAACCTCTATTCTAAGTCAGAAATGTCGAATCACCAAGCTAGTAGGGTAGTGATGAAGAATGTGATGAATAATGGGGAAAACACACAAAAACAGGTTGAAACTAATTTTGGACAGTGTGAACCCATCTAATGTTTAAATAATGTCTAGAAAAATTTGATACATGGGTCTATAAGATATAAACAAATAGGATCAAAAATTCTATTTGAAATCAGGCTAATGATAGGAATTTAAATCTCAAAAAACAAGCAGATAAAAGAATAAATGCTGGTGAAATAATTAAAATTAAGAAAATCCAAAAAATAACATCATTTACCTAAAAATGATTAAATAATTGTTTGATTACATATTTTTGGAGAATAAGGGGATGATCCAACTATATTCTTCATTTATCACCTGATTCTCCAATATTGTTCATCATCGATTCACATTCTCGAGTTTCCAACACTGATTGTAATATCTTCCTACTCCTCACTAATATATCATGGTTATTTACATAAACATAGAGATTTTTTATAGTAATACATATGTATAGAGGTATTATGCTTTTTAAATTTATATAGATTCTTTAAATAAAGTTATTAATTCACTTAATGTACCTTCCAATAGTCAACTTTAATCAGATGTTTGATGCTGGCAAAATTTATGTGGTGCCAAGTGTAAAGCATGTGTTCTGGAAACACATGTGGTCTTGTTTATTCCCATATGAAGAATCAATTAACTAGTGAACAAATTTTAATGAAAATATAAATCTGTTTCATTTATTATATTTTTTCATTTTTAATATATTCATTTAATGATCTTGTGACACCATAACACAACGCTGAATATGAAGAAAACTTAATATATATATATATATATTAAAAGGATACAATTATATAAATAGTATTCCTTATAGTTTGGTCTTCTTGTACTCCATTTTATGAAATGAAAAGACATAGATAATATACCTCACATGTTCAAAAGATATATTTTTAAATTTTTCTTATAATTAACTATCCCGAAAAAACACTATCATCTTTATGAGATATTATAAATGATCGTCCTATGGCATTGAATAAACTAAAAAACCATAACTGAATAAAATAAAAATATATTCTAGATATGGTTCACAATACTTATTCATCAACATGATAAACCTATTTAGAGTATTCATAATTCAAACTGAATCCTCTATAAAATGGGAATTTCTCTATCAACGATAGAAATATATATTAGGTATATGTTTATGCATCACCCTCATCCAATAAAATCAAAATAATAAATCAATAATAAAAATCTAACTCACCCATTTCAAATAATCAATCAAATTATTTCTCTGAGGAAGAGTGTAGTGATTCATCACTATTACATGAATCAATCAAGGGTAATCTATACAAAATCTCTAGTCTCATCTCCTTCTTTGGAAAACATAATAAGGAATCCCATGGAGACACAATATTTTGAATAAAATAATGTTGAAATAACAAATAAATCCAAATTACAAAATTTGAACATACTTTTGGATCTATATCATTAAAAATGAAGAAATAAAATAAATTACTAGATATATATCAATACCAAACTAAATATAATACAATTAATGTAAATTAATTACATAATATATCAACACAACATTATAATACCTTATAAATTAACAAAAAATATTCATTTTAATGTTAGTTTGAAAAATCAATAGGCATTTTATTTGGGATATAATACCTCATAGCTCAATCTATATCTGCCCTAATCAAAACTCTCTTTCATTAATATACACTAATCCATCACCATTAAAACTAGAAAAATTCCCCAACCATTTATAAAAATACAGACAATATTATATATAAAATAACGAATACATCCCCACAATAACATCATAGGATTAAATTAATAACTAAATAATATTCCATGACAATCGATCATACACCAAAATACACTAAAAATTTCACACTTAATATAACTACCTGAGATTAAAAAAGAAGGAAATTATTTTTGATAGCTTAAAAACACCCAACACTGAGAATTTATGATATATTTATTTTTAAATAAATTTAATCTCCTCAATAACTTGTGGTACATGAAACCCTGTAATTTTTTTATGTTTAATAGTTAATTAAATATCAAGAAAAGACAAACAATGATATATAAAGTAGTTATAATGTTTCCATTAAATTTATGGGTATTATTAACAAAAATAAAATTTTCATATTATATTTTTTACACATGATTAAAATATATTAAATGTATATGTATTTATTTGAAAAAATTAGAATCATTTAAAGGAATTCAGAAATGTTTTATGAAAAATTGTGTGTTTTATAAAAAAATATTTATTTCTGATTTTCACAAATAATTTAAAATTAATTTTTATATATTTTAGAAATTATTTTGAAAAAAAACGTTGTTTGTGAAATAATAATATAAATATTATCTTAGGGTGATTTTTTTCTATTTTTATTAAAAGTTTTATTTTTTACGAATAGGAAAAAATAATGAATTTTAATAGAAAATTTCTACTTCAATTAATTTATATATAAATTAATGTTATAATTTAGTTTCTGTAACATAAAATTAGTTCAGTTATATATTTTTTTATCTAATTTATATCAATGTAATAATTTTCATATGAAATTTTTTTATAAATAAATTCTATTGTTTCAATCATTTTCTCTTGGATAATTCGTTTTTTCATCACGTCTGTGATATTGATTTTAAAATAAAATTATTCACCTTAGTGAATTAAATTTTTAAAAATGGATTCCATATTTTAAAATAGAATGATTTATATTATATATTAATTTAAACTCATATTTTTATCATAATGATTGATGAAAATTGCTGAAAACTAATTTCCACAATTATAGTTGCTACGACATTTTACATAGTGCGTGGCCTTATGTTAAAATTAATATTCCACATCTAAAGTATTTGAAGTTTTATTTAATATTTATATGTAGTAGGTATAAATTATCTAATATGTATCATATAATTTTTTTTGTAAAGGATAAATTACCTATGTAAATAAAAAGATATAAGATACCATGATAAATAACTAAAAGATTAAAATTGACTAAACATAAATACAAAGGCGATACATAATAAAAATATATTTTGTGGGGTGAAGGACTTTAATAACCTAAAAGGCCATCCCAAACATTTTTTCGATTTTTGATATATATGAGGTAAGAATGAAATCCCATTATTGAATATTTTTTAGCATTTAAAAAAATTACACTACTCTTCAATTATAAAAGGCAGCCCGCTCTCCTCTCTTCTTTACTCTATAAAAAACATTTTAAAAAAACAAATAAATGAAAAAATACCACTCTAAAATCCCTCATATAATAAACTAATCCTTTTTATGGACAGAAATGCATCCAATGATTTCCTTTTTTTGAAACCAAAAGAAGATACCTGAAGAAGAGGTAATGTTCTTCAAATAGTGTTTTTTATCATATTTTTTCCACCACCACCTACAGTTATTATTAAAATATGATTCTATATAACCATAATAAATTAAATATAATTAAATTTTAATATGTTAATTTAATAAGAAAAATATTTTTCATCTTCCATCAAATTTTTTCTGAAATCATCATTCATGTGTGCGAAGGATTGCCACCCCATGAACCGATGTCATTTGTTTTTCCATTGCCACCTCTCACTATTTTGTATGATTATAGATATAACAAATATTTTTGGAATTTATAAGATAATAATTCCTCTATAATCATTATTTAATATATATAATATTTTTACTTTCCATTCAATAGTTAATACGATAACAAATCCCATGTCTATGGCAAACAACATCCTCACGAACCGATGTAATTTGTTTTTTCACTAATGTTTTACCTGGAAGGTGATGATGGTAATTATAAAGAATATATATGATATAAATGAAATAATTATGAAATTAGTGGCATATTTATCACTATTAAATGGTAATTTAACATTTTATTTCTTAACTATTAATTAATTATGTATTGATAATGTTGTTCGTAAACTTGTAGACTACTGCCTTCACAATGCGACATGGCTCTCATTTTGTCACCAAACCACAAAGATGATATATATATCTATATTTAATTAAACAAAATAATATATATGATATTATTTTAAATCATTAAATAAGAAATATTGCTTACCTATCTTCTATAATGATCATTGAAAAATGAGAATGTCATTATTGCATAAGTATAACCTATCGTCACCATGATTGGGACATACTTCATTTATCCAAAACTTTTTTTATTATATGATATAAATTTTTAATTTATTTATTAATATGAAAAAATATTCTATTTATAAAATTCTTTAAATGTTAAAATAATGAAATCTTTGACCAAATTCAACCTACCAAGTTCATTTTGGATACATTAGTCGAATACAGTCAAAACATCAGATGTAACCTTTATTAATGAAGTTATTGTATACATCATGGTAATAAGTTAAATAAAATTAATAATACACTTTCAAAAGTTTATAAATAAATTATATAATACATATAATTTTATTATTCATGTTGTTAATGACATGTGTCACAATTCTGACTTAAGGTATAAGACTATCATAATTTTATTTGATTAAGGAATATTTAATTGTTATGAAACTATATTATTTTAGGCGGTGTATATACATCCCATTTGAAATGTCCTATCATGAATTTATCTATTTTATTTATATATAAATTATTTATTGCTGTTATTATTTCATGGGGTGTATGATTGAAATATTTCTAGAGTGATAAGGTACTCTTAATTAAAAATATCTTTTAATGTTTTCCTTCCATCACATTATCCTCCATATCCATGTTTTAAAAAAAATTATTAAATTTTTTTACATAAATAAAATATTTAAAAAATATGTTTTATATATATTTTTATTTTATTTCAATGGTCTTTAAAAATAATAGTTTTACATGTTTAATTTAGAATATTTTAACAAACCACCAAATGAACTATATATTTTTAGAAGATGTGGAAACAATGACTATTCCACAAATTTGATACTTATTTGATTTATAAATTAAATTTCATGTTTTCTTCAATGAAAAACGCTATTTAATTTTTAAGAATATTGGTATTGAGAATGTGTTTTTAAAAGAAAAGGGTATTATTATATAGGAAATAGTTTTTCAAATAGATTTAAAATGTTTTTACAAATGTTTTTATATTCAAAAGGTAAAATCATAAAATGATTTACTCGTAATATGGTATATAACAAATATATGAAAACAATGGAGGATTTTGAAAAATCATATTCTAAGGATTTATCCTCATTATAGCTCACTGGTGATCCCATTACATCCTAAACAATGGATGAATCAAAATAAAGTCAGGTGATCCCATTATAACTTATATAACATGGAAGCCCAAATAGTTTTGGTTGATATTATTATAACATAAATTATATGTGCACCCATATAGTTCACTATTACATTGGGTAATATTTTTGGTCTAAATTGAAATTAAGGAGGGAGTTTCCAATGGTATTTTCCTATGAATTTAATGAGGCTCCAGTAACTTTAGACACATGATTAAAAATGGATATAAATGTGATGCTAAAAGTTATCAAGAAGAGTTTTAGATTTATTAACATGTATTTTAAAATATATTTTATAGAAAAAAATTATTTTTTCCTAAAAAAGTGTATTATTGCACAGGCTCAACGGACATTGAAGGTAAATGTAGGTTTTATATGATTTTTCATGTTCTCCACTACACTAACAGTTATATTTTTTATATCTCTTAATAATATTATTCTTTTCGAAACATGTTTTAAAATATTTTTAATTTGTTCTATGGATGGGTAAAGTAATAGAAGAAGTTAAGTGGAAAATCATGAAATTTTTTCAATAAAATAAATCATGATTTAGTTAAAAATGTTTATATTATGGTAAACATAGATACTAATAGGATGTATCTAGATTATATTATATTTATTATGTATAAGTTGGTTAAAAAATATTTACAACTATAACCATTAAAATATTGTCTAATTTAAGATATTTAATTATTTAAATAATACTCGACATTTTGTCATTTTTAAGTCCCACACCGTGTAGTTGGTATCAAAGTATTGTTTAGATAAATTTATAGGTTATGGTAATGATAATATCACTCTTTTTAATGATTTTAATTTATGGTTTATTTTGAAAAGATATATAATTTTCAGATTACAATGTTTATACATCAAAATTATGTATGTTCAGAATAGTTTCCCATAGAAGAATTAGGGAAGCTATAGTGGGAAGGTATAAAGTCTAAAATATACTTCCAAAACAACATTTAGATATGGTTCATGTTAGAAAAAAGAATTTGTTGAAATATTAGATGAATTGAATCAATCTATTAATTTTGGTGGAATCTATAATAGTGAGGAACCTAATATACCCTGATGGAACATGACTATAGAGGATCTATTCATGAGGAAACATCCCTGATCATTTAGTGGATCATATGACCCAGTTGAAGATGAATAACGGATCAATTACCTAGATAATATATTTGAAGTCATGGTATTTCTGTAACATCAAAAGCTATCAATTTCAATTTATCAATTTGATGGTGAACTTGTTCGATGGTGGTATTTGGTTTACAATTCTATAGTTGAAGATGATATTGATTCCATTCAATGTTAAACATTTATATATATGTTCCTTTATAAATATATTATTATTTTTTTCTGGAACAGGACTAACAAAAAACATTGAATTGAATCAAAATAATGAATATTTAGTGTAAACATATGAAGAAAACACCAGAAGATTATCCAGGTGTGTTCTGGATTATATTCAGGGCACTGATTATAAAATTAATTAATTTTACACAATATTGACATAACATTTATGAATATAATTATATACACAAGAAAATAATGTTATGAGAATGTGGTTCATTGTGATAGAATGTTGAGATATAGTTTTTCAATACTTAATTTTCACTAGATGCCAAGAGTATAAAACAATGAATGTGGAAGGAAATGGAGAAGAAACAAAATAAAAATTTTATATTTATTCGAAGTACTAATTCTAAGTATGGTGAAATTCATTTTTGTTACTGTTTTCCAGAATCGGAAAGTGTTACTAGATAAGAATGTTTGTTCACAGGTTTCATTACTACAAAAAAATACTAATCAGTAAAAGAATCATGTAACAGATATCCAGTCAATGGTGGGATTTTTTAACTATAATAGGTTGGATAAATATAATAATGTATGTAGGGATTTGGTTACTCGGGAAGGAAAGAAAAATTATAAGACAGAAAAAGGTGTAGAAAATTCATATATTATTACTACAGTGGATGTTTTACAATCTGGTTATTTGGTCAAATTTCTAGAGGCTCTATATTTTTTAAGGTTATTAAAAAGTTAAAAGTATTAGATACTACTTTTGTGTTTTAAGTGATGATAACTTAATGTGATTAATGATATTTTGAGAGGTGATTTTTTGGTTTTATTTATATCTAAGGATGTGGTTTAGCATGAAATATTTTGTTACTTTTTCAGAAATTATTTTTAAGTTATTGATAACCATCAGAGTTTATATGATATTTGAAGATTAAGGTTATTTTTAGGCAATCTAATAATATTTATAGGAATTTTATAAGAATGAATGATTATAAGAATATGATTACTTGAAGTCTAGGTGATAAACTATCAAGGTCTTAGTGCTTGAACCCACAACGGGAGGTCAAATGGGTGAAACACCTAACATTATCCTATGTGGTGTACTATTTATTGTGAAATAATTCTATCAAAGAAAGTGGATTTTAGGATTATAAAAATGATTAATTTTAGTGGATATTATTTATCATATAGAAAACCATGTGATAAAAATGTGATTTGGTGATTAGCTGATTAATGTAATTTCAAAAGAGGATCATTATAAATTTCCAGAAACATCGTACCTTATGGTGAACACTTCCCGTTTTAATTAATTTATAATGATATGAAGAGTGTATAGTTATCATTTTCTCTATTACTTGTTTCTTTATAAGTTTATTTATTTGATTCATACATAAAAACTAACCTTGGATACTCATCATTGGAAAAAATATTAGAGTGTTGTGGAAATTGATTAATTGTGGAAACACTACAAGACAGGTAAGTATATTTTCTTATTCTTTTTTGAATGGTGGTAATGTTGTTTCTCATCTGTAAGAAATATATATTTAAAATAAAAAATTTCTCCAATTATATTTTTTTCTGATGAATTGAATACTATTTTAACTCATCACATG
Source organism: Viscum album (assembly GCA_963277665.1). NCBI lineage: Eukaryota > Viridiplantae > Streptophyta > Magnoliopsida > Santalales > Viscaceae > Viscum > Viscum album. The sequence goes on along the minus strand of OY728126.1, from coordinate 705,065,971 downwards.
TTTATGGGTGCATGGTCATTAACTTTATTTTGATTTCTAAAATTCTTATTACCATTGATCTCTATCAATGTCCATCATTGTTTGTACTTTAAGAATTCCCTCCACATAGAAATATTCACTTCACACCTATTTTAGTATACTTATAAATCATTTTATGATTTATTATAGATAACCATTTTACTTCCATTTCTATTTTATCAACAACATGTTTAATTAAGCATTTTTATGATGTGGGTTTACACATATAAACCTATTTTCAATTGCATGTCCTTTGATTATAGAGATAAATTTCAAATTATGAGGATAAACATTTTTAATGTGGGGATGATGTGAAACCCAGAGATTTTAAAATAAGGAAATTTTTTTTGATAACTTAAACAACATGCAACACAAATATTTAATGAGAATGCAACACCCTCCAACATTATGACATATTTATTTTTAAATAAATTTATTTTCCTCGATAGTTATAAGTATATTCTAACTAGATATTTTATATGTCCAATATAATATTAAAAAATAAACATTGATAATAAATGACACATGATATATATAACTATTATAACCTAACTATTAAATTGGCAGGTATGATTACTGATAAATAAATTATGAAAATTTTATCCCTTACAATTGTTTAAAATAAATTAAATGGATATATTCTGATTTGAAATAAAATAAAAATAATTCAAATTAAAAATAAAAAAAATTACTTTTTCTAAATAATTAATTTTAGTTGACTCATTAAAAGTTTTCTATAGACATTCACTTATTTGATATGTGAAAATACCAAATTTTAATTGAAAACTAAATTTTCATTTAAATTATTTATAAATCTAAATTTTATTTGAATTTTTCTAAGTAAAATTAGTTCAATTATATATCAATTAATCCAATTTTGATAAATGGAATCATTTTAACATGGGATTTAGATATTAAAAATTATTATCCTTTAAAATTTTTCTATTTGAAAACAAGTTTTCTCATATAATCTGTGTGATTAAATTTAAATTAAAATATTCCACTTCTAGGAATTGAATTTGTAAAAATAGATTCCATATTTTTAAAAATAATGATTATATTATATAATAATATAAATATAATTTTTTCCCATTATAATTAGTTAAAAATATAGAAATTTAATTATTTGGATTAAGGTTAATACAATGTTATGTGTGTTATAAACACTGCTATTAAAATTAATTTTTGGCACCCCTATTATTTTTATGGGATTTTATGTTTTCAATAATTAAATAAAAATTACAAATTATGTCTCATTTTTTTATTATTAAAAATAAATTAAATAGGTAAATAAAAATATATAAGTTAACATGGTAAAAACTAAAAGGGAATGTTATTGTAAACCTAACGACTGAGGGATAAATAAAAAAAAATATGATTCATTTTTTTTGTGTTAGAGGATTTTATTGACCAAATAAACACTATAAATCCATTATTATTCAATTTGAGATCCACATTAGGTTATGGTGACCTCCCAATAATGATTCTTTTTTAGAATTTACAAAAATATCAATCATTCTCAATTACAAAATGCCACCCCTCTCTTCTCTTATTCCCACATTAAACCCATTTGGATTGGAAAAAATATTCCCAAATATCTTAAAAAATTGAATTATCTCATCTAATAATCATTTAATTTTTAGAATAAATTAAACCAATGAAGGACTTTGATAAATAAAAATAGAATTTACACAAAAAAAGTGACATTCTTTAATGAGAATTTTTATATTTTTTCATCCCCCATATCTTTATTTTACTTTTAAACCATTATTATATAATTAATTGATTATCTTCAATATATTTAGATTTTATTATCTAAATTTAATGACAAATATCCATCCCTTCTTTCATTAAATGTTTTAAAAAATCATTATTCTTTTGTATGGTGGACTACAGCCTTGCAAACGAATTTCATTCAGTTTTCCATTACCACCAATCATGGTTGGGTATGATGATGGATATAACGAATATATGTAATATTTATAAAATAATTATATATATATTCATTATTTCATATATAAGTTTTTTACTCAACATTATTTTGGGTATACGATAATGTCATTCATTTGTATTGAAGGCTACTGCATCATGAAGCTGTGTAATTCATTTTTCACAATATTTTTACATAATATGGAATGTGGATAAAGATAATGGATATATGTAATATTAATTAAAAAATTATTATATTAATGAAATATTTATCATTCCTAAAATATAATATATCATTTTCATTATTACCTTTTCACTCGGGAAAAAATGATAACGTCATTCATTAACGTGTGGACAACCACCTTCAGAAGGTGGTGTGACTCTCTATTCATCACCACAATACATGAATGGTATAAATAATTGTATATATATAATTAATATGTTATATATGATATTAAAATTATTTTGGAAATATAAAATAATACTTATCTCTTTTCCTTAATGATCATTAAAAAATGGAAATGTTACTCATGAATACATATGCCCTACCGTACCCATTATTATGAGATAACACATTTCTACAAACCATATTCCATAATACCACTTAAAATTATAATTTATTTTTAAATATGATAAATATTTCTAGATTATTGTTATGTATATTTTGAAATTATGACCACTCTAACCATAGTCAACCTACCAAATTATTTTTTGAAAGGTAAGCCGAATATGGTCAAAACATATGAAGTAAACATAATTGATTACGTTCTTTTACATGACATAATAACAGGTGAGATAAAATATTTATATAATTATAAATTTATAACTAAATTAAATAATGAAAATAATTTTATTCTTCGGATTGAAAACGACACACCTGACAAGGCAGACTCAAGGTAATGGACTTCACCTCAATTTCCATTCATTGAGGCATAATTTGATATTATGAACCTATATTATTTTAAGAGGATTATATAAAGAAACATAGAAATTTCATATAATAAATTTATAAATTCACATGGAATTTAATGTTTTTTAATGATAATATTTCATGGGGAATATGATTCAAATATTTCCAATGTCATATAGTAATTTTATTCAAAAACATTATTACAAATTATTCATTCCAAATCCTTCTACTCTAGGTCCATATTTTAAAAATTATTTTATGAATGTTTTGTAAAGAAATAAAAAAATTATAAATTAAATTTTTTGTATCTTTTTACTTAATTTCAATTTTTTTAAAGATTTTCATTTTACATGTTTTATGTAGAATGTTATGAATCCCGATAAAAGGAATGTTAACTTTTTATTTCATGCTATTAAAATGGATTTTTCCACAACTATGATCATTATCTTATTTATGTATTCCATTGTAATATTTCATGTTTTCTTCAATAGAAAGCTATATTTTCCATTTTATGGTAATTTTGGTATTGAAAATGGGTTCTAATATTAAGTAGGTATTATGATATCTAAAAAGGATTTTATTATGGGGTTGAAATAGATTTTTCCAAATGAATATTATAATGAAAAGTTAGAGAATAAAATGTATTATTCATGATTTGGTATATGATAATTATATAAAAAAACAATGAGACTGTTATATCTTATATAAAGGGTTGTGCCTCTTTATAGATAATGGGTGATCCCATCAATGAGTATATGATTTGTGAACCCTTATGGCACCGGGTGAAACTGTTACAACATATGTTGTGGGGAAACACAGATAGCAGAAGTTGAGCATGTTATAGGTTAAATAGTGGGTGCTTCAAAAATATTCTCCAATGCATTGGATACTATTATTTATCATAACATGAAATATAGAGGGATTTGAAAAAGGGTTTCTTATATGTATTTAACTAGGATCTTGTTACTTCTAACATGGGATTAAAATAGATTATTAATGGGATTCTCTAATTTAACAAAAATGGTTTCGAATTTATTTATATGGGTTTGAATGGATTTTTAAAAAATACATCTGTTTCATTTCAATTTGATAATATATTATTTCAAACACACAAAGAACATTGAATATTAAAATAAATGTTATATGAGTTTTATTATTTTTCAATAGACTGAACGTTGACTTTCATTTTATGTACCTTACTAAATTTTTTGTGTTCATCCCATGTTTTATAATGTTTTTCCCAAGTTTTAAGGATGCGTATAGAAAACGAATAATTCATGATAAAATTCATAATTATTTTTCCTGAAAACAAATAAACCTTTATTTTAAAATCATATTATTATGGTAAAAATGGATACTAAATAGAAGTGTACACTTTTATTATAGGTTTTTCTTATGTATGAGTTATGTCCCAATTCTATAAAAATCTAAACCTAGAAAATTCCTAAAATGTAAGAGAATGAATTATTGACTTAAAACTAAAGATTATGTAATTTTTAAGGCTAATTAATTAAACCTAATCTAACATAAAACTAGAATAATAAACTATAAAGGCTTATTAAGAATCTCTACATTAATCATTAACCCATAAATAAGGTAATAGATGATAAAATAATAAAAGGACCCAATACTAATAAAAACATTAGAACGAGTTGAGTAAATGTATGTTTTAACTCATATAAACTTGTTTTCCTTTAATTCCCGAACTACCATGGCCTGGATTTACCATCTAACAACTTTTTCATCTTACAATACATACTTTCTAACATAACATCATCTCTAGTTTTCTCTCTGTTTATGTTTACCATGATGTCCACTTCTAACACCACCATGTGATGGTTGTACTGATGGTTATTTATCAAGATAATACTTCCAAAACAAATACTATGTAAATGGATGAGGTGGTCCATATATAGTAAAAATATTTTCAAGACTCCTGTAAACACCAAGAAATGATAGATATATAAACTACAGATAGATTGTACCTCTATGAGAGATGCATAAAAATACTTGAGTCCCATTATATGATTGTGTGTGGACTACACCAGATAATATTGATTATATTGGAATATGAATCCAATGGAATCTTTTAAACCTAGATTTTGTTGAAAAAATAAAACTTTTACCTCCAGGTTATCTTTAAGAAACACCATTATAGGTACAAAATTGAAATTATCATATCATTTTCAATTAATTTTCACTCATATAGTCCTTTTATAATATCATTATTAATCAACTTGAGGAAAATAAATCCAAATAACTATAAATATCAATCCCCTAAAACATATATAAATAATAGTGTAAAGACCTGGGAATTTCACAGAAATTGTTTTCTTAAATACATTGGAATTTTACGAGTTTGTGGCTTCTGACAGCACTTGATTCCGAGGCCTGTTGTGCCCGGAATCAATTTCCGAAGTTTATCTCGGGTACGTTCAGTGAACGAACCAGTTGGTTTTTATATCTTTTGAACCGGTGCTTGGAATTGAAATCTGAGGGCACCGATGAACTCGCAGCACCAGTAATTGCTTAAGGGGAACTATTACAGTAGTTGTGTTTTATGCGGGTTTGAAGTTATAATTTTTGGTTTAATTAAAAAGATAAATAAAATTTTTAGAACATTTTTATGTATATAAGGAGGTTAATTCCTCCCATGGGATGTTAATGGTGGGACTCACATCAACCCAACTTCCCATTAGTGGATATTTGAGAGGTGGGGCCCACACAAGCCCCAACCTTTCATCTTCCCTAAACTCCCTTAAACATCCCCTCTCATTAATTTGTAACTACTCTTAATTTCTGTAAACTCTCCACCTTCCCATCCCTACATTAATTCTTACCAACCCTTCTCTTAATTAATTAAAAAACTCTTCATTTAATTAATTAAGTGATTTGAATTTTGAATTGGATTTGTTAATAAAATATTATCCAAGCCAAATATTTTATTTTGGGAGCATTGTTGTGTTAGAAAAGCATTGGGGGAGAGCTCTTGAGAAAATTTAGAGAATTATTCTTCTCCTCAATGAATAATGGTGTTCTTATCTGATGAAGAACACTCACCTTCGACAATGAATGACTCGGCGAAGAACGCTCCACGTTTCTCCAATCTTATAATTCTTTTGTATCAGGGGAGGAAATACAACCGCGGGGGACTCTCTAATGAAGACGGTACTTTCCCGGCGTTGACGGAGTGACATTTATTTCTGTGTCTATGACGAATGAACCATTTACGAGGTAGGGGTTTAATTTGAGTATGTTTATACTCCCATGTTCTTCCCTTCAGAAACAATGATCACGGATCAACCCATTATCTAGTTGATCCGCGGATTTTTTCTCTTGCGGGTTGGGATTAGTTATTTGTGGGAGAATTGTATGGTGGATTACTTCAATTTTATATAAACAAAACTGTTATTATTTCTACGTGAATCCATGATTATCTTTGGCCAATTGATAATGCCTAACGCGGAGGGTGTGGGCCGAACAAACACGGCCTGACGACCATCCGCTGGTTGTTCATCTATACGTGGATTGATGGGGGACGACGAAATGGGACCGAAATGGTGATTTGAAGCATTACTAGTGAAGATCAGGTCCCAGGAGAATTGTAGGTGTAGACGATGGACGAATCGGACCACCGGAGCGCGTCCGGTGTTCCACGGATGACAGCGGCGCCGGGAGGAACCCGGAACGGCAGATCCGTTTCAGTGGTGAAGCGGCACGACATTAAGCTGTGCTAGCTTGGGAGGCTACCCCCCCCCCCCCTCTCAGCCAGGCAGCCCGAGCCACGGCAGGCCGCGGGCCGTGCCGTACCCTCCCAGGCCAGACCCGGACCCGTGTCGGGTCAACCCGGGGTGGGTGGGGCCGGGTCGGACCGGGCCCAGACCCCCCTTTTTCAAACCATTTTAGGTTAAAAGGCTATAACATGATCTAATGACCTTCGATCGATGCACTATTAGTTGGGTAGTAATCCTAGGATCGAGACGGTCGTTTCGGTGTATTACACTCAAGGTTTTGGTGAAGTTTGTGAATGGTTGGGTTTGTTTGAACACGAAACCAACCGGGCCCTCGGAGCAGAAACGCTTATAACCTAAGGATCGAATGTCCGATTGACAAGACGTCAACTATGTTAGATGTATTTTGATGATATGGTTCTTTTGGCACACTCCACTCGAGGTTTGGACGCAGTTGGAGTATGGTCAGGTTGGATTGTACCTGAAATCCAACCGGGCCCCTGGAACAGAAAAGCCAATAACTCTCAGACCGGACGTCCGTTTGACGAACCATCAGCAGCGTTTGTAATCTCGTTTAGAAATGGTTACTTTGAGTATACCCCATGGGAGTTTGGGGTACAGTTGAGATACGGTCGGGTTGGTTCGTACATGAAACCAACCGGTCCCCTGGAACAGAAATGCTAATAACTCACAGATCGTGCGTCTGATTGACGCGCCGTCTGTTGCATTGATACCCCTATGACGAGGCGGTCCTTTGAGATACATCCATGCGAGAATAAGTGAAAATTGGAGTATCAACCAGTAGCTCATGGAGCGGATACTCCCAGAGACGAGTGTACGGAGTACGAAGACCTTGTAGCTGGCTGAGACCTGATGACTGCTTGTTTGATTCGTATCGGAGTGACATGACTAGCCCAGTGGGGAGCACTACTGTGTTGGGGTGGCAGAACCATGGCGGAGGAGGACTACTGTGTTGGGGAGGAAGACCTATGGTACTCGATAGGAGGAGTACCACTATTGGCTATTAGGGGGTGTGCTACTGTGTTGGAGCAGCATACCCATGGCGGGGATCACTACTCTGTTGGGGTGACAGATCCGCGGTACTCAAGTGGAGTACCTAATCAGTCTAAGGTTAGTGAGTAGAACCTCAGAGTCGTGACAGGACTACTGTGCTTGACATAGGAGGAGATCTCTAGCAGCCGTGTTTTTGACATCGTCAATGTAAATCTTGGGTTGAGTTGAGTCAATGATTTTTTTGTTTTCCTCATGATTGAGATGGGTTACATGATAACTGAGGTATATGTATGATCATATACTAAATTAAATGTTATCTATTGATATCTTTCTTTGTGGTTTATAAATGTTGAATATAGTGAGACCTTGAGGGTCTCGTGGTCCCCACAGAGTATCGATATACTCACCCCTCCACGGGCTATGCCCGCACCTCGTTGTGTTGGATACAGGCGACAGACAGCGCTGATCGAGGTAGAGTGTATGAGGACTGGATGGTAGCTTGAGGTGGACACTCAGCCTGATGACACATGGAGCAGACTGTTAGATGCAGAGTTTTGAAGATGACATCTGTAACTACTCTTCATGTAGGAACCTGTAGGATGATCCAGGAGCCGTTTCCCCATTCATATATATGTCTTTTTAGTTGTACTTTCTTTCAGTTGTAGTTATACCTTTCTATTGGGATTGTATTTCCAGCCCCTATGTACTTATAAAAGACTTGTTACTGATTTACTAAGTGTTTTCTTCCTCTTGTTCTCTGGTTGTGTGTGTTTACGTTTCATAAAGGCAATGCCTTCCCTTTTTATCAGGATTTATTCCTTTGGTGCTAGTCTTTAGCCCCTGGCCTACGGAAGGCAGGCTTGGGGTAGTCACGACACGGTCCCTGAGGATGGGTCGTGACAAATAGTATATAAACTTCTTCTTATTCATAAAATTTATTATTCATATAGCTCACAAAAACTCTCAATTTAATGATATTATATATTGTCTCAAAAACTATCTTGTATTTCGTATCAAGACTTAGAGTCTTCAATAAAAACATATTACTAAATAACTCACAATATTTATTCCATTTATTCATCTACACAAAATGATCATGTAATAAAAGAGACCATTATATTCATTTTGAACCATGAAACTAACTCCTGAACCTGGAAAATGGTTTGCATCTCTCATTTGGATCAGTTGAAATGGCATGGGAACCACCTTAAAAAATTCTTATTCACATAAATAGTAACATAACCCCATATACTATTGTATCCATCTATTATGAAACTCAATAAATGTTTTATTCTAGGTCTAACCAACTTATAGTTCCACTCTACAATATATAGCCTCAAATTATTTGTACAAATCCTCTTATTAAACTACACATTTCCATTGTACAACACGTATAACTAATAAAAAAATAAATTAGCCCTTGTCCAATGATAGATATATAAATGGAAAAGATGAATACATTACTAGTTCACATACTTGTTAAACCTCATTATCTCATCATACATCCAAAACATGTACAATCATAGTAAGTATAAAAAATAATATTCATGAAATAGAATTATATTATGGATAAATTCAAACCAATTAAGATATCATCCAATCGCCACACTATTACATGAGTATTGATCCATATGTTTCATAATCATCATTTAGATCATAAGTTTTATTCAATAAAATGTTTATTTCTATTATCTACATTATATAGTGTGTTTCTATAATAATTTTTCCTTATCATCTTCTTAGTCCTCAATAGTTTTTACACAAAACTCTATCCTAAAAAACTCAATCTTATAAAAATATTTCATAACAAACCACAGTTGGAACACCACTTGAACTAGTATTTCATTAGTGTGGATCCCCAATAGATTGAATTTTTTATGCCATGGGTTGGAGACTAGATCCGATTATATAAAACCACACACACACACACACATATATATATATGGAAGTAATTACACTTTATTATAAAAACTATATAAAAATGAAAAACATAATGTATCTAACTTTAAAAAATAAAAAAAATTGTTGAAATACATTTTATATAAATTAAAACCCCAACACATTGACTATATAACCATTAGAATATCATATTCATTATACCTTTGGAAAGGTATAATTAAATATAATCCTTCAAAAAGTATCCCATGTCACGATAAAAGGTCATAAGAAACCTCCTCCAAATTAGTGATGATAGTATAAATAAAGAATATATGACATATGTGTGATCGTATCAAAATAATCATTAGTTTACTCCCTGATAATATTATTTATCCATGGAAACATATAAAACTAATTCATCAAAATTTAGAATAAATAAAATTAAATAATTGAGTACAACTATCATTGACATGTAAAAAAACAACAAATTTTATTCCATATTACATGAACAAGTATTCTATCCCCATAAAATACTTCTAACATGTAATAATATAACCAAAATTACTACAAAACCCACCACTACTCCACGTCAAATCTATCAACCACCGATAGAAATATCACTATAATATTATCATATTGTATTCTACACATATGGACATTATTATAATGTCCCCACAACAAATTTTTTTCCCACTAGTAGGAAAATAGATATGAAATCTATATAATCATGTTTTTACCCACCTATACGGAACTCATAAATCATTTAAAACCACTCGATATGAGATAATACACCCCCATGGACCCTCGTTGATTATCCAAGTGTCTATCATTATGTAATTTGAGAACACCAATACCACTAGGACCTAAACTATGTTTGATTAAAATAGCTTGTTCCACCCCAGATATGCCTTCAATCGGCTAATGGATAAACACTTGAAAAATAATAAAATAACATACATTAGAGCCCTAGTCCTATAAAACCCTATAATAGATATGAACCTCAATGCATAAAAAATTCCAAAACCATTAAATAAAAATTTGTATATGAAATATGTTAATAATACGAAAAATATATATAATAATATCACAGAATTTAACTCTAATGTTAGGAAAAAATATGAGGTCACGATCTCTCTAAGTATACAAAACCCATGAAAAGGGAGTCCACATCCTCATTGATTTGAATCAAACGGTGATCACCTATAACTGTCACCCCTATAAATTACTACCAAAGAAAACTAAGAACTGAATCAATGGTCTTCATATCCACTATATTGCTCACTGAAATTTTTATCATTTCTAAAGAAACAACATCTATGAGCATTAAGCCATTTTTATGTATGATTTAAATATACTATGTAGGATTATTTAAAATGAAATATAAGGATATAAACAACATGTCAGATAATAAACTATAATAATTAGAAAATTATTAAACACAAATATTATTTAAAAATACAAAAACTAGGGGGATTGGGGTATTTATTCATCTAAACTCATCTCTATAATTGATATTATCCCTTATAAAACCAAAGACTCTGTGAATATCATTGTACCCATTATTATTTAGTTAACATTGAATCCTCTAAATATTTTTCTCATATATGGTACAGTAATTGGAGACCATGACTACTCATATAAAATTTATATCAATCAAAGGAGTACCTTGCCCAATCGATGGTGGACTATGCCCTAATATGTGAGGGCGTAACTGACTCCGCCGACCCGAATTTCATATCTTTCACACTACTGATTTTTTAATATTGTAGGGGACCATTACATATGGAAGTAAAATGGGTCATTTTATATAATAATAAAACCATAACTAACATATAATTATGGAATTTCATGAAAGAGAGTAGCTACAATCTATTTCATATGTCGAATTATGCCCTGATATAAGGGTGAAATTTGGTTATTTCCTAAAATACATGTATCTATTATAGGATATCATGTAATATCACAAGGACTTCACAAGATGAGTAACGTAACCTTAATAGGGGATATTTTCAAAACACACCATGGATTATTAACTCTCGATCTAATGTAAATTAAATACATAAAACCTATCATTGAATTATTATAGGTAATATCATTATAATGTCCTATAAACCTTATTAATAAAAATTAATATGAAATAAAAAACATATCATTATATTCATGGGGATATATTTTATAGAATAGACTATTTGTCATTTTAATTCCGACAATAAGGTGAGAATATAAAAAAATACTAAAAATAGATAAGTACAAGTAATTTACACCATTGTACATAGGGTGTGACCCTCTAGAAGTTGTAAAGTGTGTGTCGAAAATATCTATTCCATCTAATATCCCTATGTACAACATTCCTATTACATAAAATAAAATACATTACATGGAAGTTCGATGGGATTTGTACTTTTGAAACCATATAGGTAGAATGTTTCTAATTTGGTTTGGTATTTTCACTACATGTGATGTTTGATAAATAAGGGGTCTAGGCATGGTCATTGACAACCCTTAGGTCCTGTTTTTAGGACAAATATTTCATATGATTTGAAACTGAAAATAATGTGATACTTAACACGAATAGGTAACCCTATAATCTAATCAAAAAGGGGCATTGATTTTTCACTACTACCACACATCTTGTGATCATATCATCTTCTCTATACCGTTTTCAATGGAAGGAATTGTTCTTATACTAACTGTTTCACTTTCACACTAGCTTAATTCAAAAACATCATCCCCGTCTCAACTTTGGCCACAATCCACATTATCCCTTATCTAAAGATGCACAAAAGTTTGAGTATTTCTAGACCACAATCATGATTCCATTGGTAAATGATGTTATTCAATAAATCTTTTCTCATGACTCCACATGTATTTCACCATCATTAGGAACTAATAAAAAATACATTTTCCTTCAAATTTCAATGCTCACAGATGGATTCCTAGGTCATACAAACTCTATTATTGATAAATCAAATACATGATTGATGTATTTGTACCTCTCTTAGTAAGTGGTTCCTTCTTGGTTAGCTTCCTCTCTCTTGTATCTATTTCCAAATGAATAGTAGTTTTTATTACCCATTTTAAAGTGTTTAGATATATGTTTTTATTGATATTAATTCATTTGATCTTGGTTATTGGTTTTATGTTATAGATATAGTTCTTCATTTTGCAATGGGACATTCAGATTCAATTTTGGGTTTTTTTCGGTTGTCGAGTGATTTTCTATAATCTTTAGGTATGTGGTCTAAATTAAAAATACCATAGATGTGATTATATATATTTTTTTGAATTTTTAAAAATAAATTTCAAGGTTTGGTAATCGCATCAAGAATTTGATTAATTTATTGGGTGATTAATTAATTGAATGATTTGATTATGAAATTCATGGGCTATTGGGATCAGAGAAATGGTAAATTAAATGGGATTTTGTGATTGTTAAAAATTTTGTTTCTGGAATTGATTGATAATGATAATAGGGGGATGATTTTCTTAGCCATGAAGGGTTAATGGGTTATGTGAATAAATGTTATTATATTGTTTAATGATTAATGGTCCATATTATTCCATGTAATTAATGTAATGGATTATGATTTACTTGATAATTTAAATGGTTAAACATGATGTAAAATATGTATAGTAGGTTTAATGTTGACTATTCTTGTTAAATGTGATATGCATGATATATGTGATTGATTTAGAAATGGGGTGTGGGATACACACAGATTTTCGAAATACCCACGAGGTGCTAGCCAGGATATTCTAGACCGAAATGATTGAATTTTTATGTTATAGTTATGAAAAGGGATTGATGCTCTAAATACCAATGATATTTGAAATAGGTACTAATACAGTAAATATCTATGAGGTTATAGACACAACATTATATGACCATGAAATTGGTATTGAACTATCGATCCAAATAGACTTCATATCAAATTGAATTAAATGTATATTGATATCCTATGTCATGATGTATTTGTATTTCCATAAATGTTATGGTTAAAAACTCAGAAGTGGATGAAGTGGGTTTTTATGGTACAGGTTTAAACGTTAACCTAGGGAAGATAATGTGGTTAAATAAAGAATAAATTAATATGTAAATTATTTTAATTATTGGTTTTACATTATTCTTTATACAACAATATACACTATTATTAATTATATATTTCATTAGGAGATATTTGTGGTGGCCGACATATTGGTACACACAGCATACTCAGGTTGCGTAATCGGTACCCAACTAGACTTCATGTTTGAAAAATCAGAAAAGGTAAATGTCAATGTATTTAATGGATATGATAGGATGGACCCTGGATGAGGGTACCAGATAGGAATTTAGATCCCTCATAAGATTTTTTGGGTGTGAAATTATTTTAGGTTTTTTATATTGACAATTATAATAGACATCTAATGATATATCTAGTTTTTGGTTTGATATTTTATTCATGTTTTGGTCATCCTGTGATACCTGTATTATTTGGATTATGGTTATATCATTGGTTAATTTTCTATTTATTTCAGAAGTTGATATTCTATAATAAATATTTTATTGTATCCCCATGTAATATATTAAACCGTAGATACTAGTTAGAATCCTGTAGAATATGGGGAGGTGTTCTTAAGGTCATGTAACCAATTGGATTGGAGCACTGGCTTGTGGCACCCATGTTAGGATGTTACAAAGTCGTATCAGTGGTAGGGTTTTATTTTATTTTATTTTTTCTAAAAATTTGGAAATAGTATATAGGATAGTATTATTAATTGAAACTTATTTAATATATCATTATTGGGATTATATAACCCATGTACGGGGGTAAAATTCATAAACCCATGGATTCATTGTTGTTATTGATTCATGATGGTATAATTGGATTTTATTTCACCGTGAGTGATACAATTTTCTTATAATGTAATTTTTGTTTCTATGATATTATGAGATATTACGTGTGCTCTAGTCTAGTATAAGAGTTTAGTATACATGCATCATTATAGGAACTCATTATTTTTTGTGGCATGCATCATTTTAGGTACACAAGTGAAATGAAGTTTTGGGATGAGTTTTTTAAATGAAATTACTTATTTTTGTGTAAATTTTTTTAAAAAAAATTCTTTATGTGAAGTTGAAAATTTTAAAATGATGTAATATTAGGAAAATGGGTTTCTAATGAGAAACATGAATATGAGAGTGTGTTTACCATCTATTAACGATGACCTAGAAGTATGATGTCTAAGGGTAGAGATACCATCTCTATTTTTACCATCAGGCATGGTTTGGGTGATGACATTTTTATCTTAATGTGAATCCCTATAAATATGATAATAATGTCACGTTATGTCTCCTATGTTGTTTTTTTGTAATTATAGAGATACTCCTCTAGGAAAATTCTTATTGGTAGTACAATAAAAGGACATGTCTAAAAATGTTACTCTATTGGTATATCATGAGTCTAATATAGTTCCAGGTGAGTGAGATGGAGAAAAACTGTGCGAGAAATTTTCATGCATCACATAGTTTATGGAACGAGAATCAGAGAGGATTAGGAAGAGTATGTCTACATTTCAAATGGAATTTCAGTGCAATCACCCTCTGACTTTCAGTGGATAGTTTGGACCGGAGGTATCTATGTTATAAATTGATTCTATCGGGATGATCCTTTACAACATACAGACACCTTCTAAAAAGAGATTGAAACTATTGTATATGTTTCAAGGTTCAGTAATGTGATGGTGGGATTCTTAGGAACATATTGATAATATGGAAAACAAGTAATGGAAGCACTTACAAGAGTATTATCTCAATCACTTTTACCCAAAGAAACAAATATTTGAAAGAGAAGTAGTGTTTATGAGGATAAACAATGAGAGTAAGCCTTTGATGTACTATGTTTTCACTTTACCATATTACATCAATTCATTAAAGTTATAGTAGGGGATGATGAAGCTACACTAAAATAATTTTATTTTGAGAATAAATCTTAAAAATCAATTCCTAGGTTAAGATATTTCAATTAAAGAATTTTTCTAAAGTGGTGTGTCAGGATCCAATATCTGAGCGGAACCTGGATAAGGCTTCTAATGTATGATAGTTGGTTTCTACTAGAAAAATAGGTGGTCTGACTTTCAAGATTAGGAATGTTCATTATGATAATGTTTATCAGAGTTGTGAAATTCAAGGTGTCAATGGGGGAGGATCAGTAACTCAGGATCTTACCAATGATCCCTTTCACAAGTGTAGTAGTTTGAGTAACATTCTTATGCATTATCCCTAACCATTAGTATAGTGTTGATATTGTGGCAGGATGGGACATCTAAAATGATTTTGCATGAACCCACAATAAATGGTTATTTATGGAGGATCGTTGTTGAATCAAATTGTGGGAAGGTGGTCTTCAACCCAAAATCAGTATGGTAATTAGAATTATACTAGACATGGTTGTTGAGGAAGATGATGAGGTATTTTTGGGAATGAGTTCCCATATCTCTAGAGTGGCTCTTGTCAATAAATAGAGAGTACATCACTTGGAAGAGGGTTAGGGAAGTTCTATGTAATTCATTATACACTTATGAATAGTGAGTTTGGACAACTGAAATATATATACTATTCATATTAAGGTCTACACTTGGTTGTGACTTATATGATATTGGTGATTATAATTCCTTTATATCTAAACAAATATTGAATGGATGGATTCTTCTAGTAGAGTTTGTGTGTGGGGTTATAACTATTGATACACCTCTGGGGTTACAATCGATAGAAACTTGTTTTTGAAAGGGGTGTTCTCCCAAGGATGGGGAGTATTATTTTCTATGGGATCGATGTATTCTTGATATTTTGGGTTTTGAATTTATAATATGTATGGAGTGGTTGTTTGTTTTTAGATCCCACATGATATTTACCCTAGGATATTGACTTTTACATCTCTTAAGGGTGGGAATTATATTCATGTTTGAAAGTGGGGTATCTAGGAAGGCCATAGAGAGCATGTTCATTAGAAACTAGGGGATCTCACTACCTATGTATCTAGACTATTTTTTTATTATGGGGGATTAAATAATTCGTTATTTCCACCCATTTGATGATTCTCAGTGATTCATCCAGAGAGATTTGTGGAATTTACAATTGTTCTCATACCAGGGGTTGAGCCAGTTTCTATTCCCACAAACAAAATGGCACCAATAGTGCTTCAGGATCTCAAGACCCAGCTAGAGGAGTCCATAGATAACATAATTATCCATTTGAGAATGTCTCCATGGGGTTCCCATATATTTTTTATAATATGGTTAATGGGACATTGTGCTTGTGAGTTTATTAAAGGAAGATGAAATGAATGATAGTAATAAAATGGTATACAATCATGTGTATCAATGATTTTTTTTGTCCAGTTGAGGGAAGATTGTGTTTTCTACAATATTTAATTAATATCAGGGTGATATTGGTTGATATTTTGACCTTTAGGTATTCCACATATTTCTTTCCAAAGTAGTTATCACCTATATGGTTTTATCTTAATTCTTTTCTGGTTGATGAACACTCCTACTATTTTTATAGACATGATGGACAAAATAATCCTCCCATAGCTAGATAATTTTGTGGTAGTTTTTTGGGAAAACTCGTGTTGTACTCCTAGACTCATGATGATCATGCCCAACATCTTGACATCTTCATGAGTTTACTGAGAGAGAATCAACTATATTCAATGCTATCAAAGTGTCAATTCTTGATCGATCATGTATATTTCATTGGTCACATTATCTAATTTCAATGGGCTTCAATATACTTAGAGAAATTTCATGAATTTGGTTCATAGGTGAATCCAAATAATATTTTTTGATATACAGAGTTTTTTTGGGATAGCGTGACATTATCGGAGGTTCGTGCAATACTTTCCCAACATTTTAGCACCACTATTGGGCCAAACCAAGAAGTTATTAATGTTTTAATGGTCTAGAAAAATTAAGAATTTCTTCGAGGGGTTGAAAAATTGGTTGAATACAACATTGATATTTACCCTACCCAACCTTGGAGAGTAGTACATGGTGTTTTTTTCTAATCTAGAAGTGAGTCTTAGAGTAGTTTTTATTCAGGTTGATCGATTTGTGTTGTATGGTTATTGATGTTGAGGCCACATAAGTGGTATTATGCTACACCTAACCTCATGTTATCTGTAGTTGTTAATTCCTTTATGTGATGGTGTAAATATCTGTTGAGTGAAAATTATACTTTATATACTGATCCCAATATCTTATATTACATATTTTTTGACTGAGACTTTAATATCTTGTAGCAGAGATGGTTTGAGTATATTTAGTAATTTTATTTTTCTCTATAATATATGCCTTCAAAATGAAATAGTTGGCTAACTATTTGAAGAGGAATACATTGACTTAGGTAGTTCATGAGTCTAGTTCTATGTGGAAGATGATGACTGTGGTGGATAACATTCATGTTGTGGGTCTGGAGATCCAGGAGCTGATGACACTCATATTTTTAATATTATATTCTACACTTTTGATCAAGATCAAAAAGAGTCAGTATGTAGAACTGGAGTGTCTGTACTTGAGGTAAATACTTGATGATGGGGAGTCGCCATCTGATTGGACTATATATGATGATGAGATCATCTATTTTTTGGTCATGTTTTTGTGCATGTAGGTATGGGAAGGGAAATCATGTGTGAATTTCATGCCTCTAAGTGGGTGGTACACATAGGTTTGACAAAAATGTATCATGATCTATGTGAAAAATATTACTGATTGGGCCAGAAAAAAGGAGATTACTTGGCTAAAGACATGATGTTACACCTATCAATAGGTGAAGGCAGAGCATCAATGACCTTGTTTTTTACTACATCCATTTCCAATATTGGATCGAATGTGGGATAACATTTCTATGATTTTTTTGGTTGGTCTCTCGACCAATTCTCAGAATAATGACACTATTTTGGTGATTGTGGATAGATTCATGCAAGGATTTAATTTCACGAATATACGGGATACATTATCAGTGGATCAGTTTGGTGACTTGTATGTTTGAATGATAATCCATCAGCACGGGGTTCCATGCAGTATAGTCGCTGACCATGACACACAATTTTCTATATGTATCTATCAAGTCATTCTGAAGGATAATTGTGAACAATTATTAATGTGTATGGATTTCCACCCATAGACTGATGGGTTGTTGGAATGTACTATATATTTTTTGAGGATATTCTACCAGTGCCTCTTCAAAACGTTGTTGGGTCTCAAGAGAAGCAACTACCACCTATCACGCTTTCCTATAAAAATATTATTTTTAAATTATTAATATGAAACCATATTGGGATTTTTATGGTAGGTTATATATATCACCTCTATGCTAGATGGATGTATGTGAGTCAAATTTTTTGGGACCGAGTCTCGTATAGGAGAGGTTAAAGTAGGTTCAGCTAATTCATAAATGCATGCCTATAGATCCAAGATGGAAGATGTAATTTTTGATATACCATAACGGACCCTAGAGTTCAAAGAGGGTGATCATGTATTCCTACATGTGTAATCTATATTGGGTCACCGTTGGATTTCGAGGCAGGTAAAGTTGGTATCCAGGTTTGTTGAATTGTTTTATGTAGTGGATATAATCATAGTAGAGGAACCCCAATTTCCTCTTTCATAGAGGTATAGTGTTATGCATGGTATTTTTCATGTGACATCGGTTTTTTGGTATCACCCTAACCCTTCTCATGTGATCGATGTGGATTATGTTGAGCTGAGACCAATGCATCCTCTGAGAATAATTTTATATGTGCATTGGATCACACTAAGAATGAGTTTATGGGAAAGGCCATGATGATATTTTACATATGGTGGCAACATGGACTTTTTTTGGAGGAAACAATAGAAAGAGAAGTAGATATGAAGGTTTAGTGTCCCAATCTATTTTACTTCTGAATCATAGTGATTATTTTTACTATAGCTTTTGGATAAGATATAATAAGGAGGGAATATTTTAAGATCCCGACTAATTATAAATATTTCTTGATCTTATTTATAGATACCCTTTTATAGATATGTTTTATAATTTAATTGGGGTTGGGTATTTGGGCATTTCAATTGAAAATTGGGAAATTTACAATAAAAGGGGAATTACATGGCTGATGCACACTTTTCCCAAACCGTGCGCCTACCTCCATCAAGCCGTGAAACCCAACACATAAGGGTATTTCATAGTTGGTGCACGTTTTTTTCAAATCCTTTGGTCTCTTAGTAGTAACCATGAGAACCCTATGTGAGGTGAATAGTTAGGGTTCACAGTTTAGAAACCTATGTTACCCAACCCAGGAAATCATGTTCGCATGTTTTAACGACCAAAAAATTATTTTAAAATTCTCAATCCCCCAATATTTCACTCTAAATTGAACCTATTAGACCTAATTCATTTTTATTCATCTTTTGAAGCATCCATGTGGATTCTAATGCCTTCGTAACTCAATTATTGATTAATTTAATATCATATAGAAGAATTTACCCCACACTCGGTAAGTGGTTCCTTCTAGGTTGGTTTATTATCTCTCATGTATCTCTTTACAGAGGGAGATGAGAGTTTTATTTCCCTTTTTAAATTTATTAGATAAAGATATTTATAGATATTAATTAATTTTATCTTGGATCTATGTTTTGTTTCAGTATCTCCTTCTTTATTGTGCAATTGAATGTTTTTCATAAATTTGGGGTGTTCAGATTTCACGAGTTCTCATCAACGATCCTGAGGTGGGTAGTCTAAATATAAAATCCCATAGTTATGATTATATTTTTTTGTATAAAATTTTGAAATGGAAATTTCCATGTTTGTTAATAAAATATTATATTAGATTATTTATATGGGTAATTAATTAATGGAATAGTGTGTTTATAAAATTAACGGAATATTCAGATCATTTAATAATTAGATTAAATTTGATTGTGTAATTGGTTAATTAGTGAGATATATAATTTATTGGTAATTTAGATAAAAGGGATATTTGGATTAAACATGAAGTGTTAATGGGTTATGTGAATACATTTTTATAGATGGTTTAATGGTGAATTGTTCAAATTATTCCATGTGATTAAATAAGCGTATTATGATTGAATTTATAATTGTAATGGTTTATCATGATATGAATGTTTTCTATAAGGTTAATGTTGATTAACCATTTTAAAAGTTACATACATGATAAATGTGATTGATTAAAAATGAGGTGTGGGACACTGAGTATTGCCCCGAATACCCATGGGGAGCTAGTCATGGCGTTCTAGACCCAAATATGAGCATTTTAATAATATTGTATGAGATAGTGAATGATTATCCAAATACCCATGAGCTGTGGGACTTGGAATGATACTCCCAATACCCATGGTGTGCTAGAAAATATGTTCTACTCCCATGATAATTGTATGAGACTATATATACAAATTCCCATTTAATAAAATAAAATTAAATGGATAATGAAATCCCATGTTATAAATAATATTGAATTACCTATATTTTATGGTTCAGACTCCATAATGGGCCGAAGTAGGTATTTATGGTACATGTTTGATCATAATCCTAGGAAATATAATGTTGTTAAATATATAATAATTGAATAAAAATTTTTTTCACATTATTGGTTGTTCATTATTTTTTATATAACTTCATACAATGTTATTAACTAGACATTTCTTCAGAGATCATTGGTCATGGCCGACTAGGTTGTACTCATTACCTACTCAGATAGCCTAATTATAAACTAAATAGAATTATTGTTTTTATGATAGTATAGGGGATATATCCATGTGTTAGATGGATGAGTAGGGATGGAGAATGGATGAGGGAACTAGGTAGGATTTTGCAAACCTCTTAATTGTTTTTAGTGTGTCGTTATTGGGGGTTTCCATATTGATGTCACAACCCAGCCCTTGGGGACCATGATATTACTACCCCAAGTCCACCTTCCATAGAACAGGGGCTGGCGACTAGCACCGGAAAGGAATATCCATAAAACTGGGAAGGCATTTCCGTTTTAACTTGCAAACTCTCAAAAACAAGCACACAATAAGATACGATCACAAAGTAGACTATATAGTAAAAACTGTGTGTATTGTATGTAAAGGGGCCATAATACAAGACCAACTTGAAAGTACAGGTAAAAATAAAAATAACTCCCATGAACACCCGCCAAGGTTCCTACCTGAAGGGTAGGTATAGCTCTTGAATGGTCGTGTCTGTGGTACACCTATTCTAAGGTCCACCTCTGATAAACCTCCAGTCGTGGTACCCTCGACCACAATCAGTGTTGTCTGTCATCTTCACAAGACACAGCAAGGTGCGGGCTAAGCCCATGTAGGGGTGAGTATAATGATACTCAGCAGGGACCCCGAGACCCCCTAAGGACTCTTAGAATAAACCAAGGATAAACCACAATGCAAAACCAGAATCACAGAGAACGAAACAATAGATAGCCATAATTAGGTATATGCCCATACAAATTCCTAAGTAATCAAGTATACACATCTAATTTGTGAGAAAACACAATTCCCAAACATTATACAAAAGCTCAAATGTTAAACGAAGGTAACCCCACAAAGGTGATTACCACAAAGGTAACGCCACATGGTATACTACCACAAAGGTATCACCATGATGGTATGTACCTCAAAGGTAACACCACACAAAAGAATACCACAAAGGTATCTCCACAAATGTAAGTACCAAAAAGGTAATCCCACATAGAAGAGTACCACAAAGGTATCACCAAAAATAGGTGTACCACAAAGGTAAGGACTCAAATCACACCAGGTATAACGTTAGTATGAAAGTATAAATGATTGGTTGTTTTGCAAGATCGTCTTAATTCGTTGATCAAGTTTTTTTGACCCATATATGATCAAGGATGACACACAAAGGATCTGAAGATGACCCACACAAGATTTGAAGATTACCCACACCTGATCTAGAGATGACCCACATAGGATCGGTATGTACTGACCCACATAGGATCATTGAGAACTGACCCACACATGATCCAAAGATGACCCACATAGGATCTGATGACTCCTCAAGTACAGCCAACCACAGTGTTCTCTCACTAAGAATGCTTGATTCTGGGAGGTTCTGCACGTCAAGACATCAGTCGATACTTCAACTACAATGAATTCCCATGAAGAAGTAACCCAAATGTATGTCACATAATACGGAACCGAATGTGACAAATTGTGTGTTAATCAGACGCACGTTATTTATGTTATTAGCATTTTCGTTCCGAGGTCCTGGTTGGATTCGGGTTCGATGCAACCCTATAGTACTCCAACATTATCCAAAACTCAAGTTGAGTATACCAAAAGGATTTTCTAGACCCAAGGATTCTGGAGGAGAATATGGTTCATCAAATAGATGTCTGGATCTCATGATATGGACAAACTGGCGTATTTGGGTTCATATGGGCCCGGGTCCGGCCGGACCCAGTCGTACCGACCTGGACAGACCTGACCTGGGCCGCCCAACCCGATTCGAGTCCACCCGACCCACCCTAGTCCAAGCTAGACAAGCTAGGACATTGTCTAGCCTGGCCAATGAAAGGCGCAGCCAGGCCCACTGTGCAGGGCCCACTTGATGAGACACGACCGGCCTGATGGTTGGCCCTCCCCTCCAACAGCGCCATCAAGCACTGCTTCTGCCTCCGCAGCTCGCTGGGTGGTGGATACCCTTCGGGTGCGCCGCCACGGATCAACTGTTGTGGCCTCCATATCTGTCTGAACAGATGCATACTATCTCGGACACAACGTAGTCAACCGGCGTGCCGACCGTCATCATCATCCGCAGCGTTCGGCAGTCCACAACCTCCTTCGGCAGAGTGATTGCTCCGTTGTCACCCTTGTGGCTGACCGGTGTATCGGCCGCCGCCTAGTAACCTATCTGGGTCAGTCTACGGAAACATGGTATGGTTCCTCTAAACCCAATGATCTGATCTCGAAGAACACGTCAAACAATTAAGTAGCATAGGGATTGGGTTGTGTTCGTTTTTATTGTACTCTCTACATTAAATCTATAGTAGGTGATTCATATAGTGAAAATAAGAATTTCTCATGAAGAATGATATTAAAAATTTCTCTACCTCATTTTTTGGAGATGGAATGAGGAAGAAGATGAAGATTTCTTCGTTCGTTGTTCCTGCAACACACTCTCAATCCAAGCCCCTGCATCATTAACATTGTAGGTTCATTCTTCGTTAGAGGATCTTCCTTCAATAGTTCTCCAAGAAAATCTTTTTCCAACAATTTCCCCCACGAGAGGTGAGAACCCTACTTTAATTGAGTTAAGTTTATTTATTCAATTAAGGTTGGCACATTAATTCAATTATGTTTGACAGATTAATTGGAATAATTCTATGAGTTAACTCACATTAAAAGAAGA
The DNA here is from genome assembly GCA_963277665.1 of Viscum album. Classification (NCBI taxonomy): domain Eukaryota; kingdom Viridiplantae; phylum Streptophyta; class Magnoliopsida; order Santalales; family Viscaceae; genus Viscum; species Viscum album. The sequence continues at coordinate 705,042,081 of OY728126.1, read as the reverse complement.
GTTTGGGTGGCCCCCACCACCAATATTCAAATGAGAGGCGGGAGGATATATTTTTATAACAAATTATATTTATTTTATTTAATCTTCCATGGAATATTAAATAACCATATTTTCTCTCGAACCACTGCGGTCGAGGTTAAACATTCCTTAAGTTAATATTGGCGCTGCAAGTTCAACGATATCCTTGGATTTTAATTTCGACCATCAGTTTTAACGTTACAAAATTCCGCTCATGCATTTACGAACGTACCTAAAAAAATCCATAAATTCACTCCAGGAACACCGAGCATCATAATCACGTTCTGAAAATTTTCATGGACTCATAATATTTCCATATAATTAAAAAACATTACATGGAAAATCCAAGTCTTTAAATTCTCCCCACCTCAGATATTTGCATCCCCGAAATCCACATCACAAACTATGAAAACAATTGGGGGTACTGAGCATGAATCTAAGCATCCCGCTTCCATGTGCTCTCCTGGAGGTTCTAGTGATGCCACTGAACATGAACCAGAGGTATCGATCGCCCACGAAGGACTCTCTCCTGTCGATACTGAATCTCTACTAGAACCTCTGAAAATGTCTCCCCATCAACGATGTCCATCTTTCCCTAGTAAATGATGTGTGAATGATCATGTATGTATCTCCTCTGCTCAGAAATGTGGAAAACGACATGCACCCGATGCAACTAAGGGGGAGGAGCTAGGCGGTATGCCACTACACCAACTCTGTTGAGGACCTAAATTTTCTGATGAATCTCGAAGATAACTTGATTCCCCAGCCGAATCATCTCAAACCTCATCTAGGTGAGACCCATAGAAAGACATTGTCACCATCCTCGAACTCTCTAGGTCTCCATCTCTAATCAGCATAATATTTTTTCCTGCTCTGTGAAATATTAATCCTCTCCTAGATGATCTGTACCATCTCCATGGTTGTTCGTACCATCTCTGGTCTCATGAGTTCTAACTCCCCTGGGTCGGTCCAGCACAGAGTTGATCTTCAAGTTCGACCGTAAAATTCCTCGAATGGTTCCATACAGATAGTGGAGTGATAACTATTGTTGTATGTGAACTCCACTAAGGGGAAATTGATCCTCCCAACTAAGACTGAATTTGAGGGTGCAAGCATTGAGCATGTCTTCAGAGGTATAAATGGTCCGCTCTTTCTGACCATCCGTATGAGGATGAAAAGAGGTGATCAATTGAAGCTATAACCTGAATTCCTCCTACAACCCCTTCCATAGCCAGGAGGTAAAACATGCGTCACGATTGGAAACCATCGTAGATGGAAATCCTTGGAGATTTACATTCTCCTTCCCACAGATGCGTCCTAGTCCCTCTAATTAAACTTTCTCTTTGACAGGTAAGAAGTGGGATAACTTGGAGAGTCGGTCAAATATCTCTAAGATTGAATCATGGCCCCTGGACGTGTATCGAAGTCTGGTCACAAAGTCCATGGAAATTATATCCGACTTCCACTCTGGAACCTCGAGTTGCTAAACCAAGCCAACTAGAACCTGATTCTCTACCTTCACTTACTGGAAATCGAGGTATCATGAGACAAACTCTACTACTACTTTCTTCATTCACAACCACTAGTGCTGACGATGAAGGTTCTAGTAAATCTCCGCCTCTCCTAAATGTACCGCTAGAGGGGACGTATGGAACTCCTTCAACACTTCCTCCCACAGAGCCACTAGTACCAAAGTACATCATCTACAGAAAATGACGTGCTCCCCGCCTTCAAAAAAATCCTTCAATTGCATGTTCTGTGGATATTTGAGCACATTGAGCCTTGCATTCAGTGTCCCCAAGCTCCGCCACCATGACCCGCTGAAGAAGTGGGGGAGTCGCCGTCAGAGACTGAAGATAAGCTGCTCTATATCGATCCATGTAGGATATCTAGAAAGCGGCTAGCTTCTCCCTCACCTCACTCAACAACTATATTTCAGTTCTTTTGATGAGTGAATCTGCTACTATATTCCCCTTCCCAAGAGTATAAATTATCTCGAAGTCATAGTCCTAGAGGAACTCAAGCCAACATTGTTGTCTCAGGTTCATGTCTTTCGGAGAAAAGATATACTTGAGACTCTTGTGATCAAAGTAGACTGTAAAACTCTTGCCCATCAAGTAATGTCACCACATCTTGAAGGATAAGACCACTTCTACTAACTCCATGTCATGGGTAGCGTAGTTCTTCTCATTCTATCTCAGCTGTTGAGAACTATAGGAGATCAATGCTTGTTCCTACATTAGGACATATCCAAGCTCGTTCCCTGATGTGTCGTAATAGACTACCGACCCAACTCCTACCTCTAGTAACCTCATGATTGGGGAACTCATCAGTCTCTACCTTAGCTCCTAGAAGCTCAACAAGCATATCTCTGATAGCATGAAGGGTTTCCCATTCTTTATCAATGCTTCTAAGGGTCCACAAATCTAGAAAAGTTAGGCACAAAACTCTGGTAGTACATGGACAAAGAATAATTCCATCCCCCTTTAGGAAGGTAATCCTAGAAACGTCTTTTTAAAGGATGTCCCCCACAATTTTCCGCTTCTTTTGTGAACTGAAAACTGAAAACTCTAGCTACCATGATGGGTAGGGTTGGACAACTCATGTTTGATCGGATGCACTCTCCATTGGATGAGATAGTCATGTGATGTGTGTGTTTCCTTTCTTTTTCTGACCATGGAAAATTCCTTTCCAACGTTGTAGGAAAAACACAAACTTTTTTCTTAATACAGTAAATCTGAGTATAGACTACGGATTTCCAGTCCATACCCAAACTAAAGACGTAAGTCCTCAATGTTTCCATGAAGACGATCCAACCGAAACTCTCGCCTCAATGGTCAGATCACACCATCGGCGTAAGTTTAATTATCGAGTCTCTTCCCAAAGGTGTCTCTAGACATGAGGGTCAAGTCAACGACTTAACCAGAAACTCTAGGTCTTGGACAAGATTCATGGAAGGAAAGAATTATTGGTACCTATGTCTATTAATACATTAGCTAGTAGTAGACACATATCATTCATCATATCATTCATAGATCCCTTGGGTTTCACTCCATGACCTTATGTAGCTACTCCCTTCCCATGTACTCCAACTCCCGGTGCCTGGTGGGGACCACAAAGGTGGGTGGTGGTAACATGTAGAAATGTACACCACCTCATTCTTCTCTCCTAGCCCTTCTTCCACATCTATAGACCAGGAAATTCATCTGTCCCTAACACTTCTTCTTCCCAAAACATTTATACACACCCAAGTCTCTGAGATTGGAGTTAGTTTCCTACTTTCACACTAAAAACATTCACTGGTTGTATCTGCTCAACCAAATAACATTAAACTGCAATGGTTCTGTCTAGTACCCTAACAAATGTAGGAATGCATTGAGGAATAGTTCAGGCTCGAATGTCTGTAAACACACCGCGCTAGGAAGTTTGATCCCCGAATCACTGATCATATCATATTCATCGAGTTCTTGGAATGATTGGTATGCCTCGACTAATAATTATCTATCGACTTGTAATCTTTCTGAAGCTATATAAGGTCTATAGAACTCTCAACCACCTCATCAAGCCTGTCCTCAGCCATCTGTGAGTCAGGCTCACCTCAGAACCTAAGGGGTATTTGGTGTAGAAACTCATGTAAGGAACTAAGCCTACATGTGTCCTCTACCTGTACCACTAGTTGTAACTTCTTCCCAACGGGTGGTGGTGCTACTGGTACACCACCTAAAGGTGCCAACACAAAAAGGGGGCCCTACACTGAAGCCTCATTTCTCAGTGGCCCATCATTGTGTACTCTCTTGGGAAACCTGGTTGGCTATTTTTATCACAGCATCCGGATAAGGAATAGGTGCACCATCGTCATTAAGTTATACCTGGTGAGCTGACTCCAAATGAATCAAAACAAGAACTTTTCAAAAACACATGCAATTAGTGTTTTAATGTGTTGAGTTAGAAATCAGAATTCAAGGTCTGGGTGTATGGATACATCGGTTATCACACTAAAATTGGACTCCCCGAACTGAAAACTGCACTCATAACACTTTATCCTATTACTTCACTGAAAAGATCAGAGTCCTAGTTATTTTGTGGAACCTAACTCCTCGGATACCAAAATGTCACGACCTGTCCCCTAGGGCTCATGTCGTGACTACCGTAGGCCCACCCTCCATAGGCCAGGGGATACAACTAGCACCAGAAAATAATATCCCTCAAACATGGATGGCATTGCCTTTTTAACCTGAAACTCTCACAACCAAGAATACAGTAAGATACGGGCTCAAAGAAAACTATATAGTAAAAAGAATGTGTATTGTAAGTAAAGGGGTCGGAATACAAGCCCAAATGGAATGTACAAGTAAAACTGCAAACAAATCATGTGAACACCTTCCAAGGGTCCTACTTAAAGGGTAGGTACATCTCTCGAATGGTCGTCTCTGCGGTACGCCTCATCTAAGGACCACATCTAAGAAGCCTCTAGTTCTGGTACCCTTGACCATGATCAGCGATGTCTATCATCAGCACAAGACAAAACAAGGTGTGCGTGAAGCCCGTGCAGGGGTGAGTATAATGATACTCAGTACGAACCCTGAGACCCCCTAAGGTCTCTCAGAATCCACCAAGTATAAGCCAAAAAGAAAAACCAAAATCACAATGCATGAAACAACAATCAAACCTACTTAGGTATATGCTGATACATATATCTTAGTTATCTAGTATAGATTCTCATTCATGAAGAAACACAAGGTCCAAACCTTATCCAAAAGCCCAACTGTTCCACGAAGGAATGTATACCATGAAGATAACACCACAATGGTGAGTACCACAAAGGTAATGCCACATAGTAGACTACCACAAATGTATCACCACGATAGTAAGTACCACATAGGTAACACCACACAAAAGAATACTACAAAAGTATCTCCGTGATGGTATGTACCACAAAGGTGTTTCCCCATAAAAGAATAACACAAATGTATCACCACACAAAAGTGTACAAAAAAATTAAGGACTCACCTCACACCAGGTATAAATTAAGTACAGAAATATTGATGGTTAGAAGTATTGAAAGATGATATTACTTCATCGAGTTTCTCTATTGTTGACCCACATCTGATCAAGGATAACCCACATACGATCTCAAGATGACCCACACAGGATCTGAAGATAACCCACACCGGATCAGGAGATGTCCCACATAGGATCGGTATCTGCTAACCCACACAAGATCATTGAGCACTAACCCAAATAGGATCTGAAGATTACCCACATAGGATCTGAAGACCCTTCATGTACAGCCAGCCATAGGGTTCCCACATTAAGCATGCATGATTCCTAGAGGTTCCGCTCCTCAATCTATCGGTTGATACTTTAACTTCCAAGAAGTCCCACGAAGAAGTATCCCAAAGGTATTTCATGTCAAAAGGAACCCAATGTGATAGACAACACATAAATTAGACTTCCGGTCTGTAAGTTTTAGTGTTTTCCTTCAAAGGGCCTGGTTAGATTTAGGTTCGATCCAACTTGGACATACTCCAAATTTATCGAAAACTCGTGTGGAGTATACCAAAAGGACCATCTTGATCCAAGGATTATGGCACCGAAGGTGGTTCATCAAACAGACGACCACATCTCAACGTGTGGTAAAAAAGGAATTTCTGGGTCCAGATGGGCCCGGATCCAGTCCGACCCGGTCGGACTGCCCGGACCGACCTGTCTGGGGCCGACCCAATCCGGTTTGGGTCGACGAGAACCGGCCCGATCCTAGTTTGATGGGCTAGACCGTAGAAAGACCGACCCACGAAGGAAGTGGGCTGGCCTTTTGGGAATGATGAGGCCGGCTAAACATCCAGCCCTCCCCTCCAGCAGTGCCAGCATGCACCGCTGCTACCTCCATGGCCGGATTGGTGTGAGCCACCCTTCAGGAGCACCGCCACGGCTCCGCAACCATGGCCTACATCTCTGGAGGGGTGGACGAGCACTACACTGGCTACCACGAAGCCAACCGGCACACCGGTCGCCATCCTCCTCTGTCGTAGCTGATGGGTCATGGCCTCCTCCGGCTGTGTGGTTGTGCCTCTATCACCATCACGTCTGACCGGTGTGTGGTCCACCACCTTGTACCTTGCTAGCGTTGGTCACTAGCGATGTGGTAGGGTTCCTCTCAACCCGATGATCTGCTCACAAAAAACACGTCAAACAATGAAGTAGCAGAGGGATAATGCCTTGTTTGTTTTTCATGTACCCTCCACGTTAAATCAATATCAGACAGTTCATATAATGGGAACGAAGATTTATCACGAAGAACGATACGAACAATTTTCTTACCTCGTTCATTGGAGACAACATGAGGATGAAGATAAAGAGGTCGCCATTCATCAATCCCGCATCATGCTCCCGATCCAATCCCAATTGTCGTTCTCACCGGAGTTTCATTCTTTATTGGGGGATCTTCCATCAAGAGTTATATAGAAAAATATTTTCCAACAATCTCCCCCACGAAAGGTGAGTATCCAACATTAATTGAGTTATGTTTATTAATTCAATTAATGTTTGCACATTAATTCAATTAATATTGTAACAATAATTGGGGGAATTATAAGAGTTTACTCACATTAAAATAGTTGTTCGGGTGGCACCACCACCAAGATTCAAATGATATGTGGGGGGATATGTGTTTAAAATAAATTATATTTATTTTCTTTTATCCTCCACAAAAAAAATGCAAAAACCAACCTCTTCTATCAATCCACTAAAGTCGATGTTAAAGCTCTGTTATGTGAATATCAGTGTTGCGAGTTCAACGGTGTCCTCAGATTTTAAGTTTGAGCACTGGTTTAAATGGTGCCAAATGCTGATTTCACATTTACTGAAAGTACCAAAAAAAGTTCAAAAATTCAATCAGGGAACACTGGGCCTTAGAATCATGAACCGTCAATTTTTGCGGACACGTAATATTTCCATATAATTAATAAAACACATGGAAAATTTATGGTCTTTATAGTTGACACTTGCCACATACCTTTAATGAACTATCTATTTTTGTGGGTTAGATATTTTATTTTCCAATATGGGTCTTCATGAGATAATGGTGTTATTATGGTTATGGTTATAATTTTGTTTTATTGTATGTTTATTTTTGTTATTTTGATTCAATGATTATGTGGGTGTAGTCTCCCAATGTAATATTTTAGACCCTCCCTACTCATTGGAAACCTCTGGCAAGCGGAGATGCGCACCTGGGTTCATGTAAATAACAATGTTGGGGAACTGACATGTAAAAACCATGTCAAGACATTACAATAATCTCTTCCTCTATAAGAATATCACACCCTCCTCAAACTCCCTAATCAGATTTTGGTCTTTGTGTCAATATTGGTTTTTATCACAAAAATGATATTGGAAAGAAATTGTTTCATCAAGATAAATTAATCAGGAAATTGTTTAATGACTCAAATTAGATCATTCAATGTAACTCAAATAAATTTTAATATATTATTACCCTTGAATATGTCACCGAGTGTGATATCTTGATCCGCACACAAAATTGTACTAAAATGAAATTGTTATATATTTATGAAAAAAATTATTATGTTTGTCCACTAAAACCAAGCTATTTATTTAGAGGGAATCAAAAAGTGTAATTGATTTATCAAATATTTATAGAATAAATTTTTTTCTACTTTTAATATGAATGAAATTAAACTGGTATAAATTAAATAACTAAGAAAATCATTTTATTATTAAAAGTAGATTTTTATCAAATTAGTAAATTGTTTTAAAAATATATATATTATGTATTGATAAAATTAAAATATATTCATAATATTACTAACATGATACCAATAAATTAATTACTTATTTATGTGAAACAAGAATAATGAATGGTTACTAACATAAAATGTTATTTTCTGATATGAAGATTCTACTACTATATTTGAAAACATTATTTAAAAATTAAATTATAAAAAATTTTAAATTTAATTTGAAATAATAAACATAATTTTTTGCAATAACGATAATAATATATTATTAAAATAAATATTTATGTATTTTCAAAAATGAATAACATTTAGGTGAATATACCTTTTATATAAAAAACATGATTTTTATAATATTTTTAGTATAGAACATTGGTTTTTATATTCAAGATACATTTTCCTCTGGCCGATTATGTATTTTATTTGGGACTAATAATTTTAAAAATTATCATTTTAATTTACCAACACATTATTGATCTTTTAAACATGAGTAATATTTTTCAAAAAATTATACAATGAAATATTCATTTTAATCTAGATATTAAATTTTATTTATTTTAATTATGGAACCAAATTAAATTTACATAAAATATATATTTAGTGATTCCAAATTATCTAATCAGTAAAAATTTATATTTTGGAAATAAAATTTTTTACCATAGATAAATCTTATTACTATAGGAAAAGATAAATGGTAAATGAAATAATTCAAGTGATGCCTATATTTAATAAAGATAAAATATGTCTATAATTGATTATATTAGGTTTTTATTAAACTTATCACTTTATAACACCATTATTTCTCAATTTTATGAAACATGGAATATTTTACATGTGTTCCCTTTACCTTAAGTTGAAATATGTTCAGAAATTTCATTATAATAAATTATAAAAATGGACCTCTAACCACACCTTCAAGATACGAGTGAAAATACTTTTTCATCTAGAAACACATTCCTTAATCATTAGAGTATAATAATATTTTACTCTCATGATATTCTGGATAAAATACTTAAGCCTATTTTATACATTTCAAAAAGATATTCTAATGATATCTCAATGTATTCAAGATGATTAATCATTTTTACTTAAATTAATTATCAACTATTTTAATTTTAATCAACATTTCCCATTAATATTAAGAAAAATGAAACTCTAATTTGTGTGTTGTGTGTAATAATACCTCTACAATGAAATGTATTTTGTTTTACTTCACCATAACAAAATGATGTTATAAAATGAAAACATGGAAAATAATAATGATATTTATACCATATTTATGATTTTTTAACATTAAACCATATTACTCCTTCTCATGTTCTATGGAAAGTGAACCATCAACTATTTGTATATGTATACTATCACATAAATGGAACAATTTATTTTTTCTCAAAATAGACTTACATGGATTGTAATAAGGATGTGAATAAAGGATAAATATTATTTTTATGAAATCATTGATTTAATAGAGTAGAAAATTTAAGAACCAATTTATTGATATGATCAAAAAATTATTATCATTAATTAAATATTTTAAAAATAGCGAACAATGAAAAAAATAAACACTTATTTCTTAGAGATGTCTTTATATAAAATATTTTCACAATATAAGTATTTCAAATTCATATATATTATAATAATAAGATATATTTAAGATCATTATTCTTCAATTATAGTGATATTCCAAAAACATCACCCCATTATCATCCAATAATCTCGATAGGTTCTAGTTTGGGAAATTTTGACCACCTTCTTGAATATTTCTATCAATTTATTGAAGGAACGACTACCAGAACCTATTTATTGGTTTAATAAGATATAAATGTTTAAATGATGCTTTATTATTTTTTATTTTATGTTTATGAAAACATTTAACTCGTTAATTTACAAAAAACCTTTCATTCTTTAAGAATCACCAAAACGTGATTATCGTAGAGTTCATGTTCATGGTTTGTTTTTAAAACTATACCTTGGAAAAAATTATACCCACTAAAGATAATTTGGAAAATTAATTCAATTACATTTAATTGTCTTGTGATTATGATATTTGTATAAATTATGATTACCAAAACACTTTTTATGAAACCAATTTAAATAGATAATGATTAATTACTCTTTGTTTAGAAAGTATCTAAAAACTAACTTACATACATATATAATTATTATAAATGGATAATTAAAAATGGTTTTAATTATAAATAATGGTTATTTATTGTCTATTTAATGATTATAGTTTAATTATTTAGTAAATTTAGTGTAAATATAGATTGAATCAAGACTGAGGTAAGGGCTTAAATATCTACTTCCTATATTTGCGATATATCGTCTATTATTCACCTATATTAATTTATTTTAGTTAGGTGTTACATATTTTATATAAAATATCATGAATTATATTTTAGTAATTTTGTTTTATATTCAATTTCAAAACCTCTCTTTTGAAGTGTTTTGACTCAAAAAATTATAAAGTTTTCTATGTTTTCTAAATATTGATTTTGAATCATTGATAAATAATTCCATTTTTGTAAAATATTTTTATGTAATTTTTATTTACTACCAATGAATCTTTTCCATTATATTCCTTTTATTTCATGAAATTTCGTTTATAAATCATTTTTTCTTATTAAATTGTATATTTATTCCCTTTTCCCCCTATTGTGATGATTTTTGGTAACTCAATTTCTATCTATTAAGTTATAATTATTCCATTGAACTTATTTCCTATATGTTGGAGAAATTAGTCCCATTGATTATATTATGTGGCCTTAATTTTTTTATATTTTTTCCACATAAACCCATTTTTAATTTTTTTCACAATCTATGGAGTATGTTTCTCGTAAGGGATATTGATAACTCTAATCTCTTTTCTTTGTACGCTAATGCTTCATCTTGAAAATTTATTTATGATAGTTGGGATCCCCCAGACTAATATTTTCTTATATTCTATTTTATAATATCATTTGTGAAAATTATTTTTTAATACAAATAAATTTTGGTTTATAATTGTTACAATGTGTGTTTTAAATAAGGATACTTTTAAAATAATAAAAGTATTATTCCCTTTCACATTCATATGTTTTTTATTTATATCCAAATTTTTTCAAGATAAATATTATGTATATACATGTATCCAATATTAGAGATTATTATTTAATTTAATGGTTTTCAATGATCTTTCTTGTAATTTTTTCTAATGTTACGTTTGAAACTAAAATAAATTTTTTATTTTAAACCTATGTTAAAAATGTTTTCTAAAATATCATTTATGATTTTCCCTCCAATTAGATTTTCATTATCAATAGCATTAACCCTGATTGGGTTTTTTTCTAGAATTATTTTCTAATATGTGTATTAGAATTTTTATGAATTTATATATGGTATTAATAATTTCGATGATTGATCCCAATATTTTTTATACACGTTAAGGAATTATATTTGTGAAGTAGTTTTAAATTATGTTATAAAACATCTATATTAACCTTATTATACCGGGGTTGTGTTCTTTTTAACCATCCTCCTTCTATATTAATATTTCATATGATCATGTAATTCTATTATTGAATTATCCATATACACAATATTGTATATGGTTTAAACGTCATGTTTTACATAATTCATATTGGATAACATTCTCATATAAATAATATTATAATATCATCATGGGGAAAGGTATTATATTTCTATATATTAGTTTTTCCAATATATAAGATCAGGGTATGTTGATTGTGTATTGTCTATCTATCCAAATTCATTCTATAGATGTTTTATGATCATTTAATCCATTTTATTTAATTGTGAAATTGTATTTATATTCATAACAATTATTAACTAAAAAATAATATTGATTGGGTATTTAAATTCCATATTTTTTATTATATGGATTTACATTTTTTTATTTAGACAATTGGTACTTTTGGAATTGTATGAAATAACCTTTTTCTCTTAAACTGAATGGATTGAACATAATAAAGCGGTATTTGGGAACCGTAATTATATATCCCCTCGATTAATCGATATGTATAATGAGACAATGCTATTTTGTATTTGGTGTATACATATTCCCATAATAGGATAGTGTGTTGTAAAAAGTCATTGACATGAGAAAATATGTTTTTCATCAGTATAAGATTAATATTATTGATATACATGTTTTAATTTATTTTCATGGATAAATAATGCCCTAAGTTTCATTTCCCTTGCTTATGTAAAAAAATATAACACACGTTACGCTTAATTAAATAGGTTGTGTAGAGAATTTTTTATAGATTTTGAAAACTTAATATTTATTATGTTGTATCTTATATAGTGGAAAAAAACTTCTATTTGTTTAGAAATATGTGGAGTTTGTTTGATTACTTTTTCCCCTAGTTTTCTAAATTTGTTAACCTAAAAGATCTTGGGAATGTTTGTAATGAAATATTTTCCTAAAATCATGTAATTATGGGATTGTTATGTAATGAAATTTGTAGTTTTTATCAAAGTTATTATATAAAGTATGTGTCTGCATTACCAAATATGAGATTGCGAGTGAGGGGAATCATAGTTTGTATCAAAGTGAGATTTAGATAAATTTGGATATTATGATGTTTGTTGAGATTAATTTATGTGTTGTTGAAATATGTATATTATTAGACATTAAAATTTTAAAATAATACTTTAGAATAGTATATGATTCAATGATAAGGTAATGATACACATTTTATTTGGGGATTTGTATAAAAAAACATTATCAAAACCCTAGGGATTAGTCTACGAATGAATTATAATTATATGATAACATCCTGATGATTTTGGAAAATAGATATTGTGAGATTATCCTAGACATTCAATCCATGTCTAGATACTACTAGTGGATTTTTTCTATGGAATAGATGTACATTTGGTTAATACCCCTGAAAAGGGTAGATTTGGTATTAACATGATTATCACATACTGCACGAAAAAAAGGCCTAACTACACACATTTTTTACCAGACCCAAGTGATAATATTTTGTTATTTTACATAAAAACTATTATATGGGATTTCTATACTTTTAGGTCTCATAAAAAATAGTAATGTAATTTTTTATATCCAAGGATTTATCAAATATAGTAATAGGTTGATCTTAAAAAAATAAAATCTTTAAAAAATTGTTTTATGAAGGAAAAAATACTTATATTTATGTTTTTGTATTCATATTTAAGATACCATTGTTTCAATATTTCATTTAGATTTTATTATAATAATGAAACTGAGAGAAGTTTGTATCTAGATAACATGATTTATTATAACTGAATAAGTGAGTATACTTAAAATTTTGATAATTTTAGTACACATTTTTATGATAGAAAAATGAGATTTTTTATCTTACCTAAAATAGTGAAGTTGATATCAAAAATGTAATTAAATATTGATACATATAGCTATATTCGTTAGAGATTGATATTTTCATTGATGTTCTATTATATTCTATGTTTCATGTGGATTATTTGAAACATATAAGGATTTTTATTTTGTATTTATTATTAATTATTTTTAATTATATATTAAATAGTATCAATAACCCTGAATAATAATATTCTGATAAGGTTATTTGTATTAAGATTACTATTTAAGAATGTGCAATTGACTTATTCCTTACTCTTTATATTAAAATATTCTTGATATTGAGGTAATATAGTGTTGATTTATTTTTATAAAATTGATTTGGATAGTATTAATGTTCTTTGAATTTATTATTGATTTATTAAAAAAATTATCCATGATATTTTGGGGTATTTTTACCACATTTTTAGGATTATGAAATATATTTACTTGTGTGTGACCTTATGGAGTAGTGTTTAATATAATTAAAGGGTTAACTACAGTGTTAATTTTTATAAGAATATATTATTTCACTATGTTTTACTGTTTTATAGATTCAAATATTTTTTGGAAACATATATTTTGGAAAATTAATTATTTGGGGATATACATACCTGTGAATATTATTTAACGAAGGATTATTGATTTTTGAGTAATTATAAAAAGAATGATATATCCTAAGAGAGGAAATTAGTTGACAAATTAAATTTTATATAATAAATGATTCATTTGTTAAGAATACCCTCATATACTTTCATTAGTGAGGTATAATTAAAATTTCGATGATGTAATTTATTCAATGGATTGAGAATTTGACACACACAAAATTTCATATAATATATCCTTTCAGTAATTCAATTTGCTTGATATCATTCTTCATACGCAACACAGAACTAAATTGAAACCATGAAATATTTATATATATATATATAAAGAATGAAAGTTAAAACATATCCATTGAATTAGAATCAATGAATAATCATAACCAATTTATGAAATATTTATAAAATATAAATGATGTATACTTTTCATAAGAATAAAATTCAATTAGTATAATTTAAATAATGATGAAAATAATTTATTTCTTAAAAATATATTCTTATAAATTTCTGGTTTTATATAAACCAGCTATGTATATTATGATAAGATAATAATAAAATATATTGATAATAGGAATACTATATTAAATATAAATTAATTAGTAATTGATGGAAAATAAGAATAATGAATAGTTAACATATCAAAGATTTATTTTATAGTACAAACAGTTGTCCACTATATTTTGGGATTTTATGTCAATATTCAATTATAAAATTTTTAAATTTTAAATTTTAAAAATAATTATCATTTTTGTATTATTAATAATAAAATAATTTTCATTATAATATATGGTATTTTTCTAAAATGATTTATTTTTAGGTCAAAATATAATTTTTACCAATAACATTCCTTTTTAACATTATTAGTATAAAAGTACGATTGGTAAATTAATTAAAAAATTTATAAAACCAATTATGTGTTTTTAATAAGAAATATAATTTAAAAAATATGGTTGTAATTTAAAAATTGATATTTTATATTTTAGAACATAACTATATCTTTCTCCAAAATAACATAATACAATACACATTTTAATTTTTAGAATAATTTCTATCAGTTCTATAATTGTTTTAATGAAATTTATTTAATGTTTTGTATCATTGAATCCAAATTATATAAAAACTATAAACAAATTTTTAGTCATAAATTTTTTTTTTAACTTAGGTTAAAAAACGGTACTTTGTTTAATGGTAAAATTATAAATATAATAATTCATGGGTAAAAGGGATTGAAACAAGATAAAAACATGTCTGTGATTTTGTGGATTAGGTTTTTATAAACCTTATATATTTTAAACTCAAGTATTTATCAATTATTATTTCATATGAATTGTTTTACATGTTCCACCATTATAGTTAGTATATATATATATATATACAAAAATTTTATTTTCACACCTTATAAAAGTTATTCCCACAACCCCTTCCAGTCAATCATAAAAATTAGGTATCCTCATTAAACCCTACTAATTTTCCTTTCCATAATATACTATTTCACTTTTTTAGGCTTATGGTCATATGATATTTGCTAATTCCATCCATTTCTAAAGGATCTTCCATGGAAATCTCAGTGTTCTCATCGTGAGTAATCATTTTTACTTAATTTAATTATTTTTGAGTTCTCCTTTACAGATATAATTTTAAAATAACTGATTAATTAAATAAGTATTGATTATATTATTATTTTTATTAAGATATTTTAATAATCATTAAGCAGTGTCTCCCTCTTCTATTGGTATAATGAAGTCATAATTAATTTTATTGTGATTACTACAGACTCTATTACACAATGTGTTTATTCTACAAAATCCATCATTAAAATATTTTATAGAGAATGTAATTTACTAAATAATTAGTAAATTTATATCTTATTTATTATTATGAAATATTAAAACATATTTATCTTTTCTCTCTTTATTTTGAAAACTAATCACCATTCATTCATGTGGGCTACTGCCTATATAAGAGGATTTTTTTTATTTTTCATTTAATTGATGCCATACATGGATGGTGATGTTAATGGGATTAATGTATAAATATAATGTTTATGATATCATTTAGTTTATTTTATGTGAATGTTTAGAACCTATTAGTTATTTTATCAATACACAATTATCTTTAATTCAAATATTTTCAAATGGTCAAACCAAGAAGATAATTATTTCTTATTTATAAGTAATGGAGTTATATAAATTATATTATCTTTTAAATTATTTAAAATTATTATATATCACATTAATAGTCACCAAATAGGATCATTATTCGTCTGGTATGACTATATTACAATTAAACCACCTCATAATCTTCTATTAATCATTGTATGTTTATATTTTAGTTTGTTAAGATGCCTAATTTAATAATGTTGTGAGTTTAGTTCTTCAATGTCTTTTAAATGATATTAGTCAATGAAATATGATATAAATATGTTAAAATGTGTTATTTTTTCCATTTTTAACGTTACTATAACATTTAACTCATTAACTAAGAAAACAATATTCATTAGTTAGGAATTAGAGAAAATTGATCATCGTTTAATTCATATTCATGGTTTGTAATAATAAATTACGTGAAATTAAATATAAAATTTATATGTATCATAGAACATATATTAATTTACCATTAATTATCTTTGTATAATGACCTCGTAGATGTAATTCATACCAATACATTTTTATGAAACTCTTTAAATGCGATAAATATTACTTTCACCCAGTATTAAAAATATGTAAAAAAATATCTAATATATATGTATAGAATGAATATAAATGTTTAGTATAGATGGTCATAATAATGAATAACTTTATTATTTATGTATTTAATTAACTTAATTTAATTATTCTTGAATTTTTGTTAAATTTCAGATTGAATAAGGATCATGTAAGGGTTTTCATCTCAAATTCCTCCCTTTGAGACATGTTTTGTATTAAAAACCTAATTTGATTTATAGGTTGTATATAATAACTAATTTATTTATAATATAATTAATTAAATTTTAATTAAGGTATTTTAAATTAAATTTTTTAACTCTCTTTCACGGGGTTTGTGACATAATAGTTTCTACGGTTTTAAGGGTTTTTATTTTTTCAATTCTGATTCGTTAAATCATGAAAAATTTTCCGCACCATGAATTTTTTGTATGGTATATTAAATTTACAGGGAGGTATTTTTATCATTATTTATTTTTAATTTCATTCAATATCCTAGAAATATTCCATTATTCAAGTGTCTATTGATCTCGTTGTTTCCTCAAAAGTAATTACATTTTGTCACATTATTGTTATTCAATATCTTATGGTCATTCCATAGAACATATGTCAAATAATTATGATCATTATACACATTGATTTTATTATTTTTTATTTTTTATTGATTTAATTTTTACCAAAAAATCCCATTTTAAATTTCCTCATACTTTTTGTAATATATTTCATATATGAGTGATTGATAACTTGAATCTTCTTTGAGTTATAATGCTTCATTTTGAACTTTTATTTCCTATTATTAGATTATCCCAACCAAATATTTTATTATATGTAATTTTATAATCCACTTTTGTAAATTTATTTATTAATTCAAATTAATGTTATAAATTTTCAAAACTATGTTTTTTTAGAAATGTTATTTTAAAAATAAAAAAAAATTGTTTTTCCCTTTCACATTCTTATATTTTGTGTTCCTCTACTCATTTTTCCAACATTAATTTTTTCCCCTTTTAAAGGACCTATTAATAGAGAATACCTTTAAAATTAATGGTATTAAAAATATTTTACATCACCTTTTAAAATATTAAATTTTAATGTGAAATATAAATTTTTGTTTTATGTCTGTGTTAAAAACGTTTTCTAAATGATAAATTATGTTTTTTCTTATAATTATCTAATAGTTATATAAAAACGTTTCTATATTGGGTTTATGTTTCATTATTTAATCTCACTTAAATATATATATAAACATTTTTTTATTCAACTCATGATATCAAATAATTTTCTACTGCATCCCTACTTTTGCGATATCAATCGATGAATTATTTTACGATGGAATTTTTCATTTATGTCAACACTCTTACATGATTCCTTTGTTTCTCTAGGGTTTTTCACAACCATACACATTATCCATATGGATTGATTATGATTATGTTATTCTAGTATTGAATTATCCATATACACATTTCTCTACATGGTGTGACATTCATATTTTAAAAAATTCAGATTCAATGATGCCCACCTAAAAATATTGTTATTCTTTTGACATGGGTCATGTATTGGAATTATGAATGCAATTATTCTAATATCGTTTTTTATTGGAAAGTTGAATATGTATTACTTGACTATCCACCTTATTTATCTAGATAGTTTATGATCATGATATCCCTTCTATTGAAATTATTAAAAATATAAACATTATTTATTATTATTGACTACTAACACATGTTGATTATGCATTGACATTCCATGTTTTTCATTATATGGATATCCATGTTTTTATTCATCTATAGGTTCCATAGGTAATTTCTTGAAATGTCTTATTTACTTTTATGTTGAATGTATTGGACATAAAAAATATATGGATGATTCCTAGAATTGTATATTCCTTAGATTAATCATATATTCTAATGAAACGAAATAGGTAGGGCTTTGGTGTATACCTCTTAACATAACATGATTGTGTCTTTGAATATGTCCTTGATAACATGTTTTTTATTTCCATCGTTATACATTACATCATTTTGAGAAAAATATTTTTGATGTCCAGGTTTCAATTTATTTTCATGGGTATAGAATGCTTTTAAATTTAATTGAATATGTATTAATGTTTTTACCTATTACTTCCATAATATTTATTAAATATTTATGGCATGATTAACTCAATTGTATGATTTCCCTTACTAAGTGTTTGAGATCACCCCTACATAATTTTTTATTAAAATTTCTTATGAATAAATATATTACACAGGACATTCCAAATATGATATATTATGTGTGGAATTTTGGGGAGATGTTGAAGTCTTTATATATCTTGAGTAGTTTCTTATGCAGTGGTATTAATTTCAATTAGTTACGGAATACATATATCATACATGTTTATGTTTTTTCATAATTTTTTAATATCTAAAAGAAAAATGTTTTGTCAATTTCTGTAATTTAATATTTTCCTTCTTAAGTCATGTAATTATTGAATAGTTATGTTTGGTAATTTATTGTTGTTACTAAAGCATGTTTTTAATGTATGTGTTAATGTAACAAAATGTTGGAGTGTGGGTCCTGGGTATCATTTTCCAAGAGATGAAACCCAAACACATATATTATACCTTTTTTAGGTAACTTCCACCCCCCATTGTGAATAAAAAATATATGGCATAATTTACATATAGGGATTTTTTAAGGAGTGGGATAACTATATTTTTATTAAATATATTATTAAAAATCTACTTTCTCATATGCATGAAAAAAATAAATTTTGAATAAAAATTAATCTCAAATATCAATAGAATATTTAAAAAAATTGGTTTCATTTTCAAATTTCAATTTCCCATTTTACCAATTAATAATTTTGAAGCCGTATAATTAAAAAATGACACAAATCATTCTCAAATTAAAACATAATTCAATACGTTATACCCAAATTTAAACATTTAATCCCCAATAATATAGTGTTTTTTATCTAGGAATATCATTAGAACACCTCTTGTAAATGAGATATTACCCTAGAATTTTATTTATTCATCATAATATGTGGAAATTAAATTAAAACCCATAATACAAAGCACATGGTAAAAAATAATATTCTCAACACTATCATATAAAAATAATTCTATAAACCTCTACTACAATCCTATTTATGAAATCCATATTTATAATATATAATAATCCTATTACATAGTTCCACACTTAATAACACATATGATATTTTAAGATTTTGTTTCACGAAAATTAGAAATAGAATAAATGATTAACATAAATAATACAATAATTCTTTTCAATGGATTATCCATAGGTTTATCATATGTTTCATTCATAGTATCTCATATCCTATGGAAGAAACAACTAAACAATGGGTCATAAAAAATCCAAGTAAAGCAATAAACAAAGGAGATGTTTAACTTGTGACCATGTAGATCATAAATAATTCATGAGTATAAAAAAAATGAGTCATATCATATATAAAGATCTTGAATAATGACTTGTAAATGTGGCTACAATATAGAAAAAAGATATTCAAAACAATATCTGATTGGTTTATCCCCCATGATGAATAAATCAAAGTTACCACGGTTATTCACAAGGGTATCATAAATGTCATCTCTAGAGAATAATTTTTTACCCAATTAATTGGATAACTACGAGTGTCTACCATTCATATTTCATCATTAATTTTATACACATAGACAATAACAAATGATTTCATCAATAACCCATATAAAATGAATAATGTGTCTCATATAAACCCATTACATAAATAAGTTCTTAAAGACTTGAACATGATTCCTTTTTTAATCCCTAGAAATGGAATATTGAATTAATACATGTAAATACCAATATCAATAAATTATATATAAATCTATAGAAATACCAATGGGTAATGAAAGGGTTTTTTTATTCACACTGTATTAATTTTTCATGTGAAAAAGAGAAATTCAAGAAATGAATCTGGAAGTATGTTGGTATGAAATATGGATTGAGGAAACGGAATAATGTGATGGTATGATAGCATAACATTGAAAAAATATGTATTATTTATGTAAAGGGATACTAAAAAGTGTATTAAAATATTTAAATTCCAATTTTTTTAAAAATTCTACAAAATAGCTAATTTAATGGAAAAGAGGGAGTGTGGGATTACCTTATTGTTATGTGTTTCTTTCTAATACATGAGGATGATAGTTTGGGGACCTATTGACACCTTGGAAGGAATATTTGGGAGTTAAAATAACCATAAATACATTTATTTTGGACTTTTATTGAAGATGTATGGGAGATAGGTGGGTATTTATATTTAAATACGATGAATTGTTTAAATATCTCAACCTATAGGTTTTGAATTTATCGTTTGTGAAAAATGAAAAAACATTGACCTTTATATGGTTTTATTGGTATTATATATTTGGGTTCTGTATTATATGTTTTTAACATATTATAACTGAAATCCACATTTTAATATAACTTTTTACATGGAAAAGATATTTTCTCCCAAAATATATTTTCAAAAAACATAATTATTATATTATACTTTAGAAAGTCATTTTTTGGTTTTGAAATTTATTTACATCCGTAAAAATTAAAAATATTAATAAAATAGAATATTAATTTCGTGGATTATATTTAATTAATTATTATATCATTAAATAATATATATATATATATATATAGTACTAAAATATAACGAAAACACAAAACTATATTTTTTATGATTTACTAAATATTATGATTTTTAAAAAATTCTAAAAAAATCACCCTTACCTAATTTCAATGAGATTGTTTCAAATATAAAGGTAATTTTATCAAAATAATTTTCTAAATATTTAAATTTTAACTCTCATATAAAAACTCCTTATTTATTGAAAAGTTAATATTTTAATAACATTGTCAAATTTCAAAAACATAAATAAATATCATAGGCCATTGTAAAATAATATTATACTTATATTTAAATATATACTATTTCAAAATGATATTTCTTGAAAATAAATATTATTTACAATACATCATTTCATAATAAAATTTTCTATATTTTCTAAAAATTAAATTTTATTATTATCTACATATATAATTTTTAAATTCAAATTATACTCCAATATATTTTATTAATGAAAATGGTATTCAAAATGGGACTGTTGAAAAAAACCATTTATTTTAATCAAATGAAAATAGACTTTTTGATACTAAGGTCTAGACACATAACTTCTTATTAAACCATAATGTTCCATGAGTGTATGGTTTATGATTGTGGTAGTTTCACAAGGTGGACCTACTAACATTGACATAGTTGTGATATCAGCTAACATGAAATTATTCAGTAGTAGATTTCATTTATTCCTTACTAGAACCTCCACTTCATCTTGGTCCAGAGGAAACCCTAGTGATGCTACTACTCTATCATGTTCTAACAAATGGGATTCAAAAGGAATAACTCTATTTTTTAGGCAGCCATTTCTCATTTCTATTTCAATTATCATTTCTCATTACCATTTATTAATAGTAATTATAATTGAAACATTATTATCAATGGTCATAATACCCAAAATTAATATTAAGCAATGGTCACAGTGGCTAATGTTCAGCTAATGATTAGAACCCAAACTTCACTTTTACCTTTATAATATATCTATACTAAAAAATTAATCAACATTTACAACTTAATTCCTCATGGGTTTTCTATGATTCTTTTTTGTAATTTCAATCATTTTCCTAAAATTTAATTTCTTCTAATAGTTTTCATGATAGGTTTAATCATATGGGAAGAGTTTGATCTTATAGAGTACACCATTGTGTGGTCAATATGATTTGATTTTTATATACCTACATTATTCATAGATAGAGTAATCGGTATTATTACATGACTAATAATAATTTTTTATTATAATATTATTTATATGTACCTCCATTGTAAAATATAATAAAATAAACATTATTAAAAATATAATAGATATATTTCATTAATCATAGATGAAAATTTAAGGACACTACATTCTACTCCCATTAAGAAATTTCATCCTCAATAATAGAATATTTCTTCTAAAAATTGGTTTATTTATCCTCTATTTCTTCAATAGTTTTTATTGTAGCCTATTTAAACTAATGATTTCTCTATTTGAATTTCACAAGTTGTGTCGTATTTTTCCTCACCATTTTTCCATTTTATCAAGGATTTAGATTAATTTATCCTCATATAAAATTTCATCTTAAAAATATAAATAACTATTATCACGTATGTGTGTTGGGCTAGAAAATTAATCTTTCAATAGCGATATGTGGAATAAATCATAGAAATTGGATAGATTTTTTAGTAGTTATAATTTATAAGAAACCAATCAAGCATTCTATAGAGTATCTAACAACACAACATACAATAAAATTAGATTGATCATATATCAGTATCATCTAACTCCTTTCCATAATGATATCCTGAAAAAAACATTATCCCCAATATGAAAATATATGTTATTCATCTAGTTTCTATAATAAGTTTTTATTCAACACTGGAAAGCCTTCATGTTTTTATGAATAACATGTAACTTTTCTTTGGTCTTCTTGAAAAATGTTTAGACCTAGGAATCATTCTTCTCAAACATCATTTAAATATGTCATAGTTATACTCTATTTTTTATATGTATTTTTTAAAGGTGACATTTGGATTCTAAAGAGGAAACTGTAGTTATAGGATAATTCAATAAGTGGTCGAAATTGGTCCCAACTTCATTTAAAATAAATTGAGATAACCATAAAATGTTTTTAAATATCTTAATAGTGCTCTAAAACTACCAATCTATTTAAGGATTATAAAATTTCTTTTGATTTAATTCTATATTCATATAATATTAAAGGATTCACAAAAATTTTGAAGTAAATATTGAATTTTTGTTAGAAACAACTGAAAGACGTATTCCATTGAGTTTCACAACTTCATAAATATATACATGAGAAATCTATTATAGAGAGAAATCCTCCCTTATAGATATCAAATTGGTAGACTTTTTAAATATATTAATGATTACCCAAATATCATGTTTACTCATTAAATCCTTTGGAATGCCTATGAAAATGTCCAAATTGATCTTATACCACTTATAAATAGTTATGGGTAGTTGTTGTAATACCCCTTTTCGATGTTATCACTGTAACATAATTTTTTGGCACACCAAGAACGTTTTAGTATAATCAGTGATGTCTATATTCATAATATCCCACCAATGATGATCATGACGGTCCCAACACATCATAGTGTCTTTAAAATATATAGAGAACATAGATCTATGAGATTCATCCATTGGAACCTTCTTTATCTCTATAATATAAAGATTACATAACATTGTATAATTTTTTTTAATCCACCATGATCAATATTTAATTCAAGAAGCATCCGATTTTTCACATTATCTATGTTCTCTTAAATCCAAGGATCATCTCTTTGATCTTTCTTGGCCTTAACTAGTAATTACCATAGAGAAATAACTTTGTATAGGACTGATGATGTACATTACATTTTGAATCCCATGTAAAACCATATGAGTTTCTTCATGAATGGATCTCCTTCAATCCTCTTCATGATACGAACTCTAGGATATTTCCAACTCAATTTATATGTATCTTTTTTCTATTCCATGTTGATAATGAATTGAACAACCATAGTTTCTAGGAAACTCCATCCATCTCTATTTTATCATGTTAAATTTCTTTTATGTGAATATGTACTTCAAAAATTGTGGTCTGTGTGTATATCACACCTTTCCCTATAAAGATAGTGTCTCCATATATTCATATAAAATATAATTGTAGCTAAATCCATGTATTCATTAGGATAAGTATATTTATAATAATATAAAAATCATGATCAATACGAAATTAATTTTATATTTTTCACGAGTATGAATCCAATTATTTTTATGGATGCATCACAATAAATAGTAAATCCTTATGTGGGATAGGGTATTGTTAACAAAGGTTGACTAACCAACCTCTTCTTCATTTATTGGAATCTTGCTTCACACTCCTTAGTCCTCAAAAACATAATTATCTTTCAATATAACAAGGTTAATGAATGAAAAATATATGAAAATTTTTTCGTAAACCTTATATAAGATCGTTATATAACAAAGAAACTATAAAGATCGGTTACAATAATAGTACATAGACACTGATCTATATCCTTTTTCATTGATGGATCTATTATGATTCAATCAATGGGCATGATGTTTCCAATGAATGCAAGTTATTCTATCAAAAAAACACATTTTATCAATTTACCAATCATCTTTTCCTTTTTAAATGTATGTATTGTGACCCTTATAAGATCCTCATGTTGTTCAAGACTTTTGGAATATCTCATAATATCTTCAGTAAAGACTAGTAAAAATTTATCAATGTGGAACTTCATTACTTTATTCATAGACTACATAAATATGGAAGGATCATTATTATATACAAAGGGAATAACCAAAAACTCATAATTCTCATATATATTTTTTAAGTAATAATTTGGGATATCTTCTTTATTTACCCTAAATTGATTATACCATGATCAGAGGAAAATCATAAAAAATAATTGAGCCCCAAAAATCTCATTGATAAAATAATAAATCCTTAGATGGGGATATTTTTTCTTTATTATGATCTCATTATGTTCTCGAGAATTAATTAATCACCACATTGATCCATCCATATTCTTTAAAAAGATAAAATATTTCCTTTAAGGCCATACACATGGTAAAATAAATACATTCCCAAAAATAACTTCAATTTTCTTCCTTATTTCTTATAAATCGACATATGCCATTCTATATCGGGTCATTGATATTGGATTGGATCAAGGTTTTAGTTCAATAGAGAACTCAACCTCTAATTCTCCAGTTGTACTAGATCACACTTTAAGAAATACATCAATTTATTCCCAATCAATAGGGAAATTTTATATCATTATACATTCATTTTCTTCTCCCTCTTCACTAGCCATATCCATAATGAATACTATTCGAGGTTCTCCTATACAAACAGGTGTCTTAGATATCTCTACATTGAGAAAACAATTTAGGTACACTATTAAATCTTACATTCATTTTCTTGATTCTAAGTATCATCTTAGAAGTATACATAGAGAGACAGACTCTACCTATTATAACTTTGAATTCCACAATAGAAATGACTGGTGGATTTATGAAGAGATCGTACACTCTAATTATGATACTATAGTTTCTATAAAATGTTGATTCTTTGATAATTACACCAAGATTATTAAAAAAATATATATACTTATAGAAGTTAAATGTTTGATTCTAAATTCGTTGAAAACATGTAACAGGTAATGGAATGTGTTGAACCAGATTAAAACAATGTACATTCTATCCTGGAGAGTACAAATATTTTATCTCCCACCACATCATTTAGAGCCACTACATTAGTCAATTTTATTTAAAAATAAAGACCTTCACCCTTGCCATATGATGAGAAAAATGGTTTTTTTCTTTCATTGTCTTCAGATATGGGCACTGATTTCTAATGTGTCAATATTTTTCATAATTGATGGATTTAACATAAATATATGCTTCAACCATATTTCATTTTTCAATTTCATTAGTATAATGAGGCTTCACCATGCTATTAAAATTATGATTTATATGGAAATATCTTCCGCACTAGTATCAAATTTCCCTCCTATTAAATTAGTTCCTTGAAATTATATTTTTGTATTAATTGAACATGTTTAGTTATAATTTATTTCCAGTTCATACATTACCAAAATTATTCTCTGATCTTGGATACAATACTCTCTTATTTTCATTCATCATATCTGACCAATTCATCCATATGAACTCCATTTCATACTTCATTATTCTCCACACTATCTCTACATATCTTTCATAGTCCTCATTTTCTATATTCTTACATTGATTGGGTTTCAATAAATTGAATAACCTATCAATATTTCCCTTAGGATCCATAACAAATCAATAGGTTCATTGAGAAAGTCTTGTAAAGTTGATTTGAAATCGTCTCAGGGATATATCCACCATATTCTTTGGATTTAATAATTTCTTCCCTATTTTTTTTTTCATAGAATGTGGAAAATATTTGTCCAAAAAATTCTCATAAATTCTTACAAATCCATAGAATAAATCTCCCCATTTTTAATCAGTTTTCACTACTAATCAACTTATCCAAATAAGTGGTATACTTATATGGATACGTTCTCAACTTATGATTAACAAAATATTGAAAATATATTTTATTTATTGGAAAACAATTTTGTTATAATTAATGGATCAAAAATACACTAAATTAAGGTGGTCTTTAATGCGCGAAGGAATCAACTGTAAGTTGTTCCCATTGAGGTCAATCAGTATGCTCAAAATTATTGAGGTTATAATTTATAGCCTGAGATAGTGGATTCTTTGTGTGAAACTAAATATTTATGTATACAACATAGGATCATTTATATGTAATATTTTTTCTTTTATTGAGTAATTTGAAATAGGAATTTATATGTCACGACCCCTCCCCTAGGGCCCGTGCCGTGACTACCACAAGCCCACCTTCCATAGGCCAGGGGCTGGCGACTAACACCAAAGGTGTAATCCCCTAAAACTAGGAAGGAATTGACATTATATCTTGAAATGAAAAAAAAATAGAACACACAACTGGATACAAAACACTTTGTAAACTATATAAAAAAAGAGTGATGAAAAGTATAAGCGGACGGAAATACAAGCCCAACTATAAATTACATGGAACTGGAAATACAAGTACAACTGAAGAAAGGAAAAAAACAGTTTCTGGGTCATCCTCCGGGACTCGTAATTGAATGGTTTGTACAGATAGCCTCCTCAGCACTCCACGTATGTCAGTGTCCTCCATGTACCAACTCTTCGTAAGGTCCACCTCCGGGTACCGTCCAGTCCCGTTACTCTCAACCTCAGTCAGCATTTCCCTTCGTCTGAAACAAACTCAATGAGGTGCGGGCATAGCCTAAGAAAGGGTGAGTATAACGATACATAGTAGGGACCCCAAGACTCTCAAGGTCTCACAAAATTCATCATGTATAAACCACATGGTAAGAAAACAACAGATAATCCCACTTAGTTATATGCCCATACACAAAAGTAACTCACTCACCTCAACCAGGATTTTAATTCACATTATAGAAACAACTGCTACTGGAGAACTCATCATCTATTGAGTACAGTATCCTTCTGTGACACCAAGGCACTTCCCACTATCCTTGGACTGTTGAGGTACTCATCCTGTCAAGTATTGTGGGTCTGATGCATCCCCAAGGCACTCCCCACTGTGGGTCTGCCGCCACAACCAGGCACTCCCCCTAATAGCCTGCAAAGGTACTCCTCCTGTCGATTAATGTGGGTCTACTACCACAACGAGGCTCTCCTCCACCGTGGGTCTACCGCGACACCAGGGCGCTCCCCACTAGGCTAGTCGAGTCACTCTGAGTTAATCAGTCAGCATTCGTCAAGTCTCAGGCAGCTACTAGGTGTCTGCACTCTGCTCGCTCGTCACTCGAAGTATTTTCTCCACAAGATACTAGTCAAAACCCCAACTATCACAAAGTCCCATGAAGAAGTATCTAAAAAATATACCATGTCATAGAGATCTCAATGCAATAGATAGCGCGTCAATCGGATGCCCGGTCTGTGAGTTATTAGGTTTTTTGTCTTGGGGACCCGGTTGGATTCGTGGATGATCTAACATGACTGTATCTTAACTATACCCAAAACTCTAGTGGGTATACTAAAGGGGGCCACCATGCTCCAATACTAATAGTTCCACTCATGGTTATTCAAATGGACTTTTGGTGCCAAATATATGGCAAATAGAATTTAAAGGTTCAGTAGTTGGCCCGGGTCCGATCCAACCCTATCGGGATGGCCTATTGGGTTCATCCCGGCCTACTCGGCCCAGCCCAGTAGGCCGCGAGGGAGGCTCAGACTCGAGCAGGGCCGTGTAGGTAGCTCGGTCGGGTGGTGCGGAGCCGGTTCGGCCCAGAGCGCCGCGAGGGGCAAGGGAGGCCGATTCGGATGGGGCGCCGCAAGGGGCTTGGCTCGGGCGGCTCAGCCTGGAATGCTAGTTCAGTCAGACTCTGTGAGGGGCGCAGCTCGGGCGGCTCGTCCCAGGATCCGGGAGGTTGGTGGGTGGCCGGAATCCGGAAGGCTAGGGGGCGGCCATGAGACGAGAGGCCGGCGGGCAGCCGGGCAGCTCGGAGGCCGGCGGGCAGTCGGGGAGCTGGGATACCGGCTGGCGGCCGGGTAGCCTGGAGGATGGAGAGTGTCCCAACAGCCGGGAGGCCAGTGGGTGGCTGTGAGTTGGGAGGCTGGCAGGTAGTCGGGAGGCCAGTTTGGGTTAATCTTCATGTGGGCGGCGCGGGTTGCAGAGACTGTAGGTAGAGCGGTCATTGCCTATCACCTTCGTCGCCTCGTTTTTTCTTCTTCATGCCGAAAAACATCACAAAAGAGATCGATGAAGGGAGATGGGCCATGTTAGTTAGGCCTGAAACCTCCGTATTTAGGGTAATAGAAATTGGTTCATAAGAACGAAGCACAACAACCCACTCTCAAAAGTAAAACATCCTCGTTCTTCTTTTTGAAAGAAAGGATGAACATGACACTTAAATGAAATTAAACACCTACATGATCATTTTTCGTCAACGGAGTCATGGGGAAGAAGATAGATCACAGGAAAAAAAGGACAGACGCCAGTTTTTTTCATGAAGGATATTCCAAGGAAGAATGTCAAATACACTCTTCACCGACATTCTTCGTTAGAAGAACGCATTCTTTGTTCTTCGATGGCGAGAGCATTTCTCCCTAAGCTCTCTCCTTTCCAAAGTTCCATGAAGATGAATATAACAAGACAAAATAATAGATTAAGTTAATTTATTATTTAATTTTTGGAAAAAAATTCAAAATGGGGTAAACAATTAATTGGAAGTGTTGGCTCAAAAAATTAATGAAGAGGATTTGGCATAATTAAGTGTTATGGGAGTTAAAGAGGCACACATACACTTAATGGAAGTTTGAGGTTTTCTCCCCATTAATGGGGAGTTTCAAGGGGGTTAAAAACCCAGATGGTCCCCACCATAATAAAAATGAAGATAAGGTAATGTTCGGGTGGGCCCCACCACCATAACCTCTCATGGGGGTTTAAGGTGTGGTGCCCCCCCCCCCTCAAACTTCCTCATGGAGGATTTAAGAAACAAAATAAAAAAAGATACCCAACAATATTTTTATTTAATTCCTTCACTAAAAACCAAAAAAAACTATCTTTTATTCTTGACCCACGGTCGTTGAGGTGAAAGTCTCCTTAAGAGAATACCAGCACTTCGAGTTCAATGGTGCCCTCGTATTTCAATTCTGATCACGTGTTCAAAAGTTATAAAAACCCTCTTGTACATTAACTGAATGTACCAGAACAAAACATCAGAAATTTATTCCAGACACACCGGCCCTCAGAATCACATGCCTTCAATTTTTGCGGTCTCGCAAAATTCGCATGTATTTGAGAAAAAACATTCCACGGAAATTTTGGGTCTTTACATTATCCCCACCTCAGGGATTTACATCCTTGTAAGTTACAACTAGAACTAAGGGAACATGTGGGCGTACTGAGCATGCATCTGAGCCTCTCGCTCCCATGTGCTCTCCTAGAGGTTATCGTGCTAAAAGTGAACACACACCAGAGGTATTGACCGTCCATGTAGGACACACCCATGTCGATCCTAAATCTCTACTAAAACCTCCATAAAATTTTCCCCATCGTCAACATCCAACTTGACATGGTCAATGACGTGAGAAGGGTCATGCACATATCTCCTCAACTATGATACATGGAAGATTTCATGCACCCAGTTCAATTGATGTGGAATAGGTAAGCGGTATGCCACCTCACCAACTCTACTAAGGACTTGAAAAGGTCCGATGAATCTCGGAGATAACTTGATGCTTCATCCAAATCTTTTTAACCACGTTGAGGTGAGACCCATAGAAAGATGTTGTTTCCATTCTCAAATTCCAGAGGTCTCTGTCTCCTATCATCATACGACATATGCCTGCTATGTGCAGTCTTCATCTTCTCCTTGATGATTTGCACCTTCTCTGTGGTATCTCGTACCATCTCGGGTCCCACGAGTGCTGACTCCACTAGGTTAGTCCAGCACAGAGGTGATCTTCAAGATCTCCCATATAACACCTCAAAAGGTGCCATCCCAATGGTGGAGTGATAGAAATTGTTTAATTAAAACTCAACCAAAGGTAAGTGATCCTCTCATCTGTGACTGAAGTCGAGGAAACAAGCACACAGCATGTCCTCGAGGGTCTGAACGGTTCACTCAGTTTGACCATCCAACTGAGGATGGAAGGTGGTGCTCAGACGAATCTATGTCCCGAAAACCTCCTACAACCTCTTATATATCTAGGAAGTAAATATTGATCATGATCAGAGACAATAGAAGAAGATACTCCATGTAGCCGCACAATATCCTACACATAGAGGCATCCAATGCTCTCCACTGAACCATGCTCTCTGATTAGTAAGAAGTAGGCCGACTTGGTGAGTCGGTCAATGATCACCCAAAAAATGTCATGACCTCTAGATGTACATGGAATTCCTATCATGAAATCCATTGATATCCCAGCCCCCTTCCATTCTGGAACCTCTAAAGGTTGAACCAAGCCTGCTGGTACCTGATTCTCTACCTTCACTTGCGGACAAGTGAGGCATCGTGAGACAAACTCTGCAACTGCCTTATTCATTTCTGGACACCAGTGATGTCGTCAGAGATCCTGGTACATCTTCCCCACTTCTTAATGTACCACTAAAGGGGATGTGTGGAACTCCCTCAACACTTCCTCTTGAAGTGACACAGGTACCACGGTACATCCTCTGAAGAGGATGACTTGCTCCCCACCTTCAGAAAATCCATCAAGTGTCTGCCCTGTAGATATCTGAGCACTTCGTGTGTCACAGTCATCGTCCCCATGCAGCGCCTCCCTGACTCGCTGAAGACGTGGGGGAGTGACCATAAGAGACTAAATATAGGGTGGTCTATCTCTATTCACAATGGATATCTGTAAAGAAACTAGTTTCTCTATCTCCTCACCTAGAAGCTGTATATCAGATCTCTTGCTTAGCACATCTGCAACAACGTTCCCCTTCCTAGTAGTATAGACTCTCTCGAAGTCATAGTCCTGGAGGAACTCAAGCCAATGACATTGTCTAAGGTATAGGTCCCTTTGAAATAAGATATACCTGAGACTGTTGTGATCAGGGTACATAGTAAAATTCTCACCCATCATATTGTGTCACCACGTATTCAAGGAAAATACCACTGCTGCTAACTCCAGGTCATGGGTAGTGTAGTTCTTCTCATGATTTATCAGCTGTTGTGAACCATAAGCGATTACTCCTCGCTCCTTCATCAAGACAAATCTTATTTCAGCCCCTAATGCATCGTAATGGACTATGTACCCTACGACTTCCTCTAGAATTATCATGATGGAGGCACTAGTCATCCTCTGCCTCATATCCTGAAAGATCTATTCGAATCTCTCCGATCACACAAAGGGTTTCCCCTTCTTCGTCATGGCTGATAGTGGCGCTGAAACTCTGGAAACATCTGGCAGAAATCTCTTGTAATATCCTGCTAAACCCAGGAAACTCCATACCTCTGTCAAACTCATGGGTGGATCCCAAGAAAGTACCGCCTCAATCTTCACTGGATACATTGAAACTCTAGACTCCGATTTGACATGTCCCCGAAATTGAACCTCTTGGATCCAAATATGGCACTTCGAGAGCTTACCATAAAGCCGGTGCTCTTGGAGTGTGTCCAGTACTACCTGCAAATGGTAGACATGCTCCTACTCAGTATTCTAGTAGATCAGAATGTCCTCAATGAGGGCTACGACAAAGCGATCAAGGTTCCGATGAAAGATCATGTTCATGAGTCCCATGAACACTGCTAGAGTGTTGGTTACACCGAATGGCATAACCAAGAACTTTTAATGGTTGTATCAACATATGTGGGTCATCTTTTGCACATCCTCCTCTTGAACTCTGAGCAGGTGATAGCCTGATCTGAGACCTATCTTCGAGAACCAATGTGCTCCCCTCAACTGATCAAAGAGGTTGTCAATCCTCGGGAGTGTGTACTTGTTCTTCATGGTCACCTGGTTCAGGCGCTGTTAGTCGACACTAAGCCTCAAGCTTCAATCTGCCATCTTGGAAAATAGAATTGGGGCTGCCTAAGGAGAAATTCTGGTCTGGATGAATCCCTTCCCATATAAGCCCTCCAGATGTACCCATGGCTCACAAAGCTCTGCATGAGCCATCCGATACGCCGGAGTAGATATCAGTGTTGTCCAGGTGTACATGTCAATGTAAAATTACACCACTCTACGAGGAGGAACACCTGGGACATCATCAGTGAAAACATCCACGTACTGGAACACCACTACAGGATATCTCGGAATCTCCATATCAACTTCCTTAAGGGTAAGGCGGGTCAACTGATGAGTGATTGACTTCACCCTCCTCTAGGTAAGTCTGTCTTATGCTGCAAAGGCTCCCTTCTCACTGGTGAAGGAAAACCTGGCTCCATCCGTGCGGAAATACCTCACTTGGAGCCTAATAAAGTCAATCAGAGGATGGACTATAGATAACCAGTCTATACCCAAGATGACATCGTAAGGCCTCGACGCCGCTACTAAGAGATCTCAGCCAAAGTACTTGCCTCCTAGAGTAATCTCACACTGCCATATCCAATGCGTAATCATCGAGTCTACTCCCCTAGGAGTCTCTATCCATAAGCATCAAGCTAATGACTCAGTCTGAATCTCTGAGATCGGGATGAGGGCAGTGGAAATGAAAGAGTGACTGGAACCTATGTCTATAAGAATTGCACCTAAGGTGGAATAGACATAGATTTTACCTCGTATCATCTCTGGAGCGCAGTAATTATAGGCCTCAACTAATAGGAGCTGAGCTCTCCCTTATCAACCTACTCCTGGTGGTTGGGGTGGACCTCCTGGTGGTGGTGGCAGTAACACCTCAAAACATCATCCACTTCTAGCTACATGGTCATCTCCTCTTCCACGTCGTCCTTCTCTCTACATACCACCTCGATTGAATCTCTGCCTCTGCCTGGGTGGTCCTTCGACTGTCTGTTGATCTTCCGAACGACATGTCGGACAATCACGAGCCATGTGACCCTACCCGCCGCATGTGAAACACTGCCCACTCCTCGCATGTATGTCTCTGATTTGGGTGCCCCGCACAACCGATCCTGAGTCATGTGGTCGCCCACCTATTGGTCTGGTCCTCCTAGACCTCTGTGGAATCTTTTTGTTGCCAGCTACATAAGACACTACTACGTGTCGACTGGTGGTGGATATCACTACTGGAGACTACTCAGCAAATAAACTTTCCACTATGAGGGCTCTTTCTAACACCCCTACTTTTTTTGGGATGGTAAGTGAGTTCCCCAAAGCTCTGATCTCCTGCCTGAGTCCCTGATCAATGATTCGGGCCCTGAAGGCAGGGTCTTGTACCATATTGGTGGTGTATCATGAGAGGTCTGTGAACCTCAATGAGTACTAAGCTACAGTCATGGTGCCCTACTACAGAAGAAGTAGCTACAATATGTGCACTACGTGAAGAGTCGCTGGAGCAAACTCTGACTGAAATAGGCTCTTGAAGTCTACGAAGAGAAGCGTCATATCGTCATGAAACTGGAGCATCAAGCTCCACCATCTTCTCACTGCTGGTTGTAGAAGGTTTGAATCATAAATCACCATGAGGTTGGATGGTTTTCCTACCTGTCACAATACGGTCACCATAACCTCTATCCAATCCTCAGCCACCTATGGGTCCTTCTCTCCCCTGAACCTTGGTAGCCTCTGGCACTGGAACTTGTGAAATGCACTCGAGCGGCGGACATCATTTTTTGTTAGGGTTGGTGGCATCAGTGGCCCAATAGGAAGTGGTACCGCTGGTACCGCTGCTATAAAAAGTCCATTCACCGAGGACTCGTCGCTCAGTGGGCTATCTGTGCGTACAACTCTCGGGACTCCAGCTGGTCGTCTACGGGGAGGCGTCCTAAAATAAACAGATGTGACATGGTTAAAATATTTAACCTGGTGAGCTGATGTGGTTGATATGAATTAAAGAAAACTTTTTAAAACACACATGAAATCAGTGATTCCATGCACTGAGTCGTAAATCAGTAGTCTGGGTCCTGGTGTATGGATACATCGGCCGCCGCACCAACACTGGACTCCCTAAACTAAAAACCACACTCACTGATCTTAACAGTATTTCTTCATAGAAAAAAAAAGATCAGAGCCCTATTTTTTATGGTATAACGGACTCCTCTGATACCAATTTGTCATGACTCGTCCCTCGGGGCCCATTTCGTGACTACCCCAAGCCCGCCTTCCATAGGCCAGGGGCTGGCGACTAGCACCAAAGTCCTAATTCCCTAAAACTGGGAAGGCATTTCCTTTATAACATGAAATGCACACAATAGTACACACAACTATATTTAAAACACTAAGTAATCTGTATAACAAAATAGTTCTAAAATGTATAAGGGGCCAGAAATACATGCCCAACTGTAAAGTACATGGAACTATAAATACAAGTACAAGTGATGAAAGGAAAAAAAATAGCTCCTAGGTTATCTTCTTAGATTCATACATGAATGGTTGGTACAGATAGCCTCCTCAACACTCAACATCTATCGGTCTTCTCCATGTACCGACTTGTCGTAAGGTCCACCTCCGAGTACAGTCCAGTCCTGGTACTCTAAAACTCAGTCAGCGTTGTCCGTCGTCTGCAACCAACACAACGAGGTGGGGTAATAGCTCATGTAGGGGTGAGTATAATGATACTCAGTAGGGACCCTGAGACCCTCAAGGTCCCACAAAATCTAACAAGGATAAACCACAGGGTATGAAAACAACAGATAAGCCCACTTAGGTATATGCCCATACATATACCTATGTTATCAAGTAATCCATCACAATCATGAGGTAAACACAAAAGTTACTGCCTCAGCTCAACCATGATTTTTATTCATATTATCAAAACCATGGTTACTGTAGAACTCCTCCTCTGTCGATTACAGTGGGCATGCAGTGACACCAAGGTGCTTCCCACTAACCTTGGACTGCTGAGGAACTCCTCCTATTGAGTACCATGGGTCTGTTGCATCACCAAGGCCCTCCCCACCATGGGTCTGCCGCCACAACCAGGTGCTCCACCTAATAGCCTGCATAGGTACTCCTCTTGTCAAGTATCGCGGGTCTGCCACCACAACCAGGTGCTCCTCCACCATGGGTCTTCCACGACACCAAGGCACTCCCCACTGGGCTAGTCGAGTCACTCTGTGTCAATCAGTCAGTATTTGTCAAGTCTCAGCTTGCTACTAGGTCTCCGAATTTTTCTCACTCATCACTGAAAGGATCTGCTACACGATCTACTGATCAAAACTCCAACATTCACGAAGTCCCCAAAAAAAGTATCTTAAAGGTCCGACATGTCATAGTGGTCTCAACGCAACAGAAGGTGTATCCATTAGATGCCCAGTTTGTGAGTTATTAGCCTTTTAGTCCTGGGGGCCCAGTTGGATTCATGCATGATCCAACCTGAACGTATCTTGACTATACCACAAACTCCAGTGGGGTATACTGAAAGGGACCTCCATGATTCAAGATTAACAGTGTCACTGGTGGTTCGTCAAACAGACGTCTGGTGCTAACGATATGGCAAAAATAAAGTAAAGGGTCGGTAGTAAGCTCGAGTCTGGTGCAACCCGGTCGGACCAACCCAGCCTGTTTTAGTCTAGGACGACCCGGTTCAAGTTACTCGGCCAGACCCGTTGGGTCCGGCCCAGCCTGTGGGGTTCAGTCTGGCCTACTGGGCCCAGCCCAGTAGGCCGTGAGGGTGGTTCTGCCCAGAGGGGGCCTGTGTAGGCGGCTCAACCCGATGGAGCGAAGCCGGTTCGGCCCAGAGTGCTGCGAGGGGTATGGTTCGGGTGGACTGGCTCGGGAGCCAGGAGGGTGGCGGGCGGCTGGGCAGGCAGAAGGATGGTGGGCGGCTGAGCAGCAAGGAGTTCAGCGGGCGGCCATGCAGTCGGGAGGCCAGTGGGCGGGGCAGCAGCCGGGAGCCAGCGGGCGGCCGGGCAGCCGGGAGGCCGGAGGGCGGCCGGGTGGCCAGCGGGCAGCTGGGCAGTCGAGAGGCCGTCGGATGGTCGTCGGATGGCCGGGAGCCAGGAGGCCGGCGAGTGGCCATAAGGCTGGTTCGGTAGAAGCATCGCGAGGGTGGCACGGGTTGCGGAGACCGCAGGTATCGCGGTCATTTCCTGTCACCTTCGCCGCCTCATCATTTCATCGGCATGCCAAACAACATCACAAAATAGATCAACCGAGAGAGACGGGCCATGTTATTTTTTCCCGAACCCTCCGTGTTTAGGGTGATAGAAATTGATTCGTAAGAGTGAAGCACAACAACCCACCCATAAAAGAAAAATATCTTCATTCTAAATTTTGAATTAAAGGAAGAACATGGCACTTAAATGAAATTAAACCCCTACATGATCGTTGTTTATCGACAGAGTCACGGGGAAGAAGACGGATCTTTGGATAAAAAGGACGGATGTTGGTGTTTTCCTCGATCGTCGGTTTGTGTGTCAGATCATTGTAGTCAAAGACATCCTATGTCGAAGGATGTTTTGAGGAAGAAAGTCGAAGATACTCCTCACCGGGGTTCTTCATTCTTTGATGGCGAGAGATTTTCTCCCTATTCCCTCTCCTCTCCAATGTTCCACCAAGATGAATATACCAATCCAACATAATAGATTATGTTTATCTATTATTTAATTGTTGGCACAAAATTCCAAAGGGTTAAACAATCAATTGAAAGCATTGGCTCAAATAATTAATGATGAGGATTTGGCATAATTAATTATTAGGGGAGTTGAAGAGGTTCCCCAACACATAATAGAAGTTTTAGGGTTTCTCCCCATTAATGGGGAGTTTCAAGGGTGTTAAAAAACCGGGTGGTCCCCACCAAAATAAACATGATGAGAAGGTAAGGTTCAGGTGGGCCCCACCAATATAAACTTACGTGGGATTTTAAGGTGTTGTGGTCCCCACCTCCAACTTCCACATGGAGGCTTTAAACAAAAAAATAAAAATAAAGGTACACAACTTTATTTTTATTTAATTCTTTCTCTAAAAACCCACAAACTATCTTTTATTCTCAACCTACTGTCATCGAGTTGAATATCTCCTTAAGAGAATACCGGCATTGCAAGTTCAACGGTATCCACAAATTTCAATTCCGAGCACTGGTTCAAACGTTATAAAAACTCACTCGTATGTTTACTAAATGTAGCTGAACAAAACATCAGAAATTGATTTCAGGCACACTGGGCCTCGAAATCACGCGCCGTCAATTTTCACAGTCTCACAAAAATTTCATGTATTTAAGAAAAAAAATATCACGGAAATTCCATTTTTATACATTATATTTCAGATTATATTGGTGAAATTTGAAAAAATAAATGGGAGGAAATGGGGAAGACCATGCACCCATGTGCAGGAAACCATGTGCGTGAATTAATTAAGCCCAATAATTAATTCTAAAATTACATAACACACTAATTAACAATAAATAACTCCCAATTATACCCTAGGTTCTATTTTATGTTTTGGGAGCTATGAGGTTGAATTTTAGTCATTCTTGGCCTCTATTAATTGTGAATCGAATCCCAGATGGAAGACCACTTCTCTCCTAGTATGTTATTTCTTCTCTTGTTCTTCCATTATTATTTATCTGTCTATTCCACTTTCATTTAAACATGTAATCCACTACAATAGATAGATATATGTATATTTTGTGAGATTTATAATTATTATTCTATAAATATTAAATCCATCAATATCGTGATTTTCTTGAATCTTTATTTTAGGGTTTTGAGATTCGGATCAAAATCTACATTTTTCTGCTGCTAAAAATTCGTGCATATCTATTTGGCTATTATTATTCTTAAAATTGAGGTAGTTTTTCTAATCATAAATTACCATAGTAATTATATTTATTAATTATATGAAATTGTACAATTTCTCGCAATCTTTAGAAGTTTTATTTCTTAAATTGTGTTAATTAATGTGTCTAATTGTTTAATTGGATAATTGTTGAAATTGGTTATTTATTTGGGATTTAATCATAATTATAAAGGGATTAACATTTAGTAATTAATTTTGAAATTAATTATATGAATTGGGGGACTTATAATTAGATAATTAATTGAGGAATAAACTGTTACATTTATTAATTTCTGAACTAGATAATGGCCAATTAGTTTATTTGATAAATTATTGAAATTTGTGACTTATTGGGGATTTCATAATGATATTAAGTGGATAATAATTTCAATAATTAATAATTGAATTAATTATGAGATTTAGGATATTTCCAGTTATATTATTATTTGAGTAATTAATTTTTAGATTTATGAATTTTTTCATGTACGTAATGGCCAATTGAGTAATTGGATAAAATGTTGATGTTTATAATTTTTTAGGCATTTAATCCCGAGAGTGAGGGGATTGTCAATTTAATAATAAATTTGGTAATTAATTATGATATTTTTGGGTTGTAACATTATATAACTAATTGATGAATTAATTTTTAGATTTATGGATTTGTGATTTAAATATCGGCCAATTGATTTATTAGATAAATCTTTGAAATACATGACTAATTGGGGAATTTATTATAATACTACAGGTTTGAACATTTAGATAGTAAATATGGGAATTAATTATGAGGTTTTGGGGCTTCCCATTTAGATAATTAATTAGAGGATTCTTTATGAGATTTAGGGATATTCCGTTTGGATTATTAATCAGGGGATTAATTACGAGATATTGAGATAATTGTTTTAAGAAAATTAATTGATTATTTAATAATGAGATATCTAGAAATATGAGTTGAGATAATTAATGGTAGACTAATTATGAGATATCATGATATATGATTTGATATAATTAATGGAATATTAATTATGATATTTCTATATATATGAGATGGGATAATTAATGTATGATTGACTATGAGATATCTGGATATATAAGTTGAGATAATTAATTGTTGATTAAATATAATATATATAGATATATGAGATGAAATAATTATTTTTATATTAATTATGAGATATCTAGATATATAAGGTGAGATTTTTAATGTTAGATTAATTACAATATATATAGATATATAAGTTGAGATACTTAATGGTAAATAAATTATGTGATATATTGATATGTGAGATAATATAATAAATGTTATATTAATAATGAGATATCTATATATATGTGTTGATATAGTAAATTATATATTAATTATGATATATATAGATATATGAGTTGAGATTATTAATGGTAGATTAATTATGAGATATCTATATTTATGAATTGAGATCATTAATGGTATAATAATTATGTGATATCTAGATATATGATTTGAGGTAATTAATGCTATATTAATTCTGAGATATCATCATATATGAGTTTAGATAATTAATTGACGAATTCATTATAAAATATCAAGATATATTAATTGAGAAAATTATTTATAAAATTAATTATGAGATATTTAGATTGTTGATTCGAATATTTAATTGTCAAATAGTTATGAATAATTAATTGTGAATATTGATTTATTAATTGATGAATTAATTAATCCAATTGACAATATTTTTTAATTGGGGAATTAATTAAGGTTAATTCTATGATAAAATAATTGTATAATAGGTACTGAGATTGAGATGATTAATTGATTATTGAGTTAATTAATCAGATTCATGGGATTAAATAATTGATGGTTTAATAAAGTGAGGTTATGTAATTATTTAATTTTGGAATTAAATAATGGGATTCATGAAATTAATTAATTTTTTAATTAATTATGGGAAGTAATGTTATTATTTAATGGTTTAATTAAATAGTGGTATTGATGTGGGGGATTAATTAATTACACATAAACTAATTGGATTTTTGTGAACAATTAATTGGTAAATTATTTTAAGGGATTCATGTGATTAATTAATTTTTGAAAGAATTATTTTATATAATGTGATTATATAATTGGTGAATTAGATAGTTTTATTGATGTGATGAGTTATTTTTTTAATTAGTAATGTCATTTGTGTGGATAATTAATTGTTGAATTAATTAAACATTGTTGAATGGTAACATGGTCAGTAAACTATGTTATTTAATGAATGGTAACATAGTCATTCATTCATGTGAAATAAAGAATTATAACATGGTCATTTAATGGTGTTAATTGATGAATGGTGACATAGTCATTTATTTGTGTGAAATAAAAAATGGAAACACATTTATTCAAATGTGTGATTTAATGGATGGTTACATTTTTATTAATTTTTAAAATATAAATTCTAAGATGGACCTTCAGAGATATGATACCCCACGGGGATAGTTCAAATCATGTCATGGGCCAAATCTTGTATTGATATTATGGTGTCTGTGGGAACCTTCGGGTTTAGGTGCTTAAATGGAGAATATTTAAGAGTGTGATAATCTGTTTTTTATGCATTATACATAATCTTCGTAAAATTAAATGAAGAATTTTTTAATAGAATTGATTTATAAACCATTGATGGTGGCCTACTATGTTATACTCACACACTAATTGAGCTTCCTGGTCAGTAACTGAATAGAATTTATTATTGGAGGATAGGTCAAGGGATAAGTCCACTTGTTTGATCACTAAGTTGTGGTGGATCATGGATGAGGGAAACAGATGTGGTTCGAGACCCTCTTGTGTGTCATCATTGTTTATTCTTTTGAGTGTCCTTTTGAAAAATGGAATGTACATTAGTATGATATATTTATTGTTTAGCTTGAACATTATACTTCATTCTTTGTATATTAATAGATATTTGTATTTTTTATGATTATGTGCATTGACTATTTTATTATTTATTTATTATGATGTATTACAATAATAAAAGATCAAAAAGGATGGTATTTTCTTCCCTTGAATGGGTTACTAGCCTCTAACCGTTAGTCAGCATCCTCCAGCATACGGGGAGACATGCTTGAGGTCATGTGACTGGCCGATTGGGGCCACTGGTGTGTGCACCTAGGCATGAATGTTACAAAGTGGAATCAAGGGAGTTATATTTTTTCTATCTTTTTCCATATTGTTTTGGAAAGGTATACATGATACTAGGAAGATTTAGGTCTTGGTTATGAGAAAATTCATGGGAGTATCTACCTTGTGTATATGAGATAACCCAAGTGCCCATGGTCGTATTGTTGTTATTATTGTTTTCTATAATAGTTGAATTTTATTTATCCTTGGGTGAGACACTTTGTTGTGTGATGTAATTATTTTTTATAATATTTTTTTTTATTTACTTCTGGCCTTGCATTGCATGATAGTTGAGTCTACTTAAATAATTCTAGGAACTGGATATTGTTATTTAAACCTGAATCATTTTAGGCATGCACGGGAAAATGGATTTTGGGTATGTTATTGAACATAAAAAATTATTTTTTAAAAAACAATTAATTGAAAAATGGGCCTAATATAAAATTGAAGGTGGTAAAATGGATCCTAAATGAGAATAAACTATTTTTTAATGATAAACTTGAATACTGATATTGGTATGATAATTTACTATTGAATAAATTAATAGAAATAATGTGATTATTTATTTGATGAAATTAATTAATGATAATGTATTTTCCATTGTTAACATGGACCTTCGTGTAGAATGGTTAAGAGTGGTGATAGTTTCTTTGTTTGGATTGTCTAGAAATAAAAACGGGGAGATACATAATATGTTTTTTTAATCCATCTTGATAATTGAGTTAATTTTGTGTAATAAGAATCATTTTCTTTGTTTGTTTGGCCCTTGATTTGGGTAGTTTGGGTAGTGAGAGTGCCCTAGCTTTAGAGCATGGTTGTTCATTGTGTGTGGGACTGTCTAGTTTTCAATAGGTGTAGTGAAATGTTGGTTGGAAGGGAATCTTGATACATTCGATAGGTTAAGGTGTTTCTGTAATAGGAAGTTACATTGGTTATAGGGGGTTTTTGGTGGTATTCATTGACCACTACATAGAGCAATTTTAATTAGTGAACATCTTGTACCACACCTTGACATAGTCTGAGGTACACCGAGAAAGAAATGTATTTACACCTAACTATAGAATTGTATTTTGTTGGACATGTGTCTCCTTGGAGGTTTTGTTTACGAACTAGTTTGTGTGTAAAGATGGATGTTACAAGTTACAACATCAATGGGTTATTGATGAGGTTCTTATGAGGTACCAGAGGATGATGAATACAATGGGCCACGGGCCATGGTGGTACATTTACATAACAATGTGATGCTAAAAAATCTCCAAATGTGGGGAGAGGTGTGTAAGAATTAGGTGCATTGATTAATACCATGGGATGGAAGTTGTGGCATCGGAAAGCTAATGAGTAACTTGTATGGTGAATGTTTAAATTTCACTAAGAAAGGATAGGATATCCTTAGAGGTGGTGGATGTAAATTATTTTTAGTAAGTATTTGATTTCATGACTGAGTACCAAATGGATTGTTTTTTGTTTTTGTTGGGCGCATTAATTTGGGTAACATGTTGAGCATATTGTTGATGATGATGTGTAGACTGATGTGTCTTTGAGTAGCATCTTATACCTAAATTGGATTGTAATGAGAAGGTGTTTCATGGAGATATTTGGTCGTTAGTACATGTATTTTAGTAACATGGACAAGTTTTATATGAATCATGGGAGAGTAAATGGATGTGTGGGCTCAGAAGTCTGATATTTTTGTATT
This sequence comes from Viscum album, assembly GCA_963277665.1. Taxonomy (NCBI): domain Eukaryota; kingdom Viridiplantae; phylum Streptophyta; class Magnoliopsida; order Santalales; family Viscaceae; genus Viscum; species Viscum album. Next base: position 704,998,768 of record OY728126.1, on the reverse strand, counting down.
GCACACTTAAGAAAGCCTGGGAGTGCAGCTCAGGGAAGATCTATTATAAGTTGGGAATATTATATGAACTCAAACATTTATGAAGACATCTAGGGCCCAATTATAGGAAATATTTTACATTTTACTTATTACTTTTCAATATGGACTTATTTGTGGAGTGTTTGGATTAAATTTGAAATATATGGATGGAGATGGGTAGACTGTGCGCCCATGTGTCAGAATTAATCAACATTGATAATTAATTTTAAAACTCCTTAAACCCTCTAATTAACCAAAAATTGACCCAAATTCATCCCATGGTCCTTTTTTATGTCTGGGGAGATCTCCAGATAAATTTTAAACTTTCCAGGCCTCTTTTCATAATGAATTGAAGTTCAGATCAAATACTAATTCTCTCTCAATAAGTGATTTATTCTCTCATTCTTCCCTCATTCTTCATTAGTCTAATATATATTATTTTAATGATATAATCAACTATATTAGATATATCTATGTCAATTTGGTGAGATCTAGATTTATGATTCTAGATCTAGATATAATCTCTAATAATCTTGATTTTCATGATTCTTGATTTTAGGGTTTGGATATTCGGATCTAAATCTACGTCGTTGTGCCGCTCAACATTCGTGGATTTCTATTGGGAAATTAGTCGTCGAAAAATTGAAGTAGGTGGTATATTTACCAATTACTACAGTCATTATTTTTTTTATTTGTTTAAATTTTAAAATTTCTAGCGTTATTTATCAATTTTTATTCGTAAATTGGGTTTATTAATGTGGCCAATTGATTAATTGGTTTTTTATTGAATTTATTAATTTATTATGGATTTCATAAAGAGTCTAAGGGGATTATGATTTTAATAATTAATTTTGAATTAATTATGATATTTGAGGGATATATAATTATATAATTAATTGTGATATTTAAGAATTTTTGATATAGACAATGTCCAATTTATTAATTGGATAAATTGTTGAAATTTATGACTTATTGGGTATTCAAGCATGATACTAAGTGGATTATCATTTTGATACTTTTTTAGTAATTAATTATGATATTTATGGGATGTAAAATTATATAATTAATTAAGGAATTAATTTCGAGATTTAGGAATTTGTGATTTACATAATAGATAAATGATTAATTGGATAAATTGTTGAAATTTATGTAATAAGGAAATTAATCATCATAATATGAGGATTGTAATTTTTATAATTAATTTAAGAATCAATTATTAGATTTATAGTCTATACAAGAAGATAATTAATTGATGAATTAATTATGAGATTTAGGAGTTTTTTATTATTATAATGAGAAATTCATTTAATAGATAATTCAATGAAATGCATGACTAATTTGGGAGTTAGTTATGAGACTAAGGGGATTCCAATTTACATCATTGATTTGTTATCTAATTATGAGGTTTTGGGGACTCTAATTTTGATAATTAATTGAAAATTATTTATGATATTTATGCAAATGAAATTTTTATTTTTAATCATGGATTAATTATGAGATGTTGAAATAATTGTTTAAAGATAATTAATTGATGAATTAATTAAGAGATATCTTGATATATGAATTGAGATCACTAATGGTAGATAAATTATCAAATATATAGATATTTGAGTTGGGATAATTATTGGTATACTAATTATGAGATATATAGATTTATAGTACGAGATAATTAATGTTATATTAATTATGAGATATCTCGATATATGAGTTGAGATAATTAATGGTAGGTTAATTATGATATATCTACATATAGCACATGAGATAATTAATGTTAGATTAATTATGAGATATCTATATTTAATAGTTGAGATATTTAATGTTTGATAAATTATTAGATATCTAGATATATGAGTTTAGATAAATAATGGTAGAAACATTTTTAGATATCTATATATATGAGATGAGATAATAAATGTTAGATTAATTATGAGATATCTAGATATATGAGATGAGATAGTTAATTTTAGATTAATTATGTTATATATATATATATTAGTTAAGATACATAAGGGTTGATTATTATGGGATATCTAGATATATGAGTTGAGTTGATTAATGGTTGATTAATTTTGAGATATCTAGATATAAGAATCATGATAATTAATGGTAGATTAATTATGAGATATCAAGATGTATTAATTGATATAATTAATTAATGAATTAATTATGAAATATCAAGATATATGAGTTCAGAAAATTAATTGTAAAATTAATTATGAGATATTTAGATTTTTGATTTGATTAATTAAGTGTTGAATAATTTATGGATAACGAGTTATGGACATTAACTACTTAATTGATAAAATAATTAATGGAACTAACATGCTTAATTAATAATTGAATTGATTAAGGGTAATTCTATAATAAACAAATTATTGAATTAGTAATGAGATTGAGAAGATACATTAATTGTTGAATTAATTAATGAGATTCATGGGATCAATTAATTAATGAATTAATTTATGAATTAAATTTTATTATTTAATTCTTGAATTAAATAATCGGATTTATGATATTAATAAATTGATAAATAAATGAATGAAATTAATGTTGTAATTTAGTTGTTGAATTAAATAGTTAGATTAATGGGGGTGATTAATTAATTATAAAATTAATTAATGGGATTGATGGGAATAATTAATTGGGGAAATAATGGAAGGGTTGGTTTGATTAATTAATTATTAATTTAATTACTTCATTTTATTTGATTAGTTAATTGATGAATTAAATAGAGTTATTGATGTGATTAGTTAATTATTAAATAAACATGAGTAATTATTTTGTCATCTTAAATGTTGAATTGATTAATAGAATTTATGTGATTAATTATTTTTTTAATTAATTAATGTATTTGATGTGACTAATTAATTATCGAATTAATCAATACTTTTGATGAGATTAGTTAATATTCAAATTAATTAGAGTAATTTATGTGTTTAGTTAATAGATGAATTAACTTGAGTTATTTATGTGATTAGTTAATTTATTAATTAAAAATATTAGTTTGGATGATTAGTAAATTTTTGAATTAACTAGAGAAATTTATATGATTAATTAATTGTTTAATTAATTAATGTTAATGATGTAATTGTTTAATTGTCGATTTTAATAATAGAATTGTTGTGTTTAAATAATTGTTGAATTAGTAATGTCATTACTATGGGTACTTAATTTTTGAATAAATTATGTGCTGTTTAATAGAATAATGGACATTCAATTGTGTGTTTTAATGAATAATTTCATGGTTATTCATTTGAGTGAAATAACGAATTTTAACATGGTCATTAAATGGTGAGAATTAATTTATAGTAACATAGTCATTAATTTGTGTGAAATAATGAATGCTGACATGGTTATTCAGTTGTGAGATTTAATGGATGATAATACAGTAATTAATTTGTGAAATAAGAATGGTAACATAGACTATCAAACTTGCACTATCCTTCAGGGATAGTTCAAATTCTAGATTGGGTGGAACCGGGTATTGAGGTTTGGGTGTCTACGGTAACCCGGGGTTTTATGTTCTTAAATAGATAATGTTTAATAATGAGATAAACTATTTATATAGGAATTATACACATTCTTATATTAATTTAATACACTATTTTTCATTGGAATTTTTTTAGACCTCGTTGGTGGTGGCCTAATAAGTTTTAATCACACCCTAATTAGGATTCATGGTCTGTACCTCAATATAATTTATTTATGCAGGACATGTCAAGGGGAAATTCCTTGAGTCATATGGCTATGTTAGGATGGATAATGGATGAGCGAACCAGACATGGTTTGGGACCTACTTGGGTGTCATCGATTTCTTTACTTTAGATTTTCATTTTGACACTTGGAACATACATCAACATGACATAATTAATGTTCGGTTTAAACATTATACTTCATAATTTGGATATCATGATATATTGTATTTGTTTATGATTATATGTTTTTTTTGTTATTTATTTATTTATTCTGGTGTATTACACTAATAAAATAAAAAAAGAGGGTATAGTCCCCCAATAAATAACTTACTAGACCCTCGTTATTAATTGACAGCCTCTAGCATATGACGAGGCATGCTTGAGATCATGTCATTGGCTAATTTGAATAACTGGTGTGTGGAACCTGTGCTGGTATGTTACATTCTTTATCCTCTTGAATATTTTCCTTCCATCTTCCATCATGTTAGGAATTCCATTATTTTATTATTCGTTACACACATCAGTTACATTGTTCCTCTTATTTACCAATATATCTCTAAAAGAAGAAAACTAAAGTGAGATATGTTTTACATTTAGTAGTCATGTAATTATATAAGGAGTTTATATCCTAAAAAAAATCTATAAAATTGTATTCATTCAATCTCCTCTAATAATAATTACATTTATTTTATATCCTTTATAATGGTTCATAAAAACCTATGATTAACTAAACATATCCCTTAAGAGTGTTAAAAACAATTTGCTGGAAGGCCCAAATTCATGCACCTGATGATGATCAATTAAAATCCTAATGTTCCCTTTTCATGGTTATTGCCTCTTAGTGAAATTATGTTACAGCCACATCCACTTATAGTATCCAGAGTGTCATTTAATTATTTGTAAATAACATTCATAATACATTTCCAAAAACCATATATGCTTTCTAATATTTGGACATATCCCTAGCGTTCTTAAGAATTTTTTATAATACTAATTTCCACAAATAAATTAGAAATACTCAAATACCAACTATGTGATCCCCCATTTTGTACATAAAACATTCATTACACGGTACAACATTTAATAACACAACGGATCTTTTAAGTCCCAGTTTCATCAAAATTAGAAACATAATACATGAATAACATAAAAAATATTTTAATAAATATGAATGGATTATTCATTGGTTCATCCTATGTAAAAAAATTTACAATATCATATCCAATATATATACATTAAAGAAAGAGTTGAGTTTAAATATTAGTAAGGTAATGAGAAATATAAATATATTTACCATGTGACCACAAGGAATATCAATAAGGAATGAGAATAAGAACATGAGTAATATAATAAAGATTGTTCTTGAGTCATAACATGTAATTTTCACTACAATATTAAAATGATACATTCATAATCATGTCGCCATGTTTTATCACAAAGGACTTATAAACCATAATTACCAATATTATTCCAAAAGGTATCATAAATCATGTAACCTATAATGAATAATAATTTTACCAATAAATTGGCACCCTTTCAAGGTAAACCAATCATATTTATTAATTCATGTGATCCAAATTTATCATATAAAATAACATTATCAATAACTCGTAGATAATAATGAATGGGTTTCATATAAAATCATTTTTAACATAAGTTCTTACAGAAATGAACATTATTTCATTTTTAACCCATGAAAATTAATTGTGGGTTTTATAAATTTAAATCCCAAAATTAATAAATTATTTTCACATCTAGTTAAATGTACATGGATAAGTAAATGGTTAGGGTATTCACACTATAATAATATTTAGAGTGAGAGAGAAAATTTAAGAAAATAATTTGAATGAAATTCTGTATGAAATATGGATTAAGGAAATTGAATAATGGGTGGGTATAAAGGTCTACCATTGATAGAAAACAATTTTGGAGGTAATGGGATAATACAATGTTTATGATAATATTTTAATCCAATATTTAGAAAATATTTCCCAAAGAGGTACTTGGATAGAAAATAGAAAGTAGATAATTCCCTTACCTTGGATACTTTCTCCCAAATACATGAGGATAGAAACATAGGGTCTAAATAACTCTTAATAGTGAATATTTGTGTGTTAAAATGAACATAAATTCTTAAATTATGGATTTATAGTGGATATGAATGGTTTATGGGTGGGTATTTTTAAGAAATGATTCTAAATTTATTAATTATTTCCAAATATTGGTCTTGGAATTCTAAGCTGTAGAAAAAGAAACACCATTGACTAGTACTTCGTTATTTCTAATCATTTAGAAATTTGGGTCATGTATTATAGTATTTTAAATTATTCTAACAGAAATAATTATTTTAATATTACTTTGGACATGGAAAAATTAATTTTTCTACAAATTTTTTTTAAATAAAAAGTTCTATTATATAATATATAAAAATATTTTTATATTTGAAATTTATTTAAATCCATTAAAATAAAGAATATAAATAAAATAACATATTTCAGGTCATTAATTATTTTTAATTAATTATTACATCATTATTTCATATATATATATATAAAGTGATAAAATATACCAAAAACACAAAACTCTATTTTTAAATATTCCCATAAAAATAAATTATTTTATAAAGTTCTCAAAAATATACCCAAACCTAATTTAAATGTGGGAATTTTGAATAAATTTTTTATTTTATCAAAAAAATATAAATATAATTATTTTTAATTTTAATTAAGAACTTCATATTTACTGTTAAATAACAATTTTTATAACATTTTAAACATTTTTAGGAAAAAATAATTTCTTAGGCCATTATAAAATTATATTATCATTTATATTTATATAAATAATGTTTTAAAAGGCTATTTCATGAATATAATTATTTTTTCGAATAAATTATTTTATTATAAAAGTGTATATATTTTTTAAAAATAAAATTATATTGTGGTCTAAAACAATTACCAAATTCATCATATACTCGCGTACATTTTATTAAACAAAATACTGAAAATGGGATCGGTGAAATAAGAATTCAATATATACAATAAAAATACACTTTAATTATACTAAGTTCAAGACACATAACCCATTATAACAATGGAATATTACCTATGGGTAAAGTGTGTAATGTTTGTAGTTCCTTGGGGTGGAACAAAAAAAATTTACCTAGTTGTGATCTCCACAAACAAAACCTTCTCTTGTAGTCGATTTCATTTAAATCGTTACTTGTTCTTGGACAACGGTGAACCCCAATGATGGTACCTCTCTCAGAAGTTCTAAAAAATGTGATTCATAAGGAAGGACTCTACTGTATGAGGAAATCATTTCCCATTTATGCATCAACTATCATTTTTTATTTCCCTTCATAAAAGTTAATTCTAATTGTTGAATTTTTAACAATGGTAATAATACCCAATGATAATATTGACGAACGGTTATATTGACCAATGGTCTGATATCAATTTGTCAGATAATGGGGAGATCCCAACTATCACTATTCACATTATAATATATATATATATATATATATATATATATAATTAACCATTCATCCATATTTACTACCTATTTCAAAAATATTTTTTGGGATTCCTTTGATAATTTCAGTTACGTTCCTTGAAATTATTTTTCTTTGGATAGTTTTCATGGTAGGTTTAATCTTTATATGAGAGTTAGATCATACAGAGTATACCATTTCATTATCTATGTTCATTGGTTTTTATTTCCATGTACTTTTCATGGCAATAATTGGTACTATTACATAACATTTAATATTTTTTTTCATTTTATTGTAATTTTATGTACATAGATTTAAAAATAATAATTACTAAGAAATAGAGATCTATTTAATTATTTATAAAATAACTTTTCACATCGATATATTATTAAGGATTATCTCAATAATTATTATAGTATATGGATTTATAAAAGCATTACCATTCTATGCAAGAATCTTGGAAGTATTTAACACATAGAACCTTTCTCATCCATAGGTCACCCATCCATACAACTCAAATAGAAAACATACCTCCCCAATATTTACATTTAAATGATTCACCGTTAAGGATACCTCTTGTGAGAGAATTAAAATCCCCAAAATTAATTGGAGACTATATATATTTCCTCATATTTATATTTAATTCATATTAAACCCAAATACTGACTGACTGCATGAAATATTTTTCATTGAACCTATAAGATCTCAAAGTTAACATCCTTCTTGAGGTCTTTTATTACTTCACATATTTCTTAAATTTACCATGGGGAAACATTTCAACAAAAATAAAAAATAAAATTACATGTACTCTTGGTAAATAAAAGATATTAAATAAAAAACGCATTCAAAACTCCAACTCTTTATGAGATTACACCCACCGTCACATATAACAAGGTTGGTTCATTTAAAAACATTCATGAATGTTATTAGTGAATCCAAAAATAATAGAATAATTATTTCTAAAACTACCTTGAAACGTATCAAAACTCTTCATTGACATATTCTCATTTAATTATTAGTTAACGATCATGGACATTAATATATCCTAGCTCAAATATTTCTAAACCCTATGATAACACATTTGAAACATGTGGACCAAAACCACAACCCATGGAGTAATAAACTTCACCATATTCCTAGAAGTTATATATGATGAAATAATAATTCTTGGTTATTATTAGACCTTTAAGGTTGCATGCCTTAAATGGTTACCCAAGTTTGAAATATCCCATCATAATGGATAATATATGACTCATTGGAATATCACTATATATCCCTACAAGAGGTTGAAAATATCCCCACTACAACATCAACTCCTCAAGCTCATACAATCCATCCGACAATCCATATGTGTTTTTTTTATTTTGAAATATTTTAATTAAATAATTAAGTCTATCTATCAAAGATGAATAACTGTAAATTATTTCCATATAAAGATCAATTTACCCTTAAAACACTATAAGAAACTACACATCTTCCAAAACCATAGAACAAAAAATCATCCACAAAAACTATAATGTAATATGATACATTACATATAGGTATTTCCAAATTCATCATGCTTGATATCCCCACTCACTATTGAAGGTGCATTTTAACCCATACACTGGATGGAATATCACTTAAAAATGATAATAATCTACATAAAAAATCAATTTCTTTGAAAAAAAACTTTACCAAGGATGATATCAAATGATCTCATCACAAAAATGATGTTTTTTATATGTGAAAATGTATATGGTAAAAGAATCATAACTTTTACCACCCTTAGTGATACCTTTTCAAGCCCATCCATCATCAAGACTCTCCCAAAATCTATTATAGGTAGGGTTGCATCAAAATATTATTTGACCTAATTATCTCTCAATTCATCAATCAAAAATTACATATTGTAAGAATATATAATTATTCACATCCATTTTCTAACTCATGAGGTCTATTAACATTAATGTGTACTCAAACATGGTCATGTTTCATTTTTGAAGGTCTAACATCCCTAAAACATGAACCACTGTCAGCATCAATGAATAGAACTCCCCCTTCATTAAGAGTTCAATATCTATCCATAACAGAGTATCCCATTATGATTTTGAGTCAAAAATTTCCTTTAAAAATCCATTGCATCATAAAAGATAATTTATGATAGAGTCAACATATGTTCAATGGGTGTCTAAAAATTATATAATCCATGAGTCACATTGTAATATCCATGATGTGAATAACATTAATTGCACTCAGATCCTACCACCACATGAACTAATTTTCACCTTCTAACCACCTAAGGCAAATGACGAGCATCAGGTAACTAAGAAACACAAGGGAATTGTATTTTTACAATCTTGAAATAAAAAATGTGAAATTCCTGCTAGGATTATGTAGTAACTCTGAAAGGGGTGAATTAGTGTGACCATGTTTTACTAAAAATCAGTACTATTTTAATTTCATATCATACTATTCATACCACATTATCAATTAAGATAAATGGAAATGTTTACAATTTCTCAACACACAACCCAACATGAATACTAATAAATAATGTGTCGGACCAAAAAATCGTATATTTACATAGTTTGAAGGCAATTTTAAAATCTACTCCTTTTTGTGTTTGTGTTGACTTTAAAGACATAGATTTATCACTAGTGTACAAAATTTATTACAATAGTGTGAGAAGTTATCATCATTAATTCAACACCTACACCAATGATTTTACTCCATATAAAATATAATTCCCCATCCGTAAACATTACATAATATTGAATTAATTTTATAATTCACATTGAGGATCTTTTTAGGTTTTGATAATTAGATAGTTAGGTCATTAATTATACCAAACAACTTGAATATTATGTGAAGACAACTCTACATATTATCGATTTTTTCATAAAATAAAAACTATTAAAAAATGAAATATGCTTAGTTCTATGTTCTGAACAGCATGAATTTTCCATAACCTCATCCTTGACCATATTCTACCTTAATTCCAGTGAAAACCATTTAAAAACCTTCAGATGAGAATAAAAATCTCAGTAAGCAATATATCAATATTGAAAATTGTTGTTTTTTCAAAACAACCTATACACTATGAATACTTTATCATAAGTAATACTTGTCACCTTTATGATGTAGTAAATAATCTTCACGGAATAAAAGCTCATTAAATTCCCTTTTGTAACCAAAATATTACCATAAAACCCATAGAAAGTACAAATAACATATAAAAGGAAATCATGGGACATAATAAAATTTAAATGGAATAACCAGACGGTTGACTACCACAAATCATTATAACAAATAGAATATCCATATGGTTGACTTCTATACCCAATGAATTTGAGTTTATAACGTAACTGCCCGTCCATATTTTATCACATAACTTCCCATCATTTGGTTTAATACATACCCACCCATGTACCATTATATAATCCTCACACATAAAATATTGCAAATATCAACATTTCAATCATAAAAACATCATTTTCATTCACATGAAATAATTTCAAGATATTAAAATTGTAAATCATCTTTAAAATTAATAAAATATAACAAAATATTTAATATGGGTATATGGTAATCATTTTCCATTTAAAAACATCACGGCTTGTTAAGGAATCCAAATATCAAATAACCCTCGCGACGGTGAAAAAGTAATTGTCACCTAGTACATTAAAAATAAACATTCTATTTTAAATTCAGTAAAACACTACACAAAAAAATATTCCATTTGAATGAAAGTAAATTTCAAAGGGTTTTATACATATTATAAAAGAAAATCACGTATAAATCAAAATACGCCTCATAGAAAGGAGATTGAGACAATTTCCCTTACCTCGTGTCCGACTTGACTTGTTTGTTCTTTAATTTAATGAATAATAAACACAAGTTAATTTCTAAATGATTCAGAACCATGTTAAAGATTATTATTCCTTTCATATAAAATATTATCTTTCTATAACAATTAGTTAATTATTTGAGTTTATATCATACATTTTGTCGATGTTCAGAACATGGGTCAAAATGAACTGTTTATAATTATAAAATGTCCATGTGGTTAGAATTAAATTATATAAAAAATGATATTCTTAATTTAGATATCATATATATCATATATATCCATATAAATTTTTTTAGAATATTCCAAATCATTTGTATATAATAAATTAAATGCATCGCTCCTAGAGATGGTAAGTCGTACGGATGCAAGAATGCTACTTTCCTTTTTTTCATATTTAATGAAAAGAAAACTAAATATTACATGGGTATATTATAAATAAATTATAACATATATATTACATAGTATCATTACTTCCATCCATCATATGTTCCATGTATGGAATTAATGAGCTGTGTCAATTTAAGTGGGTGGTAGTTCACACTTACTCTAAAGAAATTATCGTACTTATATGACATGAAAAGAATAAAGGTATGTTTTAAATGTGAATTACGGAATCACAAAGACAAAATAAATATCTTATATACCATATATAATTAATTTTCCATCATAATGGACTCAATGAGAGGCTGTAGAAGATAATTGAACAGTTATCGTTTTGGGAGGCATTAGTTCTCCATCCACAGAAACAATATATTATAATTCTATTATATGGAGTTTTGTGTAAGTGTAGTTCATATAATTCTCATAAAAAACCTAGTATATTGAAGATACTGGTGGTTTTATGTAAAAAATTAATAAAAATATCATATCGAGTGGGGAAGGAATAATAAAAGAATGAAACTAGAGAGAAGAAGTTACCTCAAATCGGGTAACTTCTTTTGATTTGAGCCTAAGGGCTCTCTTGAATTTCCTTCTGCTGAGGTTAAGGATTCTAGGATTAATGGAGGGATATTGTGAGCTTATTTTGGTAGATTTTGGATAATCCAATGGGGATTTAAAGGTGTGAGTTATATTTATCGGTGGATACCTTTTATAAGATAGGGGCATATAAGGAATTTATTGAATTATTATTTTATTATAAATTATATTTCGAGTATAAATGTGTCTAAACTTGAATAGTTCAAATATCAGATTAATATAATTCTAAATAAAATCATCCAATAATAATTAGATAGATTTTGGATATTTTTTAATCCTTATCTTTTTTATTTCACCCTTTTTTTACTATTATCATTTTATCAAGCATTTAACACTATGAGAATCAAAATATTTACCAAAACACCAAAAATATCCAATTAAAGTGTCAATAATAAAATTTTAGAATTATTATAACTATTTGGAAAAATCATATATATTTTTAAACTTTATAATATTTAATAAAATATTTTATATTTCAAAATATGAATTTTGTAAATATTGAAACTTTTCATATCATGACATTTTTTAAAAATCTTAACCAACTTTATTGATTAGAAAAAACATCATTAATACAAAGGTAAATGTAACTATCATCCTTGAAATTTTTGGTTGAAATCAAATTAACAAAATTAATTTTATTTTAACATTTTTAATTTCAATTGTTTGAATCCTTTATTAATGAGGAAATCATTGCATCATCATTGTGTCATAACTAAATTTCTTTATTCAATCTGTAATAATTATAAATATAATACCATGATTTAGGAAATAATTTTAGATTTGTAATTACTATTTATAGTCGAAATTATAACTTATATAACACTGTATAAAAAATGTTTTTTCCAAAGATACATATTTAGGTAATATTTTCCTTAACATTAAATTAAATGTCCTTTTCACACAAAAGTGGCTCTATGGGGTCCAAAAATCCTCCCATGAATGTACATTTCCAAATATATCTCATCCAATAGGATTAAGACACATGTTAGGGTAATTTATTATTATTATTATATTTTTTACCCTTATTTAATAGAATTACCCTTTAACCATGGTAAATAAAATATTTACTGAAGTTATTATAAATATTGTCAAATAATAAAAAATTCTTAATTACAAAATTTAGACTGCCTAATTCCAAATATTTAATCCATTTTTTCAAATTTGAAACACAGAAGTTTCAGAAATTAATTTAAAATTAATTTCTCTTGTGAAAATGAAAAATCGTGTTTTTAAGAAATAAAAACGACCAAAAGATTGACATGTTTTTATGTCCAATTTCAATGTAAAATAACTTACAAAGACAAAAATAGGAATAATGATAAAAATATAATCCAATTGAACTTTAAAACCAATTAAAAGTACAATATAATAAAATAAATAAATTATATGGAAAGATAATTTGGACTTAAAATGCAGTATTTTTAACTATTCATTAAAATATGAACATAATCAGAAAAATTCAAAAAAAAATTACCCAAAGTAAATTTTGAAGCCCTGCTTCTAAATAATAATTTTATTTTTTCATATAAAATATTTAATATAAAATAAATACATTTAAAAAGGGTTCTCCATCAAAAGGTGGTAAATCGACATTTTAAATAATATTTGAGTATTTCATGCATAAAATCGGATTTATATTTATTTTAACACTCTAAATTTTATTGGATAAATGTAAAGACATTTGAAAATTATTTTTCATAATAATATCGTTAGTTCTATTGATTCTTGAAAATACAATGGCAAAGCGTTAAATAACATTTAAAATAACAATATATTATTATTCTTCTTCTTCTTCTTCTTCTTAGTATGACTCAGTGTTGTGTGAAACATTATATTTCAAAGAGACCAATTGTTTCATTTCAGGTACGCCATCAAACATAAGATCCCCTTTAAAGTAAAATTAATATTTAATTCAAAAATATTAATAAATATGAAAATTTCATATTCTTTATTTACCTCGGATGTTTCATCCTTTTCTCTTTTTGAAAATTGAATCCTCACAATTTTATTCACTTATCAAATAAGTGGGGTTATTTATCCATCATAGTTTTTTCATATTCCCATGTTTCCTATTCAACCATTTTGTTTTTCCACAAAAACATTACCTGATAAATTATCTTTTTCCGCAACACTTTTTGTATTTGGTCAAGAATCTGGATTGGTTGTTCATCATAAGAATTAATCTCTCCCAACTGAACTACCTCTGGACTCAAAATATGAGATCAATCTGGAATATACCTTATCAACATTAAAAAATGAAAAACATTATATATTTGGGATAAACATTATTGTAAAACCACTCAGTAAGAAAATTATCCTACTTTCTCCATGATTTCATAGAGTCCAATGATCCTCATACTCAACTTTCCCATTTTACCAAAATCCATCACACTTTTCCATAAATAATCTTTGAGAAAGAAATTTTCACTTACGTAAAAATAAAGATCCTTCCTCTGGTTATCTGCATAACTTTTCTCACTTCTTTGAGTTGTTCTTATGTGTTTTTTTATCAACTGAAATTTCTCTACCATATATTCTACCAATTATTTCCCCCCTCAGTTTCCTTTCACCTACTTCATCCCAAAAATAAGGAGTTCGACACTGTTTCCCATATAATGCATCAAATGGATCCATCTGTGTACTGGAATGAAAACTATTATTATAAGAAAAATCAATCAATGAAAAAATTTGGTCCCAAATTCCCTAGTAATCCATTGAAGAAGCGCATATAATATCTTCCAATTTCTAAATTTTTTGTTCTGAAATTACCTCTAATAGAAGATGAAAAGATATTCTAAGATTTAATGAAGTAGCTAATGAATTCTAAAGGCTATTCCAAAAGATATATGTAAACCAAGAATCACGATCAAATACAATGGACAGGGGAAATCAATGTAACTAGACTATCTCTTTATCATAAAACTGAGATATTCGATCTATATATAGAGTATGTTGAATAATAAAAAATGGGTAGATTTAGTCATTCGATCAAAAATATCCTAGATTGCATTATTTCCACGAGATGTCTTCTGAAATCCCATAATTATGTCCATGGATATGTTTTCCCATTTCTGCTATGGCACTGGTAAAGGCTGAAACATCCCTTTCAGAAAATACCACTCTTATTTAACATGTTAAAAATCCAAACACCTCATAGTAATGTTAGCAATAGTTATTTTAATTCCATATCACTAGTAATACTTCTGTAGATTGGTTTACATCTTATTACTACCAGTATGAATTGAAAATGGAGAACTATGAGCATCACATAACAACTCCTTCTTCAATTTTGATTCATAAGGCACACATAATCTCTTCCTAGACCTCATAATACAGTCCTTATCAATGTTAAATTCAAGAAACTTTCCATTTGGAAACAACTCTTGATTTTTCTACTACTCACTGTATTCTTTCTATTATTTATTAATTCTGTCTAATAGAGAAGATTTTAATGTCACCTAAAACCAAACAGAGTAATTTTATTTACGAAAAACATATATTCCAAAGTTCATCAAAATTTTAAACAAAGGATCTTGTTTCGAATGTAACAAGGTTAATGTGTCATTAATAATTCAACTCAAAGAATAATCCATTTTATTTGTATTTCCGAGATGGTAATGGAATTTGAAATCATAATCCAAGAATAATTCTTACCACCTCCTCTATGTCATGTCTAATTCCTTCATAGTGAATATATTCTTCAAATTTTTGTGATCAGTATATATTTCACACTTTACGTTATACAAATGATGCCACCAAATTTTTAATGCAAAAAAATAGTAGCTAATTCTAACTCATGTGTAGGGTAATTTAACTCATGAGGTTTAAACTGATTTGAATCATAAGAAAATAACAGACCATTCTACATTAGGACACATCCATGTCCTTTCAACAAAGAATCATTTTATATAACAAATTATCTATCTCCAGAAGGTAATTCCAAAACTACAGCATTCACCAATCTTCTTTTCAATTTCTGAAAATAATCATCACATTATTTTTTCCAGATGAACATAAGACCATTTTGTGTTAACTTAGTCAGTGGGCTTGATAACCATGAAAAAGTCTCAAAAAAACATTCTATAATAGTATTCAAACCCATGAAAACTATGAATCTCAGTAATATTTTTGGTTCTTGTCCATTCTTCAGCAACTTTTGTTTTAACAGGATCAATAGTTATTCCATTTTTTAAAAAAAATGCGACCAAGGAATGAAATTTTTTGTAAAAAAAACACACACTTTCTAAATTTTCCATACAATTTCTTTTTTTATTGTTTGTAAGAAAACC
The DNA here is from genome assembly GCA_963277665.1 of Viscum album. Taxonomy (NCBI): domain Eukaryota; kingdom Viridiplantae; phylum Streptophyta; class Magnoliopsida; order Santalales; family Viscaceae; genus Viscum; species Viscum album. The sequence continues at coordinate 704,982,466 of OY728126.1, read as the reverse complement.
CTTAAATGACTTTCATGTTTGTTTTTTCTTCAGGAATATACTAAAATTTCATCAATTAACACAGCCATAAACATATCCCCAAACTCATGAAAAATTATATTCATAGGATCCATGACTACAGAAGTTTCATTTGTTAACCCATAAGGCATAACAACAATGTCATAATAGCCATATGAAGTACAAAACACAATATTTAGAATATCTACTTCCTTTACATTCAACTGACGGTACCCTAACCTCTAATAAATCCTTGAAAAATACTATGCTCCCAGGAGCTGATCAAACAAATCAATGATATGAGGAAAATGATACTTGTTCTTAATAGTTATATTATTCAAGGTTTGATAATCAATTTAAAGTCTTGTTTAACCAAGTTTATTTTTAACAAACAAGACTAGAGCACCTCATGGTGATGAGCTAGGTCAAATAAACCCGTTATCTAAAAACTAATGCACTTTTTTATTTAACTATAGAAATTTAATTTGATTATTTTGATAAGGGGGTTTTGAAATTGGATTACCATAACGAACTAAGCCAATATTAAATTCATAATTTCATATCTGGTATAATACCAGGTAACTCATCATAAAAAACATAAAGATACCCATTTAATATTGGAATATCATTAATCTGTATAGCTCTATTGTTTTCAGAAATATTTGAAAGGTGACATTCATTTTCATATTTCACTATTTTCTCAGCTTCTTGATATGTTATTTGATATAAGGGTTCATTCTTGTACACAAAATTAATTTCATTCTAAAATGAAACCTTTGTAGCTCGACAGTCAATCTTATCATGGTAAATAGAAAGAAAATCCATTCCCAATATAACATCAAACTCTACTAGAGGAAAAAATAAGGTTTTCAGGTAAATTTTATCCACAAATAAGTATAGAATGATTCATATAATTTATTTTTACCTCAACATTTCCCCCAGGTTCTTTTGTCATAATTTCAGGATTTCTTTCTTTAGAGGGAATTCCAAATTTACCCTAAATGTTTTCAGAAATGAATTAATGTGTATTCCCTAAATCAAACAATACATTGGCCTAATCTAAAAAACAAAGTACCTGATACCACTTTATTTAATGGTATCACATAAACCATAATGGTAGAAAAATATTTTTTCCCACCCCTCTGCTTTTGATCTATCTAGTTTCCACCCAAGGGAATCTACATTGTACACACATTATCATAATTATCAAACTCATTGAAACTAAAACATATTAATGATGGATTTTCATTGCCTTCTAGATAATATTCCTTATAGTTATGATCAATATGACCAATATTACAACAAAAAAATCATTTCACATATTTTGAGAGTCATTCTCCAAGATTCTTATTACCACACTTCTCACAATATGAAAATTGAATTTTATTACATCTAGGACACTTTGATGAATATGTTCCCTTTCCCTACTAACTAGAATTATTATTTTCTTTATCTTATAGAACACATGATCATTAGAAAACTCCATTGATACCTTCTTGGAACATCTGAAAAGTTTCTCTTTTTTTATTTCATGGGAGGCTAATTCTCTTCGATATTACGGCTTTAGTCCGATGTAAAATCGATTTATCATACTATCAAGATCTCGGATGAAATTTGGACCATACCATACCAGCAGAGTGAAATTTTCTTCGTAAGTATCCACTAAGTCATCCTCCTTACTCAATTCTAATAATTGTTTTTACATCCTAAGTTAAACTACCTTAGTAAAATAGTTATCAAGAAACATACCTTTCAATCAGTCCTTACCAAGAACATCAATCTCCCTGCTATCCGTAGTATTTTTAACCGTAGACCATCACTGATCATATTATCTTTCAAAACAATAAATAGAAAGACAAACCTTTTTATTGCCTCTATAAACCATCACATAGAAAATTTTTACAGTGATTTGATCCACCCATCAGCTTGAATAGAGTTAGATGATCCTCTGAGTGAAAGGATATGTTTCCTCATGAGATTCTCCACTATAGAAATATTCATCTGTTGTTGATATGGTTGATCCTACGTAGGTATACCACCCCCATTTATAGATAGAGTCAATTGTTCCATTAGTACAAAAAAACTATTCGGTTCCATTTCAAACCATCTTAGGATACTAATTTGGATGGTTATTCTCATTTGTATGCCTTCCCATTACAGTTCCCATATTTCCTCTACAAAAATCCATTATGAACAAACATATCATAGAAAAAGAAATATGGTAATCTTCCACCGGTATATCATTCCAATTTGACCATAACATAAAAATAATATATGGGTATTTTATTAACAAAATTATAACTCGTAAAGTTTTTTATAATGACCTCTGATACCAAATATAAGGCCCCATCCTAAAATATTAAATAATCTTGAATTAAGTTAATAATTCACATTGAAGATCTTTTTAGGTTTAGTGATTTACAGAATTAGTTAATAAAATATAAAAAACAACTTTAATATTACATGTACATACTTCTACACCGTACCTATTTTTTACATAAATAACTCATAAAAATAAATATATTTAGTTCCATGTTTTAAACTGCATGAATTTTCTATGATCCCATACATGACCCTATTCCACATTAAGTATTGTGAATAACATTTCAAAAACACGGTATGAGCATAAAAATCTTACTAAGGGATACATAAAGAAAGAAAAATGTTATTTATTCAAAAGAACATGTAAACAATGAATACTTTATCATAAGAAATAATTTTCACCTTTATGAAGTAGTAAATACTCTTTAATAAATAAAATCTTATTGAATACCATTTTGTAACCAAAATATTAACATAAACCCCATATAAATAACACATAATATATAAAATGAAAACATGGGACATATTCAATGTTAAATGGAATAACCATACAATCGACTTCCATGCATCATTCTTAAAATCGAATATCCATATGGAAAAATTCCAAATCCAATTCATTTGAGGTTATAATGTTACCACCCATCCCTAGTTTATCATGGAACCACCCATAATTTGGTCTATCACATAACCTCCCATCAAATGTCAAATTACTATTATATAATCATCATACATAAAAGATTGCAAATATCAACATTTTAATCCTAAAAAATTAGTTTTCAATAATAAGAAATAATTTCATGATATTTAAATATTAATTCCAATTTAAATTCCAATTTCAATACCAAAATATGTAATAAGGGTATATGTTTTTTATTTTCCATTTAAAAATATCATGGATTGTAATGGATCACAAATATCAAATAATGCTTGCAGAGGTGGAAAGGTCATTGTCACCACGTTAGTTAAAAAAGAAACATTCTCTTTATCATTTAGTAAAACACTACGTAGAAAAAAATTCTATTTTGATTATATTTAAAGTAAATGGGGTATATAAAACATATAAAATCAAGTCATGTATATATCAAAATACGCCTCAAGGAAAAGATATTGAGAACAAAGTCCCATACATCATGTCTAACTTGACTCATTCGTTCATTAATTTACTAAATAATAAAATTAAGTTAATTTCTAATTACTTTAGAACTTTTTTCATTTTTTAATTCTTTTTTTATAACTTATTTCCTTTCTTTGAAAATTAGTTAATTATTTGAGTTTATATCAAACATGTTGTTGATGTTCAGAATTTGAGTCAAAAATGAACTTATTATGATTATAAATTGTCCATGTCTTAAAAATTCCATTATCTTCATAATTATATTCAAGATATAGATATAATATATATCATATATATCTTGTATGTATGTATTTAGAATATAGAAATACATTTGGATATAATAAATGAAATGCACCGTTCATGGAGATGGTAAATAGTACGTACACATAAATGTTACTTTAATTTATTTTTCATATTTAAAGGAATGAAAACTAAATGATAAAAGGGTGTATAATAAATCTTATATAAAATATATATTATATATATTCATTAATTCCGTCCTTTATACATTACATGTATGACATTACTGAGTCATATCACTTTTAAGGGGCAGTAATCTGCACTTCCTCAAATGAAATTATCGTATTTATACAACATGAAAAGAAAATAGATATGTTATAAATGAGAACTAAAAAATAATAGAGATAAAATAAATATGATATATATAATATATAATTATATTTCCATCATAATTTCCACCGTGATAGGTGGTATTAGATAATTGAACAATCATCGTTTTGTAGTAGTTCACTGTCTACAGAAACATTATGTTCAAAATCCATTAGATGGAGGTGTGTGTAAGTGTAGTTAGAATACTTCTAACAAAAACAAAATATTATATTTTGGATACTAGTTTTTTTATGTAAACAATGAATAATAAAAGAATATGTAGTAGATAAGGAATAATAAAGGAATGTAACTTGAGAGAAGACGTTACCTCGAATCGGGTAACTTCTTTTGATTTGAGCTTAAGGGATCTCTTTAATTGACTTCATGAAACGGTTAGTCTACTAAGAATAAGGTAGGGGTGATTATTTGGGAACATATTGGAATATTCAAGGTGGCATGAGAGGTGTGAGTATGGGTTAGAGGTGGTTCCCTATTACAAGTGGTGGGAGGGGCACTTAAGGAATATCTTGAATTATTATTTTTTTTATAAATTATATTTCTAGTATAAATGAGTCCAAATTCAGATAGTTAGAATATAATATTAATATAAGTTGAAATGAAATCATCCAATAATAATTATATAGGTTTTGTATATTTTATAATCCTTATCATTTTTATTTAACCATTTTTTACACTTACCATTTTATCAAGTATTTAACATTTTGAGAATCAAAATAGTTACCCAAACATGACAAATATCCAATTAAATAGTTAATAAAAAATTTAAGACATATGATAACTATTTTACACAATATTAGACTTTTTGGAATTTTATAATATGTAATAAAATATATTATATTTTAAAATACGAATTATATCAATCTCGACACTATTCATATCCTAATTTTTTTTAAACTCCATAACAACATGATTGGTTCTGAAAAACGTCATTAATAAAGAGATAAAAAGTAAATATAATCCATAATATTCTTGTATAACATCAAAATAACCAAATTTCATTTCTTTTGAAATTTATAATATCATTTATTTGAATCTTTTATTAATGAAGTAATCAATGCATCATCATTGTGTCATAATTAAATTTATTTATTTAATATCTAAAATTATTAAATAAAATACTATTATTTAAAAAATAATTTTATCTTTATAATGATTATTTATAGTCAAAACTATATCTTATATTACCCTATATAATTTTTTTCCAAAAGATGCATGTTTAGGTTATATTTTCCTTAACATTAAATTAAAAGTAATTAAATGTAATTTTCACACACAAGTGGATCCATGGGGTCCTAAAATAGACCCAAGGATGACCATAGTTGTATATTTCTCATCCAATAGAATTTTTAAACGTTTTAGGGTAATTTAATAATATTATTATATTATTTTTTACCTTTATTTAATAGATTTACCCTTTAACCCTGGTAAATAAAATATATACTGAAGTTACTGTTCATATTGTCTAAAAATAAAAAATACATAATTACACAATTTGTAACTCTTGAATAAAAATATTTAATCCAATTTTCCAAATTCATAACACAGGATATGTAGAAATTAATTTAATATTAATTCACGTTGATAAAACTGAACAACATGTTTTTAACAAGTAAAAAGTACCAAAAGATTGACAAGTGTTTACGGCCAATTTCAAAGTGAAATTACTTCCAATGCCCAAAATTGGATTAAATGATAAAAATATAATCTACTTTAACTTTAAAACCAATTAAAAGGACAATATAATCATATAAATTATTTTGATGAAAAGGAATTTTGGCTATATATTCAAAACTTTTCACTATTCATTAAAAAAATGAACTTTATCAGAAAAATACCAAATATTTAACCAAACTAAATTTTTATGTACCTATTATAAATAAGAATTTTATTTTTTCATATGTTATATATAAAAAATATATATATATTTAAAAATGTTTCTCCATCAAAATGTAGTAAATCGACCTTTTAAAAAATATTAGGCTATTTTATGCTTATAATCAGATTCATTCTTATTTTAAGCCTCCAAAATTAAATGGAAAAATGTAAATACATTTAAAAAAATGGTTAATCATAATATGGTTAGTTATGTTCTTTCCCACCAATACAACTGCTAGGTGATAACTACCATTTAAAATAATTATATTATATTATAATTATTTTTCTCATTATGACACAGCCTTGTGTGAAAAATAAGATTTTGAAGTGACTCATTTTGAATGTTTTGTATTCCATCTAACATATCATTACCTTTAAATTTAAATTAATATTTAATTCAAAAATATTAATAAATATGAAAATTTTCATATTCTTTATTTACTTGGGATGTTACCGAAAACCTATGGGTAGGGTTGACAACTATATCCGTAAGAAAATAACTATATTTAAATTGATTTGTATTTTTTTATTATAATAGATACCTCTAGTATATAGTCCTGAAAAACATTCGACTATGATTATATTGGGTCCTTATAGTCTTTCATGGTCCATCTAACACACTACTAAATAATACATTATCCCCTAATCTAGATGTCACTACATTACAATATTAAAATTTTCATCCTTTTAAATATTTTTATAACTTTGAATACATATTATTATATTGAAACATGCCTTTTATCATTTTTTTCTCAACTATACTACTATCTAAAACATATTCATGATCAGGATAACTATCAGTTCTCTCTCAAACTCAATATCCGTTATCAAGATCCTTGATATATAGGATATGAATCATGCATATTTTATTTCAACCGTAATAAAATACTCTCCTACTATTGTTATCTATTATGTTCCATAATACAATTATATCAATGGGTGGGACCTATATAATATAAATATTTCATAAGTTCGTATAAAAATCATGCTTCTTTTTCTTCATCATTTCCATTGATGATGATTGTGTATATAGAAACTGCACCACATGAGCATCCTCCTTCTTCTTCCCTCCCTCTTCATTTTTGGGACAAAATATGTTTTCGAGTGTTTTGTATATTTCCTAAAAATTTCAAACATTATAAATACAAGATATTAATAAAAAATAGTAATTGATCACCCACTATTAGAAACATACAATGTATTATCTATTAAATTATCATTTAAATATTAATAGAAAAACATAGGTGTTCTTTTCTTGATCATAAAACATGAATATAGTAATGTTTAAATAATAGATATATTATCATTTAAAACCATTTTGTATAATTCATAAAAATTTATCTCGTATTGATCTTTGTATATAATTTAAAAAGTAAATTTAAAATCCCAAAATCATTGAATCAGTATTCTCTAAAATTTTCAGGTGAAAGTTTCTTTTTGACCTACATTTATTCAAGACATAATCAAAAACAGTATCATGATATTTAATATTTAATGTCCAGATCATAATAGTCTGATATTTTTCTCCAATAATCTCACGTTTTTCTTGACTAATAATATTTATATAAGAAATTGAATATCATACATATCTTAGTAGATGGATAAAACACCTTAAATATCATTATAAATATCTAATCAATCGTATTTAAATTGAAGCAACATAAATACCATATGTATGATATCAAAATTATTATATCTCCTAAACACGTTTCTCAATTCATCATATAGCCTATATTTATTTCATTTTAGTCTTTTTAGGAATCTTTGTTGCCTCCAAAATTTCAACATCAAACTTGAACTTCTCCAATCATATTATATGAGATATTATCTATTTTTTTAAAAATAATTTATTCATTAAATCACAATATGTTTTATGATGATTTTAGTCAGTTTAACACACTATCATTAGCAGCCATCTTATAAATTCAAAAAGTGAAAGTGGTAGAAAATGTTATCTTCATAGAATCTACTATTTGGGGATTGGATAAAACAGCTTAAAGGATCTGAAATTTTTTTTGTTGGATAGAATAAATTATATACCAAACATTTTAATAGAAATAAAATCTTTAAAAACATATATGTATTATTTTAGAAATTTTTTTAAGCATGAGAGGTTCCATAGGTGTTCTATCAAGTCTCTAGATAATCATCTATACTAAACTCAAATATGGAGAAGGCTGGAATGGGTGACTGGTTTGTCTGAATTAGCGCAGACCTCTAGTAGAAAAAATGTGACTAGTCCAAAGGGGGTGTAGGTGTTGTATGGTTATTTCTGACCATGTATATCAAGATACATGACGATGGACCCCGTTTAATGGGTTAAAATTATCCTTTTCCCCTACCTTATTATTTATCTCTTCCCTTTTTTTATGATCCTACTTCACATGAAATATCCATCCATTCTCAAATTTCTACTCTCTTCCATGGTGTATAGGGGTACACTCTATCTGGTTTCTGTTTCAAGCATCTTTAGGAGTGTTGCATATCCCTTGGGGATTCTACATATCATCTTCCTTTTATTTTTTTTCCTCTCCATTTGAAATATTATTATTGTGTAAGATAATTTTATATATTTCTAATATGTTCATATGACTCTTTGATTTATCTTGAACTGAATCAAATCAAGTATAGATTTTGGACATGTGGGGTTTCCTAAGCACGAGGTAGGTGGTCTAACTGTTTTTTATAATGTTTCATTGATTTATATTTTATTTTGTTGTGTCGTGCTCCTATATATCGATGAAATAACTTTAAAAAGTAAATTAGTTGATTTTAAAAATAATATCCTAATTATAGTAGCCTTGTATATGAAATTGACACCATTGAATTTCATGGTCCTCAATAATTAGCCACCCTATAATGGTGCATACCATTAATTCTGTCTTATTAATTAATTATTTTTATAATAAGACCCCTCACTATGATGTGATGTCTTACAAAATTAAAATGGGCTATCCTATTGGAATGTGGTTGGATGAGACACTATACTATGTTATCCCTTGTTGACTATATCATTTCCTATGTGTTTGTGGTCAACATTTGTTTAAAAATCATGGTGTTTTTTTGGGAATTCACGCTAACGTGGTCTATCTTATAACCTTTATGTTTACATTTTTTTGATGCGGATTTCTAAATAATTTTGTTTTGTGATGGGTTGTAGAAATGTTTTTCTATATAGAAATTATTGTTCATTAATTGAAATGGTATATGGGTGTTCCCACATTATGTTCATGTGATAAGTAATATTATATTCTTGTGAATTTTTCCTCCCCAATATTTAAAAATTAATATAAAATGGATAAACAATTATTGAATGCCAATAGTGATACATGGGATTCTGTTTATAGATATCCTTGTACAGTATCATCATGAATTATATTTAATATTTTTAATGATATTTTAATAAACCTAGATTCATACTTGGTATTCCTTGAATGGTATCGTTATGTGAATTTAAAACATCTTTAAGAGAGATATTGGATCCCTATGGGGGAAACTATGGATGCGATTAGTGGATGGAGGCTTATAATAAGACATGGGTGATACATAGTCCCCTATGTCAAAAATAGGTATGCGCGCATTGGTTCATTTATGCACTATATGCAGAGGTGGATACATGGGATACCCTTTATGGATCACAATGGATGGAATCTTATGAAATTGGGTATTTATAGTGCCCCTAGAGCAATACATGGTATTCCTCTTAAAATCACCCAAGAAGTTATTAGGGTTACTCTTATTAAATTCCAATCATGAATTTTATGTTAAATAATTTTAATTAATAATATTTTTCTTGGGATGCATCTACTAAACCAAATCACATGGTTGGGGTTCGGTCCATCTCATGATACTTGTTTCATGATAGATTAGCATTATAACCATATCATATCAGGACAGGTTTTCTTCCTCTTAGATATATACAACATAGGATAAGGAAAGTAGTGTTGGTTGGATATCCCATGAGGAACATAGACCAATTTATTTATTTATTTGTCACATTGAATTTTTCATTATACATGCACACTGTTATATTTTATATTCATGTAGAAGATTTAGATTTTACACCATTTTTTGGTTGAGTTCTGAGTATATATCACACCCTATCTAGGCATCTATTTCACAATGTAACCCAATAAGAACTCATTTCTTATGATCAAGCCCCTTGAATTATTTTTTTATTCTTATAGTTGGGAGTTGTGAGCACAGTATTGAGCCGGATCTCAAGATGCTATGGAGAAATTTGATGGGAATTGAATTCATTTTTTCATGCATATACTATTCTGAATTGCATCTAATTTTGTTTGATTATTACGTAGATTATGTATTATTACATGGACATGCATACATGGGTTTATTTGGTGTTTTTCATTCTTATTATGTCATTATATTTATCATTTGTTGCTCATTATTTATTTATACATCTTAAAATATTTAGTGATTATTCTATTATCTATTATTATTTTTGATACTTCAATCATGTCGGTATAGTCTTCCTCACCATACCATTATTATACCGTTTCTACTAGTTGTAAACCTCTATAATGTGGGAATTCATGCTTGAGGACATGTGGGGACCGATCTAGTGACTGGTTTCATAGTCATTCAGGTTAAGATGTAACAAAGTGGTATCAAATCCTCTTTTCATTTTTCATACTATTTTGTGCTAGTATATAAGATATTAGTAATGTTTCAATGCATTTTAAATTTTCATTTCAAAGAGTTATCAACCCACACAAGTGGGAATTTCCATGTTTCCAAATATGTGATTATTATTTATTCCATTCATTATTACAGTTTGCTTTTATTTCACCTAGAGTGACTATTGTACTTTTCACTACTTACTGATTTATGAGATTTTAGTATTTACCCATGTCACTATATGGAGGGTATGTAGCGTTACATGAATCGACATAGGAACATATATTAACATCCCTACCCAGACACCACATGATTGTACCCAAATCTAGTAGTTCATAAGACCCCAGGCGCCCATACCCATATAGGAGAGGTTTCCAACTAATAGTGAGGGTCTGAAAGAGATATCATGGGGATATTTTTACCATGTTATCAAAGAATCCCAATAGGGTAAATAAATAAATAAATATCCAACTGATAATAGAAATAACCCTAAATATTACCATAAACAATACATTACTATATCACATGGTCATATAGAACATGAAATCATATCTAAACCAAATTATTTGATTGTTCATTCCATATATGTGTCAATTTTTAAATGAAAAACAAAAAATAAATACATTTATAAATCCCAATAGGTTCCAAAAATCATGTCTAGTCCCATCATCCATGCTCAACCCCAACTCATCCATCTAACATAGAAATATTTCACTTTTATTTTCTCGTATTAAGGAAGTATTTATGGGTACCAACCAGGTATCCTGAGTAGAGTGTGAGTACAACTTATTAGGACACCACCAATGGAATCTAAAAATATATAACATCTATAATAGTGTATGTAGTTATATAAATAATAAAGTATAATAAATAAATTAAATATATTTCACATTAAACTATTTATTATTTAACCACATAAACCAGGGCTTCACAATAACACACAAATCATTATTACCTACATTGGACCATGTTGGAGTTTGAACTATCCCCAAAGGGATATTACATGTCATCCCATAATGAGTTTCCATTCATCAATTAATTCATATTTCACCTTCATATAATATGGGGTAGACATGAACTCTGGAACCCCATGGTTATTTGGAGTATCATTCCTTGTCCCACAACTCTATCATCATATATAATACACAAATACATTGGGGGCCTAGAGTGGAAGTCTCGTACCCCATGGGTATTTAGAGTACAATACCCAATCCCAAAACTCATTAAAATATATCACAATTCATCGTTCCATAATTCCATCTATTTATTTTCTATTATCATAATTTAATAGTCATTAATACAACCCATTTAACTCTTTTGTTCACTAAACTAGGAAGAACTTATAAAACATAATTTTCATCTTATCAGAAAACATCGTGGGTGGATACCAATTAAATAATATTATCACAATACATGGATTGATATCAATTTAATATCCCATTAAATAATAAAATTCATAATCTCATTACTCACCAAATTCATTATCACATTGTCAACCAATTTCATTATCACATGGGAAAATCAATTAATCAATTATTTAATCATTGAAAAAAAAATTCCAACATTACAGTTGGTAATTAAAAATTACATACCAATATTATAATCAAGATTTTTGGGTTTAAAAATTAGCCAATCATCCTCAAGATCATTTATGGATGTTTTGAAAACCAAAATCTTACAAATTTAAGTAGAATGATGGAAATCATCACAATGTAGAATATCTTGAACCAAAACAATGGAGGAACTGATCCTTTAACCAAACCATCAATTATTCAAGAAAATGGTTCTATTAGCCTCGGAATCCCCATGTGAGCCTCCAAAATTGATGTAATTTTATATATATCAAAATAGGGTATTTAGGGATAATAACTGGGTTGTGTGGGAATTTAAAATAAAATTTTAGGTAATTGAAATATTGTGTGAATAGTTTTATAGGTGGGGGAAATCTATTTATCAAAGCATGCAACTCTCCATAGTGGTACATGTATTCATATAATAGTGCCTACAGTTTGAAAGACCATATGTCTACCCTGAAAGTCCCCTACACCCTGAGTTGTATAGTCTGGGGGTGGCTGCTTGGGTTGGCCAAACGATGTTCCAACTATGCACTATGTTCTACCTTAGAAAAATAGGGCACATGATTTTCGTGGTCAAACCACATTGTTTTCCCTAACCATGATCCAACATTTATAAGGACTTTTGGCATCTAAAATTCTCAAATTTCACCTGAAGAAATCATAAAACAAAACCCCCCATAGTTTTAAGCAAAACAAAGGAAAAGTATTTATGAAAATGAGAATAATAAATCTCCATAAAAAGGTTAGGATTGTATAATCTCCCCGCCTTATAACAACACATCCCTGATATGTATTCCAAAGCATCAAAAAAATGCTAAGGTAAAAAGACTAGGCCACTAAACCTACAAATATTCTTCTCTCCTCCATGGCCAGGATTCCACATTACTCGACCTATCATTACAGTCATTCCCAACAACACTTTTTGACTATGATACATAAACTTAATTGGATTCACCTCAAATAATGCATCAACCTCAACCTCATAATCATCAACATCAATTAAAAGAGAAGGGTTGATTTGATATCATTAATGTTGTGACACATGAAAAACATCATGCATAACACTATACCTTTTTGAAAATCCTATCTATATGCCACCTACCCGATTCTCTCCAGATTTTCAATAGGTCAGAAAAACATGGGCACCAACATTCCCTACATCCAAATCCTATTGTTACCTAATATTTGTGATACTTGAAGGAACACATGATCACCCACTTTATACTAAAGAGATCATCTTCATCGATGAGAATAACACTTATTCCTACTATGAGCCACAACCATACATTTCTGAATCCTCTAATCTTGCTCTTACATTTCCTACCCATGACTTGGTCCCAACAACTATGACTCGCCTTCTTGTACCCATCATAGAGGTGATCTACATGGCCTCCTATAAAGAGCCTCACATGGTTCCATATAAATAGTCACATGATAACTATTGTTATAGGAAAACACAATGACTGATAATTGCTTCTCACAAGACCCACTAGATTTTATAACATAGTCCTTTATCATAACCTCAAATACCTATATAGTATGTTCCGAATACCCATAACTCTATGGTTGGAAACAAATATTCTGAACTATCTTCATTCCCAGCACCGTGTGTAAGCCTACTCGATGCACAAACTAAAGCACGAGTCACGATATGAAATTAAGCTTCATGGAACACCATGAAGATGGACAGTTCCCAACACAAACTTGTCCCCCAAACGATTCACTGTGAATCCCTCTTGAATAGGAAATAATGGGATACTATCATCACTCAGTCCACAATAATCTAAATAGAATCAATCTGTCAAGGAATCCTTAGAATACCTACCACAAAATCAATGTTAATGTCACCCCACTTCCATTTCATAAACTGAAACAGTTGTATAAAACCATCAGGTTGTTGATTTTTTATTTGCACCTTTTGTCAAGTGTAGCATCTTATCCCTAATCCTTCAATAAATCATTTCATTCCCAATAACCAATATTGTCTTCATAGTACCCAGTACATTTTTTTCAAACCAAGATGTACCACCCATGTTGAGTCATTAAATTCACACATCAATTCCTCTCGCATAAACATACAATAAAAAACATGGTTTCATACATAGATGATCACATCCTCAACTATAGTCCAATTAGAAGTTCAATATCCATCATCAACGCCTTTCCTCATGGCCTGAAACTCCAAATTATCATATTTTATTTCTAAGAATTAGTTGATAGGTATAGATTCCACTAATGAAGATACAAGTTTCATCTTTTCCTGGACCTCTGGAAACACAATTTTCATCTTAACCAGCATGTACATCATTTTCCACTCAAAATTAGACTCATGGACTACTTAAGTATATTTCTTCCAACTCAAAGGGTCAGTAACACAATTTTTATTTCTGGATGTATGTTCTAGAGTGAAATCAAATGATTTTATATAATCCTCCCATATCTGCTGAATACGATTACAATCTCATTTTGAAGCTATGTACCTTAGGGTGTTATGATAACTATACACAATAAACGTTTTTCACAACTGATAAAGATGCTAGCACATCAAGGAACAAACCACTATAGATAACTAGATATCATGGTTATGGTAATTACATTCATGTAGCCTCATTTATCCTGACACATACTCCACAACTCGATCCCACTTCATCAACACTACACTAATTCATATCCCATATTCATCACAAAACATCATATACTCCTCACTCAGATTGGGTAAGACCATGATCGTTTTTGTAGTCAAATACTTATTCAATATCCAAAATGCATCCTCATAAGACCTAGACCATTCTAGCTTGATCACCAACTTGGTCAAGACACAAAGTGGTGTTGTCAATTGTGAAAATTCCTAGATGAACCTATGCAAATGAACCACTAAACCTAGAAAACAAAAAATATCAAAGATATTATTTTTATTCTCCCCAGAAACAATTACCTAAACATTATCTAGATCAACTAACACACCTTTATTTGAGATTATCTATCCTAAGTATTGTTCTTGAGTAAACTAGAATGGACACTAATATATCTTGGATTATATAATATTCTCTCTTTGTGTGTTTAGAATGATTTCAAGATTTTTGGAATGATATCCATCACTCTTGTATTACACAAAGTTTTCATCAATAATACAACCACAAATTGATCTAGGTATGTGTGGAAAGTATAGTTAATCAATTAACTAAACATAGTTTGTGCATTTGTCAGCCCGAATGGCATCACCATGAACTAATATAGGAGGTACCTACTTCTAAAAGAACTATTTGGTATATTAGATGGTCTTATTCTAAGATGATGATACCCCAATAACAATTCAATCATGGTAAACATGCAATCCCCTCTCAACTAGTCAAATAGATTATCAATACATGGAATTAGAAATCATTTCTTCAAATTAATCTGGTTTAACATATAATAATCAAAATATAAGAGCAATGTCATATCTACCATATATGTAATCAAAACAAAAAAAACCAAGGAAACGCACTCAGATGGATAAATCCCTTATAGGTCATCTCTTCTGTTTAAGTCTTGATATCTTGAAGATCATTTGGTGTCCTTTTATATGGATGAATTAAAATAGGCATAAATCTAAGCATGAGCTCTATTATAAACTCAACATCCCTCTCCAGTGGCATCACTAAGAAGTTATCATGAAACAAGTCTTATAACTAATACACTAGGGTTGGAAAGACCATTGATTCACACCACCATCATCCAAAAAGAGACTTTCTACCTATATGGGGAGATCCCCCAATTTCCAATGAACGGTCCGGGTATGGCCTACCTAGATATCACGCTCTCCATGATCAACATAAGTGTCACCCTGATGAGATGTAAAATTCACTCTCTTATGGTAACAATCCCTAAGGTATTCATACACTACGGACCAGTCCATAGCTGAAATCGACTCAAATACAAGAATATCAAGGATATAAATATATCAATAATAACAATACTCCCCAAACACAAGAGAACACCACTTACATGAATAGATGTATCTGAACATTACACCCAATGGTGAGTTGATCATCATAACCACTATCAAAAACTCAACAACCAGACTCAACCCATTCAAAATTTGTGAAGATATAAAGGAATGAGAGTCTCATTTATTAAATAAGGAACTACTAAGAATATAATATACAAGAATTTTACCTTTAACTATCAATTTTCAACCCTCGTTATACAAAATAGTAGGTTTAATCCATGTAACATTACCCCCCCTCTTCCATGTGTTGTTGTATAATTTCCTTGAGCTACACCACTCTACAGAAATGGGAAGTCATTCCTAGAAGTACCACATACACTACCTCAACAACCATGTCCAGTATAAATCCAACTTTCAGACTGATATATTGTTCAAACCCCATTTCTGGAACTCTGATTTTTTGTGTTCCCCCTATCACAAGACAAAGGTCACTAGTTTTTACCATACTAATGCATTTAACCCATCATTTCGAATGCTTGTAACTCCACTGATGGTTGGGGACACAAGTTAGGAATATGTCCTAACCAACCACACTAATAGAAATATATCTGGATAATGTTCTGAGTAATTGATATATCTCTTTCTCAACTATATTTTCCATCTCCCTATTTTACATTACTAAAGTGATACTTCCTACTCTCAGAAGACATACCTCTTAGTCATCCACTAGAAACCACCTGCATTATATTCGACACATCCTTTAGGTTTTTTCCACAAATAAGATCATGATTCACAACCTCAAAATACTACTTCATCATAAAGTTATTAACCTGGTACTTATTCTCTAATTTAACCCACCAATAAAATTCATCCCTATAGTAGCCTGAACACCTACCAACACTAGAAAAAATCTCTAGAAATCAGTTAGGTTAATAATATAGTCTATAAAAGACATACTCTAATTTTTAAACATCATAAACTCAATTTCTATCTCTATCATGAGAATCTCAGGGTAAATGTTCTCCAAAAACTTCTCCTGAAATTCCTTCCATACCATATTCTCCAATTTTCCATCTCATGTATGGATGTCCCAATAATGTTTTTCTTGACCATGTAAAATATATGCATCCATTTTTAATCTATAATTTTTAAAATACTCTATGTTTTAATGTTTCACCTAGATAGACTCAATCAAAAATTCAGTTGACTCGGTTCCACCCTCTCAGGTGAAAGTCGGAGGGTGCTACAATTGGAACTACTATGTTAGATCAGACATTTTTCGCACAACCTTCCCTATTTCTCTTGGCATAAATTTCATAAAGAATGAAAATTTTTCATGGAACTTCTCTCTACCTTCCTCACAGAGAACGATTTGACACTCAGGTTCCACCACTGGAAGAACATTTCCATCCATATCATCATGTCGTCATGTCAGCAAGATTCATCATAGAATCATATATCTAAAATTACAAATTCATACATTAGGACATATAACACATAATTATAATATCTAAATATAATTTATTCACAAAAATACCAAAAAAGTAATCCCCCTTACCCCGCCACATGCACAAAAATTTGGCACTAAGACTACCATCAACCATCCCTCAACTAGGTCATGGCTTACCAGGGTAAGAAATATTCATATCTCAATGATATAATTAGAATCCCGTAATAAACAATTAAATTTACCTCATTTATCATCATATATGATTTTTTAATTTCATACTAGGATCCTTTTCATTTATATTTTACAAATAATAAAATGTGTTTCATGTTAAAAACTCACCCAAAACCAAATTTTCTATGTGTTACTAAAATGATACAGGTCACAATAAAACCTAAGTTCCAAGAATGATTCATGATTACACAACATTCATTCCATACCAATCCACTATGTTAAAATACCATAAAAATTAACACTATAAAATTGGTGAATCACTTTCGGTAAAGTAACATTAAACAGTAACTAAAACATCAATATCAACAATCCCACTATATATACTTGGGTTCTCTGCCATAATGGCTAGATACTCCCATAAAAAAGATTATGTAAAAGGCCCAAATCATCCAAAAATTCTTTCCACCTTTCCAAATTAGTAATAAAAATGAAAGAAAGGAAAACATTCCTTTCATCCATCTTTTTTATGTCTAGACATGGGTGCCACATGATGGTACCCCGAGCTTGTTGGTCTTATTATCGACTTCACCTCACCGTAAGAAAAATACTACTAACAAGAAGTGAGTTTATAATAAATATATCATGGAGAGACCATACCCTCTTTATCAGTGCATCACAATTTTTTAAAGTGATAAATAAAATCCAAATGATAATAGCAATGACCAAAAATTATATCATAACCAATAAACAATATTACCGCATGATGAACTAGAACATGAAACAATATCCAAACCAAAGTAATAGATATGTCATACCACATATGTCTCATGTTCCAAATGAAAAATCATTCATTAAGACATAGAAAAATCCCAAGTGGGACCTGACATCATGTCAAGTTCCCTCATCCATTATCTATCTCAACTCATCCATCTAACATAGGGCTCTTTACCTTAACCTTTCCTTCAAACATGAAGTCTGTTTAGGTACCAATTGGGATGCTTGAGTTGGGTGTGAGTAAAACATAGTAGGCCACCACCAATAGTGTCTAAAATAATATCCATACAGTAATATTTTATGATGTTTTATATATGAAAAGTTTACAATAAATTAACTAAACATTATCAAGATTAAATTATTCATTATTTAATAACATAAATCTTGGTTTCAGGATTATACATGTACTACCATACCTTCTTTGGCCTATTTTAAAGAATAAATTTTCCCCTAATAGATATCGTAATTTATTCGATCATTGATTTACATTAATGTTTTCATTTCACATTTATAAAATTGTGGCCTAGAATCGTTGTATACCACCCTATCATTATTTTGAGAATAAATCCATGTCTCACAACTCAATGATCACATATAATAAATAAATATATTTGGGGCCTATAGTGGTAGTCTACCACCTCATGGTTATTTGGAGTTTCTGTCCACATTCCACAACATAGTCATAGATATCATATTTCATGGTTACTTTATTCAAACAAATTTATTTTCCATTTGAATAATTTAATAATCATTAATCCAACCCATTTAATGATTTTATTTATTCAACCAAGAAGAAATTATAAAACATGATTTAGATTTTATCATCATTCCCCAAGGGTGGATACCAATTAAATCGTATCGGTACACTCTATGGGTCACTATCAATTTCATAAACCATTAACCATTCAATTTAATACTCCCATTATTCATCAATTTCTTTATAACAGAATCAATAATTTTTATTATCACACATGAAAATCATTCCATTAATCAATTCTATTTTGGATGAAATTTTCAGACAAAGAAATAATGACTTCAAAATTATATATACTCAATCATATTCAAGAAAAAGATATTTGAAAATTATACCACCTAAATCAAGATAAATGATGGAAATTATCCATTCCAAAATCCCACAAATTGAAGTGAAACGATCAAAATCACCATGACATGGAAGGTCAAGGACCAAAACAAACGATTCGTTGATCCTTTAACTGGTAACTATATTTGTAATAAAACAGGTTCGAGGAGCCTTGGAATCCTCTTGGGAGCCACAATAATAGAATGAATTTCAGTAAGGATAAAATATGGTGTTTGGGGACAAGAAACTGGGGGTTCAAGAATTTAAAATAATATTTCAGGTAATATAGAAACATTCATGCAGGGTTTCCTAAGAAGGGGTGCATGGTTTGACAACTTATCCTCTATAACGGTGTGCCTCTCCTTATGGGTTTATTGTTTCTATTAATAGGGTCCTAGTTTGATACACCATGCACCAAAAATGAAAATCCCATCTTCCTCGGGTTTCATGGTTTGTGTGGGGGGTGGATGCTTGTGTTTGAGAAACCATGCACCAACCATGATCAATATTCTTCCTCATTAAAATAGGGCACATGGTTTCCTAGGAAAATCCAAATGGTTTCCCTAAACATGAACCAACAATACACATCCCCTTTGGCATAAAAAGCATTAAATATCCCCTAAAAACACTAAAAACACAAAACCCTACTATAACCAAAATAAGGTAAAATTTTACATAAAATTGATCACGATTCTTCTCTAGAAAATGTTAAAGATCTTACACATAGCGATTCATCTTCCATGCATATTATATGCCATGTAGAAGGAATTCTTAAGTTGTTTGAGATTATTCGATGTGTCTTGCATGATTACTAGCATGAATTTTATATACTATGTTAGGTATTTTAGTAACATGAATAGTATTGTACCTGCCTAGGTATTTATTGAGCATTCTTGTTTGAATAACATGAAATTTGATTTATTTATAAATTCTTCTTGTAAAACATGTATTTTTTAATATGGTACAATTTTTAGCATGTCTATTTACTTACCATTATTAGTTAATTAATTTCCATGCTTCATTATTATTTATAATACACTATATATATTCCATGTTTGGGTTCATTCTCTTATTATATGGTAGGTTTTAATGTTCAATTTTCATGAATTTTTGCTTATTTATAATGTTTACATATATTTTCTTATTATGATGATGTACGTAGATTTATTTTTAAAATTAAATTGTTCATTAAATTTCTATAATCAATTTAAAATTCTTTTCCTACATAGATTAACGTTGAAACATAAAATAACCAATATTGGCATATTTGAGCCATGTTACATTGGTTGCCTGAGATGAAACATATTTTCTATGATTAAAGGGAATATAATTTTCACTATTTAGACTGTAACAGTTATCTATAGATTGGGAAATGGTAACCCATATAATTTAATCATTTTTATGTGATTTACATACCTTGATATTATGGTATTACTATAAAATATTTTAAATTTTGACTGAAAATAAATCGGTTGGTTATTCACCTTATACTTGGCTTTAACCAAGAAGGTTATCCTTTTCTTTTTATGTTTCTATGATAAAATCATTGATGATTTTTTTAATTGTTAATTTTTAAAATATTTTGGGTTTCTTTTAGTTAAACCAAAATCCTTTAACAGGACCCCCATATGATTCCTTTATTTTTTTTATTCCATAATACTCAACAAAAGGGAGAATGTTTATATTAGACAGGGATCCTCATTTAATGTTTCTACAGCTACTTATATGTTTCACATATAGATGTATGGTGGAATATTTCTTAGCCAGTAATATTTTTAATTAATAAAAAACATGTTATCTACTTTTTATTCTTATTATTTTTGATTATTACATAAATTAAAATAACAAATTAAATTTAAAGGTATTTTTACTCAATAGATTAGAATTTATATTTTTTTTATCTAACCCCAATTCCGAGAATAGAGTGCAGAAATAAAATGAATAAATGGAATTTATAAAACACATTACTATATTATGATTGGATTTTTTGATTTAATGAGTGATCAGAAGAAATATTAATATTATAATAATGTTCCTTGTGGTGTTAGTTAAATAAAATACCAAATTGTTTTACCTTATGTCTAATTATTAGTATCATTTTAATTTTTATCATTAAAATGATTAAAGATAAATCATAGATAAATTAATATGTTCAATAAACCATAAGTGGTGTTCTTATACATCAACCTTGTGCATGGGTAGTTTAAAAGTTTTATGGACCTTAATTTAGAACGAAAACATGATAATTTCTCATAAGCTTCTTATTTTAAAGCTTAAACATAAATGATATGCCCTTAATCTAAGTAACTTTTTTGGCATGATACCCCATGTAGGATTGATTCCTTAAGTATTGTTAAGGGGTGAGTCTGATATAGGTAGCACCCTTTGAATGTTAAAAACTATCTAAATTCTTGTGAACCATTTTATATTTATGCTACTATTAGAGTTTTGTAGCTTCATATAAGAGTTTTAGTTTCTAAAACAACACAATTGTTTAGAAGGCTGGACATGTGGTGTATTGGCCCTTATTAAAGGAATGATAATTATCATAATGCTTAGTTCCGATAGGATAGACATGCATGGGGATTTCTAATATGCTTAGTAAGATCTGTGACCCTTTCATCTTCTTCGGATTAGGATGAATCAGTATGTCACCACCAAGAATAGATTTTGTTTGGGATAATACAACTCATAGATAATTATTTTGGGGGAGGATAAATTAATTGTTTCAGAGGGATGGTTTTCCTATGGATAATTTTAATGATGTTCCATTTCACTAGTGAAATACCTAGGTAGTATACATTGATACATGTTGTACCAATCAAGTAGTTACATGATACAACAAATATTATCAGTTCAGTGCAAACATATTTCAATCCATGATTTATTAATCATTGATCATATGTTGTCTTTTTGGTAGAGTGTAATGATCTATAAAGGTAATCTAACTTGTCTCAATACTCCAGATGTTGTTCCAAATAGGATCTGTTGTTTTGAAAGGCTAGACAATCAGTTTGGATTTTTCACTTAATGATACAGAACGTGTGGATGTAACTTCATAGTTGTATTATTCATGCATCTAAATTAAATATGGACTATTGAACTTATAAGTAGCTTCTATATCCAAAATTTTGGTTTAACCCTTTCTAAAAGTGTGTTGGCCACATCCTGAACCCACAGTTTGAGGTAAATGGAGTGTGTGTCATGAGATAATTCCCCTTTTTATATGAATGTGATGATAAAGACACTCATAAGGTGGGGATCTTCACAAACCTTAGGGCAATAAATTTCCTTCAATGTACAAGGAACAAAACTAAGAAGGACCATTTTGAAATGGTCATTACTATTTTTAAATTCCCTTTTGGCTAGTAAGCTTTCTAATATGTCAGTTCCTACATGTTCACTTGGTGAAGAAATTGTTTTATTTTTTGGAAACCACTTAAATCAAGATTTTTAGGTTGGACTATAGTGGTTATTCTTGAGTGTTCATGGGATGCATCATGTTGTAATTTTATCATGGACAATAAACAAATATGTGTCGGTATGTGAAGTTGATCTCTTCGAAAATATATTTTCCAGACAGGTTCAACTAAACCCTTTTATATGAGGTTTTAAATAGTTGGTTCAAAATCTTAATTAGAACTTCATCGGGGATATGATGTAAGTTCCTTAGGTCTTTTAGGAAATTCTCTACATCCTCTTAATTTGCTCTTATATTTGTGGAGATCATGTCTCATATCTTGATCTCATCTAGAATACATTGGGAGAGCATTAGTTATAGTTCTGGATAATTTTAAATACCCTTTTGTTTCAATAAATATAAAATAATAGATTCACTCTACATAAGTTAGGTGGTTGTGGAGGCATGTTATGTCATGACTAATGCACGGGTTCCTAAGTATGAACACCTTTGTTAGACTCATGGGCACCATTTGTTTATATTTTATTTGACCTCCAAGAAGATTCCACTTTGGATCATCTAGTTTTCCAGTTATGTAGAAATTTGTGATTTGTACTGAAGCCTCACTTGTAAATATCACACAATGTAATACCTTGAATAGAATCTGTATACTACAGTTGAAGAACATGGAATTACCCTAAACATCTGTCGATCTCAGATGAAATGTTTTGTGGGTGATGATCTAGGTGTGTTGGATCGATTATTCATCCATGTTCCTATTGATTGAATATAGCATAAATTGAACATTTGGTCTTGATATGTCACCAAAATCTTGTTTCAAGATTCAGTGGGTGTGTTCAAATTAAATATTGGTAGTATTAAGGGAAGGTCTGATGTTTTGGGTAGTGTCACACTGACCGTCTATGCAAAACTTTATTTATAGTAGTTGGTCGTAATTGTATCTACTTGTATTCTTTTATCTAAATAAATGTTGCTGATGAGGAATAGTTTCAAGAACACCATCATGATGAGTTAAATGTTATTTAATTATTATATGGTTTTTATGAAAATACATCTCAATATGGTCATTTGAGGGTGATTAGTAGTTGACCATTAGATCAATCTAATGATCAAGTGATAAGTGTTGTTAGAATGCTACGATCATTCCTAAACAGAAAAGTATGAAATTGTTGATACAATGAATCAATGTTTACCATTAAATGGTAGGATCTATGGTGGGTTGCTTTGTGGGTTGGGCGATTTTAATGAAGATGGAATGATCATGTATCTAGTTTGAAGGTCTCGGGTAAGCACTATTTCAATGCTTTAGCTTGGGCATGAGCATTGTCTGGGGTTTTATTGGAATATGTGTCGTATGTCTAAAGTCATTCTAGAAACGTGGGTTGGGAATTCTGAAACCATTTTTTATAGGCTGTATAAGCATTGGTATATCATGTACAAAAAATTCTCGAAACTATTGGAAACATTTCTATTCGGAAAGGTATATACAATTGTTTTTTAGCGAACCATTGGTATAAGGTTAACATAATTTCATTTCAACCAATAGTTTACTTTTTACCAATGGTATAGACCTATACCAATGGTTTCTAACCATTTTTAGAAACTTATTATAATGGTTCAAATCATTGGTATAGGTCTATACCAAAAATTCTAGGTAAACTATTGGTATAGGCCAATAAAAATTGTTTTATAACCATAGGTATAGATCCCCCCCTCCAATTCTCAGATCTTCAGTATTGCCACTCTTCCCAAACAAACTGTAATAGTCACTAGAACCTACTCCACTATCCACTATAATCCACACCATCACCTCACCTTGGTAAATTATCAGCAAAAAACATCACCAACCAATATAAAAATAATGATAACACAAGGAACCAATTAATCCATTTAACCATTGATAACACACTTTTATAAAATAACATATATTCATTAAAAAATAATAATCAATCATCAAATGTCATAAATATAATTAAAAAATGTAAATGATCAATCAATCCCTCATCACCATCACTATGATCACAACCATACTTGATGTCATCCTCACCACCATCCTCTTCATTATCTTCACCCTCATCCTCACCAACATCCTCTTCATGTTCCTTGATTTCATCCTCTCCTCCCTCATCTCCATTTCCACCTCCATCACTATTTCCACCCCCTAAAACATCATCATCCCAACCACCATTGGAGTAGTACCGGGGAACTATATAATGTACGCATCCTCAAAATATATTTCTCAAAATCCATTATCATATCTAGTGATTTTATGGATATAATATAGACATTATTTTTATATATTCATCGTTAGAAAATTGACTCCATTCGAGCTCGTGTATAACCATTTTTTGGGCCTCTTCTGCATGGGAATGATCCTGTACTGCATATCAATCACCTTTTTTTAGATATGTGCTACCAGAATTTGCAATTAAAGTGGGCCAATATATAGTTGGTGCAATACTCTTCTCGATTCTACAACCTACTATTCTATTGAGCTCATCTCCCAAAACCTGGTGTATGTTATCATTTGGCCTAATTCATTCATCTTTCTATCTATCAAGGGCCTCCATAGCACACTGTAATAAATAAAAATTAACTATTTATTTAAATAATTTATTTTTAAATTTTAAGTGATGAAATT
This sequence comes from Viscum album, assembly GCA_963277665.1. NCBI lineage: Eukaryota > Viridiplantae > Streptophyta > Magnoliopsida > Santalales > Viscaceae > Viscum > Viscum album. The sequence goes on along the minus strand of OY728126.1, from coordinate 704,956,844 downwards.
AAAACTTATAATCACTTTTTGTGTCATTCATATACTACAGTTATATATTTCAACTTTCTACTTGAGAAAATAATTTTTCTCAAGGCACACATCCTTTAATATTCAAAAACACCGCCTAAAATGATATTGAATTTAGAAAATTATAATTGATAATATTTTATTGATAATTAATTTCAAAACATTAATCAAGTTAATATACCAGATGATGCAATGTTATTTTCTATAATGATTCATTAATTTGTGTTGGGATGATATAGTAGGCTAATGAATGAAATTTTATATACAAGATTTAGAGAATTGGTAATATGATTAAATAATGATTTGATAAATAAACATATAGTTGGATTTAAGTATTCTAGTTTGTATATATTATTTCCATTAATATAAGGCAAATGTAATTATTGAATAATGGAAATTCAATATCTTAATAGAGAAAACTATTAATTATGAAAGACATTTATAATATGATAAAATAGAAAGGTACAATGTATTATAGATTTTTTATTATTTGGATTTATATGTTTCTATGATTTAATTTGAAATGGGTTTAAATAAGTGAAATAAAGAAAAATTGTTCACTGATGGATATTTATGATAGCTTGTATTAAATATTGGATTTTTATTTTGATAAAGAGAAACATGAATGAACAATATTTGTTATTTATTTTGTTAAATGATGTTAATTTTTTATTAGAATGAGAGTGTGTAAATTAGGTAAGGTTTGGATTTGATTCTCATTTTTCCTTTTTAATTTTATAAGGAATACTTATATTTAGTTTTTTTAATTCATCTTGGTTAAGTACGGTTCAATTCAATTCATATTAGTTCAATTATATTCAATTTTTATTAATTTTTAATGATTTCATTATTTTCATTTTTTTATCATAATTTAGTGTTGTATATTCTAGGTTGGATTTATCTATTTTTATTTACCTATATTTTTTATGACATATTACTTCAATTTTTATTTGTTTATTCTTACCTCATTTGATTCATTTTGGTATGTGTTACTTTATATACATATAGTAAATTTAGATTTATTTTTATTCAATTCAATTCAATTTTAATTTTATTATTGTGATTTAATATAATTTTTTATTCAATTTTTATATCATTTTCTGACAGTTACATTTATTTTTTATATTTTCATGTTGGTTTTACTTCAATTTAGGCTGGTTTTGATTCATCAGTACCTAAAAATGGTGCCTCTAGAAGTAGTCAAGCTCGTAAATCCATTTTAGGGTGAGATTGTATAGTTGGATTTATTTTATTAAAACATAATGAAAATAAGTTTCCAAACCATTTTTTATTTAATATAACTGAAAATTTAAACTTTATATTGGAGGCCTTAAAGGAGGATTATAGTGATTCCTTGAAAAAAAAAGCTAATAAATTTTGAGTAAAAATTGGAATTGTAATTTTTCACTCATACATGATAGTTCCTAGAATCATTATGTGTTAAAAATAAAATTTTCAAGTTAGAGATGATGCAGATAGAATCTTAATAGATTTACATTATTATACATTCATTAAAATTCGATTGAAAACTAACATTTTCTGCACTGTAAATATATAACCAGTATAAGTAGTTCATTTTGGTGATGATTTTAGTGTATAGTCCATGGGATAGGCTGTGTGTTTTGATAAAGTAACGGAATAACCTCTATGGTTACCTAATAATATTGGTGATGGACTTGGAATTTACAATTTCATTGATAAGGGAATTTGTTTCATTGGAGTTGTGGTCAAATAGGTGGATTACACCAACCATCTACCAAATATAGACTATTATGGATTTTTATTGGGATAAAGGGTGGGAACGAAACACAATGAAAATGGTCTCCAAAATTTTAATAAATTTAATAGAAGATATGGGAATACAAAGAAATGGTGGTCTAAACCACATAAACTAAATCCCATGTCTGATAAAGGATGATCAATTAAAACATCCAATAAGGGAAAATAAAACATATAGTACCAAAATGGATGTCAAGCCAAGATTCCTTTCCCATTTATTTTTATTTTTATTGTTTTGGTTTTCTTTAAATAAATTCTTCAAGTATGTATTTCATTCTTTATAGGTTTTTTACAGAGGTCAGTAGCTATGGGAATGATAATGTTTAATTGAAATCTCCCATCCCAACAACCAAATTATAGGAACCAACCATATTATGGTACTAATTCCCTATTAAAAAAATTTAGAAACTTTTAAACTCACTATTGATTTATTATAAGGGTTAGAATATATTTTTTTTGGCATGGAAATATTCTAGATACTATATTATGGTTTTTTGCTTCCATTATTTTTCACCTTTTTTTAACTTGGGATTTGTTAGAACCTTTTGATATTTTTGGGCCATTACATTTATAGTAGTAGTGGTCTATAATTTAAAACCTAAAAACAAACATGATTAATGATATGTTGTTAATATATAATAATATTTTATAATTTAATAAATTTTGGTTCTATATCAAAATAGTATCTACATTTCATTCATGGCATGAATGAATTAGTCACACATTGAATGACCTTTATGGGGTGACAACATCCTAGTAGAGTATTTTCTGGGATTAAGTATACATTAAAGAAATGATTGCTCCACCTTGAATGAATTTTCACAATAGATAAACAACCATAGGGTTGAATATTCCACAGTAGACCCCATGGTAGAATGTGAAATTCCCCTTGGGAGAGGTAATATTCCTAGGCTATGAATGAAACCTGAGATTTATGCATGTAAAAAATGGATATAGAGAAAAAACATTGTTGGTAGTTTTGATCAGCGAATCACCTAAGAGATAGTACATGTGGTAAATAGGGTATGGGGTGATTAATTTGTTTTTTATATGGTGTAAATATATTTTGGGGTTTATTTTAATAGTTTATGTTGTCATATAATAATTAGAGGAATTTAAAAAACTTCCGAACATGATCTCATACATAAAAATAATATTCATTAAATTTCAGTACACACTGGAAAATTTCAATAATAAACATATGAATCCATATAATTTTAAATTAATTAAATTTTATTTCAATAATTTATTTAAATTCGAAAACAATAAACAAGTGTCGTAATTGCATTCTCTCTTGGTCTGGAAGCATAGCCTGCTCTATACTGTGGTGGAATTTCATTAAATTATTTTTTTTTCCTTCTGTATTCTTCCAAAATAATAATAATCAATAATAGAAACTATTTTCTAATCCAAATCATAGTAATTTTCATTAAAAATCTCGAATTTGATTAATACATTGACCTCATTATTCATTCAATACGAAATCATTTACTAAAAATGTGCTAATAGACACTCATTAATGATAGGTGTGGCCATAAAATCCTTACCAACTCTAGTACTGTAGCCACTATAGAAATCATTCTAATATACTCTCCACAACTCACATAGTTCCTTGATTCAGTCTTTCCTTCTATCCTCGCCATCAGTATAATTAAAAAAAGCTGGTACCAAAATATAATTTCATATAATTTCAAAAAAATTATAACATTAAATCTGATGAATTTCTTACACATATTTCTGTCCAATCATTATACATTACCTCATTAGGAAGGTTTCTCCAGGAGAGTGTTCTAACGAGAATGATGTCGAACCACCTTCATTTCACACTAGTGACTCATCTATGAGTGTAATAATATGATATTAGTATATTCATAATGACTCCATAATAAGATAAATTTTCAAATTGAGGTATATTATATAATACATTGGCATAACATTTTGTTGTGGGAGTAACCAAAACACTATCAAGACATGTTTTCTTGGTCATTTCATGTTTAGTGACATTAAATCAGTACCCATTTATCAAAATATATTTCCATTCATGAACCCCATATTTAGGACTAAAAGCCCAAGATCTTAATTTTTAAAAGATAGGGTATGTAGAAAAACTCAATACTTAAAATATAATTGAATATTAAAATTAATTAAATATTTATTTTATTCACTAATTTTAGTAATACCTATACATTCAGTTCCAGCAATAAATAACCCAATTTTCTATAAAAAGATTCTATTTTTCAAAATGATAAAGAGTGGTTCCTTCTATTTATCATTTGTGTATGTTCCCTTTTAAAAAATTGAAATAGTTTAATAGATATGTATAATTATATGAGATGAGATAATATGTATATATTCAATTTACTTACCTTAGGTATTAATAGAAAAAATTACAGTTATATAAATCTATAAGATGTTCATCTCTCACTCGTCAAGGCCTATTGTGGTCAATTTACATTATATGAGAATTCCCCCTATATGGGGAAGTGACTTAAAATTGGTTATGATTTACTCATATTATTGTTCTTATTTATCATTGGTCTATTCCATATCATAGTCACATGAGAAATATATATTGAATAGAAAGCCATACATTTTTCTTCTATGTAACCATTTGTGATAGAATCTTCAGGATGATTCATGTTTTGTACATAACACTTCAATCTCTATATACTTCAATTAAGTGGATACATCAGACAAAATGAAAAAGGTCACCCAATAATTATATTTGTTGGAAGATGGGAAATTATATGTTGCATGCATCTAAAAATATTATGGGGGGGATATTTTCTATCACTCATACAAAATTTATGGTGCCTCTGTCAATAATTATTGCAAAAAAAGACTTGGAAAATTCATAGCAGACATATCTCAATAAAAATGGATGAACTGAAAAAATGAAACCCTTCCATTATTATACTGTAGATGATATATTGTTATTGGAATCTACTCATGACAAAGTATGTGATAATCATAATTATTAAATGATTATATCTTCAATTTCCTTCTACTAAACTGTTTTAAAATGTAGCTTGAATAGCCATCAGGAACTTTGATAGTCTATAGTACTTCTAGAAATATATTTTTTTCTACATGTTTTATCACATAAAAAGAACAAAAGACTTTAATTTATTTTCACTAATACTAATTGGAAGAAATTTTGGTCTGATACTCCAATACACTATGTTACTTTGTTTAACAAATCATCTTTTTTACTTCCCTTGAAATATATAATAATTTAAATCAACATTTCACATTTTTTTATTCTGCATTAAAAGTAGGAAATTATGTAAAAATTGGTTGACTAATAAGTCAATTAAAATAAGATAATTTTCTTCTTACAATTGTAATAGGTTTTAGTGGAAACATTATTCCTCTCTTTATATTTCATAATACCCTTCCCGAATGAGAAACTAGAATCGTGCAATTCATTATGCACATAATTTCTAGACTTTCTCTAAGGAGTATTGTTGATATCCATGGTTTTATAAAACACTCAATGATTATTCCTATATGGATGATCCATTATGAATAATCAATGATTTCCCATAAAATAAAAATAAATAGATATTAAAGTATTTTGGATCTTGTATTCTCCATACAAACAAGACCTGATAATGAATAAATGGACATGGGTCATCTAATAAACTATCCAATCAAGTCCACTAATTCAGAACATGAACATTTTGAGATATAATTTCATCCCCATTTTGATACTTCACAACGTATTTTGATTGAAATACATATTTTGAAATATGGCTGATAACTTCTTCACAACATGACTGAGGACATCCTACACAATCATCACATTATAAGTGTATGTGAACACTATATGAAGCATTATTAAATGAAAAATATTAAAATATATTCAAATTGTTTTAAAAATCACTTTATATCCAATTCGTTTTAAATGTCCATCTTCTATCAATTTAGTAAAAATAATTTGTAAGAAACCGGTTCTTATTTTTGAGGTACGGGTTTCTTCTTTTCTCTTTTCCCAAAGTGTTTTTGAGAAAATAATGAAAATGGAGAAAAATCATAAATTTTGGGACTATATGTCGTCTACTTTTCCACACACTATGTACATTGGCCGTGTGGGATGAGTACACAGGGTGTGTAGCCATGCTGGCGACGAAGGGTGCAAAAACCGACTACACGCCGTGTAGTTGATATTTACATGTCGTGTGTTCAGTCGGAAGGAAAATATTAATGCAGTGGAGGTAGCCACCAGCGGAGCGGTAGTATATGCCGTGTAATCAGAAATACACGTCATGTACTCATGTCGACAGATGAACAGTGCGGCGGTGCCACTAGAGGAACAGTTAAATGGGAAAAGTACACCTCGTGTCATCAATAGTACATGCCGTGTAGTTTTTTTTTCTCTTAAAATGGGAATTAGCCAACCCTATTCACAAGATTGGCTTAGAACTGGAAAAGGAGTCGGGAGAGGAGGCCGAACCTTCGAGGATCTCAATATCAAGCATCGGGAATCTGTTTTCACCTCTAACGATCTCATTGGAACTGCATGGGTAAGCCCTCCACTCTCCTTAGGTCATTCGTGCCAATTATTCCTCTACGGGAAGTTATTTGAGTTTGAACAGGAATTTCTTTCACCTCAGATCTATGTTGTTCTTGGACGATTTGAGGATCATTGTTCGTGTATACCGTTCAGGGGAATTTAAGGTAGGTGGCATAGCATTTATTTCCAACTGTTGTGCATTTTTTGTATCGTTGAGCTACGAACCCATGTTAGGGGTGTCATGTGGCTTAGGCCATGGGTGTTTTGAATACCTATAATTTAATAGGTAATTAAATGTGATAATAAGTTGTTTTTTTGGTATCACTGCTTGGTTCCAGGACCACCCCGGGGGTGCGTTCCTCTGTTTAGCCATTTGGCCAGGATACCTGAGGGTATGCCATGTTTAATTTTTTTATTACTTTTTCCTTGAGAGGAATTGCATGTGAATTGTTTGTTATATGTTGGGAATGGCTCGGTTACATGATTAGCCTGAGGGTAGTGCTTTACTTAACCTTAGGGTAGTGTTACCTTTAGCCTCAGGGCAATGGCCATCTCGGCCTAAGGGCAACTTCTTCTGTGCCTATGGGAAATAGACTTTGTGCCTGAGGGTGACACTTTATAAGCCAGAGGGAAATATCTATTATACCTGTGGGAAATTACCTGCGGGTTACGTTTCTGATTACCTGAGGTTAAGAGTTTTTGTGTCTGAGGACACAGACTGTTTACATAGAATTTCTCTGTGGTGGTTTCCTTATAATAAACGATTCAATGAATATTAAAATTGAAATATAACTGGTAAATCTAGTTACTTTTGATTACTGCTTAGTTTATTGCATTTACATTTTCAAATTGGTGTTGCATGTGTACACATAGTTGAGCATGGGCCCTCGGTGAGTGCCTACTGGGAATTATTTCTCACACCCTGTTTGGGTCATGTCTTTGGCCCAAATAGATTACATTTCTACAGGTGTGGATAATGGAAAGGGTCCCTATACAGGTACATGATTGCTACTGAGGAGTAGGGGAGCATGGGACTGGGCTTAGGCTCGTGATGCTACCGGCTGTTTTGTTTTGTTTTGTTGTACTCTGTATTGTACTATCATGTATTATTGTGTGACATGTTCTGGCTATTTTCTGAGAACATGAGGCATGTTGCATCATTATATATAACTGTTGGTTATCTTTTACTGTAGTTGTGTATGTATGGTTTATTGCTTCCGCTATTTTTGCATGATTTATCTTGTATTCCACTGCGCTGCACTTTGACAAATGAGGGCATAGTTTCCCCACTATCAGGCCTGGGCCCTTACTGCTAGTCAGCAGCCTCTGGCGTTTGGTGAAATGCGCTTGAGGTCATGTGACCAACTGGGTTCGGGGCACCCGTAGAGTGGTACCTGAATCCGGGATGTTAAAAAGTGGTATCAGAGGAGTTCTTTTCATTGAGATAGTATTTAGAGCCTTAGTCAGAAATAGGACATAAACGGTAGTTGGTTATAAGTTGTTCCCATGAGTAGCTAACCCATGTACAGGAAAAAGTCAGTCTACCTCGTATTTTTTCAAATCTTGTGATTTTGAAAATTTTACAGTTGATTTTATTTCAATGTTGGGTGAAGCACTTGTGATTGTGCTATTTATATTTTATCCACGGGTTCTATTTAGTTGCAACCAAGTGAGATAAGGGTATGCCATCTCATTCATCATTTAGGCACATGCTAGGAATCACATGCCATGCATGGATTCCATGCCATGTAGGTGCATTAGAAATTTCATGTTGTGGTGATAGTTGTGGTGCTAGAAAAAGCATTTTGCTGTGATAGCTGCTTTGATAAAATACCTACTATGTGATAGGGTATCGTTGTATAAGCTTGTTGATAGAATGGATGCCAAACATTGGTTTTTGGGTAGTATGGGCCCTTATTTACAGGAATTTGGTGCATCATTGACTGTTTATCTTGTGTAAAACATTTATAAGATGTCAAACTTTGATTCGCGGGGAGTATGGGCCCTTGAAGATCAGAATTTGGCACTTAGGTGTTGCCTTTTTCGGTATTTTCTATGCTCCAGAGTAGTATCTAATCCTTACTGTCCGAAAAACCCAGGATACACACCGTGTAGTTCCTCGGACACATGCCATGTGATCTTCTATTCCGAAAGAAAAGAAACAATTTTAAGTACACACCGTGTACCCTTGGTACATGCCGTGTAGTCTCTTTCTGTGTCATAGACAATGTGGGTGGGGACACGGGGAAGGGAAATGATTGGGGAAAACATGCCAGGTACTGGATGTACATTCCGTGTAGTGTTGACCCGGAGTCTGGCCGTGTAAATAACGACACAGGTCGGTGGAATCTTTTGTACACGTCGTTTCAATGGTGAACACGCCGTGCAGTCTGACCTGGGGATTCGGCCGTGTAACTAACAACATAGGTTGGTGTAATCCTTTCGTGTACACGCTGTATGTATATGGAACATGTCGTGTAGTGGGAGACGTGAATCCGACCATGTAACTAACAACACAGGTCGGCAGAGCTCGTCTAGTACACGCCATGTACCCGTGGGACACGCCGTGTAGTCTTGTCCGAGGAGAGACTGTGTGGTTTTAGCTGTGTGGCTGGGAAAGGGGTAGTGTTCATGCCGTGTGCGGGTTTAACACGAGGTGAAGTAATAAGCCGAGTAGTCGGCCGTGTCACAAATGACACGGGCAGTTGGAAAATTAAACCATACACGTCGTGTAGATTATATACACGCCGTGTAGATTTTATACACATCGTGTAGTTTTGTTCAACGGGAGTCATGCGGTTTGACCGTGTAGAAGGACCGGGTAGGGGAAGAGAAGTCAGGTACACGTCGTGTAGTCAGTATACACACTGTGTAGTCTTGTTTCCAAAATCGTGAATTCCTTCATACTCCTATTCCTCTTTTGGTCCCTTCATTTACAGACTGTGATAATCTTAATATAGGGTTTGTGTTTGACCTTGTAGAGTCATGCCGCTAAGAAGACCATGCATTGTTTTCTAGGAGAGCGGCAACGATTATACTCCACAGATGGTAGGCCATGGGATACCAGGGGATCCTACAGTAGAGCCAGATGCGGCGCCAGCCTTTATATCTGACACAGGCGTGGAGGCGCAGTTCCGTGAAGGCTTTAGGCGGTTCATGCAGACCTTTCAGGGAGCACCGTCGGCTACCACATCTATGGCAGATCTGACATGTATCTTCTATCCGCAGCATCCACCAACGTTTTTAGGGGATAGCGGACCACAGGATGTGGAGTCTTGGTAGGGGTCGATGCAGACTATCATTGAGCATCTTGGGATGGCTCCAGGGCGGAGGGTCAAGCTTGTGACGTATATGCTGTGTGATTCCACCAAGAGGTGTTTGGATGTCACCACTCAGTCAGAGAATCACAGAGACATGGCATGTGAATATTTTCAAACAACCTTCTATAACTTCTTCTTTCTAGAGACGCTGAGGGAAGATAGATCTTGAGAGTTCATGAATCTGCAGCAAGTCTCTATGTCGGTGATGGATTATTCTGCTCGTTTCACCGAGCTTTAGAATTTTTCACTCGTTCTGGTGGGTGATGAGACGTTGAGAACCAGACGCTTTGAGGATGGTCTTCGATATGACATTCGAGCACTGGTGAATGTTTTTAGGTTGCCTTTAGTACATGCTATTGTAAACCAGGCGCTGATTACATAGAGGAACCTGTGGGAAGCTAGTGGTGCAAGCTAGGGCGGTTCAGCACTAGTTTCTGGTACTATTTTTGTCGATAAAAGGAAGAGATAGATGGACTTCACTCATGGTGGAAGTACCAGCCAGGAAGTTTCTTCAGTGGGTTAAGTCAGGTGCTACCAGTGTGGTAAAGAGGGGCACAAGAGACCACAGATTCCATGTGATCCAGTGGAGTGCCGAGCTTGTAGCAAGATGGGTCATCTACATCGCTTTTGTAGGGAGTTTCCACTGGTGGCTAGTAAGAGGGGTTCTGTACTGACACTGTGTACGGGAGAAGGACCATCAGCTTCTTACTAGTCGGGAAATTGGAATACGTCAAGGCGTATAGGTAGAGATGGTGGTCTTGTCCATGGTAGCCAGACACCAGGATCTCAGAGGCAGCTGGGCAGGGCAGCTCAGGGTAGCTAGGCTATCTCACATGGTCGTGGCACTGGGTAGGCATATGCAGTGCAACAGACCCAACAAGAGCAGGATCCCAGACCATCTACTATCAGAGGTACTATTCTAGTAGCTTATATCTTATCTTCAGTACTTTTAGATACGGGTGCGACACATAGTTTCATATCTGTGCCCATTGTGGAGACCCTTGGGCTCTGTGTTTCTTCTTATTCTGAGGCTATGACGCTAGACACTCCATTGGAAACTAAAATGGCATGTGTGCATCAATGCAAGGAGTTCCCCCTTGAGGTTGGAGGGTGTCACTTTTTATGGGACCTCTATGTCTTAGAGATGACGAGCTATGATGTCGTTCTTGGAATAGACTGGTTGGTTCCCTTTCGAGCCTTTGTAGATTGCTATCGTCGCAGGGTGAGTTTCACATCACCAGAGGGCAGAGAGTTTCTATACAAGGGTGAATGGGATGTTCAGGCGAGTCGAGCTGGACCAGAGCATCGTGGGCGAGGTGGAGTCACTACCCAGATTCCGAGTTTATATATGGATGATCAGGGGACCTATCAGAATGATTTCCCTCCAGTGGTTGATTGTTTCAGGGATGTCTTTTCGGATGACTTTTCAGGTCTACATCCAGAGCGAGAGGTGGATTTCATTATTGATCTTATTCCAAGAGTATCACCGGTGTCCATTCCTCCATATAGGATGGCTATGCATGAGTTGCAGGATCACAAAAGGTAGTTGGAGGAGTTACAGTCAAATGGTTTTATCAGACCCAGTACTTCTCCTTAGGGTTCGCCAGTCCTTTTTGAGAAAAAGGCAGACGGTACCCTCAGACTCTTTGTGGATTATCGAAAGTTGAACCAGTTGACGGTTAAAAACAGATATCCCCTACTGAGGATTGATTATCTCTTTGATCAACTTCAAGGTGCACGATTGTTCTCGAAGATTTACTTGAGATCGAGTTATCATCAGTTGCGTGTGAGACCATCGGATATCCCACATACAGCTTTTCAGAGCAGATATGGTCTGTATGAGTACTTGTTTATGCCATTCGGACTCACAAACATGCTAGTAGTTTTCATGGATCTGGTGAATCGTTTATACCATCTTTAACTGGATTCTTCTGTGGTTGCATTCATGGACGATATCTTAGTATACTCTCACACTCAACACGACCATGTCACCCATCTTGAGATCATATTGAGTACACTGAGAGAGCATAAGCTATATTCTAAGCTCGCAAAGTGCCTTATTTGGATGGATCTAATTCACTTCCTGGGTCATATCATCTCAAAGGTAGGAGTTTTCGTGGACCCAAAGAAGGTGAGAGCATTATTTTCTTGGGATCAGCCTAAGAATGTGTTAGAAATACGAAGTTTCTTGGTGTTGGATGGTTACTACAGATGCTTCATCCAGGACTTCTCCCACCAAGCAGTGTCGTTGAAGGGTTTGACTGAGAATGGTGTGAAGTTCATTTGGTCGGATGCTTGTGAGACAGCCTTTCAGGACCTAAAAGGAATGTTGACATCAGCACCAGTCCTAATACTTCTAGAGAAAGGGAAGAGATATACAATTTACTTTGATGCATCAGGTACTGGGCTGGGAGCTATGTTGATGTTGGGCGATCGAGTTGTTGCGTACGGATCACAGAAGTTGAGGCCACATGAGAGAAATTACCCGATGCATGATCTCGAGTTGGTTGTAGTTGTTCATGTGTTGCACTGTTGGAGACATTATCTCTTGGGAGAGAATTTTGTGGTTTTTCACAGACCACAAAAGTCTCAAGTATATATTTACTCAGCATGACTTCAATTTGAGGCAGCGAAGGTGGGTCAAATACCTTCAGTCCTTCGATTTTGAGCTTGCCTATACACCTGGTAAATTTAATGCAGTTGCTGATGCACTGAGCAGGAAGACTCAGACACAGGCAGTTCATGAGCCCAGCGGTGAGTGGCAGCTTATGACTTTGTTCTCTAAGATGCATTTGGAGGTGCACGACAGACAGAGGCAGACCTATCTTTCATATTTATCTGGGACTTCTACCCTCCTAGATATATTGAGGATGAGAGAACTATCTAATTCAGAAGGCCTAGTTCTACGGGAGTCAGTGGAAAGTAACGACCCTCCTCCTGGTTGGATGATAGGTTATAACGAAATTATGTGTTTCCATGGATGAGTATGTGTTCTAGGAGATATATGTGAGGAGATTATGTGGGAGTTTCTTGATTCATACTGGGTAGTTCATCCCAGAGTTACCAAGATGTACCGTGTCCTGATACGTTAGTACTGGTGGTCGGGTATGAAGAGGGAAGTAGCTGGTTTTGTTATGAGATGTTCCACCTGTCAGCAGGTGAAGGTGGAGCATCAGAGGCTAGCCGGACTGCTACAACAGTTACCCATTCCAAAGTGGAAATGGGATGATGTCACAATATACTTCTTGATTGGGTTTCTGAGGTCATCTTGAGGCAATGATGTCATGTGGGTTGTTGCGGAAAGAATTACGATGGTAGCTCACTTTTTTCCAATCAAGGAGACCTTCGGTGTTGATGAGCTTGGGAAGCTGTATATCCAAGTGGTCATACGTCTTCATGGGGTCCCTCGTTCTATCGTTTCAGATAGGGTCACCCATTTTATGTCTTGTTTTTGGTAGAGTTTTCAGAGGGCACTGGGTACATAGGTGCTTCTGAGCACAGCTTACTACCCTCAGACCAATGGTCAGTCAGAGCATACAATACCAGTGCTAGAAGACATGTTGCACACATGCGTCCTAGAATTTGGGGCTCCTGGGAGAAGCATATACCCCTATTCGAGTTTTCCTATAATAATAGTTTTCAGGAAAATATTGAGACGGCACCTTTCGAGCCTTTATATGGTAGGCCATGCCGATCAACTTTGTGCTGGTTAGAGGAAGGTGAGGTAGCTTTACTGGGACCACGTCTCATACATGAGACTTCTAAGCAGGTCCAGTTGATTTAGAAGCGGATGGCTACCCCACAGTCTCGTCGGAAATCTTATGTTGATCGCCACAGATGACCCTTGGAGTTCATGGTCGTGGATCAGGTTTTCTTGCGTTTTTTGTCGAGGTTGGGACACAGGCAGATCATAAGATAGGATAAACATTCACCGAGGTATGAGGGGCCATTTGAGATTCTCGAGAGAGTCGGGCTGGTTGCCTATTATCTGCAGTTACCGCAGAGGTACCGGGCCATTCACGACATCTTCCATGTATCTCAGTTGCGCCATTATCATTCAGACATGTCTCACATCTTTCAGCCCGAGGAGGTTGAGTTTCAGATAGATGTGTCCTTTGAGGAGCATCTGATTCGTATCGTGGATAGGAGCATGAAGGTTCTCTGAGGCTGGTCAGTTCCTCTCATACTGGTCTTATGGTAGAATGGCCGAGTGTAAGATGAAACCTGTGAGAGGGAGATCGACATACGCGCTCAGTGTCTAGAGTTTTTCTGTGCTTTATCTTCTCCACCCTTGGAAGTGCAATTCGGGGATGAATTTCTTTAAGGGGGTAAGTTTGTAAGAACCTGGTTCTTATTTTTGAGGTATGGGTTTTTTATTTTCTCATTTCCCTATGTGTTTTTGAGAAAATAAGGAAAATGGGGAAAAGTCTAAATTTTAGGACTACACGCCATGTACTTTTCCACATGTCGTGTACTTTAGCCATGTGGGATGAGTACACAGGGTGTGTAGCCATGCTAGCGACGAAGGGTGTAAAAACCGACTACACACTCTGTAATGGAAATTTACATTTCGTGTAGTCAATCGGCAAGAAAATAGCATGGCGGTTGAGGCAGCCGCCAGCGGAGCAGTAGCATACGCTGTGTAATCAAAAATACACGTTGTGTACTCATGTCTATGGATGAACAGTGTGGCGGTGCCACTAGAGGAACAGTTAAATGAGAAAATTACACGCTGTGTAGTTTGTTTTTTTCATAAAATGGGCAGTAACCAATCCTTTTCATAGGATTGGATTAGAACTGGAGGAATGAGATGGGAAAAGAGGCCGAATTTTTGAGGATCTTTAGATCGAGTGTCGGGAATCCATTTTCGCCTCTGATGATCTCGTTGGAAATGCACGGGTAATCCATCCACTCTTCTTAGGTCGTTCATGCCAATTCATCCTCTAAGGAACGTTATTTGAGTTTGAAGGGGGATTTATTTCACCTCAGATCTACCTTTTTCATGGACGATTCAACGATCATTGTTCGTGTATACCGTTTAGGGGCGATTAAGGTAGGTGTCTTATTGTTTATTTCCAACTGTTGTGCATTTTTTGTGTATCGTTGAGCTACAAACCCATGTTGGGGGTTTTTTTTTGCTGAGGTGCTGGCTGTTTTGAATACCTATAATTACATAGGTAATTAAATGTGATAATAAATTGTTGTTTGTGATCGCTGCTTGGATCCAGGACCACCTCGGGGGTGAGTTCCTCGGTTTAGCTGTTTGGCCAGGATACCCAAGGGTATTCCATGTTTAATTTTCAAATTACTTTTTCCTTGAGAGGAATTGCATGTGAATTGTTTGTTATATGTTGGGAATGTCCAGGTTACTTTCTTAGCCTGAGGGCAGTGCTTTACTTAGCTTGAGGGCAGTGTTACCTTTAGCCTGAGGGCAATGGTTATCTCGGCCTGAGGTAAACTTCTTTTGTGCCTGTGGGAGATAGAATCTGTGCATGAGGGTGACACTTTGTATCCCTGAGGGAAATATTTTTTATGCCTGTGGGAAATTACCTACAGGTTATGTTTCTGATTACCTAAGGGTAAGAGTTTTCATGTCTGAGGACACTAACTGTTTACATAGAAAATCACTATAGTGGATTCTTTATAATGAACCATTAAATGAATATTAAAATGGAAATATAACTGGTAAAGCTAGTTACTTTTGAGTACTGCTTAGTTTATTGCATTTACTTTTGCACATTGTTGTTTCATGTGTACACATAGTTGAGCACGGGCCTTCGGTGGGTGCCTACTGGGAATTATTTCTCAAACCCTGTTTGGGTCATGTCTTCAACCCAAATAGATTAAATTTCTGCAGGTGTGGATTAGGGAAAGGTTCCCTATATATGTACTTGATTGCAGTTAAAGAGTAGGGGAGCATGGGACCGGGCATAGGCGCACGATGCTACCAGCTGTTTTGTTTTGTTTTGTTGTACATTGTATTGTATTGTCCTTTATTGTTGTGTAACATGTTCTTGTTGTTTTCTTAGAACATGAGGCATGTTGCATCAATATATATAACTATTGGTTATCTTTTACTGTAATTGTGTATGTGTGGTTTATTTCTTCCGCTGTTGTTGTATGTTTTTTCTTGTATTCCATTATGCTACACTTTGACAAATGAGTGTATAGCTTCCCCACAATCAGACCTGGGACCTCACTGCTAGTAGGTATCCTCTATCATTTGGGGAAATATGCATGAGTTCATGTGACCAAACGGGTTCGGGGCACCCGTGGAGTAGTACCGGGATCCGGGACATTACATAATTATATGTCTTTTTGTAAGAGAAATTAAATAATATTGAATTTAAATTTATTATATATTTAAATAAATAATAATTTTTCACTATATATTAAATAAAAATTAACACACTATTCAATATGACAATAATAAAATAATTTACAAAAAAAATACAATATATATTTATATAACTAATATAAATATGAAACCATGATAATCAATTAAATTATATGAAAGTGTAATAAAAATATAAAATACTACAAAAAATTGTGTTTATAATTTCTATTTTTATTTTTTACCTTTTTAATTACATTTTTAAGTGTGTAAAATGCTAAGTTAAAGTGAAATATAGGTGATAAAATAGAGTAAATTTATAAAAAAGTGTAAAACCCAAATTAATAGTGTGGGTGACGCAACATGTGATAAGAAATGAAAATGTTTTAACAATGAGTGTATGAGATAAAATTCTGAGAATGTGAAAGATATAAGAACAACATGATTGAAATTGAAGTGCACAGATCAGTGTGAATCACTGAGAGGGGGAGGGGGTGAATCAGTGATCCTTTAGAACTTTTTACTAATTGATTCTTAATCAATTAAACCTCTATGGCTGGTTAAAGCCTCGATCCACTCTTCTTGTATCTCTCACCTTTCCTCGAATGATGCAGTAAATGTAAAGGCACATGACACAAGGATTTACAAGGTTCAGCACCAAAGGCCTACGCCCTTGCCATGTTGGTTATACACCCCAACATGGTTTCTCTATTATAATGGTCAATACAGATTCCCAATGTATCTATCCTGAGTCCCACAGGAGGGTCTTTATACTGTGTCCCACAGTGTTACCAGAGTCCCACTGGCCTGCTCCAGAATCCCACTGAAGACTTCTTCCACCCTGAGTCTCACAGGGGGATTCTCTTGGCTCCTCGAGTCACACGAGTAGCTCTTCTCCTTTTTATGTTCTTCAAGTATCCTCAGCAGCCTGGGAAAAAGGCTGCTGGCCTTGCTCTATACCTCTGCTCACTTGTGATGAACAGGTCTTCTCGTCTTGCTCAGGCTTTATCACCTTCTTCTAAGGATGACCTGGCCTCTCTCTTCAAGAATCTTCAACAGCCTCTGATAAGGTCTATTGTTCTTGCTCTCAGCTTCTGATCACTTCTGTTGATCAGGGTCTTCTCAATCACTGAAAAGTCAGACAACTGATATCTCTAACTTCAGTCTGGCTTCAGTCTGACTTCACATCAACTTCATGCACTGAGTGCATGGCAACTCTTCTTCCTCATGCACTGACTGCATGGCCTTCTCAATTTCTTCAAGATCCTCTGGTCTTGGTCAACTCAAATTCACATTCACTGATTTGAACTTTGATTACGTGCGCATGTGCATGCATGCATGCATGCACTTCCCCTTTCCTCTTCTTGGTGCAGTAGACCCACAAAGGGTGTAACACTTTAAGCACACACCAACTTCTCAAACATCACACACATTATTAAATTTGTCTACACACTTAGATTGTGTGTTCTACAATAGTGTGAGAGTCCTCTTCTCTTTCTTCTTAGTGTGTACACTTTAGTTTGCACACACACTAAGGCTCGGCCTTGTTGTCTTTTTGCACACACTTGTTTCACTTTGCACACACTTGAGACTTGGCCTATTCTCCTCCTTGCGCACATCCAAGGCTACGGCCAACTCATTTAGTCTTAGTTCATTTAAGTGTAAGTCTCGGCCACTTGGTTCTTTGTTCCTCTTGCACACAAAAAGCAAGGGTATATCACTTGGAATACACTCAAGGCAAAGCCTCGGTTTTCCTTGGGCACTAGAGACATAATGGTCTCTGCCTCCCACTTATTGTGCACACACTGCCCGAACTCCACCTTCAAAATAGGCACGCAAGGGGTGCGGCCTTCCTCTCTCCACAGCCGCGCAGGGTCACACTGGACAAGGCGTGCAAGGTCCTCGGTGCAAGCGGCTCAGGAGCGCAAGTGTTCTGCCGCGCAAGCTCCTCAAAGGTGCAAGGCACCTCAGCCGCGCAAGCCTCAACAAACCACGAGAGCGCACAAGTGATGCGGCTGCCTCGGGTCTTCCTGCCGCGCAAAGGGAAGGCGCGCAGGGGACTCAGCCTTCTTGTCGCGCAAAAGAGTTGCGCTCAAGGAACTCAGCCGCGCAAGATACTTGCGTGGTGGCTTCTTCTTCGCGAGGCAGAGGGCTCTCACGGGACACGAATCTTCAACAAGAACTTCAAAAAACTCTCCTCGAGGGCTAGGCCTCATTTTTATAGGAAAAAGAGAGGCGGTTCAATCCACGTGATATAACTTCAAACTCCCGAGACTTTCGGTTCTTCAAGATTCTGTAAAATCTTGTTTTTCTTTCGCAGTTTCACGCGGCTTTATCTTCCTCTTTCATTCCTCCTCGTGCATGCGATTTAGAACGCATGCACGACCTCTGTTTTGGCCATCCCATGCAAAACACGAACACCACATGGCCTCGGCACCTTCGGTTTGCCTTCAACTGAATCTCGAATTCTTCTTCTCATCACATGCAAACTCATTTTAAGGCATGGTTGTGTTCGGTATGCTCAGACGATCCCAATGGACCCTTCGGCTCCTTCAAAGGTGGCTGGGAACTCGAAATAGGTCGTCGGGGAGGCCTCTGGTTCGAACGGGGCTCGCGGGTGGCTTCGGGCGAGCTCAAGGTTGAGGACGGACGGGGAGCCGTCGGATCAGGCGATCAGATAATCTCGGACGGCCTAGATCAGATCGCGAATGGCGCGATTAGATGAGCGTCTCGGATCGCACGCGCGATCAATCATGCGGCTGGGATTCGCTCCGCGGAAAAATTCCACATCCCACATCGAAGCCGCGGCCGGTTTTTCCACGGTTTATCAAACATCCGCTGCCATCCATCCCACAATTGAATCTCCTCCCCTCTCGGTGCCGCCCCGCGCCGAGTTCTCCCTGCGGGCGCGCTCTGCGCCCACACTCACGCCGCCTGCGGGCGCGCCACTGGCGCCCTCTATGCTCCGGGCGCGCGCTCCTGCTCCCCTGCCGTGCGGACTTGATCACCGCATGGCCACTGTGCCGCCTTGGGCTTGCCCCACGGGTTCCCCCTTGGGTGTGGCGCCTTAGGCCTACATGTGCCTTGGGGTTGAACCCTCAAGGTGTCCTTGGCTGGCCAATTTTTTGGCAAAGGCATGAATAAGGACTTTGTCAAATACAAAGTTCTCCTATGAGTATAAGCCAAATGCCAAGCCCTTCAAGCCTTCTTCCTCACTTTGTTCATTTGAGAATTCCTCTGTACTTCTTCATGCTCTTCACTTAGGATATGGAATTCTCAAGGATCACTTCATCAATCGAACTCCTGAATCATTTATAATCTTCAATGTTCTTGAGTGATCCAACCAGAGATCAAGTTGGATCATCTTCAATTCATCATGCACTAAGAGATAGTGCATGGTCTTCATTAATGCACATCATCCACTCAGTGATTGTAGATGGATCATCTTCATCTCCTCATGCATTGTTATGACAATGCATGGTCTTCAAACATTGTTGTGACATTGTATCCAGTTGATACAAGTTCTTGTAACTTTAAGAACAGCTCAACAATCGTCTGATTTAATAGAGAATGTTTCAACCATCATCTCCTATGTCACTTAGTGAATCTCCTAAGTGACATTCATCTTAGTACCATGGCCATTCTCCTTTCCTCACCAACACCATCACATCATTTTTCATTCACATATTGAAACTCCTTGGCATCCATCCATTCATTCCTTGACAACAACATACCTCATTGACAACAAATGCAACACAGTTCATTTCAATCTCCCCCTTTGTATTTGTTGTCAATACACTTCTTCAGCACATATGAATGGGTCAATATGTGTGCCAATATTTCCTCCCCCTTATTGGCAATCAAATGCAAAGGTGTGGTGTGGTTCTCTTTCAAAAATCTCTTCCTCCCTTTGAAAATTATTTTCTTGAAAAACACTGAGAGAGGGATGATGTCACATGTTCTCTTTAGCAAAGAACCTTTAGTAAATCAACTCTAAGTCTACATGGGCTAACCCGGTGTAGAAAAAAAGAGTGATGTAACCAAGGCACTCAATGCTGTCCAACATTCACTGTACATGTGAGATCATGCTCCAAGGGGTTGAAATTTTTCAGATATAACAATGAATTTCTAAATCCTGCACATACTTCACAAAAATCATTAGAAAGTTCAGTGCAAAGATAAATCTCCCCCTTTCATCAATTTGTCTTCAATCAATACTCCCCCTTAATTGTCATGATGAATACAATTAAGAATCAAGGGATGAAAGTATGATTGGAATACCTTCACTTTTCTCAAGATGGTATTCATCTAAGAATCCAATCTTCTTCAGATTGGCTCCCCCTCAAGGGGTGCACTCCATTCTGTCCAAACCATCCTCCAGTTGAGAATGATCATCATCTTCAATTCCCTGCAGTGTTAGCACATGTAAATACCAGAAGTATAAGGGAATAAGATGGAACCTCCTTGGTTCATCAATGTGAATAACAAGGTTGAGAAGATTCTCTCAACCGAGATGTCCCATTTTCACCATTCTTCACACTTGCACATTTGATCTTCAATGATGTTTGTGCTCGTGTGGATCTCAATAAATCTTCATGTGAAATATTCTTCTTCCCTTTTTCCTTAGCAATTGCCAAAACTTCAACTTCAGCTCTTTGCAGATCTTTGGCAAGTTGCAACTGATTTGGCCATATGACTAGTAAGTCACTTGGAAGTGTGGCCTCAGTTCTGGATATTCCACATGGTTCCTTTGATGCTTTAAATCTACCTTTCTTAGGAAACTTGTTTTCAACCAATCCCTTCTTCTTCATCTGGATTGATTGTCTGTTTGAGTCCAGTATGCCTCTATTGAATTTCACGGCTTCTTTACATTGATCCATGATATGTCCTTTCTTTCCACAGTAGAAGCATTTCTTCTTGGTGGTCCTTCTGGATGCATCACCCTTCTTGGATTTAGACTCCAAGGTCTTCTCTTCCTTTTTCATAATCTTCTTGGGATCATCTTCAGCTTTCTTCTGCTTGCTTCCCAAGGATTCTTTCTGAGCTAGGTTCAGTGATATTTTCTTCTTTTTAGCTCTAAATACAGTTGGAGATTGACATGTATCTTTTTGACCACTTTTGAAATCATCCCAGATGTTGTCAAGTAATCCAAATCAATTTGTAGTAAACAGATGTCTCTGGACCTGTGGATGCTGATTCTTTTCTTTTAGCTTGATCCCCCTTGGCATGGGCTTCCTTTGTGCTTTTACATTCATTGGATTGTACCAACAATCCTTTGCATTGTGCCTATACATATTACAACACCAACACTGACCCACAAATCTTGACTTTTTGATTCCTTCTGATTGTAGGGTACTTGTCTTGAATTGTTGTGCTGCTTCAGGAGAGCTTTCTTTCTTCATTGTCTTCATCCATACTTTTTTGGAATTATTCTTCCATCCTGCACTTTTAGTAGAAACACTTTTAGAAGCATGAGTACAAGATGGTATGGATGGTACATTCTTTTTAGAATATGTTTCCCTTTCATTAGAGGATGTCTTTCTTTTAGAATCATCCTTCTCAAAGCATACTTGAGTAGCAACATTTCGCCTTTCAGATGACTGGGAGGCTTTGGCTTTGGGTGATTGCTGATTGTTCAATATCACCTCCAGTTCTAAGCATTTCATATTGAGGGAGTTCTTCTCATCCTCAATAGTTATTAGCCTTCCTTCCCATTTCTCTTCCAGCCGCTTTATCTGGTCTTCATGCACCTTTTTTATTTCTAGCAATGAATTGTCCAGCTCCTTCACCCTGTTTACTTTGTCTTCAAGTTGAGAATCTCTGACATTCATTGAAACTTTGTGGCTCTTTTCCAGTGCATGGAAAACATCTTTGACCGCAGTTTTAAAGAATTCTTTCTCAGAAAGTCTTCTTTGTAATTCTTTAGTAGTGTCTTCATATCTTTCATTGCAAAGTGATATTGTTTCATCTTTAGCCTTCACCAGCTTTCTGAGAGTGTTGGTTATGCCAACCCTTTTAGCCAATTGGAATTCCAGAGAATTGGCTTCATCTTCTAGTTGTAATTTTTCTTCTTGAAGATCAAGGATGCCTGTAGCTATACACATTGTCACTTCCTTGGGGACTGTCTTCTGAAGATATTTGATTGCATTTAGAAGATCATTGTTCCTTCTATCTTCATCACAGCTAGAGCAGGCTTCATCAGAAGAATGATAAAAGGAATTGTCATCTGATGTGACTTTCACATTTCTTTCCATAGAAGGAGTTTCTCTGATTGCACCAGCCTTATTCTTCATCTTCTTTGCCTGTTTCTTCATTCTATTTTTCTGAGTCTTGGAAGATATCTCCATTTGAGGCTGGTCACTCATTTCCTCAAATTTGCACTTCATAAAGACTCCCTTGGATCTTTTAGAGGTAACCTCCCTCTGATACCAATTGAAGTGCCCAGATCAGTGTGAATCACTGAGAGGGGGAGGGGGTGAATCAGTGATCCTTTAGAACTTTTTACTAATTGATTATTAATAAATTAAACCTCTATGGCTGGTTAAAGCCTCGATCCACTCTTCTTGTATCTCTCACCTTTCCTCGAATGATGCAGTAAATGTAAAGGCACAGGACACAAGGATTTACAAGGTTCGGCACCAAAGGCCTACGTCCTTGCCATGTTGGTTATACACCCCAACATGGTTTCTCCATTATAACTTGTTAGAATTACAATGGTCGATACAGAGTCCCACTGTATCTCTCCTGAGTCCCACAGCAGGGTCTTCATACTGCGTCCCACAGTGTTACCAGAGTCCCACTGGCCTGCTCCAGAATCCCACTGAAGACTTCTTCCACCCTGAGTCTCACAGGGGGCTTCTCCTGGCTCATCGAGTCACACGAGTAGCTCTTCTCATTTTTAAGTTCTTCAAGTATCCTCAGCAGCCTGGGATAAAGGCTACTGGCCTTGCTCTGTACCTCTGCTCACTTGTGATGAACAGGTCTTCTCGTCTTGCTCAGGCTTTATCACCTTCTTCTAAGGATGACCTGGCCTCTCTCTTCAAGAATCTTCAACAGCCTCTGATAAGGTCTATTGGCCTTGCTCTCAGCTTCTGATCACTTCTGTTGATCAGGGTCTTCTCAATCACTGAAAAATCAGACAACTGATATCTCTAACTTCAGTCTGGCTTCAATCTGACTTCACATCAACTTCATGCACTGAGTACATGGCAACTCTTCTTCCTCATGCACTGACTGCATGGCCTTCTCAATTTCTTCAAGATCCTCTGGTCTTGGTCAACTCAAATTCACATTCACTGATTTGAACTTTGATTACGTGCGCATGTGCATGCATGCATGCATGCACTTCCCCTTTCCTCTTCTTGGTGCAGTAGACCCACAAAGGGTGTAACACTTTAAGCACACACCAACTTCTCAAACTTCACACACTTTATTCAATTTGTCTACACACTTAGATTGTGTGTTCTACAATAGTGTGAGAGTCCTCTTCTCTTTCTTCTTAGTGTGTACACTTTAGTTTGCACACACACTAAGGTTCAGCCTTGTTGTCTTTTTTCACACACTTGTTTCACTTTGCACACAATTGAGACTTGGCCTATTCTCCTCCTTGCGCACATCCAAGGCTACGACCAACTCATTTAGTCTTAGTTCATTTAAGTGTAAGTCTCGTCCACTTGGTTCCTTGTTCCTATTGCACACAAAAAGAAAGGGTATATCACTTGGCATACACTCAAGGAAAAGCCTCGGTTTTCCTTGGGCACTAGAGACACAATGGTCTCTGCCTCCCACTTCTTGTGCACACACTGCCCGAACTCCACCTTCAAAATAGGCACGCAAGGGGTGCGGCCTTCCTCTCTTCACAGCCGCGCAGGGTCACACTGGACAAGGCGTGCAAGGTCCTCGGTACAAGCGGCTCAGGAGCGCAAGTGTTCTGTCGTGCAAGCTCCTCAAAGGTGCAAGGCACCTCGGCCGCGCAAGCCTCAACAAACCATGAGAGCGCGCAAGTGATGCGGCTGCCTCGGGTCTTCCTGCCGCGCAAAGGGAAGGCGCGTAGGGGACTCAGACTTCTTGTCGCGCAAAAGAGTTCCGCGCAAGGAACTCAGCCGCGCAAGATACTTGTGTGGTGGCTTCTTCTTCACGAGGCAGAGGGCTCTCACGGGACACAAATCTTCAACAATAACTTCAGCAAACTCTCCTCGAGGGCTAGGCCTCATTTTTATAGGAAAAAGAGAGGCGGTTCAATCCACGTGATATAACTTCAAACTCCCGAGATTTTCGGTTCTTCAAGATTCTGTAAAATCTTGTTTTTCTTTCGCTCTTTCACGCGGCTTTATCTTCCTCTTTCATTCCTCCTCATTCATGCCATTTAGAACGCATGCACGGCCTCTGTTTTGGCCATCCCATGAAAAACACGAACACCACATGGCCTCGGCAACTTCGGTTTGCCTTCAGCCGAATCTCGAATTCTTCTTCTCATCACATGCAAACTCATTTTAAGGCATGGTTGTGTTCGGTATTCTCAGACGATCCCAATGGACCCTTCGGCTCCTTCAAAGGTGGCTGGGAACTCGAAATAGGTCGTCGGGGAGGCCTCTGGTTCGAATGGGGCTCGCGGGTGGCTTCGGGCGACCTCAAGGTTGAGGACGGACGGGGAGCCGTCGGATCAGGCGATCAGATAATCTCGGACGGCCTGGATCAGATCGCGAATGGCGCGATTAGATGAGCGGCTTGGATCGCATGCGCGATCAATCATGCGGCTGGGATTCGCTCCGCGGAAAAATTCCGCATCCCACATCGAAGCCGCGGACGGTTTTTCCGCGGTTTATCAAACATCTGCTGCCATCCATCCCACAATTGAATCTCCTCCCCTCTCGGTGCCGCCCCGCGTCGAGTTCTCCCTGCGGGTGCGCTCTGCGCCCACACTCACGCCGCCTGCGGGCGCGCCACTGGCGCCCTCTATGCTCCGGGCGCGCGCTCCTGCTCCCCTGCCGTGCGGACTTGATCACCGCATGGCCACTGTGCCGCCTTGGGCTTGCCCCACGGGTTCCCCCTCGGGCGTGGTGCCTTAGGCCCACATGTGCCTTGGGGTTGAACCCGCAAGGTGTCCTTGGCTGGCCAATTTTTTGGCAAAGGAATGAATAAGGACTTTGTTAAATACAAAGTTCTCCTATGAGTATAAGCCAAATGCCAAGCCCTTCAAGCCTTCTTCCTCACTTTGTTCATTTGAGAATTCCTCTGTACTTCTTCATGCTCTTCACTTAGGATATGGAATTCTCAAGGATCACTTCATCAATCGAACTCCTGAATCATTTATAATCTTCAATGTTCTTGAGTGTTCCAATCAGAGATCAAGTTGGATCATCTTCAATTCATCATGCACTAAGTGATATTGCATGGTCTTCATTAATGAACATCATCCACTCAGTGATTGTAGATGGATCATCTTCATCTCCTCATGCATTGTTATGACAATGCATGGTCTTCAAACATTGTTGTGACATTGTATCCAGTTGATACAAGTTCTTGGAACTTTAAGAACAGCTCAACAATCGTCTGATTTAATAGAGAATGTTTCAACCATCATCTCCTATGTAACTTAGTGAATCTCCTAAGTGACATTCATCTTAGTACCATGGCCATTCTCCTTTCCTCACCAACACCATCACATCCTTTTTCATTCACATATTGAAACTCCTTGACATCCATCCATTCATTCCTTGACAACAACATACCTCATTGACAACAAATTCAACACAGTGCATTTCAGAAATAATAAAATAATTCAAAGGAAGATATATATGAATTTCATATCTTGAGAAGTAATCCCAGATGTAATACCTTTATGTGATCCTAGAAACTCAGTTTTTTTATAAATAGATTATAATGGTAAACATTAGTGAGTTATCATAACAAGGAATAAATTGGGTGATTATGTGAAAAAGGAGTGGATATGATTGAAAATAAATTTTTAAATAAATATATCTCAATTATATTTATGAGAAAATACTAAGATTAATTATAAATTTACAGAGATAAGTGTATTTAATAATTCATGATATTTTTAATCAATTGTGACCCTCAAGTAAATATATTAGTTTAGTGTATGGAATCAAAATCATTGTATTGGTGATTAATGATTTCATAGTAGGATATTTTTATGATAAAAATATTATCACAACATGGTTTATATGTTTTATATTTTATAATGCATTAGATATGATTTTTTTAGTGTTTTTTAAAATTATCCATCTTTGAAAAACTCATTTTTTATTGATTTATATTAATTATTTAACATTTTTTTAATGACATTCATCAGAATATTATAGTTTTATATAGGCTTCTATTTGTGTTTTAATTCTTCTATATAAGTTTGTGCTAACAATATAGGATATCTTATAGGATTTTATATGATTACCCATATATGGATTTTCACTGACTGTTAAGGTGTATCAATTAATGTCAGTGGGGTTTCGATATTGTTATACACTACAATAGTTAAGTCTATTCAATTAATTTTTATCTTCAGACACCCTCCAACATTTTAGGCTTCTATAATACACCATAAAATACCCCTTCTAATTTATTTATATAATAATTAAGTATTATTCAATATGATTACATGATTTACCCTATTGATATAAAATTTATTTTTATCAAAAAGGAAATGTTTATTTAACATTACAAGAATATAAAATAATTTTCCATCACCCCCTAAAGTTATATTTAATTTTTAAATATTTAATAATATATTTATGTATGTAGTGTAGATGAGGTTTAGTTGTACAGTGTCACTAAGGGTTCGGGAATCGAGAGAAAACACCATATTAGTGGATGATATCCTTAGATCGTAGATATAAATAGCCCCTATTAGAAATATATTTTTTATAAATCATTTAACAATAAAACCCCAAATTTAATAACATGTATGAAAAATAACATTATCAAGATTTATCATGTATTATTAACTCAGAAATATTATATATTTGGTCAAATAATCATATAGTTTGTATACTTCGTTAAACACACTGTAATTTAATATAAATGTATAATAAAAATAATATATTCATATTATATTTATATAAATGTATAGATTAACTGAATTAAAACAAATATATCACACACAATAATATTTATTATTAAATTCAAAAAAAAATAAAAATATCCTTCATTAAATATATCTATAACCTGAAAAAATGGTTATTCATTAAAACCTAGAAAAAATGTGAAAATGATGGTTGGTCAATGATTAGAAGTATTTGGAACTTACCAATTTTATATTAAAGAATATTATTGTGAAAACCATATGGGGTGAGAGATTTCTACATATGGGGAATAAAACTAAATTCCATAGGTATGTGTTTTATATAAAGGTAAAAATTGAAAATGATTCATGAAAGAAGATATGACCAATTTAAAACTAACCAATTTGATGTTGAAGAAACCTAATCAATGAAATAGGGGAAGGATCACCATCTAGGGATGAATATGGAGTACTCGATAGGAAAAATGTGGATCAATCCATAAATAAGGTGGTCCTAGATTCCTGATGTATTTAAGGAAACTCTATTCCAATGTTTTTTTAAACTGATTTTAAAGAGTTAACTATACCAAAAGTTTTCTAAAACTATTGGGATATTCTTCATTGAAATGGCTCATCCCAATGGTTTGGAAAAGCCCTCTATATATGGGTGTGGGTATAGAGCCCTTTTCTAGTAGTGACGTGTATAGAACATTCCTACCACCCATATGTCTATATTGTAAAGACATACTCAAAAATATATTCATACAAAACACCTTATATAATCCTTTCCAGAAGTGTGAAGTGAAGCATGTGTCATGTTATGTAACTATGCTCTGTGGAACCCCTTGAAAACTAGATATCTCCCAATCATACATGTCCCTTAATTGAACAACTATGAATACCTTCAAAATATGCATGAAATGGGATATTTTCATTAGTCAGTCCATAGTCCCCCAAATTGTGTCCTTATTCTGCGGTGTTCCCGAAAGACCTACCATCAAATCCATTGTAACTTCATAGCACATCAATTCTTGAATGGGAAAAGGTTATAGTAAAAAAATATGGTAATTTATTATAATCTTCCACCTGTTTACAGGTGTAACATCATTTCAAGAACCTACAAGCTCATTTTCAATGTAAAACCACCAATAATGATGATTTAGTTTGCGGTACATTTTGGTCAAACCAAGATGCATTACCAAATTTGGGGTATTAAATTCCATATCAGTGTACCAAAGATGATGCCTTTATATTATGCTTGAGATTATTTATTCTTGTATTATAAAAAGTGTTAATTCATAGAAACAACCATAAAATAATCTTGGCATTGGTGGAAAATACATTTCATCGTGTCTATAAACCTAGAAACTGTGTTCGTCAGCCCAAACAACATCACAGTGAACTGAAATAGGCCACACCCACATTTAAAAGCTATAAGTGGTATGTCATATGGCCTAACTCTCAAATGATGATACCCCAATCTCACATATATCTTTAATAACACACAATATTAAGTCAAATATTCATAGATATCATCAGTAAGATAAAGATGATAATGATTATTCACCTTCATCAGGTTCATCTTCTAATAATCAATATCGAAGCAGAAAGTCATGTCACCCTTATCAGTAATCAAAATTGTTGAACCACAAGGTGACATTATCAGATAATTAAATACCTTATCCATAAACTATTAAAGTTGATCCATGATTTATTGAATATCTTTTTCTTGTATTTGATAATATGGAATTGAAACTAGATCGACTCCATAAATTAGCTCAATCATAAACTCAACATCCCTCTGAGGTGGAATCCCTGAGAAGTTCACAAGAAACATATCCCATAACCAATCCATTATTGGTGGAAAGAAACCCTCCTTCACACCCCTATAATCTAAAAAGATACTTTCATCCTTGGTGGGGAGCTACCCCAATCACTGATGAACTAGACCTACATAGCATGCCTCGATATTCCACTCTCAAGGATGAACATAATTTTCATCCTCAAGATATATAAAATTCACTCTTTATGGTAACAATCTATTTCGGATCAGTATGATATTAACAATTCCACACCCCAAATAAATTCAAATCCAAACATGTTAAGGATGTAATGATTCCAATAGAAAAGAAAATCACCAACTTCAATGGAACACCCCTTTCATAAAAATATGTCTCCCAACCATACTCCTAATGGCGTGTTAATCATCATAACCCCTCTCACAAACTCCACCACAAGACTAAAACCTTTCAAAAAATTTGATTATATATTCGAATAATAGAATCATGTATCAAATAATGCAATATAAATAATATATTCCTCAATAATATTGACACTAATTGTCAATAGGCTAGCCTCATGATCAAAAAGTTCAATCTGAACTACAAGCAACTGTCCCTCCCCTCTTCCATGTTCTATAGATTGAATACATTAAGATCCACCTCTTGGAGAATACATACGCACTTTCCTAGATGCACCATGCCCATTTACTCAATCTACATGGACCATAAATCTCAAAATTTCAAATTAAAATGTGGTATAAGACCATTTTATAGAACTTATATTTGAACTATCCCCATATCACTTCCCATAGGTCATTGGTTTCTATAGTACCTCTACAAGTGATCCATACTTCCTAAATTTTGGCACTTCACTAGTGGACTAGAATTCTAGGAATGAATATTTACTGACCATCCACCTTGATGGGAATATATATGGTTACAACTCTGAGTAACTGATCCATCCCCTTGGCCACTGTATTTTCCATATCCCTAGCTGAAATTCTCAAAGTGACATTACCTTATCATGGAATATTCACATCCTAGTCATCTAGTAGAAACCACCTATATCCCATGGGATACCTCTTTTAGGTGCCAATTAGAAATTAGATCCTCATTTACCCACTTTGAAAACATATTCATCCTAATGATGTTAAACTAGTACATAATCTCTCATTTAATCCCATATTAAATACTCTTCACTATAGAAGCCTCATCACCTAACACTGAAACAAATAATTTCAAATCAATAAATAAAATAGTATATTACATCACAAAAATAATCCCTTACAACACCATCATGAACTATGTTTCCCTCTACTGCATGACCATCTGGGGTAATGGTTCCCAAAGAACATCTCTCAAATGTCCTTCTATACCATCTTCTCCATTTTTCTATCCCATGTATGGATGTTCCACCAATGAATTTCTTGACCACATAACATATAAGAATCATGTTTCACTCTCCTATTGTAAGGATTCACTAAGTGATCAAGGATCATCTGGATAGACTTAATACATAACTCAACAGCCTTAGGTCCACCCCACATTAGTGAAAGTTGTAGGGTCTTTCAACTGGAACTCCCTTATCCGATCACACCTATTTCAAAAAACCTTCCTTGATTATATTTCTATAAAAATCTTAATGAATGAACATTTCTCATGAAAATTATCTCCATCTTTCTCACCTATAAATATTGGAGGCTTATTTTCCACTACTAGAGAAACATTTCCACCCATATCCTCCTATCATCCTATCAATAGGAATCATCATAGAGGTATATATCTAAAATTCCATAAACATTAATTATTTCACATAACACATAATTATCACAATTATGAAAGGGGATTTCACATAATTCCATTACAATTCATCCCTATATCACACCACATGGTCAAAACCAAGGCACTATCACTACACTCAGACATACCCCATCTTGGACATGGCTAAAAAGGGTAAAAAAGTTCATATATCAAGAATCTCATAACATTCCCATTTTAAACATTTAAATTTACCACATTTAGCAACATTTATAATTTTTTTAATTTCAAATTAAGATCCATTTCTCGTAAACTACACAAACAGATAAAATATATATTTTAAAAACCCACCAAAAATCATATTTTCTAGGAGTGCCTAAAATTATACATTTCACAATAAACCCCATATTACTAGAATGATTCATACATTAAAAACTTTAATTTCATACTACACGAAGGAAAAATTGACTAAAAATAATTATATAACAGAATAATTGACTCACTCAACGTGAGAGAACATCTAATGGTAACTGAGACATCAGTAACAACAATACCACTATGTGTACATGGGTTTTCCCACATACATTGGTAGGTAATCCCACACAGAAACACATGACCATTGTAAAACCCATCCTAGTATCCAATATACCAATCCCAAACTATAAGGTAAAAGAAAAAAATAAAATTGCCCATCGATAACATATTATAATGTCCTGACCTGGGTTCCACATATCGGTGCCCCAAGACAATAGGTCACATGACATTTGGCATGCCTTCCCATATGACAGAGGCTTCCAACTAGAAGTGAGGTTCTAATAGTGTTATATTTAGTTGAATGTAACCTATTTATCAATTTATTACAATAGTGACAATAAATAAACAATATTCAACCGATAATAGTTATAACCATAAATAATACCATAATTAATATAAACCATTATCACATTGTGAACCAACTCATGAAACAATATCCAAACCAATGTAATAGATATGTCATGTCATATATATAAAAAGAGTAAAATGAGAATGCAAATATAAATACACTGACAACTCCCAAGTGGGACCTCATATCATGTTTTGTTCCATCATCCACGCTCCATCTAAACTTATCCATAAATGTAGGTCTCTTTCCATAATCCAATCGTTAAAACATGAAGTCGGTTAGTGTACCAATCAGTAATCCTGATTAGAGTGTCATTACAACTTTGTAGGCCACCACCAATGAAATCATAAATATTAAAAGATTTATAATATTGAATGATGTTGTTTAAATAATATTTTACAATTAAAAAATTAAAAAATTTCTATATTAAATTATTCTTTACATAACAACATAAATTTCAGGTTCATGATGACCCCTAACCATCATTTCCTTCTTCATCCCAGGCCAGAGTCTGAACTATACCCAATGGGATATCACATTCTAATCCATCATGTATTTCCATTAATAAATTCATTTCAATTTTAAATTCATAAAATGGGGGCCTATACCATCAGTCTGACACCCCATGGGTAATTAGAGAAGCATTCCATGTCACAAAACTTAGTGATCAAATATAATTCATCAATATATGGGGTCCTAGAGCAGCAGTTTCTCCCCTCATGGTTATTTGTAATAGAAATCCCTATCCCAAAACTCAGTCACAGATTTCACATTTCATGGTTACATAATTCTAACCATTTAATATTTGTTACCATAATTTAATAATAATTAATTCAAATAATTTATAAATTTAATTTTTTCTATCAAGAATAATTTATAAAACATAATTTTCATATTATAATTACACCCCAATGGTGGATAACAGTTTAATCATATCAGCACACTCCATCTGTTGATATCAATTTCATAACCCATTAATCAAGAAATTTCATAATCCCAGTATTCCACAATGTCATAATGATATAATCAACCAATTTAATTATCACATGGGAAAATCAATCAATCAATTTATTCTATTTAGAATTTATTTTTTTTTAATCACAATTGTGATTTTAAAATTACAAACATGAATTTATAATCAAGACCATGGGATTTGATAATTAGACCACCTACATCAAGATTATTTTTGGATATTCACCAAACCAAAATCCCACAAATTGAAGTGGGAAAATCAAAAACCCCATAGAAAACAATATCTAGGTCTAAAAAATGAGGAGTTGATCCTTCAACAGGTTCTTCAATTTGTTAAGAAAATGGCTGAGGATCTCGGTATTCTCCCAAGAGCCTCAAAAATCAAATTAATTTGAGTTAGGTCCAAATATTATTTTTTAAGGATACTAATTGAGTAGTTAAGAATATTAGAATAAAATTTATGGTATTTAAAATAACATGTGCATGGATTCCTGGGTAGGGGAACATGGTTTGAAAAACCATCTGCCATAATCATGTACCTCCTACTAGGGGTGCACGGTTTCTCCTAAGAGATAACATATTTTGAAAAACTGGACATCATCTCTACAAATACCCCGTACCTCGAATTTCATAGTTTGGGGGTGGCAGCATGGTTTGGCCAAATTGTGCGCCATACACGTATCACCATCTCCATCAATAAAATTGTGTACACAGTTTCTTGGTCCAAACCACAAATTTTTCTCTAACTATGCACCAACTTCTTTCATTCCCTTTGACATCCAAAATTATCAAATTTCACCTAATGCAACCATGAAAGAAAATCCTCCCATGTAGTAACAAAAGAAGGATAACGAGTACTTGAAAATGAGCATGATACATCTCTATAAAAAATATTGATCTTACACATAGATTTTCGAATTCCATGCATATGATGTTCCGTATATATTTCATTTCTAGTCTATTTGAGATATATTTATGTGCCTTTCATGGTTATGAATATTCATTCTATATACCATATTATTAATTTTTTTAACTTGATTTTTTTCTACATGCAGGTGTATTCTTTTAGCATACTTGTTTTTATGAAATGAGGTGTTATATTTTTTGAATGGTTTCTTGTAGAACATTTTTTTTGGAATATGGTAGCATTTTTAGAATATTTTTCTATTTACCATTATTAGGTAATTAATTTTCATTCTCTTCGATTATTTATCATACTTTATTTGTATTACATTCTTGTTTTCATTCCCTACATACATAGTAGCTTCCCATGTTTACTTGTAATTATTTTTTTCTTATTTTTCTTGTTTACCTATATTTACATAATTTGATTGTGTGCCTAGATTCATTTTTAATATATAATTTTTATTAATGTGTAAGAAAAAATCTAAACAATTTTTTTCATTCATTTACAGTGAAACCTTGGATTACCAATCCTTACATGTTTGTTCTATCTTCCATTGGTTTGATCTGAAGAAATGTATTGTATATGATTAAATGGGATCCAATTTAATCTTTATAGAGTTTGTGGGGGTTTTATAAATTTGAAAATAGTATCCAATATAATTTAACCATTTTTTATAGTCTTTATAAACCTTGAGACTATGATATAATAATAAAATATTTTAAATTTTGACTTAAATACAATTGTTTATTTATGAACCTTATATGTTTCTTGACCCAAGTATGTCGTCCTTGTCTTGTTGTTTTTATATGATAGTACACTCTAGAGATGTATTAAATCTTAATGTTTGAAATGTTTTTGGTTTTATTTAGTTGAACACAAAATGGCTTAATGGTACCCTCATAGGTCACCTACTTTTTTTATTCCCTAGTACTCAACCCCATTGGGGTCAGTTCATGTTAGAAAATAACCATTATTTAAAGTTTCTCTAGTAATTTTTATGGTTCACATATAGACATATAGACCAATACCCTTTTTATTTAATAAAATGGAAATTGGTATACTTTTGTACATTATTATTTATGAGGTTTTCATTTAATAAAATGAAAAATTCAATCTAAATGGATTTCCCACTATAGATTGGAATTGATATTTTATTTAATTAATACAAGTTATGAACACCTTGTGAAAAAATAAAATGGATAAAATTAATTCATAATATAAATTAATAGATTGTGACTGTATGTTATTCAATTAAATAATTCTTATAAGGATTTTTAAAATAACATGATTGTATCTTTTGGTTTTGGTCAAAAAAAGTACCAAACAACATTGCCATGTGAATTAAGCATGATGTCCTTTTAAATAAGAGCCTTAAAAAAGATTTAAGATCAAAATAAATATATGAATTAGCTAAATAAATAATAGGTGGAGTTCTTGTCTTAAACCCTCATGAAATGGTAGTTTTTATGTTTTCCATAACATTCCTTATAATGGAAGAATGATCATTTCTTGAGAGATTATTCTTTTATAACATGAACATAAATGACAGTCCCTTAAGCCAAGTTAATTTTTGGGAATGAATTCCCTTGTAGGTTTAATGATTTATCTTCTGGTAAGGGGATAGCCCAAGGTAGGTAGTTCCCATATAATATTAAAACCTTATTAATTTAATATGAACCATTTTAGATATATATTACTATTTAGGTTTGTAGTTCCATGTTGGACTCTTAGTTTCTCAAATAACACCTTAGTTTTTTACTGACAGTCATGTGGTGTTTTGACCCATGTTACCGGCATGAGAAAAAATTTAATGCTCATTTTTAGTGGGTTATACATGTCCTGGGCATGGTCGGATTCTTAGTAGGTGGTGTGACCCTTTAATCTTCTTCTTATGAGTTGGAAGAATCAGTATGTCATCACCCAAATTACCAATCGTATGGGATAATATGAATCCTATATAATTATTTTTACTCGAAAAAATATTATATTCATAGGTATTATAGACTTAAAGATAGTTCTAAAGATGCTTCATTTCACTAGTAAAATCTCTGGGTAGGATTAATGGATACACAAGGAAACCCTAAAGTTATAAGATGATACAATGATGTGTATGATTTTTTATTTAAAATCATTCAATATATTATCTATTATGAATTTATCATAATTTATCTATGGTGTAGAGTGACATAACCATTAATGGAGAAAAAAATTATCTAAATACTCAAGATGATGTTTTAAATAGGAACAAGTGTTTTGACACAGTGGTCGGTTGTTTTGGATTTTATTCCTAATGTTATGACATTCATAGACATATATCAGGAGGAGTTTCATGTGTGTGTATAAAGAAAATATGTCATAGTGTTCTTATAATTATCTGGTCTATCTTGAATTTTTTATTAACACTTTCTAAAAATGTTTTGGCCACATCTGGGACCCACTGTTAGAGGATAATGGAGCAAGTTTTATGGGACGATTCCCCTTTTCTCTTTAAATACGATGATAATCACACTCCTAAGGTTGAGATAAGTTCAATAATATCGGAAATATGTTTCCATCCTATTATAAGGAACACAATATAGGAGGACCATTTGGAAATGGTTATTACTACTTTTGAATTCAATTATTGTTGGTAAGCTTTTGAATATGTCAGTTCCATCAAGATATCTTGGAGAAGATATTGTTGTATTTTTATGAAACTGTGGTAATGTAGATAGTTAGGTTGGAATCTAGTGTTCATGTTAGAGTGATCATAGTACTCCTTGTTTTTTATAGAAATCATGGTTTGGAAATGATGATGTGTTGGTTAGTGAATTCTAGCTCTCCTAATTTTTTTTTCAGAGGCTTGATTGACCTTTCAGTACGTTGTTTAACCTGGTTGGTTTGAAACCATACAGATCACTTAATCATGGATAAGAAGGATGTTTCTTAGGTCCTATGAGAATTTCATGATGTTCTATTAGTGTAATATTATCTTTTTTTAGATCATGTCCCCTATCTTGACCTCCTTAGGGAAAAACTAAGAGAGTGTCGGGTATAGGCATGGAAAAATTTAAATTCCCTTTCAGTTTCAATAAATAGACTCCATCAGAGTAACCCTATGAAAGTGAGGTGTCTATGGAGGCATGGAAATATATTACTAATACTTATGTTTCTAATTAATAATTACTTGGATGGACTTAGGTGCCCTAACTATTTATCTTTTACTTTACCACAAATAGGATGCCGCTTTGGCTCAGTGAGTGCTCTTGATGCGTGTTAATTTCAGCTTTGTTCTAATATCTCACACTAAAAATCTATGGCATTAACTACCTTGAATATAATACTTATAACATAGTACATGAATTATACATTTCCCCAAACTTCATTCTGGATCGAATGAAATGTTTTGAGGGTGAAAATCCAAGTGTGATGGATCGGTTATGTACTCATGTTCGTGTTAAGGAAGGATAGATTATATTGGACATTTGGGTTTGAGATGTTAATGAATAATGGTTACAGGAACTAGTGGATTTTTAGAATTAAACACAATGAACAATAGGATAAGGCATCATATTTTTGGTTGGGTCAGGCTGATTTTCTAAGCTAAGAATTTTTAGAGTAGTCGATCAAATGTGGCATGACTATTCTTCTTTTGTCTTAATGAATATAGTTGATGAGGAATCATTTCTAGAAAATCACAATTATGAAGGGGAAGTGGGATCATGGGAGGGTATATATAGGAAAGGAGAAATACTTCTTTATTATTTATGTTTGGGACACCTCACATTAAACTTATAAAAACAAAAAACCAGCCCATGGTTTTTGCCCATGATATTCTATAATGGGGAGTGGAAAATAATATTTTATGAGGTAAATGGACGAAATTATTAAAATAATAGTGTTTCTTATGTGGAGGTGAGTCACACTCTCAAGGAAAACAATTTAAACGGACAAAATGTTTTATAAGTCTTGAAGGGTCCACTATAGCATTGAAAAATAAATCAAACAAACCAAAAGTCCAATTATTTTTAGGCTAAAACATATATTGGACAAACATAATGATTATAGTATTTTATTACATCACTATTCAGTCATTACGATGTCATAAAACACATTATATATTTAAATTTTATTTAATTTTTACCCCAATGTTCTTCTATCTTAGAAAATTATAAAAAAATTTCCATGGTAAAATTTTGACGTCCTAATTCCAAAATTAATTTCAATTTTATATAAATAATTTTCTAAATATGTTAATTTTAAATTTTAAAATAAAAACAAACATTTATCGAAAATTCATTGGTTTTGACAAAAATAGCTTTCAAACCTTCATATACATTACAATTGCATTCAAAAAATTATACGATAATTTATATTTAATGAAGATTAATTTAATAATAATAATAATAATTCATTAGAAAATTATTTTATTCAAAAAAATCCATTAATTCATCAAAATATATTTCTTAGTTGAATATTAACTAAAAATACTATTTGTGCTTTAAAAAATATTTACAAAGTAACAATTAAACGAATGTATATTCTCTATACAAGAATAATGTGCATTATCATAGTTCTAGGGTATTGTTACATAACCCATTATAAAACCCACATAATACTGAAGGGTAAGGTGTGCGATTTTGATAGACTCTTGGAGTGGTCTGGATAACATTGCTCATGTGGTAATCTCTATCAACTTCCACTTCTCCCATAGGAAGTTCTGCTCAAGCTTAACGTATTCAAGCTCAACATGAGATTGGTCAAGATAAAATCCCAATGATTCCACCTCCATTCTGATCTATAACAAATTTTCTTTGTGTGGGGAAAGTCTACTGGATGAGGTCATCACTTCCTTTTTCTAAGTAAATTGGATTTCATAAAGCCGAATATTTATACTTATCGTGTGATCACTGTTCAACATCTATATTAGCAATAGTAACAATTCTTAACAGTATTTTAAAATCCAAAATCATAAAACCAAATATGTGAATACATTTTATAACCATTTTACATAATTAGATATTTAACTAGATTAGGAGGAATTTTCATTAATGAATGTTTGTGTCATTACAGTGGGGATATGGTAGGGTCGTGTGTATTTGTAACGGAAGAAATTTTCCAAAATAACTTGAATTTTCCATTTGGTGTATGGATAAAATTTTAATCCAAGGATTTAAATGGAAACATAATATTTTCAATATTTTAATTAATTTTTTTACACTTGGATTAAGGCCCGATATGTTCCTTAGGTGTTCAATCATGTTTTGGGAACATCTGACCCTAAATCATTAAATCTAAAAAAGGATGGCATGGGTGCATGGTTTCCCTAAAATGATGTGCACCACAAGTAGAAAATATATGTCATATTCATATCATTTTTGGGTGTTTCACAGTAATTTATATCATTTCACATCATGAAGCAAAGTTTTTTACTTAATTTATGGGTTAAAATTACCATTATCCCATGTATTGTTATCTCATTTTGACCCTCTTTTTCTTATACTCCTCTTTATGCAGCATCATCCCCCACTTGAGCTTCTATTTTTCTCCTAGGTGTGGAGTGATCTATTCCATTCAATTTACATATAATGAAATATCAGGTGTATTGGATATCCCTTTAAGATACTATCACTAACATTCCTTCTATTCGTATTTCCCTCCCAAATTTAAATGTTATCATGGTGTAACCTATTTCACCCAAATTCTAGAGAGTTCATTTTTAACATCGATTTCTATTAAATAGAACTAAATCAAGTCTCAATATTGTATGTGTGGGTCATCATAATTAATAGGTAGGTGGTATGAGTATTTTCCCAACATTTTTTTGATTTATAATTTTTGTTGTTGTGTCCCATGTTGATATGCCTATATGACGCCTTTTACATGTGTAATACTTAATTTTCAAACTAATATCCCAATTCTGCTGACATTGTATATTATAATGGCATCATTAAAGGTCATGGAACCAAATATATATCCACCCTCTAGGGGTTCATACCAGGAATACCCTATATTTAAATAATTGTTTTTTAAATAAGACCCATCATTGAAGAGAGTTTTCTTATAAAATTAAAATGGGTTATTTAATTGGAATGTGGAATGATGTGATACCCTCCAATGTTATCTCGTAGTGACCAGACCATATCCTAAATGTTTAAGGTTTACCTTTTTATTCAAGTAACATAATAATTTAATGTGGAATACATGCTAGTAAGGCCTATATTATACCTTTGGAATGGGATTTTTATGATATGACCTACTTAATTATTTTGTATTTAGATTTATTTTGGAATGTTTTTCTACATGGGACTTATTATTCATTAATTGAAATGGTAAATGGGAATTTCCACTTTATGTGCATCTGATAAGTGATATAGAATGATTATAGATAGTGGATTCCTTATTGGTAAAATTAAATTATAAATGAATTAAAAAAAATCTTGAATTGTGAGAGAAATACTTGGTATGTTGGGAATTATAATTATAAATTGTAAAGTAATAGTAAATACACTATAAGAAATATTGTGCATCCCTTATAAAGGAAACCATATGAATCTTATACCTCTTTATGAGTTATTATATTTTCCTAGGGGAGACACTATGGATAGGGTTAGTGTCTAGATGATTATACCATGTCATGAGTGATACTCAACCCCCAATGTGTTGTATGAGGGATGGGATCTAATGTTCTGGTCTTCATGATGCCAACAGAGATACTTGGGATAACATTTATAAATTTCCATGGACATACACTTATGAAATTTTTTATTTATATTACCCCAAGAAAGAAACTTGGGAATCCTTTTCAGATCACCATGGATGAGTTCATGATGCTTCTTTTTATATTCTAATGATTACTTTTATACCAATGATTAATAACGCATAGTTTTTGTTAGGTATGCATCCATCAAGACAAATCCCATTCTTGGGGTTCGATATATATCTTTATCCATGTTTTATGATGACTTAACATTACACCCATGTCATGTCTAAACAATTTTCCTTCCTCTCAGGTATATCTATCTAAGGTTGAAGTAGGTAGTGTTGGTTTGGGATCCCATTAGGAACCCATTCCTATGTATTTATTTATTTTTCATAATTTATTTTTTATTATACCTAAACAATATAGTATTTTATATTCTCATATTGGATTAATATTTATACACCATTTTTTGAGGCCTAATGAGTACATCTCACACCCTTCTCATGTCTTTATTACACTGGGGTACCCAAGAACAACTCATTAGTTGCAGGATCAGGATACATGGATTTTACTATCATGATTTTTCAAGGGAGTTAGGATAACATTACTATGTTAAAGCTCTAGATTCTCATGTATATTTCCCTTGAAATTTTTTTACATTTTTTCATTCCTGTACTATTCTTCATTATCTTTCCTACTATATTAATATTTCTTGAATTATATAGAATTACATTAAAATTAATCCATAGTAATATTTGGCATTGGACATTCTTATTCAGTAATTATATTTATCTTCTGACCCTATGTCTTTATTTATATTTGATCCGCTATTGGTTGATTTATCTACTACTTCTTAGGCCACTATGAAAATTTAATCATTAGTGTTTATTTTACCCATTGTAATCTCTTTAGAACAATTCTTCCAAATAGGATCATCTGGCATAAGAGGATGCAAGATTGAGGCCATGTGGTGACAGGTCCTGTAACTTGTTTCATAGTTAGTCAGATAGGGATATTAAAATATCAATCAAACAACACACTTCAATGATTCACAAACTTTTTGGATTGAAATCATTAGAAGAATAAATGTATGATTACTTGATTCATTTTTTCCAAGACTCTAAATAGCATCTTTCATTTCCAATTATCAAGGGTACTATTCTCTTCATCTTCATTGTGAATATATGAATGGATATCCAATAAAACAGTTGCATGTAAGCATTCATATAATCTAATAAAACGTTTGATATATCTCAAATTTTTCGAAATCCTCATTAATTAGGATATCATTATTACACAACAAATATTTAATTTTTCACTTCAATGACATATTTATAGAAAAATAAAATAAGTACATCTCTCTTCAAACACAAACTAATTGGCCACTTTTCTCTCACACTTTGGATTTATTATAAATAAATATTTTGACACCACCAATTTAATTTCTAATATTTTTATATTTCTCCCCATTGTTGATGATAAATATAAATGTGAATTAGGGATGGAAATTTTTTGTCAGCTCATGATTCATTTATTATTTAAAATTTCATGTCCCCCTATAAAACCTATTCCACTTTTGGTAATTTTGGGATCAAATTTTTATTTTCAATGAAACATAGATTAATTAAATCTATTACTATGAAATTTATATTAGTGAATAAAAATATAGTGACTAGATATACCTTCAAATAAGTCCATCAAACATTTAAATATGTAATACTTACTCATAAATGTATTTACTAAGGGATTTTTAATTATATTTTTATTAAAAACATATCATGAACTCAACTAAATAAACATATCCAAACATTTAAGGTAAATAATTTTTATCCACTTTTTAGTTACATTCCAACACAACATGCACCAGAACTTAATTAATTAAATTTTATACATTCAATGAAAAAGTGTAATTAACAACCCACAAAATCAATTTCCATTGATGAATTTATATATTTAAAAATTTAAATGAATGAATTATTCAAAAAACCTTCTCATCTAATAAAATCCACCTTAAGGGAAAAACTCTAGAATCTCTTCATTATGGATGAAAAAAATCCAAATTTATTATATATCAGAAAAAAAATATTTCTTTTTTGATACCTCTATGATAGATATATTTTCATATAGTATATAATTTATAACACTTATATTGTTCAGCCCAACACAAATAAAATTTAAATCATTGTAAAAATAACCATCTACAAATAATAGTATGAGAATAATGTGTATTATACATTACATATTAATGAGATCAACATGGAAAAAATTGTATTTACAGAAAAAACATTTCTATTCTCAGCATCAGATTGCTGATTAATCATCATGAATTCACTACCTTTTATATTCTTTATTTAAAAATCTTTATAAATAATGGTATCCTTAATCATTTTATATTTATTATTTTTTGTATTTATGTTTCTAACATTAACTATCAAGGAACATTTATTTTCCTATACTTGTGCAGTCTTTAATATTATTTCCAATAGTGTTGTCTAAGAGATCATTCAAGCCTTATATATGTACATACTATTCTCCTTGTGTGAAGATCCCATTTTTATGTAATCATTCTTTGAAAATGAATTATATTGGGGTTTATCATTTTTTTTTCAACAAATATACTAGACATGGTATCTATGTCATGCATTTATCAGTAGTTTGTCTAATATTTGTTTACCTTAAAAGTAGTATTCATCCATATTTGAGTCACCCATAATTAAAACAAATCATAAATTTCCACTATTTCATCAAGGATATATTTCACCAAACCAGTCCTCTTACTTATATATTGAATTGATTCTATTTTCTATTTCAGATTACTCCATCATTGGATATTCATGAATATTTTTTTCAATGGTCTATAATGTGACCCTTTATTTCATACTATAATTATCTTTTTGTTTCTTCAAAACAAATTTAAACATTCTTCTTGGGTGTCCTTTTTTCAACAACTTTCATCACTTTTATACACCCAAAGGTAGATTCACACACTATTCTCACAAGTTTCATTATATTTTATGTTATTATTCTCCAAAAAATATTAATCACTATTGCTAGGTTTATATTTACATGAATAATCATAATGATACTTTTTTATAGACACTACATAATGTATCAAGACATTAATATTTGTTTTTGATAGA
This sequence comes from Viscum album, assembly GCA_963277665.1. NCBI lineage: Eukaryota > Viridiplantae > Streptophyta > Magnoliopsida > Santalales > Viscaceae > Viscum > Viscum album. The sequence goes on along the minus strand of OY728126.1, from coordinate 704,913,734 downwards.
GATATTTATCATTTTATATAAACATTGACGAATCTTATTAGATATTTTTTGTTTCATATTGTGTGCCCCATAATCTTGAACTAATATAACCTTATGTTATTAAACAATTATTGAAGAAATCAATATCAGTATTCCAAAACCTCCAAATTCACCAAAATGTACAATAAAACATTTAATTTTGCCTATAATTATAGTATAGATCTAATTATTCCATTAATATTTTTAACCAAAAATATCTTATTTTCGTCTTGATTTTACGATCCATCATTTATTCACATGATCTTATAAAACCTTGAGGTATTATTGGGGTTATCATTGTTTTATTCATCAATATTTTCCAAAATTTTGATTTGTAACTTGTATTAATAGATGAAACAACTTTAGTATAAAAACGATTTCTGGGATAGTGGTTAAATTTTTAAATCATCTTCTAAAAGATATATATTTATACGTTTTTATTAACCTTATTCTACTAATTTGAGTAAACATGGAATAAATACTCCTTTCATAATTCATTTTGATTAAATACTTCATTTCTCTATAGTTTTGGAATGTTTTTCTTGTATTGATTCTATTTTTTAAATATTACATTAAAATTAAAGAAACGTCATATTTAGGGAAATATTTTCAACCTCAATTACTCTATTGTTCTATTCTCAAATACTTTTTTAACATCAAAATATGTTTTTTAGTATTTTTTATACATTTATACAGTGAAATTTTTAAATACTTATTTCTTATTAATTTGATTTCCAATTGGGAATCCTTGATAAGTTTCATATCATTATGAATTTATATTAAGGAATAAATATTATATTATTGATATTTATTTTATATCATCTTTTTCATTAGTTTATTTGGGGAAATATTCCTCAACTATTTTTATGTTCTATTTATAGAACCATAATCATTTTTCTTTAGGTACCATGGTATTGATGAGTGTCATTCACTTACCTAAATTTTTTACCAATGAATTTCCCCTTACATATGTTCCTAATTACATCCCTAATTTGACTTCCAATATCTCCATAGGAAACTCCAATATATATATGAAAATGTCAACTGGGATATTTTTTATATTATTATTTCATTAAAATTAAAAATAACTAAGTGATTTAATAGTCACATTAGAATATTATGTTGAACCAAATTTATCATGAGGATATTTCTGAATAGACATGACAGGTATACTAACACCATGATAACTATTAAATAGTGGTGTTACCACTTCCTTGTTTGAACTCTTAACAAACTTTGTTTTCTCTTTATTATGCCTATTCATTATGGATTTTCCTAAAATATTCATTTTAGTATTAATAGAAAGATAATTTATATTTTTCATCTAAGAAAATATTTAACATTCTTCAAATATGTACTTAATATATATAAATAAAAAATGAGAAATAAAATTATATCTAATCCGACATAACCTAGATTACCTCTTATAGAATCATGATGCAATAATAATATGCTTTAAAATCGTCTTTTAATTTGTCTTAAATTGTTTATTATTCACTAATAGCATAATTATATTTAATATTTGAATTCTATCTCAACATCATCTAATTTAGTCTTCCAATGGTCCCATATTTTACAAAATTTGTGAATATTAAATAAGAAAAATAATATCATATATATCATAGTAGAATGATAAAATATCTTACCATACCTCAACAATAACGTTTGTATTATTTTGATTGATCTTAAGAGGAATGTAACATATTCATAAAAACATTATTTATCAAACAAAACATATTGTGCATCATCACCATTAATTAATTACTAAATTTACACACTATACTTTATTATATACCGCTATGACATATTATCTCTACTTCAAGAAAAAAATTTATTTTGGTATAGTTGTTTCTTCTTCTATGTTAGAAAATCCAATCTAGGAAATGACTTCCAAGTCATAGAGATATACAACATATCCTCTCTATATATTGACTCTAACATTGTAGTTTCTTCCTTTCCTATATTTCATCATTCACTCTAGGAAATGTCTTTTGTATTATTAAATATATTAAATATTAACATAAGAACTTTAATCTTACAAATTTATAATTATCCTCAACAATTATTTTAAGCATGAACTAAATTATATCATGTATACTCAAAACATCTTATGTGCCATATGAAATATGTTTCGTATCACAATGTACACTCTCAAGGAAATTTCCATTTCTATAGCTTCAAATAAGATTTATTCTTACATATAATCCTAAGAATATTACATATTTAAATGAGCTCCATCACTTTAGAAATATTTTATTATAAGTAATACTATGTATTCCTTTTTAAATTATCACCTCTAACATAGATTTACATATTATTATCATTTCAACAAAAACCCACTTCAAGAATTCCTAAGGAATCTATAATCACTCCAATAAATCAAAAAAACATAAATTCAAATGGTAATATATAAAATAATACCATATCCTTTTATCATAATTCTTAAAGAATCATATGGAAATAATCTATTTTATTTGAGTCTTTCCATGAACCATTATGGCCTCAATAATTCCAGCTTTAAACTAAACCTTCTTCAATCCTCATACAAGGGATATTATTTATTTATTATAGATTTTTTTTCATTGAAAACACTAGTTTTGTTTATAAATATTCTAGATAGATTCATAAATATATATTTAACATTAATATTCCCACCTAAATAAAGAACATGTGGTAGAAATTTTCCTTTTCATCCCTTTAGACTATTTATTGATACAAATAATTCCTAGCTCAGCAATCATCATTTGCGTAAAGGTATGATTCCTTTAATTTATTTATACACAAACTATGAGAAGTATCAATCATTCTGTATTTTCAATAGTGGTAAATTATTTATTTTCATTTTTATTATATGAATGTATATCCAATACATAATGGTAGAAATTAATGAAAATAACATAGTGGAACTTCATCTATACCACAAAAATATTTAAATTATTCCTTTATTTGTTTCTTTATCATCACCTAAAATATATTGAATTTCTCTTTCAAAAAAATATTGACCGAAAATGAAATAAATAAAGCTCAGTTCAAACTCAATCCTGTTGGGAACTGTATAATGAAGGAAAAATTTCTCTAAATGAAATGATATTCATACAACAATAAAAAATTACATAGAGGCTAATGATAATGATTAAAAACTTCTCCATGAGACCCCTATATTAGTGAAAACTCTATCACTTTTATGTCAACATAATACATTATAGAACTAAAACTGTCCTAATGGAGACCATGAAAAATATAGGAAGTATAAAAGAACGTAAAGGTTCCTTTTGGTGCCTAAAATATTACCATAAAATATTGTGGGTGGAATACTTATCCCATATGAACTAAGGTATCATTTATACTCAATTATAGGATATCATGAAGCTCATACCTTGACAAATAGGGTAATGAGTATAATAGAGTTAGGGTAATCATGTAGTGTGTCTCATATATCTTGTTTAGACACCACCAATTGGGTACCTGTTTACATTTTATATAACAATAATATAAAAGGAAGGTTTAATCTGGGTCCACTTTACATAGATATGAAACATATATTATTACAATCAAAAACTATCATTATGAGATATAAAGTCATTTTCTAGGCATAGGGTGTATTGCAAGTTTCATAAATAAAAATGACTGGTAAATTACATAGAAATAATTCTAACATATCATAGTATTAATAATTCTTATGTATCAATTTCATACTAATTAATTAAATTCACAACATGGAGATAATATTCATACTTATATAAGATATTTCAGTTATAATTCCATCTTTATGTAATTACAATTCCTGAATTTTTACAATGTAAACATGGGTAACCTCTGAATAACACATTATCTTCTTTAAAAAAATAATGCTAACCCTACCATAGAACCATGATTGATAGGGTATTTTTTAAAGTTTCTCTAGAGGTATATCATTAAACCTTCTTGGAATAGATTAAGAATTCATTTAAGATAAATTCAAATCCTATAAAAACAAGTATTTTCTCATACATGATTAGTAAAAATGGTGTAATTGTATGTCACTATGTTATAGAACATGTGTGGTGTTGGTCATGTAAAATGAATAGATAATGAATCCCAATTAAGAAGATAAACAGGATTCATGTATTTAAAAGATAATAATTTTCCTAAAATAATATTCTTCTAAAACATAGGATTTTATAATTGTAAACTACTTTTATGGACATACACATTTGATTTTTAAACTAGTAAAACCTTTAATATAAAATATATACCATTGGGAAAAAGTATAAAATATTTCTCATAGAAGAGGTGTCTTTATAAAATTAAATCATATCAAAATGTTTCGCATAAAACCAAATCTATGGTAGATATTATTGAAAAGTATTATTTAATTCTTTTCTAAAAAAATAAATCTATTTTTATGATGGATAAAAAAATAATTAAATTTAGATTCCAAAACATCCCTTCCCATAGTATTTGAACCCATTTTTCACCTCCCCACCAATAAAACTCTTAATAAATGTTAGGATTGGATCATGTCTTGCAACTCATACAAGTTATAGAGGGATTATATTTTTTATTTAATAATTGAATTTAAATCCATAAAAAGGTACAATTATATTTAAATATAGTCTCATTATCTCCTATATTGGACTACATGAAAAAGTATCCCATTAAAGTAATCATATAATACTACAAGTGTTCTATTGGACAGTGTTAAAGTTATAGGATATTGTCTAGCCTCCTATAAAATTTTTTCTTAAAATCAAGGATGTAATTTCTATATACTATGATGTTAAAAAAATAGCTCATAAAATCCTAATATTTGATATTTTGAAGGAGTTTAAATGACATAAAATTATATTCATAACATAAATATGAATTTTTTTAATCACACATTCCACTCAAGATCGTGTAACCTCTATGTTAAATGATAGAATCTATCAATACCTAGAATATAATCTATACCCAACCACATATAATAAAATTAAGAAGAGAATAATGTGATTAAATTTCAACATCATGTAAATTTATAGATAAGATAAACATATCATATATTTTATCAATATCAATCAGGTATGAATAATACTTTAATCAAGTATTAAATTTAACAAATTTATCAAAACTCATTTTAAAAATAAAATAACACTAAATAATGAAATATTTATACTTTATTCAAATTATTTTTTTGGATTTCACAAAAAAAAAATTGAATACATTTTAAAAGAATAAATTGAAAACAATATATTTATATCATTTAAATATAATAGAATTTGTTTTATTGGTATATAAAATAATATAAGATAAAACTAAAACATGCCTCAAGTGGTTTAATATAGTTTGGAACCACAAATATATCATTATAGCATGTATATTCCCCAACTAAGAGGAATCGTAAAACTCCCTAATAACCATCCAAACACAATACAAAATCATTTAATAGTAATTTCCCTTGAATCCAAAATACCCTTTTTTGAAACCCAAGTGAATTATTTTTGAAACCAAATGAAATTACCCAAAAAAATATACCACACATTAGTCACTTGAAATACCTACTTAAAATTTAAATAAGGAAGACTATGTTAATCTAAATAATCTATAAATCCATAAATTTATCATATCTTAATAGATAAACATCAAATAAATGAACAGAATTTTATAAAATAAATTCCTATGAATACATTTAACAATCCATGGAAAAAATAAGCCACTTGATTAGGCTTAACATTGAATTTAGATGAATACCATACAATAAAACATATATTCACTAATGTACGATAGTAAATTTTAAAGGGATATATTAAAAGGAATAATATGGAGTGTTAACATAGACCATTTCAAGAAAAACATCACCAAACAATGTTTTCATGTCTGGGTAGGATGAATGGTAGAGAAGAATCACGATAAGCCATGTGAAAGGTTTATGATTACTATGATAAGGTTTACACATATAGAAGGGAAAATTATTTAAAAATAGTTGGTAGAAATGACTAAAATTCCAATTTTTAGGGATAATTTTTCTGCAACCAACTATGTACCTAATAGGAGTGCATCAGGTATACGATGGATCCCACATAGGATCACCCTCAATGCACATGATCATTTAGAACCTTAATGCCCACATAGGGAACCTAGTTTAACCTATAATTTATGTACTATATGTAATTCCACATCTTGACCACCTGAACCCCTAAACATTTCTGTAGACCACAAATTTCATCCTAAAGTATTGATTAGTTCTTCTTTAATTACCAAAATTAATAAAAAATTATCCTAAATAAATAAAACCCCAAAAAATAAAATAAATATTCATATTTCATGGTAATTTAATAAAAAATTATTCCCTTAAGAAATAATGACCAATGTTAATTCCAATAAAAAATCCCCCCCACAGCATTTTTCATCTCTATAAAATAAAATTTTGTTACCCACAAGACCACGTCTATATCACTAATTCATTAAATTTACTATGTTCACTTTAATCTAAAACTTCAAGATTTTATTAAAACTAAATGCATTGACTTGAAAAATGTATCTATCCATGAAAATAAAAAAATTATAAAACCAAAATAATTATACCAATAAACATCTTGAAACAAAAATAATGATTCTTTAAATTTCTAGAATTCTATCACAAAAATATGACTCTCATTAATATAGTTACAATTACTGAATCACCCACCATATAGAGGTGATCCTCACAATAGGATATCTATAAAACCTATAAATAATCATCCAACATCAATTTTAATTTATCATATGTCTTAATTTCTAAAAAAATTTAATTAAAATTCCAAAAGAATTTTTTATATTTTTTTACAACGCATTATTTTATTAAAATCTTTTTAATTCCCTTTAAAAATCCTAGTTTAATTTCCTAAATCTCGATCATTATATAATTTAAAATACCTTAATATCTACAAATTAGTAAAATCAATTTTCAAAACACCGATAATAAAATTATAAAATGCATTTCCTAGTAAAACATTATAATATTTAAGTGTTAATCATGTATAAATAATTGTTATATCACTAGCTTGGAAACACAAACTTAGTAAAAAATAGATATCATTATTAGTGTGTTAATTATAATAATTGGATTTACATATCAAGGAATATGTATAAGTAACTATGGTTAAAAATCATATCATACACCCCAATAAAAAATAAAAAAACATTCTCAATGATTAAAAACTATAACATAGAAATTCTAATATAGCATTATTAATGAAAAATGGAACTCATTAGGTAAATAATAATATTGTATTATTTAAAGATATGTTAGAAATTAAGAATATGATATTTCAAAAATATATTATTATAATGAAATTAGATAAGGAATGGTTAGTTATGGAACATGTTATAATATACTAGATATTAAAATAATTATATTGAGAAATCTAAATTTTAAGAACCAATTAATAATTAATATTAACCTAATAATCATCAATATATATATTGGAAATATATTTATATATTATTTTTCAGTTAATAAAAACCATAAATAGATTCCTTATATAATATAAATAATCTTTGAAAATCAGATGGTATATAGTTCTACCCTATGTTCCCACAAAGATGCATATACCTATGATGTATAAGTTAATAGAGTACATATCACGAATGATCTCTAGAAAAATTAAAAACAATAATACTTTTAAATTATGTTTTTATTTAAATTGACACACCATCAACACTTGTGGTTCAGAACTAGTCACTTGGACATCCTTGGTAACTCAAGATTCTTCAATTAAGAGGTTTATGACACCTTTTATAGATTACAAACCAGGTCCCAATTATTTTATCTCCAGTCTACTCTCAATCCCAAAAATCCTAATAACTCCATGTTTTTAATTATATAATTTCTTCCTTTTTGATACAACATTATAATTATATTTACTTTAATCTCCCTAATGTTACACTGATTGAGCCACCACAAGACCTCAGTTTCACATCTTAACCACATGAGGCTTTCCATCAGCACTAGGTCAGTGTGAATAATATCTAGAAGTTGGTTTTACCCATTTTGAAATAAAACTATCAATAAATAATAACAAAATTATAAAAATAAAATAAATTTCATACACAAAAATAAATTTGATATAGAATAATGATAAAATAAAAAAATAGAAGGTCCCTAATTTCCATGGTTATGTACTTTATCTCTCTCTAGCATTTGGAACTAACACACTATAGAGATCAAAATGTACTCACAATGACAATGTGGAAAATATTAAAATAATATTAGTATATATCCAAACTAATATATACCTAAAAAATAGTCCATGAATATACAATTTCAGTATGGTTCATATAAAAATTTTGATTATAAAAAACTATGTAGGAAACCACCAAATTTTAAATATATATGAAAAACCTCTCATGTATGAGCATTAGATAAATTTTCTTAACTACGTAATTATACATGAATAAATCTTTATAGGTGGTTCTCAATCGATGAATATGATAACTATATAATATTTCATTAAATTAATTAGAATTAACTTTAAATGATATCTCTTAATACCTAAAGGATCTATATATGTAATACATACTTCAAGCCTTATCTCAGGATTTGAGATGAGAAGGACTAGATAATATTACCTATATTTATATTAAATAATCATATTTTTGAATGGGTTCAATACACATATAATACGGTGTAGGGAAATGTGTATACTATATTCAATGAAATATTGTAGCCTCTTACTTTGGGAATAGGGTAATAGGTATAATAGAGTAAATTTAATCATTCAATACTTTCAGTATAACTATTTTTGACACCTCCTAGTGGGTACCTATTTATAGATTATATAATAGAAATAAAAATGAAAGTTGAACACAAAAACATATTTTCATAAATATATGACATTCCCCATTAAAATAACAAACTAAATAAAATGATGTAAAAATATTGTCTACACTGATGAAAACTTACACGCTACTAAAAATAGATTTATATTAAATATGGATGAAATCACACTAACATAATAATTTATGAATCATTATCATGTATCGGTTCCATTGTAAAGAAACTATTTTACCACATGACAATTATAGTTATAGTTTCATAATCTACACTTATTATCATTTAAATTATATATAATTTCAAATCAGACACAACATAAATGTAGTTAACCCATTGAATAACCTATTATATGATTCAAAAAGATATAAAAAATGAATCCATACATGGAACAACTTCTAAGATAATATTCTTTTTAGGATATTCTTGATTCATATTATTTTATCTTAAAACTATTCAGTAAGAAACAATTTAAGATTAATTAACATCTTAGCTAAATAAGGATTTACTCATATATGTGTACTAATATTAACAACCCTAAATTCACACTCCTAGATCAAACTCTTAAAACAAAATATTTTCATTTTTTGTTTTAATATTGAAAAATGTGGCTAAATTTCAACAATTAGAAACATAGAAATTAAAAGATAAATATTGGATCTTTAATAAAACATGGATATATAAACCACAAGTTCATAACAATATACAAAATTTCCCACAAAATTATCAACACATGAAACCTTTCAAGAAAAATATAATTTAACATGAATATTAATAACCTAATTAAATAGAATCAAAATATGGTTAAGATAATGTTCTCAATAATGGTAACCATAGGAATAAAAAATGGAATGTTCTCAGTGATAAAAAGATGATTGTAAGAGTATGGTGACATAATCAATGAGAATGAACATAAAAAAAGATAATTTATACACATAATAACCTATATTATAAAACATGTGGCATGGAATAAATATTCAACAATCTAAAGATTCATAAACATCAATAATCATGAGCCACACGATGTAAATCTTGATCATATGAACCATTAAAAACTCATAGATAGAATATAAAAAACGTTTCGGTTTCTTGGAAAATTATTATTATTTAAACCCTTATTAGAAACCTTACAAGGTAAATAACCAATAATAGTAAATTCAAAACTAATTTTCTATAGAACCAAATAATTACCCAAATCATTGGAGAGCCATATCAAGCTCATCAATCATCAGGAGCTATATTGGTCACACCCATCATCAAGACCTATATTTGGCTAACCAGTCATCATAAAAAAAATAAAAGAACTAAAACATTTCACTAACACGTGAATTCATAAATTTTATAAGAAAACAATAATAATAATTCTTTCATAGATATACATTCTCATGGAAAATTATTGGGTTGAATAAAAATATCATAATCCATTCAGAGAAAAAATACATATTTCATCATCCCAATATATCGCATGTTAATTTTAATTAGAATAATGGTTTTTTGTAATTGATGAATATAAATTTCATAAAAGGTTTATTTCAGACATTCTTAAGAAAAATATTCATTCCACTCTCTATATGAATTTTATAAAATAAATAATAAAAACGGATATAGAAATCATTTTCATTGAATATAATCTTGGAAACATATAAATGGACCTTTAAATAAAAAAATGATCATAATGGTGGGAAATTCTGTTCGTGTCACAAATCATAAAAATAAATACTCTTTTTCATATTTTGTAAAGATAGTCAAAAGTGACCCATTTGTAAAAAAAATACTTAATTTCTATTTAAACCCTTTTAAAATAATGTCGAATATAATATTAAATAAAATTATAAAAACCTTTATTTTTAGAAAATATTTTTCATTAAAAAAATTTATAGAACATTGATATATAATAGAATTATTCTCGTTCTAGAAGAAGATACAATATCAGTATCATTTAGAAATAATTTTATATATATTTCCTTAGTAATTAATGGAGGACATGGAAACAAAACAAGTAAAACACATTCACAAAGAGGGAATAAGAGATTATATGTATTTTAATAAAATAATAATATATGCTTTCCCTCAATGGAACCTTGAACATAAAAAATCATGAAAATAAAAGAGATAACAACATAAATCCTTTACCACGTCAGAATGTATTTTTAAAAACACGAATTCCATGAAGTAATATTTCAAATTTATTCATGAGTCTTCCATTAGACCATAAAATTAAATCATGGTTCATGACAGGAAACTTGTCTCATAAAATGACATTTTGACCATGGAAATCATTTCAAATGTCATATCTTTTGAAGTGTTAATTAATATTTGAATTTGATAAGTGAAAAAATATAAATCCACATAAACCAAGTGTAAATAAAAAAAAAATATGTTTTTAATTTAAACACAATCAAGGAATAAAAATGTCAATTAATTAGATTTCTAACCCAATGAATAGAAATTCAGTTAAGAAACTCATTACCACTTGGTAACGTTCATGTTTAAAAAAATTGGATGAAAAATTTTGAATTAAAAATTAAAACACCCTGATGTATTGATGACTAATGAAAAAAAATTATATGTTTAGAATATAAATTATAGAAAATAATTTAGTTTTATAAAATTAAAATATGTCTCAATGAAGAAAATTAGAGTTGATATCCTTTAACCCAATTCTATAATTTCTTTGTGTATCCCTTAAATCATGTATAATAAATTTACCTAAATTATTTTCTAGTTAAAAAAATTTTAATTGTTTATTAGTTCATCATAAAAAAATTTCATTTATCTTAATTAAATTTATAATTACTTAATCGGTTATGTTTGTGTTGTGTATTTTGAGGAATTTCATTATATAGTTGTAAAATGACATATGTATGTTGACCATAGATAAAGAGGTAGTTGTTTTATAATATACAGAATAATAATCATGAGATGATTACAATTTTTTGTAAATTAATTACACTTTTTAAATCAACCTTGAAATATGTTTATGAAATAACTAATTACATTAAAATCATTGAGATGGTAGGTTGTACGTACGGATCATTAATGACTCAATTTTTAAATTATAATGAGGTAAGAAAAATTAGAATTGTTTTATATTTATAGAATTATTAATATATTATAAATATATATTATATCCTTAAATAAAAATATATATAACATCAATGTGGTGTGTTGACGAATAATAAATTACATTACTTCATGGAGTTGTAATAAACACATATGCATGATCATTTTTCAATGGATATAAAGAAAAAAATTGATATATTATCTTTATATAATGTTAATTAATTACCATATATTATAAATATACATTAAATTCATCATTATAACAAGATGTGAGATGAGGTTATGGAAAATGAATTACATACGTTCGCGATGTGGAAGGCTATCATACAAATGAACAATTGATTCATTTCAAATTTGATGGAAGAGGGGTGGATATATGTTAAACCATTAATATAATAATATATCATAATATTAATGATATTGATGAACATATTTCATCATGTTTGAGAAATATCTAAAGGTGGTAGAATAGGAAATAAAAATAAAATATTCATTTAAAAGTTATACCTCTTTTTTGGATAACCTCTTTGTTTTTACAACATATTCCCTATATGGTTGATATTATACCAAACATAAGACCTCTAGAATGTGGTATGGTTTGTTTGGAAGGTATTTGTTCGATTGTTATCCAATAAAAATGGTTATTAAAATCATAATAGAATAGAATAGTTAATTCTCCTTTATAATTGAGGTGTCACTCTTTGAATTACTTAATGAATTAAATTAATATAAATTAATTTTCATGGAAATTTTCTAAAAATTAATCTAATTTATATATAATATTATTATGAGTCTAAATAATCTCATATATTAAAAAATTGTTAATTTTACGTTAATTTACCCCTTATCCTTTTTTTAGCAACCCTTTAACACTTTTGAAAATTATCATGATGCCAATCTTTTCACTCTAGTGGTCAAAAAAATTATAATAAATGGAAAAGTGGCCCATAAATTCTTTTTGAATGATACTTTAAATCATATTCCATTCTATTTTCCAAAAATATTATTTTTTATGAATTTAAAATCGTTTATTAAAATACTATTTAATATGAAATATTCTTAAGGTCATTTGGAACTATTAAAATAATTTAACATTGAAAAAAAAATGATAGAAATGGAATTAGAATATAAACCTTAAAAACATGTAATTTTTATGTATAACTTAAAAATTATTTTAATTATTTAACTCTCTCAAATAATATTACTTTTAGAGTTTTTGAAATCATTTAATTTATTTTTTTATTACATGTATACGCACTATGTCGGTGTTGTGTACACAATTATGGTAATTATTTTTTCAAAATAAATTAAAATAATTAATATGATAAAAAATTATTAAATATTTTAATTAAAAATTTATAACTAAACATAGCCTTTTATTATCTTTATTTAGAAATTGAATAGATTTTAATATAAATAGTGTGGCATTTTGTAATTTTAGTTACTTAATATAATATAAATATCATTTTCAAAGTAAAATGGAACCAAACTGCCTTATATTGAAATTTAGGATGTATATGGTCGAAAATATCCCATAAAATTAATGTAAGTAATGTCTTTTGTTGATTTTGTGACCTTATTTCTTTGTTTTAATCCTTATTTTACCATTTTGTCTTTATCGAGGTGAAATAAAATTTACCACAGTTATTAATTATAATGAAAAAAATTAGAAGGAAACTATTTTAAATATTTAAAACTCTTAATTACCAATATGTCATTTAATTTTAAAATTTAAAATTTTAAAATATTTAGGTATTAATTAAAGAAAAAACACAAAACACAATGAAAAATTGGTTTCCAAAAAAATTCCATTTCTTGTATAAAAATGTTTTATAAAAAATTAAACCATAAAATTTATTCCAATGAAATTAGTTATATTATTTATAATATATGATAACTGGTGTTACTTTTAACCATTTCAAAACAATATTTAATTTTTTAAACTCTTGGAATATAAATATAGTTTTAAATAAAAATAACAGATTTTCACTATTCATTAAAATATCAATCTTTTCATTAAATTAAAAACAATAACTCCAAGATAATTTTTGCATGATGATTTAAAAAATTATATCCTTCTTATCAACTAAAATTTAGAAATTTTATACAAATTAACTATAATATCTTCTAAAAAAATAAACAAATTTCATTTTTGAAGAAAAAATATTTTTGAAGCACAAAATGAAATTAATGAAAAAATGAAGGAATATTTCTAGATAATTAATAAATACAATAGTTTTTATTTGTAACTTTATATATATTTCATAATAAATTTAATCATATTCAAAGCCAAAAAATTTATATCTTGGTTAAAACTGTATCATTTAAATATTAATATTTCATTAATTATTTTAACTCATTGTTCAATGTTTCATAAGGTATCGAACAAAAGGTTCTCTAAAAATATGAGGATATTATATTAACTGAGGATAGTGGGTTACAATGTGATATACCAATTTTGGTTTTATTTGTAATGACCCGGACTCCAATAACCTAGATCCAGTGACTGCATTATTATATTAGGATAACAGATAGAGAATCACATCCCAAATAACTGAACCATTTGGGTGTATTTATAATCTATATATATACATGAAACCCCTATTACATTTGAATATAATAAATAAAACATATTTTTTAAGAGAATATTATTACTCCCTCTAGCATATCATTTTATATCAATCATATACACTTATTGGGATCTCAGGGAAGGAAACAAAAGACGGGTGATCTCAAATGCTCAATAAGAGTTATAAAAAGTGGAGGCTATCATGATTAAATGAATAAAAATCAAGAAAGAAAAATCAATATGGAATGGTGAATATTTTTACACACATTCCATATAAATAAAAACTTTTCAGTCATGAATATATAAGGAAAAAATATAGAAAAGTAAATGATTGAATACACATTCCATTTAAATAACATTACTGTCATGAATAAAATATAAATAAGTGAACACACCTAATATTTAAAAATTAGTTATCATGAATAGATAAGGAATAATCAATTTAGAAGGATAAATAACTAAAAATAGATGACACTAACATAATAATTGACAACGAAATGCATCTAAATATAATATCATTTTCAAAATCTCATGGATAATAATGACTAGATTCTTGGTAAATGAAATGATTAATTATTTGATGTCATTATATGAGAAATCATGATACATATACCATCATCAAAATTCATAATATTATTTAAAACATTTAGTAGAAAACAATTTAATGTTAGCTTTCTAATTTTTCCTCTAAGACTATTGATGCATTCAAGGGTTATATAATTTCAGGCCCCACATACCACTACACTTCCAATTCATTCCATATATATCTAATAATCAATTTAATTCATAAACAATGATTCTTATCATCAAATATTCGTATTTAGTAAAGAATAATGATTTATCAATATTTCCCCTGAAAAAAAAATAAAATTATTTTTAGAAAACCATATGTCGAAATGATATTTGGTTTAAGATTTAAACATATCCATGATAAGTTATATGGTAATTTATGGGAAATTTAATATCCAGTGATCATTGGAAAGTGAATATTTCAAGGAAAGATTAATCAATTCAAAAATTAATCAATAAACTGAATGTCAATACTTTCATTAGTCAAAATGATCATACAAAATCCATATAAATAATAAGTATGGTATCAATAAAACATATTCTTTGTGGAGTATAAGTAAAATAAATGGTTTTATCCTTAATTAATGGATATATGATAAAACTATATTTAAAAACATTCATAAGAACAATATAATTTTTAGTTTGAAAATACATTTTTTAAAAATTAAAAGATCACAGAATATTTTTAAAATAATGTTCAATGAATATTATAAATTAATATATAAAACATTTAGTTGTAATGAAGTCCATAAATTCTGTACATTTCTTACACATTAAAATAAATATTCCTTTCACATTTTCTATAAAATTCTAATAAGAAATGTTAGGAAAATGACAAGAATATTCCATTGAGAAAAATTAAAAATAAATACATGGGTAAAAATTTATTTAATAAATTATTATGGTAATGTTAAAAATATATTTGAAAAAAAATTCAGAAAAAAGGGTTTTGGTTGAAAAAGTATTTTTGACCGAAGAGAAATGCAATGTTGGATTTTATGAAAAATAAATCTCAGAATTTCTAGGTACCAATGAGTTCAAAATGGTATAATTTCAGGAAAAAAATGAATATCTATATGATAACACAATTAATGTGTTTTATTATAAAATTATGAAATTAAATCCTTCTATTTAAATTCATGAATAAAAAATCCTGATTAAAATGGAATAGTGAAATAAACCATAAAAAGATCATAATATTAAAGTGAGAAATAATCAATGAATTTATTATATATATAATATAAATCAACATAAAATAATTGGAAATATATCAGAATATAATAAAACATCCTTACATACATAATATTATAATATTAATATTAAAGAATAAGTAATATAACCCAATGAAAATAAATTGAGTTTTGAAATTATTTTCCCGTTGGTAACTTTTATGTTAAAACCATATAGATAAAATAGTTAAAATTTAATCTTAAAATAAAAATAATTATTAATTAATTAGGATATTACATGTCATAGTTGAATTATAAACACCATATAAATTAAATTTTATAACTAAAATTTCAATATGCTTCAATGAAGAGAAATTGAGACAAAGTCCCTTACCTAATGATTTATTTCTATTGAACATGATTTAAATAATTTTATAGTTGTTAAAATCATGTTATTAATTTATACAAGAAAAATATTTATGTTTATAATATCATATATTATCCTTATTTGAAATTTTACCACCCTTATTTTAATAATATTTCATTGTTTTCATTATTTTGGGTCTTAATTGCATTTTTTTCTCATGCATATTTTGTCATGAAAGTTTTGGTTCATGACATTATTTTATAGTAACATCATCTACATGAATAATATAAATTTTATATGTTTCATTTTTTCATTGTATAAATTTTTATACTCATTATACAAATTTGAACGTGGAGAATGGATCACATCGCTTCATGGAGAGGGTAGGTCGTACGTACGTACGAGCGATATTATCATTTCCTTAATGGGTGAAAGGGTACGGATTCGTATGATATTTTAATTTTAATAAAGAAATATAATTTCATATTTATCACATATATTCATTATATTTATATTTATTACATTCAATGTATATAGTAAGTGAAAAAATAATCACGTCACTTCATGAGGTGGTATTCCGTTGTATACATATGCAACATTATTGTATTTTAAAAGTAATATATTGTAAGAAGGTATATAAGATATTACAATTACATAATAATAATAATATATAATATATAATATATATTTTTATTAAATCTTTCATTATATCCTTCCACGAAAGGTGGTGATAGAAAATGAATTATATAAGTTCATGTGACATTTGTCCTCCATATATAAAATCAATGAATATGTTTCCCATTTGATAAAATAGGATATTGATAAACGTTATTCCAATAAAATAATAACATATTAGTGTATTTAATATACTTAGGCTATTATAAAATAATGGTTTAATAATATTTGAAGGCATTGGGAGAAGTAACCAAAAAATGATTGTTTGAGAATGATACCACTTTTTTTAGAAAACATTTTTATGTTTTCACCAAAAGCCTTAGAAGAATGGATATATGAAAAAACCAAGGTATATAGGATGATTTATTGGATTATAGAAAAAAAATTTGTTATCAAACCAAATGGATTATTAAGTGTAAAGAGGGTAAGAGAAGTGATGTAATTTTAGAAGTGGGGGAGAGGACACACATGGAATTTTTATAAATATTCAATTACACCCATGTTGTTTTCATGACACAATCAATTAAATTTTAAATTTATAAACCATTATAGGTTATAAGGTTTAAATATGTCAATAAATTATGTTTTTACGAATTTTTTTCATCTAAACCCTTTTAATGTTTGTTTAACCCTCTGATAAATCAGTTTTCCCCTTAACTGTAGTAATTAATTTTTACAACTTTTACCAGTCATAATTGTCAAAAAAAAAAAATTAAATTATCTGATAATATATATTATTTTTATTCCCAAAATAGAATAAATTTTTCAAAATTTAATTCACATATTCAGAAGAATCTAATTTAAAATTACACTTGTAGACATGATAAAAACGCACGTCTCCAAAGAGAAAATTCTCGAAGCTATAGAAGGTTTTAATATAAAAATTAAAAATTAAATTGTCTAATAAAACTAAATTAGATCAATTTTCATATAACTAAACAAATTTTACTTTAAAACTAATTTAATATATAATTTATCCTTGTAATTTATTTTTAAAAAAGTCTGTTTTCATTAAAAGATAATATTTTTCTATATTCATCGAAAAATGAAACATTTCAGAAAAATCAAAAACATTTAAGATACGATATTTCATATATACTGATTTTTAAAATTATGTTAATTTTTTAAAATAATTTTCTAAAATTCGTAAAAAAATATTTTTAGGTTGTGTTCATGAAGTGTGCCAAATCCCTTTTTAGAAAAATATATTTTTTCGTAAAACAATTGTTTTCACATTAAATGGTTCTTTATTTTTTTAAATTAGGAGATAACCATAAATTTTATAAATCATTTATTAATATTCATAATATAAAATTTCTATTCTAGGTTATAACATTACACTCTATTATGGTTCATTTAGAATCATGGTTGTGTGTTCTCTATGCAATAAAATAGATTAAATTTATTTAAAAATCAATATATCATAAAGTCTCAAGGTGTTATATTCTCATCTAAGATTAATGTATCATGTGATATAATCTATCAGGCCTAATTTTACTATTTTAAAATCTTGTGGTGTTACAACAGTCATATAAAATCCTTACCCAACAAATCTCAATATATATGTTAAAGAAAGAGGAAGGAACAAAATTAATTTTTTTTAAATACCATTTTTCTTAAAAATAGTTTTTTTATTATTTTAATGTAAATTTAAAGATAAAAAATTTTATTTTTTAAGTTTTAGATGATTTAATTTATCATTTATACCCTTAGTAAAAATTATTAAAAATACGCAATATAATATGTAGTTTTAAGTAATTAAAACATGTTTAATGTTTTGGTGTAAAACATAAAAAAATTAAATCATTCAGTAAATGAAAGATTTTTTTAAAAAAAATAAATAAATACATATTATGTTAGAATAATTTTGATAAAACTAGTAAATTTTATATACCATAATATCCAATCACATATAAGGACAACTCATTCATCCCTTGGCTACTGAGGAAACTCTTAAAAAAATTAGGCATAGATTGTGAATTATAATTATTACTATTAAATAAGGTAGAAATGTTTTATTAAATAAATAATTTTCAATATATAAAAATGTATTCTTCCATTTTAATATATTCTCATGATAAAATTGACTTAGATTAGTCCACCGTGTATGAAATTTAAATAATCATACGACCAACATGTGTTTAATGGGATAACCTTGAAATTATATGAGAATGTCTAGTATCCACCCATGTATTGTTTTTCAATTAAAGTAAGTAATTTATAAATTCATAGAATTATAAATATAGATAATGAAAAAAAATTAGAGATCATATAATGGTATTCAATGCAATAAGCAATATTTTTACCTTTTGTGTGAATATTTTATGAATAAATTCTAGTCAAGGTTAGATAAGATAATTATTAAATATTACTGATCTATTTTACCATGTATCATGTTCTCTATAATACCACTTATGATTCAATGGAAATGATAATTAATAGATTAAATTAAAACCCAAAAAACATGTATATAAAACTGAAAGATATTATATATTTTATCAATATCAACTAGTTTCAAACAAAACATGAATCGCATAATAAATTTAAAAAAAAATCATGAAATGTTCTAAAAGAATGAAATGTTAACACACTTTTCAAGATATTTGAGGTGTTGTTTCATATAAAATCTATTTTAATACATGATTAATTTTTTAATTTAAATTAATAAATATATATCCTCAAAAAAAGTTATTTTATTTATTAGGTTCATACAAATAGGGGTTGATAAAACTAAACAATTGTCAAGAGGTGTCATATTGGTAAAAAATTTCAACCATTAAATCTTCTTTGATGAGTGCATACTCATACTTAAAAAGTGTCATAGTATCCCATAATAATAATCCAAACACAGTCCAAAATTAATTTCATCTTATTACCCATGAATCAAGAATAACCATATTAGAAACCTAAATGATACCTATAAGAAACCTAGGATGATAAACACTAAAATCATGCTAGTTGTTAATGACGGGAATGTGAAAATTAAAATGGGAGTAATGATCTATAATAAATGGTTGAAAATACAAACATCCCTAAATAGATTTCTTCATATTCGAATATCATCAAAGAAGAAAATAAGTGTTTAGAAACACTCACATTGAACACTCATAAAATATTCATATAGAAAATAAAATACAAGATTGTATATTCACTGAATTTGGGGAGATCCTAAATTCTATAACCCATTTTCCATAAGGGATGAATGGAAAATAGAAAAAGATTGTAGAAAAATGGGAGGCAGTGTTTCCTAGGGCCTTGGAATGAAGGAAATAAAGAAACCAAAGTGGATTAAAAGGGAAATATGGGAGGTCATGAAGAAGCTCGAGAGGACATGGGAGAATCCTATAACTACTATGGGATGAATATGAATGAATTAATTAGAAAATTATATTAAAATGAATATTGTTAAATGATAAAAAATACCCGTTTTTAGTGGGTAATTTTTCTTTGGACATTCAGGTACACAGTTGTAGTCCACCGACTAATCAATGAAACCCCTAGGGGAATCCACCCAATATTCAACTCCACAAAGTACATAGTGCCAAAACTAGGGACCCAGTTCCACAATAATTCTAAATACACCATGTGGTTCCACCAATCTATAACCAGAACTCTAGAAACATTTTTTGTACCTCAACCATTATTCCAAAATATAGAATAATTCGTCTTAAATTACCTAAAATAAAATAAAATTTATAAAAAATAATAATTTACCCTTAACAATAATTATAAAATTCAAATTTCATCACCACGTCATAAAAAACTTTTCTTCAAGATGCACTTACTCTCGTTAATCTTTTACAAGTAGATAATCAAGGACACCATGAGGACTATGAGGTTGTTGATGTTATAACTCAAACAAATAACTCAACCTTTTTATTATCACATGTTGTTAAATGGGTACTACTATCTATTTCAAAATTTAATGGTATATTCTATGAATAATGGTTTTTAATGGGGTATTGGTACCTCTCAATCTATACCCTTTATCAATTCTTCTTCACTCAACTAATCAATGATTAGAGGCTATACCCTTCAGCTAGATTGTCAAAACACCTCCTCTAAATACTTGGTAGACTTTTGTGAGGTGTTATCATGTAGTAAAAAAGATAAAACCATATTTAAAAAATAATATCTAGTTATATTATTAAATATTTTTAATGGAAGAAAACAATTTAATTTCCACACGATACATGTAAATATTTTTATCCCTAAAAAACAATTCCTTAGGCTTTTGATCCAACAAATAGATTATCGATCTGGAAAAAATGATACATTAATTTTTATACCTACACTCTATTCAATAATATGAAAAAAAAATTCAAGAATCTATAATTTTTTAAATTAAACATCCCAAAAATCATCACTATACACCTAACATCATACATGTTTTTCAAGATAGAAATGCCCTAATACCAATCTAATAAGACGTGGATGATAACGACCCCACATAAATAAATGGTAAACCAAGTGTGCCTCCCCGTGCTCATATATAGTATTCCAAATTATATGGAATATCATCAATATGTTTTAACATAAAAGAAAGGCCTTGGTTGTAACGTCCTAGTTCCGAAATCCACCTAGAGGTTCCCTGTACCCAGTTAGTGACATGGCCTCAAGCGCATTTCCCCTAACTCTAGAGGATTCCAACTAGTAGCTTGGGACTTGGGTGTGATGGTGGGGAAACTATGCCGTCATTTTCAGAGTAACACAGTGGAAAATAAACAGATAACAATAGTGGAAGTTGTAATAATGGCATACAACTTTAAATAGATGAAGAATCAAAGTAATAAGAAGATGTAGCACATATATAATAATGCATGATACCTAGGTTTAGGAAAGTATCCAAACATGTCACAATGCTGAAATACAGTACTAAACCGAAATATGAAAGAAAACCATAAACAACTCCTCAACATCACATGCCTCATTTTGGTACAATGCTCTCTAGCTCCCAAGCAGTCAAGTATCTGAAGTAGAAGGGCTCTATCCCTTATCTATTCCTGCAACAATATAATCTTTTTAGGCCCAAAAGCATGACCCAAATAGGGTGTGACACTATGTCCCAGTTGGCAACAACCAAAATATCTTTTCCTAATAATCAGTGAATATATATATGGAAGGAAATAGAAAAAATAAGCAGTAAAATATGAATTACTCAACAGTAAACATTCCTACAGTTTCAAGAATTCAAAAACTACATACCAAGTAAGTTGATAATAAAAAATAAGTTACCATGTGGGATGTTCTCATAGCCTATACCCATTGGGTTCTACTTATAAAACACAAGAAACCCTCTGGGATGTACACACAGTCTAACGCCTCTGGTTTATCTTTATCAAAGACTCTCTGAGGAAGTACCCAGCATCAATTCCCCTTATAGTCTCATATCGGTAACTAAAAGTCACTCTGGGGAAGAACATACAACTCATTAACCCTTTTCCCTATGTCAAGGAACTACAGACACTCTGAGGAAGAACTTACCTTAATTACCTCTATGGTCTTGGATCATAAGAGTAAAAACAGACCCTCTAGGGAAGCCCTCACATCCATTCTCTCTATGGTAAAATACACTAGGTCATCTTGGATATGTTTAAGTCAACGATCACAAAAATAAATGGAATCCAAAGTAAGCATCAATAAACTACTTGTTTAAACAATCTACAACATAATAGCATGTCAGATAAAACACTCCATCCTAATAATACTAGGCATGGAAAACATTGCAGCAGCATAACTGGAAAAACTAGAGAAAATGGTCAAAACAAGAAAACATTGGAAACCCCTCCATAGAATGGAAAAATAAATCCTATTCACAACATATAACCTCTATCCAAATATCCAAGGTATATCTGGCAAACATTAGGGCTAAAAATATAAACACGCAATACCCTGTTCAAGGGTATTGGGCACTTTTGTACATATAACTCAAAGACTAACTATGGAAAGGCACAAACCACCTACCTCAGTGTTGTATGATCATTATACATGAACCTCAAGCCTTTAATTTCCCTAGAATGCCAAAGATCTACAAAAACAAAAAAACGTTCAACACATGATATCTCACGAGATAGAAGGAATCAAAAAAAGGATCTCAAGAAAAACATATAACTCACCAATACGATTCCAATGCAACCGACAGAGTTCAATTCAGAGAATGGATGCTTGATCAGGGGCTCAATGAAGATCTGCACCATACGGATGCTCTCGGACAAACAAGGTTGAGAAGAGATGTGTTTTGTTTATCAGAGGCGATCTCGATATGTTTAATGAAAAAAAGAAAGTACATGGCATGTACTCGCCTTATTCGGACCCCGCATAAGGTGGTCTCTAGGTCACCACACACGGCTGTGTGCTCAGCCGTTACACGTCCATCACATGGCTATGTGCAGCAAAAGAGTACACAGTGTGTACTTCAAAAATTTTCAGAAACTCCCATTTTCCTCAAAAACACAAGAGAAAAGAAAAACATACTAGAAAAGAGGATTTGGGTTCTTATAAACTTATCCCCTTAATGTAATACATCCATGAATTTCCCTCGAAAGGAGGTGTAGAAGAAGATTCCTCGAAAAGGTCTAGCCACGGAGATTGTACATTGGTCTCCCTCTCCCAGGTCTCATCTTGTACTCTCCCATGCTTCCATAGAACTCATACCAGATAAATAGAATGCACATGGAGAACCTTCACATGTAGATCAATAATTTGGATAGGATGCTCCTCAAATTAGTCATCCACCACTAACTTAACCTACTCGGGTTGAAAAGAATGAGACGGGTTTGAGAAGTAACTTTGAAGCTGAGAAATGTGGAAGACGTCATGCATAGCCAGGTACCTTTGAGAAAATTGCAACCGATGGGAAACCGGCCCAAGTCTCTCCAACACCTAAATTGGCTCGACATACCTCAGTGAAAGATTACCCTTCCTCATAATCATAATGTGTCCCAACCTCCGTGTGGCAAGCGGGAAAACTTTATCAACGACCTCGAACTCCAGAGGTCATCTCTGTATATCAGCATATGACTTCTGTCGAGACTGTGCAGTAGCTATCCTCTTTTGAATCGAATATATATGCTTTGTGGTCTCCTTGAAAAGATGAGGTAACAACATGGATATCTCTTTTTCTTCTGGCCAACATAAGGCTGATCGGCATGGCCTACCGTACAAAGCCTCATAAGGTTCCATATGAATAGTTTCTTAAAAAACTATTATGGTAGGAAAACTCCACAAGAGGTATGTGCTTCTCCCAAGAACCTCCAAAATCCAGGGTGCATGCTCAAAGCATGTCCTCATACACCTAAATCATACGCTTGGACTGGCCATCTGTCTGAGGATGGTAAGCTATACTCAAAATTACATGTGTACCCAAACCCCTATGTAATCCCTTCCCAACCTAAGAAGTAAAACGTGCATCTCTTCTTGATACAATGGAGTGTGGAACCCCATGTAAATGTACAATATCTCGGATGTACAACCTTCCCAACTCATCAACACTGAAGGTCTCCGTGATTGGAAAGAAGTGAGCAACCTTCATGAGTCTGTAAATGACAACCCAGAATGCGTTGTTCCCTTGAGGTGACCTTGGTAAACTTGTCACGAAATCCATCGTGACATAGTTCTAGTTACACTCTATATTGAGTAACTACTGCAAAATACCTACCTGTCGCTGATGCTCTGCCTTCACCTTCTGAAATGTGGAACACATCAGGACAAAACTTGCAACATCTCTCTTCATACCTGGCCACCAATACTGACTGTGTAGATCATGATACATCTTAGTGAAACCAGAATGAACTACCCAAAATTATGAGTGAATGTCCGGCATTTTCCCCTTGCGTATGTCTACTAACACCCATACACGCCCATAAAAATGCAAGATCTCATCCTCACCTATGGTCCCTCGAAGAATAGGGTCCTCTCCTGACACGCATTGTCGTAGTACTAGGCCTTCTAAATATAATAGATTCCTCATTCACACTTGATCAAGAAGAGTAGTGGTAACATATACAGAAGAAAGAAACATTTTCCCCTATATGACATGCATCTTCAAATGCATCATAAGGAATAGATTCATAAGCTTCCACTCACTACTGGCCTCGTGAAGTGCATGTATCTGAGTCCTCTTGCTCAACACATCAGCTACTACATTTCCTTTTCCAGTTTTATAGGCAAGCTACAAGTCAAAGTACTGGAGGTACTCAACCCGCCTTCACTGTCTCAAATTCAAGTCACACTAATGGAAGATATACTTGAGACTTTTGTGGTCTTTGAAAACTGAAAAATTCTCTCCCTGAAGAAAATGACTTAAACATCATAAGGCATGAACCATGGTATCCAATTCGAGATTGTGCGTCAGGTAATTCCTCTCATGTGGCCTCAACTACTGAGACCATATACAATGATGTCTTCCCCCTACATAAGAACTGCACCACGCCTGATACCTGATGCATCATAGTACACAGTATAGATCTTGTCTAGCTCTGGAAAAACTAGTATTGGTGCTGAATTCAACCTCCCTTTCATCTATTAAAGGGCTGAATCACAAGAATCTAACCACAATAATTTTTCACCCTTCTTAGTCAGGCCCGTTAGTGGCACTGCTAAGTGTGAAAAGTCCTATATAAAACATATGTAGTGTCTAGCCAGCCCTAGAAACACCATACTTCAAATACGTTATTCGGCTTCTCTAAGGAAACTACTGCTCTCACTTTGTCTGGGTCTACTGATACTCTTATATCCATGATAACATGAACCAAGAAGTGAATATGATCCATCCAAAAGTGGCATTTTGAGAGAATATCATATAAATGGTTCTCTCTCAGGGTACTTAGAATGATCTCAAGATGGGTAGCATGGTCGTGTCGAGTGTGAGTGTATACCAAAATATCATCCATGAAGACTTCCATGAAATAATCCAAGTATGGATGGAACACTCAGTTCATCATTTCTATGAAAACTATTGGGGTGTTCGTGAGATCGAACGGCATAAACACATACTTGTATAGACCATACCTACTCTGGAAGTCTGTAAGAGGTATATCAGATGGTTTAATGTGCAATTGATGGTAACCAAATCTCAAGTCAATCTTTGAGAACATTCGAGCTCCTCATAATTGATCAAAGATATCATCAATCCTTAGAAAGGGATATCGTTTCTCGACTATCAACTAGTTCAACTTCCAATAATCCACAAAAAGTATGAGGGTACCATCTGCCTTCTTCGCAAAAAGGACAGGTGAATCCCAGGGAGAAGTACTGAGTCGGATCAACCCCTTAACCTATAACTCCCCCAACTACATCTTGAGCTCCTGTAACTCTAGAGTAGCTATCGTATAAGGATGAATGGACACTAGTGTCACTCCTGGCACAAGATCAATAGAAAAGTCCACCTATTGCTCCAGAGGAAAACCTGCAAATTCCTCTAGAAAGACATCCCGAAAACGATTTACCACTGGATAAAAGTTCATCTGAGAAGTCCCTTGGTCGTCTAGATAAAGACTAGAAATCTGGACTGTAATTCCTCCCGACACATGATTCTTGGGTCCTGGTTTGCTCGCCTGGACATCCCATTCGCCCTTATTAAGAAACGACGCACCCTTTGGTGATGTGAAACTCACCCTATGATGATAGAAATCAAAAACTTTCTCGAAGGGAACTAACCAATCCATTCTGATAATGACATCATAGCCAGTCATCTCTTGGACATAAAGGTCCTATAAGAAGTGAAACCAACCAACCTTAAGAGGGAACTCCTTGAACTGATGTACACTAGTCTTTATTTTCCCCAACGGTGTGTCCAACGTCAAGACATTAGCAGAAGTAAAGATACAGAGCCAAAGGCTCTCCCCAACAGCAACAGATATAAAGCTACGGGAAACCCCTATATCAAAAAGAGAAGAAGATAAAACTGAGGAAACTAAGATCGTACATTGAACTGTAGAGGGTTTGGGGACCTCCTACTACTGGGTCTTCTCCACTACAGAAGTTTGACCTACACTATGGCCATGTGACCCTTCTTGACCACTCTGAGTTGATCCACCCTGTTATCACTGAAATCGTGGTGACTGACTACCACAATCTCGACCTCCACCTCTTCCTGAATGCATGGAAGAACTCCAGTTCCCAGACTGATAAAAAACGGGAGGCACTACTCTTAAATGTTGGGTCATAGAGAAACCCCTATCACCAGCTACGAGTGAGAAGATCTAACAGAAACCCTGAAGATGACCCATCTTTACACAATATTGGCACTCCACTAGGACTCTCAGGAAATGTGGCCTCGTATGCCCACTCTTCCTGCACTGTTCGCACACCACCTCGCTACCCGAAGAAGTTTCTCACATCCTTGGATCACCATGCTATGATCCCCTGTGCCACTTCCTACTGGCAGTAGGAGGGATACTAACTCCAGATTTCAATCATTCCTGGCTCACAACTCCTGAATCCCTAAAATTGCATTTGGTGATCATTTCTTAATTGAAGATATAATTGATTGAAGTCAACCTAAAGATGTTTTCCTATGATTGGATGTTGTGCCTTAGACCATCCCCAAACTTCATTTCTAGGATTAACTCATCACCTCCTGGAATAGGCATGAAGCGATGTAGCTCAGTGACATGATAAGAATACTCCATAATAGAAAGAGTACCCTACTCCAGACTCATGAACTCTCATGATCGATTTCCCTCAAGGTCTTCGAATAGAAGTAATCATATAAGGCATGCTGGAACTCACCCAAGGCCATAACCTGTTGGTGTCCCGCCTGTGAGATCACATCCCACCATCTCTTGGTGGAGTCCTGGAGCATGTACATAGCGGGATGGACCCTCCTCTCTAGAGATGTCTCTAGATGCTCAAAGATTAAAATCATGTCTTCTAACCATGAATTTGTACCCTGAGGTCCTTCTTTTCCCGTGAAAGTGGGAGCATGCTACTTCTAGAAAACCCACGTCAACTCTACTATAGGAGGAGTAGGATTCGGTACTCCTCGGAAGTTCTATATGAACCTCATGAATTCCTCTCGGAACTGTGCATCAGCACCTGTGTCTTGAATGATGGATGGTTCCAAGACTGGCACTATTGGAGGATCTGCTGGTAGTCCCTAACCAGCCATGTATGGAGTCTGATCATTGCCTTACAACTAGTGTACAACTAGAGGACATCTTGGTGGCATTCCTCTACAAGGTCAAGTGCACATCGTCGATCAATATTTACAAGGACTGTAACATAAAAGTATAATAAGGGAACATGAGAAAGAAAGCATTCAACTTTTTCAAAACATGGATTCATGGCATGTATAATTACTACACTACGTGTTCCCTTAAGCCTTCACATGGTCGTGCACTTTTTCCAACCCAAGTCATGTAGCACCCCATACGCATGACATTATGTCCTAAAACATGGCATGTACTTGAATCCTCTTTCCCTACCCAAGTTCATCTACACAGTTAATCCAAAAAGTTCTCCTAGAATGAGACTACACGACGTGTTAGTGCAAGAAACAACATTTACTAGACGAGATTCACTATCCTGTGTTGTTAGTGACATGGTCGGATACACGACTCACATTACAGGACATGTTCCAAATGGACACAGCGTGTACTAGGAAGATATTTCTGACTTGTGTTGTTCCTTACACAGCCGGGTACTTGGGTTATAGTACATGGTGTGTTCCAGATGGACATGGCGTGTATTATAAAAGCATCAACTGACTAGTGTTGTTAGTAACACAGCCTGTTATAAGTTTCTACAACACGACGTGTACATCTGGTACACGACATGTCCTACCAAAGATTCCAAAACTTGTGTCCATTCCCACACAGTCTGAGACACGGTTATCGACAACACAACATGTACATATAGTACATGTCATGTACTTAAGAAAAACGGTTTCTTCCCAAACAAAAGAACACATGGCATGTATTCATCATTACTCAACGTGTATTCTGGGTTTTCCCAGACAGTAATCCTCAGAAACCACTACGGAACCCAGAAAATCATTGAAACGAATATTAAATTGCAAAATTCTGA
Organism: Viscum album; assembly: GCA_963277665.1. NCBI lineage: Eukaryota > Viridiplantae > Streptophyta > Magnoliopsida > Santalales > Viscaceae > Viscum > Viscum album. Next base: position 704,884,506 of record OY728126.1, on the reverse strand, counting down.
TCTATGATGACCCATACTCCCCAATAATAAAATCTTGGCATCTTATACATGTCATAAACATAGATAATAGTGCATTGATCCACCAAATCCTGGTCCATGAGGTCCCATAACACCTCAAGAACCAAAGTTTGGCGTTTATTCAACCAAAACATTCCAAAATAAATGCTCTTTAAAAAACAGTAATTCTATCAAGGCATCTATCACAATAGCATGCATATCTTTCACAACATCTATCAAAACAACATACAATTGCTAATGTACCTTAAATGGAATGGTAAGAATGCATGACATGTGATTTCTGGAAAGTTAATACATGATGCATGAGATGGTATACCCTCATAATATCGGGTTGAAATAGAAATAGAATGTTAATAACATCAACAATAATTTCACAAAACATGTGAATCACCAAACGATGAAAATCAAATCAATAGTAGAATTGAAAACCAGAAAATTGCAATAAATGAGGTAGATTGGATTTTCCCTGTACACAGGTTTGCTGCTCATGAGAACAGCTTATTACCATGTACCAATTTCTTCTTATCCCTACCTATAGGCTCAAAACAGTAAGTCAAGAAGAAAAGAACACCTCTGATTCATCATTATAATGTCCCGGTTCTAGAATCATCCTAGAGGAACCCCGTACCTTGTTGGTCGCATGGCCTCAAGCACATTTCCCATAATGCCAAAGTCTACCAACTAGTAGTTAGGGCCTGGGTGTGATAGTAGAGAAACTATGTCCTCATTGGCAGAGTAACATAGCGGAAGAGAAATAGATAACAATAGGGGAAGTAGTAATAATGACATACATTAATAAACAGTAGAATACTGAAAGTAATAAGAAGATGGAGCACATATATAATGAAACATGATAAATATGTCTAGGAAAGAAGTCAAACATGTCACAATTATAAAACACAGTACTAAACCAATGTATGAAAGAAAAACATAAACCACTCTTCAGCATTGCAAGCCTCAGCTTGGTCCCATGCTCTGCAACTCCAAATCAGTCAAGTACCTGAAGTAGAAGGGCACCTGCCCTTACCTAAACCAACAATAATATAATCTGTTTGGGCCCAAAAGCATGACCCAAATAGGGTGTGAGACTAAATCCCAGCAGGTAACCACCAAGAGATCTATGCCTAACAGTTTTTGAATATATATGGCTGGCAATAAGCAAAAGAATCGGAAAACAAGGAAGTACTCAATAGTAAACATTCTTGCAGTTTCAAGCATTCAAACACCACATACCAAGTAAGTAGATAATCACAATCTGGTAACCCTATGAGATGTTCTCATAGCCTAAACCCCTCTGGTCCTACATAGAAAACGCAAGCAACCCTCTGGGATGTACACACAGTCTAACCCCTTTGGTTCAGCTTTAGCACAAACTCTCTAAGGAAGCACTCACCGTCAAATCCCCCTATAGTCTAGTATCGGTAACTAAAAGGCACTCTAGGGAATCACATACATCTCACTCCCCTTGTGGCTTGAGTCAAGAAACTACAAAAACTATGAGGAAGAAGTTATGTCAATTCCCCCTATGGTCTCACTTAGTAAGAGTATAAACAAACCCCTTGGAGAATCCCTCACGTCCATTCTCCATATGGTCTACTACACCTAGTTTTCACGGCCATGTGTAAGTCAACAAGCATAGTAATACATGCCAGCCAAATTAAACCTCAAGAAATAACTTGGCTAAACAATCTATAGAATAACAACATGTCAGATAAAACACTCAATCCTAACAATACTAGGCCTAGAAAACATGGTAGCATCCTAACAGGGAAAACTAGACCAAACGGTCAAAACAAGAAAACATGGTCAAAATAGTAGGGCAAAATAAAACCTATTGAAAACATATAACCTCTATCCAAACAATCAAGGAATAGCAGGAAAACAATAGGTCTAAAAACATAAACATGTAATTCCCTGTTAATGGGTATTAGGCACTTTTTCACATATAACTCAAAGACTAAATATGAAAAGGCACAAACCACCTACCTCACTGTTATAGGATCATTATATGTGAACCTAGAGACTTGAATATCCCTAAAATGCTGAATATCTACAATAACATCTAAAACGTTCAACCCACAATATCTCATGAGTGATAAGGAATCATGAAAATGTGCTCAAGATAAAGAGAGAAATCACAGATGTGATTCCAATGCAGCTGATGGAGTTTGATTTGGAGAACAGACGCTTGATTAGGGGCATGGTGAAGATCTGCACCCTACTGATACTCTCAGATGAAATCAGTCAAGAAGAGATGTGTTCTGTCTATCAGATGTGATCCTGGTACCTTTAATGAAAAATAGAAAGTGCATGCCGTGTACTTTTGAATTACACAGAATGTACTCACCTTATTCGTCCCCTGCATAAGGCAGTATCCAGGTCACCACACACGGCTGTGTGCTCAGCTGTTACATGGACAACACATGGATACATGTAGAGAAATAGAGAATGATGTGTACATATAAGTACATGGCATGTACTTCAAAAATTTATAGAAACTCTTATTTTCCTCAAAAACACCTGAAAAGAGAAAAACATACCTGAAAAGAAGATTTAGGTTCTTACATTAGCATATAACAACCTTCAAAAAATACATAACATCGACACATAATAAATCAAAATATCATTCAAAACATTAAATAAACAACTGTAGTGAAAATTCACACACACTAAATTCACTATCTAGAATAATACCACAAAAGTAGAGGCTGATGTTAATAGAAAATATAATATACTAATATAATAGATTTTGATCGACCCACAATTTGTGGGAAAAACTCCCTGCTTTTAGGAGTCCAACTACAATTACTGACTATAATAGCCAATATCATATTCCACCAACTACCGTTATCCACCATCTTCTTTATCTCTTTTTCACCATATTCATCCATAAATTATTTTTCATCAGCATAGAAGAAATGCATGTAGGGACCATATAGTGTTGATTTTTAATATAACCAATGAATTCCCAAAAAATATAAATTAAATACAGTAATAATAGGTTAAATAATCACCCTATGATAATAGGAAAACTAAATAAACTGATATATACATTCCAAATAAGAAATTCATGGATATATTGGAGTTCCATACATGTCAACCTAGCTCCAAAAACGTTCATATCTCATATTTAACTGAAGACTATCAAAATATCATAAGACCCACAAGCCTGATGTCAACATACCAACTACACAATATATATTAAAGGAAACCATATATGTCAACATATACAGAAAAAGGAAATAACCAAATTGTCCATCATTTAAACCTTATTTGATAACTATTATTATAGTGGGGTACCAAACATCATCTAGGAATAAGTAAGATGATTAATGGAGTATTTGACGCTATGAATAAGGTACTATTCTTTATATTCTACATAAGTACCTCGACTGTATATTCCCAGTTTCCATAAAGAACCATATTACATAAATATAACTAGAGTTGGGGTGTGCCTCATCAAATAATAATAACTTCTTGGCAGATCAATAAAACTTTATAGATTGGGGGCATTCCTAATCACATGAGGGATTACAAAAAAAATAATTTCATATGCAGACCATTCCCTAACACAAGGGTATCATCAAGAGAGAAAATGAACCGTGTATTTTTCATATGGGGGAAAAAACTTGTCATGTGGAAACATAAAAGTGAGTACATGAATCCTAATATAGTATTTTTCCCTAATACATGTGAAAATATAGACCCCAAACCTGATCCGTACACCACTCTTGAACCCTAACGTCATCTCTGTGGAGATAAAATCTAATTATTATCCATAAATCCATCTCAATAGACCATGATTCTGAAGTGGATCGTATAATAACACTTTATGATAGAATATATCCAGAATAGTCTATTTTTTCCAAATTTTACAAATTGGTTAGAAGAAACAAAAAATACAAATAAGTGAGATATTCTAGAATTAAATCCACTATATACTATATATGTTAATTACATAAACAATATTAGTGTACTAAAATTTTACAATTCCTTTAATTTCAATATACATGATCAATATAATATGTAAAATAATCTATAGAACTCTAGAATGAGAATACCCATCAGGATCTGTCTGATTACTAAGTGTGGGGGAGGGTGAATTAGTGATCTTCTCTTTTTTTTCTTTTAAGAAATCCATTTCCTTCTATTATAGAGAATTAAATATTCTAGATAACCTCACAAAAACACACCCATATAAACATATAATTTTACAACATTCACTACATAATAAGAACTTCTATTCTGTGGCATGATTTGTTAATAATTCGAGACCACAAAACCCTTCGAAAATAAATCCTTTGTGGTTTACAGAGAGAAGGGTAAATCCATCACGTGCATAAATGTTTAGTAATTCTATAATGCAAGTAATCAAAACATAGAAAATATGATATAACAATTTTTATATGAAAAAAGTAACATTCACTAACATGATTCAATATTTTTTCACTATGTTTCCTAAAGTCTCATCACAATTCCCTTCCTATAAGTTATTCTTATTCCACTTCAATTTCCTTCATAACAGTGAGTGAGGATTTTTAAATGAAAATTTTATGAAAACATATCCTTATGATAACTACTACATCTAGAACCATCTATTTTATGATCATTATCTAATACCATGTATATGTGATTCCTTTTTATAGTATCACTATAATTTATACCCCTCGGTTAAGTATCTCTTTCAGAATCCCTTCTATTTGGAATTACTTTGTCATTTAAAACTCTATTCTACATATTAATCTAATACACATATATCAAATATTTTCATCAATAATATAACAATCAAGCTCCTCAACCATCGTCTCACTTTTTTAACAATGTTAATGGGATAAAAAATTACTTCATAGTAGCTCTTACCCCTTTTATATAAGAATTTTTTCAGTGAAAAATTAGGGAGAAGTGTGAACATAAAATTTAAGTTTCCTAATAAAAATATAAATTCCCACTAAAATATTCCTTCATATGATCATATTTAAACCTAAGATTAAATTCAACTCACAAAACATCATAAATAGATTCCTTAAATCTCATCATCAATAAACATCTTCAAAAATATTCTCAAATATTAGATAGATTTATGAATATTTACTGAGTATTCGAGCATCATCACATGTTTTGAAATAAAAAATCCTTCATATGATACATATTCATAGGAACTTAATCTGTTGAATTTTTTCCAAAACATTATCTAATATATTTATTCAAAAACATATTTTTAATGATTTTTCTGGGAAACCTTTGTCTGATTCATTTTATTTGAATCTCTATCAGGTGATTTTTTGGAAACTAAATCCAAAAAAACATCATAAAGTTATTTTTTTAATGGTTGTCATATATTTGATATCCTTTTTATATATATATTTAAATTACACTTATAAAAAACCTCAACCCTCATAGCATGCAAGATAAATTTTCTTGTGAAATTTTAACCGATCATTTGGAAAACATTTTCCAATGATATTAAATCTGAAATTTCTATCGAATGACTTTGATCATTAAAACTATAATTTATGATATTTAACATCTATATTTCTTAATCCAAGTATTAAAAAATCATAAAAATTTGATAGACTCTTTCTGGAATCCCTATACTTCTTTATTTGAAAAAACATAGCTAAAATCATGGGTACCTTGAAATAATAATGATATTTGGATAATTTATTAATATCAATGAGTCACCAAATTTTTTCATTAGGACATATCTATCTAAAATATCAGTGGATTCATTTAGAGAAACATTTCGATATATCTTCTATCTAGTCACCTCTGTCAAATTGGACCTACCAGATCACCTCAGTCCATTATATTTTAACTTCCATATCTAGAACATTATGACTATATATGTTATATATAATGCTTAACATTTCCGATTAAATTGTATACTGAAAAAAAAAGACAAACCCAAAAATCCTTATATTTTAAAAAAAAAACTCAACACCTATTTGTCTCAATAGTCCACCCGTCTGTATTTTATTTTACAACCATGGAATTTAAAGCATTAAATCTATAAAACCCAAGAAATGTATCACTATCCAACAATTCTAATATCATGTGAGAGAATAGATATAGAAAATAAGAATCATTGAACAACAATAACACATTTTCCAAAAATAAAAGACAATAATACATTTTTTTACTTCATACCTAACTACATAATTAATCATAAAAAAACAAAGACATCAAAAAGTTCATCTATGAAAATCAAAAAACTATTAAAATTGTTCACACATGTAGACATCACATATTCCCTATTTAAAAACTCTCCATAAATATATACCCTTCCTTGTGAGGAAGATAACATATCAAAGGATAAATTTATGTTAAATATTTTCTCTCCATTTAACAAAACTTCCCAAATACAAGATGGTGTATGGGGTAGATACTGCACACCTTAGCCTTGAATAGAAAGAGGTTCAATTCCTATAAGAAATACTATCTTTATAAAATGTTTCCTTCAGCAATATTTTATTAAAAAATAATATAATTTCTTCTTTTTTTGTAAAAAACACATTTTAGTTTCTTTAATTCCATATGTTCTAAGATAAAGTTCTATTTTATGTTAATGTGATTAAATTTTAAATGTTTCAATAGATTCCTGGTGAGATTTATAGATCTTTTATTATCATATCCCAAGAGAACGGGAAATATCACATCTACCAAATATTATTCCAACGATATCTTCATATTCCTTTATTATGTTGTATCTTTATTGTTATTAATATAATATGATTTCATAATGTTGAGAGTTTCTGAGATTTGTTTTCTTTGTATTCTAGATCAAACATATTTTTCCTAAAAATAAAACTTCACCAGATGTGGAACTCTTATTATTAACACAACCGTGCTAGTATGAATCTGTATATGAAAAAATAATAAAAATTTCCTTATTTTAAAACATTATCCCATTGTTTTTAGCTTCCTTAATTTATTTGAGAATTAATTTTCATATAAAAAAATATGTCATTTTTAGTTCACCTTGAAATATAGCTGATAGGGTGACAACATCAACTACCTCTATTTTATAGGTTATTAAATAAAACAAGCCTCCAATAATTTTCCAATATTTAATAGTATCACAATAATTTATGAAATTATACCTATATATATTTATTCCCAATGAGAGATTTTTTTTATCATACATTCCAAATATTCTAAGTAATTAATTGACATGTTTTTCTTATGATAAGCTAATGTGATCATTCTCTTAATAAATTTTCATCCAAAGAAATTATCTCATTTATATCAACATAGACATTTCAAACAAGACATTAATTTCTCTAGAAAAAAATTTATTTCATTATCTAGTATTCCTTATAAATATAACATAATCAATATGAACTATCATTATCATGGAAATCTCTTGATTTTATTTTTGGAAGTGGTTACCTCTTACTCTAAAATTTATCGACTGTGCTTCTTTGAGAATGTATCTAACAAAGAATATGAATCTCTTGGATCTTATTTCAACCCACTGAAATCCTTCCTTAACATATAAACATGTCTTTATTCAATTCAATGAAATAATTCCCATGGTTTCTCAGTACAAACATCTTCTTCCAACTCTCCATTAATTAAGGTATACTTGACATCCATGATAACATTTTATATCTTCTTTATATGGAAATATTAAGAAATTTTATAATGGTTTCAAGTATTGAAACTGGGGAAAACGACTCATTATTATCAATTCTTTTAACCGATATGTAACCCTTATAATCTAACTTATACATATCTCTAGCCACTTTACCTTTTTCATACATCTTATTCTAAAAAACACCGTATGTTTTAATTTCATTTTTAACTTTTGGTTTGGGTAAAAGCTCCCAGGTCGCGTTTTTTATCTACCTAATCCAATTATTTATTCATGGAATCTATCCACTATTGATTCTCTAAAGCTTCATAATCATCAATAGGATTAGCCAGTCGAAATAATGAGATGTGTAAAATATTACTCCATATTTTTATGGTTCAGACATGTTGTCCTTGATCTCTAATTATATTTTGGACCACCACATGATTCCTCATACTTGGATGACATAAATAAAATCACCCATCATCACATGATATTGATGAATCTATATCGTTATCGTATATAGTTTATACATTATCACTTATTTCAGAAATATTGTCTGGTTTTTTTACCATGGTAACTTATTTTTCTCTTCATGTTATATATTTAGATAAATGTGGAAAATTTCAATCAAAATAATCCAAAACATACACATCTTAAAAGTCAAAAATCTTACCAGAATATTTATTTGAACACTTTTATTTTATATCATTTAGAGGACATCCTACTATGATTCTATCAATAACTCATTGATCAAACTTCCCAAGATTATCACCTTCGACTTTGAAAATTCAAGGTCTTCCAAACACCCTTACGTATTTCAAACATTGGGTAAAGTTTTAATACATATCATATGAATCCATAACTAATTTTTTTCGTATAGAAACAATGAATTTAAATGTTTATTTCACCTCCCTTACCCTATATTCAAAATAATCAAGAATTATCATGTTCAATTAGCATGGTTCGGAAAATCGCAACTAAGGATATATTCCTTGTTTTAACAGCACCATTCTATTATAGTGTGTATGTTGTAGTATGTTCATAAAGAATACCATGTTTTCAATGATAATCTCTAAAAATCCCATCCCTGAATTCCACACAATTTTTTGTTTTAATATTTCTTATAGGATATCAATATTTTCTGTTCAAAAATTGTACTAAAAATCATAAACTTTTTGATATCCTTTATTTTCTCTTTCAATGATATAATTCAAGTAAAAAATTGAATTCATCGGTAAATGAAATGAAATAATTATCTCTATTTTCAATTTAATTACCACGGGATAACATATATAAGAATGTATAAACTTCAATGGATGAGTTGAATATGTCTCAACCTACTTATCTACTATATTTGGAATCATTCTTTTTTAAAAATTAAAGAAGAAACAATAACTTATTTTTTTCATATTAGGGATTCCATGAATACTTCCTATAATTTTTGTCTTTCTCATATTACTCATGAAAAAATGACTGAGACATTTATTCAAAGATTAATTCTCTTACATCACACTTAGATAGTATGAAGCCTCTGGACCTCTAAATTGAAAAATATTTCCATTTTTTTCATTTTCATCTTTTTTCAAATTTCTCCTCTTCAAGAATTTTTACAAAAAATCCACTTCTTTATTAAAAAACATTATTTCCATCATTATATATTTGAGATTAACTTGCAAAATTATGGTTCAATCCATAAAAAATTAAGGAACATCTATTTTTAAATTATTCTTTAGAAGTGATATCATGTATAATTCCATTTATAAAAAGTGAATCATCATTTCCAAACATCATAATTCTTTATTTTTCATCATGCACATTTATTAAATACTTCAAATCTCTCCTCATATGTGAAGAAATCCTATAGTCCAATATTTATGTTTTTCACCATTTGTAGATTTAGGATAATTTTCAACAACCAAATTGTTTTATTTTCGTTTTTTCATTCTTATCATGAGGTTTCTGAAATTTTTCATATAATAATATATGTTCTAGAATCATTTCAAGACAACCATTAGAAATATTTTCATGTTGAGCACATTTTTTTTAAAAAAATAGTGGTTGAAACTGATTTTAAGCTATTAAACTGAAATATTCATGTTTTCTTATTTTAGTGGATTGAATACCAAGAATATTATACCGCAAATAGCTTCTAGATCATTTATAGTACTGATTATTGAACCATGAAATTTTATTTTTATACCCAAAGACTCCAAAATTATAGCTGTCTCCAAAGAAAAAATATGTTTCTCTATAGCCTACATGTTATAACAAAAAATGTATTTGTTTTCTAGAATCATATTGATAATAAACCATGAATCATTATTGTAAACTAAAATTTTGATTACCTTCTAAAATATTCTTCTTAATTTTTCATTCTTATCAATATTAACAATGTCTCTAGTTTTTGTAGTTTTTCATCAAGATATTATTCCCAAAATATTTCTAAATGTTTAACTCCCCTTTTTAACTACATACTTGTTCCTATTAACCTTATTCTTATTTTTAATATCTCCAACATTATTTTTATCCTATGAAGATGATATTTATTGATCTTTATATGATTTTACACTTATCATAACAATTACTAACTTCTAAAACTAAGTTTTGGAAGATTAAAATTCCATTACAAACATTAATAAATTTTAATTGACCAATATAAAATTCTTTTTATTTAACCTTTATCTTTTCATTGTGATTTATTTTGATGTTTTTCTCCACATTTAGTAACTTATTTAGATTATTGTTCTAATTTAATGGCCAATATTTTTCTGTATGTGTTTATTATTTATTTTTTATTGGTAGATCTTATTTCTTTAGCTTATTTTTTTCTTCCTCAAGTTTAATAATAATTGATATATATTATTTTAATTATATTTTTATCATAAAACATATATGAGTTTCATGTTAATCTTCTACATAGTTTCTACTTTAATAACTAGTAAAATTCACACAATTTACTTTTACAATAAGAAACTTCTTGAAACCATCATCATTGTTATTTTTAGCATCTTCTTCAAAATCGTAAGACTTCTCCCACATGAATAAAATGTTTCTCATTTCATATTTAAATAATTTCTTATAATTTTTTTGAATAATGATTTTATTTTTCAACCTTCTCCTTTAAAGTTCATATTGAATTTCTATCTTTTTCATTATTATCATTATCTTCCTTTATCCTAGGGTAATGTAATCTGAAAAGTCCAATGGATTTATGGTTAAATCACATCAATGGTAGCATTATATTATACTTAAATATTCTTATTTTTATCTTTCAGGAAAATAATGAAATGAATTAATCAAAAAAATACTTACATCACCTTTAGAGTTAGATTAACCAACTTCTTACTTTGTAAATTTCATTGATAATACTTTTTTAGAAGCCTTAAAATAGATTTCCGAGTCAACGTTTTTCTAACTCTTGAAATATTTTTATCATCACATTTCATTTATTAATAGAATACTATGAAAATCAACTAGTGAGAGTTTATAGATATATTTATTTTGTTGATGTTACCTTGGTGTCAAATTTTATTTGGAATAATACTTAAAATATTTTAAATGATTGTTAAATTTCCTAAATTCTCACCAAAATGTCTTATGACCATTAAAATTTATGTAACCCATTTAATAAAGTAACTTGTATATTCACGATCCCTTATATAAATAGCCTCATAATTAAATCACTATATTTTTAACTTAAAATTATTTAAATTTATATTTCCTTAGTAAATTTTTCAAATTTTCCCATATAAATTTAGTCATTCCAATTATGTTAACCCTCATAAATTAACTTTTGAATAATGGGTAATGCATAAAATTTCTAGATCACCCATCATTATCTAGATTCATATTATTAGAAGAAGTTAAGGTAGTATCCTTGATTGGAGGAATGAAACAATCTATTTCATATTCAAGATCTTCATAACCAATGTATAATAGATAGGGTAGAATTTTTTATTTCTAGATTTGATATTTCTTCCCTTTGAAGATATGAATCCCATTACTATTAATTGAGTTCTAAATTTATATAGAATCCTTATTCCTTCCCAGATATCAGATATCCAAGAGTTAATGAAAGAAGATTTTCTCTAAAATAAATTGAGAGGACACATCTGGATCTATTTAATCACTGATATGGGTGAATTAGTGATACAATATTATTATGTTTTATACATTAAAACAATTTTTTCCTCCAATTATAGATAATTGAATCTTCTAAAAAACAACATGAAAGCACACCCAAAGGAATAAAATAATTTACTAGTTTCACTAGATAATAATATTATATATTCCTTGGCATAGTATTAAAATTATCAAAGACCACACAAATACTTAAAAGTAGTCCATTAAGGTTTATAGTAGGTAGGGTACATCCATCCCTTTCATATAACTATAGTCCATTAATATTTCTGGTTCTCCTTATATATAAAATATAATAAAATTAATTTTTCAATAGAAAAATGAACCTTCACCAATAGGCTTCAATATTTTATTATTTTAATTCTTGAATTTTATTTGTACTTGAGTTCCTATAATTTATTCTTCAACTACATTGATTTCTTAAATAGTATCAAGTAAAAACATAAAACTGAAATTTTTATATTAAGATATCCTTTCAATAACTTCAATTTTTTGTCCGCTCAGTCCCATGATCTATGTCTATTACCTCGTATATCTAAAACCCTTCATATGGTTTCACTCTATCCAATACAACCCCATTCGGTATCTGTGTTTTATACCCATATGTCTAGTATCACTTTATCTACTACCACTATGTGCAGTGTGTCTATATAATACCCTTATATATAATATCATGATTTTTAATTCCTCAAAAAGAGATCTATTAACCTCCCTAGTTAGAACATAACTTTTTAAAAAAATCTTGTAAGAAATAAAAAATTCATAATTACTCTTCTCTCTTTTATATTTGCATAGTTCCATTGAAAACATATAGAGAATAATGAACATAAAATCTTCTATTCCCACGTAAATATTTATTCAACTGACAACCTTCAATCCTCCAATTAAAGTGCAGTCAAAAAACATCATAAATACATTCCTCACATCTCAGTTTCAACCAACATATTTAAACTATCCAAAATTTCCAATATATATTTACAAACATTGAATGGAAATATCAACATAATTAAAATTTATGACCTTAAACCCGTCATATAATATATCTCCATAGGATGTTAAACTGATATATTATTTCAGAAACATTATCTGATGATATTTTTTGGAAGCATTTGTCTTATGATTGGTCTTAGAAACCTTTATCTCATTATTTTCAATAGAAACTCTATCTGGTGACATTCTTCAAAAAAATATTTCGATATAAATTTATATGGTTATTATTTTTAGTGTTACCCTTGGTCTAGTAGTCTTCATTTTTCTATTCATCTGATACACTTATATAAACGCTCTTTCATGAAATTTGTGTTAAATGAATTTGATTAACCACAACTGTTTGGGAATTTGGAAACATCAATCTAATTATCATCACTCTATAATTCTTTCATGATACCTTTAATCATTAAAAACATTATGATTAAATTTTTCATATGAAATTCTGTATCCTAGGATCCCAAAAAAATAATTATTTTTCTAATAAACTATGTTGGTAAGCCCTAAATTCTATAAAATGAAAAAAATATACCTAGTTCATGAGTACCATAAAATAATCATTATTTTTGGTACATTAAATAATAGAAAAGTAGTTTTTTATTTTGTTTACAAATATCTCTCTTTAACATAATTTTTAATTCATTCAATCTTACATTTTGTTTCATCCTTCATTTGAAATTCTTTGTCAAATTATTAATATCTCATCACGTTAGTCTATTAGAATAATACATCTATTCTAAATAAATTCTATCCAAAAACATTATAAATAATTCATGATATTGGAAAGTGATTTATTTACTAAAAACAAAGGTAAAACAAAGTAATACTTTATTCATTTCAAACACAAACTAACATATCTTGGATTCCCCAAAGCATTTTCCTCGGTGGGTACTGTTATACCCAATGTGGTGGTGTGTATCTAGCATTGTGTGAGCATATAGTTACAAACAATGTGCAATAAACGAGGTTGTTAGGAAGGTACTTCAACAGGCCCTAAGTCATGTGGTTAGGACTAAAATGGTGTACGCATTCAAATTTAATGACATTCAATCTTTAACTCCATTATAAACCATATCCACCTCCCAAAAGGGGGAATTATCATTTCCACTATAACTATACACCATGTAATCCCATAACATTCTCTAGATACATTTTTACAAAATTTAATCATGTATATTAACACATTTTCACTTTTATAAGTACCAAAAATGTTACATCCTAACTCCAGTAACCTTGATCTGTTTTTTATCTTGCTATATTGGCATAGGAACTAGGGATATTATCCCAATGGTCCAAATAGTGTAATAAAATTAGGAGACTAAATACATATATTATATCAAATTAATTATTGAAACATGAAATATAATATAATAATTCTTCTAATAAATATTTGATTTCATTCATAGATCCCTTATTCATATCCTGGTTATTGAAAAAAAATAAAGGGTGAGATCAATTACTTAGTAAGGGAAATTATATAATATAATCTATCATGAAGTAAATAAAACGTGGATAATAAGTTCAAGACAAACAATAATCAATTATTTCATATATATAATACCATAAAATGGGGACTAAATCCAAGGATAACATAACAACAAACATGGTAACATGTATAATAATAACTAGTTTCATGATTATTTAAGGAATAATGTTAAACATCATAATCATACCATCAAGGCCTTATGCCAAGAAAAAATACATATATATGAAAGGAATATGTCAGATACCTAAACTATTTTTTCTAACGAGACCGTATGATATATCGAGGGGGTATAGTGGACTTATCATGTAACTTTATAAGTACAATGCATTCATTATATAGAATAGGTGAATCTTAATCAACATTAATATTTATAATAAAGAACTAGAAAGTGAAATATTAGTAATTATTAATCAATAAATATAATAAAAATATATCTAGATTAATATTGATAGTGGTATTAGAATGTTACATCCTTAATAAATCATAATATTTAAAAAAATAATTTTGACATAGATAAAAATATAATTATAAGATCAGTAGAAATTTTCTTGAGGGAAATTCCAGTATTGTTTTAAAATAAAATATTCCAAGTTGGAAAACATGGAAAATATTATGGACGACATATTATTACAAAAAATATTTCTAAAAATATAAATAAATCGTAAATTAAATGATTGGTCATGATGTCAGGAAATATTTTTCATGTCGTATATGTTAAAAAATAATTCATTCACACTTTTATAAATAGTTCAAAAGTATTTAATTAAAAAATGATAACAAGTTTCCTTTTAAAACATTTTTAAAAAATTAGAAAATTGGTTAAAACTTCTATAGTAAATAAATCTATAATATTAAAAAATATATAAATTTTAAGCGAAATATTTACATGGAAGAGAAGTATTCTCGGTAGGGTAAAAAAGATCGATTTTACTTAAAAACATTATTTTGGTATCTTGGGTACTTCACAATAAGATAATAAAACAAAAAACAATAATATAAATAAATAACCAAATGATAATAAAATAAATATTTTTAATATCTAAATATCAAATAATCCCTCTAATGGAGACTAAAACATGAACAATCATGAATAATAACGTGATTGTGAATAAACCCCTTCCACTGGTCCGACATGCATTGTAAGTTCTTATAGTCTCTTGTTGAAAAAATTAACATTTTTGCACTTATATAAATGAAAAATATAAATACTTATTATATCATATATGATCCTGTTATAATATTTTAATACTAATTTATTAATAAATATTTATTGAATTCTTCGCTTTTAATTGTTAAATGTTCTATTTTTCATAAAATTTTCAATTTGATAGTTATGATATTTTTAATTTGATAATAGTTTCATAATATCAAGAATATTAATACATATATAAATATAATATATTTTAATTATATATATAATTATATTTATACATAAATTTTATATGAATAAAAATTAATTACACCATTCATGGAGATGGTAGGTCGTACGCATTACCTATTTTTTCAGTTTTAGACGAATTGAAAAATATAATAGTAAATAATAGTTCACCATACCATATTAATTATTAAATCATATTTATCATATTTATTCATTCAATATATACTTATTACAGTCCATGTAAATATATTAGAAAAAACGGAATCACTTGTGTTTGTGGACGTGGTGTTCCACACGTACCTACAAGTGACATTATAATATTCCAGCAGATTAGAAGGTAAGAAGTTATATTTTATTTTGTAATTACATAAGTATAATTATTTTATTAATATAATATATATATTTTTTTATTCATCTATGTGTGGTGGTAAGGTAAAACAAATTATATCGGTTCACAAGGTGGTAGTCTTCCATAAACACAATTGATGGTTTTGTTTACCATTTGATAGAAGACAAGATTGATTAATCTTAATACATAACCATAATAACATAGAAGTATATTTTAGATAATATTATAATTATAATGGAATTATTAATACATAATTTAAGGTGGTAACATTATATGTACAAATAAGAATTTTCATGGTGAAGATGATTATCTTCTCTTAGAAAACAACCCTTGAATATCTTATTGAGAACCATAGGGTTGGTATTTTGGGAAGACCAGAAGATTGAAAATATACATAATGATGTTGGGGTGATATTTGTTAGGGGTTATAAATTATAATTGGCTCAATACGTTTGAAGGAGTGAGGGGATGATATGCCCATTTGTAATAGAGGTCAGTGACACACTAGTAATATTTCAATGTTTTAAAATAATTCCATGTCACCTTCTAAGAGAAATGGAACCAAAATGGGCCATATAAAAATTTAATAAGTTTATGATAAAAATAGAACCTAACAAATTGTATATGATAGTTTTTAGTTCATTTTATTACTTATATTTTGAGGTTAACCCACGGTAAACCAATTATAACCTTTATGATGGTGATTAATTGTTTTTACTATATGTACAATTTATTATATCAAAAAATTAAGTTAAAGATATGAAATAATATTAATTATTATTATTTAAAATATGAAATCCATTTTAACCATTTCAATTCAAATTAGTGGAAAACTTTAATTTAAAAATACTTCTTCAAATTGTGTCAAAAAATGTGTTTTTCACAAAAAAAATCATTTTCTAGAATAAGATGATCTTACATTAACTATATAACTAATAGTAATCATTATAAGTATTTAAATTAATATATTTGTATATATAATCTCAAAATATGATTTAGATCATTAATTATTAAATATTATTCTAATTAATTAAAATATAAAGACATTAATAATTTATAAACAGTTTTTCGAAAATATCTCTTTTACCACAAAATGGACGTATTTTATTTATACAAAATTGATATTTACTAAATATTTAATTTTATATATTGTGGAATATTATTATAAATTATATTAGGAATAGTTAAATACTAAATTTTCATATATTCATAAAAACCTATATCTAAGGGAAAATTTTCAAAAACTTATTTTAATCTTATTTTGACCTAGTATGTTAAAAATCGATATGCATCCCATAAAATTGGGATTTTTATACAATGAAATATTATAATTTTAACTGTATTATAATTTTATTTAAATATAATGTTCACTTACTATAATATATTCTCTTGTGTAATATTTTTCCAACATCTAAAAATAATTTCCTCAAAATTTTCATTGATATTACTTTCTAAATAAATGATTGTTTTTTTATTAATAACATCCTATGGTTCTCATGTTTCTTCCTTTTTTTATAATTTATTAGAAGAACCTTAACCATTTAAGTCTCCAAGTTCTAGAATTATTTATCTCTAATGTTAATAATTTTTATATTCTTTTTATAGTACAATAGATCATGTTCAAATTCTATATATTCATAGGAGAGAACATGCATTGGTTTTGCCATATACATCCTTAAAAATGAGATATAGAAAAAATCCCATACATTATAGAATCTTGATTTAATTTCTAATATGTAATCCAAATATCCTGTTTTTTTCTAGAATTTCAAAAGTTTTGATGTACTTGGGGCTCATGTTTCCCTTATTATCTATACTTATAACACTCTTCCATGTAGATACATTCAAGAAAACATGATCCCGCACTTGAAATTTAAAATATTTACTCTTATTATCAATATAGCACTTTTCCCTCCTTTTAGATACATTAATATGAGTCTACATTATCCTTACCTTTCTCATTTTCTCCATAACCAGTTTTGGGACTAAATTATCCCTTAAACCAACTTCATCTCAAAAGTTTAGAGTACGATAACTCTTTTCCTATAATAATTTATACGATGCTATTTGAGTACTTGAATGGAATCTATTATTATATATAAACAATACCAAAAGTAAATATTGATACCACATATCTTTAAAGTCCAATGATCACAGTCTCAACATGTGTTATAATATATTTATAGTTCTTTTAGACTATCCATCCTTCTGAGGATGATATGGGGTGCTCAATTTATATAAGGTATTAAGATCCTCTGGGTGACCTTCCCAGAATGTCAATGTAAATAATAGATCATGATTTGAAAAAATTGAAAGAGGTGCACCAGAAATTCTTCTAAAATCATTAATATATATCCATGAAAGGTGCTCTGAAGGTAAATATTCATATATAGTGAGTAAATGTTTATTTTTTGTAATATGATCAGTAATAACCCATATATATCATCATTATTTACTAGGGTATTTCTACACTATTAGAAAACTAAATAGTAATTACATCCCATTTCCAAAAATATATAGATATAGGTTTAATTAATCCTCTATTATGTTGTCTATAAACCTTAACTTACTGAAAACACAATCATCTTGGTACATAATTAACAATTTAATTGTTTATTTTATCCCACCAAAAATGTCAGTTCAAATCCAAATACATATTAATGTGAATATATTGTATAAAAAATTCAATCTATGAGAATCATATAATAATTTCCTTTTCAATTAATATATAGTATAATACATATTTTCTTTCCAAATTTTAGAATAACACCTTTGTATATGAAGTCTTCTAGTTTCCCAACATTCACGGCTTACATTTTCTTTTTAAAATTATTATCATAATGCTAAGAAGTTTTTTTATTTTAAAATAAATATGGTTTTTTATCACATGAAAAATAATTTAAATATCCCCTAACAAAGTAATTATTATATTTATCTATCTAAATCAATTAATGTTGGATCTCTTTGAATCCTTATTATTGCAATAACACCATGATCATTCCTACTCAGTGCATCTACTACCTTATTTTACATTCTTTTATGTTTGTGTTTTGAGAAATCATATTTATTAAGTATCTGGATCCATCATATTTTCCTCATTTTGATAACATTTTATGAAAAATATTATTTCATAATCTTATGATTTGTGTTTGTCTCTCATATTTCTCCATAAATATGATGTATCCATATCATCAGTGAATGGGTTATATATTCCAACTCATGATACTAGGTTGGATAGTTCTATAAATTATTTTTAACTATATTTATGCATAGAAAATAAAATTATAATTTTTCATAAATAAATAATTGATTACATTCATCAATGTGCCGCCATATATCCCAAATACATAATTTTCTGATGGTATAGTCAAAAGTAGAGAATTGATCATTATCCCATTCAATTCTTAAAAATATTTTTCACATTACATTATTGGTATAAACTAAAACCCTTTATATATAAGATTAGTAAATTGATTATCCAATAAGGTTAAATTATTGAAAAAATTCTAATGGTAATTTTTCAAACTAGTGAAACTACATACCATAGTTCTGTTGGTTGGTGTATGAAATTCTATACCTACCATTGACTTCATAGGATCAACATACATTCCATATTTGTAGGAAATATCAAAATGAAATGAATCTTTATGAAGAAATAATCCTCATCATATAAATTTAACAAATAAAACTTTTCTTTTAAGACTCTCAAGAATGATACACAAGTGATTCTCATTGTCCTCATATATTTTATAATACATTAAGATTACATTAATAATAGAAATTGAAAAAAATCCTGATATTCATTGAATACTTTATTTATTAGATCCATAAATATTGCAGGTTCATTATTCCATCAAAATTTAATGAATATAAAATAAAAATATTCATACCTTATTCGAAATGTTTTCTTCGGAATATCCTCCTTCATTACTCACAATTGTTGATACCGAGAAAAAAGATCAATATTTGA
Source organism: Viscum album (assembly GCA_963277665.1). NCBI lineage: Eukaryota > Viridiplantae > Streptophyta > Magnoliopsida > Santalales > Viscaceae > Viscum > Viscum album. Next base: position 704,864,602 of record OY728126.1, on the reverse strand, counting down.
ACAATATTGAGCTCCACGAAGTTGATAAAATATGTTTTCAATATGAGGAAGAGGATAATTATTATATATTTTAATGGCATTGCTTTCCATAAAATCAATTCACAACCTCATAAATCTATATTTATTCTTAAAAAAGAATATGGGATCCCCGAGGTAAAACACTAGGGTGTATAATTCATATATTACACAACTCCTATAGTTTCTTCATCATTTCCTCTCATTCCGTATTTTCTATTCTATAGGGGTCATTTTTATTTGAATTTCATTAAAAATTAAATCAATTGAATCCCCATTTTCACACTTTGGTGGACGCTTAGGTTATTTCTTAGTAAATAAATCAATTTATTCCTATACAATAGACACATTATCTATATGAAGATTAAATTTTATATCTATATATTATGTTTACTCTTATTCCCTACTAATCTCAATTATAAAAGCTATTAGGGGTGAATCTTAGCATGAATAGTATGATAAATCTTCCCCTGTAAAGATAAGGAATTTCATATCTTCATCATGAATCATGATTTCATTCTCTTGTCATTTAATTTTTTATATCATATTTTGAATTCCATTCAGTGCTGAGGATTACATTGAAATCAACCATATTTATGAGGATGCAGTCAGTAAATAAAGAACATTTATGTATAATATTGGGAACTAACTGACATATCCTTATTGTGGTATGAATTATACTAGAATTCTTTCATAGAAATTATAATTTTTAGGATATAAGTAAATATCTTATTTTCCTAGGAGAGAAAGAATATATAAATGATTGTTAATATCTGGAATCAGATAAAGAATTATCTGAATATGAGTTTATGAATAAAGTACCTTTTACCACACATTTGGTATCTTCAACCTTACCTATTGTGTGTAGATAAGATTAAAAAATTTCCCTTATCATTTTTAAAGAAATTCATTTCACTCATGGGACAATTTTTTTCCTAGTTTATATCCCCTTTTAGTTATATCTATAAAAATTGGAAGCTTCTTTCATTCCCTTATAATCATGATAATGTTTTCCATTCTCTCTACAAATAAATAAAACTACCACTCCCATTAACCATGTTCGACAGAGTTTCCATCCACATATATTATGAGTTATAAATTCAACCCATAAATTCTTCCCATTTTCCATACTTCTTTTTTCATAGAGCTTTACACCCCCTTACTTCCTTTCGTACCATTAAAATCATTATACCTTGGAAATTATTTCATTAACATTATATCCGATGATATTATGTTTGTGTATGATGAGATGGTTTAGGAGACTTGTTCCCTTTGATGGATTATATATATATTATCAATGAAATGTTACATATTAATAATTTTATTACAAATATATATTTCACTCTAGGACATGATAAAAATTTCAATTTGGATTCCTATATAAAAACATCTTCCTTTTGTCTTAGAATCCGGAATGGTGTATCATTTTATTGTCATTAGTTATATCAAAAATATTTATCCAAAATTTGTAACTTAAATTACTTCCATTAACAATTATCTATTTATTACTTATCCTTAGTGTTTTTAATTAATGATCACCATTGATCCACATCCCCTATGAGATAAAAATGCCCTGAAAACTCTTTTTATTTAATTAATTCCCAAAGAAAAAATAAAAACAATTGGGTACAACCATGAAAGAGGCACACGAGGCAATGAAGAAAATTATAGTAAATCGCAAGCCCGTGCACTTAACCCTGCGACCTGCCCTTCATACCACCCAATGAATAAATGCATTCTCTATAGAAATTATCCATTTCTCGGCCATATATGGATTTTTATTAATATTTAATGATAAAATTTTAGATGAATTAAAGGGTCTATAAATGTTACAACATATTTTATACCTGTAAGATTCACTATACTTGAAAGGTTATAGGTTATAGAATAAGTTATTTTCCCCAATATAGTTATGATTTATTCATATATAGCTTCAAATCCATCGGCAGCTCCAAATCTAACATCATTGTATTTACCATGAGTGATATCTCTACATGGATTATGTGCATTGATATGATTAGAATTCCATCCGATAAGTTCCATTTCTCAACAATGGAATTCACAGATTAGATCCTAATATTATTAAACATAATTTATAATTTTGAAAATTTTGAAACACATGATGTAACATGAAAACGTATTAAAATACAGTCTTAAAATAAAAATGTTGTTATCATTGGGAATATTCATACTATTTTAGAACATTTTGAAAATGGATTTTGAAGATTAATTTAATTTACCAAATCATATCCCCTTGTATTTTCAATTCATGTGTGTATTACGTTCGCACTCAGTGTGCAACAGAATGATGGACAAGATATCCATAACCAACTAATTTCAGTGTTATTACCCCTAGATAAAAATATTCCAAAACCATGTCCACTTGTAGAATCCAAATTGGGATATACTTCTATGAAGAATATATAATATCAACCCTTCCAGAAAAATTATGATATTAGTCTACAAGTATATATATCCTCATATTTTTTCAGATAGTTATGCATTATAATCTATGTTTTCCAAAATTTAGTTCCCAATGTTTTTATTAATATTTCTTTGATACCAAATATAAAATCATGACTACAGTATCCTAGAGCTGGATTTTATTTTACTAAAATTTTCACAATTACATGGGATCACATCCCAAAGGACTAAATAATTAAATATTATTCGGAGATAAGATACAAACATGATTCTCAAACTATATAGTAAACCAAGAAAAATAATATAATAATTCTTTTGAGAACATTATTTTTACTAATAGTAAGTCTCGAATTTCATTCATATATCCTTCTTTTATATCTCCATGAATGTGAAAAATAATAAATGTTGAGCACTGATGCATAGTAAAGTAATTTGTATAATATAATCTTTCACAGTGTAAATAAAACCTGATAAATATGCCTAAGATAAATAAGAATTAATTATTCTATATAACTAATTCCATAAAAAAGATGAATAAATTTATTGATAATGTAACAACATAAATAGCTACATGGTTAATAATAACTAGTTTCAAAATGATTGAATGCATAATATCAAACATCATAATCATACATTCAAGGCCATGTTCTGAGACAAGAAATCAAAACAAGTTTGACATATAATTGATAACCAGACAAGATTGTCTCATGAGTCCAAATAGTGTATCGAGTGTAAATATTTGGACCTTACCATGACTAAATAAGTCCAATTATTTCATCATATAAAAGTGGTTATTCATAATCAATGTAAATGATCATATTATAAAATTAACATAATATGTTAATAATTCTATCATCAATAAATATAATAATAATTCTTCCATAAAAATAAGGTTAATGGTATGAGAATATTACATCTCTAGTATATGATAATATTCACCATATAATTTTTTTATATATTAATATTCTTTAAAAATACCACTATAAGACTTATTGATGAAATACCATTTTCTTTTTAAAATAACCTATGAAAAATATAAAAATATAAAAATATTTAAGTTAAAAATTAATTTTTAAATTAATTTTGTATAAATTTAAATTAGACTTAAAAGAAATTATATGTTATAGTGGTATAAAATTATATTAAATCCATATTAGTTAAAAAATATTACTTTCACACTTTTTTTAATAGTTCAAAAGTTCTTCTTTCATAAAATGAAAAGAATATTACTTATAAAAAATTCAATAAAAATTAAAACAAGTGTAAAAATTACATTTATAAACAATTGAAGAAAATAAATTATATTATTTTAGAAATATTAATGGAAATATGGACATTGATGAGATATTCTTGGCGGAGTATAAAATAATGGTTGGCATTCTTTAAAATAATTATTTTTGTTTATTAAGTACATAAATAAAATAAAATGAATTTAAAACATTTATTTTAAAGAAAAAAATATATAATAATAAAATATATTGAGACTACGATAGAAATTTCAATTAAATCCCATAGTGTATACTTAAACATAAATAATCCTGATATATAATGAGATTATAAAATAAACACCTACCTTATGTCTAACAGGTGTTGTAAGTGATTTTAGCCTCATGTATAACAATTTAAATTTATTATAATTATATACCAAAACTATATAGAAACTAATAATATCATATATTTTCCAATTATAAAATTTTAATACCCTTTTATAAATAATTATTTACTAAATTCATCATTTTGGAGTGTTAACTATTTCATTTTTCATGTATGTTTCATTTTGATTGTTTTGGTCCATGTAATTTAATATTACTTAAAAATATCCAAAATTTTAATAAATATATTATATCAAATATCTTAATTAATATATTTATTTAGAGTTATCCATAAAAGGTTTAGGTAGAAAAAAATTATGGCGTACATGGAGACGGTTCGACATGCGTACGCATGAATGAGTTTCTCACTTTTAGATGGATAGAACGAAAGAAAGTTAAATAGTAATTCACCATTTTAAAATAATTATTATATCATATATATTAATTAAATCAATCCTTATTACCATACTTGTAAAAATAAAATAAATAAAATATCACATCACATAGTGGAGGTGATAGTCCACACGTATGCATAAGGGATGTTATAGTATTACACCTATTTGGAAGGAAAGAATGTCGATGTGATATAATAATTATTGAAGTATATATTTTTCATAAATATAATATATATATATATATATATAATCCATAATTGTATTCATCCATGACAGGAAGTGATTTAAAATGAATTTCATTGGTTCATGAGGTGGTTGTTTGCCGTACACATGATAGATGGTTTTATTTCTCATTTGATGAAATAGGGGATTTATAAATATTATTTCATCACCAAAGAAAACATCTATTTATTTGGTATCTATTGGTGTTTTTATATTGTAATTCTTAGGACCTAATTGAATGTGGTAAAGGAAGAAGTAAAAAAGAAAGATATTGGTAAAAACGATTATCTTCACTTAAAAAACCCTTTTTCGGATATCTTATTAAGAACCTTATTGTTGATATTTGGGAAATAAGATTTTATCTAGTAAGTTTATAGTTATTTTGGTGATATATTTGGTTAGGTTTTGTTCCATCTGAATGGATAAATGGGTGTAAAGGTGTAAGGAGAAGAGGTAAACCATAAAAATAGAGGTGATGGGAAAACTAGTAATTTGTCAATGTTTTAAAATAATATCATGTTACTTTCTAAGAAAAATTGATAAAAAATATCTCATAATAAATGGTGATTATGGTAATATAAAAATTCAACCAACCAATGGTGTTTCAAGAATGTATTTAGTTTATTTTAAAATAACATAATTGTCAGAATTTAACTTAAAAGAAACCCTCAAATCATTTAAAAAATAGCTTTTCAAAAAAATTGTATGGAAATGGTGATCTTACATTAACTATATGACTAGTAATCAACATTATATAGATTTAAATCCATACATTTAGATATATAATATAAAAATTTAATTTATATCATTTATAGTTAAATATTATATAAATTAATTAATGTAAAAACACATTATGTATTTAAAACAGACATCTGGAAAATATCCCTTTTAACTTCAAATGGTCTAATCATTATATCTATAAAATTGAGGGTAAGAAAATGAATAATTCCAAATATTATGACACATTATTATAAATAAAATATACAATTGTTAAATTCTATCTTTTTAATTATTCAAATAATCTTACTTCTAATGAAAATTTTCAAAAAAAAACTTTTTCTGGGATTATTTTTTACCAGGTTTAAAATCGATATTCATAATATAAAATTTTGATTTTTATTTGATTATATATTAAAATATGCGTCTAATTATTGTTTTATTAATAATTAATGTTAACTTACTATAACTAAATCATATTTGTTACACAAAACACCTACAGCATAATCATTTCACCTCTGAGAACCATCCCCATGGTCCACTACTGGATGCTATACTTGAACCATGGATTCACCAAAATCAATCAATATAGTTGTTTCTAAAATAGTTTTTCGAATGGAAAATTTAAAATAACCACATAAAATTCCCCCAAAGAACATCACCACAAACCTCAGTATCCCTATATTCTACTACCCATACATTTCACCCAATTCTAGCTAATTTGAAGTACAGTGGAGCATCACTAAATAAACCCTAGATGAAGAAAAGGAAAATGAAAAGCGAGGAATAATGACGGATATGGGGGTCTACAGATGGTATACCACCTACCAGATATATATTTTTAACAATGTATTTTTCATCAAATATACGTCATTAAAAATTGATAATGATAATTTCAAAAAACATAATTTGTGTATAACTCTATGTCATTGATAGATCCACATAGAATGATGCGATCAAATATGAAAACAAATAAACTTGAACTGAATATTAATTTTAGAAATTATTTTTTAATAGATAACCATTTAAATAGTCATTAATAAATTTCAAATATTATAAATCATAAAAAAATAATTTATGGAAAATTTTACCTTGTGGTGATTCTTCAAAAGTTCTAGGTTCAAACTTCCTTGGTCTATAGTTCATCATATCCTTATTTGAGAATATGTTGTGTCATCCTTTAAAATATCATCTCCTCTAATACCACTTTTGATTATATATAAAAAGTAGTGTTTATAAATAAAAATTGAGATTATAAAATAATTTTTATCATTAACAATGGTCATCTTTACATGTTTTTCAAAGAACCAAAATGGATTGGTTTGGGACATAAAACCTAGAAAAGAAATTTACCTCTTCTCAGTAAAAAAATAATAGAGAAACTGAAATTATTGAAAAATCCAACCAAAGATATAGAAAAGATATATCTATTTTCACATGTAAGAGATAAATGTTTATTTATTTAATAGATAAATATCCCATGAAAACTAAAATAGTCATAATCCCATTGAACCTAAACTTAAGGGTAAACAATATATTTAAAAATGAATGGGGTGATTAAAATATATTTATAATGAGATCCAATAATAATTTAATATTTTATCCTTATATTTTTAAATTATTTATAATTAAATTGTTAATTTTTTCTTTCTTGATGGAACATTAGGGTCACTATAGACTCTCCCCACTATAATCCAAATTGGTAGTGAATTTTCTCACCCTTAGGGACTATTTTTGTAATACTAGGTGTCTACCATAATGAACTCACCCATCCTCAACCAACATTTCCACCACATCATGTCACATTTCATAAATTTTAATTCGGTCAATAATGGCCCACCTTTGATGACATTCAAAATATAACTATATTTCCACACTTAGGGACTCCCCCCTCCTCAACTTTAATCATCATTAAAACACCACACTTACATCCACTATGGATTTCCATATCATAAACCCCACAATTTCCACACTCCCCCTCATCATCATCAGCGTCATCCCCGTCATGTTTTACTATCCACTACCACATCACTAGTTAAAACTTATACAACCCTATGACATATCAAAAATATATTTATATGTCTTTCATCCATTTAATCAACTTTTTTATCATCCACATAAAAAAATTCATATGGAATATAATCACACCACATAAAAAGTTTATATATTACTCTCATTTAGTTCTACTACAAATCTAAATCTTATAGATTAATTCATTTAATCACTATATCAAAGTATTATACATGTTAAACATCCTCGTCTCAAAAATAATGCATATAAATGACCCATTTTAATCAAACCACATTATATTTTTAGTCCATTAACATCCGCAATTCCATTATTAATATTACTGTATTTATCTTGGTTTTCACACTATATATGATTTCCACCACCTTTATTATATCATCCTTAAATATCTATATCTCAAACACATCAGACTATGTGGATCCAATTAAAAATCCCACAACTTCAGGAAAATACTGTACAAAAAAACTCAAATTTCACACCATCCAATATAAGTCACCTCCAAAGTTCACATAACTCATGAAAATGGAATATGCCCATTAATATAATCCATAGACACATGAAACTTTCTACGACTTCATTTCCCATCCATTACCAACAATTCTCCATATTTTCTCATAAGTTTTAATATAACCTATCACAACTCACCCCCTCCCCCACAGAACACCACATATTGTGTTACTGAATAAAATAATGGCCCCAAAATCATAACTCTAAAATTCCATGGGATGTATACATTAACTGAGGGTATCTATCATATGTATGGGATTAATTTTCCTCATAATTCTTATACAACCGTACAAAGTATATAATGAACCTTATCGATTTTGGATTACACCTTATTAGATTATCATCGAACTCTAAAAAGTCCTAGATTAAACATTCTGATGCATAATTTTTCAATTTTTCACATTTAATTTAACCTAATGATTTCTAAGGAAGCCTTATGATGTTCTATGAATTTTTTATAATGATTCAAAATGAAATTTATGAATATTAACTTTTCTAATTTAATGTATTGATACAAAATTCCAAGAATTCAACAAATGGCCATAAGGCCTTCATAACACATCACCATGTGACGTTAAAAATCTCAAAAACACATCATATGAATTTTTAAACATCCTTATCATCCATTAATAAATAGTTTATTAGAAATATAGAATTTTTGAACAATTAAATTGGTTTATAAATCACCCATTTTTTTATCAACCATAATCAACTCATTTCAAAACTCAAAAAAACATACATGAATAAATAAATAATTTCAATTATCAAGTGAGAAAATTTATTTTAAACATACCATAAGAGAGGGTGGTTCTTTTGAGAAAATTATTTCTCTATGTGACATAAAAAAATTTACCAAGTAATTTTAATGCACTAACCCTGAATTCATGCACTCAACACAATTTTTTAAATCCTGTATTTTTGGATAATTTCAACAATAGAATTATAATATAGAAGATATAGATTTATACCACTTCAAACCCTTTTTAATAAAATCCAAATAATAACTAGGGATATCCAAAGACACTTATGAGAATGGGAAAGGGGTGAACATTCATGTTATGCCAAAAGTTCTCAAATTTTTCTTTAGAAATTTTTATTTTGAATATATCAAAGAGTTGGTCTTGGGTAGTAATTAAATCTAATTTTAAATCACCATTAGACACCTATATTTAAGGAATTTAAACCCAATATAAATTTGATTGGATGATTTGTTTTATATATGGGTTTTATAAGGATTAATAAAAAATTTATTTTTCAAATGAAATACTAATAGGTATTTTAATATTCACCATCATGTATTGAAGACGGTCATTCATCTGGATCATCTTGGTGAATATAATGGTAATAGGAACACATTCCACTTTTTTGGTTCTTAAAGTAGTGGTTTTTTCACCTTTCAATTCGAGATCAGTTATCTTTATCCTAAGACAAAAATTCCACCTAAGGTTGGTATTTTTTCATCCCAACCTCTTATATAATAAATATATATATATATATAACTTGATGGATTTAGGCTTTTATCTTTAATTAAAATCATCACATAACTATCGTTTCCTTTTATGTATTTTATAAAACTATTAGTAACCATTGAATGGGATTCCTTATGATCAGATTGATACATTTCATAAAAGCTCAAAACATAGAAAATATTAGGAATGAATACAATGAAGTGGAGTAGGTTAAAAACATTATTATAAACATATTTTTTTATTTTCTCCTAAATTATCCATTAAAATATTTAATCAAACTTGTATAGGTTTACACACTGGTTTAGAGTATTTTATATTAAACATATGAAACATTCCCCTTATATTTTTTTGATATATTAATAAAATTTCTTTTTTCAAACACTATTAAACCTAGAAAATATCTCATATCTCCTAACAGTGAAATCATAAAAAAATATAACGGTTTTTAGAAAATTAATTAAAATAACTCACTTGGTATCTTTTAAGGATAACTTCATGAACATATAAAATCGTAATAAGAGTACAACCATTCGTCTCCTTAATTTAATGGATGATTTTCACTTTTAATTTGATGAATTCCATTTCCTTTAGATAGTTATTTAGTCTTATGTACCAGGTTCTATGATCCAAATTTAATCCATAGAAATAATTATTTAATTATAAAACCATATATCTATAATTTTGAAGTATGAATATTTTATACTAATCAATTTAGACTTATTCCTGGCCTCCATTCAAGAAGGTAGATTAGGAATCCATTAGATAAATTTTATAATTCCTATTATCTATAACTACACGGAATATCCCTATATCTTTTAGTATCTATAGTAAGAGGAAAAGTCTCCCCAAAATAAACCCCTTCAACATATGATTAATTCCTAGAAACAAGTTTGGACATATCCCTTGTGACTTCTCTCTAATCATTCATCTTATTCATAAATACCATTGGTCCCAATAAAAATTTTATCTTTTGTTCAAGGGAAAATATTTCATGTGAAATTATTATTTATTTTTTGTAGTATAAAATTCATAGCTCCAGTAAATTCATTATTCTTGATAGCTTGGGTCTCTTAATATGGATCAATCTAGGAGAAAAGGTCTATTTTATTATCACACCTATGTCTTCTTCTTGTTTAGAAAAGTATATTCTAATCTACCATTATATTCTCTACTTCGACAAACTTCTCTTTCTTTTTATATTTTTTTATATGTTAGTTTCATATTACTTATCATTGGACTGATTAGAGTCAATATCAATTACAGGTAAACCATTTTATGCTTTATTTTCACTAACTTCCTCAAAAATGTGCTCATTTTATTCAACATAGTCATAGAAATATACTTCACCTTGAACATTAATTTTTGTATTATTTTAAATAATATTTATAGAAGAACATCCAAACACTTTATGAATCCTACTTTTTTGCAACGATAACCATTTCTACATAATAGATATCCCATATAAATACCTTACTTTGGCTTCTCGTAAAATTTTCTTGATATTTTTTAAAATATTTATAAGATATATACTAATAAAAAAATATTACTATTCTATGCTTTCATTATCCTTATACCACGACTAATAATAGGTTATATTATTAATTTGTATCTGTATGAATATATTTTATTACATAGAGCTATGAATACAGCCTATCTAAATTAGAACATTGAGATGTTATATTATGATATCACTATTATCTCCATATCAAACAAGTTTTTATTTTTTCAATTTACTAGTACACTTTATTGGTGTGTGAGAGAATTTCTTTATTGATGTTTTTTCTATATTTTTCAAGGTAGTATTCAATGATTCTCTGGTAAATTTTATGCTAATATCATATTTAGGCTTGTTGATACACATACAAAATTCATTCATATATCTTATCTAAAATAATTTAAAATTATCCATTAATTCTAATTTATTTCTTATAACACTAAATTATACATTATTGTATAATAATTAGTCACTGTGATGAAGTAAATTATTAAATTAAGTTGATTTTTTCCTCATTGTCCCACACAAATTAGTGTATATCAACTCAGGTTACCTGGTGGTCTATATATCCACCCTTTTGTGAAATTTTTGAGTAATTTTTTAATTTTAAAAGTTTTTATCAAAATATTCACTTTCTATATTCAAATGAGGTAGGTTACATGAAACATATAGCTTTGCAATTATTATTAAAATTATTATATATAGGTGTCTCTATATTTTATTCCATAGATTGTTTTAATATTTTAAAATAAATGGAAACAATCATTTGAGTCTCCAATTTGAAAAATGAAACCCTTGTTTCTCTCAAAATTCATGATAAATTTAAATATTTAACCTCTTATGATGAGTAAAAATTCATAAAAATAATCTCATTACCTTTATCAAAGTTCTAACTCACATAGATAAGTTTATGTTTAATTCCCTTAATAAATAGGAAATATTTCGACATTAGATTTTAGGCTTTAATTTCAACTTATCCAATTAAGTTTTTTTCTTTACTGATATTCCATTCACTAAGATAACTAAAAAAATAATATTCATCAATATTCCTCAAGAAATTCATGTCTCAATTTATCTATGATGAAAATAAACAATTAAGGATTTATGAATTTTTTCACATTCTAGCTTTAAAATCCACTTTAATAATATATGTTTTTTTAACTCTCACATCACTTTATCATTTAGAAAAAAATTGATATTTTCATATAATTATAGTTATAAACTCTTAATCATAGTGACCATGCTATTAACACCTCTTAAATATTACCTCCAAACCATCAAATCTGTTTTGGATAGGTAAGTATGATAAATTATCTACCACTAATTGCTTCTTATCATACATTATTCCTCTCTTATTTGGTCAGCTACCCCTCAAATAATGAATTTTATTATTCTATAGGGGATAAATATTATAATATAATAAATTATATTTATTATAAAATTCCTTTAAAATGAAAATTTTCCCTTGAAACCAGTCCCTCCTTGAATATATTGAGACTCATTATAATTTCTATCTTTCATTCATGGTAAATTTTTAGCCTCTATCTAATTTATTTTTTGAATATATTTCCTTCTAATCTATTAATTAACATTCTTGGATATATAATAAATATTTTTAGAGTCCTTTTCAACCCAATATTCCTATATTTCTTATTTCATCTTTTGATATTTACAGGTGAAATTTAATATTTTTTTAATATATTTTCATTAATTTAATTATGGTCTTTTAGAACATTTCTTAGTATCCAATGATGACTTGGAATTTATTTAAAAAGATTTATAATAATCTATTATCATGTTTTATGGTATTATAATCCTTAGGAAACTTAGAAAAATCATGTTCAACTTTCATTATTTAGTAGAAACTTTCTTCTTGGATTCCAGTATCGTTCATTCTTGTTCAGTAATGTTAAATTTAATATGTTTTATTTTCTTGAAATAATATATATTTTTTATGGATGATTTAATCACTGGATTTTATCCGATTTGAAAACAATTTTTTAAAGTATTTAATTTCACTTTTTAAATTATGTTTTTCTCCAAAAAAACATTTCAAGATAATATTATACCATGTGTTCAGTATAGGTTTCATCCCCTTCTTCACTAATTGAGTTTTTTCATGTTTTTAAATGTTTGAAAAAATTACTTTATTTTTCAAAGTTTCCTCCCAATATTGAGTATATTTATTAGAGTAGTATTCCTATTATTTAGTGAACATGATTATTTATTTTACCCATTAAATTTTTTCTTACCCCAACTTGACTTCCTAACTTCATTAATATTTATACCTCGGTTAATAAATTAGATTATTTCTTCACATTTATTTTCTTCATACATTTCACTTTTTTCCCTTGAAAATCATCTACAAAATTTCTTGTTTTACTACTTGAAAATCACTTAAGATAATTTTTATGTTGTTCATACACTTTATTTTTTTAGTTCATAGAGATTTGGGTCATTATCCTCTTCTGTTCTTTGTCACTTTCCTCATCCTTTTTAGAATAACAAGAGAACTCAACTTCCCATTCCACTATTAGTAAAATGGCCTTTAGTAGTAAAATTATTTTTCATCACTATAAGAAAATTTTGATAAATATATTATTTATCAGTGAAAAAGAAATTGTTGATAAATTTAAAATTTTATCAGAGATTTTATATTGCACTAATAAAGAAAACCATTATCATTTCTTTAATCTTAGTATTGATAAGGGGTATCCATTATCAGTGCATTATTTTTATCATTAATAAAAGGTATCCTTTATCAGGTCTTTGTTTTTAGCACTGATAGTGGGTATTATTTATCAGTTCTTTCTTTTAGCATTTATAAATTGTTTTATTTATCAGTTCACTATGTTTAGCACCGATTAATATTTCATTCATTAATGCATTTTTAGCACTAAAAATATGAAATAATTGAATAAATATAAAATAAAAAATGTGTTTATTAAAATAAATATTACAAATTTTATTAATTAAATAATTATGGATAAAAATTAATTTAATTATTATATATTATTAAATATTAAACATGTAATTAATTAGACAATTATGATAATTAATGTTATTAAATTTTATATATTAAATATACAGATATATATTAATGTATATAAATTTTATTATTTATTTCAAAATATGTATGCCTTCTACATTAAATAGTCCTAAATTTATTGAATAATGGAATATAATAAAAATATGTTATGAATTAAAAATATTTACTAATTACATAGTACTCAAAGTACATAGAATTGAATGTCATTTGATTTTTCTATTTAATATTTTTCAAATGTGTGTTATATTGATTTTGTATATATGTATAACTAAGTCATTTTTATATATAATATGAACACAAATAAAACTTATCCATTTTTCAATATTGTTATTGTATCTATATATTCTTAATTTATTCAATTTTACTCATTTTGTCTATATATTCAGGCACTTAAAATTAGGTATTAATTAATAATGTTAAAAATATATTTTTAAAAAATATTTATAAATAAATATATTCATAAATGTACATTCACTATATTTATAAAATTATGTATTTATAATTACAATTATATTAATATTTTTTATAAATTGTTTTTATAATTATAGATATATAATTGTGTGTAATTAAATAATAATTAAATTTATAATAAATTTACTTAAATAAGGAATATAGTTACTATATTAATATTTATTCACATTTATTAAATATATTTGTATAATTATATAAATCTATATAATTTTATGAATAATATTAATTAAAAATAATTATATTATTATAAATAATTAATTATAAAATTATAATATATATATTTAAAAATGAGTATATTTACTATATTTATATTTACATTTATATATATTGATTAAGTATTTATAAATATTTACAATTTTTTTATAATTATATTTATAAATACTTTAACAGTGCTTCGGAAATTAGAACAGATAAAAGAATCATTAACTGTTCTTTTTTCATGCTGATAAAGATGAGGATTTATCAGCACTGATAAAAGTTTCCTGATATATTTTAAAAACTCTAACCCTTTGAGAACCCATCACGGTATAGAAGCTTTATGCAGAAACCACCCTGTGTTGGAGCTCCTCCTTGGTGAATCGAAGGTTGAATCATACCATTTGACTACATCAGAACATCTCATCTGACAACTGAAGAGGGTCACATATTTTATTTATCGTAGTGAGGTAGACCTTCTGATAATCTTTGTGTATTTCTGGTTTCGTTTTGGATTTCTACTTCTATTATTTTCTTATGATCTGTTGTTTGTGTCCTGTTGTTTATGATTTTTTCATGATTTATTTTTTAGGGAATGATTTATGGTCCATTGTTTGTATTGACTACAAATGTATGTGTCACGACCCAACCCCTGACAGGGCTTGAACCACAACTACCACAAGCTCGAATCCATCTGTTAGGGGATGGAAACTAGCATTGAAGGAACAAAAAAGTCAAGGAGGATTTTTCTTAAGAACATGTACACACACACGCAGCCAACCTAATGCAAAATTATTGAGGGAATAGGAGACAAGATAAACCACTACTATGTATAAAACTCAAATAGGAAATAACCTCTAAACAGTAAAATTATATAAAAGTAAACTAAAAGGTAAAGAGGAAAAATACACACCCAACCAGAAAAGTAACACAACCTAGAAACAAGTGGAAAACTAAAATAGCTCAGAGATCCGTGCTTTTGGATCCTAATAAACAACCATCACACACGGTCCATTCACCTCGTAATCCTAAGTTCCTATGATATCATGATCAATCTGTCTGTCTTCTGTAAGGGCACACAAAGTGCAGGTAAATCCCAAGTAGGGGTGAATATAAAAATACATTGTAGGATTCCCTAATGGATCAATAAAGTAGTAAAAGATGTACTGAAGAGGGTATTAGTATACTGAACAGGGTAAAATAAAATAGAATAACTCCACCCAACAAGAGAGAGTGATGTAAGCTTATCCTAACAAAAGGAGCTATAAATGGTTAGAAGATTAACTTCTCATCAAGTATTTGCTACCTTTGGTAGGAGAGTATACTTTATCCAACCATGAGAAGCTAGACACGGAAGGCATGTGGAATACCCTATGTATCTTGGCCTCTCCAAGAAGGAGAGTAACCAATACCCAACGATTAGGTACTACAGTATGATATATATATATATACATTCTCAACCGAAGAAGCCCAAAGGAGTGAGTAAGGGGATCTATATCTCATAGCTCATCCCAGGAAAAAGAGTCTCCAATAGTTCGGGATGTAACCACTTATAATGCTTAGCATCCCTCATGTATTCACTAAACATGAAAGATAAAGGGACTTAATCACCACACCTTTATATTATCCACTTTGGGTAGTTATGTCTCACCCATTGGGTTTTAGGTCGCATCAAAAGGGTGCATCTCGATTGGAAAACCATCCCTCCTTCTCATGAGTCCAAAGGTATGTAAAAACATGTCTATTCACCTATCCATAGAGCCAAGATATCATGTCTCATGGTTGATAATCGACTACCCATCTTCATTGGGGGTAATTTTGGAACTTCCATCATCATACGCCCCTACCTAGGCCCGCTAAAGGGTAATTTTCGGGATAGAAATCCTGGTATAGTAAATGGTGTACACCACTGGCTAGCCTCATTATAAGGTATTTCTTTAAGGGTAAACTTGAAACACTAATGCATAGCCCCACTGGAGGGTATACCATGGAGAGTCATCGACAAACACAACTTCCCAGCACCGCTGGAAGGTAAGATCTAAAGAGTAATTGGTGAACACCACAACCTGGCCTTGGTGGAGGGTATTCCCTGAAGATTCATCAGTGAACATGACTATCTATCCCAGCACCGCTAGAAGGTAAGATCATGCAATTTTGGTAGTTTAACATAAAAGTAAATGGAAATTGTGGTAACAATGATAGGTATGATTGTTTTTGAATGTATGTAACAAATTTTATTTATGTGATTCTATAAACCAAATGTTTTAAATTTATATAATATAGTTTTTTTAGTATTTGTGTTGTAAATTTCATTTCATTTAAATTATGTATTGGGACCTGTTTTGTTGATATTTGATGTGTTTCTGGAGTGTTTCTTCTATTTTTTTAGTGCTACAGTGTGTTATTACAACACGCTGTAGTATATCCCTTTATAATCATTTAAAAATCACTAATAAATTTTTCCATTAGTTAAGATAAATTAAGTCTCTAATAAATGGGTCTTTAATTATCCCTTTTTAGAGCTGAAAAATTACCCCGTTATCAGCACTATTTAAACATAGATAAAAGTCCTAGGATTTTAACATCGCTCATATTGTCAGCACTTATCTAGCACTGATAAAATCCATTTATAGTACTGTTAAAGGCCTATTTTGTAGTAGGGTTCCTTGATCCAGAATTTATCCACGGAGGGAATTACATTCCCTCCTTGGAATTTTATTTAGAAAATGATCCATTTTCCTTATATAGTTAACAATATTATTAATCATCATTACTTTTTGAAAAAAATTCAAATATATATGATAAAATATAATTTTTGGATTTTAAATATACCAATATAATACATTTTCCTACAAATTATAGTGGAGAATCTCTCCGAAGGGGTGGGAAAGGCACTATCACCTCATTGCATACATCGAGGACATGAGTAAAAATATGTTAAATCTTTCTATGCTTCCAACTATGGTTATTATTCTAATCAAATAGTCTCACAAAATTGTTATTGATAGATTTCATTTTATCCTAGCATTACATTGATTATTTTAGAATCAAAAAGGAAACATGGTTTTCTATAAAACAAATTGATGTGCCTAGATCGATTAATATGAAACTGAGAAGATGGGATACATTAGTAGTACTTATTTTATTACTTATTTAAGATATAAACATATATGACTTTTTATGGTA
Source organism: Viscum album (assembly GCA_963277665.1). Classification (NCBI taxonomy): domain Eukaryota; kingdom Viridiplantae; phylum Streptophyta; class Magnoliopsida; order Santalales; family Viscaceae; genus Viscum; species Viscum album. The sequence continues at coordinate 704,846,837 of OY728126.1, read as the reverse complement.
TATATCCACTCACTTTAAGCACTCAATCTCTTCGTGTGCAATAATAATAATAGAAACACCGTACATTGTAGTTTTTAAAATGTTCAGTCGCAATGTCAATACATAATCTTTATAAACATTGGGTTCAGTTATGAGACCAACATTGCCACTATGATATTCAATTCATTACATGAGATATTAAGTGTCCTTAAATGAATCGTTCATGGCTATATATGTTAGTAAAACATAGGGGAATAATTTTTCCTCGAATATTTGTGGAGTGATAACAACTATTGGGAATTATTTATAATGGAAACACTCATACTCGAACAATCACTTATTTTTCTTCTGTGTACAGGATATTAATTGAATTGTCGGATTTATACTCATATGATAATAATTTCTTCTTATCTAAGATTAGTCATCTAAAATAAGATGAATTTTAATATAGAATATTTTCATCCAAACATTCTTCTCAAGATTTTATAATACCTATAGTGTGAATAAGATCTTAAAAGAACAAATTGATCTTCCCCATCCTCAAAATAAGGCGTCTATATTATAAGTAATTTGATCCCCTTCCCTGACACCAATTATCAAATTGAATACCACAATTGTTCTTATCTTTTTCTTCCCCTATGTTTAATCGAATATCTTTTTCTCTTCATATACTATCAAATTCACAATTCACAAAATATATATCATTTATTTAATAATATTATATTAATAAAAATATATTAATAATGTTACCATAATAAAATATGGAAACCCCCTTTCTTTTATTCTGAAAGATATTGTTTTTTCAATAGATTATAAAAAAACAAGCATCGTTTATCATGAATGATAATTTCATATATTTGAAATTAATATTACCAAGTATAATTCTTAAAATGTTATCATCAAAACTCATATGATTCTTTTCTTGCATCAAAACTTTTACTAGTAGATAAGAATTTTTATATCTAATGCCTAGTTAAGCACCATTTAATTTTCTATTGATGTTATCTTCAATGGTTTTTCAAGAAGAAAGATTCTTACATTTTACCCATATCATATTCTAGTGAACCTTGAGAAGTTCAATCCTTATGAAATATGTAACCTCAAAAATTCTTAGTGAACTATCGAAATTTTGAACCTTATGGTGTCTAGATCCTTATAAAGTCTTAGAAAACAACCATATGATTTCTGTATTCAAACTTATAGTAGTTTTAGATAACCTTAAAAATATACCAATGAATCATACATCCTTCATAGTAAACCTTGTAATATTTTATGTGATTATTATTAAATCCTAGAATGATCCTCAATAATGTTTCCATTAAAACATTTTTTCATATGAGTAATCCCTGTAAAGTATAAAAAACCCTTATGATTATTTATTAGTTACCATATAAATTTCCAAAATTATCTTCGTGTACTTTTACTATTCCAATTTTTTTCAAAAACACCACCAAATGAAAAAAAAATACTTTAAAATACATCACCAGACAGCTGTAATCACAAAACTCTTTGCATATATTATAAAGGGTAATTTTCGACAAAAAAATTGAACAATATAGAGTTCTTCAATAAGTGAATTGGGTTCTTAACCAATTCTATATCTTATTTGATGACAAAATATAATATAAAATGAATCCATGTAATAATAATTATAAAATTATTAATCAGAAATTTGAGAAAACAAGGAAATACTTAGGAAAATATAGATTTAAATAAATAAACATACATTTAATAATGTGAGTTTTAATATAACCCATTCCCCTATACCAAAAATATATTTTGATTATGGGGAGATAATTGTAATGAAATAAATAATATCAATAGAAACCTATCCCTGTAGAACAAACCTTCTCCACCAATATCTAGGGAAGACTGTAAATTTACCAATTTGAAGTTGGGTATATGTTGTTTTGAATAGGGTTCGGTTATCAAAGGATAGAGTGGTATAATAAAATATAAAAATCATATAGAATTGAAAGGATGAGTTCCAATTAAAATAATTTGATTTAAAAAGTATTAAAGATAACAACAAAAAATGGATTCCAAAAATTAGTTTGGATGTGGTAATGATATAAAGTCTTAAGGATCGAAAAGGGTAACTTAAATTTTTACATATCACATAAAATAAAAATTTTATTACAAAATATTCAAGAAAATATTAAAAATACCTTAACTAAATTGAGTCAGAAAATTCAACATTTAGAGGACCAAATATGATCATGAAAATATCCATGTCATGCTTCTTCAACCCTATAAAAATGAATTTATCAACAAAAAAATAAACCATGACTTAATAAAACCACGTATAATCACTGATTCAACCATTATTGGGGAAAAGAAAATAAGAAATATATATATATATATATATATATATATATATATAAAGCAAATCAAGATGGAATCAATCATATGAACACAATATTAATATATATTTCTTAGACTCTATTATCCACAAAAAGAGAACCCCGAAAAATCTGGAGTTTTGGTAAAATATAAATGATATAACCCGAGAGAACACTCTAAAATTATAAAATTTTTCTGAAGTAAATCAAGGTAAGATGTAAATAATCATGATGAAATCAGGTGAATTCAAATAATATCCCTAATGATTAATGAATGGTCCTATTAAAAGTTACCCCTTTCTAAAACATAGTCATATTCCATTAATATGGAATGACATGGGGTTTCATGATGTGATTAATATAATGACATTACAACACCTTTATTCCTAATAGTAATATTGTTTAAACTGAATCTCTAACTCATATATCATCAACCCAAACCAACGCCATTCCTTAAACTGTAAAATGTAGTGTAATTATAACCATGAAATCAGATCTAAACATTTTAAAAAATTGGGATTTGAGTAACAAAACATTAAGACAGAATTGTATTATTGTAAGAGTGTAGTGGAAAAGGTATTACTCATTTCTATTATAGTTTCTATCTGATTTACTCTTACACATCTCTTCTTAAATATCTATATTAAATAAGATTTATTTCTAAATAATGCATCATAAGTAATAGTAATACATAAATATGTAACATAATCAATTTTCAAAAATTACAATACATAACATATTTATTATTCTCCACTTCTTATATAATTTTTCTTCTTGTCACCATTTAAAATGTATGGTTTTGTCCTTTAAAAAAATCAATAAATAAGATAATAACTAAATATGTAAGATAATTAATTGATATGTAACACAGTTCTATTAATATTTAATATAATTCATAAATAAAAAATATTATAAAATATATATATAAGATATTGAATATGAGGAAACTATCTTACATAATAAATATTACATATAATTTTTTTCATTTTAATGGAAATGAAAAAATTGATCTCTAAAATATAAGGGATAGTAGAGTGATTTGGTATCCCATTGGTATGCCAGACTCTAATACATTAGGGTTACTATCATAATAAAATAACATTTTTGTATGCCAAACTGGTATGTAAGGGTTACATTTTTATATTTGGTGACATATACGGTCCATATGTTAGCATCACACAAAAATATAAATAAAATATATAACCATTTTCTAATAAGAGTAAATCCAATCATTTCCAAAAAAGTAGAGTTTTCTAGACTGACATGGAAAATTGTATACCCTCCTCCTGCTAACTCATTTAAGTCTCTCTATAACTATTATTATCACTCCCTAACACCTAAAAACAAGAGGAAACTAAAAAGTGTATTAGAAATCTAAAACCATTATACTAGATACCTATTAATAAATAAGTATCCTATAGAATCAAAATAAAACATGGAAATAGGGTGACTAATCCAAATAAATGATAAGGAAATCCATATCATTGAATTAAAAACAAATCAAATGATTCTTTTCCTTGAGAATACATAAAAACCCTGAATATAAAAATCCTCAAGAATAAAATCTATGGAATATAACTCACAAATAAGAATCGAATCACTAGAGAAACCTTAATAATAATTAAAGAAGAAAAAACCAACCATACGGACTCACGACAAACCTCCCATTAAGTACTCTTTTTTGATCAAATAGCTTCATTTCATAATAATCAACCCTCTAAAATTATCCCTAAATAGTTTAAAATCTTCTAAAACTCTTTGAATAATTTCTACTATTTCCACCAAGGTAAAAAATGATTTATTGTAAAAAATAAACACACACCATTTCCAATTGAGTTTTTAATTGGATGTGAGACTCAGATTAAAAATACATTAATTTTATTTAAGGAAACAAGTAGATTTATCATCCTTTGAAAAACCTCACTACATTAACCATAACTAACTACCCACTTAATATTAAGTGACATAATAAACTTTATAGCATTCACACTGATAATTCCCTATCAAATGGAAACAAATAAAAAACAACTAATATATCATAAGACACCATTAATGGCTCAAGACCAGGGCTTGGAGCTGTAAAAAACATTATAGGATCTCCACAATCTATTCTTCTATGTATCGCCTAATCCATAACCTAATTAATTTATCTTTACCTATACTAGTCTTCTATAATATTATTGATAATCATATATGAGTTAAATGAAAATAAAATCTTCCTTGAATATTTTAAATAATTTTTTCTAGGAACCTTATTAAGGTTTTTAGGTTGTATCATTCCTAATCCTTAAAATGCATTTGAGGAAAATAATAAGATTAGTAGATATCTCTTGAATCATAAAAAAACTTGAAAACATTTTATCATAAAAGGATATATATTCTTAAACTCTGAATATATTTGATCCTGAACCTATCAGGATAATACTTTCCATCTACATAATGAATATATTATTAACACCCCATCACCTATTTTTTCCAAAAAATCAATAAATCCCAACCCACCCTATATCTACCATACAAACTAGTTTTTTCTTTAATATCATAATAAGGGTAATATAGTATAAATATATAGAAGATAAATCACACATCCCATAGCATTAAATTCTAATAAACAGAACACACATATTCATCCAAATATATAAAATACTTAATAAAATAAAAAATGTGTGTAGTATTCCACCATTGTTAATTCAATTATCACCATATTTATTTACCACCTTAATAATTTTATTCTATTCTATGAAGGTTTGAGTAAAAAACGAATCCTTATATAACAATAACTAATAGTAGTGATAAACATTAATATATATTCTTGATACATTACTCGGTTGAATTAAAATTTTAAGTATAAGGAACAATTAAATGAATTAATCATCAAATATCATTCTTATATTACAATATTTAATAATTTTTCTTGTATGAAAATATTAATTAGATGTAATTAATATCCAAGAAATGGTTTATCACATGTTATACTCATATCCAATTCGTGTATATTTACCATTTTCTTATAATACTTGTTTCATAATACATGAATCATAATACTATTTTATCATATTATCATCATTTTAATTAATTTCATAATTTACACATGTTTCTACTTCATGCTTTATGCATAGATAAATATATATCATAATAAATCATATTGAAAAATTAAATCATTTTATGATAACTAAAACTCCATAGGCTTGACATGGGATAAATAGAATTTAACATGTCACTTATTTTAGCTTTATTTTTCAAATAATTACTGAAATCACTTATAAATCTTGTAAATTATGTCAATATAAATCAGTTAGAGTGTATTAAATCCTTTCTCAGTTTAATTTATGTATTTCCAATTTCATTTAAGTACACTTGGTGACATGCATGTATTACAACATTTAACAGTTTCATCTATGTTAATTAAAAATTACTCATCAGTCTATCATGATATTAAATTATAAAAACTCATATATACAAAATTCATTTAAATTAAAAAAACTTCTTGAATTCGAAGCTTAGGTTAACACGTATAATAACTTTAAAATACATTATAATATAATAGAATCTTCTAAAAAAATTCTTTCAAAATAAATATATAAGCTTAGTAAATAATTAATCATTTCTGGAATTCATAATCAACGAGTCTTGTAAAAAATTAATTAATAGAGATAATGATCTTTTATATGTACTTCACCATTATTAAAAATATATTTAGAAAAATAATATTAGTTTAAAATATCACTTTTACTTCCAAACATGTATTTATTGGTTTTCTAGTTAATATGAATGAAACGTCAAATTATGAAATTGAACATGGTATATTAATGAAGAAAACTAAATCATCATATCATGTGATGAATTATTAAGAAGTAGTATTTAGACAAGAATTAACAAATATATAAAAAAATGAATGAAAATAAATTATCAATAATAAATCACATTGATACATGTTTGAATAAATAAACATTCACTATAGAATTATCACATGTTATATTTTGAGGAAACTGTTATCCTACTAAAATAATGTAATCCTTACCTATTCCAAAATCAAAACTCCATCTTATCTACCAACTAAAAGTTGTGATAATAATTATTTACAACCTCAACCCACTCATTTTTTCATTGATGAAAGGTGTGATCCTCAAATCTTTCATCCAATATTCCATGCATTAGTGGTTGTTATAGAGTATATCTCTTACACTTATGGGTTAATTTCCATCATGATTCCTAGTAAAATAAATAGAATCCACAAATTAACTCCATATAGAAAATACAAATATAATATTTTTAACACCCAAACCAACTCTTAATGTTAAAGAATACAATATAATCAAGGAAATTAAACTGTAAATATCCTAAAAATTACTCCATATACTCGAACAATAACATCCCAAATCACTATAAAATGGTCCTACAAAACAAATCTTCAAAATTTATAGGGGTGTGAACATAACATTACTTGGTAGGTTCCTACATCCAATGAAATAGACATCCATTTAAAATATATGTGTCAAGATAGCCATGATTTAAATTAACTAAGAAAATAGTAAGGCATATAAAAATATTGAGGTTAAGAAAAAAACATAGATGAAGGTAAACAAAATCATTGTTTTAAATTTCATAACCTAAAACAATATAATTACATTAATAATCCACTAATATAAATAAATGGTGGTGATGTTAAAATTATGAATTCAAGTAAGAATATAGGTAATGGTTCAAAAACATATAACAAAAAATTAAATGATTTTAATTAACCCACTATATCAATAATATTTTTAACATAAGTAAACTACAATGATTCCTCATATTTAGAATAATATAGAACTAAGTAATAAATCCAATAATCATTTCCCCACTATAACTGATCAAACACATCGCAACCATAACCACATAACTACCATCAAAACATCACCATATCGGTCACTCCACAACCACTACCACATCATAATATCCATCACATCACCACCATTGGTGAATCTCTATAACCATGACATCACAATAGCCTCCAAATCATTGTATTCATTACATCACAAGCTCTTCCACACCTCATATACAGTTGTATCACATCCACTAGAAATAACATGAATTTTACCGATAATCCATCGCAAAACCACCCCCTAAATGCACAAGTCCAAATAACTCTTCCACAACACCTAGATACTATTCATTTTGGGTGGAACTGAACTTCACTTTTTGTTTTTCATGTTTCCCAAAAATGATTCCTGGTAGGGGAAGGCCCCCTCTTCTTTGTGCATTGAACCCTGTGTTGAACAACCCCAAAATAGGGTTACACTGATGGCCAACGTTACCCTGATAAAACCTCAATCAAGAAGAATAGAGGAAAGTGTACCTCACAAATTGTCTTATAATTCCTACCAAAAATGTTAGAAGAGACATAGAAAATATCTGTTATCATCTTGTGCATTGTAGGATCATTAAAATTCAACACGTGCCACTGTCTGTGGACCTGATCTCCAGCTCCATAAGCCTGACACGAGCTGCCCTGTGGTGGTGGTAGGACCTCACAACATCATCAACCAACCACAGTTCTTCCTACTCTTCTACCAGTACCACCTCCCAGAGGGCCACCCTATCCTTACTAAGTAGATTCTTAATCTCGAAAATGCCACTTCCATGGATGTGCATCTACCAAATATCTAGGAATCTAAGTAAATTTGGATTGGCAGTCTTGTGCCATGTGACACCACCCAATAGAAGAATAGTACCATCCCATCCTATGATTCCATGGTGCCCCAAATTGTACGCAAGACAGGTTCATAAGTATCACCAAGGGGAGACCTCCTACGTCAACGCTCTGCCAACGGATGCCTATTAGCTACGGCAGACGTCCCAACTCTATGCACCCACTTCCACAATCACTTTTATGGAACCCCTCTAAAAGAAATATCTCTATTAAAAGTGTCTACCCCATCACCTCCACACTGGTGGGGATTCGAAAGGTAAATATGAAAGAAAGAATATCTCTTTGTGGTACTTGGTCGAACATCCATGCTCAGAAGTATCCGTCATGGATTAGGTCTGGCGAGTAGCTTGCAAGGTCTATAAACCTAGTCGTGTAATAATCCACCATAATCCCTCCATGCTAAAACTAAATAATATCTTGAATCCAAAAAAGAGTAAAAAAGAAGGGTATTAATCCTAAAATTAGGTTTTTAGGAATTCATCGTACATGATAATAGACTCATCTATCATCTGAATAACTAAACTACACCACCTCCCAACTACTCTATGGAAAAGATTGGCTACCAAAGACACCATCTAAACTGTCAGTGTCTGAAGAAGACAGAAGAGTCAAACCGCTGGCTCTAGCCAAACCTCTATTTCCTGATGGTATAGCTCACAAGAAAAGATCAACACTCTCTGATGTTGGAACTTGCGGAGTGAGTTCAGCCTATGCATGTCCCTAGCCATCTCAACTAGGACCGTCTCCTGTTCAATTGGTAGAGGTGTTTCTACCTAACCACTTAGAGGAAGGGGGCATGTATGATGGATCCAGAACTAAGGCATCATCACTCATGGGGATGTCATCCTGAAACAGATCTTGAATCCTGGCTGGTTTTCTTTTCAGAGTTATTTTGAATCCGATCAAAGAGTACCGAGGTCAAATTAGCATATATATATATATATATATATCAAAAATGATGGGGAGATGAATCAAGAAGGATATTCAAAGACTAAATACTATATAATTAATGTTCCACTTTTCCCTACAACAAGTGTCCCAGCATGCTGAATGTACAAGTAGGTAATGAGTGTCCATGTGAATTTCTAGGTTGGTAGTCACACCATCACTAGATGCCATGTCCTGAGAGCCTCTCTCGATGCATATTGACACTATTTCAATAAATCCTAAACAATTCCTTTTTATAGAACATCTGATCAATATCCCAAGGGTCGAACCACCTCTGATATAACTGTTTCATGACTCGACTCATGTTGGGGATCGAGCTCCAACTTCCTCAAGCCCACCTCTATAGGCCATGGGCTAGCGACTAGCACCATTGTCACAAAAAACTCAGATATTCCTTTGCATCATAACCTTTAAACACAAACACGCAGCCCACTCAATTAAAAAATGAAAACGGAGTAGAATACAAGATATAATACTTCTTTTTGTAAACCTCACAGTTTCATCAACCTCTAAATAGTATAAGTACAAAAATGTAAACTAAAAGTTAAAGGAGAAAATACATTCCCAACTAGAAATTTTCCACAACACGGCAACATGTGGAAAAGTAAAATAGCTGAGAGATCCTTGATCTTAGATCCCAATCTATAACAACTACACGAGGTCTAAGCACCATGTATCCCTAAGCACCTCTAATATAACGATCAACATATTCTTCATTGACAAGATTACACCATGTACTGGTAAATCCCAAGAAGTGTTGAGTTTAAAAACAATTAGCAGGATGCCCCAAAGGCTCAAGGGAGTAGTAAAAGATGTACTGAAGAGGGGAGTATAAGATAGAATAAGGTACAGTAAAAGAGTATATCACAACACATCATGTGAGAGTGAAGTAAGCTCTTCCTAAAACAAGGATCTACAAATAGTGATAAGCTGAACTTCTCATTGAGTATTTTCTACCTTTTGTTAGAGAGAAGACTCATCCAACCATGACAACCTAGACATAGAATGAATGTGGCATACCTTGTACGCCTTTACCTCTCTGGGAAGGAGAGTAACCAAAACCCAAGGATTGGGTACTAATATTTATATATATATATATATATACACATGCTCAACCCAAGAAGACCAAACGAGTGAGTAAGGGGAACTCCATCTCAAAGATCATCCCATAAAAATACTCTCAACAGTTCCATAAGTTACCACCTATAATGCCCAACATCCCTCACATCTCCCCTAAACATGCAAGTCATAGGGATTCAATCACCAAACATTGATATTGTCCACTTTGGGTCAGTCTTCCTTGAATTCATGGTTTTAGGTCACGTCACAAGGACGTGTCTCGATGGTAAAAGTGTCCCTATTTTTCATGACTCTAAAGGTACCTCAAAATGTGTCTCTTCCCCGATCTGTATAGAAAATTGATAATGTATCAAGGTCAAGTACCCACAAACCTGCCCTACTGGAGGGTATGCTCGGTACTGCCCTCAGTGAACATCACTTCCCTGCCCCACAGAACTGTAATACGCTAGAGGGTAATCCCAATAGATTAAAAAAGAAAACACCACTACCCAGCCCCATTGGAGGGTAAACCCTAAATAGTAAATGACAAACACCACTTCCCAAACCTACTACAGGGTAATCCCTAGAGATTCGTTAGTGAACACCACTACCTAGCCCCGCTGAAGGTTAAGACTTAAAGAGTCGTTGTGGAACTCCACTGCTCATCCCTTCTAGAAGGTAAGCCCTAAAGAGTCATCAGAAAACACCAATTACCAGTCCTATTGGATGTTATGACCTAAAGATTCATCAACGAACACAACTTCCCAACCTCACTATAGGGTAATCCATAAATATTCATCCGAAAACAACACTTCTCATCCCCTTTGGAGGGTAATCTGACACTACTCTAGAGATTCAAAAACAACACTACCATCACAACCATATGAAACCTCTTGGAATGTATCAGGGAACTAAAATACAATCAACATCTATCATCCCAAATAGGAATCAAACTTGTAACATATTGAATCAAATCTCAAAAGCAACTATGGAGGTCACCATCGTGTTCTATGGAGAAAAAAACATAGGATAGGCTACATATAGGGAAAAATATTAGTTGAGAAGAAGGGCATATGAGATATTGAAGATTCATAATATGGTAAATGGTGTGTGTGGGGCCCACATAAAGTGTGACCCCGCCTCATCACCTCACCATGTACCTAGCCGTATAAAGGAACTAAACTATGAATTATTACCCACAAGTCGTGCTAGTGTGCTCTTGGTGTACATGTCACATCTACCTAAAAGTATGCCTAGTGTGCATTTCTCATTGTGGATCTAAAGGGAGAGAATATAATTTTACTATCATACCTCCTAAAATGGACCAAAAAAATGGATCACACAGTCCTGATCCTTGTAGAAAATCACATATGGGCGACTATTCATTCGCCCAAAACAGACTCCCGGTGAAGAAGTCTCATCTCTCAGCATCGTACCCAAGCAGTGCTTCATGGGGCCTACACCTTAATCACAGAACACATCATATGGATTTCACCTCTATGATCCTCATGGAAAAACACATGGGATCGACTATATATTCATCCAAAACATACACCCATTGAAAAATTCAGTTTTCACCACAATCACCCAAAATGGGGATTGGGGGGCCCACAACTCAAAATATGGTTTAAGAATTTGAATTTACTCTTCAAATTTCTACATCAACTCTAGTGTCATAATTTATCTACAGTCAGATGAAGGAGACACATCTATTACATGGTTCTCCAAATAATAAAAACTATATTATTATTTTCAAAATTGGATGTTTCATGCCACTGATCATTGTGCCCGAAACAAAAGTTCCAAAACATGCCTCAAAATATATGTCTCATTAGGAGGAATGTGTGGCCATATATGGCACAAAAAATGGTCTCACTATTGATGAGATATAGGAATTTTATGTATGTGTAGCCCAACTAGGCCCAAACTAACTAGATTGGCCCCCTCCTGTCGGTCTACACTACCTCGGCCAGCCCGCTCCTGCCTGCCCAGATCGACCCACAAGCTCTGTTGGCTGAGAGCAAGACTCAGCACCAGGTATTCCCAGTTCCCACAAACAATGTACCATCATGGCCCAATGGACACGACTTCCTCCACGTGGCAGTTCTATAGCCTAGAGGATCACCGCCACCACTTCCGGCCGCTTCTGGACTTCCGCAGACTTCTAGTGGTTCCCTGGTGATTGGAAAATAGATCTGATACCAGATCTAGGATCCCTAGGATGATATCGTCATGGATGAATCCTCCGCTCGATGATCTGTTGTTGTTTTGATGTGATGAAAATTAGTTTCCACTTCTACTCACTATTGTGCCTCTACTGGTGCTCGAAATGATAAACCTTCATAAATATAAAATTCCTAGGTTACAACCTTTATAGAACCATGATTTTCTCGAAGATTGAATGTATTTTTAGTGTAGTGAAAATTTTTCCAATTAAGAACGCAATGAATTCCAGAGAATGTATGATCAAGAAATTAAAAAAGCGATTTTTGTTGTAAGTTCAACCATAAAAAAAGAAATATAAAATAAAAAATTCAAAAAGAAATGATTTTCTACATGGAAATTTCAATCAAGGTGTTGTAGAATCCAAAATAGAAATCCTACCTCAATTTTTGATATTTCATTGGGTTTACTACACACTGATCTTCTAGGAATTGAATTTTCGTTGTGATCCATCATGAATAGAACTTTGATTCCCAGATCAGAAGGAGATAGGATCTTAGAAAATGTATGTGGGAGAAATGAGCCGACCTTTTCTCATTTCTGTTAAACTCATATCTATAAAAAACCTGAAAATGGACACCAATAGTTATAGGATCGGAACCTCTCGCACCCTCTAATTTTATGTCATGCCTCTGTAAAACAACCCATTAATAACTAAACAGTGGTCTCTAATTTCCAAACAGATACTCTATTCAAAAGTAATTTGAAAATTTGTTTGAGGTAAAATGAATACATTATAAATATTTTACTTAAGAAAACTCCCTCTGTGTATTTTTCTACAGAAGACCCAGGCCAAAAAAATTTATATCCTACCTCGGATAAATGCCTACTCAGAAATCAACTATGGCCTCATATTTCTGATCTGAGCTACCATTTATGAAATATCCCATCTTTTCCACATGTATAGTATACAATATACGTAATATTTTTTTATAATTTATTCTGATCACTTTGGGCCTCTGTATCACATATCATCTCATCTCCTAAATCTGGAAATATATTTACAAATATTCAAAAAATTTACACGGAAAAAACTAGGTCTCTATAGTATGATTTGTTGGTTTATATGTGACACTAAACCTTGTATTTATTCATTGTTGTTTTACTTATATTTCTTTCTAAATAATATCTCCTTCAGTGGTTATATGTATTATATGATATATTTCCTCTTATATTTCACTATGGTACTTAGTTTTTTTATAGGAAAGATTCAAAGGATCCATCTCCAATTAAGCACATGTGGTTTTATCACATCAAGCCTTCACTTTTTGAATCATTATGGTCCCTTTAGTTCATGTTTTATTTTAACATCAGGTTTTTTTCTATTTTATATTTTTTATAGACAATATTTGAGTATGTTTTTATACAATCATAATAATTATGTGCAACTATTGAGCTATTACATCATTTATTTACATAGTAGTTTATCTAACAGGTATTGTTATATTGATTAATTATGATTTTGGGTCTGCATTCCCATTAAACCCAAAGGTCATGCATGAATTTTTTTCTACCTGTGGTACTAATTGTTTTTTGGGGGGGAACCTCTCATTTTTTTTTCTTACATATAGTGTTTAAACTATTATTTAGTGAATTTTAGGTGTGATAGTGTTCATAAGATGATCTGACATGGTGTTGTTTGGGTAATTCAGGCTAGGGTCATTACATTATCCATCTTTCAGTTTACACCTATAATGTTCAGAAATAATATCATTTATTATCTTTTTTATCTCCCACTTTTTTTAACTTCTAATATCCATTATTATTGGATTTGGAATATCTAGGTACTCAGATATTCTTGTAGAAATGATCCATATTTTTCTTATTATAATTTTCTATAAATTTCACTTTTGATAAGGAATATCTTATATTAATTAATATATATATTGTATAAAATTACTATTTTATTAACCCAAAATGATGGATATGAAGAAAAGATGGATGCACGCTAAACAATTCAGAAACAAATATGAATTTAGAGTTAAAGAGTTTATCATGTTTGTAAGTTATCATGAAGAGGACCCTTCTAAAATACTTTATATATGTTTTCATTGTTGTTATTCAAGAAACATTAGTCTAGAAGAGTTGGACGGATATTTGATTTGTCATATATTAGATCAAATATAAAAATATTTGACTTAATACATGGAAAAACTAAATGTGTACATCGATTGGAATGATACTACCATTTATGAATCATTTGATATGAATGCTTTTGTAAAAGATGATGGAGATCACATGGAAGAAAGGAAAATGATAATTGAACATGATATTCATGATTTTCCAAAGTTGTTTGAGGAGTTAAATGGTTTTTTCAAAGAAATAATTGTATATAATTTGTACTAAATACACAACATTGTCAGTTGTATTATTTTTATACAATTTCAATGTTGTAAATGGATGGAGCGACACCATATTTACAGAACTATTTGGTCTTCTGAAAGATATTATACTATAATAAAATAAACTATCATGGAAAACATATGATTCTAAATGAATGTTAGGTTCAATGGGTGTGATATCTAAAAAATACATGCTTGTCCAAATGATTTCACATTTTCTTGAAAGAACCATGAATCACACATCAAATGTGCTATCTGTGGTGAAAATTGATACAAGAAAAATGAATCAAATCCTTAGAAATATGTATGGTATTTTCCTATCATTATATGTTTTATAATAATATATGGATTTTTGGAAATAGAAAGACAATTAACATGGTATACAGATACAAGAATTGATGATGGGAACCTACATCATCTAGCATATTCTTCCAAGTGGATGAAAATTAATTATGAGTTTCCTAATTTTGGAGATGAGATGAGAAACTTTTGTTCTTCATTATCTATATATGGAATAAATACTTTTGATGTATAGAGTAGTACTCACAATACATATCCTATCATGTTGGTAAATCATGACTTTCCACCAAGGTTATGCATGAAGCACAATTACATTATGTTGTCTCTGCTTACATCTAGTCCAAATAAACTCGGTAATGATATTGATGTCTATTTGGCTCCATTGATAGATGATATGAAATTGATTTGGGATACATGTGTTACAATTTATGATATTCATATAAGTTTCGAATTAACATTGAGGGTCGCATTGTATAGAGTGATAAATGACTTCCCCACTTATTGAATTTTATCAGGATATATCATTAAAGGCATGTTGGGGTTCTCCTTTTGTGAAAAACGTGCATACTCAGTTCAGTTGAAAAATTATTCTATGACTATGTTTTTTAGAAATCAAAATTTTTTACCCAGAGGACATAAATACTGATCCCTAATTATAGCCTTTGGGGGGGGGAATACCAAACATTCTACAGAACAGTCTCCAACAATGGGTGATCAAAGGTAAAAAAAGTAAACAATATTGACACTATTTTCGGTAAATCATTTTCAAAAAAATTTAAAAAATTTGGTTGGAAGAAGAGAGGAATATTCTTTGAATTGTTGTATTGGAATTTTTCGTATGTCCTATATTTTCTTGATGTCATGCATATAGAAAAAAAACTGTATTGGGTAGTTTTATTTCCACATTACTAAATGTTTATAGAAAAATGAAATATAGAATCAAAGAAATGATTGACTTGATTAAAATCAGGATAAGTGAAGAGTTGGCATCAATGAAGGGTAAAAGGCTGACTTTTCTTTATCCATCAGCTTAAACTCGATCCAGATAGGGAAAATTTTGATTCTTTCTTTTCCTTATGAGTGTAAAATTTCCACATGGTAATTAATCAAATATAAATAATGTCATTTTAATGAATAATATAAAGTTACATGGAATAAAATTACACGGTTATCATTTAATGATGAAAGATTCAATGCATGTTTCTTTCCATTGCATTTTTCCTCAAAATGCAAGACATAAATTGACTGGATAGTGATTCTTTTTAAAATCCATATTATGTAATTTTGTAGACCCATAGATGTTTCCAATCATGAATTATGGAATTTAAATCATATTATTTTAATTTAAAATGTTCTTCATATCATCATTATTTGATATACTGGTCTACATGATGGTTCACTTGGTCATAGAGGTTCAACTATGTGGTCATGTCCATTATAGATTGTCATACCCCATTTAATGGTATTTGATGATTTTTGAGGGGTCTTTCAAGAATCATAGTCAACCAAAAGATTGTATTTCAAAATGATATATTGTTGAAGAATATATTTAATTTTTGTACAAATTACATATCAGATGTTGAAAGCATCGATCTCCCAATTCTTGTCACCTTGAATCCCTTATGGATGAAGGTATTTTCAAAAGAGATGTTTTTATAATTACATTGACAGAGATGGAGAAATCACATCATTAAATATTACATAATAGTGAAGATATTCATCAAAACATTGAAGCCCACAAAGAAATTAATAGATATTTGATTCCATTAAGGGATGAAATATGGATATCATATACACATAATCAATAGTTTATAAGATGATTTGGACATTATAATTATAAAGAGTTATTTGAAAAACAAAATTCAATTTTCGAGTGACTTCAATGGATAGCTATAGGGCCAAATAAAAATGATATATCTTAAACTAGTTTTGAACTAAGTGGTTATATGTTATATAAAAAAGAACATGATGACTTCAGTACGATTCAAAATAGTGGTGCTACACATGTGGATGAAGTGATGCACATATCTAGTTTCAAGTATCTCAATCAAATTTATGAAAACATTTAATATTTTTTCATTAACGAACAGATATAAGAGTTAGATAATAAAATATTTAAAGTGTATATTTCCCATTTCAATTGGGTTTAAAATATCAATGGAGTAAAAGTTGATGAAATGGGATTTGTGATGGAGAATTTTAGTTTAGAAGGGGAAAATAATGAGTCATTCATAATGGCATCCCAATCAGTGAAAGTATTTTATATCTTTGATCTAAAAAACAATAATTTTTTTATTGTCCTGCTAGTGACTAAAACAAATGTTGAGTCAGATGAAAAATATATCAAGGATAACCCTTTAAATGGAAAATCAAAATCAGTTCTTGTTGGTCCCACTATACACAATGTCATGTATGTTAGAGGGTACAATAAAAAGATAGTTTTGTATTCTCAAAAGAGGAACCAAATCCTTGAATGTTTTAAAAAAATAAAAATATTTCAATGAGAAGGTAAAATGATTTTAAATATATTGTGTTTTTTATCATAATATTATATGTTCTCTACTATATTAACATAATCTAAATTAATTTTCTGACTACTCATGCATACAATATCTTATGCACATAATGATTTTACCAATCCATCATAAGAACAAACTATAATGAAGGAAACCTTTTGGATATATGAAAATTTAATGTTACGATATGCATTCTCTATTTTACAAAATATATATATATAATGGAATGTCCATTTAATTTACATTATTCCTTATAGAGATCATTTATTTTAGAAAATTTATTTCTATGTGTCATGACTTTCCAATAAGAGAAATTATGATTTCTACGTTAAATCAAAGAGGTAATCTTGATGTTTTCACAGTAAAATCATTGTCCATAAAATTAATTTATTATTTCATATTTATTTTTAATTAATTTTGTTTTAGTATTACTCACAAAATAATTGTTTTATTATAAAGGATGATAATTTTGTTTGAGTTGGTGGTGTTTTATACAACTTCCATGTTCAATATCCCTTAAAACCTTTTAACACTTACAGTGGTGTGCTTATCACTTTCTTTCTACTTACCTCCACTCCCTTTGCAGGAAGAGAAACAACACTGACTCTACTCTATTATAGTGGTAATCCTGATGTTTTTACAGTAAAATCATTTTCCATTACATTAATGTATTGTTTCATTTGTATTATTAATTTATTTATTTTTAGTATTACTCAAATAATAATTGTTTTCTTATACATGTGGATTATTTTTTTTTGAGTCGGGGGTGCTATGTCCAACATACATGCTCCTTCTCCCTTAAAATAATTTCACCCCGATAGTGGTGCATTTATAACATTCTTTCAGGTTACCTCTACTGCATTTACAGGAAGAGAAAAAATGATACCTTTGCTTAATTACAGAGGTAATATTGATGTTTTCACAGTAAAATCATTTTCCATAGAATTAATTTATTATTTAATATGTATGTTTAATTTAATTATTTTTAGTATTACTAAAATAAAATAATTTTCGAATACAGGTGGATTAATTTGTTCGAGATGGGGGTAATCTACCCAACTTTCATGCTCCATCTCCCTTAAAACCTTTTCACTCCTATAGTGGTGCATTTATCACTTTCTTTAATGTTACCTCCACTGCCTTTTTAGGAAGAGTAACAAAACTTACTCTACTCAATTTTAGATCTAATCTTGATGTTTTCATATTAAAATAATTTTCCATACAATAAATTCATTACTTCATATGTATTATTAAGTTATTTCTTTTTATCAGTTCTCTTATAATAATTTATTTCTTATAAAGGTGGATTCCTTTTTTCAAGTTGGGTGGTCTTTCCATATTTCATCCCATTCTACACCACAACATCCACAAACTTATTCTCTCAAAAAACCGTTCACTCTCATATTGTTAATGTATATCACATTCTTTCAAGATTCCTCCACTACTCCATCATAGAGGTAATATTGATATTTTTATAGTAAAATCATTGTCCATAAAATTAATTTAATATTTCATATTTCTGTTTAATTTTTTTTTAGTATTACTCATAATAATTGTTTTCATATATAGGTGAATTCATTTATTTCGAGTTGAGGTGTTTTTTTAGAAACTACTCATGCAGTGTTGGATGTTCGACAATGAAAGTTATCAAAAATAATAGCAACACTAATAGTTAATATTTTTTTTGAATGTATGTATTAATTTATATTTATGAAATTTTATAAATCAATGTTTGAAATTTCTATAATATAGTGTTATTTTCTGGTATTTGTGCTTTAAATTTCATTTCATTTAAATTATTTATTGGGAATTTTTTATTGATATCTTATATCTTTCTTGTGTGTTTTTGGTTTTTTTTTGTTTTGTAGTGCATTTTAACAACAGAATACCTTTTTTTTCCTTTTATCATCACTGGTAAATATTTATTTTAGTGGCGCTAAATTAATTCACTCAAAAATGGTTCTTTTATCAGTGATTTTAAAATTGCGGATAAAGGTACTATTTATTAGCACTTTTTTACTCTAGTAAATGACCCCTTTACATCACCTTTTCTGTGTTGTTAGAAGTCGGGGGATTTTAACGTCACTCATATTGTCAGTGCTTTTCTAGAATTCATAAAATTTATTTCTAGCACTGTTAAAGACCAGTTTTGTAGTAGTGTTCCTTGATCATTATTTTATACATGGTTTTAATTACATTACCTCCATTGAATTTATTTAAAAAATGACCCCTTTTCATCACATAGTTAACAAAAGTATTAATCCTAATTACTATTGTTTAGATGTTTTCAAATAAATATGATAAAATTTTATTTTTGGATTTTTCATCTACCACTATAATATATTTTCTTACAAATGATAGTGGATAATCTCACCCAATCAGTGGGAAAAGAACTATCACATCATCACATAGTTCAAGTACATGAGAAGAAAGATGTTAAATCATTCTGTTCATCCATCTATGAATGTCACCATTAGCAAAAAATTTTGCACCTTTATTATTGATAGAATCCATATTATCCTTTAATTACTGTGATTAGTTTAGAATATAAGAAGAAACTTGGTTTTCTATCATACAATTTTATGTTTCTATATTAGTTAATATACCACTGAGAAGATGGAATGAATTAGTTGTACATATTTTATTATTTATTTAAGACATAAACCTATATGACCTTTTATGGTCTATATACACTCACTTTAAGCACTAAATGTTTTAGTGTGCAGTAATAATATAAAAAACATAGTACTTTGTGGTTTTTAAAAGTTTTATTCCCAATGTGAATATATATTCATTGATAAAATTAGTTTTAGTTATGAGACCTAGATTACCACTATAATATTCAATTGATTACATGTGATAGGAAGTGTCGTTGTATGACTCTTTCATGGTTGTCTATGTTAGTAAAAGATAGGGGAATAATTTATCCTCAAATATTTGTAGAGAGATAACAGCAATTGGGAATTTATTATAATGGAACCGTTCATACTCTAACAATAACGTATTCTTCTTGTTTTAACAATATCATGATTGAATTTTCGGATTTCTACACATCTGAGAACAACTTATTCATCCTCAAAATTATTCTTCAAATTCATGATGAATTTTAATAGGGAATATTTCCACTCAAATATTAATATCATGATTTGAAAAACATATTGTGCGAATGAGATTATACAAGTACACAGTTGTCGTTCCTATACTAAGAAGATGAACTCTATATAATAAGTTATTTTATCCCCTTCCATGACACCAATTATAAAATTTAATACTACACTTGTTCTTATCTTTTCCTTCCCCTAAATTTGATATTATATTTATTCCTCTTCACATAGTATCAGATTCCCAATTCACAAAATATAACTCCTTTGGTTTATACTTTTATTTTAATAAAAATATAAGAATAATGTTACCATAATAAAATATAGTAAACCCCTTTCTTTTTATCTATATGATATTTCTTGGTCAATATCATCCAAAAAACTATCATTGTTGATCATGAATAATAATTTCATATATTTTGAATTTTAAATTCCTAGGAATAATTCCTAAAATTTCATCATTAAAACTCACATGAGTCTTATCTCGGATCAAAACTTTTACTAGTAGGCAATTATTTTAAATATCTAAAGACTAGCTAAGAATAATATTATTTTCTATTGATATTATCTTTAATGATTTTTTCCAAAGTAACCTTACTAACATTTGAATCTTATGATATTCTAGTGAACCATATGAATTTGAATCCTTATGAAATTTTTAACATTGGAAATTTTTAGTGAACCATACAAATTCAGAACCTTATGAAGTCTAGAACCATATTATGTCCTAGTAACCAGACTTATGATGCCTGGATTAATCCTTCTAATGAGCCATAGAGAAGCTTAAAAAGTTACCAATGAACCGTAAATTATTCATAATGAAAATTATAATAATTCATGTCAACCTTATGAAATCCTATAATGAACATTAATAATTTTTCAATTACTATTTTTCATATGAGTTATCTTTTTAAAGTATAAATAAACCTTATGATGATTTATTTGCAACCTTATAAATTTCTAAAATTATCCTCATGTATTTTTACATTTCCAATTTATTTTTATAAAACATAATTCCTAGAATTTGCTAAATTACAAGAAAAGACTTTAAAATATATAATAAACCAACTATAAACACATAAAACAGCTTTCATATATTATAAATTTTACTTGTCAACCAAAAAAAGATGAACATATAGATAATTTTTCCATACGTGAATTAGGTTCTTCACCATGTCTTTATATTATCTAAGGAAAAATTATAATATATAATGAATCCATAGACTAATAATAATACAATTACAAATATCAAGGTTGAGAAAAAAAAGGAATAAATTCTGAAAATATAGATTGGAATAAATAAAAATAAATGTAATAAATTGGGTTTTTCAATAACCATTTACCATTGATAAAAACAAAAATATTTTGATTTTTGGGAGATAATAGTAATGAAATAAATAAAATAAATAGGAACCCATCTCCGTAGAACAAACTAACTCCACCAATATCAAGGGAAGAGTATAAATTTACCAATTAGAAGTAGTGTATCTGCTGTTTATAATAGGGGTAGGTTATCAAAGAATAGATTGGGATAATTAAAAGATACAAAGCATATAGAATTGAAATGAGGGTTCCTATTAAAGAATGTGGTTTTAAAAAGGATTAAATATAACAACAAAAAAAGGGATTCATAATAATTGTTTTGAAGGGGTAATGATATAATGGCTTAGGGATCAAAATGAGTAACATAAATTTTTATACATCATTGAAAATAATCAAATTATTATAGAATATTGAATAAAATATTAAAAATTATTTACCTCAATAGAGACGAAAAATACCACATTTAGAAGACTAAATCTGAGACTGAACAAATCCATGGGATTCTTTCTCAAACCTATAAAAATGAATTTTTCTCCAAAAAATAAACCATGACTTACAAAAACCATGTTTACTCACTAATTCTACTATTCTTTTAGGATGAAAAATAAGAAATAAATATGTAGACACTGATAATCATGATTCAATAAATCATATGAACTCCAAATTATTAGATATTTCTTAGACGCCATGAGACACCAAAAGAGATCCCTTGAATATAGAGACCCTAGCCTTTTACATATAATATTCCATTTTTATAAGCGTAATTATACATCAAAGTAAAACCAACGATCGTAATGTATAGTGTCTTGAAGACTAGGTACATAATCACACATTATAGAAAAAACTTTTTATTTAAAATCCAAAATCATCTATTATCTTCCATTGTGCTCATACATCTACATAGGATAACATAAGGACAACATGAAAAAGGGGTGATCTAAAATCACAATAAGGTAATAACCATAAGAATAAACAATTAGAACATAATATAGAAGGAATGATATAATGATATAAAAAAGGCATGAAACATATGGAATCATACCATATAAACATGGGATCATGTAAACATGGAATCATAGAAATCTTGCAAAAACATAAAACATAAATATTTTACGATTAAAGGCTAACCACTAAGACCGTTTCACATGGTATCATAAGCCAAGGCTAACTTCCAAGAACATTTCATGTAGTAGCACAAACCAAGGCTAACCACTAAGATCGTCACACATAATGTCTCATGAGACTCAACTCTACTCAATGCATTGGTGCGTTATTCGGGTAAAATCATCTTAACATTTCCTAAATAAATTTTTCAAATAATAAATCATACATAATAAATCATATATTAACAAAAGGGTTACCCTTAGAAAGGATTGGGTTATATAAACATGACATAAATCATATCAAATGGGCTTATCATAAAATGTTTTATGAAAGAAACGAACTAAAATATGTATGGAAGTTCATAAGGGAAAATAGGCATGTGTCATGGAAAGTGATGTCATGTATAAGTGAAAACATTTAAGAAAATTATTTAATAAATTTTAGCGTTAAAATTTTTTTTAGGGGATTAAAGGAAAATACTATAGAGCCTTTAAAATAGAAAAGGGAACAATAATTTATACAAAACTAGAAGTGATCCCAAAAATAATTCATAATAAAATTGATTTATTTTTTGAATAAAATAGTTTCTTAAAATAAAATATAGAGTGCACTTGAAATCAGGTTAGAATTCTGGAAGTTCCCTTAAAACATGTTTTCTTATCGGGGAGTATTTAGGAGGGAATCACATAAAAATATGTACATCCCAAAAAGAGAACGATGGAAGGGTCCTGATAAATGAATTTTTTAAATTTAAACAGAATTTATAATATTCAAATAAATAGATAATATAACTTTATTTTGGTATAAGTAATGTCGAGGAA
Organism: Viscum album; assembly: GCA_963277665.1. Taxonomy (NCBI): domain Eukaryota; kingdom Viridiplantae; phylum Streptophyta; class Magnoliopsida; order Santalales; family Viscaceae; genus Viscum; species Viscum album. The sequence goes on along the minus strand of OY728126.1, from coordinate 704,823,087 downwards.
ACCCAAAATAAAAATAGAGATTCGTGTAGAATTCCTTATGGATTATTGGTATGGTATCTGGTGTACTTAAGAGGGATGAATGAGATAGAAAGGTGTTTCTCATCACTTATACATCATGAAGTAAGTATGGGGGAGGTGAGAAATCATACCCCATTATTAGGTATTACACATTAAATGGCATAACATAGGGGGAATTCTTGAATAAAGGTGAGATGGAGAGGATCACTTACATTAAGTTGGATGGTGTTCTCCACTTGTTATTAATGAACTGAATAAACTAATTAGGTTTATTTATTTATAATTCCAGAAACTTTTATATATTTAATTTATTTATTATACCCTTTTATGTTCATTCATGGCCTTTTTAATGGGTTAAGTGGTTCAATTTCATTATTTGGTCCTTTTCCTTTTCTTGGTTTTTACGATCGGTTTACTAACGTTCATGAATGAAGAATCATGTCAAATGAGAATGTTTTTCTAGAACAGAACTTATATGTTGATAGTGAACATACATAAGCTTAAAATATTATAGAATTCATTTGTCTATTTGGATTTAAGGTGAATCTTTTTATAAAACATTAATAATAAACACTTGATAGAATTATAGTTATTTTTCTCACAATTAACATTTTTTGTATTAATATTTTACATAATAAGTGCATAAATATTAATTAAATAAGATAAAATAAACATATAATAGTATGGTTAAACCATTAAAATGGTTTCATTAGAAAAAATTATGGTAGTTATAGAAATTCATAACCTGTCGTCCTTGAATGTGCTAAATTAACAAATATCAAACGGTGTTTTCGTTTCTTTCAAATAAAAGGTGGGGAAATGAGAGATGATAATTAATTATCCCATTAGAATAACAAAATTATAGTACATTTATTGTACTGAAGTTTTCATACCATTTTTATGAGTAGATATTAGGAAATAAAAGAGAACAAAGGAACTTAAAAATGAATGAAAAGATAAGAAGAATTCTACTTCATGAATCAACATTCCTTGAGAGACTTTTAAGGGGAGATTATTTGGTATTTTGAAGAGGATATGGGATGTTGGACGTGGGGGAGGAGATTGAGGAGATATTTGGCCACAATAGAGGCAAGTAACAAGGATTGAGAGATGTGAAGATAAAAGGTAAGGAGGGGTGGAATTTATAGTGGAGGAGGAGACAGTTTTCATAATATTTAATTCCTTAAATTATTATCTTCCATCAAGACCAGAATTAGTGATGATTACATGATGAAAAATAGTAATATGTTTATGTGAGTTCAAGTTAATGGACTTACATCTGCCATACCTCAGTTGATGAAATCATAATTCATGCATTTACTATTTATCATAAATTATCGTATTTCACAATTCATCAAAAATTCAAGTCTTTTAAAAAAATAATAAAAATCACACTAACTATTTTTCAACATGTAGAATCCAAAAATGAAATCCATTTTTTAAAAATAATTTACTATATATGAATAATTTAATTTTTAATTAAAATTATAATTTACCCGAAATAGAACAATTTTAAAACATTTATTTTGTTACTCCCAAATATAGGTACATCATACTTCCACTTGTATATTATTTATATACTATCATAGGTAAGATTACTATTCATTAGGCTATGTCACTACTCATAAGGGTAACATTACTATTCATAAGGGTATATTAATATTCTAAAAAAATTATTTTGGTCATATTTGACTCCAAATAACTTACTCATTGGATCTGTGTATGTTAGATTTTGGAAATTCAAATCACAGAAGTGAAAAACATATGTTTATAGGTCACATAGCACTTATTAGTTTATTATTTTGTGATTTCATGTGATTATATGACATAATTATAAGAAGTAAATTCCCAATGAAAACGTTTGGTTGTTATATTATCCCCCCCCCTTATGAAATTTCACACTTGAAATTTCATTTTACATTATAATCCATAAATGGGTGCATGTACTTTTCCTTCATTGACTCCTCTAGTTCCCATGTTTCTTCTTCGTACTTTCAGTTCCACCATAGTACTTTCACCAGGTGAGTAGTCTTTTTACTCAGAACATTATCTCTACAATCCAAGATTATTATTGGATACTCCTCGTTATAAAGATCAACATCCAACTATACCACATTTTAAGAGAGTACATGTGAAGGATCTGGTATGTACTTCCTTTGAAATCAAGGTCTCATCAAAGGTTGTTTTCATAACTATTCTTTCATCTTTGGGATATCTTGATGTGTTGTTGAATAGTTTCCTCCTTCTTCACCATTTCTTCAACAATTTCAAGTTTGATTAGTTTACATTCACTAACTTCATCCCAACACATTGGTGTTCTTTACCTTTTCCCATAAAGGGCTTCATATGGTGCTATTCAGATGCTCAGGAAGAAAATATTGTTGTAGGAGAATTCAATAAATGGAAGATTTTTGTTCTATCATCCATTGAATTCCATAAAACATTCTTTCATCATATCTTCATGTGTCTGAATAGTATGCTTAGATGGGCCATCAGTTTGATGAAGATAGGTCGTACTGAAGTTTATTTCAGTTCTTAGAGCATGTTGGAGACTTTTCCCAATATTCAAGGTGAATCTCAGATCATTATTAGATAATATAGATAGTGGTACTCCATGCATCCTTACCACTTATTTTATATATATTTGTTCAAGTTTATCCAATGAGAAGTCCTCTCAAATCGTGAAAAAGTGTGATATCTTCATAAGACCATCAACAATGACCCATATAGCATTGTTTCCTATGGATTTCCATATAAGTCCATTAACAAAGTCTATGGTGATATTCTCCCACTTCCAGGTTGGTATGGGTAGTGGTTGAATCATCCCCTTAGACTTTGGCCTCTCATCCTTCACATACTGACATATCAGGAACTTTGATGTATATTCAGCAATATCCCTTTTCATATTGTCCCACCAAGAGTTTTCTCGGAGATATCAACACATATTTGTGCTCCATATGTGAATAGAGAAGTTTGATCTATGTGCATCATTCAGAAGCTCTTCCTTTATCTATGGATCAGATGGATCACATAATTTGTCCAAAATTTTAAAACTCCTTCCTCATCAATCATGAAATTAGAGTATTTCACGTTTTTAACAAATTCCCCTATTATTATAATTTCCACATCTTTTCTTTGACCATACATTATTTTCTCCATGAGGGATGGTTGAGAAATAATTTGAGAAAGGACTGATTATGTTTCCCCCTTAATGATCCCCATGTCCATCCTCTACAAATCTAATACGATCAAATCCTTTTCAATTATCATCATTGATAAATATTAATGATATTTTTTAATTATAGAATCTTCTACCATGTTTTTCTTACAAGTATGGTAGTGGATTGAGCCGTCCTAATCCTTGATGAGCTCTATCCATCTTCACTGGTTCATATTAAGCTCTTTTTGTGTAAATATATATTTGAGACTCTTGTGATCTATATATATCTCACACTTCTCCCCATAGAGATAATGCCACCATATTTTTAACACAAATATCACAGCCTCTGACTCTAGATCATGCGTATAGTTTTTCTCATGGATTTTTAGCTACCTTAAGGTTTAGGCTATCAATTTATCATTTTTCATCATCACACTACCTAATCTTTTCTTTTAATCATCACGATACACCAAAAATATTTCTCCACTTGTTGGGAGTGTGAGTATTGGCATAGTGATTATCCTCTTTTTCAACTCCTTAAAACAGTCTTCACATTCCTAACTCAAAACAAAATTTACTCTTTTACATGTTAGCTTGGTCATTGGGTTTGAAAATCGTGAAACATTCCTCACAAAACTTTGATAATACCTAGCTAGACCCAAAAAGCTACAGATCTCTGTCACATATGTTGGAAAGGGAAACTCTTCAATCGCCATTGTCTTGGAAGGTTCACATATATCCCTTTACTAGTGATAACATTCTCCAATAATGATACATCCTCCATCCAAAACTAACATTTACTATACTTTGCATACAACTTCTCCCTTCACAATGTTCTTAATTCAGTATCAAAATGATCCTCATGTTCCTCCTTCCACTTGTAGTATATCAGAATATTGTCAATAAAGACTACCACAAATTTGTCTAGGATAATCCAAAGACTCAATTAATTAAATCCATGAAAATTTCTAGAGTATTAGTGAGTCCAAAGTTAATCACTAAAAACTCATAGTGTGCATACCTCGTTCAAAGAGTAGTATTTGGAATATCATCCTTCCTCACCTTGAATTGGTGATATCTTGACCGATGGTCCACCTTAGAGAAATAAATATCCCCTTGAATTTGGTAAAAAAAATACATATATATATATATGGATGGGATGTGTGTTCCTTATAATGATTCTATTGATCTTGTAATAATCAATACAGATGCACATTTATCAATAATTCTTCCTGACGAAGAGTACAGGCGCACCGCATGATGAAGCAATCGAGCATATAAAACCCTTCTTTAGATTCTCCTCTAACTGCTTCTTTATCTCTACCAACTCTATTTTAACCATTCTGAATGTCATATTTGATATAGTATGAGATCCAATAATAAGTTCAATTGAGAAATCAACCTCTAATTCAATAGGAAGACCAAGAAACTCTTTAGGGAGTGCTTCAGTGTAATCCCTCACAATGGACATGTCTTCAAGCATGATTCTCTCCTTCATCCCAATTATTTGAGCTTGACATGATTGCTCATAAGTAATTAATATCCTCAATTGAGACAATGATTCTAAATTAAATTCATCTTTCTCCTTATACTTATAAAGAATTATAGGATGCTTTGGGATGTGAAGAGAGAGATCTCTTTCCTGACAGTTGATGTTGGATTTGTATAAAGATATCCAATCCATTCAATAGATGGCATTGAAATCCACTAAAGAAAGTATGACACCATTTTTAGGGTGGTTCAATCCACAAACATTAACTAGGGAGGAGTTATAAATGGTGGATGCAAATATTGCCCTATTTTTTGTTCTCATAGATAACTTTTCCTCCAAAAAGTTTAGGTTGTGTTTGAATAGTTCTACTAAAAATTCATGATATGAAAAAATGTGTAGAACCGAAATCAATTAGTAAATTCCCTATTATTCAATAAATAACTAGAGTACTTATCAGCATATCAATTTCTGTGTCCACATCAGTAGTAGTGATATCATAATACCTTCATTATTGCCTTGGAGGTTGTTGTTTATTGCCTTTGGAAACCTTTGACATAGGGAAAAAATTTCATAATTCCCATGCTCCTTGCAGTTGTAACACTACATTACATGATGAGTGTTGATATGAACCTTCCTTTATTCTTCCACATTAGTGGGATTATTCATATAAATTTATCAGTTCTTCACTAGATGTCCCATTATTTTTCATTTGAAGAAATTCTTTGTTCCCTTTAGACAGTTCCTAAGATGTGTCTTCCTTAAACTTTAATAAGTTGGATATTTGGGCTTTTTTCCATCATAGGATTTGTTTGTGGAACCACCCATGTTTTTTTCTATATTCTACATCATGTCCTTAGGCCCATTATACCAATTATAGTCTCCTATATCCATTTCAACCTTGAGGTAACAATGGAAAATCTCTTCAGAAGTTCTGAAGTCTCGAATTTCCAAAACCTTTCACATACTTGGATTTGTCCCTCTAAAGAAGAGATCCATCATTCCTTTTGTGTTCATGAAAAAACTAGTGGCATAACTTGGAATCCTTGTAATTTTTTTCATATGACCCGATGGACTCGTCTTCCTTCAGCTTGAGTCTAAGGAACTCCCTATTTACCTTGAGACAGAAGGTTCAGCTAAAATATTTATTGGAAAAAATTCTATTGAATTCCTCCCAAACCATGGAATCTATTTTCCTGGGGGGGGGGGGGGGTTTTATTATTGATCAGTGTCAACCACTGATATTCTTCCCCATAAAAATGATAGAACACCAGTACAACATTATATTTTCTTGAGCATTGGATGATATAGAATATCTTTTCAATGGATTTAATGCACTATTCTTCAAGGAGGGGTTTAAAAGATCTGCTAAACATGGGAGGCCTTTGTCACATGAAGGATTCTATATAAACGTTATCTTTCCTTATATGAGGATGGTATTCCACATGATTCAAGTTATTATACATAACTTTATCCAACTAAGCAAGTATTATCATGATGTTTTGAGCACCTGTTCCCATCATATCAGGCATATCATTAGGGAAATATTCACATTTCCTATCACATTGGTTGTTGGAACATCTTCTTTAATTTCCATTCATTAACTAAGAAAAATAATGTACAATTATAGGTCTTTAATAATTATCTATTGAACATAAAAATGAATCTTTTTAACATAAAAGGATAAACTTGTAAAGGAGAAGTATATCCTAACTTGTGATTCCTTATGGTTAAATCTAGTTTATCATTGATCTATTTCTTAAATTATATTAATATGGGATATGTTTTATAAACTTAATAATTTTTTGTACTAAGTTCATGAATTTACCAAATGATATCCCCCGAGATTGTCAAATCAAGATTGCAACTAGGATTGTTTTTGTGTACCAGGATACCCCAAGTCTGGTCTGAAACTCTTCGTCAGAGATTTTAATCCTAGGCACATGTATTCCAAAGACACCACTACCTATTTTTATTTAGATTGGGATGTAATTTCATGATAAACCAATTATTATATACATACCAAAATTTAAGGGGTTTTATTGTACTTAGTATCATCCTTAAGGTTCTCACTAAGGTGCTATATTCACAATCTCCAAAAATAACTAGATCATCCTATGATACCAACTATAGTAACCCTACCCATTTATACATAACATTACATGATTTTAAGCATAATTATACATCACAGTACTATCCAAGGATCTTAAAATATAGTGTCTTGGAAGACTAGTTTCATAATCAATCATTATAGAAACAAAATTTTATATAAACTCTATAATGATCTCAAATATTCCATTGTGATCATAAATATTACTAGGATAACATGGGGATATCATGAACAAAAGGATGAGCTAAAATCCTAGTAATGGAATAACCATAAGGACAATGCATTAGAACATGGGGTAGAAGTCATAAAAATAAGATATAAAAAAGGCATGTAACATATGGAATCATAATATATAAACATGGGATCATGTAAATATGGGATCATAGAAACGTGGCAGAAACATAACTCATGAATTTAGTACGAGTCAAGGATAACAACCAAGATCATTTCCCATAGTAGCAGAAGAAAGGGCTAATCGGCATGATCATTTCACATAGTAGCACAATCCAAGGCTAATCGCTAAGACCGATGCCCATAACGTCTCATGAGATTCAAATTTACCCAATGCATTGGAGTTATATTTTTTTTCACCCATATTAAATTTCTATGAATATTTTTTTCCACATAATTAATGAAACATAATAAATCCTATATAATCATAAGGGTTACCCTTGGAAAGGATTGGGTAACATAAACATGACATGAAGCATAAAAATGGGTGTATTAAAAAAGTGTCCTTGAATGAAAGGAACTAAAATATACATGAAACTTAATAAGGGAAAATATTCATGTATCGTGGGAATTTATTTCAATTATAATTTACAACATGTAATAAATGTATTTATGAAATTTTAGCATTAAAACATTTTTTAGTGGTTTTAAGGAAAATACTATAGAGCATTTAAAATAGAAAAGGGAAGAATATTTTATAAAAAACCATAAGTGAACCTAGAAGGATTTTATAATAATAAATAATGGTTTTTTAAAGACAATTGTGGCTTAAAACAGAAGATATAGTGAACTTTAAATTGGGTAAGAATTGGGAAAGTTCCCTTAAAACGGGTTTGCTTATCAGGAAGTATTGAGGAGGGAATCACATAAAAAATGTATATCCCAAAAAGATAATGATGTAAGATTCTGGATAAATTATTTTTTTAATTATAAAAAGAATTTAGGAGACTCACATAAATAGATAAGATAACTTTATTTTGGTAGAAAAGGAATCTTGAATGAATAAAGGAGACTCGTGTAGAATTCCTTACAGATTATTTGCATGGTATCAGGTGTACTTGAGAGGGATGAATGAGAGAGAAAGGAGTATCTCATCACTTCAACATCATGAGGGAATTATTGGGGACGTTTGAAATCAAACCCCATCATTATTTATTACACATAAAATGGAATAACATAGAGGAAATGTTTCAATAAAATTGAAATATAGAGGATCACATACCTTAATTCTGATGGTGTTCTCCACTTATTATTAATAACCTGAATAAAAAAACTGTGTTTATTAATTAATAATTCCAGAACCTATTATATATTTAATTGATTTATTATACCCTTTTTAAGTTCATTCATGGATTTTTAATCGGTTAAGAGGTTTAATTTCATTTTTAGGCCCGCTCATTTTCTGGGTTTCTACAATCAGATTACATATTTTCATGAATAAAGAATCATGTAAAATGAAAATATTTTCCTAGAATAAAAGTTACATGTTTCTAGTTAAAATCCATAATATTAAATTACTATATAATTCATTTGGTTATTTTGGGTGAAGGTGAATCGTTATATAAAACATTAATGATAAATGCTTGATTTAATTTTAGCGATTTTTCTCATAATTAAATTATTTTGTATTATTATTTTACATTATGAGTGCATAATGATTACAGAACATTAAATAAGATAAAATAAACATTTAATAGTCTGGTTCACCCATAAAAATGGTTTCAGGACCAGAATTTAAGACAGTAATAGAAATCGATAACTCGTCATCCTTGAATGTGCTAAATTAACACATCTCAAACTGTGTATTCATTTCATTCAAATAAAAGGTGGAGAAAGGAGAGATGATAATGAATTATCCAATTACCATAACAAATTATAGTACATTTATGTTACTTTACTTTTCATACCATTTGGATGATTAGATATTAGGAAATAAAAGAGAACAAAGGAACTTAAAAATGAACGAAAAGAAAAGAAGAAGTTTACCTCTTGAATATACCTTCCTTGAGAGCGTCTTAAGGGGATAGGATTTGGTCTTTTAAAGAGGCTAAGGGAATGTGGACATGAGGGGAGGAGCTTGAAGAGTTATTTTGGAAAAATATAGGCAAGTCACAAGGCTTGAGAGGAGTGAAGATAATAGGTAGGGAGGGTTGTTATTTATTGTGGAGGAGAGGAGAGTTTTCATAATATTTAATTCCTCAGTTTATTATTTTCCCTCAAGACCATAAATAGTGATGATTCCATGAAAAAAATATAAATGTGTTCATGTGATCTTGAGATAATGGACTTACATCAGCAATCCAACAGCTGATTGCGTCATAATTCATGTATTTAGCATTTATCATAAATTATCGTATTTACTATACAAAAAAAATTCAAGTAATTTATAAAAATACAAAAAATTCAACATAATTATTGTTTAACATGTAGAATTCGAAAATGAAATACATTTTTGAAAAATAAATTTCTAAATATGATTAATTTAATTTTTCATTATAATCCTACTTTTCTCAAAAAAAACAACAATTTTAAAACATTATTTTTTTATTCCCATATATAGGTATATTGTACATCCATGTGAAACTTATTTATAGAATATTATATGTAATGTTACTATTAATTAGGGTATGATACTATTCATAAGGGTAACATTACAATTTATATGGGTATGTTACTATTCAACCAAATATTAAGTTGGTCGTATTAAACTCCAAATCACTTGCTAATCACAACCGTGTATGTAATATTTTCAAAATTCAAATAACAAAAGTGACAAACATATGTATAAAGGTCCCATAGAACTTATTAGTTCATTATGACATGATTTCATTTGATTATATGACATAATTATAAGAAGGAAATTTCCATTGAAATGTTTGGGCCGTTACACTAAAATCTATATTTTTGGTAAATATAAAAGATCAAACCATAGAGAACACTATGAAATACAAGGAAAAAATAGGTGAATTAAATCAAGGTGATATATAAAGCATACTGGTAAGATGAGGCCCATTCAAATCATATCTCAAGGATCAATGAATGCTCCACTTAGGAGTTCCCCCTTTTTAAAACATATTCATTTACCTTTAATATTAAATGACATGGGGTTTCATGTTGTGATGAATATAATGACACTACAACACCATTATTCCTGAGAATAATCATGTTGAAATTTCATCTCCAAATCATACATAATCAACCCAAACCAATACCATGCCTTATTCTATAAAAAGTAGTGTAAATATAACCATGTAATCAGAACCAAAAAAATTAAAATTTGTGATTTGAGCTAAAACTATTTACTAGATAATTGAATTATTGGAATAGTATAGTAGAAAAGGAATTACTCATGTGTATTACGGTTTCTATATGAGTTACTCTTACACATCCATTCTTAAAAAACTATAATAAATAAGATTTATTTCTGAATAAGGAATCATATGTAATTGTAATTCTTAAATATATAACGTATTTAATTTTTAAAAATTCCAATACATAACATATTTATTAGTCTTCACATCATATATAATTTTTATTCTGGTCACCATTTAATTTTCATGGTTTTTCCTTTAACAAAAATCAATACATAAGATAATTAATCAATATGTAAGATAATAATTGATGTATAACACAATTCTATTAAAATTTAATATAATTCATAAATCAGTATAATGCTAAAAATGAATATAAAATATATTGAATATGAGGAAAATATTTTGAATAATAAATATTACCTAGAAATGTTTTTATTTCATTGGTAAATAAAAAAAGTCTCTCTAATATATAAGTGATAGTAGAGTGGTTAGTTAAATTTTTGGTATGCCAGACTCTAATACAATGGGGTTAATGCATAATAAAAGAACATTTATGTCTGCCAACCAGTTATGTAATGGTTAATTTCATTTATTTGGTTATATATATTGTCCATATATTAGCATCACTCTACAATATAAAGAGGATATATAACCATTTTCCAATAAGTAAGAGTAAATCCAAACTTGTCCAAAAAAATATTTCGCTACAATAGAATGCCAAACTATATACCCTCCTCATAGTAACTCATCTATGTCTCACTATAACTATTACTTTCACTCCCTAACTCATAAAAAAGTATAATAATTGAAAAATGGTATTATAAATTTTCAATCATTATATTAGATACCACTTAATAAATTATTATCCTCTAAAATCAAAATAAAACATGTAAAGATGTAGACTATCCCAAGTAAAGGATAATGAAACCCACATATTAGCAATAAATACCAATCTAATGACTATTTTCCTTGAGAATAATAAAAATATATAAAAATAACCAACCATAAAATCTATGGATTATACCTCACTAACAAGAATCTAATCAATGGGGGAAAACCAATCACAATGAAGGAAGACAAAACCCACCACCCTGACTCAAAAAATACCTCTCATTAACTACACATTTCTTATCAAAATTATTCATTTAAAAATAATTAACTCTTCAAAATTATCCCTAAATAGTTTAAATTACTCTAAAACTCATTGAATAACTATTACTATTTCAACAGAGGTGATAATACATTTATTTTTAAAAAAATGAATACACGTCCTTTGATATTTATTTTTTAATAGGATGATATAATCATATTCAAAGAACAATTAAATTTATTTAAAGAAAGTAGTAGAGCCATCACCCAATGAAACACCTCACTACCTAAACCATAACTAACTACCCACTAAAAATTATATGACACACTAAACCATAGAACATCAATACTAATTATTCCCTATTATAGAGAAATAGAAAAACAACTAATCTATCATAGGACACCTTGAATCATTCAAGACCAAGGCTTGGAGTTTCACACTAACTTTGAAGAATCCCCATAATATTTTCCTCTATATATCACATGATCTATAACCAAATAAATTCATCATAACATATACTGGTATTCCTTAATCTTATTCATAGTCATAAATTAGTTCAAGGAAAATAAAATCCTCCTTTAATATTTAAAATAATTTTATCATATAACCTTATCTAGGTTTATAGGTTGAATCCTTCATAACAAATCAGTTCAGGTGTATAAAATATATTATAAATTTAATTTATGTATCATTAATTCCATCGATTTACACTTTTAAACATGCATATATTACAACATTTAACTATTTCATATGTGTTAGTTAAAAATAACTCATGACTCTATCATGTTATTCAATTATATGAACTCATACTTTAAACAATCATTTAATTTCAAAAAACTTCTTGAATTAAAAGATTCTATTTACACATGGAATAACTTTAAAATACCTTATAATACAATATAATTTTCTAAAACATTTATTTCAAAAAAATATTTTAGCTTAATCAATAATTAATCATTACTTGGATGACTAATCAATGAGTCTTTTAGAATAGTAATTCATATTGATAACGATATTTTATATGTACTTCACAATTTTAAATAATACAATTAGCATAATAATATTAGTTTAAAAACTCCTTTAATACATAACACGCACTTATGGTTTTTCTAATTAACATGCATGAAACATGAAATTATGAAACTAAAAATTTCATATTATGGAAGAAAACTAAATCAATATATCATCATGTCATGAATTTTTAAGAAATCATATTTATCCTCGAATTAATAAATTTTTAAAAAAAATGAATGAAAATTAATTATGAATAAAAAATCGCATCGATACATGTTAGAATAAATAAACAAAACTTAATCAGAATTTATATTTTACCTTAAATAAGATCTTTAGTATTGATTTTTGAACCCTTATAATATTTTATATCCTTAAATCAGTTCATTTTCACCTTAAAATGCACAGTCAATTATCAAGGTCCTTGCATAGGATAATAGGGGGATATGATTTTTTTTCATGTCATATATCTATATAGAACTAAATGATCATGTATCATTCATAAGGGGACTTAAATATCACTATAGAATCATATAACCTATCTTTATCACATGTTATATTTCGAGGAAACTCTTTCTCTACTCAACCAATGTAATCCTCACCTATTCTTAACTAAAAACTCCATATTATAACCCAATAAAAAGTTGTAATAATAATTATTTACAACCTCCTCCCACTCACGTTTTTATTGATGATAGGTGTGATCCTAGAATCCTACATCCTATATTCCATGCGTTAGATACTATTATTGAGTAAATCTCTCACACTTATGGGTGAATTTCACTTATGATTCTTAGGGAAATAAAGAAAATCCACAAATTAACTCCTTAGATAAACTGAAAAGATAATATTCTATGCACCCAAACCATTTCAACATGTTATTAATTCAATACAATCAAGGAAGATGAAAGGAAATTCTCTTAAAACTACTCCATATACATGAAAAGTAATATCTCAAATCACCATTGAATTGTCTTACAAAAAACTCTTGAAATTTTAGAGTGGTGTGAACAAGGGAGTACTTGGTTGGATACTAGTTATAAACAAATAAATATCCATTTAAAATAGATGTGTCAAGATATCCATGATTTAAATCAAATATAAAAAGGCTAAGTCTTGTAAAAAATTGAGGTTAAAAAAATAGTATTAGCTGAAGGTAGACACTATTTTATATTACATCACCTACAAACACCTAATTACACTAATAATTCACTAATATAAATAAATGGTGGTGACGTTAGAACTTTGAGGTATTATAAGGATAAATGTAAAGGTCCAAAAACCTATAACAAATCATTAAATAACATTAATTGACCCACCATATCAATAATATTGTTAACATAATTAATCTACGGTGATTTCAAATATTTTGTTTCATATATAACTAAAAGAGAAATTCCTGAATCATTTCACCACCAAAACGGATCAGACACATCGCTTCTAGAACCACATAATATCCATAAAAACATCATTATACCCATAAAACCACAACTACTACCACATCATTATATCCATCGCATCACCACCACTGGTGAATCACTATAACCATGACATCACAATAGCCTCCAAATCATTGAAGTCATCACATCACAGGAACTACCACACCTCATCCACAACTGTATCACATCCACCAAAATATCATTGCATCGTAATATTGTTAAATAATTCTATAATTTATATCCATCACATCTAAAATACATTACATAACTTTGATACATAAAATCCTTGAGATATGTGAACATGTCCTAATATGAATCCATTATAGATCCAAAATATTTCCAGGACTCATAACTCTGATCCATAATAAACATTACAAATATTTATATGTACACAAACATCATTATAATCCATTATATCCTACATAATTTCATAAATTTGTATGAAAAGTATAAGATATCACAACATAAAAATTCCATACATGTAATAACTTAGACCCATTAAATCCTATGTATATATTCACAAATCAATAATCCATTCATACCTATCGAAGTATATGCATAAGTGAAGAAAATGACAACCTGGATGTATAGAATCATACAATCAAAAAAAATATAATAATAAATAACTAAACAAAAAAAACACAATAATAAATAATTAATGAAGTATCATAGGGTATCATAAAAATAAAAACCAATACAATTGTAAATAAACTAAGTACATTAATTCATAATTAAATATTCAGTTTCATATGGTAATAGATTTGGAAACGACCAGCATTTTGGTATCTTTTTCATTCTTATATTTTTAATATTTTTCCACTTTTAATTAATTCAAAAATTTATATTCGCTTCATATTCTTAGGCCATAATTTATATTAAACTTATAATCATATTTTAATATTCATAAATTAATTTGATTAATAGATTGAAAATGATTTAATCATTTTACCAAGACACAACAGTATATCAATTCCATTAATTAACACAATCACATAACTGAAAATATCTTGGTATAACCACAACCTGACACATCATCTTCCTAGAGAAACAATAACCAAATACAAAAATCTAATAAAAACACCACCCAAATATCTAAAACAGTGCTATTATATTCCATGACTCTCATCACTAATATATTCCTAACTCTCATTGAATTACCATCTAAAGGAATACCTAAATCATCTTATTATCTTTATCTTATCCCTATGAATCAAAAATCTAAAAGATATCATTTAGAGGAGTATAAATACTTTAAAGATAGTTATAACACTCAAGGGACTAATAAAAACAAACACTATATTACCTAAAGATAGAAAGAATAAAATAATTTACTTATCTTTCAAATCTAAAAGTGATTAATTTTCAATTTACTCATGAAAGAAACACTAAAATTTATATAAAGACAATAATACATCATAGAATAATAATCCCGCTCAACTAAAGATATACACTCTACTCCAAAGTAATCCAAGATATATTTCATAAATCATATCCCTATTCATTAATCTTTAATACTGGGGTTCCTTTTTATTACAATTATATTTCTATTCTCAAATCACTTCTGATTTACACATATATTCTCAACATATATTCATATTATAAAAATTTACCATAAATATACGTCACAAACTCTTAAATTGTAGTTTATTGAAAAATCAAATTAAATATTATCATCTTCCCATATTTTTCATTATCATTCTAAATATCCTCTTTTTTTACATTTTTTGAAATACTACCTACTCCACACGGGATTCCACAAAATATCAGTATAGTACATATTTTAAATCAACATGAAACATTTTAGAATAGTCTAAACCTATTAAAATTCCCAAATCTAACAGGCTAACAAGTCTATATCATCTTTAAGGTCAAGTTCCACTACATAAGAAATCCATGAAATAATAAAATTAATATTAAAAATTAAAAATTGTGGAAATATAAGTAATATTTATGATAATAAATTCATGAATTAATAATGTGGAAATTAAATAAAATAAAATTTACTATATCCCATTCCAATGGACTAAAAAATATT
The DNA here is from genome assembly GCA_963277665.1 of Viscum album. Classification (NCBI taxonomy): domain Eukaryota; kingdom Viridiplantae; phylum Streptophyta; class Magnoliopsida; order Santalales; family Viscaceae; genus Viscum; species Viscum album. Next base: position 704,807,190 of record OY728126.1, on the reverse strand, counting down.
ATTGTGCCTTAGTATAGAGTTTGGTAATATAATATATAAAGTAAATAGAAACCCCTACCCCTTGAGAAAACTATACCCACCAAAATAAGGGAAAGGTGTGAACTTTCCTAATCATAGAGGCAATCTAGAAGGTGGGAAATGGTTCGGTTATCAATGCTTGGATTTTTATTAAAAAAATTCACTACTTGTATAATTAAAAGGAATGGTTCTATTAAAATAGATTGATGGAAGACAAGCTTAATGGGAACAACCAAAAAGGGATTCCAATTTTTTTTTTAAAACGGGATAAAAATATAAATTCTTAGTAATCAATAATGTTAATGTAAAAGTTTATACAACATATCAAGTAATCATATTAGTCCATAATATATATTTAAATCATAAAAATCCCCTGAATTTATGGATCTAAAAAATTACATGAATTTTCGGTAAGAATCCATGAACTAATAACGTAGAATTCTACACCAAAATATTATAAAAACCCCATCAAAAAAATAAAAAAATTTGTTTCTATCATTCCATGAACTAGATTAAAATTAAACAAACATGAAAGACAGTGTAGGGCGCCTAAATCGGGAAGGATTATATTACACGAATTGGAATTATATAGATCATCCTCAGAAAATTTGAGAAACCAAAATATCTCCCTAGATAGACTAATATTCAATGAATATGGTGAAGAATGAATAGTACACAATTCCATAAATTTATAAAAATTTAGGTCAGTGAATTTAGGGTAGGATGTAAAGAATCATGATGCAATGAGGCCAATTCAAAATTAATCTATAAAGATTAGGTCATAATACTTCTTGGAATTTCCTATTATTAAAACTCAACTAAATCCCTTTAAAATGGTAAAATTGATGGACTCATGGTTTAGTGAATATAACCATTCCTCAAAACCATATTCATTAGAATTATGGTGCAACCTTGGGTATCTTACTCAGGCATGATCAACCCTATCTAGGACCATGATACAACCTATAATCATTGAAGTAATGGTAATAAAAAAGATGGGCTAAAGAATTTGATAACCAGGGATTCAAGCCACACAACATATTTTGACTTTTTGATTATCAAAATATTTTAATAGAAAAAGGATTACTCATACATAAAATAATTTTATGTTGAGTTACTCTTACTCATCCCTTCACACATAATTGTATTATATAAGAGTTATCTATAAATATGATATAATATTTAAAATTAAAACACAAATATGTAATGTATTTCCTTTTTGAAAATTCTAGAACAAAATATATTTCTCATTCATCACACTACACATAATATATTCTTCGAGTCTTCATTTTAATATATTAAGTTCTATCCTATAAATAAAATCAATATAACGGATAATTACTCAATACTTAAGACAATTAATCACTAAGTTATAAAATTCTATCAATACATTGAATAATATTTACATAAAAACATATGATAATTAATCAGTATATAATATACCAAATATGGGGAATTTTTTATATTTATTGACTATTGTGTATCAATATTTCAATTTTATAGATATAGGAAACAATGGTATTTCTGATATAAAATGGTTACTGGTGTGGCTAGATAACCATTCTATTTATTATAGTCTAATATGTAAATGTTCCTACCACAAATTTATAACTATTACATATATGAAATTGATATGTAAGGTTTAATTTCTAATATATGGTGATACATAACAGTCACCCTGTAATATAATGATAGTGTGTAGGGTTACTAAAAAAAATTTAAACATAAAATTATCCAAAAAATGAGCATGAAGGGATGATACACCATACTATAGACTCTCCTCTATCCAAAATATCTTTATCTCTCTCCAACTACCACTAGTACCCTCAAACACCTATAACACTAGAGAAAATAAAATAGGGTCCATGAAATTTTAGGCCCTTGCTACCCCATTCCAAGGTTCATAATTTTTTTCCCAACTTTATTCCATTATATAATATATTTTTTCATTTTTATCTTCTATATGTTAAAATTGATCACATAATAATTATTTTAAAAAATTATTACAGATAATTGACAAAATAAATTTACCCAACACAAATAATAAATCATATAATTCATATATAAATTATAAATAATGTTCAATGACAATTAATCCATTCATAATCATATCTATCATTTTTCAATTTCAAAATTTAACAATTCTATATTCAATCATCACATAATTATGTTCCCATCTATTTCCACATCTCACTTCAATAATTAATCAAATAAAATAAAAAGAAATTAAATTCATAATCCATATTTTTCTATTTTCAATAAGATTAATTGTTCTTCTAATTTCATATTCATGTTTCTTCTACCAATTAAATTTAACAAGTATTAATTCTTTTGAATTATTATAAATAATTTATCTAAAATTAAAAATTATAATCTTTGTGATTTTACATGGATTTAAATGAGATAAATAATTAGATTCACCTGCCTAATTTCAATAATAAAGATTATACTTTAATCCCTTTATTATTTCCACTAGCCATTTATCATCGATCTTCTTCTCTATTTATCTCATCATTTTCTAATCTTTAATACCACTAAAAAAATTATTGTTCTCTCTTGTAAGAAAATTTTTAGAATAGAGGATTCCCAACTCATGTAAATAATAAGAATAAATTCCCTCTATTTATTTCCTCTAAGCCCTCTAACAATTCCAATCATAAATACACATTAACCATTTTGTTAATTTATCTTTAATTTCTCCCAGAAAATACCATCTTAATTAGAATAACATTTCATGAAAAATATAATCATTATATATATAACTTAATAATTTCCTATAACATATCCACATCACTGTTATCACATGTACCAATAATTATTTTATACAAATAATTTATTTCAAATGAAAACATATAATTGAATAAATATTAATAGTATTCTATCATCAGTGGACATATTTTGAAACACCAAATACACAAAAGTAATTAAAAATCACTACCAGAGGGTAAAATTTTCATCCTAAATCAACTATCATGAAAAAAAATCTATTACAATAAATAAAATGATTCTCTTTTACCCTTCTTTGGTAAAATCTTGTAAAAAATTATGATCTCCCTAAATTTTAAAATCTAGGTCTCTACATACCTTGTGTATGGGATGCATTTACATATGAATAAATATAATTGGATTTAATTTTTGTGTATGAATCTAAAATATTTTGTTATATAATGTTTTATAGATTTATATGTCTTCAATATATAAATTTATTTCAATTCATAGGATCAAAAACTAAATAATTTGAAGCATTCTTACCTAAAGGATATATATGAGATAACTTGGCAAGATGTTCAAAACCATTTAAAAATATTAACTTTTTTATTTCTTATGGAGAGAAAAAATGTAAATTCCTCAATCATACAAATGTATAATTCATGCTAAATATGGATTCCCGTGGAATATATTGTGTATGTAATTAAGGATATAGGTTATTGAGATGGTTAGGTTCCTACTCCTAGCATTATCTTTGGGTTGCACTTAGTTGGGAGACCAAAATGATTAAGATACCATATGAATATAGTTAATATAATTCCATATGATGGAATTGGATAAGTATTCAACCACTCCACTATCCAAGAGTCATATGATATATAATTGACATTATTATTTACCAAATATAGTCATAGATCATACAAAAATATTAGCTGGTATGATATTCTATAAATTAGAATGGTTATCATTTTTATGGGATCATATTTATAAAAATTATATATTAATTAATTGTACAACATTATATTAATATCATTAAAAAAATTATATATAAAATGACATCATCATTATCACACTTGGGATTGAGATAAATTTTAAAAAATGATAATATTGATGAAAAGTAACTCCTTGGAATAGTATAGAAACCTAATATTGGTTTTTGAATTTTGAGGAAAAAATTCCTTGTTAGGGAAACAGTTTCATAAGTATATATAATGTGATGATGTTTAAAAACATTATCTAGTTACTTGGAAGAGTAATAAGATATATTCACTTAAATTTTTAAAGAAAGTTTTTAGATGTAAGATGAAAATACTAACTTCATTCTTCCTACCAATGAGCTTGTACCCTAGTGGTTCAGGCCCCTTCTTGGCATCAAAAAGACCCAGGATCAATTCCGAGAAGGTGATAATTCCCGAGTTATTGTAGTAGGGTACTGTAGTAGCATTGTAGCAGGTCACTGTAGCAGGCCACTGTAGCAGCGGCGGACTGTTGCAATGGCAGCACTGTAGTGGCGGATGGAATGTAGCAGGGTACTGTTGCGGTGGCGGTACTATAGCAGGTACTGTAGCTGCGTGGGTACTGTAGCAATACTGTTCACCGAGGGGTCCTTTAGGCCAAAAAATGTGCTTTCTAGCCTTATATGCAGGCCACTTGGCCTTGGGCCTTAGGGCTATGTAATGGGTCACCCTCTACCCAGTCTAAAGAGATCTTTTCTTTAATAATAAATTGAGGTTTTGGCCCCAACCATTAAAAAAACTAACTTCATTCTTCCCTAATTTAATTAATATGGTTAGGTAAGTTAATAACATAGAGATACTAGGGTATCCATTATTTCCTCGTCTTAAAATAAAAATTATTTGAAAGTTATTTTTAAAGGTTCTTACAATATGAATGAGTTTGTTATAAATGTAATTGATCTCTGTAGTATGTTATTAATAACTAAAAATGAACCGGGATTCCCAAACTCTATTATTGAGATGAAAAAATGTATGTATTAATGTTTAACCTGTAAGAACAATACTGGATTTTCTTATAGTTTTTATGAGGAGGATTCATTATAGAGGGTTGATGTTTATATTATGTAAAAACTTGTAACTAGAGTACAAATATCCTAGAATACCTGATGGTTTATAAACTACCCCATTAAGATACCATATTTGTTCATAATATTATGGAAATAAATTATTCAATTATAAAAGGTATAATATATAGAAACAACATTTTACAATTAATATAATTATACCAAAGTTCAAATATAAGGATTAATAAATCTCGTTGTTTTAATTAAAATAAAATGGAAATGGTTTGTTATATAAATATTTGGAATGTAATCAACACTTCCTGGTTAAAGGATTTATAAATAATAAACTATATGTGATTTCTATCGAATTTTATCTTATTGGATAAATTTTTTTATATAGAAAATAATTGTTATAAAAAAATGAAAAGTAATTTTTATACACATGGTTTTTAGTCTATTATATTATTTAATGTGTTTTAAATAATAAAGAGAGAAAAATATTTTATCTTGGTTAAATGTTTTTATCCATTATATTTGTTAAAAATGAGGGAAATAGTTCACACCACATAATAGTTGAATATGTTAATGAATAAATTATTACTTTTAGAGTATTGATCTAAAAATATAAAATAATATATGTGGTAATGGTGGTAATATTTTAGTTGTTAAATATTCAGAAAAAGGAGATAAGTTTTATTTTCTGCAAAAAAAAAATCATATTTTAGAAATATATTATCGAAGAATTGTAGTTTCTAAGAGTATAATGGAAGTATGTTAGTACTTAGATAACATTAATTTGGAACAGATAAATAATTATATTATTCTAATTAATAATTAATGTCACAATATATAATACAATATTTTGGGATGTTTTTTTAAAGAATGATATTAATATAAAGTGTTATCTTTTTATTTTTTCTCATACGATCACAAAAAAAGGTTTGAATGGAAATTTTTTTAAGATGATATAGAAAAACATAGAAAAATTCTATAAAATAACAACAAAAAAGTTACTAAAATCATATCAATAGATTTTATAAAGTAAATATGTTTAAATTTTATATTTTAATTGTTGAAGAAGAATATTATAAATCCTAAAAACCCACTTTTAAAATAGGAATACTTTAAATTTGTTACCTCTTATAGGATTTTAGTGGTAGGAATTTTCATGTGGTCACATATAAATGTTGTTGGAATTATATAGTGATGTAATAAGTATAACATGACCTTAAAAATTAAGAAAACATGCAGCCTCTCTATAAGTCTATTATATGGAATATGACTAGAATGGAAATTATATTATTATTTTATAGTAATTGTAATGGTGTTCATGAAAATATTATATTTATCAGGTTATATAAATTTTATTATCCACTTTATCAATACTTCAATTAATATGCATATATAATGTAAAAATAAATGATAATTGAGTTCTATATGTATTCCTTTTAATCATCCTTAATCAATGGTCAAAATGGGTTATTATAGGTTGTAATGACATGTAAATATTATCTTGGATTACATTTTATATAGGGATTTAAAATTATCTCATGATATAAAAAATATTTTTGTTATTCTTCATGACCCACAATTTATACACATAAAGAACCAATGGTTTTTCATTGGTGTAACAGGGGTGCATTTTGCATACTGAATATTAAATATATGAGGTTGAAATAATACCTTTCATAAGATCCTTCATAATTTGATACATTCTATATTCCATCCTTGGGGATAAATAAATAAGGTGGTGGTTGGGTATGTTTTTAACATATGGGATTTTTCCTCTTAAATAAAGAATGTTACATATGGAACCTTGATTTTGGTTGACTAAGGGAGTGTATATCAAAACAAAAATAAGTGAAATGTGTTGTAATTTTTTTTTGATAAGGGGTACGTGAATTTCTCATCTATCCTCGTGAATCCCAATAGATTTATTTATCTCTTTTTTATTTTATACATAAAAAATAAATATTGTATGATTAATATGTTTCATATTGACATACTTTATGTCTCATTGTCAATTAATTTCTTTAATAAATGGATTATATGATTATGAATACTTGTATATTATATAGTTGGTGGACATAGGTGTTGATATATATGTGTTTGATGGTGATCATATATAGTCCCTTTATAACAACTGTATAATAGACTCTTTTCTAGAGGCATGTGTTTCATAAAAAAATTTGATTAGTGATTTTATATTTTTTTCAATGCTATAAAGTCCCATAGGGTCACACTTTATAGTTTTTATAATAAGGATTGTGTTTTTTTTAAATTTGTTTATACAAAACATTAAGAGAAACCCTAAAAGTAGTTTTAGATTGATTTCCACACTGTGTTACAGATAGTGTAACATGTAGTGAAAATGAATGGTATATTTTATAAAAGTAAAATTTAAAGATAATACAAAACATTTTTCAATAAGGTTTTATAGGTTGTTAAAAATTATATAATATAATGATAATGTTAAATAACTCAATGAGTATTTAGTGAAAGTTATATATCAATATAAATGTACTCTAAATTTAAAACATGGCATTGAGATATAATTTATATCATGTTGTCTGTAGTTGTGAACCATTATATATTAATGTTCATTATGTTGTGGATTTATATAGGTAGTTTATGTGTTATATAATAACACCTTATTTTGATTCTATCATCCATATTAGCTATTATATATCTATTTGATCATTATTTTATATTTATATAATAATTTTATATGAATTCATGTCAAATTATTTGGCGTAAAACATTTCAATATGGTTATTTTATTATTACAAATGGTTTATAAATTATTTCATATTTCAAAAGGTTATAATGTTTGGAATGAGAGAAATATAATTTGTAAGAACGATAAAACCATTTAAGATAATCTTTGACACCAATAAAATATAAATAATATTATAAGAAAATATATATCATTATTCATATATAAACATGAAATTTGAATGTCCCTCACTATATCTCTCTCTTTCTCTTTAATGAATGTCATTATATACCAATGGAAATATGGGATTGTTTATAAGCATTTAGAGATTATCTATATATAGTGGATATCATAAGAGTAAGGGTTACATTTTCTATTTTTCAAGGATATCAATAGAGATCATGTGGAAGAGCATTGAGAAATTAGGTTAATAATAACGGTAAATTAATTATATATATTAATTTAGTTCAAATTTATTTATAAATCATGTTGTAAAATAGGTTTTCATTGATTATTTCCTCTTCAATTCCACAAGGGTTTTCTCTCTTGAACTCTTTAATAAATAACTTTAACATGACTCTATATATACATTTCTTTATGATGATCATCCTATGTGAATATATAAGATAACCTTGTATTTTTTATCATATTAGATAATGATTTTTATAATTCAATAGTCTTTGGATTTCAATTAGAAAAATAATAGTGTCTCCCAGAGACCCGATTCCTAAAGGTGACAGTGTAGATGACACTCGACGTGAATTATTATATGATCATCCCAGTTATCTAAGAATAAGTGATTAGTGGAATAAGAATTCTTGAGGAGGTGACTCCAGCAATAAGTTTTTACCTTATAAAATATTCAAAATGATTTCAATGATGTTATTTTTCCTATATTTAGATTGTTATGAACATTTATTAACCTTTTATCCACATGATGACCTCCCATTATTTATATGGTATAATTTTAATTTATTTCCATCTTATGTTATATCTATTGAGGCCTCAACATTGGTAAAAGAGTCTGGTGTCTATGATTGATCATTCAGAACACATGTATTGAATTACCCCTTTATTAGTTAAGAAATATATAAAGAAAATGATCTTTATATGAATAGTATTCTTTCAAATTCCTTTTTTTAATATAATTTAATGGAGTTAAGATCCCCCACACATGGAGTCAGGTATCCCATTGACCATAGCTTATCTCATTGGGGTGGGGATATTTCTTGTTTGATGATTATATATTATGTTTAAATATAACTCAATATACTTAAAAGACCCAACATAGATAAAAAACATACATTCGGTTTATGGTACATTTTGGTGGTGAATATATTCATAGGCTTTGTAATTATGGGATGATCATCTTAGGGGGATTGAATTAATTTATTTCCACAAAAAACGATTTGATAAGACTAATTTTGAACACATGATATTATGTAGACTCATATATGATATATGATGAGACCTTGGGGATCATAGAGTATCATAGATGAGGCTTACCCTAAATTAACCATGAGTGGTATTTGGTAATGAGACTATGAATATATATTATTATTTCACATACATTGATATTTATTCTGGTTGTTTTTTATATTTTTAATTTATCAAAACTATGGATATTATATATTTTTTATTCTCACTCATATTTGAAATCTTAATTGGTTATGTATTATTGGTTGTGAAAACATATGCATTTTTTAGGAGACCATATAGGTTGTAGAGTAGGTGGTATCTCTCAGAAGGGATCATTCTGTTGTGTTCATTCTAATATCTTAGTGAAGGAGTTTAAAGTTACTGGTCAAGGTATTTTATAAGCTTTTACATTTTTGAAAAGTATTATATAATTTTCTAGTCACTTAAATGTATTCATTATTTGTTAAAAATTTATATATGTTGTGTTCTTTTCATCTTAAATGATGGTATACCATTTATGAATGAATGATAAGTTACATATATCTTTTTTGATTCCAATATTTTTATCCTTGGTGGTTTAATATTTCATAATTATTAGTAATTATAGATAATTCCTTATATTTATATTTCCCTTCTATCATGGTTTTTATCATAAACGAAAGTCCTATTATAGGATGGATTATAAATTCACACTCATCCTTGTTGTTAACATGGATTGTTTCCCTTTATGGTTTAGTCGTTCTATTACCAATAGTGTCATTAATAAGATCACTTCTTCAAAGATAGAGTATAATCCAATGGTGGAATAAATATAAAATTACAGGGAATGCATGAATATATATATATATATATAATTAAACACTAAAATAATGAACACTATAGATATGGAATATTAAACAATAATGGAGTCCATAAATAAAATAACATTTTATAAAGATAAATAAATCAAACACCAACATCAAATTAAATAATTGATTTCAGTCAACCATCTCCCCGATGTATTTTATGTCATATTATAGGAATCAAAATGAGTGGGATTTTATAGAATTCATGAACTCTAAAAAATATGATCAATTTTGATGTATAAATTTATCTAAAAAGGTTAATATTTATAGAATTGAAGGTATAAATATATATATATATATCTTAAATAATTAGAAAATTTTAATTATTTATTTTTTTAGGGAAATATAAATTTAAAAAAAAGTTGTAATGGGAAATATACTCCCACAATTATTTAAAAACAATTGGCTCGAATGAAAAAATAGAGGAAACTAGTCACAAATACATCACTAAAGGTGAAACCTTTATTTCTATAATAAATTTTGAAAAATTTTAAAATAATTGAAGCAATGTGTTGGAATATGAGAAATATAGTTTAATAAAATATTTTTAGCTAATATTATTAAAAAAAATTCTAACAACATGTAAACACTGAAGTAGAATTATAGTTGATAATGTAGATCCACTAATTATCTTATATATTTTCTTTGATATGTATTAGAAAAAAAGATTTATTTAATGTAATCATAAAAGGGTAGGAAGGAATCGGTAGATAGATAAATTCAATTGGTGACATTATTAAACCTAATAGATAATTAATGGGACCCTCCTACATCATTACATCTAACATGATATTAGATTTTTGAAGGAAGTGTGAGTGATCATTTACTATATTGTAAAGGTATATAATAGTGTAATTCATAGTTAAGTCCCACTGGGAAAAGAATTATTCTCAAGAGTTTCTTTGTACTTAATTTTTTTCTCATAGTTATTTTAACATAAAGGGGTATATTTTAATTAAAAACTATAATAAATAAGTTGCACAATAATTAATTTGAAACGGAATTAAGAAAAAAATTTATATATATGGTTTTTCAAAAGATGTTGTCATATTCACTCATGAGTTAAATGAATTAATGACAATGAATATTTTCAAAGGTATCAAACTTTTTTATGGTAAAATCCATTGAGTGTACTTAATATAATCAAAATATTTAGAAAAAATAAAATAAAATAAAATAAAATGAATTAAGTACAATATTATTCTTAGAAGATTTATCCAACATATTATTCGTAGTTTAATACTCTTAGAAACATAGGATGTTCTCCATTAATAATCTTATTTGTCAAATACAAATGAAGGAATGAAAAATAAAGGTTTAAAATCAATCATTACTCTTACATAATAAATATTTACATGAAAGAATTTGATATGAAATTAGTCATCTATTATTTAATTCTTGATTTATTACTCATTAATTGAATATCCACTTGTGTTCAGAGAGTATTTGATCATAAATAACTTATTAATATTAAGATATAAGTGAATAAATAATGGAAATTAACTAAAAAACTAGAATAAAATAATATACGTAATTAAAGAGAACCAAACATTCAAGAATTTGTGACTGATTAGATTGAAATTACTATTTAAAATCAAAACATGAACAAAATAACTTAAAAGTGCTATTGAAATTTAGATCCTAATCTATAAATAATTACAATAGGGTAGAAAACATAATATTTATAAGATAAATTCACAATGGTATAAGAGCTGTATAAATTTCCATGGTGTAATCCCACCTATTAGTAAAATGTTATCATTTAGGAAATGATTTCATAAAATGGATTTATCATTATATCTATAATCCCTAAAAACATCTTTTTTGGTCATGGAGGACTAAATCTACCTATTATTTTTAAATATAATTAAATTATGTTATATTAAACAAGAGATAAATATCTAAATATCTATCTTCATATATGAGGCTTGGTATTTTGAAAAACATCTATTTCATCAGCATGGTATATAAAATTTCATGTTCTATAAGAGAGAATATTTTTGTTATATCTAATTTTTGTCTCCTAGTGTCTTCATTTAATATTTTTTGGATAACACATAAAATTTTATATTTTATCACATGAACAAAATTATGGTAGAACAAAAATATTTGTGTCTTCAACTATTTTGGTTCACCATTGTAAAAACTAGTCTTGAGTTTCTTTTTTTCATATATGTGTCCACTACAAGTGTCATTGGGATTCACTAGGGATTAAATGAGACAAATATTCTTAATTGTATCCAAATTAGCCTATTAAAGATTCATAGGTAAATTCTATCCCAACAAAAATTAAATATACACATTTATAAATATTCATCTATAAAAACTAAATGATAAATTGAATATATAATGATCTATCAAATTCCACCTTTAAAATCAAAAACTCTGGAAACCTATATCTAGTATTTATAATTCATTATTCGTATAGAATACAATATTTCTTAAAGGATGCCAAATTTTTGTATTATAATAATAATATATACATAAAAAAATTACATTTAATTACATATGATACAATATGAACATATTGAAATAAATTTACTAACCCTTTAATAATGTCAATAAAAATTACAAGTAGTCCAACTCTGGGTTTCATGGGGAAAAGAAAACAAATAAATTTGAGATTATATTATCAGTATAGAGTAACATATAGAATAATATTTCATAACTTAAATATGGAATAAGTGATATGGTATGAATAAATGAACAACGTGAATCCATAATCAACTTAAACATTGGGAATTTTATATCCATGAAAATAAATAAAAACATGGATAACAATATTCATTAACCTCAAAATGTTGTAATTCATAATTAATGATTACAAAAAATGTTTTCAAGGCCATATTCCAAAACACTATCATAATATGGAAAGAGAAATACACCAAAACCCAACCTATTATTTCTCATGATACCTATCAATACGTCACGAGGCTATATAATGTTGGTCCCCATCCATCACATAATTATATCAAATTCAATCACAATTAGTGTCATAAATCCCTTTAATACCATTAACTATGGAACATTTTATCTAAATAAAATCATTAATAATCATATAATTAGAAATATGAAAATAAATTACTTCCCCAATCAAAAGAATAATAGTCATGTCTATGAGAACATCCCTTAATCAAAATTATTATAAATGGAGTATCATTCTAATAACATTTATTTACCATGACAAGTAAATATAGTGGTCAGGGTACTTTCGACATGTTTGTTTATCTATTAAAGATTGTAATTGGATTCAAAAATTTGAATCATTAGTAAAGCATGGTAATTTTGGGAAACATACATTATCATGGTTCACAAAGAGAGCCTGAATTTTCTAAACCATATCCTCTATGTAGATACCCAAGCTTGACGTACATGGAAATTACATTACTTTTCCAGAATATTTAATACATAACAAAAATAGACACCTAAAGACAATAATAGTTTAGTTTCATTGGAAACATGGAACATAATATTCAAATCATGGTGAAATATCTTCAACATCTCCCATAAATATCTTCTCCCATAGTTTTCTTACCTAAATCATTTCTCTATATCCTGGGGAAACGAAAACATAAAAAGGGTGAGCTCAAATTCTCATTAAGGGTAAACATGGAGAACATAAAACAATCCATAAATATTTGAACATAAAAACATGAACATAAAACATCAAAATCATATTTAATGACATAAATCCTAGAAGTACATAAGGCATAGATCACAAAGTAACATTAATCATGATTCAATAACATGGGAATAAAACATGTAATTATGAAAAACCATTATTCACCTGATTTTATTTCCATTGTAGCCAAGGCATTGCTGTCAAGACCATCATAGTGGACAAAGTCCATTATGGAACCGGGTTTACTTTCCGTTCTATCCCTTTATTACTGAACAAGATTCACTTTCCATTATATCCATGTATTTCTCATGAGATATAAATCTTTACCCAATTCATTTGAGAGATATATATGTCCCACCCATCTCATAATGAAATAATTCTTTAGTGTGCCACAAAATAAACAAAAATCATCCATTATAACCCAGTGAATAAAATGGGTTTCATAAACATCATCCCATCATAACATAATCCATATAGAATAAATGGATATCATTTCATTATGAGAAACATGAAACCATGAAAATAATAGTGACATTATATGTTATAAAATTCAAAATGTGGTTAATACTATTCATAACGGCTAGTTCATAATAATATTATAACAATATATCATTGTTTAGTAAAACTCGGTATTGTGTACAACACATGCTATTGAGGAAGGTCGCTCTTGCATGCAACACAAGACAATAATAGTATTTTCATATAATTAAAGCTAATACGGTGATGCATATAGCGCAATCAAATTTTGGTGTAGCGTACAACAAAAGACATCAATGAAATTAAAAGGAATATTTCTCATAAAATCTCAGGGTGTTACATTCTACCCCCTTTAAATTTAATTTCACCCTAGAAATTTTTCGGGGTTATAAATGGTTTACTGCTTGAATGTTCCTTTATAGAAACCCACATTGTAAAAAGTAATACCAAAACTTAATTTTAAAAACTAAATTATGAAACGTAATGGTTACCCAAATTAACTCATCAATGGGTTTCCTCATAGGAGGACATAGGTGAAAATACGGATATGGAAGAGAAATATAACCATCAATTTCTAATGGAGAGTGGTAGAGATCATGGATTTGAAAAGTCCAACAATTACAAAGTCATAAATTTGTGATGACCTAAGGTACCATCTGATTCATTGGATATGAGGGTACTAAGACAATGTTTTCGGTTTTCAAGATCATTTCCCTAAGGTTGATGAATTTTTGTAATATCATCGTTGGTCATTACATGAACAATTTCCACTTCATCTCTTACTTAAAGAAAATAAGTTGAATTCTTGAATTATTAGAAGATCATTTGATAAAATGCTAGGTCATTCTATCTATCTCTATCACAAAAAATGTTAGCACAAGATATTAAATATGCATAAGTCCATCTATGTTGATGTTAATCATATATGGTTCCAAAATGGACTTATAATTCAACTATCATACCTATTAATAAAATAAAACTAATTTATACTAACCAGGGACTTTATGTAGGCCAGTTTTATGCGATAATGGCATGTCACACTTTGTTTGTGGGTTTAATTCTGCCATCCTTTTCCAACACGATGGGTTGTCACCCATCCTGTAGGTTGTCATTTTTCTAAAACTACACTATTATAACATTCCAGAAATAATATTGAAAAAAATGTTCTAGCATTAAACAATTCTATCTGATGTCCAACTTAATCCATTCCAATATTTAGGCTTTCTAAAATACTTCTGTCCAAACTCAAAGTATAAAGAAAACAATTACTAAAAAGGTCATATAGCAAGTATGTGAATACCATCATTTATCCCTCATATATCAGAATATATATCTTGTTGGTCACATTAGAAAGATGGGAATACCTTAATCATGTATTCATGAAATATGAATTCTGTCAAAATTTAACTCTTTCCACATACCAAAATCTCAAATATTCTATATACTCAATTCATGATATCACTTTGTCCTTATATCAGTCATGAGATCATTAATAATATCCAACATATTATTTTCTCTTTATCCCTTAATTATGCACATATCATCGTATTTAAAAAAATATTTTAGTCACTTTTCATGGTTACTGGTACCATATAATTAATGAAAACCACAATAAACCAATGCATAGATATTCCAAAATTCCACGATACTATAAATGAGATTCCACAACACTATTTTGGAATCTCATTACGTAAACACTTAATCATTCCATAACTTCATTGTCATATTCAACATCACCCATAGTGATCGCATGTGACTTACCTTTGTCCTTTTCTTTAAGAGGTTGTTGATGTTGATCATCATTAACCCTTGGATTACGACATTATTTAGCATAATGCCCCATTTCCCTGCACTTTTAGCATTGAAGTGTTGGTGGTGAATTCTCTGTATTATTTTCTCTATTCACATAATTTGATACCTTTTTCCCATTACATCGACACTCAACTGCTCTATAACCTTCTTTTCCACATTTAAAACATTTTCTAGTCCCTTTTAAGACAATCTCCACTGTGATTCTTTCCACACTTTGAGCATAATGAAACGTTCATCTTCTTTTCACCATTGTTTCAAGATTTTTCCCTGAAATCCATCTTTCATTTCTTGTCAAAACCATGAGCTGGATATGTAACACCAACATTTAGTTTTACCTTCATAGAACAACACACAATCACTTCATAGATACTCAAGTCTCTTATAGCTAATGCCTTTCTAAGACTTGGTTTTAAGACACTGAATAATCGGTCAACTTTACTTTCAGGTTGGATGATAAATCCAGATTCATACCTTCCAAGCCTTGTAGAATTCACTTCATATATACCAACATATTCATAATCCTTTTTCTTAAGTTCAAGGAACTCATTTTCTATCTTTTTTTGTAAAATATGAGGAAAATACTTATTGAAAAATATGTTCTTTAACTCATCCCATTCCATGGATTCAATTTCATCTTGAGGCCTTGTAATCTTAATTATAGTCCACCATTGGTCTGCTTCACCTTCTAAACGGTAAATAGCTAAAATGACTTTTTCATGCTCTAAACAGTGAATTACGGAAAATATATTTTTAATGGTATTGATCCATTGTTTAGAAATAAGTAGATCAGAAGACCCATTGAAAGAAGGTTGATGTGGCCTCATGAACGACTCAATAGAATATTGTTCCCTTCTCTACTCATTTGGAATTCAAGAATGATTCATAGCTTGTGTAAGTATAGAAATAATATTTTTCACTCCATATCCCATAACATTGGTTTTTTCAGGAGGACAATCATTTCATTTTCCATTACATTGATCAACACGGTTGCTTCAGGTTTCATCCATCATCTAGAACCCAAAATGAATAGTGTGAGAGGAAAAAATCATGCTAGGAAAACAACATAATAAAGGGGGAGTGCCTTCAATATCAAAAAAAATAGGTTTAATTCTAAGATTGTTACTGTAATTCTAGGACTATAACCTATATATATACATAACCTTAGGGACATCCTTAGTCATCCATTAGAAATATCTCTAGGGATCTCATATAAGTTTTCGCATCATATTTTCCAAAGTTTATCTAAACATTTACTCTGATACCAACTATAGAGACCCAATCTTGACATCAATGGAAATTACATTACTCTTCCAGAATACTTAATATATAACAAAAACAGACACACAAATACCGTAATATTTTAGTGTTTTGGAAACTTGTAACATAATATTCAAATCATGGTGAAAGATCTTCAACGACTCCCATAAAGATCTTTCCATTTTTTTTTCTTACCTAAAACCATTATTTATATCCTAGGGAAATAGAAACATAAAAATGTTGGGCTAAAATTGTCAGTAAGGGTAAACATGGAGAACATAAAACAATCCATAAACATTTAAACGTAAAAACATGGACGTAAAACCTCAAAATCCTGAGTAATGACATAAATCTTGGCAGTACATAAGACATTGATCACAAAGGAACATTAATCATGATAAAATAGAATGGGAATAAAACATGTAATTTTGGAAAACCATTAATCACATGATATTATTTCAATTATATCCAAGGCATTGCTACCAACACCATCATAGGGGATAAAGTCCATTACTGAACCGGGTTTACTTGCTGTTCCAGCCCCATATTACTGATCCTGATTCACTTTTCATTTTATCCATGTCTATCTCATGAGAAATAAATCCTTATCCAATTCATTTTAGGGAGATATAGTTCCCACCCATATCTTAATGAAAACATTCTTTCTTGTGCCACAAAATAAACATAAATCATTCATCATAACCCAATGAATAAGATGGGTTTCATAAACATCATCCCATCATAACATAATCCATATAGAATAAATGGATATCATTTCATCATAAGAAAAATGAAACCATGTAAATAATAGTGACATTATACTTGAAACGTAAACATACTAAATAATTTCATCTTATATGGACAATATTTTTGATAAAACACATGAAATGAATTCTTTAGGAAAATATCCTTTCTTCTTCAAAATATTTTTCTTTTTTCAAAATTTTATGGAATTTTAAAAGAAAATATTTTTTTTGGAAATAATCATGAAATATTGTAGAGTACAATTTATGTAAATAAGGTGTTATTAAAGCATAAAAATCAATTCATGTTGTATAAGTTAAAAAACATTATTCTCGTACTTTGTCCGGAAAAGTCAAAAAGTATCTCATATTGAAAACGACAAAAGATTCCTTTCATATCATATAGTAATAGTCAAAAATAGGTTAACATGACATTAAACATACATGTAAGAATATTAAACACTTTATGAAAATAGTTTGAGAAAACATGGACATGGATGATAAACATAACCCCAGTAAATACTTACGAATAAACAATCTCATATAAGAACGAGATTGGAATAATTATCCCTTACCATTTATGATTGGTGAAATCATATGTGTCATAAAATAAAGAAAATTACATGAATATGAAAATATTATATCCTTCGTAATAAAAATCATAAAACATTCATCAGAAGAATAAACATCATACAAAAGAAATAGATGCTGATTAAGGCATATGTCTCACAGAAATAAAAGTGAGACGAAATAATCCCTTACCTTAGCTCCAATTTCTTCCACACATGTCCAAAACTCCTGTATAGTGGGTTTAAACATATTATTAACTTATAACATAACCATAATAATATTTATGATATCATATATGATTCACTTATGATTTTATATTACCCATTCTTTTGTCACTTCAATGTTAAAGTCGCATTTTGGGTAAAATCATTTCATTTATCGTACGTGTTTGGACTTTTCATTATTGATTTTTTTACTTATATCCTGATTTACATAATTAAATAATTTAAAACATGATTTATATATAATATATATTCAGAATATAAATATATATGATATATCGATAAATGGAATGAAATACACCATTCATGGAGACGGTAGGTCGTACGTACGCATGATCGCTGTTTTTGTTTCCTTATTGAATTGAATGGAATTAAATAAATGAAAAAAAATTGTAAATAAATATAGTATCATTATTATGTCATATAATTAATTATTGTTTATTATATATACTTTATAATCATTCTTGAATTATTGACATGGACAATGAATCACATCGCGTCGTTGAGACTGTAATCCGTACATACGCATGAGCGACGATATCATTCCCATAATTGTTGAATGTTATTGGAGTGGATTATATAATATATCAGAATTAGTATAATGTTATAATAATAATATATTGTTATTATTTATACCATTATACCCATTCAAGTAAGGTGGTGGTCGAAAAACAGATTACACCACGGTGTGGAGACGGTAATCTGCACGTACGCATGTGCCATGATTTCATTTTTCGTAGGATGAATATAAGTTGAAATAGGGTTATTTAATACTTATAATAACATATCAGTATATTATTGATACTGATTCTATTACTTTATTATGAAACAACAAAAGAAGATGAAGTGTAAGAAGAAATGAATTTGAAAGAATCGGTAATGGATATTACATCTTCTTCGACACACCTCTTCTAAACCTCCACTTAGGGCACTAAAGATGGTCTATGAAGAAGAAAAAGACCTCTATTATGTTTATAGGGAAGTGGAGAAGTGAAATTCACAGGTTTTGGATGATCTTTAAGGCTGAAAATGTTTTGAAGAGGCGAGAGAGGAGGTTTCATTTTATAAGAGAGGAGAGGGAAACTTTTGGAAACCTCTAAAATATTAATTTATAATAAACTCAAACCCCACCTAAAAACCTCAAAAATGACTCAAATTATAAAATGAGATGATATCTAATTTTAATATAATAGAAAAATAAAATTTAGACATGTTGAGAATTTATTTTAAACCTTATCAACATGATTTATCCTTATTCAATCTATTTAATTTTATTTGTGGTAATAATATTCTAAATTTTAAATTGTTATAAATAATTACTTATGTCTTGTGAATTGTACATAATTGGATACCTTATGACATTTTATACCATTTATATTTAAATTTATAATTTTTAAATAATTTTTTGAGTTTTAAACAATTTAATAATATGTTATTTTTATAAAATAACAACAGTGTCAATTTTGAAACTATTCAATTATTTTAATTTAAAAAAAATCCACACATAAGATATATTCAAACAAAAATATTTAATAGATCCCTGACATGTAATATTCATATGAAAAATTCGTGTAACGCATTAAATAGTTCATATAATATTTAATTTAATATTTTTAAAACCAATTATTTTAAATTTCTATCAATAAAATAATTTCTACATCACTATTGTGTCATTATTAATGATAATTATTTAATCCCTAAAAATTATAAATAAATTAAAATAATGTAGATAATTTTATTATATTTCTGGTAACTATTTATTTTCTAAGTTTTATGAATTTTATCACTATGTTAAAATTATTACACTTATAAGATATAAGAGAGGTAAATGTTGTCACTTTCTTTGGTTTTAACAATAATTACATGATATTCTTGTTCAAAAGTCCATAAAATGAATATATTATTACCCTTAGGTGATATGTGTCTACTAATATTCATTAAAAAGAATTTTGGTAGGTTTTATAGTAATCTTATAATATTATTTTTACCCTTAATTACCTAATTTACCTTTAAAAGTGATAAATAAAATTTACCATAGTAACTATTCATAATGCCTAAAAATAAAAAGTATCCTATTAACATAATTGGACCAAATGATTCCAAATATGGAATCCATTTTTAAAAATTTAAAACATAGAAGTTTCAGTATTTAATTTAAAATTAATCCCGCTATTGGGAAAACGGGATTTAAAAGTTAAAACATTGCAAAAGATTGAAATGTATTTGCATATGAAATCAATGTAAAATAAATGATAATGACATACATAATATTAAATGTTAAAAATATATTCTATTTATAATTTAAGACCATTAAATATTATAATTTAACCATATATATTATCTTGATGAACAAAGTGGTTTTTAATTAAACTTTAGTGTATTTTTATTATTCATCAAAATATGAAAGTTAACTGAAAAATATTAAAAAATTATCCAAAGTTAATTTTCATATCCTTATTGAAATAAATAAGTTTAATTCATAAAATTTAACTTATAAACGTGTCAAAAACTTGATTTAATGTGGGTGCTCCATCAAAAGGCGGTAAAACAGTATTTTTTTTTAAATTATTATTTTATGAGAAAAAATTATTTTGTTCTCATACCATGTTCTAGAATATGTGTAAGATGAGTTATATGTTATAAAATTAAAAATGTGGTTAATACTGTTCATAATCGATATTTCTTAGTAATATTATAACAATATATCACTATTTAGTGAAACTCGGTATTGCGTACAACACACACTATTGAGGAAGATCGCTCTTGCGTGCAACACAAGACAAGAATAGTATTTACATATAATACAAGCTAATATGGTGTTGAGTATATTGAAATATAATTTTGTTGTAGCATAAAACACAAGAAATTAGTGAAATGAAAAAGAATATTTCTCATAAAATAATGGGGTGTTACACTCTAGGAGTGTCTATTCAGGTGTGAAGTTTTATTTATCTTCATCAAGTGACAAGATGATGATTGGCTCATTTCTCAACAAAAACATTTAAATTTAATTACCCCTTGGTGAATTTATCAAATAGTTTCATCTTATTTACATTATTAAAATAGTGATTTATTTTCTCATAGACTACACAAACTTTTACATTACCAAAACATTGGATGATTTTTCACCATGGAAACGATTGAGTTTTAAAATAGTTTTGGTAAAACTAGAATCAAAATAATATGAGATCGGAAAAAAATAGAATAATAAATTCTATAAATTATTTTATTTATCAGGATAATTTCCTCTATGTAAATTTATACACCACAAAAAAAATAGGCAGTGAACATGTGTCACAGAGAATGGAAATTGAAATAGAAAAACACCACTTATGGATCGGGTAATGATTCAAAAACCACTTGAGATATATTGTTAAAAATTAATATTTAAAGACCATGAAAAATCTATTTAATTTTATAACATCTCAAATATTCATTATATTCACCACATAATAGAGATTAGGTGCAAAATACAAAAGCAAGTCTCAAGATATAAATTTGAGATGGAAAATCATAAAATATTATCCTAAATTCAATTAATGTACATCAAAATACTATATAAAAAACATATATATATATATATATATTAATATCATAATTTATAACCTTAATCATATATATTTTCAATTATACTCTTCAAAAATAGTCTTTCTGTATATTAATTCTACCTTCCTCACATCGTGTGTTTATAGTTTTGATCATTTGTACTAGTTTCAGAATAGTGGTGTGTATATAAATTATTTATAAAAATATCATCACAACTATATTAGTAAATTTACAATTGTGGATTATTTATATTAATTTATTATGTTTAAAATTCCTTTTATGATAATTTTACACTTTATTCTAAATTTTGAAATTTATGACAAGCATGTTTCGGTTATTCTTGATGATTGAAATGTGTTTCCTTAATATAAAATTTCTATAACATATACAGAAAAAAAAATTAGTCATTATTTATAAATTTATATCAAATAATAATTGTAAATAGTTTTTCATATATATATATGGTATTAATAATTTTGACCTAATTATTTTAAATATAAATTTAATTTTATCAAATAAAATTAATATATATAGGGAAATATATTTTAACTTTTGCTTTCATAATCCCTATTTTTTAAAAAAATATCATAACCTAATAACATTATAATAATTTAAAAATTTAAGTGAATTTTGGTAAGATAAAATTCAAAAATTAAACTTTTAAATATTTTTTTCAATAAATTCTACTTAGAGTGTGTATTATGTGATATTTCATGATATAGTGTTTACCTGCTACAGTAAGGTATCAGGTATTACACTCTCCCTATATAAAAATTTTTATCCTTGAAATAGTGGTATATATCATATATTGTAGAAAATGTATATGCTCTTTATTTATAGTGTCTTTAGGGTCCTAGGTTTCTTATTATATTTTTTTTATTCTCTAATGGACTTCCTCCAATTGAGTTTTCAGATTTTGTAACACTTTTTCACTGGCCTCAAGAAACTATACAGGATCTTAATTATAATACAATTCATCCATAAATATTATTACTTTATATGTGAGAGCATTCATTGTATCAAAAAAATTTACCTTTGTAATGAAACATGTAAAATTTTATTTACTTTATAATGGTTTGGTGACATTTCCAATAAGAAAGATAAAGTTCCAATTTTGTCATGTATTTCAGAAGGACCAATATAATTGTGACTTAACTTCACCTTTATAAAAATTCATACAACCCACTTCCATTTTCAATCCTTCATAATTACATAAACCCCAACTTTAAATTATAATCCTTCTATTAAACTATCAACATACTACTTTTATCTACTCTAGGATGCTTTAATATGGTCCTGTATAGTTCATTCTTTAATAGTTGTCTACTATATGAACTCTAGGATGACAAACTTTATTAATACAGCTTATTCATAACATATTTGAGTAAAATACATATTCCCATAAAATTCATTGGATGGTTCAATATAAATTAGTTAATGATATATATTATTATATAAATATTCCAACAAATGTATATACTTATCACACATACTTTGGAAGTTACAAGAACATAACCTCAACATTTCAAACAATGTATGGATAGTTCTTATTGAATGACCATAAATTTATAGTGATAAGTGGTTATTAAATATTTCTTAGTATTGATATTCCTTTAATGATTCTTCTAGAAAATTTATTTGAACTAAGGGTCGTGATTATATACAATCGATAGAGGTTCTCCGTGAATCTTTCTGATTTCATTAATATAGAGTTATGGAGGGAGTTAAATGGGTATATCTTCTCTTATCCCTAAAAATTGATCATAATTAGAATTACAATCAATGATGGTCAACATATAAATGTTCTTCCTTGGAGTATCTGATATTTTGGTGACAAATTCCATTGTAATAGTTTGCTACATCCATATAGGTATAGGTAGAGGTTACAGAAATCCCTTAGAATTTTGTCTTTCATTACTTTACCTATTACCATACTAAACATTTTGACACAAAATCCATAATTTCTTTCCACATTCCATCCCATAAGATATGTTCTCTTAAATCTGTATAAATTATTTTTCTAAAAGGGTGTATAGATAAATTTTAGTTATGTTCTTCATCTAGAAGTTCTCTTTTGAACTCTAGTATATATGGATAACATAGCCTCTCCCAAAAACATCAACACTACATATCTTCAAATAAATTCTATGAACTTCCCTTCAATTTCTACTTCAATATTTTTTTTATCATCATCCGAATGGTATATATATATATATATCTATTCTAGTATGGATGTTTTATCAATTTCATAGAAAAGGGAATATGGATCCCCTTTACTAGAAATCACTACATTTATCTTAACGAGATATATATATATTTAGGATCCTGATAAATCATCATCATGGATAGAACTCCATCGAACATTATACACAAGTAATGATCCACATTGTTTTTCTTCTTGTGGTGGTATTTTATCTATCAATTATAGTCCTTGAGTAGTTCTTACCATCTTCTTTGCCTCATGTTTATCTTCATATAAAATAATATAAACTTTAAACTCTTTTATTTTGTATATATATCACATATTTCATAACAAAGTTAGTGCCTCCATAGTTTTAAATTGAATATTAAGACTACCAACACATTGTCATGAGTATGATAGTATCATTAATTAATTTTTTATTTCATTTATACATAATAAATCACCATATTATTATGCGTAAGGACACTATAAATTCCTTTATTTGATTCATAACTATACATTACAAATCCATCCTTACCAGATATTGTTGTTAGTATCAGTGAATTAACCAATCACTATTTAGATCTTCAAAAAATTATTTTATTTCCTTTACCATGTGAATTTAACCCCTTTACGTGTTAACTTGATTAACATGTTGGATAACCTGGAAAAATTAGGAACAAAATAGTAATAAAAACCAATTAAGAACAAAAAAATTGGATATCAGTTATGTTTGTTGAAGTAATACATTATTTGATTACCATTTCCTTATAATGGATAACATATATTCCTTCTTTGGTGGAAATATTGCAACGAAAATAATCTTAATTAGTACAAAATTCCGAATTATTATATTTCCCATATAACTATTTTTTTATGGTCTCTGAAATAGTTTTTAGATTACTTTCAGGATCTTTATATATCTTAGTGTATATCATGATATAATCAATAAAATCTACCAAAAGTTTGTCAATATACTCCTTAACCACTATTTTCCACATATTTATAAAGACTTATGGTTCATTAGACAATCCAAAATTCATAACCATAAAATGATAATGTCTATACCTTACTTAAAAAGTTATTTCTCTATATCATTATCTTTCACTCATAGTAAATAATAAATAGAGTGAAGATATATCTTTGAAAAGTACTAGGTTCCTTGAATTTGGTCAAATAAGTCATCAATATTAAATAAAGGATAAATATTTTTTATATTAATGGAATTTATCTTTGAGTAATAATTAAAAATATCAACAAATTGTTATTAATTTTCAAGAATAAAAAGGTGTCTAGCCATTGTTAAACACTTTGGCATATATCACCCTTATCACAAGTATTTATACTTGTTTCTTCAATTACATAAACACAACTAATGAAATTATATATGGATTTTTAGATATACATATCACATCAATAATGAGTTTAATAGAGAATTCAACATCATTCCCTAATGGATAACTATGTAATTATTCTAAAAAAACAATAAAGATATTTTATAAAATGGGTACATCCTCTATTTTTAGGATACCTTCTTCATCAATAGATCACTATTGATCTTCATCTCTACTAGTAATTTCATTAAGTATATATACTAATGGAGGATCAAAGAATTATTTAGATGTTGAAGCTTCCATTTTAGTGATATCATATTTATCTTCATATTAAAGAATCATAATATCTATCTCTTAGAAATAATGTTTTTTATTTTACTTTAGAATCTAATCCAAACCAAGTATCATATAAATTTTAACCATAGGTACAACAACTACATTTAAAAATATGGTACATCCAATCATCAAAATTAAAATTTCTTGACATATCTTCATTTTCATTGGATTCCCATTCAGTGACTTAATTGATAACTCCTTTAATAGGTTTCAAGAGAAATATATAAAATTTTTATAAATGTGGAAGATATAAAATAGTTAAAATATCCATAATCAAATAAAACATTAACTAACAGTGAGTATATTGTTAAAGTAAATTCCACCAAATCATTAGGAATTTTAATTTTTGCCTATGGAAATAACATGATCTAGGCATTTCTCCCTTTAGATTTTATAAGGAAAATTCCCTTGATATTTGGGTAATTTGTTTATATAATTTCCATTATCCCTAAATTTAAATAATTGAACATCAACAAATTTTTTATTTCCCTTACATCTTGAGCTAGATGTCTTTTTTCCTGCACTTGAAATAAATTCATGTTCCCTTCTTGCAGTCCCCATGGTTTTTTTCCCATAGTTATAACATGTATGAAATAAAATAGTTTCTTCACCTTTACCACATTTTTATTCCCATGATGGTCATACGTCATCACCTTATATTAACTTCCCATTAATATATTCATCTTAGAGAATTCCTTTTCTATCCTAATGCAGTATGACATTGTATCCTCATATGACAAAAATGTATAAGAGACCAATACCCATCAAATTCTACGATTTATACCATAAGAAAATTATAAATATTTTTTTATCTATGTACATAGTATACAACATATCTAGGTAACCATGTAAAGTTATCCCTATACTCAACAAAATTTTTATTCTAATTTTAATTTAGATTAATGAACTTTAATTCGATTTCTATGATTTACTCATGAGGAAATTAATTTTTCATTTAATATCTCATTTAATTATTCCCATTAAATTAATAGGATCTTATATTTCATATTATTGATTTGACTTAGCAGCCATCATTGTTCCAAATATTTATTCATATGAAAGATCTCCACGAAAACCATTTCTTTTTAACTACTTCCAAAAGTAAGAAAATTCTTCTCTAGAAGATTGATACATTCTTAATAACTAAAGGATTATATGATATATTGAATGTTGGATGTTATTGTAGTGTGAATTTTTTCATCATTTTTATACCATGTTTTTTATCAACATGTCACTCTATAAGAATGATAAATAGTTATGATTCGATTAGCCACATCTCTATCTTCATTAACATGTTTTGGGGGAATGTCCTATAGTTTCTTATGGGTAATGATTTGGTTATCATTCCTCTCATTACTGTTTATGTTTATATAATTATATATATTTAATTATATTATAACATTGAATTGTAAAATACAATTACTATTACTTTCCCTAGAGTGTTCCCTAGAAATATTTAGATATTTTTATAGTACTTGGGAACTCTCTCTTTCCTATAAATCTAATCCCCAAGGTTTATACTAAAATTCCTCCGATACCTAATGTAACATTCCAAACACCATAAACCTATAGATTATAGTTATATTACATTATTTTTATATAATACAAGAGTTCCTAAAATATCCAACAGTTTAGTGGTATTTTAAAACTAGATACATACATATATTAAATTTCAATACATAAGATACAAGATAAATACATTTATATAAAATTATTATACCTTAAATTGTATCCATCAAAATAACATATATTATATCTCTTGGTATCCTAGTGAAATAAAAAAATAATGGTGAGCTCAGGTACTCAGTAATAAGTTACATGTAGTGGAATATTTCAAAATTTAAACATGACATAAGTGGTATTCTAGGAATAAATGAACAAATTTAATCCATAATCAACTAAAACATAGGGAATACTATTTATATAACAATAAATTAAAACATTGATGAAAATAATAATTGATCTTATATAGATTTAAAACATAATGTCAGATGTCAAAATATATTTTCAAGTCCTTTTACCAAGACATTTTCTTGTTATAAGAAGAGGATTGAACGAAAACCATGTCTATTTTTCCTCACGAGACTGGTTGATGCGTTAAGGGGATATATAATTCTAGTCCCCACTCATAACATGGTTAAGTCCAATGTATTCACTATAAGATTCATCTAGAACTTTCATAATATTATTCATAGAACCGTTTTGATAAATAAAAACATAGATGTCTATATAATAAGAAATATTGAAATAATATATTTACCCATTAAGTATAATAATTTCAATGTTGAGGATAAAATCACATAATAAACTTAAATTATATGGGGTATTCTTGAAGTAACCAAAAGTAACCTTATCAAATAGATATAGTATCGAGGGTACATTCAAGGTAATGTGTTATTCATGTAAGATAGTAATTAGGTTCAGTGGTATGTATTGGTAGGATAATAAGAAAATTCTAAGGAAACCCCATTATCATTTTTTATAAAGATAGATTTAATATCATGAAGCATATCCCCCAAGAAGAGTCTATCCATGTTTCTAATCATAGACACACTTTTCATACATGAGTATGATGATTGAGTCAATTATCAACCGACCCTTTTTGGGCTGATTACACCTAGGTGAATATGTCATATACCTATGTATGCTTTCTAGTATCAATAAAGGGATGTATTTTCTAGGGAACTAAACACCCATTTACATTACCAAAACATAGTATGGGTTTTCCACTATGTGAAACCTTGATTTTGATAATGTTTTTAGTAACTCTTGAATACAAATAATATGAGGGATGTATAATAAAATATAATTGAAAATACCATAAATTTTATGATTAATAAGGTAAAATTACACAATTTCACTGTATTCACCACAAAATAAGAAATAGGTGGTGATTATAACATGACCCCCAAACAATGAAAATTTAGATGGAAAACCCCCCTTACGGATTGGGTAATTATTAAATAAAAACATATTAAAATAAAGGGTTTAAAATTTATCTTAAAATACCTTTAATAATGTAATTTAATTATATTACATCTCAAATAGTTATTATATACATCACATTGTGTAAATTAGATTCATAATAAGAAACCAGCCGCCATAAATTAATTTGACACTGATAACCCTTAACTATTTTCCTAAATTCCTCCAACATACTATAAACGATTGTTTCAAAAACATATATATATTATTAAATTAATTAATAAGATTTATCATATTCATATTCATCGATATTTTTCTTAAATGGTCATTACCTATATGAATTCTACCATGTTTTACCTTGGGTGTTTATAATTTCGATCGTTTGTGCTAGTTTCACAATAGTAATGTTTGTATTCATTCTTATTGAAAATATCATCTTTAAAAATTTAATAAAAGTACTATTAAGGTTGTTTCATAATAATATATTATCTTTAAAATTACTTCCATGAGTGTTTTATTCTTTACCCTCAAAGATGAAATTGATAACAATCATGCTTCAGTAATTCTTGAAAATCATAGTATTTTTCTTAAATAATGAATTAAAATTGTATATAATGTACCAAGAAAATATTTTAATTACAAATTTATATCATATTATACAAATAAATATGTTCTTACAGTCACCCATTAAATAAATTCATCATTTTGTTCCATTAGGTGGTTAAATCATCCCAAATATGAATTTATCCTGATTAATTGAATGATTATGATGTTGTTTTGTCATAAAATCATTATAACATAAGAATAATGATACTATTTAGTGATTATTAGTTTTATTTAATATAACTTTAAGTTATTATATGAATAATTAATTTATTTGAAAATATTACACAATTTGAATAAAAACATTTTATCTTAATATGATTATTTTAAATGATTAAATTAATTTTGATTGTTTATTTATCATATCATTAATAGGTTAAAACAATATGTCATAAAAGAAACATCATAATATCTTAAACATCATGTTTATACATTAATCCCGTACATAGACCTATCATTTTAATTTTTTTACGGAAAAAACACGTTACATCGTGGATGCAGTAGTCCATACTATGCATTAATTACTGTATTAATTTTTTTAAAGTACTAGGTAAAGGTGGTTATTATTTATTTATAAAATATAAAAACATTAATAATAATATATCTAATGAACTAATCATATAATATTTTCAAAATAAACATCAAATTTTATGATATGAAGAAAATAAATTAGCAAAAAGATTGAACTTCTGTTTAGAACATTGTGTTTCTCTTGAAGGATTCCTTAAAAGGGAAGGTCTTGGGTAAATCTCTTGTGAATTAAATCTTATTAAGTTAAATGATATTATAGAAAAATTAAATAGGGAATATTTTTTATTAGGAACCTAATTTTTATTGTGGTATTTAATGGGTGGTGAGAGGTTCCTTTTATAGGTGAAAATGATTGTATATTTCATGGAAACTAATGTTATGTTAGGGGTAGTAATAGAATCACAAGGGATTTATGTGGGTTTCATGAGTTATGTGTATTAGGTGGAGAAATGGTAGGTATTAAATGTGGGCATAAAATTCATACCTAAAAAGTTTTTTAGAATGTTTATGTGAAATTTAAATTATAAAAAATTCTAGATACCTCATTTACCACTTTTACCCTTATTAATATTGATAAAAAACCATG
This sequence comes from Viscum album, assembly GCA_963277665.1. Taxonomy (NCBI): domain Eukaryota; kingdom Viridiplantae; phylum Streptophyta; class Magnoliopsida; order Santalales; family Viscaceae; genus Viscum; species Viscum album. Next base: position 704,776,718 of record OY728126.1, on the reverse strand, counting down.
GTAGTTATTTTATAAGAGAAAATATAAGATATCCCTTTTCACAAAATTTATATATTATTAATTTGAATTTATGATCAATTTGACCTAATTTAATTTCTATATATTATAAAATTAAATTTTTATTTAAAAAATAAGATAGACGGAAAACAATTTTTAAATAAAAATGTATTTTTATATAGTAAGATTTTTTACTCTTAATTACTATTAATTATTAATTGAATAAAAAAATTTATTTTTTTTATATGTTTAAATATTAAATAAGAAAAATATTTTAATCAAAAATGATCTAATATATTTAGATAAAAATTATATAACTCTTATAAAATTAATTCTTTGAAAATAACCACTTTACTTTTATAATGTTAATTAATATTTACACTAAGTAATTTATTTTCAATGGATAAGATTAACATTTGAATAGTTTCATAATTTATTACCTAATGACTCTAGATATGAATTAAATTTTACTATGTAAAATTAATTTATGTATGGAAAATTATTTTCAACATTTTCAAGCAAAAAAACCCATTTTTTAAAAAAAATCCCTAAAAATCATATCAACGAATATATTTATGAAGAATTGAAAAATAATATTTATTTTCTAAAATTAATATTATAATATTTATAAACTAAACTTTTAAATATACTTGTAAATAAAGTCTTTTTAGAGTGCACAATGTTTTATATCTTAGGATATGGTGTTTACCTACTACATTATGGTCTTTTGGTATTACACAAACACAATTGAACATTAGTTTATCCTAAAAAAATGTATTTCTATAATGATCCCAAAGTAAAATATAATCCATAAACAGATAACAATCATGCCCATAGAATATTGTTCTAATTGAAAAATCACCAAATTTCATCATACTTATTTTTTTATGTATATAATCATTATTCCTTATTGAATTCACATTCCAAAATCACTTTTCTTCTATAAATATTTTTAATAAACTTCTTTGGAAAACCATTCAAATAATATAATCAAAATTTATGGAAATAAATTTCTCATCACTCATGATAAATGTTATAATTGGTTTTTTCTCAATATAATGTTCTCTTTCTTTATCCACAATCTTATACAATACCAATATCTCCAATTATTTAACTTAAACCATAATAATCACGAGGTATTATAAAAAAGTTCTTTTGTAGGATAACAGTGGTTAGTTCATAATATAAAATTAAAAATAAAGTAATGTAAATAGGGTCTATTTAATTAATAAAATGAATGAATATATAATAAAATGAATAAAAAATTATCCTTCTATTATATTTAAACATATTATCTTCCAATAGTATCATCTATAAATAATGGTTCACAATTTTGGACATTTAAATAAATAATAGAATCTCTATTTCTATATTTTTTAATTTCTCATATTTTTTATAGTAAAAATTACACAAGGAACGATTCTTACACATATCAAGATTCATTTATTTGATCTCATCCTCAAACAAATTGTAATTGTTAGAATAATATCATAGGAAACGTATGGCTGATCATTAAAGTTTCCCTAATTCATTTCATTTGTTTTTTTTTCTACAAAAAATTAAAGAACTAAGTATATATAATATATTTTATCCTAAAACCAATCTTTCTATCAATAATGTAAACTAAAAACAATTTTCCTTCCATGTAATTCTCACCTATTAATGCAATTAATCATCTATCTCCCTCATGAAACTCAAATGAAAAACTATGCAATTATACCAAGAATTATAGGGTTGGGAGGATTTATTAGATTATGATTTTTCATTTTAATATGTTATTACAAATTCATTCAATCTTCTCAATGAGGTGAAAAAATTTCACGTTTTAACTTGAATAAATTGAATTTTACTATTAGTTGTGCTTGTCTCAATGGTCTATCAATAAATAGGGTATTATAAATAATATGAAAAAAAAATAACAGAATAATTATTGAAAATGGGAATAAAAATATTATACAGTCACTCAGTACAACAAATATTAGTAATCACCCAATAAATAAATTTAGAAAATATAAATTATAGAAAAAAAAAGTCATAAATAATTTTGAATTTAAAACTAATTATGAATAAGTAGTTAATTTTCCATGGTTTTTCATTAAAACACATAATTATATTTTAATTATTTCATTGAATTTTATTATGTAAATTTAATTATGTTTTGTAAATTTAATCTTTAAACAATCATTTAAAGTAAAAAGTGTATCTAATATATCATACCTCATACCTAATTTCAGATACTTTATCACTCATTGAATTTAATTTCTTATAATTATAAAGAAATTAGTTGTCAAATTTTATAAAAATAGATGTTATAAAGGATAAAAAAAATTCTTTTACTGTATTACCTCTTATCCCATAAATAATACTAGATTTCTAGTGATCATGTTCCTCATAGTTGATTGGTTCTTGTCAAAAAAATAGATTGACACATGGGTGTATATAGTATAATATCAATAATATAATTCTGAAAAAAAAACATATGGATGAAAAAAATATCCTTTTGTTTTTTAGGTGATTTATGAAAAATATGTAAAATAAAATAAAAAGCAAAAAGTAAAAGAATAAAAATGGAATATTTGAAACAAAAATATCCTAATAGTCTATAGGATTGTTATGGGTAGTATTGTCATCCTCTTTAGGTGGTGGATATACTTTAATAGTACAATTGTGTTTCCTTGTTATATTAGTGTTTCAAAAATAAATTTGTGACCCCACTGGAAACATATTCTATTCATGGAAAATTAGGTTGTAAAATAAGTTTGTTTTAAGGAATTGTGGTTATTTAGGGGGGGTAATAAGAAACATATTCACAACATAAACTATCCTGTGGTGGTGTTTTAATGATTAAATATATATAATTACTTTAGATAAGATAATTATCATTCTATATGGGGTTATAGTTATAATATTTCAATGTTATTTGTGATCCATGCCCTAGTGATATCCACTTACTTAAATCTTTCATCCTTATCCATTTTAATCTTCTTTTTTAATCTTTTGCTACTTTTTCTTATGATTTAAATAAATTAACTTATCTATTTGGTATTTTTTTCCCAATGTTTTCCTAAAAATACTTTTACGAATAATCATAAACTATAAATCAATAATTGATAACAATGACTTAATAAATGGAAAATAATTGTGTTTTGAAAACGTAGTTTGGTTTCCTCACAATTAGAAATTCATTTAATGTATAAATCTATATGTACCATTATTAAATCAGTAAAATTTGATAGACAATATTAACCCCTGTTTAAATAAGTATATGGTGATCTTTAAAAATTATCCATTTACTTTAAAAAATGATTAATTCCATATTTTTATTTCTAGTTCCCCATGTAAAACTCTCAGATATATGTAAAGGGTCTCGATAATCATAACACTTGTTTTCCTCCAAAATTATTCAACATTTAGTTTAATAAAACTAATTTTTTTTATATATTAATTTTTTTTATTCATCTGGTATACCACTGTTTGGTCTTCTCTTGGTAAAAAATTTTTATCTCTTAGACATCCCTCCAGATTTTTTCAAATTCATCTCACTATAAAACTTTTTTCTTGAAAACTTTTTATAGGCCATATTTATATTTCTTAAATCAAAATAAGATAAATATTAATGATGAATAAGTATTTAAATTAGTTTAACAGAGATGATCCTAAATTGAAATATAGTAAAAAAAATCAATGATGTCTTTTGGGCCTATAAAGCACAATCGAGCTTTTTCCTCCAACTAACTTAACTTGTGAACATATTCATTTACATAATTTTATGGATCTCTAGGCTAGATAATTTCAATTTTCCACTAGTTTTTGGTATATATATACTGTTGTTATTATGTAAAACTCGATACATGTATTTTAATCATCACAATAATTGATTTTTGATATGATTTCCTCTGTAGCTTATGAGTAATAATCTGACTCCCAGACATGAAATTTTTTTCATATACATTTTATTACGACACTAAAAATTTTCTTGGATGTTTCTTCGAATTCCATCCATTCAGAATAACAATTAAAATAAATAAGATATATGTTTTACCAAAATAGTTTATGAAGGGACCCATTATGTCAATTATCCACAAATGAGGCATTGAAACTTCAAGAATTGTTTGTTTTTTAATCTAATTTCATTTTCCAGTATAACATGTTCTCTAGAATCGATCACATATTTTCATAAACTACCTTAACTCTTTATTAAGGTAAGGATAATAGAATCCAAATTATGATATCTTAGCTACTATACTACAAAATCTATAGTTTATTATTATAGGTGAATGATAGTACAATTATATAACACTCATCATCTCAAATTTATGTAAACATATCCAAATGAGGTTATCTCCAGACTGCTTGAATACTAAGTACTTTTACCAAAATTAGTGTCATGCAAGGACTAAAAATATCATCCCATATTAATAAGTGAATTAAATGTATATTTTCATTGATTCCAAATAATTTATATATGATAAACCCAAGGATGAGACTCTTGATAATAATAAAATGATATTACCATTTGGGAACTTGTTATCTTTATCTAACTCTTTATATGCCTTTAGATTGTTAAATTTCATCCCTCATAGGTGATCAATCACTACATTCATTAAGTCTTTTTTACCTTTTTTGCTTATATAGAACAATTGAAGTAACAATATATGCTAAATCAACCATGTATTTTTATACTTTATATTCAAAAACTATCTTAATGTTGCATGATTAGTGTAAAAAACTACGTAAGGGAGTAAAAAATATGATCTAAACTTATCAAATAAAAATATTACTATAAGAAGATGATTCTTCATATTAGTTTTTTTTATTCAGTTAGAATATGGATTTCATAAAATATGGAAAAAATATATTATATAATCTCATTAAAAGAAAAAATACTTCAATTATATCATTCATATTGAACATCAACTTGAAATAATTCTACCAATTAAGAGAGATTGGGATTGAGGTGGCCACTAATTTCTCATTGAAAATAGTGAAGTATTCCATGCATGATTTATCAAAATAAAATGGAACATTTTTTGACAAAATAAGATTGAGGGGATTAGTTTCCATGGATAAATATTTGTCAAATAAACTATAGTATCCCTCATCATTAATAAATATTCAAATTCCATTTGTTATATTCTTTTAGATAAGATCATGTATCACTTTTATTTTACTTAGACCATCCTCAAATAATTTCATAGATATACTACTCTCATGTATTATTCTGTAATATACCATGTAGTGAAATATTTCCCAACTGGGAAATAAAAAAACATCATGTATTTTGAGTACCAAATCATGATTATAAAGAAATACCTAAAAATATATTAAATGAACAAAATAAAAAATCTATAAAAATTTCAAGAATTCTATTTCTATGTTATAGAAAATTGTGTTTCAAGATATTTTGATAGGTTATTGTTTTATTAATATTTCTAGATGAAAAAAAATGTTATGTGAAGGTTTTGTATGGGAAACTGAACATAGTCCAAGATTTTTTAGATGAATCCACTCGTATTTGGTGGTAACCAGAGTATCTATAAAAAATAGTAATATTGTACAACAAACTATTTTAAAATTTAATCCATGTATAATACTTAAAAGTTCCCCTCCCTTTTTTATTTTTATCTTTTATAATTTTACCCACACTCTCCATCCAATAGCTACCCTTATAGGATTTTACTATTTATCTGGATCCATTTTCACTATCATGGATCCTTTCATTTACACAATGTGATGTGGGCTTACGTATTAATTTTACATGATTAAAAAATATGATTCGTATATAAAGTAGTATAAAAACTAATTTCTTTTCTACATTAGTGGTGTGTGTCTCATTTGTTTTGGTCTTTTGAGTTTAAATTATTCTTCTAGTAATACCTTATCTATATAAGGGGTTTAGATAATGTATTTAATATTTAAAAACATTAATATATTACTTTATTCTTTTTAATAAAAATATACAACAACATTTATGATTAATTATTTATCAATTATTTAATAATTATCACTGGAAAATTATTTTTTTTCAAGAATGAATATCATAGTTTTTGTCGAAGAAACTTCAACTCAAAAATTTATGGATTAATGATCTAGGGATCAACTCAAGGTATGAATTCTTTGATAAGTTTTTTTCCACTACATAACTTCATGTACTTCATAATATTTTGATTCTATATTCTTTTCCTTAGTTTACAAAATGTTATCAATGAGTTTCATCTTATTTTTCTCTTAATATTATTATAAACTGAGGATGGATGAGTTTTTTCAATCTTAAAAATATCTTGGAATTTATTTGATTCATTTCTATGATTTATAGTATTCTTGGGATCTAAAGTTTCTTTTTAATAAACAATATAAAATATTAATAATCCTTGATTCACATAAATTATTTTTTTAGATTCTAAAAATGGTTACCCATGGATAATGGGAATAACCTCTTCTTCTTTCATTTTGAGGATGGAAAAGTCAATGGTGGTGATGAATGTAGCCATATTAATAGGATCTTATTCAATAATTACATGAGGTTACTTCACTAAATAATCATTTATTTGGAATTCTATAAATATTTTTTTTTGATTTTCCAATCCCAAATTTCAAAACAGGAATAAGTGAATAATATTGACACTGTTTCCAAAAACCACAAGGTTACCTTACAAATTTATATATACTAACGGTGTGTGAGTTATAAAATTTTCTTAAATATCATTTATTTAAATGGTTCTACCATTAAAACATAATAGATAATTCTTCACTCAAGAAGATAACTTTTAAAACATATAACTAATTCATCATTAAATGTTAAAGATTGTAAAATATCACAGAAACTATAATTTAATAAATTAATTTTATAAATGGAATTTTGATATGGAAGAACATTAAATTCACAAAATAAATTATATCTATATATATTTTAAATGGGTTTTATATGGTTTTTACTTCTTATAATATTTCAAATTATTCTCTTTCTATTGGGTGGCGACGTTCAGGGAAGGATTTCATTCCTCTATGCCTCCATCTCTTTCTCCATTTCCCTTACACCAATGCTTAGTAATTTTTCCTTCGATTTTGATCTTTATTGATCGAAGTGGGTGATCCTGATGAAGGGTGTTCCATAGAAGACATAGGATTCTCAAACTATAGCTCTGACCCCTTGATCCTATGTGTCTCTCTAGGTCGGATCTGGCACAGAGGTTTTCATAGGGGTTTTGTATTTGGAGGTTCGATGGTAGATAGTGTCCTGGTGCGGCTTAAGTCGGCCTTTAATAGGAACTTATTTAAGGTTTTCCCCAAATCTAGTGATAAAGGTTTTTTGGTACGTTCTCTATATTAATTATCAATCTTTTTTTACTTGTTTGGAGTCTATTTTGATCTGTGCTTCTGGTTTTATTGATGCATGTTTCTGGATATTGTGGCAGCTATTAGCATTAGGTGGCCATGGCGATGAGCTCTCTATTTATGATTGGGTACAATTTCTATACTCTTTCATCAAGATTCCACTATTCCCTCCTAGTTGGATATGCATGGTGGATTCTTCGGTGTTTTGTGATGTGAGTTTGAGTGGTCTTCAGTGCTCTAGGTGGTGTCTCGTTATGGATTTTTCTCCATAATCGAGTTTATTTAGGTTGATCCACTATGTGTTTTTCATTATGATTTTTTTGGTTTGGTGACTGGTAACAGTGGGCACTGCCGGAATTGTCTTCACTGGTGTTGTGATGATGAGGTTTGGAAAGATTTAAGTATTTATGCGATGATGCTCTCTGATGATGATTTGAATCGGTAGTGAGATGACGTCTGATTGGTTCACACCGGCAATTGGAGATGATGTAAGAAGTTAGTGATGATGATGATGGTTTTCATGGTGACGTCGACTGAGATTTCTATCAATGAATTTGACATGACTTTAGTGATGAGTACATATCTCATTTTAAGATCTCCTTGGTTTTTGTGAATTTTTTAATTTTTATTTTGAATTGGGCTCATCCTTTTGATCCCGCATGATGGTTTTGATCTCCTATTTTGGATACCGCTCAACCATAAATCATCCATTTTGAAAATAAAAAAAAAGATTCTTTTTATCCACTCATTTCAAAATTAAATTATTCTCTTCACATTATTATCTAGGTATAACATGGTTAAAATTGAAAATTTGGTTACATTGATTTCTATTTCATCAAAAATTTGGTTTTAAATTTTATTAGACCAACCACTTTGGGTAAAATTTATTTTTGGAACTATTAGAGAATCAATTATAGTTCACAATATGATAATTCAAAGATTAATTTTATTTTAAACCATCTATATACTCTTGGTATAAATGTTTTATGTCACACATCTCTATTTTTTTCTGAAATTGTTATATGTGTTAGCTGTTTGAAATTCTGTGGTTTGGTTGGATTTTTGAATTTAAAACTATCTATCTGTTGTGAAAGTGTTCCCACATATGTAACAAAGAAGGTTGTTTCCTCTACTTTATTGGCCCTATAATTGGTGTCGTATAATTATTTTTTAACATATATGTATTTTGAGAGAAATAATTGATAATAAATCATGAAATGTTGATATTTCTTAGTATAATACCTTGATAAACTAAGTCATCAATCAGTGATTGACACATCACCTGCAAACCATAGAAAAATGCTTTCATTTCTAGCCAAGAATCATTACCTAGGTTTCAAAACATCCTTAAATACTTCATAAACTAGTATCATACTTAAAATTAAATATCTATATGCTGCTAGATGATTTTTTGGATTTAATTATCGATATATATCCTCCTTAATGGTGGAAATTATTTTGCACGATAATAATTTTTCAATAATTTTCAAATTATTGATATAAAAAACTGATTGAATTTTTTTCCAGTTTTTTTTCTAATAATTTTTAAATTATGGGAATAATCTAAACTTCATATTATTATATGATACTCTATTCTATTTTAAGGTATAACATATCTATCAAAATTACGAAAATTGGTCATGTGGATCATATTATTTCAGTACTATAAATTATATGATGTTCTAAATAATATGAATTTGTCTTAAAATAATTTTATAGTTTTCACATAAAATGAAGGTCAAAATATGAATATCTTTATAGACACATTGATGGATAGTAATCCAGACAATAGATAATTCTATCCTTTTTTTCTTTTTTTCTTTTTTTATGTTATTTACAGGTCAGTTGTCTATTAACCTCCTTAGGATTTATGTGGTGAATGTTCAATTTCTTGATTATTCTTTAATGAGACAGAAAACCCTATGATATAATTATTTAACTGCAATATTTCTCAAGAATCAATACTCCTTGATCAGGAGGTTGGTGTTATACTCATACAACAATTTTACTATAACAAAAAAAAGGGTGACCCATGCATGTACAAAGAGTAAAAATAAATATAAATATATGATGAGAAAAAAATTAGATAATAAATAACTAGGTTACTTTTAAGTTCACCACTATACCTAGATGAATCTTTAAAAACATGATGGCTCCCCCAACATCATTAATTCAATTTATCATTTAGTGTTTAAAAACCTATGTTATGGATTTTTAATAAGACTACAGAGGAATAGAATAGTGAATTTCTATGGTCGGTATCATGAGGAAAATGAATAAACCTTGATATTTTAGTAAAAAAGTATTATTCACCCAAAAATATTTTGTAATATTTAAGGATCAGTATTAACAAGAAACTATTTTTAAAAGTAATTAATTAAAAACAAATGTAAGAAATCAACCTCAATGGATGGTTTTTCAAGGGATGTTATTTCATCCATTAATTAGTTAATTGAACTAATTTCTTACAAGATTAAAAATTGGTAAAAAACATATTTATTTTCAAATAAATTAATTATAATTTTTCTATTCTAAATCAATGTATCAAATAAATAATGACATTTAAATGCATTATGTTCAATCTTATAAGAAAAAGATAAATCAAAACCATTTTTTATAGTATAATCCTCTCAAACTCTATGGATATTCTACCTAGAAAACATATTTATTAAATATTTACTAAGGAATTAAATATAATGTTTTTGTCAGAAATGGTTACTAATAAAAATAATACTTTAAGGAATGAATTTGATATAAAATTAAAAAATCATCCTTTTGATCTTGATTTCTTACCACATAGATAAATATATACTCATTATTATAGAGAGTTCAACCACAAATAATATATTCATCAAAAGATATAAGTGAATGAAAACAAATAATGGAAAAAAAGTATTAAACAAGAGTGGGATAATTAAATCAATTAATGAGAAACCAAATTACTTATATTAATGAATAATTCGACACTAAATGGTTTTTTGAAATTCAATCATGCACAAAAGAACATTTAGGAACTAAATAAATTGTGAACTATATCAATAATATGTATAAAAAGTAGGGTTAGAATACACATATTTATAAGATAAATGTTTCATGTCATATAAGGTGTAAAAATAGTAACTCCAACTCCAAAAATGGTTTCTATTATTTTCATTTGATTCTCATTAGGATGAATTCCTAAATATCTCATTCTGTTGAATAAACCTCCTCATTATAGATGGATAATATTCATATGGTCTGTGGTTTGAGAACTCTATATAATATCCTTACTTTTATTTCTTGTTTTGCTTCAAAATATCCACTATGAGTATTTCATTACTTTACCACAACAAAAATGATCATAAAATACTTCTTCTATCTCAAATTTCCTCCATTAAATCCCAAAAGTGAAATTCAATAAAAAATCAATAAAAAACATTACTTCGGCACATTTATCAATATTGATCAATAAAATACTGAATTAAAATGTGAATATATAATGAATTATCGATACTTATATACTTGAATTTAATCTTAATAAATAATGGCCAAACATTTATCTATGTGGAAATACATTAAATATATCATGCGGGTGCATCAAGTATTATTGGAGACTATCAAATCACTTCATGGATGACTAAAGAATCTTGTAATAATTAATTAATACATGGTATCTTTACATAAAGTGATTTTATTAAAAATTATGAAGTATTTTTTTACCTTGAAGAAGTGTTGGATAAAAGTGTGATGTATTTTCGTTTTTCATGTCAAGTATATAAATAGAGCAAGATCTATAACCAAAACACCAAGATCCTCAATTTGTTGTTAAATTTTTAAATTTAAATTATCAAATTATTTTCCAAACATTTATAATGTGGATCTAAAATTATATTATTTTGATGCTTAATAATGATCTCATAGAGACAACCATCAGAATATTTCCACTCGAAGTAATTCATAGGTTATCTAAATCATGAATCACATACATAATACATCCTTCATATCCTCAACATGATAATTCCTTCATAATTATAGGATTTAGATATAGAGAGAGAATAAGGGAATTTTAAATAAGGATTTCAATTATATATTATTCCATTGAAATGCATTTTATTACTTATTATATAAAACTCATTCATTAAACAAATGGGGATCCTCATTTAAATGTTTTAAAAAATCCCCTTCCAAAAATAGTCAAAATTAATTTTACATTACAATGTTTAAAATATATTTTTTAATATTACTACATTAATTTTCAAATAACTGAACAATTGATATAACATTATCAGACTACTCATAAAAATCACCATATAAGTAAAAGGGTAAATATTTGATAGATCTGGTGCATGTAATACTAATACAGTAACCACATGATATATCATATCACATTCATATATCAAAAATTGATATAACATATATTGAAAAACCTAAATTCATTTTAGAGAGTGATAAATTCCGAATCACATCATGAAATGTAGGATTTAAATAATTTTTTCAATAATATCCCACTTGTAAAAAACATCGTGAACTTTATAAACACTATACATTATGTTACATTATATGTAATAATTTTAGAAACCATATTCATAACTATTCTGGATATGCTCTAAATTATTTTTTATAATCTATTATATAATGGTTATCGTTTTTAAACAAGTAATTTATAAAAAATAAAATCCTTATTAAAAAATTTTGAGTTCCCACAAAATCCTTTATTATATTAAAAATGATAATGAATTCTTAACCCACTAGAATAAAAATTATTAACCACTTCTAAAACATCAATTATGCTTAAACTATAATATGATGTGGAATGATCTTCCTCAAACTCAGGTATCTCTATAAAAGAATCCGGTAAATTTTTATACATATGTATTTTTTCATCATATAATATATTTTAACAATATATCTAGTATATCCATGTGACTTGGAAAATTTCAATATAAAATAGTCCAAATCATATATTCCTGATTATCTAGTTAATACAATCCAATATATGTTAAAAACACATTTTATTCACCTAAATAAATGATCGCATCACATGTCATTTAACTATGTATGTTATAAACTTCCTTAGTCAAGCATAATAATGGTACCAGATGTCATACCCATCATATAGAAGTAAAATCCTATATTGTTTTATCAAAAACACACTAAATTATCAAAAATATAACCCACCACCCATAATTAGATAAATCATTAATATTATTATAGGAAAGGTATAAATTTATAACGGTTCACATGTAGAGGAACTTCTTAAAATAAATTATTAGGGATTACTATAAAACATTCCACCAAAGTTTTCTAATAACATTTTATATGTAAATTCATATGGTATAACTAAGTGATTAAATCCATAAAACAAGATACACTTGTATTTCATAAGTGAACAATGTATCTTAATATTAATCCCTCTTTATTATAATATTAACATATCTTTACAACATATGTCTTTACATAAAAATCATTAATAGTGGATAATTCCAATGTTTATCTTTAAAGTGTTAATTTTCATATAACTCTCATGTTATAAATATATCACACATTAATGAATAATAAAGTAAAAAATTAGTTAAAATTTTACAACATAAAAAATGTCTATATTCCTAAATCTATTTATTTTATAATTATTTCTTTAGTATATATTAACCCCCAATATATATTAAAACCAAACCTATGAAACTAAAATATGTAAATAACTTAAATGATTTTTATTTTTTTTCAATGATTATTTTTTCAAAGATAACATTAGAAAAATATGTTATACCTTTTACAGAGTCACATAACATTCACTACATCATCTTATTTCCTCCCATAAAATCACACATTAATCCACCCACTAAAAAATTTATTGAGATAAAATTTATGGACATATTTAAATTTTTTGGTAATATTATGGTATTATCATACATTATAAAAAACATAAGTTACCAACTTTTAAACCTAAATAATTTACATTCTTATTTTTTTCTCACTTATCTCATTTATATGATCTGAAAGAAGTATTCTAAAAACTTCTACTATACTTTAATTCTCTTATATTTCTTTCTCATCTTCAAATTTCTTGTTAAAACTAACTCGATATCTTCATATTCAACATATTGAATTATCCAACTATTATTTATCAACATCAATCATATTATAAAATTATTATAGTAGTCTTGGTTCACTATTAAGTATTAAAAATACACACTAACTATACTTTAATATCCCTAGTTCTATAGTGGTTATATAGTATTTCATATTCATTTTATTTTAGATTCTAGTGACTTTATAGATTTATTAAATACTAGTACTGGAAATTCAAATGATCTTTACATTTGTATTGCATCTCATCTTGAATAATATCACTTCATCTCATTATTAAATCATAAATTTTTATGATGTTTAAACATTTTAAACCAACTCATGCATTTTAAAATTTATCTTCATCATTTCTAAAAACCTGAATAAATTTAAAAATATTTGTATTTGAAAATCCTTATCCAAATTAACCAGTGATCTCCTCATAATTATATACCCTTATGTCTATCAACTTAAAGAAACAGTCATGTATCTTAATAGAATCATTTTTTAGAATTTTATTATAGTTTTAGTTTGTTTTGAATTTTCCTTCTTGGATTCAGGAATTTCTTCATTCTTCTTCACTATAATCATTTCATAACTCTGCCTATATTAGTCTAACTTGAATGACCTTGGTGATCAGTACTCACCAATTCAAATAATGTATAAAACTATTTTTGATGTTTTGAACATTGAACACCCGCCCAAGAATCATCTCACACTTGTTATATTGATCGTAAATTATTGCAAAAAAATATTGTGAATATAGCAACCACTTATTCAAATTAAAGAAATCATATAGATTGATCATGAGTAAATGGTAGAGAAATAACAATATTTCAATTGACCTCATAAACAATATACATACTATAGAGACTACCCAAGTGGTTAGTTGATCGGTTGTACATAAAAATTAATGATCAATCATGAGGATGTGAATTAAATAAAATACATAATGTACTTACAACATTAACAATTGATTTTTTGGATCAGGGATCAACTACATGAGACCTTGTGGTTGATTGATCAACTGGATGAAGTGGATCAACCATGATCTTCCATAATTATCCAAAATCTTTACATCAAATATAAAATCTAAAACTTCTTCGGTTAATATTAGACCTTCTTCAAATATCCTATAGTAATTATAAATCATCTTTAAACCCCTAAAATCACCTTTTTGAATTCATAAAAATTATTTAAACTCCTCAACTATATTCCTAAACACTTATGCAGTCTCACTGAAATTCATTTCTATCCTTTGATTTAACTGTTATAAATCACCAATCAAGTCTTATTTATTTTTAAAATAATGATCCTTCATGTTCAATAAACACAAGGATAGTCTTCTCCAGACTATTGGGACTCCAAAATATCAAATCAACAAGAATATTCATACTAATTATAGTAGACCATAAATTTTTTCTTAATTTCAAAAACATATACTACTCAAAACTATTGTAGAAAATATTGAAACTCATGTTTTATCACTTGTGATGTTATTCCATAATGTAAATCACATATAAACATTGGTGTCACAACCCATACCCTAGGGCCTATCTCGTGACTACCCCATTCCCGCCTTCCATAGGCCAGGGGTTGGAGACTAGCACCAGAAAGGCATATCCCTAAACGGGAAGGCATTTCCTTTAAACTTACAAACACATAGACCAAGAACACAAAAAGATGCAAACTACGTAGTATTAGTTGAATAGTAAAACTGTGTACTAAAGGTAAAGGGGACTAAATACAATCCCAACTGAAATAAAAACAACTAAAACAAAAAAAACAACTCTTAATATCACTATCTATGGATCCTACCTAAAGGGGTAGGTACAACCCATCTCTACAGCTCTCCACATCAACCTTCACCGTCGTCCACCATTATGTCCTAACTCTCCAAGTCTCAGTCAAGTTTTCCCATTGTCTACACAAAACACATCAAGGTGTGGGCGAAGCCTGTGCAAGGGTGAGTATAATAATACATAGTAGGGACTGAGAGACCCCCAAAGGTCTCTCAAAATTCCACAAAGGAAACCCACTAAGAATTATCTCAATAAAAAATCAAAAAGAAAAAGTCTCAGCTCAAACAAGGTATAACATAAGTACAGAAAAATAGATGACTAGTAGTAAGGGTAGATCATCATATTCTATCAATGGGCTCTTCTGCTAATCCACATAGGATCATTAGGTGTTGGTCCACACAGGATCGCTAGATGTTGATCCAAACAGAATCACTCGGTGCTGATCCACACAGGATCGATCAGTGTTGATTCACATAGGATTGTTACGTTCTGATCCACATAGTATCGTTAGGTTCTGATCTGCACAGGATCGGTCGATGCTGATCCACACAATATCACTATTCATTATTCACATCTCATCCAACCACTGGATTCCCACACATAGTATGCCTGATTTTGGGAGTTTTTTCTCCCCAATAGATCGCTCTTATTTCAACCATCATGAATTCCCAAGAAGAAGTAACCCAATAAACCATCATGTCCTAAGGGTTCTAATAAAATAGACGGCATGTCAATCGGATGCAGAGTATGTGAGTTATAGGCATTTTAGCGTCAAGGGCCCAGTTGGATTTTGGTTCAATCCAACCAGACCATACTCCAACATTTTCCAAAACTCAGGTGGATTATATCAAAATAACTGACTCGTTTTAAGGATTCTAGCACCACATACGGTTCATCAAATGGATGTCTGGTTTGTGATATATGGCCTTTAAACATATCTGAACCGAAGAGGGTCCAGGTCTGGTCTGACACAGTTGGATCGACCCGCCCCGGTCTAAGTTTGGACCAGTCTAGGTCCGACCTACCATGGTCCGAACCGATTGGGCTGACCCACCTCAGTTGGGCGTAGCTTACCGGGTGGCCTGGCCCAATGGCTGGTCCGATCTGCCAACCAGGCGACCCTTGTAGAGGGGGTCTCTCCCCTTTCTCGAATGACTTTTCAGCCCTTCGGTTTTTGAATCGGTGGTTCCACATGGTGTCGCCTCCCTGCTAGTGGTACCCTCAAGGCACGTGTCCCCTTTACCTCCATTATGGCTTTGAATCCATGACCTCCTCCCCGCGGCGCACGACGGCGTGGCACCTTCCGCCAACGCAGTCGTCTGTTCGTCGATCGCCCTGCTACCGTCATGGCTAGATGCCACGGATCCCCTATATAGTTTGCGTTAGCATGTTTCCCACTGCCACAGCAGCCATCTGATGTCGTCCTCCATCCTCATCCACCAGCGCCAGTCGCTGGTGCCGCCGCGCTAGTGCAGTGCTGACGGATATTCCACCGGCCACTAGGAGTGCACTCGTGGTCCGTTTTCCCTTCTACACACACCAATGGGCCTCCTGAGATGCTTCTGTCATTTCATGGCTCCCAGATTCAAGTTTCTGCCAAAGTGTAAATTCTTCCCTAAAGAACAATAAAAATACCGAAGCGACGGAGGGTTTGTGCCTTGTTTGTTTAGCTCGTGCACTCCACGTTATCATTATAACAAATAGGATTAATAAATACATCATGTAAAAAATAATGTTAAACCCCAATAAACACTCCTTTGATTATTCATGATTCAATAATGCATAAAACAAACAATAATACTGAATTTAAATACAAAAAACCCCTTCCTCGAGAATCGTTGGGTGATGTTGTGGTTTTTTATGGAGGATCTATGTTTGTTGAAGTCATTGGCATTGGTCGATCCCAAATTGTTTTCTTAACGGGCGCCATCAAAACCATTTTTATTCATTGGAAGGTTTGATCATTGGTGATTCATCAGAGTTCTACCACAACATCCCCCAAAAACATCCTTTTCCCACGATTTTAATTTAACAAAGGATCCTACAAATAATTTGTTCTCCTCTCAATTAATGGTCTATTAATCGATGTAATTAATGAGCTGCATTAATTACATGAGGGGTGGTTACACAACCTATGTGTAATTGGGAATTTAATATCCCTTATTAAATGTCTAACCACCTCTGTGGTCCCCACACCATCGCTCAAGAGGTGGTATAAAAAATAAATAACATTTTATGTTATTTTATTATTCTTTCAAAATCCCATAAAACTATATTTTTCACGGAACCTACTGTGGTCAAATTTAACCCTTATGTTAATTCTGGTGCTGCGAGTTTAACGGTGCCCTCGAATTTCAATTCTATGCACCGTTCCAAAAGTTAGAAATTCCCACTCGCACATTTACTATTGGGCACATAGGGACTCAGAATCATGTGTCGTCAATTTTTTCAGACTCATAATAATCCCAAATAATTTTAAAAAAATGATATGGAATTTCTGAGTCTTTACATTATCCCCACCTTAGGGATTTTTTCCCTTGAAATCTACTACAAAACTAGGTGAACAGATGGGGGTATTGAGCACGTATCTGATCCTCCTGCTCCCATTAAATATTCTGGAGGTTCCCATGCTGACAATGAAATCGTAATAGAGGAATCGACCACCCACAAAGGACCCACTCTTGTCGATCCTCTATCTCTCCTGAGAACTCTGCAAACATCACACCAACGTTTATATCCAACTCACCCTAGTCTATAACGTGCATCATGAACATAACTCCTCAACTGTGACACATGGAAAACATTATGCACCTATTGCATCTTTGGGGGAATAGATAGATAGTACTTCACCTTGCCTACTCTGCTGAGGATATGGAAAGGTCCAACGAATCTCAGAGATAGCTTTCCACCCTAGAAAAACCTTTGTAATACTCTTTGGGGTGAGACCCATAAGAATACATGGTCTCCCTCCTCAAACTCTATGGTTCTTTGTCTCCAATAAGTATAAGACTTCTTCCAACTCTGTGTAGTCTTCATCCTCCCATAGATTATCTGCTCTTTTTTGTGGCATCCTATGCAAACTCAAGACCCATATGAACTGACTCCCTTGGGTCCATCCAGTATAGTGGTGATATTCAAGTTCACTCATGTATGGCCTCAAACTGAGCCATTCCGATGGTGGAGTGATAACTATTGTTGTATGAGAACTCCACTAGTGTCAGGTGATCCTCCCAACTGTGACTAAAATAAAGGACACAAGCACGAAGCAAGTCCTCGAGTGTCTGAATGGTCCGCTCCATCTATCGTCTGTCTGAGGATGGAAGGAGGTGCTCAAACATAGTTGATTCCTAATGCCTCATATAATCCCTCCCACAAAATGTATGTAAAACAAGTGTCCCAATATGAGATGATTTTTGATGGCACCCTGTGAAGCCATAAAATCTCTTGTACATAGAGACATCCCAACTTCTCTACTGATCCCTACTTTCGGATGGGTAAGAAGTGGGTTGACTTGGTGAGTCGGTAAATGATCACCCATATGGAATCGTGGACCCTTGAAGTATGTGGTATCCCTATCACGAATTACATGGAGATACCATCCCACTTCTACTCTAGTACCTCATTTGGATGAGCTAAGCCTGCTGGTACCTAATGTTCATCCTTGACTTGCTGATATGTGAGGCATAGAGAAGCGTACTATGCCACTAATTTCTTCATCCCTAGTCACCATTAATAATGTCGGAGGTCATAGTACATCTTTGCCCCACCAGGATGTATCGCCAAATGGGATTTATGGAACTCCCTCAATACCTCATCTCGAAGCGTAACTGGTAGTATAGTGCATCCTCTCAAAAGAATGTCAGGCTCTCCAAATTAAAAAAATCAATCAGGAGCCTATCCTGATGATATCTAATCATGTCAGGACACACATTCTATGGCCCCAAGTTGTGCCTCCCTAACCTTCTAAAGGATTGTGGGAGTAACTATCATAGACTGGAGGTAAGCTTCTCCATCTCTATCCACTAAGGATATCTGCAATGCGGCTAAATGCTTTGTCGCCTCACTCAGCAACTGTAAACTAGACCTCCTGGTGAGTGTGGCTATTACTATGTTCCCATTTCTAGTAGTGTAGTCTATATCAAAGTCGTAGTCCTAGAAGAACTATAGTTATTAACATTGTCTCTAGTTCAGGTCATTCAATGAGAAGATATACCAGAGACTCTTTGGATCAAGTAAATAGTAAATCGTTCACCCATCATGTAGTGTTGCCACATCTTCAGTGCAAAGACCACTACTAATAACTCCAGGTCATGGGTAGTGTAGTTCTACTCATGAAATCTGAACTATTGTGATCTGTAGGTGATCACTGCTCTATCTTATATCAGGATACAACCCAGTCTGGTCCCTAATGCATCGCAGTAAACTAGATAACCAACGACCTCTTCTGGTTGCTTCAAGATGGGAGAACTCATCAACCTCTACCTCAGCTCATGAAAAATTTGATGGCATCTCTCCATCCACATAAAGGGTTGTCCCTTGCATGTCAAAGTTGAAAAGGGTGTCACAACTATGGAAAATTTGGGTACGAATCTCTGGTAATACCTAGACTATCCCAGGAAACTCTACACCTCGGTCACACTAATGGGTGTCTCCAAAGTAAGCATTGCCTCTATCTTCACCAGATCCATTGAAACTCTAGACTTTGAGATAACGTGCCCCATGAAGTGCAGTTCCTGTATCCAAAACTATCACCTCGAGAGATTTCCATAAAGCTATTGCTCTCATAGTGTATCTAGAACTATCTATAGGTGAGTGGTGTTCTCCTCCTCTGATGTTGAGTATATCAATATTTCTTCAATGAAGAACACCACGAAGCGATCGAGGTAAGGATGGAAGATCTTGTTCCTGAGCCCCATGAACATAGCTGGAGCATTGTTCATGCCAAAGAGCATCACCATGAACTCATAAGGGCTATAATAACATCTGAATGTTGTCTTTAGTATGTTCTCATCTTGTACCCTGGGCTGGAGATAGCCTAATCTGAGTTCTATCATCAAAAACTATCGAGCTCCCATTATCTGGTCGAAGAGATCATCAATCATTAGGAGTGGAAACATGCTCTTCAAGGTCACCTGGTTAAGGTTCCAATAATCCACCCAAAGCCTCAAAATCCCATATGCATTCTTGGTGAACAAAATCAGGGATGCCCATAGAGAAACACTGGGCCTTATGAAACCCTTCCTCTTCAAGTCCCCCAACTATATCTGAGACTCACAAATCTTTATGAGGGTCATCCCGTATGATGGTGTAGATATCAATGTCATATCGGGGTACAGTTCGATGTAGAAGTATACCTCTCTATGAGGAGGTAGTCCTAGAACATCATCAGGAAATACATCATTATACCATTCCACCACAATAGGATAACTTGGACTCCTCACATCAACTACTCTGAGGGTAAGGCTATCCAACTGATGGGTTGTGGGATGCACCCTCCTTCGAGTAAGTCTGTTGTGTTCTATAAAGGTCCCCTTCTTTCTGGTTAAGGAATATATGGTCCCATCATTAGAGACACACCACACTTTGTGCCTAAAGAATTCAATCTAAGCATGGACCATGGATAACCAGTCCATACCCAAGATGACATCATAAGGCTTGTACACTGCTACTAGGAGATCCCATCCAAAGATCTCACCTCCTAGAGTAAGTTCACACTGCCGACACTAGTGTGTAATCGTCGAATCCTATCCCGTAGGAGTCTCTAATCATAAAGATCGAGCCAATGTCTGTACTAGAATCTCTGATATCCGAATGGGAGTTGTGGTAATGAAAGAGTGACCGGGACCAGTGTCTATAAGTACTACATATAGAGTGGTGTAGACACAAATTGTACCTCAAATAATCTATGGAGCATCATGTTCATAGGCCTTAGGTGCCTAAAGTTGTGCTTGTCCCTATCTGCCTACTTCCTGAGGTCAAGGTGGAACACCAGAAGGTGGTGACTGTAGAACCACAAACTGTCATCCACCACCTGCTTCACGACCTACTCCTCTTCCTTATTCTCCACCCTGCAGACCACCTCGCTCAAACATCAGTAACTACCTCAGCAGTCCCTCGGTCATCTATTGATCATCTATACCGGGAGTTAGATAGTTTTGGGACATGTTTCCATGTCCACCGAAAGATTAATATTCTTTAGTCCTCATAAGACCTCCTCTACCTCACGACATCCTCACCTCTGACCCAGCATCCTGGGATCATCCATTAGAAGGTCTGGCCCACTTGGACATATGCATCATATGCCTATTACTTACTATAGATGACTTGTCTTTCATTAATCTGGTCATGGCTCTCACCGTAGGTGCCTGCAAAGCTACTAATCACTCCACCAATAATTCTCTCTTGATGACTCCATAATATGTCAGGATATTGAGTGATATTATTGACGCTCTGATCTCCCGCCATAGTCCCTGCTCAAAGGTCGGGTCCCTGGAGAAAGGGTATCATACCATGTTGTTGGAGTAGCGTGAGAGGTTAGTGAATCTCACCGAGTACTAGGCCAATGATAGGATTCCCTATTGTAAGTGCAGTAGCTCCTGGATATGAACTGAGTGTAGTGTCGCTAGAAAGAACTGCACCCTGAAGAGGCTCTCAAAGTCCATCCAGAAGAGGGTTGCCTCATCAAGAGACTGGAGATTCAGGCTCCACCATCTCTTGGATGTGCCCTTGAAGAGGTTAGAAGCTAGGATCATGATCTTCTCTACAGGTGTCTCAGCTAAAGGAAAAACTTGTGCCACAGTCTCCAGCCAGTCCTCAACTGCCTGGGGATCTGTCTCACCTTGAAACCTTAGAGGCCTTGGTATCTAGAACTCTTGAAATTTTCTCAGTCGGCATGCACGGTATGATAGTGGGGATGGTGGTAACTGCTACCCTCTATGTGCTGGTGCTACTGGTACACCACCCATAGGTTAACACACAGCAAGAGGGCCCTGCAGTGAAGCCTCATCACTCGGTGGGTCATCATCGTGTACTCTCTCTGGATTCCTAGCTGGTTGTCTACGGTGCGGCATCCAGAAACGAAACAGGTGCACCATGTTCAAAATTTTATACATGGTGAGCTGACTCAAAGGAGATAAAAATTAAAACATTTCAAAAACGCACGCAATCAGTTTTTTTGTGCACTAAGTTGGGAATCGGAATTCAGGGTCTTGATGTATCGATATATTGGTTGTCGCACCAACACTGCACTCCCCGAACTGAAAACCACACTTAACAATATCACTCCATTGAAAAGATCAGAAACCTAGTTATTCAGTAGAACTGAATCCCCTGATACCACATTGTCATGACCTGTCCCTTGGGGGCCGTGCTGTGACTACCCCAAGCCCACTTTCCATTGGATAGGGGTTGGCGACAAGCACCGGAAAGGCATATCCATAAAATGGGAAGGCATTTCCTTTTCAACCAGCAAATACATAGGCCAATAACACAATAAGATTCAAACCACATGGTATTAATGCAATAGTAAAAGTGTGTACTGAATGTATAGGGTCCGGAATACCTGCCCAATTGAAAGAAAAACAACTAAAACAAAAAAAAACTCCTAAGATCACTCTCCATGGATCCTACCTGAATGGGTAGGTACAGTCCATCTCTATAGGTTTCAATTTCAACCATCACCACTATCCACCATTAGGTCCCAGCCCCCCAAGTCTCAGTCAAGGCTTTCTATTGTCTGCATAGGACACAATATGCTATGGGTGAAGCCTGTGGAGGGGTGAGTATATAAACACACAGCAGGGACCCCGAGACCCCTAAAGGTATCTCAGAATTCTAAAAAGGAAAACCACTAACCATGATCTCAATAAAAAGGCACAAAGAAAAAGAATCATATTATACCAGGTATAACTTAAGTACGAGAGTACATATGATTATACATAAGTCTATATCATCCTATTCTATCAAAGGGCTCTGCTGCTGATCCACACAGGATCCCTAGATGCTGATCCATAAAGGATCTCTTGGTGTCGATCCACACAGGATTGCTCGGTGTAGATCCACAAAGGATGGCTCGGGGCTAATCCATATAGGATCGCTAGGTGCTGATCCACACAGGATCACTAGGTGTTGATCCACACTAGATCGCTCGGTGCTGATCCACATAGTATTGCTATTTATTCTTCATGCCTTAGCCATCGACTGGATTCCCACACATAGTACGATTGATTACGTAAGGTTCCCTTCCTCAATCCATCGGTCATATTTCAACCAACACGAAGTCCCATGAATATGTAACCCAATGAAACGTCATTTCATAAGGGTTCCAATGCAATAAACGGACCGTCAATAAGATACCATGTCTGTGAGTTAGATGCATTTTAGTACTGAGGGCCATGTTGGATTCAGGTTCGATCCAACCCAGCCATGCTCCAAATTATTCTAAAACGTAGTTTGATTATATCAAAAGGAACATCTCATTTCAAGTATTATAAAATCGTAGATGATTAGTCAAAAGAATGTCTGGTTTGTGAGATATGGCCTTTTAAGCATATCAGGGCCGAAGAGAATCTAGGTTTGGCCTGACCCGGTCGGACCGACCCGACCCACCCCGTCCGAGACTGCCCCATCTTAATTCAATTCGACCTAACCCAGTCTGGGTCTAACCCGACCCACCACGTCCTAGACTACCCCATCCCAATTCAATTCGAACCAACCCGGTCCAGGTCCGACCCAGCCCGGACCGAACTGGCTAGGACAGCTTGAGTAGACTGGGCCTCAGGCTCAGCCCACAGGACCATGGACCGGCTCAGCCCACCTCGACTGGGCATGGTTCCCCAGCCTTGCAACCTACGTGGAGGGATTTTCTCACCCTTCACAAACATATTTTCATCCATTCAGTCTTTGAAATGATGGAGACACATGGTGCCACCTCCCTGCCAGTGGGACACGTGAGTTGCATGTCCACATTGTCTCTGTCAGGGCTTCAAAGCAGCGACCTCCTCCCTATGGAGCGCGACAATGAGCCACTTTCTGCCAATGCGGTCGGCTGAGATTTGGCCACCCTACTGCCATCATGGATAGAAGTCTTGGATTCCTTCCACATCGTGCGATGTCCCACCACCCTCTGCCAACGTGGTCAGCTGATGTCGGTCGCCGTCGTTGCCCGCCGGCACCTCCATGCTGGTGCCGCGCGGGAGGATCTTCTGTGAGCCACCAGGTGAGATCTAGTGGTATGTTTTCCCATCTGAATGCACCTATGGGCCTCCAAAGATTCTTTTGTCACTCTGTGGCTCTAGGATTCATGTTTTTTCCATGTTGAAAATTTTTCCCCAAAGAAAGAGACAAATACCAAAGTGGCGGAGGGTCTGAGCCCTCTTCGTTTGGCCCACACCCTCCAAATTAGCATTATAACAAGTGGGGGTAATTAATACATCATATAAAAAAATTTAAAACCCCATTCAACACTACTGTGATTCATCATTCTTCAAGAATGCAGAAAAGAAACAATTCTCATGAATTTAAATATAAACAACCCCTACCTCGAGAACTGTTGGGTGATGTTGCAGTTGTGGGGGGAGGATCTATGTTCATTAAAGCCACTGGAATTTTTCTATCTCGGATCATTTCCTCAATGGGAGCCATCAAAACCTTAGTTCTTCGATGGAATGGTTGAGCATCAGTGCTTTGTCAGAGTTCTCCTACAACATCCCCCAAAATCTACCTTTGCCTACGATTTTAATTATACAAAGGATCTGCTAGATAATTAATTCTATTAACAATTGAAGGTCCATTAATCAACATAATTAATGAGCCAAATTAATTACACGAGGGATGGTTACACAAACTATGGGTAACCGGGCATTTAATATCCCTTATTAAATGTCAGACCACCTCAGTGGTCCCCGCCACTACCACTCAAATGGTGGTAGGAAAAATAAATAACATATTATGTTATTTTATTATTCTTTAAAAATCCCATAAAACTATCTTTTTCCCCAGACCTACTTTGGTTGATGTTAAGCCTTCCTTAAGAGATTATTATCTCTGTGAGTTCAACAGTGCCCTCAGATTTTAATTCCAGGCATGGGTTCAAAAGTTAACAAGTTTTGATCGCATCTTTACTGAATGTACCTTAAAAATAGTTCAAAATTATGTTTCGGGCACACCGGGTCACGGAATCACATGCTATCAATTTTCGAAGACTCTTAATAATCCAAAATAATTTAAAACAATTATGGAATTTCCGAGTCTTTGCAATTGGATTTTTTGGAATCCATTAAAACCTATATTGCTAGATATTTCATGGGATCTGGTATCTATTCCTCTACATTTCTAATATATGAATTGATCTATTTCAACCCCAATGAAAGTCACATAAATTATTCCTTACCCAAACCATATGGTCAGCACCTTCAATACACATACAACTATTAACATGTGCATCAACAACAAACAAAAACACAATCCTAGTGGAACATCACCCCCCCCCCCCAAACACACATATGAACATACACACATATTTGGAATTAATTTCAATTAGTTTAACTTCAATACACATTAGATGTATGAAAATATAAAATAGAAACTTTTTTTCTTCTCCAAATTAATTAAAAAAAATTAAATTGATAGAAATCCTTTATTTTTCATAATCTTTGTGTCCTCTAATCCAATTCAAATACCAACTTATTTTCCCTATATTATTTTATTATCCTTATATGATGAATGTAAAAAACAATTCTTAGCAATGGGAAATGAGTAAGTCATCTATAATACTATATTTTCTAGACTTGAATTAAAAATGTAGATTTTATTAAAGATTCAAGGATATCTATCAAAATATCTCAATGTGGTACTAAATAATATTATCACTTTTTCATGGTAAGTATAAATAGATTTTGAAGAACCATTGTAAAACTACACTGATAATCCAAAAACACTTCAAAAAATTAATTTTTAATTATACATAGTCACCATTTTTTTATAAAAACACTCCCCCAAAAAAATAAAACATTAATACTCCAAAATATAGAAACAATAGTGAATATCATACCTAAAACATCAAAAATTTTAGGTATTTCTATATTTCAATATGTCCCCCTAATTTCTCTCATATGTCCACCTAAATTGATATTACCTATACTCTATTACCATTTATGTTTTATTTTGTACTTAAACTTCATAGACCTATAATACTTGTTTAAATGTATAAAAAATTCAAATTAATATTTATTTATGTTTATAGACACCATGATGGTCATTGTTCTTCATTTTATAAGTATTATATCCCACCTTCAAACCACACCATCAATCCAAAGCATTGGAACACAGTCATAGTTGAATTTTTAATAAGGTTGATTTAATTACCTCAATTGTTGTAGTAATGGGGAGGACTATTATTTCTCAACCGAGTTGGATTTTTTCATGAAAGTTGAAAATAAAATCTTTTATCCATGCTTGAGTCCTATTTAGGTTTCCATATTTGAACACCTTGTGGAAGCATGGAATTCTTCTTATTATTAGATTTTATTTATCATGAATATAATTATGTTATTGAGTGATCAAGGCTTTTATAGTTTTATATAATTCTCTAAATTCCATTCCTCCATATGATTATTGTGTAATTAGACTCATGCACTTCAATCCTTTTTTGTGGACTTCATTTTTTAAAAAATTGATTTAGAATAAGAATCAGTTGTTTCATTCCATTTTTCACTCTTCATCTGTTTTTAACAAATTTTCAAATTTATTAAATTATTTTAAATGTATAATAACGTGTTAAACCTTTCACACATAGATTTATTATAATTTTTATTACCTTGTTTGGAATCCCATAAATCTAAACATTAGTGATGTATTCTACTATACCAATCAACCTATAAATCTCCTTGATTGACTTCTCATTAATTTCTAGAATTCCACTTATTGCTTTGATTTCTAAGGCTTGATTATAAATGTACATGATATGGCCTCCCTTAAAACAATAGAATCATATTATTCAAATAGGTTTCATTTCCTTCTTATCCATATTCACTATAATCTCTGGATTTTTTTTCATAACTAATTTGTTACATTATTAAATCCTCAAGGTAGACACACTTTTGCTTTTCTTCTTCATCTACTATTATAGAATTATTCTCTAACATTGATGTGAGTTATGGTTAGTTTTAACATACCTTTATTCATCATATATTTTTATATAAATTTTTCAAGAATAAAAAAACCTTTCTAAATTTCCAAAATCTATTTTTATCAGATAGATTATTTGATTTCTATGAAATATATTTCTTTTGAATAGTATAATGTTCTATCTTTTAGATGTTATCCCCTTTTATTTAGGTCATCTATGATTTTCATATATTCACTTGTTGTGACTATATATATATATATATATTCCTAAACCTCTAGAAACCCCATCATTATCTAAAAAACAATGTCTTTTTTATTGGCTTGGTTTGTCTAGATTTTTAGGCATGATTTTTTGGTCTGATTCACCTATACTTTAGAAATGTTTTGGTGAATATCTCTTCCCACAATTTCCCATATATAACCTTAATATTTTTTTATTATAATCTATATTCACCCACATATGAAGATCGCTTTTATTTAGCTAACTCTGTTTGATAATCTAGATTTTTTTCATGGAATTACTTTATGAAATTGAGTTTCATTTTCCATGGTCTTAAGGTGGAGTCTTCTTAAATAGTCCTAAATAACTATTTACCACTAGTATGAGTCCCTTTTTATGGAACTTACATCTCTGAAATATGAGTTGATGAACTTATATTCTCCTAAACATGAAATTTTTCAGACTTATTAATTTCAAAATTATTCATCTTTTACTCCCACTCATGATAGTTTAACATGACAAAACTCATATGAAAACCAATTGATCGCATATTTTTCACCCAATAACTCATCATCTTCTATATCATTTCTTCATTAATATTTCCTACATCCACTAAGGAAATTAATTCTCTTTTAGTCCCTTATCTTTTACATCCATATGTGATTCATTAACTTCTGTGGATATTCTATATAGCATCACAAGTTCACAAATAAACTTTTAAATAAAAACATTATCAGAGGAATATATTTGAAAATATCCATCTATAAAATAAAGTATTTCACTGAAAATTATAACTAATTCATCATTTTATTTAATTGATATTCAGTGAGTGGTTGGTTTTCCAACCTATTATACTGACGCTTATTTCATTTAATTAGCCTCAGGTTCCTACTGTGACTTATCATCCTATTGTTACTTAAAATGTGTCAAAATGTATAAAACAACTAAAATAAAAACCTTTTCAGGATACTCCTTAATTTATAGATAAAAATAACTAAGTGATTTATGAAGTTAAATTTCATTAAAATTTTCAAATCATAAACTTTTTTATTCAATATAATCAATATAAATAAATTTAGAAATGATCTTCCCATTGTAGGTACATTTAATTAGTGGCGGATCCTATGTATTATTTGAAACTTTTCATAGATTATTGGACTTATAATTATATTTTTTTCAATTAATTATTATATAATTATAATTTTTAATTAATAATAATATATTATAATTTTACCATATGAGGCACTTCAAACATATCAAATATGCACTTTATTAATCCATAAGAAAATTAGAGGATCTTCAAAATAAATATAATTAAATGGTAACCTTGGTTCATAGGATATTGTAAATTCCCAATAGGATTTTTATAGACACAGAAGAACGTGGTAAATAAGTTGTTGAATAGTTTTTACCAATTCCAATTTCAATTTTGAAACTATAACCCCTTTCTGGAATTTAACATCTATTGTCAATTGTTGAAAATGGATATTTTAGACTCATAAATGAAAATTTATTTCTTATATTCTATGTAGTATATAAAATAAAATGAGAACATCATATTTAGATTGTTCGGTACAAATATGTACTCATTATCATACTTGGAATGTCTAATGAATTGATTTTTCACTATAATATTATCAAAAAAAAACAATTATATTTGGGTTGTTATTTACCTAACCAACTAGTACATCCCACAACAAATAGCTTCCCACAGTGGATTCAACTACCTATATCCCACATAACTTATCTATATCTTCACACTATTTTCATATATTCCTACTATGATACCCATGATACCCAGAATCCCTCAATATTTATGGTGCATAACCAAGTATTTGAAAGAATTTATATATAGTTTCTCTTAGGTAGATCACATTTTCAGTACATTATTATTTAGTATCCATAACAATGGACCTCATTCCACTCATAGTAATGTGTTAAAATTTAAGAAGATATTCAAGAACACAACATGAATCTTGGTCATTATATGAAACATTGTTCCAAGTATCATCTTCAGAACCTTTTTAATAGCATCTTAAACTCAGTGAAATCTTATGATCTTCAAACCCATCATCTCCTGATATTTTTAGAGTAAAAACACAAATAATAATGATAGAAATATAGTTAGTCTCACACTCATGTTCTTCTTCCTTTTTCATATTCTCACCTTTGACACATAGATCATGAAATGGTGGTAATAATTCTCTTAAAATCTAACTTTAATACCATTATGGTCAAACTCCTCACAAAATTTTAGGATCCTTATTCTTGTTCTTGTACATATTTTTTAATTGTTTTCACTATGCAACACAAGACCTTATTTTCTCGAGTTAATAAACATTCCACTCTTTATACTTTTCATTTTTATAAAATGGTTATTAAGAAATATTATTTCCCATTTTCGGATTTCAAATATCCTCATATAAATCAGTTTCGATGATCCATAATTAATTTTTTCATAAATTGGACTCCCCCATAATAATCATATTCTATTTGTCTCCAATAGTTGTCTCTTGTATAATGGAAGGAGTGCACTCTCTTTTTCAATTCTTATTTATTTCTAATTTTTCTTATTTATCTCAGTCAGATGTAGTATTATATACTTTTCCATGATCCTCGTGATATCTTATTATTCTATCTCATATTCATATTTCTTATGGAAACTAGTTTGATATCTTAATATTAAACTTGTATAAGTATCCAGTATTTATTTTTCATCTTAAAAAATATTCAAACAATCTTATGGCGAGATAAAATTACTTTTTAAAATTAAATATCCACACTAACTGCACTTATGTCTCCCCATTTGTATAGTTATTATACCACATTTCATATTTACCATGTTTCATCTTCATATAGATTCATATATTAATTAATTAACTTATATACAATTCAAAATATCTAAAAATTAAAATATTTTCTCATTATGAATAGTCTCACTTTTTCTCAATATTGAATCACTTCTATTTTTATGTTTACAATTTTCAGACTTACTCTAGAACATTTATAATTATCATCTTCATGTTTTATCACCAAAATGTATTTTTAAAAATTATTATTTTAAAATAATCAAAAAAATATGAGGAGTACTCTTCTCATGTTTTCATTCCCTTATCTTAATCAACTCAAGGATTTAATCTTGAATATTAGTAGCATCATAATGTTTAGATCAAGTTTAAATCGTTTCAACATCTTTTTAACTTTTATCATTTCTAGAAATTACATATTTTTCTATATTCTAAATGATTGAAAAATCCTAATTTGATATTTCTTAAACCAAATTGAATATTATTACTCACTAAATTCAGCAATGTATCAAACGTTTTTAAAAAATGTTTAACATTAAGGACCAACTTAATAATTATCTTATTCAAATTTGTCTTCAGATTATAAATCTTCAAATATAAATTTTCAAGTCTGTAACTTAATACAAATTTATTTAATTGTTTGATTAACCACACATTAAAGGAAAAACGTTGTGGTTAATTGATTGATTGTTTGTTAAAATTAATTAAATATAAGAATCAACTCTGAGGAATATGTAGATAAGAAACTTTGTGTCAGTCAACTACAAGGAAAAAGTACCCACCATGGTGATTAACTATATAGTTAGTAGATCAAATCTTCAGAAAAATAATCAACCATCCTTGAGTCAGTTGATCAACTACATGACCTAGTGGATTCATTTAATTAACAATAAAAATTGGATTCCGTAGATCAATCGCAATAGACCATGAGGAAAATTTATTGACCATATGAAGTGGATCAACTATTAACATCCAAACATACCCAAAATCATCCCTTTATATAGAAAAATCTTAAAATTAACCAATTAAGATCAGGTCATCTTAAAAATAAATCAAATAAATCTGAATAACATAAAAACACCTCAAGTAACCTTTTTTTAATTCACCAATACAATTCAATCTCGTCATCTAAAATCCCAAACTCTTATGTAGCATCCCTGGATTTTATTTATAGCCTCCAACATAGTTTTTAAAGAGGATCATACATGTGTTTTTATTACAGAAACCATCATCCATGATCAATAAACACGAGAATAGTATTCTCCCTACTCTTAGATCATCAAAATTTCTAATCATCTGGCCTTTTAATTAGGGTTATAACATCCATTTAAGTTGTTAATAGTATCCAACAGTTCCACTATTCAAAATTTTTTAGACAGTACTACAATAACTCTTTTATCACTTTCCATGTTATTATTTGATGTTTAACATTTAAAAATATCTTCTTTTGGTTATTTTAATAAAAATTATTCATATTGAAATTACAAGGTAGAAAAATATAAATTGATCTTTTTGAACTCCTATGGAAGTAACCTCAATTCTATTTTACCTAAATAATAGGAGAAATACATTTCATACATTGAGAATTATTAGAATTAACATTTATAGTAAGCACAAACATTGCCAAAATGGAGCTTCAATAACACTTAATTGACACATGAAAAACCCGCCAAAAACCTTCATGGGAACCATTACATTCAAATAAATAAGATATAAGGATATCACATATATATGTGTGTGTGTGAAGTGTACATTCAAAGTGTGAGTACAATAACTCTATAGGGTGTTATAAGTTGACCCAAATCATATTAAAATAATTTATTTTCAATTCATTTGTTTATGACTATTAGAATGAAAATTAATATAAATTTAAATAACTGTAAACACACAATTGAAGTCACCATACTTTCAAAGAGACACCATAGATCCTAACATCACATGCTTCCACCTATGTTGATTTAGTGATCAAATATTAGTTAACATCCTCTGGATAAATTTTAGAAAGGGAAATGGCATCAATCGAATAGTCTCATCTCACTAAAAAACAAATAGGTATGATAACATTTATCTTATAACCTCCCCTTTTTAACTCCCAATAATAACAATATATTTTCGTAAAAACCCATCTTTATTTTCATCCAATAAAGATAATGAAATTATGTTTTTAAATTTAAATTTATGACATTCATAGAGAGGTATTGACATTAATATAATGATACCTATAACTAACAATCTTATAAAGACAATAATGAAAATAATGTACAAATTTTCCCTCGCTTTAATGAATTTGTGGTAATTATTCCACCCAAACATCATAATATTCATCAATAAGTTGAATCGTATCATACGTATTTAAAAACCATATTATCACTCAATTGTGTACAGATAAAATATAAAAAATATTTTTCATGAAATTACATTATTATTTGTATCATCAGTTATTAAATGACTTTACAGCTTCCATTTATTATCATTACACTGAAGATAATTCATCCAAAAAATGTAAATGATATATATATATACCTCATGTTTAAACATGATTTACAATAATTTCATGTATATAAAAAATATAAAACATCACCACTACATTTCTTCTTTCAAATAACATCATTTTATGTCTCGTGCATGGTTAGGTGTATGTATATATTGTGATATCAGAATATCAACACTATTAAATTCATTACAACACTAAAAAAATTATAATTAATAATATTCAAGTAGATAAACATGATATAATAAAGAAATAAAAAAATAAATAAACAAGTCTAACTTTCTAAAATTTGGGTTCCATTATAAACCATTTATCCTTTATAAGTGTACTTTGAAAAATAATATAACATTATAATCTCTTTTAAAAAAATTATATATTTTAAATATATATGACTCTCAGAGATTAGCATGACAAATTCCTAAAAAATAATTTTTTTAATTTAGGGAATATTTTTAAGCATCAATAGGAATTCATGTGGTCATGTATCAATCTATCATTATCACCATTCAAGTTAATTAGACTATGAAAATTAACAACGGTATAGTGAGTTTGGTTTTGGGAATAAAATTAGTTGATGGAGGAGATAGGGTATTAATACATGGGATGTAGGGTAGGTGTGTTCCTTTATAACATGACCAAGAATAAGACATAATTTTTGTAATTACCCACCAATTCTCATTGGCTTGAGAGTACAGCGAGTCATTACTAGGCCTTAAGAGACATCCCCAAGATGCCAAAGGCTGAAAATAAATGCCAAAGGGTTTCAAATATATGTTGGGGGACGATTTACCCTTTAACAAATAAACCCATAAACCAACCATAACCAAACATTCACTATATGATGCATGGAAAAATGAAAGACCAATAAACAATTAATTTATATCAAACTGCATCAAGTTACACAACAGTAGAAGACCAAACTAAGCATCAAAGTACACAACAGATGAACAACTCAAGATTGTCAAAAGACACTACAACTCCATGCTCAACCAGCTCCAAGCTCCACAACATCTCCCAAGCATCACCACAAGCCACTAGCAATAAGATGCTTTACCTTTACCTGTGTCCTAGAATATGACATCTGCAAAAGCACCAATGTGCCAAATCAGGGGTGAGTATAAAACTCAGTAGGTTTTCTCCAATGACTTCCCTACTCATGCCACTATGATAGAAGATTTAGCCACATTTATATAAAAACATTTATATAAAACATTTTCTCAAAAGCAGTTTATAACTAAATATAAACAAGTTTCCAAAACCATTCATAACCAAAGTAATTCCAAGAGAAATTGAAACCAATTTTTTAGCAAATTATTTTTCCATAAAAATAACCAAACAAGCTTAAGAACCATTTCCCAAACATTCCTTTTTGTCATACCCAACCATTTCCACAAACCCATGCAACCAACTATGCATACTATCTGGAATAGAGGAGAATCCCTAAACCTTATCCATCCCAATAGTGATGGGGGAGACTTCTTACCCTTATCCATCCCAAATTCACATGAATGCTTGATGGGGGAGATCCCTAACCCTTATCCATCCTCACACTGATGGGAGAGACCCCAAACCATTATCTGTCCCGAATGCAATATGAATGTTTGATGGGGGAGATCCCTAACCCCTATTCATCCCAACACTAATGGGGGAGACTCCTAACCATTATCCGTCGCACATTCTCGTGAACGCACACAAGCATCATGTCAAAAACCAAGTGTGTTGAACAAATTAAAACAATTTCAATGCTTAACCATTTCAATGCCAAATCATTTCAATAAAACTCCCTTTTTATTGCAAACCAAATCCATAAACGTCATTTCAATATCAAACCATTTCAATAAAACACCATTTTTATTAAAAACCCATTTATCATAAAACCATCTACAATTTCATAAAATCCATAATTTAAAATCAACATTTTAAATTCAACAATCCAAATCACTTTGCACAACAATTCACCAAGATTTCACAATCTCATCAAACCCATAAATCATCACTAAAGAAGATTTATTATATGCTTTTAAAAATAAAATCCATTCAAATAAACCAATTTGAAACTAAGAAAATCAATTCTAACAAGAGGAGTCAATAGTGAAGCCTCCAACCTCAAAGGTTTTGACGAAAACCACCACAGTCGAAGAACGCTCTAGAAATCTGGGTCGATTCTCCAAAAACCCGCCTTAGATCTCCTCTCCTAGAAATATCAAGACCAAATATCATCATATTTGGCATCTAAAAACTTAGATATACCCATAACGGGTTTAGATCTATGAAACCAAGAGAAGAGGAAATGTATATCTAAGTAGATCTAAGAAACTGATCAAGAACGAAGAAGAACGGTAACATACCTCAAAAATCCGGCTTCGATTCGCCAACAGAAGCCTTCAAATTGCCTCCGGAATGATGGGGGGACCATCTTTGACCTTAAGAGAAGAAAAATCCCAAGTTAGGACCACTTAGGAGATTAAAAAAGTCATATAGAGGAAAAAATGTGTGAGATCCACAAGTTAAGGATCTCATTTAAGTGCCTGCATGGTTAGTTCTCACGGTTTGACAAACCGTGCACTAATTGTGTGTTAGCTACTGCCTCGACCACCCTTCTCGCATGGTTTGGCCACACGGTTAGACAAAATATGTGCTTCTCATGTGGAAGCTACTACCTCCAAGACCAACTACGCACGGTTTGGCCGAACGGTTTAGAAAAAATGTGCGCCACCCGTGCGACATCCCCTTTTTCCAAAAAACTTCATTCCAAGTTCTCCTGAATCTCCCATTCAACACTCTTAACTTTAAAACCATGAAAATCATCAAGTAAGGGTTACATACCAGAAACTGAGGGTAATAAATTCTCCCCACCATTGGTCTTTCCATCCTTGGAAAGTAGAAAACCTTCACCCAACTGAATGATTTTCGGCCACTGCTCTTTCATTTCCTTTTTGTGTTCCCAAGTATCTTCCTGAATCTGACCATGTTACCATAAAATCCGCCCTAGACCGAAACATTTTCCAGGAAAGACTTTCTCTTGCCTCTCCACAATCCGTACCAGGATATGTATCAAGGAAAAATCCTACTCTAGGTCAACATGATCTCATCTGATCACATGGTCAGGATCAGGCTGATACTTTTTCAACTGAGATACAGGGAACACATTATGCACCAAAATGAACAATGGTTGTAATGCCAACGGATATTCAACCTCTCCAACCTATTCCAGTATCTCAAAAGGGCCATTTTATCTGGGAGATAACTTTCCATTCTTCCTGAAATGACGATGTCCAATCCTTGGAGAGATCCTCAAGAAGACATGATCACCCAAAACGAATGACAACGGTCTTCGACGGTGACCTGCATAAGATTTCTGACGACTCTGAGTCGTCTCCATCCTCTTTCTTATCAACTAGATCTTCTCTATTGTCTCTTGGACAAGGATTCTCCCAACTAGTGAAGTTTCACCCATTTCCACCTAGCATAGTGGAGAATGACAAGGACACCCATACAATGCTTCAAACAGAGCCATGCGTATTGAGGCTCGATAGTTGTTATTGTATGAGAACTCCGCTAAGGGTATATGATCCTCCCATGAGCCACCAAAATTGATTACACAAGCCCTCAACATATCTTACAAATTTTTTATTGTCTGCTCAGATTGCCCATCCGTCTGAGGATGATACATTGTGCTCATAGTCAACTGAGTTCCATGGGCTTGCTATAATGATTTCCAGAAACGAGATGTGAACCTCAGATCTCTATCTGAGACTATAGACACTGGTACACCATGCCTCTTTACCACTTATCAGATATATATTTTTGAAAGATCCTCCACCGTATGAGTTTCACGAATAGGGATAAAATGGGCCAACTTGTTTAGATGATCCACTATCACCCAAATGGCATCGTGTTTTCGGACCGTTCTTGGAAGACCTGTAAGAAAATCCATTGTTATCTGATCCCATTTCTACACTAGGATAAGTAAATATTATAACATACCAGTTGGTCTCTAATTCTCTGCTTTAACCTACTGACATGTTAAGCACCGTGAGACAAACTTGGCCACCTTCCTTTTTATGCCTCTCCACCAAAATTGCGCCTTCAACGCCTTATACATCTTCAGTGCACCTGGGTGTACAACCTATCTTGAATGGTGATAAGCATGAAGGAGTTATTCTTAAAAAACCATAGGTACAACCATCCAGTATCTGAAACACAAAACTGAACCCCCGTCAAGTTTCCAGCCATCAATGGTCTCCCCACCATTGAGTTTTGAACTTACAGCCAGGCATTCTACATCAGATGTTTGTGCTTATTTGATCATCTTTACTAAATCAGGGACAAGTGTAGCTGAAAAGAAAACAACAACATCACCTCAGTTTTCATATTTCACCTCCATGTAGTCTAATACCGACATCAACTGCCATTCATCTGGAGCTTCTTTCACTAACTGAACATATGAATTTCAACTCAATGCATCTGCCACTAAATTCCCTTTTCTTGGTGTGTACGTCAAGTCAAAGTAAAACATCTGGAGATACTCTATCCACCTTATTTTCCTCAGATTCATATCATGTTGTGAGAAAATGTGTTTCAAGCTTTTGGGATCCGTAAACACAGTAAATTTCTCACCAAAGAGATAATGTCTCCATGTTTTCAAAGCATGGACATCTAAAGCCAACTCCAAATCATGCGTTGGGTGATTTTTCTCATGCAGCCTCAACTGCATTGAGCCATAAGCAACCACCTGGTCACCTTGCATGAGAACAAAACCCAACCCTGTTCCTGAAGCATCACAATACACCACATACCACTGTCCTGATTCTGAGAAGATCAAGATAGGTGCCGATATAAGCTGAAATTTTAGTTCCTGGAATGAATTTTTACATTCTTCTGTCCATTTTAATGAATCGTTATTCTTTTTCAAAGCTATCATTGGTGACACTAGTCATGACAAATCAGGCACAAAGCGTTGGTAGAAACTAGCTAGACCAAGAAAACTTCTTATCTCAAACACATTCTTTAGTGTTTTCAATGAGATAACAGATTTTATCATTTCAGGATAAAAAAAATGCCTTTCTTAGAAATGACATGGCCATGGAAACGTACTTCCTGTATCCAAAAATCACACTTTGATAATTTGGCATACAAACAATGATCTCTCAATATTTGTAACATTGTTTCCAAGTGCACCTCATGATCAGACCTTGTCATTGAATAGACCAAAATATCATCCACAAACACTATAAAAAAAGAATCCAGATATCGCTGAAATATCTGATTCATCAAATCCATGAAGACCACTGGTGAAATCGTTATACCTAAAGGCATAACTACATATTTTTATTGGACATATCTTCTTATGAAAGTTGTATTTCGAATATCCTCCTTCCAAACTCGCAATTGGTGATATCCTAATTAAAATTCAATCTTGGAGAACCACTAAGCTCCCCTTAATTGATCGAAAAGATCATCAATGCATGGAAGTGGATATCTATTCTTTATCGTAACTTGGTTAAGCTTACAATAATTAACACACATCCAAATTGTTCCATCATCCTTCTTCACAAACAACACCAGTGCTACCCATAGAGAAGTACTTGGTCAAATGAAACCCTTTCTTTATAGCTCCTCTGACTGTAATTTCGATTCCCGTAACTCTATTGGTGTCATCCGATAAGATGGAAGGGAAATAGGATTGGTCCCTGGAATGAGATCAATCGTAAACTCCACTTCCCTTAAAGGTGGTAACCCTGAGAAGTTATTGGGAAAGACATCTAGAAATTGATCCACAACAGCTAGAAAACTATTTTCCTCAATCTCTTCCATTGATTCAAAAGTCAATGATGCTATTTGGTTAGAGATCATTCCCACCATTGGTGCTAACAATCTCTTTGCACCTTCCTTTTCCATCCTCTCTCCTTTGAAGAGATGGTTGATGTCGTCCTCAGTCATGAAATTAATCGTTCTCCTATAACAGTCGGCGTGTGCCTTAAACATTTTCAACCAATCCATACCCAGGATTACGTCATAGAAATCCATGTCCAATATCAAGATGTCCAATTTTAACTCAGCTCCATCAACAGTTATATCACATGCTCTACACACAAAGTCTTTACATTCTCTTTCACCAAGAGGAGTTTTCAGTTTCAAAACAGAAGGCATCATTTCCAGTTTTAAACATAGCAAGTCAACAACACGAGAAGCAATGAAGGAATGTGATGCACCAGTATCAAAGAGCACTTACACAAGGGTAGAATTAAAAATAATTGTACCTCTCACCATAGATGGTCCAGCCTGATCATCGACTATCATCTGCTTAGATCCATAAAATTTCTTCTTCGCTACACTATTCTCCTTGTTTCCTTGCTGATATTTCTGTGGTTAAGGATTCATGGTATATGGAGAATCATCATGGCTAGATCTATTATGCTAATGAGACTGATTTTTCTTTCCACATCCTTTTGAGTCATATGATGCTTGCGACGCTTGGGTACTGTCATGCGCCCCTGACCTTGGTGCATTCCTACAATAGCATTGCAGATCTCCCATCAATTTGCAATTGTGACATGATCTAGGATGTGTCATACAATCTTGCCTTTTTTGGTCAAGAGAACCACATTGAAAACAACTTTCTTTGCTCTGGGTTCGTGGAGGAAGGTTCACTGATCCTACCGTCTGGTTCTGATTTTCACTCACACTGTGGAAATAGGTCTCCCTTTTCCTCTTGTTTTCAATGGTTGAGTTCCCACCATTTCCTGTAGGTATCATCATTCCTCCTCCTAATGATCCTGAGATATCACGTTCAACAGCAGTCACTCTATTCACCATCTCTATATAATCCGTAATACAGAACACTACAATCTTTGATCGAATCTCCTTCCATATCCTCGATTCAAAGATGAGTGCCTTCAACAACGCACTTGTCACAACCTCTGGTGAAAAATAGACTAAGTTCATGAATTTATCCACATACTCTGTGATAGAGAGACTCTCTTGTTTCAGGATGAAGAAGTTCGTTATTTTCTATATCTTGAACATGTGAGGATGTAATTTTTTTTTGAACAATTCTTTAAAATCCTTCCATGTAAGGGCATCATCCAATTTAGCATGCACCGCTAAATCCCACCACTGATGTGCAAGATCCTAGAGAATATACGTCGCCAACTTGACCTTGAGCTCTGATGGTGTGCCGATGAAATCGAAGATACGATTCATCCTACTTAGCCACACCTCCTCCTTCTCAGGTTCAGCATCACCCCGAAAGTTCGGTGGATTCTGCTTCATGAATTGGATGGTATAATCCACATGCCCTGGTTCATTCCTCTGGTTCCCCTTATCCACAACATGAAAATCCTAGACAATACTTTGAACTAGCTCTTAGTTCACACGTGGTTCTGGTGCAACCACATTTTCCGCAGCTTCTTTGGGTTGGTTTCAACGACGCCTACCAGGTGCCATTTTCTAAACCAACAACAAAATCCGTCAATCTCACTCTCTAGAAACTGATAGCTTAGCATTAAAATTCTATCACATCATCTATCACAACATTTTTTTTCCAAAAACAAACTTTTTCCATGTTCAACAATTTTTGAAAACATTCAACATACTTTTTGAAAATCAACCCATTTTCAAAATACACCAAATACCCTATTTTTAAAGTCTTTCAATTGAAAACAATTTCTGCATTTTTCAAAAATGGGCACCATGAAAAAATACTTACTCACTCTTCACAATGAGATATGCAATCCTAGTGGGAATTCATTTCTATACAATCCATGTCATGCTCCTCTCATTGTCTAAACCCATGACAATGAGATTTCCAACATTCTGGAAGTGTATCCAAAACACTTATGTACCCAACA
Source organism: Viscum album (assembly GCA_963277665.1). Lineage (NCBI taxonomy): Eukaryota > Viridiplantae > Streptophyta > Magnoliopsida > Santalales > Viscaceae > Viscum > Viscum album. The sequence continues at coordinate 704,736,042 of OY728126.1, read as the reverse complement.
CCCTGGTAACTTGATGTTCAGCATAAACGGGTTAGCTACATCCTTTTATGATATACATTTCAAGTTCCGACAATCCTCCTCCTGTCAAAGATTTTGACCCAAGGAATAGATACGAATGAATTTCAACTCCAAGACTAAGAACATCGATGACCACTTGTTAGGCAAGGACCAAACAAGCTGATACCATTTGTAATGACCCGACAATTCTCATTGGCTTGAGAGTAAAACGAGTCATTACTAGGCCTTAAGATACATCCCAAAGATGCCAAAGGCTGGAAATTAATGCCGAAGGGTTTCAAATATAAGTTGGGGGATGATTTAGCCTTTAAGAAATAAACCCATAAACCAACCATAACCAAACATTCACTATATGATGCATGAACAAATGAAAGACCAATAAACACTTCATTTATATCAAACTGCATCAAGGTACAAAATAGTGGAAGACCAAACTAAGCATCAAAGTACACAGCAGATGAACAACTCAAGACTCTCAAAAGACACTACAACTCCATGATCCACTAACTCCAAGCTCCATAACATATCTCAAGCATCACCACAAGCCACTAGCAATAAGATTCATTACCTTTACCTGTGTCTCAGAATACGACATCTATAAAAGCACCAACGTGCCAAATCAGGTGTGAGTATAAAACTTAGTATGTTTTCCTCAATGAATTCCCTACTCACGCCACTAGGATATAAGAGTTAGCCACATTTATATAAAAACAGTTATATAAAACATTTTCTCAAAAGAATTTTATAACTAAATATAAACAAGTTTCCAAAACCATTCATAACCAAAGGCATTCCAAGAGAAATTGAAACCAATTTTCCAGCAAGTTATTTTTCCATAAAAATAACCAAACAAGCTTAATGACCATTTCACAAACATTTCTTTTTGTCATACCCAACCATTTCCACAAACCCATGCAACCAACTATGCATGCTACCTGGAAGAGGGGAGAATCCCTAACCCTTATACATCCCAACAATGATGGGGGAGACTTCTTACCCTTATCCAACCCAAATGCACATCAATGCTTGATGGGGGAGATCCCTAACCCTTATCCATCCTAACACTGATGGGGGAGACCCCTAACCCTTATCTGTCCTGAATGCCATATGAATGTTTGATGGGGGAGAGCCCTAACCCTTATCCATCCCAACACTGATGGGGGAGACTCATAACCCTTATCCATCCCACATGCATGTGAACACACACAACCATCATGTCAAAAACCAAGTGTGTTCAACCAATTAAACCATTTCAATGCTTAACCATTTCAATTCCAAATCATTTCAATAGAACTCCCTTTTTATTGAAAACCAAATCAATTAACGTCATTTCGATCTCAAACCATTTCAACAAAACACCCTTTTTATTGAAAACCCATTTTTCATCAAACCATCTACAATTTCAGAAAATCCATAATTTAAAATCAACATTTTAAATTCAACAAGCTAAATCACTTTGCACAAAAATTCACCAAGATTTCACAATCTCATGAAACATATAAATCATCACTAAATAATATTTATTTTATGCTTTTCACAATAAAATCCATTAAATTAAACCAATTTGAAACTAATCCAATCAATTCTAACAAGAAGAGTCAAGAGTGAAGCCTCCTACCTCAAAGGTTTTGATGAAAACCACAACGGTCAAAGAACGCTCAAGAAACCCGGGTCGATTCTCCAAAAAACCACCTTAGATATCTTCTCCTAGAAATATGAAGACCAAATATCATCATATTTTGAATCCACACACTTAGATCTACCCATTACAGGCATAGATCTATGAAACAGAGAGAAGAGGAGAAGTATATCTAAGTAGATCTAAGAAACCGATCAAGAACGAAGAAGAATGGTCACATACCTCAAGAATCCGGCTTTGATTCTCCAAGAAAAGCCTTATGATCACCTCCAGAACGATGGGAGAACCCTCTTTGACCTTAGGATAAGCAAAATACCGATTTAAGGCCAATTAGAAGCATAAATGAGGCATTTAGAGGCAAAAATGGGTGAGATCCACAATTTATGGATCTCATTTAAGTGCCTGCATGGTTTGTTCGCACGGTTTGACAAACCGTGTGCCAACCGTGTGTTGGCTACTACCTCGACCACCCTTCTCGCATGGTTTAACTGCACGGTTAGACAAAACATGTGCCGCCTATGAGGAAGCACTGCCTCCAAGACCAACTATGCATAGTTTGGCCTCACGGTTTAGACAAACTGTGTGCCGCCCGTGCGACTTCTCCTATTTCCACAAAACTTAATTCCAAGTTCTCCCGACTCTCCCATTAAATACCCTTAACATTAAAACAATGAAAAGCATCAAGTACGGGTTATATACCAGAAACCGGGGGTACTACAATTTTAAATATCATCTTTAGTGGTGTTTATAAACACTCATGGTATAATAGATATTTTAGTCCAAGAATTACATTGTGGGGTGTGTAGGTCTTTGAATGTTTTATGGGGATCCATGAGAATCTATTATTAATATTAGTTCATATAAAATGAATGTGGAATGATATGGTAATTACATATATTCATAATGGTGATTATTTTTTACATAAAATATTTTTAAAATATAATATTAATTATATAAAACTAAAAATATATTCCAAATCTTCTCAAATAGATTATTAGGGAAAACATAAATAATTTAGATAATACATGTTGATTGTTTGGTGTGTATTTTTATTAGGACCACTATAACTACATAGAGAAAGGGTTTCAATGATTTATGTATTTTATAAGGATGTATTCTTGAAAATTTATTTTTTAAAAATCAATATTGTACAATAGAAGAATAGTTGTATAAAATAAATTTTTAAATAGACTAATATGAAAAGTATTTGAAGAAAATGATTTTTCAATAAATCCAAAATTTTATAAAAATTTTATGAGATATTACAGAATGTAAAAAATTGTTTTATGAGTGGGTCTTCGAACATTATTAAAAAGTATGAAGGGATTTTGAATTTCATCATTTTGGGAAATAAAAGGGGAAAGTATATTGATTTTTGGATTCAAAATGTGTAACTAGTTTTTTAAACAAAATCAATTTTTTGGGAAAGACCCATGATATAAAATATTTTATTATTTATGGTTTTATATTAAAAAATGGATATTAAGGGGTTTTTAAATAATTGTAGTTCGCTTTTGTGGGCTTAAGGATATTTAATAGGGTTTTAAAATTAGAAATATGTGGTATGAATCTATGTTTTTTAGTTTTAATGACTTGAATTAGAGTTAACTTCAATTTATTGATTTTTTTTAGTTATTTATTTTAACATTTTTAGAATACCTATATAATGACCCATGTAAATAATATTTCAATTGTATAATATTTTATTGTTTGAATATTTTATGTTATATTGAATTTGTGGAAAATTCTGAAATTTTGGATTTCAAGTGGGTGATTTGATGATCAAAATTTTGGTCAATTTGAATTTTAGGATCTTAATCGAGAACAAAATAATTTTGAGTGATTTATTAAGTTTAAAACTAAATTTTAAAGATTAAAATTGAGTTAAAGAGTCTTGAAATATGCATTTTTATTTTTATTATAAGGAATAAGATGTGGTGGTGGTTGTAGACGGCCAATAGGAACTCAATAAAATGTAAATGGGTACCTAGTGGTAAACTCTTTAAGGTTATTTAATTGTATTTAAAATGGGTGTCCAATGGGATTATATCGAGTACCAAATCTCTCTGATTTTGTGTTTTTTAAGGGTTTAAGACAATAATTTCATAGTTTATACCCTATCTAGTATACATGATTAGGGATTGAGGGAAGAAATTTCTTTTAGTTCCTCCCATTCTCTCCTCCCTCATAGGTTCTCATTAACATCTGTGGATCCTAGAATTGTTGGGTGTGTTTTAGTTAATGATTCAATATATTTACTTCTTCTTCATATTCACTTTCCCTTATTCTTACCACTTCAAATATTTTAGCTCAAGTATTTGGGATTCTTTTATATGATTACATTGAAGTTTTTTATAATCACTCTAATTGATAGGTATTTCATGTAAAAGATTTAATGAAAAAATAATTTTTTTATCATTCCATTAATCTTTATTTTGTTAAAGGATATTTTCTTGTGGATTAATTTAAGGAATACATTAGTTTTGGATCAAATTTTTGATTATTTAAATTTTATTATTTAGGAATTCTATAATTAGATATGTATTGATTCTATTGAGAGATATCTGTGGGTATTTTACATAGATTTATTGGATAATTTTATTTATCGATTTTTCATATTTGGGTTTTATTTGACATTAAATATTGGTTTTTAATTTATAGGAAGTTATTTAGTGACATCAAGATTATAATGTTATCACCAATGTATAATAAAGGTTGATGACCACAATAACCATATTTTTAATTGGACTATTCTAGTAATATATCTTCAACTAAATTTCTCAACCTTTAAAAAATTTAGTATGGTTATTTTAGAAATATTGATTAACGGATTTGAAAGTAAATTTTTATATTGAATTTAATTTTTATTTTATATAAATGTTACCAAAGAATGTATTATTTTTTATATTTTATTTAATATTCTCTATATTGTTATACTATTTCCATATGTATTTTTAATTCATTAAAAAAATCACCTATTATAAGTTTTCATATTTTCATTCAAAGGTGAAATAATTATTTTATTAATCTGGTTAAACTGGACCATTAACTAATTGTTATTTAATTATGTCACTTTGATTACAGCTAATTATTTATGATAACTAACATAATCCTATTGAGTGAATCTATTTAGTCCCTGATTTCATGTTGGTGGTTAAGTTTGATTGAAATGGGTTTTAATAAGGGTTAATTCATTCTTTTCCATTGTAGTTTTCTTTTTATATTTTCATATTGATATCTGGTTATGAATTCTTAAGAATTCATTATAATGTTAAATAATATCCTAAATTAGATACATGGATTCCTATAGTTTTCTTTCAACATTAGCTATTGTGGTTTTACATACAAACATGATTCCTTTATTATTTTCTATAGATGTTTTTCAATATGGATATATTTCTGTTATTATATTAGTAAATGGTTTATAATGGTTCCATAATATAAGAATAAGGATTTCTATTCCGACAGTTGTTATTGTTGTTGGTGTGTGTGTGTGGTTATTTTCCCTTTAATGAGAGTATTTATATATATATATATATATATTCTCTCCTATGAGAGGATATCTATATATAAATTTTTTACATCCTATGTGGGGAACTCAATATATAGATATTCTAACTTATATGAGAAGATTCTTATCTATATATATTTCCAATCATATGCTAATATGCCTATGTATAGTTATTTTCCCTCTAATTAGAGAATTAATATTATTTATATATATATATATTCCATTATAATAAAGGGTTTTTATATATAGATATTTTTCCTCTCATTGTATATTGTTAATTTCCATGATATGAATGATCTCCATGTCATACTCTTACATCTTGGAACCACCTTGATTATGTATAATTTTTTGGTGATTTTTAGTAAATTATCAAATCAAGTGAGGATAATTCAAGTTGTGTGGGTTCTATTTTTTAATATTACTTTTACAAGAAGTGCAGTAGGAGTATATTAATACTCTATGATTTATGCATTTAGTGAACTATGTAATGATGTAATTGGTTAATAGTTTCATAATTAAATTATTCTATATATTAATTTAATCAACACGTGAACATGAATAAACCTTATTAAATACACCTGAATATTTAAGATATATTGGAGGAACCTATATGGTCTTTTTACTCACACACTACATGTGTACCTCAGTGCACATGTTATTTTACATGTTACATTACATGTATGAGATGGAACTTGGAGATATGAACATAAATATCATTAATAATTGTGTTATACCTAATTAGTATAAATATACTGCCCAATTTAGTACATATAGATTGTCAAAAATTTCTAGGTGGTGTTGACGGAATATAATAATTGGTGTTTTAGATTTATTCTGGATTTTATCTATTGTTTCCATTATTTTCCGAGATTATTCCTATATATATTTATTGTTTCATATTGATAGATATGTTTTTATATATATTACTATATGATGCCACTTTTGAGTCCAAAATTATTATTTAAATGTTCCTATACTTTTTCATATATGTTATGGGATTTAGATTCATTTGATGTATGGACTACCCATGATATATTTTTGGTAGAATCTAGTATTGTCCCTAATTGTTTCCAAAAAAGGGTAATTCATTCTACAATGATTTCATTAAACCTACATCTCTAATATACAACCCCTAGTGATTAGGGAACATTAATAGTACATGTAGAGGCCTAGTAAAAGTTTATGAAGGATATGGATTTGGTTAATACAAACTAGTATCAAGAATATCTTTTGGTACTCTAGGATTGTATAGACAATAATGATTAAAATTTTGTAATTTTAAAGTATATTATAAAAAGGCTTCATTAATATTTTTAAGGAATAAAATAAAGTTATCATGTAATTTCAGGTGTTTATCCTAGGAAAATTAAGTCTTTATTGAGTTATTTTTGTGGTATCTCAAGTATAGATTTGTTGGAACTCTAAAAAGATATAAAGAAAATCCAAGAACTAGTCTATTAATTTTTTCAGGCTATAAATACATTTTATATAATATTAAATATAAATATAATTTAATTTAATTTTTATATGTGATTAATTTGCATTAATTAATATTAATTAATTAATTTTTGTTTTCATAAATACTTTATTGTGGGTGACATTATTAATTATAGTTACTCAATTATGTGTATTATTTTTATTGAACATTTGTATTCAAGAAGAAGAAATGTTAAAATAGATGTTTTGATGTCTTAATATTTACAATATGTTGAAATATTTTTGTATTTTTAAATTAATAAAAATGGTTTTTCAATGTATTATTTTAAATAAAATGATTTTTTTTGGAAATTTGATAAAATTATGACAAAAATGACAAATTGTTTTAAACTAAATTGAGAAATTTGGTAGAAAGTAGTGTGTTTTGGTGTTTAGAGATTTATACTGGAATCATGGGAATCATACTGGGATGATATTTAATATTTTATATTTAACAAGTTATTCAAATATGAAAAGGATGTTGAGTGAGAGAAAAAATTAGATTTTTATAAATGAAAGGTGTTATAGTTTAGAGATTGTAATGACTTACATCATTAATATTTAAGTTATATAATATTTTAGTGTTTATATATTTTAGTTTGGATTAAATTTTATTTAATTTTTTTATTAGGATTTAAGGTAGATGATTTAAAGTTTCAAATCTGTGATCGTTTTAATTGAGGGATCTTTATCGATTATGTGATTTTTTTTATTGTTTTATGATGCTAAATTTTAATTTTGAGGTGGTAAGATAAATAAAAATCTCCATATATATTTTTCTAGTTATAATCAATGTATTGAAAGGTACTGGTGGTCACAGGTTTCTAATAGGTATCTAATATTGTTCCACTAAATACACATCCCTCAAACTAGTAAGGTTATCTGTCTAGAATCTTACCAAGTGGTTGGTTGGATTTTATTGATTACATAGTGGTATTTAGTTGTATTTTCTAAGTGTGGGTAAGATTTTAATTTTTTAATAAAATATGGATCCATTAGAATTCATCCATGGTTTAAAAATCCCATATTCTTATATTTCTTGGGTTGTCCATGGATTCATTCTAACACTTGGAGGTTTATGTGTGTTTCTTCCATTAATTAAAGATATACAATTTATCTTACCCCACTATTCTTTTTATTCTCACATATTATAATTTTTTTAGTGGTTTAATTATTTTGGAATTTAATTACACGAAATAGTATTATAATAACTTCAATTGAGGTATATTTCATGTGCCTAGGTAAAAAGAGTATAATATAGGTCAGTCACAAGCTGCAAATAAAATTTAGGAAAAATATAAATTTCATAGTGGATTATTTTTTTCATTTCATTATATTTTTGCTAAATTATGTATCATTTTTTTGTATTATTTTTTAGTTTTATTGTTTTAATAGTCAAGAGTCCATAGAATGTTTTATATGTATGTTCAACTTAGCTTCTATGTTTATTTACGGGTTCTATTATTGGAGTTGTATTTAATTATAAATCATGTTTTATTATAGTTATGATCATGATGGTTTTTTAATTGAATATTTTAGATAGGTTATATCAATTATCTATTTTTTATTTATTTTATTCCAATGATGTATATTCTAGGTGGTAATAATAAAATGATACATAGTAAGGATGAATTTTTTCTTTCTGAAAATCTTAGACAGATTCTGGATTTTAAACTTCTTTGTGGTTTTTTCAGATATGAAGCATTATCTTCTGTAATTAGTTTGATAAGTAGAGAAATAGTAAATTATATCAAATATATTTATTAGTTTTCTGGGGTAAATATATCCTCTAGTCCACTCCATAAACTCTCTCTCTTAGTGAACTTGGTGATTTTTACGAGAAAGGTCCTCTTATCATAAGACCTTCACAACGGAATATAGGTTGTTGACACTATTACAATAAGGATTTACATAACCTTATGATTATATTATAGGGAACCATATTATTCACATCATTGTTTGAGAATATAATACCCCTCCACAAATGATTATGAATAGTCAAAACTCCAATAAATCAAGAGTTTTATTTGATTAAATAAACATGTTATTGTTCACAGTTTCATCAGAAAATTCTAGAATAAAAATATAATTTTCCATACATATATATATATATTTAGTAAATAATATATTTGAATAGATACTAGTTTTTAATTATCTTCAATAAAATCTACAATAAACAAAAACTAGTAGTTAAATAGCACAAGATTTAATCATGTATGTCTACAAAGTATAGCTTCTTCTAAAAACGGAAATGTTTGATATTATTATTTCTTTGTAGTAGTTCTATATTAAAAGATAATACACATATAGAGTGATGAAAAAATAAAAAGAAATTACTCATATTCATATAGAAAAATATGGATAGCTTTCTTCTAATTATATCCAATAATGTTTCTTGATAAATCATTCAAGAGAGTCACAATCATTTAAATTTAAATCATTCAAGAGAGTCATAACTTCCCTTAGAGATATAGAAAAATTACTCCATTGAATATAAGAATTTTAATCATTCATAAAGAATACTTAAAATTATATTTAATCCCATCAATATCATTATTGTAATGATGGTAAATAACATTAATTTAAAAACTCCATTATTTAATAGTGAAACATATGGTTTTTTAAATATAGAAAAAATATAAAAATACGGTTGATAGTGTTTATTTGTACACAAAAATAGAATTGATGACATAAAGTTGTTTAAAAAGGTAGTTTTTATAAATAATACATTCCTTTTTTCAATCATAGGGTTCCTTACAAATATAGAGTTGATAAAAAATACTTTACTTTTCTCAAACAAAGGGTTCCTTCCAAACATGGGGTTTTTGATTCATACTTTTATAATCGCATCGGGGACATGGTCCATATGTGTTATTTAAAATGTAGAGATGTTGAACCATAGATTATTATTAAAATTGTAGGTTTTGGAAAATGTTTCTAGAATACTTCAAAAAACATTCATAATACTTTTAAAAATATTTAAACCCATGAATAAGATAAAATATGTTCATGAAAAATTCTTAATGTAAATTCATTAGTAAAAAAACAAGGTTATTTGTGAGAATAAAAATAAATAAGATATATAGACTATTATACAGAAAATATATGTCCAGTAGTATATTTTACTTAATTTGGAAGCCTAATTTAATTTTAAATGGTGATTTTAAAAATATAATTTGATTTTTTGGAAATGTAATTACACGGTTGAATATAATTTTTATTTTCTAGGAATGTTATCAGAGAATATCTAATATTTTATTATTTTATATATATTAAAAATTCTTATAATTTTGGTGTATGTATTGGAAAATCATTAATAAATACATTTTTATTTTTATTCATATTTAAAATATAAGGGGATTCCAAATTTTATTAATATAGTTCAAATTAAAATTTTATTGGTTGTGTTTGTTATTATGTCATAGTGAATACATCTGGTTATTTATTTTATACCTCTCATGATATATAATTGATTCTTGATTTATTTTTTTATTTACATATTATTTATTACTAAAATTATTTCTCTAAAATCATTATTCCAATTTTATAAAGGTTAAATCCTTCAAACCAAAAGATAACATGAATGAATTACAGCTCAATAAACAATACATAACCATCAGTAAAAAATTTACATTATTTTTGATGTGATAGATGGGATCAGTGTATCAGAGACGGGTGAATTTTTATATTAATGGTAATGAAATTTATTTAAATATATAATTTTCTAAAATGAAATTTTTTTAACATATTAATCCACTTTCTTCTAGGTGTTGGTAACAGGGGTGACAACTTATGTTTGGGTGTTGTTCTCAAACATTATCCTACATGTTGATATAGTATATTGCATATAGAGACTAATTGTTTTAAGGTTAAGTTGGATATTTATCTTTATTTATTTTTTATTCTTATTCATATTATATATAATTTAATCCTTTATATTTTCCATTAAAAATTATAATTCATATAATCAATTATTTTTTGGTTATAAGTTTTATATTTTTTAGGATTAGTATTTCCCATCATTTCTTATCTTTTTTCTTGAGATTATATTTTTAACTAGTTTTTTTTCTTATAGTCTATATTTATTAAAAAAATTAATATGGCAATAATTGTGGTTAGGTAATGTGAGATATCTATAGAATAATTATTTTTAGTGATCAGGTTACCAACTATGGTAATGTGTGAAGAGTGAAATTTTTTAGTGGTAATGTGGTAGAGGGTTTAACTTCTACGATATGTTAGTTATAAAAATATAAAGGTATCATATGTATTTATAAATAAAATATGTGTAATTTGGTTATGTAATCAAGTGTTATTCTTATGGAAATTTCTTTAGTGGTTAAATGATTTGTTTTTTGTTAATGAAATTTAATATGGGTTGATTCAAAATTGTTTAAGAAAGGGTACATGTTTCATACATAAATTGGGATATTTAGGGATACTGTTTTGTCAATCATACTAAATTATAGATGGTAAATAATTAGATAAAATACCAATAGGAATTTTTATCATTTTTTGGTGGATCATACTATTTTAGGTTTATATATAACTTTTTTAAATTTATTATTTTTCATTAATTTGTGAACTATTGATGGTTATACCCATAGAAGGAGTTTTATACTACCATCAGGTAGATATATTTTTATCATTATTATTGTAAATGGTTTATATAGGTTATATAAAAATGGTATTATGCATAATATTACTTATATATTATTATTTTCCCCTTTATAACTTTATGTCAATATATGTCTGTTTTCCCTATTACAAGAAGATATCTATATATGATTAGTTTTCCTCTTGTGAAAATATTTCTAAAAATGACTATTTTCAATTTTATAATATGATTTTTATATATGACTAGTTTCCCTTTTAATCGTGTGTTTATGTATGGTTATTTTACATCTTATGAGAGAATGACTATATAAGGCTATTTTCCATATTATGAGGAATTATTTGTACATGTGTGCTTATATTTTATTATATAATGATGTCAGATATATACTTTAAACAATTATATCAACATAAATATATATGTTTTTATTGTAATAGAATATTATTCTCCATGAAAATTTAGATAATATTGGTGTTTTAAGAGTTGATGTTCAATAATTCTCTTCATAGTGGTGCTGAAAGTGTTAATTACTTCTTTTGGATTTATTTATTGGTTGATATCTATATTTATATACTTGATTAATTATTTAAAAATTATATTTTTTTATACTTATATTATACAAAAAATAGGATATTCATGCACAAACTTTTTAATGATTATTGGAGTTCAGGTCCAATGGAGGTGCCTACTGGGTCCTTATACTCACCGAAAATATGTGTACCTTAGTGCACATACTATACACATATGGAATGTTAGGTATTATTATATATTTATAGATGGATCCTTGTAATATCAATATAATTTCAGTAATACATAGTAATAGAGGACTCCATTAAGTAAACTAAATGGGGTGTTTTTTCTTGGTAGGGGTGTCTAAGGTATATTATCATGGTTGTTTTAGTTTTATTTTTGTGTATGTGTGTAATTTTTATTATTTTTCTGAAATGTTCTTATTTATTTATATTTAATCATATATATAATTACTTTTCTCTTATATAATAGGAAATATGATTCCCCCAATATCATTTAGTATGGCTTCTATAGGTAATTATCCTCTTGCATACAAGTTAAAAGTTTTTATGATCTCTAATGTAGAGATGGGTCATGTCGAATGTTTGGTGGAATTAAATGTTGATCCATGTTATATCTAAAAGAGGGTAAATCAGTCATGTGATTATTATTTTAGACCTTGAATGCTATTTTCTAACCCATGATGATCAGGTAATGTTTTTAGGGAATGTTATGGTCTTTACATAGTTTATAGAAGATATGGGATGAGATGTTACAACCCCAATTATATATGTTTGAGGATAAAGTGTTTGATATAAGGATAAGAAAAAAATTATATAAATTGATAATTTTTGAAATAGGACTATATAAACCATGTTTTGAAATGAAATCCCTATATTGGGTAGTATCATTAGGAATATTTGGTCTTTGATTATGGGTTCTTAATGCAGAAAGAACCATAAGGCCAAGAATTTAATAGTTGTTTGTGAATTGATACTAAAGTGTTTGTCTATACATTATCTCATAGAAATGATGATGAGAGTGAGTATGTATAATTTATGATTAAAATTATTTTGTGAGTTTTTTAATGTTATTTTTGGAGAAAATGATTCTAATGAAGTTATGAAGATCATAGAGAAATTAGTGTGAATCTCAAGGATCATATGGCATTTCTTTGGAAAAGTAGTTTGTTTTTGTGTATAGATTCATGAAAAGGACACATAATGAGTTTGTTTAGTATAATATTTTGATCATAAATTTAATTATAGATTGAGATATGTCAATATTTATCGATTAATGATCATTGGAACTTTTTTAGAATAAATAAAAATGTTGTGGGGAGTTTATGAAAACTTTTATCATTAGGTGTTAGGGGAACCAAATTATTTATAAATTTTATGTAATCAAATATAGAGGGGTATCATTATGTTGTATTACAAGTGTTAAAATTGTATTATTCAACATGAAAAATCATATTAAAAATTCAGGTGGAGAAATTTCATTATTTTGAAAGTAACTATAATTCAATTAGAGTCATTAGAACCCACCAGAAGACCAATGAAATCCAAATTAGAGTTAATTGGGCTAGGAAATAGGCCAGTCTCATTTCCCTATCCACCAAGAACATAGTAACCCACTGGAGTTTTGGTGGGGTCCACCAGGATTTTTGTGTTATTAACAGAAATCCACTTTAAGTGGGGACTCGGTAGAAATTTGTTGTGGTTTATATTAACACCAAAATCAAGTCATGCCCTTATCCAAATGAACAAATTTTAGGGGTGGTACAGGTTTATCATTTCTCTTATTTCCTCTATTTTCCATTATATTTAGGTTTCTTCATGTGATATTTTTTCACCAATTATAGGTAGTATATTCCATTTCTTATTCTTCCTATATTTATTATTATTAACCTAATTTTTAGTGGTTTCATCCATGGATTTTATTATTAATTTTCAATTGATTAACTTTCAATTGATCTAATTTATTGGGACTTTGTGTATGGGAAATTGAATATGCAATAATATGAAGAATTATTGTAATTTATCTCTATTTAATTGAAGGTATGTCTCTTGGTGAATTTTTTTTATTATTTAAAAAACCCATATGAAAGTATTGATTGATATAATTATATAAATTAAGTACCTTTTTTGTAGGACCTAGTGTCATCTATGATCCATTTGAACCTTGCTGCCTATGATTTCAATATCATTACATCATATTTGTAGTTATCCCATATTTATGATTTAATTTAAAATGAAAATATAATTTCATTGTGGGGGTGCTTGATGAGATAGGCACTTATAGAGTTTGGGACTACCATTATGATCTTGGATGAGTAATTGGATAGTTATATGAGGTAGAGGACTTTAGATATTCAATAAAGTTATTTTTAATGTAATAGATTACTTAATTGTTTAATTAAGTTTTTATGATAATTATAGTTATTATCCTTGTATGATTTAATAACATTCTCTTCCCACACGAATAGGAAAAAATTTTATTTTAATAATATTCTCCAATTTACAGCATAACATGGTAATGATTCATTTTGAAGAACACTGTTCAAATAAGTGATGAGGTCCCATGTTATTCCTTTAATGATGGTGCATGTATATGTTTAAATTTTGTTTATGTAATTTTATAAACCTTTAATGTGATATTTTTATTAAAATATGGGATTTGAAAAAAAAATTCATAAAAAGTAATGATTTAAAATTTTCTATTTTAATGTAGTTTTTTAAAAGGATATTTGTGGAATTCCAAAAAAAAATTATTGGACTTTGTCCAAGGATCCCTATGTTTGAATAAATGACTATAGATTCCTTTTAGGTTATTTATAAACATGGATTTGACTCATATTAGAATTAATTTAGTGTGATACCATTTTGAGAAATGATTTGGTGTGATTGGATACTATAGGTGGTTCATTATTTTAATAATGGGGTTTAATGTTTGGTACTATCTTGATCAATTATCTCATTTTATAGATCTTTGTTATTTAATGTGTTATGGTGATGCATGATTTTATAAATACCATCCCTTATGTGAATGGTTGTGTGAGGCAAAGTTATAACATTTATTAATTCCATTATAATTTTAACATCCTTTGGAACATTTGGATGTTACAATTGTATTGTGATAGATTCCATGACTCTTTGAATCACTATCTACTTTAAGATAGGTTAATTAATCCCAATGAGTCATCAATATTGATAACACATGACTCTTGACTAGGTAATTGGGTTATCTTTAGATTTTGTGGAACACCTTAGATCATTTGTGTGATAGTGACTAATAATATCATTGATCATGAGCATAGTTATTTATTGGTTTTAGGTTATTCTTGATGTTGATTCAATTGCATGATAAGGATACAAATATGGACACCATACCTAGGCTTTGATAATCCTTGTTGAAGGACATGATTAGTGAATATGTTTAGATCAAGTTCCCTCCATTTAATTTTTGGATGTGTATCATGTGATATAGAGTGACTAGGTATGTAACTAATAATAAAGGTATTGGATTTAGTGGTATCCCTCATACCTGGTGGTGATTTTTAGGAATTCCCTAGGGGTCACAATATATCCCTAACCGGGAGGGGAAATTAGATACGACATTAGGTTTAATTATTAATATTGAGATAAGTAAGACTTATTTACATATATTCTCTCATATTGGCATGATTATATTCCAAGTTTATAGTAGGGACTCTCCTAGTAGGTTTATTCCATATAAGTGATTAGTCATAATGCAATGATGAGTTTTGATATTGAAGGTAACTTGGATTTTTTTGATTAAATTGACAATGTCTAAAATAGAAGATGTTTTCCACTAATCAAAATTCACTGTAATATGGATATATTCATTGAACAACAAAAAAATTATAATTAGGTAAAAAAATTTAACTAAGGGATAATTGTAAATAAAAATATTAATATGATCATATATTGGGATTCATCCCCAATGAAGACTTGATATTTCGGGTTCATAACAGGTTTTAATCAATAGGTAGTATAAGATTTATATTTAGAAAGGATTGGTTAGGTGATATGGGTCATGGAGGGATATATTTGATAAGTTACATGATTCGGTTCGTCACTATTTTTTTAAGTATTTTTTGTTATGATATATTTATTCTATTTTTATTTTATGTAAAAGATCCTATTTTTCTTTGTTTCTTATTTTTTATAATCATTTGATAGTTATTACGTGTGTTTGGGCCTTATCTGAATACTCATTTTTTATATTTCATGTTATGATCACAATTTCGCTTGATATTTTATGTTTTAGTTATTTATGGGTGGTTAGATGACTAATTCGTTTGATGGTACTCTTTAGAATTAGACATTGTGGAAGTGATTTGATACCTCTCACGGATAGTGTCTGATGAGATAAAAGTTACTTTCAGTATACCTCAATGGTAAATGGAGGTATGAAATAAATTTGTTATATGAATATGGTACGTATAATGGGTGGTAAGTTCTAGTATGATCCTTTGGGTTCATGTTTCTTTTATACCGCAACAACACCCAAGTATGATGGTATTACATGAGCATTTATGGGTTATTTTTTCAAGTTTATTGAGTGAAAATGACTAGAAACTTATGATATATCCATATGATCACTAACACTTAGTGAGACGAGTTGTGTTAGGGAACCATACTGGTCATCTAACTCTCCCCCCTATCAGGGAATAAGACATCAGTTATGATATATATTTTTTATACATTCATGTTTCAATGATTTTTTATGTATCTTCTCATGGATGGATCCATAGATAGGGATAGCAGTGATAGAAAGTCAAGGATTTATAAAGAGAATTTGTATAGTGTATAATAGAGGGAAGTTCATTTTATATAATAATTTTTATGATATATGTATTTGAAAAAGGTCGTAATAAAATTTTTTATTTGGAAATGTCTATTATAACTGTCTATGCTACTAATTTTCAATATGGATTCATCATTTAGACTTAATTAATTTTTTCTACCAAACTAATCTGATTCCATTTTTATCAACCATTTTTTCCTACTAGTATGGGCGCATCCAATGTATATAAAATCCATCTAAATTTTATATAGATTTGGTAAGACCCTCATATTTCATTTGAGAAAATAATGTACTCATAATTTATCAGTCCCTAACTATAAGTAAAGATCCTCTACTGTATTAGGTGGCATGCTTCATGTCACATCTTACTCCAACTTAAACCCTATTTTGTTTATCTCAGCTAGGATATTATACATTTAGACACTTAAAAGATTCTATATTGTGAAGAGATTAAATTTTAATTGGATATATCCTTTTTTTAGATATTACTGTAGGATATTGATTATAAATAAAATATTCTAATAGGATGAATATTTCTATTATTTCATGTGTTATGGGTGAATATTATATTTTCAGAAGTTATGTGGGATAATGAATCTAAATTTAGGAATCAATGACTATAATTTTTTTATAAAATAAAGATCTTAATATCTCTTTTAGAGGTTGAAATTTCTATGGTTTGAAGAATTATAACACCCAAAATCAGGTATGTGATTTATCTATTGAATTTTGGGTGTTTCTAAATTATAAATCGTACTTCTGAAGAAAAAAAATATTGAAATAAGGTTAAGAAAAACACACAACCCATGTGGAAACATTTATAAGGCTAGAAAAAATTGGTACTACTTTCCATGAGTTATAGTAGATTTTAAAAACTAAACTGATAAAACATGTCCCCTTTAAATTTAGTTAATATATTTATATGGTTTACAAGAATGATCTAAAACCTTTTTTGGTTATAAAAATATCCACAATTTCAATTGTATCCCCCCTCTCTCAACAATAAACACTCTTTAACTACCTTAAAACGTGTTTGACCAATCATAAGGCTTATTAAAGGTGATTTTTTAAGGACTTACATCATCATTTTATGGTGATGATTTATTATATAGATTTATAAAACATCGATTGATATTATAAAACCTTGTATCTATTATTATTTAAACTCTCTAATAGTATTGTGATGTCATGCTAATAGGGGGTGAATCAATGTGAAACTTTTAATAAAATTATTCTCTATTTAAATTTTATATCCTAATATTTAAACATTTTTCTGAATTAATATATATGGATCAACATATGTTTTACCAATGCCTAACACAACATAAAAAATTGTAAATAAAAAGATTAATTTTCACATCGTATGTTTATAAGGCTTAACCCCAATGTGGTGATCTACTACTTGTTATATTCGGGTTGATTCTAAGACAAATATTTTCACCACATTACTCAATTGAATATATAATAAGGGTATAGTACAACCTTTAATCTTACTATATTAATGGGAGAAGGATATAAAACATCCTTTACTCCTGTGAGGCTAACAAGGTGATTATAAGATAAGGGAGGAATACCTCTTTAACTCTTTTAAAACATTAACCTAACAATTATTATCTCTCAAAAGATTTATAATCTCCAAACTAGTTTGAAATAGATTATACTAGGTATCTACAATATTCAATGTGTCCATAAAAACATCCAAATGAACAAGATACTACTTCTTCTATGAGATTTCACTGAATCTCAATACAATATCTATTTCCTTAAAAAAAATTCAACTACCAATATAAACAATTCTATAGTAGTTTTCACGTCGGACTAGTTATCTTGAGTCAATCATGGAATGATTAATGCAAATTGATAGCAGGTTTCTTTACATTTTATTCTTCCCACATATTATTATTCTTCTTCTTTTTCTTACATAGGATAGTTATTTGAACCTATTCCTCTTTTTTCATTATCCATATATTCTAACATTGATTATAATAAGAATTCAGTAGTAGCACTTTGCCATACATCTTCTTTAACTATTCTTCTTCTTCTCTAACGCATAAGATTTCTAGAAGCATTTTTTTGTCAGTTAAAAATGCCTATAAGCAATAAAAATTATTTAATGATATTTTATAATGTAAATATCAATAGAATCTCATGGGTCTACTCCCCATGATATGGTAACTTGTTTCAACTGATATTCCAAGAATATTAATTTTATCATTTAAAATTGGTTGATAGTATTCTCATTAAATACTCAAACGTTGATCTTGATAAATTATTTCAAATATTACAATTTTAAAATCGTATAAATATTTTTCTATGATCCTCTAATAATTATGCTCGTTTAATTTTTATTCTATCAAACATTTAATCATAGATTAATTCCCTCTATATCATGATGTTTAATATTTAAAGTCTAGGCCAGTATCATCATACATTAATCTCCCATAACATCAAATTTTCTTAAACTTTTAACCTATAAGTGAGGACTTTTTACTCTTATGTATCTTCTGGTAACCCTTAAAAATGCTTCATAGTTCTTATTTAACCCTTTTGTAAAAGTTGAAAACTCATATGTATACACTACTCAGTTGGATTTCCTCTTATGTATCACAGTGCAGCTTGTGTGCTTTGGCAAATACCACTACCTTCTTAGTACAATTACATATTTCCTTAAAAGAACTATTATAACCATACTATATTAATAAATTGACTATTACATAACATATTTTATAGTACATTACCAAATTTCCACACTTGAATATCATACAAAAAAAATTATATATTATATATGATCCAATTATATTATGTATCATAGTATAATTTTTTAACTTTTCTATATTGAAACATCCACTCAAAAAACATCTTCTATATAACTATGATATACTATGTATCCTCCACATATATTATATATCTCAATATGGTTTTCTCCTTTTTAATTTCATCATGCACTGAAGAACATATCTTCAATATATTAACATATCTTATGTATTTATGTAAGATCTTTCCTTTTTCATATTTTATTTAGGTACAGAAAATATATTATGTATGCACTAGGAGATATTATTTATATGTAAGAAAATATTAAATAACATTTATAATATGTTACTTATCATAATAAACTCCCAATTACTTTTCTAATTTTTCAACTTCAACTTAGAGTGCTTCTTATATATCATATCAAGAACCTTAAATATCATAATTTCCTCCAACACTTTTCAAATTATTCCATTATAAGGAAAACATAAATATATTATGTGTTAAATCCAAACATTAAAAAAATATTCTCAGAAACTCTTTGAAAAATCCTACGGAATCTTCATCCTTTCTGAATCATCTCAAAAAACTCCAATTACATTTGAAAATTATCAAAATGTATCCAAAACTCATCATTTTCATTTCCAAATCCTTGAATTATATGGTTATTCAACTTTGATCCTTTCTAAAAAAACATCATTGACAAAAAAAATTCCATCTTATTATTGTGCTTCTTCAATCACAGTTAACTCCTCATCCTCATCAAGAACCATGTGCTAAAAATTTCCATCTTCATCATATAGAACATTTCATATACTACCAATAAGTATAGATCGACAATAGTCATATGTGTTATACTAATTTAAATATTATCATCCATGTGATCGAATAAATATATTATTTTTCCCATTGACTAGGGAATCAACTCAATCATCATCTTTAACTACAATAGATGGACGGGTTTCCATCGATATATAAAATGGAACGTTTTGGAATACCTGTAATCCAAGACAAATCAATCATACATCTCATAAATATATCTATTCCTTAATTGGTATCTTTATCCTTAACCAATTCCAAAATATATTAACATTACTTCTTTTTGACATATTGATAACAAATTATAAAATTACACCCTCTTAATCACAATCCATATGGACACTTCAAATTCCCCATTTCTATTTTTTGAAAATAAAAATTTCAATTTATATAATTTTATTTTTTAATTAAAAAATATTCTTCTTTTGTTAGTAATAAATTACAACTTTTATATGTAAGAGAAATTCCTCCTCATCTCATGATTTAGTCATTACATGAAATTTAATCTTATAACCCTTAGTAAATATGGATTCACATGATATAATGGTGGCATAAAAAGTATCTGAATCAATGATTCACAAATTCGTCAACTCTATGTCTACATGATTGATGAATAATGTAGAATACAAGAGATATTAGCTCAAAAATAAAATCTATACATAAAAATATCTGACATAAAATACCAAGCTAGGTTCTCTTACTAGGGGTGGTTCAAGTATATTTTCTTGAAATTTATCATCATAATTGAACTTAATAAACATGTCAAGAAAACTCTAGTGTGAGTAGGTATCTTCGCCTTAAAATTATATTTCCACTACCATTAAATAATAAATATATTAGCCTCATAAAAAAATTAATCACTCAATAAAATTATATTATAATTTATTCAATTATAACTCATTAATAATAAATTCCATCACATTCCTGAAATTCCACATTCATATAGAATAAAATAATCTAGAAACATTCTCATAATTATAAATCCCCATCAACAATTTGAGTTATCTTTCATAATTATGGTTTGTCTTATTTAGAATGTACTCCAAGAATATCATCTGTGATATCACATGAACTATTTCATGGGGAAATAATCAAATCACTTTATAATGGAAGATCCTTCATGTTATAAAACTTTCACATCATTTCATTTCACTTCTTATTCAATTAAACTTTAATACCATGCATAATTTGACCAAAACTCGTATATTTGAATGTGGTGGGCTATTACATTTCTTCTTAATTATAAAAATATGTTTCAGATCTTATTCACAATCTAGAAACCCCTTTATTTTCATCGATTTGTGTTTTATAAGTATTCATTATTTATCCTATTTTAATTTTCGAGATTTGGGATTATTTTAGAAGCATGATGTCGATTCTTTTACAAATATTCTATTCCTACTGAATTTCATTTTTCACATTATATATAAATACAAACTCACTCTTCTCTTTTTATCTATATTCATTAACTTTTCTATCTATTCTGGCCAGGTGATCATGCATTCTATAAGAACTTGGCTTTCATTATTATTGAGTTAAGACCACTTTTTCATGGAAGAACTCTTGGAACATAAATATAATGGATCTTTTCCTTTTATTTTCGTTTTCCCCATATATCTAGGTATCCATATTATGATTTTTTAGGATTTTTATAATATTTTTACGCCTTCAATATATTTTCTTCGTTTTCTTGAAGTTATCCTACTTTTTAAACTCCTCTAATCCTTCTTCTTGTATATCTTCCCACAAAACAATCACTTTATTTCTTTCTTGAAAAAAATATATTCTATGTTCAATATTGTTTCCATTAAGATAGATATTCATGGAATTTATGAAATAGCTCATTACTTGACATTTTCTCTCATACTATAATTTTCTCCTCTTTGGTGTAAAATATTTCACAATATTCTTTGGTGTGTTTTTTAAACATTATTCATTTTATTATAACCTAAAAATGACTCCCCTTATTTAATTTTTTTATTTTTTTGATCACATGGTTTTATTTATCCATATACATGTGAGACTCTATTGGTATATTTATACGATTAATCATCATAGTAATAACCACTTTTTGTGTAATTTATATATAATTTATCAAGTCATTAAAATTTATTATTGGTGGACTGATTTATCCTTTTATATGAATTTTACTCTAATCAGTATAACCTATATTCACATTCTCCCTTCTACACAAAATTTTAGGCCCTTTATAATTTTTAGTTATTGAAAAATTATTCCATAATTCAATAGAATTATGTATAAAACTTCCACAACACTAATAGTGATAATAGAGCTTAGTATTTTTCTTTTAAATATAGTATAAAAATATTTATCATATCATTATTTTTAGATAACATGGTATGTCCCAATAATTTATGAATGACTAATAAAGGGTTAAATAAAGGATAATTTTGTTTTACAATTTATTTATCTTAAAATTAACCTATATGATCTATTTTAATTTAATTCACAAAAATATGAAAATCAAAGTGGTATATGTTTTTGATAAATTTGTTAAATAGGATTAATATATTGAATATGGTTCAAGCTATGAAGAATGTGAAGATTTTTTTCATGATAAATAAAATAGATTTTTTTATTATAAAATTAATTATTATCTTAAAATACTCCTCATTAATTTTTTTACATATAAACATTCACCCATGGAGATGTTATTGGATGAATAATCATAGCTAGAATAAAAAATATGATATAATGGAAGATACATTGGTTAATAAGATAAGAATATTAACACCCTCATAGTGTTTTTTAAAGGAAATTAATATTTTTTTCTATATTGATATGAAATATTTTATCTAGATGAAGAATATATTAAAAAAATTGTGTGATAATTCTATGATTAAGTGATCCATTCATTGATGAAACTGCACTGAACTTATATTAATATCAAAGATTCTCATATAGAGTTCAAACCAAAGAGAATAGGAGAAGTATAAAATTAAATTCTATAGGAAATTAGAATTCATGATGTTCATATTAAAAAAAAGTGAATATGGATATAGGGGGATATTACTTTAAGAATAAAATAATTATCTAAATTTGAAATGTATTGAGTTAGATATAATGTTGAGATATGTAAAAAACACCCAAGTAGAATCTTTATAAGTTACTTAAAGGGTAAGTGATGTCATGAGTGTTACTCATAAGGGTTTTACTTCTCAAGTGATTCTTTATAGTGTCAAAAAGAACTTCAATAAACCACTTGATCAAACCATAACAAAAATTTAGAAGAAGGTAACACATTCTCCTGTTAATTATTTTTATATCTCTTTAGTTTTATCTTCAAGTGAAAGACTAAAGTCAATATATATATATAGTTGTATAAAATTATTTAAAACCACATCATATTATCAAGGGAGGATTTAGTTTAATCCATGTGGAACTGATCCCAAAATTGTTCTCAAAATAATCCTATAACAACTCATAAATGGAAAGCTACTCATTCAGGTGAGACAACTTCTAAAAGAAAAATAATAATATTTATTGGTAGTTATTTGTGTTGTTAGAGGTATGGTAGTAAGTACATTTAATTTTATCATATAATGGAGGTGTATTGAATCAAAATATTTATTTAATGAATAGGTAATGTACCTAAAATTAAAATAAGTCTCGTCATAGATAATAATATTTCACATAAAATAAAAAATATTTTAACTAATAATGGATTTGAATCATTTGATAACTTATTTGATTATTTAAAAAGGTGTTCCTAAGGAATAAGTGTGTTGTTACATGCCAACCATGAATAATTAATGTTCTTGATTTGAAGACTAAACTATAGTATAAAATGAATCATAAAAGAAAATAAGATAGGTCTTCTTGGGGAAGGATATAAAAAATACATTTGAACTATGAAACCTAAGAATAATATTCATAAGAATGTAAAAACAAAGAATAACTTTTTATACTATATTAGAAGTGGAAACATCATGGACTATTGCAAGAATTAATGAATATTAATGTTGACGGAAGAAATATAAAATCTAAAATTTAATAAATCCAAGAGAGGAATAGCATGATTTATTGGATCAAAGACATCCCAGATGAAGAAATTGAAATTTTTTTGAAAATAGGTCACCCTATATTTTTTGAAGATGCATGTAGAAGGAGAAATAATTCATGGCATATAGTTCATAAATATATGACTATTTAATTGAAAAAAAAATCTTAAAGAATAATAGGAAAACTCAATTGGATTCTTCTACCAAAAGTAAAATTACTAAATGAAAATATACACACAAGAAGAAGGATAGTCATATAACAATATAATGCTTAAAAATTTGCATATCATGGTGGTAACTCTATAAAAATATGAAGAATGTTGAAAGTAATAATGGTTATTTTATTATAGGAGTAAAGAAGCCTAATCTATCAAGGTAAAAAAATCTATACTTCCCAAAGACAACTCGATTTTTAAAATCAAGGTTTACTCTAGCATGAATAATTCTCAAAACATTATATCTGTAATGGAAAGTTTCTATTGGATTTTATCCAAATATTATCCTCATTTATTATATTAAATAATTGATAGAGACTCCCATTATTCACATAATTTTCAATTTTCCTTACCTTTTATAGAGAATTGAAGGTGAAATATTAAAAAGTACAACTAAAAAATGTTTCGGTGTCTTTTTATCATGAAAATTATATCCACAATAGAGTAATATTACTATTTACTCTTTGAAACACATCAATTGTAGTATATATATTGACTCAGGTTTTAACCAGGATCATATATTCCTAGATATTTTTTATGAAGAAAATAAATCGTAATAAAGTTCATTGTAAAGAATTAATCAAGGGGAATATATTGAAAGTATGAAGTTTTTATAATATTATCTATGTATATAAATTTATAATTCTAGAAATCAATTGATGAAACTGAGGATTAAAATATTATGATTGATTTTACCATTATATTTTTGTATATAATAAAGTATGTTACTAAGGTAAAGTAGTTGTTCAAATAAAAAAGAGTAATATATCATTAAATTTTATGTTTTTATGTGTTTGTTTACGAATAGGGTATGTTATTAATTTCATCAAAAAAATCCTATTTTCCTTAGAGAAATAAATTTCAGAGATAGTATCAAATTATGGATATTTAATGGACAGATTTCTTATCTAAATTGGTCACTCTTTTTTTCAACACTGAGAAGGGATCACAAAAACTTTTATTTGATTAATTTATGGCTCATTATAAACTAAATTATAGTTCCACCCTTCTCTCATGAAAAATTTACTGATTCTTAAAATAAGTGGTAGAATAAGGAAAGGGGTAAAAAATAGGAAAACTAGTTCTTTCAAAAACATGGAAGAACCATGAAATGAGTTGTGGTTTTCCCTCACTTCAATGCCCTTAATGTATTCTCAATAAGGGTTAGAATAATGAAATTTTCATAAGGATTGAATTATGTGTTAGCAACTAACTCAATAGGTGATATTTAATAATCCAAATGAATTAATGGAGATGAAGTTATATTTTTTCAATATAGTTGTGTGAAGGAAAGTCATTTTTTGTTGAACATGGGTGATAGAGGAAGATCATAATGGATAAAATAAATATATTTCCTATACTATGCTGACTAAATAAGGGAAAATGTGTTTCCTAGGAAGAAACTCATAATTATGATGAATGTAGAGATGATCTACATGGAAATCAATTACCAATGATTATAAAAAAGAAAGAATTATATGAAAATATTTATAATAATATTGAGAAGATATTTTCATTATACATATTATGAAGATAAAAAAAGGTTGAATAAATATATAAGAAATAATCCAATTTTTATGTAGCATAATGTATTTTGAATAAAGTGAACTAAATGACATGGATAGTAGTTAGAGTTGGTTTAAAGTGAATATATAATTATAGGTATGATGAAGCTACATGGAAACACTCCAAGAAGTGTTTTAAAGTAGAAAAGGACCTCAGATCTATGTTAAGAAGTTATGGAAATATTATTTTATTTTCTAAATTTTTTAAAAGTAATTTGATAGGTTTTTAAAATGATTTTAAGGTACCTATGATGAAATCATAATGATTTTCATTTATTTTAAGAGATTATGGAAACTATGTGTTTTAGGTGAAAATGGTAAATTCTTGAAGTTCATATAAACTCATAAGAGGCATTATCAATTAATAAATAGAATTCGAAAAATCCAAAAAATCACTAAAACTTGTAAGATTCATTTGACAGACTTTTCAAGGTTTATTTACTTATCTAGGTTGAGGTTAATATGAGTCATGAAATTTTATAATTTTCATTCAAACTTTTTAGAGTAAAAAATTTTAAAAGGGATAATTTTCATAAGATTTAATTGTGTTTTATAAATTTTATTTGGTGACTCCATATGATATATTTTCTGACTCCATATGATTAATTTCAAACTATCTATAATATTCATTATAAATGTCATAAAATTAATTTTACTATTACAAAATATCACATGAATATACAATTGAAAAGGGAAGGGAATTATAGAAGAGATTATAAGAGTCATTTTACTCTTATAAAATGATTTATATAGGGGATTTGTAAGAGTCAATTCCATAGTGAAATTCTATGATATTTATAAATAAAATAAATCAATTGGTTCTAGTGTTGTGCTTCATCAAATTAAATATCACAAATTATTTTTTATTCATGTTAATTGATTAATGATGATGATTGTTTTTTCCTAGAATGGGGTGGAATGATAATTGATTTCATGAAGGGATAGGTAGAAATGCACAATTATAATATCCATCCCCTCCTCATTGTCTTGAGAATGTGGAAGGAAATTACTTAGCCTTAATTACATCCCCATGATTCCAAAGTGTAATTCCCCATCATTAAACATTACATAATCTTGATTTAAGTGAAGAATTAACATTTAGTATATTTTCAAGTTTATATATTTAAATAATTATACCATAACTAGTACATATAAAAACCATAGAAAAACAATGTGGACACTTCCAATAGGAACAATTTCTTGAAAAACACAAGAACTTTTTAAAAGAATCATGGTTTCTTTTCTTTTTTGATCATCATAAATTTTCAATGATTCCATCCTTGACTTTATACTCCCTTAAATCATGTGAAAAAAATTTAGAAACCTGGGATGAGCATAATAATCTCAGTAAAGGACATAAAAAGAAAGAAAAATATTATTCTAGTTAAAACATGGTAACCCATTTAATGTTATTTAAGTGAATGAAACAAAACATTTTCACATGAACAACACTCATACTTTTAACTCAAATAATATATTTAAATCCAACAAAAAGAAATTAAAACCCTATTAGGTGACATAGAGCATCATATACATAAATCTATTTCAAACCCCTTTTTATTTGAAATAAATATATGGCATACTCCCAATATTATTATTGCCTAATGAATGAGAGATTTATAATAGGGATCACCCTTCATATAAGCTATATATATCTCACCCATGAGATATAATAGGGCTCATCCACTCATATAAGCTATACAAGGCTCAGCTGGAAGCTATAATTGGACTTATCCCTTCATATAACTTTTTCCAGGCTCAACCATGAGCTATAATGGGGCCCAAAATTTCATATAAGCTGTATCGAGCTCACCAGTTTCATAAAATGCTCAAGTACCATTTCATGAATAAAACACATTCATCATAAAACCATTTTAGAAAACTATTCTAATTCTATATACAAAAAAATTTCATATAAAAATAACATTATCATTTAAGATGTCATTTGAAATACATAGATATAAAAAAATGGGGGAAATTTTGTATTTATTTTCCTTTTAAAATAAATTAATGCATATAGAGAGAGTCAAATATCAAATAAAAATTCGCGGTAGAGAAGTCAGTTTCGCTGTATAAAAAACATTCCTTTTGTCATTTTTTAAAATAATTATACCACTTGGTATAAAAATATTACTTTTGAAAAATTCAATGAAATTAATGATTGACATAAATTTCATGTATAATCCTTTTATATACATTTAAATGAATATGTAAATTAATATCATGAATAAAAAAATTGATAATTAAATCATTAAACATTCAAGGTGTCCCATACCACTTTAAACATTTAAATATTAATCTCTGAGAATTAATAAATTTAAAAAAACATTTAATAATATTTTTATAGATACAATTTCATACTAAATGTCGTAGTGGTTATGTATACATATTGTAAAAGAATAAATGTGCATATTATCAAGAAATGCCTTAATGAAAGGAGATTGAGACAAAGTCCCTTACTTTAAGTCCGACTCATCAAGTAAAATCATTATATTCCTAAATAATAAATGTATGTTAATTTATAATTGCTTAATAAAATTTTTCATTTTTATTATTCATTTAATATCACTTATTATCATGTTATGACAATTACGTAATTATTTAAGTTCATATTAGACGTTTTGTCGATATTCGGTACATGAGTCCAAAATGAACAAGGTTTGATGTCAATACTCCATGCAGTCATAATTCCATCATTAACAGAATGATATTCATGGAATAAGTATAACTTTTATAAAGTTATTATACTTTTAAATCAAACCATTAATTATGGTAATAAAAAATGAACGATGATATAATCCAGGAGATGGTAGGTCGTAAGTACGCATTAGTAACGTTTCCATTTTTCATTAGTCATTATAGAAATAAAGTAATTATCATTTTATCTTTTCATAATGATCATAATATTATTAAAATCATGATGATAATTTAAATATAGTTATATATACCATAAAATTTAGGTTTTGAATAAAAAAAATTCACATTTCTTTGTGGAGGTGATAGTTCACCCGTACGCACAAATGATGTTATCATTTTTATGTGAATGGAAAGTAAATAAAATAGTTGATATATTCTTCAATAATAATGATAAATAATTTATTAATGTCATATATAAACATTAATTCCATTATTATGACTAGTCTTGAGATATGTTAATATAAACCAAACTATATCAGTTCGCGACACTGTAGTCTGTCGTACACACAAACAAAATGTTCATTTCCCATTTGATCAAATTGGAGATAGATTTACGTGGTGAAATTAATATAATAAAATTTAATTATATTTATGATACTTTATTTATTATCTCAATATGGGTGGAGGATATTTAAAGGAAGTGGAAGATGAAATGAAATAAAAACACTTAAATAAAAACAGTACATTTACTTCAGATGGTCACCTTTGTTAAAACCTTAACACCTTTAAGGAGGGTGTTATACCTAAAATAATGATTCAGGAATGTATAGAGGGACTCTAGTAAGAATTTTGGTGTAATATTTTCCCAAAAAAGGTTTTAGAATTGTAGGAAATGATAATAATCGGTGTCCTTTTATAGTAGAGGGGAGGGCACCCTCAGTGTTATTAAAAGTATTAAATTAATATAAATTCAATTTCAAATAAAAATGGGTCCAAAATAATTTAGTTAGAATATAGGACTAGTATGGGTATAATTATATTAATAAAATAAAAATTAGACAAGTTTTAGTATTTTTATAGTCCTTATATTTTTTATTTAAACCCTTTTAACTCTTACCATTTTATCAAGTAATTTACCGTTATAGGGTTAAAATAGTTATCAAATCATTAAAAAGGTCCAATGAATGGGTCTTCAAGGAAATATTTATATTTATATCAACTTTTTATCCTAATCATATATTTTTGTAAATTTTATGTCATTTAATTAAATATTTTATTTTTTAAAATATGAATTATGTTAATTTTGACAATATTCATTACATGACTTTTTTAAAATATCATAACAACTTGATCCCTTCTAAAAAACTACATTATCATAATCTTAACAAGTAATAGGTGTCCAAAAAATTCGTTTATGGAATCATTATTTCAAATTATATTAATTTTAGTATTACTAAAATTATTTATGTGATTCTTTCTTTAATAAATCTATTACAACATCATCTTTGTGTCATAATTAAATTTAATTATTTAATTCCTAAGAATTATAAATAAATTACGATGTTTTAGGTAATATTTTTATCTTTATATGAACTATTAGTAGTCAAATATATGACATAAATAACCCCATATTAAAAAAATTAATAAGAAGAGACGTTTTTGATATATTTTCCGTTATTTTAAATTAAATGTTTTAAATGTTATAATCACACCCAAGTAGTTTCCAAAGGTAGAAATTTCAGACCAAGGATGGTAATGATAAATAATTACTCTTCCAATAATATTAAGAAAAGTGTTATTGTATTTTAATAACATAATAATATTAATTTTACCTTTAATTACCATATTTACCTTTATCTATGGTAAATAAAATACTAAAGTTACTATTCACCAAAAAAATATTTTGATTCTATTGGACAACATTTTTTATACTAAGTAAAAAAATGTATTTCTATTTTTGAAAATTAAATTCATAGAAGTGGTTAAATTAGTTTAAACACTAGTCTCGTTGACAGATTGAGAAAACAGGCTTTTAAGTAAATCGTTCAAAATTTCACATAGTTTTTCTATTTAATTTTAATTTAAAAAAGATTCCAATGAACTAAATTGGATTAATTCATAAAAACATCACATAATTATACCAAAAAACTATCTAAAAACGATAATCTAACAAAATAAATTAATTAGACAGAAAAAATATTTTTGAATTAAAATGCAATTTTTTCACTATTCATTAAAATATGAATTTTATCATAAAAAACAAAAAAATAAACTAAATTAAATTTTTATATCTAGTCAAATTGAACATATAAAAGTAAAAAAACTAGATTTGAAAAGGGTTCTCCATCAAAATGCGGTAAAACTGCATTTTAAAAATATTAGATTATTTTATGCTAAAAATTGGATTTATTCTCATTTTAAGCCTCCAAATTTTATTGAAATAAAGTAAAAATATTTAATAAAAATGTGTAAAAATACTATAGTTAGTTATCTTAATTTTCACCAATACAAATTCTAGGGTATAACTACCATTTAAAAAAATAATATTATAATATATTATTTATTTTTTGGTATAACTCTGTCTTCTGTACAACGTAAGATTTTGGCGAAACTCATTGTTGTGTGTCAGGTACGCTATCAAACATAGAATACCTTTAATGTAAAATTACTATGTAATTCATCATATTTAATAAATAATAAATTATTTTATTCTATAATTACTTTGGATGTTACATCCTTCCCCCCTTTTGGAAATTGCATCCTGACAATTTTAAATTTATTTTTGGTAGCTTCATTAAAATACTATATCGGAAGAAGATTCAATAAAACCTCTACTTTAAAAGAAATAAAGTGAATTAAAAAGTTCACACGAGATAACAAATACAAGGGTTAAATATAGGAAAACATGGAAATGTAATTGAAAACTAACCATCAAGTTCTTTTGGAGAGTGATAGAAAAAAATTTCCAGGAAAAAGGTAACAATCACAAAGCTAGAAATTTTGATGGGTTAAATGGTATTTGATTTCAGATTAGGAAAAGTAAATTCATAAAATTTTTGTTATAATAACCCATTCATTGATTTGGGGAATTCATTTACTTATTAGTATAAGAACATAAAAAACATACTTCCTTTATGTATTTCTATTTCATAAGAACAATTTAATCTTTATAGTATTCCTAAAATTATGATGTACAACCTTAAGAATAACATTAAGCATCAAAGATCAAAAAAAAACCATAATGTTTATTAATATTTTAAAACTAAGGTCCAAAATTAAAGGCATACTTCCATATTAAAAAAATCTTTACATAAACATAACCCCACAAAATAACTCCTTGGAAGTTTCTTTAATAACTTATTATCACATCTCTTAAAACATTATAAGGTGTTTATAAAACCTTGACCTTATGGTTTTCCTTCAAAACATACCAAGATCTCATGAGCTTCAATCACTTCACCAGATGTATCAATGTCAATTGTAGTAGCAACAAAATATTTCACCAAACCTTTTTTTGATAATAATGATTTCCACCCCGTGTAATTAAATTCGGACACTTATTTTCATAATTTCCTAACTCATTGTACCTAAAGCATCTTAATATATAATTTAAATCTATTATCACATTTTTCAATTATTCAAGACCCTTTTCCTTACAGTCACAAACCTTGTGACCAAACTAACCACACCAGTAACACTTTCCAGAGCTTGACATGCATTCCCCAAAATGTATTTTACCACACATGGAACAAGTTTTAGTTTTATTTTTAGAAGTATTAGTAGTTTGATTCTCCATTTCCTTCCACCTTGACTATTTCTTACTCTTAATATCTTGTGTCCCATAAGTGTTAGAAAACTAAATTTTAACTTTCTCATCACAATGAACCAGGTATTCATAACATTTAAATTTTCTGGAGTCCAAATATTATCATATTCATGGTTTTAATCCTATGTAGAATATATTAATTTTACTTTCAAAGTCTCGAATTAAATCAGGAACATACCTATCTAATCTTGTGATGTTTTCTTCATATGTGGAAACTGATTCATCATCCTATTTCTTTAATTCCAAGAATTCTTTCTCTATACTGAGTTGAAAAACCTCTGGGAAATATTTCTCAAGTAAAATATCCTTTAATTCTTCACATTCCATCGTATCAAGATCATTTTTATCTCTAGTATTCTAAAAAAATGACCTCCATTGATCATCTTCACCTTCAAAATGATGGATGGAAAGAGTTTCCCTTTAAAATTATGAACATCAGTTGAATTAAAATATCTTCCTTGGGTTATTGATTCATCCTTAATCTACCACTACTTCATATGATCAATTTAATGATGGGGGATGTTGAATCATAAAATTTTTCACTCCTGACATATTCCTCTACGGTTTATTTGGATAATCTTGTTCATGGATACCACAAAAATGTATATCCTAATTCAATTGTTCTATTACAGTAAAAAACTGTTCATTTTCAATTCTGAATACCTCATGATATTGATTTGAAAGGTTTTCTTCTTCTTGGTGACTTCCCATTATAACATTCCAATTTTTTCTATAGAAAACCATTCTAAACAGAGATAGTTTATATTAATAAACAAGGTAATCTTAAAACAATGCATCATTTCAACTTAACCATAAATAAAATTTCTTTATATGAAAGTAATTAACACCATATTGACCACTAAATTTATCTAAACCAGACTTTTATACGAACTATAAAGCCCCATCCCTAAACATTACATATTCACGAGTTAGGTTAAGATTTCACATTGAGGATATTTTTAGGTTTATAGATTTAGATAATTAGGCCATAACTATTACACAAAAAACATATAAATATAATGTGGAAACTTAAAATAGTATACATTTATTTCTAACATAAGAAATTTTAAAAAGAAACATGGTTTATTTTCATGTTTAATCATCCTAACTTTTCCTTTATTACATCCTTGACTTTATTCACCCTTAAATCCTATGAAAAACATTTTATAACATAGGATGTGAAAAAAAAATATTTGTAAGGTACATAAAAAATCATTAGTCTAGTTAAAAGATATTAACCCATTTAATGTTCTTTGATCGAATGAAACAAAACATTTTCACATGAATAGCACTCATAATTGTTTCTCAAAGAAAAAAATAAAAACCAATTGAAAATAATTAAAACCCTATAAGGTGAATTAGAGAATCATATACATAATTCCCTTTTAAACCCCTATTCAATTGGAATAAACATATGGTACACTCCCCATATTATTATTAACCAATGTTTTGGAGATTTATAATGGAGATCACCCATCATATAAACTATATCAGACTCACCTATTATATATAATGGGTCTCATCCCTTCATATAATCTATAAAGCGTTCAATCGTGAGATATAATGGGGATCAACCCTTCATATAAGTTGTGTTTTGGATCACCCATAAGCT
Source organism: Viscum album (assembly GCA_963277665.1). Taxonomy (NCBI): domain Eukaryota; kingdom Viridiplantae; phylum Streptophyta; class Magnoliopsida; order Santalales; family Viscaceae; genus Viscum; species Viscum album. The sequence continues at coordinate 704,701,993 of OY728126.1, read as the reverse complement.
ATAATAGGGATCAACCCTTCATATTAGTTCTATCTGGGTCACCCATTTCATATAATTCATAAGTTCCATTTCATTAATAAAACACTTTCATCACAAAATCCTTTTAAAAACTCTTATAATCCCATATGAAAAATGATTTTGTATAAAAATAACATTTTCATTTTTTATCTCATATTAAATACCACGATACAAAAAAATGGAAATGTTGTAGTTATTTTCCTTTTAAAATACATTAAGGAATATAGTGGAATCCAAATATCAAATAACGGTTACAGTGGTGGAGAAGTCAATATCACCATATAAAAAAAATTCAGTTGGTCATTTTGTAAAGAAATTAAAATGCTTCTTAAAAAAAATATTCCTTTTGAAAACATTGATTGAAATTCAATATTGAAAAAATAATTCCTGTATAATCCTTTTATATACATTTAAATAAATATTTCAGTTAATATCATTAAGAAAAACTTTTGATAGCTAAATCTTTAAACGTTCAAGGTGTCCCTTACAACTTTAAACATTTAAATATTAATATTCATTAATTTATACATTAAACAAAACATTAAATAACATTTTTATAGGTAAAATATGTATAATAAAGTTTAGAATGTCTGTATATATACCTTATAAAAGAATAAAGGTGCATATTATCAAGAAATGCCTCGATGAAAGGAGATTAAGATGAAGTACCATACCTTTTGTCTAACTCATCTCGTAAAATATTTATATTCCTTAATTATAAAATTATGTTTATTTAAACATTATTGAGAAAAAAAATATGTTTATTATTCCTTTTATATCACTTATTATATTTTTTTAACAATTATATAATTATTTAAGTTCATATCATACATTTTGTAGATTTTTGATACTTGAGTCAAAAATGAACTTGGTACAATGTCAATAGTCCATGTAGTCATAATTCCATAATCTCTAGAATAATATTCAAGAAATAAGTATCACTTTTATACATAAATTATACTTTTAAATCAAACCATTATTTGTGGTAATAAAAAATAAACAATATAATAATCATGGAGATGGTAGGTCGTACGTACACAAGAGTAACGTTTCCATTTTTCATTGACCATTACAGAAATAAGGTAATTATAATTTCATACTTTATAAATTATAATAATTTTATTCACATCATTGTAACCATTTATATATACTTATATATATCTAACAAGGTATTTGGCTCATAAAAATTATTTTCATCACTTTGGGGAGGTGATAGTTCACATGTATGAATGAACGATGTTATCATTTTTATGTGCATAGAAAGTAAGAAAATAATTGATATATTATCCTCTTATAATGAAAATTTTTTCATTAAAATAATATATATAAACATTAATTCCATCATTATGACCAGTCTTGAGAGACTGTAATTGAAAATAACCCATATCAGTTCACGAGGCGATAGTCCACCGTAAACACAAATGAAAAGTTCATTTCCCATTTGATGAAATTAGAAATGGATTTAAGTGATGATATTAAAATAATAACATATTATTATATTGATTATAATGTATTTATTATCTCATCATGGTTTTAGTAGATTTAAAGGAAGTGTAAGAACAAATGAAATAGAAACACTTAAATAAAAACATTACCTTTCCTTCATATGATCACATTTCTTAACACCATAACACCTCGGATGAGGGTTTCATCCAAAAATAAGGCTTCAAGAATGTTTTTATGGAACCTAGGATGGTTTTTGGGAGAATATTTCCTGAAAAAAGATGTTTTGGATGTCTGATTAATGGAGTAGAATGGGTTCCTTTTTATAGGAGAGGGGACGAGAACCAATAGAATTATTAAACGTATTAAATTAATGTAAGTTCATTTTTTATTCCCAATGGGTCCAAACTCATTTAGTTCTAATATATGATGATTATGGGTCAAAATATAATCATCCAATGAAAATTATATATGTTTAATAATTTTTTAATCCAGATCATTTTGGTTTAACCTCTTATAACTCTTACCATTTTATAGGGTAATTTACACTTATAGGGTTAAAATAATAGCCAAATCAAAGTAATCAATGATAAGATGACATGGAGAGGAGGATGGGAGCTCTCGAAACATACTCTAATGGGCGACTCCAAACCATATCTTTCGCCGCTGATTCTCCTTGAGCTTTCTGATGTCCAGCTTTGATCCGAAGGGGGAACTTGCCTCCCCTCCTGTTCTTGCTTCTACAGATTCTGATTCTTCAAAAATCGAAGTAGGAAACATTCAAATTCATCTTCGCTCTCTTCTTGTCTCCTTTCGCAATGCCCTAAAAGGTGATGACCTTAGTAGCGTGAAGGAATGCAAGCAACCTCTCTACAGAAAGCTGGAAGATGGTAGTTTCTTGGTCGATGCTGATCTGGAAGCCCTGATGCAAAGGGAACAACTGTGCAAGTACTCGGTCCTTGGCCGAGTTTCATACAACACAGGGGATAGACCCTAGCCTCTTTTCAAGCTAGAGAATAGGATTGCTCACTGTTTTAATTTTTAAAGGTGATCTCGATTAGGTATGGAAGCTTGGTAATCTGCAGATTCAGCCTGGATTTCTTAAAATTTTGGATTGGGATCCTTCTTTGAACCCATACACACACAAAAATTATATGGCACACGTATGGGTTAGAATTAATTGGATTAATTGGTTTTATTGGAATCTAATGATTTTAAATGACATTGCTTCTTGAATAGGATCCCCTATTAAAATTGATCACATAACTTTGAATGGGGATCTAGGCCTATATGCTAGAGTTATGGTTGAGGTAAACATAGCTAGCGAATTACCATATAACATAGGATTTAATGCCCCTGATCATAGATTGGAGCTCAGCATTGAGTATGAAAATAATCCACCCTTTTGTGAAGTGTGCAAACTGATTGGGCACAACTTTGATAATTTTAGGGTAGTTAGGAAACAAATGGACCCTCCAATTTATAATGATTGGCAAGAGGTAAAGCATGCTAAAAAGGGAATAATGTCATAGATAATTCTATTCCTCCCCCCCCCCCAAAAGAAAAATATATGGGTTAAAAAATCCAGTTACCTTCCATCACTAGAAGGAAAATCTTGGGGTGACTTGGTTACAGAAGAAGAGGCCTTACAAAACAATGACAATCCCAATGGTTTAGAAAAAAATCGTAGTTGAAGGTAATAGAGGTAGTTCAGACAAGAGGAACCCTTTTACTATTTCCAATCCTGTTAATAATGCCTCATCCTCTGGTACTTCAAGTTTAAATAAGAATCATTGTAGGGACCTGGAGGCCTCAGTACCTTCAGTTATCAAGGACAATACTACTGCTTCTAACAAGTCACAAGGTAAGAATACAAACACTGAAGATCCAGGTAACTCTATGCATTTCAATTCAAATGTTAAATCTGTTACTAATGTTTCTGAAGTTCCTGTAATAGAGACTCAATATGCTAATCTTGCCTCTCTTGGAATTACTACTGCTCACATTTCATCACACACACTTGATTCTGCCTCTATATTGAATGTAGAACCTGTTTCTATCAAAAAGGAGGTGACTAATACTCCGGTTGACATGAAGATTTCTGCTCTATTGCAGCATCAATCTGATAATTCTACTCCTGTATCTATTGAAAATACTGTTAGTCCTATTAATGAATCTTTCACACATGTTGCTAATGTTGACCCTACTTTTATTCATTTGGCACACAGCATGTCACACACCACACTGCCTGTTACTGTTTCATATACTGAAACTATACAAACACCTGCTTCATGTTCTGTTAACAGCATGGTTCCCAACCCTCCTGTTGACAAGCAGGATTCTGTTTTTATTTCTTGTTCTGTATCATTTCCCATGAAACCTGCAGAATCTGAAACTGTCCAGACTGATACTAGGACACATTCTCATCCTGTGCAACCTTCTGCTCAGGATGCTGTTTTAGAGATCATCCAAACAAGTCCTATTCTGCCTCCTGTCTCCTCAAAAATTTCCCCTTCTGATCTGCCTAACCCACCTAATTTATCATCAGATAATGATCTTACTTTGGTTAGAGATGAGAAATAGATTCCATTTGAATAGGCCACTGTTCATAGAGCTGACAAAAATCACACACTGGACAGTACTGATTCTATGAGTACTCCAGTTTCTTCTCCTAATCCAAATGCAGATCTAAAATCTGATTCCTCTCAAAGTTCTAAAACTTATGAGAGTCAACAAAATTCTACTTCTTCCTCAATGGTTACGAGATCCCAAAAGAAGAAGGGAACTGGTGAATCTAAAAAAAAAGAAGGGTTCTAACCCAAACTGCAAATAAAATGAATATCCTTTATTGGAATTGTCAAGGTGTGGATAACAATGACACTTCTACAGCACTTATGAGGTTTTTAAACACTAATAAACACCAACTCTTTTCCATTTCTGAACCTAAAGTTAATTTTAAAATTAACTTCATGAGATTTTAATCCCTCAATTACAGTTTTCTAGGTTCTTGTAAAAATGGTCCTCAATTTGACTCTATATGGGTCTTTTTCCTTAATACTTTAAAAAATGTCAACATTTTTAGAATTTCGGAACAGCAACTTACCTGTGACTTCTTGTGGAATGGTCGGAATATCTTTTTCACTATTGTTTATGCCAAGAATAGATATTAGGATAGGAGAGTTTTATGGCATGAACTCCTTGATATGGCTAAACATATTCAAGAATCCTGGGTTGTTTTGGGAGACTTCAATGCCATTCTTTCCCCTTATGAAAAAATTGGACCCTCACACATATCTATATCCTTAAAGGAATTTAAATCTACTATTGAAGATTCTAACCTCTTTGAAATCACTCTTATTAGCACAAAATACACTTGGTACAGGAAACATTACAACAAAAACTTTGCTAGTAAACTTGACAGGGCTTTTGTCAACATGAAGACTCTTGATAACTGGGACAAAAAATCCAGTGTAACTCTTCTCGGACTCAACTCTGATCATCATCATATCCTTGTTAGCATTATTATGAATGATCTAAAGCCTTTACTTCCTTTAAAATTTAATAATGCTTGGTCTATGAATCCGGATTGTGTCACCTTTATCTATAACACCTGGAACACTATGAAACACCATAAAGATTATTTTTCTTGTTTACACAAATTGAAAATTCTCAAGCAGGCTCTAAACGGATGGTGTAAAAATAAAAATTCTCAAATAGATCTTGATATCTCCTATCTTGAAGATGAACTCAGTCGTATCCAAACTCAGAACACTAATTCAGATTTTAATATGGATCCATAATTGGAAGCTAATATCTCCTCTAAACTTAATTACTTACTCACATTTAAAGACAATATTCGTAAACAAATGTTCAGGACTAAATGTCTTACAGATGGTGATCGCAATACCAAATTCTATAATTGTCTTCAAATAATTAGAATGGACAATCGTCCTCTTACTATGCTCATTAATAATTACTTGATCATTGATTCTGGAGAAGCCATTACGAATCATGTCACCTCATACTTTTATAACATTTTTAATGGTCCTGATATAAATATTGATCTTAAACCTGATATTATTCCTTTAATGGTGGATGAAAGAGACAATGAGTCTCTTTTAAGCACTCCATTTGACCATGAAATTAAAGACACAGTCTTTGTTCTAAATCTAGACAGTGCTCCTGGTCCGGACGGATTCAATAATGGTTTTTTCAAAAAACATTTGGATATAATACACAACGATGTTTGTAACCTTGTTAAGATCTTCTTCACTCATGGATCTCTACCTCATGTAATCAATGATAAAATTTAATACTTAATACCTAAGGTTGAGAATGCTTCTGATATCCATCAATTCAGACCAATTGATTTGATTAACACTATCTATAAAATCATTACCAAAATTATTGCAAATAGACTTGCTCTTATCTGCAATAGAATCGTCTCTTGGAACCAATTTGGTTTTATTAAAGGAAGTTCCATCCAAAACTGTATTTTTCTTTCTTCTGAATGTACCAGTAGTTTAAATAGAAACACAAGAGGGGGTTGTGTGGCCATCAAACTGAATATCAGAAAGGATTTTGACACCATAGACTGGAATTTTATTTTCAAAGTCCTAAAAAACTTTGGCTTTAATGATTCCTTCATTGGTAGAATTAAGACTCTATTTCGCTCAACTTATATTTCTATCCTGATTAATGGTACCCCTAGAGGTTTCTTCAATTGCTCAAAAGGTTTCAGGTAGGGCGACCCACTTTCTTCTATCCTTTTCGTTATTGCTGAGGATTACCTAAGTAGACTTCTTAACAATCTGGTGGATCATAATATTCTTAAACCTATTCAAGTTTCTAGGAATTTAAATACCCTTACCCACCTTTTATATGCTGATGATATTATTTTATTCATAAAAGGGGATCAAAAAAATCTTCATGTTTTCAAGCAAGCTATTTCCCACTATGAGGAAATCTCAGGGCAAGCAATTTCTTGAAACAAATCATATATCTTTTTTGGAAATAATTTTCCTGTAAGAAGGAAATCTAATATCACCACTTATCTGGGTATTAAGGAGGGCTTTTTACCTATCACTTATTTGGGTGTTCCAATATTTTGGGGTCGGCCCAAAGCAATATATTTTTCTAACATCATCGATCAAATCACAAATCAACTCTCTAGATGGAAAGGGAAATCCCTCTCCATGGATGGGAGAATTTGTTTGGTTTAATCGACCATTTTTTCTAAAATGGTCTATTCCCTTATGGTCTAAAAATGGCCCGTCGGCATTTTTAAAAAAATTAATACATATATTAAAAACTTCATTTGGTCTGGAAGAATTTTTAAAAATAATCTTGTTACAAAAACCTTGGAAATCATGTTGTAAACCCATTGCTAATGGTGGAATTGGCATTAAAAATTTAAAGTTGTTCAATGATACTATTCAGGCTTGCCTCACTTGGCACATTATTAATTCCACTTCTAAAGCTACTGAATTTCTAAACCATATATTCCCCTTTAAGATTTTAAAAGGTAATTTTAATTTCATCAACTTATCCATCTGGCCTTCTATCCGGGACTCAAATCACAAGATCATGCAAAATTATAGATGCATAGTCAGTGCTGATTCTTCCATTAATTTTTGGTGTGACAAATGGTGTGGTAACCCTCTGATATCTTTATTACCCTCTAATAATCTTCTTGAAGATACTAATCATACTATAAAGGAGGTCTTACAATCACATCAACATGATCTCCCTGATAATATTGCGCAAATTATTGATAATCATCTATTTTCTTCTAATGGTGATTTCCTTGTTTGGGAACCTTCTACAAATGGAATTCTAGATTCTAAAAACTATTATAAGCATAATTTCTCTGAAAATGACTCTATTTTTCTATGGGTGAATCATTTTAAAAAACCCTATATTAAACCTTCCAGGCTCACCCTTATTTGGCGCATTGCCCATAATAGATTACCAATGGAAACTGGTCTACAAACTTTTTGTATTTAACTCTCTTCTAAATTTCTCCTGTATAATCAGCATAGGGAGGATTCCAATCATCTTTTTCTATCTTGTGCGATGGCCTCTGTCCTATGGAATTATATTTTTGAATTATTTAATTGCATATGGTTCTATACTGACTCAATTTCCTTGTTATTAAAAAATTGCACTAGACATGAAGTTTCTCTACAGGTTAAAAATCTTTTTCTGGAGGCAGTGGCGGAACTCTTGCATGAGATCTGGTACGTTAGAAATGTTCTCATTCACAATAATCACTCTCTCAATCTTAATGCAGGGAAATATCGTATTCTTCTTGTGATTCATGAAGCTGCCTCAATTCAAAAAGACTGTTTCAACAACTCGGTTGGTGAATTTGAGATCCTTCGTCATCTCTGTGTTCTTGGAATCTACCCAAAGCCCAAACACTCCTTTGAAGTGTTCGGGCAATCACCAATGCCAGGATGGATCAAATTGAACGTTGATGGCACTTCCAAAGGCAACCCAGGCCCTTCCAGTTGTGGTGCCATCTTCAGAGACTCAGCTGGCCAGTGTCAGGTCTGCTTCTATGTTGGATGTGGTCACTCTTCATCTCTGGAGGTGAAAATGCTGGGGGTGATTCATGCTGTTGAATTTGTGCCTCAAATAGGTTGGAGAAAGTTGTGCATTGAAAGTGATTCAACCACTATCATTCATGCCATCTGAAATGGAAACATCCATCTGGCCTAGACACTTACCACTCGTTGGATGAATTGTATGAACTTGCTCCATGGGATCGATTATATAGCTACTCATGCCTACCGTGAAGTGAATGTTGTTATTGATGCTCTTGCCAACAAATGAGTTCATCAGAACAAGACATGGCTGGAGTCTATTCCTTCTGACTTAATATACCTTTTTGATAGAGATTGTAAAAAAATCCCATCCTTTCGCCTCTTGTAATCCTTTTTTGTTTATCAATAAATTGTGCTTTGGTATTTGACAAAAGCATTTCCTTTAAAAAAATAGCCAAATCATGTCAAAAATTCAATAAATGAGTAATTAAAAACATTTGTAGACTTCTCTCAACTTTTTGGCCGAATATTATTTTTTTATGAATTTTATATCATTTAATTGAATATTTTTTATTTTAAAATATCAATTATGTCTATTTTGACACTATTCATTACATGACTTTTTTAAAATTTCATAAAAACATTATTAATTTAAAGAAACTGCATTAAAAAATCATAACATGTCATATTCATACAGAAATTTGTGCATGAAATCAAATATTTCAAATTATATTTACTTTAATATAATTAATATTATTTATTTGAATCTTTCTTTAATAAGTCTATTACTATATCATCTTTTTATTATAATTTAATTTAATTTTTTAATTCCTAAAAATTTTAAATATATTATCATATTTTAGGTAATATTTTTATATTTATAAGGAAAATTCATAGTCAAAAATATCACTTACATAACCCCATATTAAAAGTGATTTAGTAAGAAGAGACATTTTAATAATATATTTTCCTTTACATTAAATTAAATGTTATAAATGTCATAATCATATCCAAGTCGCTTCCCAAGGACACAATTTTGGCCCAAGGATGGTCATGGTCGATAATAACTCATCCAATAGGAGTAGGACAAGTGTTAAGATAATTTTATAATATTATAATATTAATTTTACCTTTAATTACTCTATTACCTTTAACTATAGTAAATAAAATTCTAATGTTACTATTCACCAAAAATTATTTTGATCATATTGGATTATATTTTTTATAATGACCACAACCAAGTATGTCTATTTTTTAAAATTCAATTCATAGAAGTGGTTAAATTAGGTCTAACGTTAATCCTGTTGACGGTCCAAGATAATGGGTTTTTAAAGTAAAACTTTCAAAAGTTCAGAGAGTTTTTCTATTTAATTTTATTCTAAAAAAACATCCAATGAACTATGTTTTATTAACTAATAAGAAAAATATTTAATTATAACTTAAAAAAATATAAAAATATAATCTAAAAATATAAATAAATTAGAAAAAATGGGAGTTTTGAATTAAAATATAGTATTTTTAACTATTCATTAAAATATGAACTTTATGAGAAAGATACCAAAAATTAAATCAATGTAAATTTTTAAGTCCAACTTCTAAATAATCAGTTTATTTTATCAAATAGAACTTATAAATGTGAAAAAAATAGATTTAAAAAGGGTTCTCTATCAAAAGGTGATAAAACTACTATTTAAAAACAATATAGTATTTTATACTTAAAATTGGTATTTTTTCTCATTTTATTTCATTAAAATTTATGAAAGAAAGTATAAATATTTAATAAACATATTGAAACATAATATAATTAGTTATGTTCATTTCCACCAATATAATGTCTTGGTGATAACTACCATTTAAAATAATTATATTATAATATATTATTTCTTTTTCGATATGACTTAGTCTTGTGTGAAATGTAAGATTTCAGAGAAACACTTTTCTTCATGTCAGAGATGATATCAAACATAGTTCCCATTAAAGGTAAAATTGCTATCTAATTTATAATATTTAATAAAAATGAAAAAAAATCTCTAATTACCTGGGATGTTACACAAAGGTTGGAAATAAATGTTAAGGGCTCCATTAATAGATGGGGGATGATTTCTCATTGAGAAATAAACAACCCAACCTATAATTTCATAACCATAACCACTATATGATGCATGATAATAATTGAAGACAACTCAAAATAATGACATTAATATGAGAAAAAAACTACCATAGAGTGCCACAATAGAAGACAACTAATATGAACACACACTATCATGTATGCCTAAAAACCATTCCAATATAATCATGCCAAAAACATTTAAATAAAACAACATTTTTATTAAAAAAAATTTAAAATCATTTTCCATGAATAAACCCCAAAAACTATTTTAAAATGAACATTTTAAAATCATTTATCAAAGAACTTTTCTTAAAAATTCCATAATTCCACAAAAATCCAAAAAACGTCACTAAATAGGGATTCTACTATGCTTTGTATAACTATTTCATAAAAAAATTGCATCAATTTAAACACTTTGAAACCAATCCATCAATTTATAATAATAATTATTTTGAGTGAGTCCATTAACCTTGAAAATTATGGTGAAATAAATAACATTATGAAAACACCAACAAAACAAGCTTAAATCTCCAAAAAACACATTATATTTCTTCCCATATCATCGACATGGAAAAATATTACCATTGTTGGCATAAAAAACTACATCTAATTACAGAATACTAGATCTTAAGAAACTGAAAGAGAAATATAGTGGAGTAGATCTAAGAAAACCCATTAAAAACATATACAAAAGAGGACTTACAAAGGGAATAGTCATTCAATGCATCAATAAAAGCCTCTGGATCACATTCAATTTCATGGGGAGAGGTTCTATAACCATTGGGAGGAAGAATACTAAAATTAGGGTCTATTTGGAGACACAATTATGTGTAAAAACATAATATCATCCCATATCTATTTTTTTAGGATCTTTTTTTAAACCATGCATGGTTAGTTGCACAGTTAGGAAAACACGTGTGCTAACCATGCACCGTCCACTACCTCAAGGATGAAATTGCATGGTTATCCCATAAGGTCAGATAAATTATGCTCTAACCATAAAAAATTCCATAGTCTCACATTGCACTGTTTATCCTATGTGGGCACACTATTTGGACAGACTGTGTGCGTGCCTGTACACAATCCCCTTAGCCCTTGTCTCAATGTGCATTATTTCTAGTAACAGTTTCATGGTTTCCACAAACCATTACCAAACCATGTACCTTTACAGAATCAATAAAAAAAATTAAAATGTTTCCAAACTTCACCCAAGAACTTTATATATATAAAATACATAAATTAAGGGTTAATTACTTGAAATTGGGGTTTCTACAAAAATCCTTGTACTAGTTCACTACTCTTATCTTGGATAGATTCCAATGGGGTATTTTTTTGTAACTGAAAATACCCAATGGTTCCCACATTTGTAATGAACTATGGACCTAATTTTAAAATTCATGAGTTCATTGGATTTTCATACAAATAATTTTTATGTACTCAAATTAGTTTATAGAATGGTATGTTGGTCTCATCATGCACTGTTAGGTGGAGTTATTACTTACTCTATATGACTTTGTTATAGATTTAATTCATATTCATGAATATTTCTCAAATCCTGATACAAGACTCGTTATGCTAACATTAGAAATTGCTAACTGGATTATATTGATGTTAATGTATATACATATTAGAAGAATCATATTGATGTGAAATTCAATATATATTAGAGTATATTCATTGAATATTCTATATATATGTGTGATAGTTCTCTATCATTGTCTTTTTTTACTAAGTGATTTCATTTTGGGATTTCTATGTTTTAAAGGCATATATCTAGTTACTATATAGTTTATTTTCACCTAGTAATGAAATTATATTTTTATATTGTTGATATTATGCTCATAAAAGGGATTCCCACATATCCTTATGAAATGAATCAGGACCCACATAGTTTAGAACCTCTTAATGGGACACATCAAACCTTTTATGGTCATGTGATAATGATAAATTCATATATTTTAGTTTCTTGTAGTCTGTATGGATATGAAAAATATTTCTATCAATTATTGATGTAGAACTTCTATATTAGTAGCCCTTTCTAGTTCACCATGCATGGAATATAGCCCAACAAGATTGGGATGATATCAAAACAAATATATCCTTATAAAAATAGATCCTTATTGAGATTATGGCATAATAAAGATGATATGATTGGTTCTATAAAGAATATGACCCTATGGGTGAGGTAATGTTACCACTAGGAATATTTTCCAATGAAAGGGTGGTCTATAGAGATTATAGACCTACCAAAAAATATTTTTTGTATCACAGAAGTATATCCAAGTAAGGGAAGGGTATAAAATATCTCATGAGGAATATGTCCCTATAAGGATGATTTTGGGTTTGAACTTCAATGAGTTATCTGACATATCCTATCAAGATAGTAATCAAATCCCAAGTAATTTGAATGAAATCATTTATGTTTTTATGGTAGAACCATTCCAATAAATTTAACATCATGCAGTAGAGATGTATATATGGGTACATTTTAATATTAGATATGGGGGCTAAAGACTTGGTAAGGAATCATAATTATCCTATAAAAGCAAGAATCAGAGACTATGTAGTTCTGATGTAGAAGACATATGATTAATAAAAGGTGTGATAAAATATAATTGAGTGGGGATGATGTACCATAGGCTTCACTAAGGTGTTTAATTGGGATTATAGGCCTTTTAAGGAATATTTTTTGTGGTTGTATAGACCTTTGATAAGAAGAATATGGTTTTTGGGGATCAAACCTAAGAATGAATCCCAAAATGGAGGAATTTCCCACATTCTGTGGCATAATAATCACATCTCTCTTTTCCCATCTGAGTCATTCTAGTTGTGAGAAACAATATATAGAATATGTCTAGACATATTTCAATGAGTATAACATTTTATTTGAATAGGGATTTCACATTGAGGTTTCCCTAAGTAACATAATTGTGAGTCCCATATAGAATATGGATCTATATTATAAGGGGTGATCATTTAGAATGAATTTTGTAATGTGAAATATATACACAGGAATTAGATAATAGAATCATGTTGGTATTATGGTCTTTGTGTGGAATATGGACACATAAATAGATAGGGTATTGTAATATATTGAATATGGATCTCTATCCTTGGAAAGGCATCCAACATATCATGTTTATTATTGGAATAAAATTCCTCATAGTTCATAATATTATGGACAGCTAGTGGATAAGTAAGGGAAATCAAAATCATGGGGAATATTTTCCTTTTATTTAGAAAAGATATGTACTTACAACAAGGTGGATTCCTCTAATGTATATTTCATTATGTATATGAAAAAGAATAAAATATACTCAATAAGTTCAAATATCCCTTTTATAGATGAAGAACACAACTTAATTAAATTGGAGTTGGAAAAGCACATGAAGATCATGGGATCATGTTATCATTTTAAGGAGTTAGGGTTATGTGTCCAGGTATAGTATATGGTTTCATAAACTCATGTAAAAAAGTCAAGGTCATGTGATCACATAAATGTAATGGTCCATGGGATAATGAAATAGAATTAAGGTTATACAATCATATAACTTGTATTGGGTAAGGTGATTGCATGATGTGATCTCATGTCCAAGAGGTATTCACATGATTTCATAACCAAGAGGTCATCATGTGATTGGAACTTTCATAGGTAGTCAGGTGGCCAAGCCATGCATAAGGTTTACCCTTTTCCATATTTTCATTCTTTAAAGTCACTCACCTAATTTCCTAAACAGAATACTTTGAAGTCACAAAACTCTCATTAATTATTATTTATTCACCGATGTGACTCCATATATTAATTATTTTATTATTCTATCATCAACAGGGTTTGTAGGCATTGGAATCCTATAATTGTTCCACTTAATACGGTATTCAATTCGTATCCATGGATTTGAGTTGACGGATGTCAACTGTATATGTCTGCATGAGCTTATACATATCATGTGACTAGGGTTTCGTGACATTGATGATGTCATCCTTTGTGTCACATGATAATGGGTGACCATAAAATAGTTCATTTATAGACATCCTTTCTCAAATAAGTCATAATTCCTTATAAAAGTTATTTTATTGTGTATCGTCAGGCACATCGCATAATTAAGAGTGACTAAGATATGGTTCCATTATAGAAAGTATATTTTAAAGTCGATCACATGAACCATTTTGGGTTTGGTGATCACATGATAAAGAGAGATTTCTAATGAATCTCATCATGGAAATCCTCCTTTGAACCAATTTCATGAAATTTTTGGGATTAAAGAACCACTTTCCTTAGGGGTTTCATATGAATTTTTTAGGGTTACATGATTTCGTAACCTGTTATCATGACCCTCATGATGTTATGTGATCTGGGAATAAATTGTGTTTTCTATTCTAAATTTTTTTGTACCAAAATAAAACATGTATCTAGGGTATTTTTAAAACTACAAATTTAAAACATTTTTTGGAGGGTGTCAACAATCCCCCCCCATTAAATTAAGTTCAAAAGAAAAAGAGAGGAATCATATATAAGTAAAAGGATTCCTACCTAGGTCCCCTTGTATTTTCATATGTTTGTTGGTATTAAATTTGAAAATTGGTATTCTAAAAATTACCCATATAAATAATAGTTTGATAGGATACCTCCACAATTTCTTTAGTATTTATATATCTTTGATTTCATTCCTTCACATTAGTTATTCACCTAATCCACTTAATATGAACACTTAACATGAACCCATAACATAAAAATCTTCATGTGACAGAATCATATAACCCCATAATGTATATAGTAATTCACTTTCACCAGGTGGTCACATATCCTTCACATTATTATTCTATTTTTTACAACATTTTTTCACACAATCACAAGATACTTTGAATATCATTCTATAGTGCAACCCTGTTGTGGTCACCCGGTCATGTTACATTAAATAATTAATACAAATCACATGAATTTTAATTAGTAATTTGAACCCATGTTCTCTTAAAGATCTTCTTAACTACGCATACTTATTATGACTATTACATTTTTTAGATATATATGTTTTTTATAAAGGAAACTAAAGAAGTTGTGACTCATCAAAATTCCATAATTATCATTATATAAGTTGACCAGTGTGTGGATATCCAGTCCTATCATGATCGTATTAATGTATTTATGGGTACGAATCATCTATAGTACTTATTTTTTAACAAGTTATCCTTGTATAAGTTTTTACTTTGTAATGATGCTCAAATCTCGCCACCTCAGGAAGGGGTCACTCTCCCTTCATTGATCATCAAAACTCACAACTCATTTAGAGTGAATATTTCATATATGGTTCACTGCATTCTCAAAAATTTCTGCTCTAAATGATTTGTAATAAGGTCTCTTCATATATATTTTTAAGTTTTATGGAATAAATTTGGACCTAACACCCATATCTCCAGGTTGGTAATATAGAATTATGTTTTGAATCAAAAATTCATGTGACCATCCAACTACGATCTTTGATATGGTGGTCGTTTCAAGATGGATTATTTTTGTCCCTTCTGGGTGAAGTGTACCAGCATATATTTTTCCATTAATCTAAATAATATATTTTTATACAAGTTTTATAGGATTCAAGGACCCTCAACTATTATAGTAAGGTTCTTATACGATACCGTGTTAGTATTTGGCATCTGAACACAAACAAGTTTTTTCTAATTTACATTGAGATTGGTATCTATAATTGGGATGTTAATAAGATAGAAAATACAAATATATTATGGGATATATATTATGAATCCCCCTGTCTATCTTGGATGATACAGAATAGTCTCCTTTCATTGTAAATTATATTATCAATATAGACAAGCAGTTTTTTGGGAAGGATCTATATCTGAAGGTTAAAATATCTCTTATGAAGTGGGCCACCTTATTTATAAAATATACCTAGAATAAATCTATAGACAAGAATCCTAAGTCTTCATCATCATGTTAATCATATGGGGGAAAAGGAATATTACTACCTAATGTTTTAAGAAAGTAAATTTAATGATTGGGGATGGATATTCACCTCCCTATCCCACCACTTACTCCTAATATCAAATTTTTTATCAATGTACCTATGTGAGTATATTTCCCTAGTCTGATAGAAGGTTGGAGTAAGGGTTACCACCATCATAATGGTTTTAGAGATGGAATGTGGAAGGATATTCTTTTTGGACATTCCCATTTTTTGCATGATGTATCATCAACTTCACCACATTTTCAAAGGAAATGCCCCATTTAGAATTTTCGTCCCCTTGTAAGTGTTGTGGGGTTGGATAGTATAACACAAGTGATACAATGATTTATCAATGCCAAGGAAATCCCAAGTGCCTAGTTCATCCTATTACTTCAAATAATTAGTTGGTTCGGGCCCACTACACTGATGAAAAGGGATATAATGAACATATTGAACTAGTACAATAAATTTTTATTGGTATGAACTATTCTATTTCTAGAGGTAACATTGTTGTATCTAAACAAAGTTCCCAAATCCTACTTTCCTAAATTATTTAGAGAGAAACCCAATGGGAACTTAATAATTTTATCTTATGTTTTTAGGGAGGAAACTCTGATTTATGTGATGTTTCTTCCATCCAATGCAACCTTTGGTCTCTCCAAAGCTTATGATAACAACTGGATCAGGCCATATATGGATAGACAATTTCCTACACTAGTGACGATAACCATAGATCTATCAGTGGTGTTTGAGGGTGTGGCATTGATAAGTTCAATTCTTGGTAATACATCATATTCTAGTAAACCAGTGGATTTAGATATTCCCTAAAAAGAAATCCATGCACATGGATCCAATTACCTCATTGAGTAGGGTACTGATAGATATGGAAATAGTAGGTACAGTTTCCATGAGAAGAGTTATAGTCAGTGGGGAACCTACTCTAATTGTTGTGTAATTTCCAATAAAATTCTTTAAATGGGATTAATTGATAAGAAAAACATTGTCCTTCTAGGACTAGAAAGTTATATTCTAGGTGGAGGAAGAGATTGAGGTCATTGGGAATGTCGTTACTCCTAAATTAATTTAATATGATAAATATCTAGTATAATTAAAATTATTCATCCATTACCCTAATACTATAATGAATTATTCCAAAGGCAATGTCCATTACATTCCATATGCATTTTGAAATATAATTCCTACTAAAATAGAAGAAATTGAATATATGTGAGACCAGCATTTCTCTATTAAATAGGTGAGATAAATTTCATTATCACTCAAATATAATTTAATTATTTTTGAAAAATATTATTATAGTTGTCATGGATATTACATGATGCTAGAGAAATTTAGCCACCTACAATTTGCATATAATACTCTCCTGGGTAAATGGTAGTTGAGGTTGGATCAAACGGTGACTGGAATCCTGATGACTTGGTCTTTTTTGGTCAAATGGATCTCATGGAAGCATTAATTGTTTATCCTAAAAAAATATGAATTGGACCTCCACTAGTTCCATCACCATTTTCTTATGAATTTATTCCCTCAGAGAAGACTATGAATAGGAAAATGGATACATTTTTAACAAAGAAACCTCCACTATATTCGAAATTTGTTTTATTTATAGACTTTATTCTTTGAGTTTCTCTAATGGATTTTCCAAGACTATTTAATTGTATAGGTTTTTATTAGTTCCCTTCAAGGTGAAATACATCAACATCCATGTAAACTAAACCTTTTATACATTTTGGGGGATTTTAGGCTTTAGGTAAGGTCTATAGATGGATATAAATGGTTGGGTTCCAATCAGGATTAAACCTAATGTTTGATATGGGCACACTGGCGCTCAATCTATTTGATCTAGCATGGGTGAGTTCTCTCTTGGAGGATCTTAATTAAATTATTTATTATCCTAATGATCTTTGTGGTATATATGAATCACTAATCGATGTTATATATTCCTTCTAAAACATGATATACTAAAAGGTCTATACTATATCATCTAACCTCTACATATGCTTCAAAACATTAGGGTGATGAACCTAGAATGCTTTCTAAGTAAACTGCATCAATATAAGGGACACCATTTTTATCCTACAGTTATTTACCTTAAGAAGACATCACTATTTCCCTTTAATTGGAGGTTGAGATTACATGATTAGATACTATTGTAGA
The DNA here is from genome assembly GCA_963277665.1 of Viscum album. NCBI lineage: Eukaryota > Viridiplantae > Streptophyta > Magnoliopsida > Santalales > Viscaceae > Viscum > Viscum album. The sequence continues at coordinate 704,683,742 of OY728126.1, read as the reverse complement.
TGATGAATATTAATTCTCAGTGGTTAAAAGATCTTATAATTATTTGAAAAATTATTTATGTTTTTTGACTAACCATATTTTTACTTAATCATAGTAGCTTCACATCATTGATCAATCAGCTCAGATCGTTATGCTTTGGGATCTTCCATAACATAAAAAATTGTGATACAATCATTTTATGCATCAATCCCACCAAGGGATGTGAATATGAATTCCTCACTCGATGACTTATTAATAGAATACATCTTTATTCCTAGGTTTGGTCTGGTTATAAAATTGAAATACTTAGCATTTAAACAATATCTCATGTAGTAATTAGGGGAAGATATCTGGAGGTTGATCATAGTGGGACATTTCAAAGATCTTAATAACCAATTAGGAAAAGTTTAATACATGTTCATTACCCTTGGATATGTTTTATTGAACTATCAATAAATCCATTATATGTTTAATGAGTTTTTTTCATTAGGAAGAATAAGAGGGACCTGAAATAGAATGTATCATTGGAGGAGTCAAAAATTTTGTTTGTACATCATTGAAATAAATCCTTGAATGAAGCCTCAGGGAGTGAAATAGAAATAGTGACACTCCAAAAATTGTTCAATATATGTATAGATGAAATCAATGAGCTTAAACAATTTTTTTCATACCTAATTTATAGGAATACTAAAAATAATTTTCCAATAAAACATCATAATCTTCTTAAATTTGTGTAAAATGAAAAAATTGTTGTTGTTTAAAATGGAGAGGAATTATGACTAACTATGGGGGAGGAAACATTAATAAAAAATCAATTAAACTACAAATCTTTATAAATATTATTTTTTAAAATTAACTAACATGACTTATGTGATTAATTATTTCATATCCAATACAAATTTCAAATATATCACATATTTTTTCTTCAATATCTCCCCTAACAGAAATAACTGAGTTATAGGAATGTTCAACATCATTCTTTCTAAGGGATGTGAGTATGACTTCCTTATCTAGTGTCTTATTTTTGAAATAAATCATTTTCCTCATATAGGCCTAGGTTGAGGCTTAGGATACTCTTCATTTCAACAAAAACAAAATAGATGTGGGTGGGAGATATCATGATATTGATCAAGGGGGTACCTTTTAATGAGCTCAAGGACTGATTGTCATACCTTTAATACATGTTCATAAACCTCATATATAGTGTAATATACTATCGAGTATTTTGTTCTAGTTTTAGGTAATTGGTTTCCATTAGGTATCAAAATAGGGCTCTAAATCTAGCATAACAATGGTGAGGGCCTCATCTTCGGTCATACAACCTTGAAATGAGGCCCTGAACTACGCCTACAAGCGTAAAATAAATATAGTGACTCACCAAAACATGGTCAATATTGGGATAGATAAAAAACAGGCTTTAATAAGAGTTTTCACACCAATTTTAAATGTTTAATGATATAGATACTATGGTTATATAACATAAGAATCTTATAAAAGTGGTTTAAGAGGCTAAATTTGATGATGTTTCTAGGGATAAGGCACTGAGACAAACTATGGAAGTGAAATTTTCAGTTATAGATCAGTTACACTAGTCAATATCCACTTTGTTGAAAAATATGTAAGAACATGAGGAGTTTTCCAAGAACATATTTTTATAGTTTTGTAATTTTATGTTCCCCTTTAATTGGGAGATCATGGGAGAGTCTCAGATATGTGGAGACTTCTCCATCATTTTGAAATATTAGTAAATATAATCATCTCAATTTCAAGTGTTTCTACCAATATTTATTCTTTTTTATAATCATGTAACTACAACATTAATATATTTTTGTGGAGGTTTTTTATCGACGGTTTAGTAAACTACCACTATATTTTTTATTAATGATTTAGCCACTGTTTTTTATAAACCACCGCTGAATTTTTTTTCATCCCTGACACTCCCCCCCCCCCCACAACCCCCTTCTCTCCCTGACCCCCGCGAAACCCCCCCCCCCCATGGAGTCCCTCCAAACCCTCTCTACCTCACCCATTTCAAAGGTAGTTTATCAAATTGCTTCATCCAAATTACTTGGTATGTAAGATTATGCTTAATAGTGTAATTTTCTAGATTAACTTTTTGAGACTTTATTATATATTGGATGTGATTGATGAGTTTTTTATTTTATTTTATCTTTTATAATGAAAATGTTTTTATTATTCTCTCGTAGATGTATGGAATTATCAGAACCACATAAATATTTATTTTCGTTTTGGTTTTATTTTTTGTAAAGTGTGTTAATTTAGTTTTTTGTAGTAATTTGGTGATATCACTTCCAAGTTCTAGTGTATAGACTCGGTAGAAGAAATTATCATAAAAACCTCTATTTAATAAGATTATGGAGCTTTACACTATACAGGATGAGGTTCATCATACAAATTTATATCCATTTTATATCACATATTTTATGGAGCTTTCCACTTCTTTATTATGATGTGTTTTTTGGATCTTTAAATTTAATAGATGTTATATTCCTCTATCCAATTATTTCTACCTGATAACCACCATCCAATCATCTTTGTCTGATGATCCCAATTCGAAAATCCCTATCTGGTGAAACTCCATCTGATTATTTTTTTTATCTTCTCATTTTGGTGAGAATAAGAAAACCACAAAATCTTCTACACGGAAATTAATTTATGATTTTAATTTTTTTCAACCACTCACTTGATCTCATCCTCTATTCGATGCATGTAGTGTTCTCCTCTCTACTTGATTTGACAAGTCTAACTGAACCATATTATTGCTTTATGATTTCTTTACCTATCATATTTGTTAAAATATTACTAAGATTCTTCATCCCAATAATATTTTCTATCTCTAACACTTTATCCTCTACAAAAATTCATATAAAGTGATATTTTGGGTCAATATGTTTTGTACTTTCATGAAACACCATATTATACACAAGATGGATTAAACTTTCACTTTCATATAATAAATTTCCTCTAACTGGTCCCTTTTTGAGTTCCTTCAATAAGAACATCAACCATATAAACTCTTTCCCTACTTTAATACTAGAAAAATACTTAAATTTAGTTGTATATAAAGTAACAATAGACTTCAACTGAGACATTCAACGGACTGTTGTCCCACACTACAACATTAATAGCTTCTTGTGATAGTTTCTTTGCAGCGGTTTATTAAACTGCCACTAAAACTTTTTTTCAACCCCGACACTACCCCCCCAACCCACCGTGACCCCCCTTAAATCCTCGACCCACGTGAGACCCCTCCCCCCCTCGATCAACCCCTAAAACCCTATCCCCTCTCTGCCTCTCCGCCCTTATTATTACCACTTTTACTTACCCATGAATAGATTATATTTAATACACAGAAATAATAATACATCAATTTGAGAATAAAACAATACAAACAGGTAAATTTCTCAATTTAGAATCCTTTATTGAATTCATATGGATTGGTTAATCATTACTAGTTTAAACATAGTACTCTATATAGGCTATTAATTTTATATTCTAAAAAAAATAAAATATAACATATGTTTTGAATATAAAACCATATCATGTTAGATTTATCTTTTGTTATAAAGTATGTGTCTCTGTATAATTATATTTCTATAACCACTTATGAAACATAGTCAATTACCTTGGGGATTTTTATTGAATGGATATATTTTTTAACCCATATAACATATAAAATATAATCCTAAAATAATTTGATGGTATTTTGGAAGGCATTTTACAAAAACTGCATTAAATCACAAAAAAATTGGCCTGCTGATTATACTACCAAAAATGGATGTCTTATACTTATAAATAAACAATGTGCACATCTATATTGAACCATGTATTTTGAGGGATATTAATCTATTTAATAAAATAGTTATCATAACCTAAAATTTTATTTCGAACACTATGATAATATAAATTTTCCTTACTAGTGATGGATCAATACATTTGTTTCTAGTTTCATTCTTACATAACTAATATAAGGTGCATTTACAGATGTATAATTTTAATTGGGTAATTTTTCTAACATATGAAAGAAAAATTCTATATCTTTATCCCTGCATCCATTCCTCTAGCTCCACCTTTGACACTTTCTCGTCAGCCCAATATCTATTTCCCTTCCTCCATGATTCATCCATCTGTATCCTTTATCCCACATGCATATCTTCAAAAATACAATATGACTATATTTTCTCCACCTCATTATTATATATTTTTATGTATCTATTCATCCATGAAATCTGTGATCTATATAGAAACCCTACAATATGTCGCTTGGGCAGGTTATCTAGCTTCATTTGTGAAAAAATTGTTATCAAAGGCATTCATGCCACTTATTTGAAATTATTATATGGATTGGGATGTCTTGGAAGACATGATATGTTATTTTTTATACTTAATAGGTATATTATGAGGAATGTAATGGATATATATCATCTTAAAGTTCCTTAAGTAACTGTGGTCTATTGGGAAAAGGTGTCTTTGAGGATTTTTTTGATCTAATCCTAGTCTTTTTTCAAATATTTAACATATTTACATATTTTTTCAACTAGTATATATGAATATCTTTCCCTTTTTATTAATAGTTATGTGTTTTAGTTTTTTTTAATATTGTGTTGGCACATTGTGACATGCATGGATAAAAGCTAGATCCCATTACCGAGGAACACACCTCCATATGTTAAGGTTTTGGAGAATTTTTCATATTTTTCAATTTCCAATCGATACGTTGAAGGGAGAATAGGATGTTCATGCCCTCAATGTAAATTTAGAAGATGGTTGAAGAGAGTCAAAGTTTATGAACATTTAATATTGAATAAATTCTCTTGTCAATATTTGTTTTGGATTGGGCAAGGAGAATCGAACATTGCAGAAAGGTTGAGCACTAATGTCAATCCACAGAATGAGCTCCCAACTTCGTCGACAATGGGAAATGAAATGAAAAACCTTATAAATGAGGAATTTTTCACTAAAAGACACCAACATCAACATCAAAACATATAAAAATAACCAGATAAGGGTTCTACAAATATAAATATGATAGGTGAAATTTTTGAGACTTTAGGAAAACCAGATGAAGATTGTAACATATCAGTGGATACTCCTCTTGATTATGTGGAGACTAATTGAAGTGAAAAACTCATTGAGGAAAATAATTTTCATGATTTAGGAGATGATGTAAATCAAGAGTTGTATAGTGGATGTTTTCAATGTTCAAAACATCCTTTTTTGTTGAAGTTATACCATATCAAATTTCTATATGGAATTAAAAATAAGTCAACGTCCATGATATTGGAATTTTTTCATGATGCATTTCTTGAAGAAAACATCCTTGAGTCTTTTTATGATATGAAAAAAGTTGTTAAGAGGCATGGTTTGAATTATAAAAAAATACAAGTGTGTCCTAATGATTTTATGCTTTATTGGCGAGATGATTCAAGTAGACTGGATAGAAAAATATGTTCTTCTTCTAGATGGTAGTCAATGGGTGATGTTAGATGTCTGAATTAACATACTACCATGAATAAGAAGTAAAAGAACACACCTATAAATTTTTTTCATTAAATTCCTTTAAAGCCCCGGTTTCAAAGATTATTTAGGTCATCGAACACCGCCAAACACATGAAGTGGCATTCTTTAGATAATAACAATGATGGGTTAATGCGATATCCAGGAGGTTCAAAATTGTGTAATACATTTGATTCATTACATCCAGATTTCTCAGCTGATCCTAGGAATGTTCGATTGGGATTGGCTATAGATGGATTCAACTCATTTGGGAATTTGAATACGAGTTATAGCATTTGGATAGTTATTTTGATCCCTTACAATCTACCTTCATGTATGTGTATGCAACAAATATATTTTATCATTTCTATGATTATTCCTAGAAAACAAATGTCTCAAAATGATATTGATGTATACTTGTAGTCTTTATTTGAATAATTACAGGGGTTATGGAGAAACGGTGTTGATACATTTGATGTTACTTCTAAAATTATGTTCAAAATGCATGCTACTTTAATTTGGGCCATTAATGACTTCCCTAGGTTTGGGAATTTATCTAGTTGTAACACTTACATGGGTTTGTCTTATCCTGTATGTAACAATGATTCTGATCCCAAATGGCTACCTCACATTAGAAAATGATACTTCTTGTGCTATCGAAGATTTCTTGATGCATCTCATAGATTTCAGCAAAACAGATCAAAATTTAACGGTTTCATTGATCATAGAAGACATCTAAAGTTGATAACTAGTTTTTAAATATTAACACAACTTGAAATAGTTAAAATAAAATTTGGGAAGGTTTATCATTTTAATTATAGCGGGAAATGGGTTCTAAGTGCATCTTCAAGTGAACTCGGAATGCAACAATGTAAGAAAAAAGTATATTCTTCAAACTTCTGTATTGAGAATTTAATTTGTTGAGGAATAATCTTGATGTGAAACATATTGAGAAGAATGTCTCTGACAATTTGATCTTCTCATATCTTAATGATCATGGAAATTTGAAGGATCATCTCAATTCTCAGAAAGACTTACAATTAATGAGCATAAAACATGATATCTAGCTAGATGAGAACGAAAAGTATGCTCTAACAATTTTTGAAATAAAAATTAGGGATAAAGATACATTCCTTTGAATTTTAAATCATGTAAAAGAATCTGATTGGTATTCAAGAAACATCTCGAGGTGTGTTGACTTAAAGAATTGTAAGTTACATGGATTGAAAATTCACGATTCACATATTTTATTATAGTAGTAACTACCATTACCATTGCTTACATTATTACCTTAAAAGGTTATTGCTATTTTATTCCAAATCTGCACATTTTTCAGGCAACTATGTGATAAATATATACATCCATTTGAGCTTTACAACCTTTAGGAGAGGTTTTTATTGACACATTTTGCAATGGAGATGATCTTTCCTCCGTCGTTTTTTACTGTCATGATGCACTTAACTATGCATTTGGTTGAGGAAGCTAAATTAAGAGGTTCCATTCATTATCAATGGATGTATCCAATTGAGAGGTACTTTATTTATATGTTTTTCTATTGATTAAACAATTTTTGACACTTAATTAAATACATAATTATGTTTTTTTTATTTCACAAATATCTTGGGCATTTGAAATCATACATTAGAAATAAATCTCAACCAAAAGGCTCCATTGTTGAAGGCTATTTGGAAGAAGAGTGTGTTACCTTTTGTTCTAGATACTTTTTTTTAGAAAAGATAGATATCATTAATGAAGAAGATCACAAGACATACATATGCAAAGCCACAAAGGGAAATTGTCCGGCTAGAGCTGGTTGGCATCAAAGGGACCAGATGCTGCCATCTGATGGGCCACATTGTTTCATTCACTTTTGGTAAAGGAGAAGGTGCAGAATTAAAAGCATTGGTAGAGTAAGATAATTCTCCTGATGATGAGGCCAATTGACTGGAGTCCGTTGTTGTTGTGGTTAATGGCATCGATCATGGTGAGGCAGTCAGACTCAATGATGATATCAACCCATCCACATTACAAAGCCATCATCATACTTGTCAGGATGGCATTAGCCTCAGCTACTGCAGGTTCCCAAAAGGTATGATGTGATTCATATTTTTCATTACTGATTTTCCCCAAATGATTTCGGGCCAGGAGACCGAGGGAGACAAGTCCATCCTTGGGGAGAGACGCATCCATGTTGATCTTAAGAATCCCTTCCATTGGGGGGTTCCAATGAGAGGGATGGTAGGGGGGAACATCTGGCATATGATGTCCATTATGGTGCTTCCAGACCTCGATCCATGAAGTGGCCCGTTCAATCCAGAATTCGGGAGGTTTATGTATGTGTTGGAAAAAAACATCGTTACATCGGACCAAGATGATCCAGGCCAGGGTGAAGCGTGAACCTTCATTAGCCGATGAGAGAGAGGAGCACCAACGCATCAGGATATCAGGGAGGTCAGAGTCCATGGCCAGTGATGCATCTAGAGTTGGGCACCATTTATTCCAAATTTCCTTAGCTCTTGGGCAGTGAATGATGGCGTGCAAAGGGGTTTTTGGGATATTCATGCAGAAAGGGCAGAAAACAGCACTGTACATATGTCGGCAAATGAGAAGGCTCATGGTAGGGAGGGTTCCCATGCACACCTGCAACAAAAATTGGCCTATTTTTTGGGGACATTGAGATTCCAAAGTGATTTCAATGGTCCCTCATTCTGGCTGACTGGGTGGTTTCCAAGATCAAGTCTGTATCTGGATCTCACTGTGTAGTTGATCGACATGTCATTGCTCCAGAAAAGATGGTTGAGGCCTGTGTTTAGGACGTAGGGGATGCTTAGGATAATTCTTTGGTATATTTCATTAAACCATTCATGACTCTTATCCAAACAACACCTTGTCCATTGGTCGGAAATAAGGAATCTGACAGTGGCATCTTAAAAGCATGGTTGGGTGTGGGATGTAGCCCGCATACCTTCTGTATCGATCAGCTAGGAATCGGTCCAGATTTTGACAGATGAGCCATCCTCTATCCTCTAGCCCAGTCCTTTTTTCAGGAGATTTCAGGCCCCCCAAATGCTTCTCCAAAGGAATCTAGGATGAGGGCCAAGAGAGGAAACATGGAAGTCCATGTGGGTAAAGTACTTAGCTCATAGTACCTGTGCACAGATAGATGATGGACAGATAATAAGGAGACATCCTTACTTGGCCAACAGTGCATCATTGAAGAGATGAAGACTCTGGAATCCCATCCCTCCCTCCAACATGGGTGTGCATAGTTTCTCCCAGGCCATCCAGTGGGGTCTATTCCTTCCATCATTTTCCCCCACCAAAAGATGGCAGTATGTGTATGGTTCTGGTTGACGATGGCTGCTGGGAGCTTAAATAGGGACATAAAATAGCTGGGGATAGATTGGATGACAGCTTTAATGAGGGTCTCTTTGCCTTCTTTTGAGATTCTTTTTGGGGTACAGCCTTGAATTTTCTTCTCAATCCTGTCCACCAGAGATACGAATATTTCTTTTTTGGACCGTCCAATCACTTTGGGTAGCCCAAGATAATTCTAGTGTTTTTCAACCATATGTATGCCTGCTGATGAACAGAGTTAATCTCTCTTGGAAAGAGGTAACCCTACACTGAAGGATATTTCTGATTTTCCGTGTTTGATTGACTAGCCAGACTCCCTCTCATACTGGTGGATTTCTTGGTTCATCACTCGGCATTAATTAATAGTTTCTCTAGAGAAAGGGAAGCAGTTTTTGGTGAAAAAGAGATGTGACATTGGTGGACTAATGCGGCAGACCTTTTCCCCATAAATAGAATTACCGGATGCAACCCTGGAAATAAGGTTAGAAAAGGCATCATCCACCAAGATGAACAGAAAAGTGGAAAGGGGGTCTCCCTGGCGTAGGCCTCGTGATGGAACAAATCCTCGAGTGAGCTCCCCATTGACCCAGATTCAAAAGGAGATGGTCGAGATGCATTTCATGACCATATCTATCCATTTAGTGGAGAAACCCATTTTCAACATCACAGCTTTGAGGAAATTCCAATCCAATTTATCGTAGGCCTTGGTCATATCCAGTTTCCAGGCCATGGTTCCTCTTTTCACGGTGGAGCGTGTTTTCATAGAGTGAACCACTTCATGGGCCACTATTGCATTATCAGTGATCAATCTCATGGCCACGAAGGTGCTCTGGTTTTCCAAGATAATATCAGATAACCACAGTCACAGCTGATTAATGAGGATCTTTGAGAAGATCTTGTAAGAGACATTGCAGAGGATGATAGGCCTAAAATCAGGGACTGCCAGAGGTTTCTTAATTTTGGGAATGAGGACTCGGTCAGTTTCATTGATGGTGGAAATGCTTGTTATCCTAGCCCAAATATTCTTTGTCATTTTCCAGATGTCAGGAACAATTATGTGCCAGTATTTCTTAAAAAATAAGGCATCAAACCCGTCTAGTCTTGGGGCCTTAGTGGGGTGAATATGTTTCAGAGCCATGTGTATCTCTTCATCCATCACATCTTTGGTAAGCTACCGATTGATATCATTTGTGATCGCTGGTCTGATACATTCTTCCACTTCAGCAGAAATGAAATGAGTTCTTATAGTGAAGAGGTTTTGGAAGTAACATTTAAAAGTTTCGTGAATTCCACTAGTGTCATAGACATTGCTCCCATCTAGTTGTGATATGCAATTGATAAAAATTTTCAGTGCCTAACTGGTGCTTTCTGGTGAAAATACCAGGTATTGGGATCCCCTTCTGTAATGTGGGTATCCCGCGCCCACATATCCCAGAAGCTTTCCTTAACTCACAGGGTTGCGTCCATCTCTCTTTGAGTGGAACCAATCATAGAAATATTTCAATTAGATGGGGGTTGCTTGAGTAGGTTGTGCAGTTTCTTTTCAAGGAAACTACAGTGCCTCTCAGGATGGAGGAATTTCTCATTGCTCCAAGATCTCAGATCGGATGCGACCTGTTGAAGATTGAGGCCAACATATTCATGAGTACTATTCCATCTTGATCGGAAAACATATTCACATTCCTGGTTCTTTGACCAAAAGATTTTAAATTTGAAGGGTCTGCTGGGTTGTTTGTTGCATTCACCTTGAGTGCAGTCAATGAAAATTGTGCAGTGTTCTGAACAGTTGAGCGTCAGGTGGCCAATGTGGAACATGCTGAAGAGATTTATCCAATCTGTTGATCCTAGAAATATTTCAAGTCGCTCGGCAATGTGTGTGCCATCTGTATTACCTCAGAATCAGGTGTAGGGATTACCCACATATCCCCAATCGACCGGGTCCACCCTAGTGATCGTGTCCTTAAAATTTGACATCAACACAGAGTGTCGGACATTTCCGCCTCCTTTTTTCCTATGGAACATAATATCATTGAATTCCCCTTAGAAGATAATAGGTCTTGGATTCTCATGATAAAGCTTGCAGAGAAGATACCAAGATTTCCCCTTCTCATTATGGGACAACCAACCCTAGAATCCCACAAAGATCCATGGTGGTGTGTGGTCTGCCAGAATAGTCATAGCCACGTGGTGCAAGGAGAATGAAAATATCTTGACATCGAAATGATCCTTCCATAGGAGGTAGAGTCCCCCAGAATAGCCTTTTCTGGAGACCAGGAGACAGCCTTGGAATCCGCATTTTAGAGCAATGCTAGCGGTGTCCTTGTTTTCCAATATGGTTTCGGACAAGAAAACCATATCGGGGAAACTTTGGGAGAAATTGAGCTGCATCATGTGAACCGTTCGTGGGTTTCCTAGCACACAACAATTCCAGCATAATACAATCATAGATCTAGGTGGGGCTGGGTCTCACCCGCCTCCGTCTTTGAGTTCTCGGAACGTGTTTTTCCACCCGTTGTTTTTTTGGGGAGTTCCCCGTTGAATGGAATGTTTAAATATTTAATCAATTTGGACATGTTGATGACACATAGACTCATTCTCAAATACATGGGAAATCAAAAATATTTCCTGTTATTGGCCAATCAGTTGGGAGGACCTCAAATGATACCCTAACAGAAATGGAATTATTACAGACACATAGATATGTGTTGTTGAATAGTGAGATTGCAATTTCAATTATTGAAGAGTTGAGGATACAAACATAGAGTTGAATGAGAGGATGAACATGAAATGAGAAATATATAATGAAATACATTAATAAATATCTTGTAAAATGGTTTTCACGATATGTATGTTCATAAATATTGCAATATATATGTATATTAGGTTGAAACATATATTTTGTAATTATAATAAAGTATATTTATTTTTTCATATCATGAATACTGATACTCGTGAAAATTTTGAGTTACAAATATGTGGCATCCAAGAAGAGTTTTACATTTCTGAACAATGTATTCAATAGTCCAGGGGGAAGAACCTGTTCTAATCAGGGAATCATAACAGATCTTAGAGTCGGTCTTTGCCTATGTAATGTCAAGGTTATTCTACAGGAAAAGGGTGTGCCCAATAAGAATCATGTTGGCCTCAACCTAAATACAGGTGTTGTCATCGTATAATGACAATTAGGATAGAACAACATTACCCCCTGGACCTCGAACAACCCCCCTCCCCCCACACTAATGGAACCCATATTACATCTGAATTCAGTTTCAGGCCTCTGATGAGAGGATAACAGTGAACACATCTTCCCTACAAGTGATTGGGATAGGGAGGTCAGGTCGAGTCCCTGCCCTATAGAAATATTAATGAAGGGGCCCCCACCAGTTCGATTTGAGAGAAACCCAGTCCACCTGAAGAAACTGGTTCCTTGCAACGATAGACTACACCAAAGGAGCATGGCCCTCAAATATTTCCTGATTCATAGCTTTCCACAAACTCTAGCAACCGAAAATCAATATCAAAGTCTAAGACAAGCATTCCATACCTAAACCCATTGTACCCTGAAACCATCTGAAACCATCTGGGTAAGAAAGTGAGCATCCTTGAGATCCTTTGAGGTCAAGTCTGTAAGGTCACTAAAGCTTGACCATGCTCTTTGCACCCAATCACCTTCAAAGAAAAATATTTTTAGTGCTCTCCTCCTGTCATGTGCTGTAATAATGGAACCATGAAGTATAGATTATCTCCACCTTTTTTATGTTCCTTTATGTGCCTATGGTTGGATTCCTGATGTACTATGATAGAAAATTGTACTTCGCTGGAATTTTGTTGCACCAAATCACTCCATTCCAACTATACTAAGGGTTTTGTGAAGAAACCATCCTGTAAAAATCCCTGGAGGATATTACACCCATGGAAGAAGAAGTAAACATGCATTTAACAGGATCCAAGTTAAACATGATGGAATTGAGGAAGCCCCTATATTCCCTATCCAGTACAGCCTTCATAAATCTTGGATAGAGACTCTCTTCATTTACTAAGATGAGGGGAGTCGGATAACCAGGATAACAAGGATAACCAAGAATCGTTCCCATCCAATTAATTTTCTAGAAAGAGATATCCCTATCTCCAATTATCCAGTGGTAGTTCTATTGGAGAGTCTGAAACAGAGGGAGGATGATCAACAAGAAGGGAGGTTTGTACTTCCTCACATCCTCCCCTAAAACTCCACAAATCATTGGCATGGTATTACCCTAGAGAGTGTGTCTGTCTAGAATCCCCCAAGAAAGCATTGCATGCAAGTAGTGGAGCATGCTCTGTAAACTCCACATGTTGATCCCCCTATCATGAACTGGTCACGCCATCTTGTCCCATGAGGCCCAGTGCCTCTTTCCTTCAGACTTTGCATCCCCGATAAAACTTCAAAGCACCTTGTCAATTATTTTGATAACACCACAGGGAACAAAGGAGGAATCCATCACATGAACTAGGATTTCATAAAAAACACTATTGAACAGGGTGATGCACCCTCCAAATAAGAATAAGTGGTTCTTCTAGTTTAGAACACTACTCGAGATCCTGTTTACAATTTGATCAAAGTCAGGAACTTGAAGTCTTCCTGAAGAAACAGATGAGCCCATGTAATCCATGGGTAAAACACCATTTGGAATGTCCAGGTGGTTGGAGGGAGATCAGACTCATCTGGAATAACACCTTTTAGAGATGAATAAATGGCTCCTTGAGCTACTAATAACTTTCCCACTACAAAAGTAGTACTCGTCCAGAATACGTTTGATGCTTTGAACAGAACCCATGCCTCTATTCATGAAGATGACTATTTCATCCACAAACATTATGTGGGAGATCATAGGAATGTTCATCCTTCTTATAAAATAAAGGATAACTCTTCTTGATAAACCTCAACTAATGAGACGGCTAAGAGATTCTTGATCTAGGATAAGCTGACTGGGAGAGATTGGGTTGCCTTGTCAAAGGCCCTTGGTAGCCTTAAAGAAACAATGGTTCTTCCCCAAGAATGACATCGAGAGCCATGGATAACAAAAACTACGGAAAAGGAGGTCTACCATCCTAGGTGAGAACCCCATAGCTATGAGAACTCTGTGGATAAAACTCCACCTGATCTGGTCGTAATCTTTGTTCATGTCCAATTTAATCACCAGGTTTGAACTGTGGGTCTTCAATTTTATGCCCCACATCACCACCTAGGAAATAGAAATATCTCTCTAAATGGAGCTCCCACAAATGAACACATGTTTCTCGGAGGATATACACTATAACAACCCTGCTCTTTATTACACACTAAAACATGATTTATTACACAAAATTCACTTGATACAACATAGAAGATTGATAGTTCTAGTGTCTTTGTATATTAGGATCATTACATAACAACTTAAAACATGAAATACAACATATTTATTGAAAACTTCCTTTACATGACCACTACATTCCCTCATACTTAGCATTTCATGGGGTAACCTGAGGACATGCATAAGAAAAGGGTGAGATATAAATCCCAGTAAGGGAATTAACATGGAATAACATGAGGAATACAATACATGTTAGAAAATAGGCATATCAATATATAACAAGAGAAACATGAACATAAAGTCATGATAAATCATGATAATCATAACATGGAAATGTGGCAACAACACTTAAAATGGAATTAGCATGAGCCAAGGCTCATTGCACATGGAGCATGAGTAAACCCTCATTGCACATGAAGCATGAGTAAACAATAATTTCACTTGAATTATCATGAGTCAAAACTCATTTCACATGACATATCATAATACTATACTTTACATAGTGCATTGGATCACTATCAGGGCGCACCCTTCTTAAACATTTCATTTCATGCATAGGTGTGCCACATGGATCATATAACATGGAATCAATCAACATCATAAGTTATTCCATGATTAAGTAATGTGAAATAAATATGTGAAATTACCATTTAATATGTATATGTTTATAAATATTAATACCCTTGATAGAGACATGGCTATGGTATTCACTACACAATGATCTTGGCTTGGAAAAACAAGGTGCAATTTCGGCAGCATAACAGCATGACATAAGGATTCATGAAAATGGTTGATGAGAGAGAAATGGGTTTCTAATCATATGTACATGAAATTGAAAGTAAGGGGTCATATAGATACATGTCTCAACAAATTTAATAGAATTTAGATGCATAATACAAAATAATTACTTGGATGTAAAAGAGGAGAGAGAAATCTCTCATCGAATTTTGACATGGTAACAGGTGTACATAGGAGGCATTAATGAGAAATAAAGGGTTATTAAATCATCCAAAAATAAATAGGTCAGTATGGGGAAGTTGTGAAATCATAACCCTACATTTGTAATTGAAAAAAAATGCATAACAACTTGAAGAAAATTGGACAAAAATGAGAAATGAAGAAATCTCTTACTTGGAAGTGTGATCCCAAAAGCTTGGGAGAGGCTTGAGAGAGGATTCATGGGAGCATAGGGAACCTTGGTAGGATTATAGATAAATGAGGGTAGGGTTTGGTCTAACTAAAAAGGCTTCTAGTGAAGAGGAAGTGGGAGCGTGTGAGGGTTTATATAGGAAATGAGAGGGAATTCTTTATTATTTAGGTTTGGGACACCTCACATTAAACTAATCAAAACAAAAAACCAGCCCATGGTTTTTGCCTATGGTTTTTTCCAAAGGTTGGTGAAAAACAATATTTTATAATTATAATGGACTATCTTCTTTAAATTTTAGGGTTGCTTATGTGGAGGTGAGTCACACTCTCAAGGAAAATAATTTAAAAAGACAAAATATTTTATAAGCCTTGAAGGGTCCACTAAAGCTTTGTAAAATAAATAAAACAAACCAAAAATTAAATTATTTAAATGGTAAAACATATATTGGCCGAAAATAATTTTTATAGTATTTTATTACATCACTATTGGGTTATTATGATGTCATAAAACACATTATATATTTAAGCGGTATTTAATTTTTACACAAAAATTCGACTGTCTCATAAAATTACGAAAAATTCACCGTTGGATAATTTCAACATCCTTATTCCAAAAATAATATTCATTTTATCTAAATAATTTTCTAAATATGTGAATTTTTACTTTTAAAATATAAACTGACATTTATCGAAAATTCATGGGTTTTGACAAAACTGCTTTTAAACCATAATAAAAATAACAAATGCCTTTGTAAAATTATACGATAATTTATATTTAATAAAAATTAATTTAATATTATTATTATTATTTTATTAAAATATTATTTAATTCAAAAATAGATTAATTCATCAAAATAGATTTCTATTTGAATATTAACTAAAAATACTATATGTGATTTAAAAATTATTTACAATGTAAGAATAATAAAAAGAATGTATATTATCAACACAAGAATAATATACATAATTGTATTACTGGGTTCTTGTTACATAACCCCTTAAAACACCTGCATAAGACCTTAGGGTAAGGTGCGTGATGGTGAAAAACTCTTGGGGTGGCTCAGAAAACATTTCTCGAGTGGTAATATCTATCAACTTCCACTTCTCTTGTAGGTGGTTCCACTCGAGCTTAACGTATTAAAGCTTTTCTTGGGCTTTGTCAAGAGTGATTCTTAATGACTCCACATCCTTTTTGGGCTCGGACAAATCGACTTATAATGGGGCAAGTCTTTTGGATGAGGTCATCGCCCCCTTTTTCGGAGTAAATTGGATTTCTTAAAGCCCTTTATTTATACTAATCATGTGATCACTGGTCAACAAATATATTAGAAATGGTAACAATTCTTAATGGTATTATAAATTCTAAAACCTAAAACCAAATAAGTTCATACATTTTACATTACCATAAGAAGACATTTAAATAGATCAATAGGAATTTTCATTAATTAATTTTTGGGTCGTTACAATCATCACCCCTTAAGAAATCTCATCCTCAAAATTTCCTTTTCCCACAATAAAGTAGATGTGGGTAACTTTCCTTCATCACTTCCTCTGATTCCCATATCACTTATTCAAACTTTTGGTTTCACCACAACACCTTGACATGGGGCATTGTCTTATTTCATAGAACATTATCTCTATGATCTAATATCTTCATTGGTTTCTCCTCGTAAGAAATATCATCTTATAGTTTTACTTCCTTTGAAAAGAGTACATGTGAAGGGTCTGGTATGTACTTACTTAAGAGGGATACATGAAATACATCATGAACTTTGTCCATGGTAGGTGGATGTTCTAGTCGATAGGCCACATCCCCGATAGGATCAATAATCTCAAAGAGGTCGAAGTACCAAGGACATAACTTCCCTTTCTTTCCAAACATCATGACCTTCTTCCATGTAGATATGAATATAAATACTATGTATCCAACATTGAACTCATGGTCTTGTTGACAGTTATCTACATAACTCTTCTGTCGACTCTGGGCTTCCTTCATATGCTGGTGAATGTTTTTCACATTCTCCGCCATTTCATAAACCATTTATGGTCCTAGCAGCTTATGCTCACTGACTTCATCCCATCATTTCGGTGTTCTTCACCTCTTCCCATACAGGGCTTCATAATGTTCCATTCGAATGCTCGAGTGTAAAATATTATTATAGGATTATTCTACCAGATGAAGATGTTGATCCCACTCTCCTTTGAAGTCCATAGAACATGATCTTAACATATCCTCCAGTTTCTGAATAGTTTGCTCAGACTGGCCATCCATTTGAAGATGATAAGTCGTACATAAGTTCAGTTCAATATCCAAAGCATATAGAAGACTCTTCCAAAACAAAGAGGTGAATCATGGATCTCAATCGGATACAATAGTTAGTGGTACCCCATGCAGACGTACCACTTCCCTGATATATATCTATGCCAGTTGATCCAATGTGAAATCCTCCTGAATCGCATATAAGTGTGCATACAATGTAAGATGATCCCAAACAACCCATATTGCATTGTTTCCTTTGGATGTCTTTAGAAGCCCAGTGATAATGTCCATGGTGATGTTCTCCCATTTCCATGCTGGTATAGGAAATGGTTCCATCATCACCTTAGACTTCTACCTCTCCCCCTTCACTTGCAGACACACCAAGCTCTTTGATGTATACTCAGTGATCTCCTTATTCATATTATCCCACCAATAATGCTCTCAGATATCTCGATACATCTTTGTCTTTCCTGGGTGATTAGATAAATTTGAACTATGTGAATCAGCTAAAAGTTCCTTCTTCAGCTTCAGGCTTGATGGAACACATAGTATTTTCCCAAATCTCACAATTCCTTCTTCATTAACATTGAACTCTGAGGATTTCCCTTTTCTGATAGATTCCAATTTCTTCTAAATTTACACATCATCCTTTCAAGCATCCTTTAACCTTTCTAAAAGAGACGGTTGACAAATAATTTGTGAAAGGATTAATGTTGTTACCTTCTTTATGATTCCCATATCCATATTCATCAAATCTAATACGATTGTATCCTTTTGAATTTTCATCAATGATAGAATCACTGGGTTTGTTATACATAGAACATCCACCACCTTGTTTGCTTTCCCAGGGTGGTAATGGATTGAGTAGTCATAGTCTTTGATCAGATATAACTATTTTCGTTAGCTCATGTTCAACTGTTTCTGTGTGAATATATACTTGAGGCTTTTCTAGTCCGTATATATTTCACACTTCTCCACAAAGAGATAATACTTCCAATTTTCTTAAGAGAAGATCACTGCAGCCAACTCTAGATCATGTGTTGGATATTTATGCTCATGAACATTCAATTTCCTTAAAGAATAGGCAATTACTTGTAATTTTTCATTAACACACAACACAGGCCCTTCTTCGAAGCATCACTGAATACCACAAAACATTCTCCACTTATGGGTAATGTGAGAATGGGCGTAGTGATAAGCCTCCTTTTCAACTCCTTGATTCTTTCTTTTCATTCATCACTCCATGAAAACATTACTCCCTTCCAATTTAGCTTGGTAATAGGGTTGCAAAATTATGATAAATTTCTCACAAATCGTTGATAATATCTAGATAACCCCAAGAAGCTACAGATATCTGTTAACAATGTTTCCCTTAGCCATCCCTCTATTGTAGCTATCTTGGAGGGATCCACAGATATCCCATTGCTTGTGATTATATGGCCAAAGAATGAGACCTCCTTCCACCAGAACTCACAATTTCTGTAATTTGCATAGAGCTTCTCCTTTTTCATGGTCTCTAGTATAGTTCTTAGATTCTACTTGTGATCCTCCTTGGTTTTGGTGTATATTAGAATATCATCTATAGAGGCTACCACAAATTTGTCTCAGTAATATCTAAAGACTATATTCATCAAGTCCATGAATATTTATGGAGCATTAGTGAGTCCAAAAGGCATTACTATGAATTCATAGTGCTTATACCATGTACAAAAAGTAGTCTTCGGAATATCTTCCTTCTTAACCCTTACTTGATAATATCCCGACTACAAATCTACCTTTGAAAAGTATTGTGCTCCATGGAGCTAATCGAACAAGTCATCAATTAATGGGGAAGGATACTTGTTCTTTATCATGATTTTGTTAAGCTCACGATAAACAATACAATGGTGCATTGACCCATCCTTCTTCTTGATGAAGAGGACTAGTGCACCCCATAGTAAAGAACTTGGGCATATAAACCCTTTATCCAGATCCTCCTGTAGTTGTTTCTTCATCTCCTCATGATCCAAAACATCCATTAAATATGGAGTATCAGATATTGGAAATTCCCCATTTATAAGATCAATTGAGAATTCAAAATCTCTTCTTGGAGGAAAACCAGACAATTCCTCAGGAAACACTTCAGTGAATTCCCTCACAATAATCATGTCTTCAAGGATGGTTTCTTCCTTAGAATCAATCATCTGAGCTTGATATGCATTCTCATAGGGCATTAATATCCATACTTGAGATGATGGATCTAAAGGAGATTCATATTCCTCCTTGCACTTGTACAGAATCGGGGGTCGATTCCCCACATGGGGAGTGATTTCCCTCTCACAACAATTTATATTGGCTCTATATAGGTAAAGTCAATCCATGTCAATAATTGCATCAAATTCCACGAGAATGAGTACGATGAGGTCTGACGGGAAGTTCAATACATCGATTAAGATAGGGGAGGAGTTATATTCATGGGATTCAATGATTGTCCCATTTTCTGTACTCACTGACATCTTTACATCCATGATTTGTGGTGGTGTTGGTATTGTTCTACTAAAAATTCAAGATATAAAAGAATGCATAGAACTATGGATGATAACCCTACCTTAAACTTTTTTATTCTAGTTCTACTCATTTATTTTATCCAAAAATGAATGGGGAAGATATTCTTTTTAAAAATATTAGACACATAAAGTGTAATCCAAAGGAAAAAATGGAAGACTGATAAATTATTTCTATTTCCTTAACTTATGAATCTAAAAGCTTCAATCCAAGTTATCCATGATATACTTTCTAACATATATTATTAGGGGAATTTTTTTATTCCATTAATAATGGTTCATAAAAATCTTGTGAATTTACTAATGAATATCCCTTAAGAGAGTCGTAACCAATAGTGTAGCAAGGCACATTGTCATGTACTAGGATACCCCGAGTCAATCCTGAAACTCCTGTTCGGGGTTTTTATCACTAGGAAGATTTGTTCCAGAGCTGCCTCTACCAACTCGTATCTAGACAAGGATATATTTTCTTGATAAACCACTTACTCAATAATCAAAAAAACCTAGGGATGTTTTTATTATACTTAGTCTTATCCCTAATTCTTTCACTAGGGTTTTATAATCCTAATCCCAAAAAATAACTAAACCTATCTATGATACCAACTATAACAACTCTACTCTTTATTACACTCTAAAACATGATTTATTACATAAACCTCACTTGATACAACATAGAAGATCAAGAGGTATAGTTTCTTTGAGGATTAGGATCACTTCATAACAACTTAAAACATGAAATACAACATCTTTATTAAAAACTTTCTTTGTATGGCCACTACATTCCCTCATACATATCATTCTATGGGATAACCTGATGACATGCATATGAAAAGGGTGAGTTATAAAGCTCAGTAAGAGAATAAACCTGGAATAACATGATTTATACAATACATGTTAGACAATAGGCATATCTATGGATCACAAGATAAACATGAACATAAAGGCATGATAAATCCTGATAATCCTAACATGGAAATGTGGTAACAACACTTAACATGGAATTAGGATAAGCCAAGGATCATTGCACGTTGAGAATGAGTAAACCCTCATTGCACATGAATCATGAGTAAACACACATTTCACATGACATATCATGATACTATACTTTACCCAATTAATTGGATTTCTATCTGGGTTCACCCTTCTTAAACATTTCATTTCATGCATAAGTGTGCCACATGGATCATATAACATGGAATCAATCAACATCATATGTTATTTCACAATTAAGTAATGTGTAATAAATACATGAAAGTACCATTAAATATTTATATTTGCATAAAGTTGAATACCCTTGATAGAGACATGGGTATGGTATTCACTACACAATGATCTTGGCTTGAAAAATGTGGTTCAATTTCAACAGCATAACGGCGTGACATAAGGAATCATTAAAATGGTTGATGAGAGAGAAATGGGTGTATAATCATATTTATAATAAATTGACAGAAAGGGGGTCATATAGATTCATTTCCCAACAAATGTAATGGAAATTAGATGCATAATACAAAATAAATACTTGGATGTAAAAGATGAGAGAGAAATCCCTCATGGAATTTTGGCATGGTAACAGGTGTACATGGGAGGAATTAATGTGAGAGAAAGGGATCTCCCACAATCTAAAAATAAATAGGTCAGTATGGGAGAGGTGCTAAATCATACCCCATCATTTTTAATTGAAAACAAAATGGCATAACAACTAAAAATAAATTGGACAAAAATGAGAAATGAAGAAATCCCTTACTTGGAAGTTTGATCCCAAAAGCTTGGGAGAGACTTGAGAAAGGCTTATTGTGAGCTTGGGGAACCTTGGGTGGATTCTAGACAAAGGAGGTAAGGGGTTGTTCGAACTCCAAATTCTTTTAGTTAAGAGGAAGTGGGAGCTTGGTAGGGTTTATATAAGAAAAGGAGAGGGAATTCTTTATTATTTAGGTTTCAGACACCACACATTAAACTAATCAAATATTCAAACTAGCCAATGGTTTTTTCAAAAGGGGAGTGGAGAAGAATATTTTATAAGTCCAATGTCCTAAATTCTTAAAATAATAGGTTTTCTTATGTGGAGGTGAGTCACACTCTCATGGAGAACAATTTAAAAAGGAAAAATGTTTTATAAGCCTTGAAGGGTCCACTAAAGCTTTGTAACGTAAATCAAAAAACCCAAAATCACATTATTTTTATGGTAAAACATATATTGCCCGAACATATTGTTTATACTATTTTATTACATCACTATTGGGTCATTATGATGTCATAAAACACATTATATATTTAAACAATATTTAATTTTTACCCAAAAATTCAACTATCTTAGAAAATTACCAAAAATTAACCATTGTATAATTTTGACATCCTGATTCCAAAAATAATATTCATTTTATCTAAATAATTTTCAAAATATTTGAATTTTTACTTTTAACATAAAAACAGACATTTATCAAAAATTCATGGGTTTTGAAAAAAATAGCTTTCAAACCTTAATAAAAATTACAATTTCATTCATAAAATTATATGATAATTTATATTTAATAAAAATTAATTTAATAATAATAATAATAATTTATTAAAATATTATTTAATTCAAAAATCCATTAATTCATAAAAATATATTTCTTATTTGAATATTAACTAAAAACACTATTTGTGCTTTAAAAACTATTTACAAAGTAAAAATAATAAAAAGAATCTATATTCTCTATACAAGATTAATGTACATATCATAGTAATAGGGTCTTGTTACATAACCCCTTAAAATACCTACATAAGAGATTAGGATAAGGTGCGTGATGGTGACAGACTCTTGGGGTGCCTCGGATAACATTGCTCAAGTGGTAATCTCTATCAACTTCCACTTCTCTCCTAGAAGGTTCTTCTTGAGCTTAAATTATTCAAGATCATATTGGTATTGGTCAAGAGAGAAGCCCAATGATGCCTCCTCCTTTCTGAGCTCTGACAAATGGAATTCATATGGGGAAAGTCTAATGGATGAGGCCATCGCTTCCTTTGTCTGAGTAAATTGGATTTGATAAAGCCCTATATTTATACTAATCTTGTGATCACTGTTCAATGGATATATTAGAAAAGGTCACAATTATTAACAGTATTTTAAAATCCAAAACATAAAACCAAATAATTTCATACGTTTTACATAACCATAAGAAGACATTTAAATAGACCAAGTGGAATTTTCATTAATGAATTTTTCGGTCGTTACATACACCACAGGAGGAGTTGGGACAGCCTATGGTTTAACACACTCATGACTATATTTTAGGGGAAATTAAAAAGAATCACCGGTCTATAGTGAAAAAGAGAATAGGAGTCTTTAATCTTCGGGATGAGTACCAAAGATGTAGCACATGCTATCTAGGGCAGACTCCCTCTGTGGAAATAATCCTGAATAGCTTTGATAACATCTCCCTTCACCATGTCCCACATTCCTCTATAAAATGAGATAGGGAAGCTATCTGGTCCGGGTTCACTCTCAAGGTTTAGTTTCATCATCACCTAGTGAATCTCGTCCTCCTCTAGAATTTCCTTCCGGGTGTCATCGTCCAAGCTAGACACCATCAAGGGGGTCGCCTCCCAGAGAGCCACATTGCAACTAGGGTATCCTTTGTCCATCCTAATGTTAGGGCCCTCAAGGATATCCCTAAATAAAGAAGGTTTCATTCTCCCTACAATGTCCTTGTCCTCTGTGTAAGTTCCTTCCTCGATTTGAATATTGGGTTTGATCATTCATCACCTTTCACTGATGCAAGTGTGAAAAAATGGTGTGTTTGTTTCCCTTCTTGCAACCATCTCACTCGGGATCTCTCTCACACTAGTATATCATGTTTAAAGATCATCTACTCATAGTAGGTATTCTTGGATACTAGACCTTCAAAGATAGATTGACTCCATCCATCCTTCAGGATGGATTCCTAGTCCTCGATTCTCTTTTTCAAAGTCTCCATATACTGGTCAAAAGGATGGATCCCCCTGGCCCAATCCTCAAGCCCAAGATTGAGTTTCTATATTTTATTATAAATCACAGCCCAGGTGTACCCATGGACCAGCTTACCCAACACCCTCCTCACGGTCTTCTGGTAACCAGGACACCGAGACCACTGCTGGTAAAATCTGAAATTCTCCGAGAGATCCCAACAAGGAGGTAGAGAAACTAGTAAAGGAGAGTGGTATGATATTAGTATGACAACCCTTCTTTTTATTACATCTTAAACATGATTTATTACATAAAACTTCACTTGATACAACAAATAAGATCGAGAGGTTTAGTGTATTTGGGGCTTAGGATCATTACATAAAAACTTTAAACTTGAAATACAACATCTTTATTGAAAACTTCCTTTACATGACCACTACATTCCTTCGTACTTAGCATTGCATGGGATAACCTGAGGACATGCATAAGAAAAGGGTGAGATATAAAGCCCAGTAAGGGAGTACATAATGAATAACATGAGGAGTACAATACATGTTAGGCAATGGGCATATCAATAGAGCATAAGAGAAACATGAACATAAAGGCATGATAAAGCATGATAATCATAACATGGAAATGTGGCAACAACACTTAACATTGAATTAGCATGAGCCAAGGCTCATTGCACATGGAGCATGAGGAAACCCTAATTGCACTTGAAGCACGAGTAAACCCTCGTTGCACTTGAATTAGCATGAGTCAACACTCATTGCACATGACGTATCATGATACTATACTTTACCCAATGCATTGGAGCTCTATAATGGGCGCACCCTTCTTAAATATTTCATTTCATGCATAAGTGTGCCACATGGATCATAAAACATGGATTCATAAAACAGAATCATTTCTTCCACGATAAAGGAATGTGGAATTCATACATGAAAATCTATAATCAATATGTAAATGTGCATAAAGGTGAATACCCTTGATGGAGAAATGGGCATGGTATTCACTACACAAAGACATTGGCTTAGAAAATCGGTGCGATTTCGGCAGCGTAACGGCGTGACATAAGAATTCATAAAAAAGGTTAATGAGAGAGAAAGGGGTTACTCATCATATTTACATGTAATGGACAGTAAGGAGATCATATATATACATGTCCCAACAATAGAAATGGAATTTAGATTCATGATACAAAAGTATTGCTTGAATGTAAAAGAAGAGAGAGAAGTTCCTTTCGGAATTTCGGCATAGTAACGGGTGTACATGGGAGGCATTTAATGAGAGAGAAAGGGTTCTCCCATCATTCAAACAATAAGAGGGCAGTATGGGGGAGGTGTCAAACCATACCCCAACATTCATAATTGAAATAAAAAAAGGCAATACAACTTAAAGAAAATTGACAAAAAATGAGAAAGGAAGAAAACCCCTTACTTGGAAGTGTGCTTCCAAAGGCTAGAGAGAGGCTTGTGAGAGGCTTCTTGGGAGCTTGGGGAACCTTGGGAGGATTATAGAGAGAGTAGGGAAGAGGTTGGACGAACTCCAAGAGATTTTAGTGAGGAGGAAGTGGGAGCTTGGGTGGGTTTATATAGGAAAGGTGAGGGAATTCTTTATTATTTAGGTTTGGGACCCCTTATATTAAAATAATCCAAACCACAAACCATGCCATTGTATTTACCCATGGTTTCTGGAAATGGAAAGAGGAAAAAAATATTTTACAAGGCCAAGGTCCGAACTTATTAAAAAATTAGGGTTGTTTATGTGGAGGTGAGTCACACTCCCATGGAAATTAATTTAAAAAGGCAAAGTGTTGAATAAGTCTTGAGGGATCCGTTAATGCTTTGAAAAGTAAGTAAAACAAACCCAAAACCTCATTATTTTAATGATAAAACACATATTGGACGAACATAAGGATTATGTTATTTTATTACATCACCATTGGGTCATTATGATGTCATAAAACACATTATATATTTAAATGGTATTTAATTTTTACCCAAAAATTTGACTGTCTCAGAAAATTATGAAAAATTCACCGTTGGATAATTTAGACGTCCTGATTCCAAAAATAATATTTATTTTATCTAAATAATTTTTTAAATATGTTAATTTTCACTTTTAAAATAAAAACCGACATTTATAAAAAAATTCACGGGTTTTGACAGAAATGGCTTTCAAACCTTAATAAAAATTTTAATTGCATTCATAAAATTATAAGATCATTTATACTTAATAAAAAATTAATTTAATATTAATTTTATTAAAATATTATTTAATTAAAAAATCCTTTAATTTAATAAAATATAATTCTTAATTAAATAATAACTAAAAACACCATTTGTACTTTAAAAACTAATTACAATGTATCAAAAATGACTAGAAATTATATTCATTATTATATACAAAAATAATGTACATGAACATGGTGCTACTTATTTGTTATATAACCCCTTAAAATAGCCGCATAAGACCTAAGGGTATGATGTGCGATGGTGACAGACTCTTGGGGTTGCTCGGATAACATCACTCGAGTTGTAATTTCAATCAACTTCCATTTTTCCCGTAGACGATCACGTTCGAGCTTGACTTGATGAAGCTCAGCTTGGGCTTGGTCAAGGGAAAAGCCCAAAGACGCCACCTCTTTTCCGAGATCCGACAAATGGGCTTCATAAGGGGCAATTCTACTGGATGAGGCCATCGCTTCCTTTGTCTGAGTAGAAAATTGGTTCGTTAAAGCCTTATATTTAAACTACCCAGATGATCACTATTCAACGGCTATAAAAGTAACGGTCCCAAATCTTAACGTAAAACTAAAGAAGTTGACATCTTATAAAAACATTTTTCATAAAGAAACATTCAACTGGATCAAGAGGGATTTTCCATTAATGAAACTTTGGGTCGTTACAACATTCCCCCCTTAAGAAATTTCGCCCTCGAAATTTTCCTTTTCCCACACTAAAAAAAATGTGGGTAACTTAGCTTCATCATATCCTCAGACTCCCAAGTTTCTTATTCAAACTTGTGGTTTCTCCACAACACCTTGACGAGGGGCATTGTCTTATTTTTTAGAACTTTTTCTCTACGATCTAAGATCTTCACTGGTTGCTCCTCATAAGAAAGATCGTCTTCTAATTGTACCACCTCAGAAGAGAGTACTTGTGAAGGGTCTGGTATGTACTTCCTTAAGAGGGATACATGGAATACATCATGAACCTTGGCCATATTAGGTGGAAGTGCTAGTCGATAGGTCACAGCCCCAACACGATCAAGAATCTCTAAGGGTCCGATGTACCTTGGACTTAACTTCCCTTTCTTTCCAAACCTCATGACCTTATTCCACGGAGATATGCGTAAAAACACCATGTCTCCAACTTTAAACTCAAGGTCTCGTCGACGATTATCTGCATAACTCTTCTGTCGACTTTGGGCTGCCTTGATATGCTGCTGAATGGTTTTCACCTTCTCCACCATTTCTTCGACCATTTCTGGTCCAAGCAGCTTACGTTCACCGACCTCATCCCAACATGCCGGTGTTCTACACCTTTTCCCATATAGGGCTTCATATGGTGCCATTTGGATGCTCGAGTGGAAACTATTATTATAAGAGAACTCAACTACAGGAAGATATTGATCCCATCCTCCTTTAAAGTCCATTGAGAACGCTCTCAACATATCCTCAAGTGTTTGGATAGTCCGCTCGGATTGGCCATCAGTTTGAGGATGATAGGCCGTACTGAAGTTCAGTTCAGTATTCAGAGCATGTTGAAGACTCTTCCAAAACATAGAGGTAAATCTTGGATCTCGGTCAGACACAATAGATACTGGTACTCCATGCAACCGTACCACTTCCCTGATATATATCTGTGCCAGTTGATCCAAAGAGAAATCCTCTCTAATAGAAATGAATTGTGCAGTCTTTGTAAGACGATCCACAACAACCCAGATTGCATTGTTGCCTTTGGATGTCCTTGGAAGTCCAGTGACGAAGTCCATGGTGATGTTCTCCCATTTCCATTCTGGTATGGTAAATGGTTTCATCATCCCCTTAGACTTCTGCCTCTTCCTTCACTTGCTGACACACCAGGCACTTTGATGTATATTCAGTGATCTCCTTCTTCATATTATTCCACCAAAAGTTTTCTCGGAGATCTCGATACATCTTTGTGCTCCCTGGGTGAATAGAGAAATTTGAACTATGTGCATCATCCAAAAGTACCTTCTTTAGCTCCGAACTTGATGGAACACATAGTCTTTTCCCAAACCGCACAATTCCTTCTTCATTAACATTAAACTCTGAGGATTTTCCCTTTTTGATAGCTTCCACTTTTTCTTGGATTCTCGCATCATCCTTTTGAGCATCCTTTAACCTTTCCAAAAGAGATGGTTGAGCAATCATTTGTGAAAGGATTGATGATGTTCCCTTCTTTATGATTCCCATGTCCATCTTCATCAAGTCTAAGAAGATTGGATCCTTCTCAATTCTCATCATTGATAGAATAGCAGGATCCTTTCTACTTAGGGCATCCGCCACCTTGTTTTCTTTCCCAGGGTGGTAATGTATTGAACAGTCATAATCCTTGATGAGCTCTATCCATCTTCTCTGGCGCATATTGGGCTCTTTCTGTGTGAATATATATTTAAGACTCTTGTGGTCAGTATATATTTCACATTTCTCTCCATAGAGATAATGCCTCCAGATTTTCAAGGCAAAGATCACCGCCACCAACTCCAGATCATGCGTTGGATAGTTTCTCTCATGGATTTTCAACTGCCTTGAGGCATAGGATATCACTTTTATCATTCTTCATCAGCACACATCCTAATCCCTTCTTCGAAGCATCACTGAATACCACAAAAAGCTCCCCACTTGTGGGTAAAGTGAGCATGGGTGCAGTGATAAGCCTCCTTTTCAACTCCTTGAATCTTTCTTCACATTCATCACTCTAAGAAAACTTTACTCCCTTTCGAGTTAGCTTGGTAAGAGGGTTGGACAATCGTGAGAAATTTCTCACAAATCGTCGATAATATTCAGCTAACCCCAAGAAGCTACGGATATCAGTTACCGATGTTGGCCTTGGCCATCCCTCAATTGCATCTGTTTTGGAGGGGTCCATAGATATCCCATTGCTTGTGATGATATGGCCCAAGAATGAGACCTCCTTTAACCAGAACTCACACTTGCTGTACTTGGCATAGAGATTCTCCTGGCGCAAAGTATCCAGTACAGTTTTTAAATGCTCCTCATGGTCCTCCTTGGTTTTGGAGTATATTAGAATATCATCTATAAAGACTACCACAAATTTATCTAGGTAATATCTAAAGACTCTATTCATCAAGTCCATGAATATTGCTGGAGCATTGGTGAGTCTGAAAGGCATTACTATGAATTCATAGTGCCCATACCTTGTACGAAAAGCAGTCTTGGGGATATCTTCCTCCTTCACCCTTACTTGATAATGTCCCGACCGCAAGTCCACCTTGGAGAAGTATTGTGCTCCACGCAGCTGATCAAACAAGTCATCGATTCTTGGGAGAGGATACTTGTTCTTTATCGTGATTTTGTTAAGTTCACGATAATCGATGCAAAGCTGCATTGACCCATCCTTCTTCTTGACGAAGAGGACTGGTGCACCCCATGGTGATGCACTTGGGCGTATAAACCCTTTATCCAGATTCTCCTATAGTTGTTTCTTCAGCTCTTCAAGCTCAACAACAGCCATTCTATATGGAGTCTTGGATATTGGTAGCGCCCAAGGTATAAGTTTAATTGAGAACTCAACATATCTTTTTGGAGGAAGACCAGGAAGTTCCTCGGGAAATACTTCAGCGAATTCCCTCACAATAGGCATTTCTTCAAAGGTGGTTTCTTCCTTGGACTCAATCATCTGATCCAGATATGCGTGCTCATAAGGCAGTAATATCCATGCTTGAGATGATGGAGCTAAAGGAGATTCATCTTCCTCCTGACACTTGTAAAGAATCGGTGGTTGATTCTCCATATGGAGTGTGATTTCCCTCTCCCGACAATTTATGTTGTCTCTATATAAGGAAATCCAATCCATGCCAAGAATTGCATCAAATTCCACCAAAGGGAGTATAACGAGGTTCGCTGGGAAATTCAATCCACAGATTATAACAGGGGAGGACTTATACTCATGGGATGCAATGATTGCCCCATTTTCCGTACTCACCGACATCTTTACTTCCATGATTTGTGGTGGTGCAGGGATTGTTCTACTAAACTTTTGAGATATAAAAGAATGCATAGAACCTGAATCAAAAAGTACGTTCGCTATTCTTGAATGAATAACTAGAGTACCTGTCACCACTTCGTTTTCGGGGTTCACTTCGGTAGAAGTGATGGCAAAAGTTCTTCCTTGTTGTCTTGGAGGTTGCTGGTTGCCTCCGATAACCCTTGGATTAGGGCACTGATTTGCAAAATGACCTGGTTCTTTGCATTTGTAGCATTGAACAACGCATTGAGGTTCGAACGGAGCGTTCCTCTCCTCTGTCGTAGCCGCGGGTCCTTCTTGCTGACAGTTAACAGCTAGGTGCCCTTCTCTTCCACACTTGAAGCATCTTCTTGTCCCCCTAAGGCAATTTCCAGGGTGCTTCTTTCCACACTTTTGGAAAGTGGGGTGCTAGAACTTCTTAGCGCCGTTGGATTTATCCATCGGACCACCAACATTGAAGTCCACCTTACACTTCTTGTCCCCATGATACGCCTGTGATTCTCTGATCTCCATTTCAACCTTGAGGGCACATCAGACAATTTCCTCATAGCTGTCGAAGTCACGGATCGCTAATGCTTTCCGCAAGCTAGGCTTCAGCCCACCAAAGAAGCGGTCAACCTTTCATTCGGGGGTAACGACAAAGCCGGAAGCGTATCGTGAAAGCCTTGTGAAGTTTTCCTCGTACGCTCCCACAGATTCTTCATCTTTCTGTTTGAGGGTAAGGAAGTCCCTTTCCATCTTAAGATGGAGGGTGCGCGGAAAATATGTATCGAAAAACATCTTCCAGAATTCCTTCCATTCCAAAGCCTCGATCTCCTCCTCAGGCTTCGTATTTTTGATCAACGTCCACCATTGATCAGCTTCACCCTCCATACGATAAGCCGCCAGCAGAACCTTCTCTTTTTTAGAGCATTGGAGGATGGAGAATATCTTTTCAATGGAGTTGATCCATTGTTCAGCGATCTTGGGATCAGATGATCCACTAAAAGTAGGAGGCCTTTGTCTCATGAAGATTTCAATAGCGACTTGTTCTTTCTTAAGGGGGGTTGAACGTTCCTCTTGACCAGTGTTTCTATTCAAGACTTGAGTTAGCTGAGAGAGAAGCGTGACAAAGTTCGTGATTCCCGCTCCCATTGGATTGGGCATCTCTTAAGTACAATCATCACACTGATCTTCACAACGGTTGTTAACCCGAGTTCTCCTATTACCGGCCATTGGCTGGAATAAAAGGAAAGTTAGGGGTAAGACATAAAGGGTAATCCAAATACAAAAGTTTATGACTTATAAATAAACTTTAATCTCTTTAACTCATGAGTCTATAGGATTCAATCCATGATTTTCATGTTCTTCCTTCTAACATATATTCTTAGGGGCATTTTTCCCTTAATAAGGGTTCATACTAAGATTGTGAATTTATCAAAACATATCCCCCGGGAGTGTCGTAACCAAGAGTGAATCAAGGCCCGTTGTCGTGCACCAATTCCTGTTAGAGTCTAGCTCAAAGCGGTGTTTTCGGGTTTTACCCCTAGGATACATCTATGCCAGAGCCGCCTCTACCTGCTCGTATCCAGACAGGGATGTATTTGTTTGATAAACCACTTACTTAGTATTTACCAAAACTTAGGGATGTTTTTATTATACTTAGTCTTGTATCTAAGGCTTTACTAGGGTTTCCTAATCCCAAAAATAACTAAACCTATCCTCTGATACCAACTATGACAACCCTTCTTTTTATTACATCTTAAACATGATTTATTACATAAAACTTCACTTGATACAAAAAAGAAGATCGAGAGGTTTAGTGTATTTGGGGCTTAGGATCATTACATAAAAACTTTAAACTTGAAATACAACATCTTTATTGAAAACTTCCTTTACATGACCACTACATTCCTTCGTACTTAGCATTGCATGGGATAACCTGATGACATGCATAAGAAAAGGGTGAGCTATAAAGCCCAGTAAGGGAGTACATAATTAATAACATGAGGAGTACAATACATGTTAGGCAATGGTCATATCAACAGAGAATAAGAGAAACATGAACATAAAGGCATGATAAAGCATGATAATCAAAACATGAAAATGTGGCAACAACACTTAACATTGAATTAGCATGAGCCAAGGCTCATTGCACATGGAGAATGAGTAAACCCTCATTGCACTTGAATCACGAGTAAACACTCGTTGCACTTGAATTAGCATGAGTCAACACTCATTGAACATGACGTATCATGATACTATACTTTACCCAATGCATTGGAGCGCTATAAAGGGCGCACCCTTCTTAAACATTTCATTTCATGCATAAGTGTGCCACATGGATCATAAAACATGGATTCATAAAACATAATCATTTCTTCCACGATAAAGGAATGTGGAATTCATACATGAAAATTTATAATCAATATGTAAATGTGCATAAAGGTGAATACCCTTGATGGAGAAATGGGCATGGTATTCACTACACAAAGACATTGGCTTAGAAAATCGGTGCGATTTCGGCAGCGTAACGGCGTGACATAAGAATTCATAAAAAAGGTTGATGAGAGAGAAAGGGTTTACTCATCATATTTACATGTAATGGATAGTAAGGAGATCATATATATACATGTCCCAACAATAGAAATGGAATTTAGATTCATGATACAAAATTATTGCTTGAATGTAAAAGAAGAGAGAGAAGTTCCTTTCGGAATTTCGGCACAGTAACGGGTGTACATGGGAGGCATTTAATGAGAGAGAAAGGGTTCTCCCATCATTCAAACAATAAGAGGGCAGTATGGGGGAGGTGAGAAACCATACCCCAACATTCATAATTGAAATAAAAAAAGGCAATACAACTTAAAGAAAATTGACAAAAATGAGAAAGGAAGAAAACCCCTTACTTGGAAGTGTTCTTCCAAAGGCTAGAGAGAGGCTTGTGAGAGGCTTCTCGGAATCTTGGGGCACCTTGGGAGGATTCTAGAGAGAGTAGGGCAGAGGTTGGACGAACTCAAAGGGATTTTAGTGAGGAGGAAGTGGGATATTGGGTGGGTTTATATAGGAAAGGTGAGGGAATTCTTTATTATTTAGGTTTGGGACCCCTTATATTAAAATAATCCAAACCACAAACCATGCCATGGTATTTGCCCATGGTTTCTGGAAAAGGAAAGAGGAAAACAATATTTTACAAGGCCAAGGTCCGAACGTATTAAAAAATTAGGGTTGCTTATGTGGAGGTGAGTCACACTCCCATGGAAATTAATTTAAAAAGGCAAAGTGTTGAATAAGTCTTGAGGGCTCCATTAATGCTTTGAAAAGTAAGTCAAACAAACCCAAAACCTCATTATTTTAATGATAAAACACATATTGTCCGAACATAAGGATTATGTTATTTTATTACATCACCATTGGGTCATTATGATGTCATAAAAAACATTATATATTTAAATGGTATTTAATTTTTACCCAAAAATTTGACTGTCTCAGAAAATTATGAAAAATTCACCGTTGGATAATTTCGACGTCCTGATTCCAAAAATAATATTTATTTTATCTAAATAATATTCTAAATATGTGAATTTTTACTTTTAAAATAAAAACCGACATTTATAAAAAAAATCACGGGTTTTGACAGAAATGGCTTTCAAACCTTAATAAAAATTTTAATTGCATTCATAAAATTATAAGATCATTTATACTTAATAAAAAATTAATTTAATATTAATTTTATTAAAATATTATTTAATTCAAAAATCCTTTAATTTAATAAAATATAATTCTTAATTAAATAATAACTAAAAACACCATTTGTACTTTAAAAACTAATTACAATGTATCAAAAATGACTAGAAATTATATTCATTATTATATAAAAAAATAATGTACATGAACATGGTGCTACTTATTTGTTACATGACCCCTTAAAATAGCCGCATAAGACCTAAGGGTAAGGTGTGCGATGGTGACAGACTCTTGGGGTTGCTCGGATAACATCGCTCGAGTTGTAATTTCAATAAACTTCCATTTCTCCCGTAGACGATCACGTTCGAGCTTGACTTGATGAAGCTCAGCTTGGGCTTGGTCAAGGGAAAAGCCCAAAGACGCCACCTCTTTTCCGAGCTCCGACAAATGGGATTCATAAGGGGAAATTCTACTGGATGAGGCCATCGCTTCCTTTGTCTGAGTAGAAAATTGGTTCGTTAAAGCCTTATATTTAAACTACCCAGATGATCACTGTTCAACGGCTATAAAAGTAACTGTCACAAATCTTAACGTAAAACTAAAGAAGTTGACATCTTATAAAAACATTTTTCATAATGAAAAATTCAACTGGATCAATAGGGATTTTCCATTAATGAAACTTTGGGTCATTACAATTAGTCGGACAATATGATGTACCTAGGAATTAGGAAACATGTTTATTGCCTTGTTGTTATCCAGACACATGTCGAGCCTACTCCAGCTATGCCTGCCTCCCTTATGGTTGTTACACCAAGTGTAGAATTATCCTGAGTAACCCAGGTCAAGAAGCCCTGAACCCACCATGAAACATGAAAAATCCAATCCAGCATGTTGAAGGAAGCCACACCTTCCTTTCATCTCCCCAGGTATAGTGTGATATTTAAGTCCCCCTACAAAATCCATGGTAGATTTTCTAGGTTGAAGGAACCTAGATTATACCACAGGCTCTGTCTTACTTGAGAATCGCATCTTCCGTTCCCAAATTAAATAAAGAAGCACTCCTAAACCTTTGTGACTTTCACAGTAAATAACTGATCACCTGCTATTATAAAATCTAGTGATACATCCATGTTCCAAAATAGCCAGATATGGCGATTTAAGGAAAGAACTTGCACAGATCTATGCATCCTAACATTGCAGCAGAACTCCCTTAGTTTAGTCGGGTTCTGTTTATGCTCAAGAACTGATACAATTGAGACCTTGTGTTTTTTAACTTCAAAAGAAATGAATTCAGTCATCACCTGTGGACTCAAGCCCCAGGAATTCCAGATGAGCATGGAAAACATTTAAACAAGGAAGATCCTAGATTTGTCCCCAGGCTCGACAGTCTCCTTGGAGAGGGAGGAAGCACCTCCCCTTAGCTGTCTCATATTTTCCCGGGTAGAATACCATGCCTCTTATTAGAGGGAATTGGGATTAATAGGGTCACCGGAGAAGGAACCTCCGCATGTACTCCTCCCAACTTCCCTGAGAAGGAGAAGGGGTGGAGAAACTGAAGCTGGAACCTTAGCCCTAACAACGCATGAAAACTTGTCTGAGACTGCACTAAATCCCTCCTCCTGATAGGCCTCTATGAAGAGAGGAGAGAACAGGTGGCCGCCTGCATCCTCAAACTTGTCAAAAGAAACAACAAGAACCTCCTCAAGAGACTGAAGAAACACCCCAAGGTCTAGAACAGATAGATTAAAAGCATGAAACTGATCGTGCAGCCAGCATACTTATGGCGACAAGAAGGGCCTAATCCAGGAAACTGAGAAGGCTTAATGGCTCAAGGAGGAGACTCAAATCTTATAAGCTACAAGTTCCATGTAGGGGAAAATCATGCTACTATAAGCATGGTATGGTTAATCCGTACTCTTAGGAATGCCCAGGGAGATTAGAGAATCCCCTATCTTGACCTTAGTCTCTAGGAAAGGAACCAAATCGAATCCCCCCAGCCATGGATGATGAGATCCTATACCCATTTGAGCCTTAAAATCCTGGCAAGGCCTGCCTTTATTCCTACTTCTACATGAAATCATAGAGTGGACTTGGTTGAAATAGGAGGAACAAAACTGCTGGAAAATAGGGAATGAGATTTCTTGGTCCCATTCCATCTCATTCAAAATCTTCAAGGGATATTCTCAGGAATCGGCAGAGACAGATCCAAATAAACACAAAACTAAAGAACCAAGAAGTCTTAGCAAGATAAGGTTCGATCGTCCGTGCATAGAAACCCTCCAAGAGAATCCCCAATGGCATTTAGAAAAACACCATTTTAAAAGGGAAAGGGAATCCCAGGGAGACCCAGCCAAACTGCAGAACGGGAACTTTCCTTTCCCTTGTGAGCTTTCATGGACCACAGGGCCAAGATGAATTGCCACCGCCCAAAGGCTATGGGAACATGACACCAGTAATGGAAAAAAGCTTCCTTCGACTCTAGAACCACACATAGGGTGAGCCTATGAATCGAATAGATCTGCATGTGGCCGCTTATCACTTGAAATATGTGCACTGCTTGAACACCTGCAGAGGCGGCCTCACCACCCCAAAACATGCCACAAGCGTCCACATGAGGCAATATATGTCCTCCTTGAATGAATCTAGGGGAACCTCCACTGATACACAAGAACCTTCCCGGGAAACCACTGGATAGACCGAATCCACCACCGATAAGTAGATTTGCTTGAAGCCATGAAGCGATCCATTCAGGGCATCACAAAATGATTTTGGAGGCAGGTGAAATGGCAGGGGAGAGTTGAGAGGTGCCTGAGGGTGACAACACTCTCTGCCTACAGAGACACCCAGATTGAAGGTCTTCATTCCCAGAAGCACTGCCTTAGCACCAGCGGCCGAAGATGTAATGGTCGAGAGAATTTTAAAATCTCTTGGCACGTGCGGCGCGTCCTTTAAAGACATGATTTTTTCCTCAATACATATGACATTATCACATGCATTATCATATAGATGAATAATTAAGATGTGATAAGATATTTATTAATGAATAAAGTAAAAATTAGATGGTTCTAGGCCACAAAATCTAACAATTTTTATAGAAAGATAGATGTATTTTACATTAGAACACTCTTATAATTTCTTGTATAAAGAGAACACTTTTTATCTTGTTGGGGACATTTCTTGAACCATTTCTAGTAAATTAAAATTTATTTTAATATCTAATAATTTCATATTGATAATTATTTTTCCATCCTACATTTATTTTAATTTTTATTTACAATCCTTTCTCATCTCTTTTACTTTATCTTCATGAATTTGGATTTTTCTTTGATGTTTAATATCAAACTCTTTAATCATATCAGATTTTATCATAAATTAGGCATTCTTGATAGAAGTTACTTCTTATAATGAATTGGTATTTTCTTTAAGGATTTTATTAGATTATTCCATTTCATGGATTAAATTAATCCACTCATTATGAAAACTAGAGAATATTTCTTCAATTTCTATATACATTCCTCATTTGGATCAAATTTTCTTAGAGAGATTCACATAATTTTATACTATATATTACAGAGCATTCTACATATTTTCATATTAATTTTCAAATTGGGTTATCCCTTCCTATATACATCCAATGGATTGAAAAATTAATCTAACAATATATTCAGTTTAGTTATGAATGATATCATTTAGATTAGAAACTGATTATTATCATAAATTAACAAACATGTGATTTTCCACCCTTGTGCTCGATTTTTGTATAGGTTGGTCTTGGTAATAAACTTATGTTTTCTTTTGATCACATGAATGTGTTTTATCTTATAAGATAGAAGAACTTTACATATCCTATGTAGTTGATTCAATCATCAGATCTCCATCTTTGCTTAATCTGTCTTCATCGAAGTTAAAGCATGGGAAATCAGATTTCTTTTTCTATTTCGATAAGAGGTATATCTTCTTCAATTCTCTTGAAACTTTTTTTCTTCTATTATTTTTGAGTCTTGGAAGAAATAATCATCTAATAAATTGTTTAAATATCTCCTAAAAATTTTTATTTCATGTTTTCTTTACAATATAAATTAAAAAAATAAAACTTTTCATATAATATAAAATTCAAAAGAAGTGTGACCTATGGCTCCGATAACAATTTTTTGGATCACATAGGGATGTATCCAACACTAGGATTGTGGGTGAATCTGTGTTGGTATAATTTTAAATCAATTTTACCATTATACCTTTATCAACTCTTCACTTTTTCAATGATTGGATATCTCTATATCTATATATCTCTAATTTGGTCAATTTTCATACAAATTTAGAATAGAAAATAAGAATAAGTGAACTACATAATTGTTATTGTGGTTTTCCTCCCAGAGGATGACTATATCCCTATTATGTATTAGTTATTTATCCCACATTCACAACTTCCTATTTATTATAATAAAAGACTTGGGAAATGGAATGACCCTAGACCCTTATATTGGCACCAATGATGTAAAATTCAAGAAAGTAATTTATATATTTTGTATAAGAGAATGAAATTTAAGTTTATTGAATTCAAATAAAACATTTTAGATCAAATCCATCCTAAAATGTATAGCTTAGTATTCTTCCTCACTTGTAGAAATAATATAGGATTATTTATAATTATTCAAGATTCTATAGTAGATGAAGTTCATAGAATGGGTAACTTATATTCTCATCTTGGAATATAGTCTATAGGAGTGTGGGAAAACTCAATTTTTTAATTATTCTCCTTCAATACAAATGATATGATAATTTTCTTTAACACTGAAATATATTCTTCAACTTAAAAAAATATTCAACAGCCAATCAATCAAATATAATCCTTAAATACTCATTTTCATAAAAGGAATTCAATATTGGGAAGTCTCTCTTCACTTTCATGAATTCTAGAAAATGAAATAATATAGCAGTCAAAATATATACTTATTCTTAAATACTTAGTATGCTCTTGAATGTATGTGAATTATTGGTTCATGTACATTACATAAGAATTTTTTTTACTCTTTATAATACATTAATCATCATTTATCATTTTCTTATCTACAATAAACAAAGAATATATATAAATATTATATTCATTATTGAGTCTTCCACAATTATCGTAATCATGATTCTATTAGTATCGATATTCAAATATCCTTGAATATCACCTTTGGACTCATAATGTTTTCCTTTTTCCTTCCATGATATATAGTAATATTGAGAAACCTTCACTTGATAAAATGTACATATTAAAAAAACTTCCATGTGTGCATTATATATATTTTTACAATAGTGGTTTCGGATTATCCTTACTTCACAATGTAAATCTGATTGTTCTTCATTCCTCTTCTTCAATCATATGATAGAATCATGGTAATTATAATCATGATATTTCATAGTTAAATCTTTATAATCATAGAATCATTAGATTCCACAAATCTATAATACTCAACATAAAAATCTCCACATATCATACAAGAAATAATCTTCACTGAAAATATTCTTTTTCGTAAAATATCATTTTTTAGTGTCTTATGAATATGATAATTTTCATATAGACCAAAAAAATTATGCATAACATAAATTGTCTTGAAATTCCAAACATCTTACATGAAATATATTATGTGATCTACATCAAATATCTTATGTAGAGTTTCTTATTATGAAACTACTTGTGCATATGATATTTTTCTAGAAATATATTATGAGTATTTTTTACGATGAAACTTATTATGTGTATGAAATTTTTCTAAATATATTTTATGTGTGGGATTTTCACTATTTGGAATGGAACTTAAATCTGGATCATAGGATTCAACCATTTTGATTCTTTTACACGATCTGGATAGTGTATTATTGAAAATTTTAATATCTCAAATTATTTTTCATTATCAATTTTCTTGAATGTGGAATAATATTTTGTGATATGATAGCTTAATTAGCTCAGTGATGGAGGTTTTGAACTTATCTTGTGCAGTTACATGTATGAAACTAGTGGAAATATCCTTTGAGTGTTGCAAGGAAGAAGATGGTATCATCTATCATCCTTTAATTTGAATATGTCACACAGCCTTCTTTAATTAATGAATAGAATATTTATTTGAAAAATATCTATTTTTAATATTTATTTTTGATATCATTACATAATATGAAAATATTCTTTCTAGAAAACCTAATAAAATTTTCCAAGTGTTGGTGCTCTATAGTGGTCCTCCATACATGACTCCTACAACGACTTCTAGTAATCATTCACCACCTACACCCACATACCTAAAACAACACATGTAGGTTCTATCAATTCTTCATAACCCTTTCATATAGCTATTATCTTAAGCTCTACTAGATTTACATAGTGAATAGGCTTCATGGATGCTTTGGTCTAACTAAAGAGGTGGCCAATTTCATTATCTCAATTAGAAATTTTCCAAATAATAAATGATCTTGAAATGTAGTTTCATACCCAAAACTCATTTTTCTATATTTATTTATTTATTTATGGGTTTTTATATTTTTATTTCTAGTTTTATATTTTTTTCAAGAGTTTTAGAGAGTCCTTGGGGGAGTCTATAGTTTAAAAACATCACACAGTAGTGGGTCATTCCATGAAATGAGGTTTCACTTCATGTCATACACTTATAGGGGAACCTATAGGGTTATAATTGATGGTGTTCGTTATTTGAATTCCCTAGGTTATGTTGTGTAGAAAATTGGGAAGTGGACTATTTATAGGGGAGGAATATATTCATTTTTGACCATAATGTCACATAGTGAATGGGGTCTAATCAGTTTTTTTTTAAAAAATGTGTATTTTTACGTTTTTTCGTGTTGGTATTTAATCCCTTTCGGGATATTTTTCCCCTCTTGTTCAACTCTCCAATCCTGAGGTGTGATCCCCTTATTCCCCTTATCTTCTTTGGTGATTCCTTGATTCGTCTCAAAATTTGAGTATGGTTTTTTAAAGTAATCTCATATACCCTTCCTCTTCTTTATCCTCCTTTATGCTCTCTATTTCAGAAACCTCAGGATTCTTGTGGAACGTATTAATTTTAGGGTTTTTTAGATTTAGGTTTTCTTTATCTTCCATGAATTATTTCATTGTCATTGTATTTGGAACTAACCATGGGAAGAGTTAAAGAAATGGATTTGAGGAATTTATTTTCATGATTTTATATTATTCATAACAATCCGTGTAATTCTAGGGTTTTCTAAATGCTTTCCTTGAAAAAAATTATATGTTGTGGATTTATTCAAATTTAAAAGATGTTTTTTTCATTTTATAAATTTTTAAATGGAATATTTTCATTAGATATTAGGGGTTTTCTTGGTAATTCATTTTTAATGTACTTAAATGTGATTCTTGAAATGATTTTATGTTATTCCTAAATTATGTTTGTTTTTTGTGTTTTTTTAATCTTTCAATGATGTTGTGATTTATAATTTTGTGGTTCCTAGAAGATTCATTTAAAAAAAAGTATTTTCTCCTGGGTTTCCAATGAGTTTTTAAGTGTCACATGATTTATTATCTATTTTTTAAATAAAGTTTATATACATGTGTAAATAAATTTATTATTTTTTGCATATATATAAATGTAAATGTATGTATTTATATATATATCTACCTAATTAAATATTTATAAAATGGTTAGTTTTGAAACCAAAGGACCATTCGTAAATTTATAATGGAAATTTTAAAATAATCTTAATTTGGGAATGAACTTTAAAGGATATTTTAGAAGACATGTAATATGTTTTAAATTCAAGGCCTTATTAGAAATTTACATAAATAAATTTCTCCCAAATGAGCTACAAAATTTAAAATATCCACATGGAATTATATGGAAATGATTTTGAATATTTAATATGTTTTTTTATTAATATGGTCAAAAATATGGGATTTAGTAGGAAGTGTGTGTGTGTGTGTAATGGTGGGTTAAGGTTTTACCATTGGCTTGGGTTTCCTTGTATTTTATTACTAGTGTTTTCTTGATGAGGCCCACATCCTTCTTCACCCTATATTATTAAAATCATAGAGATCCTGGTAATCATAGTGAGAGGTTGAGATATGCTCATTATCTATTCTTGATGAGATTTACTAGATCCCCCTGCTCATGGAAGAGGATTATGATGTAGTGGCACGAGTGAGGCTAGTTGGGAGGGTCCAATTGGTTGTAGATAGGGATGCATCTATATGTATAAAAATCGTTCCACTAAAAACATCTATTAACATCCCACTAGATGTTTAGTATCCTCCCATGATTATATAAATTTTTTACTTTGTATTCCTATTTAGTTCACTAGTTTATGATTTTTCATTATTATTATCTCAAAAGATTGTATTTATAACCCTCCATTGGTTTGATTCAACGTATGGTTTGGTTATTAAGTTATTATTTATTTATTATTTATTTGAGTTCTTCATAAAGTGGTTTAATAAAATGGTTTTTAAAAAATTGTTA
The DNA here is from genome assembly GCA_963277665.1 of Viscum album. Classification (NCBI taxonomy): domain Eukaryota; kingdom Viridiplantae; phylum Streptophyta; class Magnoliopsida; order Santalales; family Viscaceae; genus Viscum; species Viscum album. The sequence goes on along the minus strand of OY728126.1, from coordinate 704,641,312 downwards.
TTTAAAATTTAAGTTCTAAATAAAAAAAATTAAAGAGTGATTATATATAGTTCCTCATGTCCTTGTGGGATTTTTGTAATTCAATAGAGATTTGAAATTTCATTGGTGGACTTGGTAAATTTTAAAATAGGATTGATAATGGAATTATGATATTCATATTTCCGTAAGAGGTGTATTGAGATAGGTTTTGAGGCTTTTAATTTAGTTAGAGGCCTTGGAGGAGTTCTAGAGGAAACCTAGGATGGTTGGGATATAGGGTCGCTACAACCAATGGCCAGACACTAGCTAGAAACTAGCTCCCCGATGGGATAGTTGATAGCCTGGACAGCCTTATGGTCTCACTGACTATCCAATTGGTTTAAATCGATTAAAAATACTATTTTTACCACTTGAATTTTAATAGGTGGAATCCCCCTTCTCCCCCTTATCTTTTATCATGAGTACAGGGGGTAAACTCCCCTTTATTATCCTCTTCAACCACATTCAAGGTGGTATTTTGGGTGGATTTTATCAAGGATATAAGGTACATATTCAAATTCAGTGATCTACACAGACCCTCTCCTCCTCTCATTCTAATTTTATTTTCTCCCATCTTATATTTTGGTGCTGATTCCACCAAATCATGGTGAAATCAGAAATATAATATGGTTCTTCTTTTGTACATGTGATGAGGGTGTCTTAACATGCCATATGTACTTGGTTTCTCAGTGATTTGATAACATATGTCATCATTTTGTATTTTCATAGGTTTTTTCACAAATTTTACTTAAATATTTTATGGGTTTGGTGCCAAAGGTTGGGGTTTTGGATCAACATTGGATTAGGGATGTTTTGGGGGTGTCTAGAACCCAGTGGCTTGAGGTTTTGAATAATGACTAATTCTTGGTGAGTTATCCAACATGATTTTGAGTTTAATTTGGATTAATTAATTAATTAATTAATTTTAAAATTTAAAATTTATTAATTAATGATTTTTGGATTAATTTAGGAGCATGGTTTGTTGGTATGATATCAGTTGAGTAAGGATAGTCTAAATGGGCTTGGATGGGCCTTGGTAGCTATTATCGACCCTTAAAAATAAATGGGGATCATCCAAATAGAGTAAGTGTTCATCCTACTCACCATATGATATAATGATTGTTTATTTATGATTAATTATGACATGCAATCTTTCCCCTAAGGGAAGTGACTTAGTTAATTAAATAAAGAGCCAAAGATAAATGGACCACCAAGAATTGTAATTAATTTAATAAATTCCCTTAGACCATATAGAGTGATAGGGACCAAATAAGGACATTACACTCTGGATAGATACCCTAGCTACCAATGGATGGGGTTATGCCCATTTATTATGTTGGCATTGATACTATCACCCCAAGGGGTACTACTTGATTTAAATTGGAATGAAAATGGGTTGGGGTAGTGAACCAACCTAGTGAAACCTTATTAGATTAGATGGTCATGTTTCATCTCTGGTGTGTTATTCTCTATGGAAGACCCCATGTAGTTGGAAAGTATGTGCTATAGGGTTTATGATGTCATGGTTTGTGACGTGTTGAGAGAATTGGGTGTCAACCCAATACCAAGTTCAATATATAGGACCCATGTGAGGGTTCCTATGCAATTTCATATTACCCTATTCAATTCCCTAAGGACTGGTCCAGGATGGGTTTTTTTACAATGGTTAGTGATGGTCATGGATGTCACCCTAGAACATGAACTGATGTGTAAATTATATGGGGTTGGGATGATGATGATGGGTGTGGTAATTCATTTATCCCTTTTGGTAAGAGTGATTTGATTTATGTTTATGCTTGATGATGGATAATTTCTTTGTATTCTTGAGAATTGTTCATTGGGCTTGATAGTGATTTGATTTCATGAGATTCTTGATAATCACTAATTGAGGTAGATGATACCCTATAATGTCTTATATGTTTGTGATCTAGTCACATAGTATATTGGTGTTGGATGCCTAGTTAGGCTATAATTAGAGGACTTGGTTTATATGGTAGTTTATTCCATGAGGTGTTACATAGGATATTGCACCATATCACATGAGATAATGTATTACTAGTATTCTTGGGATGATAGAGATTCCATTGATATTATAATATGCTTTAAAATTCCTAGGTTTTGGGATATAAATGTAAGTATGAGGTTTTTGGTGGGAATATATCCCTAAGTATAGATGTTGTAAATCCCATGGGGTGGTATTAGATCCCAAATATTGATGTTAGGAAGCCCCCTTATATTTGGTGGAAGAACTAGTGATGGTTCGGCATGGGAGCCGCAAGATATTGGATGCTTGGGGGACTTGTTGTAGGGTCTAGGAGGTTACATAACATTCAATTTCATGGGGTCCCTGGGAATCATTCATTCCTAGATTTATATGATTTTATAAGGCCTCCCCTCCTAGGAATTGGATTCCATCATAACATCGAGAATGAACACATAAAACCATAGGTTTTAGCCTTTAGGTATTTATGTGAGGATTCCTATGAATGCACTAATATCTTCAACTCATTAGGAAGAAGTTATGGTTGTGGTATCCTTAGTGAGTGAAGAGATGTTCCCCAAAGGTTATTCCCATGATCACAGACACTCAAGCACTGACCAATGAAGGTATGGTCAATTGGTTTCATGGACCTAAGGATATAAAATGGTTATTGGGCATGGCCAGGGTTGTGTGTATATTCTAATGGGGTGGTGTTGATACAATATAGGTGTGGTCCTTATGATGTTCTTAGAGAAACTCTATAATTGAGGCTATGCAGATTTTATTGTAGATTATTTGTTTATTTTTATTATTTTATAGTTTATTAATTTATTCCAACTATGTATGACACATGAACATAACACAACATATACATATTAGATCTAGATCTTGTTGATGGTTACCGATTGAGTTTTATACTCACACGATACGTAGGCTATCATTACACATGGGTACCTGAGAATCCCTCGTGTGGTTATTACTAGAACATGTTGGGATAAGGAATATATGTTTTATTGAGATAGATAAACTTTGATAAAATATATATCTTGGGATAATGTATGGATTCGAGTGGAGGAGAGACTCATGTTAATTTTTTTTATATGTGTTGATAGTCATAGTGGATGATCTGTCTATATTTTATATTCATAGCATGACTGTTTGAGTTGTATACCTTATTTCATTTATTCATGAAACTATTTTCTTTATTTATTCCACTATTATTTTTATTGTTATTATTAATGATACTTGGTTATTTATTATATTGTTTCTTACTATGATATATGGGTGTATCTTCTCTTCAATGTCTTCTTAGACCTCTATTATTATTCAGAAACCTTTAGCATTTGAGGAGGGTCACCTAAGGTCACATGCCGGTCTGGTTTGGATACTATTCAGAGTGAACTGGGTTTGGGGTGTTACAAACTGGTATCACAACTATTTTCTTACCATTTGGTAGTTGGTAGACATGAGACATTGGAATATATCCAAAATTGTGATGGAACCTGAAGTGGTGCATTGAGAACCCATTTTCTAGTGGAAGTCCAAGTTACCAGGGATAGGATTGATCTTTTTTTGTTTGTGTTGTTATGGTTATTTTGATTTTCACTTATCATTTAGGACATGAGGTTTCATATTTATAATTTCTGAGTTATTGGTTTTCTAACATTATCTTAATGGCAAGAGGTTATTTATTTGATTTCATTCTCAGCCTATGGAGGTGAGAGGCATATCATGCATCATATTGTGCATCTGGATTTACATGGTATATATGTTTTTTAGTGTTCTATTCCCCTAATTACTAAGGATCAACTATTTAAAGCGTCATAAATTTACTCATATGGTGTTTTCTCATATAATTACTTCATGTTATCCTACTCCTTTGGTCCAACTCAAGTATATATTTGATTTTGGGAATAGTTCTTATGGATCCTATAGAGAGATGAACTATGGGAATGATGGAGATACATTTCCTTCAGTAGGGGATGAGTAGAGACCTTGAGGGTTTGGTAAATAAATTTATGGCCTTATACACAAACCATTATGGGTGAATGTTTTGTAGGTTTGGTTTTTTAAAGTGTCGGTAAAAACATATATAGTGCCTTCCAATATTGATTGGAATGGAATTATATATAACTGAACATTGTGACTATGGTTTCTTATCATGGATCATCTCACACAATGTTAAGGGGGGTTATCCTAGGTAAATATTCTTGGGGAATAAGTCATGTGTAAGGATGGTCAGTGAAAATCAGTGCCTCGATAGGCTATTTAGACGGCATACAATGTCATCATGTTTGGAGACCCTTGAGAGGGGTTTTAGCACATGATGTAATGATACATCTAAGGTATGTGTGTGGATGATTCCATGGTATTTGAAACCCTTGTTAGTTTTACAATGGGCTAGGTGGGTCATCCAAAATAATTTGGGTTATGAATATGGGTTTAGTGAGTTGGTTGTGGTTTTTATTTTAGATAAATCCTTGTGAAGGGTTTCTCGGGTTTATCATTGCCTTTAAGGTAGGTATCATGGGTGAGTGCCTCCGGTTATTCTATTGATGCTTGGAGGTGTGATCGAACGTATGATATAGGTATGGTGATTCCATATATTTCTTGTGGAAGGAACCACAAGTGGTGTTTCTTTTGGGTTTCTGGGATGGATTTGAAGGGCAGAACCATTTGGGTTCCTGACCCTACTAACCATGGATTTCTATTTAGTATTTCATGTGATCATGAGTAAATGATTGTTGATTTGAGATGACATCTTGAAATGGGGAAGTATGAGATAGACCATGGAATAAGGAAAGTACCTGATTTTTAATATGAGTGTATAGGGAACTCTGGATAACCCAGGATTGATATGTCATCAGGCATGGTCAACAAAGTTAATGATACGTGACCCACAATATTTTTTGTTTGGGTGATGGATTGGGTAGGATAATATTGTGCATCCACTATGTAGGATGATATAATAATAGTATATTCTATTTAAATTTAGTTCCCATTAAAATTATAAATTGTTGATCTACTATGTGTGAGATGGGGACTGATGAAATTTATGACAGACTTACTAGCTTGGTTTCCCATGTTTTAATAGAAATAAGGACTTAGCCAGTGAGGAGGGTTGTTTTTGAAATATATTGGGTGTGGTAACACAGTTGATCCAGAAGTTGGTTAAAGGAAAGTTTTTCCTGGGTTGAGGTGGGGGTGTCTTAGGAGGGGTGACAAATGTGTGTAATTAGAACTTGCTAATATTTAATTCATGGTGTAGTACAAGTGAGGAAATATGGTGGGGTGAATCACCAGTGATCATTTAAAGCTAAAAACCACATTATAGTTTGGGAGTAATAAGTGATTAATTTTTTGATGGTACATGAGTATGAGAGAGATGGTCACATCTAATCTGTGATTTAGGTGATGAATGGACTGTGGTACATGGTTGTTGAGAAATTTTTTAAGTGATGAAATAATGAGTAAACTCCTATGGTGGGGATCATAATGTTAGTCATGGGTGACTTAACCCTCATGATAAATGGTAGTGCGTGTTTTCTATCAGTCATTAGTTGATTATTTAGGAATTTTTATTCTTGTATGTAAATAATCCAATTTATTTTTCTATTCCTTGTGGAATTCCATATAGGGAATCATATGTGATGAAAGATCGTCATCGATCATTAGAGATAGAATTGAGGTGGAATTTAAAGAGATTAAATGGTGATAAGATAGTAGATATTTTGATGCTTGCGGTGAGGTACGACAGTGGTTTTGGATGTTCAGGTATTTGACTAGGTAATCTCACCATGATTCAGCCATGGACTTCAGTGATCATGGTTGGATGATCATGGAATACCATCTACGTTAATGGAATCATGATTTGGGAATTGGTGATGTGTTGATAGATGAAGCTGAGTATTTTCAAGGTAAGTTAGTTAAAGGAGGTCTAACCGATGGTTTTAAATGTTTTTATATGTGAGGATCTTGAAATCGCATTCGGTGATTTATTTTTTATATTAAGGTTGTGTTTTAATAATTTTTCAGTAATTTTTTAGGGAAAGTTGACATGCTCTTTTTATACTTAGATGAGGGAAGCTCACCCATTTATTTTGGAATTTGAATATGAAGAGAGAAACTATTATTGGACTGAAGGTTTCATGTATTTTCAAACATGGTAGGGTTGAAATCATGTTGGGATAGTCAATTGAATTTGTTCATGAAGTTCGAATAGAAAATTTCAATATAATAATCACAAAATCATTGGAATTAGAAGTTATGAGGTAATTCCTATAGTAAGGATCACAATAAAAATGATTATAAACTAGATGAATACTTGATCATATTTTAAGATGTATGTTCCCAATTAAATTTTATATTTGTTTTTTGGAAATAGTTTTTGGTTTTGGATCATGGTTTGGTGGCTTAAGCACCATAAATTGGAAGTTGTGCTTTAGGGGTTAATTTCACAATTCAAGGTGGGACATGGTCGATTTATGATCAATTGATGACCCATATAGGTTGGGATATATGGTTGGATGACCATTTGGAATTCTCATGTACAATAATTTTTATGGTGGGGATTTTGTAGTGCATTTTGTCTACAAACTCTTTTGGATTTCAAGAATAATTTTAATTTTAATTTGTTGAATGGGCCAAATTTTGAACCAGAATTCGAAATTGAATTATGAGATTTTAAGCACCATAAGTGGCATTTCTTGTATTTGGTTGGAGGTTCAAAATGTATTTGGGGTTTGGATCAATTTTTTAGAAAACTTGGGGTGGTTGGGCTATAGGGTGGTTGCAGCCATTGGCTAGCCACTAGCAAGACACCATCTCTCTAGTGGGCTGGCCTATATCCTGACTAACCTACTGAGATCATTATCTAGTTGGTGGTCTAATATTATCTAATCTGTTAGTCTAAAATGATTATAAAACTATTCTCCTCCTGTTAATTTTAATAGGATACAACCCCATTCTTCCAATTCTCTTCTCTCATGAAACCAATGGGTTCTATACCCTTTTTTTCTCCTCATCAATCTTTTTCAAGAGGGTTTTTAGCGTGGATTTGATCAATGATTTGACTTACATATTTTAATCGGGTGATATGCATAGATCATATCCTCCTCTCATTATAATTTTATTTTTTTCTGGATTTGTGTTTGTTATATATTGAACTAGAGAAAAGTAGAATTTGAAAAATGAGATACGACTTCCTTTATGCTTGTGATGATGACATCCTAGGAATCCAATTGTACATGGTATTTTGTAAATTAGATATGGTATGTAACCATTATGTATTTTTAAAGGTTTTTTCTCAAATTTCGATTAAATGTTTTATGGTTTTAGTGCTGGAGGTTGGTTTTTTTATCATATTGGGCCTATGGGTGTGCCTAGGGTGGTCGGTACCCCATGGATTGAGGTTTTGATGGATGAATATAGCCCGATGAGTTATCCAACATTATAAAGAGATTAATTTTAATTAATTAATTATAATGAAAATAATTAATTAAATAAATAATTTCTGATTAAGTTAAGATATCGGGTCTTTAGGACAGTCTCTGTTGATCATGAATGAGGTCGGATGGGCTTGGATAGGCCTTGGTTTCTATTGTTGGCTCTTTTAAATAAGCAGGGAAAAGTCCAATTATGGTAGGTTATCCTAGTACTTTCCCTATTGTATAATTCTTATTTACTTTGGATACATTGTGAAATGTGGTCTCTCCTATAATGACCCCCTCCCTCCAATGATACACCTTCTAGGATAGCAATGAAGAATAAGAGATAATGACCCCCCGAGTCCCACCTCTAGTGGGCCCCGAGTTAGCGACTAGCACCAAGGGTGTACAAATATCACAATATGGGAGGCATTACCCATTATATGAAACAAGATCTGGATATATAATGAATCATCCACAAAACAATCCAAGAAATAATATAAAATAGAAGCCTAAACTATCCCACATGCATGTATAAATAGAACTGATACATATTAAAGTAACCAAAGTAAATACCAAAAAGTATAGCTAAAGAAACGACACAGAAAATGTCAAGGTTTTGAGATAGTAAGGTCTACCGTAGTCTATGAAATGCTCCTAGAATCCTAAAAGAAGCTTTATATACATAGGGTGATCATAAAATAATACTTAGTAGGAAAACCAAAGTCTCTCATTCACATGTGAAAGAATCATACTAATTCACCTCTAAGAAAAAAGAAGAACCAAAAAGCACCTAAACATGTATACTGACCATCCAAACCTAGTCAATTCACACTCACCAAATAATGCAACAAAGTAATATAATATAAATTAAATATCAACAATGATAGGGTACCCTTCCCCACTTTCCCACTGATTAGCCACTCTAACACCCCAATGGAAAATGTCCTGATGCTCCCACGTCTTATAAATATACCACATCACATCCTTCCTGCAGACACTTGTTCCTAAAAACACATCCCTCCCACACACACCTGGGCCTCACAACGCATCCTACCAACACACACATAGGACTCACAACACATCCCACCCACACACACTTGGGACTCACAACACCTCCCGCCCGCACACATCTGGGCCTCACAACACATCCCACCCACACACACTTGGGCCTCACAATACATCCTACCCACACATACATGGACCCCACAACACATCACATCTTATCCCAAAGACTCCTAGGATACCTCATCAAAACCCATACCAAATACACTTGGGACATCACAGCACAACTCATCTTGAAGACACCTGGGACACCAAAACCACCATCTAATGCACTAACATACCTCTGGTCATCACAGTTTGTAAAATACCTACCTCACCTGGAAGAGGGAGTATAGAAAACTAGGAGGTCATCCATCCATCCTCCCAATGTTATGTTTGGAAGGACACCCCTGCATGACTATGCAGGTGTTTGGCACATATTTCTTAATGTGTGTGGGTGCATATAGAATCACAAGAATATAAAAGTGTGTGTATATATAGAGTATAAAACACTCAATCCCAACCTATGGGTTCACAAACAAAATAACCAACTCACTTCACCGTCACTTTTTCTGCCACCTCTAAATTCATAACATCCCACAATATGCCACTAACCCGATTTCAATTTTCCAACCAAGTTCCTTTAATCATTCAAATCTTTTCATTATTTAGCATCAACCACATTTAATTACTCAACACATCATTTAATTATTTATTAAAAATTCTTATTATATTTACCAAACCACGCAAGAAATTACAAACATTGTTGAACAATTATTTTTTTTATTCAATCCCTACTCATGAATCTATCACAACATAACCACATTCCGCAAATATCTCAACATATCATCACCTCACTGTCCCAAAAGCATGGCCCATAAACTATCATCCCACATGCCCCAACCACATATCATCATCCCATAAGCATGACCCCACATACTATCATCCCCACATTCACCAAGCACACGTCATCATCTCACAAGCACGACCTCCCATCACAACACATTAAGATCCATTTATAGATTTATAAAGGGTCTTTTATCACATTTTACTTTATTTTGGGGGATCTATCACACAAACCAAAATCCTAGGGAAACCATTTCATTTACCAAATTTAAGTAATTTACCAATTTTGATTTAGGGTGATATCTTAAAAATCACAAAAAAAGTAGAAAACATGGCAGATATATCTAGTACAAAAAAAATCCTCCAACGGAAACAATTTTTATTGGGACATAATGCCCATACAATTCACAATATCACAGATAATATAAAAGTTGTAAAAGCCTGTGAATCCAATCCCATTTCCCCTTTTAATTAAATTAACCAATTTAAATTATCTTTAATTAAATTAAAACCACCATAATCTATAGGTAAATAAAATAAACCCCTCCCACATGATACACAATAAAGAGAAATGAGGTAAATCCTACCTCAAAGAAGCTTCTTCAACTCATTGCACAATGCATGACAAAGAAGAACACCTGAAAACCACAATCAGACCATGAGGAAATATATATCAACCTACACTACATCCCAATTCCATCAAAATGAAACCTAACACACTCTCCAAACAAAACTATACCACTGTAGTGATCTCTGGGGAAGAACTGAAGAAAACCCACAAAGAAATGGAGAATAACTCACAATGGATCAACCACAGATTGCCAATGAATAACCACAGGGATTAAAAGTGATCAAAGAACACCTCAGGCACCTAGGGTTCATCCAAAATGATAGGAGGAGGAATCCACACACAAATGAATGAGGGTTCAACCAGAAACGAATTTTGTAAACTGCACTTGATTAGGGAATTACATGACAAGTAATCCTCTTTCACGTCATGTAATATTGGTATTCTAGGTTCTTCCAAAAAAATGAATCACATTTTTCTATTTAAATTTGTAAATATAAACTTCTTAAACCTTTATTGGCCAAGAAATGAATCCACATTTGGCTTCGTGTAATCCACTTACATGATGTGTAACTCCTGTAGTAGTTCTGATGCACCTCCAACTTCCACCAAAAACTCCCAGAACCTCCCCTGAACACCTAAAACATCAAAAAAAAGAAAAGTAACAGACTGGGAGGGAATATACCATTACATCAAATACCTATAAAATTATTCTCTCTCTTGATATTCCAAAGCCAATCCCAAAATAAAAATTGGTTCGAACAAACACCCTGTGAGATACCTCTCAAGGATCTCATCACACCTCAAATGTTACCACCAACCAAACATGCCAAACATAATGACCAAAAACATATCACACAACCTCATCACCAAGAAATAAAAACTAGAAACTATATCCTCTCATACAAACATACCTATACACAAGCAATTGTGAACCCAACAAACCGCATTGTCCTGAACACACAAACCAGGGAATTTTTTCTTCCATGTCAAGATACTATCTGCACTAAGAAAAACTGACTCACCCAATTGGGTTTAATCATATCATAGTTAATTCTTATCGATTAGGAATTATGTCCTATCACTTTTATATGTTAGTACTTTATCACACGTGACAACACATACATCACAAACTAATGAAAATATCACATTTCATAAAAAAATGTTCAAAAATCACATTATAAAGAAAAACATAGAAAATAAAAACATAAAAAAAATCGAGTACTAGGAAAACATATACATTTACCTCTCTTAATTAGTCTCCTATAGGCCACCATTACTCTATAAAACATGAACCAAAGGATTGGTTCATCCATGAATCTCCCTCTCTTGATGATCCTAGATCTCTACTAGCTGCTCCACAAACGTCGTGTCATCCTTGATTTCCAACTCTCCCCAAATAATGACATTAGATTCATAGTGAAGATATCGATGAAGATGAGTGACATGGAAGACATTGTGGATCCTCTCCAATCATGGTGGAAATTACAACTAATATGACACCCCCCACCTTTTCCCAACACCTCAAAGGTCCTAACAAAACAGGGAGAAAACTTACTCCCTATGCCAAACCTCTGCTACCCATATTGAGGGGAATCCTTAAAAAACATGTGGTCCCCAATCATGAACTTCAAGGGTCTCATATTGGAATCAGTATAACACTTTTTCCAGTATCTCACTACTTTCATCATATCATGAAAAAGATGAACTTTATCTATTTTTCTCTACACCACATTGGGACCAAGAATGGTTGTCTACCCAACCTCTGTCCATCACAATGGAGAACAACACGGTCATCTATACAAAGACTCAAATGGATTTATGCTAATTGAAGAGTGATAAATATTATTATAATCAAACTATACCAAGGGAAGGTGTCATACCCAAGACCCTCCATAGTCCAAGATGCATGACCGCAAAATATCCTCCAATGTCTAGATAGTTTGTTCTATTTTCCCATCTATCTAGGGTAGAAAGCAGTGTTGAAGTCTAACTAAGTTCCAAAATCATGTTGAAATCCCATTCAGACTCATGTGGTTAAATGTGCATCCCAATCTGAGGCAATGGACCTCATAAATATTTGAAACCTCGCCACTTAATCCACGTACCTCTTAGCCTAAGCATCCACTATTCCCGACTCCTTGGTCACTAATAACTGAGCTAATTTCTTCAATTGATCAACAACCAACCATATATAATCACAAAATTACTAAGATCTAGGTAACCCTATGAATAAATTCATTGATATATAATCCCATTTCTACTCAGTAACACCTAAAGACTACAACAAATCACTAGGAATAAGATGCTCGAATTTTACCTACTATAAAACCATGCACTTTGCACTAAACTCTCACACTGCCCATTACATCCCGGACCACCAAAACTGAGTCCTTAAGACATGGTACATCTTTGTAACTCATGGTTATACTACTAAAGTGGAGTTATAAAACTCATGAAGGAATCCATTGCACATCACTATCAGAACAAACAACCTTCCATGAAAAAAAATATGGTTCAGACCATCCCTCTAGAGCATCACCATGACCATCACAATCATACAACACATCGGCCTCTGAATCGCTCCAATGATACTCCTCCACCTACTACATTAGATAATATTACACCCTTATTTGAAATAAATATCATCTTCCACCATTCACTCTTTAATCTAATTGCATGGATTTCAAATCCTCCATTTCTCTCCAAGAATCCTCAAACATCCGAACAACATCCTTCCATGACATCCTACTCAAATCATCAGCCAAAAAATTCCCATTTCTTGAGTTGAAGGAGATCTCAAAATAATAATCCTGAAGAAACTCCACCCACCTCAGTTTCTACAATTTTTGATCATGCTGAGAAAATATATACCACAATCTCTTGTGATCCATGAAGACCACAAAATTCTCCCCAATAAGGTATTGTCACAAAAACATCAACATAAACACAACCACTTATATTTATAGATCATGGTTGGTTTATTTATGCAAATGGGTATATAACTACCTTGAACCATAAGAGATCATTTCACACTATTGCATCAGCACGCATCTTAATTCGATATGGGAAGCATCACAAAATATCTCAAACAACACCCCTTCCTCATGAAACCAGAGCACTGGAGTACTAGCCAACTTATCTTTTAGGTAATAGAATGATTCCTAGAACCGATCACTCCACATAAAAACATGTTCTTTCCAGTAAAATATTTAAATGGGGCTGATACTTGAGAAAAATTGAGTACAAACCATCGATAATATCTTGTAAGTCCATGAAAACTACGAACCTATGAAATGTTCTGGGGTGCTATCTAGGAAAAAAAATGCTTCAACCTTTGATGGGTCTACTTACACACCCTGATGAGGCACCACATAACCAAGAAAATTCACATATTTTGTCTATAACTTACACTTGGACAACTTTCCATATAACTGGTGGCATCGAATAACATGAAAGACAGTTCTGAGATGCTCAGTATAGTCCTCCTATGACTTCAAGTAGATCAAGATATCATTGATGAATACAAGGAACAACTGATATAATAACTCATGGAACATGAAGTTCATAATCCCAATGAATACATATAGTTTGTTTGTAATGCCGAATGACATAAAAAAAACTCAAAGTTCCCATTCCTGTATCTAAAGGCTTTCTTCAGGATATTGTTCCCCTTTACCCTCAACTGTTGTTATCTAGACCACATTTCGATCATAGAGAACTAACTCACCCCTTTCATCTGGTTTAAAATATCTTCTATCCTCAGAAGAGGATAACAATTTTTTACTGCCACCTAATTGAACCTCTAGTAATCTATACATAACTAAGACTACCATCTTCCTTCTTTTCAAAAAACACTAAAGCACCCCATAGTGAAATAACGGGCCAGATAAAACCCTTCTACATCAAATCATCTACCTATACCCTAAAATCATGTAACTCAAAAGGTTTCATTCAATAAGGATCTATCAAAATTGGAGAATAACTAGAATAAAAGTTTTCCCTGAACTCAATATCACGTCGAAGGGGTAGCATCACAACCTCCTTCAAGAAAACATCTAAGAACTCCCAAATGACCTTGGGAACTGTCACTATCTTATTATCCACTAATTCCACCAAAAAATCAGTCAAAATGGAATGAATGGGCTCTATACACAGACTTCCCACTTGACAACTTCACTCACTAACAAAAACCACACATTGTCCATCTATATCTGAAAACACAACTCTCCTTAAATAGAATTAGATAATAGGGTGCACAGAATACAAACATTTAATGCTCATAATGAAATTTTATGACTACATATATAGCAAGAAAATATCCCCATGGGACTTATGTAGCCCCATCATCAGTCTACACCCCTGGCACACATTAAACAAGCTAGTTTGGCCTCTAACTGGCATAGTCAAAACTAGGGGTATGGGAATCCTATCTATGTATAGTACTAGATCATGGGATTTAGGGGGTACAAAAAATGAGTTAAAATATCCCTAATCAAAAAATGAACAAAAAAGAGTACTAAACAAGCTGATCATACCTTTGACGATCACTGGCCCCTCAGGAACTGCTACCTCCACTACGTGCAACTGACCACGCCCATCTCCACTACCTCTCTACAGATGACCACCTTTATAGGCACACTTGAATCATGGTCCCTGAACATGAGGGAAAACATGAGGTCGGCCTCTACCTACTCTATCTCTCCTCGGTGGAGCAAAAACCCGATGCACCTACTACTGAAATGTTCTCACTACAAACTATTGTTGAGGCTAGCACTGAACCTAACCACAACAACAAAACTGAGCTCAGGGAACAACTAAGAAATGGTTTGGGAGATTTCCATGAACACCACATCTAAAATACATTAACAAAAATCTCATAGGAATATCATAGAAACCACTAGAACTGGAAGTTCAAAAAGGAAGTTGAGGAGGTAAACTCCCTATCGGTCAAAACCTCGAAGGTACTAATGCCTGAGATCTTCCAATAACAACTATGATTCTCAAGGAACCCTACTGTATCCCCTATTGTGGAAAAAATTCTCATGAGTGCATCTTCTCAATCACATCTTCCTTCTTCTGAACCTCCATATATGTTGGCATCATAAAAGGAGTAAATGTATACTGGATTGAAGGATGCAATGCCTCCTCAAGACGTCTTTCATGAGACTCCTCATCTGGAAAAAGGTCTGGGAAAAAATGTAGAAGTTAATTGAACTTGATACCCAAATCATTCAAAAACATGATCCCCCGCTAAATAGAATGAAGTTCCTACCTCTTCACTGCCTTCATGGTCGACGAAAGGAACTATTTAGAGAACTCCTTCTAGAAGTAGACCCACAAAAAAAATTCCTCCTAATATCCTAGATGCAATGTCTATCACTGATGTATTAATCCCCACATCTGACTGAATTCTAAAGTTTCTTGGTACTCTGTTGGATCCTGGATCAAATAGAAAGTGATTCTAATCACCTCTATCCAGATCTTTGTCTCCACATCTGAAATACTACCCTTGTACTTTCCCAAATCCTGCTATGGGGAAGTGTGAAATTTACTCTTCCATTGATCATCCTCCTCAACATGATCAACCCTACAGCCATCAACAATATCATCCTTTTGAACCTCTACTGCCTGATTCACAAGTAGATGATGACCTGGATCCATAGCTGAAAGGAAAATAAGGAAGTCCTAAGCCTGAGTATTTTGGAATTTTCATTAAGATTTATTTTAACTCATTTGATTTATTTTGTTATCCATTTTAACTTTCCCAATAACTAATCATTACAAATAATAATACAAGTAATTATGATTCATGTACCTTTCCTAGGTCTCTACCATGTAATCAGTTCCATCTCAATTGGTCATTCAATAATCTCAGAGTCCATACACTAGATCACGGGGGCCATAAAATTCCATATCCTAGAATGTCCCTTAGACCTATGTCACACACCAAGGTCAATTGAAACAATTTCTATACCACCCCTTCCAATCCTCACTATGCCTAACTATAAACTACATCCTATCTCTCAACTATCACCTTTGATACCACTCTATCAGGACCCCCTCCCTCCAAAGATACCCCTCCTGGGTTGGAAATGAAGAAATGGAGATAGTGACCCCTGAGTTTCACCTCTAGTAGACCCCAGGTTTTCCACTAGCACCAAGGGTGTACAAATATCCCAATATTTGAAGCATTACCCTTTATAAGAAACAATATTGGGAGATAGAATGAATCATACACAAACAACTTCAAGAAAAAATATAAAAGAGAAACCCAAACCATCCCACATGAATGTAAAAAATAGAACTGATATAGAGAAAAGTCTCCAAAGTAAATACTCAAATGTAAAGCTAAATCAACAACAAAAAAATGTCAAGGATCCAAGCTAGTAATGTCTAGAACAATCCATGAAATCCTCCTGGAAACCTGAAAATATTTTTATATACATAAGGTGAGCATACAAGTATACTTTTTAGGAACACCAAAGTCTCTCATGCACGTGTGAATGAAGTATACAAATGAACCTATGATAAAATTGATGAACCAAATAGTACCTAAATAGGTATACTAACCAGCCCAACCTCACAAAGGCACACTCAAAAAATAATGAAAGGAATTAAATATAATATAAAGTGAATAAAATCAATGATAGGTTACCTCAAACCACTTTCCTATAGATTCTCCTCTCTCACACTCCAATAGAAAATGTCCTAGCACTCCCACATCTTCTGAATATACCACATCATATATCACCTGCACATGAATGGGCCTCACAAAACATCCCACCCACACACAAAAGTACCTCACAACCCATATTTCCTTCAAACACATGGACCTCAAAACACATCTCACCCAAAAACACATGGGCCTCACAACACATCCCACCTAGACACACCTCGGCCCCACAACACATCCCGCCCGCACACACCTGGGCCTCACAACACCTGATGCCTTCACACACCTGTGCCTCACAACACATCCTTCCCACACACATCTGGTGCTTATGACACATCACATCTCATCCCTAAGATATATGCGATATTTCATCACAAAACATCCTGAAGACACAAGGGAAACCACATAAAACTCATCCTGAAGACACCTAGGACACCACAACCACTGTCTAATTCACTAAAAAAACTCCAGGAATCATAGATTGTTCAATAACTACATTTATTGGAAGAGGGAGAGTGGATGATTGTGTGGACATATATCCATCCTCTCATCAGTATATTAGGAAAGACACCCCCTACGTAACAATGTTGGTGTTCGGCACATAGTTCTCAACATGGGTGGGTGCATATAGAATCACATGAATATACAAGTATATATACATATATATAGTATCAAACACTCAATCTGAACCTATGGGTTCACAAAAAAACTAACCAACTCACATCATTTTCACTTGTTCTCCCACCTCTAAATGCATTAAATCCCACAAAAATCAACTAACCCCATTTCACATTTCCAACCAATTTCCTTTAATTATCCCAATCTTTTCAATATTTAGCATCAACAAAATTTAATCATAGAACCCATCAATTAATTATTTATTTAAAATTATCGTTATATTTACCAAACCATCTAAGCCATTCCAAACATTATTGAACAATTATTTATTTATTCTATCACTACTTAGAAATTTAACACAACACAACCACATTCCACAAACTACTCAAAATACTTTCACCTCACCAACCCAAAATCACATCTCATAAACTGTCACCTCACCATGACAAAATTGGTCCCACAAATTATCACCCCCCCACCCATCCACCCAAAGCACAACCCACAAACTATCAGCCCCATATGCCCTAACCACACATCATTGTCCCACAATAATAGCCTCACATTCTACCATCCCCACATTCCTCAACCACACGTCATTGTCCCACAAGAATACCCTAACATCACAACACATCAAGATCCATTTACATATTTAAAAAAAATGATTTTATCACGTTTTGCTTTTTTTAGGGGTGTTATCACACAAACCAAATTCTAGGGGTAACCCTTTCATTAGTCAAATATAAGTAATTAACCATAATCCAATTAGGGTGATATCACAAAAATCACATCCAAAAACAAATAAGATATATCCAGTGCAAAAAAAACCTCAACAGCCATAGTTTTTAGTGGGGCATAAGTCTCGTACATTTCACAATATCACAAATAATATCAAATATATAAAATCATGATAATCAAACCCCATTACCCCTTTTAATTAAATTAAAAAATTTACAATATCTTTAATTAATATATCACCCCCATAATTCATAATTAATAAAAATCAACCCCTTATGAATGATACACAATAAATAAAAATGAGGGAAATCTTACCTCAAAGAATCATTTTCAACTCACTGCACACCGTAGAGCGAAGAAGAACACTTGTGAACAACAACTGCACCATGAGGAACCATGGTTCAACCTACACAAAATCCCAAAAATATAAAAATGAAACTTAACACACATACCAAACCAAATTGTTCCATCTCAAGTGATCTATAAGGAATAACGGAAGAAACCCAACCAAGGAAGGGAGAAGAACTTTCCACTGATCAACCATAGATCACTAACGAACAACCACTAGGAGAAAAGGATCGAAGAGGGAGGAAAAAGGATTTAAGAACACCTTGGGGAGATAAGGGTTTTCCCAAAATTAGAGGAAGAATAAACCATGGCCTAATGAATGTGATTTTATCCAGAAAATAATTTTCAAATTGCATTGGATTAGGGAATTACATTATGGGAAATCCTATTTCACTTCATTTAATCCTAGGACTCTAGGTTCCACCTAAAAATACATAACCTTTTTATTATTATAACCTCAAAAAACTACATGTCATGAACCACCCTTGGGAAATCCATGAAACCAAATTTCATGTTGTGTAATACACTTACATATTGTGTAATTATTACATCAATTCTACTGCACCTCTAGCTTCCAATGAAAAATCTTGAAACCTCCCATGAACACCTTCCACACTTAAAACTGGAAGATTAACAGACTGGTAAGGCATGCACCATTACATATCTCCTATTATTGGTGACATATTTGATCAAATTAATAACCTAAGATAAATGGACAACCTATAATTGTAATTAATTAAATTATTTAATAAATTAAATGATATCCCTTGGATTCTATAGAGAATCAAGGGATACGATAGGCCCTATAAATCTTGATATATACCTTAACCAATGATGTTTGGGGATATGACTATTGGTTAGGTTATACTTAATATCATCACCCCAAGGGATTGTTGTTTATTTAAATTGGAATAAATATGGGTTTGGTCAGCAAACCGATTAAGTAAAACCTTGAGGATTGGGATAGGTCATGTGTTATATCTTGAGTGATGTCCTTCAGGGAAGTCCTCATATACTTGAAAAGTTCACGCTACCCTATTGATGAATCCATGTAATGTGATTCCCTAAGTGTGTCAGGTGTCGATCTAAGTCCTAGTTGAAGATCAAGGAATCATGTGATGGTGACTTTACCATGGTGTGGCCTAGGTAAATCTAGTGGATTCCTCGATGACTAACCAAACTTAAGTGTGTGTTTTTAGATATGGTTAGTGATAGTTTCAGGTTCCACCCTAGCCCCTGAACTGAAAAGTAATCCCAAACAGGGGATGGGATGATGATGATGATGGGAATGGGCATTTGATCAACCCTTGTGTTACATTTATTCTGATTGATATTAATACTTGCTAAAAGGTGATTTCCTTGGACTGATTGAAATTGGTTTTTGTGATTAAAACTGATGTGATTGTCCAATATTACCAGGAATCACTTGTTGAGATAGATGAGACCCTGGGATACCTGTCATGTTATGGATCTGGTCTCACAATATATTGGGGGTGGATGACTAGATCAGCTAGCATCCAATGATGTGGTTGATGTGGGATTGGATGAATAGAGGTAGTTATTTAGGTCCAACATCATATCAGGTGTGACCATATATTATAGGAATTTCAAGGATGGTAGGGATGCATTTTATATTTTCATAACATTGTGAATTATCATGTTTTTGGATTTTAATGGAAATACCATTAGACTATTAAAAATGTTATGAGGACTAGGATTATAGGATTACTTAGGGCCTCCCCCACTTAGGAATAACATGTCATTCTTACATCTATAATTCCTACATACTATTGTGGGGTTAAACCTATGGGGCTTGATGGTGAATATGCTTGGTAATTCCCCAAGGTCCACTACCCATTATGATGGAGGTGTGGGTATGGGATTCCTGGTGAGTGAAAAGAGGTTCAAATAAGTATATGATCATGCTCAAATACACTCTAGAACTATTTGAAGAAGGTGAGGTCAATTTGGGTTATAGAATTGAGGTTGGAAAATGGTTATTATGCATGGGTAGGTTTATGTAAGTATTATAATGGGGTGGTTGTGGTATTACAAAGGTGTGGTCATTGTGATGTGTAAAAATATACTCTCGCATCGAACTAAAGAAAGTATTACTGTGGTTTATTTATTTATTTATAATTATATATGTGTTATTTATTTATTTTAGTTGGTCATGAAAGATGCACATATCCCATCATATATTATTTAGTATTGGCATCCATTGTACATAGATACTCGAGAATCCCTTATGTGGTTATTACAGGAAAATGTTTAGCTGAGTCTCAATGTTTAGTCTGATCTATTTTAGCTATGATGATATATGGAATTTTGGATATGGTATGGCCACATGTGAATGATATCCTCATATAAATTTATCATATTATTGTTTTCCATTTTTATTTTTTGATCTTCCCAGTGGAAGATGTATTTTTATTTTATATCTAGAGTATGATTGTTTGAGTTATTTACCACATTTCATTAGTTATATAATATATTTTCATCATTTCATATGTTGTAATATTCATAATTACTATGCATGATACTTTTTTATTTATAGTATTGTTTCTCAATATGATATAGGAGGTATATCCTCCACTTAGTACCTCCTTACACCCCATCTTTTAGTAAGCAGCCTCTGGAATTCAGGGAGGAATTCTTGAAATCATGTGGAAGTATGGCCTAGATACTATTTAGTATGATTTTGTTGGGTAATTACATTCTATATTTTAAATCTTATTTTGGATTTCAAATATAATTTAGAAAATGGTTTTCATTTCTCTTTATCAAAATGAATAAAAGTAAATTAAAAAAAATTATTTTAAACTAGTGTTTATGGAATGTTTTAGAAAAGGAAATGTGTCTAATACATTGTAAAATCTTATTATGTTTTAATTATCATACCATAATTTCACTAATAAGTTTCTATAGACCGATTGTTTCTGTTGTAGGTTTAGGTATTGGATTCAGATTTCATGTAGAGTGGACATGTTGGTTTTGAGGATGGATGGTAATGTAGAGCCACATAGAGATATATTTGGATATTATAGATTTTATTTTTGTAGAATTTTTATCATCCAACATGTATTTTTTTTATATATTTAACTTGATTCAGATTATATTTATTTTTACATGCTTTATTGGGTTTGTTTCTTTTAAAGGTTTTTTATTTTGTGATTCATGGACTTCCAAGGTATGTACGAGCCATACCACATTCTTAGTAGAATTATTTTATTTGTTAAATAATATTTAACAGGGTGAAATCATTCTTAATGAGTTATATATGGTTCGCTGACACAGGTTTCTAGACAAAGGTGATTGTGGATGAACCTTATGTATGTATGAAGTCATCTTAGGTACCTAATTCAAGGGTGGACCAGGTTGGTTTATGAAAAAAAATTGTATCAAATCTAAGATTATTAATACTTACTAGGTTATGGAATCACCATTTTGATTTAAGAAGCATTTTAGATAAGATATTGGGTTTTATAGGGTCAAGATTTTGGATGTGAGATGGTTCTAAATCCCCTCCTCTCATGATGAAACATGAGTTGCCATGGGATTTTGGGATTTGAATTTTGATTCTAGACTTTATTTTGGTTTTCCTTATTTTTATTTGGTTTTAATTGAGGGTTTTTTGGATTTTATTAAGATCATATGGTTATTTTTCTGTTTTACATGCTTTGGGTTGAAAGTGGGAGTCGATATGGGGGAGCACAACTAAATTGTGTGAAATGGTAAACCATGCAGAGCCTATATACTTGGTTGGGAAAGTCTATCAGTGACTATTTCAGGGTTGGTACATGGCCCACTAAGCTGTGTGGCCATACCATGAACAACCACTAACACATCCTTAAATTTTGTGTTGATAATTTTTTTTATCCTCAGCCCTTTTAGATTTGATTGTTTACTTGTTTTGATAAAATAATAATATCTTTTATGATTATTTGATGATATTTGGTTGTGTTTAGTTGATAAGTGGTATTTAGAGAGTTTTGTTTAAATGATAAATTTTAATTTTTTAGAGAAATAAATGGATTTTCCAAAAAATAGTGATTCGAACTAATTTAAAAATTTTGAACACTAAAATGGCCTTAATAAGTTATATGTTATATAAATATTTGAATTTTAAAATAATGCATACTAGTTTTGAAATTATAAGTATCATTTTGAAATAATTTTTTATGGAATGGTTTAAAATGTGTTTTTTTTTTGAAAAAATAGATTTCAATTTATGAATGTTTTTTTATGAAATTATAAAGGAGTTTTTTCAAAAATGGGTTAAAATAAGATAGAGGTTTTGATTCATGCTAAAGGTTTCAATGATGGACTTGTGAAATTTTGATTCTCCCTATAGATTTATCTTTTATTTAATCCCTTTTATTTATTTCCATTATTTATTTATTTTAATTTTTATTTAAAATTGAGATATTATTTTGGATGAGAGTTATTATTTCCTTGGATGTGATTAATTGGGTCTTATGTTCACAGGTTTATTTTGAGTATTCCCCCTATCAATTTCTCAAGAACTTTCATATTTTCATGATTGTTTATTTTATTTTTTTAGATAATAAATTTTTTATGTGGAACTTGATTGTTGTACTTCCTTGGGTTTAATCCCTAATTTATTCTTCTAGGTCATGGTGCTATGGAGTTTTTATTGTTCCTCGTGGGTGTGGATAAGTGTTATGATGGTTTTTTGTGTCTTTGTTTGTGGTTATACTAATTATAATCTTATTGAACATGGAAAAACCCTTGGGGTGTGATTTGGGTAACTAGTATACTATTGATCCAATTGATATTATGCATTGGATGGATTTGGTGTGAATTATGTTAGGATTTACATGGTTAATGTCCCATGTGCATAGTCCTAGGTTACCCTTCCTTTTTCATTGATCCAATGTTAGAGACCATGCTATTCTGATAAGGGATTCCCACGGTTTAGGCTTCCTCCCTTTTCATAATTGTTTAGAGGTTATTATTGGGTGGACAGATAGTATAAGTCATGGTTTTTTTGAAGTGACACTAAGGATATGTTCTCTTTTGGGACGTATAATATCTCATGTTAATTTAAAGAGAAAATGGTTTTTTCAATAAAATTAAGGATGTTCCCTCAATAAAAAGTATTTTTAGTCCCTTCAGTTTAAGATTTTGATTATGGTATATGGATATCCTTTGGATTGATTTTATCATATTGATCAAAACTAATTATTCCTTAAATGGTGGGGAGACCCACTATAGGTCTCTATCTCACAATATTTCTATTGGGATAGTCATGTGTGAGTTGTGATTTTGGAAATGGATTTGTGTTTAATGTTTTTATTTGGTTTTCATAAGACTTTAAGGATGTACCTAAGTGGTCTTGTTTTTCTCTATGTGATTGGTCTCTCTTATCGTGTTTTCTCATTGGTGCGGTGACTTTCTAGGAGAATAATGTTCTATATTGGGGAAAATTATCACACCCTGACCTCATTATTTCATATTAACTTATTTATTTATGGATTTGTATTCTTTTATTACTTATTTTTTTATTTTTAAGCGTTCTAGATATGCCTTAGGGGAATTTTTAGTTCAATAATTATAGAATGTAGTGGTTCATGTTTTGATAGGGGGTGTCACTCTATGACCTAACCTTTTATGGGAAGATGGAGAATTATACCTATGGGAATTCACACCATGAAGGACCTAGGTCACACTATGAAGAAACCTGGGTAGTAGTCCATTTGTGAGGTTGGAATCCCTTCATGTTGTGACCATAGTGTCACACCGTGAATAAGGTCTGGATATTTTTTTAATCTGTGTTTTTATAATTTTTCCATTTCAGGATTTAATCACTTTTGGGTTCTTCTACCCCTCTCATTTCATACCCCAACCCTGAGTTTTTTACCCCTTTTTTCCACTACACTTCCATTGTTATTCCTTGTTACTTACTTGAGTTTGAGTATATTTTTTCATGGTAATCACATCTAATTATCTTACTCCTCCCATTCCTCATTTCTTCTCTCTATTTCCTTCCCTAATAGGGTCTCAATGACTTAGAGTTTCTTATGGATCAGATTCATTTTCAGGATTTCTGGGATTTTTAGTTTTTTTGGCTTCTTCAGATTATTTTCTTACCATTTTATAGTGGATTAACATAGAAAGGAGTTAATTAATGGATTTATGTTTTGTGTTTCCATGTTTTCTATTTTTCTTAACAATCCATGTTATTCTTTGGTATTCTAAATACCTTCCTTTATAAATTTTATATGTTATGGATTTAAAAAAATGTAAAAAACGGTGGTTTCAATTTCTAATGGATTACATGGAATATTTTCTAGGGATATAAGCGATTTTTCATGGAAATTTGTTTTAAATGAAATTATAAGTGCTTTCTAAAATACTTTTGTGTTGTTTTTTAATTATGGACCTTTATGAAATTTCTATAAGTTTTCAATGATGTTGTGATTTATTTTTTTGTGGTTCCTATAATCATAGTTCCTTTAAAAAAGATCTTTCCTCCTTGGTTTCAAATGTATTTTCAATCATCACATTATTTATTATTTTTTTTAAATAAGGTTTATATACATGTATTTAAATATGTATATTTTTGTTCAAAAATATATTAATACATGTTTGTATTTATATATGTCTACCTAACTACATATATATTTAATGATTAGTTTGGCAATAGAAGTATTGTCTAGCACTTGAAAATGGTCATTTTAAAGTAAAAATGATTTGGAAATGTAATTTCAAATAGATTTTGGATAACATATTATTAGTTTCGAATTCAAGTTTTGGTTGGCACTTTTTATTAATTTATTATTCCTAAATTAGATAAACTCTTCACCAAATCTCTAAGTAACTACATTAAAATGAGTTTGCTTATTAAATGTGTTTTTTATTGTTATTCATGTTATATGAGATCAGGGATTAGGTATAAAGTGGGTGTGAGAGGGTGGGTTGAGGTTTTTCCATTGACAAGGGTTTCCTTTTATTCTATTATGGGTGTGTGTCTGATGAGGTTCACATCCTTCCTCACACATTATTACTAATATCAAGGAGGTCCAAGTATCATAATGAGAGGTTGATATTAAATTAATATCTATACCTAATAAGATTTATTTGATCCCATTGGGCATGGGATATGTCCATGGGGGAGTTTTACTGATGAGGCTGGTTGAAATATTCTAATTGGTTATAGACTAGGGATGCATTGATAGGTCAGCATACAGTTACACCCCAACATGTCATGTATTATTTCACTAGAATTTTAGGATCAAACCAATGTTATATACTTGTTTACTTTGTGTTGTTATTCAATTCATTTTTATATAATCTTTCTTTATTATTTACCTATGTGATTATTTTTATACTTCTCCATGAGTTTGATTCTTAATAATGTTTAGTTATTCAGTTATTGTTTCTAGTTTTTTTATTTAGTTTCTTTCTTAAGTGGTTTAAGGAACTGGTTTAAAACATGGGAATTTTAAAGTTAGGTTTTAAATTAAAAGTTACAATTAGGGTTTATAAAGTTTAAAATTTGATTTAGAAATTTAAATATGATTTATAAAATTGTAATGAGTTATATTTCCAAAAATGAGGGAAAGTATAATTTAAATAATTTTATTTCAATCTAGTGATTATAAAATGTTTTAAAAATAGAAATATATGGAAGCCGTAATGAAATTATAATGGGACCTCATGATAATTCCCTTCTTTCACCACTAAGTGTATACAAACCAAGTGGATTTCATTTGGTTTTATATTCAATATTTGGATCATTTATGGAGTATTCATGTTGGTTTTGTTGATGCATGATGACTTGGATCCACATAGAGTTCTGGTTGAGTATTCTATATTTTGTTTTTCTTATAGTTGTATCATCCAAATCAGCCTGTCTTTTGTATCTTTGGATTTTATTCAATCAATATTTATGCTGATAAGATTTTTCATATTTGTTTCTATTAATGGTCATTAATTTTTTATACATGGAAATCCAAGGTATGGATGTTTCATGTGAGATTATCTCTAGAATTGTAAAATTTGTTAAATAATAATTATTAGAGATAAATCATTCCAAATTTTTTATATCTAGTTCCATGAAATGAGTTTCTAGGTCTGGTCGATTGGGGATGCACCTTGAGTATGTCATAGGTCAACTCAGGTGCCTGATTCAAGGGTGGATATGTTAGTTTGTGACAAGAAGTGTTAGAAAAAACTATATTTTGAAGGAATTCAACCCATTTTTCTCTATGTTTAAATCTCAACTATTGGGGAAGAAATCCCATTAAAAAATAATCTTCATTCATTTGATAAGAGAATTATATTAATTCATTCCATTCCATTATAATATTTTATACAGGATATTCTACGTATCCAAAAATTGATTTATGGGTGTTCACTTCCCCAAGAATGACTGTACCAAAAGTAGGTATTCTATGCATCATGCGCACCATAAAAAAATTCAACCTTAGACACACACCAGAAACTCCCAAATATAAAAAGTACCATAAATACATTAAACTGTATAAAATGAAATATAAATACATAAAACATGGAAAAAATTATTTTAACATGCTTCAAACTATATCCAACTTGTACATGAAAAAACATAGATGTTTTCTTTCATTTTAACCATAATATTACAATTGATACAAATATATAATAAAAAATAAATAATCCTCACTAACTTCTAAAATCTCCAATAAATTATTTGTTGAACCATAAATTACACTAAAGGTATCACACACTTATATACTAAATAAAAATTATTCAAAAAAGTTAAACACGTTCCCCTAAACCCCATACCATAATCCATGACTACTTGAGCTTGGTTACCAACACAGTAATCCAGCAGATTACTGAACTTTATAACCACTCAATGCCTCACCATTGAACCAAAGGTAAAATAAAAAATTTGATGGACCACCTATCATTAGAGAAGATTCGATACCAATATTTTCACCTCATGTTTTTTCCAACATCCATCACATGAAATTCTACTAAACATAATTCCGATTGATGAAAATTTTGTCGAACTGAAAAAAAAACATCACTTTCAAAAAAAATCCCAAATAAATTTTATTCTAGGGAATCTTGGATACACTCCAAAAATTATCATGCAATGTAATTTCATATTTATCTTCATCCTTTATTCAACCAAGTTCCACTAAGGCTTGATGCTACCATAGGACATTCTATACTATCATTAAGGGGAATATGACTATTGGATTTTGGATTTCAACTATCTTTTGTATCTCTATCTCCTTTTCCTCTAGAAAATTTCTAATGAAATGATAATTTTTTTCAATTTTCGTTATCTAAGCATATAACACCGTATTTTTATCAATTTAAATTGAATTTTTGTTGTAATAGTGAAGCATTAATTCTGTTTGAACCCTTCCAAGATCCTTTATTAACTACTTCAACCATATCATTTCTTTCCCATCTGCTATAACTTCTATATAATCTATATCTTTTGAACTTAGAGTAACATGTTTTTGAAACTTAAAAGACCAACTAAAAGTCACTCCTCCAAAAATAAGGACAAGATCAACTGTACTTTTCATTGTATCCATGTAATCCCCAATGTCTAATTCCATGAATCCTTATAATGGTTCATATATTCTAAATAATATGTCTTGAGTTTATGATCCTTTTAAATATTAAAGTATCCACATAACATACTCCCAATATACTTCCCCAGATTCATCATGCACTAACTCACAAATCCCACTGCATGGTAAATGTATCTCTATGTAAAAATCATTGCGTAAATCAAACTTATAACAACGGATTCATACATTACATTACCATGTACTTGGACACAACTTCTATTGATGGCACCTATGACATGGAAAACTTAGAGTGACTAGTAATAGGTTTGATATTAACTTACTTCTAACAATCCTATACCTTTCTATGATCTTTGGGATATAATTCTTCTATGATAGAACCAAAGTATTTAATTTACTATATCTATCAATATTTATCCCTAAAATATTTATTTCTTGTCCAATATCTTTAATCTCTAATATTATCGAAAAATCACACTTTAACTTTATTATTTTCCAAGAATTTAGTCTAATTATAAATATTCCTTTAATTTATAATGAAAATTCAGGTTCCCTTCTATGAGTAAACCTATTAGCTATTGAATCTATATTTTCTTCTCTAACACACAATGAATCAAAATATTTTGGACATCCATCTACTCCAAATACAGATATTATGATACAACTAATCTTAGAACCATTCTAATGGTATAATTTTTAACTATCAGTGAAAAGATTTTTGAGAATTCTACTCCTTCCTTATATTGAAAACCATTCACTAGTGGTTGTGTTTTTTATCTCTTATTTCCATCAGCCTCTTCCTTAATCTAGTAAGTCCACTTGTTCCCAAGTTCCTTTTTACCTTATAGAAGTTCATCCATCTCCCAAGTTATTTTCATCTTTAATGAATCCGTATCCTCATTGATGTTTGACTCTAAGAACATAGAGTCACTAAGAAAAGCTTCCTTCTCTAGATTTTTAAGTTCACCTACATCTGTTAGTATTAGATTATTCATATAATCCTCATACTTTTATACCATTATCCGGATTCTTCTTAATATCCTTATTTGAATCAACTAATCTAAACTTTTGGAATCTTCTCTTACTATAGGTGTCTAAACTTTTGTTACTCATACTTCTAGTGTACATTATTCTTATGCTCCCTCTTAATATTAATCTATCATTGAACTTTATATTATTTCATTTTTCTTACTTCTAGACTTATAATAACTTTAGAACCTATATATGAGTTTTATGATTTTTATAAGTTTTTGATACTTTGATATGCATGGGCTTCAACTATTTTTTTCATTAACTTCTTACTCCATCATGTTTTAGTCCTTCCACCAAAACTTATCATCAAATAAAATATCTCTGATTCATATGATTTGTTTTCCTTCACCATCCCACAAGTTATATCCAACAATTTTAACACTATAACCAAGTAAAACAATTCGATTTTGATTTTGATTCATGTTTTTTCCTTTCCTTATAATTTGTAGGTGAAAATTCCAAACTACTGAAGACTCTGAGGTGATGAACTTTTGGTCATTTCCAAAAACACAACTTTGTGATAAGTTCCTACCCAACTACTATTTTTAGACTTAGTAAGATAATTTTTTATTCTGAATTTCAGAAAGGGTCATGAGTGGGCTATTTTAAAGAAACCAAAGGCATGCTGAGAAAGAACGGATTATTCAATGAGTCAAGATGGAGTTGCACGCAAGAATTATGGGGTGCGCACATGATTCCATATGGAATGAAAACCCTTGCACTCACAATGCGAAGTCAACTGAAGGTTTTCTTGGCAATTAATCGACAACCGCCAAGGCCCCAGCACAGAGCCAGAATGATGGGTGCACAAATCTACCTCAGGCTCACAAACCCTTGCACGCCCAATGCGACGTCAAATGGCCTTTGTACATCAACACTGAATATTTAGTCTATAAATATAAGTGTAAACCCATTCATTGTGGGATGGTTATAGAAGAATAATCGATACTCTACTACGAAAAAGATACCTCTTCCATGATCACATGAAAAACATCATGGCATCAAGGTATTTGATCTTGTGTGACAGGTCTCTCAGGGGTCCACATTTGGGTGGGACCACTTGGGTTTAATCCTCTCCAATTTTCTTTTATCCAAAGACACTTTCACTCAAAAGATCCCTATTGTGCACAATTTTACCCTTGAATAGAATGTGTTTTTCACACATCAATTCATTTTGCGTGCAACTAGCACATCTTGTGCATAACCCCTCATCTTGTGTGCTCCCCACCTCATGGGTTCATAGCGCCATACTCAACCTAGGTCACCATGGTTGATCCCCAATTATGAAAGACACCCCTTTCATATACATGTTTCTCCTATATAGCCCTCGATATTTGTATGAAGTGATTTCAAGGTCCCTTGGGCGGTGCTTAATGTGGTGTTGCTTACCCTTATGCTTCATAACATAGGCACACAAACTTCTATTGCTTATTCACATAGCCACACTAACATGATCCCATCAATGTATTACTACATAGAACTTCCCCACCATGAAATTTATGATGCCTTACCTTCCACATGGGTGGGTGGGTATCAGTTATGTAAGTCCTAGGAGTGCATAGTGAACCTACCTCATCAGAGTTGCAGGACGTTAAACTACCAAGCACCATCATCCTCAGCACATGAAATTAAATTGGGTCCTCACCCCATGCATTATACATGGAGTTCCCCATCTTGGACATTCTCCACACTCATTCATCTCCATAGGAGTGAGATCGTCCTCACATGGAATGAGATCCTCTCTGTTAGAGAGGCGTCCGTCTGCGGGGAAGAGAAATCATCTTGGTGTAATCCCCTCGCCAGTCTTGTGTGAGGTAGCATCTCATCTCATCTCCTCTTATTCTCTGACAAAGACTAGAGGAGATATGGTCACTCAGACCTTCATTACCCCATCCCTCACCCTCTGGTCTTTGTCGCCATCGGGCCTCCATCCTGGAGTATGTCCCAATCTCTATCTCCCTGGGCTTCTAACCACAAGTAATCCCCAGTCTCATCTTTGTGCCGCTAACAAAATGTAAGCCCAACAACACTTTCCGTAGACATAACATTCATGATGTGATCATTAGTTCTTTACTTCCTCTTGTTTCTCACACCGATCATGAATCAAGTGGGCTTAGAGTAAGCATTTATTATGGCATCCTTCCTAGGCCACCTTATCATGTAATCCCTATACCATACCGAACTACATGGACTTTGATCCTTGTATCCTAGTCAAGGTATGAAGGAAGCCTCCCTAAGTTTCAAGCCTAACACCTACTTGTCCCAACCCCCTCACATCGGTTCACCTTCATACTTTATGACATTAAACTATATCCCTTATACCGAACTACGTGGACTTTGATATTTGTCTCCTAGAAAAGGTATAGAGGAATCCTCCCTATGCTTCAAGCCCAACACCCATCGGTCCCAACCACTCCACATCGGTTCACCTTCATTTTGCATGATGTTAAACTGTATACCTCATACTGAACAATGTGGATTTTGATCATTTTCTCCTAGGTAAGGTACGTAGGAATCCTCTCTATGGTTCAAGCCTAATACTCATCGGTCCCGACCTCTCCATTTCAATTCAACTTTGTCCCATGTGACGTTAAATCATATCACTCATCCTAAAATATGTGTAATTTGATCCTTTTCCCTAATCCAAGTACATATGAATCCGTTATGAGGTTCAATCCTGAAACCCATCGGTCCCGACCACTCCATGTCGGTCCACCCTCATCATGCATGACATTAAACTGTACACCTTCCTTTCGTCATGCATGATGTTAAATTGTATGTTTTTGAAATACGTGGGTTTTGATCCTTGTCCCATGGATAGGGTACAAAGGAAGCCTCCCTAAGGTTCAAACTCAACTAGTGGTAAGCTGTTGGAAGTTCAACCAGCAGGAAACCATTTTAGTTCGCAATTGACGATAAGTTGTTGTAGTCCCCTTTGTTGGGACCCACATCTCTGGTCCACCCCCTCAGGAATCAGAATAACCTGGGCTACTAAACACATGTAATCCCTAGTATATTGTTGGTTCGTTGTCCTATGTGTACACCCCAATTCTATATCCCATATCCCAAACTACATGGACTTTGATTCCCCACCACAGTGATACGTAGGAGGTATCTTCAATGCTCAAGCTCGTCATCATGATTGTCCTCACGTTGGTTCTATCTCATTCTCCATCTACTCTCAACCATCCATATACATCTTGATTCTTACCTAGGATGCCACATCCTGGTGAGATCGTGTTAACCAATTTCTCACTACTCCTATAATAAATCGGGTAACTAACCATGCATTAGCCCCAGCATTATTGTTCCCTCTTGGGGTTTCACCCATCTGATCCACTCTTATTACTGTTTTGATTAGTCTAATCCATCTCCGATAGACATTAAACTCACGGCATACCCTATGTTAATCATGGGAAGTTGAGGAAAACCTCAGAAACATGCCTATGGATTATAATTCCTCACACTTAATGTGGGATGTCTTGGGATTCCACGCCCTCGATAATCCATATCATAAAGGGAAGAAACCCAGACAAATCAGTGTTCTAGAGTCCATAAACACCATCAATGTCCAACATGAATACTCCCCCGATCAAAGGTCGATGCCCTGACTAGAACCCTTGGAATGTCTAGACAGATGTAGCAAAATTAATTGGTGTCCATGGAGACATGGGACTAGGAAGAGTTTCATAAAAAAATCCTTAATATTTAAGGGATACCTGGACTAGGTGACGAATTCTGAGGATAAACCCACATAAAGAGAAACCAACATCCCATCATCCCATTTTAATCAAGGAGAAAAAATCCCTAAATAAGGGATGGATGTCTCCCGCCTTTGGAAAGTGGGAATGTGGGGAAACAAATAGCATGTCCTCCAGAAGAATGGATGTGAGCCCCGATGAAATTTTCGGAAATAGAAATGGTGAACTCAACATGATGTTCTTATCCTCCATGTAGAGATTAGTATCATTCAAGACATCAGTGGTTTAGCATGTCACCAGATCTAGTAATACGACACTAGGTCCCAGAAAAAAAATAGTGGGTCTAGTATGAAACTCACCAGAAATTGGATCAGTTGAATGTTGTACATCCCAGTCAATGATGTTGTCAGCGTGGATCCTTCTTACCAACCATAGAAGATGTAATGGAAGTGGGGAACTAGACATCTCTTTTCTTCCTTTCAGCACTAATGGTTAAATATTTCTACTTTTCAAGATCCAAGATGCTACAACAGGATACTGATCACCACACACCCACTGACGCAGGGGCAAGGGAAATGTCAACGCAGCAATCTCTTGTGGCCTCATCTATTCCACAAAAGCCTTCACATCCACAACTGTTGGGCGCCCATGCCCATCTCCCCATATAAATTCATTCAGAGGAGGGTGATTGACGACCTTGTTCGATGATACGAGGAAGATGGTATTATCCCCAGATGAGATATGGCCTGATGAGACCTAGAGGATTATGCACCTTGTCATCATCAACTCCCTAAAGGACTGTGAAGGGAGAAACTCATCCCCGCACCAATATCAAAAATCTTTAGGAGCCTCTCCCAAGAGCACTCCTATGACTCCCTCCCTTATGCTGATGAAATGGAGGATTCTAGAGGACTTTCATCTACAACTCCTATAAAGGGACCACCAAGGAGGGCTCCCACTCAGCCACGTCAACGTCGATAGTTGGTCCAGCTGACTGAAGAGCAGGTATCCTTCACCCCAACACAGTCGGCCCTAGTTTGTCTAAACAAATGTCTATGTTGTGTGCATGTTCAGGAGTCTCCCATCAGGGGGAATTTTTTTCCACAACTTTAGTGGCCCGAGCCACCACTGGAAAAAATTATTTCTTCCCTATTACAGAGCAGGGGTACCTCCCTTTTATAGATAAGGGGAAATTTCAAGATCGGTCGATACTGAGGAACCAGTCACCTCATAAACAGGTTGGATTGGCTCTCTCAGCCATCAGGAAAAGTAGATGTCATCACGGGACAACCAATGATAGTGATGTTTGGTGCATAGGTCCTCCCCGTACCACCATCAGATAGAGAGGAGGTCCTCCACACTCTCGTGTTCAACATGGAGGTCCTACCCATGCACCCATCATCGACTCAATCGGCGATTCCGTCTACCTTGTTAACACCTGGTTTGAGGTTCTTCCCTGAACCTCTGACCTCAAGTATGGAAGTCATCCTCACATATCGGTTTGTCGATACAAGGGTCTCCCTCATCCAGCTATTCAACAGAATGGATATTGTCCCCATGTACTTGTCAATGTCGACATGAGTCCTCCCTAGGATAGAAATCCCAAAATTGGAGGCCCTCTCTACTTCACTAAACATGGAGGTCCTTCCCGCATCTAGCTTGATCAACATGAAGGTCCTCCTCGCACCACTGATACCATGGCAGTCAGCATGAAGTCCCTCCATGTGATACTAGGACCAGTTGGCATGAAGTACATCCTTGTACTACACTCAGTGGACATGGAGGTTCTCCTTGTGTTCCCTTTGACATTTTTCTTGGTGCTCCTCGCACCCCATCTCACCCAGGAGATAGTCCTCTCCACCCCAGCATCAGTTTGTCCAGTTGTCCTCCTTGAGCTAAAAACCCTATTTATCTCGAAGATCCATCCCAGGGTAGAAGGGCGGGTCGCCGACGCCATAATAATAATACCAAGATGTTACAGGCCACAATTAAGACCTCATGTTTCTCGGATTCCGAGGAGAAATTCGATTCAGTGATGGAACCATCACCTCAATCCTCTGTGTCAAGCATCGGGGTAGAAACAATGAGTATCATTCTCATCCTTCCAAAATTTGAGGTCCATCAAATTCCCACATCCCTCTGTAGATACATCTAGAAGGAGGAATATTTTCCTTCTTTCTAGGGAATGGCTATGAAGTCCTCTATAATGTCAACAGAGTCATTCTCTACCTCAAATAGAGATGATATAGATTTATTCTGGGGACTGGTAGAGGAAGAATAACAACATGACCCACCACCAATAACCACAACCCCTACACTGGGAACTGAGGTCACCAGTCTATCTTACTGGGATTTGGTGGCTCAATCATTGAATTCATCGCAAGACAACCCAAGATGCGGTGACTTTTCATCCCATTGATCATATTCTCCACCAGCTAGTCTACCATCTCAGTGGTCTGCTTCAGTGTCGTTACTGGTCTCGTAGCCACTCCCAGTTGATGAGTGGGGAAACCTGGGGCCGGATCTCAAATTTGAGATGGATATATTGTAGGACATCCTTGTAGCATATCATTTCCTAGAGATGTTCTGGCCAATCTCAACCACAAATGTTAGTGCTCCAGAATCTCATACCCAGGAGGAAGTCATGAGTTTTCTCCATACACTCTGGGAGACCCACTTCCATCTCTATTATCAGCATGTGTCTTAAACCAAAATTTAGGAAAACCATGAAGATATTGACCATCAATGTCATATGGTCTACTTGGATGCACTCCTTAGGTCCCAAAGACCAGAGTCACCCATTCGCCATTAGACCCTCTAGAAACGATGAATTAAGATCTTTGAAGTGCTCTAAAGAATTATCAAGGAGGCTTCCCCCAATGTCCAGGTCCGTGTTTGGGGGTAGTATGATGCCCTCCATTTTAGTTCTATCTAACACCAGTCCAACTTTCTAGTAAATATTGAGGATATTCCTCCAAGTAGAGTCCCAGTTGACATTGTTGATCTATATAAGGGAGAGACTGAGATAGAACTATTTGATGAGAACTTACCCCCTAGGGGAGTGCCATACCTATTAGATCAACTGGGAAGGGTTACTTGCTAGTATATAAATCTATTGGGTCTTCCCATGTCCACCGAGTCATTATTCCTCATCCAGAATCCCTATAAGGGAAAAGAGAATCTTGGGGCCATCAAACCCTCTAACCTATCTTTCTTAGTGAAGAAGACGGAAGATGATCCTAAAAATTCCGTGTTGCATCAACAGCTCACAGATCATAAAAATATTGTCTATGACCTCCTTGCTGAATGCATTGTGGAGCAGTGACCTGACTACGGTGAACCTCGGCCATGGAAGAAAGGGTAGGTACAACCTCCCCCTGGCGAGTTTCCTTTGGGTTACCTTGACTATACTACCCACATAGATCTGATAGAATCCACATCTTATGGAAATAGGTCGCGGTCTGTGTCACCAAATCCACCTGAGTGGTGTGATAATCCTTAGGACCCAGCTCATGTTCCCCCAGCCGCTCCATAGGTCATCCCACCAGCCACTCCATGATCCGATGGGCTTTCATATCATGTTGAAGAACCTTAAAACACAATAGTGGTTAGGGATCTTCATCAAGATAGGAAACCCTACCCAGATGATCTAGTGGTGGCACTCATTTCCAATCTTGAGGATTTGGAAACTCGACATATGGAAATCCCACCTGATAGTAATCCATATTGAGCATAGGTGGATGATATGATATAACCCTTGTGTTTCAGAAACCCCAAATTTCTCCATTTTAATGAGACAGGTGATCTTCTACAGTATTTGGCCTATTTCATCTCAAGGTGTGGACCTATGCTGGGAAATCCAGTGCAGAAAGAGTCCACCAAACTCTGGTGTTTCATACAGACATTGGAAGGTCCTATATTTGTATTGTATAGCCAGCTACCCATTGGGTTAGTTTCCAGCTATAAAGATCTTCGTAGATAGTTTCTTTACCATTTCATCTCTACAACCCAAAATATGAGTATTGCAGACCACTTCAAGTGCATGCAGAGGCCTAACGAGTGCATCGTGGACTTTGTTGCCTGGTGG
This sequence comes from Viscum album, assembly GCA_963277665.1. Taxonomy (NCBI): domain Eukaryota; kingdom Viridiplantae; phylum Streptophyta; class Magnoliopsida; order Santalales; family Viscaceae; genus Viscum; species Viscum album. Next base: position 704,604,675 of record OY728126.1, on the reverse strand, counting down.
AAAGGCCTCACCTAATCCCTCGATATGTTGCTGAAAATGTGTGTGGGGAATTTCAAAACTATACTGGTCCCCTCTCTCATTACTCAAAATTACCTTGGGGGATTCTAGGATTTCCCTGATAAGACCCAGTATCTAGAGGAAGCCTTGGAGCATACCAAGTAGGCCCATATGTTGCCTCACGTAGTTCTCATAAGAATGGATGCTAGGGATGATCCCTTCATGGTGTCCCAAATATATTTCCCTATGAAACTGGAGTTATTACCAGTGGATCCACCTCCACAGCCTCATAGAGGCCCTCCACCTCAGGCGCAGCCACCGCCCCAGCAGTGCCCACCTCAGAATCGGCAGGCTTCCCTGCGTAATGCACCACCACCACCTAGGCGAGATAGCTAGGTTCCACATCTTTGATAGGATCCTCCAACCCATCATCAAAGCTAGGATCCCATATCCCCTTCCCATACAAGATAAATTGGACCTACTAACTCAAAGAGGCTCAGGTCCCCAGTTATTTCCGATGTTCCTTGGAACACCGAATTCTACAGTTACCCGAATGTAGGAGGCCTGAAGAGGCGAATCTCATTGATTGCCCCAAATACTGCTCATATCACAGGATATTGGGGAGCACCCTCAAAAAGTGCTATGTGATTAAATAATGGCATCAATACCTGGTTGATAACAACATATTGAGGTTAATCCCATCTCCGTTATAGGTGGCATGTGTATTCGTGAATCCATACAGCATTAGTGACATCGAGGGTAAGTGGCATCAGTTTCCCAGCCACGGGTCACAAAAATATAATGACTGGATGGATTTTAAGGTTGTTTACCATTCCCATGGTATTATCAATGCATTTTTGAATCGTCCCGAGCCTTTAGAAGTCCCTCTGTCATCCGCATCTACTACTTCAGCGTCGATGTCTCAGCCTCCCTATTCCCATAAGAGCAAGCATCGACGACATAAGGGAAAAAATTACCCCACTGATACCATTGTCATCCCATACTTTTGATGACTTCATGACCCAGAATATGAAGATTACCCCCAAAATTCGTCCAGTGGTGGAGGATTCTTCAAGTGACGATCAAGGGTACACTACGGTTAACATTGTGGAGCTGGTAAACCCCTATATGGTTCCTAATGATGAGGAGCACCATATGGATCCTCCCAACATCCCCAGTCATCACTAGTGTTGATGGATTCATGGCTATATGGGTCTTCAGAATACCTTGGCCAATACTTTCAGTAAGGTTGTGCGTGCCACCGAAACGAGACAGTAAGCCCAGCACAGAGCTCAACACGCGCAGCCTTCTCATCTTATATCATCAAGTCCGCCTTCACCACCGTTTGTGTTACTTGAGCAGGTGGAGCCACCGCGATCATGCTATAATCATCCATTTTTCATTATAGATCAGCTTCAGTCATCTTTTCTTCATCCTATGGTTTCTCTATGATCTTCGACTAGTGAACAGAAAGACATTCACAGTACCACCGTTTGTGTTACTTGATCAGGCGGAGCCACAGCGATCATTCTATGATCAGCCGTGTTGCATTGTGGATCAGCCTCAGTAATCTTGTCCCCATCCTTTTATTTCTCTACGAGCTTCGACTAGTGAAAAAACATGACATTCCCAGTACCATTCGGCCTCCGGTTCAGTCGAAAGGGCCCGTCATACCCCCTGCTGTAGAACGACCTCCTCTAAGCAGAAGGTTATGCATGGCACGGTAGTATGATATAATTAAGAAAATATCTATCATTACGATGATTCTCCCTTTCCTCAAGGCTCTACTCATTTCATTGGATATGCGTGAAGCCCTCGCTGAGGCTTTAAGAAGCCCCCTCCAATTTGAGACATAGGTAGCAGCCACAAAACCTTCCATGTTGAGGCAGTCGAGCATGTTGAATGTCAGTCCATTATATCTTTCTCTATAGAAGATGAATACTCTCCCATATAGGGGTGCATTGGCCCACTATACATCACCATCCACTTCATGTACATAGAGGTTCATCACTGTGTTTTCGAAACAGGCACTGGGATCGACTTGATCCCAACCCAAACACTTCAAAAAATGGGGTTGTCCAAGGATGCCTTGAGTCCCTCTGACCTAAAAATTCATGGTTATCATAAGATAGAATATACACTAGTTGTAAAGATCCACTTGAAGGCCAAATTTTGTGGCCTGGTAGCCAACACTGAGTTCATGGTTTTCTCCCAAAACACTGCCTACAACGCGTTGATGGTAGGCCATGGCTTCACCAACATACGGCGGTCCCTTTATCATATAACTAGTGCCTTAAGTAATCCCTTAATGGATGAGTTGTAGTAATCCAAGGGGACGAATCTACTTTTTCCTCTTTTAAAACCCACTACTGAGATGTCGACTATTATAAGAGAAAGGACAAGAAGATTCAGGCTAACAAGGTCAAACATGCTATGGCTACAACCGACCTGTGGACATGCCTAGATGATGCCTACATTTTCCCAATCCACCGATTAGATTCTATGACATAGGATATAGGGAAATTATTTATTTTTTAGGGAATGATGGAGAATCACATTTCCATGTCTAAGATATTCCAGAAGATTGCCTCGTATTCCTATAAAAATCATGCTCAGGTGATCCCATAGCCCCCTACTCCTATAAGGTATCAAGATGTCTACCCCATGGCAATGGAAATATGTCATACATTATTATTTCACCAGGATGGGATAAAATGGATGAGGTTGATGTGCCACTATTGCTTTGATATCATCAAGAGTGTCCCCTTAGGCCTAAGACTACATGGGATCAGATCGATAGCTTTCATCATTAGGGTTTTGATATCACAGGATCCCCTCAATGCGGTGTCCACCGCCGCACATCCTGACACCATATTCCCATCAATATCTTTTGATTTAGAGGAGTTTCCTCTCACTAAGGATCCCTCCTCCATGAATTAAGAAGAGGATTTATAGGATGATCCTCCCAATTTAAAATAATGTGTCTCCACCACGGTCGACGAATTGGTACAGGTGAACCTCGGTAGTGAGACAGATCTGAAACCCACATTGATCAATGACGCTATTCCTACTGAAGAGTAACAGAAGTATGTGGAATTCCTCTAGTAGCATTGTGATTTGATTTCCTAGAGTTATAATAATATTCCAGGACTAGATCCTCAGGTCACCATCCACCACCTCGTTCTTCTGAAAAATCATCACGGGTTTAACCACCCTCCAAGAAAGATGCTCCCGTCTCATGGGGCCATGGTAGAGGCCAAGATTGATAAGATCATCAGATCCAACTTCTTCATGGAGGTCTATTACCATCGATGGTTAGCTAACATTGTGACTGTCAGGAAAAGAACAGATAGATCAGAGTTTTCATCGACTTTTGGGATCTCAACCATCACTATCTGAAGGATTATTTTCCCCTTCCTGTGATGGAACTGTTGATTGATACTACCAATAGGTTTTAGGCTCTCTCCAGCATGGATGGGTATTTTGGGTATAACCAAATTCAAATGGACCCTGAAAATGATGATTCTACAACCTTAAAGGCACCACAAGGTACTTTATTGTACCAGGTAATTCCCTTCGGTCTAAAGAATGTAAGTGCCACATATCATCATTCCATGGATCACATATTTAAGCTGATCCTCAGGACATTGGTGGAATGCTACATGGATGATTTGGTGGTCAAATATTTCTAGTGACAAGAACATTTCAAATTCCTTGATAAAGTGTTTGGCTTCCTCCATTCTCACCATCGGAAGATGAACCCATTAAAGGGTTCCTTCAGGGTCCCCTTTAGAACGTTTCTCGGCTTAGTTGTTAGATATAGAGGCATAGAGATCGATCTAGAGAAGATTAAGTCCATCAGTCATATGTATCCTCCGAGAAATATTTGGGAGCTTAGAGGATTTCAAGTCCACTTGGCCTACATATACCAATTCATCATGAACTTGGCTGGAAATTGTGATCCCTTTTCTTAGCTCCAGAAGACAGTCACTATCTATCAATGGGATTAGGAATGTCAGACTGATTTTTAGGAAATCAAGTAGTACCTATTACATCCTTCGGTCCTGATGCCACTCATTTCTAGAAAGCCATTGGTCCTTTATGAAACCACCATGGAAGGATCTCTCGACACCCTTATCTCCCAAAATAACAATGATGTAATGGTGAAAAGTCTTTACTATCTCAGTCGTATGCTCCTTGATACAGAGACCAGATACTCCTCTATCGAGAAAAGTGGCCTTGTACTGGTAGTCGCAGTATAGAAATTGTGACATTACATGAAACACCATGAGATATAGATAGTGTCCTAAGTGGATACGCTGAATTACATCCTGAACTGCCCCATGTTGACAGGACATCTAGCTTGGTGGGCAGTGATCCTCTAGAAGTTCGACATCAGGTTCATCCCCTAGAAGGCTATTAAGGGGAAAGCATTTGAAGACTAACTTGCTTCCCATCCCTCTCCCACAGACTTGTCCTGAGACCTTTATTTTCAAGATGAGGCAATTATCTTGGTAGACTAAGACATTCCCTGTTGGAAAATTCACTTTCATGGAACTTTTAGAATCCTTACCAGTAGAAGACTCAATGACCCGAGACTCAACAGAATGGGCCTGGGTATCATCTTCATCATGCCAACACTAGAAATTCTACCATATTCATTCCCATTTCCGTAAGGTTGTGCCAACAATGAGGAAGAGTATTAGGCTCTAATTACTATACTTCAGCTGGCCCCCGAGATTGATGTTCCCCACTTTCATGTGAAAGGGGACTCTTAACTAGTCATCAAGCAGATCAACGGTGACTGTGTCATCAGGAAGCTAGAGCTCGTACCACTGTTGGAACATACTCTCCAATTGATGGCCCAGTTCCTGTCTCGGCCAAAAGTTACCCTTGTCCCTAGATACCAGAATGGTTGAGCCGACGCCTTGGCCATCCAAGTTGCATCTCTTTTAGAGCCTAATCAGGATGATTTGATTATCCACGTTGTACACCAAAGAGTCATCACCCCCATCACTTCAGATGATGATGATAGCCCATGGGTAAGCTTCCTTACCACTTTTTCCTCCACATTAGGACCCCCAGGTCCCACTTTCATAGTTCTGGAGGTGAATCCCAACTAGAGGACTCCATTTATCAAGTACCTTTAGCACGACAGTCTCTCAGAAGATCGAGGAAAGCACAAGAGAATATGGCACTGTGCATTGCATTTTACCCTCTAAAGTGACCCAGATCTTGAGAAGATCCTCTAAAAACTTTGGTTTGATGGATTCCCCCTCCATTTCATTCAAGGAGGTGATATTTATCAGTTCATGTTGGAGGTTCATGTTGGTTCATGCAGGTCTCATCAGACCAGGCCGAAACTATCTCACCAGATCTGGAGATTGGGATTTTTTTCCCTCCATAATCCATGACTGTATTGAGTTTTCCAAGAGGTTCCATGAGTGTAAAATCCATACTAATTTCTTGTACTATCCACCAAATCCTCTCCACACTACTAATTAATCTTGACCCTTTTCAGTATGGGGACTCGATGTTATGGTACCATATCCAGCGGCGATAGCTCTCTAGTGTAGGTTCATCCTGAATGCTACAAATTTATTTTCCTAGTGGGAAGAGGAAGTTATGATCAAGGAGTTCAAGGTTCATTATATCATTGAATTTGTGAGCTCTAACATCATCTACATATTTGGAGTCCCTCGCACCATCCTCACAGATAACAGCACCAACTTCTGAGAATATGAGTCGAAGAAATTGTACGCCAAGTGAAACATCCATTTTAACCATTCCTCCTGATATCATTCATTGGAAAATGGATAGATTGAAGCATTAAACAAAACCATCTCAAAAATGCTATAGAAAATTTTTCTTCATAACATGAAGAGTTGTCCAGACGAACTCCCCAATGCCCTCTGGGCTTATTAGATGACAACTTGTAATTCCACCCAGGTGTCCCCATGCGACCTAGTGTAGAGAAAGGAGGTCATCATTCCCATTGAGATTCAGTTACTTTCATTATGCACAGCTGTCTATGATCAGCAAGCACCAGATAAGGTAGCTGAAGTCTGTCTGGATGAACTGGAAATGCTCGACAAGAACAGGCTTTGTGCCCTTCATAATCTAAAAAGGCATCAGAACAAGATAGCTATAGATTTCAACAAGAAATTTTTCCTCTGATCTTTCCTTCAAGGTGACATGGTGTTGGATCTAAAAACACCGATGATACCCGGTAGGAAACCACTCAAACTGGATCCCAAGTGGGAATGACCTTAAACCATTCATAAGGTTTAGCCCAATGGAACGTACTCCTGGGTTACCATGGATGGAGAGAGTATAACTCCTCACACCAATGCCAAATTCCTCAAGAAAAACTTTTCCTGAGTAAAATTTCATACATGACCTTAAACTTTTTTTTCATCACCTCAACACTAAACTGCATGATCCTCCCAAGATGAAGGATTTAAAACTACTCAGCATCCATCCTGCATGCCATTAAACTGAGATAGGTATATATAATGTTACGGTCTGAGCTCTATGAATTTAAACTAAGATCTTCTTGTGTCCTTGTCGTATGATGTAAAACTACACAGCACCTCAATAACTACATATGTATTGATTCCCATACTCATAGAATATGTAATAATGCTAGGACACCTTTTCTTAGAGTCCAGACCCCAAATTATTCTCTTTGACTATCCCCCTTGGGTGTAGTTCTCTTGGAGGATCCTATATGGCCTAGACTTATTTTTCCACACTCATGTTGGGGTTTCGATGATCACACCATGTGCCCCTCCTCATTCTTCTATCCTCCCACATCCTCACCACGGGATGTTAATATGTTTAGACCTTTTAGAACTACGTATGTCTTGATTCCCATCCTCGTGGGATATGTAGGAATACCCGAACATTTAGTCTATAGGCCCAGCCCCAAACTGTATGATATCCCCTTTGGTCAAAACACATAGTGTGGTGTAGGATTTTTCCTTCATTCACGTAGAGTTCATCATAATCACACCATGTATTCCCCTCCATGGAGATCTCTTCCTCTTTCATCTTACTGCATGACGTTAAAATACCTGGTCATATTCATGATTCACACATCCCCTTTATTTGGTTCTTCATCATATTTCACATCCAAAAGGTCCCCCGAATGGCATGGATGCTAGGATCTACGGATCTCCTACCATTTCAGGCCAACATCCATGAGGATCTTAAACAGGACTTCAATACAAGTCTGACATTTTGACTATGCTCGACGGTCGATGCTCATTTGTTATTCTCATTTCAGTTCACACAATGTGGATGCTGCATTTCTAACACAGTCAAAAACAATCCTCCATCATTAGAACCACCCATATATGCCCCAAATATTGGGTGTAGTGGTTCATTGTTTCCTGATATCCCTTCAAACAATAGTCTTCCTTAAGCAAGAGTGTTCATCTAGTCAGGGTTGACCCTGCCCGATCCCCTTACCGCATTTTCATACCCTTATATGTTGGGGAGAGCCTAATCATATTCCTTGTTTCTCACACCGAGCATTGATCACAAGGGCTTAGGATCTTTGGTAAGTTAATACCCACATAAAGTGTCATGTATCTATGGTCTGAGCCCTATAACATTAAACTAAGATCATTCACCATCCTCACTAAAATACATTTAACTAAAAAATGGTTGGGACTTCACATCTCACATCCCTCAACCTTTTCGGCCCCCTGGCCCAAGTTATCATTTAGAATTGTGCAGTGTGGTATAGACTCCATGTCCTCATTTACATCGGGGTATTTTTTTTCTACTCCACACATATCCCCTTGAGACATCCCTCCTTCATTAATCGCTCTTACTATGAGACATTAAAATGTATGATATCATCCAAAACTACGTGTGTCTTGATTCCCATCCTCATGGGATATGTAGGACCTCCCGAAAATTTAGTTTTTGGGTCCATCCCTATTTCTTTGAAATCTCCTCATTTTTCTGGGCCCCTGCCCTGAGTTCTTAGGGAGGAGTTACATGGTGTGGTACGATCTTATTTCCTCATTCACATTGGTTTTGTAACATCCATTCCATATACCTATCCCTCCTGAGAATTCTTTCTCCCCCTGTTCTACATTCATCTTTTCAAGTTGGCTAGTCCTGAGTTGGACCCCTCAACCCTCTTTGGAATTCCACTAATGTGCCCAGGAGCACTCTAGTTCAGGACCTAGAGTGTTGGATTCTACATAGACATTTCATCTCCCATTTTCATGCTTCATGTTCCCCTTCATTTGGGTTTCATCATATTTCACTTTTGAAAGGACGCTTGAATGTCTTGGATTCTAGGCCCTAGTGTTCTCCAACCGCCTTGGGCTAACGCCCCTGATAATTTTGAATAGAAAATTGATACAAGTTCCACGTTGCGAATATGATCAGAGGTCGATGCTCATTTTTTGTTCCCATTTTAGGTCACACGATATGGATGTTGTGTTTCAAACATAGTCAATAGTTGTCCTCCATAATCACGCCATCCCCATCAAGCCCTAAATATTGGTTTCATGATTCACATCCTTTTTAAATCCATAATGTCCAAGTGGAATTTCAACAATCTTGGTGTTATCCATCAGTGCGCATTTTCACGTTAAGAGGAAAAATCCATGGTGAGGCGTCATTTGAGGATCTGAATCGTTTTCCCCTTTCCATGTATTCCATGTGTTGCAAAGACATTATCTTCACTTGTTTCCCACATCGAACATATCTCACATGGGATTAGGGATTTGGTCAAGGATTGTGCCCATTTTGAAGAGTCTTACTTTTCAATGGTTCGAGCTTTAAAACCTTAAACTAAGATCTCTCTACGTCCTTTCTACAAGGTGTAAAAATCTCATCTCCTAGAACTATGTACAGCTTGATTCCCATCCTTATGGGATATGTAGGAATGCCCAGACATCCTGTCTTTGGGCCTAGCTCAGGTTCCACTAATTATCTCTTATGTCCAGCCTTTTAGGCCCTGAATTTCTTGGGATTTCATGGTGTGGCATGTGTGGGATTATGTCCTCATTCACGTCAGGTTTTCAATATCCTCACCACATACTCCCCTTCTAGGAGTAAGTCTCCCCTACCTCTTGTACCGCATGATGTTAAATTGCACCCTCATAACTATGTATTGCTTGGTTTTCATTCTCATGAGATACGTAAGAACACCTAGATGTTTCTTCCATGGGTCCAGCCCCATATTCCATGACCTTCTTTGGCCCCTTCACCTGAGGTTTCTTCTACAGAATTGTGCGTAGTGTGGTGTGGACATATTCCTTATTCACGTCATGTATTCTTTATCATTCCATGCACATTCCCCTCAAAAACCTTGTTTCTTTTGTATGTTTCCAATATATATGACTTTAAACTATGATTCGTAGTCCAAAATGAGTTTAAAATATTTGGTATTTACTAAAAGATTAAAATTCATGGGTTGGTCCTATCATATGACCATAAACTATGACATTATCATCCTAGATGCACCACACAAAAAGAAACTTCATTGTGATGTCCTCACTCAAGTGGAAATCATGTTTGGTATCAATTATCCACCATAGCATTTTTCAAGGACTAAATACGGCTTGATTCCTATCGTGATGTCTAGATTCTCCATCCAAGGATTGTTTCTTAAAAAAACAGAAAACAACAATACACATCCATCCTAAAGAACAAAAAAGATCTATCAAATTCTTCTTATTTTAGAGTGTGGGATAGACCTGCACAACAGTATTGTACATGGAATTGGTACCCTACCATGACACTTCTCTAGAAATATGTATTGATTGATCCCCATCATCATGGGGTACAAAGTAATGCCCACTCACATTACCTCGGGCCTAGCCCAACTTTCATTTTCGGTCCATCGACCTAAAACCTCCCTAGGGAGCCCATGGTGTGATATAGACTCCTAATGTCCTCATTCACATTAGGTTTTATAATTACCACACCATGTGTCTTATTCCTTCCTTTTTATCTATGGTCTAATCTCTAAGACCATAAAACTAAGATCCAACTGTCCTTGTCATAGGACACTAAACTTTACGACATCCGTCTGTACTACGTGTGGCTTGATTCTCATCCTTATGGGATACATAATGATGGCCATGTATTTCATATTGGACCTAGGCTTAGATTAGTTAACCCTTATAGACCCTCAGCCTCGATCACAGTCCAGTCTCTTTGACCTTAAACTAAAATCCTACAATCCGTGCAACATGACTTTAAACTCTTAGCCACGGTCCAGGTAGTATGATTTTGAAACTATGTGCAGCATCCCGGTCATATGATGTTAAACTATTCTGTCCATATTCCTCATCGTACAACACTAAAATATGTATTTATCATCCTCATTCTCATGATGTAAAACTTTAAATCATTCCAAGTCCTCGCTAGAGAGGTCCTATTTGGAATAAGGTATGATCCCTGATTAGACCAATGTTCCCACCTAATATGTTTCCACCATGGTGGTGTAATTTCAAAAATGTTGAACTCCATTTTAACAACCCATCACTCCACCCCCACAATTTTCATATCCTTTATTTAGACCCTCTTCCTCTTTCATGCCTGAACGAACCCCCTAATAGTATGGATGCTCAGCCTATGGCCTGCCTACTATCATGGGCTAACATTCCGGAAGACTAATGGATAGCATCTTGAGTCAGAGCCTGTGTTTCGAACATGGTCAATGGTCAAACCTCATTTTTTATCCCCATTTCAGACTAATGCAATAAGGAAACTATGTTTCGAACATGGTCAATAGTTATCCTTCATCGTCATGATGCCCCTAAAGTGTTCCAACTTTTGGGTATCGTGATTCAGACTTTCCACTACCCTATGTTAAGATTTATTCTAACGCTCCTGGAATTACCCCCTCATTCACTAGATCATGTTGATAAAATAGTAATTCGACTATTCTAAGAACTTCATTCTCTAGTCAGGTCTCCTCTGTCTTTCTAGAAGCCCAGATTGGTCATATATACCCCAGATTCCCAATGATTGGTTGGAAATACCACATTCAAATGAAGTAACAATGTGAATATCCCTTGTTTCCCACATCGGTCATGACCCAAATGAGCTTAGGGATTTATTAATGGTTACTCTAAATTTATTATTGAGATGTGATAATTAGAATAAACAAGAAATTAGTTAATAAGTTTGTGCACATAGTTTAGGATAAGTATAAAATGGGAGATATGTTTATAAGTTCGGCCAAAACAAGGCCCTTATGGAACAACCCCTTTGATGGATTGTTCCAGTGCTAACACCTTCTGACTTGTAGCCTCTAGAGCTACTTATTACCCCCTAAAATCCCTCTCTTCATTAGCAGCTGAAGAGCGTAACTCATTATCCCTGGCATGCACTCCCACTTGCTCAGTTTGGAGATCAATCATTTGGAGACTCGCCTTCACTACCTGCTCCTGTGCATCTGCCAGCTGGGCCCTCAACTCTTTAATGAGCTCGGAATGAATTGCGATAAATGCCTCCCTTTATTTTTCTTTCTCTCCAAGGAATTATACTTATTGATCATCCTTAAGGAATTACTAGGTATTATTTGACTTCTTCGTGTACTGGGTGATGTTGGAGCATTGGATATTCTCCAGTATTTTCTCAGCCATGTAATTGCGGATCATTATATGAAGACGGTGAGTATCTACCCCTATAGTGAAAAGAAATCATAGTCAGGTGCAAAGAGACCCCATTCAGTTTATCCATTCTACCTATGACTAACTGAGAAAGCATTTTATGCACTTCCACACCTTTCATCGCATCATATGGATCTCCTCATCTACATCTGGGTCATAATCATCTATCTCCGTAGGGTCTATAGGTTTATACTCAGGAAAAGTAGCCAGGAGTTTAGTGGAAGGGTCCTCTTCTTGAATTATTTCTTCTTCAGTGACATCACCCTTGCTAGACTGAAGCTCCACCCTGGTAGCATTATCTCCCATGATTGTAGCCTCCAGCTCACCGAGTACTACGGCAGCGCGAGCTCAAATAGTTTTCTCTACATGAGCTGATTTAATCACTATCAGGGCTCTGGAAAATGTTTCAAACATGATGGTTTGTTGAGACTCCAACAATGCAATCACTGCATTTGGAATCAGTGTCTTAGTTTGATAAATTTTACAATAAATATGATATCCAACAAAGATAAAGACTAATGGGATCCAAGTGTGGTAGTATCCAGTTTATGTGTCATGGTGGGAGCCACCATCATAGGATATCCCTCAACACTAGTTAAATTGGTCACTGACATCGAATCCTCCTGAATGACGGGAACACCAGGAAACTCGGAGACCTCTATTTCTTATATTCCTTCTCGATTATTGCTTCCTACTCCAACCATAGCTAGTTCCCCACCTTGTCTGATTCCAAAGACAGGTTACTAAGGATGTTATCTTACCTCTATGGGTACATCTTAATCCTTTTTGAGGAAGGATTCCTAGGCACCATCATCCATGTGTTCCTAAGAAATATAGAATTTGGTCAATAAGGTTAGGATTGTGAGAAGAGAAAGGCTAGTTGAGATAAGAGTTAAACTCACCTTGAGCTACTCATCCTGTTCTGTGTTGAAGCCTACAATTTCTTCACTCTCACAGGGGCTTCGATGGAAATCAGGTGTTTCTGAAGGTCCTTCACCACCAATACCTTCAACCTATTTTTCCTCTTCTTATTTGTCATCTATCTTCTTCATTTTCTTCCTCCTCTTCCTCTCCCTCTTCATCCTCCTCTACATCTTCATCCATTGATGTAAGCTTTTTTTGGTCATGTTCTTGGCCGAGCATCACTTTCCCCAGGAGATTTGTCTCTTCATACCACCCCCGTAGGCATGCATACATATCCATGGTTGTCAAGTATTCATGAAGACGATGAAATTTTACCCTATCCAACACTTGGATTCTGTCTATATTTGGAAATTTGGGCCTGGTACGCAGAAGCCTCCACTACAGCTCTTCGGTAGACCTAGATTATCACAGCATATTCTAGGAATACCAGAGAAATGGGAAGATAGTGTCGACATTTGGCTTTAGGAGGTGCCTAAGATTCTTCCTAGGAAGTTCCTTAGCTATCCCAAGAGGCATCCCATGGGACCACCCCTCCTCAGAAGGCGAGGGCACATCCTCGCCTTGTGATTCTCTTACCAATGAAGTCCCATATCGTGTCATTCTAGCCACTTGGTTGTTTGTTCATCTCACCTCTCTCGTATCACTCCATCTACCTCCTCTCTGTTAGGGCTCCACACTAGATGCTTTGAATTTCCAGATGTGTTTTCATAGAATCAACTTGGGTTGCATTTGTGTTCAGTGTTCATCATGCTCTTTTGACAGGCCATCACTTACATTGGTAGGGAGATTGATGACTTCACCCAGGCCTGCAGTCATGAACATATTCCATAGTTGGAGGAGAATTCATGGATGTAGATCTTACCGAACCTATGTGTATACTTTCTTTGGCATCTTCTTCATGCACCCGAACTACCAAGTATTCCTGGTTGGCGCATATGATTTGCAAAATATTTTTCCATCTATCTAGGATACCAACACACCACCCCTGATGCTTTACAGATATTTACTCCACACCAATGGTCCCCACCCATCATCTACCATCTGACCAACTGGGGTCTAGAATGGTTGAATGTCAAAATGGGTATGGATTCTGATCTTGATGTTAATCCATTCTTCTCTAAGCGTTGGTTGGCGGATTCCAGTAATGTTCAAGAGGGATGGTCGCATATCATCACCTGGAGGGAAAATGGAATTCGGGAAGTCATACCCACCATAGTGGGTTGCAACCTAGCCATGAAGGATTTAGAATGGTCCACATATCCTTCTAGGCATACTTCCCCATGATATATGCCCCAAAATTCAATATAGCCTAGCCAGTATGAGCAACCCCAGGTTAACCTTGTTCTTCACCTCCATGATCCTAGCCATCATTAGTTTCCCTGGATGGACCCCCATCCTCATGTCCCTCACTGACAACATCCACCGCTCAAGAATGCAGTATGGAACCCGACATATCATACATTTGGTTCCGGACATTATTTTATTCCAAATCCCCATGATTGATACTCTCCAGCCTTCAATACCATCCAATATGATCCCACGTTTCCTCCCTAAGATGTGTTAGGGCATTGCTTCCCTTGGTCTGGCATCTTCGTAGTCTTTTCTTGCGTTAGAAAAAGACTAAAACATCTTGGATAAGATATGTCCTTCAGAACATATTTTATTTTCAACCTCTTTTAGCTAGCAACAGTAGATGCCAAGTCAGGATGGGGGTACATGTCCTATCCCCCCAGACATTCTCTGTTGGGAGGAACTCATCATACTAGTACCCCTCTAAGGGGATTCCCCCAATAAAATGGACATCCCATAGATTTATACCTACCTCTCTGTAGTGGAGGTGTAAGGTGTTGGTATCAAAAGACCACAGCTAAATAGTTCTGGTATCAGGTCTTGCTACTAGTAGAAGTGAAATTGGGATGTCCAAAAAGCTTCAAAAATCCTGATAGACCGCAGCTCTTCCACAAACTCCTCACATGTTTGGCATACCCAGTATGCACATGCCCATTCACTTTTGAAGTTTCCCCCAACCCTAAAGTCCCATTCCTTCTATCCCTTCGTCTCATCAGTAATGCTTCTTCTGAAGGTTCTCTTATAAAGGGAGGGAGATTCCTCAGGAACCGAATCACTCCCTACAATAGTTATAGTATTTTGATTCAAGACGTAGATGGTTGTGTTCTATTTTTACCTAGAATTATGTCTATTGTTTGTGATGTTGAACTTTGGGAGACTATCCTCGCATGTCACCCATTACCACGGTGTATCAGTTTCAAAGACAGGCATCAGCACCTCCTCTAAAATGCTGAAATTCCATATCATCAGACTATCAATCAGGATATAATCTATTTGATCATGAGTAATCATACTAAAAAGAATTTGATTATCAGACACAACCCTCCTCATGTGAAGAATCTGGGGATTTTGTATCATCTATCTCCTCCTTGTAGTTGTGGTGGCCTCTCTCTCAGCATCGGTCTATTGAGCATCCATTTCTGTTGGGTTTTAAGAAACCCAAAGGACTTTGAGTGCAAGAATGGGGAATTGGCATTCAAAACAGCCTGTGGTGCACAAGAATGCTGCTAAAAATAGTCTGCGTGAAAAAATGGTTGACAGCACGAAAGTGGTCAGAGCACGCACAAAACTCATGATCGGCTGTGAGAACTTGTGCATGGATGTGGAAATTTTTCACACATGAGAGATAAGTTACTATCATACAGAAAATTGAAAGTGTGTACCTAGGGGGCATTAGCGTATTTATAGGTGTGGACCTCCCCTTTCATGCACACATAAGTTTTTTGCATGCCAAAACACTGTTTTTGCATGCACTGACTGGGTTCTATTCTATATTTCAGTGTGACTCTCAGAATCCATCCTCCATGTCCCCCTTCAACTCTGATTCTAAGGGGAGGGGGAATTTTTATGCTGAATTTTGGATAGGACCATGAGTGGGCTCTTTTAAAGAAATCAATGGCATGTTTAGAATGAAAGGATTATTACATGACGCTAAAGGGAGTTGCGCGCAATAATAATGGGGTGTGCACAAGATTTCTTGTGGCACACAAACCCTTGCGCACACAATGATTCTTCATATGAAGTTCTTCATGGAGATGGACTGACAACCCAATAAGACCCTGGAATGGAGGTAGAATGGTGGGAGCACAAATTTCCCTTAGGTGCGCAAAACCTTGAGTGCCCAATGCGGTGTCGGCTATTGTGCACTACTTCTCTTGCACGCCGCTACCAAAGACTTAGACTATAAATACATGTGTAACCCTCATTATTAGGGGATAGTTATAGAAGATGAACCAACACTCTACTACAATAAATGTACCTCTTCCAAGACTGGGTGAAAAAAATCAAGGCATCAAGGTATTGGATCTTTCACGACAAGTCTCACAGGGTTCCTCCTTCGAGTGGTCCCACGTGGGCTTGATCCTCACCCATTTCCTTTTATCCAAAGTCACTTTGAAACAAAATATACCTATTGCGCACAAGTTTCTCCTTGAATAGAATATTTTTTTTCATGCATCAATTCTTTTTGCGTGCTACTAGACCATCTTGCATGCATCCTATCATCTTGCGCACTCCCCTCCTCATGGGTTCCATGTGACATCACAAACCTAAGGCACCATAGACAAGCCCCTATTTTGAATTTCACCCCTTTCATACACATGTTTCTCTTGTATGACCCTCTAGGTTTGTACGAAGTGGTTTCAAGGTCCCTTTGGTGGTGCTTCATGTTGTGTTTCTTAGCCTTGTGCTTCTTCGCATAGGCATTCTAATGGCTATTTCTTATTTGTATAGACACGAAAACATGATCCCATCAATGGATCACTCCATAGCATTGCCTCACCACAGAATTGTTGATTCCTTCTCTTCCCCAAGAGTAGGTGGGTATCTATTATGTTATTCATAGAGGTGCAGAGTTAACCCGCCTCGTCGGAGCTGTAAGACATTAAACTGCCAAGAACCATCATCCTCAACACATGACATTAGACTATGGAATATCCCTGTGCATTATACACAGTGTTACTTACCTCGTACATTCTTTATATCCACTCATCTCCATGGGACTGAGATCTTCCTCACATGGAATGAGATCCCCTATGTTGGAACAACGTCTGCCAACAAGGAAGGGAAACCATCTTGGTGTAAGCCTATAGTCTTTCTTGAGGGAGGTAGAATCAATGTTCCTCTATTATTATATTCAAAATATTATACGAGATATGGTCACTAGGACCTTCATCACCACATCCATATCCCTCTGGTCATTTCCTCCATCAGGCCTCCATCCTGGAGTAAGTCCTAATCTCTATCTCCCTGGGCTGCTAACCATGCATAATCCCTGGTCTCCTCTTTGGGCCACTAACCACGTGTAAGCCCCACTCCACTTTCTATGGATGCACCTTTCATGATGTGATTTTAGGGTCTTTTATTCCTCTTGTTTCTCACACCGAACATGAATCACTTGGGCTTAGAGTAATCATTGATCATGGAATCTTTCCTAGGACTCTTTAGTGTGTAAGCCCCAAACCATACTAAACTATGTGGAAATTGATCCTTATCTCCTAGGAAAGGTATATAGGAAGCCTCCCTGAGGATCAATCCCAACACCTACTTGTCGCAACCCCTTCACATCGGTTCACCTTCATCCCACATGTTGTTAGATTGTATCCCTCATACCAAACTACATGGAATTTTATCCTTGTCTCCTAGGAAAGGTACGTAGGAACCCTCCCTGAGGTTCAAACCCAACACCCATCTGTCCCAACCAATCCACATCATTTCACCTTTACTCCACATGATGTTAAAATGAATTCTGCATACCAAACAATGTGTAATTTGATCCTTGTCTCCAAGGAAAGGTGGTTCAAGACCAACACCCATTAGTCTCGACCACTCCACGTCAGTTCACCTTCATCCCTCATAATGTTAAACTGTATCCCTCATCCCAAAATACATGTAATTTGGTCTGTGCCCCTAATAAAGGTACATAAAAATCCTCCATGAGGTTCAAGCCCAAAAACCATTGGTCCCGACCACTCCACGTCGGTCCACCCTAGTCTTTCTATAATGTTAAACTATATGCCCCCCTTTTGTGCCACATGACACTAAAATTTATGTTTCCGAACTATGTGGGCTTTGATCCTTGTCCCCTGGACAGAGTATGTAGGGAGCCTCCCTGAGGTTCAACCTCAACTAGTAGTAATCCATTGGAACCCCAACCAATAGTAAGCCTTTGGAACATCAACCAGTGGTAAGCTGTTGTAGTTAGAAATTCACAGTAAGCCATTGTAGTCCACTTTGTTGGGACCCACATCTCTAGTCCACCCCCCCCCCCTCCCGGGTGTCAGACCAACCTGGGATGATAACCACGTGTATTCCCTAGTATATCATCGGGTCATTTTCCTATGTGTACACCCTGATTCTATATCCCTCCTCCCGAACTACGTGGGATTTGATTCTCTGCCACAAGGATACCTGTGAGGTCTCCTCGAGGCTCAAGGTCAACATCACCATCTTCCTCACGTCAGTTCCATCTCATTCTCCATCCACTCCCAACCATCCATATACATCGTGATTCTTACTCAATCCACCACATCCTAGTGAGATCATGTCACTGAATTTCTCATTGCTCCTAGTAGAAATCAGGTAACTAACCATGAATTAGCCCCAGTATCATTATTCCCTCTTATGGTTGCACCAATCTAATCCACTTTTATCAGTGTTCTAATCCATCTGATCTGCCTCCTCTAGATATTAAAATCGTGGCATACACTATTTTAAACATGGGAATCTTAGGAAAACCTTGAAAACATGCCTATATAATATAATTCCCCACACTCGACGTGGGATTCATCGGGCTTCTACACCCTCAAGAAGCCCTATCATAAGGGGAAGAAACCCAGACGCATTAGGGTTTTAATGTCCAAATATGCCAAGAAATTTCCAATGTGACTACTACCATAATCAAAAGTTTCTTCCCTAACTAGACCCCTTGGAATGTCCAAAAAGATATAGTGTGATTAACCAGTGTCCATAGAGACATGGAACTAGGAAGAGTTTCAAAAACAATGTCTTAATATTTATGGGAGACCCTGACAAGGTGACGAATTCTAAGGAGGAATCCACAGAAATAGGAAACAACATCTCATCATCTCGTTTTGATCAAGGAGAAAACTTCCCTAAATAAGTGATGTATTCCGACCTCCTTTAGAAAGTGGGAATGTGGGGTAACAAATAGTGCTTCCTCCAAAATAATGGATGTTCACCCCAGATAAAGCATCAGAAGCAATAATCTATCACATTAAGTGTATCCTCATACTCCTAGTTTTCACTATTAGAGTCATGTTTATTCTTTCATACACTTTATTCTAACGTGTAGTTTCAAGAACCATCTTCTAATACCTTATTTATTCTTGTAAAAATTCAAAATATTGTGTTTATTTTACTCACCGCCATTTTCTATTCTAATACACTTCAACTTTTAGCCACACTCCCTTTTTTCCAACACTTTCCACTAAATAAACACCTAAAATAAATATGACTTATACTTTAATAAGTAAATCTATAAATTCTATATATAATCATTAATGAATGTAAAAAATTAAATAAAAACACCATTAGACTAGAAAATGGTAGTTCCCTAGATGTCTGAGTATAGAAGGTCAAACTTTTGTTCATTAAGATTCTATGCAACGTCTTAGTTCTAGGTGCTACCCAGAGGTGAACCATACCCAGTTGGTCACATGGCCTCAAGAGCATTTCCCAAAATACCAGAGGCTTCTGACTAGCAGTGAGGGCCTTGGGTGAGATAGTGTGGAAACTATTCCCTCATTGTCAAATGAACACATTAGAAATAAATAGATAATAGTACATGAAGTAATAATAATACCATACAATAGTAAAAGTTAGAAGACTGAGTAAATAAACAAATGCAGAATATATAAATATATCAATAATGATACATGTAATAATTATCTTGGAAAGAAGACAAATAAGTCCCAATGCTAGAATACAGTACTAATCCAAAGTACAAAGGAAAAAAATAGGTAAAAAACTCTAACAGTATCCCAAGCCTCAGTTCAGTCCCATGCTCTCTATCTTCATAGAAATCAAGTTCTTGAAGTAGAAGGGAGATTTCCCTTATTGATACCTGAAACAATATAATTGGTTTAGGCCCAAAATCATGACCCAAACAGGGTGTGAGACGAATCCCAGTAGGCAACCATCCAAAGATCTATGCCTAACAGATAGTGAATATATAAGGCAGGCAATTAGAAAAATAAAGAAATAAACAAGGAAGTACTCAAAATTAAATAGTCCTGAAGTTTCAATTACATTCGTTTACATTCATCAATTAGTCAACCAAAAGAAAACAAGAAATCCTCTTGGAAGTTCTCATATCCTATCCCCTTGGGTTTAGCCAAACAATCTAAAGTAACCCTCTGGGTATTTTCTCACAGCCTAACCCCTCTACTTAAACTTATACAAGGATATAAGGACCTCCTGGGTATCTCACATGGTCTAACCCCTTTAGTCTCATGAAAAAAAACTCTCTGAGGAAGAACTCACCATCAATTACCCCTATATTCTTTTGATGATAAACTGCAGATGCTCTGATGAGTCACTCAATGTCAATTCCCCTTGTGGTCTCGTAACAGAAACTATAGACACTATGAGGGAGCACTCAATGTCAATCCCCTTATGGTCTCGCAACATGATAAATATAACAAACGCTCTGGGGAATCCCTCAATGTCAATTCCACACATGGTCTCACTACACTAGGTTCCCACAGTTTGGTGTAAGGAAATTTTTCACAAATGATGCTCAGCAACCAAAGTAAAACACAAAGAACTACTTGGCTAATAGCTACTAAGCATAACACAAACATATCAGTTAATATCACTCCATCCTAACAGCACTAGGCATAGAAAAAAAAAGTATCCTAACAATAAATTCATACCCAATCGACAATATCAAATCAAACATTTCCAAACACATCCATATCATGCAAAAATAACCATATTCACAAACAAGTGACCTAGCTCAAGAAAACAAGAATAGCAGGAATCAATAGGGTTAAAATCCCTAAACACACAATACCCTAATCTTGGGTATTGGGTAATTTTGCATATAAAATTCAAATACTAACTACGTAAAGGAACAAACCACCTACCTCTCCACTGAACGATCGATATACTCCAACATCATCCCTTGAATCGGCCTAGAATGACATAAATCTACAAAAATGTCTAAAATGTGCAACCTAGAATATCTCATGAAAGAGGATAAATCAATGAACGAAGTTCTAGAATAAGGAAGAAATCATCATGGCGATTTCAACACAATTGACAGTGGTGGATTTGGAGAAAGGATGGTCAATCGGGGGCTTGGAGAAAAATCACTCCCTATGGTCACTCCTAGATGAGACGAGTTGGGAAGAAGGTATTTCTTCCAATTAGAGGTGACTCCGATCTGAATTATCATATAAAAAGAAAAGTACACGATTGTCTTTAAAAGTACATGGTGTGTATTTTCTTTTACGAAGCCCCACTTTAGACAGTCTCCAGGTTAACCCACACAACCATGTACTCAGGCATTACATGGCTAGTACACGGTCACCTGTGGCAACCGGGTACACGGTGTGTACTTTTAAATACATGGCATGTACTCCTTAAATTTCCAAAAACTTTTCTTTTTCTAAAAACACTAGAAAAAAATATCCATACCTGAAATGGAGATCCTGGTTCTTAAAAACATCCACACTTAATGAAATTTGTCACCAAATTTCCTTAAGAAGGTGCTGAATAAGAAGAATCATCAAACAGCTCTGGCAACTATGATCGTACATAGGTCTCCCTCTCCCAAGTCTCGTCCTGTACTCACATGTGATTCCATAGAACCCATACCAGAGGAAAAGACTAGCCATAGAGAACCTTTGTGCTTCGATCAACAACCTGGATATGATGCTCCTTGAATGATGTGTCCACCTCATGTGCAACCTCCTCGGGTTGAAAAACATGATAGAGGTCTGAGAAGTAACAACATAGCTGAGAAATGTGGAATACATCGTGCATAGCCTGGTACCTCTGAGGTAACTACAACTGATAAGAAACAGGCTTGAATCTCTCCCAATCCTCAAACGGTCCAACATATCTCGATGAAAGCTTGACCTGTCTCTTAATCCTCCTATGTCCCAACCTCGGTGTGACATGTAGACAAAACTTATCTCCAACCTCGAACTCCAGATGTCATCTCCTTCGATCATCATAATACTTATGTCGTGATTGTGTAGTATCCATCCTCTTCTGAATAATACCCACCTGCTCTATGGTCTTTTTTACAAGATGAGGTCCCAGCATAGCTTCCCCTTCTACCTCCATCCAACATAAGGATGATCAGAATGGCCTACCATACAAAGCCTCATAAGGTTCTATATGAATAGTTTCATGAAAACTATTATTGTAGGAAAATTCCACAAGAGGTATGTGATTATCTCAAGAACCTCCAAAATCTAGGATGCTTGCTCGAACCATGTCCTCTAGCACTTGAATCGTATGATCGGACTATCCATCTGTCTAGGAGTGGTATTTTGTACTCAAAAGAACCTGTGTACCCAAAGCCCTATGTAATCCCATCCAGACCCAAGAAGTAAAATGGGCATCTCTATCCAAAACAATGTAGTGAGGAACCCCATGTAAACGTAAAATCTCCCGAATGTATAACCTTCCCAGCTCATCTACACTGAATGTCTCCTTGATCGGCATGAAGTGTTCAACCATTGTGAGTTTTTCAACGACAACCCAAACTGCATCGTTACCTCAATGCGACCTCGGTAATCCTGTCGTGAAGTACATCATGTCATCATTCCACTTTCCTATGGGAATGGGTAACTACTGCAAAATCCATGCTATTCAATGATGCTCTGCCTTCACCTGTTGACAGGTGGAACACCTCATGAAAACCCAAAAATATCTCTCTTCTTACCTGGCCACCAATACTGATGGTGAAGATCTTAATATGTCTTGGTGAAACTAGGATTAATTGTCCAAACTGAGGAATTAAAATCATAAATCACCTCCACACATATGTCTATTGACACCCATACACACCCATGAAAACGCATGATCTCATCCTCACCTACGGTCCATCCAAAAATAGGTTCCTCTCCTGAAAGACTCTCCTATAGAACTAGGCCTTCATAATCTGATAGTTGCCTCATTCACACTCAATAAAGTAGTGTAGAGGTAACAACTATAGAAGAGAGAAGTGTATTCCCATGTCTATCATGCATCTCCAAATTCATCTCAAAGAATGGATCCATAAGCTACCACTAACTACTAACCTCCATAACTTCTCGTATCTGAGTCCTCCTTTTCAAAGCATTAGTTACTGTGTTGCCTTTACAAGGAGTGTAGGCAAGATCAAAATCAAATTACTGAAGGTATTCAACCCACCTTCGTTGTCTCAAGTTTAAATCATGCTGAGTTAAGATAAATTTGAGGCTTTTTTGGTCAGTGAAAACCACAAAATGCTCTCCCAAAAGATAATGTCTCCAATAGTGTAAAGCATGAACAACTACAGCCAACTCAAGATCGTGCATCGGGTAATTTCTCTCATGTGGCATCAACTACCGAGACCCATATGCAACAAATCCTTCCCCATGAAAAAACACTGCTCCTAGCTCGATACCTAATGCATCATAATAAATAGTATATCTCTTTCCTAACTCTGGAAAAAATAGTATCCGTGCTGATGTCAACCTCCATTTCATATCCTGAAAGGCTGAATCACAAGAATCTATCCATAGGTACTTTACACCCATCTTAGTCAGTCCTATTAGTGGCACTGCTAAGCATGAAAAGTACTCTATAAAATGTTTTTAGTAACCAGCTATCCCTAGAAAACTCTGTACCTCAAAAACATTCTTCAGCTGCTCCTAGGAAACTACTGCTCTCATTTTCTCTAGGTCTACTGATACTCCAGTCTCGGAGATAACCTAACCCAAGAAGTAAATTGGGTCCATCCAAAAGGGTCATTATGAGAGCTTAGTGTATAACTGATGCTCTCATAGTGTAATCAAAATGATCTCAATATGTGTGGCATGGTTGTGCCGAGTCTGAGAGTACACCAATATATCATCCATGAAGACTACCACAAAAAAATCCAAGTATGGATGGAACACTCAGTTAATTTGTTTTATGAAAACTACAGGCATGTTCGTGAGACCGAACCACATAACCACATACTCATATAGACCATACCTACTCTGAATGGTTGTAAGAGGTATATCAGATGGTCAAATGTGCAACTGATGATAACAAAATCTCAAGTCAATCTTCATGAACACCAGGGATCCTCAAATATGATCAATAGATCATAAATCATCATCAAGGGATATTAGTTATTGATCGTCAACTAGTTTAGATTCCGATAATCCACACAATGTCTGAAGGTACTGTCTGCCTTCTTCGAAAACAGGATAGGCGAACCCTAATGAAAAGTGTTGGATCAGATTAGATCCTTCACCTTTAACTACTCTAACTAATTCTTGAGCTCCAATAACTTGGGTGTATCAATCTTATAATGATAAATGGACACCGGTTCTGCTCCTATCACAAGTTCAATAGAAAATTCCACCTCTCACTCTAGAGGAAAACCTAAAAATTCCTCTACAAAGACCTCCCGGAAATGATCAATCACTGGAGGAATGTCCAACTGTGAAGTCCCCTGGTCATCCAGATAAAGACTAGAAATATGATCTATAACTCCTCCCAACCAATGATGCTTGGGTCCTACACTACTTTCCTGAACATCTCATTCTACCTTATGTAAAAAGGATCTTCACTTTGGTAATGTAAAACACACCCTACATCGATAGGAATCAACAACAGCCTAGAAGAGAACTAACCAGTCTATCATGAGAATGAATTCATATCCCGTCATCTCTAAGACATAAAGGTCTCATGAGAAGTGAAACCCACCAAACTCAAGAGGGAACTCCTTGCACTGACATACACTAGCCATCCTTGTCCCCAGCATAGTTTCCAACATCAAGACATCAGCAGAAGTAATGATATCGATCCCAAGGATCTCTATAAATGCAACAGTTATTAAACTATGGTATTCCCCTGTATCAAAAATTGATGAAGCTAAAACTAAGGCAACTAGGATCGTACTTTGAACTGTAGAGGGTTCAGGATCCTGCTCCTGCGCAGTCTGCTCCACTAAAAAGTCTGGCATGTATTGTGGCCATATGATCCTGCCTAACCACCCTGAGTTGATCCACCTTGTTGTCGTTGAAAACCTACTGACTAGCTACCACGGTTGTGACCTCCACCTCAGCCTGAACGGCCGGAAAAACTCCAGTTCCTAGACTGATGAGAAACCGGTGGTGCTGCTCCTGAAAGAGGAGTCATAGAGGAACCCTTGTCACCTAATGTTGGTGAGAAAAACTGAGATAACCACTAAATATGACTATCTTTCCACAATATCGGCACTCTAGTGGGTCTCTCGGGCAATGTGTCCTCATATTCCCATCTTTACCACACAGGTAGCAAACCACCTAGCTACCTGAAGGTGTATCTCTCCTACTTGGATCTTCACATGTAGACTCTCTACGACGCTTCCTACTTTCAGTTCGAGAAGCACCATCTCTGGATGTTGAACTGCCCTGGCCCACTAATTCAGAATCCCTCAGGTTGCGCTCTTTGATCAGCGCCTAGTTAACTATGGAATATATAGTCATCAACCCAAAGATGTTCACCTGTGATCTAATGTCATGACTGAGAGAATCCTCAAACTTCCATGTTAGGAAGATCTCATCACCCATGAGAATGGGTTTGAAATGCTACAACTCCGTGAAGTAAGAAGAATACTCCATGATCAAGAGAGTACCCTTCTCGAAACTCATGAACTCTCAGGCTTGATCGACCCTCAAAATCTCCAGTAGAATTAGTCATAGAAGGTATGTTGGAACTCACCTCAAGACATAAGCTAATGGTGTCCTGCCTACGAGATCATATCCCGACATCTCTTGGCAAAATCATGAATCATATAAGTAGCGAGTTTCACCCTCCTCTATGGAGGTATCTCCATAAGTTCGAAGATAGATAGCATTGATTATAACCATGACTCAGTAGCCTGAGGTCCTCCATACCCTAAGAATGTGGGAGAATGATGTTGTTGAAAGACCTATGTCAACTCTGCCAGAGACAGGGTAGGATGCGGTACTCCCCTAAAGGTCTGCATAAACCTCATGAAGTCTACTCAAAACTGTGCATCGGCACCTGTATCCAGAATGATGGCTGGTTCCAATACAGGAATGATGGGAGGGTCTACAGGTAATCCCTAATCTACCATGTCTAGTGTCTGACTGTTGCCCTGTATCTAGCATACAACCAGAGGGCGCATCATTGGCATGAATCTACAAGTTTAAGCATATACCTTAGATAAAGGTTATCAAGTACTGAAAAATTGAATTTCAAGAAAGGGACTGAAGAAGGAAAACATTCAAATTTTATAATATATGGGTACACGGTGTGTGTGACCACTACATGGCGTGTTCCATTAAGACTTTACATAAGAGATTACTTCTTCCAAAATTGGTCGTGTAACACCCAAACACACGACATGTTTCTCCCAAGGACCCAGTATGTACTGGAATTGATTTCTCATGCCCAAGTTCCTTTACATGGCTAAGCCAAACGGTTTACCTAGAACAAAACTACGCAGCATGTTCATGCTAGACATGGCATGTTCTAGAAGGTTTTCACCAACCCGTGTCGTTGGTCACACAGCTGGTTACATGGTCGACTCTACATGGTGTGTTCAAGCTTGACACATCATGTACTACATGGGTTTCGTCCCTCTGTGTCTTTATTCACACGATTGTACACATGGTCTATAAAACACGGTGTGTACGTCTGTGTGACACCAAAACTTTTTCAATCATGTGTCCCTACCCACACAGGTAGTCACATGGTCAAGGATTACATGGAGTGTACATATAGTACGCGGCATTTTATTAAGAAAAACATTTCCTTCCTGTAAAAAAGGATACATGGCATGTATTCATCAATACACACCATGTATTCTGGGTTTTTTCATATAGTAAGCTTTAGAAACTACTCTAGAACCCCCACAAAACTCTGTAAAAAGTATTAAAATTCTGAATTCTGATCTATGGTGGGTCATACTCCTAGAAAATCAAATCTTTCCATCTTATTCATGTACATCACAAGACATAACAGTGCAAACAATAACATTATCACCAAATTATGATCCATGAGGGACCATAACACCTCTAGGACCAAAGTTTGGAATTCATTCAAATGAACTTTAAACATTATAAACACCCTATCAAATTGAAAGTATTCTATTAAGGCTTCTATCATAATAGTATTCATATCTATCACAAAATCTATCACAACAACAAGCAATCGATAATGCACCCTAAATGGCATGACAATAATGCATGACATGTGATCTCTAGTAAGTGCCTATATGATGCATGAGATGGAATAACCTCATCTCATTGGTTTGCAACAAAAATATAACCTCAATAATATCAACAATAATAGCACAATACATGTGAATCCCCCAGCGGTGAAATAAAATCAACTGTAATAATTTCAAAACCAAAAGATTGCAATATATGAGGTAAATTGGTTTTTCCCTATACATGGGTTAGCTAATCTCAGGCATAGATTATTACCAACTACATATTCCTTCATATCCCTATCTATAGGCTCCAAACAGTAAGTCAAGAAGAAAGGAGTTCCTTTGATACCACATTATAATGTCCCGGTTCCGAGTGCCGCCCAATGGTTCCCCATACGCGATTGGTCACATGGCCTCAAGCACATTTCCCTGAATGCCAAAGGCTTCCGAAGAGTAGCGAGGGCCTTGGGTGTGATAGTGGGGAAACTATTCTACCATTGGTAGATTAACATAGTAGAAATAAAGAGATAATTGTATCTGAAGTAATAATAATACCATACAGTATTAAACTGCTGAAGACTATGTAAAAAACAATTGTAGCATATATATATATATATATATAATGATTCTTGTCAAAAGTATCTATAAAATCATCCAAACAAGTCACAATGCTGGAATATAGTAATATACTAATGTACAAATGAAAAAAATAGGTAAACAACTCTAGCAGCATTGCAAGCTTCAGCTTGGTCCCATGCTCTCTAGCTCCACAGCAATCAAGTACCTAAAGTAGAAGGGTTCTTACCCTTATCTATACCTAACACAATATAATATGTTTGGGCCCAAAAGCATGACCCAAATAGGGTGTGAGACGAATCCCAGTAGGCCACCACCCAAAGATCTGTGCCTAACAGTCAGTGAATATATATGGAAGTCAATAAGCAAAATGAAGCAATAACCAAGAAAGTACTCAAAAGTAAACAATCCTACAATTTTAATTACATTAATTTTCATTAGTTAATTATTCTGCCAAGAAAAAATAAGAAACCCTTTGGGAATTTCTCATAGACAATCCCCTCTGGATAAACCAAACAATCTTAAGTAACCCTCTAGGTAAGTTCTCACAGCCTAACCCATCTGTTTCAACATATACAAGGATATAAGGACCTCTTGGGTAGCTCACACGGTCTAACCCCTTTGGTCTCATACAAAAAAAGACTCTCTAAGGAAGCACTCACCATCAATTCCCCCTATATTATTTTAATGATAAACTATAGACACTCTGAGGAAGAACTCTATGTCAATTCCCCTTGTGGTCTTGTAATGGTAACTATAGACACTCTGAGGGAGAACTCAACATCAATCCCCCCTATGGTCTCGCAGCATGACAAATATAACAGAAACTCAAGGGAATCCCTCAACAAAAATTCCTCCAATGGTCTCACTACACCAGGTTACCATAGCCCTGTGTAAAGAAATTGTGCACAAATGATGTTCAGCAGCCAAAGTATACCACAATGTACTACTTGGATAATAGCTACAAAGCATAAAAAAACATTTCATATAATATTACTCCATCCTAACAGCACTAGGCATGGAAAACAATGTAGCCTAACAGAAAAATTCTTGACCCATCGGCCAATATCAAATCAAACATGGGTAAACACATCCATAACATGGAAAAATAAACCCATTCACAAAAAAGATCCCTAACACAAGAAAACAAGCATAACAGGAATCAACAGGGTTAAAATCCCTAGACACGCAATACCCCAATCTTGGGTATTGGGCACTTTTGCACAAAAAAATCAAAGACTAACTATAGAAAAGCACAAACCACCTACCTCACCATTTATTGATTGATATACTCCAACGTTGGTCCTTGAATCGGCCTAGAACGACGTAGATATACAAAAATGTATAAAACGATCAACTGAGGATATCTCAAGAAAGATGAGAAATAAAGGAGTGAAGCTCTATAAGAAGGAATAAATCATCGTGGTGATTATGACACAATCGATGGTGGTTGATTCAGAGAACTGACGGTCGATCGGGGGATCATAGAATAATCGCACCCTAAAATCGCTCCTGGATGAGATGAGTTAAGAAGAAGGCGTTTCTTCCAATTGGATGTGACCCCGGTCCAATTTAACAAATAAAAAGAAAAGTACATAGTGTGTCTTTAAAAGTACACTGGGTGAATATTCCTTTATCAGGACTCACTTTAGGCGGTCTCCATGTCACCCCATAAGGCTATGTACTCGATCGTTACATGGCTAGTACACAGTCTCCCATAGAAACCAAGTACACAACCTGTATTCCTAAGTACACAGTGTGTACTCTTTAACTTTCTAGAAACTCTTCTTTTTCTAAAAACACTAGAAAAAAAGATCCATGCCTGAAAAAAGATCCAGGTTCTTACATTCTGATTATCTAAGTTAAAATACAGTCTTTTCTTATTTCCCAACCTAAAAATTTCACATTTTCCTATTTTTTTGTTATTAAGATTTAGTATGCCCTTAACCTTTAGAATCATTATATTCTTCTCAATATAGTGAAAACCCCCAATATTTTCATATATATAGATCCTCAGAAGTTAAAACTTTGATAAATACTGTTTTTTTTTTTGAATTTGTTTTTAACTAAAGGTTCTCATCCTTTACTCCTTTTGGAATTAACTTGGAACCTTGAGTAATAATCTAGACCCTATTTTCAAAGGTAGGGCTAAGGCCTTTATAATACAATTATATGATGAAAATAACATTCTTCTATATACCATGAATATAGAGAATTTATTATACCTTCAAGAATCCTCCATTTTTTATGTTTATGTTAACCTGTCCTTTCCCAGTAACATTTAGGGCTTCATCGTCAGCTATATGGAATTTCCAAAACATTCTTAAGTTATAGTTGATTATACAATGTTGATCATAGGTTGAAAGATATGAGGATATAAAGTTAATCAAATAATATTAATATATAGTAGGAGTTCTTATAAATTAATTCTTTCTATTTTTATTGTGTTAACAGAATCTGAACCACCAATCATTGATGTTTTTTTGGTATTATCATTGTTTCGTTTGTAATATTTCTTGATATGTAATTTCATTCCAAATTTTTAATAGGTTAGACCAAGACCACCTGAATTTACTTTGATCTCCCCTTGTTTTATTTCTTGAGAGTTATCTACTGATGTTTTATTATGATATTTTTTCTTCTTTTGAGGTAAATATCCTCTTTAATTGATATAATGGGAACTAATAGTTTACGTCTGAACTTCAATTCATCGAAGTTATTCATTGAGTATCATATTTCTTATATCATTAAACCCCAATTTTATTTCTCTACTAGAGTTACTAACAATAGTAATCATTTCATCCAAACTCTCTAAAATTAAGGATAATAATAGAAATTCCATTATATGAGTAGCAAAAGTTACCTTTACCAATTGAATTTTCCCATAAATCATTATGAATTCATAAACATGATCTTCCACTAGTCTTCCTTCTGATAACCTTAATCTAAACAACCATTGAAACTTGAATACTTTTTTAAAGTTCGTAATTTTTTATATGTATCCACTAAAACCTTTATAACACCATTTGAAGTCTTCTTCTCTAAAATATTGAAATAAATATTTATTGTAAGAGACATTATTATCAGATCCAGTGTCTTTCAATCCAAGTGATCCAATTCATATTTCTTAATTAGAACCAGCTTTACCCCAAACAATGGGGCTTCCAAGTCTTTCTAAATTATTTTGTCTTTAATCTACATTTTATAGAAGCAAAAATATGTTCTATTGATTCTATCAAACTGGATCTTGCCTTCATCTAATGATATGCTTGAACTATTGTCAGTGTGTCAAAACTAATAATATTGAACCTCCCTTTGAAACCACTTGTTGGGGAAGGAATTGAACTGTCCCTATGATGCCAATTATTAGGGAAGTCAACCCAGGAAATACTTATCCTATTTATTTCAATAAGGAAGTCATATTATTTCACATTAGTCCACTAGAAGATCACAAGCAAGAGATAATGCAAAGTAAAAAAACATATCATCAGATGTTCACTTCCCAATGACTGAGTGTACCAAAATTTTGTAGTATATGCACCCTATTCACTATATATAGTCGACCATACAAATGCACTAACAACTCACAAATATAAAAAGTACCATAAATACATTCAATGGTAAAATATACAATCCAAATATTGAAATTGTAGTAATAACACAAAGTATTTGATAGGATTCTTATTATATCTTACATGCACGGGGAACCATGCTATTACTTGAATTTATTATAAATAGAATATTATAGGTCATAAAAATAGATTAAAAATTAATTAATTCTCACCAAATTATTAACTCTATAATAAATTCTCAATTGAACCAAACATTACACTGAAGATCTCATGCACTTATATACTAAGCATAGTAGGTAAAATATGTTAAACACTTTCCCCTAAAAACTTGGATCATAGGGCATGAATACCATAGTTTAGTAACCATATTAGTGACCCATCATCTTTTTGGAACTTCCATACCTCCCAGTTCTTCACTATAGAAAAATTGGTAGAAACATACTTCTAATGGACCTACTACTATTGGAGAAGATCTTATGTCATTTTCTATACCTCAAGTTTAGCCTACCATCCATCACATTAAATTTCGGTGAATATAATTCTAATGGATGATAATTCTGGTGAACTAAAAGAAACTTCACATGAAACATCCCACTAACCTAAACCAATAATCGGTGTCGAAATTGGTGATCACTATTGTACCTGAGGCACACCTCCCCATACACCATAGGTTATCGACTAGTATGGGAGTATAACATGGTACTGTGAGGAGAATATAACCATTATATAATAGTGTGAAATCATAAAATAAATCACCAAGAATCATACATGTACTTCCCTAGCCTGAATGGTCGAGTCTGAGCCAAAGAGTCATAAGACCTCTTGTGCGCCTACCCATAAGCAAGTGGTTATCGACTAGAAGTGGGGGTCTGAATTTCATTAGTGTGGATATTATACCCTCAGTATCATATTCTTTCACCAATAATAAAAAAATTATAAAATAAAACTTAGATTTATTAAAACATAAGAATGTATTATTATATATAACACATGTTATACAAATGAATAAACAGGATCAAAAGTGAAAATAAAAACCAATGTATAAAATGCAAGAAGATAAATAAATAAAACTGTAGTTTTCTTTTGAGTATATCTAAATATCACTTATAGAACTTTTCTCCTCAACTCAACTATCCACCATGGGCTTCTTTCCTATTATTGGATCCCTATACATTAATTTCTCACATGCATCGGGATACACACATAGGGTGTCGGTAATAAATCTCAGTAATAAACCATAAATTCATCCTTAAAAAATTTTCACATGTATAATAGGTTTATTACATGATAAAAACAAATGTACAAGTAATAAAAAACAATCCTGTGTCAATAACCTTTGTTCTCCCCATTCCACCCTGAGACCTAGTCATACATTCTTCATCTCCATACTGAAAGGATGATCATTAATGTAATAAATGATCAAAATTTTCCACAAGGTTGGTGAAATGTTACTCAGTATCCTCAAGGCACAGAGTCTCAGATTATTCCACAAGGTTGACTAGTGAACAAGTATTCAGTATCTGTAATTCATCAAGTTTTGGAACATTACTATTTAGCATGTTTTGATTCAACAATTTCATTAATTTATTTTTGATTTTGATGCTCGAAAACACCCACACTTATGTAACTAAGGAAGTTACTTAAAGTAAATTTTAGGATCATATCTATTATTATTTTTATTTTTATTCTAAAATCATTCACAAGATGTAAAATAAATGGTATTATATTTGATTAATTATTTTGGATGTGTTTTTTAAAGTAATCTAGAAACATTGTTCATACCCTTGGATTATAAGTGGAATTTATGGTTTGGGAACCCTACGTTAGGAATAAAATGAATGGATCATGAACTTTATATTGTTGGAAAAGTATAGTTCAAAAAATCCACTTTTTAGATGTAACCCTACATTTGAGGAATAAATTTATGGTTCATCAAGCATAATTTTTAATCAACTGTAAGTTGTCAACTATACTTTTGGGGTTTATCACTACGTAGATAAACCCTATGTTTAACTTGATAAATGGTGGAGTTTTAATTCAATATATTATCTGTGATTTATATAATGGTATTTATAGAAGTAAATATCTCTTTAAATATGTTTTACAAATGATTCATACTCTCATGCTTAATGTATTAAATCATTCGAATTTCTAAGAGATGTTAAGGCTCTATTTGAATGATTTTAATTCAAATATTAATGATTTATTATGCAGTATTCCAAGATCTATTTTAATGAAATATAATTAATATTTAGGATAAATATTGGGATATTTATCTTCTAAAGATACAGATATTATTCTCAATAAAGAGTTATGCACATGTAAAAAATAGTGTGTTGTTGCCTTTATAGATGCACATTAGATACATATGTGTTTTATTCTAGTTGATCAACACACTAATGTTGTTGTTGTATCTCATTGTAAAATCCTCTTCAATAGTTTAAAAAACTTTTTTCATAGTTATAATTTGGATTAAAATATATTTATTCATATCCCTAGTGATTTCTCTATCATTTTTTAAAGGTATCCTACACTGTATTGTATAATATTTTTCTACTATAGTTTCTACGGAAGATCATTTAAAATTGACAATTTATACTATAATAATAAGAGAAATCTATTTTCTCAATCAAATCAATTACTATTGATTTATTAGATTATCAGCTACTCATACTCAGTCATAGGGGAGTTTCATCTTCTCGAACAAAGTTGTGGATATTGTGGTTCCTTGTTTAAGTTCCATAATCCTTTATAAAATTATTATTGTAAAGGTATCAACTACATGTACACAACTATAGAAGTCCTCAATAAAAGGACTTACTTGTGAAAATCACCAAGATCATGGAGAGATCATTGGTGGAGTGGACTAGGGGATCTTTGTTCCTTAAACCATCATACATAGTTATCTTATTTTATTTATTTATTTATAGTTCTCACTTATCTTTATGATATAAGAAAAGAATCATTGCATATAAAGAGGGAAATTTTGAATTTTTCATAGTTTTAAATTAACACAATCCCCCCCTTATTGTGTCTTCATAATCTTTAATATGTCCTAATAATTGGTATCATAGGAAGGTATTTTTTGGATATATTCGTTTTTAAAAATCCTTGAACATTTTTTTGTTTTTTCTAATACATAAAATTAATATAAAGAGGGAAAACAACAATGATATTGAGAAGATGGGATATTTTGGAATATTGATGATTTTGTTCAACTCTAACAAGCTTGAGTTAAGGATCCCAATGAAAAAAATAAAATTGATGATCATAGAGATGGTATGTTAATGATCTATGCCCCTTTTGTGGTGATAATTATCAATTATAGAAATATAACATGATTAATTATTTGAAAAGTCATGGAATATGAGTTTATTTAAATATTTTCATGCCCTATGATGTTCCTAAAGAAAATCTAGAAAAAAATTATTGTTCTCAATAGAAATAATATAATATTAATTAAAGAGAAATGAATGTTATTGTCTATGGATTAGGAACTTATGAATTTAATCAATTTTCATAGTGTGATACTATATATGAGATATGGGAGACTATTTTTATTTCATATTAATAAACTTAAAATATAAAAAAAACTATGGTAAAATACTTAAAAGTTAAAATTGGGTATTTTCAGAATGCATGAAGAAGATAATATCACTCAAATAAATGGGAGTTTGGCAGTAGTTATTAATGATATTTCTACCATGGTAGATCTAATTAATAATTAATTAATGAATTAAAAGAATTTATAGTAATATCTTGTAAGTGGAATGGAATATCTACTTTTATATGAAAAAACACACTAGTTAAATAAGTTACAATGAAATAAATTATTACAACCTTGATGGTGTAGGAAGATGAGATGAAAACTGAATCTAAAAATCATATTTCTATCCAAAAAGAAGATGTTTCTCTTAAAACTACTATGGATGAATCATCTTATTAAATTTATCTAGATTCTAGTAAAGAGTTATCATATAATGATAAATTATTTTAAAAACTATAAAAAAAAAATAAATTGATTAAAGAAGATAAATTCTATGAAGATAAAGAGAAAGGTCACACAAAGTATAATTTTCTTGTGATTAAAGTCTAAAGAAAATACAATTATAAAATAAATGGCAAGAAATTATAAATGCAATCTATAGTGATTCTTCTAATTAAAATGATGAACTGACTATGAACTCTGAGGATGAGAATAAAAATAAAATGGTAAATCTATGTCTTATGGATCATAATAATGAGGTGAAATCTTATTACTCTCAAATATCTAATTCTAGAAAAAAAATATGATGAACTAAATAATTATTATTCTATAATTCAATATAAATATGAATCCTTAAATAAATAACACATAAAACTTATAAAATATTATGATTCTATTTTAATTGAAAAATAAATGTTTTCATAACAAATTCTAGATGTAAAATCTAATTTTTCCAAAATTTCATATGATCAATATGAAACTAAAATTAAAGAATTAATGAATGAATTTTATATGTTAAAACAATTTTATTGTCGTATTATAAAAGAAGAAAATTATTTAAATCAATTTCTTGGTAATAATAAAATTCCTAAAGGAAAGCTCAGAATTAGTAGTGATGGTGAAAATCTAGAATTATATAGGAATTATTTTTTTTCCTGGTTCTAAATGAAAAAACATATCTAATTTCAAATTTCTTTACTCTGGATAAATTGAAATTATGAAAATGATTGTTATTTTAGACAAAAAAAAAATTCTATAGTTAATCATTTTTAATATTCAAAAGAATTATATATATTTAACAGTATAATCTCTACTCAAAATGAACAAGTTTGGTAACCTAAAACTTTAATTGCTAAAACTTTTAGACTTAAAATAATATGGGAACCAAAAGGAACTTGTATTTGATATTTTACAGTTATATACCATAGGACTACATAATTAAATCATTAAGTGGTTTTATAAAAAAGTACAAGTAAATTTTATTCACTAATTTAATAAATGAGTGATCAACTCTAAAGTCATTTGTTATTTGAAAAAACCTTATAACTAGTACTAAAAATATAGAAATAATTTAATTTCACCAATATATATTAGTTTTAATTAAATTAACTATTTTATATAGGAGAAGATAAATATTTTATGCTAAATTGTTAAATCATTTTTCACTCTTTGAATCAAGCAATTAAAACTTTTTTTACACTTACTATTTAAAAAATTATGTAATTTCATATTGAAGTATATAAAAAATTTTATAAAATATTAAAAAAATTTGTAAACATTATTTTATAAATACCACTCTTAAAATTGTTCTTTAGAAAGTAATACTTTAAAAGGAGAGTGTAGTTCTTACTTATTTTAAGAATTATAGGTTTATGAAAAAAATGATTTTGATTTAAATATTTTTTTTATAAAAAAAATTAATGGAATTTCTTAGAAATGGTATTCTTATATGTTATGTTTTCATTAAAATATGTTTTTGAACATTAAATTTTTTTTTCCAAAAATAAAATTGGAAATGATTAATCTATTTTTTAGATCGAGAATCTAAATTCACATCTAATTTTTTTAAAAAAATTACACATTTATTATTCCTCTATCAAACCCTAGAGTCTTATTATTGAAACCTCTTAAATATTTTACCTACTTTTTTTAAAAAAAATAAATAAAAGTTTAGAAGAAAATAGTCTATTTTCCTTGTAATCTGTTAAAGGAATATCTATTTTCTTTTATAAATAATTCCTTCGAAAAATATTCTATCAAATATACATAAATAATTGGATTTCAAGAATCTAAATAACAATCACCTAAATATTAAAAGATAGAATACATGTTGTAGGGTTTCAATAAAATTTTAATATATCGAATGAATAATTATCAAATCTTACAAGAAATGTCAATTTATAGAGGAAAATTTGGTGTGTTTAAAGTTGAGATGATAAGTCAAATGGGGACACTCAGATGAGAAGCTATTACTAAACTATATCTTGATGAGCTAAACGATTTCTATGTTAAATTGTTCTCATCTCCTCCATTGAAACAAAGATCTGATGTTGTTCAAAGAAGAATAGAATAATTTTATATGTTTATAGTTGTCTTAAGTGACAGAATTCAATGTTTTGAAGGTTTAGATAAACCATTTTAAAAATTATGAAAATACTTATTCTTATTCATCATCTTTGTAGTCTATTTTTGTCTCAATGCTAAAATGATTTTGTAAAATCAACATGTTTTATAAAAATATTTCATTCTTCTATTTCTCTTAGTTTATATATTATTATTATTATAACAAATATACATTAATCAATTTCTTAATTTCATTTGATGTCACAAAAATTGGTAGAAATATTAGGGGAGAAAAATATGGGAGAAATATTAGATAAATATAAATAGATAAAAAAATATGTTGCGGATAAATATTTATGAAATATATATGATGAAAAATTGGAGAATTAATAATAATAATTTTTTATGTATGGAAAATACTTATGTTGAAAATACATTTACTCTTGTTTCTTATTAGTTTTTATTAATATTTTATGGGTTTTTTATCATCTAAAAGGGGTATATTATTGAGAATGTGTTGATTCCCCAATTTCGTTAATTTATTTTTGATTTTATTTCTCATAAACACCAAAATTTATGTTACTAATGAAGTTATTTAAGTAAATTTTAGGATGGTATTTATTAGAATAATTATTTTTATTTTGGAAACATTCACATGTCATTAAATCTGTTGGAGGTTTTTTTAAAGTATTTTTGACATGTTTGTAAAATTAATCTAGAAAAATTGTTTACAAACTATATTAGTAATACGAATGTATGGATTAATGACCCTAGGTTTGGAATAAAAAATATAAATCCTAAACGCTACACTATTAGAAAATTATAGTTCAGAAACTCTACTTTTGGAATCATCTCTACATTTGAGGAATAAACATATGGTTTGTTAACCCTGGTTTTTAATCAATCATACATTATCAAAAATACTTTTGGAGTTTATTACTATGTAGAGAAACCATATGTTTGGCTTAGTCAACACTAGAGTTTTAAATTTGAGATATTATATGCATTTTCAGTGACAGTATCACCAGAATTAAATATCT
This sequence comes from Viscum album, assembly GCA_963277665.1. Taxonomy (NCBI): domain Eukaryota; kingdom Viridiplantae; phylum Streptophyta; class Magnoliopsida; order Santalales; family Viscaceae; genus Viscum; species Viscum album. Next base: position 704,566,423 of record OY728126.1, on the reverse strand, counting down.
ATTTAAATCTATTTTACAATTGATTCAAAGGATCATGTTAAATGGATTTAATAATTACTATTTATAAGGGAAGTTATGACTTTATTTAAATGATTTTAATTCAATAATCATGATTTATTATATGGTATTTCTAAATTTGTTTCACCTAAATCTATTTAACCATCCGGATAAATACTGGGATATTCATTTTCAAAAGATACATATATTCTTCTCAAGAAATAGTTGAGCGCTTATAAATAATAGTGTCATTTCATTGAAAGCTACACTTTGGATACATACATGTTTTTTTCAAGTTGATTGAATCATTGTTACCAATTTGGTATCTCATTGTTAAATCCTATTATGTAGTTCTAAAAATTATTTATCAGACTTCCACTTTGGTTTCATACATGTTTATTCATCTTCCTAGTGTTTCCTATATCACTATTTAAAGGAATACTATACTACATTGAAGAATATTTTGACGCTTCTATTTTTATTAAAGATCATTTATAACTTTCAGTTATTACTGTAACTATAAGTAAAATTTATTTTCTTAATAAAATCAATTTTTCTTGACCAACTCATGTGGGGGATCATGACACAACTACCCCAAACCTACCTCTATAGGCCAGGGATGGTGATAAGCGTTGAAAGAAAAAAAAAACTCAAAGAGGAGTTTTCCTAAGTACCTATACACATGCACACATACAAATCAATGAAAAAGTTTAGAGGGAAAATAAATAAAAGATAAAATACTACTATAAATAAATTAAACATTCATGGACCACTAAAAAGTACAAGTGAATTAATGTAAACTTCAAGAGAAAATGGAAAAAATACACATCTAACTACATATGTTTCTCAATATGACAAAATTTTGAAAATTAAAATAGCTGATAGAGCCCTACTCTAAGATCTCAATCTACGACCACCAAACGTGGTCCAAGAACGCATATCCCTAAAATCCTATGAAGTCATGATCAAAACTATTCTTCATTTTCATAAGTCAAGATACATGCAATAAAATCCCATGTAGTGTTGAGTATAGACATAGCTAGTAGGATGCCATGATATCTAAAGGGGGAGCAGAAAGACATACTCTGAATAGGAAAGCAGAATATAAAATAAAGTTTAGTAAAAGAGTGCAACTAAACCCAACAAGAGAGTGAAGTAAGCTCATAAAAACACAAGGATATAGAAGTGGTGATAAAATGAAATTCTCATTGAGTCTTTCCTACCTATAGTTGGAGATTATACTCACCCAACCACGATAATATAGACACAGAAATAACGTGGCATACCCACGCATCTTCGCCTCTCCTGGAAGGAGAGTAACCAAAACCCATGGAGTGGGTACTAAAACCATATATATATATATATATATATATATATATATATATAACTGTCAACAGAATCCCAAATGAAATAGTAAGGGGATATCCATGTCATGGCTCGACCTAAGAAGAAGTGTCTCCAACAATTCCAAAAGTAACCACCAAGGGCTCCCAGCATCCATCATGCCTTCCCTGAACATGCAAGTCAAAGGAACTCAATCACCACATCTTCATACTATTCTCTTTGGGTGTCTCTATCTCACCCACATGGTTTTAGTTCACGTCACAAGGACGTGTCTCAGTGGGAAAAGTTCCCCTCTTACTCATAAATCCAATGTTATTTTAAAGTACATCTCGTCAATAATCCATAGCCAAGTGGTGCAAACTTGATGTAGAGTACCCACGCCCTAGTGCATCAGGGGGCTCCACTCTGATAGCCATCATAGAGAAACCTCTCCCATTTTTTTCAAGGGGTTTCACTCCAAAATTAGTCATATAGGACTTGCTCTTTAGTATCGCAAGGGGGTTCTAATCTAGGCCATCGAGGACCCTCACCCTACTCAATAGGGGGATTCCACTCAGAAGTAACTATAGATGACTTTCACCCATTCTAATGGGGGGTTATACTCTAGTATCTTCGATGACCCATGACATATTGCATTAGGGTTGTTCCACTTGTAATTATTTGATATCGTCACCTGACAAATCCTACCATTGAACACCATTGTAAAGAGAACCATTCTCAGAACACCTCAAATCGTATAACTAAATCCACATATGAGGTCATCATTTCTCTTTATGTAAAAAAACACGTAGGGTGGGCTATTTACTTGACTAATTTAGTTAACAGGTGAAAAAACCACTTTTCACCATCAAAATTCAGAATGGGACATTGTGGGGCCCACATCACGACCCCAAAATTTGAATTCCCAAATTGAACACCAAAGTTTCACATCATAAAGAGGATCATGTTTTCATAGACGGTACATCAATTGAACACTCCATTTATAAGATATAGTTGTTTGAAGATGCAGCACGAAGATCAGCTGGGACCTGCCTGACCGACAGTGGATTGACCGCCATGGTCGGTCCACCTATGGTGGCGGTCAACCACCACGGTTGACCATCCATGCTGTGCCCACCCATGGACTTACTACCGTGGTTAGTCCACTGGTTGTGTCAACCGGCCGGTGTGGTTGACCACTGAGGTCGACCACCCAGGACTGATCGTGGTCACTATCTGCTCCGGCCAACCCTGGTCCAACCTGGGTCCAGCCAATGAGTTGGGCCCAATCCACTTCAGCTAGGCCTGGGCCATTTCAGTTGGGTTCAGAATAGACCACCTTCTGCCCTCATCCTGCCCCCGCTGACCTGTCATCATCGCGTCCACGCAGCCGACCATCGTCCATGTTCCGCAATGGTGGTTTTCACATTGGGTTGCACCCCAAGACCCTGTCTGGCTGAATGGCTGGTCCACACGGCACCACCACACCGCAGGGCTGCTACCTCTCCTACAGCCTGCCGGTGGCTCTTCATCAGTGGTCATTTACACAGACCATTTTGCTTCCTCTGGTTTCCCAAAAACCATTATGAAGGTAGATCTGGAAACCTTGCATTGAGACATTCACATACCTAATCCCTTATCGAGGATTCGTTGATGATTTGATCTGCCTAAAAGTTATTGAAATAATCTATGAATAACTGATGAAGAACGCGAAGATAAAAGGGATCCAAACAATACATTGATAGTCATGTTAGTTCAGTCATCGATTGTGATGTTCAAAAATGAATAAAAATCATGATAACGAACAAATTTTTATCAAAAACATCAATAGGAGATTAAAATGGAAGAATCATACCTCATTGGATTTGTTCATCATTGAACATGTTCACTATGCCTCTGCTGTGATCTGTCGAAGGTTCTTTGGTGATTCGTTCTTGATCTACCGAGGAACGAAGGGAGAGAGAGAGAGAGAGAGATTGTGGAGGGAGTATTAGGGGCCGACCCTAATCCCGAACTCATAAGCACCTATTTATAACCTTGTATTAGGTTAATGTATCCACTTAACTGAACCCGCCAATGGTCGTGGGATCTGAACAACCTGTGCCCTCTCACTTTAAGTCACGCTTAGGTAAAACACCCTATTAAAAACTCAATAGTGGTCTCAGATTTCCAATCTTATTTCCCTTTCAAGAGATATTCTATATGATGTATGCGATAAAAAATTAATTTAATTATTTTATTTACAATTACACCCTCTGTGGTTTTTTCTATAGATGACCCACACTGAAGAAATTTATGTCCTACCTAGGGTAAACACCTCATTACAGACTCAACCATGCCCTCATATTCTTTATCTGAGTCACCATATAAGAGTTATTTTATTTCCATTATGAGAATAGTATAAAATATACTCAATATTTTTAAATATTTATTTTGGGAACAACGGGCCTCAGAAAGACACGTCGTCTCAGCTACTATCTCTATAAATATATATAGAAATTTTTCAATGTCTTACAAGAAAAAAACCAAGTCTCTAAACCATTCCTTCCATCAATATTTTCATTCTTGAAACGAAAAACTATAAAAACAACTCAGGATACTGAGCCCGCATCTAGATCTACCATTCCCAGGAACTCTACTACACATTTCCATGCTACCACAGCATATGAACCAAATGGATGGTCCATCCACATATGGTCTTCTCTTGTCGATCCTTGATTTCCACTCAGTGCTCTATAATGGTGGATCTATCTTCAATGTCCAGCTCACCCCAGGGGATGATGTGTTTAGGGTCATGCATGTATCTCCTCAGATACGACACAAGGAAGACGTCTTTCACCCGCTCCAGCTGGATGGTAGGGCAAGGTAGTAGGCAACCTCACAAACTATCTGCACGATCTCGAAATACCCAATAAACCTCAGAGATAGCTTGTCTCCCTGGTTGAACCTCCACATTTTGTGTCGTATGGATACTCTCAAAAATACATGGTATCTCTTCTCAAACTCCAAATGGTTATGATGGTGGTCCATATAGGATTTCTTTCTATTTTGGTCTGTCTTCATCCATTCACAGATGACATGCGCTTTCTCCATCATTGCTTGCACCAAATCTGGGATCAGGAAGGATGACTCTCCAACCTCTGTCCAGAACAAATGTAACCTGCATGGTCTCCCGTATAGATCCTCAAAAGGTTCCATGCTGATATTATAGTGGTATTTGTTGTTGTATGCAAACTCTACCAAAGGAAGGTGATCCTACGAGCTCCGGATGAAATCCAACACGCAAGCCCTCAGTTTATCGTCCAGAACCTGGATTGTGTACTCAATCTACCTATAGATCTCGAGGTGAAAGTACATACTCATCTGCAGTTGGGTCTCAAATTCCTCTTGCAGGCCTCTTCTTAATAATGACATAAACCACACATCCTGATCAAAGACAATTTTCAAGGTACCCCATGAAGGTAGACAATCTCATGTACATACCAATTCCCCAAACCCTCCACCAAAATCTTCCCCCTTGTATCAAAGAATTATGCTAAATTTTTTTTTTGATCCACTATCACCCATATGGATTTATGGACCTTTGATATGTGAGGAATGTCTTTCACAAAGTCCATGGATATTTCATCCCATTTCAATTCTAGAATCTAAAGAGGCTACAACAAACCCACCAAAACCTAATGCTCAACCTTCACCTACTGAAAGGTAAGGAATTGGTGGATCAACTCAACTATGCTTCATCTCTTGTTGGACCAACAAAACTACTGATTAATATCCTTGTACTTATTCCTCACACGGAGATGTAAATCCAAGGGATAAGTGTGGAAATCCCACATCACCTTCTCCTTCATCGCGACTAGAATCATTATTCTCTCCTAGAATAAGATCTCGTGATTCTTTCCTTCAGAATATCCATCTGGTGCATCTCATGTGGATATATGATCACATAGAATGTTGTATTCAATGTCCCAAAACTTTAAATCTTTCAGATGCACAAGGATTGAAGGGGTCAGCACCATCGAATATAGAAAAATTGTACTCTCCTGATCCACCAGGGTCAGCTGTAGGGAAGTTAACTACTCTGAAGATTCATGTACTAGGTGAGAATAGGACATCTTACTAAGGGAATATCCTACAAAATTTCCCTTTCCTGGAGTATATACTATTTGAATTCATGGTTCTGTAGGAACTCCAACGAATTTCCCTACATCAGAATCAAGTCTCTTTGGGTAAATATGTACCTATGAATCTGGTGGTTTGAGTAAACCACAAAGCGATCTCTTAGAATATTATGTCTCTACATCCTCAGGGTGAAGACTACCACTTCTAGCTCTAAGTCATGAGTCAAATAGTTCTATTCTTGGGGTCTCAATTATCTCAACTCGTATGCAATGACTGACTATTGTTTCGTTAACATGCAATTGATCCCAACTCCTTTGGAATCGCAATACACTACGAACTCATCACCTTCCTCTGGTAGTCTCAAAACTAGAGTTCTCATCATTCTATGCCTCAACTCCTTAATGTCCTTCTAGCACTACTAAAACTAGGTAAACGATTCTCCCTTCCATGTTAGAGTGATCAAAGGGGATGGGATTCTGTAGAATCCTGCCAAAAATCTCTTGTAGTGTCCTGTCAAAAAAATAAATATTCATACCACTGAATCATTCTTGGTTGGATCCCAAGTAATCACTAGTAAGATATTTGCTGGATCCATTTCTAAACCTGGTTCAGAGATGTCATGCCCCAAAATGTGGACCTCATGTATCTAGAACTATCACTTCAAGAGATTTCTGTAAAGCTGGTTCAAGTACGGTTGGAAGATATGGTTCATCAAGGAGTAATTTTTCATTATCATGGCCTAGCTCAAGTGATGATAATCCAAAAATAGTCATAACATCTTTTTTTCATTCTTTATGAATAGAACTGGAGATGCCTAGGGGGACACACTGTGTCTGATGAAACCTTTCTCATGAAGGCCCTCCAACTATAATCATAGCATTTTAAGCTTGGTGGGTGCCATCTGATATGTTGTAGAAGATATCAAGGTAGTCCATGGTTGAAAGTAAATGAAAAACTCCAACTCTCAAATCAGAGTTAGTCATAAAATGTCTTTGAAGAAGACATCCATATAATCCCCCACAACTGAAGGAACCCATATTCTTGAATAGACTATTACACCAAGGGTTCTTATCACTAACTGATGGGTAAAAGGTTATAGCCTCCTGCTCATAGGACCTGTCTGCCATGATATGAGGTATCTTTCACTGAGAAAGGATAACCTTGTCCCATAAATGTGAAAGCATCTGACTAGCCTAAGGTGATAGTCAATATAGTCTTAAACCATAAAAATCCAATCCATTACCAAGATGACATCATAAGGTTTCATCATGATTACCAGTAAGTCCCACATGAACCTCTCCCATCCAAGTGATAGCTCACACTACCAAAAGATGAAAGAAAAAGAAAAATCACTCCATATAGGAATCATGAGACAAAGATATTGTCATAGTACCTCTATTGGGATCTATAAATCCCATACCAAGAGTAACGAGATAAAAGAGTGATTGGTTCCTATTTCTAATAATACTGAAGAAAGAGTAAAATAAACACAGACATACCTCAAATCATATCGTGTACCATGGGATCATGAACATCCATATCCTGAAGCTATCTATGGCCCCAGATTCTAGATCCATGAGCCTAACATGGGATGCTTGGGGTTTGTTGTGGAAGAACCTCATAGCATAGTCTCCCACCTATATCCCCCCTACTCCTCTTCCAGCATCACCTCTCTAGGGACCACCCTATATCATCTGGGGGATCCCTAATCACGGTGTTTTCTCTTCTTTGGTGGTCGACCTGATATCTGGGTAGGATTCTCAGTACACCTAGTCAAGCATTATCATGCCATGTGACCTCACCTATCACAAGCATAACATCATCCCTCTTCAAAAGGACTCAGTGATCTATGTTGTCCTGGTGTTTCCTAACCACGTTACAAAGTCTAATCATGGGGATTTCTCCTTCATGAGGCCCTACCAATGGATGTATGCTTTCTGTTGTAGAAGTCTTACCTATGTAGTGTCCACTTCCAGTACCAGCTAACTGGCATCACTATAATCAAAATCTATCTATCACAAGTGCCTGCTCCATCACCCTGATATATATGGGGATACACAGGAGTACTATGCTAGAATATATCTCTTTGTGAAGTCCTTAATCAAACTTTTGTTATCAGAAGTATCCATCATGGATCAAGTCTATAGAGTACCAAGTCAGGTCTATAAACCTAGACGAGTACTCTTTCATTATCATCACTCACTTTTGAATCTCAAAAAGCTTCTGAATCCGAACAGAGCATAAATTTGAGGGTAGTACTCCTCAATAAATAGTGGTTGGAGGTCATCCCATGAGAGTTATGACTCATCATGCATCTGGGTGACTAATCTCCACCAACGTCTAGTTGTCTCGTGGAAAATAATAGCTACCAAATCCATCATATAAAACATTAGTGACTGAACAATCCTAAAGAAAAGGACCACTGACTCCAACTAGTCCCCCCCTTCCTAAGGATATAGCTCACCGCAGAACCTCAGCAGTCTCTGGTGTTGGAACTCACAAAGTGAACTCAGCATGTATTCATCCTCAACATGCTCTGCTGGGACTATTGGATTCTCAACAGGTGGAGGTGTTTCTACTAGCCCACCTCGAGAAATTGGATTGGATAATGTACCAAAAAATGAGGCCTCCTCACTCATAGGGTCGTTATCATGAAATGGAACTGTTATCCTAGTTGGATTTCATCATGGAGGCATCTTGAAAGTTATCAAGGAGTATCACGGTCAGAAGAATATATATATATATATATATATATATATATAAACAATGAGGAGATAAATAAATAAGGACAGTCAAAGACTCGATTCTATATAATTCATGTACCATTGTTCCCCGCAACAAGTGTCTCAGGGTTCCGGGTCAACAAGTGTGTAATCAGGGTCCTAGTGAATAGATATGTCAGCTGGCTGCACTGTCACTAGACTCCCTGGATTGAGAGCCACTCTCGATACACTTTTACACTATTTCCCTAAACCCAACCAAGACCTTTTTTTGGAAACATCTGAATAGTATTCCAAGGGTCGAACCTGGCTCTCATACCAAATTGTCATGACCCAAACCATGATGGGGATCAAGCTGCAACTACCCCAAGACCACCTATATAGGCCAAGGGGTGGTGAAAAGTGACAAAGACCCAAAAAACTCAAGACGTTATTTCCTTAAGTAACTATACACACACAGATAACTTAATGAAAAAGTGTAGAGAGATAGAAAATAAAAGATAATACACTGCTATAAATAAACCATACATCCATGGAACACTAAATAGTACAAATATAGTAATGTAAAGTGAAAGGTAAAAGGAGAAAAATACATTCCCAACTAGAAATTTGTCCCAAACAGATAGAAACTGGAAAAGTAAAATAGATTAGAGTGCACTGCTCCTGGATCCCAACCTACGACCACCATACGTGGTCCAATCACCTATATCCCTTTGATCCTCTCAAGTCATGATCAAACCTCTCTGGAATCTTTATAAGGCATGATATATTTGATAAAACTCCATGAATGGGTGAGTATAAACATACACAATAGGACACCCTAAAAAATAAAGGGGGTAGTAAGATATACTCTTAAAAAGAAAGCATAAGATAAAACAAAGTATAGCAAAATAGTGCAGCTCAACCCAACAATAGAGATAAGTAATCTCATACAAACACAAGAATCTAGAAACAGTGAGAATATGAAATTTTTATCAATTATTTTCTACCTATAGTAGGATATGATACTCGTACAATAATGAGAAGCTAAACATGTAAGGTACATGGCGTACCCTATTGTGTCTTCGCCTCTCCTGGAAGGAGAGTAACCAAAACCCAAGAAGTGAATACTAAAACATAATATATATATATATATATATATATATATATTCTCAATCAAAAGAAACCCAAATGAGAGAGTAAGGGGATATACATATCATAGTTCATCCCAAGAAGACGAGTCACCAACATTTCCATAAGTAACCACCAATGTTACCCAGCATCCCTCATGTCTTACCTGAACATACAAGTCCATGGAAATAAATCCCCACACCATGATACTATCCTCCTTTGATGTATTTTCCTCGCCCACACGGTTTTGGGTCACAACACAAGGATGCGTCTCAGTGGGGAAAATTCCCCTCTTACTTGTGAGTCCAAAGTTATGTCAAAGTACATCTCATCACTGATTCTTAGACATATGGTGTTAACTCTAAGTAGGGGATCCTCAACTTAGTGCATCAGGGGGGTTCCACTCTAATATAAATCATATAGGAACCGCACACTAGTGCTTCGGGGGGGGTTCTACCCCAAAAGTAGGTGTAGAGGACCCGTGCTTTGGTATCGCAATGGTGTTCCATTCTAGGTCATCGAGGACCCATGCCCTACCCAATAGGGGTATTTCACTCAGATTTAATTATAGAGGACCTTCTCTCATGTTTATGTCATGGTTTTACTATAGTATCATCAAGGATCTATCCCTTAGTGTGTTAGAGGGTTTCTGCTGGGAAGACTCTGATATCATTGTCTAACCACTGTTGTCGTCGAACACCACTGGAAAGTGTCTCATGATCAGAACACCACACATTATATCACTAATTTCGCATCATATTTCACCATTGTCTTTTATATAGAAAAACATACAATTTAGGATATTTACTTACTGGATTCAGATAACTAGTAAAAAGGGCACTTTTCACTATAACAAGGTCAAACGGGGCATCGTAGGTCCTACATTTCATCCCCCAAACATTAATTTTAAAAATTGGCCTCAAAGGTTATTTTTTGAAGATAAGATCACATTTTTGAATATAAAACATCGATTCGAAACTTCTTTTATAAGATATAGTTATTTCAATAAGTCGTATGAAGATCAGTTGGGACCCGCCTAACTGACTGTGGACCGATCGTGGTGTGGAAATCCATGGACCGACTGTTATGGTTAGTCCATTGGCCACGCCGATCAGCTAGCATGGTCAACCACCTAGGACCGGTCACATCCATTAGCACCATGGCGGCTCCAGCTGCCATGACTTCATGGTTAACCACGACCACAGATCACTTCGTCTAACCTACTTCTGACCTATGTCCGGCCCACTGGGTTGGGCTCCACCCATCTCGCCTCAACCTGGCTTGGCCCATCATTCTATCTCCATCACCACATCAACATGGACAATTATCATCCATGTTTTATGGTGGTGGTTTCTACCTTGGTTTTTACCCCGCAACCCCACCCGACCGGTCCACATAGCACTGCAGCACTGTGGCACCGTCGGAAGTGGTTGATGTTTACACCTCACCAATGGTCCCCTTCACGAACCACAATGATTCCTCCAGTTTTCCAAATACCATTCCAATATCATATCTAGAAACCTTGGATGGACACCTTCAAATAATTAAGCCTCACTCTATGATCTATTGATGATTCGATGTTCCAAAAACTAATCAGAAAAATACATGAAAAATAGATGAATAACGCGAAGGGATATGAAGAATAGATTGATGGACATGTAAGTTTGTCCATCGATGATGATGATCAAAACTAAAGAAATAACTTGATAATGAAAAATTTTATATCAAAAACTTTAATAAGAGATTAAAATAGAAGAATGCTACCTCGTTGGAACTGTTCATCATGGAACACTTTTTCCATGCCTCCATTGTGATTCGTTGAAGGTTCATAGATGATTCATTCTTGATCTTTCTGAGAATGAAGGGAGAGAGAGAGATCTTAGTGGAGGTATGATTAGGGGTGATCCCTAATTCATAACTCATAAGAACCTATTTATAAACTTGTATTAGGTTAAGGTATCTTCTTAACCACACTATACAATGGTCACATGATCCGAACATCCCACACCCTCTCACTTTAAGTCGTTCTTAGGTAAAACACCCCATTACGAACTCAACGGTTGTCTTAGAATTCCAATCTAAGTCCCCCTTCAATAGTTATCCAATATGACATCTGAGATAAAATAATTTAATTTAATTATTTTATTTATGATTATTCCCTCAATGGATTTTTCTACAGATGACCCACACCGATGAAATTTATGTCCCTCCTAGGGTAATCGCCATGTTCTGGACTCAACTATACCCTTGTATTTCTGATTCGGGATACTTTTAAATAGTTATTTTATTTCCTTCATAAGCATAGAATAAAAATATACTCAATATTTTTATAAAATTTATTTTGGGCACACTAGGCCTCAAAATATTACGTTATCTCAGCACCTAGCTCTATAAATATATGTGGAAATATTTAAAAGTATTGATGGGAAAAAAATTATGTCTCTGCACAATTAATATTGATTTATTATAGTATTGTATTCTCAGGCTCCTTCATGGTGGAGTGTCAGCTTCTCAGACTCAACTGTAGATATTTTGGTTCCTTGTAATAGAATGAGAAGCCCTTTTAAAATCCATATTTTAAAGGTATTAAAAAATTTTAATAAGTTGTATAAGTCCCTAGTAAAAGGACATACTATTGAAAATCACCAAGCTTGTGGAGAGAGTGTTGGTGGAGTGGACTAGGGGATCTCTGTGCCCTAAACCACTATACAACATTGGATTATTTTCTTTATTTATTTCCACTGATCACTCATCATTGATGGAGAATGAAAGAATCATTGCATATCAAGAGGGATGTTTCAAATCTTTCAATGTTTTTAAAGAAACAAAATTCACCACACCCCCCCTCTTATGTATTCATCATCTCCAATATGAATAAACAGTTACCTGATATCCTCAAGGCATCATGTTTAGGCACATGACACAATGTTTTGATGATACTACACCATGTATGGGTCTAATATCATCATTTTTTCATTTCATGCACACTACCCATATAAGGTGTAATTATACCACGATGTTCCACCTATTAAAAATACCAAGAACCAAACCTCTAATGGCATAGTACCACACATAATAGGGAATATCATAATAATAAAATCATATCACATCATCATGAGAATATTGTATCAACATATAACAAAAATTTATATATATTAAGGATGGTGAAAAGATACTCTAGAAATACTCATGGAAAAAAGGCTTGTATATGGGTATCATGGGATACATACACACCCACAAGAAAACACCATCAATTATGGAAAACAAGATATGAAAAAACATCATGAATCAAATAAAAACGAGTAAATAAGTGAATAAATAGGTAATAAAATTCTAGAATCCAGGTTATTGATGATTAAATTCAAGGTTCATCAAGGATTAATAAATGAACCACATCTCATATCCATGGATAACTAGATCTCATGTCAATGATTCCTATTTCAGGTTTTGGTTCATTAAGAAAGAGGTTTAGAAAAGAGTCTCAAGGTGATTACACATCTATAAGGGTGTTTCAAGAATTACATACCTCAATGAATCCATCAGTATAACCAATTTTGATGTATTTTTGTGAAGAATACACCAATCCACCAGATCCGTTATTGATTCGAGAATGGATATTTAATTCCTTGACAATTCTGTAATAGTAAATCTGGTCGAGCTAATGTACATTGATCCATTATCAATCTATCAATGGAAAAGATATCTAAGATGATATTTAAGAATAAGAAGATATCAAGATGACCAATGTAATGAAACTTACCCAAAAACATGTGTCGTTCATAAGGAAATAATATCCAATCAAAGGGATTTAATTAACACATCAAATCCACCCCAAATCTACCAAAGGATCATGGTAGATTAAGGTTTTATCATCAATATTCCATCAAGAAGAGGTCTAGGAAGATCATTCTTAACACACATATATATAAATTTTATAATCTATGGTAGATATTGATCTATAGAAGAGATACTATTAACTTTGTAGATCTATCAGAAATCAATTAATAGAGTAATAAATAATCATTGGATCATCATATAAAACATATATTTGTTATAGATCCATGATTATCTCTCAAGAAGAAAGATTAACTTGGAATAGATCAATATAAAACCTATAGTTATAGTGCCTCTATATTTATCCAGTATTGAATAATCAAGGGTTTAATGAGATATATCTAGAGAAAATAAGGGATTTATAAAATTAAAAATAAGTCATTTGGTTTCAAAATTGAGTTTTAAATATGGTCAAAACTAAGTAAGAATTAAAATCCATGCGGTGCATTTAAAAATACCCAAGATTGGGCACACCGGGAGGATGGTGACTGGCCACTAATAGGCTGGTGTGCCTTACAATACCACCTAGATTCTTCTAGCACCACTATCTCTCTTGTGGGGTCTTTAGAAAAGTGTATACCTTTTGAAGCCTCAACAGCTAGCTGGTGGGCTCCACCATCTAATCAGTGGATTATTTCTATCCACCACACATAAAGACTTTCCTCATCACTCCAACCTTCAATTCATAGACCCCTTTCACTAAAAACATCCTCCAAACAACCTATAATAGATATGGTTCAAAATAGAATAGATTATTTTTTAAAATTAAAAATATATCATACAACAAAACAAGTATAAATTTTTACCCTCTAAAAACTTCTCATCGTAAATAAGTTTCATTAAAGGTTTTATTCAAATAACATAGGTCATGGATCCTAAACATTATCCTTCCACTCCAAATTATCCTCTTAGATCTGACCATGATTTCATTGAATCTAGACTAGTGGAACCATCTTCCATCAATGAAATTTCTCACTCAAAATTTAAAATCTTCACTTGACGTTCCACATATGATTATTCATTCTCCATATAAACATCTTCATAGTCAATGACATGTGTGGGATTGGGTATATACCTCTAGAGCTGAGAAACATGAATCAATTTTTTTATACCTTGGTAGGGAGAAGGAAGATTCATAAGGTATTCCACTATTATAATCTACTCAATGATCATAAAGAGTCCAACATAGCACGACACTAGCTTCCCTTGATTCCTCAAATATTGATGGCATAATTGAGGATTCACTCTCCTAAATACTTGATCACCTATAAAAAACTCCAAAGGTCTCCACCTATGGTTGGTATAATACTTATTCCTTATTTGATATATGATCAACCTCTTATAAATTAGCTACATTATATTTGGGGTCTCATGTACCATACTGGTCCCTACAAGTACTACCTCAACAACCTGGTGCCAATAATGTGGTGGATGAAATAACCTAGCAATGAGTTCCTCATAAGTTTTCATCTAAATTTAAGCCTAACACAATTATTATAGGAAAACAAAACTAAGGATATGTGATTATCCCAATCTCCACCAAAGTATACATTGAAAGACCAAACCATATCCTCTAATATGTGAATTGTCCAATCAAACTGTCCATATGTTTGGGGATGGTATGTATTGGTCAATTTAAGATGAGTTCCTAATGACTTCTACAATCCCTACCAAAACTATGAAGTAAAATTTGTGTCATTATTATATACAAAGTTCAGTGTAAATCCATGAAAGTATATTATCTCATAGAAATAGATCATTCCAAGATCATCATCTGAATGAGTCTCACTTATCGATATGAAATGATCAAATTTCATTAGCCAGTCAATAATCACCCAAAAAGTATCATGGATATTTGGGGTCTTGGGTAACCCCATAAAAAATCCCATCATGTTGTCTTATCACTTACACATGGGCATAGTAAGAGGCTACAGTGAAGAATAAGGACACTAGGGCTCAATTTTTAACCTCTCATAAGTAAGGCACTAGGAAACAAATCCAGTAATGTCCGTCTTCATCCCAATCCACCATAACTACCACCGAAATTCACGGTACAACTTTTTCACTATAGGATTCATTATCCACTTATAGGTATGGAATCCCCACATTAGCTCTTCCTTTATAGAGGAAGGTCTTACAACTCTCCCATGTACAAGGATCTCATCATTTCAATCCAAAAACCACTGAGGTATCGATTCATCGCTTTTTATTTTTTCATGCATCACAGAATACTATAGTTCAGTATCCTATCAAGTATTTACTTGATATACTAAATAATATGTAACCAAAAAAGGGTAATGTGGCATCGATCCCTGGTCATTGTAAGAAACCATCCTCCAATCGACCAACAAGCTCATTAGGCACCCATTTTCCCTCGAAGGTCATTCACCTTGATACTAATCTATATTCATCTTATGGCTAAGAGAATCTACAACGAAGTTTCCTTTACCTGGTTCATGGTTAATCTAATTGTTGAACATATGAACATACTTTACCTAGTGCATCTAAATAAAATTAAAGTCCCGATGTGTGAGGATATAGTGAAGGATTCTGTGGTCTATGTAGACAATAAACCTCTAACAAATAGACAGTGTCTCCAACAATTTAAAGATTAAACCAATACTACAAGCTCTAATTCATGGGTAGGATAACTCCACTAATGGGGTTGAAGATGATGTGACCAATAAGGTACTACCCAATCCCTTTTCATCAGTATTTCTCCCAAACTAACACCTAATCCATCATAGTATATGTCATATCCAACACCATGCTCAAAAATAATCAACATTGGATCTGCATTCAACCTTATATTAATCATAAGGAAAGCTTATTCACACCAGTTCCGCCACTAGAATTTTACTCCCTTATTCGTCAGTGCAGTTATGGGTGATAAAAATGAGATAAATCTTGGATAAGACGTTGATGGTGTCCATCTAAAAATACAAATATCTTGATTTAAAAATATTATAGGGATTTTTCCAGGACATCATTTCCTCAACTTTATCAGGGTCCATGGATGTATTAGTCTCAAAAACTACATGTCCTAAAAATTTTACCTCCTAAATCCAAAAGATACACTCTAGAGGATGGTTATAAAGTCATTGTACTCCATTTGTACTCAAAACAATCTCTGAATGTCTAAAATGGTACACTGGGTTTGGTTAGTAGATGAGTATGTTTTCAATGAACACCTTGATAAAAAAAAGTATATATATGGGTGGAATATCTTATTCATGAGATCCATGACCACTATCAGCACATTCCTTAGTCCAAATGATAACACCAAGAACTCGTATATACCATACCTTCTTGAAAATTCTATCTTCATGATGTCCTCCTCCTTAACTTGTAACTTCTGAAAACCCAATCATAGAGAAATCTTGAAGAACCATCGAACTCCCCATAACTAATCAAAGAGATCACTAGTCCTTAGAAAAGAATCTCTATTCTTCATGGTTACCTGATTCAGCTTCTTGTAATCAATGCATAATAATAGACTATAATTCTGCTTTCTTTTTAATAAGACAGGTTGACCCCATAGTGATTTACCTGGATATATAAATACCTTCTATTATAAGTCCTCTAGTTGTACCTTAATCTACTTTAAATCATTTTGTGTCAAATGATGAGGGGGTATTAAAATGGGTTACATACCTAGAATGAGATCTATCACTAATTCAACTCCTCTATCAAGGGATGTATTATAAATTAATCTAGGAAGACATCTTGATAGAGATCTAGAACTAGTGGAAAAAGTAGGGGGCTAACACTGATCCCACTGAAAGAGACAAGACTAAACTCTATTCCAAAATCATCCCAATCTGACCCATATCTTGAACCACTCGACCTAATCCAAACCCCAATTCTTAGATCATTATGATACTCTCTCCTTGGGTGATTTAAATGATACCCATCTATGATAGTAATCAATGTAACCTCAAAAGTTTTTTTCCTAATCCATGCTAATAATCACATCAAATCTCATTATATCTAGAATAACCATGTCCCAAAAATGTCCATAACTAG
Source organism: Viscum album (assembly GCA_963277665.1). Taxonomy (NCBI): domain Eukaryota; kingdom Viridiplantae; phylum Streptophyta; class Magnoliopsida; order Santalales; family Viscaceae; genus Viscum; species Viscum album. Next base: position 704,549,291 of record OY728126.1, on the reverse strand, counting down.
AAATGACTAAAGAAAATTATGGTAATTATTGATTAAGGTCTACTTTTATACCCAAAAGTGTATAGAGGTAAAGAAACTCAAAAGACAAAATGGCTAGTAATTCAAGTATAGAAATAACTTGTGTTGATATAAAGGAATATAAATCACTAGTATCAAACAAATAAATAGACAACATATGAGTAATTAATATCATACCTAAAACAATAGATAATCCCTCACCGCCATATTTCAATGTCTGGTCGACTGCATATACTCGGTCTGCCTCAAATCTGTGACCTTGTCCCTGAGAAGCATGACCCACTTGATTTATCATCATCTAAGTCTGCTATTAAGGACTCTAGATAGATCCATAGTAAATATATTGTTTTCTATTTACCCTTGTGAAAATCATTCTCAAATATCTATAGAGTAAATAAGGAAGATGCCTCATTTATCCACATTTTCGGCACTTTCACTAAGGTGTTTTACAAAACATGCAATAATGTATGATATTTCCAAAGTTGAAGCAATATGGATCACCTCCTAAGAGGGATAAATAATTTATACTTTTTTCCATCTATATAACAGTCCCTTGATTCACATACCTAGTATTTTTCTTCAGGATACCAAATGTTGCACTCATCACAGTTGTAGGAGATCCACCCACCTGAGTAGTTAAGGGTAAAAGAAAATCAACAAGTTAATTCCCCTTCATTCCCTTATCAATAGTCAAGGCCTTAAACAGATCATCTGATTATGTCACTACGTTGAAATTCCTACCCTTCCATATGGTGTCAAGATAAAGACTGATCTCAAACTTCTTCGCCATTTATGCCTCATTACCATCCAAGAGAGGAGAAAAGTGAATTGTCTCAATGAAATGAGTATAGTATGAATATGCGGTCAGGAAAACTTGATATAGATCCATGAACTCATATGATCGGTCTAGATTCAGAATATCAGGGAATAATTCCCTAATTAATAGGTCCTCCAAGACCTCTCGAGTGACACCCTCACATATTCTAGCATGTCCCATCATTCCCACCAACTCTTGATGGGTGTATCTACCAATAAAACTACCATATTCACTTTCTTTTACTTAGGTTTCTTAATGAGGTTAAAGAAACTCTTGATGATACATATTTATTCCTATATGTCTTATGGCCCTAAAATCCCTAAAAGGATGGAGAATTTTGGAGTTATAAGTCTCTAGCATAGTCAGTCATAGTCCTCAATTCCCCTTTTCCTAAGGTCGGAAAATCGGAAGGACTCCCGGCTATGTTGGGCCCACTTCCTACACCACCGGAGTAGGTGTGTGGGAATGTTCTTCAACACCCTCCTACACAATAGGTAATTCAATAGGGTCTTCATCCCTAGAGAGTATCCCAACTCATGTCAGTTGGTGGCTCAATCAGTCTCATTTAGGGATACATCTTCTGAAATGTGAATGAAACATTTAGAAAAAAAAATTTATATGACATATCCAAATCAGTCTATGGTATCACACAAGGTTATCCTAAGATTTTATCCATAACCTAATATATATCCCTACTTGAACTTACCAACATCTCCATCCTTGAACATTAGTCAGATTCACATATATATACAAAATATAATAGCATGATCAGGTTAAACCAATTAATGCAAACAAATATATTAAAAACATAGAAAATGGATATATTGGCCAATTTAAAATAAAATTTTATCCCAAAAAAATAGGAAAATCAATGAATTAAATTAAATAACTAAATACATCACAAAACAAGGATATATATGGAAATTTATCCTATGTACATAATCATGATGCATAAATTCACTCAAATCCCATAAATCAATAATAGCAATCTCGTTAATGGTAACTTGGAGTCCCATTACACATGACTTATCCAGGCACATGGGAACTGCCCTACCTGAGTCCCACATAGCCTCTATCATTTATACCATGTTCCATGATGATCAAAAATGAAAAGAAGAAAAATATTCTCTAATAAAAAAATTTAATACCCCAACCTGAACCACTAAGTCAGATCTAGAGAGTCACATGACCTCATGTATTCCTCCCCATACACAAGAGGCTACTGACTAGAAAGGACGATTTGAACTCCATAGGTAGGGTAGATTATATCCTCAATATCATATCATTGAAGCAATAATATAAATAAAATATAAAACAAATCATAGTGATTAAGGACAATGAATATAATATCAGATGGCACACATGTCATATAAGTGAATAAATGTACTCCAAAAGTAGAAATTTAAACCAAAGTATAATGTTCCTGAAAATAAATAAATAAAATTATGGTGTCCTCTATAGTATTCCTTTGTACTGATTCCATCTCCATAATCCTCTATTCAACCATCATCCATGAGCCCCTTTCCTAAATCCCTATAGATGAATTTTTCAAATTCGTCGTGAGGCCCATGTAGGGTGTGAGTAATAAAACCCATTATAACACCATCAATGAATCCTTAAAAAATGTGTACATGTATAAAATTTTTATTCCATGATAAAAATAAATGTGCAAGAGAGAACAAAAAATCATGTGTGGAGCACCCATGTTCTAACTAAGACACCATGATCCTCGATTGCGCCTAATTTTTCTTCCTGCAAAAAGGATGATCAATGATGTTGGATGTGATCAAGAACTAGAAACAACATTGGTGGCATGATACTTAGTATCCTCAAGGCATTGAGTAATGGTTCATTCCTCAATTTCAACTAGTGAACATGTTCTCAATATCAACAAATCATTAAGTTCTATAATATTACTTGGTATATTCAAGGAATCAAGGTTCGGCTCAGGCCACAAGGTTTTCATGCTCCTACATTGGGTATGGGTCCACCGTCAACATCTCTTCATATTGTGTGCACTCCCTCTCTAAGGGGTAACCATACCATGATGATCTACCTATTATGAATACCAATAACAAAACCTTAACGGCATGGTAATACACAAAATAGGATAGATCATAATAAGACAAGCATGTCATGTCATTGCAATCATATAATATCAATATATAAAAACATGTGATCAACATAAATCATGGTCACTAGATATTATAGAAATAATCATGGATATAAATATCATATATGGGTATTAAGAGATAAACACACACCCACAAGAAAACAACATCAATCATGGAAAATAATATATGCCAAAAAATCATGATTTAGATCAATAAAATATACAAGTTCCTAAAAATGTGAGGAACTTCCTAACTTTTTTTGATGAAATATACTAAGGTTAGTCAAGGATTAATGCTCAAATCATGTCATACACCAATGTAGTAATATCTTTCATGTAAAGGATTCTTATTTTGGTTTTTTATTCATCAAGATGGAGGTTTATAAAATAAAATAAAGAAGATTACATGTCATGAAGGGTGTTTCTATAAAACAAATACCTCACATATTCCATCAACAAAACCAATTCTAAGGTATTTTGGAAGAGAAGATGCTAATTCACTAGATGAATTTTCTATTCAATAAAGGAGCGTTAACTTCTCATCAATTATATAGTAAAACCATATGTTTTGAAAAAGAACATTGATTCATCGTCAATAAATCTACATAATAGAGATTCAAGATTGTATTCAAGAAGAAAAATATCTCAAGATGATTGATCTAAGGAAAATTACCTAGAAACATCCACCATTAATGAGGAAACAAACTATGGTCAAAGGGATATCGTTTACATGTCTAATACACCACTAATATACCAAATAATAATTAATGGATTAAGGTTATATCATAAATCCTCCTTCAAGTATAGGTCTAGGAAGATGATTCTTATCACATTCTCCAAGAACCCTTGTAATCAATGATAGATCATGATCTTATCAAGATATGTTTTCAACATTGTAGATTCATCAATGATGTAAAAGTAAAGGAAGAAAACTTCAATGGATCATCATAGAAAATATAAACCCATTATATATCCAAGCTCTTCTCTTAGGAAGGAAGTAAAATTTGGTATAAATCTAGAGAAAAATTATTTTTATAGCATCATTGTATCGATCCAAGATTGAATAATCAATGGGGGATGAATGGGATAGTTATAGAGATAATAGGGGGGATCTAAAATTAAAAATATTGATTTTGGGGTTATAATTGGGTTTTAATATGGGTCAAAACTAAGTGATAATTAAATGTTTCTGGGTTTATTTAATGAACCCTTAGACTGAAAACATCAGTTGGATAGGGTATAGTGACCCAGGATTAATATACATGGATATTACATCATTTAGATGAATATTTAGTACATTAAAAAAATACATGTCTAAGAACTATAATAGTTTAGTGTCTTTGGAAACATGGAAACAAAATCTTCTATCTCAATGAAAGATCTTCAACATCTCCCATAAAGATCTCCTCATTTAATACTTTAAAACCTTTCTTTATAACCTAGATAAAGGAATCATAAGAAGAGGGTGAGATCATATTCTCAGTATGGTTAAATAAGGGAGACATGTAATCATAAACATAAACATAGGGGTATGATAATGTGATCATAACATTAGGAGATCATACCCTACATATCAATGATCATAAACATGAGTTATGGTATAAATCATGGAAGTTCATAAGACATGAATCATATTTAAATAAACATCATGATCCATGAAATCATAAATAAGGAATAAGAAAAAGTATTTTTGGCATACATATAAGAATAGAAACATTTATGTCAAGGCTACCTACCAAGACCTTTATAACATGTTAGGCTTGGGCTAGGACCTGTGTACCTACTTCAGGCTTGGGCTAGAGAATCATGTAACCACTTTTTTTTAATATTGGGATACAACCCATGTACCTCCTTAGAAAACATAGATTTCGGACTGAAGGGAGGTTAAATTCAGGATTTCATGAAAATGATTTCTTAACTATATTTTAGATCAAAGAGTATAAAAATGGTAATAATGAATTATTATATCATTTATAAACATTGGATAATAAATTTAATTAATTTTATTGAGACATGTACCATAATATTTCATCAAATGAAGCATAAACATAAACAATATTTAAAAGTGATGAGATTATATTAATAAACTCCTATAACATGGTAACTTGGGATCATAATATCCATGTATGAAATGAAATTACATGAAGCTTAAAATATAATTAAAATATTTATATTCATGAGATAAATTTTAAAATTGAAATATATATACCTCAAATAAATATTTCAGGTTCATAACAAAACATGACTGTCCAAAAAGGAAAATTGAGACAAAACTATCTTATTGATTTGGTAACTTTTGAAACATAAACCCCATGAAATAAGGATAGTGAAATGGACATGTGAATACCCATAAATTTAATTATAATATAAATAGAATAAAATCATGTTCATTACATACACCACACAAAAATTAAATAGTATACAACATAATATGTATCTCATGGAAATTAAAAGTGAGATGAAATCCCCTTACCTTGTGTCTTGAATCTTGTCGTACTCATTCATACCACTTGTATAATAAATATAAATTTATTAGAAATATTTTACATAATAATATTATTATATATAATACCATATATATTTTTATTATTACCTTATATTACCTACTTTTTAATTATCCTAGGTTAAGGTTTCACTTTGGGTAACATTTGCTTTGTTCTTCGCATGTGTCTTAATTTTTTATATCGTTAGACCTTATTGTTATATTATGATTATATAATGTAAATCATGGTATAAATATAATTTTTATCCAGTATATTTATATTATAACAATTTATATTATAAAAAAGAAAAAATGGAATACAAAATTCATGGATATGGTAAGTCATATGTATTCATGAATGTTGTTTCCGTTTTTATTATCATATTGAAAGAAAGTATGTAAATGAAATATGTGTATATATATCTGTATGTATGTATATGTGTATATATATATGTATATATATATATTTAATTATTATAGTATCATTATATTATCATATATATAATATAAGTTCATTAAACCAATCCTTAATACATTCCATGTGGTGTGTGAAAGAATCACATCACTTTGATGGGGTGGTTGTCCACACTTCCTCAAATGAGATTATCATATTAATACCAAATGGAAAATAAAGAGATGTATATTGAAAAAGGAATGAAGAAGCTAAAATACATAATAAATATAATATTAAACATATATAAATAGGGTGTCCATCATAATAGCCACCAAGATTGCTGGTAAAGTAGAAATGACAATCATCGTTTCGTGAGGTAGTAGTTCGACGTACACAGAAACAATAATTTTGATATCCATTAGATGGAGGTGTGTGTAAGTTTAGTTTGAAATATTTGAATAAAAAACATAGTATATTTCAGATACTGGTTTTTCACGCAATAATGGAATATAGAGAGTGGAGTGCTGACTAAGGAAAATAAAGGAAAGGATCTTGAGAGAGGACATTACCTCTAAATCGAGTAACTCCTTTTGGTCTGTGCCAAATGGATTCTTTGAGAGGATTTCTTCCCAAAATGGGACTCCAAGGTTTAAGGGAGGATTTTTGGGAGTCTACTTATTCAATAATTGGCCAAAATTAAATTTTTTTAGAGGTTTGATGAATGGGTAAAGGTGGTAGCCTTTTATAGTGGAAGGGGAGTTGCGCTCTTTTAAATATTTGAAGAAAGAATTACACCAATATTTTTCATGTTGAAATTGGATCCAATAATGAAAAAATGTCAATAAAAATTATTATAGGGTCTAAATATGTCCATAAAATGGCTTTTGGACAAGTTTCTAGGTTTTTTTTTCTTAAATTTAAGGTTTAGTACTTAATTAACCTTATTTTTCTCTTAACCGGGGTAATTAATTTTAATCACTTTCAATAAAAAAAATTAAAAAAAAATTTAACTTATTAGAAATTATAAATTATTCTAATTCCAAACCTATAATACATTTTTCCAAATTCTATACACTTAATTAGAAAAAATTAATTTAAAATTAATCCCACTAATGGGACAACACTGTGGGTTTTTAAAGTAAAAACATCAAAAAGTTTTCTAAGTTTTTATATCCAATTTCAATGTAAAATTAATTACAATGAACTATATTGGATTAATTTATAAATATATTATATAATTAAACTATTAAACCAATTAAAATATAATTTATCCGTATAAATAAATTAGATGAAAAAGAAGTTTTGAATTAAAATTCGATATTTTTAACTATTCAATAAAAGATGAAACCTTTCATAAAAATACCAAAAAATTATCCTAACCTAATTTTTATGTTTATATTCCAAAGATAAATTTTATTTTGAAATATTAAATCTATAAAAGTTCCAAAAATTGGATTTAAAATGGGTTCTCTATTAAAAGCGGTAAAACTGCCTTTATAAAAAAAGTTGGTTTTTATGCATAAAATTGGGTTTGTTGTTATCTTATATCTATAGAATATATTAGATGAATATAAAAAAAATATTTTATTGATTATATTACATATTTATTGCATTAATTTCACTTACAAATTTTAATTAATTTAATTTACTAGGTTAAAATAGATTTTTGACTATATTAATATTTTCCTTTATATTCAATCGGTTTTCATATTCAGTAATTGGTAACCTATTAATTCATATTATATTTGGGTACACCACATTTTTTCAAATTTTTTTAACACTATTCATATCCATAAAAATAATTCTTGGTTATATTCTATTATAATAATATTTTTAATAATATATTATAGTTAGGTTAAACTCGGTCTTGCATGTTACGCAAGCCATTGAGGAAGGACAATCTTGCATGTAATGTACACTAACCTTGTTGTTTCATGTAACATATGCAAATTTGGGATTTCATGTAACTTACACCAAGTTGTATCTATGTTAAATGAATGATTGAATTAGTGAAAAGCTATTTTTAGTGTTGCGTGAAGTGAAAAATATCAAAAGATTAAATTAATTTGAAAAAAAATCACTAAAATCTTAGGGTGTTACATTATACTCCCCTTAAAATTAGTTTCACCCTCAAAATTCATCTAGGTAATCAATAGTTTGGTACTTGAAAGTTTCATTCAAATAAACCCACGTTATCAAAATGGATACTAAAACTTCCCTTAGAAAGGGGAAGTCATAACTATAATGGTTACCCAAAGTAACTCATAAAGAGATTCCCACATAGTAGATTATAGGTTGGAAGTGAAAATATAGACATGGAAGAGAAATATTACCATCATGTTCTAATGGAGACTGATAGAGAAGAAGGTTAGAAAAAATATAATAATCGTAAGGACAAAAATCTGGGATGACCTAAAGGACCACCTATTCCATTAGAAACGAAGGTACTATGATTAAATATTTTAGCATGAAGCTCCCTTTTCCTAAATATTTTTCCTAAAAATATATACTTACTTGATTTGGGGATAGACTTATGCTTTTTTTTTTGTTGATTGACCCACTTCACCTCTTTCTCCAAAAAGGAAGGTTACTTTTTCATTCCTCAAGTGCTAACATATCATGAGTTCCATGATATGTCATCCCATTTGTAATTAGTTACCATCAATACAAGGTAGTTTGAACAGGATATCCAATATGAATAAATCCTTATATAGAATATAACACTTTAATCTTACTGATATAATCTGATGATTAACTTAAACTTTCCATAAATGTTTATAATACACCCTTTTTTTTAAATAGTATCTTATCTTTAACTAAAATCAGTTATATTATAAACTTGGGTCAGTCCTTGTACTGATAAAATATCCAATGTGATTTTATTCCATCCAAATCAAATTTTTATTCAAATAAAGAGAAAACAAAACAAAACAAAACAACCAAAACAACCAAGGGACCCTGAGAATTAGGGGGGTCATAAATAGTTCAAGATGAGGGCATCCCCTCTAAGTAAATTAACACACTCTAGTTTCAAACTATTGATAGGGAGAAGACTAGTGGAGATGGAGCTTTGGGCCTCCAAGGAAGCCATGTGAACCACAACCTTATTACCCTCGCACCAGGTGTGAGACACTTGGATGTTGGTTCCAAGTAAAGGTCGACATTTCCTCACAATATAAGTTATAGAACAAGGTGGGGATACTTTACCTATCATAAAATCATGAAGGATCCTATAATCTATCTCCGCCTGGGTTAAATCCAGATTTTATTGCATGCAAAGGGAAAGCCCCGTGAGCATGGCCTTGGCCTCAGACAAGAGTGGGGTACCGTTTCCAAAGAAGGGAGAAAACTCCATGACCGCCTCCCCCCCCAGGGCCTCGGACCATGCCCCCTCATCTAATCACCCCCAATTTGCATGACCCGTCCGTGTTTAACTTGAGACCAGAGCCAGGGGGTTTCCAGCACACCCACTTCCCTTACTGAACCAGGGAGGGGATAGTGGAAGGGACAATAACCTAGAGAAATATATAAGAGGGGGCCTCCTTCCAGTCCTTGATGAGCGAATCCAAATCCAACAAAAGGAAACGGTTCCGCGTGATAATGGACCTAACAGTGTGAATAGAGCCTTCATACCTTGCTTGGTTCCTAGATTTCCATAAGCTCCATCATCCTGCACTAAAAATAACCAAACGAATCATTCTATCCTTCTCATTACCATCTGTACCATGGAACCATCTCTCCACAAAGGTTATAGTGTTCTACTCTTGGGAAGAGAGTGTTGTGAAACCCCCTAAGTAGTTACACACAGCAAGATCCCAATCCCCCCCAAAAAAATAAGTGGTCGGTACTCTCTTCCTAACTGATGGTGCAACAAGGGCATGTGAGGCCAAGAAAATACACAACCTTCTGATGTTCTCGTATGTAGCCAACACTGAGTTCTGGATGTGCCAAGTGAGAAAGTTAAACTTCGTTGGGATATTATGGCACCACACGACTCTGATCCCCCCTCCTAGAGATCATGCCTAAAGAACAGACTACATAAATCTCTAAAGGAAAAGAACCCCAAAGAAGTCGGGTAAAAACACATTTGTCTGGGTCGTCGGTAAACACAATGGACTTCAGAAGAGCCTATTTGTCGCCATCCAGTATATCCTTGGTAAACCTTGTATTCTGGGATTCTTCTTTAAGCGATATCATTGGGGCAGGGCAACTAGGGAAATCTAAAACCGAGCCCACCCAGTTCCTGTGCTAGAAGAGGAGGTCTCCCAATCCAACAATCCAGCGAGAATGAAAATGAAGAGTCTGGACCAGGGAAAAAAATTTCGCCCATAGAGGACAATCATGGCCATGGGAAACCTCCGCACTTCCACCACACAACATCCCCATGGACTTTCCTAAAAGAGATCGCTCCTCTATAATTTCTTAGGCGAGCTCTCCATGCATGTAGAGAATCATGCTTTAGAGGCTCTTCACGTTGATCCCACCGTCCTGGAAGGGCCACGCCATCCTGCCCCACGCAGCCTAGTGTCTCTTGCCTTCAGCCTTTGTATCCCAGAAAAAACGGCATAGGATGCTATCAATGATGTTGATCACACCTTGAGGGACGTTGGAAGTAGCCAAAACATGGATGGGAATGGAAGACAACACACTGTTCACTAGAGCTATTCAACCTCCAAAAGACAAGAACTGATTTTTTTTCATTTAAGGACGCGACTAGTGATTCTACTAACAACATGATGGTAATATTTGATACAAGGACGACCTGATGAAATGGGAGAACCCAGGTACTCCATCAGAAAGGACCCATGTTGCATGTCTAGATGGTTACACAGAGAGTACACCCGCCCTTGTGAAATTTTATTTGAGATATAGATGCTGCTTTTGGAGTTGATGATGACTTGCCCGATCCAATAGAAATATTCATCCAAAATATCCTTGATCCCATGAACCGCTCCCCGACCACCATTGATGAAAATAAGCGTGTCGCCAGAAAACATTAGATGAGATACTGTAGGTACGTTCATCTTCCTCCAGAAAGGAAGAATGTCCCCTTGGGATATTCCTCTGTTGATAAGCCTGCTGAGAGTGTCCTGTGCCAGGATAAAAATTCTAGCAGAAATAGGGTCTCCCAGCCAGAGACCTCTCGTTTCCTTGAAGAAACCATGAATCTTACCCATAAAAGAGACATCCAACCATGAAGAACTTAAGCTCTTGAAAAAGAGGTCCACTACCTTGGCTGAAAACCTAATACCAGATAGAAATCTATTGATAAAACTCCATTCCAGCCTATCATATGCCTTGTTCATATCCAATTTTATTGCCATGTTGGATCCATGGTTATTCATATTGATGTCCCTAAATATATCTTGAGCAATATAAATTTCTCCCTGGATGGAGCGACCTTTCACAAAGTCATACTTCTCAAATGAAATCAACCCCGGGAGAAGATTGGACAACCTCTGATTATGTATGCACGCAAGAATTTTGTAAGGGAAGTTGCGGAGAATCATTGTCTTGTAGTGTGTGGGGGAAGAGGGGTCCTTGATCTTAGGAATGAGCACAAGATTTGTATCACTTTCCACCCAAGGGAGTCCTACACCTCTAAAGAAGTCCTGAATAGCACCAATGATGTCTTTCTTAACAAAATCCCAAACCCCTCTGTAAAAAGAACCAGGAAAACCATCAGGACTGGGAGAACTCTCTGGATTGAGCTTCTGCAGGGCTGCATGGATTTCATCCTCGCTAGGAATTGCCTCCAAGACCTTGTTGTCCCGATTAGACACCACAGTGGGAATCTACTCCCACAACCTTGTATTTCCCCTGGGATACCTGCTGGATATCCTCGGGTTGGGGCCAGCATGTAGGTCCTTGAAGAAAGTGAACTCCAAATTCCCGACCGTGTCACAATTATCTGTATAGAAGTCATCCTCAAGTAGTATGTTAGTAGAGGAGAGGCTCTATCTCTCTCTAATGCATGCATGAATATAAGTAGTGTTTTTATCGCCTTCCTTAATCCATTTCACCCGGGAGAGGTCCTGAGCCATCCGTTCCTATTTGAGAAGCTCCTCGGACCAGCACATCTTTTTGCCCACAAGTTCTTCAAACACCGAAGCGTCTCATTCCCCTTCCAGAGCTGATTCTAGACTTTCAATGCTCGGTTTAAGGCCTTCCAAGTCATGATCGGGTGGAGGTAACCTTCTGGACCACTCAATTAGCCCTTGTTTCAGCCTTCGCAATTTTTTATGAAGAGAAACCCACATATTCCCCTGGATAGAAGCCTCCTATAGTTCCTTCACAAGACTCTAATATTCTTGGATCCCTGACCAATATTTTCATAATCTAAAGGACTCATGGAAATCCTACTTAGGAAACAGAGACACCAGAATATGTTAATTTTCAGAAATACCTCGGGCTAAATGCTTCACCTTATCCTCCAAAAAGGAGGTGGTCGCCTTGTGGTTAGCCAAGCAGCGATCAATCCTAGTCTAATAATGCCTTCCTCCCATTTGTTGTTTCACCATGTATACCTATCTCCAGAATAACCAAGGTTGAGGATACCATTTTCCACCATGAAGAGAGTGATGTCCAGAGCTCCCTAATGAGGGAAGACCCCTCTACCTTTCTTCTCCTCGGGGTCAATAATGGCATTAAAATCCCCCATAACATACCACGGATGGTCCTCCAGTTCAAACAACACGATCCCCTGCCACAGTCTTTTGCAGGTCTGAGTATCACAGCTTCCATAAACAAACGAAACAAAGAAACCCCCCCCCCCGACACTTTAGTGGTGAGATATTGATCCCCATCCTATATAAAATGAATCGATACCTTATTATTCCAAAATATCCAGATATGCTTGTTAGTCAGATCTGTATGCATAGATCCATGCAAGAGCACTTTGCGACTGAAAGCCTTGATCTTCTCCAGGTTTTTTTGTGCTCAAGCACAGCAACGATACACACCTTATGTTTCTTAACTTTTGAAGCTATATGGTCTAACTTCACCTGGGCACCAAGGACATGAGAATTTAAAACTAAAAGAGATAACATTAAAATTTGGGGATCCCAGCTTTGGCCCCTGGCTCATCAGTCTTCAAACTGTGGGGAGATTGGATTCCCCTAAGGTGTCTCAACTGGGACCTAGTGCACACTCTTAGACTTTGAACATTGGGAGTCAGTGCTACAGACGAATTGGGAACAGATAGCACCGCATACCTCCCCTTCTCAATCTTATGAGGGGAGAGGAAGAATATGTTCTGCTCTACCAGCCCCTCCGCAACATCCGCAACAACAGTCTCTGAAGAAACCCCTGGAATGATGTTGATCTTGTCCTCCAAACCATCCTCACAAATAAGAGGGACCTAAGGCCTACTGCCCAAGGATTCTTCCTCAACTGAAGCCTCCGAATAGATGATCCACAGAGTTGAACACTTCAAACTCACCCACCAGGGAGGAGAAAGGGGGTCCATGTGTGTTTTCCAAAACCATTCTACTGAGCACACCTGAGCATGGAAGAGAAAACTATCTGTAAGGGCATCGAACAATAGAGGGGAGGCCTTGACCTTGTAAGATACCAGATCCCGGCAAGGGGAGTCCAGGAGAGCTATAGGGAGGACCACCTAAGGCTTGACGATAGAAGAAACTGAGGGGGACTGGATAGCTACCGAAGAAACACCATCCTCGCACGGGAGGGTAGACTCTGGACCTCTTGGGCTGAGAGAATTTGAGTTCCCCTACAAAGAAACCCTTCGATCTGGATGCGAACTGCCCCTCATCCGCTTCATGCACTGCTGCCTAGAGTGACCCTGAAGGTGACAAGAAGAACAGTACCTGGGGAACGCAGGAAAGGAAATGTCTTGCACCCAATCCACAACGTCCCTAAACTTCAAAGCTACCTTCTCAGGAGGTGGAAATGATAGGTCCAAATCAACACAAATTCTAGGAACCAGGATGTCTTCACAAGAGATGTTACGATCGTCCGCACACAAGAAACCACCAAGAGAGACCCCTATCTCTTTTAGAAGAGCGCCATGTAAAGGTTAAGACAATCCAGGGAGACCCAACCAAACCGCGGAACAGGGGATTTACTTTACCTTGTGAGCCTCCATAGACCACAGGGCCAGACTGAATCTCCATCTCCCGAAAGATCTTGGGTCTTTGCACCATGTGGAAATGAAATCCACCTTTGAATCCAGCACCAAACAATAGGAATGACAGTGAATCAAAGAGAGATGCACCTGAACCAGCAAACCCCATGATCCCACGAAACGTTTGAAAGCCTAAAAGGAAGGTTTCTCCGCCCCCAAAGCGAGCTATTAGGGTCCACTGGAGATAGGCATCCACCTTCACGAACGTCATCGGTGGGACCTCTAAAGAAACAACAGCGTCGTCCCTGGAGACCACCGTAGAGAACGGCCGCACATCCGGGAAACAGCTCTTCACTCGGGACAAACCACACAGGACCTCACAGAAGGACGCCTGCTGATGTGACTGAGCACCATCAGAGAGCTCCGAGATCCGGGCAGAGGCGGATGCGCCGGGATTGAAGACCGAAGGAGAAAAGATCGCCGCCTGAGCCTCACTGCTCGGGGAAGCAATGGGAATGAACTTTTAAAAAAACTCTAGCACATGAGGCGCGTTCTTTTGGGCCATCTTTCCTTTCTGCATGTCGGGAAGATAATCACATGAAATATCACCAAATGAAGAACAATAAGACTTTTATAGGTATTATTTATACAAAATCAAACATAAAATTACAAACTAAGAAAGGATAGGTATTTATTAATTATCTTGGTTCACTTCATCCATTATGATTGCATATGATTTCCCTTTTTCCTTTTTCTTTAGAGGTTGTTGGTGCTGATCGTCATTATTAACCCTTGGATTTGGGCACTTTCTAGTGAAATGGCCAAACTTCTAAAAATTGAAACCCTGAAGTGTATAAGGTGAATCCTGAGGAGTTCTATCATTATTTTCATTATTAAATAAATTTTTCCTATCACTCCAACATTCAACTTCTCAATGTCCTTTTTTCCACAATTAAAATATTTAGTAGACCCATTAAGACAATTCTTACCAGGATTCTTTCCACATGTAGTGCACAAATGAAGGGTCATCTTCCTATCTCCATTGTTTTTTTATTGTCTTTTTAACTCTGTCTTCCTCTTCTTGTTAAAACTATAAGATTGATGCATAACTCCAATCTCCATTTCTACTTTGATTTCACAATTCACAATCTCTTCATAGATACCAAAGTCTCTTATGGACAAAACCCTTCTAAGACTTGGATTTATTCCACTGAATAACCTATCAACCTTACATTCTTATTGAATGATAATTCCATAATCATATCTCGCATGTCTTGTGAAATTTCCTCGTAGGTACTGACAGATTCGTCATCCTTTTTCTTCAACTCCAGTAAATCCTTTTCCATATTTGTACAAAGGACACGAGGAAAGTAATTATTAAAGTGTAAGTTCTTGACTCATCCTAATTGAGGGATTTAATTTCATCTAGCTTCCTCGTATCAGTTATTAGAGTCTGCCACTGGTCTACTTCACCTTATAACTGATAAATAGCTGGAATGACTTTCTCATGATCCAAAAACTTGAAAATGGAGAATATATTTTCAGTGGTATTGATCTAGTGCTCCAAAACAAGTGGATTAGATGACCTACTGAAAGAAGGTGGATGATCCCTCATGAAAAACACAACAGAACATTATTCCCTCCTTTGATCATCATGATTCATAGCTTGATAAAGTTATGTGATCATAATAATGAGATTTTTCACTCCATATCCCAAAGTATTCATATTCTTAAAAGATCAATCATTGTATTTTCCTTCACAATTGCCACTAATGTGGTTCCTTCAGGTTATATCCATTGACTAAATCCAAAAAGAATATAGTAAGAAATGGTTATCAAATAGAGGAACCACATTGTCATGAAGATTCACTTATATGATCTCTAAATTATGAAACCTTCCTTATTATCTTATACCTTAGGTTTCTCATAGTTTATTCATATCCAAATTATATTTAAATCGATCATGATGGTTCTTTAAATTTTTTTTAATTCCCAAAGCATATCCCCCGAGAGTTTCAAACTAGGTGTGCAGCAAGGCCCATTGTCGTGTACCAGATTACCCCGAGTCAGGTTGGGAACATTTTTTCAAAGTTGTTACCCCTAGGTATATCTATTCTAGAGCCACATCCACTTTTAGTATCCATACAGGGATGTATTTCTAAGAAACCACTTACTTTATCCTTTACCAATATTCCAAGACATTTTCCTAAATTTTAACTAATCATTATACATATCCAAAGAGACATCCCTAGAAATATCCTTATAAATATACCTAGGGATATCACTAAAGTTTTCTCATCCTAGTTTCCAAAGGTTTACTAAACCTTTCATTTGATACCAAATATAATGACCCAAGCATAACATACATGGATATTGCATCATTTTAGATGAATATTCATTATATTACAAAAATACTTGCCTGGGGACAATAATAGTTAAGTGTATTTGGAAACTTGGAAAAAAAATTAACTATTTCAGTGAAATATCATCAACATCTCTTGTAAAGATTTCCACCTTTATTACTTCTACCTAAAACCATTCTTCATAACCTAGAGAAAGGAAAGATGAGAAATGGGTGGCCTCAAATTCTAAGTAAGGGTAAAAACAGGATACATGTAATCATAAACATGAACATAGGGGTATGATAATGTGATCGTAACATTAGGAGATCATACCCTACATATCAAAGAAATAAAACATGAGTTGTGGGATAAATCATGGTAGTTTATAATACATGAATCATAATGAAATAAACATCCTGATCCATGAAATCATAACTAATGGATAATACATAGGATTTGTAGAATATATATAATTATAGAAACATTTATAACAATGATACCTACCAAGACCTTTATAACATGTTAGGATTGGACTGTGACTTGTGTACCAATTTTGGGATTGGTCTAGCAAACCATTTACCAACTTTATTTTAGGCTTGGGATACAACCCATGTACCATCTTATTTTCAATATTGGGCTACTACTCGTGTACCCTCTTTCATTTAGGCTTGGCCTATAACCTATGAACCTTCTTGTTTTTGGTCTTACGCTACAACCCATATATCCTCTTTATTTTAAAGCTTGTTATATAACCCAAATACCCTCTTTACTTTCGGGATTGGGCTACAACCCATATACCTTCTTTCTTTTCAGGCTTGGGATACAACCCATATATCCTCTTTCTTTTCAAGCTTGGGTTATAACTCATACACCCTCATTCTTTTTGGGTCTTGGGATAAAACTCATATGCCCTCATTATTTTAGGCTTGGGATACAACCCATGTACCCTTTTAGATAATATAAAATTTATATTTACCAATTAATTGGAGGGATATATAGGTCCCACCCATCTCATAGTAAAATCATTCACACATGTTCCAAAACATAATAAAAAATTCACTATATCATGACCCATAAAAATACATAGGTCTTGTAAAAATCAAATCATAACCCATAAAATGAAATGGGTATCATTAAAATTTAATAAAATCATAACCTATGTAAAATATATAGGTTTCATAACAATTTAATCGAAGCATAAACCATGAAATAGAAATAGATTTCATAAACATATAACCCATGAAATAGAAACAGGTTTCATAAAGACCATGACATTAAGCATAACCCATTCATATAGAGGATATGTATAGATCCTTTAGATCATTTACTAAAAGGTAATGAGTAACATCAATAGATTTCATCTTGTATGTAAAATAGTTTTTAAATATCTTTAAAAAATGTATCTTTAGGAAAATATCCTTACTTCGTTGAAAAGTTATTTCTAATATATAAAACAATTTAAAAATAATTTTCTTAAAAAATGCATTGAAAACTTATAAAGAAGGCTTAAAATCATTTTTAAAACCTTTTTCCTTGAAAAATACTTTTGAAAACGATTTCTTAATGATTGACCTTTTAAAATTGCAAAGTAATATTCAAAGAAATAACGATGGGTAAATTCGTACATGTCATACGAGGTAAAAAGAATATTCTTTTTTCATAGTAAAAAGGTTCGAAGGAAGGAATTATTATTAAAGAAACAATAATATTTACTAAAAAATATTGGTAAAATATAAAAAAAATTAAAAATTTATTTTAAATCATATAGGTAATGGTATAATATTCATAGAAATCCTTTTTAGAAAACATAGATTTCTGACTGAAGGGAGGGTAAAGTTGGGATTTATTAAAAACGCTTTCTTAACTATATTTTGGATAAAAGAGTAGAAAAATGGTACCAATACATTATTATATCATTTATATCCTGATTATAATAAATTTCATAAATTTACTTAAGATATGGATCATAATATTTCATTAAATGAACCATAAACATAAACAATCTCGAAAAGTGATGAGATTGTCTCAATAAACTCTACGTGGTATCATACTCCCCTTGTAAGAAATGAAATTTTATGAAGCTTAAAATATCATTAAAATATTTAAATTCGTGATATAAGGTAAAATTGAAGTATATACACCTTAAAGAAATAGTTTAGATGCATAACAAAACATTAGTCTTGAAGAGGGAAAATTGAGGAAAAACTATTTTACCGATTTTGTAACTTTTGAAATATTACCCCATGAAAGAAGGACCATAAAATTTAAAAATTAATACCCATAAATTTAAGGATAATATACATATAATAAAATAATGGTAAGTACATACACCACACAAAAATTAAATAGTGGCAAACATAACATGTATCTCATGGAAATTTAAAGTGATATGGAATCCCCTTACCTTGTGTCTTGACTCTCATTATACTCATTCAAACCACATGTATAATAAATATAAATTTATTATAAATATTTTAAATACCAATATTATTATATATAATACCATATATGGTTTTATTATGACCATATATTACTTACTTTTTATCAATTTAAGGTTAATGTTTCACTTTTGGTAATATTTTCTTTGTTCTTCACATGTGTCTTAATTTGTTATATCATTGGTCCTTATACATATATCATTATTCAAAAATGTAAATAATGGTATAAATAACATGTATATATATTATATTTATATTGTAATAATTTATATCATAAATAAGTACAAAATGCAATACACTGTTCATGGACACAGTAAGTCATATGTATGCAAAAACGTTGTTTCAGTTTTTATTGTCGTATTGAAAGAATGTATATAAATGAAAAGTTTAAATATATATGTGTGTGTGTGTGTGTGTTTGTATATAATTATTACATTATAATTGTTCATATAATTTCATTAAACCTATCCTTAATGCATGCCACATGGTATGTGAACGAATCACATCACATTGAGGGACGGTAGTCTACACTTCCTCAAACATGATTATCGTATTAACACCAAATGGAAATTAAAGAGATATGTGTAAAAAAAATAGATACAAAAGCATAAATAAATAATAAATATAATATATAACATATATAAATATATTTTTCATCTTAATTTCCATTGCGCTTGGTGGTAAAGTAGAAATGAACCATTGTTTCGTGAGGCAGTAGTTCGTCGTGCACAGAAACAGTATACTTGATATCAATTAGATGGATGTGTGTGTGAGTGTAGGTAGAAATATTTGAATAAAAATTTTATTCTATTTTGTATAATTTTTTTCACACAATAATGGAATAGATAGAGTGTATGGGGTGAAGAATGAAAATAAAGGAAAGGATCTTGAGAGAAGATGTTACCTCTAAATCGAGTAACTCCATTTGGTTTGTGCCAAAAGGATTATTTGGGAGGCTTTATTAACAAAAGGGTTAATTAAATGGAAAATTTAGGATTTTTGGGAGTCTAATTGTTCATATCTTGTTCTAACTTAAAAGGTTTGAGAGGTGTGAGGGATTGGTAGAGGTGGTGTCCTTTTATAATGGAAGTGGAGTGGCACTCTTGTAAATATTTGAATAGAGAATTTCGCCCACATTTTCCATGATGAAAGTGGATCCAATAATGAACCAAGATATATAAAATTTATTATAATGTTTATATAAGTCCATATAATGGGTTTTTTACATGTTTTTGGGTCATTTTGGGTCTTAAATTTAAGGTTTGGTACATTATTAACCTAATTTTTCTCTTAACTAATGTAATTAATTTTAATCACTCACTAATATTTTTTTGTCAAAAAAAATTGACCTTAATAGACATTATAAATTATTAATATTCCAAATATGGAATCCATTTGGCCAAATTATAATCACATAAGTAGTAAAAATTAATTTAAAATTAATCCCTATGACAGGACGACACTGCAGGTTTTTAAAGTAAAAACATCTATAAGTTTGCTAAGTTTTTATATCCAATTTCAATGTGAAATTGGTTCCAATGACCAAAATTGGATTAATTGAAAAAAATATCTAAATAGAATATAAATCCAATTAAAATATAATTTAACCTTATAAATATATTAGATGAAAAGGTAGTTTTGAATTAAAATCCAATATTTTTAACTATTAATTAAAAGATGAAACCTTTTATAAAAATACCAAAAAATTATCCTAATCTAATTTTTATATTTTTATTTAAAATATAAAGTTTATTTTTAAATATTAAATAGATAAAAGTTCCATCAAATGTATTTAATATGGTTTATCCATTAAAAGGTGGTAAAACTTCCTTTATAAAAAAATAGGTTTTATGTATAAAATTGGGTTTGTTCTTATCTTATATCTATTGAATCTATTTGATGAAAATAAAAAAAATATTTAATTGATTATATAAAATTTTTATTAAATTAATATAACTTAAATTTTTTAATTAATTTAATTTATGAGGTTAAAATATCTTTGTGACTATAATAATATTTTCCTTCATAATCAATTAGTTTTCATATTAATTAATTTGTAACCTATTAATTCATCTTATATTTGTGTACACCACATATTTTCTTAATTTAGTTAATACTATTCATATCTATATAATTAATTTCTAATTTATATTCCATTATAATAATATTTTTAATAATATATTATAGTTAGGTTACACTCGGTCTTGCGTGTTATGCAAGCCATTAAGAAAGGTCAATCTTGCATGTAATGTATGCTAACCCTGTTGTTTCGTGCAACATACACCATTTTGGGATTGTGTATAACATACACCAAGTTATATTTGTGTGAAAGGAATGTTTTAATTGGTGAAAATATATTTTCAATGTTGTGTGAAGTGAAAAATATCAAAATATTAAATTAATTCAAAAAAATATCACCAAAATCTTGTGGTGTTACATAGTGACTGGTCACCTTCCAAATAGTATTCTAGGAAGAGTCACCTGGGTTATTCTATAACCATTTGTGCACTGATGGGGTCTATAAAAAATATCATACCTCATTTAGACCCACAAGGTGGTTAGTGGGTTCCAACAGCTAGCTTGTCTTGCCTTCAATTCCTAGACCTCATTAAATACAAACTTACCTTCTAAACTCAAAAAAAAACATACATCAAAACAAGATAGTATATTTATATACACATAAAAGTGTGCATGTAATAATAAATAAATATTAAATTGTATAAGAAATGAAATTAAGTGATAAAGACTCGCACAATCATACAACATACAGGACAGGTCTCCCACTGATCTGACCACATATACATAATGAAAATAAAATAATAAATAAAACTAAAATAAAAATTAAAGAGGATTCTCTACTATATCTGAGCCTCACCTCATCCCAATCAATAAATTCACTCTGATTTTCTCCATCTTTATCATGTAACTGTGGTCTTTTTCGTAACTCGAACCAATAATAAGTGAGGTATGGTCAGGTACCCAAGTAGAATGGTGGCCTGAGTAGGGTGTGAGTACATAACTAAGTAGGGTACCACAAACATAATCTCATAATACACTGGAAATGTATTGATATGTGAATATGAAATGCATTGTTAAAAACCATTAATATACTATAGAACATAAATAAATAAATAACCAACAATACCTACTTAGACCCGATATTGGAATGTCTCTATTCATGTCATGTGGATCATGCCAACCCAAGTATCAAATACTAATTATTGTTTATCCTTAGGTCGATAACCCCAATCAAGAATACCTACTTCAGAAAATGTTTGTGTGTCTCTGAGCACATCACAAAGATTTTTCCTCCTAATATAACATACCCGAGTCTCCTTGGTATATGTATCAATTATCATGAGCCTCATTTATGATAGTTTTCCTAGCCTGAGCATAAGCCTATAAGTATTAAAAATCTTGGTAATGCACCTATAAATGTGTATCCTAGTATACCAGAATAACAAAAATCTCCAAATATATGAAAGGACAACTAATAGTATCACATACCTCCCCTACAAATGTTTTCTAAGATGATAGTAACACATACCTCCCCTATGGAAGTTGTTTCAGGCAAATGGATAATATCATAAGCAACATAAACCTCCCCTGTAGGAGTTTTCTTAGTCAAGTAAACCAGACCTCCCCAAGGGTATTTTCCAAATAGATATAAAAGACTGGCCTTATGGGAATTTTTCAAAACAAAAATAAAAGACTACCCATACAGGAATTTTAAATTTTATATCAAACTTCACCCTGGTGTATACCAAGTCCCATCATAAAATAAAGAAAAAAAATTGGTTGGTTGAATGCCTAAAAACCACCATTGAAGTCCATACCTGAATAAATCCTCTCACTAGGTTTAACATATCACTGAGCCACCCACCAAGTCCCCTAGGTCTCTTCACAACCCATATGCCTCATAAAGGGTCTCTTAATCCCATTTCAAATCTTAGATCAACACTTTTCATAAGGACGATATCCTGAATCTGATCCCCTTTCCAATCACCCTAGACTTCCTCAAACATTGAACCACTCCATTCATCTCGCTAAGGGCCACTCACACAGGTCACCAAGTATCTATGGGGAATAATACCACTTTTCCAATCCACTATCCCAAAAGATTAATGACATCACTAGGTATCACAAGGAAAACCCATTTTCCATTAATTCTAGATTGTCACTCACCTCCACTTGGAGGTGTCCAAGGTCTCCTATATATGGGTGAACAAGCTTACTCCAACTCAATTTATTAAACTATACCCCTCATAGGGGGTCTAATTATTTTTGGATAGCAACCAGTCGAGGCCTTGGACATCGGTGGCCAAGGTATCAATCCAGTGCACAAGGTCCAAAGTGGAATTAGAACTTTGTTAATTCTAGGGGATTTCATTTTAAATTAAAATAATTTTTTTAGTTTTGAAAAAAAATAAATAGGTGAATTCCTTCTATGGTGTGACCACACATCCACATGAATATAAAAAATGCATAATTCTATAGTGCTGGTACAAGGACCACCTACCAAATTTGGATTTTTTCCCATTTATTTATATAGGATGGCAGTTGTTACCCCAACCTACCATGCCATGTCCAAGTCTTATCAAAGCTCACATCGATATCCAAGCCTCTAACTCATTCCCAAGAACCCAAGTTAATTAATTTTAATAAAATCATAATTTATTGAAAATTTTCAATTTATTTATCAATTTAATTCAAAAATTTATAATTGTCGATTAACTCACTAGGCACACACCACACAATGAAACCTTGAGAAGCCATCTATGGTAGGTCTATAGAGAACTTTAGCCTCATTCCTAGGTAAGGCCCTAACTAGAAGTGTTGGTTACATACATAATTTAAGACTGAATTATTGAAAACCCAAATAAAATATAATGCATTGTCATACCTTAATGAAATTTCAAGCCACCATAGGAAAACACCACCATGGGACATCCTCTATCAAGGATGAAAAAACCCCAGGAGATTTAGGTGATTCCACCATGCTTCAGTGGAATTTCCAATGAAAACCCAATTGGATAAATAAAAAATTATAAGGAAATAAGAGCTAAGATCAATATATGTTGGAGGAGGATATAAATACTCATTAATAATTGAATAATCTCCATAAAACTCCCCAGGTCAAAGAGGTTTCAAAGGATAAAGGGGGTGAGGAGTTGCGGCCATGAGAGAGTAGAAGAATTGGAAAGGGGACCCCCCCCCCCTAAAATACCAATAGGTGTAGAATGGTAATTCTACAAATAAAACACCCCACCATCTAGAAGATGGTTACATCAGAAAATAGGGATAATTTCTATTTACACCGATACATTGGTGTCTACCACTGGTTTTTTGGCTATTTGATGCAGTCTTGACTACAAAAACCACCCCATCCTTCCTTGGGGATCCCCCAAGCCCTTGAGATGCCTCTCGAGCCTCATTCCTCATTCAAAAACTTTCTTTTGACATGTATAAACTTCATCAATATGATTCTGAATCCTAATTTCCAAAAAAACTAATCCACTAATTTTAAAAACTCAAATTCCTTCTAGAATTTTCATGCCATTACATACACATGGAATTACATAACCTCCCAACATCCACTTTATCCAAATAGTTTCCAACATAATTTTTTACTTTCCAATTTTATAAACATAAGGATGAGAATATTCTCCTTAATATATTTTTTTAAATCATCCTCACCTTTATCTAAGAAATATATATGAACTTTATGATTTGTAGAATTCACTCTTCACTTCAACCAATATGTAAATATATAATATAATTGCTCATTTTCTTTCTTCGGAACTTCATTCTCATTATCAATAGGCTTGGTAACTTCTAAAAACTTCCAATAAAATTACCACCAATATATTTAAAGTATGTTAAGACTCATAGTATGTTGAAAATAAGTACAGGACAAACCAAAAATTAGTCTCAAAAATTTTTAGTCTAGATGGGAAATTCTCTTAAATAACCATTTTATTAGTAGTTCATTTGTGGATTTATGAATAAAAATAATAAAATATTCATATTTCATGGAAAATATTATTCATATTGGAAGATAAACCAAGCAGATATTAGTGTTTTGTACTCAATTTAATATTTTATTAGTATGTGGGCATAATTAAATAGGAAAAAAATCAATTAGTGGAGAGGTTAAAGGATTAAGATATAAAATCATAAAATTCATAATAAATAGATACTCTACTAATCATGGGTCACTTTCCAAATATACAATGATGAATAATTGGAAAAAATATCAAAAGATTTAAAAAATGGTTATAATCTTATTAACCCCCTCTTATAAAGGATCATTGTTATCATTAAGTACAAAAACGATGTATCCATGATTGATTCCCATCCATTTTCTCTCTGACTATAGTTTTTTACTATTTTCTTTAAATATTATTTAATTATATCATATGTAAATATAAAAAAGAATATATTAGGATTTTTTAATTTTTTAATTTTTTAAATTATTTTTTTTAATTAACATTTATTTTTTTAATATTTTTATAATGTAAGAATCTGTATTGGATTTTTTAATGGAAAAAAGAAAAGGATTTAACTAAATATAAAAAAATATTAATGAAATAAAAATGGGACTATGCTGATTTTACAAGTAATGTAAAAAATAAACTAAAACTAAAAAGGTATTCAGGGTCATCTTTAAAAACACTACAAGACACTTATTTTTTGATCAAGTTGAGCTCGATTTCGAACTACTCCAATATTGAGGCTAGCCAAGTTCAAGTATTAAAACACCATAATCAAGTAGATCATGATCATAATGAAGTACATAATATTTTAATATATTATTTTTTCAATATATATATATATATACACACAGTTTCAAGTCAAGTTTGGATCTTGAGTGTAAATTCAAAATTGAGTATGAATCAAAGGTTGATCTTATAATTAAGTTTAGTATAAAATATTTTAATTGAGTGAACTAAAATGATCGATATAAATTATATGTAAAAACATGGTTTTTCTATAAGGTATGGTCCTTTAAAATTATGGTTTAATTTTTTGGTTTTAAACTAATATGAATTCCTAGTAGGTTATGGAGAAGATGGGGGTTTCTAGGGGTTTTTTGGAGCCCATGTACCTGTCTTTTCAGGAAAAAAGTCGGTCCATATAGTTATTAGAAACTGTACCACCCAAGTTTCATGGTTTAATGAGATCGTGTAGTGTGTTAAGTTCATTGCATAGGGCTACATAGTTTTCCCTAATTGAGTGACCAAGGATACATGGACATGTGATTTGTCTCAGACTTGTGATATAGAAGTTTCACATGGTCTATGAATAGTTAGTCAAATCATGAATTTACAATATGAAAGGGGTCTCTTGATGAAGAGTTGGATGCATTGTTGGCATGTGGTTTGGTAAACCATTCAGTGAAATCGTACAACCCGATTTAAAAGGGGTGAAATTTTTATTTTTTCATCCTTATATTTCATTACCTCTCCTCTATTTATATCTTCATTCCAAAGGACATGAGGCCCCATTTTCCTCAAATTGATTTCATCCTCCCTTTTAACCTTGGTTCTTGGATAACTTCTTCATCCAACCTTGAAATCAAGATCAATTCATATTTTTGGTTTCTTATTAGTATGTTCTCCACTCCTTATACTCCTTTCATCAATTTTATTTCTATAAACAATGATATTTTAGTGTGTTCTCATATTCCCAATTCTAAGGGAGTTCACCTGTTTTTCTTTCTTCTTTAGATCTAGAACAAACTAGTGGTAGATATAGGATGAGTGTCTATCCACAGTCATAAGGTATGTCTTCTAGTAATTCTACCTCAAGTCTTGTTTCTTTATACTATTTTTTTGTGATGCCACACACTCGATTCTCCATGTATTACCATAAAAATACAAATAAACCATTCTTAAATTAATATCCTTGATAGTAAAACCTATTATACCTTTATCCTTGTTGGTATAGGTTCCCCATGATTGTTTCTACCCCATTTTCATGCCTATGGAAATTCCATTTTTATTAAAAATTCTTAAGTGTCCAAACCATATTCTATATGGTTTTAGCATGAATCCTAAATTAGAGGAGTACAATAAATTGAATAGAAAGTGAGTGGTTCAACCACTTATCTTTATTAAATACAATAATGGATACTCCCTTGTTAAAGAGGAATATTAATAAACTATGAATTATATATTGTATCTTCCTAAATAAATAGACTATGTAGGATCTAAATTGGGGTTGTAGGACCCTCCAGTCATAATATTTTCTGATTTGGGTCACTCCCTCAAGGTTTTATTCTTTGGAAGAGCTCACTACACATACCCCTATAAAAAGGCCTTATTATGGGGAGAGGATAATTGGGGCTTATATATTATTCCCAACACCACTAAAATATCGGATGTGGGACAAGGGACAAGGTTCCATGGCATGACACTAATATGTCATGTTGTGACACACTACATCCAGTAGTCCTTGACTCGTAGGGTTGTACTACATTCATTTGGGAATCCAAAAATATCACCCATAGTGATTTCATTATGAATTAAAGGCTTCCTAATCACATTTATACCAATTTTAGGATCTACATTGGTGGTGTAGGGCCCTCTAATCCCAATATTGTTTGCTTTGGGTCCTACCTCGTAGTTTTATTCTTCAACAAAGCTCCCTGCCCACTAGGGTGGATCACTACCCATTCCCCTCTGAAAATAACTTATTATGCGGAGAGGATCTCTATGGATTATATATCATTCCCAACATCACTCCAATCCCTGATGTGGGATAATGGACAACATGTAATGGCGTGAGCCCCTTATGTCATACTATGACACACTACAGCCAACAGTCATTGACTTGTAGGGCTGCACTACATTCATTTGGGACTCCAATTGACTGCTTTATATGCTTATGACATATGGTCCTAGAATCCCTTATTTTATGAGATATGGTAATGGTGTCCCTTAAACTTTTTATATATGGGCATAGCATCCCTACTTTTATGAGATGCGGGCACGACATCCCTTACACCTTTGATATACAAGCATGACATCCCTACTTTTATGATATACTATCTTGGAATACATTAATCCTATGATATTTGGGCATGGTGTCCCTAAATTTATGAGATATGGAAATGGAGTCTCTTACACCTATGTTATACATGAATGACATCACTAATTTTATGAGATATGGGCTTGGAATCCCTATATTGTGATGCTTGGACATGATTTCCATATATTCTGATACTAGGGCATTGATTCCCTATCCTATGATACTCGGGCATGGAGTCCCTTATATTGGTGATACATGGGTATAAAACCCTAATGACTTATGATACATAGGCATGGTGTCACCTAATACATTATGAGACTCTACTGACTATACATGGATTCCTTAGTTACGCCTTGGGTCTTGTCTCACACTATGTATGTGTATATATGTCTATAAATGTCCCTAAATTTATTTTTCATGTTCATATACATACATACATATAAACTTATACATCTATGTCCATGATTAAAAACGTTCAAAGGTTTTCTCGGCATGGGAAGAAGTAGGTAGTATCAACTTGGTGTCCTTCAAGAACCAAATCTGACCCTTTTCAGTTTTTATTCCTACTTACCATTATTATATATACACATTGTTCATATTATATGCACTAACTAGATATTTATATACAGAATTTTTGGTGTCCTACTAAGTTTATCTCACTCCCTATTGAGATGTCCAATAGTACCTTGGATGATTATGTGGATGCAGATAGGGGGTGGAAAGCAACTATATGTTGATTCTTGATTGATTATAGAATGGGAGTGAGGAAGCACAGGACCAATATATGGATCATGATGGTATTATAGATAGAATTTTTTTATTTTTTATCTTTTGATGCATGTATTGTAAAGTATTTATGCTTGCATGTCTTCCTGTTACCATTCGATTGATATATGACATTACATAATTTGGTATATTATGCAATTTTTTGTTCTTATGATGTTATTATTTTCTAATTTTATTATGCTTATGTTATTTATATTATCTATTTATTTCACAATTGTGTTACTCTGATCATGATGTTATAGTCTCCCCACTATACCACCTTGAACCCTCACTACTAGTTGGAAGCCTCTAGTATATGAGGAGGTGTTCTTAAGGCCATGTGACTCACCAGATTGGGGAAACATTTAGTGGATCTCAGGTCAGGACATTACAAAGTTGTATCAGAGGTTCTTTTATTAACCTTACTATTTTTTGGATTTTAGAAAGGATATTAAGATGAGTTGAAATTTGTTAATGAGCCTGTACTTGGGATTAGCTAACCCACATACAAAGAGAAAACCAAATTGTTTGGGATAGGATAGCATGTTTTTATCTATGCCTGTTACATTTGATTTGATTCCACTATTGGGTAATTCACATGATATGTTATGTTATTATTATTATTAAGTTGGATTTTATTTTATCCATGGCCCAATACAATAGGTAACCATTGATTATGCATCATTTTAGGAACCTTATAGGACTAATATGACATGAATTATTCCATGTCAAGTAGGTTGCATTCCCTAAATGGATTATAATTGTTTTATGTGCCCCGAATGATATATATGTTATGTAACTAACGTTTATACGAGAAAAAGGAAAATAGGTAATGGATTATTAAATATTATACATAAACAAAAATAGTTTTTTCCTGTATAGTTTGATGACAACACCTTAACTAACCAATTATAAGATATCTGAGTTATGTCACTGAGGTTACATTAACTGAAATGCTACTTGATTTGAAATAAATGAATTTCATTTGTAATTTAAAGAGATAATTCACCTCTGTAGATTGGTAATGATGATTCATAGAGTCAAATAATCTCATATTACATATTAAATTCTACTAGAAAATGTAAAGGTTTGGATACAGTAAAATTAACTACCAATTGCAATTTATAATTCATGTAATTGTATAAATTGGGAATGGTATTTTAGTTAACTGATCTATTGTCTATATGTGAGAATTGTTAAATCTTTAATATAACCATGATCACCATTAAATGGGGAGGTAATCTCAAATTAAAGGGTGTTTTCATCTATAATCTGCAATTTAAAGTCCTTATATTGGGACCCTTATAGTAAAAAACAGAGCTTGAACAAGACTCGGCGTTAGTAGTGGGAAGTAGGCAATGTATCTTGTGTTCTTCTTGATCATTCATATCACCAAGACTTGGATTTAGGTGTAGGAAGAGGGTGTAAATTTTATATTGGAAGGATTTTACCTATCATATTCATGTATATGTGATATTTACAATTATCGATTCTATATTATGCATTTTTTTAGAATTTATATATCTATGACCCCACAAATTCCTCTATTAGTGCACCAGGAGGGTGGTGATGGCCATACTTTGGAGGTGGTGAGACCTGATACACTAGAGATACCTTGACTAGTGCCACCTATGGATCCTCTTATTAACTCTAATGTGAATGATGATGTTTGGTTTTGAGGTGAGTGTATATGGATTGTGCAGCCTATACAGGGATCTCTATGTCTTACCCCTTTTATGGGAGAGTTGACATGGAAGTTTCAGTAGCAGCATCCACCTACTTTTCTAGGGGATGATGGCCCTCATTATTTAGAATTATGACTTAATATGGTCTTATCTATCTTCGAGCACATAGATACAACTCATTAGAAGATATTGAATCTCCCTACATATATCCTTCAAGGATCTTCCAAACATTGGTGGGGTATAATGAACTAGGAAAGTTAGTACCGATAAGTGATTTTAAGGGATTTACAATCTATATTCTATAACTATTTATTCCCTAAGACCAAAATTGATGATTTTTCTATGGATTTCATAAACCTGAAGCAAGTTTATTCGTCTTTTATGGACTATTTAGATCATTTCATATAACTTCATAACTTTTCATCTATCTATACTACTGATGAGCTAGTAAAAGTGAGACTATTTGAGGATAGGTTTAAGAATCCTCTTCGATCTGAGGTCAACTTTTTTTAGTTAACCACCATGTATGATATAGTAAACCATTCTCACATAACTGAGAAAAACTTGAGGGAAGCAGATAGTGTGGGCTAGGGAGGATCAAAATTTAAATTGGGAAGTTGTTATACTAGCATCTATAAATAATTATTTGAGACTGCATGTGCGATAAGCGTTAGCCAGATGACACCCATTGACAATTTTGTGGTTTTTCGCCAATGTGGTAAGTCGGGTCATAAGAATATCTAGTGTCCTAGAGACCCCATTGAGTTCCAAGTTTGTAGCATTTTGGCGTATATTCATTCTTTTTAAAGGACCTTCCCATATGTGCCTAGTGGGAGAGGATCCATATCAACTATTCCTTTAGGATCGGGATCATAAGAACCACTCCAAGTAGGTCGCTAGAGTATTTCCAGCCATACAATTCAAGGAGGAGGTTTCGGCCTTGGTATATAGGCTTTATAAACATAGTGTAAGCAAAGAACATATGCTCAGGGTAGTCAGGTTATAGAATAGGGTCGTAAGTCATGGTATATTTATTTAGTGCACCATATTCTAGAAAAGTAGGGTTCCAGAATATATACTATTTGAGGTACTATTCTAGTTGCATCTATTATCATATATTCCTTATTCGATATAGGTTCATCACATTATTTTATATTTGTGGCTATTTTGGAATGCCTTGAGCTTGATATTGATTGATTTTGTGGAATAATGATAATTGATATTGCAAGTAATTCCCACTTGAAGTAGGTAGCCATTGTTTCTTATGGGAAATATTCATCCTTGAGATTATGGGCTTTGATTTAATTTTTGGTATGGATTTGTTACTCCTCAATCACACCTCTGTGGATTTTTATCGCTAAAGTGTATCGTTTACATCACTAAATTGTGGTAGTTATCCTCAAAAGGGTGAGTGGGATGTCCAGGAAAGTAGAGATGGACCAGAGCATCTTGGGCTAAGTGGAGTGACCACCCAAATTTTATTCTTTATTTGTAGGATCTTAGATTACATCAGAATAATTTTCCTCTCGTAGTAGATCGTTTTAGGGATGTCTTCCAGATGACATTTCTAGTTTATCTCCTAAGTGGGATGTGGAGTTATCTATTGATCTAGTTCCATGAGATACACTAATTTATATACTTCCTTACAGGATGGACACTACTATGTTTTGGGAGGTCAAGATTCAACTAGATGACTTAGAATCTAAGGGTTTTATGTGGCCCAGTACTTATCTCTGGGTTTTCAATTAATTTTTGCTAAAAATTTATAAGGAACCATCAGAATTTTCATGGATTACTAGAAGTTGAATCAGCTTACTGTGAATCACTTGTATATATTTCCTCATTTAGATGACCTCTTTGACTAGGTCATAGGATAGAGGGTTTTCTCAAAGATCTATTTGTGGTCAGGCTATCACTAGGTGTGTTTTGGACCTTCAGACATACCTCATATAGTGTTCCATATAAATTATGGTATTTAGGAGTATTTGGTTATGTCATTCGTTCTCATGAACATGTTAGTTGCTTTCATGGATTTGGTGAATTAGTTTTTACACCCAGTTTTGGATTCATTTTGGGTAGTCTTTGTGGATGATATATTATTATATTATCTTACTCAATATGACCATGAAAAACATCTTGAGATTATTCTAAATACACTAAGATAGAATCATTTGTATGTTAAGTACAAAAAATTCCACTTTTTGATTGATAAGGTACAATTCTTGGGTAATATTATTTTAGAGTCTTGAGTGTCTATTGACCCAAATATGTTAATAGCCATAATGACCTGGGATCATCCCAAGAATTTGTTTTATATATGTAGTTTATTGGGATTGATGGATATTATAGCCATTTCATGCAGTACTTCTCATGCCTTGAAGTACCCCTTACCATTATGACTTAAAATTTTGTAAAGTTTATATGTTTTGAATCATGAAAGAAGGCCTTTTAAGAGATGCAAGGAAGGATTGATTTGGAACCAATCCTGATTCTTCTAGAGTCTTTTAGAGGTTATACAGTATTTTATAATGCATCAAGAATCTGAATGGGTGTAATATTTATATAGGAATATTGATTTGTAGTGTATGGGACCCAACAATTGATCCCTCATGTGTGTAATTACCTGATTCATGACCACGATGTTGTATTATTCATTAATGCCATGTGTTTTTTGAGGAATTATCTTCTTGGAGGATGATTTTTGGTGTTTACAGACTAAATAAGCCTAAAATATATCTTTATATAGCATGAATTGAATCTTAGATAGTAAATATGGGTCAAATATCTTCATTATTTCAATCTTTGAGATTTCTTATATTCCTGAGAAGGGAAATGCAATAGTTGGTGCGTTGAGCTAGAAAACTCAATCATGAGTCATTTAGGAAGCTAGTATTGAATAGAAATTGATTTCCCTCTTTTCTAATATGAATAGAGAGTTTCAAGAGAGTGACATGAAGTCTTATCTTGCTGGCTTATCATTTACCTCTTCACTTTTAGATAGGGTGAAGAGAATGCAGTTATCATATCCTAAAGGTTTGGTCCTATGGGTAAGTATTTCAGGTGAGGAATTGCCTCTAGATTGGTCTACTACATATACATGGGAGTATTTGGGTTCCTATTTACATGAGAGAGGATATGATATTATAATCCCATTCTTCTGAATGGGTAGTTCACCTAGGTATCTCAATGATGTATTGTGATATTTTCCGCCACTATTGGTGTCTTGGGATGAAACGTCAGATTTTAGGTTTTATCACTAGGTGTTCCACCTATCAAAAGGTGAAGATGAAACACCAATGGCCCATTATATTATTAAAACCATTAATGGTCCCATAATTTAAATGGGAAAACATCCTGATTTATTTTTTGACTGTTTTATCAAGGTCACCTTGAGGTGGCGATGCAGTTTGGGTAGTCTTGGATCGACTGGAGAAGGTATCCCACTTCCTCCTATATGGGATACTTTATTACTTTATGAGTTGGGAATAATATAGGTATATGATATTATATGATTAAATGGGGTCTCTCATACTATAATTTCAAATATATATTCTTGTTTTATGTTGAGGTTTAAGCAGGGGTTATAGAGAGCTTGGGGTATGCGGTTACTTTTGAGCACAACCTTTCACCCCTAGACAACTGGTCAGTCGAACCAGACTATACTAGTGTTGGAGTACATGCTCCAAGAATGAATCCTTTATTTTGGATGTTATTAAGAGAAAAATATTCCCCTCATTAGGTTTTCCTACAATAATATCTTTCAAGAAACAATTCATATGGGTCTGTATGGTGCCTTATAGGGTAGGACATGTTGTTCACCTCTATGTTGGATAGAGGTAGGGGAGTAATTGCTACTTAATCCTAATATCATGTAAGAGAATTTAGATCAAGTGTGGATAATAATAAATTGGATGTCTACTTATCATTATAGATATAAATATTATGTCAATCGTTGTTGATGACCTCTCGATTCTGTGGTTGGGGATCATGTTTTCTTACAAGTATCAACTAGGATTGGGAATATGTAGATACAAAGTCAAAGGAATCCACCACATTGTTTTGTAAGGCCTTTTGAGATCTTGGATAGAGTTGGTATGGTATCCAATCGGTTTATATTACCACATAGCTATCATTCCATACATGATGTCTTCCACGTTTCGTATCTTTTCTTTTACCATGCGGACCCATATCATACTTTTTATCCTGAGTATGACGAATTGGATTCCGCAGCTTCTTTTGAGGAGTATTTGATATGCAACATTGACCATAGAAAGAAGGCTCTATGAGTCCATTCTATCCCTTTTTTTTGGTTGTTTGACATCACATCCATTTATAGGATGACACATGGGAGTAAGAGGACAATGTACATGATCAGTTTCTAGAGTTATTCTCATATGAAGTTTAACCACCCTTAGAAGGGAAACTTGAGGATGAGTTCCTTTAATGGGGGATACTGTAAGAACCCAACTTTTCTATGATGTAAGAAACTTTTTAATTACAGTTTAATTTCTTTATTTTTACCTAATATGAATTACTAATAGGGATATGGAGGAAACTTGGGTGTCTGGGAATTATTCAGATCCTAGATACCTATATTTTCAAGAAAACAGTTTGGTCACATGGTTAATATAAATTGTGTCACCCAGGATTCATGATTTGATGAAACTATGTAGGGTTTTCAGTTCACAGAAAAGGGCCACACATTTTTTCCTAACCATATGACCTAGGCCACATTTCCATGTGATTTGTCTCAGACTTATTATAGAGGCTTTTCTCATGGGATGCACATAGTTAGTCAAACTTTTTTCCTAGAAAGTATGAGGGGTATCTTAAGGTAGAGATGATCACAAGATTGGATCATGGTTTGGCGAACCGTGTGGCCAAACCGCGTGAACCAGTTTTAAAGGGGTAAAAATTTTATTTTTTTCCATATATTAATTTTATTATCTATCCCCTCTTTATCTATTCTTTATATTGGACATAAGGATCCATTTTCTTCATTTGGAACTTCTCCTCCCTTATAACCTAGGTTATTGGATAACTTCTCTATCCAACCTTGGAATCAAGATCTGTTCATCTCATTGGTTTCCTCTTAGTATGTTCTCCACTACCTTTTCTCATTTATTAATTTTTATTTATCTTAATGATTCTATTTTTTGTGCAAGATCATATGCCCTATTCTCATGGTGTTCATATGTTTTGTCATTTTCTTTCGATTGGGACCAAACCGAAGTTCGATACTAAATGAGTATTCCTCCCTATGAATAATTTAGGTTGTCTAGTAATTATCCCTAAAGTCTTGATGCTTTATACTATTCATTATGCTGCCACACATCATATTATCTATGTGTTTTCATAAAACTACACATAAACCATGTTTAATTCAATATGATTGATAGTAATAACCTTGTATCCCTTTATCCATTGTTGGGATTGGTCCATGATGATTTATTCCACCCCTTGAGGTGTGCCTATTGAAATAACTTTGTTAGTATAAATTCTTAAGTGGAAAAACCATCTTCTACATGGTTTTAGTTAGGATCCTAAATGAGTGGACTATAATAAATTGAATAGAAATTGAGTTGTTTGACCATGTCACTTGATTAAATAAAACAATGGTTATTCCCTTGTTAAAGAATAATGTTATTGAACAATGAACTAACTATTAGCTCTTCCTAATGTCATAGACTTCTTTCTAAGCTTATGAGATATGGCATGGAATCCCTACTTTTATGAGATGCGGGAATGGATTCCCTTACACCTGTGATATACAGGCATGGAAATACTAATTTTATGAGATATGATCATGGTGTCTCTTAAACCTATAATATGTAAGCATGTAATCCCTTTTTTTATGAGATATGAGCATGGAATACCTTACACCTTTGAGATACAGAAATGGTGTCCCTGCATTTATGGGATACAGGAATGGAGTCCCTTACACTTGTGATATATGTGAAATACGACCCAAATTTTATGAGATACAGGCATGAAACCCCTATACTATGATACATGGTCATGGAATCTCTATACTATTATACTCAGGCATCTCATACCAATACTGTGATACTCGGGAATGACATACCTATACTATGATACTCAATCATGGTTTCCCAATACTGTGATACTCGGGCATGGCATCCCTATCCTATGATACTCAAGCATTGAGTCCCTTATATTTTATCTACATGGGAATAGAGACCCTTGTAACTTATTATACTTTGCAATGGCATACCTTACTAATTTATGAGACTCTAGTAACTAGACATGGAATCTTGAGTTACGCCTTGGGTTTTGGATAGCACTGCATATGTGTATATATAGATATAAACATCCCGATATATATAGTGAATATATATATACATACATACATATACACTTATATGTATATGTACATGATGAAAATTTTCCAAAGGTTTTCTTGGAATATTATGAAGTAGGTAGTGTCAGTCTAGTTTCCTTCGAGAACTAGAGTCGGCCCTTTTTAGTTTTTGTTACTACATACCAATATTATATCTGTGAAATGATCATATTATATACACTAAATGAATATTTATAGACATCATTGGTGGTGGTGTAATGAGTTTATCACACACCCTATCGGGTTATTCGACGGTACTCGGGCAGATTATGTTGATGTAGGTAGAGATAAGAGAAAGTTCCCAATTGTCGATGCATTATTGATTATCGCATTGGAGTAGGGAAGCATAGTACCGAGATATGGATCATAATGCTATTGGAGATATAATTTTTGGTCTTTTAGATCTATTGATACATGTATTGTACTATATTACTCCTTTCATGTATGTCTATTACCTTTTGGGGGATACATGACATTACATCATTTTGAATATGATATTGGTTGTTGTATTTCTGATGTTCTTGGTGTTGTTTGTTATTATACTTCCACTATTTATATTATCTATTTATTTCACCAATGTGATATTCTGATCATGAGGTTATTATCTCCACATTGTACCAACTTGGACCCTTACTACAATTTTTCAACCTCTAGAATATGAGGAGTTGAGGTTGAGTCCATGTGACCCACCAGCTCAGGGCACTATTTAGTGGATCTTGGTTTGGGAAGTTAGAAAGTGGTATCTGAGGTTATTTTATTTTCCTTAATATTTTGGGATTAAAGAAATGAGAATATGATGATTAGGAATTTGGTAATGATCATATTCATAGGAGTAGATAACCCATGTATGGGGAGAAAACAAAATTGTTTGGGATGGGATATCATGTTCTAGTTTATGCCAATTACATTTGATTTAATTCCACCAATGGGTGGTGTGAATGATATGTGATGTTATTATTATTATTATGTTGGATTATATTTTATTATTGGACTTATATAAAAAGTAACCATCGACCATGCATCATTTTAGGCACCTTATAGGACTAATATGTCATGTATTATGTCATTCCATGTAGGTTTCATTATATCACTGCATGATACTAGTTTTATGTGCCATGAATGATGTATATTTTATATAAATAACATTTTTACTGGAAAAATAAGATTAGATAATGGTTTAATAAAGTGTCTACATCAACCTAAATGAGTTTTTTCCATATTGTTTGGTGATGGAACCTTAACTAACCAATTACCACATGTTTGAGTTATGTGAATGAGTTTACATGGACTGAAACATTAGTTGATTTAAAATACATGAATTTCATTTGTAATATAAAGAGTGCATGTAAATTTATATATTAGTAATGATGATTCATATATTCAAATAATTTCATATAACCTATTACATTATTCTATCAAATGAAAAGGTTTGGATGCTGTTAAATGAACTACCAATTAAAATTTATAAATCATGTCCTTGAATAAATCAAGAATATTATTTTAGTAAACTGTTCTATTATCTAAATTAAATAATTGTAAAATCTTTAATATAAATATGGTCATTATTAAATGGGGATTCAATAACAAATTAAAGTGTTTTTTACTCTATAACAAGCAATTGACTGTCCATATACCAGGACCCTTATAGAGAAACACAGATATTGACCCAGACTCGAAAATAGTAGTGGGAAGTAGGAAATGTATCTCATGTTCTTATTGATCATTAATATCATCTAAACATAGATTTAGGAGTAGAAAAAGGTGTTTCCTTTTATATTGGAAGTCATGTACCTATATTATTTGTGTATCTGTTATCTTTACCATTATTTATCCTATCTGAGGCATGTTTTTGGTATTTTTATAGCTTTGTCACCATGATGTCCTTTATTTATGTGCCATGAGGGTGGTGACAACCATGATATAGAGGTGGTGGGCCCTGATCCACCTATGATACCTCCAGTAATTCCACCTTTGGCACCTCCTGTTATCCCGGGTGTGGGCGATGATGTCTAGTTTTTATGGATGTTTTTTCGGCTTATGAAAACAAAAATGGGAGCTCTAAGACCTTCACCTTTTATGATAGAGTTTACATGGTAGTTTCTATAGTAGCATCCACCTACTTTTTCAAGGTATGGTGGGTCCTAAGATGATGATTTATGGATTGAGATGATCTTATATATCTTTGAGTACCTAGATACACCTCCTGAGAGGAGATTTAAGGTCTCTATATAAATATTATTATATGATCCAAAAAACTTTAGTGCAATATACTGGACTAGGCAGGTCATTATCCAAAGTGATTTGGAGGGATTTCCTATCTAGCTTCTTTCATTATTTCTTCTTTGAGACCCTAAGGTATAATCAGGATAGGAAGTTCATGAACCCGCAACAGGGTTCTATATCCATTATGGAATGTTGACTAAAAATTAATTTTTTATTTCAAAAGTACTTTTGCAGAAAAAGTGTGAAACCAGAGTGACATCAAAGACTTAAAACACAACCATACCTCCATGGGCCAAGTACATCGGGACAAAGGAAAATCCTATTCCAAAGTAAGAAAATCCCAACCCTAGAAATAAATTAATATGATCAACATTCACCTTTCCATTGCTTCTTGGCTAGCTATATCGTGAAAAGATGCATGGGAACTATACCGATGGAAAAATCCATGTCCTCTAAAAACATCAAATTCCTTATAACGATGTTAATGAGAATGCTCCCTACTCTAAATATCATATGGGGAAGTCCATTTTAATTAAACTGGATGTAGTATCTCATGGACCAAGGCCACAGTGCCACAAGAGAATTCACTAAATTCAAACCCCAAAAGCCTCATCAATGAAAATCAACACAGAACAAACCAACCTTCACCAAGTCATAAGAAATCAAAGTTGAATCTCCATAGACTGAAGTGCATTGTGTCTTCCCTTGATCCTTCACTGAATTCAGACCATACCAAAATCACATGCCACAAAATAGAAACACACATAAAAATGAATGTATCACCAATTCCATGAGGAGTTCCCAGTGAAACTCTTCCACAATGCCACTCCAGTACAAATGATACAACCTAACCAAAACTAGAATGACCTTCAGAGGCCTCCATAATAACCACATCAAGAAAAAAATTCACATCCAAACATCCAGCATCTATCGAAAATAGCCAAACAAGATCAAAAAATAGTAGACTTTCCAAATAATAATCACTGACAACAAAACATGATTGGAAATCAAGGAGAAACAAACCAAAACCCCAAAGACATCCACTTAGTCTTGTCACAACTCAGATCAGATCTCATTTCTTTCTTTACATACTCACCTTGAGACCACTTCGAACCACCACATGCACTCCCAGCTGACACAGAACCGCACGTCGACCTACAATAGGAGATGTTCGAACAATGACCGGAGGATTCACCATGCCGCCAGATGAAACCCTACCTAGTGAGAAGGGGTAGAGAAATAAGAGGCTAGAAAATAGTGAGAAATTCCATTCCAACTGTGCCCACAAAGAACAACATTTCCCCTGGGAAGTATGTTATTTTTGGGGACAGTCTTAGGAATCCTATTCGATCACAAGTTAGCATTTTTCTGTTGAATATCATGTTTGATATAGTAAACCAAAATCTCATCACCATGTAAAACTTGAGGGAGGCTAATGGTGTGGGCTAGGGTGGTTTAGAACTGAAATAGGGAATTAGTTCGACTAGCAGTCATAAATGGCTCTTTGAGACTGCATGTAGAAGTAGTGAAATCCATATGAAATCCATTGATAGTTACAGGGTTTGTCACTAATGTGTAAATAAAGGTCATAAGAATCCTCAGTGTCCTAGAGACCCCATTGACTACTAAGGTTGCAGCAGGTTGGGGAGTCATTAGTATTTTTGTAGGACCTTCCCATTTTTTCCTAGTGGGAGGGGATCCATATTAGATCCTTCTTTATGAGAGGGATCAGGATCACCTATACAAGAAGGTAGCTAGAGTACTACTAATCATAAAGTCTGAGGAGGAGGTCATTTCCAAGGTATCTGGAATTCATATACACCATGATAATAGAGAGGACCTTCTCAGGGTAGTCATGTTATAGCACTAGGTCATTGATCAAGCAAAATTTATTTAGTAAAACTTATAATAGAGGAGCAGGGTGCTCTTCCATATACTATTAGATATATTATTCTACTATCCTATAATATCATATCTGCCTTATTTAATATGGGTTCTTCACATTCATTTATATTTTTGGATATTATTGAAAGCATTGGGATTGATATTGGGTACTTCTGTGGTGTGATGACACTTTATACTTAGTTGGTAATTCTATTAAAAATTGTACACTAGTGCAAGTAACTCTCCCTTGAGTTAGGTATTCATCATTTCTTATGGGACCTCTTCATGCTCGAGATGATGATCTTTGATTTCATTCTTGAGATGGACTAGTTAGACCCCTATCATGCCTATGTGTAATGATATTGTCTTAGGGTATCATTTACATCACTGGAGGGGAGAATTTATATTTATAATGGTAAATGGGATGTTTAGGAAAGTAGATTTAGAACATAGAATTTTGAGATAGGTGGAGTGACTTCCCAAATTTATAGTCTTTATCTATAGGATCATATATTACATCATACTAATTTTTCTCATGTACTTGATCATTTCAAGGATGTATTCCCATATGAATTTTCTATTTTACCTCTTAAGTGAGAGGTATATTTCTATATTAAACTGGTTACAAGAGTTGTAATAGTGTCCATTCCTCCTTATAGGATGTCCACTATGAATTTGAAGGAGTTCAAGATATATATATATATATATATGAATTATAATCTAAGGGTTTTATATGGTCTAGTACTTCACCATGGGGTTCATTGGTCCTTTTTTCTAAAAAGGTAACATAACCCTTAGGCTTTTCAGGGATAACTAGAAGTTAAATCTTCTTACTTTGAAGAACCAGTATCTCTGGCCTCAAAAAGATGACATCTTTGGACATCTCAGAGGAGAGAGTATTTTATCAAAGATTGATCTTTGGTCAATCTATTAACAAGATCATGTTATACCTTTGGACATATCTCGTATAGGATTCCATATTAGATATGGTCTTTATGAGTAATTTCTTATGTCGTCCAGCCTCACGAACATGCCAATCGTTTTTATGGATTTGATTAATTGGGTTTTCCACCCATTTTTTGATTCATTTTTGGTAGTTTTAATGGATGATATATATTATTATATTCTCACAATCAATATGACCATTCCAAAGATATCGTTCTGAATACACTAAGAGAGAAATTTCTATTTTTTACGTTCAAAAAATTACTCTTTTAAATATATAAGACACACATCTTGGGACATATTATTTCATAGGTGAGAGCTTCAAATAACACAAAGAATGTGAGATCCATATTTTCCTAGGATAATATGAAGAATTTTTTGAAATATTTTGTTTCTTAGGGTAGGTCAGATATTACAAGAATTTCATTTAGGACTTCTCATTCCTTGCCTCTCCTCTTACTGGTCTGACTAAAATGGGTGTGAAGTTATTATGATCTGAAGCATGAGATAAGGATTTTAAGAGATGAAAGGAAGGATTAAATCAGTACTAATCTTGATTCTTCCAAATCCTATAAAAATCAATACAGTGTTCTTTATGGCATTATGAATTGGGATTGGTGTATTATTGATGCAGGAGGATCAATTCATTGCATACAGGTCTCTCCAGTTAAAACCTCATGAGTGTAATTACCCAACACATGACCTCTAGCTTGCATCATTCATTCAAGCCTTTCATTTTTTAAGGCATTATTTTATGGTAGATAGCTATGTGGTGTTTACTTACCACAATATCCTCTAATATATCTTTACACAGGGTGACTTGAATCTCATACAATGAATATGGGTTGAATTCCTTTAATATTTAAATTTGATCTTTCCTATATTCCTAGAAAGTGAAATGTGATAGCTGGTCTGCTAATCTAGAAAACTCAGTAATAAGTTATTCACGAATCCATTGATAAATGGATGTGGGTGGACCTATTTTATAATATACAAATAGATTCTGGAGATCCACAAGAATCATTTTCTTGTGGCCTTATCAATTACCTCTTCACTCCTGGATAGGGTGAAGAGAAGTCAAGTATCAGATCCTGATGGTTTGGTACTACGGGAAATTATTTCATGTGAGGACCCACCTCTATATTGGTCTATTTATGGAGATGAAATCCTACATATACATGGGCGCATCTAGGTTCCTATAGACATGTGAGAGGATATAGTGCAAGAATTCCATGATTCTAAGTGGGAATTCTCCTAGTTATCTCCAAGATGTATCATGATATGCACTTTCAGTATTGGT
This sequence comes from Viscum album, assembly GCA_963277665.1. NCBI lineage: Eukaryota > Viridiplantae > Streptophyta > Magnoliopsida > Santalales > Viscaceae > Viscum > Viscum album. The sequence continues at coordinate 704,506,405 of OY728126.1, read as the reverse complement.
GTCCCCAGATGAAACATCGTATTAAAGGTATTATCACTAGTTGTTACACCTATCAACAGGTGAAGGTAAAACACCAACAGTTTTTTTGCTTGCATCTATCATTACTAGTCTCAGAATGGAAATATGAAGACATAGAAATGTATTTTATGACTATTTTACCAAGGTTTCCTTGAGTTATTAATGTGGTTTGGGTAATTTTTTATAGACCAATGAAGGTAGACCACTTCCTTCATATCTGGGAGACTTTCTCAATTGATGATATCAAAAGACTGTATTTTTATAAGATTATACGCTTACATGTGGTGCCTTTTACTATCATTTCATATAGGGATTCCCATTTCATGTCTAGGTTCTAGTAGGGATTATATAGAGTGAAAATAATTGAATTAATTTAAACTTTTTGAAATTTTTCATTTCATGCAATAATGAATATATTTTTCTTATATTAAATCACTATGTTTGGATTCCATTCACAACATGAAACACTTATATAATCTTGATAGACACATAACAATATGTTTTTTTGGGATTATACACAAGAGCGAGTCCCTTCAATAGCTTGTGTTACATGCAAGTTCAAGTCCTTACCGAACTATAATATACTACTAATATGACTATTAGAATATTATTATTGTAACTTCATAGACTTTGGGATGGAAGTTATAGATAACATTAACTATATTATGAAAATATGATTTACACATGTATATAAAATTAATCATTTGGTTATCAATTAGTATAAGTGAATGTAAAAACTATTCAAAAATAAAGGAATTGATTTTCTAAGAAAACTATTTTTCTATGTAAAAACATAATAATTTAAAAATACCACTTTTGATTAATTTTTTCAATAAAAATTATATATTATATATACAATCAATATTTTTTTACACTCATCCAATAGATTTTATAGGTATAAGATAAGAATAAAATAAATTTTTATGAATAAAAATATATATTTTCTAAAAGGTAATTTTACCATATTTTAATGGAGAACCTATTTTAAATATGATTTTTGAAAATTTCATAATTTTTATTTGAAAAAATAAACTTTTTTTTTAAAATTTTAACATAACAATTTTATTAGAGTGAATTTTTGGTATTTTTCTATGATGTTTAATTTTTTGATGAAAAGTGAATAATACTGAATTTTAATTCAAAACTTATTTTCATATAATTTATTTATAAGGTTAAATTAGGTTTTCTATTGGTTTTAAAGTTAAATTTGATCAATTATAGATAAATTAATCCAATTTATTTCATTTAAATCAATTTAACTTTAAATTGGATATAAAAACGTACCAAACTTTTGAACATTTTTACTTTAAAATATCATTGTGTCTTACCATCTGTTGAATTAAATTTAAATTAATTTCTGATAATTTTGTGATTGTACTTTTAAAAAATGGATTCAATATTATATATATATATATATATAATTTATAATAATGATAACATATTTTTTGACAAAAAAATATTTGTGAAAGTGAATATAATTAATTACAATGATTAAGAGAAACAATTATCTTAACAGGGGACTAAAAATTACACTTAAGGGTCAAAATAATCGAGAATATTGTCCAAAATCCATTTGATGGAAATATTTAGACCATATAATCCATTTTAAAGAATTTTTTTATCATTGGATCCACTTTTCATAGTAAAAACATGGGTGTAATTCCATTTTTAAAAAATTACAAGAATGTCATTCCTCCGCTATAAAAATCCACTCACTCCTATCACTTATTCACACCTATAAAGAACTATTTATCAACCAAAATCTATCAAATAATCTCCCAACATCACTCTCATCATCATATAAGGATCAATCTTGTTATAAATTGATCTAAGGAAGTAATTTGGTGAAAACCAAAAGGATTTACCTGAAAAGTAGGTAACCTTGTTCAATGATTACTTTAGTTTGATTTCTTTCTCTACTACTTAAATTCTTATTATTATCTAATAATATAATAAAAATTGTGTCCCAAATATAATAATATGTTTTTATTATAATTTTTTTATCTTCCTAAACAACCACTTCAATCTAATGGGTAATGAGCATTTCATTCTTATGTACAGCGAACTACCGCCTCACAAAACGTTGTTGTTCATTTTTCATTTACAACCTGACATCATTGGGAATTATGATTGAAACTCTATTTTTATAAGATATTTATTAGTTATTTATTATTTTTTAATTATTATATAGCACATAATTTCATGCTTTATATTTTGTGTAAATATGATAATTTCGTTTGGGGAAGTGTGGACTTCAGCCTCCTCAAAGCGATGTGATTCATTCACACTCAACATGGAATGTATTAATAATGGATTTAGTAAACTTATTTTATATGTATAAAATAAGAATTATATTTTAATTATATTATATATATATATACATATATTTTCTTTTCTTTTTTTTCAATAAGACAATAAAACGGAAATGGTGTTCATGCATATGTCCGGCCTACCATCTCCATTAATGGTGTATTCCATTTCATCTTTATATATTTTATCGATTACTATAAATATTTATATACTGAATATATATTTTATATAAATCATTTTTTAAATTCTGTAAATAATTAAATGATGATCTAATTTAGAGTATCAAGAATAACAAGTCAAAACATGTACGGTAAACAAATCAGTTATTACTCGAAACATTGCATTAACATGGAATTATTAATAAATGGAAAATATAAAGTCATAAGTGAATAATATATGTTATTTGATATAATAATATGGTTTTTTGTTATATTTATAATAAAATTATATTTATTATACAGTATTTTTTGATGTGTATAAAGAAAGTCAAGACTTAAGGTAAGTGAATTTCATCTCACTTTTTATTTCTGTGAGATGCATGCCATATTCACCACTAGCTTATATTGTGTGGTGTATATACTTCCCTATAATATGTTATATAATTAATTAAATTTATTTAATTATATTAAAATCTTTAATTTGTGTTATTATTTCATGGGGATCAAGATTCTAAAGTTACTCAAGTAGTAAGGGCTTTATTGTCTCACTTTTATTTTTTGTGAGACACAAGACATGTTCACCTCCTATTTTCTTATATGTGGTCTGTTTAATTCCCATTGATGTATTATATGATTATTATAATTAAATTTATTAGTATTTACATATCATTTTTATGATATTTATTTCATGGGTTTTATGTTTCAAAATTTACCAAATTGGTAAATTAATTTTGTCTCAATTTTCCTTCTTTGAGACACATGTCATGTTATTCACCTATATTATTTTAAAAGGTGTATATACTACCATTTTAAATGTTATATAATGAGCATAATTATTTTTATTATATTATATTCTTTATGTAATTTCATTTTCTTACAAGGGGGTATAATTCAAAGTTATTAAGTGATAAGAGTTTATTGAAACAATCTCATCGTTTTTGAGATTGTTTATGATTATGATTTTATTAATGGACTATTATGATTAATATATCACGATCACTAATTAATTTTAATACCATGTTTATATTAATTAGTTATTCATGTATTAGTACCATTTTACTACTCTTTTTACTTAATATAATTACGAAATTATTTTATTAAAGTTCAACTTTATTTGTTATTTCGATCGGAAATATGTGTTCCTTCAAAACCATTTTTTCTAAAAACAAGTTCTCAAAATGTGTTACTATTATCCTATTATGTTAAAAATAAATTGTTTCAAATGTTTTCCCATTTTACAAAAATGTTTTAAAAGGAATATTTTTATCATTTTCCAACCAAAGCACTTTTCTAAACGTGTAAGGTGTAAAAGGAATATTTGACATGTATAGACTTATCTGCCATCATGATCATAATTTACTTGAAGATTCCTTTGTAAGTTTACAATGTTATTTTTAAAATAAAATATTTTCCTAATTTTATAAAAAAATTATTTAATTTAAAGTTATTTTCAAATAAAAAGGTTATTAAAAAAAATTTATTTTATAATATTTCAAGGAAAATGGTTTTCAAAATGTTTTCAAGCTTCTTTTATAATTTTTCAATGAAAATGGTTTTCCAAATGTTTTCAAGCCTTATTTATATGTTTTAAAATTATTTTTGATGTGAAATGTTTTCAAAATGATTTATATTTTAAAAAAAATTAAAGAAAAAAATATATTTTCTTCAATAAATTTTTAAAATAAAATTATAGAGATTTATGTATAGGAAAAGGATTTTTGAAATGGTTTTATGAATAGGATTTTCAAATAAATGATATTTTAAATAAAAAATATTCCTTGTGACCTTTTAAAATCCTTCTCCATTTATAATGACATAATTTTTTATAGTTCATGATTTACTAGGGATATGATCCAAGAATTCCCTTCATATTATTTCTTGAATGGTCAATGTTTTGATGGAATAATGTTTATGACACTTGTTTCTCTTTCACTAGTTATATGATTTTGAAACCTACTTATTTTCATGATTTATGCTTTATGAAATGATTATAAAACCTATATCCTTTCCATAGTTAATGATATGATGAAATTTGTATGATTACCATTTCATTTCATGGGTTATGATAAGATGTTTATGAAACTCGACTCTATTTATGGGTCATGATATGATGAAAGTTTTATTATCTTGGGGAACATGTATGTATAATTTCATTATGATATAGGTGGGATATATATAACCATCTAATGAATTTGGTAATTATAAATGGTATATGATATCAAAGTGTATACAGGTTATAGCCCAATCATGGAAACAAGAAGATACACAGGTTATAGCCCAAGCCTAAAAAAATAAATTACCCGGGTTGTAGCCCAATCCTAAAAGTAAGAGGGTATACAGGTTGTATCCCAAGGCCAAAAATAAGATGTTACAAAGGTTTTTATACCAATTCCTAAGTAGGTATATGGGTGATTATCCCAATCCTAACATGTTATGAAGATCTTGGTAGGTATCCTTGACATTATATTTTATATGCTTATGTGTATGTCACAAATTCCATGTCTTACTCCGATGTTATGATTTCATGTATTATTCTATTCATTTTCTTATAATTCATGTCTTATTAACTACTAAGTTGTATTCCATGATTCCTGTTTATGTTATGTAGGGTACGGTCTTCTAATGTTATGATTGTAACACCCTGACCCCAGTTACCCAGATTCGGTGCATTATTTTAATGCATTGGCATGATTACAAGGAATCAAGTCCCGAAGGACCGATCAGTTCAGCAGTCTTGGAAAAATAGATCACATACATGAATGTTACATTTTCACTTTAAGACGTACAAAACAACATAAATAATCTTTATGAACGCCATTATTCCCTTGGATTAACCCTGCATATCAATCATATTACACTTCTTGGAATCCTGGGAAAAATAAAACACAGAAAGGGGTGAGCTCAAATGCTCAGTAAGGGTAAGCAATATTGTAGAAACTTTCAAAAATAAGTATAAACATTTAAGGTAATGTATAAAACTAAAAAAAATCCTTTTAAACTTGAACTTAAGCATAATATGGTAGAAATAAAATGAAATAATTCCATTTACTTGTTCACATGGATGTTCTACTAATTGAATAATCACATGCAATATCACTAACCACTTTTATAATGATATAATGCATGATGCCGAACTTTAATTTCTGTGTCGAGGCCTCGTGCCAAGACCTAAGGGGTAACTGTAACCAGAACCCAACCCGGAGGGCCTCTATAACTGGACTCCAACCCAGAGTGCCTCTAATAACCGGACACCAACCCGGAGTGCCTCTAATAACCGGACACCAACCCAGAGGGCTTACTTTTACTGGTCCCCAACCCAGAACATACTATTCCAACACATTCATCTTAAGAAGAGGATGAAATATAACATAAACATTCGTATTAAAACTAACATACAAAATGTCAAAACTTTAATCATAAACCATTAATGGCATAAAAATAACTCATCCATAGTAAAAAATATCACACAAACTTAAATACAATATGGATGATTTGTATCATAATAAATCAACTTGAAACAAGTTTAAAATTTATCAAAGGATGTTGACATAGATGAAATCAATACTATTTGAGAGAAATATCTCTTTTTTAAAATCATTTAAAAGTCGCATAATTATAGAGAAAACCATTATTTTGAAAATATCTTTATAAGCTTGTGAAGGAAGCTTCAAAGGTGTAATAACGGTGGAGAATAACCGCACCTGCCGTATAAGTTAAAAAAAAGACATTCTTACCTTAATTTTGTCAAAAAGGTTAAAATGTAACTTGTTTCGAAAACGTTGGAAAGATTCCTTTAAAAACATATAAAGTCAAATAAGGGTATAAATGACTTTAACCCATATTCTTTTAAATAGTAAAAATGTTTTGAAATACATTTTTAAGAAACATGGATGTGGATGATAAAGATATCCCAGTAGATTATTATGTATAAACAACCTCGGATAATGAAGAGATTGTGAAATAACCCTTACCAATTTGGTAACTTACGAAACATACACCCCATGAAAGAGGTGTCATACAATGAATATGTAAATACGCATAAATTAAAGTGTATTGCACAAAGAATACAATTATAGGCAGTACATACACCACACAAAAGGTAATAGTGGAAATATGGCATGAATCTCACGGAAATAAGGAGTGAGATGAAAACCCCTTACCTTACACTTTCCTTTAGTCGAGGGTACGTTTAACCTCCTGTACTAAGATCGTAGTATGTTATTAAATTATACCAGAACCATATTAATATTTATGGTATCATACATGATTCATTTATTACTTTATATTACCCATTTAATAATAATTTCCATGTTAAGTTAACATTTCGGGTAATAATAACTTTCTTTATCGTACATGTTTTAACTTGTCACTCTTGGTTGTATCACTTAGATCATGATTTAAATAATTCCAGAATATAAAACATTATAAATATATCATATATATTTAGAATATAAATATTTATAATATACATATATATGAAAAGGAAAACACAGTTTATGGAGACGGTAGTCTATACGTACGCATAAACGTTGTTTCTGTTTTCATATAGTATTGAACGAAAGTAAGTGAATAAGATATATGTAAGTAAATAAATCCTTATATATATATATATATATATCTCCAGTAGCATTATTATGTCATATATTACATACTTATTAGTAATATATATTTTTATAATCGTCGATGAATGGTGAACTTTGAAATGAATCTCATCGCGTCGTGGAGACGGTAATCCGTACGTACGCACGAGCGAAAATATCATTCTTTTGATATTAAAATAATATATAATTGGATGGTATATCATATATAAAGAATCATTATCATGTTATAATTATTATTTACATGAATTAAAAATCATTATTATATCCATCCAAATAATAATATGTTGAATAACAATTACACCACGACGTGGAGACGGTAAGTCGTACGTACCCACGTATGATGACATGTTATTCAAAGGATTGATAGAATACTGAATATGGTTGTACCATATTTATAATAATATTACAGTATATAGGAGATACTGGATTCATTATTTTAGAATGGTAATAACAAAGAAATAAGAAGTGGAAGAAGAAAGGAACTTGAAAAATGGTGGTGAAATCATTACCTCTTCTTCGGGTTATTCCTTTTGATTTGATCAAAAGGGATCCTTAGGATGGCTTTCTGACTAAAGGAAGGCATCTAGGATTAATTGAGGTAAGTTGAGAGAGTATTTGGGCAGGTTTTGGCCAAACCAAAAGGCTTTGAAGGTGTGAATTAATGAGAAGGGTGTGTGTCCTTTTATAAGAGGGGTGAGGGGCACCTTTGGAAAAGCTAGAAATATTATTTTATAATAAATTCATATTCGGTTTATAATGGCTCCAAAGTGAATTATTTAAAGTTTAAGGTGGGGATGGGTCTAAAACTACTCAACCAATAGAATTTAGACAGGTTTGGGTCATTATATTAACCTTATCTTTTAGTTTTAACACTTAGTTAATTAGTTTGACACTTACCATGTCACTCTGTATTTTTATATTATATAGTTAATAAAATTACAATATACATCCAAGAGACCCCCAACTGGTTCATTAATGATACAACTATCATTATATAAGTCTCTTGGCCGAACCTTAGATTTTTAGGAATTTAATATCAATTAATAATATAATATTTGTTTTAAAAACTCTTTTATGTCAATTTTGACACTATTCAATAATTGACTTTTGTAAAATCATAACAGAATGATTACTTCAAAAAAAGATAATTAAATCAATCCTAATATGTTATATTATCCTATAAAATTAGTGTAATTCATTAAAAGTATTAAATTGAATTTATTTGGGTATTTATAACATCAATTATTTTAATTTTCCACTATTGTGGTAATTACTGCATCATCATTGTGTCATAAATAAATTAAAATATTTAATGTCTAAAAATTATAAATAAAATACCATTATGTAGGAAATATTTTTATCTTTATAATGAATATTCATGGTTGAAAATCCAACATATATAACCCTATGTAAAAAATGTTTTTCTAAAAGATATATGCTTATGTCATTTTTGTATTTATTTTAACTTAATTAATATAAAGTGTCATTATCACTTACTAGTGGCTCTATGTGGTCTAAAAATCGACCCAAAGATTCCCATGGTCGGAAATGTATCAAAAAATAAGTTTAGGACACGTTTCAGGGTAATTTAATATTATTATAATATTATTTTTAACCCTTATTTACCAGATTTACCCTTTAACCATGGTAAATAAAATATTTACCGAAGTAATTATTCAAAATGTCTGAAAATAAAAGTTACCTATTTACACAATTTGAACATCCTAATTTCAAATATGGAATCCATTTTTTCAAATTCAAAACACAGAAGTGGCAGAAATTAATTTAAAATTAATTCCCGTTGTCAAAACAAAAAGCGTGTTTTTAAGATATAATAACTATCAAAAGATTGATACTTGTTTATGTCCGGTTTAATTGTAAAATTATGTACAATGACCAACATTGTATTAAATGGTAAAAATATATTCTAAATATACTTTAAAACCACTCAAATTCATAATTTATCACTAAAAATTATTTTGATTAAAAAAGTGGTTTTTAATTAAAATTTACTAATTTTCACTATTCATCAAAATATTAAAGTTATCCGAAAAGTACCAAAAATTCACCTTTGGATAAATTCGATACTTCGAATCCAAAAATGAAGTCAGTTTTGAGAGATAAAATTTCTAGGATTTTAAAAAGTAGGTATTACTATTCATAACGGCTACTTTGATTGGTCGTGGTGTGTGTTAGAACTCAAAGTTGCGTACAACACACGCTACTGTATTATTCAAAGAGAAGCGTACCGTGGAAGCTCGGGGTTTTACATTCTCCCCTCCTTCAACAAATTTTGTCCTCGCAATTTGATATTGTTCTTTGAAAATAAAGGTTGAAAATAGAAAATATCTTTGTGGAAAAAACCCACATCGGAAATTTGGTTAATAAAATTTTAGTCTTAACAAGATGAAAAGAGAATTGAAAGGGTCACCACAAAATTATGATCTCTATTAGGAGGAAATTGGTGGAAATTATAGACATATAACTAGAGGAAAAAAATAAATATTTATAGGTAGTGATTGAGGTCATCAATCAAAAACATGTTTAAAATTGAGGTCCTTAAATTCATCAATATATGATGATTTAAAATACCATCGGTTCAACAAAACATAAGGTATTAGGATAACGCATTTTTTACGTTTAAAAATATCTTAGTTGAAATTCCACATCTAAAAATGTATTAATGAGGCCTCTATTTAATATAAAGAGTGGAAAGTATGAATATTACCAAAAATAACACATACTATGGTTCCATATAGGAAAATATGGATATGGAAGAGAAATATAACCATCAATTATCTGATGGAGAGTGGTAGAGAACATGGCTATGAAAAGGCCAACAATCCCAAATCCATAAATTAGTGATGATCTAAGGTACCATCTAGGACAACATTTTTGTTCTAAGTTCCTTTTCTTAATGTTGAGGAATTTATTTAGGAGATTGGATAAGATCATAAGGAGATATACTTACTTTATAATTAGAGTTTTATCCATTAATAAATTTCTACCACAAACTCATCTTTCACCCTAAAACATAATACAACTCAAAAATACTCTATTTATCCTAATCGTATAGGGTTCCAAATATAATGAATTTATATTTCACATATCAGACCTTTGATGTAAAGAAACTACATTATACCATCCAGGAACTTCATGTAGCACAATGGTAGGCGATAAGTCCCAATTGCACTATGGTTGTGGGTTTGATTCCCACAGCTTTGTCTGACACGACGGGTCATCACGCGGTCTGTGTGTTGTCCTTTTATAAAAATACAAAAAAACTAACCTTTCAAACTTAATTCATTCCAACCATTAGACTTATCCAAAATAATATTATCCAAACTCACAGTCCAAAATTTACAAGGAAGTTAAACATAATGAGGATCCTTTTTGCCAAGTAATAACATCTGAACGCCTTCCTCATATATTCTTTTAAAACACCGCAACATCCTGAATTACCAACATCAACCATCTCTTATTCCAAAATCACTACTACAATATTAGGACCATATTAAGGTTTATCTTTCCTTCAACCATGTAATTTCCAAAAAAAAATTAACTCGTTGTAGATTCGCTTTTCTTAGTACCATAAAATCTCAAATCCTTAATTAAATAGTTCTACAATATAATCCTTATTTATTTCCAGAACATCATTGCTACAACACTTAAATGAAATAATTCTAAAATAACAACATAAGAACACTAGTCATTCCTCTTCATCTGTGGTAGTATCATAACATGATTATTATCCAATAGCATCATTTGCGGCATAGTCTGATGACTGGGACATTGGTTCATGTATTGTCCAATATCCTTGAAAATGAAGCATTGTACATTTGAAACCATTTTCTTACCCTTGTAGTCACGTACTTTGTTCCCTTTTCCTCCACACTTATAACAAACTCCCATTCCTTTCAGGAAAGTTCCAGGGTGTTTCTTCCCACTGTTATCACATATGGGAAAATTCTTCTTTTCCCTATTTCCTTTATCCATCTTTCTCTCTTACATCCTTTTCTTCTCTTGTTTCCCTTCAAATCCATAGGACTCCAAGAATTATTTACTCACATGATACTATTTCTTCAAATGATGATAATATGTGGGAAACTATTTCACTTCTAAATTCTGGCTTAGGAACACGAAATATATAATCCTTCTTACTCTTTGGATCATACATAATACGAGATTTCACATTCCTTCTAATGGGCACCATTTATATACAATAGCATAAACTAGTTCAGTTTGTGAATTGCAATGAATAATTACCAAACTTGTAAAATACCTAACACAAATTGAACAGTTTATGGATATAATCCATAATCATAAAAATGTTTTCTTTGAGTAAGTATATACTCATAATCCCTTCATAATGGTTTGTAAAGAAAATGAGAATTATCCTAAGCATATCCCCCGGGAGTGTCGTAACCAGGAGTGCAGCAAGGCCCGTTGTCGTGCACGAGTTCCCGTTCGAGTCTAGCTCAAAGCGGTGTTTTCGGGTTTTACCCCTAGATACATCTGTACCTGAGCCGCCTCTACCTGCTCGTATCCAGATAGGGATGTATTGCTAGGAAAACTCACAAAATCTCTACAATACCAAAATTCTAGGAAGTTATTCTATACTAATCCTCAAAGTCTATCTTAGGGCTATGTGCTCTAATCAGAGTTTATCTAAATCTGGTTTCCAAGGTTATTTCTAAACTACCTCTGATACCAATTGTAACACCCCGACCCTAGTTACCCAGAGTCGGTGCATTATTTTAATACATTGGCATGATTACAAGGAATAAAGTCCTAAAGGACCGATCAGTTTAGCAGTCTTGGAAAAATAGATCACATACATGAATGTTAAATTTGCACTTTAAGACGTACAAAACAACATAAATAATCTTTATGAACGCCATTATTCACGTGGCTTAACCCTGCATATCAATAACATTACACTTCTTGGAATCCTGGGAAAAATAAAACATAGAAAGGGGTGAGCTCAAATGCTCAGTAAGGGTAAGCAATACTGGGGAAACTTTCAAAAATAAGCACAAACATTTAAGGCAATGTATAAAAATAAAACAAAATCCTTTTAAACTTGAACTTAAGCATAATATGGCAGATATAAAATGAAATAATTCCATTTACTTATTCCCATGGATATTCTACTAATCGAATAATCACATGAAATATCACTAACCACTTTAATAATGATGGAATGCATGATGTCGAACTTTAATTTCTGTGTCGAGGCCTCGTGCCAAGACCTAAGGGATAACTGTAACCGGAACCCAACCTGGAGAGCCTCTGTAACCAGACTCCAACCGAGAGTGCCTCTAATAATCGGACACCAACCCAGAGTGCCTATAATAACTGGACACCAACCCGGCGTGCCTCTAATAACTGGACACCAACCCGGAGGGCTTAATTTTACCAGTCCCCAACCCGGAACATACTAGTCCAACAGATTCATCTTAAGAAGAGGATGAAATATAACATAAACATTCGTATTAAAACTAACATACAAAATGTCAAAACTTTAATCATAAACCATTAATGGCATAAAAATAACTCATCCATAGTAAAAAATATCACACAACCTTAAATACAATATGGATGATTTGTATCATAATAAATCAACTTCAAACAAGTTTAAAATTTATCAAAGGATGTTGACATAGATGAAATCAATACTATTTGAGAGAAATATCTCTTTTTTGAAATCATTTAAAAGTCGCATAATTATAGAGAAAACCTTTATTTTGAAAATTTCTTTATAATCTTGTGAAGGAAGCTTCAAAGTTGTAATAACGGCGGAGAATAACCGCACCCGCCGTATAAGTTAAAAAAAGACATTCTTACCTTGATTTTGTCGAAAAGGTTAAAATGTAACTTGTTTCGAAAACGATGGAAAGATTCCTTTAAAAACATATAAAGTCAAATAAGGGTATAAATGACTTTAACCCATATTCTTTTAAATAGTAAAAATGTTTTGAAATAAATTTTTAAGAAACATGGATGTGGATGATAAAGATATCCCAATAGATTATTATGTATAAACAACCTCGGATAATGAAGAGATTTTGAAATAACCCTTACCAATTTGGTAACTTACGAAACATACACCCCATGAAAGAGGTATCATACAATGAATATGTAAATACACATAAATTAAAGTGTATTACACAATGAATACAATTATAGGTAGTACATACACCAAACAAAAGGTAATAGTGTCAATATGGCATGAATCTCACGGAAATAAGGAGTGAGATGAAAACCCCTTACCTTTCACTTTTCTTTAGTCGAGGGTACGTTTAACCTCTTGTACGAAGATCGTATTATGTTATTAAATTATACCAGAACCATATTAATATTTATGATATCATACATGATTCATTTATGACTTTATATTACCCATTTAATAATAATTTCCATGTTAAGTTAACATTTCGGGTAATAATAACTTTCTTTATCGTACATGTTTTAACTTGTCACTCTTTGTTGTATCACTTAGATCATGATTTAAATACTTACATAATATAAAACATTATAAATATATCATATATATTTAGAATATAAATATGTTTAATAGACATATATATGAAAAGGAAAACACCGTTTATGGAGACGGTAGTCCGTACGTACGCATAAACACTCTTTCTGTTTTCATATAGTATTGAACGGAAGTAAGTGAATAAGATATATGTAAGTACATAAATCCTTATATATATATATATATCTAGTAGCATTATTAAGTCATATATTACATACTTATTAGTAATATATATTTTTATAATCGTCGATGAATGGTGAACTTAGAAATGAATCTCATCGCGTCGTGGAGACGGTAATCCGTACGTACGCACGAGCGAAAATATCATTTTTTGATATTAAAATAATATATAATTGGATGGTATATCATATATACAGAATCATTATCATGTTATATTTATTATTTACATGAATTAAAAATCATTATTATATCCATCCAAATAATAATATCTTGAATAACAATTACACCACGACGTGGAGACGGTAAGTCGTACGTACGCACGTATGGTGACATGTCATTCAAAGGATGGATATAATACTGAATATGGTTGTACCATATTTATAATAATATTACAGTATATATGATATACTGGATTCATTATTTTAGAATGGTAATAAAAAAGAAATAAGAAGTGGATGAAGAAAGGAACTTGAAAAAGGGTGGTGAAATCATTACCACTTCTTCGAGTTATTCCTTTTGATTTGATCAAAAGGGCTCATTAGGATGGCTTTATGACTAAAGGAAGGCCTCTAGGATGAAGTTAGGGAAGTTTAGAGAGTATTTGGGCAGGGGTTGGCCGAACCAAAAGGCTTTGAAGGTGTTAATTAATGAGAAGGGTGAGTGTCCTTTTATAAGAGGGGTGAGGGGCACCTTTGGAAAAGCTAGAAATATTATTTTATAATAAATTCATATTCGGTTTATAATGGCTCCAAAGTAGATTATTTAAATATTAAGGTAGGTATGGGTTGAAAACTACTCAACCAATATAATTTAGATAGGTTTGGGTCATTATATTAACCTTATCTTTTAGTTTTAACAAATAGTTAATTAGTTTGACACTTACCATGTCACTTTGTATTTTTATATTATATACTTAATAAACTTACAATATACATCCAAGAGACACCCAAGTGGTCCATTAATGATACAAATATCATGATATAAGTCTCTTTTCTGAGCCTTAAATTTTTATGAATTTAATATCAATTAATAATATAATATTTGTTTTAAAAACTCTTTTATGTCAATTTTTACACTATTCAATAATTGACTTTTCTAAAAATCATAACAGAATGATTACTTCGAAAAAATATAATTAAATCAATCCTAATATGTCATATTATACTAGAAAATTAGTTTAATTCATTAAAAGTCTCAAATTATATTTATTTGGGTATTTATAATATCAATTATTTTAATTTTTCACTATTATGGTAATTACTGCATCATCATTGTGTCATAAATAAATTAAATTATTTAATGTCTAAAAATTATAAATAAAATACCATTATGTAGGAAATATTTTTAGATTTTAATTAATATTCATGGTCGAAAATCCAACATATATAACCCTATGTAAAAATTGTTTTGCTAAAAGATATATGCTTTTGTCATTTTTGTATTTATTTTAACTTAATTAATATAAAGTGTCATTATCACTTACAAGTGGCTCCATGGGGTCCAAAAATCGACTCAAAGATGCCCATGGTCGGACATGTATCAACCAATAAGGTTAGGACACGTTTTATGATAATTTAGTATTATTATAATATTATTTTTAAACCTTATTTACCAGATTTACCCTTTAACCATGGTAAATAAAATATTTACCAAAGTAATTATTCAAAATGTCTAAAAATAAAGGTTACCTATTTACACAATTTGAACATCCTGATTCCAAATATGGAATCCATTTTTTCAAATTCAAAACACAGAAGTGGCAGAAATTAATTTCAAATTAATTCCCGTTTTCAAAACAAAAAGCATGTTTTTAAGATATAATAACTATCAAAAGATTGATACTTGTTTATGTCCGGTTTAATTGTGAAATAATGTAAAATGACCAACATTTTATTAATTGGTAAAAATATATTCTAAATATACTTTAAAACCACTCAAATTCATAATTTATCACTAAAAATTATTTTGATTAAAAAAGTTGTTTTTAATTAAAATTTAGTAATTTTCACTATTCATCAAAATATTAAAGTTATCCAAAAAGTACCAAAATTTCACGTTAGGCTAAATTCGATACTCCGAATCCAAAAATGAAGTCCATTTTGAGAGATAAAATTTCTATGATTTTAAAAAGTAGGTATTACTATTCATAACGGCTACTTTGATTGGTCGTGGTGTGTGTTAGAACTCAAAATTGTGTACAACACACGCTACTGTATTATTCAAATAGAAGCGTACCGTGGAAGCTCGGGGTGTTACAATGATCATGTTATCATACCCTTAGTGCTCATTTTTATGCTTATATATATCCCTTGTTTACCCTTACTGAGCATCTAAAATCACCCATTTTTATATTTCCTTCTATAGGGTATGAAGATATATTTTATGTAAGGTATGTTTAAGAGGGTTTCTATTCTTAGAGAACTTAGTTTTAGATAATGTAGCTAAATCATGTACCAGTGCGTACATTTCCATGTTTCTAAAGGCACTAAACTAATACGGTCTTTGGGATTCTATTTGTGTAATGGATTAAGTAGTCTAAAAATGATTTAATGTCTATGTAAGTCAAGATTAGTTAATTATAGTTGGTATCATAGTAAAATTTTAGTTAACCTTTGGAAACTAGAATTAGAAAACCATATTGGGAACTCTAAATACATGTCTAAGGTTAAGTCTAAGTATAAGGAATAGTATAGGAAGATGTCCTAGAATTTTGGTAAAGGATGGAGTGAGTGGTTTCCTAGGAATATATCTCTATCTGGATATTGCATGTGTATGTGGTTATAGAACAGATATACCTAGGAGTAACAACTCTGACAAGGTATGTCAGTCCAAACTCAAGAGTAATTGGGTACACGACAATGGGCCTTATTACGCACCTAGTTTGATACTCCGTGTGAAATGATTTGGTAATTAAAAAACTCTTCATGAACCATAATGAAGGATTTAAATAGAATAAGATTATGAATAACCTAGGATAATCCTAAGGTGTCATCAATTAAAAATTAAGTGTCCGGATTTAGAAATCCTATAAGTAATTTTTCATGATTATGTGGTTTTCCATTATGATAAGTGTTTCTCACTCTATGATTTCTAGTTTTATCCAATGTAAGAAACAAGAATGAACTTGGTTAACATAGAATTTTTTATATGTGCAAGTTTGGAATTTATTAAAACTGATTTCCTTTGTGGAAATCTCATGAAGAGAATTAGGAAGGTCCATGAGAATTGTTATACTACCCAATATAAAGAAACTTCAAATGAAATATGAAGGGTATGGGATGTACTTATGGTATTATTTACAATAAATGTAAGATCATTATTGGATTGAGATTGGGTAACATCAATACATGATTAATATTTTATATTCTAGAAAAATGGAATTATGGGATAAGATGATGAAGCACGAGTTATGGTTTAAGAATAAAGTTAGAGGATTGAAGTGTATATGTATAGGAATTCCAAAATAATGTTATATAAATCATTAAGTATATTTTTTCCATAAAGTATTTGAAAAAATATATTGAATGGTACTGATGAACTATAAAAGTTATTTAATAGAAATTTGATATTTTGATTAAGGGTTGTTAACCTTTAATGTGTCCTTGACGTTGAGGAATTTTTTTTAGCTTGTATAAAGAGATGATTGATAGGGATAAAGTATATTGGGTAGTACTGATTACCTTGGAACTGATTATGGATTTGTTAACAAGTGTTCTATGTCATCAAGGATGAATTTTAAAACTTCTTGGATTTATTTAATATATCCAATAATCTTTGGAATAAGTAAGAATGTATTTTTTCCAAAAGGATTTATGGTAATTTAGGTCATTACCAAAATATACGATGAGGGTATTCACATGTTTGGAATATGATAACCAAGAGATACTTTGCGATATATGGGGGGTCAATGTTAAGCTGATTTTGTGACCTTATTTATAATGTTTTGGATTTTCAACTTTCATAAGGGTTATAATGTTAAACATTTATGGAAATTTTAAGTTAAACTTCAGAGTATGTTTGTGAGATTAAAGTATTATCTCGCCGCATGAAGATTTATTCATATTGGATAGATTGTTATAAAAACTTTGTGTTGAGAGTAAATGATGAAAAATTTGATGGTTTATCATGGATATCATGATCTATTATTGCTTCAGGAAAGAAAACATCATCTTCCTTTTTGGAGAAAGATGTGAAGTGGTAATTGATCAAGGAACAAAAAAGTGTGAGATTGTACTGAATCAATTAAGTATATTTTCTTGTGAAAAATCGTCAACTCTAGGGAAAATATCTTAAAACTAGAATAAAAACCTAGTACCTTCTTTTTTGATGAATCAAATGGCCCCTTAGATCATCGCAGATTTATGGATTTGTGAAAATTAACTTTATCATAGTCATGTTTTTATCACTCTCTATCAGAACATGATAGTTATATTTCTCTACCATGTCTATGTTTTCACTTCCCACCTATGTTCTCCTATGTGGGAAACTATTTATTAGTTACTTTTGGTGACCATTATGCTTTAAAATTTCCCTTTTTAAGGGAAGTTTTAGTATTAATTTTTATGATGTGGGTTTATATGAAAAGAAATTTTAACTGTTAAGACTTTAATAACATATAAAAATTTCAAGGGTGAAATCTATTTTAAGTGGGTATCATGTAACACCCTGAGATTTTTTGAAATATTTTCTTGAATTAATTTAATGTTTTTGATATTTTTTATTTCACACAACACTGAATATAGTTTTTTTATATTAAATCGCTATGTTTGGATTATGTTCACTACATGAAACACTTATATTATCTTCTAATACATTAAACACCATCTTTTACTAAACACAATACTGAGTCCCTTGGATATCTAGCATTAAACTCAAGGTCGAGTCTTTACCGAACTACAATATACTATTAATATGATTATTAAAATATTATTATAGAAACCACCTAGCCATTGGGATAAATGTTATTAATAAGATTAAAAAAATTGTAAAAATAATATATACACATGTATATAAAATTAATCCTTTGGTTATCAATTAGTATAATTGAATGTAAGAACTATTCCAAAATAAAGGAATTTCTTTTCTAAGAAAACTATTTTTCCATGTACAAACACAATAAATTAAAAGAACCATATTTTGATTAATATTTTCAATAAAAAAACATATATTATATATTAAATAAATATTTTTGATACTCATCCAATAGACTTTATAGGTATAAGATAAGAATAAATTCAATTTTTATGAATAAATTGATGTATTTTTTTTAAAGTTATTTTTACTGCCTTTTAATGGAGAACCCATTTTAAATATGATTTTTGAAACTTATATAATTTTTATTTGAAAAAATAAATATAATTTTTGAAATATTAACATAAAACTTAGATCTGGGTTAATTTTTGTTATTTTTATGTGACATTTCTTTTTTTGATGAATAGTAAATAATACTAAACATTAATTAAAAAATGCTTTTTTATAATTTTTTTATAAGGATAAATTATGTTTTTTATTTTTTTAAAAGTTAAATTAGATTAATTATACATCAATTAATCCTATTTAGATAATTTAAATCTATTTCACATGGAAATTTGATATAAAAACTTACCAAACATTTGAACATTTTTACTTTAGAACCCTTCAATGTCGTAATGTCTACGGGATTAAACTTAAATAAAATTTTGCACTTAACTGATTGAAATTTTAAAAAATATATTCCATATTTTGGATCAAAATAATTTATAATTTATAATAAATTCAACTTAGTTTTTTTTTTAAATATTATTAAAAGTGATTGAAATTAATTATAGTGATTAAGAGAAAAAATTATCTTAACAAGGGACAAAACCTTAAACTTAAGGGAAAAAATGCCCTAAAAACTTGTCCAAAATCCATTTTTTGGAAATATTTATACCATTTCCTCAATTTTTTATAATTTTATCATTATTTGAGCCACTTTTCATGAGAAAATGGGTAGAATCCCCTTTTCAAAAATTTATAATAATGTCACTCTCCTCCACTATAAAAAGGCACTCACCCATCCCACTTTGTCACACCTCTCAAGCACTTTGGATCACCAAACCTAGGATAATTTAATCTCCCAACTTCCCTACCAAAATACTAGAATCATAAATTTTGGCATAAAGGTATTCAAGGAAGTCCTTTGGTGAAAAACAAAAGGATTTACCCCCAAAACAGGTAAACTTCTTCAATGGTCACTTTAGTTTTATTTATTTCTCCACTCATTAAATTATAATTATTTCATGATAATATAATAACACCATTATAGAAAATATACTGATATGTTTTTATTATAAGGGTTCAACTTGTACCTACACAAACTTTCATCTAATGGGCAATGAACTTACCATTCTTGTGTATGACAAACTACCACCTCACAAAATGATGTTGTTCATTTTACCCTTACCACCTCTCATGGATGGTCATTATAATAGACACCATATTTTTATATTATATATATTTTTGTGATATTTATAATTTATTTATAATTATTTAATTATTATATAATACATAACTTCATGCTTTACATTTTGTGTAAATGCGATAATTTAATTTGGGGAAATGTGGACTACCTTTTCCTTAAAGCGACATGATTCATTCACACTCCACATGAAATGTATTAAGTATTAGTTTAGTGAAATAATATGATATATATGAAATAATAATTCTACTTTAATGATGTTATATTTATATATATACATATATTTCATTTACTTTCTTTCTTTCAATACAACAATAAAATGGAAACAACATTCATGTGTATGTATAACCAACTATCTCCATGAACTGTGTATTCCATTTAGTCTTTATATATTATATATATTAATATAAAAATATATATAATTAACATATATTATATATAAACCATGTTTTACATTCTATAAATAATTAAATCATGATCTAAGTAAGATGATCAAGAATAACAAGTCAAAGCATGTACGATAAACAATGCAGTTATTGCCAGAAACATTACTTTAACATGAAATTGTAAATAAAAGGGTAATATAAAGTCATAATTGAATCATATATGGTATTATATATAATAATATAATTCATTGGTATATTTATAATGAAATTATATTTATTATACATGAGGTTTGAACATGTATAAACAAAGTCAAGACTTAAGGTAAGGGAATTTCATCTCACTTTTAATTTCTGTGAGATAAATGTCATATTCACCCCTCGCTTATTTTGTGTGATGTATATACTACCATATAACATGTTATATCATTAATTACCTTTATTTAATGATATTAAAATCTTTAATTGATGATATTATTTCATGATGATCATGATTCTAAATTTACTCAAGTAGTAATGGTTTTCTCGTCTCACTTTTATTTTTCGTGCGACACAAGCCATGTTCATCTTCTATTTTCTTATATGTGGGGTGTTTACTTATTATATATGTATTATATGATTCTTATACTTAAATTTATAGGTATTTACATATCTTTTTTGATGATATTTAAATCATGGGGTTTATGTTTCATTAGTTACCAAATCAGTAAAGTAATTTTGTCTCAATTTGCCTTTTATGAGACACATGTCATGTTATGCACCTACATTATTTTATAAGGTATATATAATTCCATTTTACATGTTATATAATGAACCTAAATATTTTTATGATACTCTAAGATTCCTTTAATTTCATTTTCTTACATGGGGATTATAATTCAAATTTTCCAAGTGGTAAGAGTTCTTTGAAACAATCTCATCATTTATCGAGATTGTTTATGATTATGATTTCTTTGATGAAATATTATGATCCATATACCAAGAGCACTCATGAATTTTCTTCCAATATATATATTAATTATTTATTTATGTATTAATAATATTTTACCATTATATGGCACTTAATATAATTAAGAAAATATTTTTATGAAAATCTGACATTATTTCTTTTTTTAGTCGAAAATCTGTGTTATTTAAAAACATTGTTTTCTAAAAATGTTCTCAAAAATGTTTTAATATTATCTAATTATTTTTAAAGTAAATTTTTAACCATTTTTTCCCTTTTTAAAAAACTATTCTAAAAGGAATATTCTTTTCATTTTTTGACCAAGTCACTTTTCTAAACTTTTATGGTGTAAAAGGAATGTTCAGTATTTATAGAATTGCAATCCATCATGACTATAATTTCCTTTAATATTTCTTTGTAAGTTTATAAGGTTAATTTAAAAGATTTTTTCCCTAATTTTCTATAAAATTCATTGTATTTAAAGTGGTTTTCATAGAATTTTTTTTCAAAAAATGTTTTATTTTTTAAGATTTCAAGGAAAATGGTTTTCAAAATGTTTTCAATAATATTTTATAAGTTTTCAAGGAAAATGGTTTTACAAATTTTTTCCAGATTTATTTATAAGTTTTCAAAGAAATTTTGAATACAATTGTTTTCAAAATTATTTATGTTTTAAAAATAATTTTTCAAAGAGAAAAATATATTTTCCTCAAGAAATTTTTAAAATGAAATTATAAACCCTTCTTTATAAGAAAAGGATTTTTAGAATGGTTTTTTGAAAAGGTTTTCAATGAAATGATATTTTCCTTAAGAAATATTTCTTATTATATTTAAAAATACTTCTCCACTTAAGATAAAATAATTGTTTGTATTTTATGTTTCACCAGGGATTTGATCCATTAATACCATTTATATTCTTTCTAGAATGGTAGATGTTTTAATGGAATGATGTCTATGAAACTCATTTCTCTTATATGGGTTATATTCTTTTGAAACCCAATTCATTTCATGGGTTATGTTTGATGAAATAATTATTAGAGTTTTTTATTTTACATAGGTAATGATATGATGAAATTTTTATGATTCTCATTTCATTTAATGGGTTATGATTTGATGTTTATGAAACCCATATATTTTTATGGTTCATGATATGATGCAAGTTTTATTATCTTATGGCACACATATGTATCATTTCATTATGAGATAGGTGGGACCTATATCTCCTTATTATTCATTGGGTAATGATAAATGGTATATGATATTAAAGGGTACACGAGTTGTATCCCAAGCCTGAATATAAGAAGGTACATGGGTTATAGCCTAATATTGAAAATAAGCAGGTACAAAGGTTATAAACCAAGCCTAAAAATTAGAGGGTGCATGGGTTGTAGCCCAAGCCTGAAAATAAGGGGGTACATGGTTTTCTAGACCAAGCCCAATGTAGTTCCATGGGTAATTATCCCAATCATAACATGTTATTAAGGTATTGATAGGTAGCCTTGACATAAGATTTTTTATACTTATGTGTATGCCATAAATTCCATGTCTTACTCCTATGTTATGCTTCCATGGATTATTCTCTTGATTTACTTATGATTAATTCCATATGAACTGCTAACATTTATTCCATGATTAATGTTTATTTTATCTAGGGTATGATCTCTAAATGTTATGATCACATTCTCATACCCTTATGATCATGTTTATGCTTACATATCTCCCTTTTTTACCCTTACTGGGCATATAATCCCCCCCCCCCAATTTTTATGTTTCCTTCCCCAAGGTATGAATATATATTTTATATATGGTATTTATAAGATGTGTTAGGTCTTGGAGAACCTAGTTAGAGATAATGTAGCTCACTCATGTACCAAATTTTATGTTTACATGTTTCCAAAGGCACTAAACTAATACAATATATGTGCTTCTCTTTGTGTAATGTATTAATTATTCTGTAAAAATTATGTAATTTATATGTATTTCAATCTTGGGTAATTATATAGAGCTTTGGGTATGTATGTACTTTTGAGAAAAACCTTTCACCCCCAGTTCAACAGTCCGTCAAATAAGACTATACATGTGTTGGGGTACATGTCCTAAGAATGTGTCCTTTATTTTGAAGGTTCTTAGGAGAAGAACGTCCCTCTCATTGAGTTTTACTACAATAATATATTTCAAGAAATAATTCAAATGGATCTGTATGAGGCCTCATATGGTATAATATTCCCTTCACCTCTATGCTAGCTGGAGTCAGGGGATGCAGTGTTACTAGGTCCTCATATTGTTTAAGAGACTTTAAAGAATGTACAATTAATCAAAAAGATGATTTCAACTACTCAGTATAGATAGAAATATTATGTCAATATTAATTGATGACCTTTTAAATTAAAGTTAGGGAATCATTTTTTATTTCAATTATCACACAGTCTTAGTCATAGGTTGATACATAGGTAATGAAAGTTTTCACCTCATTTTGTTTGACCTTTTGAGATATTGGATAGTTTAATGTCTTGGGTATTTAGATCGAATCAAATTCCTCACCCGTTTTTAATTTTATTAGTTTTGTGGGTAGACCAACTTCTTTCTCGATCTTCAAAACTTAATTATGAGTTTTTTTTAACCTAAAACTTTATTTTTGGATGGTTTTAGTGGCATGTAAAATTCCTTGTGTGTTTAGATGGGTTTTGAGTGCATCAAAGACCCAAAGGCCCTATCTTGGATGTGTATAATCTGAGGCGCATAGTTATAATTAATTGTGTGTCCTCCTAATGGAAAATGTGCATCTTATTTTTGCACTGATCATGGTTTTGGGAAACCATGAGATATGGGGTGAATGGCCTTGTGATACCTCTATAGTTTTTAGTATAGGGAATCTACATGGTTTTGGCATGGTTAGGGAAAATCATTCACAAGAAGAATAATTATTGCCAAAATGGGAAATACCCTCTCACTATAGCATGCACGGTTTTCATATGGTTAGGCCTAACTCCGTGGGATAACCGTGTAGGGAATGGATCCTATGCAATAGGATCCACATAGTTTATTCATGGTTTGGAAAATAGTGTGAGCTAACTTGGTGGCTCATTAATGGTGTAAAATGACTATTTCCCCCTCTCTCATATTTCTTTCTTTTTCCTTCTTTTCTCCTCCCTTGTTCACATACCACATCATGAGTTTCCTCTTTTCTTATTTTGGCTAGTCATTGATCCATCTCCCTCATCTTTCCTTTGTTCTTAAAAACTTTTTATGATGTTGGATATATCTTGATAAGACTTTACATCCTCTAGCTTATATTTCTTTTTTAATTTGCCTCATTGAATGGAAAATCAATATGAGTCATTTTTCCTATTTTCATGGCATTGTTCTAAAACGCCAATTTCTTAAAAATCTATTTGAGTTAGAGGCTAAGATAAGACATGCCTATGTCTAAGACTACTAGGTTGGTAGTGCATATTGTTCTTTGTGTTTTCACAAGTTTTTTGGGGGTACAGATTTTAGATCACCATTGTGTTAACTAATCAAGACCTAATTAATTTAAAGGTAGTAATTTATTTAGGTAATTCAATATTATTGGATTTCATTAGGCATGACCAAACCATGTGTGATTGTGTAAGGTTGGGTTAGATATCATTGACCACTTAGGTAGTAAGTCAGGTGTTTATAGTTATTTTAATTGAATTGTTTATTTAATTTGAATTGATTTATATGTATGAACTACTTGTGATATCCATGGGATCGTGATGACCTCGGGATGAGGATTGTGATAGAGTTGCATATTTGTTTTAAGGTGATGTGATCATCAGGATGGGCTTGGCCTGAGACACTTGGGTGTTGTTGATCACTAGTTGGGAAACTCAGTCATCAGATTTAGGTGGTGAGTCCATCAGTCAATGGGTGAGGCTCGTGTGATATGGGTTGGTGTGGCCATAGAAATTGGCAACATTTTTTCATGGGAATGAGGTTCCGAAAAGGAGTATATTAGGTTCTATTTAGTGATCTTATCTCACCTTTATTCACTAATGTGCCACTATGAGTCATGTTCACACGAGTTGGATCAGATGTTTGAGGTGGTATTGACCACTTGTGTGGGAAGAGGGCTCTGATAGTTGAATCTTAGGAATTATGGTTTGAGTTTATTTTCATAGAAATCCATGGGGATGGTGAGGAGCCATCATATGAATGTGTTGAGACTATCAGTTGGGAGATTAGGCTCAATGTTATTGAGGACATTGGGCTAGGATCATTTTGGGGGATGGATATCAACATTCCTAGGGATATCAATTGTTGAGATAATGATTATTATTATTTGAGTACATATATCAATGTGCATCTGGATTTCGGGATTTGATTCGATGGGTGCTTTCAAGTAGTGGTCCGAGGGACCAGATTCTTTGATTGGGTGTGCCTTCAAGACATCGGTTACTTGGTTGATGGCAAGAGGTTACAGGTGACATTTTGAGGTGGAACCTGAGGGTTCACCTAGGTTATATGACATCAGGGGATGCCTTGGACCATGGGATAAGAATCCTCTCCTCTATAGTTATTTCGGAGTAGGCCAATCCAAGTGACATCTTCCTAGTGGTTTTTAATCACAATGGAATCTTTTGTTCATTAGACTCATGCATTGTTTCCTCTTATTTTTCATTACACACCTTCCAAATCACAAATTTAAGGTAGGAACATGGTGTTGGTGACCTATTGAAACTCATTCTCACACCCTACATAGGCCCTTTTGGATGTGTTTATATTTATTTCTTTTATGTACAGGTAAGGTTTTGGGATATGGAGTTGGATCCTAGTGGTTGAGTAGGAATGGGATGGGAGGCAAGATACTATTGGTTCATTCATCAGTAGGAGTTACTTTTGATCTTTCCTTTCTGTTTCCTTTTGTATCAGCATACCTATATATGTATATACTGATGGTCATCCATAGGTGACCCTTTCAGTACTTATACTATATAACCTATTATGTATGCGTATTCTATTATTTTAGCTACAAATTTAATGTTATCTTGTTCATTTATTTTTCTGCTATTGTTAGTTATGATTCTACTATTATATATTATTGTTTTTATTCCTCCATGGGTGGGTTACTAGTTTGTGTCTATCATTATTTATTTTCCACTACATATTATATATATATATATATATTAGACCATTAATATATCGTCACATGAGGGTATAGTCTCCCTACTATCACACTTTTAGACCCTCACTGTTAGTTAAGAGCCTTTTTCATATGGGGAGGTGCACCTAAGGCCAGTGGAAGTCATCCTGAAATCACTATTCAGGTGGATAATTAGGTTGGGGAGATACAAATGGTATTATAGTGTTCTTTATTGGTAATTTGTAGCATCATATGGCAGGATAATAATGGTATTAAATTCTTTTCTTTTCTATTGGTCTTACTATTTTTGGATATGGAAGGCCGGAGATTAAGATATTATTAGAACTGGTTTTAGAACTTGTGTTTGGGTGCCTGAAGCCCCATGCATGGGGGACAAACCAAGTTTCTAGGGGTGGTAATTGGTTTTCTATTTTTCTCATTTTATAGTTGATTTTATATCCACCTAGAGTGTCACACGTGGATGTTATTGTTACCTATTATGGCATGTTATCCTTAACATGGTATGGTAAGGAAGAAAATTTGGACCCTTGGCCGGTACGGAAAGGAGCATTTGATTATTTATTATTATTTATTAGGCACATAGGATGTTTTAAAATACATATAAATGTGTTGTGATATAAAATTCTTGCAATTTTTGATATAATTATGGCTTTTATATGAGCAGGAATTTATGATGAAATGGAGTGATGTCCATCACCAAGTTTGGGAAAATGTTCATCAGATTGAGGTGACATGGTTCATTAGGACATGTGTGGCTTGAGCCATAGTTGATACTTATATCTGATATGGGTGTGTAAGGAGGCCATGAGGTTGGGGTTTCATGTGGCATGGTTGGGATGGGGAAGGGTAGGGTTCATGAGATCACTTTTCCTATTAATACTTTCTGTATATGTATTATATATATATATATATATTATCTGGGTTTTCTGAAAAAATGTATTGGTATTCAGCATGTTGCCACCTGGATGGGATCCTATGGAGAATCAGGCATGCGGTGATGGGATTCCTTATGATAACATGCAGTTTGAGACCTCTAAGGGTCAGGGGGCTCATGATCCATAGATACATGCTTAGGTGCAGGCGAGGAAGCTTCCTGATTTAACAGCATTTGGGTCATGGCTTGACGAGCAGCACAAAGAGAGTCTGGTACGTCTTATCCTGGGTATCAACATAGGTGCTTGGGGACTAGATCCATCAATGGAATATCTGAATTTGGAGTTTCAGTCACAACACCCAATGTTGTTTCATGGTGGCGGTGGACCATAGGTGGTTGAGAATTGGATCGAGTCAATGGAAATGGTCTTCAAGTAGCTATAAACACCTCTAGGGTGGAAGGTGAATCTGGTGATGTACATGCTCAGAAGACCACCTAATCACTAGTAAAACGTGTAGGTTCAGGTAAGAAGACATAAAGGACTAACTTGGAAGGAATTTGAGGCTAGATTCTTTGTAACACCACAAACCCATTAGCCCTAAGTAGGTTCATTATTTTATTACATTGGCATGATTACAAGGAATAAAATCTCAAAGTACTCCTCAATTTAGCAGTCTTAGAAATACATATTATATATGTTAAACCCATTTTACATTGGGAAATAGAAAATAATACAAGTTACAATAAAAATTAAATGAATTTCATCCTTGAAATCTTATTTAGAGATTTGTTTTCATAACCTAGGGAAATAAAAAAAATAAGGATTATCTCAAATGCTCAGTAATAGTAAGTACAATGGAAGAAATGATAAATAAATGAGAATAAATGAATATTAGAATGTAAATAACTGAGAAAACATGTCATAAAATCAATTAACTAAGAATAAAATGTATCCATATATATATCAATGCAAAATCTCATGGATGAATAAAAACTTAATCTAAATGAGGGAAGTTATTAATTATTGGACACCTTGTTTAGTAGGTGTATGGTAACTTTACCATCAGGACCTTTCACAAGATAGTTTACAACATATCGGGTAAAAAACCATCTGATTTCTCTAAATTATTCATCTCATGAGACTACCTATGCATCGATGATATTACTTTAAATGGTCCCTAACCCATGTCATACTAGTCCAAAGCATTCCTCATATATTGAATAATTAATTTAATAAATAAACAATGTTCCTTATCATCAAATTTCCATATTTAATCAAAGATATATATTTATAAATAACTCATCAGTAGAGGATAATTAACAAAAAGTTTTTTTGACGTTGATTAATGTAAATACCATCGAAATATCATTAAATCATCATTGAGTAAAATAATCCTCAAACATTCCAAATTGTCCCATACCACTTTGAAACATTTGAATCATAATCCCCATGAAGGAATAACATTAAATAATACTTATAATATCATGAAAATAATGATATTCATGATATATCATGTCAAAGGGCTATATATATACCATATAAAATTGAATTTGTGCATAACAAAAAATAAGTCTCAATGGAATGTAAATTGAGATGAAATATCTTACCTTGCTTTTACTTTTGAGTGATCATACTTTAACCTCATGTATAATGGTTTTAAGAGTTTAACTATATTATTATAGAACTATATTCATGTTTATAATATCATATATTATCTTCTTAAAATATCTTATTACTTTTTTTATAATAATATTTCATTATTTTCACTATTTCGGGTGTATATTTCCTAGTTTGTCGAGTAAGTTTTAACTTGTTAATTATTGTTATAGTTAATTAGATCATGGTTTCATCATATACAGAATATAAAAATGATATAAATATAATATATATTCAATATATATCTGTCTATAATAATACATAATATTTGGATATAATAAGTGAAGTTCACTGTTTATGGAGATGGTAGGTCATATGTACACATGAATGCTACTTTCATTTCTTTTTCATATTAAAAGAATAAAGAGTAAATGATATATATGTATATTATAATTACAGTTTTATATTTATTTCTTATATGTCATATAGGTTTAATAAAATAATCTTTTATGCATTACATGTATAATATGAATGAATCATATCGCTTTCAGGGAGCGGTAGTCCACACTTCTATAAATAATGTTATCATATTTACAAAAAAAATGAAAATTATAAAGGTAAATGTTATAAAATAATTAAAGAGGCATAAATACATAATAAATATCATATATTTCATATATAAATATATTTTCCATCATAATGTCCACCATGAGTGTTGGTAAAGGAAAAACGAACAAGTTCGCTTCGTGATGTGGTAGTTTGTCAAACACAAGAATGGTAAATTCATTACCCATTAGATGGAAATGTGGGTAAGTGAAGGTATAAAACTAGACAAAAAAAATATTAGTATATTTAGGATATTTTTTATATAATCATGGAATAAGAAACTTTTAGGGGGGGGATAATGGAAATAAAACTAAAGAGCTTGAGGAAGGATGTCACCTCTTAATCATGTAACTCTTTTTGGTTTTCACCAAAGGGCTTCCTTGGATGGATTTATAACCAAGGTTAGGATTACGGGTTTAGGGGAGATATTTTTAGGATATATTTTGGCAGATATGTTTCAATCCAAAGTGGCTTGATATGTGTAAAGAAGTGGGAGGATATGTGGCCTTTTTATAGTGGAGGAGGTGTAGCACTCTTATAAATACCAAAAGGTATACATTATTGGGAGGTATAACTTCCCTAATATACCTAAAAATGGAAAAATAATGTATTAAAATGGAATAATTTTCTATATGAAACTCCACAACACAAAAATAATTTCATTTTAATTATTTGGTTCCTTGACTTCTATGATTCCCCAATTTTATCATTTTGGTTTTTATAAAAGTATCTAGATTTGTAACCTTAGTAATTTAACCATTAATACTAAATTGAAGTGATATTTATTAGAAAATATATACCGACTATATTATAAATATTATATAAAGTTTAAAACTTAAAAATACCATGTGTGTTGGAAATTAATTTTAAAACAAGTGCATGAAGCGCGCAAGAACACTGCTTTAATCTGGACCATTCTGACAATGGTTTTACTATCTATGGGTCAATAAGTTGATTATAAAAAGTCAATAGGTCCATTAATATACCATATTTTATATTTATTGACACTTAAAAACACTTGGAATAATATGGGATCTTTATTAATTTTAAATTATTTAATTAAATATCATTTATAGTAAAATAATATTAATGTCAATTTTAAAATTATTTATTTAGTTTTAATTTAAAAGTATCAAAAAAAATTAAAATTAAAATATATTAATTTCACATATGTTTAAAATAATATTTTCATCTAAAAAATATTTAAATACAATAATTCAGTCAATTTTCTTCACTTTCAATATTTATAGTATCATTTATTTTAGTTAATTATTAACTAATTAATCACTATGTTGGCATTTCTTAATCATTTTAAGTAACTAATTCATCTCTAAAAAATAATTATAAGTTATTATGATAAAAATAACCCATTTATATTTTAAAATGATATGTATAACCTAAATTATGTTTTTTTTCTATATATCAATGTTTTATAAATGTTAAAGGTAAGGAAGGTTCCTTTTTTTTCTTTTTCCTCACTTAACTTATCATATAAGGAATTTTCATTAAATATTATCCCAATAACCTATAAAAATCAATCTAATAGGGGATATGGTAGAAATATTTTCAACTAATGGTCTTTGGATAAGTGTCTGTGTCATTTTGGCCCTCGTGTTTAGAGTTTAATCCCTTTTTAAGCTTAATTTTACCTTAATCGCTGTAATAAATTTTAATCACTTTCACAAATATTTTTGGTAAAAAACTATCTTTATATTATTAGACTAAAAATATCATACTTATTAAAAAAATTATGTTCATTTTTTAAAATTTTATTTCACTAAAGTGGCTAAATTAATTTTAACTCCAATCCTACAAACGTGGCGAGAAAGCGGTTAAAAATGTTCAAAAGTTCAATAAGTCTTTATATCCAATTTAAATATGAAAATGTTTCTTATAGCCTAAATTATATTTATATATGTATAAATTATCTATTAGGACTTTAATAACCAATTTAAAATATAATTTAACAATAATAATCATTTAAATGAAAAGGCAGTTTTTAACTAAAATTTTATATTTTTAACTATTCATTTACAAATGAAACTTCTAAACAAACCAAAAATTATCCCTATTATAATTTTGAAATAAAAAATAAAAAATGATGTTTATTTTGAAAAATAAATTTAATAAAATTTTCAAAATTTAGTTTTAAAATAGGTGCGTCTTTAAAAGGTGGTAAAACTCAGTTTGGAATGTAACACAAACTAACTCAGTGTTGGTTGTATTATAATCTTAACATGATGTTATATATAATCATGCTCGAAAAAAAAATTAATTTATTTTTTAAAAAAAATTAAGGCCCTTGGTTGTTACATTCTCCTCACCTTAATTAAATTGCATCCTCACGATTTAAACATTATCTTTGTAATCTAGGGTTTGATATTTGAAAATTCCATTATTGAAATTCCACATATTGAGAAGATTTAATAAAATATCTTCTTAATAAGAGTTTGTTAGAAGTAAATAAGTTCACATGAAATAATATATATCTAGTTCTCTGTGTAACAGAACATTAGTTTCAAGTAGAGATACATATATGGAAGAAAATAAAATATATTTATAGGGGGTTATTGAGGTCATCAATCACAAACAAGTGAATAAAAAAGGGATATTTGAGGGCCTAAAATCCATAAATATTTGATGATTTAAAATACCATCTATTCAAAAAAAATTAAGGAATTTGGATAACATTTTTTTAGATCCTTTTCCTAGATTCTAATTCTTTCACTCTATATCAATGTAAGTAAATATAATTAATTGATGTGTTTTTATTTAATAAACACAATATTATCCTTTGTTTGTGCCTTGAACTATTTATACATCATCTCTTAGCACAATATTTTTCATATAGTGAAGTAACATATCAATCTATAAACCCACATCCAATGTTCAACTTAAACCATTTCATAAATATTTAACTTTTTAAAAATATTATGATTTCACACATAAGGAAAAAGTTACTGAATTTCCAAAATAAATTTATCATTAGCCTTTAATCAACATGAAGAAGCTTCGAATTATCACATTCTAAAAATGTGAATACTTTCATCATGTATTACCTAAAAATATGGTAATAACTTGGATTTCCATAAATCCTTATTAAAAACATGAATGCTTTCTTATTCCTTAAGTGAAACATATGTTATTTGATATATTCCTCAAATCCAAAAGTGTTGTGAACTCTGTCAATGATAGCATAAACAACTTTTTCGAAAAAAATTAATTTGTTCCAAGGTAGTCAGAAAATATCCAAATCAATCATTTCATTATAAAAATATCATTTTCTCAATATTAAGAACATATTAAGTCTTATCTTTCCCTCAATTAGGTATTTTTTAAAAAGTTCAACTTGCTACTAAATCACTTTTCTTGGTTATCAGTACTGATCAAAACACACCTTTAAATCCTTGATGAAAATGCACTACAGTGCAATACTTATATATTCCATAATTCTTATTAATAGTTCATCATTGATAAAATAATAAAATTATATAATTCTTTAATCTAAAAATAATCACATTATTCATTCCTCTTTATCATTGGTAGTAGCATAATCTTGACTATGATCCATTATCCTCTTTTGGGGTATATTACATTGGCATATGAGACATTGATTTGTGTAGGTTCTCATCTCCTTGAAATGAAATCATTGGACATTGGAATCTTATTTTTTTCTCTTTAAATCATGAACATGGCAGAATTTTTCTCCATGCTTAAAACAAACTCTCATTCCGTTTAAGAAAGTTTCAGGGTGATTCTTGCCACAATTATCACATGTGGGGAAATAATTCTTTCCCTTATTCCCTTTATACATATTCTAACTCATCAAAATCTTCTTTTATAACTATACTTAGAATACATAGGGCTTGGATAATTATTTACCCATATCATTATCACATGATACTATGTCCACATGTGATTAGAATGGTTGGGAGACTATTTCCCTTTTAAATATTTTCCTAAAACCATGACAGTTTTGATCCTTCTTGCTATTTAGATCACGTGCATTGGTGAGTTTCACATTACTTATACTAGGTGTCATTTATAAATGAAAGCATACACTAGGTTAGATCATATCATAATGTAAAATCTCAAAACTATCAAAATAATTAACATAAATTTAAAATATTATTTTTATCTAATCACATAATCATAAAAATGGTTTCTTTGTGGATATCTTTACTTTTAAATCATTAATAATTATTTGTAAAGAAAATATGAAATATCCTTAGTGTATACCTGAGGAGTTTCAAACTAGGTGCACAATAAGGCTCATTGTTATGTACAAGGTTGCGTCGAGTCAGGCCTAACACACCATGTCATATTTGTTACTCTTAGGTACATTTGTGATAGAACTACATCCACTTGAAGTATCTAGATAGGGATGTATTGTATGGAATAAAAACATTTTATATTATGTGTTTGGGGGTACAATTACAATCAAACACACAGACACTGCACACACACAGGCCTGAAAGGTAGGTCATAGCCCCCACAAGGGATAAACCACTCAACCAGCCACTTTATTACAATATATATGTTTTTCCTGAAGGCTCGGTGGGAATGAATCTCATTATATGGCATGTAGGCCTACCATAGGATGGCCCGAAGGCCCTTTTTTTATCATACCCACGTCACCACCAGCAGGTTATGCCTGTTTCACCTCCCCATTAGTGTCCCAAAGGCCCAGTGGCTGAAATTCCATTCGATATGAATAGTACTATTACTACAGTACCCCATTATAGTACATTCTACAATGCTACAGTGTCACTTAAATTCTTACTATAGTACCAATGAAATTCTAGGATGTTCTTCTATACTTATCCTCAAATTCTATCTTAGGGTTATGTTCCTTAATATATGTCTTCTGAACCTAGTTTCCAAGGTTGATTCCAAAACTTAAACTGATACCAACTATAATGGCCCGACCCCAGAATCCTCTAGCTAGTGCATTATTTTATTACATTGGAATGATAACATGGAATCAAATCCTGAAGGAATGATCAGTTTATTAGTCTTGGAAAGCCATATTACTTACATGGATCCCATTTTACATTGGGAAATACAATATAAGAAATGATACATAATAAAATGAAATAAAATACATCCTCAGATATTATTCAAATACTTCTTCTTCATAACTAGGTTAAATGAAACAAAGTAAGGGTGATCTCAAATTATCATTATGGGTAAGTAAAATGGAAGAAATAATGAATCGATGAGAATAAATTAACATGGAAATGTAAATAACTTAGAACACATTCTTTTCAATCAATAAAACGATAATTAAATGAATCCATATATATTTCAATGAAAAATCTCATGGATGAATAATAACTGAATCTAAATAAGGGAAATGCTTAATTATTGGATGTCTTGTTTCCTAGGTACATGATACATTTACCATTGAGACATGTCACAAATCGAATCTGGTCACCGCCAAAACCGACACCAAACCCAGCCCATGACAAGGCCAGAAGGGTGTTCCTAATCCCCATGGGCTGGCACAAGTTCCCGGGTATCATATAATAATAATTGGGAATTATTTACCCGATTTTATAAACATTAAACAACAAACAAACTCAATAAAACAAATCTGGATTTTTCAACTAAAACCATCTTTTGCAAAATTTCATAACATAATTAAATAAGTAAAAACTATGTTTAAATACCATTAAAAAGGTAAAAAATCAAATAAGGGAAGACCAAGAACCCTCATGGAAAGTGGCACCGCCCTTAAGCCATCTCCACAAGACTTCACCACCAAGGACCTGCCAGAAACCCGAACCACTGGAACTAAAAACTATACCCAACCTGCGATAACAAAAATAACCAAGTATACTTACACTCAAGGGTGTAAGTAGGGTGTGAGCCAAATACTAATAGGATACTACCACTAATATATTCCATGTGAAAAAAACATTTAATGTCTAAAAGCATGCATGTTTTCAGAAACATGAGATGCTAGTTAAAATTTCTAAAAGATGCAACATTAAATAAAAACAGTTTTCAGGTGGGCTAATTTAAAGAAAAAAAACATTTAAAATAAATACCATAGCTACTGAATTTTCCATCCTCTCATACCGTATGCCGATGATAAGAACAAAATATCCAGTGAGCACAATCAATGGGAAATAACCCCTAGGCACTAGCTAGTTGTGGGTCCCAGGTACCTCGTATCTCGGTGAGAGTAACCATCACAAATATCCATTCTCGTGCACGAGCCACTAGTAGGGAACATACCCATAACCTAGTGGTCCCCAATAATCATCATAATAGTTTAGTTATAGTTGTAAGCATCAATATTGCTAAGTGAAACTGAGGCCAAACCCCATGGATTCACTAGCATACTAGTACACGTTCACCCACCTAGATACCCAGGTTTTCCCTTTGTGCTCAAACAAGTTCAAA
Organism: Viscum album; assembly: GCA_963277665.1. Lineage (NCBI taxonomy): Eukaryota > Viridiplantae > Streptophyta > Magnoliopsida > Santalales > Viscaceae > Viscum > Viscum album. The sequence goes on along the minus strand of OY728126.1, from coordinate 704,470,213 downwards.
AAGTCAATATATATACTTTTCACATGAAAATATCATTTCCATATCAAAAATTCACCAAACAGCCCACATGTATACCACAGAAGTCACAAAAGTACACTTTTCATTCAAATTGATTTTGAAATCTGACTCATACGAAAATAGCCCACAACACTCTTCACATTACATTGACATTTCCACAAATCCTTTAAAAAAAATTTATAAACCATTCCAAGACATTATAACTCACATAACAGCCCACTAAAAAAAATATAATACCACTTTCATCAACAAAATTCAATTTTCACAACACACTCACACAAAACAGCCCACAACCATGTTTTGCAGCTCTCTTTCCATTTTCTATAACATTTCAGCACTTTATAAAACATTCTAAAAAAATTGAAATCTTAAATAACCACCATACCTTTAAAAAACCCATATTAGGTGAACACACCCCCCAAACAGTACATATACAACCTTTTATCCACTTTTTTTAACCAAACAAAACATTCGCAATTTTCATAAAACAACTCAAGGGGTGTAACTATGTCTTGCACACAAAACCCATTTTAAAACCCCCATTTAAGACCAAAACCATACCAATTCCTATCAAAAATAGAATTTGAATCCCTAGATACATTTATAAAAACACATTCAAGTGTTATAAAATAACCTTGAATAAAACCACAAAAGATACAAATGAAAACACACATTTTCCTAAAATGACCTCAAGAAGTATAACAATGTTTTACACATCAAACCAATTCAAACCCCATCTTTTTAGGACCACATGACATGAGTAAATTACCAAAACAGAATTGGTAGTCCAAACAAGATTTAATAAACCATTTTCATAAGTTATAAACCACACCCAAATAAAACCCCATGAGTTACACATGAAAACACCCAATTTCATGTTAAAAAGCGACTATAAAATTTAACACATAACCAAATCAATCATAAATAGTTTTCGCACCACACCCAACATATGAGGAATATGAAAAATTGATAAATACATCAAGATAACTCATCAATAATTGTTTACACATGGAACCACCTACCTTTTGAGTCAAAACCCTTGAATCTTGGTGCGACACCTCAACTGCACCTCCGCTGCACCACAAGGATGTGAAAACAAACCCTAAACCATAATTTTTCACCAATAATACCCCAAATAAAACCCTAGGTATTAAGCCTAACTTCTGGACACTCTATAAATTTATGAAAGTGGGAGGAAACTTTAAAGAGAAGGAAGGAATTGAAGAGAGAAACGCATACCCAAAATAATCTTGAAGAAAACGACCCAAAATCCACCAGCATCTGAATTTTAAAACATCCAACCATTCATGGGAGGTTCGAAAAAAGATTAGGAGATCTTTTAGGAAATGGAATGGGGGAAGAAGATTAAAAATAGAAGAAGTTATTAAAGGATCAATTTACTGAAAAAACGCAAATAGAGAAGGAGATATTAAAGAATTAAAATTTATTTTTAATGTAGAAAATGGGCTTTCGGGCAGGCCCAATCCCTTACATAGAAACCCATATCCACCATGATTATGGATTTATAAATGGTCCAAATTAATATGGTCGTGTTAATAGATCATGGGATGACAATTAGGAATTGTAATGGATGAAAAATGTTAAAAAATGAAGGAGTTATAAAGGAATCAAAATTTATTTCTAATTCTGGAATTGGGCTCACGGTTTGGCCCAATTCATAAAAACTCCCCCATTCCTCCATAAATGCTTGGGAAACCCTCAGAAAAAGCATTAATGGAAATTAAATGGAATTTAACTTTAAAATAATTCATGTATGTGACAATTCTCCCCACCATGAAAACTTTCTTCCCCAGAAAGTCACATCAAGACCAAAGCAACAACCAAACCCAACTGAGAAACCAAGAGGTACTCCCTTGCTAGGTTTCACCCCTAAAGTCCAAAACACCTCTAGTGATCAATTAAGGATTACTCTCACAACCAAAACATACACCACTTTCCTGAAATGATCAATCACATTCATACTTTATCCCAAAAGAAAACTACTCAAACACTATCCGAACAAGACTCAAGCAATTCACCCAAACGAACAACAACATCGAACAAGGTTACACTTACATTTAACTAAACCATTGGGAACTCTCCAATCCCAATATTTACTCAAGGAATATTTTGGTATCTAGATAGTTCCAAATAAGACTACCTACTGCCAAGCCAAGACCATGGATAAATCTGAGTTATTGGTACGGGGTGGACACAAATAGGATCCCTGCCAAAAGAGACAACCTATATTTTTCTAAGATAGAATCAGGACACTAACAGGGGAGGCCTGAACGGACTCCTTAGTACAAAGGGTAGAATTCCATTCAATGTTTGTGAAAGAATGTACATGAGAATCATAGTGGGTCTCCCCACCATAAGAACTGACCATCTTAACTGACCAGCATGAGCCGACACAGACAGGAAAAATTGTTTTTTAAAGATTTGGGAAGGGCATTGGGTTAGTCTGCACGATTTGGGAAACCGTGCACTAGCTGTGTAGATCATTCTTTCTGCATGGATTCCTGGAACACGGTCACTATTAATCCTGCACAAGCTGTGTCCTCAGTATTTCTATCCAAATTTCCAACCATTCTCTAATGACTCCATGAAAACCAAAGTGGGAGGGAATGACATTACGCGAAGTCATGGGTACAAGGCCCTCTACCTATTTCCACAGAACGGGAACAAAATAGAAAATATGATGACACCATAGGTTTAAAATCTTCCTATCTTTAATGATGAGGATAAGACATTGTACAAGGGTTTAAATGACCCTGGGATTTCCCCTGACTACGAGCCAGCTTCTCTCTGAGTCCTATGGCTGGAGCTCAAATGATTGAAGCATCTTCGGCCTCGCAGTTGGGCTTTGGAAACCCCTTGGATGATAATTATTCTTTCGATGCAACCAACAACTACACCACAATACCAGATATATTTTCCATGACATAACACATTCCAAACTCACATTACCCTAACCCGATGTTTCACTGAAACAAGGGCTTAGAAAATGAACACACAACAATCCTTGTTTGTTCGGGTGAGAAACAATAGAAGTAAATAACACCAAAACTCACATTCCTCTAAAATGGAATATTTTTAAGTTTTTTCAAGGGAGACATTCGCCCAACATAACAGGGACTCTCGGAGGATTTCACGACTTTCACCTATACAGTCAATCGAGCACATGACATTATAAGGCATCACCGAACATGACCATTGCGACTGATATAAATAATGCATGGAGAGGGACCTTATACGACATCCCCAAACAACACACAATTCTAGAAAGTGGCTACAATATCATATCGTGACAATATTTCCCACACTGGTGGTTTAACATGAACTCCTGCTTCATAGAAACTTTGAAGAACCCAAAGGCCCTCTTAGACACCATCGAGACACTCATCCACACTAACAACCCTAGACCACATCCACCTTCAACGAATCAGGAAACTTAAGAAAATAAGGTCTCTTTCAACCTTCCACAAGCACTCTCCCGTTACAAGGGGATCTAAAAATAAAAGAAAGGAATGGGTGTAGACTCAATCTACAGATCTCGAGAAAAAAAATATTCCTTATATTGATCAACTGGAGGATTTTCGAATGGAAAAACAATCTGGGTTGCACTTCAGTTATGCATTAACCCTTAATGGGGGCATACCTTATCCAAAAAGAGAACCTAAAGACCCAACCAAGCGGGTCCATTGGTCAAAAAGTGCCACAAAACAGATCCAAACACATGAAGGGATCCACCATAAAGGTTCCCCGAAACATATCTCAGAGGAGACTACTAACCGGTCCTTCTACCCAGCTTACCGACCAAACACAAACTCAAAACACAGTTCGAACAGGAGGGGTTATTGGACTCAAAACATCCCAAACCATAAAATTTTTCCAAAAACACATAATATAAACCATCTCAAACAAATCATTAAGACATCATGTTTCTCTTTAAAAACCTTTCTTTGAAAAAAAATGGTTCAGCGGTTAGCGCATCCACCAATGGTACCCCATGGGCCTTACACATGCATGTTTCTGTGCCACACCGGGCACCCTCCTCATATCCATCCTGACACTCATCTAGTCATGTCATCAACCATCCATATTCCCATATAACCCCATTCATGTGGTTTCTCATGAAAATACCAAAGGTTAAAACTAAAATTCTTTCCACTTTTCAAAACCAAAATGGTCAACCAACACATCTTTTTTCTCAAACCCACTAACCACGAGATCAAAATACCAACTCACATCTTACAAAACTTTTCATAAAGACACAACCATTTAGAAAATAACTCACTTTAAAGATATTCACATTAATTTCAAAACATCTCATCCCATTAAAACACCCTTTGATTTTTTAGAAAACTCCATTGGAAACACTTTTCAAAACCAACTTCAATATAGTTATTTCTTTCAAAAGAGGTGCTAGAACACAATTTTCCATTTCAAAACAATTCTAAAAATTCAATTTCATAAATCAAAAAATTCCCTATTTATTTTAAAATCATTTCACAAAAACTTTACACTTATTAAAACCAAAGTGCCAAGATTTCAAAAACTAAGAACAAAACAATGTGAGAGGAAACTAGTTTCAGTGGGTGATTTGGGAATATGGTTGGAATCCATAATCCAATCACTTCACTGTCACAGAGAGTGTTCTAGGGAATATCCTTGGCTCCACATGGCTTTCCAGGCCCTGCGAGCTCACTAGGACCATTAACCCAACTCTCTTTTCATTTCCCCTAATCATCATCGAACCAAGAAAACCAAAGGACTTAGATAAATCCCAACTTCTCCTGGAAACTTGAATCCCATTATGAGGTGTGGTGATCAGGAACACTACCCATAATAGGAATTACATGTCCCAAAAAACCTAACTCCAGGCTATCCTGACTCTTCCCCAAATAACATGACTCAAAGAGTTAACCTGAACCTCCTATGATACCATTTTGTCACGAACCGAATCTGGTCGCCACCAAAACCGATACCAAACCCAGCCCATGACAAGGCCCGAAGGGCGTTCCCGATCCCCATGGGCTGGAACAAGTGCCCAGGTATCATATAATGATAATTGGGAACTATTTTCCCGATTTTATAAACATTAAACAACAAACAAACTCAATAAAACAAATCTGGATTTTTCAACTAAAACCATCTTTTACAAAATTTCAGAACTGAATTATATAAGATAAAACTATGTTTAAAAAACATTAAAAAGGTAAAAAACAAATAAGGATATCCCTAGAACCCTCATGGAAAGGGGCACCTCCCTTAATCCATCTTCACAAGACTTCACCACCAAGGACCTGCCAGAAACCCGAACCACTGGAACTAAAAACTGTACCCAACCTGCGACAACAAAAATAACCAAGTCTACTTACACCCAAGGGTGTAAGTACGGTGTGAGAAAAATTCCAATATAATACCATCACTAATATATTCCATGTGATAAACATTTAATGACAAAAAGCATGCAAGTTTTCAAAAACATGAGACGCTAGTTAAAATTTCTAAAAGATGCAACATTAAATAAAAACAGTTTTCAGGTGGGCTAATTTAAAGAATAAAAACATTTAAAATAAATACCATAGATACTAAATTTTACAACCTCTCATACCGTATTCCAACGGTAATAACAGAATATGCATTGAGCACAAGCAATGGGAAATAACCCCTAGGCACTAGCTAGTTGTGGGTCTCAGGTACCTCGTATCTCAGTTAGAGTAACCATCACAAATATTCGTTCTCATGAACGAGCCACTAGTAGGAAACATACTCATAACCTATTGGTCCCAAATAATCATCATAATAGTTTATTTAGAGTTGTAAGCGTCAATATTTCTAAGTGAAACTGAGGCCAAACCCCACGGATTCACTAGCATACTAGTACACGTCCACCCACCTAGATACCCGGTTTTTCCCTTTCTGCTCAAACAAGTTCAACAAGTCAAGATATATACTTTGTACATGAAAATATCATTTCCATATCAAAAATTTTCCAAACATCCAACATGTATACTACACAAGTCACAAAAGTACACTTTTCATTCAAATTGATTTTGAAATCCGACTCATACAAAAAAATAACCCACAACACTCTTCACATTACATTGAAACTTCCACAAATCCTTTAAACAATTTTTATAAACCATTACAATACATTATAACTCAAATAAAAGCCCACTAAAATAACATATAATACCACTTTCATCAACAAAATTCAATTTTCACAACACACTCACATAAAACAGCCCACAACCATGTTTTGCAGCTCTCTTTCCATTTTCTAAAACATTTCATCACTTTATAAAACATTCTAAAAAAATATTTGAAATCTTAAATAACCACCATACCTTTCAAAAACCCATATTAGGTTAACACACCCCCCAAACAGTACATATACACCCTTTTATCTACTTTTTTTAACCAAACAAAACATTCCCAATTTTCATAAAACAACTCAAGGGGTGTAACTATGTCTTGCACACAAAACCCATTTCAAAACCCCCGTTTAAGACCAAAACCATACCAATTCCTATAAAAAACAGAATTTTCATCCCTACATACATTTATAAAAACACATTCAAGTGTTATAAAATAACCTTCAATAATACCACAAAAGATACAAATGAAAACACGCATTTTCCTAAAATGACCTCAAGAAGTATAACAATGTTTAACACATCAAAGCTATTCAAAAAAACCTTGTTTTTAGGACCACATGACACTAGTAAATTACCAAACCATAATTTTCAGCCCAAACAAGATTTTATAAACCAATTTCATAAGTTATAAACCACACCCAAATAAAACCCCATGAGTTACACATGAAAACACCCAATTTCATGTTAAAAAGCGACTATAAAATTCAACACAAAACCAAATCAATCATAAACAGTTTTTGCACCACACCCAACATATTAGGAATATGAAAAATGGTTAAATACAGAAATCTAACACATCAATAATTGTTTACACATGAAACCACCTACCTTTTGAGTCAAAACCCTTGAATCTTGGTGCGACACCTCAACTGCACCTCCCCCGCACAACAAGTATGTGAAAACAACCCCTAAACCATAATATTTCACCAAATATACCCCAAATAAAACCCTAGGTATGAACCCTAACTTTTGGACACTCTATAAATTTATGAAAGTGGGAGGAAACCCTAAAGAGACGGAAAGAATTTAAGAGAGAAACACATACCCAAAATAATCTTGAAGAAAACGACCCAAAATCCACCAGCATATGAATTTGAAAACATCAAACCATTCATGTGAGGTTCTAACAAAGATTAGGATATCTTTTAGGTACTGTAATGGGGGGGAAATAGTAAAAATAGAAGAATTTATTAAAGGATCAATTTACCTCTCCAAATCTGGAAGATTTCTGAAATCCAGTGAATTTTAGACCCGTTTCGTGATTCTATAGAGCTCCAAATTGTGGGGGGATGGAATGGGGTCTCGCCTTAGGTAAGTGGTCTCAGGTGAGAGTTTTAATCACTGAAAAAACACAAATATTGAAGGAGATATTAAATAATTAAAATTTATTTTTAATGCAGAAAATGGGCTTTTGGGCAGGCTCAATCCCTTACATAAAAACCCATATCCACCATGATTATGGATTTCTAAATGGTCTAAATTAATATGGTGGTGTTAATAGGTCAGGGGATGACAATTATAAATTGGAATGGATGAAAAATATTGAAAAATGAAGGAGTTATAAAGGAATCAAAATTTATTTTTAAATCTGGAATTGGGCTCACGGTTTGGCCCAATTCATAAAAACTCCCCCATTCCTCCATAAATGCTTGGGAAACCCTCAAAACAAAGCATGAATGGAAATTAAATGGAAGTTAACTTTAAAATAAGTCATGTATGTGACAAGACATTTCAAAATACTGTTTACATCATATCAGGTAAAAATCCACCTGATTTTACCAACTGATTTATCTCATGAGACTACCGATGCATCGAGGGGCTTACATTAAATGGTCTCCAACCCATGTCATACCAATCCAAATCATTTCTCATATATCGAATAATAGATCTAATAAATAAACAATGTGACTTATAATAAAATGACTATATTGATTAAAATATATGGATATATCAATAATTACTCAGTGTAGGATAAGTAACAACAATGTTTTTTTTATATTGATGAATGTGAATACCATTTAAATATCATTAAAACATCATTGAGGAAAATAATCTCCAAAAATTTCAAAGTGTTTCATACCACTTTGAAACATTTGAATCATAATAACCATGAAATAATAACATTAAATGAAATATATAATATAATTATAAAAAGGATATTCATGATATAACATATTATAGGGTAGTATATACACCATATAAAAGTGAATTGGTTTATAAAAACAAATAAGTCTCAATGGAATGTAAATTGAGATGAAATCTCTTACCTTACGTTTACTTTTGGGTGATCATCCTTTAACCTCATTTATAATGTTTTTAAGAGTGTCAATAACTTATTAAAGAACCATTTTCATTTTTATAATATTGTATATTATCTTTTTATAATATATTATTACCCATTTCATAACAATATTTTAATATTTTTACTATTTTGGGTGTTAATTACCTAGTTTATCGAGTATATTTTAACTTGTTACTTGTTGTTATGATTAATTAGATCATGGTTTCATAATATCAAGAATTTAAAACATGGTGTAAATATAATATACATTCATTATATATGTATTTATAATAATTAATTATATTTGGAGATAATAAATGAAATGCATTGTTCATGAAGACGGTAGGTCATACGTACGCATGAACGCTACTTTCATTTCTTTGAGATGTTAAGAAAATAAAAAGTAACTGATATATATGTATATTATAATTAAATTATTATATTTATTTTTAATTTTTCACATAGTTTTAATAAATTCACCCTTTATGAATTCCATTTATAGTGTGAATGAATCGCATCACTTTGAGCGGGTGGTATTCCACACTTCCACAAACCATGATATCATATTTACATAAAATGGAATGTATAAAGTTATGTGTTATAAAATAATTAAATAAGCATAAATACATAATAAATATAATATATATCATATATAAATGTAGTTTCCATCATAATTTCCACCATGAGAGGTAGTGAAGGAAAAACGAACAACATCACTTCGTGAGGTTGTATCTCGCCTTACAAAAGAACGATAATTTCATTACACATTAGATAGAAGAGTGTGTATGTTCAAGTAAAAAAATTAACATAAAAACATCCTATTATATTGATGATACTTTTTTTATACAATCATTGAATAATAAAACTTTACGGGGTGGATAATGGATATAAAACTAAAGAGTTTGAGGAAGGATGTTACCTCTTAATCGGGTAAAGCCTTTTGGTTTGTACAAAAGGGATTACATGTATGGATTTATGAACAAATTAAGGATTCCAGTTTTAGGGGATGTATTTTTATGATTTATTTGGTCAGATATTGGTTGATCCAAAGTCTCTTGAGAGGTGTGAGGGAGTGGGAGGAGAAGAGGCCTTTTATTATTGAGGAGGAGTGGCACTCTGGTAAATAACAAAAGGTATACATTATTGAGAGGTCTAACTTACCTAATTCACCTCAAAAATGTAAGAAAATAGATTAAAGGGGAATAAGTTTCAATAAAAACTTTCACCATACAAAAAATAAGTGCATTTTAATAATTTTGTTCCTTAACTTCTAAGATTCTCTAATTTTATCATTTTGATTTTTACTAAAGTATCTAGTTTTATAACCTAATTAATTTAACCATTAAGAATAAATTAGAGTGATATTTATTATAAAATATAGACCCAATATATTATAAATATTATATCTAATTTACAACATAAAAATAAAATGTTTGTTGGAAATTAATTTTAAAACTAACACATGAAACACGAAAGAACGCTGCTTTAATTCGGACTATTCTAATAATGGTTTTACTATCAATGGGTCAATAAGAAATTTATAAAATGTAAATTTGTAGATTAATAGACCATATTTTATATTTATTGACACTTATAATCAGTTGTAACAATATAAAATTTTATTAATTTTAAATAGTTTAATGAAATATCATTTATTGTAAAATAACATTATTGTCAATTTTGACATTATTTATTAAATTTTAATTTAAAAGTATCAAAAATATATTTGAATTATAATATATTAATTTAAAAATTGTGTAAAATGATATATTCAACTAAAAATTTATTAAAGTCAATAACTCAATAAATTTACTTCACTTTTAATATTTATTGTATCATTTATTTTAGTTAATTATTACCTAAAAAATCAATATATTGGATTTTCTTCAGCATTTTAAATAACTAATTCATATTTAAAAATTAATGTTAAATTATTATGATAAAAATAACTTATTTATATTTCAAAATGATATGTATAACCTAAATTATGTTATTTTTTACATATCTCAATGTCTTAAAAATATTAAAGTTAAGGAAGGTTCCCTTTTGTATCTTTTTCCTCACATAACATATCATATAAGGAAATTTCCTTAAATATTATCCCAATAACCTATAAAATTATAACTAATATGGGATATGGTATAATTATTGTCAAAAAATTTACTTTGGACAAGTTACTAGGTCATTTTGGCCCTTAAGTTTAGGGTTTAGTCCCTTATTAAGCGTAATTTTACCTTAATTGCTTTAATTAATTTTAAACTCTTTCACTAATATTTTTTGTTAAAAAATAAGTTGATATTATTAGATTAAAAATATAATAATTATTACAACCATTTATTCACATTTTTTAAAATTCAATTCAAAGAAGTTGAATTAAGTTTAACGCTAATCTAGTAAACATGGCGAGAAAGCAGGTAAAAACGTGAAAAAGTTCAATAAGTATTTATATCCAATTTCAATATAAAAATAATTCATATAACCTAAATTGGATTAATATATGTATAAATGATCTATTTGGACTTTAATAATCACTTTAAAATATAATTAAACATTAATAATCATTTAAACAAAAAGGAAATTTTTAACTAAAATGTAGTATTTTTCACTATTCATCAAAAAAATAAACTTCTTAGAAAAATACCAATAATTCACCCTAATAAAATTTTAAAATTATGATTTAAAAAATGATTTTTATTTTGAAAGATAAAATTTTTAAATTTTTCAAAATTTATTTTTAAAATAGGTGTTCCATTAAATGGTGGTAAAACTCAATTTTTCATGTAACACAAACTAACTCATCATTGGGTGTAGTGTAAACTTAACATGGTGTTTTATATAATCATGATAGAAAATAAATTAAATTTATTTTAAAAGGAAAATATTTTAAGGTCTTGGAGTATTACATTCTTCAATCACTTTTTCCCAGAGAGGCTGAGGGCATATAGAGTTTGGGATTTCTTAATCCAACAATAGGGTGACATGTCTGTTATAGGCTACGTAGAAAAATTCACCAAATTATATCTCTCTGCACCGAGTATGGTGAGTGATGACACCTAGATTGTGAGGTGTTTCAATGATGGTTTGCGACATGTCATTTGGGTGCAGGTAAACATCTTTAGGTTGGCCTCATTCTCATAGGTGATGAACCAGGTGCTCATAGATGAGGGAAATTTGACGGAGTAGTATTACTTGAGTCGGGTGATGATTCCATGTGACTTTAGTGGTGACACATCAGATAGTATGAATTGAGGAAGATAAGAGTTTCAGTCAGGAAGTAAGGCTAAGGACTCAGGAAGACCACCTCAGAACAGGTTGTCGATGGTGTGGTTCTAGTGTGGGTATCCAGGACATGTCTAGACTTAGTGTGAGAGGCCTCCAAAGGAGTGTCGGGAAAGTGGATGGGTTGGGAATCACAAGTGGTTCTGTAGGAATCCTTCTTAGATATCTGGTAACTAGGTATCGGGACATAATCAGGGTTCTGAGATTGGATCAGGAGTGGTACCAGGTGACAATAGTCGAGTTTAAACTACTTGTGGAGGGAATGGTATGGAAAATGAGACCCAATAGTGGGGCCAGTGCCTAGTGGTTGGTGCATCACCATAAGGAGTACATGCTTCAGACATTTGGTCTTCATGATAGGGGAATTCCATGGAGAAATCAGGTGATGAGTGGGATGGTGAGCCTACAACGGTTGGAGGTACATCATGGGTGTAGCCATGTTTTTGTTTCGTTTTTCCATGGTCTTTTTAGAGGAATTTCCATTTTCGATGCACAGTATAAATAGGATATATGTATGGAATAACCAGGAACTAGTTAGTAGATTGGAATCATTTCAATAGTGTTATATATGTTCATATATATACTAGATGTGTGGAACCAAGATTATTGAGGTGTGTTAGAATCATGGAATTAAGGAGATGTGGGTTACATGAGGTGTGTAGGTATATGGGAATGATTGTTATGAAGTAATTTTTTGAGGTGTGAGCCATCAGGATTTATTTGATCATCTGATGGGATGCATGGCCTCTTAAGTGTCATGTGTGACATGGGCATGAGGCGGGCATCGATGTGGTGCGGGATTCTGAAGGGTGTTGGGTATGACGTGGGAGAAATTGTTTAGGTGAAAGGGTGATGAGGCATCATGGGACAACCTTGAGTCTAGGTATGGTAGGTAAAATAATGGTTTTCATTGAATTTTGGGTTTGGATTCAATCGGGGTAGGTAACTCCTAAGCTGGGGAGCCACCCCTTGAGGTAGTTGGATTGTACCCTTTAGACTGGGGTAGTCTTGGTAGATTTTAATGAGATGGGTATGTTTTTTACCATCTCTGATTTTTGTTTTATAGCTTGGGGGAGATCTATGTTATGGTAGTGAGATTATAACTTCACTGGTATTTGGAGTGTGTCTAATTCCTCGCCCGTTTTGAAATTTTGGATTTTGTTGGGTAGACTAACTTTTTTCTCAATCTTCATAACTTAATTATGAGTTTTTAGGTAACCTAAAACCTTGTATTTGGATGGTTTTAGAGGCTTGAAAATTTCCTCAGGTGTTCTGATGGGTTTTGGGTTCTTTGTAGGCCTGAAGGCCCTATTTTTTATAAGTGCAGGATAAGGTGCGCAGTTAGAATTAATTGTACCTCCTCCTAGTAGAAACCATGTATTCCCTTCTTAAACTAAGAATGATTTGGGAAACTGTGCAAGAGTGGTGCATGACCTTGCATGACCTCTGTAGTTTTTAGTAGAGGGAATCCACTCAGTTAGGGAAAACCATACACAATCCACATGGTTAGTTCCAAATGGGCAGTACCCTCACACTATAGCTTGCATAGTTTTCACATAGTTAGGCCTAACTATGTGGGCTAACCATTCAGGTCTTGTCTCTTAATCAAATGAAGTCGCATGGTTACCACAGAGTTTGTAAAACCGTGTAATCTAACTGCACGGTTCATTAAAGGTGTAAAATAACATTTTTACCCTCTCTCCTATTTCTTTCTCTTTCCAACTTTTCTCCTCATATGGTCATGCACAACAGTGTGGGTTTCCTCTTTTCTTCTTCTAACTATGGATTGATCCATCTCCCTCACCCGACCTCCGTTCTTCAAATTGTTTGTGGAGCTATATCCATATTAGTAGGGCTCTCCATCCTCTAGCTTCTATTTCTTTTTTACTTTTCTTTATGGATTTCTAAATCTATGTAAGTTATTTTTCCTATTTTCATGGCATTCTTCTAAAATTATTATTTTTTAAAAATTAGTTTGAGTTATAGGATAAGATTGTATATTCCTAGGTCTACGAGTAATAGGTATATGGTTTATACTTTAATTTGTTTTTTCGTGATTTTTTCAGGTGTGTGTATTTTAGCACACCATTGTGTTGACCGAGCTAGACCTAATTAATATAATTTTTTTCATTTCATTAATTAATTTTATCTTATGGGATATCGTTGGGCATGCCCAAACAATGTCTGATTTTTCAAGGTTGGATTAAAGGTTATCGACCACTTCAGTGGTATATCAGGTGTTTATAGTTATTTAAATTGAATATTCTATTTAATTTAAATTAAATTATATGTATGAACTACTTTTGAGATCCATGGTGTCATGATGGGCTCATCCCATGGATTAAGAGAGAATTGGATAACTGTTTTGAGGTAATGTGATCATCGAGAAGGGCTTGGCTCAAGGCACTTGGGGGATGTTGATTACTAGTTGGGACACTCAGTCATTGTATTGAGGTGGTAAGGTTGTTGGGATACAGGTGAGGCTAGTGTGATATGGGATGGTGTGGCCATTGGAATGAAATACATGGTCTCAGTGGCACAAGGTACCGAAAAGGTGTGGCTTATGTTATATTTGGTGATTAACGCTCACTTGTATTGGATAATCCACCATCAAGAATCATGTGAACATGGGTTGACTCAGATGTTTGATGTGATATTGACTGCTCATGTAGGTAGAGGCCTCTGGTAGTTATGGATTATGAATTACGGTTGGAGGTTCTTGTCGTAGAAATCCATATGGATGGTGAGGAGCCATTGGATGGCAGTGTTGAGGTTGTTGGTTGGGAGATGAGGCATTCCATGCTTAAGGGCATTGGTCCAGGATCATTTTAAAGGAATCATATATTCATTCTTTGGGACATTGGTTATTTATATGATGGTGATTATTATTTGAGAATAGATATCATTGTGCTTATGGATGTAAGGCTTGGAGCCAATAGGTTCTTTCAAGAAGGGTTCTGAGGGTTCAGATTCTTTGATTGGGCATGACTTTGGGATGTCAGTTACTTTGTTGATGGCATGAGGTTCCAAGTGACATTTAGAGGTGGGACTTGATGGTTCACCAGGGTTATATGACATTAGAGGATCCCTTGGGACATGTGATAAGTATCTTCTCCTCTTCAGTTATTTTAGCACTGATTGAAGTAGGTGACAGCCTAATGGTGGATGTTGAGCAATAGATAAGCTTATGTTCATTAAACACGTGCATAATTTTCTCTTATTTTTCATTAAATTCTTTATTAATCAAAAATGTAAGGTAGGAGCATGTTGGTGGTGACCTATTGAGACTCATTCTCACACCCTACATGGACCCTTCAAGACGCGTGTAGATTTTTTGCTTTTGCGATTAGGTAAGGGTTCTAGCTCAATATTTGGATCCTAGTGGTTAATTTGGAATGGGATGGAAAGAAATAAATTATTGGTTCTTCCCTCAGCTAGAGTTACTTTTGGGATTTCCATTTTGTTTTGTTTTGTATTAGAATGTCTATATATATATAATGATTAGCCATAGATGACCCTTTTTTGTTATTGTAATATATGACCTGTTATGTATGCATGTTCTGTTTTAGTAACTAGAAATGGAATTTTAGATTTTTCATTTATTATGTTGATGTTGTTGGTTATGCATCCATTATTGTATATTATTGTTGTGCTTCCACCATGGGTGGGTTACTGGTTTGTGTCTGTCATTCTTTCTTTTTCATTTCATATATATATATATATATATATATATATATTGGACCATTATTATATCATCACTTGAGGGTATAGTCTCCCCACTATCACACTTTTACACCCTCACTGATAGTCTTAAGCCTTTGGTAGATGGGGATACGTTCCTAAATCTAGTGGAACTTGGCCTAAAACCATTGTTCGAGTGGCTAATCAGGTTGGGGTGCTATAGATATAGTTGGTCTAGTAACCAATCAGTTTCTATTAACTCAGAAAAATCATTTCATATAAGTAATATTCCACATTTCATAGTGACGCTACTACCATGCTGACTCGTCTCATACTTTTGATCCGGAGGATGTCGAATTGGATGTTGATGCTTCTTTTGAAGAGGAACCCATATGCATCATTGACCATAGTAAGAAGGTTCTCTGAGGCCAGTCTATCCCTTTAATATGGGTTCTTTGGTAGAATATCCTTTTATAGGATAATACTTGGGAGCGGGATTCTGACGTATGTGCTCAGTGGTTGGATTTATTCTCATATGTAGTTTCACCACCATTGTAAGGGAAACATGGGGATGAGTTCCTTTAATGGATGAAGATTGTAAGAACCTATATTTTCAATGAGTTATTAACCTTTTTATTTCTAGTTTAATTCCTTGGTTTTTACCTAATATAAATTCATACCATGTTTATAGAGGAAACAATAGTGTTTAGGGATTGTTTGGAGCATTGAGCCCCATATTTTAGAGAAAAGAGTTGGGTCACATGGTTAGTAGAAATGGTATTGTCCAATCTTCATGGTTTGATGAAATTGTGCTAGTTGTTCAGTGTATGGAAGAGGGTTTCACGATTTTCCCTAATGGTGTGCCTTAAGAAACATGACCATGGAATTTGTCTCATACTTGTGACATAGGAGTTTCACACAGGCTATGTAGGGTTAGTCAAACTATGTTCCTGGCCTAAGTGAGGGGTCTCTTGAGGCGGAGATGGGCACATGTTTGGCGCACTATTTGGACAAATGTGTGGCTAAACAATGCAACCCATTTTTAAAGGGGTGAAATTTATATTTTTCCTCCTTATATTTTATAAACTCACCCTATTTCTCTCTTCTTTCCAGTGGACATGAGGCTCCCTTTTCCTCATGATGAGATCATACTACCTTTTAACCTAGATTCTTGGATAACTTATCCATATGACCTTGATATCAATATAGGATCATCTCATTGGTTTCCTCTCAATAATTTCTCCACTCCTTAGGCTCATTTATTCGATTTTCTTTCTCACAATGATGTTATTTTGGTGAAAACTCATATGCCTTATTCTCATGGTGTTCATATCTTTTTTTGTTTTCTTCTGATCTGGTCCAAACCAGAGTCCAATACTGGATGACTTTACATCCAAAGGCATAAGGTATGTGTTCTAGTAATTTTCTCTCAGGTCGTATTACTTTATATTATGTGTCATGATGCTTCATGTCGCAGTATCCATGAATTTCCATGAAAATAGACATATATTGTCTTTAATTAAATATCCTCTAAAGTATTAACCTAGTATCTATTTATCCTTATTGAGATAGGTCCCCACATAATGTTTCCACCCCTTGAGGTGTGCCTATATAATTTCCTTTATTATTATAAATGTTTAAGTGACCAACCCATATTATACAGCTTTTGGAGTAACTTATAAATGAGAGGACTATAATGAATTTAATAGAAAGTGAGTGGTTTGACCATGTAACTTTCTTAAATATAACAATGGATATGCCCTTGTTAAAGAGGAATTCTAATTAACTATGAAATGTTTATTGGATCTTCCTAAAGTCATATACTTCTTACAATCCTTATGATATATGGGAATGGAGTACCTACTTTTATGAGATACAGGCATGGTGTCCCTTACACCAGTGATATATGGGCATGGTGTCCCTAATTTTATGAGACAGGGGCAGGGCATCTCTTACACCTATGATATAAGTGCATGGAATCTGTACTTTTATGAGATACATGCATGACATCCTTTACACATATTCTATATAGGGCGTCCCTACTTTTATGAGATATGGGCATGGGTCCCTTACACCTATTATATATAGTCATGGCATTCTTAATTTTATGATAAACATGCATGGTGACCCTATACTATGATACTCAGGCATGGAATCTCTATATTGTGATATGCAGGCATAACATCCCTATACTATAATACTTAGGCATGATGTCCCTATATTGTGATACTTGGGAATGACGTCCCTTATATCTATGATTCTTGTGCATAGTGAAACTTATAACTTATGATACTCAGGCATGGAATCCCCTACTACTTTATGAGACTCTAGTGACTAGACATGGATGCATGAGTTATGCATTGGGTCCTAGATAGAATTACATATATGTATATGTGTCTATAAATATCCCTACATAGATACTAAATATTTATATATATATATATTCAAATAAACTTATACATATATGTCCATGATGACAATTATTTAGAGGTTTTCCTGGAACGGCCCAAAATAGGTAGTGTCAGACTGGTGTTCTATAGGAACCAGATCCGACCCTTTTAAGTTGTTATTACTTCTTACCATTATTATATATAGGAACTTTTCATATTATATGCACTGATTGGATATTTATAAACACCATTGGTGGTGGCCTACTGAGTTTATCTTATATCCTATCTAGGATACCGATAGTACCCAGATAGATTATGTGGGTGCAGGTAGGGACAGAGTCAAGCACCTAGTTATGATGATTGATTGACTATATCATGGGAGAGAGGAATCAAAAGATCGATCTATGACTCATCATTCCATCAGAGATAGACTTTTTGGTCTTTTTGATCTTTTGATGCGTGTATTGTACCGGATACATGGTGTTTTTCTACCTGTTACCTTTTTGATAGATATATGAAATTAAATCATTTTGTATGTGATAATGGTTGTTGTACTTGTGATGTTATTATTTTCAGTTTTTATTATGCTTCCTCTATTTTTATTATCTATTTATTTCACTATTATGTTACTCTAATAATGAGGGAATAATCTCCCCATTGTACTGCATTGGACCCTTGCTGCTACTTAGCAGCCTATCGCATACAAGGAGGTGCATTTGAGGAAATGTGACCTACCATCTAAAGACATTGTTTGGTGGCTCTCGATTTAGGATGTTACTGTAGAGCTCAAGTTCAATCATCTAATTCAATTATGGAGCTAAATATCATTTACACTGATATTTAGATTGACTCTTCCCTATATTTTATTGAGGAAAATATTTTAATACTCGGTTTGATTATAAAATATATATATTATTAGTGATATTTCAAAAAACACCTTGTTTTCATTTTTTTAAACTAAAACAATTAGTCGATGAATCTATTTATTTCATGATTTTTTTTAACTATTAAATATTTTTAAAACACACACATATTTAGTGTGTATTTATTGGTAACCATAAAACTCTATTACAAGATGTGTTAGAGTAAGTTTTGTTTTATAAAATCTGAAACTATTAACATCCTGTTCATTTTTATCACATATCATTCTAAATATACTATATTAAATGTTTAAATACTGGATTAATTATGCAAACTCATTGGAATATTTGAATATAAATTAAAAATCTGTAAATAAAATATCAGTGAAATCCAAATTAAATCAATATGTTTTGTAATTTCATTATCATGTAAATATTAAGGAATTTTTTAATACCAGTAATATTAAATAAATATATTTTATAGTTTTATTTGTATATGTTTGGATAATACAAAAAGCGGGAAAACAATAAAGAATGGCGATTCATTTTAAAAACTGTCTTTATTTTTTAAAATAACATCCTTAATTTAAAAAATTCAATAATTTGAATATAATTCATTTTAAAAGATAAATCACATATGTAAATTGGGTTTCATTTAGTCTTCTGTTGGTATTTGGGTTTAAAAAACCCCTAATGAATCCTAAAAAGCATATTCCCACCCACATTGAACTCATGTTTCGTCCTCCCACACTCCCTTATGTTACTGTCGTGTATGCTCCTATGACCCATTTCTTCTTCCATCATTTTACTCTAAACATTATTTCATTATTCATTTTCTCCTCTACATTTATGTTTCTTGATTTGTTCTTCCATTTTTTCTTTTATATTTTTGAAATCCACATTAATATATCGTGTATTCCTTTTTCGTCTCTTCTTTATGTGTTTCTATTTCCTATTCTTCTATAAAATTTTCTATCAGCTTCCGGACACTGGTTGAAAAAATAAAAACCCACAAGGATAAAATTAAAAATTAAGTTCTCTTAATTTCATGATCATGAAATTATAAAATTAATATAACTTTAGAGGCTTACAATGTTAGGGAAAGCTTTGACTGGATGTAATATTTATGAGTATCATATAGGATTATTTGGCCTCATGCTATGAATTCCTTTTTGTGCATGGTTGGAAAGTGTGGGGTGATTAATGATCACATACCTATGACCCAAACAAAACTATAGTCAGTATGTAAGTATTTGTATTTTCTATTTACACATCACTTCCAAACTTCATATTTGTTTGATAAAAAATTATATTAAAGTCTTATTGAGAAAAGAAACTATAAAATTTGTGGAATAAATTGAAGTGATCTTAGTTGAAAACCAGTTATAGCATAACCCAATTGAAGTTAATGTTTCACATCCTCACTTTTATTTAAATTACATATATATTGAATGGAATAAACAACATTATAATTAGATCCATGGTGTGTTGGTGAAGGATATTGAGGAAGTGAACAAGTTAAATCGGTCCTTATACCTGAGTCACATGATGAATTTTCAATATTTTGGTGAGAATACGAGATGGAGGTTAGATCTAGTGATATACATGAAGAGAATTTTTGAGGAGTTGAACATCTAATACACCCTTCCACCTCAAGAAGTCGAATTGTCCAATCAACAATAAGCTCGATGCCTAGATAATTAATTTTGGTTAACAATAGTTCTGTAATTTTGTTAAGTGACCTATTGTTGACTTGTTTTTCATCCAAAAAATATTTCACAATGATAGATATGGTCTTTAAAAGCATCTAAAAAATGAATTTACAGTGCTAAAAAAGAACTGATAATCAAAGCTCTATTAAAAGGGGGTCCTTTTAACCAATTATAAAAAAAAGTGATGATAAATTCCTCTTTTATCAGTGCTAAAAAACATTGATAAATGTCAAAAAAATAATTTATTTAAAAAAATTGATAATCCATAGGGTGGACCAAACCCTTTTATCAGCGCCCTTCCTCCTAATAGTTCTTGCCCCCCCCCACCGTAATAGCACTTGGAAGCCCACCCCACATTTAACAGCACTAGGTATATGCCTCACCCGCTCGTGCATGCCCCTACCTTTGGTGGGTTTTGAACCTGAGACCTCCCCCTCATAATTTCATGCCTTTTCCACTCATCTGTATTGTTTTGTTCTTTATTTTATGATATATCTATATGTTTATATATATTTCAATACATTTTTATGCATATATATTTATATATATTTATTTTTATATATTTATATATATATATTTAAATACATATATAAAATATTTTTTGTATGTGTATGTGTTTCTAAATACATACATACATACATATATCTGTGTGTGTGTGTGAATCTATAAATATAATTGTACATATTTATATTTATTTTCATATATTATATATTAATATTTATATACATATATTATAATATGTAGATAAATATATATATGTGAGTTTCTCAATAAATACAAATATACTTATATATATATATATGAATTGAATATGTATATAAATATTCATAAATTTATATTTTAAATAAAATGGATATCATTTTTTATTTAGATAATTTTTATATATTGAGAAATATATTTTATATGTAAATATGCTTAATTGTTTATTTATTAAATTAAATTTTTATGTGTGAATATTTAAAAATATATATATATATTGTTATATATTTGATTATAAATAATAGTACATTTTTAAAAACAATAAAATCTCAAAAAAAAATTATTAATATGAATGTAAGCTCTAGGAATAAATTTAGTCCCCACTAAAAACAAGGGGAAACCCACTTAAATGGGGTTCAAATTTCATCAACTGTTAAAAAACATGGGTACTCCAAATAAAAACTCATTTTTGGAGGCCTTTTATGCATTTTTCCTTAAAAATGTGACAAATGGTTCCCCTATATCACTAGTGTGTAGATCTCATCACATGCTTTGATTTGATATGTGGTAGGGCTCAAACAGACACCCAGATGAAAAGTTATGGTCATTTGAAGTTCAAATTATGTTTTCAAATTATTTACATCTTTTATTAATTTTTTATTTTTTTTATCTTCAAATTGTTATTAAATGACTATTACTCAATAATAATTAAAAAATTATTAATTAAAAATATTTTTTAAATTATTTTATAATCTATTTTCACTAAATATCTTATATATTATGTGTAAATTCCTATTTAGCCTTATCTAAAACATATTTAAAACATATATATTATATTTATATAAATATAACTATATGTATATATTAATATATTATTTTTAATGAATTTTTTTTTTGAAATATACCCTTTATCAGTTCTAGTAAAAAAGAGCTGATAAAGACCCCCCCTTTTCAGCACTACTAAAAAAGTGTTGATAAAGGGGGTCCCTTTAATAGTGCTGATAAAGGGGGTACCTTTATCAGCGCTAAAAAAGTGATGATAATGGTGTAATTTTAATAGAACTTTTTTTAGTGCTGTTAAAAGTGCATTTTATCAATGTTTTTTAGCACTGATAAAGGGTGGCACTACATAAATCTATTTCTTTGGTAATGTTATTTTTTTTTTAGAAGATTTTTTTTAAATCCCTTAATTTGATAGAATGTGAAATTGAATGAGGTTTAATGTGATTTAATGATATGTATTTTTATAGATTCCATTTTGTTGTAAATTTTATTCTAATTTGACATAATAATTAAAGTAATTCTAAATTTTTATTATAGTCCTTGATGAAACTAACACTACTTACAAAAAACATAGTGAAATTAATAAAATTCTAGGTTTATAGAATTTAACAACAAAATTTAAATTTTAAATTACAAATTTTTGCAAATAGAAGGCCTCTTGATGTTATGAATTGAAAGACCAACTAACTTCTTGAAACATCACAAACTAGAAAATAGATGGTGTAATGGCTCGTACTTCTCCGGTCCATTCCTTTGTGAAATGTGGTGTTGGAGGTGTGTTGGGAGGTAAAGGTGACTTAGGGGTGCATTTGTGTGGACCTTCAAGGAAAGCTAAAGGGAAATAGCTTTCACACGGTTGGAGAATGGTTTGGAAAAACCGTACGGCCAAACCGTGCAATGTTGGTGTTGGAGGTAGTGGCTAACGCACAGTTAGCGCGCGATTTGGCTAACCGTGCGGACTAATCGTGCGAGGAGTGTTGAGCGAGGAAGAAGATAATGCACGGTTAGCGCACAGTTTGCTAAACTGTGCGGACTAACCATGCAGACACTTAAAGTTAGATCCTAAAATTGTGGATCTGAAATCTTTTGCCTCTAAATGGTTCGTTTAAGCCCCTAAGCGGACATAACTCGTGATTACCCTTCGTTGGAGGTAGAAGAACCTCTCCCAAGAATTTTGTAGGTGATCCGGAGGATTTTCTTGGCGAATCGAAGCCGGTTCCTTGAGGTATGTGATCGTTCTTGCTTGTTTTCCTAAATCTAGTAAGATATACTCCTCCTCCTCTCTCGGTTTCTTATATCTACACCCATTATGGGTATATCTAAGTGTGAGGATGTCGAATATGATGAGATTTGGTCTTGGTTGTGTTAGGAAAGGATATCTAAGGAGTATTCTTGGAGAATCGACCATGTTTCTTCAGTGTTCTTCGACCGTCGCGGTTTAGTCAAAAAACCTTTGAGGTAGGGATTTTTCCTTCGTCTCTCCTTTCTGTGTATCATACAGGGTGGGTGTGATTTTTTTCTATGGGAATGGATAAATCCAAGCGTTAATGAAGATAAAAAATGGACTTTTAAAGGAATAAAGGGGAGGGGTGTGATCGATATACTTCTGTTTTGTTTTCCTGCTCTTCCTTGATTATTATGTTGTGAACTGTTTGGATGTATGCTTACGGAAAATAATTGGTTTTTGGTGGTCTCTCTCAGTGCACTAATAAACTATTGTCTTCTGTGATGATTAAATGAATGTAATATGGAAATTGATTATTCACATGAACTTGATGGATTAAATGGATGCCCAGTAAACATGAAACCTTATGTGATCACCCCGGTTAACCAACAGAAAGATGAAACAGATAAATGATGTTCTTGAACTTAGAATTTTTCCTACTTTGTTTGGTAGTGGGTGTGTTTTTCTGTTTGATTTCTTATGGGGTGATGTGGGTGAGGGTGGGATCTTCTGTTGTGGAACGGTTGTTGGTTATGACTCTTCTTGTATCACAAATTGGGGTGGAATACTCTTCTATTGTGAAACCTTTTTGGTTCATGGTTCTGGGGATGTGGGGTTGTATCTTGAAGCCTGCTTTGGTACCAATACTTGGAGGGATCTCACTTTGATGTAAATTTACAAGAGAACTGGGTGTGAATGTTTAAATTTTTGTTGGCTGTAACTTTTCCCCTAGGCTTGTGCTTATTCCTGCTAGTTGCCTAGTAGTGCAGAATTTATTAAATGGGGTCACTTGAACATGAAAACAATAAAGGGGTTAATTGGGGGATTGGTTCTAGTATGGTTGTGACTCGGCTGTGAATATTGTACTTCTATAAAAAATTACTAGGTTGTTCATGTTTGGGTTAGGTGTGGAACCCTAGGTTGGGATGAGTGCTTGTTATATATATATATGATTTTAGTTATTGTGTTTCTTATTCGTGCCCCGCCCATGTTTAGCCCTTAGTGTCGAACGCCCCCATTTCATGGGGGAGTGTGTTTTTTCCAACACCCCTACGAGTGGCTGGTTATTAGCTCCTTTTCTGCTCCCTTTCCCGAATAGCCCAAGACTCTTCAGGCAGGCTGTGATGGCCTGAGGTCCATTATTAGCCCAAGAATCTTTGGGCGGGGTAGTTGTAGTGGTTGGCCCAGGTGTTTACGGGCAGGTTGTTTCCCAAGTATCTTCGGGATGAGGCCCAGGTGTCTTCGGGCGTGATGGTAGCTTTCTGTCCCATGTGTCTTCGGGCGTGGTAGTGGTTGTTCTGGGCTAGGTGTTTGTGGGCATGGTTACATGAGGTTGTTTTGGCCCAGGTGTCTACGGGCAGGATAACGGTTGTGGCCCAGGTGTTTGTGGGCAGGATGTGTGGTTGTGGCCCAGATGTGTGCGGGCGGGTGTGGTAGTGGGACTGCGATGAGAATGGTGGGATTGGTTCGATGCATAGGATGTCTTCAATAACCAGTGGGAAAGCGGTGCGGGGTACCCAAATATCAATGTGATATTGTTATATGTTACTTGACTTGCGTTATTTGGGGAGCGTGCCTTGGTGAGGTTTGGATGGATAGATTTTCCTTGTTGGGTGTTTGGTTATCTCTTTTTCCACGGGGCATTAGAATGCCTCCCCACTTGTGCACGACAGTCATTGTTTTTCCCTATTGGGTATACCTGTATACTCACCCTATGTATATAAAACTGTTTTTAGGTTTCCAGGAGGACTTCGGGGATCGGGCAAGGTTGTACTAGCTTGGACGTTTGGACTATTACAGTTTCCATTTTCTTGGTTTTGGTACTTTACCATTGTAGAAACCTAGTACTTTCTGGCTTTTACTTTTACAGCATGCATATGGGAGTGGTTTTCTTTGTCTTAGCTTTTACTTCCATTCTTGGCGTTGTCAGGTTTCATCATCTTATCTCCCGATCCTATTAAAGAAAAGGCTAATTCCTTCCTTTTTGTGTGTGATTCTATACCCTTGGTGCTAGTCTCCACTCCGGGACCTATTGAAGGCGGGTCTTGGGGGTCATTATCTCTCCTTCAACTTGGAGAAGGAAGGGTCTGGCAGTCTGTTGTCCCTTCCCTCATCTTGGTGAAGGCGGGTCGTGATAGAATGGTATCAGAGGAGTGGTTGAGAGATAGGATGGAGTATGGATTTAGACATAGTAAGGATTGCATGGGATGGTATGGAAACAGTGTTGGGTGACCTTGGTGCATGAAATAGGCCCGAGAAGACCGGCTAGGACACGGGATTTTTGGTCCCCCCGTGATCTGATGCAAGGACTCTGGACTTATCGAACGACCAAGTGAGGCTACACTGATTACAGGGTAGAGACCATAGGAAAGGTACATGAATCATAATCACTTGTGTTCTCATGTTTCTATGTGTTTTGGGGATTCAAAAATAAATAAAGAAGTCAAATAAAATGTAAGAACAATATTCTACACTACCTGGGCTTTGTCATTCCTTGTTTACCTTGCAGTTATGGAACCTGGGAGACGACCACGAGTGGTGCGGGTGATCGAGGCCCAGGAGGTTGACATGGACAATCGGCAGACGGCTGATCGAGAGGAGGAGGATGACCAGTGGAAAAAGACACTTCGAGCCTTCCAGTGACAGACCCTCGAAAAGTATGAGGGCAGTACCTCTGTCATGAAAACGGAGAGTTGGATAGTGGAGCTGGTGATAGATTTCGGCTTGATTCGGGCTCCGACCGAGTACTTGGTTCCTCTGTCCGTCAGCCAGATGTGGGGATCAGAGCGTTAGTGGTGGATTCTCTACCTGGGGGAGAGGATAGAGGTTGAGGTGGTATGGGCTAATTTCGAGAAGGAGTTCTGGGTGGAATTCCTCTCTTCTACGATGAAAACTGAGAAGAGGCAGGAGCTACTCTCCCTCCAGCAGGGGAGTATGTCAGTAAAAGATTTGGGGATCAAGTTCAAGGATCTCCTCCACTTTCCTCTGGACCTCTTTCCGGATTTGGAGTCTCGGGCGAGATGTTTGGAGGAGGCACTCCGACCTTCCCTCTAGTATGTCGTTACTCCCTTCACCCTACCGACATACTTAGAGATGCAGAAGAAGGAAGAAGTGGTGGAGAGGATGCACACACTGGGAGGTGTGTCACGAGAGGGGATCCAACTAGGTTCATCGAAGGGGAAGTCCGTCAGCACCATGCCTCTAGCATCAGGGCCCTCTAGGTTTCGACCGGAAGGAAGCAGGCCACATCAGCTCCAGTTCTGATCTCCCGGACCTCACCCTTTCTCTTCTGGCCCAGGGCCAAGATTCTACGTCTGTGGGAGCCATGGGAACCTATGGAATCAGTGCTCGGATAGAGTGCAGTATGGCGGTGACGGGCAGGTTCATCACCCGCCTTAGCAGTAGCAGCTACCAGCGAGGCCTTTCCAGCAGCAGCAGCAGGGTCAGCGAGCTCCCACTCTTCCGAGGACAGACGTTGCAGGGGGAGGCTGCCCCCAGGGCACTCCTCAGGGACCTCGACCAGGGCGTGGTCAGGGAGGTGTCCGATAGCTGAGAGGCAGAGGAGCTAAGCACGAGTAGTTGCACGCTGCGGAGGCAGCAGTTCCAGCTGGACCGGAGGTAGTTCCAGGTATGATCAGTTTGTTCAGTACCCTTGCTTATGTCTTGTTTGATAAAGAAGATTCACACTCTTTTGTTACACCCATTCTAGCTCGTTCTTTGGGTCTAGATGCCGAGAGACTTCAAGTACCCCTGGTGCTGAGCACACCAGTCAGAGGTCAGACCGACTTGATATATGTTTATCGAGGATGTAGACTGACAATAGGGCCACTTCAGTCAGTCAGGGACCTCCTACTATTGCAGATACAGCCATGTGATATCATCCTAGGCATTGACTATTTGTTCTATTTATGTGTCGTCATCGACTGATTCTGAATAAGGGTTGTGTTTTCAGACTTAGGTGGCCGACGTGTTACTTTTTCCATCGAGCGGGGTGTCCAGAAGGGCAGCAGGTGAGAGGAACCCCTCCTCTCCTTGTTAGCTGGGCTATTAGTGGATTCAGTAGATGTAGAGATGGTGGAGGTACCAGGGATCGTCAGTGAGTTTATGGACGTCTTCCCTAAGGAGGTGACGACTCTACCCCCTCGACGTGATGTCGAGTTTGGGATAGACTTGCAGCCTGGTGCTCGTCTAATTTCGATGGATCCCTACTGGATGGAACCTTCGTAGATACGGGAGTTGCGGATTCAGATTGACGATCTGATGAAGAAGGGTTTTGTTCGACCGAGTGTGTCACCGTGGGGTTCTCTAGTCTTGTTCATAAAGAAGGCAGACGGTAGTCTCAGGTTGTGCATAGACTACAGGAGACTAAATCGGGTAACGGTCAAGAATCGCTACCCTCTTCCAAGGATAGATGATCTCTTTGACCAGTTGAAAGGGGTAGGATGGTTCTCAAATATCGACCTACGGTCTGGATATCACCAGTTGAGGGTGAAGGAGGGTGACATCCTGAAGATGGCCTTCAGGTGCAGATATGGGCACTTCAAGTTTCTGGTCATGTCGTTCGACGTTACAAATTCTTCAGTTATATTCATGGGGCTTATGAACTCCGTCTTCCGGGAGTATCTGTATTGGTTTGTGCTCATGTTCATTGACGACATCTGATCTAATCAAGATCAGAGGAGGATCACGCTGACCACCTGAGGACGGTTTTGGAGGTTCTCTGACAGCACCTGCTCTATGGGAAGTTTTCGAAGTGCAAGTTTTGGACACGAGAAGTTCACTTCCTTGGTCATGTAGTGTCCAAGAAGTGAGTAGCGGTAGACCCATCGAAGGTTGAGGCGGTTGTTTCTTGGGCAGCACCCAAGAATGTGGCAGAGGTCTGTAGTTTCCTCGAGTTGGTAGGTTACTATCGGAGGTTCATACCCAACTTCTCCCGAGTTACAGCACCTTTGATAGCCTTAACCAAAAAGGACCAGGCTTTCGTGTGGAGTGAGTAGAGTGATGCAACCTTCGACTATCTGAAGGAGAAGTTGGTTAGTGCCCCAGTGTTGAGGTTTCTAGAAGAAGGGGCAGCATATGAAGAATTATGTGATGCTTTGAGACAAGGCCTCGGGTGTGTGCTGATGAAATGACAAGGAGTGATCTCTTATGGGTCTAGAAAGCTACTCCCCCATGAGCGTAATAATGACACCCATGATCTGGAGCTCATAGAGGTCGTTTTTTCACTAAAGTTGTGGCAGCATTACCTCATCGGAGTGAACTTTGTGGTCATCACGAAACATAAAATATTGAAGTATATCTTCTCCCAGCGGGACCTGAACCTACGACAGCGAAGGTGGATGGAGTTCCTCCAGGATTACGATTTCGAGATTTCTTACACCTCAGGGAATGGAAACTTGGTGGTTGATTCCTTGAGTAGAAGGTCACAGAGGGAAATGGAGGAGTTGGCTTCCCTACACCTGGATGCGATGATGGATAGTGGAAGGGGTTTCCTATATCAGATGACAGTACAATATTCTTTGTTATGTCAGGTGGAGGAGTCTCAGTGGGAAGACGCAGAGAGTGAAGTGATGTGTGACCGGGTTATCCAAGAAGATGCTCCGGAAGGGTGGACAGAGGATGGTCAGAACCAGATGCTTTTCCGGGAGAGATTGTTCGTTTAGGAGGCGATGCGTGAGAGGGTCCTTGGCGAGTTCCACTTCTCACCCTTGGCAGTGCATCTAGGAGTTTCCAAGATGTACCAGGGTCTGAGGGGACAGTTTTGGTGGCCCGGGGTAAAGTGGGCGGTGGCAGAGTTTGTGGCCAAGTTCCTAGTGTGTCAGCTGGTGAAGGTTGAACATCGTGTTCCTGGTGGTTTGTTGCAACCCTTAAATGTCCCCGAGTGGAATTGGTATGACATCTCGATGGATTTTGTCACGGGGATACCCAAGGTTCAAGAAGGCTACGACACCATCTGGGTAGTATTAGACTGGTTGACGAAGTCAGCTCACTTTCTGGCGATCAGGGAGTCGAGTGCGGTGGATGCTCTAGCATGGAGGTATGTGGATGAGGTGGTGCGGTTGCATGGAGTTCTGAGGTCCATAGTCTCGGATAGGGATGCATGATTTACCTCACGAGTTTGGAGGGGTTATCAGCATGATTTTGGCACCCAACTTCACCTTATCACTGCTTTCCACCCCTAAACAGATGGGCAGACAGAGCGCACCATCCAGACCTTGGAGGATATGCTACGAGCATGCATCCTGGACTTCAGAGGATCATGGGTGCTACACTTGCCTCTGGTAGATTTTGCCTATAACAATAGCTACCACTCTACCATTGGCATGGCTCCGTTTGAAGCCCTATACGGGAGGTCGTGTCACTCACCCGTGTGCTAGAAAAATGTCAGGGAGGCAGGTGTTCTTGGCCCGGAGGTGGTGCAGAGCACAACGTAGAGGGTGCAGCTTATACGAGAGAGGATGAAGGAGGATTAGGACTGGAAGAATTCATATGCGGATGATAGGAGAAGGTCCTTGGAGTTTGAGGTCGGGGACCACGTGTTCTTGATGTTCTCCCCTCAGCGTGGGCAGCGGAGGTTTGGCAGGGGAAGTAAGCTCTCTCCCAGGTTTTTCGGACCGTTCGAAGTGCTGCAACGGGTCGGCGAGGTGGATTATCAGCTGGAGTTGCCACCATATCTACAAAGGGTGCATGATTTCTTCCATGTGTCTCAGCTCTATTGGTATCTCCATGACGATTCACACATCCTCGACTAGGGAGAGCTAGATATCGGGGACGATGCAACGTTCGTGGAGTGGCCAGTGATGATCGGAGGTCGTGAAGAGAAGGTGCTTCGTGGATGAACCATTTCTTTGGTTCGTGTGTTGTGGAGACACGGTGGGCTTAAGGAAATTACCTGGGAACGAGAGATGCAGATGCGCACCCAGTACCCAGAGTTGTTTTAAGTTTTGTTCTGTTTTGTTCATACTTGGTTGATGGAACGCTTTACTTTTCTAATTATGGAATGTGTTGTTTTCCTTTTCTCTGGATGAGTGTGAAGTTTCCTGATATGTGGGTAGGGGAGGACCTAATCCCTAGTTAAGATGAATTAAAGTGAATGCGCCTAAACCTATGCGGGTGAGTCAGTGCCGCCCAAAGCGGATAGTATCTTAA
This sequence comes from Viscum album, assembly GCA_963277665.1. NCBI lineage: Eukaryota > Viridiplantae > Streptophyta > Magnoliopsida > Santalales > Viscaceae > Viscum > Viscum album. The sequence continues at coordinate 704,439,750 of OY728126.1, read as the reverse complement.
CATGGAGGAAGGGAAACCCCTCACCCACGTGACCGGACGGTTTGGTCTTTTGTTTTTCTTGGTTTCATGGGGGAGAGGAGCAATATCTTTATGGTTTTTTAGGAGATATATGGAGAAGGGGGCACTCCTTGGTAACAAGGAGGTTTGCCCCTGAGAGGTATCTTTTGAGGGGGAGTTGTTTGGACCCCTCTCCCTTCTTTAGGTGGGTTTTTGGATCCTCGAGGACAAGAATGTTTTGAGAGGTATCTGAGGTAATGGCACAGACCTCTTTGGTCCATTCCTTTTTGAAATATGGTGTTGGAGGTGTTCCGGGAGGTAAAGGTGACTTGGGGGTGCGTTTGTGTGGACCTTTAAGGAAAGCTAAAGGGCAATAGATTTCGCACAGTTGGCACACGATTTGGATAAACTGTGCAGCCAAACCATGCAAGGTTGGTGTTTGAGGCAGTGGCTAATGCATGGTTAGCGCACGGTTTGGCTAACCGTGCGGACTAACCATGCGATGAGTTTTTGGAGAAGCAGAAGTTAATGCACGTTTAGTGCACGGTTTGCAAAACCATGCGGACTAACCATGCGGGCACTTGAAGTTAGATCCTAAAATTATGGATCTAAACGATTTTGCCTCTATATGGTTTGTTTAATCCCCTAAGTGTCCATAACTCAGGATTACCCTTCCTTGGAGGTAGAAGAACATATCCCAATCCTTTTGGAGTCGATACGGATGATTTTCTTGGAGAATAGAATCTGGTTCCATGAGGTATGTGATCGTTCTTGCTTGTTTTCCTCGATCTACATAGATCTACTACTCCTCCTCTCTCAGTTTCTTATATATATGCCTGTTATGGGTATATCTAAGCATGTGTTTGTCGAATATGATGAGCTTTGGTCTTGGTTGTGTTAGGATAGGATATCTAAGGATGATTCATGGAGAATCGACTCGGTTTCTTGAGCGTTCTTCGACCGTCATGGTTTCGTCAAAAATACCATTGAGGTAGGGATTTTTCCTTCGTCTCTCTTTTCTGTGTATCATGTGGGGTGGGTGTTCTTTTGTTTTTTTGGGAATGGATGAAACCAAGTGTTAATGAAGATAACAAATAGACTTTTAAAAGAATAAAGGGGAGGAGTTTGATCGATATACTGTTGTTCTGTTTTCCTGCTCTTCCTTGATTATTATGTTGTGAACTGTTTGGATGTATGCTTACTGAAAATAATTGGTTGGTGGTGGTCTCTCTCTATGAACTAATAAAATATTGTCTTCTATGATGATTAAATGGATATAATATAGAAATTGATTATTCACGTGAACTCGGTGGATTATATGGATGCCCAGTAAACATCAAAACCTTGTGTGATCACCCCGGTTAACCAACAGAAAGAGGAAACAGATAAATGATGTGATTGAACTTGGAATTTTCCTTGCTTTTTTTGGTAGTGGGTGTGTTTTTTCTATTTTATTGCTTATGGGGTGATGTGGGTGAGAATGGGATCCTCTGTTGTGGCACAGTTGTTGGTTGTGACTCTTCTTGCATCACGAATTGGGGTGGAATCCTCATCTGTTGTGAAACCTTTTTGGTTCATAGTTTTGGGGATGTGGGGTTTTATCTTGAAGCCTGTTTTGGTTCTAATACTTGGATGGATCTCACTTTGATGTGAATTTACAATAGAACTGGGTGTGAATGTTTAAATTTTTGTTGGATGTAACTTTTCTCCTAGGCTTGTGCTTATGCCTGCTAGTTGCCCAATAGTGCAGAATTTATTAAATGGGGTCACTTGAACATGAAAACAATAAAGGGGTTAAGTGGGGGATTGGTTCTGGTATGGTTGTGACTCGGTTGTGAATATTGTACTTCTATGAAAAATGACTAGGTTGTCCGTGCATGGGTTAGGTGTGGAACCCTTGGTTGGGATTAGTGCTTGTTATATATATATATATGATTGTAGTTCTCGTGTTTCTTATTCACACCCCACCCATGTTGAGCACTTAGTGTTGAACGCCCCCATTTCATGGGGGAGGGTGTTTTTTCCAAAACCCCTATGAGTGGCTGGTTATTAGATCCTTTTATGCTCCCTTTCCCGAATAGCCCAAGACTCTTCGGGCAGGTTGTGATGGCCTGAGGTCCATTATTAGCCCAATAATCTTCAGTTGGGGTAGTTTTGGTGGTTTTCCTAGGTGTTTACGGGCATTTTGTTTCCCAAGTATCTTCGGGATGAGGCCGAGGTGTCTTCGGGCATGACGGTAGCTTTCTGGCCCAAGTGTCTTCAGGCGTGGCAGTGGTTGTTCTGGCCTAGGTGTTTGCGGGCATGGTTACGTGAGGTTGTTGTGGCCCAGGTGTCTGTGGGAGGGATAGCAGTTGTGGCTCAGGTGTTTGCGGGCGGGATGTGTGGTTGTGGCCCAGGTGTGTGCGGGTGGGTGTGGCAATGGGACTGCGGTGAGAATGGTGGGATTGGTTCTATGTGTAGGATTTCTTCAATACCCAATGGGAAAGCGGCGCGGGGTACCCAAATATCAATGTACTATTGCTATATGTTACTTGACTTTCATTATTTGGGGAGTGTGTCTTGGTGAGGTTTGGGTGGATAGCTTTTCCTTATTGGGTGTTTGGTTATCTCTTTTTCCATGAGGCATTAGAATTCCTCCCCACTTGTGCACGAGAGTCTTTGGTTTTCCCTACTGGGTATACTTGTATACTCACCCTGCGTATATAAAACTGTTTTCAAGTTTCCAGGAGGACTTCGGGGATCATGCAGGGCCGTACTTGCTCGGGCATTGGGACCGTTGCAGTTTTCGTTTTCCTGCTTTTGGTACTTTACCTTTGTAGACACCTAGTACTTTCTGGCTTTTACTTTGCAGCATGCATATGGGAGTGGTTTTCTTTGTCTTATCTTTTACTTCCAGTCTTGGCGTTGTCAGGTTTCATCATCTTATCTCCCGATCCTATTAAAGAAAAGGGTAATGCCTTCCTTTTTGTGTGTGATTCTATACCCTTGGTTCTAGTAGCCACTCTGGAACCTATTGAAGGCGGGTCTCAGGGGTCATTATCTCTCCTTTAACTTGGATAAGGAAGGGTCTGGTAGTCTATTGTCGCTTCCCTCATCTTGGTGAAGTGGGTCATAACAGTTGGTCCACCCACTCAATATCCTACAATTCTCTCATATCTTGAATATGTTCCCTCACATAACCTTTAATTCAAGTGTTTAAAACCCAATTACATGGTGATATCTTAAAAAAATTATGCCATGTATTAATTTTTTTATTAATAAATTAAATTTTTTTATCATTCATTCATGATGAGTTTCATTTTACTTGGTATATTTCATTATAATAATAATTTAAAATCAAGTATCTCAAGTTATTATTAGTTGTTGATCAATAAAAAATATTGTGATGATATGTCAAAATTAAAACTAGTAGTGGTTTATATAAATATATAAAGTTCACTAATTAGTTATAAGTCGAAGAAACCAAAAGGCCAACTAACCAACTTTGAGATCATTTTAAGGATCATTAAATGTTTCATTAACATTTCTCATGTGTATATTGATAATAGGTTATTTGGGGAGTGGCTGAAATTTTTTCCCACATATGAACTTTTATACTTTGATCTCATCTGCATGGACGTATGTGTTCCAATGAATGTAAATGGCACATATATAGAGAGTTGATTAATTATTTTTATTTATTATTATAGTAGAATGACATGTGTGATGTTTATATAGAAGAAAAGTAAAGTTCTTGATTACATGAAGAGATATCTTCACATAGCTAAGAATGAAATTGTCCACACAATAAGTATTCTACGAACTAACATTGTATGAGGATACACATCCATTAAATTTGAAAATTACCTTGAAAAACATGGGATAAACCATGAGGTGTTTTCATTTAGATCCCCTCAAAAAAAATCATTGAATACAGAAATATATAGGTGAAAATATGGCTAGAACTATGATGAATGAGAGTCATGTTTCCCATCATTACTAGAAAGAGGCATTGCAAGTATTAGTGTACACTCAAAATTAAACAGGGCTTTTCATAGGAGAAACCAGGACACCATATGAGATATGGTATAAAAATAATCCATCTCTAAAATATTTTCATGTTTTTAGAAGTAAATGTTTCATCCAAAACAACGATGGAAGTCATGAAAATTATAGTGATGCTATAGATGATGGAATATTCCTTTGTTATTCAATGCAGAGTAAAGCCTAAAAATGTTACAATAATCATCTTAGAAATATTGTGGAAAAAAATGATATCAAGATCATTGAGGATAAAAATATAAATACCTTGAGGATCTCATATGTTGATATGATCAAAGATGAAGAATAAAGTGTACTAGGGATGGATTTAAATATAGAAATAGTAGAAGGCTTCAAAAATACTCAGGTCACACAAAATGATAATGATTCAAAATAAGAATCAAAATTGGAAACCAATACTGAAGAAACTTCATCAGAACCTCACATGATAAATAGGATAGAAGAAATTGATCAATCTAACATCATTGGGGATTGGACTGCACCTACACAGACAATGATAATGAGGAGTGAAGCGCATTATAACTTCCTATAAATTGTGTAACCAGCCTCATTTAAAGAATCATCAAAAAATAAATCAAGGGTTAAGGACATGAATGAAGAACTTGATCAAAATGAAAAGAACTATACATGGGATCTTGTTAAGAGACCTAAAAATCACAGTGCGATTGGAACAAAGCATATTTTTTTTAAATGATGAGCATGGAAATTTGATTAGAAACAATTCATGCTTGGTATGTAAAGGCGGTGCACATATTGAAGGAATTTATGTTTAAGAATCATTTTCTCCACTAGCTATATCGGATTCGATTAGGCTTTTTCTTGCTATAGAAATTCAAAGAGGGTACAATGTTTTTCAAATTGATGTAAAAAGAGAATTCTTAAATGGAGTTCTTGAATAATAAGTCTACATTTAAAAACCAATGTTATTTCTAATTGGAAATGATGATAATAAGGTTTTTAGATTAGATAAGTCTTTCTATGTTCTGAATCAGGCACTAAGAGTGTAGTATTCTCAACTAGATGCTTATCTAAAGAAGATTGAATTTAAAAGAGGAGGTGTTGATCATAAACTCTATGTAAAGAATTATTATAAAGATCAATTTATGGTTCTTATATATGTGGATGATATTATTTTTTGGAGGAAATAGGTAGGGATCAATGGAAGAATCTTCTAATCATAAGAAATATAAATTCGAAATATCTATGATTGGTGAATTCGTATACTTTTTATGGCTGAAGGTTGTTCAAAAGAATGATTTTACCTTCATATCTCAGGAAAAATATGTAATAGATATACTAAATAAATTCAACATGCATGACTCAAAACCAATGTTGACTCTGGTTGTGGTTGGTAAAAAAGTTTGAAAGCTTGAGGAAGGGACATTTGTGTATCCCACACCATACAAAAGAATCATTGGAAGCTTATTATACTTAACCTCAACACAGAAATATATCATGTTTGAAACATGCTTAACATGTATTTTTCAAAGTAATCAAAAGGAAAGGAATTTTTTAGTAGTTAAAAGAATCATGATTTATATTCAAGGTACTCTCAATTTTAGATTATACTTTTTAGGAAGAAGATATAATGAATTATTGGCATTTTTTTAGGCTAAATAGGTTAGAGATGTAGTGGATAAAAATTTCACATGTGGAAGAGAATTATTCATTGGAAAAAATGTGGGGAATGGTTAATAAAGAAACAAGAAAACAATTATCTTAGAATAGATTAAGAAGAGTATATCTCTACTACAAAAGAATACAGTCAGCTAGTGTGGATTAAGCAACAACTGACTGATATTGGTGATGAGGTGAAACAACCAATGGTGATTCACTGTGATAATAAGAATGTGGTTGATCTTATGAAGAATCCAGTATAGCACTCTCACACCAAAAATATTGAGATTAGATATCAATTAATCAAAGAAAAATTTGAACAAGGTGTGATTAAAATGGAGTATGTTAGAACTGATGACCATGTGGATGACATGCTGACTAAACCCTTGGTAGCACCAATGTTTGAAAAACATTGGTTGAACCCCAGTGCTCATCCAGCTCCAATTTCATGATGAATTTATAGTTCATCCCCTATCCCCATTTGTGTTAACTATTTGAATCTATTTGTAAAAGTGATTTAGGTTTTTGGGGGAGACATGATCCAAGGGTTTTCTTGAGCACTCAAAGTACAAATACAGGTTCTTTGGGTTTATTTTCAATGGTGGAGATAAGTGGAATCTAATTATTTGAATGATTTATAGGATTGGATAGTTGTGGTGGTCTATCGAGTCATGATTGGGGTGTTCAATTGAGGCATGGGGTTATATTTTATCACTCTTGTTTTCTACATCGATATTTTCTCACATAGACTAAGAGTGAGGGATGATTTGTATCAGGACAAGCGGGTTTTTAATTGAGGATGGTGTGCTATTGAATTTTTCTACTGATTTATAAAAACCCCAAGGGTGGATTGTTGGGACCAATGACACTCAAAGTAATAAATAGAGTCTACTTTTCACTTTTTTTCAATCCACGTTGGGTTTATCAGGGAGTTTTCAAGGAAAGAAATCTTATGGTGTAGACAGATCCAGTGTTGAAGGGGGTGTCATTTTCTAGTGTTTTCCAATTTTTTGGAGCTAAAAATCAGGAGGAATGAGTAAGTGTATCACCCCCAGGTTGTGGTATGTAACCCTTATTTATGACCTTTTGTGTGTATAAAGTGATTGGGTAAGGTTTTGGAGAGTTTGGATGGTTTTTTAAAGGTTTTGGGGATTTTATAAGGGTGCGTGATTTAAGCATGGTTAGTGAAAACCATAAAGGTTCTCTAGAAAAATGTGCACAAGGAGGAAGTGGGCTATGGGTCAGTGCACCATTAAGGTGCATAGTTTACCAAATCGTGGGACCACCCCATGAAATCATGCAACTTGAGATAGTGGTATATCACATGATTAGAACACGGTTTTTCTAACTATACAAGCTAACCATGTGGGCTAATCATGTGGGGTACCCTTTAGGGCAGTAGTATGTGAAAGATTAGTGTATGGTTTGCCTAACCATGAGGCTAAACTATGTTCGAGATAAAAATGGGTTTTAAAAAATAAGGGTTGGTTAGGATTGACCCTAAACACAAAATTTTTCTCTTAATAATCCCTCACTTGGGATTTCTTCTTCTCCACGGTTAGGGAACCTCTCCCACTCATTTTGGAAGCATTTTGAAGGGTTCTCTTGATTGTTTGAAGGAGAATCTCCTTTGGTTAGTCTCATTTCTTGGTAGTTTCATGTTTTTTCTTATATCTACTCTTCTCACTCTCCTAGTTTATATGATCTAATTCCATTTCAGATAGATATAAGATTTGTGTTTCTAATCATGGTGAGGATTGGATTTGTTGTTATTAGGGGAAATATTTTAAGGAGTATTTTTGGATTTTTTCACTCAGATTTGGTGAGATCTTATTCCATTAGTAATTTTTTACCAAAACCCTAAAAGGTAGCTAGCTTCACTCTCAACTCCTCTTGCTAGAACTAGAAGTCTTAGTTTCAAATAAATATTTTTCTTAGAATTGGTTGTGGAATTGATGTGTAAAGATTGTGTGAAACCCCTTTGGTGTTGATTTATTGGTTTTGAGGGAAATATGATAGTGTTGTGCATTATTTCGTATTGTTGTATTTTTAAATGATAATTTTAAAATTGGTTTATTGTTTTTATTTATGGAAAATTTTGTGAAAATGGTTTTAAATAAAAATTTTGTTTTATTGAAATGTTGTTTGGATTAAAGGATTTATTTGGTTCAAAAATTATTGGTTGATATGATTTTGTTATATGTTAATTGGCATGATTATTTGGATTATATGGTTATGTATGAGTTAGAATGGGGATGGTTAGTGGCCATGAATTATCACCATCAATGAATTGGAATATAGTCATGAAGTACCACAATAAAAGGTGGATGGGGTCGTATGTAAAGTTGCACCGTCAATGGTAACACCAAGATTGGGTGGTTGTGTTATGTGTGTGATGATTTGCATGTATTGGGTTTTATAATATGAAATGGTTAGGCCAATATGGAATGGGAGAAATGGTTAATGACTTTCTCGGTTTCTTTCCTTGTAAATATGTTTATTTGGGTGACAATTGTTTTGCTAAGGACATGTTTGGATTGTTGGAAAATGTTAAATTGTTTAATGGTTTTGTAAAAATAGTTTATAAAAATGTGCTAAATTTTTTTCCCTAGTGGCGTGAGTAGGGAAGTCATTTGGGGAAAGACTACTGAGTATTTTTACTCACCCCCTACTTTAGAACTTGGGTGATTTTGCAGATGTTGTATTCCGAGACATAAGTAAAAGCAAAGCATCACATTTATGTAGTGGTGCATCAGGATGCTTGGGAAGTTGTGGAGTTGGAGAATGAATCTTGGCATGAGGTTTTTGAGTATTTCCATTGTGTCTTGAGTTTTATTGGTTTATTCATCTTATTGGTACTCTGATTTGGTATTCCTATGGTTTTATATTGTTTTCGTTTGAATGTGGTTGAATTATAATACATTTTTGACATGCATCACGTAGTTATTTTGGTAATGATAAGTCATGTTGGTTGTTTTCATACAAAGGGAAAATCATCCTCCATCATTCATGTAGACCTCAACATTTATTTCCAGTATTTGGCACCTTGGGGATGTCACTTAAGTCCAAGTATCATTTCCACCTCATCTCAATCCAATGAGGAAGGGCGGGATGTTACAATTAGTATCAGTTTGTTTGGTCCTTTGGTATCGGTCATTGGTCTTGGAGTTGGCATTCATTCGTGGTGTATTCCTTGATTTGGGGATGGTATCAAGTATTAGGATTTTCTGAACATGAAATGTATCACATAAAAAGTCATAGTTAACATTTTTATGCTGAATTTCAAGTTACATGGTAGTTGGGTACATAAGTGGTTGGATACACTTATAGGAGTATGATCTCATTGTTGTGGGTTTATCCAATGAGAATAGAATGATATGCATTGTAGAAATGACTTAACACTAGGATTTCATATTTTATTTGAATAAATGATTTGTTTTTTGGGAATGAATCTGTGTATTTTTTTTAAAAATCTATAAATTTCTTTCAAATGTATAATTTCAAAAAGAGGGCGACTTTAGTTTTTTGGAAAATGGGTCAATTTTCAAAAATATAGTGGATTTTTTAAATAGTATTGGACATATAAATGTTGGATATTGAAAAATATGGTTTTGATAGTTGTAATGTGATAGAATATAAAATTGTAAGCCTTCAGTTTTTGGAGATTGAAAATCATGTTCTTTGTTTTTTCAATAGAAAATGGAACCTAGTAGGAATCATAGAAACCAACCAAAGGAAGCTGCAGAAAATGTGGTGGAACCTAAAATGTAGGTGAACCAATAGTTGGTTCAAATAATAGTGAAATATTTTCAATTTTTAGATAGAGGAAACTCACATGATGAACTGAGGCATGTGCCACATTCGGTTCAGTTTCAGAAGCAGAATCCACACACTTTTTGGGGTGATTCAGAAGTAGAAAAGGAGGAGGTGTGGTTAAATAGGATAAATTTAACCTTAAATTTCCTAGTCACACTTGAGGAGTTTAAATTCAATCTAGTTACATATATATTGGAAGATATTGCGTGTCGGTGGTGGGATTTAGTGGTCCAGGATAAAGTGGACCAAGGTATGGCATAAGAGGATTTTGAGGAATTATTCAATAAACAATTCTATCCCCACATGTTTAGAATTCAAAAACAACAAAAAAATTCATATTGAAATAGTATAATCTTTTAGTGATGGAATATGTGGCTAAATTCATGAACTTAGTCTGGTTTTCACCTAAGGTTGCAGTAAGTGCATCTTTGAAGGCGGACATTTGTTAATCGGGCCTGAGGCAGGAAATATGTTTGAAGATTATAGTGATCTATATAACAGATTATAAACATATGGTAAATAGAGATACATTTGTTGAAATAGATATCTTGGGGGCTATGAGTGGAGGAGGTATGTTGATACCCATGGGAAATAGTGGGAACTCTAACTTGGGGAGTAAGAAGAAGAGGGACACTTATTTCCAAGGTGGGAGTGTGGCTTAGAATCAGTTGAAAGGATTAGTGAATATTCCTATGAATCCTAAGTGTAAGTTGAGATGTTTTCAATGGGCCTCCTTAAGCCACATTAAGTGAGAATGTACGGCACAACCTAAAACATATCATAATTTCAACCATATGGGACATCTTCAGTGCTACTATCACAATGCTCCGAGGTCATATATTTGTGATACTTATCAGGGGTCGCAGGCCTCTTATGCTTCCATGGGATGAGGGAAGAAGTATACCCCCATCAATAGAACATATTTATCCATTGTAATTATAGAAATACCATGACTCCTCAACAGGGGCAGTTTTAGCAGGGTAATAAATAGAAAAATGTGGCTAGTAAACAACTTTTTGGAGCTGATCAAGTTGTAATTATTGATCAACCTAGACCATCAATGGTGAGAGGTATAATTGTTTTTAATTATACCTTTATACAATAATTTTTTGATATGAGTGCATCTCTTTCTTTCATTTCTTTTCATTTTGTTTAATTTTTGTGATTATATGTAGAAATGATGCATTCTTTTTAGAAACTTCAAACTCTTCTCGGTCAAAGAGAGTGTTGAGCCATTATGTGTAGATAATGTCTTATAGTTGTCGATGGTCCTGAGTTGATATGGTACTTCTCAGTTCTTGATATATAAGTTTATGATATAATCCTGGGTATGTATTGGTTAATGATGTTTAAGTCCCATATCGATTATTATGCATGAACGGTTAGTTTCAAAATTGAGGATAGTTTCAAGAATCTCTTTAGAGGGTATAAGAATTAAAAGGTGGGTGAACAGTCTTGTTAGAACCAGTAGTTGGGACTATCTTATATCAGTTGGTGGTTGTGTCTTTGAAAACAATGGAAAACATTAGCAGAAGTATTTTTCTAGAAGTTTTTGACTAGTTTCTAGATTCCTTTCCTAAAGATTTAATAGGGTTTTCACTCATAAGTTAAGTGGATTTTATGATTGATCTCATTCTGGGGACCAATCCTACCTTATTTCCCTCTTACCGGATGGAACCAATAGAATTTAGTGGATTCAAAGTGCGGTTGGAAGAGCTAGAAAACAAAGCGTTCATCCGGCCTAGCACATCTCTATGGGTGACACCGGTTTTGTTCATTAAAAAGATAGTTGGAACTCTGCGTTTATGTGTGTATTATCATAATATTAACCAAGTTATGATAAATAATTTATATCCACTCTCAGGCGTTGATGATCAGTTTGATTAGTTAAGGGGAGCTCGTTGTTTCTCCAAAATTGACTTGCAATCAAGATATCATCAACTACCAGTGTAGAAGGATGATATTCCAAAAACATACTTCAGGAGTCGATATTTACTTTATGATTATGTGGTTATTTCTTTTGGACTTACAAATTCACCATTGGTCTTCATGGAATTGATGAATCAGATATTTTAGGGATATCTAGATTCTTTCATGGTGGTGTTTGTTGATGATATATTTGTGTATTGTAGGACAAGGGATGATCACAATAAAAACGTAGAAACAATTTTGGGAATATTTAGAGACCATAATTTGTATTATAAATTATCAAAGTTTGATTTTTGGATACAAGAGTTGCATTTTTTGGTCGTGTTATTTAAGAGAAAGGAGTTTCAATGGATCCAGAAAAGATAGATATTGTTATCTCTTGGAAACCGCCAAATATTGTTTTTAAGATACAAAGTTTCCTAGGTATATCAAGTTATTACCAATTATTTGTTCATTACTTCTTGTGATTATATTCACTAATGACATCTTTTACAAGGAAGAATGTTTCATTTCAGTGGAATGAGTAGTTTCGTAAGTTTTTTGAAGAGCTTAAGGGTCATCTTATATCAACACCAATCCTAGTTTTTTCAAAACTATGGAAAGGGTATGTGGTTTATTATGATTCATTGAGAGTAGGTTTAAGGTTTTTTCACATGAAATGGGATAATTTGGTTTTTTATGTCTTATGAAAGTTGATATTCCATGAGAATAATTACACAATGCATGATTTGGAGTTAGCGGTTGTGGTGTACGCCTTGAAAACCTAGCATCATTATATCTTTAGTGATAAATTCATGAATTTTACCTACCATAAAATCTTGAACCATATTTTCTCATATATATATTTGAATTTGATAAAAGGTGGATGGTTGAAGTATCTCCAGATGATTTACATTGACTTTATGTTCACACCGGGTAAAGGCAATTCGGTGGCAGATGAATTAAGCATAAATTCATATGCTCTGGTGGAAAAAGAAGCTTCAAATTAGAGGTATTTGATTTCAGTCATAGCTGAAATTCATTTTTAATTTAAATTCCAAAGTGATATAGCATATTTCTTTCTATTTTCATTAGTTCTTGATTTGGGTTAATTGGTTAAAAAGATGTAGATGTTTGATTCAAAATTTTTATCTATAAGGTTGAAACTCAATGGTGGGGAGACCATTGAGGGGTGTAAAATAGATTGGAATTCATTTTTGTGGTTTCAAAATCAGATGTTTATACCAATGAATTTTCAATAACAACTCCTTAGTGAACACCATCATTTGAGATGGGGTTTTCACCCTAGAATTCAGAAAGTGTATAGGGCATTGAAAGTGCAGTTTTGGTGGGAAGGTATGAAGAGGAAATTGGCTGAGTTCATATCAAGATTCTTGACTTGTTGGCAAGTTAAGGTATATAATCAGTGACTAATAGGTGTGTTGTAGTCTTTACTGATCCCTATGTGGAAATGGGGACAAATAGCTATGGAATTTTTTATATGTCTCCCAAGAATGGTTTGAAATCACAATACCATATGGGTGATTGTGGATCGACTCACAAAGTAGGCCCATTTCATTCCTATTCATGAATATAATGTGGTGGAGGATATATCCCAAATATATATCCATGATGTGGTAAAGAGGAATGTTATACCAGTTTTGATCATATCAGATAGAGATCTGAGGTTCATGAATCGTTTATAAAAATCCTTGAAATAAGACCTTGGGACTTAGTTGACTATGAGTACGGTGTATCATCCCCAGATAGATGGGAAATCCGAGAGGATGATAAAAACATTGTAAGACATGTTTCGGGCATGTGTGATGGATTTTGGTGGCTCATGGGGGGATCACTTACCATTAGTAGAATTTTTGTATAATAATAGTTATCAGGCCTTGATACATATGGCTCTGTTTGAAGCAGTGTATGGGTTTTTGTTTCATTATCCACTTTGTTTGGTGGAAATGGGTGGGACTTCAATGTTTGGGTCAATCCTTGTACAAGAGAAAATAGAGAATATTAAGTTGATTAAGAAAATAATGGATACGGCTCAAAGTCATCAGAAATCATATGCAGATCATTGTTGATGATCGTTGTTATTAAAGGTGGGTAATCATGTATTCTTGAGAATCTCTACTAGGATTGGACATCATTGCTTTGGAAATAAATGAATGTTATTTCTGAGATATATTGGGCCTTTTTATATTCTTGAGTTGGTTGGATAGGTGGAATATCAGTTGGACTTTCCACCATGGTTTAGTGCAATTCATAATGTATTTCTTATATCATAGTTGAAGAAGTGTTAGTGAGATACTGACAATGTCATTCAGTGGGATCATGTTGATCTAGAACCAAATGATTTATTGGTGAATGTGCTAGTGTAGATTGTGGATAGGAAATAGAAAGTCTTGCATGGAAATAAATTGGTCTAGTATGGGTTCTTTGTTAACATTGTTAGATTTGGGAGAAGACTTGGGAACAGGATAAATAAATGGTCAAGTAATAGCCTGGGCTCTTTTGGGGAAGTGATGGTTTACTACTTTCCAATGGTGGAAATTCCAATGGTGGGGATAATTTATCACCCTAATTTTGAGTTATAAAACCCTTATTTAGGCCTTTTTATGTGTATAAAGTGGTTTAGTAAGGTTTGGGAGAGTTTGGAAGGTTTTTGGGAAGGTTTTGGGACTTTTATAAGTGCGAACAGTTTAACCATGCTGAGTGAAAACCAAGAAGATTATCCTAGAAACTGTGAACAAGGAGGCAATGGGATATGGGCTAGAATATGGTTATGGTATAAGGTTTAACAAGCTGTGCAGTCACCCCAGGAAATCATGCAACTTGAGACAGTGGGCTTTCATACAGTTGGCACACGGTTTGTCTAACCTTGTAGGGTACCCTTTGGGGCAATAGAAGGTGCACAGGTAGAACATGGTTGTCCTAATCTTGTAGATAAACCGTTTGTGGGATAAAAATAGGGTTTTAAAAAATGAGGGTTGGCTGGAATTAACCCTACACATGCCATTTTTTCTCCCAATATGCCCTCACTCGGGATCTCTTCATCTCCAAGGTTATAAAACCTCTCCAACTCATTTTGAAAGTGTTTCAAAGGGTTTTATTGGCTCTTTGAATGTGAATCCCCTTTAGTAAGTCTCCTTTCTTAGTAGTTTCATGGTTTTTCTTAGATATTCTCTTCTCTATCTCCTAGTTTCTTAGATCTATTTCTATTGCGCATAGATCTAGGATTGTTGTTTCCAATAATAGTGAGATTTATCTTTATTATTGTTATGGGAAGGATTCTATGGTGAATTTGTGGTTTTTTACCCAGATTTTGTGAGTGCTTGTTCCATTAGTCATTTTTTTCCAAAACTAAAAAAGAAGGTGGATTCAATCTTGACTCCTCTTGCTTGAACTAGAAGGCTTAATTTAAAATTAATTGTTTTGATTGGAATTGGTTGTGAAATTGATGTGTAAATCTTGTGTGAAACCCCTTTGGTGTTGATTTATGGGTTTTGGGGAAAATATTATGGTTTTGTGCATTATGTTGTGTTGGATTTTAAAATGATGATTTTAAAATTGGCTTCTTAATTTGATTTATGGAAAATGTTGTAAAAATTGTTTTAAATAAAAACATTATATTATTAAATTTTTGTTTGGCTTAAAGGGATGATTTGGTTTGGAAATTATTGGTTGATATGGTGTTGGTATATGTTAATTATCATGATTATTTGTCTTAAATGGTTAAGTATGAGTTATAATAGGGTTGGTTGGTGGTCGTGAAGTACCACCATCAAAGAATTGGAATGTGGTCATGAAGTACCACAATAAAAAGGGGATGGGTTTGGATGTGAAGTTACACTATTAATGGTAACACCAAACATGGGTGGTTGTGTTGAGTGTGTGCTGAGTTTCATGTATTGGGTGATGTGAAATAAAATGTATTAGGCCAATATGGAATGGGAGAAATTGTTAATGAATTTCTTGGATGCTTTCCTTGTGAAAGTGTTGATTTGGGTGAAAATTGTGTTTGTAAGGACTTTCTTGGATTGTTGTAATTTGTTAAATTGTTTAATGGTTTTTTATAAATTGTTTATAAAAATGTGATAACTTTTTTTGTCTTGGTGGAATGAGTATGGAAGTCATTTGGGGAAAGCCTACTGAGTATTATTACTCACCCCTACTTTGGAACTTGGGTGTTTTTGCAGATTTTGTATTCCAAGACAGAGTTAAAAGAAAAAGAATCTCATTTCTGTAGTGGTACATTGTGATTCTTGGGCAGTTGTGGAGTTGGAGCATGGAGCTTGTCATGAGGTTGTGGAGTCATGTCATTGTGTCTTTAGTTTTACTTTTTTGTGTTTTTCTTAGTACTATGATTTGGTATTGGAATGGTTTTTTATTTTTGTCTTTGGAATGTGATTGAATTATAATACATTGTTGACATCCATCATATAGTTAATTTGGTAATGACACATCTAGTTTGTAGCTTTCATTTCAATGGGAAAATCACCCCCACCATTCATAAATCCCTCAGCATTTATTTCCATCCTTTGTAACATTGGGGATGTCTCATAAGGACAATTAGAATTTTCACCTCAACTCAAGCCAATGAGGAGGGGCTGGATGTTACTACAAGATTCATGAAGGTGTGGATCATCTTGAACAAGATTTGAAAAAGGTGGTTTTCTTGGATTGAATCTTCTCAAATATGGTAAAGGCATGAGTTTCATGAAGATTGGGATTCATTAAGGTTCATCTTTGTGAATATGTAGATCATTGTCAATAAATATCATGAATTCATGATGGGATGATAGTAAATCTCTGACTACGAGAATCTTCGTGAATAGGTTAAATTTTAGTGGAGATTTGTGAAGACAAAGTGCTTTGTGAACATGAATTTGGAGGTTCATGAAAAATATTCTAGGAGCTTTGGGATTCGTGAAAATTTGAGCCTATAAATAGGTGACCACACCCACTTCATTTGACATGAAATGTTATGGAGAAAATCCTAAATCGTTCTGAATTTGTGAAGGCAAGGAGCTTCGTGAATCAGTAATTCTTTATGATCTTAAGCATCATGAAAAGATTGGTTATGTCTTAATCAATGCCAATTATTTTTAGTTAGGGTATTTTCATGAATATTGGGAGTTTCTTGAAGAATTATTATTATGTGAAGGTAGTGATATTCATGAAGGAAGTTTGTTCCTCAAAGGCTATAAGATTTATGAAGGCAGTGTTCTCTATGAAGGATGTGAGATTTGTGAAGACAAGGATCTTCCTGAAGGTGTGTTGGTTCATGATCACTAGAATTTATTTGAAACATAAAGGTGGTTTTGTGAAGGTTAGTAGCTTCACGAATTGTATTGTTGAACATCTAGTCTAAGTGAACAGTGCTTTCAAGTTCATCAACTTAGGACATAGGTGCAAGTAGAGTCTCATGATAGTCAAGGACAAAGACAAAAATTTCAATCTAACGATGTGAACTTAAATTTATTAAACTAAGTTATACTTCCACCAAATAATTGAGTTATGGGGATTCAACAAAAGTGTTCTATAGGAGCCAGTGTGTTGTTCCTAAAATCTTTTAAATGCAGTGTACCTATAATATAGTGACTATGTATGAACTTATATATTCCACAACAACTAGTGAAGATTAGTGGATTTAGATACAACTAAAACACTATTAGAATATTCTCCTTGGACTAGCCCATAGTGGTGAGCCAAGTAAAACTGTTGTGTTTTCTCTCTTTATGTGATTGTTTAATAACTTCATGATTCCATCAGATAGGTTTTACAAGTTCCTACCGATGTGGGAACAAGATTCGTTGTTTTTAAAAGAAGATTTTGACACCTTCATTCACCCCTCCCATCTCAAGGTGTTCTAGGGTCCTACCTTTTCCACCATCACATCCTAATATCCCTTTTCACTATCACTCTTAGCTAAGAGTGAGGTCAAGAGTGATGGGATTTTCTGAAATAATTATGAAGAAAACCCACAGTTTTGAACACCAGATTAAAAAATATACACCACCACTAAGGGATGGGAGAGAAAACCAATATAGGAAACCAAAAAACTTGAAACACTAGGACAATGAGAGATACAAAACAAACCCAACAAAATAAACCATGAGAAAATAAACATAGAAAGAACACAGGGAGAAAATGGTCATGGAGGGATAAGGATACCATTTCATCACCACCATATGGTTTCATAGAGAAAATATAGAAGTCATGAAGGTTAGGGTGAGAAATAAAATAGGGAGGTCGAGAGAGTGTTGTTCCATCTTCAAACATCACTAGATAGTAATCAAAACCCATAAAAATATTTGACTGTATACTAAGTAAGTTTATATAGGATTGAGAATCTAGGGTGTTGAATGAGTGGTAATAAAACCCCATCAGGCTACATGTGGGAAATGGATCAACCCTCGATATATCTTATTTTGAAGGGTAAATTCTATAGGCATGGGTGCAATGAACAATAGTAAGTGTGACACCAGTGGGTCTACTACTAGGGTGGTAGGGGCGATGCAGGATATCGGTGACCTTTGATGATGCTGGAGTAGGCATATGATTCAGGTCCTATGCGCCTTAATATATTGGACTATAATTCCATTTGGGCCTTCAGGTCATGTAATGGGGTTCCCTCTACCCAAAATAAAGAGGTCTTTCCTTTTATTAATAAAAAAAATCTCCATCCCCAACTTTAAAAACAATATTGGATTGAACTTAGAATAGTTTCATTCATTTGTTATTGTCATCATCCACCATTAACATTTTTTAATCATATTCACCCTCTCTTTCAAGATTTATAGATTCAATTTCATCATGGTAAAACATATCAATCTATTCTTTTTTATGTAGTTCATTACTAGTAAATCATTTTTCAAACACTTCACCCATATCATACATGTCTCTTGGTTTCACATGGACTACAAAAATCCATCCTTAAAAGAATTTATCATCAACATAATATACTAGTGTATCTTATGAAGCCAATATATATAGACCATATTCTTCACACTCATTGGTTTCAATGAGACAATTAGACTTAACATAAGTAAACTTAAATGAATATTTCTTCATACCCCTATGAATATTGACCCATTTTCATTCAAATAACATAAATGAAATTTTTTTATAATAATTTAATTCAAAAATGTCAATAAATTTTCCATAATATCCCAACTTTGTGAATTTTGTGAATATTATAATCATTTGTGTTTTGAAACCTTCTTCAAGATAAATTTTAAAATTCTTGAAGTTGTTAATATTTTAGACATAGAATCTCTAAGATAGTTTCAAAGTCCCTAAAGCTAAATATTTCAAATCATTTGATAGTACAACTTGATTATCAAAGGTTTTGGGAGGTGGGTTCGGCAGATGACGGTGCCCTTGCGTGATATGTTTCGGTTTTCAGTGGTGCTTTGTTTGTTTCCTTTTCTTTGGTGGTCGATCTACTCGAGACCAGCTCGATGAAGGTTTTGATGGTGTTTTTTGGTGTGGATTTTCTCTTTTTTGGTTATGGCGGAAGCCGTCAGTGGTTCTTGATAGTGTTGTTCATGTTAAGTTTTCTTTCTTTTCGCATTTTGTTGAAGCGAGTTCGAAATGTGCTGGTGTCTTGGATGTTTCTGGTTTGCATCGGCATGGTGTTGTCATTTAATCGTGGTTTCGAAGGACTCCGGTGATTTCCAGCAACTGGTGAAATGTTGGAACAGTGACGACGATGGTGGTCTCAATGACGCCGATGTTGGTGAGTGTCTTCTTCGGCGGTGAGAATGACGATTTTGTTGTCACCGATCGCAGATGGCAGCGACGTGAATTTTTCGACTCTCTTGGTTCAAGGTCGTGATGGACGTGACTTTTTCGGCTCTCTTAGTTCAAAGTCATAATGGATGATAGTTTGTGGTTCAAGGTGGGTTAACCCATGTTTAGAGGTGGATCTGGAGGGAGAATTTGGCCTTTTGAAATTTGAATGTGGAATGCAGTGCGTAGTGGTTTTGAATGTGGAATATGCACGGACGATGGCTCTAAAAAATAATATCTTTGTATACAACTTTTGTTATCTTTTTATCATTTTGAGTTTGAATCTGAAGTTATCTTTGTGTCTTCATTTTTTCAATCAAATGATCTCCAATATCACTATTTAGTTTTGTAAATATTTTTTCTTTTATAAATTCCATATTGTTTAGAAAATTAAGAAATTGTTTAAACTAGATTACCTAACATTGAAAATATTGTTAATTTACTAAGGGATTGAATATGATTTATGTTATCATAGACACATACAAATCTATTAAATATTTTCTGAATCCCATAAAAATATCTTGAATATAATTTCCGACTATAACGATCCAACATACAGAGGAAAAAAATTACCTAGATTCTTTCATTCCTCATATATTTTGATGATTTTAGATTATTGGAGTAGTTGGTAGAGGCTGAGGGTTATAATTTGTCGAAGAATACTTGGTGTTATAAATATATTAAATTTTATGGATAAAAATAGGTACCTAGTGGCTAGGTACTGGGTGTCTAGTGTTCAAAAA
Organism: Viscum album; assembly: GCA_963277665.1. Lineage (NCBI taxonomy): Eukaryota > Viridiplantae > Streptophyta > Magnoliopsida > Santalales > Viscaceae > Viscum > Viscum album. The sequence goes on along the minus strand of OY728126.1, from coordinate 704,419,825 downwards.
AGTGAGGGGGTGGCCTAGGTGGTCCATCTACCACCAGGTGGCCCCGAAGTGAGCATTAGATGGGATACTGGGCACCCAGTTAGTGAGTCCACATGGTATCACTATGAACTTATAATGTCTATATATTTTATGAAAATAATTCTTGGGGATATCCTCTTTCTTCAACTTTACATGATAATATTCCGACCAAATATTCACCTTATAGAGGTACTAAGGTCCACATAGCTAATCGAACAAGTCATCAATCCATGGTAGAAGATATTTGTTTTTTATTGTGATATTTATAATCTTATGATAATAAATGTAGTGGTGCATTAACTCATCCTTATTCTGATGAAAGGACCAATTCACCCCATAGTGAATGAATTGGTATTATAAACCCTTTATCCAGATTCTCATGTAGTTCCTTTTTCATCTCATCAAGTTTAATAGTGGCCATTATATATAGAGTCTTGGATATTAGAAAATCTCCAAGAATAAGTTTGATTGATAAATAAACCTCTTAGCTAGGGGGAAGACCAAGAAATTCTTTGGGAAAAACAATAGTGTATTCCCTCATAATGGGAATGTATTCAAGGATAACATTTTCCTTAGTCTGAATCATTTGAGCAAGATATACTTGCTCATAAGGAGATAATATTCATTCTTGAGACGATGATTCCAAAAGAGATTCATCCTCCTCCTTACACATGTATATAATCGGAAGGTCGATTCATGATATAGAGGGTGATTTTATTCTCTCATCAATTTATGTTGGATCTATATAAGGAAAGCCAATCCATACCTAGAATAGAATAAAATTCCACTAAAGGATGTATTACAAGTTTCTCTAGGAATCTCATCACAAAAATATGGATAGGGTAAAAGTTATATAATTGGGATGCAATAATTTCCCCATTTATTGTTTTCATAGATAGCTACACTTCCATGTTTTGAGGTGGTGTTTAAATAGTTGTATTAAATTTTTGTGATATGAAATAATGAGTAGAACCATAATCAAATAGTACATTCTCTATCCTTGAATGAATAACTAGAGTACCTATCACCACGTCATTACTAGGATACACCTTAGTAGTTGTGATAACATAAGGTCACCCTTTCTCTCTAGGCCTTGGAGGTTGTTTTCATCAGTTATCTTGGAAAACCCTTAACTTAGTGAACATTTTACCATATTGTTTGAATTAATTGAAGTTGAAACAGTGGAAAACAGGATGAGAGTTGACTATAACATTCCTTTCTTCCATTACATTGGGGGGTTTCTCCCACTAGCATTCACTAGCTAGGTTCCCTTCCTTCCTGCACCTAAGTCATTTCATTTTCCCCTTTAGGAAATATCTGAGATGCTTTTTCCCACACTTTTTACAAGTGGGGTGTTTTACTTTCTTAGAACCATGATATTTCTCTATCACTTTACTATAATTAAAATACATTCTCCGCTTATAATCTCTAAACCCATGAGACCCTTGAGATTTCCCTGATCTCCATTTTTAATTTGAGGTCACATCAGATAGTTTCCTCATAGCTATCAAAGTTTTGAATCAAAAAATCTTTTTGTAGATTTTTTTATCCCACTAAACAAGTAGTAAACTTTACATTCAGGTTCAATAATAAAGCTATAGGAATATCGCACAAGTCTTGTGAAGTTTTCATCATACATCCTGATAAATTTTTCATCCTTTTGTTTAAGGGCAAGGAACTTCTTCTCTATTTTTATTCAAAGAGTGTGAGTAAGATATTTATCAGAAAAAAAATTAAATTCATTCCACTCTATCACTTTTTATCTCTTCTTGGAGATTAATATTATTTATCAGGACCCTACATTGATCATCTTCTCCCTCCATACAATAAGAAGTGATCACAACCTTTTCTTTCTCAGAGCATTAAAGGATAGAGAAGATGTTTTTAATGGAGTTGATATATTGTTCCATGATTAATGGATTGGAAGATCCACTTAAATTCAGAGGCCTTTATCATATAAACGTCACAATTGAAACTTTCTCCTTCTTAGGGGGATCTGGGTTTTCCCCCTGATTCAATTTTATGTTAAAAACTTATGTTAATTGAGTAATTATTATTTTAATGTTCTCAACTCCTACTCCCATTGGGTTGGGAATATCACATTTCCTCTCACATCTATTATTGAATTAGTTCCTCCTATTTCTAACAAATAAAAAAAAGGAAAATTATGGATTATTAAACTATTACATACATAAAAGGAAAAATATGAACATTAAAGGGATAAATCATAAATGAAATAAATTCCTTAAATTGTGAATTTATAGGTTTAAATATAATTTATCCATGGCATATTTCCTAACATAAAATTTCATAGGAATTTTTGTTCCCTTGATAATTGTTCATAAAGAGATTGTAAATTTACCAAAGCATATCTCCCAAAAGTGTCAAAAAAAGTGTACAACAAGTCCTATTTATTATGTATTTAGTGATGATCTAGTTAATACCTAATGCACCTTTTGGGGGTTATTACCTCTAGGTTCAATTGTGCCCAAGCCACTTCCACTTGTAGTATCCAGAAATAGATTTTGTTTCTTGTAAACCACTCACTCTATACTTCACCAAAATTTATGGGTATCTTTCTATGTTTATTCTAATCCCTTATGATTTGACTATGTTTTTTCTGATCCTAATCCCCCAAAATAACTTGACCATCCTTTGATACCAATTATGACCACACATATCCTTTATACACTTTATATCATGATTTATTACATGAAGAAACACATAATACAATCCCAGAAGATCAATAGGCCTAATGTATTTGGTAAATTAGGAACATAACATAATAACATGAAATAGAGATGAAACGAAATTATTTATAACATCATGACATGCTCTTAAAAATCATGGATATTCTAATATTAAATGAGATAACTTGGGGATATACATAAGAACGGGGATAGAAATAAAGACCAATATGGGAATAATAAAATCATAACATGATGAAAATAATCCATGTGAGTCAAGAGACATGTTAGGGTGACATAAAATTGGTGACAATCATAAATATGAACATTTAAGTGTTATATAAGATGATAACATCATGGAAATATAGAAATGTTGAAACAACAAAAAACATAACATCGGAAGCATACGTCAAGGATAAACACTGAGAAATCATAACATAGTGTGCTTAGGATGACCTCCCATGAACCATACATAGTATCTCATGAGATAAAAACATTACCCAATTCATTGGAGGGTTATATAATTTCAATCCCACCCATCACATTCATATCATGTATATGAATTTGTGTGCTATAAAAATCGTACAACATAATAATTATGTCTCGGCAAGTGCATCCAAGAGACCCAAGATCAAATTCTGGTGGATACATATTTCTGGTACAATAGTTATACTGTAGCAGGCACTATTCGGTACTATGGCAGCTGAAACTATTCATCCACTGGGCTTTTGGGACACTGGTTTGGTCCTCAGGTCCTGCAAGGTTTTTAAGCCACCCAAGGTCTTCGGTCTAGTTGTCTCTCAAGGACTTTGGGCCACCTTAAGGCCTTCGGGCCACCCCAAGGCCTTCAGGCCACATGAAGATGCAAATGTACTAGTTAGACTACATGGGAAAAGGCTCCAGATGAGGATTGGAGTAGGCACATTCACCATAGCAGAGCTTAACAGAATTAGAAGAATGAGAGGGTATGGAATTTCCATCGGTACTGGGCCTGTGCATCTCTACATAGGACTACTAGCCGACTAGCCTTGTGAAGGGGGAGTGTTGATATCAGGACAAGTGCTGGGGAGGAGCAGTTCCAAGTTGTCTTGTCTAGGTGATTTCTTCTAAGACCTGTGGGTCATGTAATTTTCTATAAGCCTTCGGGCCTTGTAAGGGTTCCACCTCACCCCTTGAAAGGTGGATTCTCAAAAATAATAAAAAAAAGTCCTTCGGGCCATTCAGTCAGTCAGTCATAAAAAAATACTTATTTACTGAAAAATACAAGTTTTTACAACACTAGAAATTGTCCAACCCTTATAAAAATTACATTGGACTTCATTAAATAATATTATCATTAATATTTAAATAAATATTATTTAATAATAAAATTTTATTAAAATAACATATATTTTAAAAATTCTTGAAATTTTCAAAAGAGTATCTTAATTGAAACTATATATTTTCCAAATTTTGATTTCTTCTTATCAAAATCATGTTTTATCAATATCATTATATAGTCATTTATAAGGTAATAATAATGAAGAATAAATATTATCATGATTTTATTTAAAATAAAATATAAAAAACCATACTACTAGGGTCTAGATATATATCCCCTTATTACACTAGTGTACACCTTAAGGGTATGTTGTGTGATGGTGGCACTTTCTTGGGGTGGTTCAGAGAACATAGTTTGAGTCATGATCTTGATAATCTTCAACTTATCCCATAAATATTTCTACAAAAGAATTATTTTTTGGATCTCATCTTTGTCTTGGTTAAGGATAAATCCTTGTGATTCCATCTCCCTCAAAAGTTCTGATAAATGTGATTTATAGGGTATGATCCTACTAGTAAAGATCATCACTTCTTTCATCTATGTCAATTGGATTTTATCATAACCCATAATATATACTAACCATAACAACCACTTTACAAAATCTATATTATCAATAGTTAAGATGTTTAATGATCTTTTAAATCAGATGTGCTATATTTTATAAGTATCCAAAATAACTAAATTAGTGCATGTGTTTTCTATAACTGTATTACTTAATGATTCATTTATTCATTCAAAATGTAATTTCATTTATAAAATTTTGGGCCATTAAAAATTCTTTCAATTATGTCTGTATCCATAGAATATGTGTATATCTTTGTGATGTAACCATATATTCAGCCTCATTAGAGCTGAGTGTCACTAATATTTTCTTATTTAAAATTTCAGAAACATATTTTTTTCTAATGAAAAATACCCCACTAGATGTGGATTTCCTATCATCAAAATCCCTTTCCCAGTCAACATCAGTAAATCCTCTTAGATCCAGCTTACTTTTCTTTATATACATTGTTCCATATTTGAAACTATTTGAGATGTATCTCATCCTCCTCTTTATAGCCAAAATATGTGTTTCCTTTGGATTAGATTGATACCGGGAAAAAGGGGTGACAACATACACAATGTCAGGTCATGATACTATCAAGTACATAAGACTTCCATTCAATCTTTGGAACTACATATCATAAAAAAAATTCTCTTCATCATCCTTAACCATCTTTTTGGCCACCTGAATTGGTGTGAACACCCCTCTATCTTTCTTCATGTAAATATTATTCAATATAACCTTTCCATATTTTTTCTATGAGAGAAAAATATAATCTACTAATTTAATAATGTGTATCCCCAAAAAAATCTCATTTATCTAATAATTGACATTTCAAACCTTTATTTTTTATGCCTTGAGAACTCCTCACACGTGGTTTCTTCATTGATATAAAAATTAAATCATCAATATAAAAAATTACAAATTTTTATGTGGTGTTAATATTTTTCACATACATAATGATATCCACCTTCCATTTATGAAATTTCATGATTTTTATAAACTCATAAAGCTTAAATTACTAAGATTTTGGAGCTTATTTCATCCCATAGAGGGATTTCTTCAGATTAAAACCCTTACTTATAACTGAATATAGCATAAATCCATCAGGATTATCCATGTAATCCTCTTTATCAATCTCACCATTTAAAAGAAGTTGATTTAACATCCATTTATAATATTTCAAAACTTATTTGATCTATAATTTCTAGAAAGATCCTAGTAAATTAAAGTCAATATACCATGTGGATTTTCATCAAATTTGACCCCTTAAATTTGTGATTTCCCTTTATAAAATAGTATTGCCTTATTTCTAGCCACTTCCCCTTTCTCAAATATCTTATTTTGAAAGACCCATTTTGATTCAATCATATTCTTTTTTTATTTAGGAAAAAAATCTGAAGTCTCATTCTTCTCAATCTATCCAAGATCCTCATTCAGGGATTGAATCCATACTTTGTGCTCAAATTCTTCCTCAACTATCTAAGGTTCATCCTTTGACTGTTGGTTGGTATGGCTAGTGGTCATAATCTTCATTCTTGTTTTTACACCTTAATTCTGATCTCTAATAATATTACCAACATTAATATATTTCTTGGCCTTTCATTTACCCTTTATGATTCAATTCTTTATCTTTATCACTGTAAAACATAGAATCCACATCTTCAACCCAAATATGTGTGTTTTATATATATTCTTCAATAATATTAGAAATTGAAACATTATCCTTATCATCTACAATGGTAGTATTTCTAATTATTTCTTAATTTTTAAGGTATGGTAAATTATCACTATCAATAATTATTTTTTATTTTTTGTTGTAGAATATGTAGGATTTTCCATTTTGTGTGTACCTAAGAAAAATTCAATCTTTATATTTTGTATCAAAAATTCATAAACTTATATATTTCTTCTTAATCATGAATGTAATTCCTAAAACCCTAAAGTTTTTATCATTTAGATTTATTTTGAACCACATATCATAAGGATTCTTTTATGAGTTTCACATTTTGAGACATATATTATGAATCATTTCAGTAGTTTTGATGGCATGTAACTAGTAACACCTTGAGGTTTCATGCTCTAGCAGCATAGTTCTATCCATGTCATCTAGATTCATATTTTTATTTTCAGCCACTCCATTTTTTTAAGGATTTTATGGATCACTGAATTCACATATGATTCCATATTTGTTAATAAATACAATGAATTTTCTATTGTCACATTCACTACCATTATATAATCTCAATAACATCAAGTAAAAACCTTTTTTCTTCTCTAAAAATCTTATGAAACTCCTAGTTCTATCCAAGGCATGTGATTTTTGTGACATAATCATGATGCATGTCATACTTGTAAATCATCTATTAAATTTATAGAATATATTTCTTCTTTAGTTGAATTCTTAGTTTTAATACCACATATATTGAAGTGAATCAATTAAATAGGCTTTGAAGTTTTAATTTCAACTCCCTTATGAGTTTTTTTGGCCATTTTTTCCTTTGTATGAGTTTTTTAAATAGTGGTGGTATCCTTTTTCGAAAAGGATAAATTCCTTATAGCTTTTTTATATTCTTTTGGCCATAGTGACCAATCCTTTTATGCCACAACTAATTTTATTCTTGTTGACTTAATTAAAAACCTTTACTTTCTTCCCCAACTTGGAACAAATTTCCTGGGTTCAAAAACCCCTTATCAAAACTACCCCATCTTTTATTATTTTGACCATGCCTTCATTTATTTTTGAAGATAACCTCATTTCCTATATCATATAGTTATTATATGCTCAACAATTTATGCTTTAACCCATAGAAAAGAAATACACTATTTATACACCCCAATATTTTATATGTATTTCCATTGACGTAAACTTGAGTTATTTGATAACTTCCTTTACATGCTACCCCAAGTCTAAATGAACCTATGATATAGTATACATTTGTAACCCAACCATTAGATTGGTGGGTATGAATATGATTAATAAAATTATAAAATATATGTATAATGGTGTAATGATAAGAATTCAATTTTAATAAAATCATTTAATGATTAAAAGAGCTATTTTTCAAAGAAATTTATTTTTCTATATGTTATATTTTTTATCTAAACATAGAATATTGATCACTATTGAAAAATGATTTTTATAAAATATATTGGTACTTTATATGAATTAATGAATAATTATCCATAAATTATTTTTCTAATGGTTAGGAATGAAGATAGACCTCCCCTACAAGATTCGTTTCGACCAAGGGGATAATCCCATAATAAACACATACCTCTGCTATAGGAGTTTTATCAGTCAAGCAAACCATAACACCGAGAGGGTGTTTTTCAAACATAAATAAAAGACTGCCCATATGGTCCTTTTCCAAAACACAAATAAAGACTACCCCTGTGGGCATTTTCTATTTCATGAAAAAATGCCCCATGGTGTATACCAAGTCCCATTATAAAATAAAGAAAAACTAGGTTGGATGAATGCCTAAACCTATCATCGCACTCGAGAACACCCTCTCACTAGGGTTAACACATCACTAGGGCACCCACTGGGTCCCCTAGGTCTCATCACAACCCATACGCCTCATAAAGGGTCTCTCAATACCATCTTGTCTCTTGGGTCAACACTTGTCATAAGGGAAATAGCCTGAAGTCGATCCCATTTCTGATCACCCTAAGTTGGCCCAAACACCCAACCTCTCCATTCATCTCACCAATGGTAACTCACCCTAGTCACCAAGTCTCTAAGGGGGAAGAAAAACCATTGGTCAATCCACTAGCCTGAAGGCTCAACACCAGCACTAGGTCTCACATGGACAACCCCTTCACCATTCATCCCAATGCATCACTCACCTCCACCTAGAGGTGACCAAGGGATCCTATACTAGGGAGACCAAGCTTACTCTAACTCAATTTATTAAACTAGTCCCCTCAAATGGGGTCCATGTATTTTAGTATAGACAAGAAGTCAAGGTCTCATCCATCAATTACCAAGGTGTCAAGCCAGTGTACAAGGTTCAATGTGGCCTTCACACTTTGTTCATTCCAGTGGATTTCATTTTAAAATAAACAATTTAATTGATTACCAAAAAACTAAATTAAATAGGTTAACACTCTCGGTGACATGACCACACATTCACATGAATATAATGAAGTGCATAATGACGTATGGATAGTACAACAACCACCTACCTCATTTAGAGTTTTTCCTATTTATTTCCATAGGATTACAGTTACTTCTCCAACCCATAAAGCCTCGTCCAAGTCCAATCCACGCTCACATCGATGCATGTGCCACTAAATCATTCCCAATCACCCTATTTAATTAATTATAATTGAATCATAATTAATTAAAAATTTAAAATTGATTTAAAAATTTAATTCAAAAAGGAATAATTGTTGATTAACACATCAAACACATGCTGCTTGACGAAACCTTGAGAAACCACCTGTAGGAGGTATGCAGCGGACTTTTGACACCATTCATAGGTAAATCCCTAACAGGAAGTGACTGTTTCATAAATAATTTAAGAAAAAATTAATGAAAACCCCAATGAAATTTAATATGGTGGAAAAACTTAATGAAATGCCAATCCACCAATGCAAAACACTTCCATAGGACATCCTCTATAATGGCTGAAAATCCCAAAGAGAATCAGGCGATTCCACCATGCTCTGGTGGAATTTCCATTGAAAACATAAGCGTGTAAATAAGAAATTGGAAGAAAATAAAAATAAATGTCAATGGAGGTTATAGATGATGTAAATAACCTTTAATTGTTAAATAATCATTATAAAAACTCCCAGGATTGAAGGGGTTTCAAGGGAGAAAAGGGGAGGAGGTGTTGTGACTGTGGGAGAGGAGAAGAGAAGGAAAAAAGGGGAATCCCCCTTAAAATCATGATGGTAAGAGAATGATAATTCTTCCCCCCAAAACTCCCCATTATCTAGATTATGGTTACAATATAAAACAAGGTTGTTGTCTACAATAACTGGTTAGCCAGTGGTTTGCTACAGTATTGGCTACAACGACCACCCGAACCTCTCTTGAGGCTCCCCCGAGCCCCTTAGACGCTTTTAGAGACTCATTCTTCATACAAAAACATTATTTTGATGTGTCTAAACTCCAAGAAATCGATTTTGAATCCATGTTCTCAAAACGACCCATCCAATAAATTCAAAAACTCAAATTCCCTCTAGAATTTCCATCCCCATACAGACATGGGGCATTACATCAGCTCCCAACATCAACATCATCCAAATAATTTCCAATATAATTTTTCAATTTCCAAGCATATAATGGTAATGGTGGAACACTTCACCTCAATCACTTTTTCTAATACCATCCTAAACTTCATCCAAAAAATATATAAAAACTTTATGCTTTGTATAATCCACTCTTCACTTCAACCCACATGTATATAGGAGAATGGATCACTTACTTGCTTGGTAACTTCATGCTTCTTTTCAATAGGCTTGGGAACATCCAAAACACTCCCAAGAAAATCAACACCAACATATTGAAATTATGCTAAGACTCAATGTCTATTGACAAAAAATATATCACAAACCAGAAAGTGGGAACAACAAATATTAGCCCATATAAAAAAATTCCTTATCTAAACCTGTCATTAGTACTGCATTAGTGGATTCTTTCATGACAACAATAACATATTCATGTTCCATGGAAAAGCTTCTTCACAATGGAAGATAGATCAAGCAGTTGTTAGTGTTTAGTGTTCAATTTAATATTTTACTAGCATGTGGGGGTAAGTAAATAGTAAAAGAATCAATTAGTGGAAAGTTGAAAGGGTTGTGCAAAAAAATCATAAAAAAGTGTAAATAGATACCTTATTGATCATGGGTCACTATCCAGATGTAAAATGATGATTAATTGGATAAAATATAAAAATATTTATAAATTGGTTATACTCTAATTGAACCCCTCTTAGGAAGGATCATTGTTGTAATTATGCATAAAAAGGATGTATCAATGATTGAATCTCATCCATCTTCTCTTTGGCTATGTTTTTTTACAGATAACTTTAAAATCTCATTTAATTTTATAAAATGTAAATATGAAAAATAAAATATTAAGATATTTTTTGTTTTTATTTTTTCAAAGTAAATTTTGTATTATTTTAATTTTTTAATTAACATTTAGTTTTTTCAGAGTTTTAAAATACAAGAATCTATATTGGGTTTTTTAATGGAAATCAAAAAGGATTTAACAAAATAGAAAAAAATGAATTAATGAAAAATGGGACTACAATGATTTTACTAGGAGTGTAAACAATACACTAATACTCAAAAGTTATCCGAGATCGGCTTAAAAATAGTCGAAGTCACTTGTTTTTTTTTTCAAGTTGAGCTCGAGTTCAAACTACTCCAATATTGAGTCAAGTCGAGTTCGGTTATTAAAACACCTTAATCGAGTAGTTCATGATCATAACTGAGTACTTAATATTTAACATATTTTTTTCAATATATATATAGTTTCAAGTCAAGTTTTGACCCCGAGTGCAAATTCGAGCTTGAGTTTATAATTAAATTTGTCATAAAGTACTTTATTAGAGTCTAATCAAAACAGTCGAGCTAAAGTAGAGCTCAAGCTTGAGCATCAAATTGAAGTATGGAGCTCGATCTCATTTACTTTGATATTTGGATCGACCTGACTTGTTTATGTCCCTATATTTTCAGGGGGATATTATAAAGTAGGGTTTGATTATATAATTGGAAAAGATTTATAAAAAATATATTATGACAGATATTTGAAAAAAACATGATTTTTTAATAGAAAAGAATGTAGACAATAAGTCTATTTATTTAATGATAATATTATTTGTTTTTTTCTTTTCAATATTTTTTGAAACATGCACACATATTTAGTGTGTATTTGTTAGAACACATCCAAATCTCTTGCGGGACGAGTTAGAGTCAATTTTGTTTTACAAGATCTGAACATGTTAGCATCCTTGATTTATATAATGCAATATTGAAAAAATAATTCTTTTTCAGAAACAATGTATAAAAGTGTATTCGGTTTCATAAATTGGGACATACCCAATGACATCCCATAACGTCAATTTATCTGATTAAAATCAAGCATTAATTTATCTAAGGTTTCACTTAGTCAACTCAACGTGTGCATTAAATCAGGTTCCCCAAAACACCTATATAATCAAGGAGAAAACTAGACACCACTTACCTTGTACTCGTAGGCATTCACTTGTTGAGTATTGACTTCTAACTTGACCTGAAACGAGAGAAATTAGAGTTTTAAACAAACAACCAGAAAATAGGGCAAAAGTGCTTGCACAAATTTAGCATTCTGTATGACAAGATAATCAAGGAAAGGAAGTAAGTGGATTGAATGCCTTGCCGATACGCATCCAATGAGACTAATGACATTCAATTCAGAGCTGGGATGTTGGAGGAAGGCTAAAGCTTAGGGGAGTGGGGAAGAATCGAGACCCCTGTGATGTTTGTGTGGTGTAAATGGAGGAGAAATTGGAGGAAACCCCCTAGAGAGGAGGGAGGGGGTAGAATGGTAATTTGTCACTTCTTAATGACCCATATGGTTTGGCTAATCGTGCGCCAATTGTGTTGTACACCCTATCCAAACACCGCACATCGCATGTCTAGGTGCACGGTTTGTCAAACCATGCGCAGCCCGTGCGTATCCCCTCAATCAAAAAGCTATAGAGACTCGCACGATTGTGCACCTCCACCCGCATGGTTTGACAAACTGTGTCTAGTGTAATAGTGGGTCACATAGTTTCCCCTTGTAGGTCGTGTTGTTTGATCAAATTGCACACCTCTGACTGCACTTTTCTGAAACTGGGTTTTTAGGGCCCTACGCATCCGAAACTCATGAAATCCTGAGGCACTTGTCGAGCCTTAAACCTCATCTAAAAACAAGTCCTTGAGTTATTCAAGCTCTCAGAATTAGGTTCCGAAGATCATGAGAAAATTTGGTCAAACCACCAAACTCAAAAATTCAAAAAGGTTGATGAATTTCGATCTGCTTAAAAACCCGAAATGTTACATGGTTTTCTTTGATATTTAGCTTGACTTGACTCGTTTGCAACCCTAGATTTTAGGGGGGTATTTTAAAGGTGGGTTTGATTGTACAATTGGAAAGTATTTATAAAAAATATATTATGACAGATATTTGAAAAAAAACACGCTTTCATTGTTTTGAACATAAAAAAATGTAGACCACAAGTCTAGTTATTTAATGATAAGATTTTTTGTTTGTATCTTTTAAATATGTTTAAAACACACGCATATTTAGTGTGTATTTATTGGAACACATCCAAATCTATCGTGGGACGAGTTAGAGTCGGTTTTGTTTTATAAAATCTGAACCAGTTAACATCCTTATTTTATATAATGCAATACTGAAAAAAATAATTCTTTTTCAAAAACAATGCACTATATTCTATTCATATACACTTCCGGTGGAAGTTGGGTTTAAAAACCCCTCGGTGGATCCTCCAAAGCGCAGTCCCGCCCGCACTGAACTCTCGTCTCGTCCTTCCGCACTCCCCCGTGTGGCCGCCGGGTACGCTCCTCTCACCCCTTTCTTCTTTCATCATTCCACTCTAAACTTTCTTGCATTCTTCATTTCCTCCTCTGCGTCTCTGTTGCTTGCTCTGTTCTTCCATTTTTTCTTTTATATTTTTGTCATCCACCTTAATATATCCTGTCTTCCTTCTACAATTGTGATGCTAGTGAGGGCGCCGGAGATGAATCAAACCGACGGCGGCGAAGTCGTGGTTTTGATTTCCGGTGACCATGGAGACCCCACCAAAGGGAACAAGGCGGATGCAGAGCGTAATAGATCTTTCTCTTTGGTCGATCCAGAAAATTTGGCACAAAAAGCAGGCAAGGCAGAGTCTCTGGACAGATTAGCTGGGTTGACCTCAACAACCCCACGGAGCTGGCCTTCCCCAGAAATTAACCAATTGGGTTCGAGCCGCCGGAGGCCTCCAAAAATTCCAAGGAAAGATGCACTGTCAAGGCGGGAATCGCTGACGAGGCCGGTCATTTCGAGGCCCAAGTCTAGATTTGGTGAGCCGCCGGTGGACACAAGCTTGTTCGAAGAAAATACCCAAAGGCTGGCAGACTGCGATGAGTATGCGCCCAGTTCTCCTTACTGGAACCCGTCTAACGCTTCATCCCCTATGAACATCATGGGGGCTGCAGCTGCTCGAACCACATCCATCGTTCCAACCACGCCATTGATGAGTTCTCCGGGTGGTGGTGAGGATGGAGAAGCTGAAGAGATCTACAGAAAGGTTAACGAGAGAATCAGTAAGAAGCAGAGGAAAATTAAAAGTAAAGTTTTGAGTGAGTGGGTTGCATTTTTGTTCATCGCAGGATGCTTAGCGGCTAGTTTGGCCAGTCATGAACTGAAAATTTTCAGGCTCTGGGGCTTGCAGATTTGGAAATGGTGTCTGTTGATAATGGTCATCTTCTCTGGCACGTTGTTCAGCAAGTGGTTTATTCATATTCTTGTTTTTCTCATTGAAAGAAACTTCTTGCTTAAGAAAAAGTTCCTGTACTTCTTTTATGGTTTGAAGAAGACTGTCCAGGTTTTCATTTGGCTGTGTTTGGTTCTCCTTACATGGCTACTTTTGTTCCACAATAACGTCGAACATTCAAAGTTTTCCAGAAAGCTTGTGGTTTGCATCACTTCAACCCTAAGAACCATTGTCATTGGTGCATTCCTGTGGCTGCTAAAAAACCTATTGCTAAAGATCCTAGCATCTAACTTTCATGTCAACAGGTTCTTTGATAGAATCCAAGAATCAATCTTCCATCAGTACGTCCTTCAGATCCTTTCTTGGCCTCTTGTTATTGAAGTAGAAGGTACAGGCAAGAGGGTTTGTGGCAGTGGTCAAATGAGCTTTTGGAGGAAAAAGGGTAAGAAGGGAGGAACCGAAAATGACATTATCAATATGACAGAGCTGCATAGCATGGATCGAGAAAAGGTGTCTGCGTGGACGATGAAGCAGTTGATTGATATAGCATTCTCGAGGCTGTCCACAATTTCCCATACCCTTGATGAAAACATGTGTGGCAGCAAAACGCAAGCGGACAAGGAGATCACAAGTCAGATGGAAGCAGTGAGAGCTGCTTATCAAATTTTTAAGAATGTCGCCCGACCCAATTGCAGGTAGGAAATCCGTTGTACCCAAATTTCAATCTTCTCTTTCCTTTTGGAGCAACCCATTGACCAATATCATTGATTGCAGCTACATTGACGAGGATGATCTTTTAGGGTTTATGAGTGAGGAAGATGTGGAACTTGTGTTTTCAGTGTTTGAAGGATCGGAGATGAGACGGATCGACAGAAAAGCCCTAACGAAGTGGTTTGTAAGAACATTTTCTTCTATGTTTTCAAGGATAAACACCCGCATACACTCAAAATTTCATCTTGTCCATATAGTGAACCAATCACACTACATCATTTATATTATTTTATGTCGTATATTCATGACTTCATCAAAAATAATTTAACATGGACCCTTCTGATTGGTTGCAGTCTATATGCAAGGTGTATGCCCTGTTTTTTACATGCCTTTTATGTTGTTATGCTTGCCTTGTACACATTTAAGACTGCTTCTAATGATAGATGTATCTTCCTTCATTTTAAAGTTTTTGCCTGAGTAATGAGTTTTGTCTTAAATGACATTTAAATTATGGTACCTTTGTTCTATTTCAATAACCGGTGCAGGTGAAGGTGTACAATGGTCGCAAAGCCTTGGTACATGCATTAACTGATACAAAAACTGCTGTAAAGCAATTAAACAAGTTGGTGACAGGGATCGTGGTTGTTGTGATTGTCGTTATTTGGCTTGTTTTGATGGGAATTGCAACCACGAAAGTACTGGTCTTCTTTTCATCACAACTTGTGATAGCAGCTTTTATGTTTGGAAACACTTGCAAGACTTTATTTGAGGCCATCATATTTGTGTTCGTGATCCATCCATTTGATGTCGGAGATCGTTGTGTCGTTGACGGGGTACAGGTAAGTTTCATTAGACATGTTTATGCATGCTTTAATGGGGGGCCTTATGTGTTTTTATTTTCGTCATTTCATACTATTTTCTATACTCTTAGATGGTAGTTGAAGAGATGAACATCTTAAACACAGTCTTTCTGAGGTACGACAATGAGATGATATATTATCCAAACTCAATTCTATCTTCCAAGCCTATCAGCAATTTTTATAGAAGCCCCGATATGGGCGATAATGTGGACTTTTCTATCGACTTCATGACTCCGGTTGAAAAAATCGGAACCCTCAAGGATAAAATTAAAAAGTAAGTTCTCTTAATTTCATGATCATGCAATTATATAATTGTTGGAACTTTAGAGATTTTCAATGTTAGGGTCAGTTTTCACTCGATTCAAGATTTGTTAGTATCATATAGGATTATTTGGCCTCGTGCTATGAATACATTTGAGTGCATGGTTGGAAAGAGTGAGGCAATTAATGATTCAATACCTATGACCCAAACGAAACCTTTGTACTTATTTAAGTCTTTCAATTTTCTAGTTACACATCACTTCCAAACCTCGTATTTGTTAGAAAAATGAGATTTTAGTCTTATTGAAAAAAGAAACTATAAAACTAGTAGAATATGTCCATTGGAGTGAACTCAATTAAAAACCAGCTATAACATCACCCATTTCATGTTCTTGTTTCGCATACTCACTTTTTTTTTCGGGACCAGGTATATTGAAAGGAATCCACAACATTGGCATAGGTGCCATAGTGTGTTGGTGAAGGAGATTGAGGATGTTAACAAGTTAACCATGGCCTTGTACATGAGTCACACGATAAATTTTCAGGATTTTGAAGAGAAGACGAGACGAAGGTCAGATCTAGTCATAGAGATGAGGAGGATTTTCGAGGAGTTGAACATCAGATACACCCTTCCACCTCAAGAAGTCAACTTGTCCCACCACCAACAAGCTTGATGCCTAGATAATTATTTGTGGTTCACAACTGTTGTGTAATATTTTTAGCGACCTATTGTTGACTCCTTTCTCATGCAAAAAATAATAATTTTATTTTTAGAAGCTTATTTTGAAATCTCTTACTATGATGGTATGTGAAAGTGAATGAGATTTCATAGTATTTAATGATATGTATTTTTATAGATCTTATTTTGTTGTAAAGTGTGAATTTGGAATTCACTGCTTTTTGTTAATAAAATACCATCTTTAATATGTATGATTTTCATCATTAAATTTTCATTAAATTTTCATTTAAATGCATTTTTATTTGTATTGTTTTCATCATCGTCTTGTTTTTGTTTTGAGCCTTACGTATTGTTAGTTTCACCCTTACGCAAGCTCTGCCTCTTTGCTTTTACCCTTCCATGAGGTTTTGTGTACCCTTACATAAGCTTTTTGAAGTTCCTTTTACCCTTATGTAAGTAACACATTACTTTACATGAGTTTTGATTCCAAATCCTTATACTTAAATAGAGGTCCTCTGACCTTTATGTAGCTCCAGTTGACCCTTACATAAGTGGTTTGTACCTTTATGCAACCACGATAAAGTGTGGGCTAGCCTTACGTGAGTTCGGGTCCACCCTTACATGGCACATGTATTGGGTGGTTTACCCTTACGCGAGCCACGATTTCCCCTTACGTGAGAGTTATCTTACCTATGTACAAGGGTCAACTTACCCTTACGTGGAGGGTGTGTACCATTACACACCCATGTGGTACCCTTATGCGAGCGGTGTGGCACCCTTACGCAGTGGTGTGGTACCCTTGCACAGCAGTCGTGGTACCCTTACACAATGGGTGCTACCCACACAACATTTTAATTTACCTTTACATAGTTTTTTTTTGTTTTTTGTTTATCGGGTTGTTAAGGATAGAGGTGCTTCAACCATCCATTGATGATTGTTGTTGAGCCGTTGAAACAACTTTTTCAACTCTTGTGGGTATTTCTACCCTTATTCTTCCAGATTGAAGATGAATGATGGAATTGACTTTGAGAGTTTGATGGCCTGATTTGAAAGCTTCTCAGCTATGTCAAGTGATTGGTGAGAAGGAAGAGGTCCGATAACCCCAGTTCTTGGCTCGTCGGAGGAGAAGATAAGTGAAAGCTCGTTCGTGGAGCTCGTCCTTGGATCTCGATGTTGGTGTGACCTCTTGGTGGCTTGTGGTGTGCGATATTGGACAACGACGGACCTGTTTGGTGGTGTTGATCATGGAGGATTGGACTTGCAGGACTTGGCGACAATGACTTTTGCGCTTCACGACGGCTTCTTCCTCGAAAAGGTTTGGATGAGCACTGGTAAGGGGGTCTTGATCCTGTTATAGTTTTCTTTGTCGATTTTTTAAGTCTTTGTCATGTTTCTTGTTCCCCATCATGTGTTGGTCATTTTTTGTTTGTTTTGTGTTTCTGTCAAGATTTTCTCCTCTTATACACTCTTTATTTTTCATAGTAAACTCCCATGATGATCTTACCTCATGCATGTAGCCTAATTGACTAAAGCACATAAATCATTTTGTTCATTTACCACTTGCAATTAGTTTCATTGACTTGGAATGGTTGAACGTTGATTCTTGAATTTTATTCAAATATGTTTTGAATTATCTTGTTGATATTGAAGCAATCATGATCTTTTTCTTTGCTCAATTTTCATCGCTGCATGCTGTTACTTTTAGACTCTTTTCTCGTTGTTGTCAGATCATTATGTGTCAGAACATGTTTGATAGTTTTGGAATTGTTCATATTTGGACCTGGAGATTGTACTTCTCATGTTGTGATTCTTTAATTGTACAAGAACATGTTGTATTATTTTGGTCATGTGCATGTAGAGACATGAAATGAATTTTCATGTTTCTATTTATGGTTTATGAGAATTGTTGCACGATGTTTGGTTTTTCTAGTTGTATTTTCCACTGCCTTACCACTTATAGTTTTGTTGTTCACTGGAGTTTAAATCATTTTGACATTACTTTGCTGTAATGGATTTTTTCTATATGAACATGTTTCCTGTAATTGGAATTTTGTTATGCGAACATGATTTGTGTTTATTAGTTTATATGTTATAAATTGGAAATAAATATCATTGTTCAGTTTCAGATTTTACAAACCAAAATTAACCCAAGTGGATCCTCACGGTTGAATGCGGACTTCCCTAAACAGTACATCCTGCAACAAAGTGGTATCAGAGGGTAATTGAGATTAATTTTTCATAGTTAAAATGATTAAAGGTTTATATGAAGATATAAAGTTCACTAATTACAAGTTAAAGAAACCAAAAGACAAATTAACCAACTTTGAGATCATGTAATGGATCATTAAATGTGTCGATAATATTTCTTATGTGTGCACTCATAATAAGTCATTTGGGGAGAGGTTGGAAAGGTTTCCCACGTGTGAACTTTTATACTTTGACGTCCTCAAGACACTATTCTAGAGTTCAGTTAAACAGGAGATGTTTGATTATGTTAGTAATCATGCAAAGAGAAATGTATAATCATTTTGAGATTTGTCCACTCATATGATGAAAAAATTATTTTTACCACTAAAGAGAATTTATATATTATAGGTGGTTTTGAAAGCTATATACAGTGGTTTAAACCACCGCCTATTGATCCACGATGGTTATTTAAACTGTTGCATTGGTTGTAATTAATTAGAGAATCTCCAATGTAGTGCACTTTTGTGTTTTTTTCGGTTTTTTGTGTGTTTTTTATTTGGGTTAGTATTGAGTGATGGAAGTGAAAAAAAATCCATTACCACCAATTTTATATGCAATGTAGTGCACCATTTTGGAGTAAGAATACACCAAAATGGTTTATGAATAGTAAAATACACTCCAATGTATTGCACCATTCTTTACACTAAACTAATATTATATGAATATTATTATTATTTGTGATTAAATATACTCATTTTTCATACAAATAATGCAAATATTTTTTTTAAAAATGGACATTGCTGGTGCACCTACAGTGCAACACCAAAATGGTGTGGGATTTGATGTCCAGTTGGAGAGCATTTTCACACCAAAATGACGTTTTCATGCCATTTTGGCGTGGGTTGGAGATGCTCTTCATACAATTTTTTTAGCGATGTTTATAATAAACCATTATGAAACATAAATTGGTGGTGGTTTGAACTGTCGTGAAGTATTTTTTTATTTATCAGTGCTTTAAACCACTTCTAATATCCAGGAAACAATTTCTTTTCTTCGCGTATTTGTTAATGGTTTTTTTTAGGAAAATATACCTTAGTTACCGATGGTTTAAATTTCAGATAATAAATTTTAGGGTTTTTTTTTAGAAATTTGGTGGTTTAGTGGAAGGTTTAATAGTATATAACGATGATTTAAACCTTCACGTAAAAAAACAGTTGTGTCTTTCTTGATATAGTTGTCGTTTAAACCACTAAAAATCATATAAACGTAAAAAAAACATTACCCATTTCCATACAAGCAACCATACTAGTTCATCCATCAATAACCATCTAATTTAGAAAAACAATTTACCAAAAAAATATAACGAAAATACACGTTATTATAAAAAGCACATGCTAATTTGAAAAAAATCATAATAAAACATTCAAGCATTAAGTTAAATGTTGTCTAATGACCGAAAGTCAAATTGTGTAACCTCGGTTACATTGGCATGCAAGGGATGCATAGTTATACAGAGATCAATCATAGTCGGGGATGCATAGCCATAAACACATGTAATGCGTCAACAACTATTAGGTGATGCATTTGCATCGCTATGGATTCCTCAGAAAGAAAGACACACCCCATTTTCCTATCAACTTTTAGTATCAAGCGTCTTTATTAAAAGGAAGTAAAAATTGAAATTAGGTTATTTTAAACAAAATACAAACAAAATATGAACAAAAGAAAAACAAGAGTTTTTTTTTGTACCTGAGATAGTTGTATCATAGATGCAATTACCCAAGTAATACTCCGTTTCGTGTTTTGAAATGAAGTAGCCAAAGCATCCCCCACAACAACCAACCTTTCATCTCGAGTTCACATGCATGACTCATAAGCTTGCAATTTCTTCTGTGATATCACAGTTCTATGTCATAGCTATGTTTGTTGAAAATGCATGTTAACATCATACTATTTACTAGCGTTTCCCCCCCACATGCGGATGGGGTGAAAAGGGTGTAACGGGGGTGGGGGTGAGGTCGCGGGATCAAGTCATGATCTGGGTGTGTGGTGTTGTACTTAAAAAAACCCTTATGTCATGATGTTGGATTATGAATACTGAAAAAGTGGCATGAGAAGGCGTCGTGGTGAATGATGTTAAGGACCTCCTAAAGACTTATTATGGCTCAGATGCTCATTGCGCCAAACCATGGTTAGAGCATCACTTTAGGAAATTGATGACAACTGCGATGAATTCGCATCCAATGCCACACTAATTCTAACCTAGAAATTGAAGAACATAAAATAGTAAAATGATTTAGTAAATTGTAATATTATTTACATATTGGTAGAGTCCTAATATCACATCATAAAATGCCTTGTATTAATCAGCATACAACCTATAAAAAAACAAACAAATTTCAGGGCTCTTTAGGTATTCCTTTTAATACATTATCATAAGTGGCGCACCACCTGAAATCAAACTCCGGCCGAAGAAGCAGCTCCAATACATCCCCACCGCAGCGCCGTCTCTAAAGGATGCACGCCCTTCGGGGAAAACAGACAAACACACCGAAAGAGAAGAAGGCAAAGACGCAACGGCTTGATGGATCCACCGCTGGGCGCTTCTTCCATCACATCCCAACAGTCCTTCTCACCATCACTCCTAGCCAAGACTGGGGTCAACCACGATGGGATAGTCTGAGCAAAAAAGCTGCACCACCACTAAGGGAGGGGGACAGTAACCCAAAGGAAACAACAAAAACTAGAAACACCAGGACAGCCAGAGAAACAAAGCCAAAAAATGTAAACCACCACAAAATGCATGATTTGAAAACCAATCAATAATATCTCTGCATACAGCTTTTGTAACTCTTTATCCTTTTGAGTTTTACTTCTCTTTGTTTGTGTCTTCAGTTTTTCAATCAAATGATCTTCGATATCACTATATACTACCACACATCGCGCATTATCAACGCCGGTTTATATTAGTGTTAAACATAAATAAAAGGGTCATCTTTATCAACGTGTTGATAAATGTGGATATTTATCAGCGCTGTTTTTAGTATTGATAAAAACTTTTAATAAAACAAATATTATTAATCTATATTAAATTGTCATATTTATGTTCAAAAATTAATATTTATTTATATACATTAATTTAAAAATGCATCTATATAATTAATATAAATATGATATATTAATATATATTTGTTACTAATTCATGTATATATATATATATATAATGTTTTAAAAAAAGTATTTATAAAATTATAAATAAATAAATATATATATATATATATGTATTTAAATATTTATAAAATTATAATAAATATATTTAAAAATATATCCAAATATTTATAAATATATTTATTTTTAATAATATTATAAATAAATAAAATATACATTTAAATAAGTATAAAATTGTAAAAAATATATTTATTATATTTATATTCAATTGGAGTGACGCCTGAACGATAAACCTCGTAATCCTACATTCAAAATACCAGAGTTCGAATCCTGGTAAGCCCCTTGAGGGATTTACGAACCAGGTGGTGACACAGGCGTGACGCAGGCCTCATGACGCGGGCAGGATGATGCAGGCATGACACTACATTGGGCCACATGGCCTTGGTCATACGCTGTAAGATCTCAGACTTCATGGAGTTATGTCCTTATTTAAATTTTGGTTTCAATCTCTTGTTTTGGGCCAATGAAATGTTTCTTGAGTGTATGAGGGGCCTCAAGGGTGTTCCGGGGGTTTGAAACCTGAAAGGAAAGAAAATTGAGCCGAACTGTGCAAGACGCACGGTTGGCGCACAGTTATGTAAACTGTGCGACCATCCCGGGCAAACCATGCACCCTTGGACAGTGCCATATCGGATAGTTGACACATGGTTTGTAAACTGTGCAGGCCTACCCAATTAACCGTGCGACCCAACTCCCCTTAGACGATGGCTTGCATTCAGTTTGCACACGATTTGGCAAACCGTGCAGGTAAACCGTGCGCCCTTATAAAAGTTGGAAAACTTTCAAAATTTTCATTATGGGATTTTAAGTTCATACTCATTTTTCTTCCCCTTCCTCCTCCTTCTAACCCTAGCGACGAACTCTAAGCCCTAAACCTTCCCAAGGATGGTTCTCTCTTGATTCTAGGCCGTTTGGAGCGCCGTTAGTTGCGAATTGAAGATCTAGGTAAGTCTAATCCTCTCATCTCTTCTTTTTTCTAAATTAGGGATTGTATCTTGGGAACTCTTCTTACGAAGCCCTAAAACCCTCTTTTTCAGTGGAATCTAGGTTAAGGATTCAAATGAGGTTTGGATCAGGATCTAAGGCAATGATTAAGAGTGTGTTCATCAATGGATTCTAGGTAGGTGGACTACAAGATGTATCCCATGGTTTTAATATAAATATGTGCATATGAAATTGTGTTCGTGTATTCCTCTTGTTGTGTTCTTGGTATCGTTAGTGAGTTTTGGTAAAAGGAACACTTAAATGAGGATTTGAACCCCTCTCTGTCCCGTGGGATGCGTTGAGGATGAATTGACCTAATTAGGGCCGCCCATGGGGTGTGTCAACCCTCCCCCAAACATGGTTAATGTAAACATTAGGGGTGAAATGGGCTTGTAAATAGGTAGATCCCGTATCAAACATGTCAATTGGTTAACGTGATGATTAATGAATGGAAAATGGATAATTATGTCTAGATGTGGAAAATGGATAAGGGATTGTTTGGCTTGACATGTAAATGGGTTAAATGGGATTAATGAGAATGTGTCAAACGAATCGTGTCTTGTACTTGAAATGTATAAGTGGACTAAACATGGGAAATGAAGAATGTGTTAAGTGAATTAACAGAGGGGAACAATTTTATGTGCCAAATGGGATAGTTTTGGGGAACTAGTGAATATTCTTAGTGAGTTAGAAATAAGAAATGGGAATTGGGCTAAATTAATATGTGATAATAATGGTAAATGTGTTAATGGATTGTGGAAAAATATTAATTCTCATTGTGGTGGTTGTCATGGATTGTGATATTGCTATTGATAATGGTTATGGTTGGTTGTGGTATGGTATGTGTGTGGTGATTGAATATATATAAGCATGTGCACATGGTTTCATAGAGTGGACTATTGACATGATGTTCTACGCCCACGGGTCGAGTTAGACCGATGCACTAAACTCCACCTCAAAATGCACAGATTATGGAAGGGGACAAAGTTCTATTCCCCTAATGGTTGCATTTGATGAGAACACTTGGACTGAGGCTTCAAGGTGATTGTGTTGTATTTGCGATGATGTGTTTATCCCTAGAGAGATAAGAAACTTGACTTATTACCCTTATGCATTGATATTATTAAATATGCCCAATCCATTGAACACAAGATGAAAGTGAATTAAGTAAAAAAGATGGAATAAGTAATGAAATTGGGAATAATGCAAGGAATGACTTAAGCGAACCTTGTTAACTAATTTCACCCAAACTGTAATTTATTTACCTATCATTTATTAGCACTTGCAGGCACTGTTTATCTAGACTGAATATTTTTTAAGCACTATTGGTGGTTGCCTACTGAGTTGTACTCACATCCTACTCGGGCCACCATTGGGTACCCGAGAAGACTTCATGCTTGCAGGTCAGGACAGGGGCAGGGGCCCAGTGCTAGGGAGCTAAGTCGGACTTGGGATGTACATGGATGAGGTTCTGAACATAGAGTCGGAACACTTTTGGGGATTCCACAGTTTTCTTTATTTTGGGTTTTCTTCACTTGTGGCACCACTAGCATGACATGGAATATTTATTTTAGTTTGTGGTTGTACTCGGTTTTGGGAGATGTTTCTTTTGCATGTTCCATGATTATTGCTTACTATTTCTACTATTTACATTGTTATATGTTTTGGATCACTCTATTAAAGAAATTATAGTCTCCCCATGTGGATATTTAGACCATATCCATCATTTAGAAACCTCTAGTATACGAGGAGGCATTCTTAAGGTCATGTGGTGACTCGGCCCGGAGCATCGGTTTATTGGCTCTCGGGTTGGGGACATTATAAAGTGGCATTAAAGCTGTTATTTTCTGTGGATTTACTATTTAGGATGGTAGACAGGAGAATATGATGTGTCAAGATTTGATAATGAGCTCGCGCTTGGGAGTAGCTAACCCAACTATAGGGGAAAACCCAAGTCACCTAGGGAGGGAATTATTGTTCTTGATATGTGTTGTTATAATTGATGATATTTCACCATTGGGTGATGCACTTGTTGTGTGATGTGACAGTTTTATGATATTTTTCTCTTGTACAGAATGACATAAGGTTGTGCATTCATGCATCATTCTAGGAACCTAGGGATATATGTGACATATATCATGATAGGCACACACTTGATGGGTGTGTGGGGTATGGGTGGTAGAATGCATTTAGCCTTCTTGAAAATTTGAGGAAATGATTTCTAATATTTAAATTTTAACCTTTTAATTTAGTTTCACTACAAAATAATTAGATTTTTCCAATAGGGATATATCTTTTGGTAAAAGTGCATTTTTTATTGGTAAAATGTTTTACTAACAAAAATTGTCTTTTCACTAAATTATTGGTAAAAACTCAGTCGCGAAATGTTATTACGACAGATAAAATGATTATTTTTCAATTATAATAATACCAATAGATAATATATATGTGGGTAAAATTTTTTAGCAATAGATTAATACAACTAATATATATGTTGGTAATATTATTAACATTTATAAACAATGTCAACAATTAAAATATATTTATAAATTATATTTTGAATAAAATATTATGTGATGGTATTCTTATATTTGTTGTTAAAATTTTATATTATATTTATTAATATAATTGTATACAATATATTATTATATTTAATATATAATAATCATAAAATTAGATTATATAAAACACTAAGAAACTAAGTCTTTATTTAAAAAAACATAACCAAATATAAGTTACATACATATTCAAATTTTATGAAAAGGAAATAAGCACCAAGAAACTTATTACAAACATGTTTAAACATGTTCAAACACTAAGAGATTTTACATAGAGCTCAATGAAAATTCATCTGCAATCTATTTCTCACAAACATCGGACGTCGTTGTCATAGAATCCCCATTAATTCACATGAGTTGTTATCTATTATTGTAGATATGAACATGAACAACTTCAATATCATCTCTTTGATTGTAGTGGAATAACCGTCAATGTGTGAAGAAACACCTAAACTAGCTCCCTTCTCTTTAGACACGAACCATCACAACCAGCATTCTGATCTCACTGTAACGTCACGGGATTTTGGAACGGGTCAAAATCCCTACCCGGTTTATACTTTTGAATTAGCAGTTATGATACTTTTTTATTCATTGATTGGGAATCAAATACGAGAGTTTTTTTGGCCTTAAATGGTGTTTTTGGGTTGGTTTAGAGGTTAAGAGAGTGCCTCGGGTGTTTTGGTTTGGTTTTGGTGCATTGGAGGCCCGAGGGCCTAGTTTTTGGGAAGCAAGTGTAGTCACACGGTTTATGGGAAACTGGGAAAGTGGTGGTGCACAACTGTGTAGAGTCATTTACAGTGTTGTATAGAGTTGTGCACGGTCTGTGCATGGTTTGAAAAACTGTGCGGTGTGGCCATGCGAGCCTGGAGTTTCTAGGAAGTGGCTTCCGTATGGTTTCTTTATGGTTTGGAAAACCATGCGGGTAAACCATGTGGCCCAGTAATTAAGGAAAATGATGGTTTTCCCTTAACCCCTTCTCTTTCTTTTCTCCCATTTCCCCTTCTCCTTCTTGGTCACACACACATTAGGGGGGTGAGCTGCCCATCTCCTCCTTCCACCGAATTTGATCCAACTCCTCCATCCGACCTTCATTCTTCGATCTGTCGGAAGCTATTGGATCACCTCGGTAGGGCTAACCCCGCACACCCTTCTTCTTCTTTGATATTTCATCTTAAAGACCTTTCTTTCCATTCAAACCAATTTCGATGTTTAATATGGAAACTCATATCTACTTCGATCGGCTTCGAATTGGATCTCTACATCAGACGTGCCGACGCCTATGAGTCTATGGTAGGTGGTGAATACCTTTTTTTAGTTTTCATAGACTTTAAGGGGTTTTATATTTGTAGCACAACGAAGAGCATTGAGAGATACATTGCTATATCATGTCAAAATGATTGTCGGACCATGTGGGATGCTGTGATCATGTCAAATGCCTGTGACGATTGAACAAGGCCGAGTTAGAGGTCGTTGCTCTTTGGGCTATTTTGACCAGGGGTGCCAAAATGGTTTTAATTGACTTGTTTTGATTTGAATTAGTATGTTTAAATTGTTAAGGCTTGATTAAGATAATTAGAGGCATTAAAGACCTCCATGCTAATGTCTTAGAGCTTGTAGCTTATGCAATTCAATCTGTTTAAATTAAATTATTGATTAAAGTGTTTTAATATGATTTATATATATGTTTAGATTGAGATTGCATATATTGAGACCCACATGGTTGTGACGGGCTTGGACCGAGGTTGGGATGACATGAAAATCAGGATTGAGTGATTCTGATCACTGGTTGGTCTTGGACTAGATTTTCATAAGTGGTTTTGACCATAGGATTGGGCATCGTGGATGTCAGATTGAGGCGATGAGGCCGTTAGGTTGGGTAAGTCCCGTGATAATTGGATGGTAATATAAGACCTCATCCTTAAACATTACATAATCTTGAATTATGTTAATAATTCAAATTGAGGATATTTTATGGTTTATATCTTTAGAGAATTAGGCTATAACTTATACAAAACAACTTGAATATTACATGTAGACACTTCTACTCAGTATCCGTTTTTTCCATAAAATAAAAACTCTTAAAAAAAGAAACATGTTTAGTTCCATGTTTTAAACAACATGAATTTTACTTGATCCCATACTTGACCTTTATCCACATTAATTCATGTGAAAAACATTTCAAAAACATGGGATGAGCATAAAAATCTCATCAAGGGATACACAAAGAAGGAAACCTGTTAGTTTTTCAAAACAACATGTAAACCATGAATACTTTATCATATGTAATACTTTTCACCTTTATGAAGTAGTAAAAACACTTCACTGAATATAAGCTCATTACATACCCTTTTTGTAACCAAAATACTACCACAATCCCATAGAATGCAACATATAACATATAAAGGTAACTTGGGACATAAACATACTTAAATGGAATAACCATACAGTCAAATTTCACACATATTACTAAATAGAATATCCATATGACCGACTTCCATACCCAATGCATTGGAGTTTATAACATAACCACCCATCCTTGGTTTATCATGGAACCACCCGTCATTTGGTTTATCACTTAACCACCCGTCAAATATCCAAGTACCATTATAAAATCATCACGTATAAAATATTGCAAATATCAACATAAAAATTTCATTTGCAATCACAAGAAATAATTTCAAGATATTGAAATAGTAAATCCACTTTAAAAACCATTTTCAATACCAAAATATCTAAAAAGGGTATATGGTATTTATTTTCCATTTAAAAACATCACATCTTGTTAAGGAAGCTAAATATCAAATAATGCTCACGGCGGTGGAAATGTCGTTGTCACCACGTATGTTAAAAAGAAACATTCCCTTTGTCATTTAGTAAAATGTTACATAGAAAAATATTCCCTTTAAATGAAAGTAAAATTAAAATGGGTTTATTATAAACCATGTAAAATAAGGATGTGTATATTATCAAAACATGCCTCAATAAAAGGAGATTGAGACAAAATCTCTTACCTCATGTCCGACTTGACTCATTCGTTATTTAATTTCCTAAATAATGAAATTAAGTTAATTTATAATTGATTCAGAACCTTTTTTAAGTTTATTATTAAATTTATATCACTTATTACCTTGCTATAACAATTATTTAATTATTTGAGTTCATATCAGAAATTTTGTTGATGTTCGGAACTTGAGTAAAAAATGAACTTGTTATAATTTTAAATTGTCCATGTGGTAAAAATTCCATTATCTTCATAATGATATTAATGATTTAGATATAATATATATAATATATACCCAGTATATATTTATTTATAAAATTCCATAGCATTTGGATATAATAAATGAAATGAACCATTCATGAAGACGATAAGTCGTATGTACACATGAACACTACTTTCATTTCTTTTTCATATTTAAAGGAATTAAAACTAAATTATACATAGGTAAATTATAATTATATTATAATATATATGTAATATATGTTACATAATTTTATTAATTATACCCTTTATACGTTCCATGTATAGCATGAACGCGTCATATCACTTTGAGGGGGTGGTAGTCCGCACTTCCTCAAACGAAATTATCATATTTATACAACATGAAAAGCATAAAGATATGTTCTAAATAAGAATTACAGAATAATATAGATAAAATAAATATCATATATATCATATATAATTTCAGTTCCATCATAATGTCCACCATGAGAGGTGGTAAGAGAATATTTAACAATCATCGTTTCGTGAGGCAACAGTTCACCGTCCATAGAAATAGTATGTTCTATACCCATTAGACGGAGGTGTGTGTAAGTGTAGTTTGAATCCTTCTCATAAGAACAAACTAGTATATTTAAGATATTGGTTATTTTATAAAATAATTTAATAAATAGATATTAGGGGGTTGTAGAAGGAAAATAAATGAAAGAATCTTGAGAGAAGACATTATCTCAAATCAGGTAACTCCTTTTGATTTAAGATAAAATGCCTTATTTAATTGCCTTATTCCCAAAGTAAGGATTCTAGGAGGAATATATGGATGTTGGGAGATTATTTGGATAGAGGTTGGATGAGTAAAGGGGGATTTAGAGGTGTGAGTAAGGGTTAGAGGTGGTATCCTTTTATAAGAGGGAGGAGGGGCACTTAAGGAATATCTTGAATTATTATTTTATTATAAAATGATTTTTCAGTTTCAAAAGGTCAAAAAATAATTAAATTATATTATAAGATGAATATAAGTCAAAATAAAATCATACAATAATAATTGGATTGTTTTTGGATATTTTTTAATCCTTATATTTTTTATTTAACACTTTTTTACTCTTACCATTTTATCCAGCATTTAAGACTTTAAGAATCAAAATATTTACCAAAACATGAAAAATATTCAATTAAAGAGTAAATAATAAAATTTCAGACTTATTATAACTATTTGGATTAATATTATATTTTTTTGGAATTTTATAATATTTAATAAAATATTTTATATTTTAAAATATTAATTATGTCAATTTAGAAACTATTCATATCATGACATCTAAAAACCCATAAAAACTTGATTTATTTGAAAAAAATCATTAATAAAAAGATAAAATGTAACTATAATCTAGAAAATTCATTTATGACATCAAAATAACCAAATTACATTTATTTTATCATTTATAATATCATTTATTTGAATCCTTTATTAATTAAGTAATCACTCCATCATCATTGTGTCATAATTAAATTTATATATTTAATATCTAAAAAATAAAAAATAAAATATAATGATGTGGAAAATCTTTTTATATTTCTAATGAATATTTATAGTTGAAGATATCACTTATATAACTCCATATAAAAATTGTTTTACTAAAATATATATGTTTATGTTACATTTTCCTTAACTTTAAATTAATTTTTATAAAATATCATGTTCACTTAAAAGTGGATCCATGGGGTTCCAAAATCGACCCAAGTAATCCCACAGTTGGACATATAACATCCAATAGGGTTAGAAAATGTGTTAGGGTTATTTAATATTATAATAATATTATTTTTACCTTTATTTACCAAATTTACCCTTTAACCATGATAAATAAAATATTTACTGAAGTTACTATTCATAATGTCTAAAAAAGTTACATATATACACAATTTGGACCTCCTGATTCCAAATATAGAATCCATTTTTTCAAATTCAAAAAATAAAAGTTTCAGAAATTAATTTAAAATTAATTTCCGTTGTCAAAACCAAAAAACGTGCTTTTAAGAAGTAAAAACTACCAAAAGATTGACAAGCTTTTATGTCCAAATTCAAAGTAAAATTACTTATAATGACCAAAATTAGATTAAATGATAAAAATATAGTCCAATTAAACTTTAAAACCAATTAAAAGGAAAATCTAACCATATAAATAAATTATATAAAAAGGTAGTTTTAAATGAAAATGCAATATTTTTTAACTATTCATTTAAAAAATGAACTTTATCAGAAAATTGCCAAAAATTTACCCAAAGTAAATTTTGATGTCCCACTTCTAAATAAGAAGTTTATTTTGTCAAATAGATCATATAAAAGTGACAAAAACTAGATTAAAAAAGGGTTCACCATCAAAAGGCGGTAAAATGACTTTTTTTAAAATGTTAGAGTTGTTCATGCTTAAAATTGGATTCATTATTATTTTAAGCCTCTAAAATTTATTGGAAAAAAGTAAAAACATTTAACAAACATGTGTAATCATATTGTAGTTGGCCCTGTTCATTCCCACCAATACAATGGCTAGGTGTTAAC
Organism: Viscum album; assembly: GCA_963277665.1. Taxonomy (NCBI): domain Eukaryota; kingdom Viridiplantae; phylum Streptophyta; class Magnoliopsida; order Santalales; family Viscaceae; genus Viscum; species Viscum album. The sequence goes on along the minus strand of OY728126.1, from coordinate 704,388,522 downwards.
TACCATTTAAAATAATAATAATATTATATTATTTTTTGGTATAACTTGAAGTTGTGTGCAACGTACGATTTCAAAGAAACCCATTGTTTCATGTTGAGTACATTATCGTACAAAGTGTCCTATTTAACATAAAATTAATATCTTATTCATAAATATTAATAGATATGAAAAAGTATTATTCTATAAATACATGGGTCGTTACATCCTTCCCCTATTTGGAAATTGTGTCCTCGCAATTTTAAAATTGGGCTTGGAAACTTCATTGAAAGCCCCACATCCGAAAAAGAGTCAATAAAACTATCACTTTAAAAGAAAGAAAGAGAAGTACAAAGGTCACCCCATATAACACATACTAGGATTCCATGTAAGAAAACATGGATATGGATGAGAAACTAACCATCAAGTTTTGATGGAGAGTGACAGAAAACATGATTAGGAGAAAGTTAACCACCAAAAAATCACAAACATGTGATGGATTAAACGATCTTTGATTCCCCAATAGGAAAAGTAAATGGAAAACATTTTTGTTTTATATTAATTTTCATAAAGTTGAGGAATTTATTTATGAGATTGACTAAGAACATAAGGAAACATACTTACTTGTCATGTAGACATTCATCCTTTACAAAATTTATACAACAAAATCATCTTTTCTCCTAACGATGAGTATTCAAGATGACTTGGTCACATCAAAAGTGCTAGAATTGAATTATAGAGAATCACATAATCCAAAAAAGATGAACTATATATTAATGAAAACCAAAATGGTTAGAACGAGAGTATATAGTCCCCAAAAAGGATAATACTTTATAAAAAGAAATATTACTCTTAATCTCCAAAATTTGACAAACAATACCAAAAGTTCAACAAAGACCATTAAATAAACAACTGTATTTAAAATTCTTCAAATTAATCCAAACTAAGATTGAAACCCAAAACTTGGAAGGATTTAAACACATAGTTTTTCACAGTAAATCTTAAAATTTATCTCCAAATAACATCAATGACTCTTAAAGTCTCATACCGAAGTGTAATTAACCTAATCACATATTCTCTATGATAGGATAATCATTTCCATAAATAACCCAAATCACCATATGTCTATAATAAAAACATAGATTCTTCAAAAATAAAATTTCAACCATTAAACCAAAAATGAAATCCCATAGTATTCTATTTTACTTAGGCATATAGTGTTCCTAAAAGAGAGAATGTCTTCTAAAATAACCTTTATCACTTAATCACCAAATTATTTTCCTATACTAATATCCATTTGATAAAACATATGTTCCCAAAAGTAACTTATTATTGATACATAAAATCATTTATCTAAAAAAGAATAAGTCATATTAACCAGAGACATCACATAGTCCAGTGGTAGGTGATAAATCTCAACCACACTTTGGTTGTGGGTTCGATTCCCATAGATTTGTCTGACGTGATGGGTTGTCACACAGTCTGTGTGTTAGCCTTTTTCAAAAACTATGTAATTTTATAAAATTCTAAAAAACGAGATAAATTCATCAAAAATAATCATAACATATTTTAACCACAAATGTTATCTCGTACCTAGCATTTTCATCCCAAAATGTAATAACATGTAATTGCCTCAAATTCAGGGATCTTATAAACCCAAATTATTCTTTATAACTATATCCACAAAAGAAAATATAATTCTTCCTTGAATAAAAATTTCACATATCAAAATTCAGGGTTACACATACTAGAAAAAGGCTTCCAAAGTAATCCTATCATTAATAATTTTAAACATATCATCATCAATAGATCCAACATAACTCTTTAATTCATAAAATGTATATATATTAATTATTGATAATTCTTCCTGATCCTTTATCCATGTTTTACATATTATTCTTTTATACTCCTTTTCTATAAACAAAATCATGCATAATGACCTAATATTTTAGTAATATTAAAACATGAGCTAACAAATAATCCATACCTATCATAGGTCATTTTCAGTTTCCTCATCCTCAATTGGAATGACATTAGGTATTGGTAAACATATATTTGTACAGTACTACTGATCCCATTCCTGAACCTTCTTCATAGTACATCTATTTTTATAATGACCATGCACACCACATTTAAAACATTCAATTTATCCCTCAGAAAGAACTTCTTTCCCTTTCCTAGATTCAACTGGATGCTTCCTTTTTCCATGGTAGGTTATTGCTTTATGACCTTTATTACCACATCTGAAACATCTTCATGCCCCTTTGAAGAATTTTCCTAGGTGTTTCTTTCCACATCCTTGACACATAGGTTTTTGAATATACTTACCTTTATGGTTATTACCTGAAATTCTGTAGGGATTTGCTTCTCACATATACGATTCCTTATAAAAATCACCAAGTTTCAGGTGGTCAATCATGACTCTAGATAGTTGGTTGAGAATAACCAAAATAGTTCTCATTGAATCTCCTATATCATTCAGTTGCTTATTCAGAAAACCATCATAGTTTTCTTCATATCCATTGTTACTTTGGTATCTTCTAGATGCAACCATTTACTAAAACCAAAAAGGGCAGTGTGAGTATATCAGTAAAATCATCAAATAATATATTATAAGGAGGGTAAACACTACGATATACTTATTAATGTTTTCTTAAATGCATTAAATTTATCTAAAATAACTATGACTCTTTCTAATATGCTAACCATTATTATTATGTCACTTATGCTTAAATAACACCCTAACCTCTAAATTTATCTAAACTGACCTTTGATACCAACTATAAGGCCCTAGCCTTAAACATTACATAATCTTGAATTAAGTTAATAATTCATATTGAGGATCTTTTTAGGTTTATAGATTTAGAGAATTAGGTCATAAATTATACAAAACAACTTAAATATAACACGTAGACACTTCTTCTTAGTATCCATTTTTTCATAAAATAAAAACTCTTAAAAGAAAAGAAACATGTTTAGTTACATGTTTTAAACATCATGAATTATTCTTTGATCCCATACTTGACCCTATTATAATTTAAGTCATGTGAAAAACATTTCAAAAACTTGGGATGAGAATAAAAAGCTCAGTAAGGGATACACAAATAAGTAAAACTATTAGTTTTTCAAAACAACATGTGAACCATGAATATTTTTTTCATAAGTAATACTTTTCACCTTTTTGAAGTAGTAAAAACAATTCACTGAATATAAGCTCATTGATTACCCTTTTTTTAACCAAAATATTACCACAATCCCATAGAATGCAACATATAACATATAAAGGTAACTTGGTACATAAACATACTAAAATTTTATAACCATACGGTCGACTTCCACACATATCACTAAATAAAATAGCCATACAACCAACTTTCATACCTAATGCATTACTATTTATAATGTAACCACCCATCCTTGGTTTATCATGGAACCACTCATTATTTGTTTTATCATGTAACCACCCCTAAAATGTCCAAGTACTATTATATAATCATCACATATAAAATATTGAAAATATCAACATAAAAATTTCATTTTCAATCACAAGAAATAATTTCAAGATATTGAAATAGTAAATCCAATTTAAAAACCATTTTAAATACCAAAATATCTAAAAAATGTATATGGTATTTATTTTCCATTTAAAAACATCATGTCTTGTTAAGAAATACAAATATCAAATAATGCTCGCAGCGATGGAAAGGTCGTTTTCATCACGTACGTTAAAAATAAACATTCCCCTTTTAATTTAGTAAAACACAACATAGAAAAATATTCCCTTTGAATGAAAGTAAAAGTCAAAGAAGTTTATTATACACCTTGTAGAAGAAGGAGGTGTATATTATCAAAACATTCCTTAATTAAAGGAGATTGAGATAAAGTCCCTTCATGTCCGAATTGACTCATTCATTATTTAATTTCATGAATAATAAACTCAAGTTAATTTATAATTGATTAAGAACCTTTTTTATGTTTATTATTACTTTTATATCACTTATTACCTTTCTATAGAAATTATTTAATTATTTGACTTCATATCGGACATTTTGTCGATGTTTGGAACTTGAGTCAAAAATAAACTTGTTATAATTATAAATTTTCCATGTGGTAAAAAGTATATTATCTTCAGAATGATATTAATGATTTAGATATAATATATATCATATATATCCACTATATATGTATTTATAATAGTCCATAGCATTTGTATATAGGAAATGAAATGCACCGTTCATAGAGATGGTAAGTCGTACGTATGTATGAACACTGCTTTCATTTCTTTTTCATTTTTAAAGGAATAAAAACTTAATGATAAATAGGTATATTATAATTATAGTATAATATATATTTTATATATGTTACATAAGTTCATTAATTCCATCCTTTATACGTTCCATGTATAGCATGAATGAGTCATATCACTTTGAGGGGGTGGAAGACCACACTTCCTCAAATGAAATTATCGTATTTATACAACATGAAAAGCATAAAGGTATATTATAAATGATAATTAAAAAATAATATAGATAAAATAAATATTATATATATCATATATAATTACATTGCCATCATAATTTCCACCATGAGAGGTGGTATGAGAATATTGAACAATCATCGTTTCGTGAGGCAGCAGTTTTCCATCCACAAAAACTGTATGGTCTATACCCATTAGACGGAGGTGTGTGTAAGTTTAGTTAGAATACCTCTCATAAAAACAACTAAGTATATTGAAGATACTGTTTTTGTTATCAAATAATTTAAAAGAGAGATATTATGGGTTTGGAGAAGGAAAATAAATGAAAGAATCTTGAGAGAAGACATTACCTCAAATCGGGTAACTCCTTTTGATTTAAGATAAAATGCATTCTTTAGTTTACTTCTGCCCAAAGTAAGGATTCTAGAAGTAATATAGGGTTGTTTGAAGCTTATTTAGGCAGATTTTGGATGATCAAAGGGGGATTTAGAGGTGTGAGTAAGGGTTAGAGGTGATGTCCTTTTATAAGAGGGAGGAGGGGCACTTAAGGAATATATTGAATTATTATTTTATTATAAAATTATTTTTGGTTTCAACAAGTCCAAAACTAATTAAATTCTAAAATAATATGCATATAAGTCAAAATAAAATCATTAAATTAAATTTGGATAGGTTTTGGATTTTTTGTAATCCTTATTGTTTTTATTTAACCCTTTTTACTCTTACCGTTTTTTCAAGTATTTAACACTTTAAGAATCAAAATAGTTGCCAAATATGACAAATATCCAATTAAAGAGTAAATAATAAAATTTTAAACTTATTATAACTATTTGGATGAATATCATATTTTTTTGAATTTTATAATATTTAATAAAATATTTTATATTTTAAAATATGAATTATGTCAATTTAGACACTATTCATATCATGACTTTTTAAAAACCCATAACAACTTGATTGATTCAAAAAAACTTCATTAATAAAAAGATAAAATGTACCTATCATCCATAAAATTCGTGGATGACATCAAAATAACCAAATTAAATTTATTTTAGCATTTATAATATCATTTATTTGAATCCTTTATTAATGAAGCAATCATTGCATCATCATTGCGTCATAATTAAATTTATTTATTTAATGTCTAAAAATTATAAATAAAATATCATAATGTGAAAAATATTTTTATATTTCTAATTACTATTTATAGTCAAAGATATCACTTATATAACTCTATATAATTTTTTTTACTAAAAGATACATGTTTATGTTACATTTTCCTCAACTTTAAATTAATTTTTATAAAATGTCATTTTCACTTACAAGTGGCTCCATTGGGTCCCAAAATCAACACAAGGAAGAACATGGTCATAAATGTAACATACAATAGGGTTATGAAACATTTTAGGGTAATTTAATATTATTATAATATTATTTTTTATCCTTATTTACTAGATTTACCCTTTAACAATGGTAACTAAAATATTTACTAAAGTTACTATTCATAATGTATAAAAATAAAAGTTAGATAATTAAAATATTTGTAACTCCTGATTCCAAACATGGTATCCATTTTTCTAAATTCAATATAAATAATTTTTAGAAATTAATTTAAAATTAATTCCCATTCTCAAAACCAAAAAGCGTGTTTTTAGGAAGTAAAAACTAACAAAAGATCGACATGTGTTTATGTCTAATCTCAGAGTGAAATTACTTACAATGACCAAAATTGGATTAAATTATAAAACGATAATCCAATTACACTTTAAAACCAATTAAAATGACAATATAACCATATAAATAAATCAGATGAAAAGATAGTTTTGACTGAAAATGCAGTATTTTTTACTATCCATTAAAAAATGAACTTTATCATAAAAATACCAAAAATTTACCCAGAGTAAATTTTGATGTCCCACTTCTAAATAAGAAGTTTATTTTGTCAAATTTATCATATAAAAGTGATGAAAACTATATTTAAAAATATTTCCCCATCAAAAGGAGGTAAAGTAGATTTTTAAAAATATTAGAGTTTTTCATGCTTAAAATTGGATTCATTCTTATTTTAAGCCTCTAAAATTTATTGGAAAAAAGTAAAAACATTTAACAAAAATATTTAAGCATATTTTAGTTGGTTCTTTTAATTCCCATTAATAAAATGTCTAGGCATTAACTACCATTTAAAATAATAATATTATTTTATTATTTTTCGATATAACTCGAAGTTGTGTGCAATGTAAGATTTTAAAGAAACCCATTATTGCATGTTGAGTACGCTATCATAAAAAGTGTCCTATTTAACATAAAATTAATATATTATTCATAAATAATAATAGATATGAAAAAGTATTATTCTATAAATACCTGGGTCGTTACAGGTAAGGACATCAGATTTAAGCGACATTGTTGTAGGGGCAAGAGGTTCCATAGATAGTGTGGATTGGGTTATTATTTGGTGATTCTATCTCACTTGTGATGGAAAAATCATTGATTGAGTCATGTAAACATAGGTTGAATCCATGATGAGGTGGTTTTGACCACTCGTGTGGGTAGAGGCCCTTTATAGTTGCGGCTTATTTATTTATGATTTGGGGGTGCTTGTCATAGAAAGACACATGGAAGGTGAGGAGACTTCAGTTGACAGCGATGAGGATATCGGGTTGGGGGATGAGGTTATTCATGCTTGATGACATGGGCCTGGATATTTATTTGAGGACAGACGTCGATGTTCCTCTGGTTTTCATGTCGTGGGCTAATGTGAACTTTGGAGCAGGGGTCTGAGAGATCGAGATCCTATTGCTTGGGAGTGCCTTTGAGATGTTGGAACTTTGAGACATGAGGTGTTAGGAGGCATGCTGTGCTGGGATATATAATTGAGGAAGAACTTGAGGGTTCATGAGGACTTTGTGACTATAGGGGTACCTTGGTCCATGGGCCAAGGACTCTCTTTTCTTATGATATCCCAATGTTAGCCGAAGCAGATGAAGCTCCCTAGTGGATGCTGAGCACCAGGGAAGGTTTTGTTTATTTATTGCATTTTACTTTTTTACTTTAATTAATGAAGCATATCCATTTAAACAATTATAATAGATATCCATCATTGGGTGGTATCCTAATGAGATTCGTCTCACACCCTGCACTGGTCCTTCAGTATGCGTGTAGACTTTAAGGATTTACGTACAGGTAAAGGATCAACCTCAGGAGATGGATCATAGTACTGTTTGGAATGGAGATTGGCATGGACCTTGAGGTCATGCATAATGAGAGTTTTAATTTTTTTTAGTTTCCTTTTCAGTTTTAGCATGCTTATATATGTATCTATTGTGGTTTTCCATGGGAAACACCCTAAATATTGGATTATACAACCTGATATGGAATGCATGCTTTGCTTGATTTGTTTTGAGTGGCTACAAGTGATTTGTTGGCATATTATTCTGTTTACTTTCTGCTACAACAGCTGTTTCTATATTGCTTCAGTTGTTTACTAATTTTGTATGTTCTTTCGCTCTACGGGTCTGGTTCGAGTTTATTGAGTCCTTTATTTTCACTGAATGTTATATTATTATACTCAGATCAGTATATTATTTATTCCCATAGGGTATAGCCTCCACACTATACCTGTTTACACCCTCACTGCTAGTCATCAGCCTTTGGCATTAGGGGAGGTGCGCCTAAGGCCATTGGCACCCAACCAGTTACCACTGTTTGGGTAGCTGTTCGGGTCGGGGATGCTACACACACAAACACAAAAATTAAGAAAAAAAATTCATTTAAATGCATTATATAAAAATAATAATGCATGATATATCATTTCAAAAAAATAACACATGATATAATCTAATAAATCTACTTTTAATTTATAATGGAACTACTTTTCAATTGAGAATTCACATGCTATGGTGACCACATTAACAATAGATATCCTTCCAAATCAATGTTTTATTATCTAGATTGGCCATGTTTAGGGGTTTAGTCACAAATAAATATTCCCAATTTGAAAATGAAACAACCATTCGAAAATATAGATCATGACGAAAAAACAATCCAAAGCATCATACAAGAAAAAAATTAGAGTCTTTAATAGGATAAGCAATCCAATCTTAGCTTCGATAAACATGATTATTAAATTATAATATTTTATACCTTCATGTAGAAGTTGAGACCATCATGAATCCATCAATCAAGTTGTTTACTGATCATGGGAACTCATTATGCTTTAAAAAGAACACCCCCCATGCAAAACCTTATATAGCCACACCAAGGCATATCTTGCAACTCCTGCATGAAAAAACCAAATACAAAAACTATGAACCCAAATCTTGTATTGAAACTCCACATCAAACTGCTGTCCACTTATAGAAATTATAAGATTCATTTAAACAGTTGAAGGAATCTAGAAATAATAGTGAATCCATTTTGAAAAAACTAAGACATACCATAGAAAACAAAAACAACAATAACTACAAGACTTACCAAACCAAAGAATCCAATTTAGACCAACATGCATCCATCCATCAAGTTGATGGACTGATCATGGACACTCTTTATTCTTCAAAAAGAACACACCCATGAAAAACTACCTATAGCTGCACTAATGCACAACTTGCAACTCCTGCATGAAAAAACAAAAAACAATAGTTTTGAACCCAAATTTTGTATTGAAACTCCACATCAAACTGGCCTCCACTTATGGAAATTATAAGATTTATTCAAACACTTGAAGGAATATAGAACCAATATTGAATCCATTATTGGAAAAACTAAGACATACAATAGAAAACAACAACAACACTAACTACAATACTTACTAAAACAAATAAGACAAATGATTTAGAGGCCTATCATATTATTTAACCCAATGCAGAAAACATTTTATTCGTTTAAAAAACACCAACCTACTTGAGTAGGTGTTTTACAAGCTATATTTTTTTTCAAAAATTTTATGTTAGAAGGTAACCAATTACCACAACAACTAAAAATAACTGACACATGAATTAAAAATAAAAAGAATATTATCAAACATGTGACCACAAAACAAAAGATAATCGATGATTACATTAACATAAGATAACAAGTGACCACATTATCTAACTTGTGACCACAACAAGAGGATTATCTAACCAGTGGAAACAATAAGAACCAACACTACGAGAAAAGTGGGTATTTGCAACGGGTCAATTGCGACGGGAATATATACCGGTGCAAAAGGTCCCATGAAATACGTATTTGCAACGGGAGTCTTTTCCCGTCGCAAATAGTAGGTTAATTGCGACGGGAATAGCCGACCTGTCACAAAAGCCCAGAGGCGGTAAATACTATTTGCGATGGGAAAAGCCGCCCGTCGAAAATAGTATGTGTATTTGCGATGAGACTCATCGCAAATACCTTTTTAACCGCCAACTGTAATTAATGCGGGCGAGGGTATTTGCGACGGACCCGTCGCAAAAGCCCGACGGTGGTAAATACTATTTGCAACGGGAAAAGCTGCCCGTCGCAAATCGTATGTTGGCAGGTGGTATTTGCGACGTGACCCGTCGCAAATACCCTTTTAACCGCCGACTGTAATTAATGCGGGTGAGGGTATTTGCGACGGACTCCGTCGCAAATACCACTATTTTGCGACGGGTTTCCCGTCGCAACTAACCCCATCGCAACTAATCTAACCTATATATACCAGCACCCGTTTTTTTCCAAATCACTCAGATCTTCCCCTCTCTCTCTCTCTCTCTCTTCATTCTTTAGTTTTAAGGTAAAAATTTCTTTTAGTTAAAGATTTTTATATGAGAGCAATTGGAAGGCGCCAATACTTTCAGAATATCAAAGTTTAAGGTATTTATATTTTTTTTATATTTATTTTATTTTTTTAATATTAATATTAATTGTTGTTAATTAGTTGTAATTAAATTAGATTTAAATTGATTTTTATTTCTATTTATTTTTAGTAAGAAATTGATATTGTTAGTGATAATTATAAATAATTATTTTTAATTTTCAATAATTAGATATTATTATAGATAATTAGCTGAATTTAGTCATAATTAGGGATAATTAGTAATAATTAGATATAATTAGTAATAATTAGAGATAATTAGTAATAATTAGAGATAATTAGTAACAATTAGATATAATTAGTAATAATTAGATATAATTAGTAATAATTAGATATAATTTGTAATAATTAGATATAATTAGTAATAATTAGATACAATTAGTAATAATTAGATACAATTAGTAATAATTAGATACAATTAGTAATAATTAGATACAATTAGTAATAATTATATATAATTAGTAGTAAATAGATATAATTAGTAATAATTAGATATAGTTAGATATAATTATATATAATTAGTAATAATTAGATATAATTAGTAATAATTAGATATAATTAGTAATAATTAGATATATTTAGTAATAATTAGATATAATTAGTAATAATAAGATATAATTAGATAAAATTAGTAATAATTAGTAATAATTAGATATAATTAGTAATAATTAGATATAATTAGTAATAATTAGTTATAATTAGTAATAATTAGATATAATTAGTAATAATTAGATATAATTAGTAATAATAAGATATAATTAGTAATAATTAGATATAATTAATAATAATTATTAATAATTAGATATAATTAGATATAATTAGATATAATTAGTAATAATTTGATATAATTAGTAATAATTTGATATAATTAGATATAATTGGATATAATTAGTAATAATTAGATATAATTAGATATAATTAGACATAATTAGTGATAATTAGATATAATTAGAAATAATTAGATATAATTAGTGATAATTAGTAATAATTACATATAATTCGAGATAATCAGTAATAATTAGAGATAATTAGTCATAATTAGATATAATTAGTAATAATTAGGTATAATTAGGTATAATTAGATATAATTAGGTATAATTAGTAATAATTAGGTATAATTAGTAATAATTAGGTATAATTAGTAATAATTAGGTATAATTAGTCATAATTAGGTATAATTAGTGATCATTATGTATAATTAGTAATAATTAGGTATAATTAGTAATAATTAGGTATAATTAGTAATAATTAGGTATAATTAGTAATAATTAGGTATAATTAGTAATAATTAGGTATAATTAGTAATAATTAGGTATAATTAGTAATAATTAGGTATAATTAGTAATAATTAGATATAATTAGGTATAATTAGGTATAATTAGGTATAATTAGTAATAATTAGGTATAATTAGTTATAATAAGGTATAATTAGTAATAATTAGGTATAATTAATAATAATTAGGTATAATTAGGTATAATTAGGTATAATTATGTATAATTAGGTATAATTAGGTATAATTAGGTATAATTAGGTATAATTAGATATAATTAGGTATAATTAGGTATAATTAGCAATAATTAGGTATAATTAGCAATAATTAGGTATAATTAGCAATAATTAGTAATAATTATAAATAATTAGTTATAATTAGAAATAATTAGTAATAACTAGAAATAATTAGATATATTTAGATATAATTAGATATAATTAGATATAATTAGATATAATTAGATATAATTAGATATAATTAGATATAATTAGATATAATTATATATAATTAGATATAATTAGATATAATTAGATATGTTTGGTTGATCACCTTGCAAGTAGCATTGCAATAGGACAACCCAAGTCATGCCCTTCTCATCTATAAGAATTATCTCACATGACCCTTTACATAGACCATTCTTCCTTGAAAATTTAATGGAAAGATACTGATGTCCCCTCAAATTTTTAAGGAAGAATGATCTATATAAAGGGAGCGAGATGATTCTTAGAGATGAGAACGACATTACTTTGGTCATCCTATTGAAACACTACTTGCGAGGTGATCAAACATGCAAGGACAATTATAGAGTTTACATTGGACATGGCTGACATAAAATTTTTATTCCGCATGACCTGACAATTGGTGACCCTTTGAGATTTGAACATGTTAAGAATAGTGTAAATCCTATTGTGAATATTGATAATTTTAATATTTTATAAATTTTTTATTATTTTAATGATATTAATATTGTTTTTTTTATAAATATTGATAATAGAATTTTTTTTATTAGTAATAATTAGTAAACGAAAACTGCTTGGATTATGAAGGGAAAGTTTGTAATCATCTCCACAATGATGATTACAAAATTTCCTTTCATTATTCAAGTTGTTTTCATTTTGCTAAGTATTTCTAAGTATTGATAAATTAGTAATAAATTGTAATAATTAGTAATAATTAGTAATAAATTGTAATAATTAGTAATAAATTGTAATAATTAGTAATAATTAGTAATGATTATAAATTTTTTATTATTTTAATGATATTAATATTTTTTTTTCAAAAATATTGATAATAGAATTTTTTTATTAGTAATAATTAGTATACAAAAACTGATGGGATAATGAATGGAAAGTTTGTAATCATCTCCACAACAGTGATTACCAAATTTCCTTTCATTATTCAAGCAGTTTTCATTTAGCTAAGTATTGCTAAGTATTGCTAAATTAGTAATAAATTGTAATAATTAGTAATAATTAGTAATAATTAGTAATAAATTGTAATAATTAGTAATAATTAATAATAATTATTAATAATTAGTAACAATTAGAAATAATTAGCAATAATTAGCAATAATTAGCAATAAATAGAAATAATTAGCAATAATTAGTAATAAATTGTAATAAATTGTAATAATTAGTAATAATTAGTAATAATTAGTAATAATTAGTTAGGAATAGTTAGGAACAGTTAGGAATAAATTTTAATAAATTTTAATAAATTTTAAGAACTTGGCACAATTTCCTATGGATTAACGACACTCCTTTTGCTCGATGACTTTTCTCCTTTCAACTCTCACCAACTTAAAACATTATGAAAAATGTGCTTCTATGTAGAAATTCAATCTTGTATGCATGAGATTGGATATGTATTCATATGATCATATTTTTTATAATATTTTTAGGCGGTGACAGTTGGAAGAAGATGATTTATCAAGGAAAAGGGGGATCTTTTGTCTGACGGCTCATTTACTTGCATATTTCCCACACTGAAATCACAATGAAGAATCTGGTCGGAGGTACACATATTCATTTTTGTGCATACGAGAATGAATATGCGTACCTCAGACCAGATTCTTCATTGTGATTTCAGTGTGCAAAAGATGTAAGTAAACGAGCCATCAGACAAAAGAGTATCCGTCAATACATTGGAAATTGTGTCGCCCTTAATTAATGGTAATTATTAAGAAGTAGTTGTAATTATTTATCTTCTTTTTTCAGATATTGTTTTTATAATTTCAAATTATTCAAAAACAGTGATGATTTTATATTTTATGTAGAAAAATATGGAACAAGGAAGTCGACATCAATCATTATTAGATGATCGCCCTTGGATAAATCAACACAGAAATCCAAATGGTTCTGGTTTAAATCCTATATATATTGAGGGTGTTGAAGATTTCTTAGCATTTGCATCATCAAAACTAGAATATGTTTCAGAAGGCACAATTAAGTGTCTATGTAAAAAATGTGCTCTGAGAACGTTTGAAACAGTTGACAAGGTTGGGGTCATCTCTTGCGGTTTGGTTTTCAACTAGATTATGTTTTTTGGTATCAACACGGTGAATGCAGTTCCAAAGAAGATCCTAATAACTTGATTCCAGATCCATCATAGTTTCAAAATTTAGTACATAATGTTACAGGTCCATCTGTGCAACAAACTGAAACTCACGATGATATTGATTTAACTCCTGAGTTGGCACCATCCAAATTTTATGAGTTGTTGAGGTCTTCTGAGGATGCATTATATCCTGGTTACAAGATAAGCAAATTATAAGCGGTTTCAAAATTTCTGGCTATTAAATCAGATAATGAAATCTCAAACAACTGTTTTGATCAGATATTTTCTTTGGTTAAAACACTGTTACCTGAAGGAAATGTGTTGCCTACAAATTACTATGAGAGCAAGAGGCTGATTCGTAATTTGGGCCTTAGTTATCAGAAGATTCATGCATGTCCAAATAATTGCATCTTATATTCTAGTGAAAATGAGTCATTGGATAGTTGTCGCACATGTGGACAATAGAGGTATAAATAAGCTCAACCAAGGAAGTCTAGATCGATTCCAGTAAAACAGTTGAGATATTTCCCCCTTACACCCGGGTCGCAACGTTTATTTATGTCTCAGAACACAACATCAATGATTTCATGGCACAAAAACAAGATTTCAAATGATAAAATCTTGGATCATCCATCTGATGGTGATTCATGGAAACATTTTGACCGTCTGCATCTGTCTTTTTCTATAGAAGCCCGAAATGTGCAATTGGGTCTTTCTACTGATGGTTTCTGTCCATTTGGTTCTCATGGTAGTTAGTATTCATGTGGGCCTGTCTTTATAACTCTTTACAATTTTCCTCCATGGATGTTGATGAAGGAGCCTTATATATTTTTGACTCTATTAATCCCAGGACATCCAAAAAATAATATTTATGTTTATTTGAAACCATTGATTGATGAGTTAAATGCATTGTGGAGTGATGGTGTTAATACATATGATGTTGCTGCGAAAAAAAATTTCATATTAAAAGCTGCATTGATGTGGATGATTAGTGACTTTCTGGCATATGGCATGTTATCTGGTTGGAGTACACATGGTCCGAAATCATGTCCTTACTATGTGAAAGACAACAAAGACTTTATGTTTGTTAATGGAAAAAACCTTGCTATTTTGATTGTCACCGTATATTTATTCCAACCGATCATCCTTTTCGGATGAACAAATATCATTTCAGAAAAGTTACAATTGAAAGGGATGAAGCTTCAAATATTATCTCAGGTACAGAGTTAAAATCAGTTGTATTTTCATTACCTCCCATCACATTTGGACCAATAGTAAAACAACAGACAATTCATGGCTTTGGGAAAGAACATCATTGGACAAAATGGATCATTTTTTGGGATCTTCCATATTGGTCTGATTTTTTGGTTCGCCACATGTTGGATGTTATGCATATTGAGAATAACTGTTTTGATAATTTATTTCATACAGTTTTGAATACACTAGGTAAGACCAAAGATACTGTAAATGCACGGTTATATCTTTCCCAAATTTGTAGGCGACCAGAACTTAAACTATTTGAAAATGTCAGATCACAGAGGTTAATGATGACAAAAGAATTTTATACACTGTCCAAAGAGATTCTCTTATTATTTTATCAGTGGATTGCAGATTTGAGACTTCCATATGGATATGCTTCTAATTTTGGTAGATGTGTTAAGAATGCTTATATTACTGGATTAAAAAGTCATGATTGTCATGTTATAATGGAAACACTAATGCTGATTGGATTCAGAGGTTTTTTGAATTCTATGATTTGGGATTCGGTAATAGACATATCATATTTTTTCGAGACATTTGGGTAGTGACAACAGACTACGATGCGCTAAGAAAACTGGAAGAAGATGTTGCTGTAATTATATGTAAACTGGAAAAAATCTTTCCGCCGACTTTCTTTAACTCAATGAAACATATGATATTACATTTTCCACATGAAGATAAATGTGGAGGTCTAGTACAGTTTCGATGGATGTACCTATTCAAGAGATGCATGCAGAAATTGAAGAAAAAATTACGTAACAAAGCATCAGTTGAAGGCTCAATTGATGAAGCTTATTTTTAAGAGGAAATTGCTTTTTTCTACTCTCATTATTTTGAATCTCAATATCCCTCAAAACACAATCACATGGGATGAAACGAGGGGAATTTTAATGACGAAATGGAAAATCAATTAACAGTTTTTAATCAACCAAATCTTGGTTTCGTTGGAGTTTATGAACGATGGATTTCAAACGATGAACATCACAAAGCTCATACATATGTTCTACTCAACTGTGAAGAAATGACATCATTTGTCCTGTGAGTTCTTCTTTAACTTATTCTATAATTTATGTTACAATATTTAAACTTATTTTATTTGTAGGTTATATGATAATCATATCAAGAAACAACTTCCACAAATTACCGCAGTTGCATTTGATGAATGCGGACAAAAAAAAAATCTCAATGGTTTCAAAAACTGGTAACATAAATTATTGATGGTTTAATATCAATTCCATTTATTATTTATTATATTGATAATTTTTTTTAAAATTTTTAGGTGTCTCAATATGCTGATAAAATTGATAAGCGACTGTGTATATTGAGTAACCCACCATCCAAAATGGTTAAATCTAATAATGTATATGTGGTGAATGGTTTTCGATTTCATACACATGCATACGGGGAATAAAAAAAACAATGAACATTGGAGTTTTCTTGAGAGGATCAAATCACAGAGAAACTGAAGTTGACTTTTATGGCATTTTGGATGAAATTATTGAGCTGTGTTATCTAGGACAGAATTACATAACAATGTTTAAATGTTAGTGGTTGGATACTGAGAGAGGCTTGCATGTTCATCTGACTCATGGAATCGTTGATATTAAATATAAAAGTCTTCTTGCAGTAAATGAACCATTTTTAGTGGCTCAACAGGCACATCAAATTTATTATGCGAAGTACTTTGCTACTTCAAAAGACTTGAGCGATTGGTGAAGCATAATAAAAATGAAATCTTGAGAAAATCAGTTTACTCAAACTGAATGTGGTTCCACTGAAGTGGATGGAATTGAAATTTTTCACGAGACTTCTCAAAATCCATCTGATTCACAAAGAGACGTGAATATCAATGATGACACCCCACAATTAAGGATCGATGGTGATGAAGATGTTAATGACGTTACAAATGAATTTGAAATGACAAGAGATGCTGAAACTGAAACTCATATGGATATTGATGATACTGAGGAGGAAGATGAATACATTGACATTGATAGCTATAGAGAAGAGGATGAAGATTAACATTGACACAATTAAATGATGGTTATAATTATAACTAATATATATCTATATATAATAGTTATTTTCAACTATCTGCTAATAACAATAATTTTGTGTTTCAGATGGACCCTAATATATATCGCGAGTTGCAGGAGGATGAACTACCTTTGGATGAGGGAGATTTTGGATCATCTAACCCTCAGCCTACTGGCGGTTCAGGGGGTATGTGGAGGGGGCGCGGTCTTGCATGACTGATGATTCCTAACCTTATCCCCAAGCGACGTCTACATATTGGTTTCGATCCACACACACGGAGGTATGGTAACCTATATATTTTAGTTAGCTTTTATTAATTTATTTATATATATACTAATTGTTTGATTATTTATTCCTTTTTCATAGTTTTGCGCATGTAGCTATTGGACAGGGGAGAGCTATCTTGCACAATTATTTTTCTCAGCCATGGATCACGTGGGAACATATTCCCATTGATGTGCGACGTGACATGTTCCATCATTGGCTAGTACGTAAATAAATAATATTTAATTTGAAATTTATTTTATTAATAAATTGATATTATAAATTATTTGTAGGGTTTATGGTATCCTATCAATGATAGCATGCGCGATGCTATCCACGCGACATGGCAGGTTTCTATGTGTGACCGTTTCTATCAGTTTTTGCACAATTTGAGAAGGAAAACAATTAAGAAAACATGAGTGACAAAATTTGATGAGTCGTGTAGAGCTCACTGACCAGAGTACATTTCATCTCATGTTTGGGATGGATTATGTTTACACTAGTTGGGTGGTAAATTTCGGAGGAGATCATCAGTGGGACGACAGAATCGGGGGAGACATGAGGTGGTGCATCGAGCTGGTAGCTGTAAATTTAGTTCGGATAGAGAGCATCTAGTAAGTATATTTTTTAAATATTTTAAATAACTTTAAATATAAACAGTTTATTTTATATTTCTGTAGGCATTCGAGCATCCTGATATGACGGAGTTTGACGTTTATCGGAGGATGTACAGTGATCCAGCCACATGAGAGATTAGAGGTGATCGTCAGCGCCAGATTGTGGTTAGTATTATTTTTTCATTTTGAAAATTAACTACATATAATATTTTCACAATTTTAATTTTAAATTGGAATTGATTGAGTCATATGAGGCTGTGACCTCTCAGACACAGGCTGAGGGTCAGGACGAGATGATTGAGCAGACCGGTGCTCACCGTTTAGATGAGGCGGCATGGATACAGGTGACTCAGTATGGCTTTGAGAAGGGCTGAGTAGTTGGTATCGACTCTCATTTAACTCCTGGTACTTATTATGGTACTACTGCGATGTCAGAGTCCAGCTCGAGAGGAGATCGTGGAGAGACATCAACTTCTGGCTCACAGTATCAGGAGCAGTTGCGAGCTCAGGCTAAGCTTATAGAGACTTTTCAGAATTAGCATGAAGAGATGTGTCGGCGGCAACAACAGCAGGAGCAGTATCCCAAGGAGGATCTGCATCGATTGGAGCAGCGGTGGCAGCAGGAGTATCACGAGAAGATGGAGTACATGCGATGTCTGACTCGTAGTTTAGGGATGAAGTTTCATCCACCTCCTCCAGATGACCCCCCCACAGTGATTTGTTTTTTATATTAAAAACATTTGAATTCATGTTTTTTAATAATATGAACTATTTATAGTTTCTGTCTTTTATATTGGTGTAAATATTGCATAATTTAATTTTTTTTAATATTTTATTATTTTCTATTAGTATTAAATTTTTTAATATTTGTTTATTTTACAAATAATAATAATATTTTATGATTTTTTTATATTTTTTTAAAAATATTGAAACTTTTAATAAATTTTTATTATTTTAATAATATTAATATTAATTTTTTATTAATCATAATTTTATTAAATATATATTTTTAGTATTATATTTTTTAATGTTTGTTTATTTTACTAATAATAATAATATTTTTATTTATTTATTATTTTTATAATAAAAATATAATTTTTTCATTAATCATAATTTTATTATTATTTTTAAATTTTTTTTAGTATTTGCGACGAGACCTCATCGCACATAAGTGAAATATATTTTTTTTAAAATTAGTATTTACAATGGGCCCATCGCAAATACTATTTGAAACGGGCCCATCACAAAAGGTTTATGGGTATATAATGTATATAATCGGAAGGCTATTTGCGACGAGTAAGTTTTCCGTCGCAAAAACTAATTTCGATGGGCCCGTCACAAAAGGTTTTTTTGTATATAATGTATATAATCGGGGGGTTTTTTGTGATGGGTATAATTCCCATCACAACAGATATTTTTTTGTAATGGGACTGTCGCAAAAAATATCTGTTGCGATGCTGTTTTCTGCAACGGGCTATTTGCGACGGGATCCCGTCGCAAATAGCCCGTTGCAAACAATGAGAATTCAAGTAGTGCAGAAGATTATCCATCTAGTGATGACAACAAGAATATTTAATAAATTACTACATAAACTCCCATAGTGGATGTTATAAAAATGATCAGTGAGCACAATAACAGAAAAATTAATAAAAGAACCAGTGACTAAAAAAATTACATGTGACCGCATTAACAGAAGATAACTAGTGATAATAATAGAAAATAACAACACATGATATAAAAATAACAAGAAGATTATCTAACCTATGACCAAAAACAATTTATAATTACTCTAATTTTAATTAAGAGTGAAACATAACAAAAAATTCTATAATCTAGTATCACTACATTAAATTCTATAATGTAGTAAATATTCTTTAAATTGAGAATGACACCACTTTTCAATTGAGAATAACATAGTACCTCTTTATATCTTGTTGGATGTTTTCATAGACTTGTGTATCGAGAAAATGGGAGTATGAAAAGAATGTTTTTGGCCTAATTCATTTCTCATTTTATAGACATTGGTGAAAACCACCCTAGTAGTTTCATTATGAAAATTTCAATCAACATAGAGATAAATTTTCCATGAATTTTGTCACATGGATTGCTTGTTAAACCTCATCATACACTGAGGCCATCTGGTATAGAAACACTTGCGGAACACAGGGTCACTTGTGACATTGAACATGAGGGTCTTCTGGGAGATTTGATGCCTTAATGAGGATCACTTAAATCCAGATCAAAGAACATTGTCGCTGGGTGATTATCTAGATCTTGAAATCCATCGTGGTATAAATGTCAAGAAATCACTGATGAACCCTAAAGCAGATGAGATAAATAACCCATGATCGGATATGTATCCACCAAACATCAAAGAATCAAGATAGTCACATTCTTGATCAAAACATCCAACATGATGATGAAGAATTCCACACCATCATGGACCAACCCAAATGTCATTTGGGAAGAAGACAGATCTGCAACTGATTGTCTCTAAAGCCGATAGCCTCACCATTGACCAAAACTATTGTTGAAACATCCATCAACTAAGACCCTAGTCAATGATCAGAATGATTCCTATAAATGAAAGGCTATCTGGTGCAGGAGGAATCTCCAATCGGGATCTCCTGATGATGGGAGATCTCCTGTCCGATAAAGAAGACATCAATAGAGAAACCCTAGATCGAGAGAATTCAACAGTAAAAATGGATTTCTGTGTTTTTTATTTAATAATTTTTAATAATTTATTTCTTGAATATATTTTGATTATATTTAATTATATTTCTTAAATTTAAATATAAAAATTAAATCAATTTTTTTATGGGGAGTATAAAAAAAATGTAAACGTATCAAATATCTAAATGATTTAAATTGTTTTTTTTCTAAGAAATATTTATATTTTTATTAAATAGACAATAGTAAAAAATATAAACACTATTAACATTTAGAAAAAATTTAAAATTAAAATAAATTAATGATATATTTTTAATAATACTGTAAAAAATGGATGTTGAATTTATTCATAAAAATAAAAATATATATTTTTTTTATAATCTTTATTGGTTATTAAAAAATATTTTTTATTATTTAATGGTTTATTGTAATAATTTTTATTAATGGTAAAATATTTTTTTGTAATTTTTATTATTACTAAAAAATTCAAGTGTTGGTAATTTTTTTTGGTATTGGTATGATAAAGTGACAGATTTAACTATTGGTAAAATATATGTTGGTATTGAATAATTAATGACAACAGAAATATCTATTGGAAAAAAACTAGTGTCAATACTTAAAGTTAATACCAATAAAACATAATATCTATTGGAATCACTCATTTTTACCAACATATATATTTTCTTTTAATAAATTTCTATTGGTATAAGTAATTGTTTTTGTAGTGTTTACCCTTTGTTAACCATAACCCGTGGTAGGGATGGTCGAGGGTGTTGTTTGGGATATTTTAGGTGAATTTTGGGATAGTGTATGTGAATGAGTTGTTTATTAATATAGGATACCCTTACTTTATATGAACTATGGTTTCTTTGTGTTATGTGTTTTAAAGCTCGTGTTTGGCATTGTAGAGAAATGTTGCCAAAAAGATGTGTGCCGGTAGGGAAAAAAGAAGGCATTTCCAAGAATTATCGTACAATAGGGGAGTAAGAGAACATGGTGATCCAGAAAAATAAAGAAGATAAGTTCTAAGAGAATCTTGCTCACTTCATGCAAATGATGGTACGAGACTCGAGGTGGGTTGTGCTAAGCATGATTGAACTGACTAGGGAATTCCAGCTGCAGCACCCTCCGTCCTTTACCGAAGAGGGTGGAACATAGGTATTTGAGTTCTAGATAGTGTCCATCTAGACGATTATTGATCTTCTGGAAACTATTTTTTAGAAGCGAGTCAATTTGACGGCCTATATGTTGTGAGGTCCAGAAAAGCGTTGGTGGGACTTCATGGTATAGACCGAGCAGGCAGAGAGAATGTTATGGAAATATTTCTAGAAGAAGTTTCTAGAGAATTTATTTCCAAATACCTTAAGGCAGTAGAAGGATGCATATTTCATTATTTTGACTCAATGGCCTATGTTAGTGATGGATTATTCTATCAATTTCAATGATTTGTGACGCTTGTCCCAGTATTGGCAGGAGACAAGGTAGTTGTGGTGAAACGATTCCAAGATGGGCTAAGACATGCATTTAGGTCTTAGGTGAACATCTTCTTCTTGAAAAGGTTTTCAGAGGTAGTATATTAGGCCCTTATCTTAGAAGGAATTCTTAAAGGGGATTCAGGTAGTGGACTTGTGGTACCAGTTGGATGGGTGAGTGGTGTGGCTTCTGAGAGCAAGAAGCTTTGTTTTGGGAGCTTTAATCAGGGTGGTAGTGTGTAGAGAATTCAGAAAAGATGGTCAAACTCTCATGGTAGAGATTAGGTGTTCTGTTATCAATGTGTAAGGCTAGGACACGTATGTGGTCAGTGTCACTGACCACCAGTTGAGTGTTGGTCATGTGAAAAAATGGGGCATGTGTAGAGATTCTACAGAAATCCTCACTAGTTGGGCACATATGGAGGCTTAAGGTAGATTTTGAGTGCAAGAAGGGGGTGGGTTACCTCATATCAGGTAGAAAGTTGGATCTTGACTAGATTTACTAGTCAAGAAGGTTGAAGTGGTACTCCAGGGAAAGAGCGTCCATTACAGCAGGACAGTTAGACACCCGGGACTCAGGCCGGAGCCCAGGTCATAGGGGTAGGTCAGTTTCACATAGTTAAGAATACACCTAGAGGTGGCAAGGCTATATCATTGACTGTTCGAGTTATGATCCTTGTAGCTTCCATTTTTTCTAGTGATTTATTTGATACGTGCGCTACACACTCTTTTATCTCTGCTCAGTTTGTTGTTATTTTGGGCCTAGCCGTGGAACATGTGTGTGGGGTTATATCGATTGATACTCTATTAGGGGTGTGAGTTGAGGATATCAGACAATATATGGATTATACTTTGGAGGTATGTGGGAACCGTTTTATGTGGTACCTATTTTTCCTAGATATATTAGGTTTTAACAAGATTTTGGGCATGGATTGGATAGTGTTATACCAGGACCATATTAATTGTTACTACCGTCAGGTAACATTCATGTCTCTTGATAGAGACTGTAAAGACCCAGAATTTCCATGTAATATTTTTTAATTAAATTGTAATTTTATGAGTCCATGAAAATTGACGGTGTGTGTTTCCGATCCCTGGAGTGTCTGGAATGAATTTCTGAACTTTATTTTGGGTGCGTTCAGTAAACGTGCGAGCGGGTTTTTTTATAACTTTTAAACCGGTGCTCGAAATTGAAATCTAGGGACACCATTGAACTCATAGACCCAATATTCTCTTAAATAGACTTTCACCTCAATGATAGTTGGTCGAGGGTGGAAGTTAGTTTTTGGGTTTTTCATGAAAGAATAGAATAAAAATAAAATTGTACAACATTTTATTTTTATTTTATTTGTTAAAACCTCCATGTGGATGTAGAGAAGTGGGGACCGCCATACCTTAACCTCCCATGAGAGGTTATGGTGGTGGGGACCACTCGAGCATAACCTCCCATGAGAGGTTATGGTGGTGTGGACCACCCGAGGCCTAAACCTCTTCAACTCCCTCATTAATGTGGAGGAGCCTCTTGATCTTCCTCCACATTAATTGTGTCAACCCTCCTTAATTTATTATGCCAACCCTCCCCCACTTAATTATGCTAAGTAATTAATTAACCCAATTTGAATTTTATGACAAAAAACATAATAGATCTAATAATCTATTATTTGGGGGGCTATCATTTCATTTGTGTGGAATTGGGGAGAGGAGGAACTCTTGGAGAAAGAATGCCAACAAAGAGCTTCTTCTCCAAATGAATAACGCTTACCTCGACTTCAACATTATTCCTCAGGACATCCTCTAGCATGGGACATCTTCAATCTACGATCATCTTTCCCTCCCCTACTATGTCGTCTCCTCCCTCGTGATCTCCGTCAACGAACAACCCGAGGTAGGAGTTTATTTATAAGTGATTTACTATTCCCATGTTCTTCTTTTCTAAAACAACAAACATAGATCAACTCTCTATTTTAGATTGATCAATGAATGTTTTTATTTTGTGGGATTGGGAATGATTAAATTGTGGAAGCTTGTAGGGAGGGTGTTTGAATTGTTTTCCCTTACCCATTCATAATATTCATGTGATTCAATTATAATAGCCGCTTGCTACCGCTCTAATACAGAGAGCACAAGACAAACTAACATGGCCCGTCCTCTCCGTAATTTTTGTGTTGTATTGTGTGTTCTTCGCAATGGATGGAGACGAAGAAGGAGCTGAAGGCAACAGTGCTTCTGCCTGTAGCCTTCACCGCTCCGCGCCGCCCCGAGTAGAGCCGCCCTCACCGCGCCCTTCCGTGCCACAAAGCCGCCGCTGCTGTCCGCCGAGCCGCCGCCGACCAGGCCGAGCCGCCACCGCCATCCGCCAAGTTGAGCCACCATGCACCGGGCTTCCTCCGTCTTCCAAGACTAGCCGCCATCCACCGATCCACCACCACCGCCGTCCAGGCTGCCACTGGCGTTCGCCAAGCCTCCTTGTGACTGTCCGCGCCACCCTGCGGCCATGCCGCCTAGCGGCCCTCTGCGGCCACGCCGTCCAGCGGCCCTCGCGGCCTCCGCACCCCTCGTGGACCCCACAACCCCTCAGGCCGGGCCACACTATGGGCTGGGCCGCACTGCGGGCCAGGCCGGGTCAGTCTGATCGGGTCGGACCGGACCCGGGACCACTACAACCCATTTACTTTCTTTTGGCCATAACTTTGGCACCAGACGTCCGTTTGACGAACCATCAGTGGCGCTGAAACTCTTGGAAAGAGTCGATACCTTTGAGTATACCCCAATGAGATTTGGTTTGAGATGGGGAATGTTCAGGTTGAATCGAACACGAATCCAACCGGGCCCACAATACTAAAAGGATAATAACTCACAGACCAAGCATCTAATTGACGCGCCGTCTGTTACGTTCAGACCCCTATGATGTGGAAGAACTTTGAGATACTTCTTCATGGGACTTATTTGTAGTTGGAGTATTGACTGGTGGCTTGGGAAGAAGGTTCCCCAAGCATGATACGTATGGAACCCTGCGACTGGCTGAGACTTGACGACTGCTGACCATTTTGACTCGGAGTGACTCGACTGACCTAGTGGAAAGCGCCTTGGTGACGCGGCAGACCCACGGTGGGGAGCGCCTTGGTGACACGACAGACCCACGATACTCAACAGGAGGAGTACCTCAGTAGGCTACGAGGGGGAGCACTATGGTGACGCGACAGACCCAAGGTGGGGAGCGCCTTGGTGACGCGGCAGACCCATGATACTTGATTGGAGGAGTGCCTCAGCAGTCCAAGGTTATTGGGAAGCACCTCTGTGTGATGCAGCATGCCCACTGTACTTGATAGTGGAGGAGTTCTCCAGCAGTCGAGGTGTTCGACGTTGTGAATGAAAATGTTACTTGATACTACCCCTAGAATAAATCCTGATATGAGATGAGTCATTACCTCTATGTTTTCCTCATGATTGAGATGGATTATTTGATAACTTAGGTATATGTGTGGGCGTATACCTAAGTAGAGTTATTTGTTTATTTCATACTTTGTGGTTTATCCTTTGTGGATTTTGTGAGACCTTGAGGGTCTTGGGGTCCCTATCGAGTATCATTATACTCACCCCTGCACGGGCTATGCCCACACCTTGTTGTGTTGGATGTAGATGAAAGACTGTGCTGACTGAGGCTGAGAGTACCAAGAATGGATGGTACCTAGAGGTGGACCATATGGAGTGTCGGTATGTAGTGGAGACAGGTGGAGGTGGTGTTCTGAGGAGGCAATCTGTACATACCCTTCAGGTAGAATCCTCAAAGGACAACCTAGTAGCTGACTTTCCATTTTCTTCAGTTGTATTGTATTTCAGTTGTACTTTTTCTATTACTGTTGGGCTTGTATTCCGACCCATTTTTTACTTTCAACACTTTGTTTACAGTTTATTTTATTTGTGTTTCTATCTTGTTGTGTGCTTTGTTGTTTTTGTTTACAGGTTATAAAGGAAATGCCTTCCTGGTTTTAGGGAATAAACCTTTGGTGCTAGTCACCAGCCCCTGGCCTATAGAAGGCGGGCTTGGGGTTAGTCATGGAACTGGACCTAGAGGAAATGTCATGAAAAATTGGTATTAGAGGAGTTGGTTCTACCGAATAAATAGGACTCTGATCTTTCTTTTGAATGAAAATAGTATTAAGTGTAGTGAGTATGATTTTCAGTTTAGGGAGTCCAGTGTTGTTGCGGCGGACGACGTATCCATACACCAGGACCCAGAATTCTGGTTTTCGACTCAGTGTATGAAAACACTAATTGCTTGTGTGTTTCCAAGAGTTTTATTTATTATATTTTGAGTCAGCTCACCAGGTATAACTTTCAGCTCTCCAGGTATAACTTTTTAACCATGGCGCACCTGTTTCTTTTTAGGATTCCTCCATGCAGATAATCAGCTAGGGTTCTGAGAGTTGTACGCATTTATTGCCCACTGAGCGATGAAGCCTCAGTACAGAGCCCTTTTCCAGTAGAGGAACCAGCGGAGGCACCAGCGGTACCTTTCCCCATTGGTGCCCTGCTGCCACCAGCCCCAGTAGCAGATGGTTCACGCTGCTTGAGAAAATTGCACGAGTTCTAGCACTAGAGGCCACCCAGGTTCATGGGAGAGATGAACCCACAGGCGGCTGAGGATTGGATGGAGGTTGTGTTGAGAGTATTCCGACTCGTAGGGACACCAGCTGATCTCATGGTGATCCTTGCTGCTAGCATTCTATAGGTAGCAGCTAGCAGATGGTGGTGCTTGATGCTCCAGGTTCACGACGAGGTGATTATTTTCTGGGTAGAATTCGAGAGCCTATTTTGGGAAGACTTTATTCCAGTGACTCTTCACACAGTGCGCATAAAGGAGCTTCTTCATCTGCAGCAGGGCATCATGATTGTAGCTCATTATTCAGCATGGTTCACTGAACTCTCACGTTACTCCACCGATATGGTGCAGGACCCTTTCTTCAGGGACCAAACCTTTGAGTATGGGCTCAGGCGAGAGACCAGTGCTTCGATGATCTCACTCAGCATCCTGACACAGGCAGGGGTGTTAGAGAGAGCCCTCTTGGTAGAGAGTTTTCTTGCTGAGCAGTCACCTGCAGTGAGACCCACTTCCAGTCATCACGTAGTGGAGTCTTCTGCAGCTGGCAGTAGACAGTCGTCACAGAGGTCCAAGAGGAACATACCTACTAGTGGATGAATGCATGAATCAGAATTGGTTGTGTGGAGAACCCGAGGCGGAGCCAGTTATATTAGGAGCGGGCAGTGTTTCACATGCGGCGGGCGGGGTCACATGGATCGTGACTGTCTGACCCATCGTACGGATGATCAACAGATGGTCGAAGGACCGCTTAGGCAGAGACATAGGTTCAAACGAGGAGGCCCGTAGGGAGCAGGCAGACATAGAAGAGGGGTTGGCCATGTAGCTGGTGGTGGGAGACGATTCAAGATGTTACCTCCACCACCACCTGGAGGTCCAAACCGACCGCAAGGAGCAGGTGGATAGGGGAGAGCTCAGCTCCAGGAAGCTGAGGCCTACGATCACGACACTCCAGAGATGATATGAGGTACGATATGTGTCTACTCCACCAAAGCTGCTGTACTTATAGACATAAGTGCCAATCATTATTTCATTACCACTGCCCTTATTTGGAGCTTGGAGATTCTAATGGAACCGTTGGCTCGATCCTTATGGCTAGTGACTTCTATGGGAGAAAATTTGATGATTACGCACTGGTGCCGGCAGTGCGAGCTTACTCTAGGAGGCGAGAACATCGGTTGGGATCTCCTAGTAGCAGCATCGAGGCCTTATGATGTCATCTTGGGCATGGAATAGTTATCTATAGTCCATGATCAGATTGACTATATTAGGCATAAAGTGCAGTGTGTCCGCACGGATGAGACCAGGTTTACCTTCACCAGCAAGAAGGGAGCCATTTCAGCACATGATGGACTTACCCGGAGGAGAGTGTAGTCAATCACTCATCAATTAGATAGCCTTACCCTCAAAACTGTTGATGTGGAGAGTCCGAGCTATCTTGTAGTGGTGGACCAATACGTGGATGTTTTCCCTGATAATGTCCCAGGTCTACCTCCTCACAGAGAGGTGGAATTTTATATCAACTTGAACCTCAAGACTGCACTGATATCTACACCATCATATTGGATGGCTCCTGCGGAGCTTCGTGATCTACGGGTATAGCTAGAGGACTTTTAGGGGAAGGGATTCATTTGGCCCAGTGTTTCTCCTTGGGAAGCCCTGATTATGTTCGCCAAGAAGGCGAATGAGAGATTGAGGCTTTGTGTTGACTATTGATGCCTGAACTAGGTGACTGTGAAGAACAAGTACCCACTCCCGAGGATTGAGGACCTATTTGATCAGCTAAAGGGAGAATGGTGGTTCTCGAAGATAGACCTCAGATAAGGCTATCACCAGCTTAGAGTACGAGATGAGGATGTGCAGAATACGACCTTAAGATGTTGGTATGACCATTAGAAGTTCCTGGTTATGCCATTAAGTGTAACCAATGCTCCAGAAGTGTTCATGGGACTCATGAAATAGATATTTCAGCTATACCTTGATCACTTTGTAGTGGTCTTCATCGATGACATTATGATCTACTCAGTTACTGAGGAGGATCATGCCTATCATTTGCAGGTAGTACTGGATACACTCTGAGAGCACCATATTTATGGTAAGCTCTCAAAGTGCCAATTATGAATATGAGAGGTTCACTTCCTAGGACATGTCATATCGGAGGTTGGAGTTGCATTGGATCCAGTGAATATTGAGGCGGTCCTTGCTTGGGAGCCACCCAGGAGTGTGATGGAGGTAAGGAGTTTCCTGGGTTTGGCAGGATACTACCAGAGGTTTGTTCCAGATTTCTCCAGAATTGCAGAACCACTATCAGCCTTGATGAATAATAGGCAACACTTCGTTTGGTCGGAGAGATGCCTGCAGAGTTTTTAGGAGCTGAGGTAGAGGCTAACTAGTGCCCCCATCTTGAGGCTACTAGAGGAGGGATTAGGGTACGTAGTCTACCACGACGCATCAGGGACATGACTCAGATGTGTTTTGATGAAAGAGCGAGCAGTGATCGCTTATGGTTCTCGACATATGAGACAACATGAGAAGAACTATGATACCCATGACCTGAAGTTAGCAGCATTGGTCTTTTCCTTGAAGATGTGGTGACACTATCTGATGGGCGAGCATTTTACAGTGTACTCTGATCACTAGAGTCTCAGGTATATCTTCTCTCATAAGGACATGAACCTAAGACAATGATGTTGTATTGAGTTCCTCCGAGACTATGACTTCGAGATAGTCTATAATCATGGGAATGAGAATGTTGTATCAGATGCAATCAGTGGGATATCTGGTATACAGTTTCTAGGCGAGGCGACGGAGCAGTTGTCTACTTTGAAGATATCCTTTGTGGATAGATATGGAGCATCTTTTCTCTAGTCTCTTATAGTCACTCCCCCACTTCTTCAGTGATTCAGGGAGGCGCAACATGAGGATGTTGACTGCAAGACACGACATGCTCAGATATCCAGAAGATAGGCACCTGATGGATTTTTTGAAGGTGGGGAGCGCGTCATCCTCTTTAGAGGACGTACCATGGTACCAGTGTCATTTCAGGAGGAAGTGTTGAGGGAGTTCCACACATCCCCTCTATTGATACATCTAAAAGTATAAAAGATGTACCAGGACCTCTGAGGAAAACACTGGTGGTCGAGAACGAAGAAAGTCCTAACAAAGTTTGTCTCTCGGTGCCTCACATGTCAACAAGTGAAGGCGGAGCATCAGGTACCAGCAGGCTTGGTTCAGCCTTTAGAGGTCCCAGAGTGAAAGTGGGATGGGATATCCATAGACTTAATGACAGGACTTCCACGTACATCCAGGGGTCATGACTCAATTTGGGTGATCGTCGATCGACTCACCAAGTCAGCCCACTTCCTACCAATCAGAGAGAAGGGTTCAGTAGAGAGCTTGAGACGCCTCTATGTGTAGGAGATTGTGCGGTTACATGGAATAACCTAGACGATTGTCTCCGATACTGATACACATTTTACTTCCTAGATATGGAAGGGGTTTTAGGAGGCTTTTGGGATGCAACTTTATTTTAGCATCTCCTTCCATCCTCAGACAAATGGTCAGACTGAGCGGACCATTCAAACCATCGAGGACATGCTGCGTGCTTGTGTCCTCAACATCGGTCATTGTTGATAGGATCACTTACCTTTGGTGGATTTTTCATACAACAAAAACTATCACTCCACCATTGGGATGACACCTTTTGAGGCATTGTACGAGAAACCTTGTAGATCACCTTTGTGCTGGACTGACCTAGGGGAGTAAATACTAGTGGGACCAGAGATGGTACGGGCTACCATAGAGAAGGTGCAGATCATCCAAGAGCAGATGAAGATTGCACAGAGCAGGTCGAAGTCATATGGAAATATAAGATGGAGACCTCTGGAGTTTGAGGATGATGACCACGTCTTTTTTCAGGTCTCACCCTGACGAGGTCTACAGATATTTGGCCGAAGTGGCAAGTTATCTCTGAGATTCATCGGACCTTTTCAGGTCCTCAATAGAGTTGGTGAGGTGGCATATCGCTTTGCTCTTCCACCTCAGTTGCACCGGGTGCATGATTTCTACCACGTGTCCTAGCTGAGGAGATACGTGCATGACCCTTATCACATCATCGACCATGGCGAGCTGGACGTCGACGATGGGGAAACTTTTACAGAGGTTCCAGTAGAGATTGAGGATCGATAGGAGAGGGTCCTTCGTGGACGGTCGATACCTCTGGTGTGCATTCGTTGGCAGAACAAGAACCTCTAGGAGATCACATGGGAGATGGAGGCTCAGATGCATGCTTAGTACCCCCACATGTTCCCTTAGTTTGAGTTGTATATTACGAGGAAGTAAATCCCTGAGGTGGGGAGAATGTAAAGACCCATAATTTCCATGTATTTTTTTAATTAAATATGAATTTTATGAGTCCATGAAAATTGAGGGCACATGTTTTTGAGGATCAGAGGGGACGAAATGAATTTTTGAACTTTATTTTGGGTACGTTCAGTAAACGTGCGAGCATGTTTTTTTTCTAACTTTTGAACCGGTTCTCGGAATTGAAATCCGAGGACACCGTTGAACTCACATCGCCAGTGTTCGCTTAAAGAGAGTTTCACCTCAACGGTAGTTGGTTAAGGGTGAAAGTTAGTTTTTGGGTTTTCCATGAAATAATAGAATAAAAATAAAATTTTACAACATTTTATTTTATTTTATTTGTTAAAATCTCCATGTGTAAGTTGGTAAGTGGGGACCGCCAGACCTTAACCTCCCATGAGAGGTTATGGTGGTGGGGACCACCCGAGAATAACCTCCCATGAGAGGTCATGGTGGTGGGGACCACCTGAGGCCTAAACCTCTTCAACTCCCTCATTAATGTAGAGGAGCCTCTCGAGCTTCCTCCACATTAATTGTGCCAACCCTCATTAATTTTTTATGCAAACCCTCCCCCACTTAATTATGCTAAGTAATTAATTAACCCAATTTGAATTTTATGACACAAACATAATAGATCTCATAATCTATTATTTGGGGGGATATCATTTCATTTTGGTGGAATTAGGGAGAGGAGGATATCTTGGAGAAAGAATGCCAACGAAGAACTTCTTCTTCAAATGAAAAACGTCGACCTCGACTTCGACATTCTTCCTTGGGACATCCTCCAACGTGGGACGTCTTCAATCAACAATCGTCTTTCCCTCCCCAATGACGTCGTCTCCTCCCTCACAACATATGTCAACGAACAAAACGAGGTAGGGGTTTATTTATAAGTGATTTTATATTCACATGCTCTTATCTTCTAGAACAACGAACGCGAATCAACTCTCTATTTTAGATTGATCTGCAAATGTTTTTCTATTGTGGGATTGGGAATGATTAAATTTCAAATGCTTGTAGGTAGGGTGTTTGAATTCTTTTCCCTTACCCGTTATTAATATTCATGTGATTCAAGTATAATAGCCACTTGCTACCGCTCTAATATGGAGAGTGCGAGCCAAACTAACATGGCCCATCCTCTCCATAATTCTTATGTTGAATTGTGTGTTCTTCGCAATGGATGGAGACAAAGAAGGCGACGAAGGCAACGAAACCACCGACCGCGGCCTCCGCCGCTCCGTGCCACCACGAGTAGAGCCGCCCTCTCTATGCCCCTCCAAGACACTAAGCTGCCTCTGCTGTCCACCAAGCCACCGCCGACTGGGATGAGCCGCTGTCATCATCCACCGAGCTGCCACCGTTGTTCGCCGAGCGGCCGCCGACCGGGATGAGCCACTGCCGCCATCCTCCGAGCCGATCCTCCATTCGCTGGGTCACCACCATCTGCCGAGTCGAGCCACCGTCTACCAAGCCATCATCTCCCCCTTCTGATCCACCACCGCCATTCACCGAGCTGCCCCGCGGCTGTTCGCACTGCCCCGCAGCCATGCCACCCAGCGACCCTCCACGGAGACACTGCCCATCAACCGTCATGACCTCCGCTCCCCTCGCAGACCCCGCATCCCCTCGGGCAGGGCCCCACTATGGGTCGGGTCGGTCCGACCAGGTCGGATCGGACCCAGGCCCACTACGACCCATTTACTTTAGTTTGGCCATAACTTTGGCACCAGACGTCCATTTAACGAACTATCAGCGACACTAGAAATCTTGGAAAGAGTCAGTACCTTTGAGTATACCCCACTAAGATTTGGTTTGAGATGGGGAACGGTCAGGTTAGACCGAGCACAAATCCAACCGGGCCCCCGGGACTAAAAGACTAATAACTCACAGACCGAGTGTCCGATTGACGCATCATCTGTTATGTTGAGACCCCTATGACATGGAAGACCTTTGAGATACTTATTTTTGGGACTTTGTGGCAGTTGGAGTATTGAAATGTGGCTTGGGAAGCGGTTTCCCCAAGCGCGATACGTACGGAACCCTGCGACTGGCTGAGGCTTGACGACTACTGACCGTTTTGACTCGGAGTGACTCGACTGGCCTAGTGGAGAGCGCCTTGGTGACGCAGAAGACCCATAGTGGGGAGCACCTTGGTGGCACGGTAGAACCATGGTACTCAATAAGAGGAGTACCTCAGCAGGCTACGAGGGGGAGCACCTTGGTGACGCAAAAGACCCACGGTGGAGAGCGCCTTGGTAACACGGCAGACCCACAGTACTAGACAGGAGGAGTACCTCAGTAGTCCAAGGTTAGTGGGAAGCACCTCTGTGTGACACGGAAGACCCACTGTACTCGATAGAGGAGGATTTTTCTAGAAGCTGAGGTGTTCGACATTTTGACTAAGAATGTTACTTGATACTACCCCAAGAATAAATACTGATATGAGCTGAGTTAGTACCTCTGTGTTTTCCTCTTGATTGAGATGAATTATTTGATAACATAGGTATATGTATGGGCATATAAATAAGTAGTGTTACCTGTTGATTTTATACTTTTTGGTTTATCATTTGTGGATTTTGTGTGACCATAAGGGTCTTGGGGTCCCTACTGAGTATCGTTATACTCACCCCTGCACGGGCTATGCCCGCACCTTGTTGTGTTGGATGTAGATGACAAAAAACGCTGACTGAGGCTGAGAGTACCAGGTCTGGATGGTACTTGTAGGTGTACCATACGGCGTGTCGGTACGCAAAGGATATGGGTGGATGTGGTGTGTTGAGGTGCTGATCTATACCTACCCTTTAGGTAAGATCCTCAGAGGACGACCCAACATTTGACTTTCCGTTTTCTTCAGTTGTATTGTATTTCAGTTGTACTTGTAATATTACTGTTGGGCTTGTATTCCGGCCCCTTTTTACTTTCATCTCTCTATTTACAGTTCATTTTACCTGTGTTCCTATCTTTTTGTGTGCTTGGTTGCATGTATTTACAGGTTATAAAGGCAATGGCTTCCTAGTTTTAAGGAATATTCCTTTGGTGCTAGTCTCAAACCCCTGGACTATGGAAGGTGAGCTTGGGGTTATTCACAACATGGGCCCCGGGGGACAGGTCGTGATAGAGACACTTATGTCCTTTGTGGTGAGTGAGATGTTCGAGTAGGCCATGAAGGTCCAGTTTATCAGCAGTTAGGGGAACATACTACCCAAGTGTCATGCCTTATGGTTGATGATGGAAGAGTGGAACAACATGTCTTTCCTCTTATGGTGGATTGGTTTTAGGATGTGTTTTTTGAGGATTTCTTAGGGCTACCACCCAAGAGGGATATTGAGTTCACAATAGAGTTACTGTCAAAGACATGGCCAGTTTCCATTCCACTGTATAGAATGGAACTGATATAACTCCAAGAATATAAAGTTCTATTGGAGTAATTATAGAATAAAGGTTTCATCAAACCTAGTATGTCTCCTTGGGGGTCTACCATATTGTTTTCCAAGAAGGCTTGAAGATCTTTGAGGTAATGTGTTGATTACAGGAAGATGAATAAGATGAGAGTTAAGAATAGATACCCTCTTCCTAAAATTGATGATCTATTTGACCAACTAAGTGGTGCTTAAATTTTTTCTATGATCGATTTGAGATCGGGTTATCACCAGCTTATGACGAGGCCTTCTAATATACTATGGACTGCCTTCAAAAGAAGGTACGATTTGTATGAATTTTTGGTGATGTCATTCTGGTAGAACAATGCACCAGCTGTGTTAATGGCATTAATAAACCGAATATTTCACCCATATCAAGATCAGTTCATAGTCATCTTCATTGATGACATCTTGGTGTACTCTATAACTCATGAAAATCATGCCAAACATCTTGACATCATCCTGAGCACACTAAGATAGAATATGCTTTATTCCAAGCTATCAAAATTTCATTTATGGATCAATAAGGTGCATTTCCTGGCTCACATCATCTTGTATGAAGGTGCGTTAGTGGATCCAGAGAAAGTGAAGGTTTTTGTGTCTTGGGAGTAGCCTAGGATTGTCTCTGATGTTTGGAGTTTTCTAGGATTGTTCATTTATTACCATAGATTTATCAAAGATTTTTCCCATTTGGTAGTGCCACTTTTAAGATTAACCAATAAGTGAGATAATTTTGAATGGTCTAAGGTATCTAATAATAATTTTCAAGATTTGAAGAAGCGAATGACTACCACATCGATTTTGATCTTACCTGAGTCAGGTAAGAAGTATGCCTTATTATGAGATGCATCTGATGTTGCAATTGGAGAAGTATTGATGAAAGATGATCAGGTTGTAGCATATGGGTCAAGACAAATGAGGCCCCATGAAATAAATTACCCTAATTAGGATCTCGATTTGACCTTGGTGATGTATGCCTTAAATTTTTGGAGGCATTAATTGTTGGGAGAGAAGATTATAGTGTATACTGACAATAAATGTCTCAAGTACATCTTCTCTCTGTGTTATCTAAATATTCAGTAGTGAAGGTGGGTCAAGTACCTAAAATCATTTTATTTTGAGTTGGTTTATACACCCAAAAAGGAGAATAATGTTATGGATTATCTATGTCAGAAGACTTAGAATCAGGTGGTTCAGAAATCCAACTCCGAGTGGAGAATGATAGACTTATTTGTTGAGATGCACCTAGAGGTGTAGGATGAGATGGAACAGATGATCCTTGTGTCCATAATAGTTGAGTCCACACTATTGATCTGGGTTAGAAAGAGGTATCTTGAGGACCCAAAGTTTTTGGCTATAAAAAAAGTATTAAAGGTGGGGAGTCACCTTTTGGTTGGGCTGTTGGTGTTTGTGGGATTGTTTTTTTCATGGTCATGTTCTGTTATTAACAGGTGTGCAAGAAGAGTTGATGTGTGAGTCTCCTACATCGAAGTGGGAAGTGCATCATGGTTTGACTAATATGTATCATGATATTCATCAGTATTATTAGTGGCTAGGAATGAAGAAAGAGGTTGTGGGTTTTTTGGTGCGATGCCTTACCTATTATTAGGCGATGGCTAAGAATTAGTGTTGAGGTGGGTTGTTCCAGCCATTTACAATTTTGGAATGGATGTGGTATGATCTAATGATGTATATTATAGCGGGTAATCCGAGAATTCCCTAGAAGAATGATGAAATATGGGTGGTTGTGGATAAGTTGTCTAAGGTGGATCATTTCTTACCAATCTAAGAGACTTTCACTATTGATCAGTTGAGTGAGCTATATGTTCAAGAGATGGAGCAGTTACACAGAGTAAAAAGAAATATAGTTTTGGATTTTGATCCTTGTTTCACATCGCTCTTTTGGAAGGGATTATAGAGGGTTCTTGGTACCCAAGTATTTTTGAGTATGTCATTCCACCCACAGACGAATGGGAAATCAGAGTATACAATTTAGGTTCTAGAGGACATGTTGATGGCTTATGTCTTAGATTTCAGTGGATTGTGGGAGAAACAATTGTCCCTTGTTTATTTTTCCTAAAAAATAGTTTTCAGGCTATGATTCAGATGGTGCCATTTGAGGAACTCTATGGGAGACTATGTAGATCTCAATTATGTTGGTTAGAAATGGGAGAGTCTGAGATGTTGAGACCAAGTCTTGTGTATGAGATGTTAGAAAAGTTCTAGTTGATTTAGAAACACATGAAAATGGATCACAGTAGGTAGAAGTTGTATGCATATTGGCATTGTAGACCAATTGAGTTTATGGTGGGTGATAGTGTGTTTCTTCGGGTGTTACCAAGGATGGGTCATCACCGAATTCAGAAACAGGGTAAGTTGGCACCCATGTATGTGGGGATGTTTGAGATTGTGGAGAGGATCAGACCTGTGTCTTACCAATTGGATCCTCTACATAGGAATAGTGGAATGCATGATGTTTTTCATGTATTGTAGAAATTAAAATATCACCCTAATCCATCTCATGTGGTCCATGTTAGGATGATGTATCCTTTGAGGAGCATCCAGATGGTATTGTGGATCGTAGTGAGAAAGTATTATAGGGTAAGACCATGCCACTAGTTCAAGTTTTATGAAAACATGGAAAAGTTCTAGAATAAAATTGTGAGAAGGAATTATATATGTGGCCCTATTGTATTGATCTCTTTTATTTGGGGACTCAATGATTCTTGGTAAGAGCGGCTCGAGGACGATATGTTATAAGGTGGGGAGGTTGAAATATTACCGACTTCATGGAGGTATATCCTTATTTAAATGTTGGTTTCAATCTCTTTTTTTTGGGCCAATAAAATGTTTACTAGGTGTATGAGGGGCCGCAGGGGTATTTCGGGGGTTTGGAACACGAAAGGAAGGAAATCTGGGCCAAACTGTGCGAGGTGCATAGTGGGAGCATGGTTAAGTAAACCGTGTGGCCTTCCCAGGAAAACCATGCAACCTTAGACAATGGAATATTTCATAGTTGGCACATGGTTTTTACACCATTTAGGAATTCCTAGGTAACCATGTGACCCAACTCCCCTAGTTCAATGTCTTGCGCAAGGTTTTCACATGATTTGGAAAACTGTGCACCCCTGTAAAAGTTAGAAAAATTACAAAATTTCCATTACAGGATTTTAAGTTCCCCCTTGTTTTTATTCCCCTTCCTCACCCACATAACCCTAGTGATGAAATCCAACACCCAAACCTTCCCAAGGATTTTTTATCTCTCTATTCTAGGCCGTATAGAGCATCATTGGTTGTGAATCAAAGATTTGGGTAACTTTAATACTCTTATCTCTTCTCTTTTCTAGATTAGGGTTTGTATTCAAGATGATCATCTTCTGATGCCATAAAACTCTTTTTTTATAGTGGAATATAGGTTAAGGATTAAAATTAGGTTTGGATTGGGATATAAGGTGAAAATTAAGAGTTTTTCACCAAAAAAGTTGACATAGGTGGTCTACAAGTTGTATCCCTTGGTTTTTAAATAGATATGTGTATATGAAATTATGTTTCTGTAATCCTATTGATGCATTATTGGTAACATTAGTGTGGTTTTTTATAAAATGAACACTTAAATGGGGATTTGAACCCCTCTAAATCCCATGGGAAGTGTTGAGTATGACTTTACCTAATTAGGGCCACCCATGGGGTGCATCGATCATCCCACAAACATGTTTAACAAAAACATTAGGGGTGAAATGGACTTGTAAATAGGTAGATCCCATGTCGAACATGTAAATTGGTTAATGTGAATATTAAAGAAGGTAAAAATGGATAATTTTGTATACATGTGAAAAATGACTAAGGGATTGTTTGAATTGTCATGTAAATGGGTTAAATGGGACTAATGAGAATTTTTAAACAAATCGTGTCTTGTAATTGAAATTCATAAGTGGAATAAACATGGGAAATGAAGAATGTGTTAAGTGAATTACATAGGAGAAATGTTTTATGTTCCAAATGGGTTAGTTTTGGGGAACTAGTGAATATTATTTGTGAGTTAGGCATAATAAATGAGAATTAGGATAAATGATTATGTGATAATAATGGTAAATGTGTTAATGGATTGTGGGAAAATATTAATTCCCATTGTGGTTATCATGGATTTAGATATTTCTACTAATAATGGTTATGATTGGTTGTGGTATGGTATGTGTGTTGTGATTGGATATATATGAGTATGTGTAAAAGTCTTTATAGAGTGGGGTATTGACATGAGGTTCTATGCCCACAGGCTGAGTTAGATTGATGCTCTAAACTCCACCCCAAAATGCACAGAATAGGTAAGGGAAATAATTTTTTTTCACCTACTGGTTTTATTCGATAAGACCACCTGGACCAAGTCTTCAAGGTGAGTGTGTTGTATTTTTGATGATGTGTTTATCCCTAGTGAGATAGGGAACTTGAATTATTCCCCTTATGCATTGAGATTGATGAATATTCCTAATTAATTGAACATAAGATGGAATTTAATTAAGTAAGAAATATGGTATAAGTAATGAAATTGTGAATAATGATAGGAATGAATTAAGTGAACCTTGTTAAAAAATGTCACACAAACTGTATTTTATTTACTTTTTATTTATGATCACTTGCATGCACTATTTTTCTAGACTGTATATTTTGGAGACACCATTGGTGGTGGCCTACTAAGTTGTGCTCACACCTTGCTGGGGCCACCATTGTATACTTAAGAAGACTTCATGCTTGCAGGTCAAGACATGGGAAAGGGACCAGTTCTAGGGAGTTGATTCAGGATTTGGATGTACATGGATGAGGTTCTGGACTTAGATTCATGATCATTTTGGGGATTCCATCATTTTCAATATTTTGGGTTTTCTACACTTGTGACACTAGTAGCATGACATGGAATATTTATTTTAGTTTGTGGTTGTACCTAGTTTTGGGATATGTTCTTACACAAGCTCCTTGGTTATTTCTTATTGTTTCCACTATTTACATTGTTATCTACTATGGATCACTTTGGTAAAGGTGGTATAGTCTCCCCATGTGGCTATTTAGACCCTCACCATTAATTAACAAATACTGGTTTACAGGTATGCATGCTTGAGGTCATATGGTGAATCGGTCCGGAGCACCAGTTTAGTGGCTCTTGGGTCGGGGACGTTACATTCAGGATATTTAATGAGTTCACCTCTACCCAGATAGAAATAGGTTTTTGATTTCATAATAAAAAGAGTTTTTGAACCTAGAAATTATATATTTATATATTTTAAATAAGATTAGTATTTCAATAACTGCATAAACATATATATGTACACATATATATTATAAATTTGGGGGTATAATTACATGAAAACACACGCCCGCACACCCTATAGGATGAATGAGCAAGTCATAGCCCCATTAGGGATAACCCACCCAATCCAACCTTTATTAATGGTTTGTGCAGACCCCTTGCATAATTTACCCTTTGAATAGGCTCATATCATTAATGACCATAGGCCCATCATTAATATACACTACCACATAAACAACTTTACATAGCTCCACCCTTTAACAAAACTAAAAAAAACCTCTGACAAAGGGGGTAACTTTATCAACGCTAACAAAAAGCGCTGATAAAAGGTGCTTTTAATGGTGCTAAAAAAAGTGATACTAAAAGTACCCCTTTATTTGGGTCTTTTAGCACTGATAAAGGTACCCCCTTTGTGAGCCACTACTACAAATACGACTTTTATCAGCGCTAAAAAAGGCCTTTAACAGCGCTAGAAAAGCGCTGTTAAAGCCGAAGAAGATGAAGGGGGGTTCCCCTTTATCAGCCCTCAAAAAATCGTTGATAAATACCCCTTTTATCAGTGCTAAAAAAAGCATGGATAAAAGGGGTCATTTATCAGTGCTAAAACAAAGCGCTGATAAAAGGGTCTTTTATCAGCGCTGATAAAAGAACCCTATATTAGCGCTTTAATTTTAGTACTGATAAAGGACCCCATTTATCAGCGTTTCTAAAAAAGCGCTGATAAAAGGTAAACAAAATAAAAAAAATACAAAAATTAAAAAAAATTAAAAAAATACTACCAATCGAGGGGGGATTTTATAGTGCTTGGACCCCCCCCCCTTTTATAGCGGTTTTCCACCCCCTACAACACCCCACACACCCCCTCCACCCTTTGACAGCGCTTGCTCCAATATTCCCCCATGCGCGCGTCCCCCTGTCTCCACCAGGATTTGAACTCAAGACCCCCCCCCTGCGCGCCTAAGCCCTTACCACTCCTCTATTTTGATTTGCTTTCCAATTCATGATATATATATATATATATTTATATATTTAGTTATATTTATTCGTATAGAAATATATATTTATATTAATATATATATAGTTATATTATAATATATATAGTTATATTAATATATATATATATAGTTATATTTATATATATATATATCTCTCTCTCTATATATATAGTTATATTTATTCGTATAGTAATATATATTTATATTAATATATATATAGTTATATTAATATTTATAGTCATATTAATATATATATAGTTATATTAATATATATCTCTATTTATATAAATATATATATATATTTAGTTATATTTATTCAGATAGTAATATATATTTATATTAATATATATATATAGTTATAGGAATATATATATAGCTATATTAATATATATATTTATAGTGATATTAATATATATATATTTATAGTGATATTAATATATATATTTATAGTAATATTAATATATATGTAGTTATATTAATATATATATATACAGTTAGATTAATATATATATATATATATATTGTTAGATTAATATATAGGTATATAAATATTCATATATTTTTATTTTAAATAAAATGGATATTAGTTATTATTTAGATAAAGATAATATATTTTATATGTAAATATATTTTATTATTTATATTTATAATTAAATTTTTAGGTGTGAATATATAAAAAATATGTACATATTGTTATATATTTGATTATAAATAGTAGTGAAATATAAAAAACGATAAAATTTCAAAGACATAATATCCATATGAATGTAATACCTTGGAATAAATTCAGTACCCACTAAAAAAAGCCAATAATACCACCTTAAACAAGGCTGAAAATCCACAAAATGTTAAAAAATCGGGGTACCCCGACTAAAAACTCAGTTTTGGAGGCCTTTTGGGCCTATTTTGGCCTCGAAAAAACCTTGACACAAGTCCCCCAGTCACAGCAACGTAGAGCTTGTCGTAGGCTTTGATTTTATATGTGGTAGAGCTCAAATGGACACTCGGATCAAAAGTTATGGCCGTTTGAAGTTCGAGTTGCGTTTTCAACATATTTTGCATCTTTTTTCATTTTTTTTTATTTTTTTAGTCTTCAAATTGTTATTAAATGACTATTACTCCATAATAATTAGAAAATTATTAATGAAAAATATTTTTTAAATTTTTTTATAATCCATTTTCACTAAATATCTTATATATTAAGTATACTATGTGTAAATGTATATTTATACTTATCTAAAATATTTTTAAAAATTATATATTATATTTATATAAATATAACTATATAACTATATTTATATATTAATATATTATTTTTAATTATTATTTTTTGAAGTCAACCCTTTATCAGCGCTAACAAAAAAGCTCTAATAAATGAGGTCCCTTTATCAGCGCTAAAAAAACACTGATAAAAGGGGTCCCTTTATCAGTGCTAAAAAAAGCGCTGATAAAGGGGTGCTTTTATCAGCACTTTTTTAGCACTGATAAATGGACCCTTTATCAGCGCTTTTTTTAGCACTGATAAAGGCACCCCCATTTATCAGTGATTTTTCGTTAGCGCTGATAAATGTTGGCGCTGGGAAAAACTGTTTTTGTGGTAGTGAGCGTTTTTTTAGTATTGTTAAAGAGACCCCCTTTGTCAATGATTTTTTTAGTAACATTGATAAAAGGAGGTATTTATTAGTGCTTTTTCACTAGCACGGATAAAGGGTATATTTCAAAAAAAATATTTCATTAAAAGTTATATATTAATATATTAATATATTAATATATTTATATTTATATTAATATTAATATAATTAATATTTTTTTAAATCTGTTTTAGATAAGGCTAAACAGACATTTACACTTAACATATAGTATATTTTGTGAAAACGGATTATAAAATAAATTTAAAAATATTATTAATTAATAATTTTAAAATTATTATCGAGTAATAGTCATTTAATAACAATTTGCAGACACACAAAAATCAAAAAAATCAATAAAAGATTTAAATAAGTTGAAAACATAACTCAAACTTTAAACGACGATAACATTTGACATGGGTGTCCGTTTGAGCTCTTCCACATATCAAATCAAATCATGCGATGAGCTTCATGCACTGGTGACAAGGGGAACCCCCTATCAAATTTTTTGAGTCCCAAAAAATCCCAGATAGCCTTCAAAACTAATTTTTTGGGGTATCACAGTTTTTAACATTCAATGGACTTTCAACCTCGTTTAAAGGGGG
Source organism: Viscum album (assembly GCA_963277665.1). Taxonomy (NCBI): domain Eukaryota; kingdom Viridiplantae; phylum Streptophyta; class Magnoliopsida; order Santalales; family Viscaceae; genus Viscum; species Viscum album. The sequence goes on along the minus strand of OY728126.1, from coordinate 704,345,181 downwards.
TTTTCCCCATTTTTATGGGGGGTGAATTTATTCCCAAGGATTATATTCATATTGATATTATAGTTTTGAAATTTTATCATTTTTCATAATGTAGTTTTATTTATAATTAAATATATAAAAATATATACATATTATTATATATTCACACATAAAATTTTAATTTTATAAATATATATACACATATTTACATGTAATGTATATTTATAAATATGTAAACCTTATCTAAATAAAAAATAATATCCATTTTATTTAAAATAAAATTGTATGAATATTTTATATACATATACAATTAATGTATATATAATGTTTGTATATATAAATATATTTGTGTGTGTATTAACAAACAGGTATATATTTATCAATATATTCTAATATATGTATATAAATATATGTATATAATATATGTAAATAAATATAAATATGTATAATATATTTATAGATGCACACAAGTATATAAATATATAAACGTATGTATGTATGTATTTATAAACACACACACACACAAAATATATTTTATATATGTATTTAAATATATATATATATATATGGATAAAAAAATATAACAAAATATATAGATATATGATAAAATACAGAGGAAAACAATATAGGGGAGTGTAAAAGGTGCAAGATTATGAGGGGGAGGTCTCAGGTTAAAAACCCAGCAAAGGCAGGGGCACACATGGGTGGGTGATGAAGTCCCTAACGTTGTTAAAGGGTGGGGGCTTCCTAGCACTATTAAAGGGGTGGGGGTTCTAGTGTTGTTAAAGGGGTGGGGAGGCGAGAATTGAACTATTAAAGGGGGGATCAAGCACTGATAAAAGGGGAGAGGTACCACCCTCTGTTTTGCATAAAAAAATTTCTTTTTAAAAATTTCTTTTTTTGACTTTTATCATTGTTTTTTAGCGCTGATAAAAAACCCCTTTTATGAGCACTTTTTTTAGTGTGATAAAAGAGGCCTTTATCAGTGCTTTTTTTAGCACTCATAGAAGGGACCTCATTTAATAGTGTTGAGCATAATCACATTTTTAAGCACTATAAATGTTCTTTTTGTGCACTTTTAATGGTCATATTTTCATTAGTGACAACTCCACACTGGCCACGTCGATGCTTGCCACTGCTTGTCGCCAAGCACCTCCATCACCACCGAATGGGACTCCACCTCAAAACCTAGAAAAGGACAAGTACCCACTATTTCCTCACCAGAACACCGTTTCATTGACAGAGATTTATTTCAAACCACCACCCCTGCCATCGATTTGGGTTTCACCAAATCCCATTCATCGGTCTGGATGCTCACTTCTGTTGCCTTACTACTAGGACGTCGAAGCCAAAAACCTTGAAAACCCTGTATCAGCAGCTGAATTCACCTAGTTCACCATCGACCCACCGCCACGGGAATGCAAACATCTTCTGCATACCCCAAATTCTTGCAGGTCACCACTTCCAATCAGGTCACTAACAATAGTATCTTCCAACAGATCAACAGACCACCTCCCGATCCATGTCCCACTTTCACTTTATCAGAGTGCTATCGACAATAGCTAGACCCCCCACCATAGAACAACCCCATTGGTCAGGCCCCTTCATCACAGGAAGTCAGCCCCCAAAAGTCACCGTCGAGCATCACCTGCACACACTACCCATGAAAAGCACAAGGCCCACACACCACTGACATCCTTGGACGCCAGCCAATATGAATAGTTCCCCTAATTTAATTGGGGGCCGAATTAATCTATTTTTGGGTTTCAAAACTCAACCCTCCAAATGCATTTGGGGTTGGATTACCACTAAGCCAACACTCCATCTGCTATATATATATATATATATTTAAAGTAACGTACAAATATGATTTATATAACTTTTAATAAAAAATGAATATTATTTTCATAATTTTTTATGTAAAAAATTATCAAATTTATATTATCCAAATGTTTAATAGTTTATTTATATACATTAATTACAAAATGTGTAAATAATTAAAACAAATAAAATATAGTAATAATTTTTTAAACAACTATATAATATATAAATGAATATATTACTTTAGATGTATATTTATATTGATATTAAATAATATAAAATATATGTACATATATAACTTCACGTACGTATGAGTATGTGTGTATATACATGTGTGTATGTATATGTGTGTGCGTGTAGATGTATATGTGTACATATTTATGTTTTTAATTCAAGTAAATATTACGAATTCACTTTTTCATATATGTGTGATTTATTTAATTTAATTTATTCATTTACTATTATATATTCATTAATAATGTAGAAAATATATTTAATCATTTTTTAATATATATTTACACACATATTTATTTACTATACTTGTAATATTTTAAATATATTTAATATTTATTCATTTTTATTTATAGAGTTTTTAAATTTATAATAGATTTGAAATTTATATAATAAATCTGTTTAAAATATTTTTTAATAATTTTGTAGTTTAAAATTTTAATTATACAATTATAAAATATATAATTTTTTTTAAAAATTATTTATGAAATTATAAATAAATAAATGTATATTTATATAATAAATATATTTATTATATTTATAATTATATGTTAATAAATATATATATTTATATAAAAATATGTATAATTATATATATATATACTTTTTCAAAATATTTATTTATAATTATAATTATAAATAAATAAATTCATATTTAAATAATTATAAATTTATAATAAATATATTTAAATAATAAATAATTTATTATAATTATAATTATATATAAATATTTTTAACCATATTTACTTATAATTATAAATATAAATAAACAAATATATATTTAAATAATTATAAAAATATAATAAATATATTTAAATAATAATATTATTTATTATAATTTTATAAATATGTATTTATATATTAATAAATAAATAAATAAAATTAAATATATATAAATATATTTATAATAATATACAAATACTTATAAATATATTTATATATAATTATAAATATATTTATAATAATATACAAATAGTTATAAATATATTTATATATAATTATAAATATATTTATAATAATATACAAATACTTATAAATATATTTATATATAATTATAAATATAAATATATATATATATATTTAAATAATTATAAAATTATAAAAAATATAATTAAATAAAAACATATTTATTATATTTATAAATTCATAAATATATAAAATTATATATAATTATATAATTATATAAATTTATACAAATATTTATAAATATAAAGAAATATTTTTAAATATATTTATTTATATTTATAATTATAAATAAATATATATTATTAAAATTAGATCTTTATTAGTGCTAAAAAAGCATTGATAAAAATACTCTTTATCAGGGCTAGAATTTTAGCGATGATAAAAAATCATTTTATCAGGGATTTTTTAGTACTGATTAAGTGGTTTTATTATTAGCACTAAAAAACACTAATAAAGAGTAGTTTTATGAGCGCTTTCTATTTTAGCGCTGATAAAACTACTATTTATCAACACTTTTTTGAAAACGTTGATAAAAGACTTATGTGTTCTTATAAAAGAACCTTAACAGAGTCATCTCCTCTCTATGCCTTCAAACTATCGCAGAATTAGGCCTCTACTGCCATTTTCACCGAAGCCTATCACTTCCGCCACTCAAATTTCTCAAGAAATTGATTCTCTCCAAATATAAGGTATGTGATGATTTATTTTGATAGCGCCTCTCACCGTAGTCAGTTCTTTGTTATTGAACCTCACACGTATTCACATCTTCTTCAAGCTCAGTTGAGGAGCCGTTGAGTGGTTTTTTTGTAGAAGGAGAAAATTGAACTTTTTCCCCTTGTTTATTTAAACACATTACTTGGGATTTATCCCCCATATTTCCCCCCTCGCATACCCCTTCCCCTCTCTTTATCCCAAGGAGGGATATCCCTTTATCCTTGGTTATTGGAAGCATCATCTCTTGCGATCAAAAGAACATGGTTTTTCTATGATTCCTCTTGTCTTCTTTCTTCATTAATTTTAGAAGCTAGTTTTATATCATCATTTTAATCTAATATACCATATTGTTTTAGGTGTTTTTTTTATTTTTTTGATTTCTCCAAATTCTTGTGAAACCGGGTGTCTATATTGGATGAGTGGGATTCATTGGCTATGACGTAGGTGGTCCCTTGTAATTAACCCATATCCCCACTTATTTTTTTTCGAGTTCTTGAGCAGTGTAGTCATGCTGACTTGCTATGCCTTAACCTAAATAAAATGAAATGTTTTAAAATTTTGTTTTGTAAGATTCAATGTCCCTTTTTACATGCATTCATCCTTAGAAAGAGATCCCATATTACATCTCTTAGGTAAAGAGTTTAACGTTGGAGTTATCTAGTTAAGTTGTATGTTTGTATATTTATAGATAATTTGAATATGTTAAAGGGATACTTATATTAAAATGGTTAAAATTGAATTTTGGAATAATTAAATGGTTGTGAAATGGATTATCACAACCATTGATATGTAAATTAATGGGAACTTAATATGGATAAATGTGTCAGTAAATAGATGTGATTTTTATGAAATGAGGAATGGGTTTTAATAGTGACTTGGCCTATAGTTGTAGGTTTTATTTTGTTTAAAATGGGATGTTTAAGAATTAATATAATTGGTTGGGGTTTATTGAATGACATGTTTCCTTGTTGATAAAAATGAAAAAAATAATTAAGTAAATATTATTTTAGAAAAATATATTCAATAAAAAATCAATTGATCCAAAATAATTTTATGTTTTCCAAAAATATAAAGCTTTATCATACACATTGTTTCATTATTCTATTTCCAATAAGCTGTTAATGATGCTAAATAATTTCAAAATGAAATTTGATAGGTTTTTGTTTATGATACCATTTAAAAAGAAGTTTTATTCATAATGTTTTAGAAAAAAACATCCTCAAATCATTTCATTTTCTTCTCTAGGGTCTAATAGTCTATCTGAGCATGTTATTATACACCCCTCTAACTTTCCACTTTTTTGAATTTCATTCCACAAACTTTCTATAAATTATATATTTATTACATTTTTTATTTTTATGAAAAAAAATTCTAATAAAAAACAATCATTTTAATTTATAAAAGAATACTTTACTAATAAATCCATTAAGCCACACTTGGATACATATAATTTTATTTTTTAATAAATTTTTTTTAGTGAATACACTGATTTCCAATGTATTGAAAATTGTTATGTTCTGTAGTTATTATTCAAAGTATTCAAATTCAAAATCAATTTTTATATTGTAATAAATAGAATATCTTTATGTCCACATAAAATTCCATGAAACATATAACATAGACCCCACACAACTAATTTTCATATAAATATCAAATTCTTTCTACGTGTTATATCTACATGAAATTGTTATTTATTCTTTAAAATTACACATTTCAAAAATTTAAACAACATATAAAGATATTTTTTAATTAATCATATCCACGAATTATTCTTTATTGAATTTTAAAGGTCTGTATTTATTGTTTATAAATCAAATAAGATTTAATAAGTAATAAACAATTGTTAACTACTAACAAGTGATCATAACCCACTGCTCATTTCTATGTAGATGATTTACTATTGAGAGGAACATTGAATACCAAATCTCAAATATAACTAAAAATTATGTTGGTTAGGATGATTTCATGCAACGATATTATATATTTCTTCCATATTTAATATATTTTATACATTTTACATAAATCATTTTTTATTAAAAAATAAAAAAAAATTCATTACTAAATAATATTTTTATAGGTCTTTGATATACATACTGGGGTAGAACTAAACAAAAATATTAATTATTTAAATTATTAAATTTTAGACAACATTTATATAATAAACTCTAATGATTGGATAATATATCAATGAAAAATACTTATCATAAAAAATGATAACCATGTTTTTACAAAAAAAATAAATTTATAGTGGCAGAGATACAACAGTGATGTAAGAACCCGAATCTTTGTTCAGGTATGTTTTTCCTTTTTCTAGAGTTGTTAAGAAAAATGAATTTTTTGGAAATTTTCAATGTACACACCATGTACTTTCTAAGTACATGCTGTGTAGTCTGATCCAGCTCGAAGCCGTGTGCTGGCCATGCCGGGCTACACACACGGTGTGTAGGGGTAACATGGAGGCCGATTTTGGCGGAGTACGGAAGGGACCCAGTACACGCCATGTACTCTAAAAGTACACTCCGTGTACTTTTTTTTTCACTAAACAGACCGAGGTCGCGCCTAACCCCAATTTTCATCTTCTTCTCCAGTTTTCGTCCACCCAAGAGCGACCGTATGACCGGATCTTCGACGAGCTCCCGCCTCGCTGTCCGTTCTCTGATTTGAGCACTGTCGATTTGAGCAGCGGTGAGTTCTTCCTTCTACTTGAGCCTTGTTTCATGATTCCTCCTTGTTTTCAAGATATCGTATGTTGAGCATTTTGTGCGTTTTCACAGATCTACATCATCCTAAGGGGGATATATCATCATGGTTCACGTATATCGATCTCCTAAGATCGAGGTAGGTGGTTTGTGCCTTTCTGTAGAAAGTTGATGAGTATTTTGTGCAAATTCCACCAATACCCTTGAATGGGGTATTGTTTGTTCCTATTTTTCCCTTGTTGTATTGCCTGCTTTGCTTGATTTCTAGAGAAGATGTTTTTACTGTGATTATGGTAGCTTTACTGTACCTTGAATGTTTGCTATGCTTGATCTGCCTGTTTGGCGTTTTGCCAGTTTCCAGGCCTAGTTGTAGGATTATGGACTGTTGCCTTGTTTTCTGCTGAGCCTTAGTTGATAGCCAAGTAGTTCTTGAGGTTTACTTGGACAACGTACATGCACGATGAGCATGTATTACCTTTCACTCAGGACTATGAGAACCTAGAGTATTAGACCAAAGGGAGAATTGATGGAAGGGCTTCTCCAAAGTGTCTTTTAATTACGATACGAGACCACATGAGGAATTGACGTTGAGTGCTTCCTCAGAGAGTATGTAGTTGCTCGATGTGGGCCACATGGGGAATAGACATTGAGTGCTTCCCCAGAGAGCCTTTAGCACATTATGAGACTATAGGGGAAATTGACGGTGAGTGCTTCCCCAGAGAGTCTGCCTAATTTCTTAACTGAACCAGAGGGGTGAGACTGTGTTTTCCACCTAGAGGGATGCTAGTACTTATAGGTTGAAGCATAAGGGTTAGGCTGTGAGAGCTACCTAGAGGGTTACCTTTTTCCTTTGTTACTAGTTGTTTACTTGTGCTCTTCTTTTGTTAGAACTGTGGATTGTAGCTGCTTGTGCTTTCCTGTTTACTTCTTCTTGTTTTATTACTTTCCTTGTATTCATTGACTGTTAGGAACAAATCTTTGGGTGATTGCCTACTGGGATTGTATCTCACACCCTGTTTGGGCCATGCTTTTGGGCCCAAGAAGACTATGTTTCTGTAGGTATAGATAAGGGAAAGCGCCCTTCTACTTCAGGTTCTTGATTACACTGGAGCTGGAGAGCATGGGACCGAGCCGGGGCTCGCGATGCTGAGGAATTTATTTTGTTTTTCTTTTGCATTTGTTTTTAGTTGTATTCCAGTACGTTGTTGTGTTTTCTGCTTTCCATAGATACTTGTACCTACTGCATCATTGTCATCCTTGCTATATATATTCATTGCTTTCACTGTTTGGTTCCTGCTGCTATGTATGTTGTTACTGCTTCCGCTTTTGACTGTTTTTTCCGCGGTATACCTTACCGAAGGAGGGCATAGTTTCCCCACTGACTCACCAAGGCCCTCGCTGCTAGTTGGTAGCCTCTGGTGTTCGGGGAAGCGCACTTGAGGTGATGTGGCGAACCAGGTATGGGGAACCAGTAGAGGGGCTCCAGATTTGGGTCTTTACAAAGTTGTATTAGAGGAGTTCTTTTCTCTTGCTTTACTGTTTGGAGACTTTAGCCAGGGATAGGACGGATTCGGTACTTGGTATTAATCTGTGCTCGGGAGTAGCTATCCCATGTACAGGGAAAGGCCATACTACCTCGTTAATTGCAGTTTGCTGTTTTTAAGTTTTATGGTTGATATGTTTTCACCTAGAGTGATTCACATGACTTGTGCAGTTATTGTTTTGATATTTCGGTTCTATTTCTGTCGCAATATGATTAGATGAGGGTATTTCATCTCATGCATCATGTAGGCACTTCTAGAAATCAAATTCTATGCATTCTTTCCATGCCATCTTGGGTGCATTAGAGATTGCATGTTGTTGTGATAGGCCTTGTGTAGATTATGCATGCTGTTGTGATAGATGATTGATAGAATCCATACTGTTATGTTAGAGAGCTGTTGTTTTTCCTTGTATGTAACTACAGGAGATGCCGAGCTTTGATTCGCGGGGAGTATGGGCCCTCATGGATTGGAATTTGGCACCTCTTTCCCTTGTTTTTAGTGTTTCTGGGAGTCTGATCAGTTTCTGAGCTACTGCCCAGAAAAACCCAGAATACACGGCGTGTACTTTTTGGATACACGCCGTGTAGTTTTCAGGCTGTTTCACTGACCATCTGAGCAGATCACGGTGTTGTGAAAGTAACTTTAGGAACATGCCGTGTAGGGTAGGTACACGCCGTGTAAGTTCGGAGCTGTGTACCCGGCCGTGTCACCAACAACACAGGTCGGGGAAGCTCGGGTAGAACATGTCGTGTCCTTAGGGAACACACCGTGTAGTCCTGTCCAGGTACCCATCCATGTCATGAAAAACACGGGCCGGCGTTACCTTCTTTTCCACACACCGTGTTTGTTCGGAACACACCATGTAGTCTTGTCCAGGTACTCGGCCGTGTCACGAACAACTCGGGACGAGGTCACCTTGCCTACGCATGCCGTGTTTGTTCAGAGCACACCGGGTAAGGTTCAGCAGTGTAGACAGACGTGTGTTTCACAAAAATGGGCCGCCGAAGCCTTGTCTAGTACATGTCGTGTGTGTCAAGAACACGCCGTGTAGTCTCAGGTTAAGTCGGACCGTGTGGGTTAGCCATGTAAGGAGACTCGGGCAGGGGAACAGTTTTCAAGTACACTCCATGTGTGGGTTCAACATGCTGTGTAGTTTGAAGTGTACACGACTGGTAGGGCAGGAGTACACGCCCATGTCATTGGGTTAAGAAGACATGCCGTGTAGTTTTATACACACCGTGTAGTCGTGTTTTGCAAACTTGTGTGTTTTTTCTTCCCCTATTTTCGTTTCGTACTCTTGTGTTCTCTGTTGTTTTCTTGATCTAAGGTGTGATTTTGATCTTTCAGAGTTATGCCTATGAGACGTCCTATGGTCGTACGTCTGTCGTCGGGCAGTGATCAGATGCCAGATAGGGCAGATCAGGGACTTCCTGCCGATCCTCCAGTCGGGCCAGCCTTGGCACCAGCTGTTATACCGGTTGCAGGTGCAGATGCACAGTTCATGGAAGGTTTCATGAAGATGATGCAGACCTTCTAGGGAGTTCCACATCCTACCACATCTATGGCATATTTGACGCGGGTTTTTCAGCAGCATCATCCTCCCACGTTCTCGGGGGAAGGAGGACCTCAGGCTACAGAGTCATGGCTAGAAGCCATGCTGACTATCTTCGAGCATCTAGAGACGCCTCCAGAGAGGCGGGTTAAGCTCGCCACCCACATGCTCCGAGACTCCGCCAAGAGGTGGTGGGACGTGATCTCGTAGGCGAGTCAGTAGAAGGCTATGTCTTGGGAGGAGTTCTAGAGCGTGTTCTATGAATACTTCTACCCGGAGACCCTGAGGTCCGACCGAGCCCGAGAGTTCATGAGCTTAGAGTAGGGTACTCTTTCTGTCGTGGAGTATTCCGCTCATTTCACTGAGCTGCAGTGCTTCAAACCACTCTGGGATGGGAGTGGGGTGTTCTTAGTAAGGAAGTTCGAGGATGGTCTCAGGTGGGAGATCTGCTCATAGGTGAACATATTCCAGCTGACTTCCATTACTTCCATCGTCAACCAGGCACTAATTGCAGAGCGCAATCTGAGAGACTCTGGAGCTGTGATCCAGGGTGGTTCTGCTTCCAGAGCTAGTCTTCCTCTAGATGAAAGCAAGAAGCACCATAGAGAGCCTACACGTGGTGATCCGAGGAAGCGAGATGCATCATCAGGTAGCCAGGTGACATGCTACCAGTGTGGCCGGTCAGGGCACATGAGGCCACAGTGCCAGAGGGACCCCTTGGAGTGCCGATCTTGCGGCAAGATGGGTCACCTTCAGCGTTTTTACTAGGTATTCTCACCAATAGCTGGTGACCAGGGTTCTTCCATGACTCCTCGTTCAGGAGCAGCACCACCAGTTTCTCACCAGTCAGGGAACTGGAGTTCTTCCGGCCGTTTGGGCCAAGGTGGAGGTCGAGGATGTGGCGGTCAGCCACCAGTTCCTCAGCACCAGTAGAGAGTTTCATCTCAGATTGTTCAGCCAGGGGTGCAGGGCCGCGGTACATGCCAATCCTTCTCTGTGGAGCAGACTTATCAGGACCAGGATCCCGACCCTTCTACTGTTCGACGTATAATTTTAGTAGCCTCAGTTTTATCTTCAGCCCTTTTCGATATTGGTGAAATTCATAGCTTTATCTCTATTGCTGTTGTGGAGAGCCTTAGACTCTGCATCTTTTCTTCCACCGACTCGTTGACACTAGACACACCTTTGGGGATGAGGACATATAGTGTACGCCAGTGTAGAGAGTACCCTCTCAAGGTTGCAGGGTATTGCTTCTTATGGTATATCTATGTTCTAGAGATGACAGGCTATGATGTCATCCTTAGCATGGATTGGTTGATTCCCTTTCAGGCAGTCATCAACTGTTATCGCCGCAGAGTGATCTTCGTTTCACCAGAGGGAGAGTGGGAAGTTTGGGCGAGTCGGTAAGGACTCAAGCATCTTGGGCTAGGAGGGGTGACGACCCAGATTGATAGTCTTTATCTGGATGATCAGGGGACTCCACAGTTGGATTTTCCTCCAGTGGTGGATCGCTTCAGGGACATCTTTCCATAGGACTTTCCAGGTTTGCCTCTGGAGCGTGAGGTAGACTTGTCTATTGAGCTCATGCCAGGAGCGGGGCTAGTGTCTATTCCTACCTATAGGATGGCCACACCTGAATTCCAGGAGCTCAAGAAGCAGTTGGAGGAGCTACAGGTTAAGGGTTTCATCCGACCCAGTACTTCTCCGTGGGGTTCGCCTGTCCTATTTGCAAAGAAGGCAGACTGTACCCTTCAGCTTTGTGTGGATTATCGGAAGCTGAACCAGTTGACGGTCAAGAACCAATATCCTTTGCTGAGAATTGATGACCTTTTCGATCAGCTTCGAGGATCCCGGGTGTTCTCGAAGATCTACTTGAGGTCCGGTTATCATCAGTTGCGTGTTAGACCATCAGATATACCTCTGACAGCCTTCAGGAGCAGGTATGGTCTATATGAGTATACAGTCATGCCGTTCAGTCTCACGAATGCGCCTGTAGTTTTCATGGCACTGATGAACAGAGTGTTCCATCCTTACTTGGACTCCTTTTTTGTGGTCTTCATGGACGATATCTTGGTATACTCTCACACTCGACACGACCATGCCACACATCTTGAGATCGTTCTGAGTACACTGAGAGAGCATCGACTTTATGATAAACTCTCAAAGTTCCACTTCTTGATGGATTAGATTCACTTCTTGGGTCACGTCATCTCAGAGGAGGGAGTATCAGTGGAACCAGAGAAAGTGAGAGCTGTAGTTTCCTGGGATCATCCGAAGAACGTCTTTGAGGTACAGAGATTCCTAGGGCTGGCTGGATACTACAGACTCTTCATTCAGGACTTTTCTCATCTAGCAGCACCTTTGACAGGTCTGACCAAGAAGGGGGGGAAGTTATTATTGTCAGATTCTTGTGAGTTAGCCTTTCAGGAGCTGAAAGTGAGGTTGACGCCAGCACCAACACTAGTCTTGCCGGAGCCAGGAAAGAACTACACTGTTTACTATGATTCTTCAGGTATCGGGCTGGGAGCTGTGCTTATGTAGGGGGATGGAGTCATTGCGTACGGGTCTCGGCAGTTGAGGCCACATGAGAGGAACTACCCTACGCACGATCTGGAGTTGGAAACTGTTGTTCATGCCTTACACTGTTGGAGACACTATCTGCTAGGAGAGCACTTTTTGGTCTTCACTGACCACAAGAGTCTCAAGTATATTTTCACTCAGTGGGATCTGAACCTGAGATAGCATAGGTGGGTCGAGTACCTTCAGTATTTTGATTTGGAGCTTGCCTATACACTGGGGAAGGGAAACGCAGTGGCAGATGCGCTGAGTAGGAGAACTCAGATTCAGAAAGTTCAGGAGGCTAGAAGTGAGTGGCAGCTGATGGCTCTGTTCTCTGAGATGAATTTAGAGATACACGATAGACAGGGGCAGACCTTTCTATCTTCTGTAGCTGTTACCTCTACAGTTCTTGATCGAGTACGGATGAGGCATCTATCAGACTCTGAATGCTTAGTCCTGTGGGAGAGTGTGTCAGGGGAGGACCCTCTTCCCCGAATGGGCAGTGGGCAAGGATGATATCTTGCATTTCCAGGGACGTGTATGGGTGCCAGCAGACATACGCGAGGAGATGATGTGGTATTTTCATTCCCCAGTTTGGGAAATTCATCCTGGCGTCACCAAGATGTATCAGGATCTTCATTGCCAGTACTGGTGGCCAGGTATGAAGAAGGATGTTGCTAGTTTCGTCATGAGATGTTCTACTTGTCAGCAGATGAAGGAAAAGCATCAACGACCAGCAGACCTTTTACAAAAGTTACCCATTCTGGAGTGGAAGTGGAATGATGTCTCAATGGACTTCATGACTGGGTTACCGAGGATGCCTCGAGGGAACGATGCAGTTTGGGTTGTCGTTGACAGGCTTACGAAGGTTGCACACTTCTTTCCAATTAAAGAGACCTTCAATGTTGATGATCTGGGGAAACTTTACATCTGAGAGATCATTCGTCTACATGGGGTTCCACACTCCATTGTTTCAAACAGGGATGCACGCTTTACCTCTCAATTCTGGCAGGGACTTAAGAAGGCCTTGGGTACATAGGTACTTTTGAGTACAGCATACCATCCCCAGACTGATGGCCAGTCCGAGCGCACGATCCAGGTGCTTGAGGATATGCTCCGAGCTTGCATCCTAGACTTTGGAGGTTCTTGGGAGAAGCATATTCCTCTGGTGGAGTTCTCCTACAACAATAGTTTTCAGGAGACCATTCATATGGCACCATACAAGGCTTTGTACAGTAGGCCATGCCGATCACCCTTATGCTGGTTGGAAGTAGGAGAGGCAGCTTTGTTGGATCCTCGTCTCATTCAGGAGACTTCAGAACAGATAGAGATGATTTGAAATAGGATGGATACGTCACAGTCTCGATAGAACTCTTATGCTGATCATCGGAGACGACCTCTAGAGTTTGAGGTTGGGGATCAGGTGTTCCTGCGCGTCTCACCGAGGCTGGGACACAAGAGGATTTGGAGATAGGGTAAGCTTTCACCACGGTACGTCGGGCCGTTTGAGGTCTTGGAGGGAGTGGGGAAGGTCGCCTATCGGTTGTACCTACCTCATAGGTATCTAGCCATGCACGACGTCTTCCACGTCTCTCAGCTCCGACGTTACTTTTTAGACCCATCTCACGCCTTTCAGCCCAAGGAAGTTGAGCTTGAAGTGGATGCGTCATTCGAGGAGAATCCTATCCAGATTTTCGATCATATTGCGAAGGTTCTCCGTGGGTGGTCTGTTCCCCTGGTACCAGTGCTATGGCAGCACGGGCGAGTACAGGACGAGACCTGGGAGAGGGAGGCCAATGTACGATCACAGTGGCCGGAATTGTTCGGGGATTCTTCTTCTATGCCCCATTAGGGAAATTCGGGGACAAATTTCTTTAAGGGGGGAATTTTGTAAGAACCCAAATCTTCGTTCAGGTATGTTTTTCCTTTTTCTGGAGTTTTTAAGAAAAATGAATTTTCTAGAAATTTTCAAAGTACACACCGTGTACTTTCTGAGTACACGTTGTGTACTCTGATCTGGCTCGAAGCTGTGTGTTGGCCGTGCCGGGCTACACACACGGTGTGTAGGGGTGACGTGGAGGCCGATTTTGGTGGAGTACGGAAGGGACCCAGTACACGCCATGTACTTTTTTTTCACTAAATGGACTGGGGTCGTGCCTAACCCCAATTTTCATCTTCTTCTCCATTTTTCGTCCGACAGAGAGCGACCGTACGACCATATCTTTGATGAGATCCCACCTCACCGTACGGTCTCCGATTCGAGCACAGTCGATTGCATTGGAAGAACAACGGTGAGTTCTTCCTTCTCCTTGAGCCTTGTTTCTTGATTCCTCCTTATTTTAAAGATATCATAGGTTGAGCATTTTGTGCGTTTTCTCAGATCTACGTCGTCCTAAGGGGGATCTGTCGTCATGGTTCACATATATCGATCACCTAGGATCGAGGTAGGTGGTTTGTTCCATTACGTAGAAAGTTGATGAGTATTTTGTGCAAATTCCACCAATACCCTTGAACGTGGTATTGTGTGTTCCTGTTTTGGCCTTGTTGTATTGCCTGCTTTTCTTGATTTCTAGAGTAGATGTTTTTCCTATGATTATGGTAGCTTTACTGTACCTTGAATGTTTGCTATGTTTGATCTATCTATTTGGAATTTTTCTAGTTTGCATGCCTAGTTATAGGATTGTGGACTGTTGCCTTGTTTTACTGCTGAGCCTTAGTTGGTAGCCAAGTAGTTCTTGAGGTTTACTTGGACGACGTACATGCGCGCTGAGCATGTATTACCTTTCACTCAGGACTGTGAGAACCTAGAGTAGTAGACCAAAGGGAGAATTGATGGAAGGGCTTCTCCAGAGTGTCTTTTAATTACGATACGAGACCACAGGGGGAATTGACATTGAGTGCTTCCTCAGAGAGTATGTAGTTCCTCGATGCGGGCCACATGGGGAATAGATGTTGAGTGATTCCCTATAGAGCCTTTAGCACATTACGAGACTATATGGGGAATTGACGGTGAGTGCTTCCCCAGAGAGTCTGCCTAATTTCTTAACTGAACCAGAGGGGTGAGAATGTGTGTGCCACCTAGAGGGATGTTAGTACTTATCGGTTGAACCATAGGGGTTAGGCTGTGAGAGCTACCCAGAGGGTTACCTTTTTCCTTTGTTACTGGTTGTTTACTTATTATCTTCTTTTGTTAGAACTGTGGATTGTGGCTGCTTGTGCTTTCCTGTTTACTTCTTCTTGTTTTATTACTTGCCTTGTATTCATTTATTGTTAGACACAAATCTTTGGGTGGTTGCCTACTGGGATTGTATCTCACACCCTGTTTGGGCCATGCTTTTGGGCCCAAGAAGACTATGTTGCTACAGGTATAGATAAGGGAAAGCGCCCTTCTACTTCAGGTTCTTGATTGCACTGGAGCTGGAGAGCATGAGACCGAGCCGGGGCTCGCGATGCTGAGGAGTTTATTTTGTTTTTCTTTTGCATTTGTTTTTAGTTGTATTCCAGTAGGTTGTTGTGTTTTCTGTTTTCCATAGATACTTGTACCTGCTACATCATTGTCATCCTTTAAATATATATTCTTTGCTTTCAGTGTTTGGTTCCGGATGCTATGTATGTTGTTTCTGCTTCCGCTGTTGACTGTCGTTTTTCCACTGTATACCTTACCGAATGAGGGCATAGTTTCCCTACCAAGTCACCAAGGCCCTCACTGCTAGTCGGCATCCTCTGGAATTCGGGGAAACATGATTGAGCTGATGTGGCGAACCGGGTACGAGGCACCAGTAGAGGGACTCCGGATTCAGGTTGTTACAAATGATAATTGTAAAAGTTCTTGGAATACCAAATCCCATTGTTTATAACAAACACATATATCATTTATAGTAATATTATTAATAATTTTATAGGAAAATTTCATTTCATCAGGTTCCTTCTATGCACTATTATTTTCAAAATTGGAATAGGTAATTTTAAAGAAAAAGATTAATTTCTAATATTTTAAAAAAAGTAAAATCATGATATTAAAATAACCACTTCATTATCAATAATAAACAAAATTTAATCTCTATGAAAAATATAATTAAATTAACATGATTATTCATGGTTATGAAAACCAAAGAAGGTATGTAAAACCACATTCCATAAATGATGAATCCAATAATTCGTAGTGTTATTGGATAGATTGTATCTCTAAATTATTCTGTGAATAGTTAATAATTTTTCCCTTTAGGAATGTTGAGAACATCATATTACTTTCTATTTTTAGTATTGGTATTTCACAAAAATTTTCTCCTTGAGTGATCCAAATCATGTTTTTTGGCTAAGATAACCAGGCTGTCTATTTCATATTATATTCCTACGTTAAGATGTATGTTGAATGAATTTATAACACCACCCAATTAATTTAGTTTTTCACTTTGTTCATTTAGATGTTATTAAAATACACCCATAAAATTAGGTATTGGTTTGTTTTTTATATGAAGTATGAAATAAGAAAATGGAAACAATGTATTACATTAGTGTCATCTAAGAAAACCATCCACTTCAACCAAACCTAAGGAACATTGAAGATTCTAGGGAAGTGGTAATTTTTCACTAATTGATAATATCACCATGACAATGGAATGTCACTAACTCCATAAAACCCAAAGGATATCCATCATGACCCCACTCCAACAACCTTGGCCTTGCAGGAAGCTAAGGGTTACTGAAATTCAGTCCTCAGACCAAAAGCCTTTTCCTTTTCATGGAGTAATTGAAGGATTTATTTGAATGTCAAAACTGAAGTGGCTGTCTCAGCATGAGTGCATGTAAGACCATCCAACTGAGCCTTATCTTGGTCACACCAAGCAATGATCCCCTTGTAGGGATCATACTACTACTTCTGCTTTTTTGAAATTTAGACAAAAAAACTAAGAAATATTGTCTGGTGCTTTGCCAACTCCCCATCCTGAGATTATATAGACATAAGGAGATAACTATCATCCTCATTAGATTCATCTACCGAATAGTTATTATTGAATTTTTTTTTCTGCGAGTCATCCATAATCTCTTATAAGCATGCACCATAGTTGTTTGAACAACCATGAGCAGTAGTCATCCCATACTAGGTATCAGTGATCACTTTGGATGAGTTTATAGGATAACACCTACCACTGATGGAGTAATTATTTTCTTAAATTAAATTACCCATTTCCTTCAAAGCATACTAAAATTATTTTAAACATTAAAATATTGGGTTCCCCTTATTTGAAAATCCCCTTTTTTGTATTTATTTACTTTGTTAAATATTAATATTACTAAATTAAATAGGATGCATATG
The DNA here is from genome assembly GCA_963277665.1 of Viscum album. Lineage (NCBI taxonomy): Eukaryota > Viridiplantae > Streptophyta > Magnoliopsida > Santalales > Viscaceae > Viscum > Viscum album. Next base: position 704,327,799 of record OY728126.1, on the reverse strand, counting down.
AATCTAAAATGGATGGATTCCAATCGTATGACAAAAGAGTGTGAATATTGGGTAAAGGAGTTTATTAGGTTTGCCAAAATTCATGCATATAAACCTTTTAAAATCCTTTATCCATGTTTATGATATTATTATTCAAGACCAGTTAGTTTAGAGGAGTTGGAAGAACACTCGATCTGTTATGGAATATATATGTTATAAATTTTGTACTAAACAAAAGAAAAAAGTGAATGTAGCTAGTGATTAGAATACAACTGGGTTTTATATATGGATCATCTGATATGATTACAAGTGTGTACAATGAATAATACCATATTAAGGATGTGATTATATGTGTGAATGATGATTAATATCATATCGAGGAAACGAAAATGATAGTTCAAGATGAAATTTGTTATTATCCAAAATTGTTTGGGAAGTTAAAGAGTTGTGGAAAGATGCCATTGTATGTTGGTTGTACTAAATATACAACATTTTCATCCATAATGAAATTTTATAATTTAAAATCTATAGACATATGATGTGACACTGATTTTACTGATCTAATTCCTCTCCTGAATGATATGGTCTCATAAGATTATGAGATTCCAAGATAAACATATAATGCTAAAAAATTCTAAGTTCAATGGGTATGATCTCTAAAATAATACATGCCTATCCAAATGATTATATATTATTTCACAAGGACAAAAAATCACATAAAAATTTAATGACCCGACTTTTCATGAAGGTAAAATTCATTTTTTTAGTTTAACTTCCTTTCAACATCATTTATGATGTTACCTAATGGAGTCACAGGGGCCATGAGGGTTCCTGGGGCTTATTTGGAGTTTGGAATACCATAAACTTGGAAAATAGACTGCACCACACCGTTAGTTGAAAACGTGCATCCCAACCCTGTAACACCCCATAATGTTAAAAGGTTAAATTACTAAATGATATAACTCGTGTCAATAAGGTGCACCTTCCTTTTCAGGAGCCTACCTGATTAGAAATTCACAGTTAAGCATGCTTGTGTTGAAGTAGTGATCATGATGAGTGACCTTATGGGAAGTTTCTCAGGGTGTGGGTGAGTGAGGACAAGACACATTAGAAAGGATATGTGTTTTCCTGTGGGGACTGTCATTAGTCAGATGACCCATTTAGGCACGTGGGTGGGCCCCAGGGAGGGGAGCATGTGTCTGTGGGGAAACTGATGGTACCTTGTGGGTTAGGAACCGATGACCATGTTATGTTGAAGGGTGTATGTACTGTTATCGAGACCTAGTTGATACATTTGGTATCAGAGGTGGTACCCAACCTAAAGTGCGGTGCATTTCCTAGGTTGAGATGTAGGGCCCAAAACGAGGATGTTTTGCTCTGGGGGGGGGGGGGGTAAATGTAATAACCCAGAATGATAAAGGGTTAAATGAATAAATGATATGAATCATGTCAACAAGGTGGTACCCAACTTTAAGTGCGGTGCACTGCCTGGGTTGAGACGCAGGGCCCACAAAGAGGATGACTTGCTCTGGGGGTGGGGGAGGGGGTAAATGTAACACCCCATAATGATAAAGAGTTAAATGACTAAATGCTATGCCTCATGTCAACAAGGTGCACCTTCCTTTTAGGGAGCCTACTAGATTAGAACTCTATAGTTAAACGTGCTTTCCCTGGAGTAGTGATCAGGATGAGTGACCTTCTCGGAAGTTTCTTAGGGTGTGTGTGAGTGAGGAAAAAGCACACAAGAAAGTTCATGTGTCGGCTTGTGGGGAATTTCATTAGTTAGATGACCTGTTTGGGCATGTGGGTGGGTCCCAGGGTGGGGAGCACATGTTTTCTGGGCAACTGGTGATACCCAGAGGGCTAGGACCCAACAACCATGCTAAGGCGGGGTGTTTGTGCTATCACCGAGACCTAGTTTTTACAAGACTACATGGTCTCTACTAACCATTTGGGGTAAGGCAGAGGAGAAATTGGGGCTGCATGGTTTTTATGAAACTTTGCAATCCAAAGAATACTCCCATGTGGGCCATCTACATTTTTTGAAAGAGGATTTTTCCACGGTTTGTGAACGGTTAGGGAAACCGTGTGGGGGTCTTTTCTTAAGTAGTAAGATTAACACAATTTGTGCAAGGTTTAGAAAAATCATGTGGCCAAACCGTTGAACCCTATATTTGAGGGTGAAATCACTATTTTACCCTTAATAAAATCTTAAACCTAATTTTTATTTCCTCCCACCATATCCCATTAGATGAAAATTTCCTCCTCCCATAAGCCATCTTCTACTCCCAAGTTATAAATCACCATTTCTTATAGATATGGACTCTAATTGGACCGCCATCAGAAGAATTTTATAGATCTTGGTAAGATCTCTATTCAACTTGATTATTATTTTAGTTTATCTTTAGATCTATTACGCTATTTAGGTGTAAGCTCTTTTACCCTATTTTTAGAGTGTTTGACCATTTCTCTCATTTATCCCAAACTACTTTAAATATGAGACCTCCATCAGATGAGGAGTCATAAAAGGCCCTAATCTAGGCGGTCTTGTAGTTTTCCCTAAAATTAATTGTGTTTTTAGAGCTTCTCCAATGGGCCACACATCGCCCTTTGTTGTGCACTACCTTAAAATGGATTTCATAATTATAAGTTGTTATACACACCTTGATATACTCCCTTTGATCATTTTTTAGTGATTTAAGGATTCTAAACTCAATTGTGGACACCCCTTGGGTGTGCTGGCTTGATTTTACAATTGATAATTAATTTATTAAATTCCCAAAATACATTCTAATAATTTTTATGGGTCAATAAATAAATTTTCACTTCGTTACATAATTTTTTTATTGAATATAAGAACATCCTAAGTGTCAGGATTGCCTTAGATGATAAATCTCCCTTGTAGGTAGTTACCCAATTTCCAATGACACCTTCTATGTGATTCATTGAGATTTGTCAATAAATTTCCATGTGTTGGTTAAATTAAAATAGAGTGTTTGTATTGAATGGCCTGTATCATGATGGTAAGATTGACTAAATGAATTAAATGGTTAAATTGTAATGAATTATTAAAGGGTGGAAAGGCCACACTAATCACTACTTAATTTATTAAATGCTCTTATTGAATTGGGATGCCTTGGTTACTTTGGGTTTGGTGATTATAAATCATGAGAGGTAATGCCTCATGTAAATTAATAGATATATGATTACCCCTTTGATATAGGCTATGGAATGATGGTTAATGGTTTTGTTTGGCATGAATTTGTTGGATCAGGTTACACCAAATACACACAATAGGGGGTGAATTGTGTCTTTTATAATATCTTCACAAATCATAATGATTTCCAAATATTTACTTTAACTTTATCAGAATGTTTATGCAGTGGAAATAAATAGTTACCAGGATGCAAATATTTATAGTGGTTCGGGGAACAGAAGTCCCGTAGTCCAATCCACCAATTCTCTACTCCATGAGATTAGTTATTTCCACTATATAATCCTCTTATCAACAGACCATCCACAAATGAGTGCACAAAGTTGATACATTTACAAGTTAAGGCTAAAACAAAGCCTTTAGGTTCATACACAGAACTGAATACATAGATTAGTACAAGAAGCCAGTTACTCAAAATTAAAAGAGTATTTGTTTAAAAAATAATTTCTAGATGTTCTTCATAGTTTCAGCAGTACACAACTGACAATAGATGGATCGTCATCTTCAGAAAAGATATTCTTCAAGTAAGGGCAGTTCTGAGTCGATCCAGTTGTAATAGATATATAAATAAATTTAGCAACTCCAACAATACTGAATTCACAATAGATATTCAATGTAGAAATGATTAATCTTCAACATGTTTCTTATTCTTTTGAAAACAAAGTTTTATCATACATTGCAATAGAATATCTGTATATCTCGAATATCTCTATAAACTGAAGTCGAGAAACTTGAGAATTTGTTCTTCTGATATTTTCACAAGAAACCATATCACTCATTTTTTAATTAAAAATAACAAAGATATATAAAGAATAAAGACAATAATTTTCCTTTAAAATTTAGATCCACAAAATTCACCTTAAGAATCATAATATTCAAAAGTTTGAATAACAGAGTAGTCGTAAATTCCCTTAATAATCAGAACAAAATCCTCCTCTTAAATCGATCCTTTTAATCATAAACAAATGTCTTTGAATCAGTCAAAGATGTTCTTTAAAAAAGGTCTTTGAATATGTCTTGAAATCAGCTTGATAATCCATATAAATACTGTTTCTTTGATAAAGTTGAAATTTAAATTTCTGATGCCAAATGTAGGGTTGAACTGCATAACATTATTTTCTCAGAATGTAAGGTTGACAATGTAAGGTTGATCTCAAACATAAGGTTGATCATCAATACTTTTTCTCTTCAACTTTCAAACATATGGTATATTGTCCATACTTTCCTCTTTAACAAAATGTAAGATACATGATCCATAATTTTTGATAGAACGTAAGGATCATTATAAAAGTAAGGTTGATGAACTATACTTTTCAAAAAAATGTAACATTCCATACTTACATAGGGTTCTTCTTCCATAATTTTATGATATTACAAAGGTAACGTTCCATCCAAACGTAGGGTTCCTCTTCCATACTTTTCCGATAACGTATGGTTTCTTAACCATACTTTTTCTGAACTCCCGTAATGTAAATGATGGATTCTGTACTTACACTTACACTCTTCAACGTAAGGTATGGACAATGTTTCTAGAACACACTCAAATGATTTTCAAATAATTTTTCCAATATTCCATGCATTTTAAATGCTTTAATATTACTAAAAAATATGAAAATAAAGAATATTAATTTCTTGAAATATACTCAAGGTAAAATCATTAGAATAACAAACAATGTTATTTTTGAGAATCAAAATCATCATACAAAGATAGAGTATTGTTCTCAAATATCTCCCCTAATAATAATAAAATAGAGTATTTTGGAAAACAACACTTGCTCAACAATCTCCCCCTTTTTGATGATAAAAAAACCAATGAAATTAACCTAAAAAATTAATTGCATATAATTCAGAATTATGCAAGGATAGAAACAATATTTAATTTTAACAAAATTATTTCAACATGAAATAAGATGTTGTGTTATCCGATTTTTTATCTATAAAAAACAAACATTTAATTTTTAAAATTTCTCCTCCTTTATGAAGAAAAAAAATATTTTATATTTATCCAAATTTCTTCCCATTAAGAAAATAATAAAAAAATTCTTTTCTCCCCCTGAGTAAAAGAATTATAAATAATAAAAACTTAAAATAAAATGTTGTTGCTTATCCATATTTTCCACTTTTTTGTGATATAAAAAATAATGATAGAAGAAGGAATATAACACATATTAATGTAGCACTGAACTTAAGTAAATACTATGATAAATTGTTTATCAATATTTGAATCTGGATTACTGAAATTTTAATACAGACAGTACATTAAACAAATCAAAACATATGAATATGAGATGCAAATATATTTTATTAATAAAATATATATACAAGTACAGAAATGAAAATAGGAATAAAAGGTTCAAGTTTGGATAAAAAATAGCGGTAAGGATTTTTTGGTTTCAAAAAGTTTTGAGAGAAATGAACGGGTTTAGAATTTGAAACAGCTCTAACAGCCTTGATTCACATGTCATTTATATACATAATAATCATTACATTATTTAAAATAAAATAAAATTGTACTTGAAAAAAAATTATAGCAGTACAGACAAAATTTTAAAGATTTATAAAAACAAACAATTAATATTTTTTAAAACAATGAAAAATATAATATAATCAAGTAAATAAAATTAAAATTAAAATTTAATTTAAAATTAAATAAACCTAGCTACCCCTTAATAAAATCAAACCTTTTAGTGGGAAATTTTTTAATAAAAATATCAGCTAATTGAATTTCAATACTTAAAAATTCTAAGAATATATCCTTTTTAAGAACATGATCTCTTAGAAAGTGATGTGTGATATCAATATTCTTAGTCCTTGAATGATTAATAGGATTTTGTGAAATATTTATAGAGATTTTATTATAACATAAAATAGGTGTGTTATTAAAATTTAGTCCAAAGTCCATAAGAGTGTTTTTCACCCACAACACTTGTGCACAATAACTACCTGCAGAGACATATTCTGCCTCAGTTTTTGATAAAGAAACTGAGTGTTGTTTCTTACTAGACCATGAAAATAAATATTTTTCTAAAAAGTGATAGGTTCCCAAGGTGATTTTTCTATCTAATCTACAGCTTCCAAAGTCAGCATCTAAATATCAAATTAAATTAAAATCAGAAGTTTTTGGATATAGAAGATATTGAAAAACTGTTCCTTTTAAATATCTAAAAATTCTTTTAACAGCACTTATATGATATTCTTTAGGATTTTATTGAAATCTAGCACAAAGACACACTGAATACATTATATCTGGCCTACTAGTAGTAAAATATAATAAACTTCCAATCATACCTCTATATAACTTGTTGTCAACTGATTTTTTAATTTCATCCAAATCAAGTTTTATATTAGTACACATATGAGTTGTATATGTCTTGCTATTTTCATGTCCAAATTTTTTCAATAAATCAGTAATGTATTTGATTTGATTCTAAATATTTCCAAAATCATGTTGATAAATTTGAAGTCCTATAAAGAAATTTAATTCTCCCATCATACCCATTTAAAATTATTTTTGCATTAATTTTGAAAACCCATGACAAAGGTTTTTGTTTTTTAATCTAAAAATTACACCATCAATATAAATTTGAAATAATAAAATATTAGAACTTACAGTTTTCTTAACAAATGTTGGATCTTCCATTCCAACAGTAAACTCATTTTTTATAAGAAAAGAACTTAGTATTTCATACCATTCTCTAGGTTCTTGTTTAAGGCCATAAAGAGATTAAGTAAGTTTAAAAATATGATCTAGTTTTTGAGAATTTTCAAAACTAGGAGGTTTCTCAACATAAAATTCCTCCATTAAATAAGTATTTACAAAGGAAGATTTAATATCCATCTGAAATAATTTAATGTTCATATGAGATGAATGGGCTAAAAGAATACTAATAAATTCTAATCTAGCTATATATGAAAAGGTATCATCATTATCTATACCTTCTTCCTAATTATATCCTTTCACTACTAGTATTTCTTTATTTCTAGTTATTATTCCTTTATAAACTTGTTTATTTCTAAAGACCCACTTAGTTCCTATAACTGGATAGTTCTGTGGTCTTTCAACTAAATTCCAAAATTCATTTATCTTGAATTGGTTTAGTTTTTTTTGCATTGCTATCATCTAACTTTCATCAACTAAGGATTATTCTATTGACTTAGGTTCTAATTGGGATAGAAAGGTAGAAAACTCAACAAGATTTCCTATGTTACTTATAGTTTTTATTCCTCTATCTATCTTTTTCTAAATCATCGTTCAAGTTCTCAAGTCTCATGTTATAATTAGAGTCAAATTCACCAATTTGATGTTTCCTTTTCTCAAATGGATCAGATTCATCAAATTTCACATAAATCGATTCTTAAAAAATCCTTGATTTTTTATTAAAAACTCTATAAGCTTTGGAAGTAGAATAATATCCTAAGAAAATGCCTTCATCGGATTTTGGATCAAACTTACCAAGACTGTCCGTGGTTTTTAAGGTGTAATCCTTGCATCCAAAAACTTTAAACTAATTTACTTTAGGTTTTCTGTTATTCTAGAGTTCTTAGGGCGTCTTTTTGAAAATTGGTCTGATTAAAACTCTATTCATTACATAACAGGCTATGATTACTTCTTCTTCCCAGAAATAAGTAGGAATACTGTATTCATTTACCATTATCCTAGCCATTTCCTAAATAGTTCTATTTATTCTTTCAACAATTCAATTTTTAGGTATTCTTGGTGCATAGAAGGTGTGTTTAATACCCATATTTGAGAACAAGGAATTAAATTCCATATTCTCAAATTCTCCACCATGATAATTTCTTAATGAAATTATTTTAAAACCTTTTTTATTTTGAATAGCTTTGAAAAAACATTCAAATATTGTTAAATATTCTTTTTTATATTTTAGAAAGAAAATCCAAGTAAATCTAGAATAGTCATCAACTAATACATACACATATAATTTACCAGCCAATATTTCTATTCTTGAAGGACCAAAAAAATCCATATGGAAAAGTTATAGAGGTTTAGATATATCAATTTTGTTAACATATTTGAAGGATGATTTGTGCTTCTTGCCATGTTGACATGCATCATAGAATCTATCACTCTCAAATTTGAGACTAAGAAAATCAGAAACTAGTTGTTTCTTAGATAAATTTAGTAAAGCATATATATTTCAATGTCCAAGTCTTATATTCCAGATCCACGATTCATTTATCTTAGCAGTTAATCAGTTTAATTTTTGTTTACACAAGGAATTTAAGTCGAGGGTATAAACATAATCAGTTCTGGGTGCTTTAAATTTAAGCAATTTATCTTTAAAAACAAAACAACAGTTGTTAGAAAAATCAACCAAATAACCATCATCATAGAGTTGAGAGATACTTATCAGGTTGTGTTTCAATCCTTGTACATAGAGTACTTTATTGATTGAGATAGATTCTGGATCTCCAATAGTTCCAATTCCAATATTTTACCTTTGAAATTGTCACCAAATGTGACTAATCCACCATCCTTTTGAGTTAGTGTTCCAATGTTTGATGAGTTTCCACTCATATGACTAGAGCAGCCACTATCCATATACTATATTTAAGTTCAGCTTCTGTGACCTACTTCCTACAAAGGTATTAAAAAAATGTATTTTTTGGTACCTATACTGTATTGGATCCAACAGTGTTATCTATAAATTATCTGGGTATCGAGAATTGATTTGTTTTTCTATAATCAATATAATCATATAAACTGTTTACAACAAAGGATTTTTTAATTCCACTTATTTGAGGTTTCCTTAAATAATATTTTCTAGATATGTGACCTTTTGTTCCACAGTAGTTGAAAATTATACCTTTTTTACTTGGAATAAAATAGTTCTTATATAGTTTGGGTTTCTCACCTTTACTTCCTATTCCATATTTTCCTTTTTAATCACATTCTTTCCAAAAATTTCATTTATTAAATTTTCCCCTTTTGTAAAAACAATATTTTCCTTTTGTATGTCTCTACTTCTATTTGTAGTGTTTTTATTTTAGTTTCATTATTCGTACAGTTTGTGTTTGATGATTTATATTTTTAAATTAACTTTGGATGTTGTTTTAGCAGAGTTTCTCTTTCTCCTAAAATAGCAGTGTGAATATTTTTTAGAGATTTATGTTTCTTAAATAAGGAATCATATTTATCTTCAAGAATATTGCAGTAGGATTCAAGTTTATCATTTGAACAACTAGAACTAGAATCTGAATTAGATGAGTAATATGATTGTACCTCATCAATTTCTACCATAAAGAATATATTTGCTTTTAGATTCGATTCTTCCATTTCCGAGTCAGACTTTGACGTGTTGTTGGATTCTTCAAAAATACTCCAAGTAGCTTTCATTTCTCTTTTGTGTTTCTACTCATAATCATTGTTTTTGAAAAATTTATTTTTCTTTTCTCCTTTTAATTGAGGATAGTCATGTCTTATGTGACCCATCTTTTTGCATTCATAGTATCTGACTTCCTTTTGGTTCCTTTTCATATTTATTGAAGGATTTTCAGAATCACTTTTTCTTTTTTTAGAACTTGATAAACTTTCTGGATAGCTGAGATAGTTCCATATCTGAATTAGATGAATCAGAACTCTCTGATTTCACTTTGATTTCATTATTTATCTTTCTACTCTTCTTTTGGGATGTCTCTTTGAAAGTAGTATTTTATCTTTTGATCAAGACTTTATGATCATTTGCTTCATCTTACATCTCAGCTTCATACATCATCAGGGTTCCAATTAATTCTATCATAGTTAAATCTTTGACTGGTGATGATTGGATAATGGTCGCTGATATCCCATTCTATTGGGTTAGAAGTACCTCAGTACTTTCAAGGCTTGATCTACTTGTTTGATAGGCTCAACCAAGGCAGTGATATTGTTAACAATTTATGTAAGCCTTCCATTTATCTGGGTGATTATTTCTCCTTCAAACATTATGAATGTGTTGAGTTTCAATTTAGCTATGGAATACCTCATTTGTCTGACATTGTCAGTTTCTTCATAAGCAACTGAAATTGTATGCCACATTTTATAAACAGATGAGCACTAAGATACTCTATTGAATTCATCTGGTACTATACCATAGATGATAACATTCATAGCTTTTGAATTTATGTCATACTCTAGTTCAGTAGCTACATTATACGTTTCATGTTTTTTAGGAATTTCATAAGGAGTAATATATTTTTAATAGACTTTGTATCCAAAAAATTTCAGATAGATGATCTTCCTTGACTTCCAACATCCATAGTTTTCACCATTGAAGTATGGAGCTCAAACCATTGAAATTACCTCTCATGTATCATCCATTAAGATCTATGAGTATAATCCTTTGAATATTTCATCTTGTTATATCTTTATCAAATGAAAATACAACCCTATGATACCAATTGTTGGATCGAGTTATACAAAATATATACAAGAGGGGGGGTGAATTGTGCCTTTTATAATTTCTTCACAAATAACGATGATTGCAAAATTTTCCATTTAACTTTATCAGAATGTTTATGCATTGGAAATAAATAGTTATCAGGACGCAAAAGATTTATACTGGTTTAGGGAATATAAGGCTTCTAGTCCAGTCCACCAACGCTCTACTCAAAGAACTTGTTTATTTTCACTATATGGTCCTCTTATCAACAGACCATCCACAACTGAGTGCAGGAAGTTGACACCTTTACAAGTTAAGGCTAAAACAGAGCCTTCTGGTTCATATATAGAACCGAATACATAGATTAGTATGAGAATCTAGTTACTCAAAATGAAAAGAGTGTTTGTTTAAAAAATACTTTCCAAATGTTCTTCATAGTTGTAGCAGTACACAACTGATAGTAGATGGATTGTCATCTTCAGAAAAGATGTTCTTCAAGAAAGGGAAGTTCTGAGTCAATCCAGTTGTAATAGATATAGAAATAAATTCAGAAACTCCAACAACAATGGATTCAAAATAGATCTTAGATGTAGAAATGGTTAATCTTCAACGTGTTTCTTCTTCTTTAGAAAACAATGTTTTATTGTACTTTATAATAGCAGATTTGTATATCTCGAATATCTCTGTAAACTGAAGTTGAGAAACATGAGAGTTTTTTCTTTTGATCTTTTTCACGCTAAACCATATCACTCATTTTTTAATTCAGAATGTAAGGTTGACAATGTAAGGTTGATCTCAAATGTAAGGTTGATCATCCATACTTTTCTCTTCAACCTTCAAACGTATGGTATATTATCCATACTTTCCTCTTTAGAAAAACATAAGATACATGATCCATAATTTTTTATAGAACGTAAGGTTCATTATAAAAGCGAGGTTGATGAACCATACTTTTCAAAAACAAACGTAATGTTCCATACTAACATAGGGTTCTTCTTCCATAAATTTCTGATATTAAAAAAGTATGGTTCCATCCAAACATAGAGTTCCTCTTCCATAATTTTCTAATAACATATGGTTGCTTAACCATACTTTTTTTGAACTCCTGTAAAGTAAACGATAGATTCTATCCTTACACTTATGCTCTTCAACGTAGGGTATGAACAATGTTTCCAAAACATGCTCAAATGATTTACGAATACTTTTTCAAATATTCCATGCATTTTAAATGCTTTAATATTACTCAATAATAATAATATAAAGAATATTAATTTACTAAAATATACTCAAGGTAAAATCATTAGAATAACAAACAAGGGTATTTGTGAGCATCAAAATCATCATAAAAAGATAGAGTATTGTTCTCAAAAATCTCCCCCTAATAATAATAAAATAGAGTATTGTTGAAAACAACGCTTTCTCAATAGAATTTACATACTCCCTTACATAGAGTGTTGAGCATGACATCTCACACCCTGGACACTATCTGGATAGTGGGCATGATTCACCACATCCCATGATTAGTGTGTTGACATGATGACTCACCCACCATCTCAAATGTTGAGCATGAAATTTATCACTCATTATAAGATGTAGGGAATTTACCCTATTGCTTGATCTTATAGGCTCATTTAGACTGGTCATGGATGTATATGTTATGCCCTGGTCTATCCCATACCCAGTATTCCAGGTATATTGCTACTTACATCAGTATGTAATTATTCCATATATGTGGATGCAATATATAACTACATATATATATATATATATATTATTACAATATATATAATTACTAACCAGACACTTATTCTGGATATGAACCGAAGCAGGTAAAGCCACTAGGTGTCTTTTAGGAACCTGATAAGACTAGTATTTATTTGTTGAATAATTATTTTTTTATACCTGCACATTGTTTAGCTATGATCACTACTTGGATTACTTCTCGACACTATTGGTGGTGGCCTACTAGGATTTTATCCAACTCTCTACTTGGATCGCCTTTGGTGCCCGAGTATATTATTTTTTCCTAGGTATGGATAGGGGAATACACCCAACTATAGATCTTTGATATGCTTTACCTATAGTTGAAGCATTAGAGCAGGGGACCGAGCATATGCTTCAGATTCTAGTGAAACAACCTTTTGTTATTTGTGTCTTTTTGTATTTCATACTATATATATATGTACCCTTATCCCCTTTTTTGTATATCTATATGTTGTGAATCCATGTATAAGACACTAACTAGTGGATTTTGATATTATTACTCTATTTCTCAGTTATATATTCTTCCATTGCTTAATTATTATATCTGCTATATTATTATTTCCTCTATGATGGGTTACTAATCCAGTCTTAGTGTCAGTTTATATCATGGTTCTCCTATTGAATTCTTATTATTATTATCCAATGTTCCATTTTGATATGAGGGTATAGTCTCCCAACTATACCACCTCTACACCCTTTCTACTAGTCAGCAACCTATGGTATACATGGAGGTTCACTTGAGGCTATGTGACCCACCGACTTAAGGCTTCGGTTATGTGGACACTAAGTCGGTACATTACAAAGTGGAATCAAAGAAGTTATTTTTATTTTATCTTGTAGTTTGGGTAATAGATAGAAGATTGGGAGTTAAATTAATTTCGAATTGAACCTATTCATAGATGTAGCTAACCCACATACAGGGGAAACCCAAATTATCTGGGATGGGTAAATATAGTTATTTACTATGTCATTTATAGTTGATACAACTTCAACATTGGGTGACACACATTTCATATGAGTTTATTGATATTGGTATTATTGAAATGGTGTTTCTTTTACCTAAGCCCAATTAAATGAGGTAATTTCATTACTTTCATCATTATAGGCACAATATAACTAATATGCAATACATTTTTCCATGCCACATCTATTTTCGGTGAGAAATTTAGTATTACATGTTGCTAGTGCTTTGAATATTTATGGAACTGTGCTAAATTTTCTTACAGGGATAAGAGAACATAATTGAAACTTAAAGTTCCTTCCTTAACCTAACATTATTTTCCTTCATAGGTTAAAAAAGACACCTTAATAAGTTAATTATGGAATTTTGAGCCATGGACCATTGGTTTCCTGATCTAGAACATGTTATGGTTGGGGTTTAGTGGAAACAATATTTTGGTTCATAAAGAGTATGGGTTCATATGGATTAGAAATGGTAATCCATCTAATTCAACCATTTTAGGAGGTTTAAATATTTGAATCAATACCAATTTAACATGAATATGAATTTTTAATTGAAAATATCCATCTTATATGTGTGAAATAGAGATATAGACCCAAACATGACCTTGTAATTGGGTAGTTGGTATTTCTATTATGTTATTATGGTCTGCTATGGTTTTTCTATATTACCTAATCCTGGATTTAGGATCAGGCAGAGCAGTACGATCTGTTCATAGGAAGACTATGCACCTGTCATACTTTTATATCTGAAATATTTTAAACTATGAAAATATCTTATGAGGCATGATTTCAGAATTGTAGCATCATACTTCTATGACTTCCTCCAATCATATGCCTTGAATGTGGTGACGACCATACATCGTAGGTGGAAGGCCTAGAGCCACCATTGATTCCTACTGCAGTACCACCTGTGGAACCTCTTCTTATTCTTGATATGTTAATTGATTCCTAGTTCTATGAGGAATTATTTTGCGTGATAAAATCTATGAAAGGAATTGTTTGGCATTCACCAACTATGGTGGAGTTGACTCGGGAGTTCCAGTAGTAGCATCCTCCCACCTTTTTGGGGGATGGAGGACAACATGCTGCTGAGACTTGGATCAAAGCTATTATTTCAATATTTGAGTATTTGGAGATTCCTTTAGAGAGGAGGGTAAAACTTTCATCTCATATAATATGCGATTCTTTCAAATGATGGTTGAATGTTATTACCCAAGAAGATCGATATCATAATGTGGTACGGTCATATTTTTAGATGATATTCTATGACTAATTCTTTTTCCAAACTCTGAGGGCTAACCAAGATAGAGTGTTTATGAACCTACAACAAGGATTATGTTTGTCATGAAGTAATCTAATCTCTTAAAAGGCCTATAATGGTTTGCACTGACTCTAGCAGGTGATGGTCTTATGACCAATAAGAAACTCAAGGATGATTTGGTATATGCCATCCAACCACAGGTCAATATATTCAAGTTGAATGCTATTCCTAAATTTATCAACCAAGACCTTATTACATAGAGAAATATGTGGGAAGATGATGGTGTGAGTTAGGGTGGTTTGACACCTAAATCTATCAGTGGTTCTTCTAGAATACACAAGCGTCTCCTCGAGGTTTCTCATGGGGGTAGCCGTAGTTAGGCTCATCGTGTAGATAGTTTCTTGATATGTCACCAGTGTGGGAAGCTAGGACAAACAAAACCTTAGTTCCACCAGGATCTTGTGGAATGTAGAGGTTGTGGTAGGATATGCCATATCCAATGTTTTTACAGGAGTTTCCTATCAGAACTAGTGAGTGGGGATATACTATTACCCCATGATTAGGAGAAGGGCCTACAGTATCTCATTAGGCTGGCAGTTGGAATACCACTGGACACTTAGGTCGAGGTGGTAGTTGAGGTAGAGGTAGTCAGACTCATGATTCTCTGCACTAGTAGAGTATTCTTGATCAGGGCAGTCGAGTAGTGACTTAGGGACACAGTATAGGCCAGTTACATGTATTCCAGCCTATACCAGAGGAGTAGAGTGCCATACTTTCTATAGTTTTATGTACTATTCTAATAGTCTCCACTTTAGTGTCTATTTTATTTGACACCAGTGCATCTCACTGTTTTATATTTGAGACTATTATAGAGAGTCTTTTTCTTGATATTGAACACTTTCATGGTGTTGTGAAAGTTAATACCCCATTAGGTATTCGACCATATGGTGTTCTCTATTGTAAGGATTTATCCCTTGATATAGGTGGATAACTCTTCATATTGAATCTTTTTATTCTCGACATGATGGTATTTGATGTAATTATCAGGATGGATTGGTTAGTTCCCTATCAATATCATTTTTACTACTACCATTTGAGGGTGTAATTTACATCACCATAGAGATGTATGTATTTATATAAGGGATAATGGGATGTTCTTTCGACCTGAGCTAGACCTGAGCGGTAGAGGTTGGGTAATGCGACAAGTCATATTTCTAGTATTCTTTTGGATGATCAGGGGTTAGAAACCACTGTTTTCCCTTCTATAGTGGATCATTTTAGAGATGCTATCCTTGAATACATATCTAGTATACCTCAAAAGTGATAGGTAGAGTTTACTATTGATCTAGTGTCAAGTGTAGCACTAGTGACCATTACTCCTTATAGGATGATACCTATGGGACTCCTAGAACTCAAGAAGTACTTAGAGAATATAGAATCTACATGATTCATATGACCCAGCACTTCTCCTTGGGATTCATCGATCCTTTTTCCCCCAAGAATTTGGATGATACCCTCAATCTTTGTGTGGATTAACTTCATTTGATGTAGCTCATGGTAAATAATCGGTATCCATTTCCTAGAATAAATAACCTATTTGAAAATCTCTGGGGAGTGAGAGTGTTTTAAAAGATAGATTTGAGGCCAGGTTATCATCAGGTTCATGTCAGGTTATCAGACATACCTAGCACAACTTTCAAGAGTAGGTATGGTCAATACGAGTACTTGTTCATTACATTTGGTCTCATGAATGCACCTGCTATTTTTATAGATCTTATGAATTTGGGTTTCCAACTATATCTAGATTTATTCATGGTATTATTTTTTGAATATATCTTAGTGTATTTACTCTTCATATACTACCATGCCAACTATCTTGAGATCATGCTGAATACATTGACAGGGAATCATCTTTCTGCTAAGCTCAGTAAATTCAACTTTTGGATTGAAAAAGTCTACTTCTTTGGTCACATTATCTCGGAGTTAAGAATTTTAGTAGACATAGAGAAAGTGAGATACTTGGTTTCATAGGATCAACCCAAGAAAGTATTTTAAATTCACAGTATCTTAGGGCTAGCCAAGTGTTACATATGCTTCATCCAATATTTCTCATTCCAGGTAGTGTCACTTATGGTTGTGAAAAAGAAGGGTGTGAAATTCGTATGGTCAGAAGCTTGTGAAGTAGACTTTTGGGAGTTTAAGGTTAGACAAAATTCAGCACTAATACTAATTATTCTAGATCTAGGAAGAATACATATTTTATATTGTGATGTATCAGTTATCATTCTGGGAGGTGTTCTGATGCAGGATGAGTGAGTCATTGCATATGGGTTCATCAGTTGAGGAATCATGAGAAAAATTACCCGATGCAAATCCTCGAGTTAGCTACTATAGTTGATGCTCTACACTATTGGAGACATAATCTACTTGGAGAGAATTTTGTATTATAAACTGAACAAAAAATTATTAAGTTCATATTTATGTAGAATGATCTCAATCTTAGGCAATGCAGGTGGGTTGAGTACCAACAATCACTTGATTTTGAGCTTGCCAACATGCCTGATAAAGGTAATGCAATGACCGATTCTAAAAGGCCCCGCCCTTAAACCTTACTTAATATTGAATTAAATGAATAATTCACATTGAGGATCTTTTCAGGTTTATATTTTTAGAGAATTAGGACATAACTATTACATCTCACAAGATTACAAAGTAGAAACTTCTACTAAGTTTCCATAAAATAAAAACTCTTAAAAAGAAACATGACTAGTTCCATGTTTTAGATAGCATGAATTTCCCTTGATCCCATCCTGGACCCTATTCCACATTAAGTCCTGTGAAAAAAATTTCAAAAAAAACTTGGGGTGAGCATAAAAAGCTCAGTAAGGGATACACAATGAATGAAAACTGTTAGTTTTTCAAAACAACAAGTAAACCATGTATACTTTATCAAAGTAAAACTTTTCACCTTTATGAAGTAGTAAAATCTCTCACTGAATAAAAGATCATTAATTACCCTTTTGTAACCAAAATATTACCATAAAACCCATATAAAGAACACATAACATATAAAGTTAACTTGGGACATAAACATACTTAAATAGAATAACCATACGATTGACTTCCACACATATCACTTAATGGAATAGCCATACGGCCGACTTCCATACCCAATGCATTAGAGGTTATAACGTAACCATCCGTCTTGGTATTCACGACACCACCCATCATATGGTTTATCACGTAACCACCCGTCAAATGTCCAAGTACCATTATAAAACCATAAGACATGAAACAAATATAATGGAAAGAAAACATTTCCACACTTTGATCACAATATATCACTTAAATATATTGACATAACAAATCCATTATAAAAACCATTTTCAATACCAAAATACATAAAAGAGTATATAGTATTTATTTCATTTTAAAAACATTACGACTTGTTGAGGAAGCCAAAGACCAAATAATACTCGTGGCGGAGGAAAAGGTCGTTGTCACCGCGTACGTTAAAAGAAACATTCCTTTTTGTTGTTTAGTAAAACGTTTCACAGAAAAAGATTCATTTTGTATAAAATTAAAATTCAAAGGGGTTTATACACCGTATAAAATAAATTTGTGTATAAAACAAAACATGTCTTAATGAAAAGAGATTGGGACGAAGTCCCTTACCTCGTGTCTGACATGACTCGATTGCTATTTAATCTCCTGAATAATAAACTAGTGTTAATTTCTAATTGCTTAAGAACCTTTTTCAATCTTACTATTACATTTATATCAATTATTTCTATGTTATAATCATTATGTAATCATTTAAGTTAATAATTTTTGTTTTGTCGATATTTGGTTCTTAAGTCGAAAGTGGACTTCTTACAATTACGTGTTGTTCGTGTGGTCAAAGGTTCATTATATATAGAATGATATTCATGATTTGGATATCATATATATCATATATATCCAGAATATACATGTATTTATAATATTAAATAATCATTTAAAGGTAATAAATGAAATGCACCGTTCATGGAGACGGTAAGCCATACGTACGCATGAACGCTACTTTCATTTCTATGTCATATTAATGGAATTAAAACTAAATGAGAGATATGTATATTTTAATTACAGAATTATATTAATCATTTATATGTAACATACATCATATATATCCATTATATATATGTACTTATAATAGTACATTACATTTGGGGATAAGAAATGAAATGCACCATTCATGGAGACGGTAAGCCGTACGCACGCATGAACGCTACTGTCATTTCTATCTCATACTTTAATGGAAATAAATAATAAAGATATAAAGGTATATTATAATTCCAGTATAACATAATATATAATAAAATTAAATCCATCCTTTATACATCCCACATATGGCATTAACGAATCAAATCACTTTGAGGGGGCGGTAGTCCGCACTTCCTAAAATGAAGATATCGCGTATACCCATAATGGAAGCCATAAAGGTATGACATAAATTAAAAATACATAATCTTAAGGAAAACATAAACATATTATATATTATATATAAATATAGTGACATCTTAATGGCCACTTTTTAAGGTGTTAGAAAAATATTGAACAATCATCGTTTCGTGAGGCAGAAATTCACCATCCACAGAAACAGTATGTTCTTTAACCATTAGATGAAGGTGTGTGCAAGTGTATATCGAATACTTTTTATAAAAACATCCTAGTATATTGAGGATACTGGTTTTGTTACAAAATAAATTAATAAAAAGAGTTTAGGGGGTTAGAGAAGCAAAATAAAACATAAGAACACAAAAGAAGACACTACCTTTAAAACTGGTAACTATTTTTGATTTGAGCTCAAAGGCTTCCTTGATAAGACTTATGCCCAAAGTGATGATTCTAGGAGTAAGATAGGGATTTGTAGAGACAAAAAGATTAGATCTTGGCCGAAACAAAGTCTTGAGAGGTGTGGGTAAGGAGGTAGAAGTGGGGGCCTTTTATAAGAGGAGAGGAGGGGCACTCTTGGAAAGATAAGAAAAGATACTTTATTATAAAATGATTTTCGGATAAAAAGGGTCCCAAAATTATATATTTATATGATAAGGTGATAAAGGTTCTAAATACACCCATCCAATAGGTTTTTGACATGTGTAGGTCTTAAATTTTACACTATCTTTTCATTTTATTTAAATCGTTAAATAATTAGGTAATCGCCGCATCATCATGGTGTCATAAATAATTTAATTTATTTAATGTATAAAAATTATAAAAAAATATCATGATGTATGAAATCTTTTTAGATTTCTAATTAATATTTATAGTCAAAAATATGACTTGTATAACTCCATTTAAAAATTGTTTTAGTAAAACAACTCATGTTTGTGACATTTTTATTTTAACTTTAAATAAAAAGATATTAATGTCATTTTCCTACCAAGGTGGCTTCATGGGGCCCCCAAGTTGACCCATGGATTTTATTGGTCGTCCATGACACATAACATAAGGGTAGGACACATGTCTTGGTCATTTCATATTATTAAAACATTACTTTTAGCTTAAAATACACTAATTACCTCTAATCGCGATTAATAAACATAAAAGTTAATATTCACCAAAAAATTATTTTAATCCCATTGAACCAAATTTTACTTCTTAATAAAAACCATGTATGTTGGATTTTTTAAATTCAAAACACAGAAGTGGTAATGTTTCATTTAAATGAAAAATCAGTTTTTTAAGTACCACTTAGTGGTTTCACTATTCATCAAAAATTGAAGTTTTTCAGAAAAATACCAAATCTTCAACCTAAGATATATTTGATATTCCGAATTCAAAATTGATGAATATTTTAAAAAATTCAAAACATATAAGTTTCATTAATTAATTTAATAATTAATTCCCATTGTCAAAACAAATAGCGTGTTTTTATGAAACAAAAAGTATCAAAAGATTGACACTAGTTTAAGTCCGATTTCAAAGGGAAATTAATTTCAACGACAACAATTGGATTAAATGGAAAAAATATATTATAATTTCACTTTAAAATAAATTCAAAATATAATCTTATCATATAAATAAATTAGATTAAAAATAGGTTTTGAATTAAAATACAACATTTTTCACTATTCATTAAAAATGATCTTTATCGGAAAAATACCAAAAATTTACACAAAGTAAATTTTGATGTCCTGATTCTAAAGAAGAATTTTATTTGGTCCAATAGAATGTATAAGAGTGACCAAAAATATATTTAATGATGGTTCACCATTAAAAGGCGATAAGTGGACCTTTAGTGAAAATTAGAGTATATATGCCTAAAATTGAATTATTTTCGTATTTTAAGCATTTATCCTTTATTGGATAAATGTAAAAATATTTAACAAACATATATAATCATATTTTGGTTATTTCTATTCATTATCGCTAATACAACGACTACGTGTTAACTACCATTTAAAATAATATTGTTTTATTACTAGTGTGCAATGTATGATTTCAAAGAAACTCTTTTTTTGCGTATCGAGTACCCTATCGAACATAGAAACCCCTTTAAAGTAAAATTAATATTAAATTCTCAAATATTAATAAATATGAAAATGTATTATTCTTTATTTACCTGGGATGTTACATCCTTCCCCCCTTCTGGGAATTGCATCCTCGCAATTTTATTCACTTATCAAAATAAGTGGGGGTATTTATCCCTCATAGAATTTTCAGATTCCCATGTTGCCTCTTCAACCATATGGTTTTTGCACAAAACCTTTACCTGATGAATTACCTTATTTCGCAACACTTGCTCTCTTCGGTCAAGAATATGGACTGGTTGTTCCTCATAAGAGAGATTCTCTTCCAACTGAACTACCTCTGGGCTCAAAACATGAGATGGATCTGGCATATACTTTCTCAACAATAAAACATGAAAAACATTGTGTACCTGAGATAAACTCGGAGGTAATGCCACTCTGTATGCAACTGATCCAACTCTCTCCTTAATTTCATATGGTCCAATGAACCTTGGACTCAGCTTTCCTTTCTTACCAAATCGCATCACACTTTTCCATGGTGAAACTTTGAGAAAAACATGATCACCTACCTCGAAAGATAGATCCTTCCTCCGGTTATCCACATAACTTTTCTATCTGCTCTGAGCTGTTCTCATGTGTTTCTGAATCAACTGAACTTTTTCTGCCATATCTTCTACCAATTCTGGTCCCATTAGCTTCCTTTCACCCACTTCATCCCAAAAAGCTGGAGTTCGACACCGCTTCCCATATAATGCCTCAAATGGTGCCATCTGTATACTGGAATGAAAATCATTATTATAAGAAAATTCAACCAAAGAAAGATGTTGGTCCCAACTTCCCTGATAATCCATAGATCAAGCTCGTAGAATATCCTCCAAGGTATGAATTGTTCGTTCTGACTGCCCATCTGATTGCGGATGAAAAGCTGTACTAAAATTTAACTCAGTACCCAATGACTTCTGAAGGCCTTTCCAAAAGTTAGAAGTTAACCTAGGATCACGATCAGATACAATGGAGAGGAGAACTCCATGCAACCTGACTATCTCTTTAAGATACAATCGAGAAAGTTGATCTAGAGAGAATGTATCTCGAATAGGAAGGAAATGAGCAGATTTAGTCAAGCGATAAACAATAACCCAAATTGTATTATTACCTCGAGATGTCCTCGGTAATCCTACAACAAAGTCCATGGATACATTTTCCCATTTCCACTCTAGCACTGGTAAAGGCTGAATCATCCCTTTCGGTAACTGCCGCTCTGCTTTAACCTGCTGACAAGTCAAACACTTCACAGTAAAATCAACAATATCCCTTTTCATTCCATCCCACCAGTAATACCCCCGAAGATCTCTATACATCTTAGTACTGCCTAGATGAACTGAAAACGGAGAACTATGAGCTTCACATAATAACTCATTCTTCAACTGTGAATCACCAGGCACAAATAATCTCTTCCCAAACCTCAGAACACAATAATTATCAATGTTGAATTCAGGAAACTTACCCTTCTGAACCAGCTCTACCTTTTTCTGCAATTCACTATCTTACTTCTGTGCTTGCTTGATTCTGTCTGACAGAGAAGATTTCACTGATACCTGAAACAAAACAGAAGAACTTCCTGCACCAACAACTTCTATGCCAATGTTCATCAAATCAAAAACCAAAGGATCTCGTTCCAAATGTAGCATGTTTAATGAAGCATTACTTTTTTGACTCAAAGCATCTACCACTTTATTTGCTTTTCCTGGATGGTAATGAATTGTACAATCATAATCCTTGATTAATTCACGCCATCTCCTATTTCTCATGTTCAATTCTTTCTGAGTGAATATATACTTTAAACTTTTGTGATCAGTATATATTTCACACTTTACTCCATACAAATGATGACTCCAAATTTTTAGAGCAAAAACAACAGCAGCTAATTCCAAATCACGTGTAGGGTAATTTACCTCATGAGTTTTCAACTGACGTGAAACATATGCAATTACCTGATCATTCTGCATAAGGACACATCCAAGTCCCTTCAATGAAGCATCACTGTATATAAAAAACTCACCATTCCTGGAAGGAAGTGGCAAAACTGGAGCATTCACCAATCTTCTTTTCAACTCCTGAAAACAATCATCACATTCTTTTGTCCAGATAAACTTAACACCCTTCCGAGTTAGCTTAGTCATTGGACTAGATAACCGTGAAAAATTTTCAACAAACCTTCGGTAGTAACCTTCCAAACTAAGGAAACTACGGATATTGGTTACATTTGTGGGTCGTGGGCATTCTTCAACAACTTTTGTTTTAGAAGGATTTATAGTTATGCCATCTTTAGAAACAATGTCACCAAGGAAAGAAATTTGTTGCAACCAAAACTCACACTTACTGAATTTTCCATACAATTTATTTTCTTTTAAGGTTTGAAAAATAACCCTTAAATTTCTTTCATGCTCCTCTTTACTTTTAGAAAACACCACAATATCATCAATAAAAACAACCAACATTTTTCACCTGATTCAACTGAGCCATCACTGCAGCAAACTGTTTAGTTCTGATTTTGACCATCTCAGGATACTGATTTGAAAGGTCATTTCCCTCTGTATGCCTTCCCAGAAAAGCTGTTTTGTTTCCTCTATGAAAAACCATTCTTAACAAACATGTCTCAGATGAAGAAATATGGTAATCTTAAAATTCTATATCATTTCAAAAAAATATTTTTGGATAATCATTTAATAGAATTATAACTCCTAAAGTTATCTAAACCGACCTTTGATACCAACTATAAGGCCTCGACCTTAAACCTTACTTAATATTGAATTAAATGAATAATTCACATTGAGGATCTTTTCAGGTTTAGAGTTTTAGAGAATTAGGACATAACTATCACATCTCACAAGATTACAAAGTAGAACCTTCTACTAAGTTTCCATAAAATAAAAACTCTTAAAAAGAAACATGACTAGTTCTATGTTTTAGATAGCATGACTTTCCCTTGATCCCATCCTGGACCCTATTCCACATTAAGTTCTATGAAAAACATTTCAAAAAAAACTTGGGGTGAGCATAAAAAGCCCAGTAAGGGATACACAATGAATGAAAACTGTTAGTTTTTCAAAACAACAAGTAAACCATGTATACTTTATCAAAGTAATACTTTTCACCTTTATGAAGTAGTAAAAACTCTTCACTGAATAAAAGATCATTACTTACCCTTTTGTAACCAAAAGATTACCATAAAACCCATATAAAGAACACATAACATATAAAGGTAACTTGGGACATAAACATACTTAAATGGAATAACCATATGGTCAACTTCCACACATATCACTTAATGGAATAGCCATACGGCCGAATTCCATACCCAATACATTGGAGGTTATAACGTAACCACCCATCCTGGTATTCACGACACCACCCGTCATATGGTTTATCACATAACCACCCGTCAAATGTCCAAGTACCATTATAAAATCATAAGACATAAAACAAATATAATGGAAAGAAAACATTTCCACACTTTGATCACAATATATCACTTAAATATATTGACGTAAAAAATCCATTATAAAAACCATTTTCAATACCAAAATACATAAAAGATTATATGGTATTTATTTCATTTTAAAAACATTACGGCTTGTTGAGGAAGCCAAAGGCCAAATAATACTCGTGGCGGCGGAAAATGTCGTTGTCACCGCGTACGTTAAAAAAACATTCCTTTTTGTCTTTTAGTAAAACTCTTCGTAGAAAAAGATTCCTTTTGTATAAAAGTAAAATTAAAAGGGGTTTATACACCGTATAAAATAAAGTTGTGTATAAAATGAAACATGCCTTAATGAAAAGAGATTGAGATGAAGTCCCTTACCTCGTGTCCAACGCGACTCAATTGCTCTTTAATCTCCTGAATAATAAACTAGTGTTAATTTCTACTTGCTTAAGAACCTTTTTCAACCTTACTATTCCTTTTATATCAATTATTTCTATGTTATAGGAATTATGTAATCATTTAAGTTAATAATTTTTGTTTTGTCGATATTTGGTTCTTAAGTCGAAAGTGGACTTTTTACAATTACGTGTTGTTCGTGTGGTCAAAGGTTCATTATATCCAGAATGATATTCATGATTTTGATATCATATATATCAAATATATCCAGAATATACATGTATTTATAATATTACATAATCATTTATAGGTATGAAATGAAATGCACCATTCATGGAGTTGGTAAGTCGTACGTACGCATGAACTCTACTTTCATTTCTATGTCATATTAATGGAATTAAAACTAAATTAGAGATATGTATATTTTAATTCCATAATGATATTAATCATTTAGATGTAACATAAATTATATATATCCATTATATATATGTACTTATAATAGTACATTACATTTGGGGATAAGAAATGAAATGCACCGTTCATGGAGATGGTAAGCCGTACGTACGCATGAAAGCTACTTTCATTTCTATCTCATACTTTAATAGAAAGAAATAATAATGATATAAAGGTATATTATAATTCCAGTATAACATCATATATAATAACTTTAAATCCATCCTGTATACGTCCCACATATGACATTAACGAATCAAATCACTTTTAGGGGGTGGTAGTCCGCACTTCCTAAAATGAAGATATCGCGGATACCCATAATGGAAGCCATAAAGGTACGCCATAAATGAAAAATACAGAAGCTTAAGGAAAACATAAACATATTATATATCATATATAAATATAATGACATATTAATGTCCACCTTTGAAGGTGTTAGAAAAATATTGAACAATCATCGTTTCGTGAGTCAGAAATTCGCCATCCACAGAAACAGTATGTTCTTTAACCATTAGATGAAAGTGTGTGTATGTGTAGCTCGAATCCTTATTATAACAACATCCTAGTATATTTAGTATACTGGTGTTGTTACAGAAGAAATTAATAAAAAGATTTTAGGGGGTTGGAGAAGCAAAATAAAACATAAGAACACAAGAGAAGACACTACCTTTAAAACGGGTAACTCTTTTTTATTTGAGCTCAAAGGCTTCCTTGGGAAGACTTATGCCCAAAGTGAGGATTCTAGGAGTTATAGAGGGATGTTTAGAGATATAAAGAGCAGATCTTGGCCGAACCAAAGGCTTGAGAGGTGTGGGTAAGGAGGTAGAGGTGGGGGCCTTTTATAAGAGTAGAGGAGGGGCACTCTTGGAAAGTTAAGAAAAGATACTTTATTATAAAATGATTTTCGGATAAAAAGGGTCCCACAATTATATATTTAGAGGATAAGGTGATAAGGGTTCTAAATCCACCCATACAATAGGTTTTTGACATGTTCAGGTCTTAGAGTTTACATTATCTTTTCATTTTATTTAAATCGTTAAATAATGAGGTAATCGGTGCATCATCATGGTGTCATAAATAATTTAATTTATTTAATGTCTAAAAATTATAAAAAAATATCATTATGTAGGAAAGATTTTTAGCTTTATAATAAATATTTATAGTAAAAAATCTGACTTGTATAACCCCATTTAAAAATTGTTTTAGTAAAACAACTCATGTTTGTGACATTTTTATTTTAACTTTAAATAAAAAGATATTAATGTACTTTTTCTACCAAAGTGGCTCCATGGGGTCCCCAAGTTGACCCATGTATTGTCTTGGTCGGACATGACACATAAAATAAGGGTAGGACATGTTTCTAGGTCATTTCATATTATTAAAACATTACTTTTACCTTAAACAACATTAATTACCTCTAATCGCGATTAATAAACATAAAAGTTACTATTCACCAAAAAATTATTTTAATCCTATTGAACCACATTTTACTTCTTAATGACAACAATGTATGTTATATTTTTGAAATTCAAAACACAGAAGTGGTAAAGTTTCATTTAAACGAAAAATCATTTTTTTAAGTACCACTTAGTGGTTTCACTATTCATAAAAAATTGAAGTTTTTCAGAAAAATACCAAAACTTCACCCTAAGCTATATTTGATATTCCGAATTCAAAAATGTTGTCTATTTTAAAAAAATTCAAAATATATAAGTTCCATTAATTAATTTAATAATTAATTCCCACTGTCAAAACAAATAGCGTGTTTTTATGAAACAAAAAGTATCAAAAGATTGACACTAGTTTAAGTCCGATTTCAAAGTGAAATTAATTCCAACGACAAAAATTGGATTAAATGGTAAAAATATATTCTAATTTCACTTTAAAACCAATTCAAAAGATAATTTAATCATATAAATAAATTAGATTAAAAAGTGGTTTTGAATTAAAATACAACATTTTTCACTATTCATTAAAAATGATCTTTATCGGAAAAATACCAAAAATTTACACAAAGTAAATTTTGATGTCCCAATTCTAAAGAAGAATTTTATTTGGTACAATAGAATGTATAAGAGTGACTAAAACTATATTTAATGACGGTTCGCCATTAAAAGGTGATAAGTGGACCTTTAGTGGAAATTAGAGTATATATGCCTAAAATTGAATTCTTTTCATATTTTAAGCCTTTATCCTTTATTGGATAAATGTAAAAACATTTAACAAACATATATAATAATATTTTGGTTATTTCTATTCATTACCACCAATAAAATGGCTACGTGTTAACTACCATTTAAAATAATATTGTTTTATTACTAGTGTGCAACGTAAGATTTCAAAGAAACTCTTTGTTGTGTATTGGGTACGCTATCGAACATAGAAAACCCTTTAAAGTAAAATTAATATTCAATTCTGAAATATTAATAAATATGAAAATGTATTATTCTTTATTTACCTGGGATGTTACAGATTCTCTGAACCAGAAGACTCAAATACAGGTATTTTAGGAGGCCAGTGGTGAATGATAGCTCATGTCATTTTTTTAGAGACGAAAATTGAGGTTCATAAGGACCATGTTCAGAATATCCTCATATCTTTAGCATGAAATCTAATATTCTATAACTAGTAAGAATGAGCAACTATCTGATCCCAATGGTTATTTAATAAGGGAAAGAATCTCAGATGACGATACATAGTCTGGTTGGACCATGGAAGGAAATGATACATTGTTCTTTTGTGGACATGTATGGGTATCGATTGACATCAAAGAGGAACTGGTGTGGGAATTTCATGCCTCATCATGGGAAGTTCATCCCAGTGTCACTAAGATATATCAGGACTTACAATGTCAGTATTGGTGTCATGGTATGAAATTGGATATTTCTAGCTTTATCACTCAGTGTTCCACCTATCAAGAGGTGAAGGTGGAACATCAGCATCCTATAGGGCTTTGAAAATTGTTGGATATTCCAGAGTGGGAATTGGATGATGATTCAAATGAATTTTTTGTATGAATTATTGAGATCATATCATGATAATGATTCAATATGGATTTTTGTTGATCATCTGATGAGGGTCACACACATTTTACTTGTGTGATAGACCTTCTCAGTAGATGAGATAGGGAGTCTATACATCAGGTAGGTCATACGTCTTCCTGGAGCTCCCCATTCTCTCCATTTTGATAGATATTATCTCTTTAAATCATGGTTTTGGAAGGGGTTATATATGAAATTGGTTACAGAAGTTCTTATGAGCATGGACTACCATACATAGACCATTGTAAAGACAGATCATATGATTCAGGTGTTAGAGGATATTCTCTATGAATGTGTCCTTATCTTTGGGGTTCCAAGGAGAAATACATTCTTCTTGTTGAGTTCACTTTTAACAACATCATTTAAGATAACATCGAGATGGTTTCTTAGGAATACTTATATAGTAGGACTTTCCATTCAAACCTATAATAGATAGAGGTAGGGTAGGAAGCTATGATTGGGCCACATCTCATTCATGAGACTACAAAGTAGGTCTAATTGATCATAAATAACATGATGAAATCTCAGCCCAGACAACGGTCACATGCCAACTGATGTCAAAGGCATCTCATGTTTGAGGTCGGAGACTCATATTTCTTATGAGTCTCACCTAGGTTAGTCTATCAATGTATTCAGAGGTAGTGTAAGCTCTCACCTAGGTTCATTGGACCCTTTGAGGTTAGTAAACATATCAGACCGGTGGCTAACCAAATTACCCTCCCTCTGAGATACCAGTCTATGCATGATGTCTTTCACATATCTCAGCTTTAATGGTATCATCCAAACCAATAACATGTATTTTATCCTAATTATATTGAGATATAAATGGATTCTCCCTTTGAGGATTATCCAGGCAGTGTTATGGATTGGAGTGTGAATACACTCTGAGGCAGGTTAGTTCCTTTGGTATGGGTGTTATGGAAGCATGAACAAGTACATGATGAGACTTGGGAATAAGAAACTGATATAAGAGATCAGTAACTAGAAATATTTGTTGAAAATACATCTTTACCCTTAGAAGGCCAACTTGGGGATGAATTACTTTAAGGATGGTAGGTTGTAACGACCCATCTTTTCATGAAGTTATGAATAATTTGTTTTTAGTATAAATTTCTTTCAATAGCCCTTATGATGTTACCCAATGGAGTCACGGGGGTCAAGAGGGTTCCTGACACTTGTTCAGAGCCTAAAAACCTAGAAATTTGGAAAATAGACTGGGAGGAATGGTTAATTGAAACTGTGTAGCCTAGACTGCATGGTCTCCACTAACCATGTGGGGTGAGGCAAAGGAGACTTGGGGGTTTCACAATTTATCTACAACAATGGGAACTTAGGTGTATTCCCATGTGGTCCATATACAGTTTTTGATAGAGGATTTTTTCATGGTTTTCACATGGTTAGGGAAACAGTGCACCTAAAATGTGTGGGATTTTTTCTTAAGCAATAAGGCTACCATGGTTTTTGCATAGTTTGGAAAAACCATGAAACCAAATTGTGCACCCATATAGTTTATAGTGAAATTACTATTTCATCCTTAGTGAAATCGTAAACCTAATTATCCTTTCCTCTCTCCTCATTCCAGCAGATGAAACTCATTTCCTCCTCCCATAATCCATCGTCTCCTCCTAATCTAGGAATCACCATTTATCATAGATCCATACTCCAATCAAACCATCATAGGAAGCATTGGATAACTCTCAGTAATATATCTATTCCTCTTGCTTTATATTTTAGTTTATTATTAGTTCTATTACACTATTTAGGTTCAAGATCTTTTTCCATATTTTCTGAGCGTTGGACAATTTCTTCGATTTTTCCCAAACCACTTCAAACATAAGGATTTCATTGGATGAGGAGTTGTTAATGACCCTAAGATAAGTGGTATCATCATTTTCATCAAAATTTATAGTGTTGTAATATCTTCTCCATTGTGCCACACACCAACCTTTATCGTGCATTGCCTTAAAATGGATTTCAATATTCAAAATTGTTATACACACCTTGATATAGTCTTTTTGATCATTCTTTAGTAATTTGAGGATTCCAACCTCAATCAAGAACACCCCTTGGGTGTGTCGGCTTGATTTGACTCTTCATAATTAATTGATTAAATGACCAAAACACCTTCTAAGAATTTTTCTTTGACTGTAAATGGATTTTACATTTGTTATATAAATAATTATTAAACCCAAAAACCTCATAACTGTTTGGATTGCCTTAGATACGAAATTTACCTTATAGGTAGTTTCCAAAATTTTCAATGACACATTCTAAGTGCTTCATTCATCCTTATTAATAAATTTCCACGTGTTGGTTTAATTAAAACGGAGTGATTATATTTAATAGCCTACATCATGATGGTTAGCTTTACTAAATCAATTAAATGGTTAAATCGTAATGAATTATTAAAGGGTGGAAAGGCAACACTGATCGTTTCTTACTTTATTAAATGCTTTTATTGAATTATGACGTCTTGGTTACTTTTTATTTGGTGATTATAAAATTTTTTAGGTAATGAATCATGGATATTAATATAAATGTGATTATTCCTTTAATATTGGCTGTGTAATGATGGTTAAGGGTTTTTTTGGTAATGACATTCCTTGCTCCCTTACATCAGGTGTTGAGAATGACGTCTCACACCATTAAAAATGTTTGGATAGTGGGAATGACGCACCATGTCCTTTGATTAGGGTGTTGACATAATGAATTTCCCACCATCTCAAGTGATGAA
The DNA here is from genome assembly GCA_963277665.1 of Viscum album. Classification (NCBI taxonomy): domain Eukaryota; kingdom Viridiplantae; phylum Streptophyta; class Magnoliopsida; order Santalales; family Viscaceae; genus Viscum; species Viscum album. The sequence goes on along the minus strand of OY728126.1, from coordinate 704,296,616 downwards.
CCTGATATCTCTCACTCATTATGAGATATAAGGAATTTATCCTATTTCATGAGCTTATAGGATCTTTTATATGTGTCATGGATGTCTGAGTTACCTCCGGTAAACCAACACCTGGTATTCCAGGTATATGGATACTTAAGACCGCACGTACTTAGTCCATATAGGTGGATGAAATATATAACTATTCTATATATATATATATACATATATTATTACTATATATATAGTTACATACCAAAAACCCATTTCAATTGTGAGCTGAACCATGTAGAGCCACCATGTGTCCTTAAGAAACCTGAGTAGGCTGGTATTTATTTATTCAATATTGTTAATATTTTGTTTACACATGTATAGAGATTAGCTATGATCACGACTTGGATTAATTCTAGACATTGTTGATGGTTTCCTACTGAGATTTTATCTCACACCCTACTTGGGTCTCCTTTGGTACTCGAGTAGATTACTTTTCTGTAGGTAGGGATAAGGGAAAGAGCCCTACTACAGATCTTATATATGCTTTACCTATAGTTTGAGAATTAGAGCATAGGACTAACAATATGTTCAAGATTCCAAAAGATTAGCCTTTTGTTCTTTTTTTCCTTTTTTTGTATCATACTTTATATTTCTTTCCCATGTTCCCCTTTTGGAATATTAGCTTCTCATGCATCCATGTATGTGACATTTCATAGTAGATTTTTATATCATTACTCTATTTCTTAGTTATTTATTATTCCACTGGTTAATTATTATATCCGCTATGTTCGGATTTCTACTACAGTGGGTTACTAGTTTAGTATTAGTGACTTTTTATATCATGCTTCCCCTATTTACTTCTTATTATTGTTTTCTGATATGCCGCTCTGACATGAGGGTTTAGTCCCCTTCCCAGTATACCACCTTTACACCCTCACTACTTGTCTTTGGCCTCTGGCATATGGGAAGGTTCACATGAGGCCATGTGACCCAATATTTTGGGGGCCCAATTAAGTGGACACCAGGTCGTGACATTATAAATAAAGAAGAAAGTGTGGTGGTTATTGATACAAGAAAGTTGAATAGAGTCCTAAAAAAGTTGTATGGTACTTTCAAATCATTCGAAGGTTTATCCACCAATATGAAAGTGAGGAGACTGCAAGGGAATTGATGCAACACACAGATAAAAGAAATATTTACGGGAAACATAATCACATAAAGCACACTCTTTAATGGAATATAATTTATCATGAGTATCCTGAATTTAGAAATGAACTGAGAAACCTTCACCTTGTGTTATCTATATATGGAGCAGATCCTTTTGGTTTTCATAGAATCACTCACAATACGTGGTCAACAATGTCATTAAATTATAAATTTCCATTATGGTTATTCATGTAATGAGAATAAATTATTTCATCTATACTTATATGATGACCTAAACAACCGGGAAATGATATTGATGTTTATTTTGATCCATTGATCACAAATTTGAAATTATTGTAGGATTTAGGTGTTACATTGTATGATTGTTACAAAAATGAAGATTTCACATTAAGATACATATTGTACAATATGATAAATGAATTTCCTACTTATGGAATTTTTTATATGATATAGAATTAAAGGAACTCAATGGAATCCCATTTTTTAATAAGGTACACCATCAATTAGGTTGAAACATTCATCAATGACTGTGTTTCTAGTACATCATAAATTTCTACCCCAACGACATAAGTACAGATCTTGGGTGACATCATTAGATGAGATTTTAATATAACACATGACATTGTCTCCACTAACAGGTGATCAACTATTTTAGAAAGTAAAATATATGGACACTGATTTGGTAAAACATTTTCAAAAAACCTTAGGAAAACCAGTTGAAAAAAGTGATCAATTTTTTTAAAACACTATAGTGCAATTGTTTGTACATCAGAAATTTTATTGATGTTATGCATATTGAAATGTTATAGTTTCATTGAAATGTTATTAAATTCACCTAACAAAACAAATTATGGAATTAAGGTTTGGTTTGAGGTGATTGACATGGGAATACAGGAAGAGTTGGCACTAGTGAAGGGTGAAAAATTGACTTTTCTTCCTCCAAATTCTTACACTCTTTCCAAGTAAGAGAGATATCAATTTTTTAAATTCTTGAATGATGTAAAATTTCCATAGGGTTATTCATCAAATATTAGGAATATCATTTTAAGGAATAATTTAAATCTAATGGTTCAGAAATCACATGGTTGTAATGTTTTGATGTAAGATCTAATGCCTTTATCTTTACATTACATTCTCCACAGGAATGTCCATCATAAATTAACCAAGATATATTTCATTTTTAAATCTATATGAAACAAAGTTATAGACCCGGTGAAATTTCCAAGTATGAAAATGTAAATTTCTATTATATTATGTCAATTGGAATTTTTTTCCTGGAGAAATTATTTAACAAGATATTTTAATTGATGGTTTATTTGGTAAGAGAGATTCAAATATTTGGTCATGTATATTATAGATAGATATAACCCATTGAAAAATATAAGAATATGATTAAAGGGTATATCTAAAATCTAATTCAAACAAAATGTTTTCTTCAGAAGTGATATATTATCGATTAATTATTTTAATTTTGTACCGACTACCTATCCAGTGTGGAAAACATTCATCTGCCTAAGTCTAATCACACTGGATGTCTTGTGGGTAAAATAACTTCTAGAATAAATGTTTTCACAATCAATATTATAGATTCAGAGTAATACCACCTGTACATTTAACATAAGAGTTTATAGGTTCTCTCATATATTGAAACCCATAAAGAAATTATTAGGCATTTGAAACCAGAAAGGGATGAAATATGGATATCAAATATACTTAATAAACAGTTTATAGTATGGTTTCGAGAGCATATTTTTAAGGAGTCAGTTGAAAATACTAATTCATTTTTAGGATAACTTTGATGGCTATCCAGAGGACCAAGAGTTCACTTATTATCTTATAATGATTATGTAATTAATGGTTATAATTTCTACACAAATGAGCATGATAAAAGTAGCACCATGAAAAATAATAGAGTTACACTTATGGGTGAAGTGATGCATATATCAGGTACCAAGGATAGAAATCCAATTTATGTGAATATGTCGTACTTTAGCATCATAAAAAAAACATGGGAGTTGGATTATACAATATTTCAATTACTTATTTTTCAATGAAAGTGAGTTGATGATAGGAGAATTGTTAAAATAGATGAATTTATATTTGTGAAAATGTATTTTAGTAAGAAAGGGTAAAAAGATGAACCGTTTATAATGGATTTACAAGGAGTAAATGTATTTTATGTTCCAGATCCCACAAACCAAAAGTGGTCAATTGTTTTTTCATCGACCGAAACCACTAAAGGGTCATATGAAAATTCAACTGAGGATGAACCTTTCATTGGGACATCGCAATCGTTTCGTAGTTTCCCCAATGTAGATGGGGTCTTTAATGTCAAAGGAGACCATAATTAAGGGATTTTGACACTTGATAGAGGGGTCAAATCCCTTCAACCTTTAATAAAAGAGAGTTTAAAAATCTTATTATATTTTTTTAGTATACATTTTGTTACCTCATATTATTATCTATTCACTATTGAATTTATGTAATCTAAATTAAATACTAAACCACTTCTATAGACAATTACTTCTATACATACAGATGCTCCCAATTATTATGAACAATAAGTTTTTGAAATAGCTTTTTCTACCAATGCAGAGGAACACGAACCTTCAGCACATACCGATGCTACCAATTCAGAGGAATGACATATTGATGACATTAAACATGAGGAAATGATAGATTAAGAAAAAATTATATCCCTAAAATAATTGGATCTTTTTAGTGTGATGTTTTAAAAAAAATAGGGTGAGAAACACATGCGTTGAATTTAATGTTTGATGGAAGGAACATGGCTAGGTTGTCAACACCAAAAAGGATATGTTCAGTAGTTTTATTGGGATCACCACTCAAAAACACATACTTATTGATGTAGATTCATGGAACCATGTTGTGACCGCACTTAAGACACTAATTTGGGAAGATATTAGTGTAAAATTATAATATATATTTTTTATTTTAATAAAAAACAAAATAACGTAACAATGAATTACTTTTAATTATACCTTATAGAGTGAATTTATAGTAGATGAATCCTAAAATAAATTTGTATTAATTATTGATGGAAAGGCTCACAGATACTTTCACACAATTAGGAAAAAGTTTCATCTCAAAGATGATGAAGTGAAAATAAATTCGTACCCACCTCATATATATGAATACATAATAATCCAAGAAGTGTGGGATGAATTTATAAGCTGTTGTGAGGAGACATATTTCGATGTACATTGTGGCTTGTAATACATTGTTTGAAAATACATGTATTAATCAATTTTATTAAGATTTGTTAATTTATAAAATACCAAGTGAGTGATGAAAATAAGAAATGGGTAGAAAAAACAATGTACCCCTACCATAAACCGTGGAGGGGGTATGCTTCACTTGAAAAAAAATTGGTGTGTATTTCAAATTTTCCATAACAATTTTATGTGACATAAAAAAACGAAATAATTATATTCCTATGTTTATATGGAGAATGATGAGTAAAAATCCAATACCACTTCCATCCCACATCATGTTCTATATAAGGAGTCACATGTAAATAAATATGGAATACTACTATATGAAAACATAAAAAGTTATAGGAAACATTTATAAGTATGAAATAATATATATTTTTTATTTAAATCACCATTACATAAAAATGATTACTTATTTTTTTTATATTTTTATATCCAACTTAGACAAAAGAATCACCATCAACAGTACCAGGTGAACAACTAATATCAGTGGAATTAAAGTGGAATGAATAGTATAGACACATTTGAGGTTTGGGTTTTAGGGTAAAACCCAAAAAATTTTCTTAAAAAAGAATAGAATAGGGGGATAATGATAAAAAATGTAAGAGATGCAAGAATGATTATCTGCTCTTAAAGAAAAATTTCATTGGTAGTTAGAGTTTCTTGAAAATGTTTTGGGGATGAATTAAAGAGTAGAAACAACTCAAGAATAACCACTTCATGATGATCCCCCCCACCACCAGCTTGGAGGTGAGACATTCCCCTCAAAGAGCTATCTTAGATGAGGTTATCAATATTCACATAATTATTTCTGTGAAATTTTAATCTGGAAGACACTGATATGTTTCCCATATTGATATTCTAAAGGGTGAAATGATTGTGATTTATATCTGTCAACAACCACCCATCACCTTGTTTCGAGGGATACTATGTACAATATCTAAGAAGATACTCTATAGAACAAAAAAATTCCAACTGGTAATGTGAGGGTGGGGATTAGAATATCTCACGAGTTGAGTGCTGAGCTACCTATTCTACTTGATGATACAAATATTTATATGGTTGATCAAGCTGTTAGTATATTTATAGAATGACCATCAAATCTTGGGAAAAAACATGTTGACAAAGAGGTATACATCTCCAATTTATTTTTCATTAAAAAACATTAAGAATTAATGTAAAAGGCATGAACCGATGAGTGTTATTACAAACAAAGAAATGAAACAAGTGAAATGAAATATATAATCAAAATAATATAAAGTATCAGTCATTCAATAAAAAATATCTTCACAAAGAACCTTTAACCCACTAGTTAAATATCATCATTTAATAACATTAAAGGTTCTTGAGGATACAAGGTTACAAAGTGGTAGTAATATCATAGTTGATTTTGAAGAACAAATGTACATAGAGGCCATTATAGACTAAATTGCACTTGAGAATGTAAATGAAATTCTAAATCTTGACTGGCTAGGAGTATCATTTGAAAATGTATACATGAGGTGTATTTTAATGATTTTTTTTTCTAATAGCTAATCTACTATATTATTTATGATTAAATACTATTCATATTTTTTGGAGGTGCCTATATCAATACTAATTTATTAGATTACCATGTGAACATAATTAGAGAATCATTTTTCCTCACATCAATTATACACAACTAACCTAATTTGATTTAGTTTAAATTGATAAAATAGTAGAATAACTAGCCATAATTTTTTAAAGAGAACTTATAGACAAAAAACTCTTATTATTACCAATGATGTAGAGGTAAAAAGCAACAATTTAATTATATCAAATATATTTTCATTCCTTTCATTACTAATTACTTTTTTAGGTAATATTAGTTACTCATTGTAGTCAGTTTAGATACTCCAAATATTTATTTTATGGATTCACTACATGTATACATGTAACATCCCAGCCCGGGTGCCACACAACAGTATCCCGAGCCAGTTAGTCACATGACCTCAGGCATGCCTCCTCGTACGCCAGAGGCTACCGACTAGAAATAAGGTTCTGATAAGTCAGTGGTGGGGAGGCTATACCCTATTTTATCAGAGAAAACACCAATAGAAATAATAAACAATAGCAAAAGTATATATAAATACAAAAAAACCAATATCTGAAGATAATCAAGCAGTAAATACAATATCCAACTAAAGCATAAAAAAAAGTCTTGCTAATGTATTTCTCAAGTGTTAAAATAAAAAATAGAAAATAAAGACACCAATGACACCCAAGTATGTCCCAAACCACGTCTGGTCCCCTCACCATGCTCTATCCTAATTCATCCATCTAGCTTAGGGCCTTTTCGCATAACCTGTATATAAAACCAAAAAAATCTACTCAGGTACTGATCAGGAAGCCCGAGTAGGGTGTGAGTACAACTTAGTAGGCCACCACCAATGAATTCTAAAACAAATCCAATCCAGTAATAGTGTTTCAGTTTTATAAATAATAAAAACAAGTAATAAATTAAATAGTTTACATATATTAAATTATCCTTTATTTAATGCATAAACCTCAGTGTTCCCATGGACACCTGAACCACAATACATGCTTTTTCCTATTCCAGATTCTGATATATCCCTAAGGGATATCAGAAATATGAATGTCCATGTTACCAATCATTATAATAATTCACAATGCATTTATCAAATACATAAAACATGTAAATCAGTCTGACTTGATTAATGTGCACTATGAAATCTAACCTCAAGGGTCTATAGTGAGTAATAAAAAATGAAGCATAAATACTTCCTTGGAAAAACAAGAAATCTCTCACGGTCTTTCCCCTAGAAGGCTCACTCGTTCCTTTGACAAACAATCAAAATATCACACAGTCTTCTTCTATTAAGGCTCTCACGGTCCTTAAGTAAACAATATTACAAGCCCTCTTAGTCTTCTTCCCATTTGGCCCACACAGACCTTAAGTAAAAATTATTAGAAGCTCCCTCAGTATTATACTTTAAATATGATTCTCACGGACTGGTTATCCCATGTGCTACTCCATGAAATCATTATCACAATCATTTCTATTTCACCAAACATTTCATTAATTAATTCAAAAATCAATTAATCACATCTAATCCTTCAAATAATCTAACAATTAATTAGCCATTCCACCCATGTCAATTAATTCAACAATAAATTAACTACATACATTCCATTAATTGATTCACTAATTAATTAATCATTTCACAACTCTACATCCAATAATTAATTCACCCATTAATTATTCACAATTTATAATTCAATAATTCAATAATTAACTCAACCATTAATTATCCACAAATTCCATTACTAATTTAATAATTAGTTTGTCCCATAAACACCTTTAATTAATTTTTTAATTAATTAAGTACATCAATTCTATTATTTAATTCATTAATTAATTTCCAAAAAATTAAAAATCCCATAATTAATTCCACAAATAATTATCTCAAAATGAATCATCCATATCCCATAATTAAATCCAAAATTAATTGCTCAGTTCAACCATGAATCTATATAATTATCAGGGGAGTATACTATAATGTCTAACACCCCATTTATAAATAATTTATTAATTAATAAATTAATTAATTCAATACCATTAATTAATTTGACAATTAATTAAAATCATCCATTCTCGTTAATTAATTCAATAATTAATTAACCATACCTTCCCCAATAATTAATTCAAAAAATTAATTATTCACATCTCATCTATTAATTAATTCAATAATTAATTATCACATTCACAATCTCAATAGTTCATAATTAATTCTACGATTAATAACTTAAAATCGTCTATTTCAATCTCCCATCATTAATTCAAAAATTAATTATTCAATTTACTAATATCATTACCCCATAATTAATTCAACAACTAATTATTCAATATTATCATTTCAATATTCCATCAATCCACATTATTTAATTTTTCAATTAATTAATCTAATTTATTTATTTCCATCATCGCAACCATCCCTATTAATTATTTAGCACCTTAATTAATCCAACTAAGAAACCATAACATTACATCCATTAATTAATTTACCAATTAATTAATCCAAATCATTCCTATTAATTAATTACATAATTAATTGATCTAACTCCAACCCTTCAATAAATTATTTAATTAGTTATTCACATTCATTTCTATTAATTAGTTCTACAATTAATTAATTTAACTCATTCCCTTCAATTAATTTACCAATTAATTGTTTCCATAAATTTCATTATTTAATTCAATAATTAAAAAACCACATTTCTTTGTTTATTAATTTATCAATTATTTTAATCTCATTATTTAATTCAAATAATTAAATAAAAAAATTTCTCACATTAATTAATTTATCAATTAATTAATTCACAAGTTCCATTAATTAATTTCATAATTAATTAATCTTATTAAAAATATGATTATCCCATAATTAACTCCACTATTAATTATTTTAAAAGATAACATCATTATCACTTAACATTTTTTCACCAATTATTATCTGTATTAAAAATATTAATATCACATAATTAATTATGCAATTAATTTTCCCCAAATTATGATATTAATATCCTATATTTTATTCTACAATTAATTATCTCTGAAACCCACAATTTCAAATTTCCATCATTATTTAATTTGCTCAAATTAATTAATTAATCAAGAACTTCAAGAGTATCTTTTTCTAAAGAACTATATCAATTCTACAATTTTCATACACGTAATCAAAATAACGACTATGGGATTCGAGTTTTAGATCACTTACCTCAAATATAATGAACTTGTGATATGAATCCAATATCACTGAAGGTGCGTTATTCCAACAATATCCTCCTATCAAGACAAATCCAATGCCACTGACGGGATGTTAATCTGATCTATATCAAATAATATATTGACTACTGATGTATGAAAAGAAAAATAGAGGAGAGAGGGGTGTGCCATAAATAATGGGCTTTCGAACTATGTTATGTGCATCACCCCAAATCCAATTTATGATAACTTTTTATCAATAAATTTAGTCATATTTTTTAATTGCATCAGTTATTTATTAATCTCTTCTATTAATTTCATGCGTCAACTCAACATCATATTGAGTGTTTCATGAAGCTATACCCCGAGTCTGAATTAAATATTCAACATTGGTCATTAAATGGCCGCCTCAATTTCAGGGTCCTGCTGTCCCTGATGTCTTGTCAATCCAACACCATATGAAAAATTTATGGCTGAAATGGTGTATTGAAAACAATTATTTTCTCAAAATAATAATAATAATAATAACAATAAGTACTATTATAATAAAGTATCTTTCACCATTTAATGTTTCACTAAAAAAATTCATTAAATGCCGAAAATAGTTGGTAATTTAATATTAGCTTCACATTTTCATTTATTTATTACTAACTAATATAATTCACCACTATAACATTGATCAACAACAAAAATTCAAACATTGTGAAACATCGTTTATAATTTAAGTGAAAAAATATTCAACTATACATGTACTTTTCCAATCATTTTGTTTGAAAAAAAATACACTTATTATTAATAATATTCTTTTTATTATTAACAATACCCTTATTTATGTAATTTCATTAATTTCAGATTAATTATTAAATTAATAAAATTTATCATTTAACTTAAAAATTATAATAATATCAAACACACATTATGCATAAAAGTTATACACTGGCTAAGATAAACTCTCCTTTCTGGACCCAATGGTGGTATCATATTTCTTATATGATACACCATTTGAGAGATATTAATTATTTAATACAAAAAACATATTAAAAAATTAATTAAATATAAAAATATTATTTTCATGAGCGAGACATCTAAACGTACGATGCTTACAATTGTTATACCCTGCCTAGGGTAAACACCATGTTCCAGACACAACAGTGATCTCGTATTTCCAATATGATGCCCCATTTAAGAGATATTCATTATTTAATATAGAAAAATGGATTAAATAATTAATTAAATATAATAAGGGTATTTTCATGAGTGATACATCCAAACTTCCAATGCTTTCAAATGTTATACCTCACCTATATTAAACACCCTATTATGGATGCAACAGTGGTCTCATATTTCCTTTACGACACACTATTTTAGATTTATTCAATTATTTTGAATAAAAAGTATGCTCTTAATATATTATTTTAAATATTTTTTTAATATTCACCAAGACTTTGAGGGCCTCAGAATATCACAATTAACTCAGTGTTGGACTCCCACTACTAAAAAAATACCTATACCCACGGTTCAAAACCGTGGGAATAGCCACCAAAACCGTGGGTATAGCCTATACCCACGGTTTTGGGAACCGTGGGGCTGAGTGGTGTTGGTATAGGGGTCTTAAGCTATCCCCACGGTCTGACAAACCATGGGTATTTTTTTCCATGGTGTCAAAGCATTCTCCACGCTGTCAAAAGTCTTCTCCCCACGGTTTAAAAACCATGGGTACAAAAATTCGAAATATGAAGCTATTGGGACTTGAACTCGCGCCAACCACGACCTGAAAATTTCTTCCAACGGACTTCACCACTTCATCCAACATATTTATATGAATATATATCTATATTCCTAAATATATATTATATCATTGACCGTATTGCGAAAAATAGAAGCCAAAGGGTTTCGAACCTGCGTCTGCCGCAGAATTCTTACAGCGCCTAACCATATAAGCTGACTCGACTTTGAAAATTCAAATCTGTATTTATAATAATATACTAATCCTTGTGTCTATATTAAAAAAAAAATTAGCCAGTGGGATTGGATACCACAATAGCTGTAACAGCAGCGTAACACATAACCAACCAATCCACAGAATCCATTAGTTAATAAATTTCTATCAACTTAAATATATTAGTTGAAATCATGGGTAAAAATTTCCCGCCAATTTTTTTTTGTTTTCCCGTGACTTTTTTTCCGCCATAATGTGGGTGAGCTATCACCATGGTTCTAAAAAACCGTGGGGATAAGCCTTCATATAAATACCTATACCGACGGTTTTACAAAACCGTGGATATAGGCCTTCGAAAATAACTCTTTACCCATGGTTTTTCTAAAACTATGGGTATAGGTGACCACTAACCACAGTTTTCCAGAACCGTGGGTATAGGTTCCCACACTGTATATATACCCACGGTTTAAGAAAACCGTGGGTAAAGGTCTATGTTGGTCGGAGTGGACACTCAAGAGGGGGGGTGAATTGAGTTCCAATCAAAATTGTCTGTTAAAAACAATTTCTAATAAAATCCCCCAATTTCAAAAATAAATTAAACTGTAGTGAATTTATATAGAATATAAAGGCTCAATTAGTTTCTCAAAGATTGATTAATTCTCAGTTAACTTAATCTTATGATTAAATTAACTTTTGAAACCAATTTACTGATTTATAATAAATATAAACACTTGCGAATTTAATTATCAAAGTAGCTTTGAAGATAGATTATATTTCAAAGTAATAGCAGCGGAATATGAAATCAATTTGTATAGTATAAATATAGTATAGCTATAAACACAGAGAAGTAACCAAGAGGTTCAGTCTCAAGCCGAGACTTAGTCCTCTCAAAAGTTTATATAAAAATGATCCACACCCTGGATCGGGGTTAACAACAGTGAGCACACTGTCCAGGTCACAAGACCTCTACCACAGTTCTACGTGGGAAAACAAACAACAGCAGCCAGCTGTCCAGGTCACAAGACCTCTACCACTATCCACAGTGGGAAGTGAAGTGTAAAAAGCTTGCTGAGGATTTACAGATCCTCCAGTGAAAGTACAGGAGTCAGTGTGTCTGTTTAATACAGCAGATAACACACACTGCTCAAAATGTAGAATAAGTAAATCACAGAGCAGAGATGTAGAGTTTAGAAATGGCTCTAGTGATTTCAGTGTAGCACTGGACTCGTTTTGGAATTAATCAGAAGTGATTCTGAGTCCTCTTCTCGATTTTGTTTGAGAAACAGAGTGTCGTATGCTTCAGGTTCACAGGCAGTGAGATGTAGTCGATGAAGCTCTTCAATGATCTATTGTATGCACACCACTCTTCTTGAGTAGGCTTGATTGTATGTTTTATTCTGTCTTGCTTGGTTCTTCTTGTATGCACAGAGCTCTTCTCGAGTATGTCGTATGCTTCCTTGTCTCTGTATCTGTTGTCTCACACTTCTTCGCAGCTCTATATTTCTTTTTCAGCAGAGTCTTCTTGTATTCATATCACGTGCTCCGTAGGATAGAAAAGGTTTCCTTTCCGCAGGTACGAGGTACGGTTTCCTGACATCCGACAACCTTTATTAATTAATTGTCAGTGTATTAAAATATAACTAATATGACCGTTGGTTAGAATAAATAAAGATAAAGATAAAGAAATTCAAACAGTTGTTTATGACTGTTCAAGAGATCGGTAGGTCATCAGCATTAGAGTAAAGATCGGTGACTCAGATAGATCAGCATCGGTCTGTCATCTGATCGGTGAGTCATTTTGATCAGCATCGGTGAGTCCTTGGATCGGTGACTCATTTGCATCAGTGACTCATTTGCATCGGTGACTCATTTGCATCGGTGACTCATTTGCATCGGTGACTCATTTGCATCGGTGACTCATTTGCATCGGTGACTCATTTGCATCGGTGACTCATTTGCATCGGTGAGTCTGATGGATCGATGAGTCTGATTGATCAGTGACTCATTTGCATCGGTGAGTCTGATGGATCGGTGACTCTGATGGATCGGTGAGTCTGATGGATCGGTGAGTCTGATTGATCAGTGACTCATTTGCATCGGTGACTCATTTGCATCGGTGAGTCTGATGGATCGGTGACTCTGATGGATCGGTGAGTCTGATGGATCGGTGACTCTGATGGATCGGTGAGTCTGATGGATCGGTGACTCTGATGGATCGGTGAGTCTGATGGATCGATGAGTCTGATTGATCAGTGACTCATTTGCACCGGTGAGTCTGATGGATCGGTGACTCTGATGGATCGGTGAGTCTGATGGATCGATGAGTCTGATTGATCAGTGACTCATTTGCATCGGTGAGTCTGATTGATCAGTGAGTCTAGAAAGCTTCCAACATACTTTGTAAGTTAATAAGCATAGTTAAAAAAAACATGATAACTGATTCATTCATAGATTGGAATTATGTTTATGAGACATCAAACCAGATTAAGCATCAATGAGTTGTGATGATTTGTGATTATTAAAACATCAGTTATAAACATGAAAGCAGCAATCTTCCAGAGGGCTCAACAATCTCCCCCTTTTTGATAATCACAAATCTTCATATATATATATATAATAAGAAAAAATAAAAAAAAATAATAAATAAAATCTCCCTCTTAAGATAACATTCCCATATATATAATAGTCAGATTTCTCCCCCTGAGATATTGATCTCCCTCTTCATATATAGAGTACTCCCCCTTAGATATATAGTTCTTTCTCCCATTATATATCTTCTTTCTCCCCCTTTGGGATGATCAAAAAGGAGGGAACATAGATAAGGGAAAAGAGAAGCAGGGTGCAGGCAGGATAGAACATATCACAAAGGAAAAACAAGTGTTATAAAGGCACAGAAAAAGACAAGCAATACATAGAACACCCCATCAAAAATAATACATGGCTATTTGGGGGGATACAAAGGGGCTTTCCCTTTATCCTGTGGATCAATTGTAGGTAAGGAAGAAGGCTTGGAGGCAGGCTGCGGTTCACGGAGCTGAAGTGGTGGCAGGACAACTCTGGCAGGTGCAGTTGGAGGTGTCACAGAAGGTTGTGGAGAAGGAGCAGGAGCTGGATGAGACGCTTTCTGAGAGACTGGCCGTAACTGAGATAGAGCTTGGGCAACAGACAGCTGATTTGGAGCGACATCAGAGGCACTTAGAGGTTCGGATGTAGGGAGTACAATGGCAGTGGCCTGTGCATCCAAGTAAGGCTTCAACAGATGAATGAAGTCCTGAATGACTTCTGCTCCATACTTCATAGCTTTTTCAAAATCATCCTTGTTTTCCATGAACTGTGCCAAGGAAGGAACAAAATCTTGCAATTGGCGAACTTGAGTGTTGAAGGCCTGAGTGACTGGAGGTAATTTCAGATTCTCTGCCAGGATTTTGAAGTTTGCAGCCATCTCATGTTTTGTATAAATCTTGGAAAAGAAAGCATCAACTTTTTCCTTGATCTCTTGCAGGGCATTCTTAGCATCTGCTGAATATACTAAGGCCATCTTATGACTATTATCACAGAGCTCTTTCATCCTCCTCAAGGATTCTAAGTCAAGAATATTTCTAACAGCAGCTAGCTCTGTATGCACAACTTCTCTGAGAGCTTCTATCTCACGAGTAGTGATTTTGGTTACCTTGCCTGTACTTGCTTGGCCGACTATATGAGTTAGTTCAGCTTTCAACTTCCTCAGATCAGACTTGTTAAGATGTTCAATCAGATTTCTTAAAACTTCCATCATACCAGAGATGGTTGATCTGAACTCATTTGACAGAGAAAGTAAGCTAACTTGGAGATCCTTCAAGGTTTGATTCAAAGAGGCTATGTGCCTACCAACAAATTCACCCGTAGCAGTCAAGTCTGGCTTGAGAACATCTGAGACTGCCGTTGAAAAAGCTTTCAAGGAGTTTTCAGAAACTTGTAGAGATACTTGATGAAGGGCATTGGAAAGTTCTTCTCTGACTATATCTCTCACAGTGGTTAGCAATTCAGTCTTAAACTTGTCAAGATCAGCTCGAGAGATTTCAGAACCAGGTAAATTCACAGTTACAGGATCATCAGTAGGAATAGACCTTACTTCTCTTGGAGGGTTCCTTTTCACAGTTGCAGCAGATTCTGGTAATTCGCCTTCTTCTTCAGAATAGTCTAAGCCCAACACAGCATATCCAGGGTAGTCATCCCACACAGCAGCACACAGGGTGTAGTTGGGTTTCTCATAGCATGCTGTTCCACTGATTTTTGATGAGTCAGTCTTGCCACTGATATGGATTTCTGGTACTGACTGAGGTTGTTCTACTTGAACTTCAGCAAGACTATCTACCGGTCTGTTGATACTATCAGCAGCAGCTTCAACATCATCAGCATCATCATCATCACCATCATGATTGTCTTCAGCATCACCTTGCTCATTATTACTCTGCTCAGAGGCTTCGCTGTGATATTCCTCAGTATCAGAATCTTCTTCATCATCAAGAATAGGTTCTGACTCTGGTAGGGTTAAGGGTGGACTAGCAGGTCCAAATTCTATTCTTTTCTTGGGGCTAGCAGTGTCTGGATCACTCCTATCATCAGGAGAAGACACACTTCCTTCTTCAGTTGCAGCTTTTTCTTGCTCATCATCATCAGAATAAATTGGTTCCTCATCTGGTTTTAATCCAGGATCTCTCACATCCTTTGGCCTCTTGCCATGATCTATGGGATTGTAGGCTTCATACAACTTATCTTCATCTGCAACCCAGCACTTCTTCCATGGGTTCCAATTGATTTTCATCCTCTTGCAGATCTCTTTGTTGAGACAGAAGGAAGGCTCTGTTTCAACAACTTCATCATCTTCATCAACACATTCCAGATTCTGGAGCATAGTAGATATCATTTTTGAATAAAACAAAGCCGTGGCTTTCTTGGAAGGTTTCAGCATACTAGCTATGTGGACCATCACATATCTGCACAGATTTATCTTTTCATGGGTTTTGATCAGAAACAATAGAAAAACATCTTGATACTTAACAGCAGCAAAATCTCCTCTTCGAGGGCAAAGTTGGTGCTGAATAAACTTGAATAGGAGTCTGCTTTCACCATCTAATTCTGACGCTATGATTCTCCTCGATTCTTTGTTTCCAGTTAGAAGCTCTAGAGCTAGCTCATAAGAAAAATAGTCAGTGACTGGGGGTATATTGCCAGCATAGTCCTCATATCGACCTTCATGAGGTACGTTTAAACATTCAGCCCACTGCTTAGATGAGAAAGATATTTTCTTTCCTTTCACAACCGATGACATCCTAGCAGCTTCCACACCATCCAGCGTGATTCTCAGGTTCATGTAAAACTCATGTACTAGCTTTGGATAATCTATTCGGGCGTTGTCTGAAAACCAGTCTATCCATCCTTGAGATTCAAGAACTTGTAGCAACAGGGACTTACTTGACAGAAGCCACGCCGAGTTTACTTCTTTTTCTGCAGCTACAATCCGAGTTTCCAGGTCCGGATTTACTGAACGTTGAGAGGTACTGCTCGACTCGCCTCGAGCACGCTTTGAAGGTACAGGGCTATCTGGTCCTTTGCTCGGTCTCTTTTGCTTAGCCATTCGAGGATTTGGAGAGGCAGGAGTTCGAAGGTTCGAAGGTTCGAAGCAGAGGGGAAGAGAGGTTGAGAGGTTCGGCGGGAAATGAAAGGTCAAAGGTTTAGGGAAGATAAATAGCCGCGTATCATTTACTTTATCATTTAGGGTTCCCATAAAAAGTAATTTACTAATTAATAAAAAGTAATAATTTTTTTTTTAAAAAAAAAAATCGGATTGACAGAACAGTGTGACAGATCGGTTCCACAGATCGGTTTCACAGATCAGTTTCACAGATCAGTTTCACAGATCAGTTTCACAGATCAGTTTCACAGATCGGTTTCACAGATCAGTTTCACAGATCGGTTTCACAGATCAGTTTCACAGATCAGTTTCACAGATCGGTTTCACAGATCAGTTTCACAGATCGGTTTCACAGATCAGTTTCACAGATCAGTTTCACAGATCAGTTTCACAGATCGGTTTCACAGATCAGTTTCACAGATCAGTTTCACAGATCAATCATACACAATTCTTGTTTAATAAATTTCATTCTTTCAGAGCATAAGGGCTTTGTGAAGATGTCAGCTAATTGATTTTCAGAACTAACAAATTCTAGAGAAATATCACCCTTCTGGTAATGATCTCTTAGAAAGTGATGTCTGACATCAATGTGCTTAGTTCTAGAGTGAGACACAGGGTTCTTGGATAAGTTGATTGCACTAGTGTTGTCACAGTTAATTGAGACATGTTTAAGATCAAATCCATAATCCAATAGAGTGTGTTTCATCCACAAAATTTGTGCACAGCAACTACCAGCAGCTATGTATTCTGCCTCGGCAGTAGACAATGCAACTGAATTCTGTTTCTTACTACACCATGATACTAGGGATTTTCCAAGCAAATGACATGTTCCTGATGTGCTTTTTCTATCTAACTTACAACCAGCAAAGTCAACATCTGAATAACTCATTAACTCAAAGGATTGTTCTTTTGGGTAAAACAAACCTAAATTTATAGTATACTTAAGATACTTAAAAATCCGTTTAACAGCTAATAAGTGTGATTCTTTAGGATTAGCTTGAAATCTAGCACACATACATACACTAAACATAATGTCTGGTCGACTAGCAGTAAGATAAAGTAAGCTTCCAATCATACCTCTGTAATTGGTTTGATCAACTGGTTTCCCAGTTTCATCGACATCCAATTTACAGGTAGTACTCATAGGTGTATTACTTTCCTTAATACTATCCAATCCAAAACGTTTTAAAAGATCCTTTGTATATTTACTTTGATTTACAATAATACCATTTTTAGTTTGAAAGATTTGAAATCCAAGAAAATACTTAAGCTCTCCCATTAAGCTTATTTCAAATTCATTTTGCATAACCTTTGAAAAATCAGTACATAAGGAGTTTTTAGAAGATCCAAAAATAATATCATCAACATATATTTGTGCAACTAAAACATCTTTAGAAATTCTTTTAATGAAAAGAGTTGGATCAGCAATCCCTTTAGTAAAACCTTTTGAAATAAGGAAATTGCTAAGTCTATCATACCAAGCTCTTGGAGCTTGTTTCAAACCATATAAAGCTTTAGAAAGTTTAAAAACTTGATTTGGAAAATGGGGATTAGTAAATCCAGGTGGTTGTTCTACAAAAACATCTTCAATTATAAAACCATTTAGAAATGCACTTTTAACATCCATTTGATATAATTTGAAATCCAGATGTGCAGCATATGCAAGTAAGATCCTAATGGCTTCTAGTCTAGCTACAGGTGCAAAAGTTTCCTCATAGTCTATACCTTCTTCTTGACTATATCCTTGTGCAACTAGTCTAGCTTTGTTTCTAACTATATTTCCAGATTCATCTATTTTATTTCTAAACACCCATTTTGTGCCTATTGTCAAAGTGTCCTTAGGTCTGTCAACTAATTCCCAGACTTTGTTTCTTTCAAACTGATTTAATTCTTCTTGCATAGCCATTACCCAAAATTCATCATTGATAGCATCATTGATATTTTTAGGTTCTGACTGTGAAAGAAAGGCTTGATGTTCAACCTGGTTTCTTAGAGAAGCTCTGGTTTGTGTTCCTCTATCTAGATTTCCTACAACAGCATCTAAAGGATGGTTCTTTAGAGTCCTAGATGGTCTTGAAAAGATAGAGCTAGAAGTTTCAGGTTCATCTAGAGATTGAGGTTCAACAGAAGAAGATTCTGGAGAATGTCCAGAACTGGATGCTTTTATAACAGGTTCTTTAGATTTATCATTAAGGTCCAGAATAGACAAATCTTCTTCAAGATTCCCAAGAGAGGTTTTAGGCTCATGTGGATCAGTTTCATCAAATTTGATGTGAACAGATTCTTCCACACATTTGGTTCTCTTATTGAAAACTCTATAGGCTTTACTAGAGATAGAGTAACCTAGGAAAATTCCTTCATCACTCTTGGATGCAAATTTATCCAGATTATCTTTAGTATTCAGAACAAAGACTTTGCAGCCAAAAACTCTGAAGTAGTTTACCTTAGGTTTCCTATGATTCCACAACTCATAAGGGGTTTTCTTTAGAACAGGTCTGATCAAGACTCTATTAATGACATAACAAGCTGTATTAACAGCTTCAGCCCAAAAGTAAATTGGAAGGTCATATTCATTGAGCATGGTTCTAGCAATTTCTTGCAGGGTTCTGTTTCTTCTTTCTACTACACCATTCTGTTGGGGTGTCCTAGGGGCAGAAAAGTTATGAGAATAGCCATTGTGAGAGCAGTAAGATTCAAAATCTTGATTTTCAGACTCACGACCATGATCACTTCTTAGGGTCTTAATCTTGAGTCCACTAAGATTTTCTACAGACTTGGAGTATTTAATAAAGTAAGAATAAGCTTCACTTTTGTGAGCTAGAAAATATACCCAAGTATATCTAGAAAAGTCATCTACGAGAACATAGACATAGTGCTTCCCATTTAAACTAGAAACTCTTGATGGTCCAAACAAATCCATGTGAACCAATTCAAGTGGTTGAGAAGTTGAAACTTCTTTCTTTGATTTAAAAGAAACTTTGTGTTGTTTTCCCTTTTGACAGGGATTACAAACTTTGTCTGCTGGAAATTCAAGTTTGGGTAAGTCTCTAACCAAGTTCTTCCTAGAAAGTTTTCTAAGTGAGTACACATTGCAGTGTCCCAATCTTCTGTGCCAAAGCCAAGACTCTTTATGAAAAGCATTTAAACATGGAATGTTCTGTTTAGCTAAAGAATTTAAATCAACAGCATAAACATTTTCATTTCTTAGAGCAGAAAATACTAAAACATTTTTAGAGTTACAAACATTGCAAGAATCATTTTCAAATTTAACATGAAAACCATCATCACATAACTGAGAAATGCTTAATAGGTTATATTTAAGTCCATCAACAAATAAAACTTTAGAAATCAAAATTGAATCAGTGTTACCAATCTGGCCTAGGCCGATGATTTTCCCTTTTGAGTTATCACCAAAGGTGACAAAGCCTCCATCAACTTTTATTAAGCTCTTGAAGCAAGAATAATCTCCAGTCATGTGTCTTGAGCACCCAC
Source organism: Viscum album (assembly GCA_963277665.1). NCBI lineage: Eukaryota > Viridiplantae > Streptophyta > Magnoliopsida > Santalales > Viscaceae > Viscum > Viscum album. The sequence goes on along the minus strand of OY728126.1, from coordinate 704,276,391 downwards.
TGTCTAAATACCATATCTTCTTGTAACAGCTCTTCAAGCAGGTCTCCTACAAAACAGATTTAGATGGAAGATGATTTTGGTACCCAGATCTTCTTGGGTCCAGACAGGTTAGCCAATAACACTTTAGGTACCCATATTTGTCTAATGGGTCTCATATAATTTGTAGAAATAACATCCTTTGAAAGATAAACCTTATTAGATTCATAACTATGAATATAGCTGGATGAGGCATAAGAAGTTCCAGAATTAACTATCTTCTGTCCAGATTTAGGAATGAATCTAGTTTTGGCAACTTTCCTTTGTCCAGGTTGGTATCCTATACCAGTAGTGTATCTAGGTGCAACTTGCTTTCCTAGCATTTGTGTTAGAGTATTTTTACCATTGGTGAACTTCTCTAAATCTTTCTTGAGTTGCTCATTAGACAATTGCAGTTCAGTATTCTCTTTAAGCAGCTGAGCATTCTTTTCTACTTCTATATCCAGATCAGATTTATGCTTAACATTTAAAGCATACTGTTTCTTTAGACCTTTATATTTATCTTTAAGCTCATTACATGTTTCTTCTAGCATGTCACAGTATTCAAACAATTCAGATTTTGACATGTTTTCTGAGTCAGAATCTTCTCCAGAATAGTATGAATTAAAAGCAGGAGTCTCTGATGTTACCTCAGAAGTGTTTGTCATGAAACACATGTTGGCCCGATTCTTTTCAGAGTCTGAAGATTCAGCTTCACTTGTGCTGTCTTCTGAAGCACTCCAAGTAGCCTTCATGGCCTTCTTGTACTTGTTATTCTTGTATTCATATTTCTTTTTATACTTCAGCTTTGGACAGTCGGCTTTAATGTGTCCTTTTCTCTTGCACTCATAGCAGACAACATCATCTGATTTGTCATTCTTCTTCCAGTCCTTTTTCCATTTGCCCTGTTGGTCATGCTTTCCCTTGTAATTTGGTTTCCTAAAAAATTTCTTTTTCCTATAGAACTTTTTGAATCTCCTGGCTATTTGAGCCATCTCATCATCGCTGTCAGAATCATTCTCACTTTCCTCACTGCTTGTACTTTCATTGATAGCTTGAAGCTTTTCCTTATCCTTATTCTTTGAGGTTGTAGTCTTGAAGGCAATAGATTTTCTTGCAGGTTCATTGTCTTCCTCTTTGTTCACTTTAAGCTCTTCTTCATACATCATCAGCTTTCCAATTAGTTCCTTGACAGGTAGAGCACCAATGTCACAGGATTCTCTAATGGAGACAGAGGTTCCTCTCCATCTTTCAGGTAGACATCTCAAAATTCTCATAATTTGTTCCTTTGCTGGAACATCCTTTCCCAGAGAGGTCATTGTGTTGACAATTTCATTGAACCTGAGATACATATCAGAAATGGGTTCATCAGGTTTCATCTTAAAATTATCATACTTAATAGTATAGGTATTCAATCTCATCTCCTTAACATTAGTTGTTCCTTCATGAGAAACAGCTAAGGTATCCCAAATTTCATATGCAGTTTTACATGCATAAATTCTATTAAACTCTTCATCTCCTAGAGCACAGTACAGAGCATTCATAGCTTTACAATTGTTATTGTAAGCAGTCTTTGTAGGTTCATCCCAAGTAGATCTAGCAGTAGTGGGAATTTTGTATTCAGATTCAATAGCAGTCCAAATATCAAAACCTATGCTTTCTAGATGAATTTTCATTTTCAGTTTCCACTGAGCATAATTAGTTCCATTGAAGAAAGGTGGCCGGTTGGTGGCAGCACCCTCAAGTCTATTATCCATGATATTACAAAAAGAATTTTAAAGAGATAAAAATTTAGAAATAACAGAAATTTTAAGAACTTTAAAATACAACTAAAATCACAGTTCAAAAGCAGAGCACTTTTAGAAAGTATTTACTCCTCTGATACCAAGTGTTGGTCGGAGTGGACACTCAAGAGGGGGGGTGAATTGAGTTCCAATCAAAATTGTCTGTTAAAAACAATTTCTAATAAAATCCCCCAATTTCAAAAATAAATTAAACTGTAGTGAATTTATATAGAATATAAAGGCTCAATTAGTTTCTCAAAGATTGATTAATTCTCAGTTAACTTAATCTTATGATTAAATTAACTTTTGAAACCAATTTACTGATTTATAATAAATATAAACACTTGCGAATTTAATTATCAAAGTAGCTTTGAAGATAGATTATATTTCAAAGTAATAGCAGCGGAATATGAAATCAATATGTATAGTATAAATATAGTATAGCTATAAACACAGAGAAGTAACCAAGAGGTTCAGTCTCAAGCCGAGACTTAGTCCTCTCAAAAGTTTATATAAAAATGATCCACACCCTGGATCGGGGTTAACAACAGTGAGCACACTGTCCAGGTCACAAGACCTCTACCACAGTTCTACGTGGGAAAACAAACAACAGCAGCCAGCTGTCCAGGTCACAAGACCTCTACCACTATCCACAGTGGGAAGTGAAGTGTAAAAAGCTTGCTGAGGATTTACAGATCCTCCAGTGAAAGTACAGGAGTCAGTGTGTGTGTTTAATACAGCAGATAACACACACTGCTCAAAATGTAGAATAAGTAAATCACAGAGCAGAGATGTAGAGTTTAGAAATGGCTCTAGTGATTTCAGTGTAGCACTGGACTCGTTTTGGAATTAATCAGAAGTGATTCTGAGTCCTCTTCTCGATTTTGTTTGAGAAACAGAGTGTCGTATGCTTCAGGTTCACAGGCAGTGAGATGTAGTCGATGAAGCTCTTCAATGATCTATTGTATGCACACCACTCTTCTTGAGTAGGCTTGATTGTATGTTTTATTCTGTCTTGCTTGGTTCTTCTTGTATGCACAGAGCTCTTCTCGAGTATGTCGTATGCTTCCTTGTCTCTGTATCTGTTGTCTCACACTTCTTCGCAGCTCTATATTTCTTTTTCAGCAGAGTCTTCTTGTATTCATATCACGTGCTCCGTAGGATAGAAAAGGTTTCCTTTCCGCAGGTACGAGGTATGGTTTCCTGACATCCGACAACCTTTATTAATTAATTGTCAGTGTATTAAAATATAACTAATATGACCGTTGGTTAGAATAAATAAAGATAAAGATAAAGAAATTCAAACAGTTGTTTATGACTGTTCAAGAGATCGGTAGGTCATCAGCATTAGAGTAAAGATCGGTGACTCAGATAGATCAGCATCGGTCTGTCATCTGATCGGTGAGTCATTTTGATCAGCATCGGTGAGTCCTTGGATCGGTGACTCATTTGCATCAGTGACTCATTTGCATCGGTGACTCATTTGCATCGGTGACTCATTTGCATCGGTGACTCATTTGCATCGGTGACTCATTTGCATCGGTGACTCATTTGCATCGGTGACTCATTTGCATCGGTGAGTCTGATGGATCGATGAGTCTGATTGATCAGTGACTCATTTGCATCGGTGAGTCTGATGGATCGGTGACTCTGATGGATCGGTGAGTCTGATGGATCGGTGAGTCTGATTGATCAGTGACTCATTTGCATCGGTGACTCATTTGCATCGGTGAGTCTGATGGATCGGTGACTCTGATGGATCGGTGAGTCTGATGGATCGGTGACTCTGATGGATCGGTGAGTCTGATGGATCGGTGACTCTGATGGATCGGTGAGTCTGATGGATCGATGAGTCTGATTGATCAGTGACTCATTTGCACCGGTGAGTCTGATGGATCGGTGACTCTGATGGATCGGTGAGTCTGATGGATCGATGAGTCTGATTGATCAGTGACTCATTTGCATCGGTGAGTCTGATTGATCAGTGAGTCTAGAAAGCTTCCAACATACTTTGTAAGTTAATAAGCATAGTTAAAAAAAACATGATAACTGATTCATTCATAGATTGGAATTATGTTTATGAGACATCAAACCAGATTAAGCATCAATGAGTTGTGATGATTTGTGATTATTAAAACATCAGTTATAAACATGAAAGCAGCAATCTTCCAGAGGGCTCAACAGTCTATTTTCCAATAGTGTCAAAAACGTTCCAATAAAATATTACAATGTGTTAACTAGGAATTATTTCTCATGTGAGCCCTTAAAAATTTATTAAGTTTCTTCACCAAAAAAACATTTTTTCCACATAAATTATTTATAATCTATAAAGATAAATTACTCAAAGGAAAACATACTTGGTAAAAGGAAAAAAAATTTATAATATTCTCACCTGATAATAGCTCTCCCTTGAGCTGTACTCTCAAGTACCTTTATAAAAAACTGGGTTCTTACAATCTACCCACCTTTGAATCTTCTTTTACCCCTCTTGTTAAGTCGTTCAACAACATTTTTTTTATCGACCTCTGGTCAATCTTGAGAACATCATCTGTAAATTATCAATCATGTACCTCCCACTATCAAGATTCATATATATATTACTTCATAATCACAACCTCCAAGGGATCCCATATCCAACCAAAACACATTCATTTAGCTAGGTGTAAAGATAGAGATTTCTCACTGTATCCAGGGTGATCTCAAGGTAAGGGACATGATCATCACGAATTAAAAGAACAATAATAAGTTTTCAATGAGTACCACCACCAATACTTCATTACTAGTGTTTGTTCCCTTTTTTCCACCACATGGTCAAAACTGAGGTTCTATAACTACCCTTAACCACACCACACCTAGGTCCGGTTAATAAGGGTATACTCATTAATATTATTAAAGTTTCTCATTAGATACCCGTTTCTTCTCATCTTGAATAATTTTATAATATTTATCAATTTAATATTATAAACATTTCATTTCAGTTTTAAAAACAAGGGAAAATATCTCAGGTTCGACAACTTACCCAAAGCCCAATTTGTCATGCATTCCTACAATAATGAAAGTCATAAAATAATAATGAGTGCCAAGAATGATGCATAAATACTTAACTCTTGTGCTAATTAAGGCCACAAGTCAATATCAACAAATTTCAAAAACAAAAAACACATAAAAACAAGTGTGTCACCCAAGGTGAAATAATATTCAACTGTAACAGAAAATAACAATAAGAACAATTCCCTCCATAGGTACTTGCATTCTCCCCCGTACATGGCGTAACTACTCCCATGCACAAGTTCATAACCAAGCCCCAACTCTTACTAGTCTCAGGTCTACCTTTCCCAAAACTATTAAGAAAAATAATAATAAAATAAAACTCCTCTGATACCACTTTGTAACATCTCAGCCCAGGTGCCATGCAACAGTACCCCAAGTAGGTCTCTCACATGACCTCAGGCACGCCTCCCCGTATTCCAAAGGCTTCTGACTAGTAGCGAGGGCCTCGTAAGTAATTTGTTGGGATATTATACACTCTTTTAATAGAGTAAACACCAATATAAATAATAAATAATAGTAGATTCATATATAAAGACAAACAATACCAATATCCAAAGATAATCAAGTATTAAATACTATATATAACTGAAGTGAAAAAACATGTCTTACTAATGTATGTCTCAAGTGTCAAATTGAAAACGAGAAAATAAAGACACCTATGACACCCAATAGGTCCCTGAACCATGTCTGGTTCCCTCACCATGCTCCATCCTAATTCAGCCATCTAACATAGAGCCTTTTCCCTTAACCTGTCCAGAAAAACAAAAAATGTCTACTCGGGTACCAATAAGGAAACTCGAGTAGGGTGTGAGTACAACTCAGTAGTCCACCACAAAAGGCGTCTAAAACAAATCCAGTCAATAATATTGTATTCATTTGTATATATAATAAAAACAAGTAATAAATCAGACAATTTATATTAATTCAATTATCCCTTATTTAACAACATAATCCTTCAGGTTCCCATGGACACCCGAACCACAATACCTTCTTCAGCCTACACTGAAGTCTGATATATCCACAAGTGATATCAAAAATCTGAATTTCCATGTTACCAATCATTATCATAATTCATATTTCATATATCAAATACATAAAACCTGTAAATCAGTCTGACATGAGTAATGTTCACTATGGGCCCAAACCTCAAGAGTCTATAGTGAGTAATGAAAAACGAAGCATAAATGATTCCTAACAAAAATAGGAAAGCTCTCACAGTCTTTATCCTCGAAGGTTCACATGGTCCTTCAACAAAAAATTAGAATCTCACATAGGCTTCTTCTGTTAAGGGTCTCACAGTCCTTACGCAAACAATATTAGAAGCTCTCTCAGTCTTCTTCCCATAAGGCTCACACAGTCCTTATGTAAACAATATTATAATCTCCCTCAGACTTTACCTTTAAATATCATTCTCACACCCTGGTTATGCCACATGCTACTCTGTTCCATCATTATCACAATCATTTCTGATTTCACCAAACATTCAATTAATTAATTCACAAATTAACTAATCATATCCAACCCTTCAATTAATTAAACAATTAGTTGGTCATTAAAACTCCATTAATAAATTCAAAAATTAATTAACGACATCCATTCCATTAATTAAATAACCAATTAATTAATCATTTCACAACCCAACATCCAATAATTAATTCACCAATTAATTATTCACAAGTCACAATTTAATAATATGATGATTACATGAACCATTAATTATCCCCCAATTCTATTAATATTTCCACAATTAGTTTGTCCCATAAACACCCTTAATTAATTTACTAATTAATTAACTACGTCAATCCCATTAATTAATTAATTAATTATTTTATAAAAACTAAAAATCCCATAATTAATTCCATAATTAATTATCTCAAAATGTATCATCCATATCCTGTAATTAATTCCGTTATTTATTACTCAGTTCAACCATGAATTTATATCATTATCATGGGAGTATATCATCATGTCTAACACACCATTTATAAATAAATAATTAATAAATTAATTAATTAATTAAATCACATTGATTAATTCAAAAATTAATTAAAATCACCCATTCTCATTAATTAATTCAATAATTAATTAACCATACCTTTTCCATTAATTAATTCACAAAATTAATTATTCACATCTTTCATCTTAAATAATTCAACAATTAATTATCTCATTCACAATCTCAATATCTCATAATTAATTATATAATTAATTATCTAGAATAATCTATTTCAATCACCCATTATTAATTAAAAAATTAATTATCCAACTTACTAATCTAATTTCCCCATAATTAATTCAACAATTAATTATTCAATCTTACCATTTTAATATTACGTCAATATACATTAATTAATTTACCAATTAGTTAATCTAATTTATTAATTCTCACCATCACAACCATCCCTATTAATTAATCAGCACATTAATTAATCCAACTAAGAAATTATAAAATTAAATCCATTAATTAATTTACCAATTAATTTATCCAAATAATTTTAATTAATTAATTCCAAAATTAATTTATCTAACTCAAACCCTTTAATTAATTTTCTAATTAATTATTCATATGAATTTCTATTAATTAATTCCACAATTAATGAATTTAACTCATTCCCTTATATTAAGTCACTAATTAATTATTTCCCTCAATTTTATTATTTAATTAAATAATTAAAAAAACACATTTCTTTATTTATTAATTCATCAATTAATTTAAACTCATTATTTACTTCAACGAATTAAATAACAACATTTATAACATCAATTAATTTATCAATTAATTAATCCACTAGTCTCATTAATCAATTCCATAGTTAATTAATCTTATTAAAAATATTATTACCCCCTAATTAACCCTACCATTAATTATTTTAAAATATAATACAATTATTACATAAAAAAATTCACCAGTTATTATCTCAATTAACAATATCAATATCATATAATTAATTTTGCAATTAATTTTCCCCAAATTATGATATTAATATCATATATTTAATTCTACAATTATTTATCCCTGAAACCCACAATTTCACATTTCCATAATTATTTAATTCACCCAAATTAATTAACTAATCAAGAACTTCAAGAATATCTATTACTAAATAACTATAGAAAGTATACAATTTTCATACACGCAATCAAATGACTATGTGCTTCATGTTTTAGACCACCTACCTCAAATATGATGAACATATGATATGAATCAAACATAGCTGATGGCACATTTTTATGATAAAATCCTCTTATCATTAAAAATCCAATGCCACTGACGACACGTTGATCTGATAAATATTGAAAAATATATTGAATATTGAAGTATCAAAGGAAATATAGAGGAGAGAGGGGCGTTTCATAAATAATGGGCTTCTTAACCATGTCATGCACATCACCCCAAGTCCAATTTATAATACCTTTTCATCAATAAATTTAGTTACATTTAGTAATTGCATCTGTTATTTATTAATCTCCCACATTAATTTCATGCATCAACACATCATCATATTGAGTGTTTCATGAAGTTGTACCATGAGTCTGAATTAAATATTCAACATTGATCTTTAAATAACAACCTCTATTTTAGGGTCATGTTGTCACTGATTGTGTGTCAATCCGACAACAAATGAAAAATTTATGACAGAAACTATGTTTTAACAACAATTATTTTCTCAAAATAATAATAATAATGACAATAATAAATACTATTATTATAAAGCATCATTCACCGTTTAATGTTTCACCAAAAATATTCATTACATGTCTACAATAGATGATAATTTAATATTAACTCCACATTTTCATTTATTTACTATTGACTAATAAATTTCACCACTATAACATTGATCAACAACAAATATTCACAAATGGAGAAATGTTATTTATCATTTAAGTAAAAAAAATATTTGACTACACATGTACTTTTCCAATTATTTTGTTTGATAAAAATAATAATAATACACTTTTTATTAATAATATTATTTTTATAAATACTAATACGCTGATTAATAATAATATTATTTTTATTATTATTAATACAATAATTTATATAATTTCATTAATTTTAGATTAATTATTAAATTAAAAACATTAATCATTTAACTTAAAAATTACAATAACATAAAACACACATTATGCATAAAAGTTATACCCTGGCTAGGGCAAACCCTCTATTCCAGACTCAACGGTGGTATCCGATTTCTCAAATGATACACCATTTGAGATATATTAATTATTTAATATAAAAAACATATTAAAATAATTAATTAAAAATAAAAAGATTATTTTGGTGAGTGAGACATCCAAACATCCAACGCTTACAATTATTATACCCCGCCTAGGGTAAACACCATTTTCTAGACACAACTGTGATCTCAGATTTCTAATACAATGCACTGTTTAAGAGATATTAATTATTTAATATAAAAAATGGATTAAATAATTAATTAAATATAAAAAGGGTATTTTCATGAGTGAGACGTCCAAACATCCAACACTTACAAATGTTATACTTTACATAGGATAAACACCCTATTTCAGACGAAACAGTGATCTCAAATTTCCCTTACGATGCACCATTTTAGAGTTATTCTATTATTTTGAATAAAAAGTGTGGCATTAATATATTATATTTAATATATATTATTTAATCTTCACCGAGACTTTGCGTGCCTCAAGAATATCCCACTTAACTCAGTTTCGAGCACTAAAATAATTGTAATAAAATATTATAATGTGTTAACTGGGCATTATGTTTCATGTAAGACTTTAAACATTTATTAAGTTGTTTTTTCAATAAAACATTTTTTTCCACAAAAAGTTTTTATAATATATAAAAATAAATAACTCAAAGGAAAACATACTTGGTAAAAGGATATAATCTTACAATATTCCCACTTTATAACAGCTTGTCCCCGAGATGTAATCCCAAGTACCTTTATAAAAATCAAGGTTATTACAATTTACCCACCTTTGAAGTTTCATTAACCCCTCTGGTTAAGTATCTCAACAATAAGAGTTTTTATCAACCCATGGTCAATCTTGGGAACCTTGTTTATAAATTTTCAATGATGTAATTCACACTATCAAGCTCCACATATATATTGTTTCATAAGCACGGTCTCTAAGGTGCCAAATATCCAACCAAAACACATTCATTTAGCTAGGTGTAAAGCCAGATCTTTCTCAGTGTATCTGGGGCGATGTCAATATAGGGGACATTATCATCACTAATTAAAAGTATGGTAAGAAGTCGTCGATGTGTACCACCACCAATCTTTCATTACTAGTTATTCCTCCCTTTTTTCCGCTATACCGTCAAAACTGAGGGGCTATAACTACCCTTAACCACCCTACACCAAGTTTCAATTAACAAGGGTATACTCATTCATATTGTTAAATTTTCCCATTAGACACCCATTTATTCTTATCTGGAATAATTTTATAATCTTTATCAATTTCATATTAGGAAAATTTCATTTAAATTTTACAAATAAGGGAAAATGACTCATGTTCAATAACTTACCCAAATCCCATTTTCCCATACAATCCTACAATGATGCATGTTACAAAATAATCTTGAGTGCCTAAAATGATGCATACAGACTAAAATCTCGTGCCATACAAGGCCACAAGTCAATATCAACAAATTTAAAAAACAACTACCACATAATAAATAAGTGTGTCACCCAAGGTAAAATAATATTAAACTGTAACAACAAACATCAATAACAACAATTACCACTCTGGGTACTTGGGTTATCCCCTTACAAGGGGTATATACTCCCATGCATGAGCTCATAACCAGGCCCCGAATATTCAGTCTCATGCCTACCTTTCCTAAAACCAGTAATAAAAAAGAATAAAATAAAACTCCTCTAATACCACTTTGTAACATCCCGGCCTAGGTTCCACGGAATGGTACCCCAAGCTGGTTAGTCACATGACCTCAAGTGCACCTCCCCATATGCTAGAGGATACCGAATAGTATAGAGGGTCTAGTAAGTCATTCGGGGGGATAATATTCCCTCTTCTATTAGATTAAACACCAGTAGAAATTATAAATAATATAAAAAGAATATATAAAGACAAACAATTCCAATATCTGAAGATAATCAAGTAGTAAATACAATATCCAACTAAAGCAGAAAAGCAAGTCATGCTAATGTATGTCTCACGTATCAAAAATAAAAACTAGAAAATAAAGACACCAATGAAACCCAAGAGGGTCCCTAACCAAATTGGATCCCCACACTATGCTCTATCCCAATTTATCCATCTAGCTCAGGTCCTTTTCCCTTAACTAGTCTAGAAAAATAAAAAACGTCTACTCGGGTACCGATCAGGCTGCCTGAGTAGGTTGTTAGTATAACTCTGTAGTCCACAACCAACGACATCTAAAACAAATACATTCAATAATAGTGTAGTTAATAAATTAAACAGTTTACATTAATACAATTATCCCTTATTTAAACGCATAAACCTCTGGGTTCCCATGGACACTCGAACCACAATACCTGCTTCGACCTACATCAGAGTCTGATATATCCCCAAGGGATATCAAACATCTGAATGTACATGTTACCAATAATTATCAGAATTCATATGGAATTTATCAAATACATAAAACTTGTGAATCACTCTTACATGAGTAATTTTCTCTATGGGCTCTAACCTCAAGGGTCTATAGTGAGTAATACAAAACGAATCATAAATGCTTCCTAGGAAAATGAGAAAGCTCTAATGTTTTCACACTGGATGTCTTGTGGGTAAAATAACTTCTAGAATAAATGTTTTCACAATCAATATTATAGATTCAGAGTAATCCCACCATTATATTTAACATAAGATTTTATAGGTTCTCTCATATATTGAAACCCATAAAGAAATTATTAGGCATTTGAAACCAGAAAGGGATGAAAGTTCGATATCAAATAGACTTAATAAACAGTTTATAGTATGCTTTCGAGAGAATATTTTTAAGGAGTCACTTGAAAATACTAATTCATTTTTAGGATAACTTTTATGGCTATGCAGAGGACCAAGAGTTCACTTATTATCTTATAATGGTTATGTAATTAATGGTTATAATTTCTACATAAATGAGCATGATAAAATTAGCACCATGAAAAATAATAGAGTTACACTTGTGGGTGAAGTGATGCATGTATCAGGTACTAAGGATAGACATCTAATTTATGTGAATATGTCGTACTTTAGCATCATAAAAAAATATGGGAGTTGGATTATACAATATTTCAATTACTAATTTTTCAATGAAAGTGAGTTGATGATACGAGAATTGTTAAAATAGATGAATTTATATTTGTGAAAATGTATTTTAGTAAGAAAGGGTAAAAATATGCACCATTTATAATGGATTTACAGGGAGTAAATGTATTTTATGTTCTAGATCCCACAAACCAAAAGTGGTCAATTTTTTTTTCATCGACCGAAACCACTGAAGGGTCATATGAAAATTCAACTGAGGATAAACCTTTCATTGGGACATCACAATCGTTTCGTAGTTTCCCCAATGTAGATGAGGTCTTTTATATCAAAGGAGACCATAATTAAGGGATTTGGACACTCGATAGAGGGGTCAAATCCCTTCAACCTTTAATAGAAGAGAGTTCAATAATCTTATTATATTTTTTTAGTATACATTTTGTTACCTCATATTATTTTCTATTCACTATTGAATTTATGTAATCTAAATTAAATACGAAACCAATTATATAGACAATTACTTCTATACATGCAGATGCTCCCAATTATGATGAACAACAAGTTTCTGAACTAGCTGGTTCAACTAATGCAGAGGAACACCAACCTTTAGCACATGCCGATGATACCAATTCAGAGGAATGACATATTGATGACATTAAACATGAGGAAATGATAGATGAAGAAAAAAATATGTCCCTGAAAAAATTAGATCTTTGTAGTGTGATGTTTTTAAAAAATAAGGTGAGAAACACATGCATAAAATTTATGGTTTGATGGAAGGCACATGGCTAGGTTATCAACACAAAAAAGGATATGTTCAATAGTTTTATTGGGATCACCACTCAAAAACACATACTTATTGATGTAGATTCATGGAAGCATGTTTTTCCTGCACTTAAGACACTAATTTGGGAAGAGATTAGTGTAAGATTATAATATATATTTTTTATTTTAATAAAAAACAAAATAACTTAACAATGAATTACTCTTAATTATACCTTATAGAGTGAATTTATAGTAGACAAATCCTAAAATAAATTTGTATTAATTATTTATGGAAAGGATCACAGATACTTTCACACAATTCTGACAAAGTTTCATCTCAAATATGATGAAGGGAAAATAAACCTATTCCCACCTCATATATATGAATACCTATTAATCCAAGAAGTGTGGGATGAATTTACAAGCTGTTGTGAGGAGACATCTTTTAAGGTACATTGTGGCTTGTAATACATTGTTTGAAAATACATGTATTAATCAATTTTATTAAGATTTGTTAATTTATAAAATACCAAGTGAGTGTTGAAAATAAGAAATGGGTAGAAAAAACAATGTACACCTACCATAAACCGTGGAGGGGGTATGATTCACTTAAAAAAAATTGGCATGTATTTTAAATATTCCATAACACTTTTATGTGTCATAAAAAAACAAAATAATTATATTCCTATGTTTATAGGGAGAATGATGAATACAAATCCAATACCACTTCCATCCCACATCATGTTCTATATAAGGAGTCACATGTAAATAAATATGGTATACTACTATATGAAAACAAAATATTTTTTAGGAAATATGTGTAAGTATGACATAATATATATTTTTTATTTAAATCACCATTACAGAATAACGATTACTTATTTTCTTATATTTTTATATCCAAATTAGACACAAGAATCACCATCAACAGTACCAGGTGAAAAACTAACATCAGTGGACTTTAAGTGGAATGAATAGTATAGACACATTTGAGGTGTGGGTTTTGGGGTAAAACCCAAAAAATTTTCTTAAAAAATAAAATAATAGGGGGATAATGATAAAAAATGTAAGATATGTATGAATGATTATCTTCCCTTAAAGAAAAATTTCATTGGTAGTTCGAGTTTCTTGAAATTGTTATGGGGATGAAGTAAAGAGTAGAAAAAACTCAAGAATAACCACTTCATGATGATCCCCCCCACCAACTTTGAGGTGAGACATTCCCCTCAAAGTGATATCTTAGATGAGGTAATCAATATTCACATAATTATTTCTATGAAATTTTAATCTGGAAGACACTGATATGTTTCCCATATTGATATTCTAAAGGGTGAAATGATTATGATTTATATCTATCAATAACCACCCATCACCTTGTTTTGAGGGATACTATGTACAATATCTAAGAAGATACTCTATAGAACAAACAAATTCCAACAGGTCATGTGAGGGTGGGGATTAGAATATCTCATGAGTTGAGTGTTGAGCTACCTATTCTACTTGATGATACAAATATTTATATGGTTGATCAAGATATTGGTATATTTATAGAATGACCATCATATCTTGTAAACAAACATTTTGACAAATATATATACATATCCAATTTATTTTTCATTAAAAATCATTAAGAATTAATGTAAAAGGTATGAACTGATGAGTGTTATTACAAACAAAAAAATGAAACAAGTGAAATGAAATATAGAATCAAAACATTATAAAGTATCAGTCATTCAATAAAAAATATCTTCACAAAGAACCCTTAACCCACCAGTTAAATATCACCATTTACTAACATTAAATGTTCTTAAGGATACAATGTTACAAAGTGGTAGTAATAACATAGTTGATTTTGAAGAACAAATGTACGGAGAGGCTATTATAGACTAAATTGCTCTTGAGAATGTAAATGAAATTCTAAATATTGACTGGATAGGAGTATCATTTGAAAATGTATACATGAGGTGTATTTTCATGATTTTTTTCTAATATCTAATCTACTATATTATTTATGATTAAATACTATTCATATTTTTTGGAGTTGCCTATATCAATACTAATTTATTATATTACCATGTGAACATAATTAGAGAATCATTATTCCTCACATCAATTATACACAACTAACCTAATTGGATTTAGTTTAAATTGATAAAATAGTTTAATAACTAACCACAATGTTTGAAAGAGAACTTATAGAAAAAAACTCTTATTATTACCAATTATGTAGAAGTAAAAAGCAATAATTTAATTATATCAAATATATTTTCATTCCTTTAATTACTAATTACTTTTTTAGGTAATATTAGTTACTCATTGTAGTCAGTTTAGATACTCCAAAGATTTATTTTATGGATTCACTACATGTATACATGTAACATCCCAGCCCGGGTGCCACACAACAGTATCTCGAGCCAGTCAGTCACATGACCTCAGTCATGCCTCCTCGTACGCCAGAGACTACCAACTAGAAATGAGGTTCTGAAAAGTCAGTGATGGGGAGGTTATAACCTATTTTATTAGAGAAAACACCAATAGAAATAGTAAACAATAGCAAAAGTATATATAAAGATAAAAAATACCAATATTTGAAGATAATCAAACAGTAAATACAATATCCAACTGAAGCAGAAAAACAATTCATGTTAATGTATTTCTCAAGTGTTAAAATAAAAACTAGAAAATAAAGACACCAATGACACCCAAGAAGGTCCCAAACCACATCTGGTCCCCTCACCATGCTCTATCCAAATTTATCCATCTAGCTCAGGGCCTTTTCCCATAACCTATATAGAAAACTAAAAAAATCTACTTAGGTACTGATCAGGCAGCCCGAGTAGGGTGTGAGTACAACTTAGTAGGGAACCACCAATGACGTCTAAAACAAATCCAATCTAGTAATAGTGTTTTAGTTTTATAAATAATAAAAACAATTAGTAAATTAAATAGTTTACATAAATTAAATTATCCCTTATTTAACGCATAAACCTCTCCGTTCCCGTAGACACCTGAACCACAATACATGTTTTGGCCTACGCCAGAGTCTGATATATCCCCAAGGGATATCAAAAATATGAATTTCCATGTTACCAATCATTATAATAATTCACAATGCATTTATAAAATACATAAAACATGTAAATTAGTCTGACATGATTAATGTGCACTATGGGATCTAACCTCAAGGGTCTATAGTGATTAATACAAAACGAAGCATAAATACTTCCTAGGAAAAACAAGAAAGCTCTCACAGTCTTTACCCTAGAAGGTTCACTCATTCCTTTGACATAGAATCAAAATATCACACAGTATTCTTCTATTAAGGCTCTCATGGTCCTTAAGTAAATAGTATTAGAAGCCCTCTCAGTCTTCTTCCCATTTGGCCCACACGGACCTTAAGTAAAAATTATTAGAAGCTCCCTCAGTCTTATACTTTAAATATCATTCTCACAGACTAGTTATCCCATGTGCTAATCCATGAAATCATTATCACAATCATTTCCATTTCACTAAACATTTCATTAATTAATTCAAAAATTAATTAATCACATCTAATACTTCAATTAATCTAACAATTAATTAGCCATTCCACCCCTGTCAATTAATTCAATACTAAATTAACTACATACATTCCATTAATTGATTCACTAATTAATTAATCATTTCACAACTCGACATCCAATAATTAATTCACCCATTAATTATTCACAATTTATAATTCAATAATTCGATAATTAACTCAACCATTAATTATCCCCAAATTCCATTACAAATTCAATAATTAGTTTGTCCCATAAAAACCTTTAATTAATTTCCTAATTAATTAAGTACATAAATTATATTAATTAATTCATTAATTAATTTCCAAAAAATTAAAAATCCCATAATTAATTGCACAAATAATTATCTCAAAATGAATAATCCATATACCATAATTAATTCGAAAATTAATTACTCAGTTCAAACATGAATCTATATCATTATTAGGGGAGTATATTATAATGTATAATACCCCATTTATAAATAATTTATTAATTAATAAATAAATTAATTAAATCCCATTAATTAATTTGACAATTAATTAAAATAATCCATTCTCGTTAATTAATTCAATAATTAATTAAACATACCTTCCCCACTAATTAATTCACAAAATTAATTATTCACATCACATATATTGATTAATTCAATAATTAATTATCACATTCACAATCTCAATAGCTCATAATTAATTCTATAATTAATCACTTCAAATCGTCTATTTCAATCTCCCATCATTAATTCAAAAATTAATTATCCAACTTACTAATATCATTTCCCCATAATTAATTCAACAACTAATTATTCAATATTATCATTTCAATATTCCATCATTCCATATTATTTAATTTTCCAATTAATTAATCTAATTTATTTATTTTCATCATCACAACCATCCCTATTAACTATTTAACTCCTTAATTAATCCAACTAAGAAACCATAACATTACATCCATTAATTAATTTACCAATTAATTAATCCAAATCATTCCTATTAATTAATTACATAATTAATTAATCTAACTCCAACCCTTAAATAAATTATTTAATTAGTTATTCACATTTATTTCTATTAATTAGTTCTACAATTAATTAATTTAACCCATTCCCTTCAATTAATTTACCAATTATTTGTTTCCAGAAATTTCATTATTTAATTCAGTAATTAAAAAACCACATTTCTTTATTTATTAATTTATCAATTATTTTAATCTCATTATTTAATTCAAATAATTAAATAAAAAATTTTCTCACATTAATTAATTTATCAATTAATTAATTCACAAGTTCCATTAATTAATTTCATAATTAATTAATGTTATTCAAAATATGATTATCCCATAATTAAATCCACTATTAATTATTTTAAAAGATAACATCATTATCACTTAACATTTTTTCACCAATTATTATTTGTATTAAAAATATTAATATCACATAATTAATTATGCAATTAATTTTCCCCAAATTATGATATTAATATCCTATATTTTATTCTGCAATTAATTATCCCTGAAACCCACAATTTCAAATTTCCATCATTATTTAATTCGCCCAAATTAAGTAATTAATCAAGAACTTCAAGAGTATCTTTTTCTAAATAACTATATCAATTCTACAATTTTCATACACGTAATAAAAATAACGAATATGGGATTCGAGTTTTAGATCACCTACCTCAAATATAATGAACTTGTGATATGAATCCAATATCACTGAAGGTGCGTTATTCTGACGATATCCTCCTATCAAGACAAATCCAATGCCACTAACAGGATGTTAATCTGATCTATATCAAAAAATATATTGAATACTGAAGTATGAAAAGAAAAATAGAGGAGAGAGGGGTGTACCGTAAATAATGGGATTTCTAACCATGTCATGTGCATCACCCCAAATCCAATTTATAATAACTTTTTATCAATAAATTTAGTTATATTTTTTAATTGCATCAGTTATTTATTAATCTCTCTTATTAATTTCATGCGTCAACTCATCATCATATTGAGTGTTTCATGAAGCTATACCCCGAGTCTGAATTAGATACTCAACATTGGTCGGTCGCCTCAATTTCAGGGTCCTGCTGTCCCTGATGGCTTGTCAATCCGACACCATATGAAACATTTATGGCTGAAATAGTGTATTTAAAACAATTATTTTCTCAATATAATTATAATAATAATAACAATAAGTACTATTATTATAAAGTATCTTTCACCATTTAATGTTTCACTAACAAAATTCGTTAAATGCCGACAATAGTTGATAATTTAATATTAACTTCACATTTTCATTTATTTATTACTAACTAATAGATTTCACCACTCTAACATAGATCGACAACAAAAATTCAAACATTATGAAACATTGTTTATCATTTAAGTGAAAAAAATATTTAACTATACATGTACTTTTCCAATCATTTTGTTTGAAAAAAATAATACACTTATTATTAATAATATTCTTTTTATTATTAATAATACCCTTATTTATGTAATTTCATTAATTTCGGATTAATTATTAAATTAATAAAATTAATCATTTAACTTAAAAATTATAATAATATCAAACACACATTATGCATAAAAGTTATACCCTGGCTAAGATAAACTCTCCGTTATGGACCCAATGTTGGTATTATATTTCTTATATGATACAAAATTTGAGAGATTTTAATTATTAAATATAAAAAACACATTAAAATAATTAATTAAATATAAAAATATTATTTTCATGAGCGAGACATCTAAACATATGATGATTACAATTGTTATACCATGTCCAAGGTAAACACCATGTTCCAGACACAACAGTGATCTCGTATTTCCAATATGATGCGCCGTTTAAGATATATTAATTATTTAATATAGAAAAATGGATTAAATAATTATTTAAATATAATAAGGGTATTTTCATGAGTGAGACATCCAAACATCCAATGTTTTCAAATGTTATACCTCACCTACATTAAACACCCTATTCTGGATGCAACAGTGGTCTCAGATTTCTTTTACGACACACCATTTTAGATTTATTCAATTATTTTGAATAAAAAGTGTGCGCTTAATATATTATTTTTAATATTTTTTTAATCTTCACCAAGACTTTGAGGGCCAAAGAATCTCACAATTAACTCAGTGTTGAACTCCCACTACTGGAAAAACTACCTATACCCACGGTTCAAAACTGTGGGTATAGCCACCAAAACCATGGGTATAGCATATACCCATGGTTTTGGGAACTGTGGGGTGGAGTGGCTTCAGTATAGGGGTCTTAAGCTATCCCCACGGTTTGACAAACCATGGGTGACTTCACCACTTCAGCCAAAATATTTATATGAATATATATCTATATTCCTAAATATATATTATATCATTGACCGTATTGCGAAAAATAGAAGCCAGCGGGTTTCGAACCCGCGTCTGCTGTAGAATTCTTACAGCGCCTAACCAACTAAGCTGACTCGACTTTGAAAATTCAAATCTGTATTTATAATAATATAATAATCCTCGTGTCTATATTAAAAAAAAGTAACCAGCGGGATTGGATACCATAACCACTGTAACAGCAGCGTAACACATAACCAACCAAGACGAAAAATCTATTGGTTAATAAATTTCTATCATCTTAAATATATTAGTTGAAAACATGGTTAAATATTTCCGGCCAAATTGTTTTTATTTTCCCGCATTTTTTTCGCCATAATGTGGGTGACCTATCCCCAATGTTCTAAAAAAATATGGGGATAGGCCTTTGAAAAAAATATTTATCCCCACGGTTTTTCTAAAACTGTGGGGATAGGCCTTCATATAAATACCTATACCGACGGTTTTACAAAACTGTGGATATAGACCTTCGAAAATAACTCTATACCCACAGTTATTCTAAAACCGTGGGTATAGGTGACCACTAACCACGGTTTTCCAGAACCGTGGGTATAGGTTCCCACACTGTATATATACCCACGGTTTAAGAAAACCGTGGGTAAAGTTCTATTTTCCAATAGTGTCAAAAAACGTTCCAATAAAATATTACAATGTGTTTACTAGGAATTATTTCTCATGTGAGCCCTTAAAAATTTATTAAGTTTCTTCACCAATAAAACATTTTTTTCCACATAAATTATTTATAATCTATAAAGAGAAATTACTCAAAGGAAAACATACTTGGTAAAAGGAAAAAATATTACAATATTCTCACCTGATAATAGCTCTCCCTCGAGCTTTACTCCCAAGTACCATTATAAAAAACTGGGTTCTTACAATCTACCCACCTTTGAATCTTCTTTAACCCCACTTGTTACGTCACTCAACAAAAGTTGTTTTTATCGACCTCCATTCAATCTTGAGAACATCATCTGTAAATTATCAATGATGTACCTCACACTATCAAGCTCCGTATATATATTACTTCATAAGCACAACCTCCAAGGGATCTCGTATCCAACCAAAACACATTAATTTAGCTAGATGTAAAGATAGAGCTTTCTCAATGTATCTAGGGTGATGTCAAGGTAAGGGACATGATCATCACGAATTAAAAGAACAATAATAAGTTTTCAATGAGTACCACCACCAATACTTCATTACTAGTGTTTGTTCCCTTTTTCCACCACACCGTCAAAACTGAGGTTCTATAACTACCCTTAACCACCCCACACGTAGGTCCGGTTAATAAGGGTATACTGATTATTATTATTCAAGTTTATCATTACATACCTATTTCTTCTCATCTTGAATAATTTTATAATATTTATTAATTTAATATTAGAAACATTTCATTTCAATTTTACAACCAAGGGAAAATATCTCAAGTTCGACAAGTTACCCAAAGCCCAATTTGTCATGCATGCATACAATAATGCAAGTCATAAAATAATAATGAGTGCCAAGAATGATGCATAAATACTGAACTCTTGTGCTATCTAAGGCCACGAGTCAATATCAACAAATTTCAAAAACAAAAAACACATAAGAAACAAGTGTGTCACCCAAGGTGAAATAATATTCAACTGTAACAGAAAATAGCAATAAGAACAATTCCCTCCCTATGTACTTGCATTCTCCCCCGTACATGGCGTAACTACTCCCATGCACAAGTTCATAACCAAGCCCCAACTCTTACTAGTCTCAGGTCTACCTTTCCCAAAACTTTTAAGAAAAAAAATAAGAAAAGAAAACTCCTCTGATACCACTTTGTAACATCTCAGCCCAGGTGCCACGCAATAGTACCCCAAGCAGGTCTGTCACATGACCTCAGGTACACCTCCCTGTATTCCAAAGGCTTCTGACTAGTAGCGAGGGCCTGGTAAGTAATTTTTTGGGATACTATACACTATTTTATTAGAGTAAACACCAATAGAAATAATAAAAAATAGTATAATCATATATAAAGACAAACAATACCAATATCCAAAGATAATAAAGTAGTAAATACAATATCTAACTAAAGTGAAAAAACATGTCATACTAATGTATGTCTCAAGTGTCAAATTGAAAACGAGAAAATAAAGACACCTATGACACCCAATAGGTCCCTAAATCATGTCTGGTACCCTCACCATGCTCTATCCTAATCCAGCCATCTAACATAGGGCCTTTACCCTCAACCTGTCCTGAAAAACAAAAAATGTCTACTCGGGTACCGATCATGCAACTCGAGTAGGGTGTGAGTACAACTCAGTAGTCCACCACAAAAGGCGTCTAAAAAAAATCCAGTCAATAATAGTGTATTCAATTGTATATAGAAAAAAAACAAGTAATAAATCAAACAATTTACATTAATTCAATTATCCCTTTTTTAACAACATAATCCTTCAGGTTCCCATGGACACCCGAACCACAATACCTTCTTCATCCTACACTGGAGTCTGATATATCGACAAGGGATATCAAAAATTTGAATGTCCATGTTACCAATCATTATCGTAATTCGTATTTCATATATCAAATACATAAAACCTGTAAATCAGTCTGACATGAGTAATGTGTACTATGGGCTCTAACCTCAAGAGTATATAGGGAGTAATACAAAACGAAGCATAAATGCTTCCTAACAATAGTGGGAAAGCTCTCATAGTGTTTCTCCTCGAAGGTTCACATGGTCCTTCGACAAAAAATTAGAAGCTCACACAGGCTTCTTCTGTTAAGGATCTCACGGTCCTTACGTAAACAATATTAGAAGCTCTCTCAGTCTTCTTCCCATAAGGCTCACACGGTCCTTATGTAAAAAATATTATAATCTCCCTCAGCCTTTCCCTTTAAATATCATTCTCACACCCTAGTTATGCCATGTGCTACTCCATGCCATCATTATCAAAATCATTTCTGATTTCACCAAACATTCAATTAATTAATTCACAAATTAACTAATCATATCTAACCCTTCAATTAATTCAACAATTAGTTGGTCATTAAAACTCCATTAATAAATTCAAAAATTAATTAACGACATCCATTCCATTAATTACATAACCAATTAATTAATCATTTCACAACCCAACATCCAATAATTAATTCCCCAATTAATTATTCACAATTCACAATTTAATAATATGATAATTACATCAACCATTAATTATCCCGCAATTCCATTAATAATTCCACAATTAGTTTGTCCCATAAATACCCTTAATTAATTTACTAATTAATTAACTACGTCAATCCCATTAATTAATTAATTAATTATTTTCTGAAAACTAAAAATCCCATAATTAATTCCATAATTAATTATCTCAAAATGTATCATCCATATCCCGTAATTAATTCCATTATTTATTACTCAGTTCAACCATGAATTTATATCATTATCATGGGAGTATATCATCATGTCTAACACCCCATTTATAAATCATTAATTAATTAATAAATTAATTAATTAAATCACATTGATTAATTCAAAAATTAATTAAAATCACCTATTCTCGTCAATTAATTCAACAATTAATTAACCATACCTTTTCCATTAATTAATTCAGAAAATTAATTATTCACATCTTTCATCTTAATTAATTCAACAATTAATTATCTCATTCACAATATCAATATCTCATAATTAATTATATGATTAATTATCTCGAATAATCTATTTCAATATCCCATTATTAATTCAAAAATTAATTATCCAGCTTATTAATATAATTTCCCCATAATTAATCCAACACTTAATTGTTCAATCTTATCATTTCAATGTTACGTCAATATAAATTAATTAATTTACCAATTAATTAATATAATTTATTCATTCTCACCATCACAACCATCCCTATTAATTAATCAGCACATTAATTAATTTACCAATTAATTTATCCAAATCATTCCAATGAATTAATTCCAAAATTAATTGATCTAACTCAAACCCTTTAATTAATTTTCCAATTAATTATTCATATGAATTTCTATTAATTAATTACACAATTAATGAATTTAACACATTCCCATCTATTAAGTCACAAATTAATTATTTCCCTCAATTATATTATTTAATTAAATAATTAAAAAAACACATTTCTTTATTTATTAATTAATCAATTAATTTAAACTCATTATTTACTTCAACGAATTAAATAACAACATTTATAACATCAATTAATTTATCAATTAATTAATACACCAGTCTCATTAATTAATTCCATAGTTAATTAATCTTATTAAAAATATGATTACCCCATAATTAACTATACCATTAATTATTTTAAAATCTAATACAATTATTATATAAAAAAATTCACTAATTATTATCTCAATTAACAATATCAATATCATATAACTAATTTTGCAATTAATTTTACCCAAATTATGATATTAATATCATATATTTAATTCTACAATTATTTATCCCTGAAACCCACAATTTCACATTTCCATAATTATTTAATTCACCCAAATTAATTAACTAATCAAGAACTTCAAGAATATCTATTACTAAATAACTGTAGAAAGTATACAATTTGCATACATGAAATCAAACGACTATGTGCTTCAAGTTTTAGACCGCCTACCTAAAATATGATGAACATATAATATGAATAAAACATAGCTGATGACATGTTATTATGATGAAATCCTCTTATCAATACAAATACAATGCCACCAACGACACGTCGATCTGATCAATATTGAAAAATATATTGAATTTTGAAGTCTCAAAGGAATGATAGAGGAGAGAGGGGTGTTCCATAAATAATGGGATTCTTAACCATGTCATGCACATCACCCCAAGTCCAATTTATAGTACCTTTTCATCAATAAATTTAGTTACATTTATTAATTGCATCAGTTATTTATTAATCTCCCCTATTAATTTCATGCATCGACACATCATTATATTGAGTGTTTCATGAAGTTGTACCATGAGTCTGAATTAAATATTCAACATTGGTCTTTAAATAACCACCTCGATTTTAGGGTCATGTTGTCACTGATGGTGTGTCAATCCGACAACATATGAAAAATTTATGACTGAAACTATGTTTTAACAACAATTATTTTCACAAAATAATAATAATAATAATAACAATAATAAATACTATTATTATAAATCACCTTTCACCATTTAATGTTTCACCAACCACATTCATTACATGTCTACAATAGATGATAATTTAATATTAACTCCAAATTTGCATTTATTTACTATTGCCTAATAAATTTAACCACTATAACATTGATAAACAACAAATATTCACAAATAGAGAAATGTTATTTATCATTTAAGTGAAAAAAATATTTGACTACACATGTACTTTTCCAATCATTATGTTTGATAAAAATAATAATAATACACTTTTTATTAATAATATTCTTTTTAAAAATACTAATACCCTAATTATTAATAATAATATTTTTATTAATAATAATACACTTATTTATATAATTTAATTAATTTTAGATTAATTATTAAATTAATAACATTAATCATTTAACTTAAAAATTAAAATAACATAAAACACACATTATGCATAAAAGTTATACCCTGGCTAGGGTAAACCCCCTACTCTGGACCCAATGGTGGTATCCAATTTCTCAAATGATACACCATTTGAGATATATTAATTATTTAATATAAAAAAACAGAATAAAATAATTAATTAAATATAAAAATATTATTTTGGTGAGTGAGACGTCCAAACATCCAACGCTTACAATTATTATACCTCACCTAGGGTAAACACCATTATATAGACACAACTGTGATCTCATATTTCTAATACAATGCACCGTTTAAGAGATATTAATTATTTAGTATAAAAAATGGATTAAATAATTAATTAAATATAAAAATGGTATTTTCATGAGCGAGACGTCCAAACCTCCAATGCTTACAAATGTTATACTTTACATAGGGTAAACACCCTATTTCGGACGGAATGCTGATCTCAAATTTCCCTTACGATGCACCATTTTAGAGTTATTTTATTATTTTGAATAAAAAGTGTGGGATTAATATATTATATTTAATATATATTATTTAATATTCACCGAGACTTTGTGGGCCTCAGAATATAACACTTAACTCAGTTTCGAACACTAAAAAAATTCTAATAAAATATTATAACGTGTTAACTGGGCATTATGTTTCATGTAAGAATTTAAACATTTATTAAGATGTTTTTTCAATAAAACATTTTTTTCCACACAAAGTATTTATAATCTGTAATAATAAATAACTCAAAGGAAAACATACGTGGTAAAAGGATAGAATCTTACAATATTCCCACTTTATAACAGCTTGTCCCCGAGATGTAATCCCAAGTACCTTTATAAAAAACAAGGTTCTTACAATTTACCCACCTTTGAAGTTTCATTAACCCCTCTGGTTAAGTATCTCAATAATAATAGTTTTTATCAACTGCTGGTCAATCTTGGTAACCTCGTTTATAAATTTTCAATGATGTAATTCACACTATCAAGCTCCACATATATATTGTTTCATAAGCACAATCTCTAAGGTGCCCAATATCCAACCAAAACACATTCATTTAGCTAGGTGTAAAGCCAGATCTTTCTCAGTGTATCCAGGGCGATGTCAATATAGGAGACATGATCATAACTAATTAAAATTATGGTAAGAAGTCGTCAATGTGTACCACCACCAATATTTCATTACTAGTGATTGCTCCATTTTTTCCGCTCTACAGTCAAAACTGAGGGGCTATAACTACCCTTAACCACCCTACACCAAGGTTCAATTAACAAAGTTATACTCATTCATATTGTTAAAGTTTCTCATTAGACACCCATTTATTCTTATCTTGAATAATTTTATAATCATTATCAATTTCATATTAGGAAAATTTCATTTAAATTTCACATATAAGGGAAAATGACTCATGTTCAATAACTTACCCAAATCCCATTTTCCCATACAATCCTACAATGATGCATGTTACAAAACAATCTTGAGTTCCTAGAATGATGCATATAGACTAAAATATCATTCCATACAAGGCCATGAGTTAATATCAACAAATTTCAAAAACAACTACCACATCATAAATAAGTGCGTCACCCAAGGTGAAATAATATTCAACTGTAACAGCAAACATCAATAACAACAATTCCCACTCTGGGTTCTTGGGTTATTCCCCTATAAGGGGTAGATACTCCCATGAATGAGCTCATAACCAGGTCCTAAATATTTATAGTCGCATGTCTACCTTTCCTAAAACCAGTAATAAAAAAGAATAAAATAAAACTATTTTGATACCACTTTGTAACATCCCGACCAAGGTGCCACACAACGGTACCCCAAGCCGGTTAGTCACATGACCTCAGGTGCGCCTCCCCATATGCTAGAGGATACCAAATAGCATCAAGGGTCTGGTAAGTCATTCAGGGGGATAATATTACCTCTTCTATTAGAGTAAAAACCAGTAAAAATAATAAACAATATCAAAAGAATATATAAAGACAAACAATACCAATATATGAAGATAATCAAGTAGTAAATACAATATCCAACTAAAGGAGAAAAACAAGTCATGCTAATGTATGTCTCAAGTGTAAAAAATAAAAACTAGAAAATAAAGACACAAATGAAACCCAAGATGTTCCCTAACCACATTTGATCCCTACACTATGCTCTATCCCAATTTATCCATCTAGCTCAGGGCCTTTTCCCTTAACTAGTCCAGAAAAATAAAAAAATTCTACTCGGGTACCGACCAGGATTCTTGAGTAGGTTGTTAGTATTACTCTATAGTCCACAACCAACAACATCTAAAACAAATCCAGTCAACAATAGTGTAATTAATAAAGTAAATAGTTTACGTTAATTCAATTATCCCTTATTTAAATGCATAAACCTCTGGGTTCCCGTGGACACCTGAACCACAATACCTACTTCGGCCTACATAAGAGTTTGATATATCCCCAAGGGATATCAAAAATCTAAATGTACATGTTACCAATAATTATCATAATTCATATGGAATTTATCAAATACATAAAACTTGTGAATCACTCTGACATGAGTAATTTTCTCTATTGGCTCTAACCTCAAGGGTCTATAGTGAGTAATACAAAACGAATCATAAATTCTTCCTAGGAAAATGGGAAAGCTCTAACGCTTTCACACTGGATGTCTTATGGGTAAAATAACTTCTAGAATAAATGTTTTCACAATCAATATTATAGATTCAGAGTAATCCCACCATTACATTTAATATAAGAGTTTATAGGTTCTCTCATATATTGAAACCCATAAAGAAATTATTAGGCATTTGAAACCAGAAAGAGATGAAGGTTAGATATCAAATAGACTTAATAAACATTTTATAGTATGGTTTTGAGAGTATATTTTTAAGGAGTCAGTTGAAAATACTAATTCATTTTCAGGATAACTTTGATGGCTATATAGAGGACCAAGAGTTCACTTATTATCTTATAATGGTTATGTAATTAATGGTTATAATTTCTACACAAATTAGCATGATAAAAGTAGCACCATGAAAAATAATAGAGTTACACTTGTGGGTGAATTGATGCATGTATCAGGTACCAAGGATAGAAATCCAATTTATGTGAATATGTCATACTTTATCATCATAAAAAAAATATGGTAGTTGGATTATACAATATTTCAATTACTAATTTTTCAATGAAAGTGAGTTGATGATAAGAGAATTGTTAAAATAGATTAACTTATATTTATGAAAATGTATTTTAGTAAGAAAGGGTAAAAAGTTGAACCATTTATAATGTATTTACAGGGAGTAAATGTATTTTAGGTTCCAGATCCCACAAACCAAAAGTGGTCAATTGTTTTTTCATCGACCAAAACCACTAAAGGGTCATATGAAAATGAAACTTAGGATGAACCTTTCATTGGGACATCACAATCGTTTAGTATTGTCACCTATGTAGATGGGGTCTTTTATGTCAAAGGAGACCATAATTAAGGGATTTGGACACTCGATAGAGGGGTAAAATCCCTTCAGACTTTAATAAAAGAGAGTTCAATAATCTTATTATATTTTTTTAGTATACATTTTGTTACCTCATATTATTTTCTATTCACTATTGAATTTATGTAATCTAAATTAAATAGTAAACCACTTCTATAGACAATTACTTATATACATGCAGATGCTCCCAATTATGATGAACAACAAGTTTCTGAACTAGCTGGTTCTACCAATACATAGGAACACCAACCTTCAGCACATGCCAATGCTACCAATTCAGTGGAATGACATATTGATGACATTAAACCTGAGGAAATGATAGATGAAGAAAAAAATATGTCCCTGAAAAAATTGGATCTTTGTAGTGTGATGTTTTAAAAAAATAAGGTGAGAAACACATGCATCAAATTTATGGTTTTATGGAAGGCACATGGCTAGGTTGTCAACACCAAAAAGGCTATATTCAGTAGTTTTATTGGGATCACCACTCAAAAACACATACATATTGATGTAGATTCATGGAACCATGTTGTGCCCGCACTTAAGAAACTAATTTGGGAAGATATTAGTGTAACATTATAATATATATTTTTTATTTTAATAAAAAACAAAATAACATAACAATGAATTACTCTTAATTACACCTTATAGAGTGAATTTATAGTAGATAAATCCTAAAATAAATTCGTATTAATTATTTCTTGAAAGGCTCACAGATACTTTCACACAATTCTGACAAAGTTTCATATCAAAGATGATGAAGGGAAAATAAACCCATACCCACCTCATATATATGAATACCTAATAATCCAAGAAGTGTGGAATGAATTTACATGCTGTTGTGAGGAGACATCTTTCGAGGTACATTGTGGATTGTATTACATTGTTTGAAAATACATGTATTAATAAATTTTATTAAGATTTTTTAATTTATAAAATACCAAGTGAGTGTTGAAAATAAGGAATGGGTAGAAAAACAGTGTACCCCTACCATAAACCGTGGAGGGGGTATGCTTCACTTGAAAAAAATTGGCGTGTATTTTAAATCTTCCATAACACTTTTATGTGACATAAAAAACGAAATAATTATATTCCTATGTTTATATGGAGAATGATGAATACAAATCCAATACCACTTCCATCCCACATCATGTTCTATATAAGGAGTCACATGTAAATAAATATGGGATTCTACTATATGAAAACATGAAAAAATTTAGGAAACATGTGTAAGTATGACATAATATATAATTTTTATTTAAATCACCATTACATAACAATGATTACTTATTTTCTTATATTTTTATATCCAAATTAGACACAAGAATCACCATCAACAGTACTAGGTGAAAAACTAATATCAGTGGAATTTAAGTGGAAAAAATATTATAGACACATTTGAGGTGTGGGTTTTGAGGTAAAACCCAAAATATTTTCTTAAAAAAGAAAAGAATAGGGGGATAATGATAAAAAATGTAAGAGATGCATGAATTATTATCTGCTCTTAAAGAAAAATTTCATTGGTAGTTCGAGTTTCTTGAAAATGTTATTGGGCTGAAGTAAAGAGTAGAAACAACTCAAGAATAACCACTTCATGATGATCACCCCCACCACCAGCTTTGAGGTGAGACATTCCCCTCAAAGAGCTATCTTAGATGAGGTAATCAATATTCACATAATTATTTCTCTGAAATTTTAATCTGGAAGACACTGATATGTTTCCCATATTAATATTCTAAAGGGTGAAATGATCATGATTTATATCTGTCAACAACCACCCATCACCTTGTTTCGAGGGATACTATGTACAATATCTATGAAGATACTCTACAAAACAAACAAATTCCAACAGGTCATGTGAGGGTGGGGATTAGAATATCTCATGAGTTGAGTGCTGAGCTACCTATTCTACTTGATGATACAAATATTTATATGGTTGATCAAGCTATTGGTATATTTATAGAATGACCATCAGATCTTGGAAACAAACATGTTGAAAAAGTGGTATACATCTCCAATTTATTTTTCATTAAATAACATTAAGAATTAATGTAATGGTATGAACCGATGAGTTTTATTACAAACAAATAAATGAAACAAGTGAAATGAAATATATAATCAAAACAATATAAAGTATCAGTCATTCGAAAAAAAATACCTTCACAAAGAACCTTTAACCCACCAGTTAAATATCACCATTTACTAACATTAATGGTTCTTGAGGATACAAGGTTACAAAGTGGTAGTAATATCATAGTTGATTTTGAAGAACAAATGTACAGAGAGGCCATTATAGACTAAATTTCTCTTGAGAATGTAAATGAAATTCTAAATCTTGACTGGCTAGGAGTATCATTTGAAAATGTATACATGAGGTGTATTTTCATGATTTTTTTTTCTAATAGCTAATCTACTATATTATTTATGATTAAATACTATTCATATTTTTTGGAGGTGCCTATATCAGTACTAATTTATTAGATTAACATGTAAACATAATTAGAGAATCATTTTTCCTCACATCAATTATACACAACTAACCTAATTGGATTTAGTTTAAATTGATAAAATAGGAGAATAAATAGCCACAATGTTTGAAAGAGAACTTATAGACAAAAAACTATTATTATTACCAATGATGTAGAGGTAAAAAGAAACAATTTTATTATATCAAATATATTTTCATTCATTTCATTATTAATTACTTTTTTAGGTAATATTAGTTACTCATTGTAGTCAGTTTAGATACTCCAAATATTTATTTTATGAATTCACTACATTTATACATGTAACATCCCAGCCCGGGTGCCACACAACAGTATCCTGAGCCAGTTAGTCACATGGCCTCAGGAATGCCTCCTCGTACGCCAGAGGCTACCGACAAGAAATAAGGTTCTGATAAGTCAGTCATGGGGAGGCTATACCCTATTTTATCAGAGAAAACACAAATAGAAATAATAAACAATAGCAAAAGTATATATAAAGATAAAAAAGGCCAATATCTGAAGATAATCAAGCAGTAAATACAATATCCAACTGAAGTATAAAAACAAGTCATGCTAATGTATTTCTCAAGTGTTAAAATAAAAACTAGAAAATAAAGACACCAATTACTCCTAAGCAGGTCCCAAACCACATCTGGTCCCCTCAACATGCTCTATCCTAATTCATCCATCTAGCTCAGGGCATTTTCCCATAACCTTTATGGAAAACCAAAAAAATCTACTCAGGTACTGATCAGGCAGCCCGAGTAGGGTGTGAGTATAACTTAGTAGGCCACCACCAATGACGTCTAAAACAAATCCAATCCAGTAATAGTGTTTCAGTTTTATAAATAATAAAAACAGGTAATAAATTAATTAGTTTACATAAATTAAATTATCCCTTATATAACTCATAAACCTCTGTGTTCCCGTGGACACCTGAACCACAATACATTCTTTGTCCGATGCCAGAGTCTGATATATCCCCAAGGGATATCACAAATATGAATGTCCATGTTACCAATAATTATAATAATTCACAATGCATTTATCAAATACATAAAACATGTAAATCAGTCTGACATGATTAATGTGCGCTATAGGATCTAACCTCAAGGGTCTATAGTGAGTAATACAAAATGAAGCATAAATACTTCCTAGGAAAAACAAGAAAGCTCTCAGGATCTTTCCCCAAAAAGGCTCACTCGTTCCTTTGACAAAAAAAATCAAAATATCACACAGTCTTCTTCTATTAAGGCTCTCACGGTCCTTAAGTATACAATATTAGAAGCCCTCTTAGTCTTCTTCCCATTTGGCCCACACAGACCTTAAGTAAAAATTATTAGAAGCTCCCTCAGTCTTATACTCTAAATATCATTCTCACGGACTGGTTATACCATGTGCTACTCCATGACATCATTATCATAATCATTTCCATTTCACCAAACATTTCATTAATTAATTCAAAAATTAATTAATCACATCTAATCCTTCAATTAATCTAACAATTAATTAGCCATTCTACCCCTGTCAATTAATTCAACAATAAATTAACTACATACATTCCATTAATTAATTCACTAATTAATTAATCATTTCACAACTCGACATCCAATAATTAATTCACCTATTAATTATTCACAATTTATAATTCAATAATTAGATAATTAACTCAACCATTAATTATCCCCAAATTCCATTACTACTTCAATAATTAGTTTGTCCCATAAACACCTTTAATTAATTTCCTAATTAATTAAGTACATAAATTCGATTAAATAATTCATTAATTAATTTCCAAAAAAATTAAAAATCCCATAATTAAGTCCACAAATAATTATCTCAAAATGAATAATCCATATCCCATAATTAATTCCAAAATTAATTACTCAGTTCAACCATGAATCTATATCATTATCATGGGGTATATTATAATGTCTAACACCCAATTTATAAATCATTTATTAATTAATAAATTAATTAATTCAATCCCATTAATTAATTTTACAGTTAATTAAAATCATCCATTCTCGTTAATTAATTCAATAATTAATTAACCATACCTTCCCCAATAATTAATTCAAAAAATTAATTATTCACATCTCATCTATTAATTAATTCAAAAATTAATTATCACATTCACAATCTCAATAGCTCATAATCAATTCTACGATTAATCACTTCAAATCGTTTATTTCAATCTCCCATCATTAATTCAAAAATTAATTATCCAAATTACTAATATCATTGCCCCAAAATTAATTCAACAACTAATTATTCAATATTATCATTTCAATATTCCATCAATCCACATTATTTAATTTTCCAATTAATTAATCCAATTTATTTATTTCCATCATCACAACCATCCCTATTAATTATTTAGCATCTTAGTTAATCCAACTAAGAAACCATAACATTACATCCATTAATTAATTTACCAATTAATTAATCCAAATCATTTTTATTAATTAATTACATAATTAATTGATCTAACTCCAACCCTTCAATAAATTATTTAATTAGTTATTTACATTCATTTCTATTAATTAGTTCTAAAATTAATAAATTTCTCTCATTCCCTTCAATTAATTTACCAATTAATTGTTTCCATAAATTTCATTATTTAATTCAATAATTAAAAAACCACATTTCTTTATTTATTAATTTATAAATTATTTTAATCTCGTTATTTAATTCAAATAATAAATAACAAAATTTCTCACATTAATTAATTTATCAATTAATTAATTCACAAGTTCCATTAATTAATTTCATAATTAATTAATCTTATCCAAAATATGATTATCCCATAATTAACTCCACTATTAATTATTTTAAAAGATAACATCATTATCACTTAACATTTTTTCACCAATTATTATCTGTATTAAAAATATTAATATCACATAATTAATTATGCAATTAATTTTCCCCAAATTATAATATAAATATCCTATATTTAATTCTACAATTAATTATCCCTAAAACCCACAATTTCAAATTTCCATCATTATTTAATTCACCCAAATTAATTAATTAATCATGAAATTCAAGAGTATCTTTTTCTAAAGAACTATATCAATTCTACAATTTTCATACATGTAATCAAAATAACGACTATGGGATTCAAGTATTAGATCACCTACCTCAAATATAATGAACTTGTGATATGAATCCAATATCACTGAAGGTGCGTTATTCCTACGATATCCTCCTATAAAGACAAATCCAATGCCACTGACAGGATGTTAATATGATCTATATCAAAAAATATATTGACTACTGAAGTATGAAAAGAAAAATAAAGGAGAGAGGGGTGTACCGTAAATAATGGGCTTTCTAACCATGTCATGTGCATCACCCCAAATCAAATTTATAATAACTTTTTATCAATAAATTTAGTTATATTTTTTAAATGCATCAGTTATTTATTAATCTCTCTTATTAATTTCACGCATCAAATCATCATCATATTAAGTGTTTCATGAAGCTATACCCCAAGTCTGAATTAAATATTCAACATTGATCATTAAATGGTCGCCTCAATTTCAGGGTCCTGCTGTCCCTGATGGCTTGTCAATCCAACACCATATGAAACATTTATGACTAAAACGGTGTATTGAAAACAATTATTTTCTCAAAATAATAATAATAATAATAATAACAATAAGTACTATTATTATAAATTATCTTTCACCATTTAATGTTTCACTAACAAAATTCATTAAATACCGAAAATAGTTGATAATTTAATATTAGCTTCACATTTTCATTTATTTATTACTAACTAAGAGATTTCACCACTATAACATTGATCGACAACAAAAATTCAAACATTTTGAAACATCGTTTATCATTTAAGTGAAAAAAATATTTAACTATACATGTACTTTTCCAATCATTTTGTTTGAAAAAAATAATACACATATTATTAATAATATTATTTTTATTATTAATAATACACTTATTTATGTAATTTCATTAATTTCGGATTAATTATTAAATTAATAAAATTAATCATTTAACTTAAAAATTATAATAATATCAAACACACATTATGCATAAAAGTTATACCCTCGCTAAGATAAACTCTCTGTTCTGGACCCAATGGTGGTATCATATTTCTTATATGATACACCATTTGAGTGGTATTAATTATTTAATATAAAAAAACATATTAAAATAATTAATTAAATATAAAAATATTATTTTCATGAGAGAGACATCTAAACAGACGATGCTTACAATTGGTATACCCTACCTAGGGTAAACACCATGTTCCAGACACAACAGTGATCTCGTATTTCCAATATGATGCACCATTTAGGAGATATTCATTATTTAATATAGAAAAATGGATTAAATAATTAAATAAATATAATAAGGGTATTTTCATGAGTGATACATCCAAACATAAAATGCTTTGAAATGTTATACCTCACCTATATTAAACACCCTATTCTGGATGCAACAGTGGTCTCAGATTTCCTTTACGACACACCATTTTAGATTTATTCAATTATTTTGAATAAAAAGTGTGCTATTAATATATTATTTTTAATATTTTTTTAATCTTCACCAAGACTTTGAGGGCCTCAGAATCTCATAATTAACTCAGTGTTGAACTCCCACTACTATAAAAACTACCTATACCCACGGTTCAAAACCGTGGGTATAACCACCAGAACCGTGGGTATAGGCTATACCCACGGTTTTGGGAACCATAGGGTTGAGTGGCGTCGATATAGGGGTCTTAAGCTATCCCCACGGTTTGAAAAACCATGGGTATTTTTTTTCCACAGTGTCAAAGCATTATCCACGCTGTCAAAAGTCTTCTCCCCATGGTTTAAAAACCATGGGTACAAAAATTCAAAATATGCAGCTGTTGGGACTTAAACCCGTGCCAACCACGACCTGAAAATTTCTTCCAACGGACTTCACCACTTCAGCCAACATATTTAAATGAATATATATCTATATTCCTAAATATATATTATATCATTGACTGTATTGCGAAAATAGAAGCCAAAGGGTTTCTAACCCACGTCTGCTGCAGAATTCTTACAGCGCCTAACCATTTAAGCTGACTTGACTTTGAAAATTCAAATCTATATTTATAATAATATACTAATCCTCATGTATGTATTAAAAAAATTAGCTAGCAGGATTGGATACCAAAATAGCTGTAACAGAAGAATAACACATAACCAACCAAGCCGCATAATCCATTAGTTAATAAATTTATATCAACTTAAATATATTAGTTGAAATCCTGGGTAAAAATTTCCCGCCAAATTGTTTTTGTTTTCCCGCATCTTTTTTTTGCCGCCATAATGTGGGTGAGCTATCCCCATAGTTCTAAAAAACTGTGGGGATAGGCCTTTGAAAAAAATATTTATCCCCATGGTTTTTCAAAAACCGTGGGGATAGGCCTTCATATAAATACCTATACCGACGGTTTTACAAAATCGTGGATACAGGCCTTCGAAAATAACTCTATACCCACGGTTTTTCTAAAACCGTGGGTATAGGTGACCACTACCCACGGTTTTCTAGAACCATGGGTATAGGTTCCCACAATGTATATATACCCACGGTTTAAGCAAACCATGGGTATAGGTCTATTTTCCAGTAGTGTCCAAAAACTTTCCAACAAAATATTACAATGTGTTAACTAGGAATTATTTCTCATGTGAGACCTTAAACATTTATTAAGTTGTTTCGACAATAAAACATTTTTTTCCACATAAATTATTTATAATCTATAAAAAGAAATTACTCAAAGGAAAAAATACTTGGTAAAATGAAAAAATATTAAAATATTATCACCTGATAATAGCTCTCCCTCAAGTTGTACTACCAAGTACCTTTATAAAAAAACCGGTTTCTTACAATCTACCCACCTTTGAATCTTCTTTAACCCCTCTTGTTAAGTCTCTCAACAACCGTTGTTTTTATCGACCTCCGGTAAATCTTGAGAACATCATCTGTAAATTATTAATGATGTACCTCACACTATCAAGCTCTATATATATATTAATTTATAAGCACAACCTCCAAGGGATCCCATATGCAACCAAAACACATTCATTTAGATAGGTGTAAAGATAGAGATTTCTCAGTGTATCCAGGGTGATGTCAAGGTAAGGGACATGATAATCATGAATTAGAAGAACAATAATAATTTTTCATTGAGTACCACCACAAATAATTCATTACTAGTGTTTGTTCCCTTTTTTCCACCACACGGTCAAAACTGAGGTGTTATAACTATCCTTAACCACCCCACACCTAGGTCCGGTTAATAAGGGTATACTCATTATTATTATTATTCAAGTTTCTCATTAGATACCCGTTTCTTCTCATATTGAATAATTTTATAATTATTATCAATTTAATATTAGAAACATTTCATTTCAATTTAACAAACAAGGGAAAATATCTCAAGTTTGAAAACTTACCCAAAGCCCAATTTGTCGTGCATGCCTACAATAATGCAAGTCATAAAATAATAATGAGTGCCAAGAATGATGCATAAATACTGAAATCTTGTGCTATCTAAGGACACGAGTCAATATCAACAAATTTCAAAAACAAAAACCACATAAAAAACAAGTGTGTCACCCAAGGTGAAATAATATTCATCTGTAACAGAAAATAGCAATAAGAACAATTCCCTCTCTAGGTACTCGAGATCTCCCCCGTAAATGGCGTAACTACTCCCATACACAAGTTCATAACCAAGCCCCAACTCTTACAAGTCTCAGGTCTACCTTTCCCAAAACTATTAAGAAAAATAATAATAAAAGAAAACTCCTCTGATACCACTTTCTAACATCTCAGCCCAGGTGCCACACAACAGTACCCCAAGCAGGTCTATCACATGACCTCAGGCACGCCTCCCTGTATTGCAAAGGCTTATGACTAGTAGCGAGGGCCTGGTAAGTAATTTGTTGGGATACTATACACTCTTTTATTAGAGTAAACACCAATAGAAATAATAAACAATAGTATAAGAATATATAAAGACAAACAATACCAATATCCAAAGATAATAAAGTAGTAAATACAATATCTAACTGAAGTGAAAAAACATGTCATACTAATGTATGTCTCAAGTGTCAAAATGAAAACAAGAAAATAAAGACACCTATAACACCCAATAGGTCCCCAAACCATGTCTGGTACCCTCACCATGCTCCATCCTAATTCAGCCATATAACATAAGGCCTTTTCCCTTAAACTTTCCAGAAAAACAAAAAAAAATTACTCGGGTACCGATCAGGTAACTCGAGTAGGGTGTGAGTACAACTCAGTAGTCCACCACAAAAGGTGTCTAAAAAAAATCCAGTCAATAATAGTGTATTCAGTTGTATATATAATAAAAACAAGTAATAAATCAAACAATTTACATTAATTCAATTATCCCTTATTTAACAATATAATCCTTCAGGTTCCCATGGACACCCGAACCACAATACCTTCTTCAGCCTACACTGGAGTCTGATATATCCACAAGGGATATCAAAAATCTGAATGTCCATGTTACCAATCATTATCATAATTCATATTTCATATATCAAATACATAAAACATGTAAATCAGTCTGACATGAGTAATGTGCACTATGGGCTCTAACCTCAAGAGTCTATAGTGAGTAATACAAAACGAAGCATAAATGCTTCCTAACAAAAACAGGAAATCTCTCATAGTATTTCTCATCGAAGGTTCACAAGGTCCTTCGACAAAAAATTAGAAGCTCACACAGGCTTCTTCTGTTAAGGATCTCACGGTCCTTATATAAACAATATTAGATGCTCTCTCAGTCTTCTTCCCATAAGGCTCACACGGTCCTTATGTAAACAATATTATAATCTCCCTCAGCCTTTCCCTCTAAATATCATTATCACACCCTGGTTATGCCATGTGCTACTTCATGCCATCATTATCACAATCATTTCTGATTTCACCAAACATTCAATTAATTAATTCACAAATTAACTAATCGTATCTAACCCTTCAATTAATTCAAAAAATAGTTGGTCATTAAAACTCCATTAATAAATTCAAAAATTAATTAATAACATCCATTCCATTAATTAAATAACCAATTAATTAATCATTTCACAACCCAACTTCCAATAATTAATTCACCAATTAATTATTCACAATTCACAATTTAATAATATGATAATTACATCAACTATTAATTATCCCCCAATTCCATTAATAATTCCACTATTAGTTTATCCCATGAATACCCTTAATTAATTTACCAATTAATTAACTACGTCAATCCTATTAATTAATTAATTAATTATTTTCTAAAAACTAAAAATCCCATAATTAATTCCTTAATTAATTATCTCAAAATGTATCATCCATATCCCGTAATTAATTCTATTATTTATTACTCAGTTCAACCATGAATTTATATAATTATCATAGGAGTATATCATCATGTCTAACACCCCATTTATAAATCATTAATTAATTAATTAATTAATTAATTAAATCACATTGATTAATTCAAAAATTAATTAAAATCACCCATTCTCATTAATTAATTCAACAATTAATTAACCATACCTTTTCCATTAATTAATTCACAAAATTAATTATTCGCATATTTCATCTTAATTAATTAAACAATTAATTATCTCATTCACAATCTCAATATCTCATAATTAATTATATGATTAATTATCTAGAATAATCTATTTCAATCTCCTATTATTAATTAAAAAATTAATTATCCAACTTAGTAATCTAATTTCCCCATAATTAATTCAACAATTAATTGTTCAATCTTATCATTTCAATATTATGTCAATATACATTAATTAATTTACTAATTAATTTATCTAATTTATTCATTATCACCATCACAACCATCCCTATTAATTAATCAGCACATTAATTAATCCAACTAAGAAATTATAAAATTAAATACATTAATTAATTTACCAATTACTTTATCCAAATCATTCCAATTAATTAATTCCAAAATTAATTGATCTAACTCAAACCCTTTAATTAATTTTCCAATTAATTATTCATATGAATTTCTATTAATTAATTCCACAATTAATGAATTTAACTCATTCTCTTATATTAAGTCAATGATTAATTGTTTCCCTCAATTTCATTATTTAATTAAATAATTAAAAAACACATTTCTTTATTTATTAATTCATCAATTAATTTAATCTCATTATTTACTTCAACGAATTAAATAACAACATTTCTCACATTAATTAATTTATCAATTAATTAATCCACGAGTCTCATTAATTAATTCCATAGTTAATTAATCTTATTAAAAATATGATTACCCCATAATTAACTCCACCATTAATTATTTTAAAATATAATACAATTATTACATAAAAAAATTCACCAATTATTATCTCAATTAACAATATCAATATCATATAATTAATTTTTCAATTAATTTTCCCCAAATTTTGATATTAATATCATATATTTAATTCTACAATTATTTATCCCTGAAACCCACAATTTCACATTTCCATAATTATTTAATTCACCCAAATTAATTAACTAATCAAGAACTTCAAGAATATCTATTACTAAATAACTATAGAAAGTATACAATTTGCATACACGCAATCAAACGACTATGTGCTTCAAGTTTTAGACCACCCACCTCAAATATAATGAACATATGATATGAATCAAACATAGATGATGACACGTTATTATGATGAAATCCTCTTATCAATACAAATCCAATGCCACTAACGACACATCGATCTGATCAATATTGAAAAATATATTGAATATTTAATTCTCAAAGGAAAGATAGAGGAGAGAGGGGCGTTCCATAAATAATGGGCTTCTTAACCATGTCATGCACATCACCCCATGTCTAATTTATAATACCTTTTCATAAATAAATTTAGTTACATTTATTAATTACATCAGTTATTTATTAATCTCTCCTATTAATTTCACGCATCAACACATCATCATATTGGGTGTTTCATGAAGTTGTACCATGAGTATGAATTAAATATTCAACATTGGTCTTTAAATAACCACCTCGATTTTAGGGTCATGTTGTCACTAATGGTGTGTCAATCCGACAACATATGAAAAATTTATGACTGAAACTGTGTTTTAACAACAATTATTTTCTCAAAATAATAATAATAATAATAATAATAAATACTACTATTATAAAGCATATTTCACCGTTTAATGTTTCACCAACAACATTCATTACATGTCTACAATAGATGATAATTTAATATTAACTCCACATTTGCATTTATTTACTATTGACTAATAAATTTCACCACTATAACATTGATCAACAACAAATATTCCAAAATGGAAAAATGTTATTTATCATTTAAGTGAAAAAAATATTTGACTACACATGTACTTTTCCAATCATTTCATTTGATAAAAATAATAATAATACACTTTTTATTAATAATATTCTTTTTATAAATACTAATACCCTGATTATTAATAATATTATTTTTATTATTATTAATAAACTTATTTATATAATTTCATTAATTTTAGATTAATTATTAAATTAATAACATGAATCATTTAACTTAAAAATTAAAATAACATAAAACACACATTATGCATAAAAAGTTATACCCTAGCTAGGGTAAACCCCCTATTCTGGACCCAACGGTGGTATCTGATTTCTAAAATGATACACCATTTGAGATATACTAATTATTTAATATAAAAAAACAGATTAAAATAATTAATTTAATATAAAAAGATTATTTGGGTGAGTGAGACGTGCAAACATCCAACGCTTACAATTATTATACCCTGCCTAGGGTAAACACCATTTTTTAAACACAAGTGTGATCTCAGATTTCTAATACAATGGACCGTTTAAGAGATATTAATTATCTAATATCAAAAATGGATTAAATAATTAATTAAATATAAAAGGGTATTTTTGTGAGTGAGACATCCAAACTTCCAACGCTTACAAATGTTATACTTTACATAGGGTAAACACCCTATTACGGACGAAACAGTGATCTTGAATTTCCCTTACGATGCACCATTTTAGATTTATTCTATTATTTTGAATAAAAAGTGTGGGGTTAATATATTATATTAAATATATATTATTTAATCTTCACCGAGACTTTTCGGGCTTCAGAATATTACACTTAACTCAGTTTCGAACACTAAAAAAAATCTAATAAAATATTATAATGTGTTAACTGGGAATTATGTTTCATGTAAGACTTTAAACATTTATTATGTTGTTTTTTCAATAAAACATTTTTCCACATAAAGTATTTATAATCTATAAAAATAAATAACTCAAAGGAAAACATACTTAGTAAAAGGATAGAATCTTACAATATTCCCACTTTATAACAGCTTGTCCCCGAGATGTAATCCCAAGTACCTTTATAAAAAACAATGTTCTTAAAATTTACCCACCTTTGAAGTTTCATTAACCCCTCTAGTTAAGTATCTCAACAATAACAGTTTTTATCAACCCCTGGTCAATATTGGGAACCTTGTTTATAAATTTTCAATGATGTAATTCACACTATCAAGCTTCACATATATATTGTTTCATAAGCACAATCTCTATGGTGCCCAATATCCAACCAAAACACATTCATTTAGCTAGGTGTAAAGCCAGATCTTTCTAAGTGTATCCGGGGCGATGTCAATATAGGGGACATGATCATCACTAATTAAAAGTATGGTAAGAAGTCGTCTATGTGTACCACTACCAATATTTTATTACTAGTGATTCCTCCCTTTTTTCTACTATACAGTCAAAACTGAGGGGCTATAACTACCCTTAACCACCCTACACCAAGGTTCAATTAACAAGGGTATACTCATTCATATTGTACAAGTTTCTCATTAGACACCCATTTATTCTTATCTTGAATAATTTTATAATCTTTATCAATTTCATATTAGGCAAATTTCATTTAAATTTCACAAACAAGGGAAAATGTCTCATGTTCAATAACTTACCCAAATCCCATTTTCCCATACAATCCTATAATGATGCATGTTACAAAATAATCTTGAGTTCCTAGAATGATGCATACAAACTAAAATCTCATGCCATACAAGGCCATAAGTCAATATCAACAAATTTCAAAAACAACTACCGCATCATAAATAAGTGCGTCACCCAAGGTGAAATAATATTCAACTGTAACAACAAACATCAATAACAACAATTCCTACTCTGGTTACCTGGGTTATCCCCCTACAAGGGGTAAATACTCCCATGCATGAGCTCATAACCAGGCCCCAAATATTCAATGTCTCATGTCTAACTTTCCTAAAACTAGTAATAAAAAAGAATAAAATAAAACTCCTCTGATACCACTTTGTAACATCCCGTCCTAGGTGCCATGCAACGGTACCCCAAGCCGGTTAGTCACATGACCTCAGGTGCGCCTCCCCATATGCTAGAGGATACCGAATAGCATCGAGGGTCTGGTAAGTCATTCAGGGGGATAATATTCCCTCTTCTATTAGAGTAAACACCAGTAGAAATAATAAAGAATATCAAAATAATATATAAAGAAAAACAGTACCAATATATGAAGATAATCAAGTAGTAAATACAATATCCAACTAAAGCAGAAAAACAAGTCATGCTAATGTATGTCTCAAGTGTCAAAAATAAAAACTAGAAAATAAAGACACCAATGAAACCCAAGAGGTTCCCTAACCACATTCAATCCCCACACTATGCTCTATCCCAATTTATCCATCTAGCTTAGGGCCTTTTCCCTCAACTAGTCTAGAAAAATAAAAAAAGTCTACTCGGGTACCGATCTAGCTGCCTGATTAGGTTGTTAGTATAACTCTGTAGTCCACAACCAATGATATCTAAAACAAATCCAGTCAATAATAGTGTAATTAATAAAGTAAATAGTTTACATTAATTCAATTATCCCTTATTTAAATGCATAAACCTCCAGGTTCCCGTGGACACCCAAACCACAATACCTGCTTCGGCCTACATCAGAGTCTGATATATCCCGAAGGGATATCAAAAATCTGAATGTACATGTTACCAATAATTATCATAATTCATATATAATTTATCAAAAACATAAAACTTGTGAATCACTCTGACATGAGTAATTTTCTCTATGGGCTCTAACCTCAAGGGTCTATAGTGATTAATATAAAACGAATCATAAATGCTTCTTAGGAAAATGCAAAAGCTCTAACGTTATTTCCCCTCAAAGGATCACATGGTTCTTTGACAAAAAATTAGAAGATCACACAATCTTCTTCCCTTAAGTCTCTCACAGTCCTTAAGTAAGCAATATTGGAATCTCCCTCAGT
Organism: Viscum album; assembly: GCA_963277665.1. NCBI lineage: Eukaryota > Viridiplantae > Streptophyta > Magnoliopsida > Santalales > Viscaceae > Viscum > Viscum album. Next base: position 704,231,770 of record OY728126.1, on the reverse strand, counting down.
CTTCTTCCTATAAGTCTCACAAAATCCTTAAGTAAACAATATTATATGCTCCCTCAGTCTTATCCTTTAAATACCATTCTCACACCATGGTTATCCCATGTGCTACTCCATTCCATCATTATCACAATGACTTCCCATTTCACCAAACATTCCATCGATTAATTCACAAATTAATTAATCATATCTAACCCTTCAATTAATTCAAAAATTAATTGGTTATTCCATTTTTTTAATTAATTTAACAATTAATTAACTACATCTATTCCATTAATTAATTCACCAATTAATTAATAATTTCACAATTTATAATTTAATAATTCAATAATTAACTTAATCATTAATTATCCCCCAATTCATTTACTAATTAAATAATTAGATTGTCCCATTAATACCCTTAATTAATTTCATAATTAATTAAGTACATCAATCCCATTAATTAATTTCTAAGAACTAAAAAACCCATAATTAATTCTACAATTAATTATCTCAAAATGTATCATCCATATCCTATAATTAATTCTATAATGAATTACTTAGTTCAACCACACATTTATATCATTATCATGGGATTATATCATCATGCATAACACCCCATTTATAAGTCATTAATTAATTAATAAATTAATAAATTAATAAATTAATAAAAGAATTAATGAATGAATTCAATCCTATTAATTAATTCGATAATTAATTAAAAGCATCCATTCTCATTAATTAATTCAATAATTAATTAACCACACCTTTCCCATTAATTAATTCACAAAATCAATTATTCACATCTCTCGTCTTAAATAATTCAACAATTAATTATCTCATTCAGAATCTAAACAAATTATAATTAATTCAACGATTAATTATCTCGAATCATCTATTTCAATCTCGCATCATTAATTAAACAATTAATTATCCACCTTATTAATCTCATTACCCCATAATTAATTCAAAAATTAGTTATTCAATATTATCATTTCAATATTCCATCAATCCACATTAATTAATTTACCAATTAATTAATCTAATGCATTCATTTTTACCATCAAAACCATCCCTATTAATTAATCATCACATTAATTAATCCTAATAAGAAATCATAACATTACATCCACTAATTAATTTACTAATTAATTAATTCAAATAATTCCCATTAATTAATTCCAAAATTAATTTATCTACCTTAAACACATCAATTAATTCACAAATTAATTATTCACATGCATTTTTATTAAATAATTCTAAAATTAATCAATTTAACTCATTCCATTGAATTAATTCACCTATTGATTATTTCTATCAATTTCATTATTCAATTCAATAATTAAATAAATACATTTCTTTATTTGTTAATTCATCAATGAATTTAATCTAATTATTTAATTAAACGAATTAAATGAAAACATTTCTCACATTAGTTAATTTATTAATTAATTAATGAACAAGTTACATTAATTAATTAAACAATTAATTAATCTCATTTAAAATATGATTATCCCACAATTAACTGCACCATTAAATATTTTAAAAGACAATACCATTATCAATTAAAAAATTTTCACCAATTATTATCTCAATTAACAATATTAATATCACATAATTAGTTCTGAAATTAATTACCCCTAAATTATGATATTAATATCCTATATTTAATTATAAAATTAATTATCCCTATAACCCACAATTTTACATTTCCATCATTATTTAATTCTCCCAAATTAATTAATTAATCAAGAACTTCAAAAACATCTATTTCTAAAGAACTATAGAAATTCTAAAATTTACACACACGTATTCAAAATAACGACTATGGGATTCGAGTTTTAGACCACCTTCCTCAAATATGATGAACACATGATATGAATCCAACAACTCAGATGTTGCGTTATTCCGATGACATCCTCTTATCAAGACAAATCCAATGCCACTGATGACACATCAATCAGAACAATATCGAAAAAGATATTGATAACTGAATTTTGAAAGGAAAGGTATAGGAGAGAGGGGTGTGCCATAAATAATGGTCTTCCTAACAATGCCATGTGCATCACCCCAACTCCAATTTATAATACCTTTAATCAATAAATTTTGTTACATTTATTAATTTCAACAAATATTTATTAATCTCCCCTAATAATTTCATGCGTCAACTAATCATCATATTGAGAATTTCATGAATATTTACCATGAGTCTGAATTAAATATTCAACATTGACCTTTAAATGACTGTCTCAATTTTAGGGCCATGCTGTCACTAATGGCATGTCAATCCGACACCATAAGAAAAAGTTATGACTTAAATGGTGTTTTGACAACAATTATTTTTTCATAATAATAATAATAATAATAATAATAATAAATACAATTTTTATAAAGTATCTTCCACCGTTTAATGTTTCAACAATAACATTCATTAAATGTCTACAACAGTCTATAATTTAATATTAAGTCCAAATTTGCATTTATTTAGTATTGGCTAATAAATTTCACCACTATACCATTAATCAACAACAAATATTCACACATGAAGAAATGCTCTATATCATTTACGTGATTTTTTTTACTACACATGTACATTTCCAATCATTTTGTTTAAAAATAATAATAATAATATACTAATTATTAATAATATTCTTTTTATAAATTATAATACACTTATTATTAATAATATTCTTTTTATTATTAATAATACACATAATTATGTAATTTCATTTATTTCAGATTAATTTTTAAATTAATAAAATTAATCATTTAACATAAAAATTAAAATAACATCAAACACACATTATTCATAAAATTTATACCCTAGATTAGGTAAAACCCCTTCTAGACCCAACAATGGTATCATATTTCTCATATGATACACAATTTGAGAGATATTAATTATTTAATATAAAAAAATGGATTAAAAAAATTAATTAAATATAAAAATATTATTTTCACGAGCGAGATGTCCAAATGTACACTTCTTAGAATTGGTATACCCTGTATTGGTTAAACACCATATTCCATACACCACAGTGATCTCAGATTTCCAATACAACGCACCATTTTAAGAGATATTAATTATTTAATATAAAAAAATGGATTAAATAATTAATTAAATATAAAAGGGTATTTTTTAGAGTGAGATGTCCAAACATCTAAAAATTACATATATTATACCCCGGTTAGGGAAAAAACCTTGTTTTGGATGTAATGGTGGTCTTTGATTTCCTTTACAAAACAACATTTTAGAGTTATTCAATTATTTTGAATAAAAAGTGTGCCCTTAATATATTATATTTAATATTTTTTTAATCTTCAACGAGACTTTACGGGCCTCAGAATCTCATACTTAAATCAGTATTGAACTTTGAAAATGTTCTAATAAAATATTACAATATGTTAACTGGGAATTATTTCTTATGTATGCCTTTAAACATTTATTAAGTTGTTTTTCCAATAAGACATTTTTTCCACATAAAGTATTGATAATCTATATAAAGAAATAACTCAAAGGAAAACATACTGGGTAAAAGGAAAAAATCTTACAATACCTAACAAACTTACCATACATAATGACATTTTTCAATTTGTAATACATTAGGTCTAATGTTTTAGAACTAAAATTCAAGTTAGACATTTTATATTATATTATAATGAAAACTCTATTATGATAGGGAAGTGTTTAAATATCATGAAAATCATGGAATGAGCACATTCCATGTGTACAAGGATCCTATCAAATTTTACAAGGGGATAAGTATTAGGGTATATATAATTATATTTAACTATAAAAACACCTATAAAAACAAATTAATTGTTTTTTAGTGTTTATTAAATGTCTAAATCAAACAAATGGAAAATATTATGGCTATTATGTTTGAAAATTTATGCGAGATATCATATTCCATCAACAAACTAGAATCCCCAAAGATGTATTTTTGAAGATAATTTCTATTTCATTTAAAATATTTATTAATCCTTTGTTTATTTATAATTTTCTAGTACAACCATGATTGTTGAAGGTCCTTATATTAAAAAGATGAAACATATTTTTTTAGAAACAACTGGGTAGCATACCTAGTGTATAAAATAAACCTATATTATGAAGATGTGACTTCTCACTACTAATTTAGTTGATTTTATCTATTTTTTATTTAATTTCCTTGTCATTTTTATTTGATAATTATTTTTTTAATTTTCATAAATATCACAAAAAAATGAATTCTTCAAGAAGGATGATTCAATCATGCACTATGATCATGAACTGTAAGATAGAAAGACATGGTTGAATCACCCATACCTCAATCTGATACATGGTGTACCCGATATTAATCAAATTGTGTGGTTTTAGTTTAAAATCGACATCTTATTAGAGTATTATTTCATATTTAGGTTTAATTTATTTCTTTATAGTATTACTAATACAATTTTTCCCTTATATAGGTGGATTATTTTTCTCGATTTGGGTGGTTTGTTCAAAATTTCTCATGCTCGTGAGAGATTGGACTTCAAGGATGCAACTGAGATAATGACAATAAGTAATGGGTCAAGCATGTATAGAGACATCATGAAAAGGTGAATTATTACAACATATTTAGTTAATTTTTTCACCATTTTATCTACTATTTTTAAGTTAATTCCATTATCATTTTTATTTAATAATTATTTAGTTTTTTTTTAAAGATATTTTTAGGAGACATATTTTTCCTTCAACCACCTGCATCAAGCCAGAAAAGAGAGAACATGGTTCTTTTGGATGGGGTATTTTAGGAAACATAGGGTTTCCTCTCCCATATAAATGGAACAGCTCTCTATTTCTTGTCTTTTTGTAGAAATTTTAAAGAAAAACACACATTACATACTCAATCATCTACACCTCAATTCGATACAAAGTGTGCTTGGTATGACTCGAAATATATATTTTTAGGTTATAATTTACATTTTAGTTCAAAACAAACATCACATACTCAAAACTGAGAAAAACATCCATATTATTTTGATACTATAAGAAAATGATCCATAAGTAATTTTTTACATGTATGAATCATCTTCACCTCAATCAGACACATAGTGTGACCAGTATGACTCTAAGAGTGTATTTGTTTTATAGTTGACATTAATTTTATTAAAAAATACAAGTGACATTTTGAAAAACAATAAAAAACCTTCATATTGTTTTGAAAATTTAGGAAAATGATCCATAAGTCATTTGTGACATGTAGGAATCATAAAAACTTCAATTTGTTGAACGGTTTGACTGGTATGACTACTAGTGTGGTTTTTTATTTAAAATTGACATTAATTTTAGTAAAAACAATAACTGACATACCCAAAATTAATAAAACACATTTTAATTGTTTTGATACTTTATGAAAATTATCCATAAGTAATTTTTATGTATAAGAATCTACCACACCTTAATTTGATACACAATGTTCCTAATATGACTCGAAGTGTGTCTTTTATTTAAAATTGACACTAATTTTAGTAAAAATAAAAACTAACATGCTCCAAACTGATAAAACACATTAATATTGTTTTGATACTTTAGAAAAATGATACATAATTAATTTTATATGTGTAGGAATTATTCTCACATCAATATTATACACATTGTACCTGGTATATAACTCAAAGTGTCAATTATCAATTTAAAATTGACATTTTTGTTCAAAAAGTGTGACACTCAATGAAAACTGAGAAAACACGCTCTGATTGTCTTGATAATTTAGGAAAATTATTAATAGTTAATTTTTGACATGTATGAATCGTTATCACATCAAACTAACACAATATGTGATTGGTATGACTCAAAGTTCATGTTTCTAGTTTGAAATAGAATTTTAGTAAAAAACACAACCAAAATGCTAAAAACTAAGAAAACACGTTATTATTATTTTTTTTAGTTTAATAAAACAATACATAATTCATTTTTGAGGTGTAAGAATCATCCAAACATCAATTTGATGCACACTATTACCTATATGACTCTAAGTGTGTATTTTTATTTAAAATTGACATTATTTTTAGTAAAAAAGAAAAGTGACATACTCAAAATTAAGAAAATGAATTAAAATTGTTTTTAAACCTTAGTAAAATTACCTATAATTCATTTTAAATGTATAATAATAAACCTCACATCAATCAGATATATGATGTTCCTAGTATGACTCAAATTGTTTGTTTTTAGTTTAAAATTGGTATTTTAGTCTAAAAGTGTGCCACTCACTGAAAAGAAAGAAAACACCCCCTTATTGTCTTGATAATTTAGGAAAATTATTCGTAAGTCATTTTTGATTAGTAGGAACCAGTATCACATCAAACCAACATGTGATGTTACTAGTATGACTCAAAGTGCACGTTTCGAGTTTGAAATGACATTTTAGTAAAAATCAAAAGTGATATAATCAAAACTAAGAAAACACATTCATATTGTTTTGATAATTTAGGATAATGATACATAAGTCATTTTTGACATGTAATAATTATACTCACCTAAATCTATCACATGGTGTGACCAATATGACTCACATTGTGTCTTTTTATTTATAAGAGACATTAATTTTAGTAAAAAATACAAGTTACATACTAAAAATGATAAAACAAATTAGATTGTTTATATACATTAGGAAAATGATCCATAATTCTTTTTTTATGTGTATTAATTATCCTCACCTTAATTCGATACATGGTGTTCCTAGTATGACACTCCATTATCTGTTTAAAATTGGCATTTTAGTTCAAAAAGTGTGTTACTCACTGAAAACTATGAAAAAAAGCTTCAATTATCTTGATAATTTAAGAAAAAATATTTATAAATCGTTTTTGACATGTAGGAATTAGACTCACATCAAACTGATGCACAATGTGACCAGTATTACTCTTAGTGTGTGTTTCCATTTTGAAATGACAATTTATTAAAAAACACAAGTGACATACTCCAAACTATGAAAATGCATTCATATTGTTTTTATACTTTAGGAAAATTATCCACATGTCATTTTTGATGTGTAGGAATCAAACAAAAATCAATCTGATTCACACTGTGACAATTAGGAATCCAAGTGTATCTTTTTAGTAAAAATTGACTTTAATTTTATTAAAAATGACAAGTGACATACTCAAAAACAAGGAAAAACATACATATTGATTTGATAATTTAGAAAAATAATCCATAAGGTATTTTTGACATTTTGGAATCAACCAAACCTCATTTTGATATACGGTGTAACCAGTATGACCCCAAGTGTGTATTTTTATTTAAAATTGACATTAATTTTTGTAAAAAGGACAAGTGACATTCTCAAGATCGAGAAAATTCATTTGAACTATTTTGATACTTTAGAAAAAATACCCATAATTCATTTGGGACATGTAAGAATTAGTTGCACATCAATCTGATACACTGTGTCCCTGGTATGAATCAAAGTGTCCGTTATCAGTTTAAAATAGACATTTTAGTTCAAAACATGTGTCATCCATTTAAAAACATGAAAACAAGATTTTATTGTCTTGGTACTTTAGAAAAATGATTCATAAGTCATTTGTGATGTGTAAAAATCAGTCTCACATAAAACTAACACACAATGTGACTGGTATGACTCAAAGTTCATATTTACAGTTTAAAATGAAATTTTAGTAAAAAACACAAGTGATGCACTCAAAACCAAAAAAAACATATTCATACTGTTTCGATACTTTATGTAAACTATCCATAAGTAATTTTTGACATGTAAGCATCATCCCCACCTCAATCCGATGCAAAATGGGACTATTGTGACTCTAAGTGTGTCCTTTTATTTATGATTGAAATTTTAATAATGTATTATTTCATATTTATGTTTAATTTATTTCTTTATAGTATTAATATCATAAGAATTGTTTTCATATATAGGTGGATTATTTTTATTGGGTTGGGGTGGTTTTTTCGAAAACTAATACCTAACCAAGATTTTTTGAGAGGGCATCGTGGGTGCCAAAGACAATTAATCATTGATGTTTTTAAATGTGTGTGGATAGTAATTGCAAATGAAATTATAATTTTTTTTTGAAATCTGTATAATGTATTATTTTTAGTATTTGTGATGTATATTTTATTTCAATTAAATTAGGAATTTGAATACATGTGTATTTGATACACTGTGATGTCATTCAAACAACACACTGTAGTAGTAGGGAGTTTATCTGTGCTAATGAAATCATTGATAAAGGGGTACCCACTTTTAATGGTGCAGATGAAAACATCTCATTTTTAGTGCTGTTAAATCCCTTTTTATCCACTATTAAAGGGATAATATTTGGTAGTGAAATTTTACCTAATTTTTTTTCATTCCTTATATATTATGATGATTTTAGATTATTTGAGTAATTGGGCGAGCTGAGGGTCCTAATTTGGGGAAATAGACTTGGTGGTAGAAATATTCCAAAGTCGATAGATAAAAATGGGTACTTGGTGTCTAGGTGAAGGGTGCATAATGTCCAAAATAGTGAGGGGGTTGGCCGAGGTCGACCATCAGCCACCCAGTGGCCCCTAGGCAGATATTTAGTGGTACTAGGTACTCATTATACAATTTCTATTTTTTTAATTTAAATTAAAAACTATTCACTAGTTAAATTATTTATAAAAATACTCACCTCTCCCTCTACTAGATTGTTCTAGATCAAACCCCCTTCCTTGTGATTTTAACTATTCCAAAGAGGATTTATTAATCATTCTTCATCCAATTGAAGTTCTATCTATCCCAATGAATCTATATGGGTAAGGGGAACTCTCTCCCATATTTTCTAGTAATATATATTTTCTCTCATGTTCTTCACCTAAAATCCATATTTTAAGATATTTTGTTTATTTTAGGGATTAACATTGATTGATGTAGAATTACTTAATGATATTCGATAACTATCCATGTATGGATATGAGGTTGGTGTTTCCTAAATTTTTCTATCATTTTATATGATTTTCATGTGTCATATGATATATGGGTGTATGTGAGTATGTGTGGGTGACCCAGAATGAAACCAAATATGGTTTCCTTACATCTATAGAGATGATTATGAGTTATTTATCATCTAATAAACCCTAAAAACACTTTACTTAATATCCATGGTCATTGTTAGACATGATTCCATTGGGAAGTGGAGAGAAACTTAGAGGTTGAACCCCATGAGGGGTGTACCTCCCTTATGACTTTAATTAATAATCCTTCTATGCAATCCTTTAGCTTTACATGATGAAAGGAAGATCACATATGGATTAGGCTAGTAGTGAATTAGACTTATTGTGGAAATTTAGTATAGTTAGTTCCCACTATAGCGTGACCCTTGTGGAATAGGGTTTTTTGGGACCATAATTTGTGTTAAGAAGAGGTAAGACTTGACATATGTTTCATAGGAATATGAAATCAAGGGTGTCAATATCCTAGTAAGTTATTTATATTGACATGATCAATTTCAAAATTTGTTATGATTTTTGTCATGTCATAATAATTACCATTCACCCTTGATTATTCTGATATTATGGATATTTATTGTTGAAACTTTTTATATTTTTAAGTTATGGTGATTACCTACTCACCCTTTCTTATGCTTATATTATAGTGATTACATATTCACCTTGTTCGTCTTTATATTATAGTGGTTACCTATTCACCCTTGTTTATCTTTATATTATGATTATTATCCATTAACACTAGATTATATTTATTATTTCATTGATTAAATATTTACCCATGTTTATTCTTTTGATTTTGATTATTATTTATTCTCCCACGTTTATTCTTATGGTGACAAATCATTCACCATGGTTATTATTGGAGTGGTGATATCTCATTCACCCATAATCCCTATGTTATTAGTGATAATCAAATCACCTTTATTTTTTTATGATTATGGTGATGAATGATTCAACTTTATCAATTTTGTTGATAATATCTTGTTCAACTTGATTCATTTATGAGTGGTGATGACTGGTTCACCCATACTTGTGTGTTTCATGGTAAATACCGATTCACCATTATGGTTTATGTTTATGGTGATAAACCATTTACCATTATGTTTTTATTATTGTGATAACCCATTCAACTTATTATTGATTATAATGATGATCTATCCACTATTTTTATATTGTGAGTAGCGATGACCCATTCATTGACACCCATTATTTATGGGGATACTTTTTTCATCGATAGTTATATTTTTATATGTGATAACTTGTTTACTTTTTTATGACCAGTAAATGCGACTACCCATCCAATTTATTCACTGGATGAAGTGCGTATGGTCATTAATCTAGGCGAACTATTAGAAATTGATGGAGTGATGATGATTATTTTATATTTATTTGTGGTTATATCATATTTCTATGAAACCATATATTTGTAGAGTTATTTAGGGGAACCATTAGTGGTGTCTTATTGATTATTTTTTCCACACCCTACACATGCACTTTGGTGGGTGTAAAAAATTCATTTTCAAGGATGAAACTAATAGAAAAAGACCTATGAAAGATGGTTGAGTTGGGATGCATAAATATATTGGGAGATGAGACTAGGTGGATACTCCGGGCTATATTTTGTATTTGTCTCCATTATTTTGTGTATTTTGGATCATGTTTTGAATATAATTGAACCATTGGAAAATCTTGAACTTACTGTATGCCTTAAATGTAATTAAATCGGTTCACATTTTTTATAGCATGCAATGATTATTTATTATAGTTTTCCTTTCACTATAATGACCATAGTACGTCGTTTCATTATAGATGTTGGTCTATTGTTTTTATATTTATTTATGGTACTTTTATATAGGCTATAGTCTTCCCATGATATTGATATACCCTCAACACTAGTCTATAGAATTTGGTGTATAAGGAGGTGTTCTTGAGGATATGAGGCACACCCAGTTTGGAACTCTTTGGTTCGACTGAATAGAGGATGCAATAAATATTATATCTTTATTTTTATTAATCATAATGTTTGGGGTATAATAGTTATATATTAGAGTGGCCAGAACATGGTATAAACCCTATGCTTGCACATAGCTCATACTTCTTTGGGGAAATTACAATTTACCTAGGTTTTAGATTATTACTCTTGGTTTTTTAATTCCATGATTTTTAGATTTCATGGAATATGAAGTGTGATTTATCATTTATTATTATAATCTTGTCCTATGTTGGAAATATGGCATGTATTCATGAATCATATTTCACATGTTGGATTCACATATCATTCATATTCCTATATGTGAGTGAGAACTTGATTATCAATGGGATGTTTAGTCATTTGAAGTGTCAAAAAAAGTTATATAGTATTTTATTTTATAATTTATTTCTGAAATTTTACTTGATTAAACCTATGGTTATTAATTCCTTCTATTTTTATTGTTGATGTCAAAATATATGTATCTTTTATGTATTCTACAACTAACCCTAAGAGTGGGTTTGTTGGGCTAGGGAATTCCCAAATTAAATTAGAATCTTATGAGATTAGGTTATGTATAGAGTAGGAGTTTGTGTTTCACATTACTAATTTTCCTAAATTGAGATATTAGTAAGTGTGATAAAAATGGTCTAAGCCTCGTATTGGTTATTTCAATGATTTTCTACCTCGATGAGATCAAGTTGATATCCATAAAGGTGGGGAAAATCAAGACCTATCAACCACAGTCAAAGAACATTTTTAGTGATAAGGTTTCCTATGTATGAGTAGTTTAGGGAGGTATTTCTTTGAGTTATACTATTTATGGATCATAAGGAAACGAGAGTTGGTACAATAATTTTTTATTTTATATGGGATTTTTATATACAAGAACCAAACTTTTTTATGACTGTGGACTATATGAAACTGAGGTTTATATGGAGTAAATACAAATAATATTTCAATAAATGGAGACCCTATTTTATTTGAAGGTGAAGTTGGCTACACAATAATTATTTAGATCAAAGTACTGGTGAAATGTTTTGGTATAGGTGGGCTAAAAAATATTGCATTCCTAGAAGGTCTTCTATGATTTATTTTTAAACAAATAATTTCCCAAGACCCTGATGTGGTGAGGGTTTCAAGAGTTTATGCATTTGGTATTGGGGGATATGTTTGAAATGAAGTATGATACATTCTTTACATAGATACTTCGTTTTCTCCAATATTGTATAAGGATGAGGCCACCAAAGTTAGGTGTTTTAAAGGTACTTTGAGGTACCCTACATAGGTTAGGGTGAACATATTTCACCTGATATAATTTTAGAGCTATTAAAAAACACCTTTATCTATAATAGGAATATAGTTGTGAGATGTTATTTAGGGTAAGTTATTGTAATGTCCTTGACCCAGTTCACTCCATGATAACTAGATCAGAGGCACCACATGACCTCAGACTTGCCTCCTCATATTCCATAGGTTGTAAATAGGCAATGAGGGTCTAAGGTGATACCATGGATGGACTATAAACTATGTTACATATGATTATAAATCACAATGGAAGTATCATATAATCAGTTATCACAAATTCCAAAAGAAAAAATTAAACATCATAACCTAAAACAACCAAAATTAAATAAAAAAACCACATGCTATAACATAATTAACTATCAAAATGCCACTTGCATCTATAAGAATAAAATAAGATCTATCTTGGGATGATCATATAAAACTCACACTGAAATACAATAAACTAAAACCTCAACCTAGTCTTGAGTCCTGAACCAATCACAAATTTTAACTTTATCCAAGCTATACAACTCAACCAAACAACACTAGGCCTCATCCCTACTTGTACATGTGATCAGGAGGTCTGATCAGGTACCAAAGTGTTAGGTCAACCCAATTAGGTTGTGAGTATAATCCATTTGGACACCATAAATAGTGTTACTATCATATCTAGTATATTTAACACATGAACCATGAGACATGACATATAAATAAAATCATAATAAAAATAAAACATTATCTATCCTTGGGTTCCAAAGTAAAACACGGGAATGACTACTCCAACTTTAGACAGTTTTGGTGTGTCTTTGGGCATATCACAAGTTAGAAACAAAGGTTTAGAGTGGATCCCACCCATAATACTATCTCATATCATAAATAGAAAGGTTCAAAGTGACATCCACCCAAATTAAAAACTAAAACCATTATTTCCTAGGGTTATAGTGTCACCCTCCCTAGTTACCATCACATATTATCAATACTCGGGGTCAGAATGACACCTACCCCTGGTTTTTACTATATAGAAAACATAACAAATCATATTGGTGTGCTCCCTCATTTCACACAACATTAATAAACTAGGTCGAAACAGATCCCAAACTTTGTTCCATCACATATTTCCAATACACCAGATTAGATTGGTGACTACCCCTCATTCCATCACATATCATCAATAAAATATGTCAGAATAGTGCCCACACACAGCTCCATCACATAACATCAATATATAGAGTCAAAATGGAATTCTCACTTAGCACCATTACATATTAATAGTAAACCATCCATAATGGATCCAACCCCCAATTCCATCACATATCATCAATGAACTAGTTTGTAATGGTTCCCACCCCCTATTCCATATCATTTGACCATACTATACCATGTTGGAATAATGACTACCATTGATTCCCATATACTACTAATAGTTAGATTGGTGGTTGACCCTACTCATTATCAAACCCATCCCATAATCACATGCATTTCATAATTGGAGTGGATCTTAAACCATGAAAAAAAATCCATAATGGTCAGAATGATTCTCAAACTGTCTCACATTCCCATTACACCATAACTCAAATACACATGGTTGGCATGAATTCCCATCCTATATCAAATAACACCCAATAAAAACCATTAATATATAATCATAGGTCTCAATATATATCCCATAATGTAAATGATAAATTTATGTATAGTGAGAGTGGACACAAATTTCCAATGGGTTCTCCATGGTTGGTAAACCACATAATTCCAATTTAGACATCATTCCTTGGTTAGTTCCCTATGCATACAAACTAAATCCCATTTCACATCCATCATGGATACCATAATTATATCCTAAAATTATTAATATATCAATTATAACAATGGGACTAAGGAACCTAACATGGTACAATAGGTCATGACACAACTTGAGACACTGATCATAGGATTTATAGTCGACTTCCAACATTAGGGTCAATTCCCATCATATAAATTCATAACAACCCTTAAGTATGACCACACTAACAAGTATCTCTTACATTGGTTGGAATAACCTCTAACACACACTCATCTCTCATTTATATTAACCCATACACGCTGACCTAAAACCATAGAAAACAATTTGGTACTCTCATATAATTAAAAATGTTAGTGAGAGAGGAATACTTACCATATGTCTCAGTAACAAATCCAAATATTATAATATAGAACACAATATATGTACATAATATATATTAAATCCAAACAACTACACTCATCAAATCCTCTACACAAAAAAGATTAAATAACCCAATCCAAGGTCTACTATGTTACATTCATTTAATTCATACCCATATAGGGTCTACATACCACAAAACACATATTTAGGGTAAATCCTACAACCATCAATGACAAAGGTACAAAGGTTAGTGTTCAAGGGCTCATCATGGCCTCATGAACATCCCTTCAAACCATGGGAGTTAAAATAAATAATTAATTTCCAATTCAATGTTGATCACACAAAATTGGTGGGACCACATATAACATTTTACATAACTTAATGTATACACCTTATGGATATGTTTAGGGACCACCTACCTCAATCTGAATCCATTTCCATTAAGCGAAGCTTGACCACCATTGTCGACCAAGATTAAATGACCTCTTACCATTAATGTGAGGTATTAACTCTATCAATAACCACTTTAGTCCTTTATAAAACAATTATATTAAAAATCACAATAACCACATAATTAATTCAATAATTAATTATTTGTAAATATTTAATAACAAATCACTAGGTGATCTCCCATGACTAAAACCTTGAGTAAAGGGGTCTATAAAATCACTAATATCCAACCAAAACTCTAGAACATAAAATCCCAAAAATTATATCTCTGTTAATTCATCAATTTCACCCAAATAAGTTTAAATATATAAATAAATAATTTTAATGACATAATTTAATATAAATGACACAATACCTAGTGAATTTATACTCTCAAGATTCCATCTTGACAACAAGAATTAAATCCCCATCATATCGGGACTATTTAACCATTTCATGATAGAATAGTTACCAAATACCTAAACCCCACCAACTAAAAATAAAGAAAAATTATTGATAAGGATGAGAGGGTTGAGAATAGATAGAAACTAAACTTAGTTAGTAGAGAAATATCATCTGAACCACCAAGAACCATGAGGTTATAGGAGATAAGGGGAGGGAAAGAGTAGCTTGACCTCCCCTTATTCGGACACCCTAAAATGAAGAACCCAGAAGGTGGTGTTTAATTTTAATTCCAAAAATACCATTCTACCCTTTATTATTTAAAAACTACATAACATGACCATTACAACATAACTTATTTGGATCATGGAACAATACTATGCCCCTATTCAACCCTAGTGTTATGGAATATTGGGAAACATCTTGACATAACTCACTTAAATCCAACCAAAACCCCAAATCCTCTTCCCTAGGTCACATTTTGGCCTGAACATACCCTTTATAGTATAACTCATATGATTGTGACCCTTATCACACAAAAACCTATACATTACGACATGATCTAAGACCAACCCAAGAATTTAATCTTATACAATGAATTTCCATTCTTATGTGGTACCATTCATGATGAAATATACCCTATTGTAGCATGATCAACTACAATATTAGAAATTAATCTTAATAAAAAAAAATTTATTCATACATAACCCCAACCACACTGCAATGCATCTAGATATGGCATGGTATTCGACTAACCTGAGAATTTATTATTTCAGATAACTCATCATGCCATGGTACCCTTTGTCAACTATGTGACCATCAACCCAAAACAAACTTCTTAAACTTATGTAGATCATTTCCAAATAGTAATCCCTTTACAATGTGGTGTGTCTTTTACCTAGAACCAAGAAATCAATATTACACAAAGGGCTTCTAGCGTGATCCCTATCCACCATGAAACAAGCCTCTCACTTCCTCCAGAAGTTAATCTTAGATGATACACTCCATGCCACAATTCACCTATTTGTATCATGATTTTTCTCTTGTAGCATAAATAAGTAATAGGGCCACTCCAAACCTACTATGAAACTTACTCAATCACTTGATACATATATCAGGCCTATGAAACCATTCCAATACACCTCCTAGAGATGTTGCAACTCCCAAAATTTTTATTCAAAACCAAATTTTCAAAATATACCCTGCTCTATAACCAAAAATTACAATTTTATTTGATTTCACTACCCCATAATGATGTAGGTTATTAAAAATTCTCAAAACTAATTCTCTCATCTCCAATAAGTATCCCCATTCATCATCTATGAACCATCACAATCACTAAGAATTGATACAAGAAAAAAATTCTATGTCTTCCACTAGTAATAAACATGACATTATTGTACCCAATCTAGCTCCACTTCTCAAACCCCAAAAAGCATACCACCTCACCCATCACAATATTAGCCATTCCACGAACGATGAATTTTGACTCTCTTTGAACAGTCATACTCAATTTCTTGTGAAACGATATAGTTGGTACCACTATATACCAACCGTTATTGAAAAACCCACCAACCCATGCATCATACTACCAATTAATTCCACAAACTCAGAAAAGGTACCCCACTATTAGTGGAAATAATGAATTAACAATTTTTTTATGCCACACTATCAATTGGTTTAACTGGTTTACACCAGACCATCACTCACCTGGTATCACACCCGAGCCTGACCTGACCATCTCAATAGAAGCTACAGTCACACTTTTAACAATATATCCATAAAAAGGTCTCTCATCATTGTACATGTTAGTGGAATATCTATGAGAACTATAATTCTATGGACCTAGTCAGCCCACACTACTACAGATTGTGCTTTTAAAAGTGCTAAAAATTGGCATTATCATCACTAAAAAAGCACCGTTAATCTATGCATCATTAAAAGGAACCCTTTATCAGTGCTAGATAAAATAATAAATAAAGGAACCCTTTATCAATGCTAATAAAATTTAAAAAAATTATTCTTTTAACGACCCCACTATTTTGTTAGAACTTCCCCATGTCATTGTTTTTCATCCACCTACCCCACTCCCCACCTAAAACATGTTCTTGCTCACCCTCCCACCTTTTTCAGTTATTGGAATTCCCCTTTATCAGTGGTTTTTCATTTCCCAACATCCTATTCACCTGTGCACATTCTTGGATTCAATCCTTGGACCTCCCTTCTGCAATTTGAACATCTTTACCAATGTACCAAGCTTGTTTTCTTCTATATTTTATGATATTATATATATATATATATATATTTTTACATAAATATTTTTATTAATATATTTATATAACTATTTTTAAATACATTTATAAAATATATATTTGTGTGTGTAATTTATATACTTATATTTATTTAAATATATTATATATTAATACTCATTTACATATATTAGAATATAAGCATAAATATAAATCTATTTATTAATACACACTCATATGTATATATAAACATTATATATACATTTTTATAAGTATATATATTCATATATTATTATAATGTAAAAAAGGGTTAGATATTGTTTTAAATAAAACAGAGTAAAATTAATTCCATATGATTTATATAATTATTTTTAAATACGTTTTTAAAATATTTAAATATATTTTATACTTAGATATAAATTTTATACATTACATATATATTTATATGTTTCTATATTCACACAAACATATATATATATATGTGTTCACATATAATTGTATATTTTGATAGAATTTTTTTATAATGTATTTAAAAAATATTTATTGTAAAAACATGTTAATAGTAATTTTAATGATAATGATAATGATATATTTATAAAAATACATATATATATATATATGACATATTTACACAATACTGACACAAAAACACACAAAAATACACATTTAAACACATATGTATATATTTATATTTCACACATACACATACAAATAATTACATATTTTTATTTATTTACATATATTATAATATATGCTTAATTATATTTTTTTTGACACACACATATTTATATATAAAAATTATTGTATATATATATTAATGCATTTATATAAAGTACATAAAATGGATGATTTTTTAGTTTAAATAAAATTAATAAAAAATATTTATTTCTATATGTTTTATATATATAAAAATACATTTTTACATAAATATTTTTAAATATTTATTTGTAATATTGATTTATTATATGAAAATATAAGAAAACATGCATATATTTAATTATAAATAAAACTATAATATAAAAATTGATAAAATTTCAAAAACATAATATATATATATATATGTAATACTAAAGAATAAATTTATTCTTTACTAAAAATTTACATAAATATTCTCTTAAATGAAGATGAGATCTCATCGAATATTAAAAAATTATGGAATCGTAACAAAAAACTCGGTTTTGGAGGCATTTTCAGGCATTTTTTGACCTAATAAAAAGTGACCAAGGTTCCCCCAATAAACATGGAATATATCTCTTCATATGCTTCAATTTTATTTTTGTTAGATCCCAAATAGACACCCTGATCAAAAGTTATGTCTGTTTGAAGTTAAATTCCAATTTCAACTTATCTTAGATTGTTCGTTAGTTTATTAAATTTTTATGTCATCCAATTGTTATTAAATGATTATTCCTCAATAATAATTAGTAAATTATTAATTAATATTATATTTTCATTATTTTATAATCGATATTTTATTATATATATTATATATTAAATGTAAAATAATATTTAGTCTTCTATAAATCATATTCAATAAAATATATTATATTTATATCAATATAAATATATTTACATATTAATATGTTATTTTTAATGATATGTGATTTTTTATGAAATATACATTTTATTAGCATGAGAGAAAATCATTGATAAATGATACCTTTTATCAGTGTTTTTTTATCATTGATAAAAGACAACCTTTGTCAGTGGTTATCACTAGCACTGATAAAAGTGGCCTTTGTCAGAGCTGATAAAGGGGGGGGGGGGGGTTATTAGTGATTTTTTAGTACTGATAAAAGGTACAAATTTTCATAACTTTGTCTAGTGATGATAAAGGGTAGTTTTAGATAAAACCAATTTTGTAGTAGTGCCACCAACACGTTTCTTGAATCACACACCTTATCTCACCACCTATTTGTTATTATATCTCTAACATCCATCAGTTTCTGAATGTACTAACTATACCAGATCCTCATTGGTTAATAACCAGATTTAGTTATTTTCTATTTATCTCACATAAACCATCTTCTTGTATCCAAGAACTGATATAAAACTGTAACCACCTCTGGGTTGGGTTGATTAACACATTACCCATTACATCTATTGAAACCACTCAAAATGAGTTCCATGTACTTAGACCATCCATGGTTTTCTCTATAATATACAATTTACCTTCCCATCGATCCAAAAGAAATACTACCTGAAACTCACCATCATCCAAACACTGACACTCATGAAACCCACTTGTATTTATCATGTAGGTCCACATCTCAATCCCTACTGTAGGGTCCAATGATATTATAGAGCCTCATGAAACTACTTTCTAACACTAGTGATAATATTTAACCTAACACCTTCTTCTAAGAGATTAAACTTAAGGCCTATGATCTTTTTCATTATAATGCGACTCTCACATTCCCTCCCAATGTGATCCCTACTCAATCCTTCTAGAAACTCACAATAATGTTGGTTCCCAAATCACAATACTTAATTCACTCTATTGATTCCTTAATCATCATACTAAACCAATTGATGTTTCACAATGCCTAGGGGTCATCATTCTGCATTTCACATTTTAGAAAAGACCATCTCTCATCTCTCACAAGATATAACTATTTAGGCTTAACCCCAATTTTCATGACCCCTTAATCATTTTACCATCGCACCATTGTGACTCATCTCACTTTATAGTTATAACATAATTAACTAGTTATCACTGGTTAATCACACCTTACCATCCCCAGATAAACCCTTTCTCTAATCAACACACAATACACAGTTATGGGATAACACCCTTACCCATTCATCAACCAAGATGATGTATCTCATAATATAACAAGATAAAAAAATTGGTGTTATCATTTTTTAGAACTATAAATATCCCATGAACTTTCTCAAAATAGCTGGGAGATCATATGAGTCTTTGACCCCACCATAAACTAGAGATATCCCTCAAGATTATACACCCCATAAAGGTCACAAGGTCTAACAAACCTCCCCAATTTGGCCAATAAATACACTAGTAAGGAATCAAAAGCGACCATCAAGCATCACTATCCATCATTTTGAAATTATCCCATAAGTCACATGACCCTATCTCAGATATTTTCCCAAAATACATGCATCTTCTTGTCTTACATGTCAGACAGTCCACTCATGGCTAGAAAAAATATCACACATACCTAACTTTGGTTAAGCTTGAGACTACACCAATTCTTATACCCCATAGGTTGAGAAAAACCCCACTTCCTTTCCCTATTCTAAGGGAGTACCCCTCTCATAATTCTAAAAAATAGCTCTCACTAATCAAAATCATAACTGGAAAGTGTACAGCCAAGTGCTACCCTACCGCACAACTCAGATCAAACAAATATTAGTTTCATCCCATCAATCCTAGACTTTCTCATATAATTAATTAGTTGAATATGATTATCACACATGTTAGTTATATCTTAACACAAGCACCACCCATGATTCTACATTTAATATTGCCTAAATTATCCCCATTTCTAACTGGACATACAATAACACCCCTATCTATATGTTATCTCTATCACTTGAAGCAACTACACATGCTTTTTATCTATGATGGAACTCACAAGACTGGGATAAACCCTTTCTTAGGTAACCCTCATACATAAAAACTCAACTCAAATAATAAAAATAAAGTTACATACTAAAAAATAGTGGTACTCAATACACCAATATTCTAAGTAGCATCTTTACATCACTTGGAACTCTCACATACTCTATAGGTCATATCCTATATGGGTCAAAAGTCACAAGAAACATCCACACTTCCATATAAGATATCATTAGGAAACTCACATGATATAATTCCAACTCTTGGGTTATCATATATATATATATATTTGAAATATCACAATCAATCCAAATACACCCTTTAAGACACTAATCATCACTAGAAATCTTCATACTAGGCTACCTCTTAAAAGATTAAGGTTGCATCCATTTTCAAATAAATGGAATCACCCTATAATGATTTTTATTAGAAAAATCATAACCAAATGGTTCAGTTATGTAAAATTCTACCAATAACTTATTTATAAAAACATCAAATAAGTTATTGTTGACACTTTAAATACCAAAACCTATTTTTTTTATAGAACCAGTATCACATTCACATACAATAATGCACATGTAATGTGAACCTATGTGCCTAATTTCATGACTGAATGTATGAAACTTGAAAATTTAGGTTAAGGGGAAAACCATAAATCATAATTATATAATGAAAAGAACTATATTTATAATAAAACAAATAAAACTTAATAGTATATTCCAAGAAAAACAATCCAAAATCCCTAGAAACATAGACTTCATCTCATGAAGGTCTTAGATAGGCATAAGACATAATATTCATCCCATGTTCCGACCAACCCTATCTCTTCTACAATATCCAAAATATCAAGACAAAGAAAAAAGTGCTCTAGTACAATTTTTTAACATCCGCAAACCAAAACATTTCACTGTAATCATATTGGAGGTTCTATATAACCTTAGGCATGCCTCCTCATACACTAGATGCTGAAAACTGGAAGTGAGGGTTGAATATGTTGTCATGGGGAGACTATACACATGGTATATATAGACATAAATCCAAATATAAGTATCATATAATAAATTATCATAATATTATATAAAAAAAGGAAACATCATTTCCCAAGACAACAAAAATTAAATAACATACCACATGATATGATTGAATGAACTATCCAAATTCCACTTGAGTCAAGAAGACCCCAATAAGAACTCCTATGGGATGATTATATATAACTCAAACTAAATGATAGTAAACTGAAATCTCAACCTAGTCCCAAGTCATTACCCAATCTCATCCCAAGTCTTCACCCAAGCTATCCATCTCAACCATCCAACACCAAGACTTAGCCCTACCCATACCTATGATCAGGTGGTCTTCTCAGATACCAAAGTTCCAAGGTCTTTTGATTAGGGTGTGAGTATAGCTTAATAGGCCACCACCAATGGTGTTCTTAACATATACAATATATATAGTACGTGAACCATTTTAAATGAAATATAAATTAGTTCATAATAAAATAAACAACTATCAATCCTTTGGTTATGTGGTGAAACTTGAGGATGACCATATATACCCCAACTAGTGTCGACGTGTCTCTAAAAAAGTCACAAGTTAATAACAAAAGTTCAGAGTTGTGCCCAACCATAATAACATCTCATCTCATCAATACCAATGGTTAGAGTAGTATCTACCCATATTACCAAGTCAAGTTATCAATTCTAATGGTTATAGTGATACCCACCCTAATTACCATAACATATCATAAATACCCTAGACTATAATTGATCCCACCTCTAATTCAGTCACATATAGCTAACACACTGGGCTATATTGGCTCCTACCCCCGATTCCCTAACATAACATCCACACAACGGGTTGGAATGATGTAAATCCTCAATTCCATCACATATCATCAATAAACCAGGTCAGAATGATACTATCCCCTAGTTTCATCACATCAAATCAATATCCTGGGTTAAAATGGTCCATTAGTGGAAATCCATCCTATACAAACACTTTTTTCCCAATGTTTTAGAAAAACCGTTGGGAAAAAACCTATACCAAGGGTTCTAGTAAACCATTGGCATAGGCTATTGTATGTTGGGTTTTCCCAACGGTTTAACAAAAATGTTGGGAAAGAAAACTATTATTCATAGTTTTTATTAACCGTTGGGAAAATATACACCCAATTTAGGGCTCCCTCCTGGAATTTCATCCTCGCATGAACCCTCCCTCTACCTCCTGATCCACACCTCCCCTCCCAGACCTTGACCTCCTCCCAGCCTCCTCCTCCCTTCCCCCATACCTCTCCTCCGGTGATGTTACCCTTCCCCTCTCGGCTCTTTCTCCGACGACGACATCCCCCTCACCTCTCGACTCCTGGTGATGTTCCCCCATCCCCTCTCGTCTCCCTCTCCTGGCGACACCCCCTCCCCTCTTGGATCAATATCCTCCTCCAACATCCCCCAACACCCTCTCTAGTCGCATGCGTGACCCCCCATGGCCGAACACCCCATGGGACATCCCCCTCTCTCGGCTCCCTCTCCTCCCTCCAGGGTTCTTTATCGGTACTTCTAGATAATAATTAGTCTTATTTTTTTAAAAATGAGTCCAAAAGGAATGCATTGTTAGGTTCATATTTAGGATAACCATTTATATTAATCGTTCATTTTCTAGAGTTTTAGGTAGTAACCAATACATGGTGTGGTGAATTATTGGGTAAATTGTGAATTTTTTCAAAATAGATTCTTCCAGAAATGTAGGGTTAGATTCACAGGTTGTATTCCATCCATTCGAATAGTGAATTCAATAAAAAGTTCATGATTTTTTAAAAACCTCATATTTTCCACTATATACTCCTATTAGACCTTATATTGTGTTTTATTTTGTTTTTTAATAATGATATATGTGTGATGAGGTTGTATCGTCATTAAGATGTGCAATGATGTGGATTAATTGGATGTGAGTGATGCTATATAAAATTTTATGGGTTATTGTGAGGAGTTTCTTTCTCGATAATTTATTGGTTCATAAAAAATAAGTTGGTGCTGCATATATTATGTAATTGAAGTTGGTAAATTAAAATGTTAATATCGTATTTCTGAGTTGGTTATTTGGATGCTATTCTCGATCAAAAGTGGGTATATCTCTATTGACTATGGGTTTATTTTCCAATTGACCAATGTATTTATTAAACTAACCATGCAATACACATTTCCCACAATACGGAAGCACCACATAAATCATAGATAGACACTACACACCACAAGACACCCCTGGGGGACACCCCTTGACATCTACGGATAGTTAAGGGGCCATTAACTTAGGAACTGAAATCGATTGGCACTCAAGCCTTGAGGAATTCCCATTCCTGGTAGAAAAGATACCAACACCATTATTCCTAGTACAGTATAATGAAATGGTTTACACCGTCATGACCAAGTATACCATCTGGTTCATGGACTGGTGCCCAACCAGGTTCAAGAGTAGGATCAACTACTAAACTTTGATTGTGGTCCCTCTAAGGTTATTTCCATAGTGAAGAGGGTTATGTGCACAATCTTCAACTCAACTAATGTAGTATATGTGCATATTCAATGGCTAAGTTTACTAGTATGGTGTTTCCAGCAATGTGATATATAAAGAACATAATGAAAAATGAAGATATTATTAAATGGAACTATTTTCCCCTTTCTTACAGGAACATGATTTGACCCATGGGGAATTGTGGTTCTTATATATTGGGTGGTGATATGTATAGTCACATGATACAGGTTTGTTTTTGTTTAGTTTTTATTTTATTTTCTTTATCGCATTGGGAACTTAGGTATTTTACTTCTTTCTACGGATGGACGATAGTGATTCTATCCTGACTAGTTGACGTAGATCACTTTTATACTGTAATACCATGAGGTGTGAGTGTGAGGAAAAATTAAAAGCTAGAGGAGCCTTGGGGTCTTCCATGAGATGAAATTGTTTTTCTAAAACATTGTGTGGGAACATTTCTGGAGTATGTTGGACTCATGAAATAACCACAAGTGTTTCCATGAGATTGCATAAATAACCCCAAGTGTCTCCAAGTGTCTCCATACATCGTATCATCCTCGCATGGGTTGGCCGCTCACCCAATCCTATGAAACCTATCCTAGTATATCCTCTTAGTCACATAGTCTAGACCCATCCCACAAGGATTATCCCATGCCTCGATGCACATCTCATCATCCAACTAGACAAAGAGGATTATTCACCGTATGATTGTCCTAGTCACAAAATCACACCATGTCGAACCCATCTACATTATATTCTCAATAATCCAGTCAAGAACCTCATCAAAATCATGTATTATAACCGATCCCCACTAACTAGGTTCCATCCTAAGCTAAAAAAACCAATCCTCTTGGCATTATAATGCCAATATATCTGATAATACCCAATACCCACACTAGCATCTCATCCTTCATCTCTTTAGTTGAACTCTTTAATCATTAAATAGAGTAAAACCTTTCATAATACATTTTATATACTCAGAGGGAACATCCCACTCTAAGAACCTACCAAGATTCCAATCCATCCTCATAAGTATTTCCTCATCAAACGCTAGATGTACAATTGCTGCACCTATCACTAAAAGGCCCAATCCTCTTAGGAATATTTTACTTGATCTAAATCCTCATTGTTAGTGACATAAATCACATTAAATTTCATAAATATCAACCGAACCATATATTACAAGAATTATTCAAGTGGATAGGCCCCATGAAAACAGGCTAAGAATTAAAACCATAAATAATAATGCCAAATACATGCATGATTTTTAAATAAATATCTCAAGTGTAAACATAAAAACCAAGAATAATAAGACCTCATTCCTTGTATCGAAAAAACCAAAATAAGTTGAAATTCGGACCAAATTTATTATATAACATTAATAGGAAGAGTAATTGTTAATTAATAGGAATGTACTATTCAATAGTATCATTTTGAAAAATTGATCTGTTTACACTTTGCTTTCAGGAACATGATTTGACCCATGGGGAACTGTGGTTCTTATATATTTGGCGGTGACATGTATAGTCACAGGAGAAAGGTATGTTTTAGTTTAGTTTTTATTTTATTTTATTTATAACATTGGTCACTTAGATCTTTGACTGATTTCTATGGACATAGGGTAGTTATATTCTACGAAGGGGGCCAGAAAGAATTTCAGATTGATTCAGTCCACCGGATTTGATCTGAGGTAATATTATATGGTTACTACTTGTCTCGCACCTCATGTATTCGGGGATTTAGTGTTTTTGACTCCATTTTATGTTTTTGGTAGGGTGTTGGATCGTTTCATGTTGGTTCAGGTGGATTTGGTTCTCTGCTACCAATCTAGATAAGGATTTAATGCCATTGGTTGGTTTTTTCACTGGTTATATAGCATCCTTCATGTGTTTTAAGGTTCATAATATCCTTTGTGTAGTGTGTTGATCCCTACTCATTGGTTTCAAGTCACCAAGTCAAGGGTGACTCACCTGCGTGTGCATAGATAAGTAAGTATATGTATGTGGGTTCCCTCGTTACGTGTATAGTCACCCATGGCAGTGATTATGAATGTATGGGGCTAGGTGTGCCCATATATATATATATATATATATATAAATGCATACACAGGTGAGTGGAGACTGGTATATGCATATAAGCATATGTGCAAGGATCCCCTTACAGATGATCATGGTCATGCGGGTGTCTGCATAGGGGCTAGGTGACCTTGCATGTGTGTGAAGGTGTGTATACCCAGTGGAGGAGTAGCAACTTTTAGTTAGAAATCTCCAAGAGATGAAGTGGATGGTTTGGTTCTACCTTGAGGTAGAGTCCCTCTCGTAGCCTCTTTAATTTAAGAATGATTAAAATTGAATTTGGATTCTTTCTTAATTCTACTTAATTATATTGAATTTCATATCTTGAATAAGTGTTCTTTAATATAATTATTTTATTTGATAAATAAAGTCATGTTTTTATAATAATACCCCTCCAACAGAGGTGCGTTGTCTGCGAAAACTCACAGTGATAGTTTAGGGTGTATGATTATTTTTTGTCATTTCATTTCCCTTTAGACATTGCGTCATTGTGCCACACTCACTACAACCTTCTGATGATCCCTTGTATAACATATTAAATAGTTGATTTGTTATATCATGTCTATTGTGACATTATCTTACGGTGAAACCCATTTTGGGTGTTTGCATGGCCTCTTGGCCACCCCTTTGGGTGTTTACTCGAGCCTATATATCTAAAAAAATTGATGGTGTCATTGATTAACACCTGTCAGGCTTATGGTACTTCCCACCATAAGCTTCATCATAACACCATTTGGGGTGTTTTCTTGGCCTCGATTCACATCTAATTTTTTTATATATGAATTATCCCATAAGATTTGTGTTTCATCCTGAGATGTTAAAACATACTCAAATTCTATTGTTATCAAGGTGAATGAAGTTTTATTATTAGAGTTCCAAGAAATGCATATACCATTGATAAGTAATACGATTACATAATTTGACTCTCAATCAGTAGTTTCAACTACCTAGTACCACTTTTAAAAATAATGAATATAAAATATATAACTTTATCATACCAAAATCCCAAATCAAGAGTCTGTTTTTTATAACATAAGATCAGTTTATATAATGTGAAGGATAACTACATAGAATTTATTTAGAATCCTGGACAAAAGATGCTACCCCGCAGATGTCGCTGGATTAGGCCAACATGTCGCGGTCATGCCACAGTCATACCACGGTCACAACGCGGTCACACCTCAGTCACGCCATGGTCACGCCGTGGTCACGCCGCAGTAATGCCGTAATTTGTCCCTTCTCTAGGACGAAACCTCGTGGCAGTTCGCAGTCCTGTCGGAATTCGATGTATGATACCTAGATAGAATTTTAAACACATTACCCACCCATAGTTAATGGTAAGGGAGGCGACGGCCGGAATGTTGCCCTACCTCCTCCCACTCCCTTCGCTCCTGGTCAGAAGATGCTACCTCGCAGTTGTCGCTGGACCGGACCAACACGCCGCAGTCACGCCATGGTCACGCCATAGTCACGCCATGGTCACACCGCGGTCATGTCGCGGTCATGCTGCGGTCACGCCATGGTCACGCCACGGTCACGCCGCAGTCACGCCGCAGTCACGCCGCGGTCACATCGTGTTCACGCCGTGATTTGGACCTGCTCCAGGATGACACCCTGTGGAGGTTTGTAGTCCTGTAAAAATTCGATGTATGATACCTAGATAGATTTTTAGATACATTACCCACCCATAGTTAATGGGGAGGGAGTTGACAGCCGGAATGTTGCCCACCTCTTCCCACACCCTTCACTCATAGTCGAAAGATGCTGCCCCACAGATGTGGCTGGACCAGGCCAACACGCCGCGGTCATGCCACGATAATGCCGTGATTTGGCCCTGTTGTAGGACGACACCCCATGGCAGTTCACAGTCCTATAATAATTCGATGTATGATACCTATATAGAGTTTTAGATACATTACCCAACCATAGTTAATGGGGAGGGAGGCGACGGCCAGAATGTTGCCCCGCCTCCACCCGCTCCCTTCGCTCCTGGCCGGAAGATGCTTCCCCACAGATGTCGCTGGTCCAGGATAACATGCAGAGGTCACGCCACAGTCACACCGTGTTCACACTGTAGTCAAGACGCGTTCACGCCATGGTAATTCCATGATTTGGCCCTGCTCCAGGACGACACCCCGTGGCGGTTCGCAGTCCTGTCGGAATTTGATGTATGATACCTAGATAAGGTTTTAGATACATTACCCACCCATAATTAATGGGGAGGGAGGTGACAGTCAGAATGTTGCCCCACCTCCTCCTGCCCCCTTTTCTCCTGGCTGGAAGATGCTGTCCCATAGATGTCGTTGGACCAGTCCAACACATCGTGGTCATACCAAGGTCACGCCACGGTCACGTTGTGGTCACACCGCAGTCACTCCACGGTCACTCTACGGTAATGTCATGATTTGGCACTGCTCCAAGATGAGATCGCAACAACCACCATCATCCCACCAGCAACAACAAAGAAGCATCCTCCACACGAAGAGACATAGAAGAAACACATGAACATCAAACAAATATCCAACCGGAGACCTGAGAATCACACGAAACCACCCCGCCGTCATGAAAGCACCAAGGTCCACTTGATGCAAGCGGCAACCAAGAGGAAAATGTACGCACCCACCCACATGAACCCACACACCCAACCCACAGAGAGCACACACTCCCACACTCAAAAACACATGCATGCACCCAAACACACGAATGCACACTCCCAACCACCAACACAAGGAGGTCGCCACCGTCCACCTACGAACCATCAGCCACCACAACCACCACAATCCAGCCTACACCAGCCACATCCATCCCACACCGGCCCCCTTCCACCTTCATTTCAGCCCACTAACACCAGCATTCCAGCCCACAGCAGCCCCCCCTGTCACCTTCGAATCAACCTGCACCATCCCCCCACCACCTGTAACCATCTCCCTTCAACCATCATTACAACCCCCTTCCACCTGCATTTGAGCCCACACCATCCCCCAGCCACCTGCAATCCAGCCCGCACCAGCCACCACACCAGCACCCACCCCCCAGCCTCTTAGAAAACACTCATGATAGCCCTCTGCCACCTGCAAAATAGCCCCAACTACCAGTTCCAGCCCTCACCAGCCCTCGACCTCCTACATCCCATCCCACACCAGCCCATTCTACATGCCCAACAGCCCCCAACCTCCTGCAATCCAGCCCACACCAGCCCCCTGCCACCTATTCCATCCCGCACCTTCCCCCTTCCATCCCCCTGCCACCTGCCTTCCCACCCGCACCAACCACTCCCGCCTGCACCAGCCACCAAACCAGCCCCCAAACTCCTGCATTACATCCCATACCAACCCCCTTCCACCTAAAAAACAACCCCATTCCACCTGTTCGAACCCTCACCATCCCCCTACCACCTTCATTCCAACCCGAAAATCGCCAATGAAACTTGTAATCATCTAAAGATGAAATAATGGAGTCCAAGATGCATGAGAAAAAATCCATGAAAATCACAAAAAGGAAAGGTGAAAGCAGATCCCCTTTCCTGGGACCTCTTTTCCCTAAAATTTAGCCATGTAAACTGCCATTAATTTTCACCGAGAACATTGGGGTAGAGACACATCCTTTAACCCAAGATGAGAACCTAGATAAAAAACGAGCAGATCCAAAGCATCCCATAGGAAGTCCCACCTGGACGAATCAAAAGCCTTGAATAAATGAATCTTGAAGGCACACCTAAGAACCCCAGAATAAATATGGTATCCCCATAATAATTCATGGGTAACAAGATTCTTATGAGGGGCTGTCCAGGGGGTGTCCAAGGGATGTACGGGGGGGGGGGGTTTGCAGGGCAAGGTGCAGGTGGGGTGTCTAGGAGGGTCTGTCCAGGTGGGGTTTCCAAGGGCTATTCGGGGGGGGGGGGTGCTGGGGGGTCTGCAGGGCAGGGGGGAGGGTGCAGGTGGGGTGTCTAGGAGGGTTTGTCCATGGGGGGTGTCCAAGGGCTGTCCGGGGGGGGTCTATAGGGTAGGGTACAAGGGGGTGATCAGTGGGGCACTTTCTCTTTCCAGAAGTAGGAGGCACTAAGGTAGATGCTAAGGGTATAGATGTAGAGGTAGGAAGTTTTCAGATCACAATAGGTTTGATATTCCAGACAGCATCAACCGAAGACATACTAAAAGGCGAGAATTAAGGAGTTAGAGGATCGGAAGAGGACTCAGAGGTGAAGGATTTCATGGTAATCACCTCTGGATAAGCCACTAGAATATTGGATACATATAGGAAAGGCTTAATAAGACTGAAAAAGTCTTTAATAATGTTTCCTCATCTCTTCATACTACTAATGAAATCCTTCTTCCCATCCATGAATAGATTGAGTTGTGTTGTCATCACTATCAACTGGTCAAACTATTCCTTAAAAACCCATTCTACAAAATCTTCCTCAGTTAATCCTGATGAGATGAATGTACATCACCAATAAAAACATGGAGATACTCTTTAACTATAGACTAGATCGAATCAGCATCAACTAAATTTGAGAGAGGTGGAGCACTAGATATAGATGAAACCATAGGAACATTATCCAATATCTTCCATAAGGAATCCTGACTGAAAACAAAGGAGGTCTTCATTTCCTCCATAATAGATCAAATGGTTTCTATCTCAATATCTAACCTTCAATTTTAAATCATAACTTCCTGAATATGAAAACTCAACTTGGGATGAATATGACATACAACCATCTCAAAAAGGTGTCTAGCATCAGCTTCACTAAGCTGAGTGACAGGAGGTTTTTGATAACTCAAAATTCCACTGATATTTTAAATAATTATTTCTATAAAATATTATAATTATATTATGGATACAAAATATGATGTAAATGGGGAAAACTCTCTAAAAACTAGGTAAAGAAACCTCTACAGGTTATGATTTGGTTTTTATATCTAAGGGAAAATCCTGAAGTTCACCTGCTTGGTCAATTTGCTTAACTAAGGATCCCTTAGGATATGTACCAACTCCAAATGAGATAGTAGGTCCATGATGCTCTGGTGGAATATTGTGGTCATCACCATCACTATCTCCATATGAGTCTGGATATGATTTTCCAAGAAATTTGGAACCAGAGGAGGGATCCCCCTTACATGATACCTCATCCTCTACCAAGGTAAAACCACCATGAGCATCTCTATGCTCTACAGAATATTTTTCAACATTTTTAGACTCTGAATAGTCTAAACCAAGATGAAAAAAAACTTAGTGACTTTTCCCACTCAGCATGTGAAGCTACTTCTATATGAGGTGCATGATGGTTCAGGTTTACAGGTGCTTTGGAAGACTGTTAGAGGTGCATGTTTACAGTTACAGGTGCATGTTTATAGGTCTAAAGTGTGCTTTGGAAGTATGTTAGAGGTGCGGGTTTTACAGGTTCATAGGTGCAAGTAAACTGCTCTATGTGGGTTTACAAGTCTTCCCAGCATAGGTTTTAGAGGTTTAAAGGTGCAGGTTTACTACTCGAAGTGGGTTTACAGGTCTACCCAACATTGATGTTTTCTAGGGAGTAGAGTTATAGGTCTACCCAACTTTGATGTGTGATGTGCTGCAATGGGGAGTATAAGATATACCAACGGTTCAAAGAACCGTTGGTATTTAATAACCTGGGAAACATATGACAATGGTTCACAGAACAGTTGGTATTTAATATCCTGGGCAACATATGCCAACGGTTAATAGAACCGTTGGTATTCAAATGCTGGATATATCCCAACAGTTTCAATGAAACTGTTGGGATAGAATATATACCAATGGTTTTTAAACCGTTGGTATGTATACTGAATGGTATGTATACCAATGGTTTTTGAACCATTGGTACACATATATACCAACGATTTTACTTAAACTGTTGGGTAAGATTAATTTCACACTACATATACCAATGGTTCCCTAGAAACCATTGGTATAGGGCTATTAAAACGGCCCATATACCAACAGTTTGTGAAACCGTTGGGATAGCCTATCCCAATGGTTTCAAAGGCTATTCCAATGGTTTAGAACCGTTGGAATAGGTGAAATTTATTGTAGTGGTTCCTTTACATGGTTCCACCACATATAAACAATACACCAATTAGAATGTTTCTTGCCCCTCATTCTGTCACATATCATCAATGTACTAGGTCATAATGGTGAACACAATTAATTTGTCTCATATAATTATTACTTACCATGTCATATTGAAATATCTCCGTGATAACCATCTTCCAAATATAGTTGGATTAATGACTGACTTATCCCATTATCACATCTATCGCATAATCACATGAATGTTATAGTTGGAGTGGCAGCCAATACATGACACAAACACTCGACAGTCATAATGAAACCCAAACCATCTCACATGTCTATCACACCCCAACTCAAATACCCATTATTGTCATTAATTACCAAACCATATCACATAATACCCATATACAAGACAAACATAAATAATCATAAGGAACATTTTATATCCTATAATTTAGTTGATAAATTTTGGCATACCAAGAGCACATACAATGATCCAATTGATTATATAGGGTTGGAAAATCTACACATTATTCATAGGTAAATTACCTAGTAAAACAACCCAAATCCTATTTCACATTCATCAAGGCTACCTCCACACGAGCCTTACACTATTAATATCTCAATTTTAAGAATGAGACTAGGGCACCCAATATGGTTCACTTTTTTCCAACATAACCTGGACACCTATCATGGGTTCCTTAAATTCACTTACAAAATTAGGATTATGGTTCATTTCACAGAGTCATAATACCCATTAATTATATCAAAAATAACATGTATCTCTCACTAGGGTTAGTATAATGTCCAACATACACTCAAGTGTTATTTAAATAACCGTACACACACCCACACAAAACTTACAACTGTAGTCATCACTAAGGAACTCTCATCGAATTATTAATTCCATTGATATAATAATACTTAACCCATGTATTGGATCCTTTTATAATGGTTATAAGTTATTACATAAGGGATCTACATAATCCATAGTTAAGCCAAAAAACCACACTCAGCACATCCTCTACCCATATGTGAGAAAATCACCAAATCCATGACCTTTATTCTTATATTCATTGAATTCAAACCCCTATAGGGTCCATATACCACACACCGCATATTTTTTTCCAATACTATGACCATTAGAGACCGAGTCATCAAGACTAGTGTTCAAGGGTCCATCATGGCCTAAGGCAGCATTATTCAACTCACAGGGGTTAAAAGAAACAATCCATTTCTAAATAAAGTTTGATCAAAAACTCTAGTGGTGAGACCATATATCAAATGTTTTCTAACATAATTCATAATACTTATAGAGATGTTTAGGGACCACCTATCTTAAATTAAATCCATTTTATTTAATAAAATTTCTTCCACTAATGTTTACCAATCCTAACCAACCACCATCCATAAATGTGAGAACCTAACTCCATCAACAATGACTTTAATCAATTATAAACCAATAAAATTAAATATCACAATTAATAAAATAATTAAATATATAATTAATTCTTTATAAAAATAAAATCACAACTCACCAGGTGATATCCCATGATTGAAACATTTGGAAACTAGGTGTACACTACCCTCTGAATCTGCTTGAGATTTTAGTACACTGAATCCCTAAAACCACATATCACATCACCCATCGATTTCATAAAATTGATTTAAATTAACCCATATTAAAGGATTATATATACCTTAAGTGAAATTATATAATACCAAGTGCATTTTTCCTTCACGGGTCCTTTATTTCTAAGATAAATGAAAGATCCATTAAATCTAAATGATTTCACCATGACTTAGTGGAATCATTGCCAAATAACTAAATCCCATGAGCTATAATTAGAGGAAAATAAAGGAGAATGATGAGTAGGTAAATAATAGAGATAAATAACGTTTTTCCATGGATAAATCTTATACAATCCACCAAGAACCATGAGGTTCTAGGAGAGAAGAAGCGGGGAAGTGGATCTTAGCCCCCTGTTCAAACACCAAAAATATTAAGAACCCTGAAAGAGGTGGTCAGTTTAAAATCCCAAAGTCCATCCTAGTTTTTAAAAGAAAAAATGATTAGTATTACCATTAAAATGTGACCAATATATATCAAGATATAATTCTTTAGACCTTTTCACCACATACAGAATGGGTCCTTTGGTCAAAGTGTGGAACACCTCCTTTATATATAACAAGCACACAAACATTACCACCCAAGGTCATGTTGCATCATGAAACTAATCTTCATAGCGCAATGTATCTCACCATAACCCTTATTATAAAGAAATCTTCTACATTGTATCACAATCTATGACTAACCCATGAATTCAATCTTATGCTAGGAATTTTCATTCATACTTGACACCCTTCACAAAATAATAGATATTTTTGTGTCATGATCCACTACTAGCCTAAAAATAAGTCTTATGAAACTCTCAGTTATTATTATATAACACCAACCATGAAAAAAATCCATTGGATATGAAATATTCCTTGAATATTGAAGGACCCCATAAAACCCAAACAGGGGAGGGGTGAATCGGGGTTTCAAATTTTTCTTTTAAACTGATGGATCTTATTCCCAAGTTGATAGGAACCTGTTAAACCTATCTAATGAGAAAGTGAAGAAAATAAATAATCACATACAGAGAGAAGACACAACAATTTTACTTGTTTCACCATTAATTGATATATACAAGGAGCATACGCCGACAAGTTTTCGGTCATACCAAAGTCCACTAATCTTCACTATTTTTTAAGTACAATAATTTAGAACAGTCACTATAATTTAAGAACACTACCTTTACAAGGTTTTAGGCACAAAACACTCCCCTCAGATCACTTACATTGACTCCCCCATTCTCACTATGTTGGAAAGAATCTGAACTCATTTTATCAATATGAAGGTCACTTCAATGGGTTGGTTTTAAATCATGAATCCTCAAATATAGATAGATGCTTTTGTTGAAGTCTTGTTATCACTCGTATGTGTAATTCACTTTTCCTCACACTGTTAGTCTACAAACTATTCCTCCGTGAACTATCCTCCTTCTTTTTAGAGCTATACGGCACCACATACTGTGATTACTTCCTCCATTAATAGATCCTTCTCCACTCTGTACTGTACTTCTTCCACTACGTACTTCCTTGATCCACATACTTCAAGGATTCCTCCACATACTGCCTCTTCAACTCACGATGACATACTACCTTAGCAAACCGTGACCATGTACTTCCTTCACAAACCATGTCCACATACTAATTCTTATCTATTGACCAACTTTACCTCCTCAATTTGTATTCCATGAACTTCCCCTTCTTCCTCCACGTACATTCTTTAGTGTACTGTTATAGGAATCAATGAATTCCTTTTTATATTTTTAATTAAATACTTTTCAGTTTTTTCTTCCCACGAAATACTTCTTGATTTCACTAAATTACTCTTGTAGTTTTAAACTTAGAGCCATGAAACTAATGAAGGGATTATTTCTCATTATATTTGAAAATAGATCCACATAATCCTCGAAACTAAGATTTACCAAATATTTGATACTGCACCATATTTACTGTATACTGTGCATCTCCCATGAACAATTTTACTACACAGTCCACGTACCTCCCTTCTCCATATGCAGAGGAACAAATCACCTCCTCGTTTCTATAAATGACAACCATCATGGTTTCTCAAAAATCCTCCTTGTTTTTTTGAACGATATGCCATCCCACTAACCATTTTCATTCCATGAAATTCAAGCTTTCTTGAAATACTTCATCACTCCGAAAATCATTCCTCCAATGTGGTCTGCGTTCCATTTTACATTCTGTGAACCATTCCTGCTATGTGGTTTGAGATTATCCATTCCATGTCCCAAAATTCTTGATCCACAAATTGTTCCTGGAAAACCCATTCCACGTACAACCTTTACAAAAAACCTTCTTTTTACAAAAACAAACTCCTGATTTTGAGGCCCAAAAATTTGGCAAACACTGGGAAGGTGCACTACCTTGAACATTGCTTTCTACCTCAACCGTAAGACCACATTTGCGGTAAACTCCCAATCAAACCAATGTAGATTGAAAAAAAAAACACAAACCATACTCCAATTCCAAGAAAGACCATCCTTGGTTCGAACAAATATCACCAAAATATACCCTTACACAACACTCATCATGTTGTGGTGCCCCTTGGCTGGGACATGACCATTAACTTGTACCGAAATTCTTAATCTGATGAAGGTACTCATAATTCTACAACCCTAACACATTGAGACATGGAATTCCACTTAATATTACACAATTGGTTAGTGGTACAATCCCCATATATCATGGTGCAACCTCACCCTTATATGAAAAGTTAATCTTATGTGACCTATGACATGCAACAACACCACTGATTGCGGTGTGATTTTTCATATTCAGACGAAATATATAGTAGGTCAACCTTGACCCTACTTTTATACTCAAACAATCACCCAATACATATCCCAAATCATTTAACACATCCAAAACACCACCTCTATATTTCCCAAATCACAAAATTTTGAACCAAAACCCAATTATCAAAACTTCCTATGTTCCATAACCAAAAATTCAAATTACCCTTGATTTCAAAAACATTCAATGACATGGATCATTATAGTCTATTATTCTATTGAGGATGATATGTAACATCAAGAAATTTTAATTAGATATTTTATGATATTTTATAATAATGTATGGATTACTAGAGGCTGAATCTAGTGATAATGAAAAATAAATTCTCACTTATATATATAGATGAACTATTTGATCAATTTAGGGTTGTTATGTTATCCTATAAGACCAATTTAAGATTAGTATATAATCACTTATGAGTAAGGACAATGGAAATTACTCATACTTCATTCAAAAGGAGATATGTATCATATGAGATCATCATTATTATGTTGAGTTTGATGAATGTGATAATGACACTCATAATACTCATGAATAGGTTCTTCCATCCATATCTCAATTCTATTGTGGCCATGTCATAGATGACATTTTGGTATAATACTATACATGGTATGATCATGGTCGATCACTACTTTAGTAAGGTGGCTCTCGTTTCTTTCAAACTAGTCTTCTTATTCACATGATTTTGGAATCATTATAAATGGGTTTTCATTTATGTGTCTTTTATCTTAGATTATTCATTATAGTACCATGTCAATTTGATCTTCAATTCCTTATATTCATCATCAGTCATTATGGTGTGGGGTTGAGGTTGTTAGTGTCTCATTCTCTATCAATTTATGTTTTATTAGCTTTGATGGATACCCTTCCACCATTATGTATCTTTATTTATTCATATCAAGTAAAAATACCATTTGATTTCTCATGCCTCTAGAACATAGGTGTCTATTCATCATCCAACCCCACATCAACCCTTGAAGGTACTCCTCATTGGCTATCCGTAGACTCATATGGAATCTTTAACAACTGTGATTCTAGCTTGAGTGTCTTATACCCCTCACTAATTTGATTTTTGGTGGGCATTAGACCACCCAAAATTTTGTGGAATGTATGATAGGATAGTGTTTGGTTTTCAATGGGATTTTATATATGGTTTGGGATTTTTATTAGGTGTGTATCTGTCTATGTCTATCGAGTTTTTGTTGGGATTTTGGGTTGCCTTGCTGGTGGACCAATATTATCTTTTCTCTCTATGTCTTATTTGATTTCCCATTACCCAAAACATGGTTTTGTAAAAATTAAAATTAAGGATTTATAGATTTGTATCATGGTTTATATCTAGACATCATATTTAGAACAATAAGAGAGTACTGAATTTTTTTAAGCTCTCAAATTATAATTTTGGACCAAGGAGGTATGCTTAATCGGGAACATGATATCAAAGTTAGGAATATTAGTGGAACAAGAGAATATTGATACCATGGTATCTAGAGAGTTCCCTAATAATGTATTTGATATTTTTAGAATCATTGGAATGGAAGGATCCTATAGAAGATTCATTTGAGACTTATACCATTTGAAAGGGTTGATGACGATCTTGACTAAGAAGGGGGATAAGTTTGAGTGGTCTAATACTTGTAAGATGTCCTTCTAAGAGAGGAAGGGAAGGTTGAATAATGTGTTTATCCTGACCTTACCTAATTCGATTGAGGATTATGCATATTATTATGATGTATTAGGAGTTGGTTTGGGAGTAGTTAGGATACAAGATGGGCGAGTAGTAACTTATAGATTTATGTAGTTAAGTATTTATGATCATAAATACATGACACATGATTTTTAGTAGGAAACATATACTGAAATATTATCCCAACTATCTGTTAGGTGATATATTTGTTGTTTATATAGACCAAAAAAACCGAAAATTCAAATTATTAGTGTGAGAACTATATATTAAAAAGATAAGGTTATTAAAAAACACACAGTAATCGAATTTGAGATGATGTACACCCTAAGGAAGGATAACATAATATTATATGAGATGAGTATAAATAATTAGGCTCATGTGGCGTGAGAGGCCAAAAAAATAGAATTTTATGAGACTCTTCACTGATTTACATATTTATATCTAGAAGTATCTAAGAAACTATATACTCATTAATTTGAGAATTACCCTCTCATTTCATGATAAAGTGATAAAGATTATGTGATGGTTAAATGAACTTAAGGTCTTTACCAAGATGTAATGGTCTTTACCACTCAGTGGTTTATCCTTACATGAACCATGACATAGTGTGAAATACTATTACATGGTTGTTGTTCATGAGATTATTATATTGTGTTGTAATGATTGTTTAACATACTATATTCTACACTAGTTATCATTATTGGTTACAACCATAATTTGATAATGATTATTATAAGCTTTAATGTTTTCCATGTTTACTTATATGATAAGGCACTTAATATAATTTTTAAGATAAATGTTACAAAAGTTATAATGTTAAAGTATTTAGTAAAACACTGAGTTAAAAAAGGATGAAAATTTGAGTTCATGATTACAGAATAAATCAGTTCAATATTTATGATAAATATGTAATTATATTATATGGTTTTTATAACTATTCAAGAACGAAATTATAAATATCTCATTTTTATTCTACCTTTGAGAAAGGTTCTAGTGGGTTATAGTAAATAGGGATACCCTTTGTGAGCATCTAGAGATTTTCAAAATTTATGGATACCTTAAGATGGAGTATTCTTTTAGATGATCCTTTGTGATCTTGATCAATCTCATGTGATTGTTGGCTATGTTAAATCATTAATATGCAAGGTATATCATTTTATCATTATTTTATAATTCATTCCAAATGTATAGATAAATCCTATATATATTTTCTATTATTGTGTAATCTTCAATTATATTTAGGATTATCATTATCCCTTTGAAATAATTCTATGTTATCATAGTTAATCTATCAAAGTCTATATTGATTTCAAATGAATGAGGAACACTGGAAAAATAATTTCCCATGTTCCAAAACATATCCAAAACCAAAAAAGCACATTTTTTTCTTAAAATTGATGAAAAATTACATAAAACTTATTTTAAATAGGTGTTCTCGTTTTTTATATCAATATACTATGACATATTCAATGAAAAATAACCATTTTAGGCGTTGAAAAAAATGATGAAAATTTGGGTATCATTTTTGGTTCATTTATGTTGTGGTTATCTTGTCTCTATTCTATGATATGGTCTCAAATGGTTTGTTCCATGAAATAATGTACATTTCTAAGACATTTTGGAGTTATGATGTCCTACCTAAAATTCCATGAAATAGATTGGCCAAAATAGCTATTCTAAAATGACGTAGTGACTTAAAGTGACTTAAAATATGGTTATTGTGTATTGTATGACCATAAAACCAAAATATATCAGGATATTGGATAATAAAAATGGTATTTCACATAAAAAAATATACTCTAGGAAAACTATGTTGTGGTGAAATCCATTTATAGTTTAATTTTAAAGAAAATTATATTTTTTCTAAAATTCTCAACAATCATCATTGGTGTGGACCCAGAGTTCCTACACTGAATCTATGGGTGTATTTAATCCAAAACAAAATGTTTTAGTTCAAATGATCTTGATTTAAATTGGATTTACTTGGTCAATAATTTATAAGTGTTTATAAGTTATAATATAAGGAAAATATAAATTCTTTTATATTTATTAGTGAATTTTTAAAAAATGGGAATATAATATGATTATTTTGAAAATATTATTTTGGAAATTATTTAAACCATTCCTAAATGTGTTTTGTATGATGTGGTAAATGGTTTAAACAAAACTCAATATGTGATATGTAATTTATGTAAATTTTTATATAAATTATGAAATGTTAATAATTTGACAATAAAGGTAATAATAAAATTTCACATATTTTAAAATATGAATGAGTTCATATTAAAACCATTTAAGTGATAATATGAAAATCCAATATTGGAGAAAAGAGAATTATTCTTATTTTTCCATGACTAAATTATAACTTGTTTATAATTATTTTATTTATGATTTTTTTATAAATTTTTATCTCATGTACGAATTTATGAATTTTTCATTTAATTTTTGGTATTCCCCACTTTTTTATTCATGAATATAAATATTATATTATTAATTTTTGAATTATTTAGTTTTAAAGTTTTTAAATTAACTCTTTAAATTAAGATATTTTTTTAAGGAGTCACATGCTAGGTATGATAATTGATTTACTTTTATTCTACCTTAACTTTGTCTTATATTAGGTTATGATATTGGATTGAGAATTTAATTATAGTTTATACATATTATGTGCTAGAATTGTGATAGAATTTAAGGCTCTTTTAGTTAAAGGACCATGGGTAGAGAAAATTTGGGTTGGAATATTTTATAGGAGGATTATTCCTTTTTAATAAACTTGGGGTATGCTACTTCTCACTCTATGTTTACTCTTGTGGGAATTATTGTTTTCAGCTGACTCTATTCCTTACATAAAAGGGTTTGAAGTAACAAATGCATGGGTTTTGTTTAGATATGTGTAAATTTTATTGGATTTTAATTTGTTTTAATAACATAAAATATGTGTTGTGTAAAGAGTTACACATAAATATTATTTGAGAATATTGATTTGGTGAAAGGAATAGTGAATAGCATGAGATAATATTGTGAGATTAAATACACTTTAAAATCCTATGTGTTATATTCCTTCTAAAGAAAACACTTATCATGCCTTTGATAATTGGTATGGCCTACCTCTTTAATACCCCAAATTCCCTACTTTGGACCTTAGGTTTGGGAAGGCTATAACATTCCCTCGTCTATTCGAAATAGTCCTCAATGATGAACAAAAATAACTATATAAAGTAATCCAACTAGTATAATAACCTGACCATTTATTTTTCAATCCATTAACCTATAGATAATTCACTTTATCATCATCCTATGTGATGATCCATGTTTTACATACACTTGAATACCTAGAAAAAAACCTTTGGTTTAATCACATCCCTATAAAACTCGCCTTCTTGATTTGAATTGGTATAAATGTTTTCTCCCCATCAATGTCAATGCATATAGAAAAGTCATATAACTCACCTAAAAATGTATCTTCTTCATGAATAAAAGTACCAAATTATTGTTTCACCAGTTCATGGAAAGAGATCGGTCTTGATTCATATGGGCTTATCTAGGGGGAATTATGATATATTAGGCTATGATGATGATTTTATTCTGTCTTGTTTTACCATTAATACAGGTGATGAATTTAATGAGAAAGGCAAAAGAATTATTTACATGGTAGGATGTTAAATTATATGGTAAACTTAGAATATAGTCCAAAATCAATGTATAAACCCCAAAAATGTGTATCCCAAATCTAGAATCCTCTTCTAGGTCAACTATATCACCACCATGTACAATGAGGTCAACTTGACCCATATGATAAATCTCCAGACCCCCTTTTATTTTTTAGTTGGTAACACAAATGATACAAGGTACAAAGGTGTCTGGGTATGCTAGATGTATCCAAGGAAGTGTTAAAAACTCAATATTGATGGATCCTCTAACTAAGGAATTATGCATGAAAGGGTCTTGGTATGGGATGGATGAGGTTCAACCTTCATGTTTTTTTAGCCTACTATGAGGACATAACTTCAACTCCATCATAAGTACAAGCTATGCTCTCTGGTATCAATCTATATAGGTCTTACAACATCATTTTATCCTCTGTTGATTTTGAATCATCCATGATTTTCAAATATCTCCTGGGACACCATCTGATTCACTAGACCATGAATTATACCACTAGGAAATGTACGAGTATTGACACCTTAGAAGTAGAAATCCTACATTTTTTGGAGTGAAGGGGAAAAGTCAATATATCTTCTATATTCAAAAGGTGACTAGGTAGTGGTGCTAAAAAATTTCTCAATTTTTGGATTATTTCCTATGGACTATGTTAATATAATCTAATGGTATACCCTTGGTATTTACCATTTTAGGAATCCTTAGACCTTCCCCCTCCTATTTCTAATTTTATCAGTTTTTCATAATAATAAAAGTTTATTTTTTATTCATCAATGCTAAAAGAAGGGTTCTATTAGATTATCTTGTGTAAGGAAAGCAAGTAATGAGGTGACCATAAGATTTAGGTGCATTTTCTTCATTTTAATTAAGTTATACTTAGCTGGGAAACCCTTGGGAATGATACCAAAGGAATAATTTTGATTTTATCCCTATAATGGGTTTGTAAAGTAGTTTTCCAATCAAACATCAAAGATTTATATATGATATGATTGTAATTATTTAATACATAAATGGATAAATTTATGAGGTTTTTTCCAAATTGAGGTTATTCCTTAATAAAATATGAATCTTTTCCCACTAATGGATATGATATAATTAAATGGGGTCATTATTTTAGTGGGGTAACATTTAATAAATGTCTTTGTTGAATGAATGTAAAACATGATACTCATCTAATAAAATCTTCTATTATAGATATAATGGTATAAATATATCCACAAATGACTTTAATACCAATATTTGAATATAAAATATTAATATAATAATTTTATTAGACTTTTATAGAAAATTAAAAATCATTATTAAGTAAGAATAAATTTCTATGTGTTATAATAACACCTTCCAGAGAAACCAAATGTTGAATTTGTTCAAAAAGTGGATCTAGATGATTAAAATAATCATATATGGATTCAAGTGTGATTTAAAAGGTATTAGATGT
Source organism: Viscum album (assembly GCA_963277665.1). NCBI lineage: Eukaryota > Viridiplantae > Streptophyta > Magnoliopsida > Santalales > Viscaceae > Viscum > Viscum album. The sequence goes on along the minus strand of OY728126.1, from coordinate 704,187,930 downwards.
GAAATTACCAAAATAAATTTCAATATTATTAAGTATGTAAATGGCATTATGATATTGGAGGTTTCCTTATGTATTGTTCTGCATATAAAATTCATTTTATAATAATTGTTATATATGTTCAAAAAATGTGAATGAGTTCAATAATTTTTTACTCTATTTGTTCAAATTATTTAGGATATATGAACTAGATATAAAATGTACATATTTTGGTTCTATATTGATTGTATAAGTGGGTAAAAGTATAAATAGGAAGAATAATTTTTTTATAACTTCCAAATAATTTTTCTTTGAGTATCTTGTAAAGTTAATTGAAACATAAAGGAATATTCTAGAATAGGGTGGTATTTCCATTAGTTGTAATTTTCTAAAATATCTAAAGGAGTTTAAGAAACCCTATGGAAATTCCATGTAAAATATCAATGTTATAGAAACAACTTATTTTATTTTTAAGGGTATATGATACAAAATTTTGATTTTATATCTATTATAAATATACAAAAGTTTAAAATCAATATGAGACCTGATGAAACTTTTATTTTCTATTCATGTGATATAAAAGGGTTATAAAATAAAATATTTTAATGAAAAGGAATATTTGAATCTAATATGGATCATAATAAAGGATGTGTATTTCCACTCCATTACTCATTTATGATTATAGAATATATTTGTAAAAAATGAGTTTTTATGAATAAAAATGTCTGGATGGATTTAATACACATGGTTTCTAATTCATCAAATTCTATATTTTGTTTCAAAAAGAGGATAAGTATAAATGGAATTTTATCTAAGATAAATAGTTTATCTAATATATTTTTTAAAATATAAAGAAAATACTTCCCATCTCATTAAAATGGCTTATTTTAAAGAATAAAAATCCTATTTTAGAATAAATATCCCAATGTGTATAATTTGATATAAGATATAATTATTAATAGTTTATTTATTAAATATTTCCACCAAGAAGAAATAAATGGTATTTCTAAGAAAATGGAGTTTCTGTATCTTTACATGATATTCTAAAGAGAATATGATTTATAAGAGGCTAGTGGTTGTATATTTAGACTTAGATAAGTTCAAGTATAAGAAATAAATTATTAAAAAAGGCATATTTGATGTGAATTTCACTTGATATTCTAAAATATTTTAGGTTATATTGTTGATAAATTTAAAGGGTTAATTTTAGTTATTATAACAAACTAAAAGGCACTTTATATCCTAAAGTAGTTTAGGATGTGTGAGTAAAGAATGATGTAAAGTATTAAATTAGTTAGCAAATGATCTCAAAGTAAATGTTTTAAGTTAACATTTCTAGAATGATAATAATGATGAATTTATAAATATTTATATGTTAATAATAGAATTTATAAATATTATAACATTATTTGTTTTAACATAAATGATTTTGAAACTATGTTCAAATTGTTCAACATTAAGAATATGATTTAAAAATCTCCCCATTATTCAAGAAAACTATTATTCATAGATATAAAACACTAAAGGATTTAATTGGGAGGTATTATCTGGTGTTCACATAGAGATGTGGTATGAATTATACAGTGATTTAATAAGTTCAAAAAACCCCTTAAAAGAAAAGAAAATTAATTTCACTCTAGTAATTTTCCATATAGGATAAATTAAATGTGTTCTTATGTATGGTTTTGTTAATATTATTAAAAGGGTTTTAGAATAGAAAATATCTCTGGTTATATAAAATATAGTCCTCACTTTTTCATTAATTCACATCGATTGCATATATTATATAAATTTTAATGATAGTTAAACACTCAATATATCACATTGAGTTATCCCAAACCTATGTTCATCAGGGAGTATCATGGGTAGTGATAGAATGTTAAGGTTAGCATGGGAAAGATTATCATCTTGAGATACAAAATATACTTATGAGGAAAAAAACATGTTTTATTCTAAAGATGAACAGCCATGTATACAACATGGAGTGTCACACAATATGTTTTTATTATGATAGGGGTGTATATTTCATATTTAATCTCCATATCCAAGGTTGGGGAAAAAATTATCATAAGAGTATCTATACATTGATACATTTCTTATGAAATCCTTGAGGCTTAGAAAATCAGGGGATGGTTGGGAATATTGGTGATCTTGTTTTCAGTTGAGGATTAACCAAGATGGGATTTCCATCTCATATAAATAGTATAACATTTGGGACCTCAATTAAGATAGACCCAGTATATGCATTCCCATAACTTTTTAAGTTACATTTTATATTGTCATATGTTTATATGAATTACATGTGAAGTATTCATTAACCTATCTAGTTTATACTCATAGAATCAAACAAAAATGTGTAGGAAATGTGGAATTTATATATTCTATATACTATGGTAACTTGATGTCTTAGAAAAGGTGATTATATGTTTATGCATAATTGTGTATGATATAGATGGTAAACATAGGTAGGAGATACATGTGTTTGATAGAGATCATGTCATATCTTTTTATATCTTGAGTATAATTGATCCATTTATAAATTATTATCTTTACTTACTTTTATGGAATTTATAATTCATAATTGTTGAAAATTCTATAGAATCTCATGTGGTGACACTTTGTGGTTGTGTGAATTTGGATCAAGTTCATGAAACTTTGAGAGCAACCCCAAAATTATTTTATAGGATAACCATAAAAGTCCTAGATTTATTTTTACAAGCTGTTAAATATGATATAACATATGGTGAAAATGAATTATATATTTTCCAAAAGGATTTTTGGATAATATCTTACAAGTTATTATAGATAATGTGAATAAGGTGAGAGTGAAAAAATCTTTGAGGCTTTGATGTAAGTGTGAAATTGATTGTAATATGAACTAAATGGATTGACCATGGATTGGTGGTATTAAACACACCACGTTCTATCTTTATATGCATTATGACATAGTGCGAGACACTATGTTGTGGTGGTTGTTCATGAGAATATCATATTATAAGATAATGCTTGGTTCAATCACCATCTTCCACACCGACTATAATTATCAGATACAACAATCATATGATGATGATTATGAGGGGTTTTAATATCATTCATGTTTATTAAAAATTAAATTAATAAATATAAGGATTAATATGAATGTTAAAAAAAATAACATTATAGCATTTGGTGAAATACTCATTTAATATAGGATGCATGTTTGAGTCCTTAAGGCCTCTTTAAATTAGTTAATTCAACATGAAATATGTGGAATTCTATGTTGACATTGTTTAAATACTTTAAGGATAAAAATATCAAGCCCTCATTTCTCTCCTACATTGGAATAAGGTTCTAGTAGGAAATGGTAAAGAGGGAGGTCCTTCCTATGCATCGAGATATTCCTCCAATGAAGGGATATAAAAGGATGGAGTATTACTTTAGATTCTCCTATGTGATCTCAATTATGTACACGTGAAGATTTTATAGTGACATAATTTTTTTTTAATAATATATTTTAATATTTTTAATAACATTTATAATATTGGTCATTAAAATGGTTTAATTTAAGGGTGTTATGGGCATTCATAAAATAAATAAAATAATAAATATATTATATTTAGCTAAATGTGTGAGAACATTCAATATTTAATAAACTAAGTCCGGAATAGAAATTACAACACAATAGTAGTGTATGGAATGTGATATTTTCCTAAGAGTGGTGTAACCTTTATTTTTGGGCTTCAGTACCTAGACTAGGAATTTTTATGTTATTAAATTAAAATATAGGTCTTTGATTCCATGAACTAATTTTTTTCTATAAATATTAAATTTTTAACTTTTTGTATCATTTTTTATTAACATCGCAGGAGGTTCCCTGGATTGAATTTGACTCTGTTATTAATAATTTTAAGTGTTATTTATGGGGATTTCATCAAAGATCACGGTGAACAACAAAATTCATAAAGCTTTGGATATAATTCCTTGTGATAAGACTTTTATTATTGAATTATAATTGTTATTCAACTATTTAAATTTATCCTCCTTATTTAAGATATTTCTCAATGATGAATATGATTAAAATTAGATTATTATAGTAATTTGTGTGTTGAAAAGAAAAATATATGAAAATATAATTTTATTATTTTATGATAGTTATTTCTCATGTAATGAGAATTATTGAATTTAAAAACTCACATATTTATCTATCTCATTTTATATTATTTGATAAATATTTTTTTTAATAATATAGAAAGGGATTAAATGGTTCAAGATTGAATATTTATTAAATATTCGATAATATTGACAGTGGGGATTATTTTTATACCTATTTTTGTTCATGTGGTATAGATTGATTAATAATAATAGTAATATTAATAATATTGCTATTATTTTTTCTAAAAAATTTATTGTGTTTCACCCACATATATTTTTTCATTTAATCCCAAGCATAAACCTTTTACATTTATTTTTTAATTCTTGAAAAAATGAGATTATGAACACATTATTGGGGTGTTATTATTACACACTAACCACCATTATTAAATATATCCATACCTGATATTCTCATACAAGTTTTATCATGATACCTTGATGCTACAACAAAGGAAAACTGAGGAATTTGGGTTTTTAAAAATAGAATTGGTGACAAGATGGGTTTCATGCATGGATTTAATGAAGGTTGGTTGGTAATGAAAGCAATAATAAAAGATGAACAAAAATTTCTCTATAAAGGTGTGATGGTGAGTCTAGGGGCATCAAGTGTCCCTAGATATGTGGTAAAGGGTAGAAACAATGACAAAAATCATGATAGGTTGAGTGTACATATCAATAATTACAAATTACACATACTATAATACACTTGAATACACACCATTTTGTCTACAATATGTTGTTATAGGGTTAAATTTTTTTATAAATATCACATGTTGTGTGACTATGGGCTACACACCATGAATTTTAGGACTAGATGACTTAATGTGTACCCGATTACATTCCAGGTCAACTTGTTATCCCCATATAATGTGTTGGGTCAACTGATACACCAATTATATTTTCACCATGATTTGGGTGGAATTTATAGCTCACATAGAGTCTCATAGGTTATCAATATGCTATGTAGACTTAAGTACATGTTGTCTACTTTGATACATGACATGGATTCCCATGAAAGTGCACTTCTAGCTTTCTCAAGAGTCTCACATGCCCTGTACCCCACTAGGACCCATTATGTAGGTAATATCCACATGAACTAGAATGAATTGGATTATTATTGACTGCTATCAAATCCTACATTCCATGTACTATATAATACATGCTTTGTACTAGAAAATTTTCCATACTCTTTAAATTTTCTAAACCTAGGTGTCATTTTTGGACTCATGGGTAGAAAATTTTAAGTGTTTTTTATATATAACATGATTATTCATAACTATTTATCATTTTGGATTATTCTAAATGTGTTTGAGTAGTTATAATTCATTATAATTCTTAGAATAATGATGTGTGTTGGCAAGGGATTGCAGCATACACAAGTTCGGTATCCCCAATAAGTGTTCTGATTACTAGGTGTAGGTCCTATATATAGATAGTGGAGTAGGTAACACCTCATAGTGATATAGTTTATGTATTATAGTTATGGATTAGGAAATCCTCTCAATAATTTCACATTACACACAATGAGGTGTGATTCCTACAGAGGGGTGAATACTCCCTCAACCGACATACTCTATTTAGCAAGGCATGGTTCCCCTACTATTAATGCTACTCTGTATATGTGTGTTTTTTTATAAGTTTTTTTGGATAAGGCCTTGAATGTGTGTGATATGACTTCTTCGTACATATTGGCATCCCATGGACTATTGGTGGAAGGCTTGGGGCAGAACACTAAGCTTATTACAAGACCAAGATGTGTCTTAATGTGTTAGGTCATGTCTAAATTGTATCAAAGAAGTCCCAGTTTTAGGGATGGGGTTTGGAGTTTGTAGTATTGTGAGGATTGGTTCAAGATATTTAGGGAAATGATGTTAAGGGGCCTGGAGTTCAGTTAATAGACTATATAACATTGTGATTGGGGTGGGGGGATAATGTAACCTTTCACCATGACTATGATAACCTATTATTCAACTCATTTCTCTAATTATTCAATTTTGGATCTTAAATGGGATTGTTAATACATTAAATAATGTATATTTTATGTTTTCATCCATGATTAATTTGAGTAATATCTTTTATATGTGATCTAATAATAATGGGTTAATCTTATTAAGCATTTGATGTGACTCCATAAATAGCTATCTCATATTAAAATGCAGGGTTATGTTGAGCTTATTCTTGTGATTTATCCACCCATTCATTAACCAATTGAATAATGAGGATTAATTATAGGGACCTGATAAGGAGGTATTTCCACCATCGATGAATTATTGGGTTGATATCATAATATTGAAAATAGAGAAGACCCACCCATATTTCATATAGTAGTCCCCCTAGAGAAGGATGAGGCCACTTGTTGTCTGAGTATGATTGAAAATTTTTAGAGATAGAGGAATCCTAGGATTCAAGGTGATCTAGATCCTCAGAGAGTATATGATTGGTTGGAATACATTTTTTTTGTCAAGAATCTTCACCCAGTGACCAAATAGTAATTCTCAGGATGATTCTTCTTCATGGAAACACAATCCACTAGTGTTAATTGGTTATTAAAACTCATGATCATGGTACTTTACCATATTCAAGGTTTATATTCTTATTCAGATAAGAGTACTATACAGTGACGTCAAGGATGGTGTGAGTCTAAGAGATATCATACCTTCAATATGGTTGTGCAATGGTCTCTCAATGCACTATGAAGTTCAAAATTATCATGTGGTATACTCAGAATATGATTCAAGATGATTATTTCTTAGCTTTAAATATTGAGTGTGGATTATTGTTGGATATTAGTGTTGGAAATATAACATTTTCTATACCCCCATATTCTAGGGTTTTGGAGAATGATTTAGAGATTGATAGTTTTCTAGAGGTTTCATATTTAGGTGATAGAGATCATTTTGGTTTTTCTAGAGTAGATTCATTTGTAGTAGTCATCTAAAAACATATGATGGGATAAAATAATCAAATATGGGTATATTAGTGATCTTGTACAAAGATATAGGTAGTATAGGGGTCTTAGGTCTTATCCACACTACTAAGAGATAAATATTATTATGATTTTGGTGGTAGAGGGAACCTATTTCGTGTTTTCTCCACTAAGAAGGCATCAAAGGATAACTTGGATTGAACTATGGGGAAACCATCCAAAAAGAGATAATGCTAATACTAGGGGCCTCTCTATGGTGGATAGGCTATACCTATTAGGTATGTATATGGTTGAGGATATAGTTATACATGACTAGTTAGTAGTGGGTGAAAATTTGACTAAATTTTACTACCACCAACAATAGGTAGACCACGATGGGATCATGGTGTGGGAGGTTAGGATAGATCTCAGATATGGTTGATGGAGGGATTTGAGAAGGTAGTTCAAAATATGGTTTGAGGCATGAATTGTGTATTTTCTTATATATAACTCTTACTCATTAACACTAGTGTGAGACATTCATATTTTTTTTTAAGACCGAAGCACCATTTATTAATTAAAGAAACCACAGTTTACATGAGTCGAAAGGATGGGATTTTATTACAATCTCTTTCAAAGAGGTGAATTAAATAAGCTAGCAGTGCATCCAGCCAAATCATGCTCTGGTGGAAACCTTTGTTGGCAAGGGCATCAGCAACAGTATTCTCTTCACAGAAGACATGTGTGGAAATGTAGTCAATCTCCTCAAGCGAATTCAGGCAATTCATCCAACGCGTAGTGAGCGGCCAGGTGAGATGAATAACTCTATTCCAAATGGATTGAACAATGGTGGTAGAATCACTTTCAATCCACAGTTTTTTCCATCCTCTTTGGAGAGAAAAATCAACAGCATGAATGACTCCTAGCATCTCCGCTTCAATGGATGAGGCAATCTCACACCCACTGTAGAAGCAACCTTGGCAATGGTCAGCAGAATCTCTATAAATATCCCCACAACTGGCAGGTCCAGGATTGCCTTTTGAGACACCATCGACATTCACTTTAATCCAACCTGGCATCAGAGGTTGCCAGAATACTTCAAAGGGGTGCATGGTCTTCGGGGAAATACCCAGGACACAGATACGTCTGAGGATCTCGAAGTCTCCAATATAATTGCTGCAACAATCTTTTTTAATTGAGGCATCTTCATGTATCACAATGAAAATTCGAGCTTTTCTTTCATTGAGACTGAAAGAGTGATTATTATGGATAAGATCGTTTCTTACATACCAGATTTCATGTAGTAGTTCCGCCACTGCCACAAGAAACAAATTTTTGACTTTCTGAGAGGCTTCATGTTTAGTACATTTCTTCAAAAGTAAACAAATCAGGTCAGATAAGGACCATGAACAACTAAAAAGCTCAAATATGTAGTTCTATAGAGCTAAGGCGGTAGCACAAGACAAGAAAAGATGATCATAATACTCCCTGTACTGATTATATAAATGACATTTTGAGCAAAGTTGAATGCCAAAGGCTTGAAGTCAAGTTTCAGTGGGCAATCTATTGTCAGCAATATGCCAAATAAGGGTGAAACTAGAGGGTTTGATCCAAATCTTATTGAAGGTGCTCACCCATTTATAATTAGGTTCATTGCCAGAGAAGTTGTGCATGTAGAAATTTTTCAAGTCAAGTATGCCATTGGGAGCAGGTTCCCAAACAAGGAAGTCCCCGGAAATGGAGAAGGTATAATTTTCAATGATTTGAGCAATGCTGTTGGGGAGATCATGCCTATAAAGCTGCATAATATCTTTAATAGTATGGCTAGTGTCTACAGGAGTGTTATTGGGAGTCAGCATAGAAATTAAAGGATTACCCATCCAGTTGTCACACTAGAATTTAATGTTGGAGTCAGCACTGACCATCCATCTAGAGTTAGCCATAATCTTCTAATAAGAGTTTCCAATAGAGGGCCAGATCGAGGAGTTAATGAAATTAAAATTTCCTTTTAAAATTTTATTTAGGAATCTATGATTTAAAAAATCAGAAGCTTTAGAGTTGCTATTAATGAGACGCCAAGTGAATCTCGCTTGCAGGGAATCATTGAACAATTTTAAGTTTTTGATGTCAATGCCTCCATTATCAAGAGGTTTACAACAGGTCTTCCATGGGATGGTGACTAGTTTCCTTTCAAAGATACTTCATGTCCAAATGAAATTTTTTATATAGGTATTGATTTTCTTGAAATTACCTATGGGCCATTTTTAAATCAAGAGCGAGTAAACCAACTTAGAGACAATGGTTGATTTGACAAGACAAATTCGACCAGCCATGGAAAGGGATTTCCCCTTCTAAGTAGAGAGTTGATTTATGATTTGATCAATGATATTAGAGAAATAAAATGATTTAGGACGTCCCTAGAAAATCGGGACGCCTAAGTACGTGAAGGGAAAGAAACCTTCTTTAATTCCAAGTTTACTAGTGATAGTGGTTTTCCTTCTAACAGGGAAATTTTTTCCAAAGAAAATATGAGATTTGTTCCAGGAAATAGTTTGGCCAGAAATGTTCTCGTAATGAGAGATAGATTGCTTAAGACATTGAATATTTCTTTGATCTCCCTTTAAAAACAAAATTATATCATCAGTATAGAGGAGGTGAGTGGGGACATTGAGGTTTCTAGCGGCTTAAATGGGTTTAAGTTTATTTTGATCGACTAGATTATGAATGAGTCTGCTAAAGTAGTCTTCCGCAATAACAAACAGAATGGCCGAAAGAGGATCTCCCTATCTAAAACCTTTAGAACATTTGAAAAAACCTTGAGGGGTGCCATTTATTAATATGGAAATGATAGCATATTGAAATAAGGTCTCGATTCTCTTGATAAAAATCTCATGAAAACCAAAGTTTTTCAAGACTCCAAATATAAATCCCCAATCAATGGTATCAAAGGCTTTTTTAATATCAAGATTGATGGCAACACAACCTCCTCTATTTTTTATTGAGGATGTTGGTACATTCTGAGGCAAGACAAATGCAGTCTTGGATGGATCTGTTTTTGATGAAGCCAAACTGATTCCATGAAACAATTTTGTTGCAAATCAGAACCAATCTGTTGGCAATGATTTTGGTAATGATCTTGTATAGGGTATTGATAAGAGCAATCAGTCTAAATTGATGAATTTCAGAATCATTATCAACCTTAGGTATTAAGATGAGTAATTAAGAATTGATACCCTGAGGAAGAGATCCGTGAGTGAAAAAGGACCTTACCAGTTTACAAACATCTGAACGAAGGGTGTCCCAGTGATTTTGATAGAAACCATTGTTAAAGCCATCCGGTCCGGGAGCACTATCAGGCTTTAAGCTAAATACAATGTCTTTAATTTCATTCTCCAATGGAATAAATAAAAATACTATCTTTAGATAATCGATAACCTCTTTGATTAGTTTAAAGAAGTGAAATAGTTCTTAAAGTTTGATCTTAGTTAGTGTTTTCAATAACTTTTGGTTTGTGAGGAGGATGTCCTAAAAATTTAATTGAAGTGTTTCAATAGAAACAATAATTTTTTTAATGTCATTCAGAGTAATTAATTCTCTTGAAAAATTCATTGGACTGAATAAATAGATATTTTAGCATTACTTAGATTGGTTCATGGTGTTGTTCATTAATTAAATTCTCATTTATTATTGAAAATATAAGGATCATGTGGATAATTTGAGGCTTTCTATAGAACCTTAACATGATAATTAAATATATGGAAAGATATCAAAGTGTAAGTTTTGGATTTGGTTTCATTATCTCCTTGGGAATGTCATTTCTTAGGGTAGAATTGTTATTGATCCCATAAAGGTTGAGTTTGTGTTGGATTTATGACCTCTCAATATAGTTTTTAAGGTGAGTAGTTTACTTGGATTGGTGGGATATTAAAAAATATTAAAGAAACAATTATCATGAATTATATCCCTAATGGCAGAGCTCACTCAAAATGGGAATCTATTCATTTGGTCAGATAATTGAAAAAGATAATTCAAGGAGTTAGAGAAGAGGTTTTCCAATGGCCTGATATAGATATTTTCTGGGGAAGGAGTGGAGTATGAGGTGTATTTTAGTGAATCATGTATTGTTATTGGTTTTGTGATAATTTATAAATGAGACATGATTTTTTATGGGTCCAAGAAGCTAAGACCTTATGAGAATAATTACACATTTCATGAACCAGGCAAGGCTTCCATCCAACCTGACACCTGACTCGATCCGATACAAGGTCCTATAGGTATTTCAAATCTTTTTGGGCTATCGAGTAGCACCAATAATCAAAGATAATCTATTTGTAATGATTTATTACCAATAAAAACTAGGATTATAATAAATAAAATTGGATACAAAAAACAAAAAAAAATTATCATCGATAAATAAAAAACTAGTTCTGAAACAATGATAGCATAACATAACAGTAACTAAAAAATGTAACTAAAACCAAACTATAAACAGTTCAATCTCCACATAACCTCTTGGTTACCACCATCCATCAAGACCAACCCACTCCATAGGCAAAATAAAACCAAATACCTACACATGAAAAATAGCTTGGGTCTATCTATGCTGAGTGGCGCAAGTAGGGTGTGACCATAAATAGCTTAGTAGGAAAGCACCATAGAATCCATGATTTTCCCTACCCAAAACAATACAGAAACACTAGTTTGAAAATAGATATACAAATTAGTGTTTAATAATTTCAAAATCCAAACATTTCTTTCCCTAAAAAACCCACCATTAGAAACAACACACAAAAATTACTTTTAAAACAACTTTCCAGTTCAAAACCCAACTTATAAAATCAAAACCCAAATGATAATCCACACTAGACAATAAAAAAGGGTATATATTGAAAATAAAAGGAAATATAAAAAGAAAGTAAGAACTAGAAGGGACAAAAAATAAAATTGCAGTAGAAATAAACATAAAATACATATGTAATCATGGGAGTTTCCTAATCATATCTAGAATAAATCTTATACGTACTCAGTTCGGACACACCTACTAGAATATGGTACAATTACATAGTCAAGAATCTACTGTCTTCTCTAAACTATCCTCATTAGTGACATATCCCACATGGCCTCTCATACATCTAGGTGGTACTAATCCATCTAGTCAGGTTCGATAAGTAACCATTACTTGAACCTCTAGATGACTCCCATGAATCCCATTATAATAAAACATGGTGAATGAGGAGGTACTCAAACATGTGGAACAAACCCATAACCCACAAATTTCATTATTCTTACCCATCCTAAACACTAATAACCACCAATGTGATGACCCTATCCTCAGAAGGTCTACCACAGAGTTTCCCATTACACCTCAAGCCACACCCAAGTTCCAATTAGGCCTTCACATCACATAAGTTTTGAAAACACTTTCCAAAAAACCACAAAATACTATCCAGAACATTTTTTTTTCAATCCAAATCCATTTCCCAAAACTAAGATGAAACCATACCACATGATTAAAAGGTTCCAAATGTGCTTTTATCTCATTTAACTCTAAACCATCTCCAAATATTCCAAATATTCCAAGACTTAGGAAACACTTTTGAAACAAAATTTTAAGACCATTTATAAACAAAGAACCCATTTATGAACCATTGTAGTTTTAGAAAGACCGTTGAGAAAGAGGAGACTAAAGAGGATAGAAGGAAGAGGTGAATAATGTTTTGAAATTCTGGGTTTAAGTGGACATTGTCTAAGGGAAGAAATTATCATTTTAGTGACTATGACTATGTGCACCCTATTCACATAGGGATGTTCCCACATCAAATGTCACACCCCTTAGAAACTGAATAAGTTCCCAAAAAACAATTTAGAAATTCACTACTAGTTTTACCTCCAAAATCAGACACACACATAAGAAATAAAAGAAAAAAATATTAAAATCATGTAAAAATCCTAAATTACAAAGAAAACCAAATTACTAAAACTCAAAATAGGCCAAACACACTTCATACCACCCAATTTCATATTTAAGGGTGAAGTGGAATTTTATCAAACACCTTAAATACATATATATATTGTTATACTTAAATAAATCCTTTAAAATCCCATTTTTTTCAAATTTACAACATAAAAACACCGTAATAAAATCAAAAATAACAACACAAACATCAAAAAACTTGTCTAAACTTAATTCTAAAAATCTCAAGTATTCAAAGGCATGATTCAAAAAGTAAATGTATGGAAAAACCTACCTCAACGATGTGTAGATGCAAAAAAACTCTCATAAAAGGAAGAAGGAAGCCCAAGGAATAATACTAACACCCTAGAATACATGTAACACAAGCCACACATCAACTCTTTAATATAGAGTTTGGCCAAAAGGGAACTTTCCAAAGGAAATCCAAATAACTAGAACAGGTAAAACAGATGATAATATAAGTAAAACCACCCAAAAAGCTAAAGAAACTCACCAATAAAACTTGGATAAGAGTCCATGGAGGGAGGAGATCCAAAGGTAGAGAAGTTTGGGATACTTATCATGCAAAAAAATGATCCAAGTGGAGGAGGGTTCAAATTGGGATTAAAAGAGGAGTGGGTAGAATAGAAATTTAAATATTTGAAGACACCTAGGAAACTCTCATGGTTTTGCCGCATGCTTTTCCAAACCAAGTGCCAACCTTGAACACCCTACTAGCTAAAAGGGAAACTCACATGGTTTGGACACATGGTTTGGGAAACCATTAACCAACCATGCTCCTTGGCATTGTCAAAAATTGTATAACCCCTTGCACACTTGACGCATGGTTTCTTCTAACCATCCTCAAGATTTACTCCTTGACCCTAACACCAAAAGGAGTCACGCCATTTAAATTGAGACTCATATGGTTTGGTCCAAACTATGATCAATCTGTGAAATTCAAACCATTCAATAAGAAAATTAACTAGAAATTACCCCATCCTTAATAGGCCGCAACACCCTCAACCTTAACAGGCTGTATGGTTAACCCCCAAACCGTGCACACAAACCATGCACATGCCAAAAATCCACCCAGAAACTCCAAAAATCAAAACATTTCACTGATAAATCAAACTAAACCTAAAAAAGATCTAAATACAATAAACTTATAAAATAAAAGGAAAAACATGTTCAGGGTGTGAAAATTATCCCCACAAAAAAACTTTCTACACCCAAAAAGTTACCCAACCAAATGAGAACTAGAATTTCAGCCTGAAACTAGATGAGATAGAATAAAACTAATAAACTTGGTGTGAAATTTCACTCCAAAAGTCACACACAACCAAATATAAAGAAATACACAATATTTTAAAAATTTATAATTGGAATAAGGGGTCCTCTCCACTATAAGGAATGTCCTAACATAATGGCACTGAGATGGGAACTACCAACACAAACCAAACCCTGATCATAAGGGGGCACCCACAGAAGGAAATTGATCCAAACTGTAAACCAAACCTCAATTCACCAATTACAAAAGACTCAAACATATCCAATATAAAAACAAAATATAAATAAAACAAGATATAAAGAGACAACCATTAAAGGGTTTACGTACCTAAGGCACAACCACAAAACTTGAAAGAAAATGAGACCACCTAGACTTGTTATAACCAAAGAGAAAATTTCAAAAACAAAAAACAATATAATGAGGAAACAAGGCCCCTATACCATTAAAAAAATGAAACCATAAAATATGAAGAATCTAAAATCAAGAAACCTAAACTATTTCCATTCCAGTACTAGATATAAAAGCCAGACCAAGTTTCTCCACAACCAAATGATTCTTAACTACGTGTAAGTTTCACTATGGGCCTATGGATAGAGCCTTGATATCTTTAATCATTTAATTTCCCATATCTTGGTGCTAACTACTTCTGACTGTGACTTACTTTTATGGACATTCTACTTGGATAACTTCTCCAAGTCACCCAAATGACTACATAGATGACAAACCTTCAGGGGATTATAGAAATAAGGATTCAAATTCTCAAACTGACCACACAAGAAACAAATGAGAGGATAATCCAAAGAAATAGAATCTAGAACTAACAAGAAGGAACCCACAAGAATAGGTTCCTTATTAATAAATATCTCAATATATGGGTAACCTTCACGAGTGCCATAAGAAACCAAACTACTCATTGCCACTGATTGCACTCTAGGAACCAACTCATCTAGAAACGCCTCACCCATAAACTTCTTAAATAGAACTTTTACAGATGATATTAATTAATCCTTGATATATGATAGAATATTATAGATGAATAGAGGAACCTTTAGTTAACCCTCTAATGATACCTATGGATAAAATGAAACCAACTCTTTAAATTGGTCGACATATGCCTTCATGGTCCACTGGCCTTGAAGGACACCCAAGTGCTCTACCATTATCCTCACCTTCACCCCCTAAGGTACGAAACATTAGATAAAAGTGGTCTTAAACACTTCCCATGACATTATAACTTACAATTATATTGGTGTGATCAACTTTCACTGATCCAAACCTGATCCCTCAAACAAACCCAGCACAACACACACTCGCACGACTTGAGGAGATCCAAACGACATGAAGACACCTTAGACTCTCTCAAGGCACTAAACATCCTCTAAAGGAACTAAATCACTATGTAAAATCATAAAAAACTGATAAAATATTTACTCTTCCACTTCACTAGGAGTTTGGTTAGTTCCAACAACTAAACAAAACATGTTAGAAACCTTTATGACCATTCTGGGTGGCATACTCTAAACAACATGAAGAAATAATAACTGAATTAACATCAAACCAAAATTCAACCAAAAAGAACCTCTAAATCCAAAACACCAAAATCATATTCCAAACACCATAAAAAACTAGATTTCTCTTTAAAAACCCCATTTCTATTCCAATTCCAAAACCTCATTCTTCCAAGGCCACTTTCTCAAAACACCCAAATCACTTTAAAAATTCAATTGAAACACAAGAAACCATTTTAAAAGAAAAATAAAGTTCCAAAAAAACAATTTTCCATTTTAAAATCAACCCACACCATCCAAAATCAAGGAAAAATATAACTCACAAAAAACCCTAGAATTATGAACTAGTGACGAGGAAAAACCCAACCACATGGTTTAGTGGACCATGCCATTAGAAAGAACCAGAAAATAGGATGAATTAAAAATATACAATTAGGATACACATGAGTCAATAATCCACATATGTCCACCATACATCACTAGTTCTCTTCATTTGTCAGTCCCCATTCATACACTCAAAATCTAAAACAAAATACTCAAATATCATACTACCCCAGGTAACTCGAGGGTTAGGACGAGTAAGAGTTCATGATGCTCTTACAATATCGAACTCCTGAGTCCCAATAATCCTATATTCAAACTACCTAACGTAACAATTATAAAATGGCTGCTATGATACCATTTTTTCATAAACCATGTCAGGCTACCATCCAAACCGACACCCAAAATGATTCGAGACAAGGCTCAAGAGGCATCCCCGATCCTCCCGAGATGGAAATTAGCGCTTGGTATCAATGATAATCCAATGGTAGTGTTTTTTTCTAATAAGAACTAGTGTAAGATAAATAAAAAAGATTACACAACACAACACAAAATAACTGATCATCGATAAATAAAAAACTCATCTTGATATAATGAAAATATAACAAAAAAAATAAACTACAAAATTAAACTAAAACCAATCCATAAAAAAATTGATCTGCACATGAACTCTTAGTCACCACCATCCATCGAGACCAATCTGATCCACAGGAAAACTAGAACAAAAAAGTTGCACCTGTAAAATAGATCTGGTATACTGACACAAAGTGGCATAAGTAGGGTGTGAGTATAAAAACTTAGTAGGAAAGCACCATAGAATTCATACATTTCCTTTCCAAAAATAGTCCATAAACACTTGTTTGAATATATATATATATATAATAGTGTTTTATCATTTTATAATACAAACACATCTTTCTAGAAAAACTCACCTTTTTTAACAACACACACAACTTAGTTTTTGAAAAAGATTTCCTTTTCAAAACCCAGCTTATAAAACCAAAACCAAAATGAGAACCCATAACAGACAATGAGAAGGGGTATGCCGAAAATAAAAGGAAATGAATAAGTAAGAAATAACTAGTATATCCAAAAAATCAAAGTGAAGTACAAAGAAACATAAAATACATTTGTAATCATAGTAATTTTCTTAAAATATCTAGAAAAAATCCATGGATATACTTGATTTGGACTCACATACCGGTGTATGGTGTAGATCCATAGTCAATAACCACTAACTTCTCTAAAAAATTCTCACTAGTGGAACATCCCACCTATCCTCTCACACATCCAGGGGTACCGACATGTCTAATAAGGGTTGATAAGCCAGCATTACTCAACCATCTAGATGATAGCCAATAATCCCATGATATTAGGAAATGGCGAATGAGGATGCCCTTACATGTATGGAATAAACTAATAACCCATGATATCACCAAGCATGTTTATCCCAAACACTAAGACCAACTATGTGATGACCCACCCATTGGAAATTCCACCATAGAGGTTCCAATCACATATAAAGATACACCGAAGTGTCAAACAGAACTTTACATCACATGAGTTTCAAAAAAAACTTATCAAAACAAGATAAAATTTCAATTGGAACTTTTAATTTTCTATCCAAATCAATTTTTCCAAACTAAGATGAAACCATACAACATGTTAAAAAGGTTCCAAATGATCCTTTATCTCATTTAGTTTCAAACCACCTCCAAATATTCCAAACAAACCAAGAGTAAGGAAACACATTTTAAACCACATTTTACGAACATTTAGAAACCATGAATCCATTTAAGAACCATTGGGGTTTTATAAAGACCATTGAGAAAGAGGAGACTAAATAGAAGAGAAGGAATATGTGGGGATTTTTTTGGAAATCCTAGGTTCAAGTGGAAATTTTCTAATGGAAGACTTTATCATTTGTGTTATTATCCCTATGTGCATCTCGTGCACATAGGGATGTTCCCAAATCCAATTTCACACCCTTTGGAAACTATAGAAGTGACCAAAAACCAATTTAGAAAGTAACCACTAGTTTGTTATCCCAAAGTACACTCACAAATAATCACTAAAGCACAAATATGTGTTATAATCATGCATAAATCCCAAATTAAAAAGAAAACCAATTTACCAAAACTCAAACTTGGAGAAATATGCATCCTAACACCCAATTTCACCTTTTAGGTCCAAGTGGAATATTATCAAACACCTTACATACATATAGATATTGGTATACTTAAATAAATCCTTTGAAAACCAATTTTCATCCCAATTTACACCATAAAAACACCAAAATAGAATAAGAAAACATCACAAACATCAAGAACGCATTATTAAATTAATTTGGAAAGATAAAGAATTCAAATTCTTGCTTTAGAAAGTAAATGGATGGAAAAACCTACCTCAATGACGTGTGGATGAAAATAAACTCTTAGAAAAGGAATAAAGAATCCCAAGGAACAATCTACACACCCTAACATCCAAGGAAAAGAAAATCCAAACATTAAATATTTCTTCTAGGGTTCATCCAAGAGGGAACTCACCAATGAAAAACAAATAACTAGAATAGGGAGAAGAGAATAGAAAACAAACCACTCAAAAACAAACAGAAACTCACATAAAAATCATTGATAAGCATCCATGGAGGGAGGAGAGACAAAGTGAGGGGGGGTTTGGATCCCTCCCATATACTAAAATGAACCAAGGGGATGTGGGATTTAATTGGGGTTAAAATAGTGGAGGGTATAATAGGAATTTCAAGAATTTAAAACACTTGGGAAACTCGATCAGTTTTTCCACAAGGTTTTTTAAATAATGTGCCAACTATGTACAACCTACTGATGAAAAAGGACACTAACACAGTTTGAAAACATAGTTTGGGAAATTGTGTGCCAACTATGCACCATTGTTTTTTCTATGATTGGAAAACCCTTTACCCAATTTTCACATAGTTTCCTCTAATTGTGTCTAGGTCATGCTCTTTGACCATGACACCAAAAGGAGGTACATGGTTTCTCTTTGGACTCTCATGATTTTGGAAAAACCATGGTCAAGAAATTAAATTAAAACAATTCAAGAAGTAAATGAACTAGAAACTCCCTCAAACTTTACATGATTCACAATTAACCCCCAAATAATGCATAAAACCATACATAGGTCAAAAAGTCACCTGGAAACTTTGAAACTCAAAAAACTCATTAGGAATAAGACCTGAACCTCAACCAAATGATCTAAATCCTTGAAAAGAATAAAATAAAATAAAAACCATGGTTAGGGTGTGACAACACAACCCACAACCTGGATATTATAGATATGTTTATTTCCATAAATATATGGAGACATTGTATTCTTGGTAATAAATTTGTGTCTTTTATAGACCATAAAATACTCAATTATATCTCTTTGTAGTGGGACATCAATTTGAGGCAGTGGTGATATATGGAGTTCTTACAGGACTATGACATTGAGATAATCTATACTATAGGGAAGGAGAACCTAATATTAGGTTCTCTTACTACAAAATCCCATGATTAATTGATAGATGGGTTATTTTAGAAGTTAGATTCATTATGGTTGGATTATAAAGAGTAAAGAGACATTTTTTTTCCTTTAGTCAATTATATTGGCCCCCATACTTCTTCAAAAAGTTAAGGATGACCAATGTGGTGATATTGATTATGAGATTTTGTGAGAATATATTTTCTTAAGAGATTACCCTGATGGATTCTTCTAAGGTGGGGGAGTACGTCATCCTCCTTTAGGGGTAGAAAATGATTCAAACATTGGTGTGTGATGAGGTGCTGAATGAGTTTCAAACCTCCCCTATAGAAGTATATCTTGGAATGAAATATATTTACTAGGTTCTAAATAACCATTTCAAGTGGATAAGAATGAATCGGAGTTTTATTGAGTTTTTTTCTCAGTGTGTCACCTTTATGTAGGTGGATGCTGATAATCAACATCACAAAAGTTTTAGAAAAATCCATTTTATTTCAGCATAGAAGTGGGAAAATATTTTGACGTATTTAGTGATTGTACTTCTATGATCGATAAAGGTTCTTGATGATTTCTAGGTGATTTTTGATCAACTGACCATGTTAGATCACTTCCATTCTATTCAGGAGTATAGTTTGGTGGATAATCAGGGAAATATTTACACAGATGTGATTATTTGGTTGCATGGTGTAACCATGGAAATTTTATCCAATCATGATGCTCAATTCACATATTGGTTATGGAGATGATAATAATAGGATTTTAGGACCCATATTTATTTATGTATGTAATTTCACCCCCAGATATATAGTCATATTGATATGACTATATTAGTTATTTTTTGATGTGATTTGAGCTTGTGTAAAGTATTTTGGTAGGATCTTGGATGATCATCTATCATTTCTTGAGATTTTTATAAAAAAATCTAGAACTATACTATTGGAGTAACTCCTTTCATGGGAGACCCTATAGGTAACCCCTTTATTAGATATAGATTTGAGAGTTATCTCTTATGGTGTTTGAGCTAGTGATACTAATGATAGAGAAGGTATAAGTGATCTAAGAGTGCATCAGTATATCACACATAAATTAGATATCCTACCTAAATAGAATACATATACCTTTATAGTTCAACTAAGGAGAAAACATGTTTTTGAATGTATCACCTCAACATAGTTTAAGGAGTTCCTTTCATTTTATAAATCTATCCCTATGGTTTATATAAACATTTTAATTTAGATCAAGGTGGGAGAGGTTTATTATCACATTGTATTACCCCTAAAAATGGATCATGATCAAAAAAATCTCTAAATATCACAACTGAGATAGTATGTGCATCATATGTTATAAATTAATAACTGGGGTGAGCTAGATATTGAGGATGAAACCAACATTATAGATTATTTTATATCTTTCAAGGATCAACTGTATAAGATTATTTATAGTCACATAATCCCCTAGGTTTGTTTCTTGTGGAATCAGGATAATATCTAATAAATATTAGGAGAACATGAGAATCATATGTGATCTCAATACCCTAACCTATTTTTAGGATTTTTACCTTTCAGGATGAAACCATTTATTGTGTGTAGGAAACAGTGACATGGTTTTTTGTAATAATTCATTTGAATGTTTTTAATAATATTTTCTAAGATTGTCATGAAACTAGTTTATTTTAAGGGTGTTGCGAGTGTCTAAAAGATAAATAATATAATAAAAATATTATTTTGATCTACCCATGTGAAAATTTTTAATATCATTTAAATGGAGTCTTGAATTGAAATTATGACAATATATTTTTGTTTTAAATGGGTATTTTTTTACTTAGGACAGGTGTAACCTTTATTTTTGGGCTTTGGAACCTCGACTGATAATTTTGGGGGTTTTAAATTAAATTACCAGACATTGATACCATGGTTGAATTTTTAATTATAAATTTTTTATAGGATTTTTCATAGATTCTGAAGGAGGTTTCTTAGAGATAATTTGGCTATGCTCTTTATAATTCAAAGCCTTATTCTTGGAGACTTCATCGATGATTATGAAGCAAAGATGGATTCTTGAAACCTTATCCATATAACCTTGATGTTGGTTTTTTATTGTTGTGTTCAACTCATTATTCATCTATTAAAATTTATCTTACTCCTCTAAGAAAAATATAAATGAATAAATAGATTAAAATTTGATTATTATGAAAATTCGTGCATTGAAAAGAAAAATAATTAGAAAAATAATTTTATTCTTTTATGTAGATTATTTCACATCTCCTATAAATTACTTAATTTTATAATTAAAATTTTGAACTTGAAATTTTAAGATAATTTGATAAATAAATTTTTAAAAAAAGTTAAGTGTGATTAAATGAGTATATATTTAATATTTAATAAATATTTGATATCTAGAAAGTTGAATATTTTTTACACTGATTATTTGTTCATGAGGATTAAATTGAATGATGATAATAATATCAAAAATATTATCATAATTACGTAAAATATATTTCTTATGTTTTATCCATGGATGATTTATCATTGAATGACCAACCAAACCATATATCTATTATTTTCTCACTCTTGGACAAATGAAATTGTAAACACATTATTGGGGTAGTCAAAATTGGTACTAACCATTATTTTTTGACATATTCATGTTCTCTCTCCTATATTTAGTTTTATTATGGTACCAGAATGATACAATAAAGGGAACCTAAAGAATTCATGTTTATGAAAATAAAATTAGTGGTGATATGGGTTTTGGGTGTAGATTTGAAGATATTTATTTAGAAATGAAAGAAATAATGGCATACTATTAGAAATTTCTTTAACGAGGTGTGAGGGTGAGACCTGGGGCATCGAGGTTGGGTGGAACCATTGTCATGGTTAGAGGTAGAGGTGGTGACATGAATCATGAGGGGTTTTATATTTTAGATAGAGATATTCTAATTGCATCCCATGTAATCCTCTAGCATACACATCATGTATTCCACAAGATATGACACCAGGGTTATGTGTTTTTATAAATATCACATATTGTGTGACTACGGGACACACACGAAGTATTATGGGACAACATGACTCGAAATGTACCTAAGTACCCACCAAGTGAATGAGATGGCCCCACATGATGTGTGGTCTAGTGGACATGTTGTATATCTTGGCATCCTAATTTGAGTGGCCTTTTCTGTATGCACTAAGACTCCCATGGAATCCAAAAATTGTGTGGACTTAAGTATATATTGTATACTTAGATAGATTACATGGACTCCTATGTAAGTATATATACAACATTCCTAAGAGTTACATAGACCATAAATCCCACTATAACATAAAGTATAGGTTGAATCCATATAAACTTTAATACAATAAATTTTATGAACTACTATTGAAGAAGGCCAACCATGTACCACATAGTACATTTTATATACTATAAAATTTTCCATACTCTTCATATCTTGTTATTTGAGTGTTAGTTTTGGATGTATGGGTTATCCATTCAGATTTTTGTTTCATATAGAATGTTGTCGTTCATAACTTTTCATCATCTAGGGATTATTTTTTAACCTTTTGATTGGTTATAGTTCCTTATAATTTTTAGATTCAATGACATGTGTGAGTGGATTATTAGAGTATAAATAAGTTCAATAACCACCTAAAAACATTCCATCTCTAGGGTTTGGGTCGTATAAATATTTAGTGGAGCAGGTGACCCCCCATAGTTATGGGGTTTTATTCCTATACTTAATGATTAGGTAACCCCATTGATCAATTAAAATTTTACATGATGAGGCACAAATCCCCCATAGGTGTTGGTCCTTCCTTGACTAATATATTATATTCAATGAAACATGGGTCCCCCACTATTATTGCCACCGAGGGATAATGTGTAAGTGAAATATGTGAGGTTTTTTTATGTGATTTTGGCTCTACAATTATTTGATTATTTCAGGTTATATTCCATGCTAGAATTATATGGAGAAGAGATTTGAAAATATATGACCAATTAGACTAAGATTTCATATTTTATTAAAGCATACATGGGTTTATCCTATTAATATAATAAATTTCCATGTTTTCCACTTGTGTTTTTAGGGTATCTTACTTATTATATTTATACTCAACCCTAAATGGGCCTAGATCACACATGTTTTTTTCCTATGAATATGGGGAAAATTTCAGTGGAGGTCTCAAAGGATATAGATATAGTGGACCTAGTGTATAAGGGATCTTGGCAGTGTTCCTTACTAGTGGAATTCATGATGGAATTGATGTGATGTGGAGTTCACCTATTTTAGTAGTTCAAGGTTGGTCTATATCATGGGATATTGGGATTTTTAATTTTTCATACTACTATCATTATTTTATATTGTATTGTTGGGATATTTTTCACAGTTTCATTCATGTTTTATTACAAATACTAATTTGTATGTTTTTTCATCATTTTATATTTTTTTCAGGAGATGTGTGAATATTTATAGGTTTATAGTCTAAGTTATCATGAACCAACTCAGGTCATACCCAAATAGGACATCCGAGTAAGTTCATGGTAAGGATCGAAAGGAATTCTCAATCCCCACAATCTAGTGAAAAACACTTAGGCATCGAAGAAATACATTTGGTAATGATATATCCCCCAATGAAATAAATAGGATCTATAAAGAAAAAAGTAATAAAAAATCATAGCATATATCACAAATAAAATCAGTAACCAAAAAGTATAAATCATAAAAGGACAGATCTAGATATAAATTAAGAAAAGGTAGTTTCTTCATTAAGGCAATGCAAGTACTGGTCTAATGATAGAGAAAATAAAACAGAAGACAGCAACACAAATCTTTGTGACATGTGGGTAAACATCCCACTGTGAAACCATCATAAATCAATCCAATATGAAATGAAAATTAATTGGCTCCAAATGGTTCCTTTCTCATTCTTATACCAAACATGATAAAGTCTACACACACTAATTGGGTGTATATAGGGTGTGAGCTCAAAATCCTAGTATGATCCAACCATGTGTTCCATATGAAGACTATATTAAATAGACTAGTTATACTCATTATAGAAGTATAAAATATGATTAAGTATTATTTTCACATTTTCATATAAAATAAGTAAATAAAAAACTGTAATAATCTTAATGTAAATTAATGAAATAGAATTTCATAGTTTTAAATAAATCATGGGAATCAATCACTTTATGAAATTTTAAAAAAAATATCATGAAACTATTTTGCAAATAATAATAAATAATTAAGATGAAAATAAAAAAAATTATCAACATGGTAAATATTTTTACATTACATGAATTTTGGTTTATTTAAGATTCTCACACCTCAAATGACCAAGAAAAAATAATTGGGTGTTCATATATATCCCTAAAACTCGAGCCTAGGGATTGGAGATCACCATAAACTATCTCCCATCCTTACCAAAGTTTTAGTTAATGTTTTCATAATATATACAATCATATAGAGGATAACCAAACCAATTTATAATTTTCCAAGACTACCCTTATAATACCCAGTTTCCCATGGGATGTCCCCCTCTCACAGAGGCACCACATTGAAAAATAAATCATTTTAAAGGGGTGTTTCGGCAATAAAAATTTATCTTTATCAAATTAGTATAGATGGAAACAAGAACATGAATAATTTTTTTTAAATCATTTTCATCATTAATTAATTCTAATCTATCAAAATAGTTTCCAATAAATCAAAATTATACCTTTAAAATAAATTAAAAACCAGTTTAAAATATGAAAGCAATCAAGGTTCATATGATAAATCATTTTTGAAAAGATACCTACCTCAAACTGTAATGATCCGAAATTTTGAATAAATATTGTTTCCTAATTTCATGTGTTATTTTATTTTTTATACTCAACAAAAATGTTTTATTTGATAACATAAATATAATTAAAATGAGACCATTGGGTTTTGACTGTTATATGACCATTGGTCAATATGACCCCTGGAAACTAAACGTTTTGATTATTGTCTCTAAATACAAGTAATCTTGGTTAATTATTATAGAAAGAAGATACGATGGCCTCACCCAGTAGTCTTGGACCGATCGAAGCACATCTAATAGAACTTAGGAAGGAGGTAGCACCACTGGGCTTTTCTCTGGACCAAACCCAAGCCGAACTTCATCGTGTGAAGCTAGAACGGAATCACCTTGCGAGAAGTTCAAACTGATAGAAATTACTACTCGTGCGATGTTGGCCGAGCCTCCCTCAGATTCTCTCACCTTAGTACACCTTACACTTAGGTCCTATGCTGGTGTGATAAGGGGCTATGTAAGGAGACCATAACTGCCTTATGTAATCCTTTGTTTTAAATAAAAATTGGGATTTCTTCCTATGATGATGTTTATGACTTTTCAAATGACTGTATAAATATAGTATGCATATTTTTGATGAATTTTAGAAAACGGATATTTAAAAAAAAATGTTTATGTAAACCTTAAATAATTAAAAATGTGTAATGATTTTCAAAAAATGGTCTTCTACAATTATGTTCAGTACGAAATTTAGAGTCTAATAAGATCAACTTAATTTTTGATGAATAGTAAATTATGAATATTGATTTTATGATTAGGATTAGTAATATGACCAAATGGATTAGTAATCTCACTTAAAGAAAGTTTTAAAACAATCTAAGCACCTTGATTAAGTAATGTGATTCAATAAAATAGTTAAATAACGGTTTCATAAATTATTATTCAAGTATTAGTTTTTTTGGGTGAATAGTTTTTTTTAATCAAAAATTAAATAAAAAATATTTAGAAAAATATTTTTTATAAAATGGACTTTATTTTTGAACTCAGAGCACCGATATTATGTTATGGTAATTTTTGGGGTTTTTTCTAAAGAAATGAATTTTCGGTGAATAGTGTTTTTATTTAAATAAATAAATTAAAAATATTTAGAAAATTATTTTTATAAAATGGAGTTCATTTTTGAAATCAGAGCATTGATATTTGGTTAAGGTGAAATTTTGGGATTTTTCTGAGAAAGTTGAATTTTCGATGAATAATGAAAATACAGTTTTTAAGTTACGGGTGTTTAATGACATCATTAAATGATGTATTAAGTATGTAATCAATATGGTAGACTTATAAATAGTAATATAAGGTATGAGGTGTTCCAAGTGGCCAATACCATGGGCAAATACCATGGGCAAGCCCATGGTTTTTCCAAAACCACTAATGAGGTGTCCCTTGGCCATTAATGTCTTGTCCCCTCACTTTCCCTATAAATACCAAGCCATCCTCTCATCCATTCGAATCCCCACTCTTACCCAACGAAGTTATGGTCTCATTACCTCCCAAGGAGTCCTCCCAAGGTTCCCCCAAGCCCTCAAGGTCCCAACCATTGAGTTTTAAGAGCTACATTTTAAGGTAAGGGATCCAACCTCTCTCATTCTTTTCAAGAAATCTATTTTATGTCATTTCTTTTATGATCAATGTTCTTATGTTAAAGGATGTTCTTTTATACTCCTCTTACTTCCCTTTTCATGTTAATATAATGAGAGATCCCCTATTACTCTCATTATTTCGTTTTATGAAGTTTTAAGTGGCGCCGTTAGGCTGCCGAAATTTTTGTAACAGATTCTTTCTCCCTTCTCATTTTTCAAGATCTATTATCATGTAAAGTATTTAAAGTTCCTTTTTATTATGTTGTGGTATTATATATAAATTTATCATACTGATATTGTATGATCATATGATGATATACCCCATTTTATCTCTTCAATTCAGTTTTTTTGAAGTTTTAAGTGGTGCCGTTAGGCTGCCGAATTTTTAAGTGGTTCTTCACCCTTCTCATTTTGAAGTTATACTTTCATGTCAATTCTTTCAAGTTACTTTTTGTTATGTTGGGGTATGATCTCTATATCTATCATACTGATATTTTATGACCATATGATGAGAGAACCTATTTTATCTCTTCAATTCAGTATTTTGAAGTTTTAAGTGGCGCCGTTAGGCTGCCGAATTTTTAAGTGGTTCTTCACCCTTCTCGTTTTGAAATTCTACTTTCATGTCAATTCTTTCAAGTTCCTTTTTGTTATGTTGGGGTATGATCTCTATATCTATTATACTGATATTTCATGACCATATGATGAGATACCCTATTTTATCTCTTCAACTCATTATTTTGAAGTTTTAAGTGGCGCCGTTAGGCTGCCGAATTTTTAAGGGATTCTTTCACCCTTCTCGTTTTCAAGATCTGGTTTCATGTCAAGTCTTTCAAGTTCCATTTTATTATGTTGGGGTATTATCTCTATATATATCATACTTAAATCTTATATTCATATGATGAGATACCCTATTTGATCTTGTCAATTCATTTTTTGTTGAAGTTTAAATGGAGCCGTTAGGCTACCGAATTTTTAAGGGATTCTTTCACCTTTCTCATTTTTTTAAAGTTATACTTTCATTTCAAGTCTTTCAAGTTCCTTTTTATTATTTTGGGGTATGATATCTATATCTATCATACTTATCTTTTATGTTCATATGATGAGAGACCCTATTTGACATCATCAATTCATTTTTGGTTGAAGTTTATGTAACGCTGTTAGGCTGCCGAATTTTCATAAGAGAAATCTTATTTTTGTCTTCCTTTAATGTTCTTCATTTCATATGGTATATTTTCAAATTTCATTAACATGTTCTTAAATCCCTTATATTCTGTCCCTCTACTGTTTTATGGGTCATTTATCATTGTTTGACACATGTCCCCTCTCTTTTCAATGTTTTCTAAAACCTTGTAACATAGCCGTTATGCTGCAGAATTTTCGTCTCAAAATGCCTCTCTCTTTTCTCAAAATTATTTTATGTTTTAAACTGAATACTCAAAGATCTTTTTTACACAAATTTATTCACATATATATCAAAATGTTCTATTTTAAATTCCGGGATTTACATATATGAGACCCTCTTTCCCTTTCCGTGGGTTTAAAGTGACGTAAAGATCATGTCTTTAAAGCAGTTTTTAAAACGTTATGATTATGAAATGAAACCCATTTATTTTATGCTATATGGGTTATTTATGAAATTTTTGATGATGATATATGTGCTCACATGATAATAAAGGAAAATTTAAGGGTGCGCCCTGATAGCACTCCAATGCATTGGGTAATGATGTAACCACTAGAGATTACAATTTTCGCGATACCTTGGTGAATAACCTTGGTAATTTTCAAATGACACCTTGGGGATGGACCTTGGTGATATGTTCATGATTGTATATATTAAATGTTGTAGCCACATCTTCAAGTTATGAAACATGTTATTTTTATTATGATATGCCTCATGGTTTCATTTTCATGCCTTAAAGTTATTTTCATGACCTTATTGAAGTATCTAAAGTTCACATGTAAAATGTTTCTCTTGTTTCCCTTACTGGGCCTTCTGCTCAACCTTTATTTTGATGTATATCCCCAGGTTATGAGATGCAGTAATGAACCTAGGATGAACATGAGGAGAAGCATTTCAAGTGTTTAAGAATAATGTTTTATGTTTTCATGTTTTAAGTTCCTGGTTTCCAAGACACTAAACCTTAAAGATCCTCAGTTTTGTGTAATGTAATGAAAGTTTATGTTATAAAAAGGAGGGATGCTATACAAACAGTAATCAATTAGATGGAACAAAAAAAACTAGTGTAAGTGATCAATATTATAAAAATAAAGGTATACCTAAACCATTTACCATCAACAACACTAAATATCCCACTTTGTGTGTGAGTTGTATTTATTTTCAATGGTTGTTAATGTAATAGAAATATTTCATTAATGTTAATATATTGAAATTTTATTAATGAATAAATTTTTGTAAAGTTCAGTTTACATATCTAACTTGGTAATGCACTTTATGTAACTTGGATGATTGGATGATGAATAGAAAAATCACTCAAGTCTTTTTATCTTAGAAGAAGTAACATGGTGTTGTTGTCGTTGGACGAGTTCGAGATTGTTCATTACCTAAAGTTGAATGTTCTTTAAATACTTTTACTTTACTTAATAGGTTTTATGATCCATTCTTAATTTATAAAACAAGTTCCATGATGTTTTGAGAAACATATTTTTTATCAACATTATGAAATTTTCATAAATAGATACCTTAAGAAGTTTTCAGATAGAATATTCTAGCTGGATAAGTATAAGTCGAAAAAATGAAGAATGATGATGCAATAATTATGAGGCTAGAATAACGAGGCTAAAGAAAGAGTACAGTAGACTAAAGTGCCTAGTTGAAGGGTAGAAAAAAAATTAAGTTCAATAAACTCATAATTTCTACCAAAAAATATCTCCAGGAAAAAAATATCAGAATATTCTTAGTGATTTATTACACATTGATCTAACATCACAATTCCTCATGAATGTGATTCAAAAATGAAGTTTGGAAAATGATAAAAACCTATGTTAATGAGATCTTATTAATTCAATTATTTATTGTTCTTTAAATTGATCAAACATTATTTTTATTTGAAGGTATTCATGATTCTAGCTTAATTTGGTGAAAAGAAAATGTTTATAGAAGTGGTGTCAGATGAACAGATGTATAAAGTCTATCAAATGGTCATGTTCAAAGATCAAGTTATGTTAAATGTTTTAATATAAAAAAATATTTAAGAAATATTTCAATTAAATGATTCAAGTATATCAGATAATGTATTCAAAATGACAAAAATTTGTGTAGATAACTACAAAGTTCATCATAATTTTTTTTCTAAAAAATTGGAAAAATTATTCCTAATAAGATCATCACATAGATAAGTTGTTACAACATCACTAGATTTAATATAATCTTGATGAAAAATCATATACTTGATTATAAATTAATTTATCAGAAAAGAGTTTCTAAATGGATCAAATTGAAGTTTCCAACTGATCAGGCAAAGGTTTTTAAGTCATTGGATAATGGAGATATAAGGAAGACCATGTAAAGGAGTTTTGAAGAAAAGGATTCAAATATAAGATTACAATATTAGGAATCTGATACAAGTCTCCACATTATTTCATAAGATATAATGATATGAATACATTAGACATAGTATAAAAAAGTCATTAGACTGAGTTCTACAAAGTCATCAGATGGGAGAAGAGAATATTTTTTAGGGTTCACTGAATACAGTAAAATGAATAACATATACAAACCCATTGGATGAAGGAAGATACTTATTGAAGTATGTTTGATATAATTTTTAAGGAATATCAAAAAAATTGGTAGAAAAAGAAGATTTTTATGAAGGAACACTAGATAGAGTATTAATGGATAAAGGATTTCTTATGTAGAAGAACTAGCTAAAGAAGTTACTATAAAGAAGAACTGAATTAAGGTTTAAATAACTTTATGATGTTTTGTAAAGTCATTCAAATGTTACAATGTTGAGACGTATGTTAATATTTTCAATAATCATGAAATAAAAATCATTATTCTATCCAATATTTCTAGATGATAAAAGTGGGCAGTTGACAATAAGATCTAATAAGATTCCTTTGAATATCATTGAATCTTATCTTTTAGGAATATTGAAGGAATTAAAATAAAGAATTATTTGAGTGGGATTTTCAAAATTTTAAGTTTAAAAATTAAATTTTATTTTAATCTTCTACCTAAGTTTTTAGGGTAATTATTTATTATATAAAAGAGAGTAAGGGAACTGAGAAATGAAGGATTGAGATATTGTTTTTATTAAGGTATTTTGGTTGTACATATCATTGAATAAGTGAAGTGTTATAAGGAAGTGTCTACCAAAAATCATGAGAGTAACTCTCACATGGGTTGATGTATCAGTAGAATAGGTAAAAAAAATGAGTAGAATCATTTGATAGGGCATAATCATTAGATGAATCGGTAAAGTATCAGATAGAGTAGGAATCTCCATATAAAAAAATACCCAACAAATTCTTTCTATAATTGGTATCAGAGGAAGTTTATGTGAGAAGAAGAGGGGATCAAATGAACTTGTTCTGGATATACTTGTATTTTATGGACAATATATAACTAAAGAATCAGTTATACTAGTTCTAAATAAATAAAGAAGAGGATGAAATAACAACTAGCAGTTTTCATTTATAAGGAAGAAGATGAGTTACTTACACACTATTGTGTAAGTAAGAAGAGAGGAAGAAGACAACAACAACACTGCAACATCATATAGAAGTCACATTGGTGGTAGAACTTATTGGTGTTGTAAAGAACTTAAATAAGTTCAAGACTATCTACGCATGTAGTATAAAGAACTAGTAATGAGGTACATTTGGACTAAGAATTCACCAGTTCATGGATTCAGGATTGTTTTTATTATCCACCCTCCTAAAGTGTATGGAACCACACTTTGGATAAGGATTGTTTTCTAGACAAACTATTATACTTGATACCAAATTATATTAGATAATCCATGTACTGGTCATCAGCATACACAATAAAAGGCATATAAAATGTGATAAGATGATCATGAATTTATTAAATGATATATCTCAAGAATCTATGAAGAAATAAGTACCATCTATACCTTCTAATAATTTTTTATCAAAATCTTGTTTCATGAACAATGTAGAATAAAAAACAAAATCAAAAAAATTATGGATGAAGAAAATTAATAATAAATATACCACTATGTTCATGGTGGATAGAAGAAAAATGTAACACCCTAATATTTTATAGTACGTTATCTCTTTAAAGTAATTCAATAGCTTGGACTACATGTAATACCGAGTTCGAGTGCACCACGACTTACCAAACTAGCCGTTCAAAAAGTGGTTATGAATAATATTAACTGAATTTTTATTTTTATATACTCTATATAATTTTTGAATTTATATTATGTGTTTTTAGACATAATATAAGAACAAATTCATATTTTTTAGATAAAAGAAGTATTTTTCAAAAAATGTAATTTTACCGCCTTTTAATAGAGAACCCTTTTTAAATACAATATTTGACACTTTTATATATTCATTTTGAAAAAATAAACCTCTTATTTAGAAGAAAGACATAAAAATTTAAAATTTTTGTGTTTTTCTGATAACTTTAATAGTTTGATGAATAGTGAAAAATACTAAATTTTAATTGAAAACAAATTTTTTAATAAAAATAATTTATAGTGTTAAATTATACATTTGAATGGTTTTTAAGTATAATTAGATTATATTTTTATCATTTAATATAATGTATGTCATTATAAGTAATTTTACATTTAAATTGGGCATAAACAAATGTCAATCTTTTGATAGTTTTTACTTTTTAGAAACCCGCTTTTTAGTTATGACAACGGGAATTAATTTTAAATTAATTAATGCAACTTATATGATTTTAATTTCATAAAATATACTTCATATTTTAATTTGGAATATAAAATTTATCTTAGGGTTAATTTTTTGATATTTTTATGAAAACTTTCAATTTTTGATGAATAGTGAAAAACACTACGTTATTGTTTAAAACCGAATTTAATTTTGATAATTATTATTTTTTAATTAAAAATTTTCTTAAAGTAAAAATAGATACATAATACATATATAATTCTAATTTATTTAATTTTATTCATTTTATAATAAGATTAGATATATAAAAT
This sequence comes from Viscum album, assembly GCA_963277665.1. NCBI lineage: Eukaryota > Viridiplantae > Streptophyta > Magnoliopsida > Santalales > Viscaceae > Viscum > Viscum album. Next base: position 704,154,766 of record OY728126.1, on the reverse strand, counting down.
TTTATTGAACTTTTTAACGTCTTTTACCCACATTCTAGGCACATTTGCATATTTGCATAAAATGTAATTTTACCGCTTCTATGAATTAAATTTCAAAAATCCAGGAGACATTATTGACATCAGTAAGTAAAATTTTGTTCAATAAGATAAAAATAATTTTGGGTGAATAGTAACTTTTGAATTTTATTTACCAGAGTTAAAAGTAAATAGGGTAATTAAAGGTAAAAATGGTATTATAATTACCCTATCACATGTCATAATTCTATTGTATAAGTGTTTTTCGACCAAAATCAGCCTTAGGAATAAAATATGATCCTCTTTGATCCACTTGGATTAGATTAGGACATTTATTATTATTTTATTTAAAGAAGAGTTAAAATTGTAAAATTTAAAGTTTAATAACTAAACCATTTTTAATATAGTGTTATACATAAGATAAATTTGACTATAAATATTCATTAGAAATATAAAAATATTTCCTACATCTTGGTATTATATTTATAACTTTTATACATTAAATAATTAAATTTATTTATGACACAATGGCAATGCAGTAATTACCTTATTAATGAAATATCAAAATAATTGATATTATAAATATCAAAATAAATGTAAATTGAAGATTTTGATTCCAGAAACGTATTTATAGGTTATTATGACATGTTAGGGTTGATTTAATGTATTTTCTCTGAGTAATTAAGTTTTTGTGACTTTCACAAATACCAAATACTAAATAGTGTCAAAATTTACATAAATGAGTTTTTAAAACAAATACTATATTATTAAATGATATAATAATCTTAAAAATATAAGGTTAGTCCAAAAAACTTATATAATGATATATATTTCATTAATTAACCATTTTAGGTTCTCTTGGAATTTTATAGTAAGTTTATTAACCATGTAATAAAAAAATACAAGAAGACATGGTAAATGTTAAACTATTTAACTAGAGTTAAATCTAAAAGATAAGGTAAATATGGTGATCCAAACTTGTCTAAAACCTATTTTTTGAGTGTATTACGACCCATACCCACCTTATACATAAAATAAATCTATTTTGATCCATTAGAATCTGAAAATGAATTTATAAAAAAATAATATTTCAAGATTTTCCTAAAGTGACCCTCACCTAACTTATAAAAGGGTACATCACCTTCTCTTAATTTCACACATCAAAAGCCATTTGTCTAGGCCAAAACCTACCCAAATATCCTACCAACTACCATAACTTCAACCTAGAGGCATTAATTTTATCATAAATCCAACCTAAGGATCCCTTTTGATCAAATCAAAAGGAAGAACCCAAAGAAGAGGTGATAATTTCATCACTGCTTTCAAAATTCTTTTTTTCTTCCACTTCCTATTTCCTTGTTATTTCCATAACATAATAATAAATCCATTAACTTATACATACTTTGATGTTATTATAAATATAGTACAACCATATTCATTATTTTATCTATCCTATGAATGAAAAAGTCACCATATGTGCATATGTACGGCTTATCATCTCCATGTCGTGGTGTAGTTTGTTATTCAAAACTTCATTATCTGGATGGGTATAATAATGAGTATAAATGATGTAAACAATAAATATTACATTTAAATTATTCCTTATATATAATATACCATCCAATTAAATAATATTTCATTATTAATATAATGATATTGTCGCTCGTGCATACGCATGGCTTACCGTCTCCACAACGCGATGAGATTCATTTCCACGTTCACCATTCAATGATGATTATAAAAATATATATTATTAATAAGTATGTAATATATGAAATAATAATCCTACTGGATATATATGTATTTATGTATGTATGTATTTACATATATCTCATTCACTTACTTTCATTCAATACGATATGAAAACGGAAACAATGTTTATTCGCACGTACGGACTACCGTCTCCATGAACGGTGTTTCCATTTCATATTTATATATATTATACATATTTATAAACTGAATATATATGATATATAAATCATGTTATATATTCTTTAAGTATGAAAATCATGATCTAAGTGATACGATAGTGAATAAAAAGTTAAAACATGTACGATAAAGAAAGTGATTATTACCCGAAATGTTACTTTAACATGAAGATTATTATTAAATGGGTAGTATAAAGTAATAAATGAATAATATATTATATCATAAATATTAATATGGTTCTGGTATAATTTAATAACATACTATGGTCGTTATATAGGAGTTTAAACATACCCTTGACTAAAGGAAAGAACAAGGTAAGGGTTAATTCCCCAATCTCATTATTATATGAGATTGTTTATGTGTATGTTTTTACAGGGACATATTTATTATCCATGTACATGTTTAATAAAATAGTTTTCAAAATGATTATTTTTAAGGGACTCTTTAACTAAAACATCATTTTAAATGATTTAAATATTTATTCTTCTAAATTTTTCTCATTAATGTCCATGTTTTCAAAATGGATTTAAGGATTTATTTATATGAACATGAATGTTTTAAAATGTTAATTCCTTTTAAAATTTTAAAATTGGTATGTGACACTTTTATTCAAAAATTTATTTTAAATGTCTTCCTTTCTAAATTGTGTGAATTTTAAATGTTTTCATGAAAAAAATGATATTTCTCTCAAAGAGTTTTACTAATCATTTTCAACTATGTCAACATGATTTTGGAATATTATTCATGATTTAGGATGATTTATTATAAATAAAATATTCAATATTTTATTGAATGAGTTATGATATGTTTGACTGTGAATGTGCTATTTTTATACCATTCATGATTTATGGATAAAGTATTGAAATTTCATATGCTAGTTTTAATATGAATGTTTTTGTTATGTTTCAACATTTTCATATGAGGAATGCATTGGAATTAGTAAGTGATGGGTGGATCCCACTATAGCTCTTCGATGCATCGGTAGGTCTAATGAGACAAATTAGTGTCTTGGCACAAGGCCATGAATTTTTTTTATTTGTGGTCTTGGCATGAGGCCTTGACTATGTGGTTATGATGTCCATCATTATGCATTCCCTAATTATGGAATTAGTTATTACATGTGATTATTTGACTAGTAGAATATTTATGTTCATGTTTATATGGAAATGTTTGATTTATTTTTTCCATATTATGTTAAAATTTATATTTAAAAAGGTTTTTGTTTTTATTACACATATTTCCTTAAAATTTTATAGCTTCCACTAATTTATTTACCCTTACTGAGCATCTGAGCTCACCCATTTCTTATGTTTTTCCAAGTATTCCAGAAAGTGTATTATGATTGATATATTGGGTCATGCTAGGGAAATAATGGCGTCATAAAAGGAGTATTTATGTTGTATTTTATGTTTGAATGTGTAATGTAACATTCATGTATGTAACCTATTTTCTGAGATTCCTAAACTGATCTATCCTTCAGGACTTGATTCCTTGTAATCATGCCAATATATTAAAATAATTCATTGGCTCCAGACTTCTGGGGTCGGGGTGTTACATTTTGTATTAGAGGAAGTTTAGTACAAACCTTGGAAACTAGATTTATATAAACTCTGATCAGATAACATTACCCTAAGATAGACTTTGATGATTAGTATAGAAGAAAATCTAAAAAATTTGGTAGTGTAAATATTAAGTGGGTTTTCCAGGAAAATACATCCCTGTCTGGATACAAATAGGTAGATGTGTCTCTAGAACATATGTACCTAGGAGTGAAAACTCTGACAAGGAGTTTTGTGCTTGACCTAGGGTATCCTAGTACACGACAATGGTCCTTTTTGTACTCTTGGTATCGACACTCCCTGGTATATTCTTAACATAATTCACATTTTATTTACAAACCTTTATTAATAATTTATGAGTAAATATGTCAGCAAAGATACTATTTTTACAATTATGAGACTACATGTGTAAAAATATTCAATTAATGTTGAGAATTTTTATAGTTTTTGGATTATACATTATGATATGATCTAACCTAGGGTATGTTGTCATTTAGAAATGGTGCCCAGTAGAAGGAATGAGAACTCTATCAATACGCATGTCCCAAAGAGTAATAAGGATCATATATTTCATATTCTTAATCAAATATTTTTAAAGGAAATAACCTCCCATGTATTATCATCATATCAGGAAATAATATCATGTGTTAATAAGATAAATAAATAATTATTTGAGTTCTATGGCTTTAAAGGGAAGCCAAAGAAGAAGAGGATGGTAGAGATAAAGATTTATAAAGGGAAAAAGGGAAAGAAGGATTTTTTCCATATGTGATAATTGTGGAAAGAATCACCATGGTAAGTGCTTAAAAGGAATGAGAGTTTGTTATACGTGTGGAGAAAAAGGACACCAAGTTCTTGATTGCAATGGTAAGAAAAAGGTTTCAAATGTACAATGCTTCATCTTCAAGGAGTTAGGACACTATATGAATCAATTTCCCAATCATCAGAGTATACCCAAATGATGCTATTGGATAATAATCAAGTTATGATACTACCATAGATGGAGAGGAATGATTAGTGTTCTTTAGTTATTATTAAATAATTGTGTCATTTTAGTATTATATTAATGGTGTACAAGTTATAATAATTATAAAGTACATAAGTATTGTACTCTAGTACATTTTCATTAAGGATTTTAGATTTTATGGTACCAAGTGAAGTGACAGAGTTTCAAGTTAAAAATTTTGAAAAATATATGGTTGGGGGAAATATAACCCTTAAAATGTATCTGAAATTCAGATAATTATTTTGGAATAAGATATGATTGATTTGGAAAAATTATATTGGATATTCTTGACTACCTTGAAACTAATTAATTTTTTTGTTTATTCCATCATTTTTGGAGTTTACAACATTTTTGGATATAAGGAGTATATCCAGTATTCTATAAGGAATGAGGGAGAATGAATATAATCAATAAGGTTTTATGGTAATTAAGGGTGTTACCATGTTTTAAGAGAATACATGATGAGGGTATTCACATGTTATTACATAGAAAAAGAGATCACAAATATGTTTACCTTCCTTATAAATTTTGGAATGTGAGTTTAGAAAGAAGTATTTTGGGTAATTATAAAGGTTAGAATCAATTAAGTTATACATTGGATACTATTTTTTAAGGTTAAAAATATTTCTTAAGATTATTTTTTTATTGCTATAAAAAGGACAACCTGGAGGTCGGGAGACAACCTGTCGTGTTCAACAAGGCAGTGAGACTTGGACCCGCAACCGAAGGTCGACAAGGGTATATCACCTATCACTGGCCTATGTGATGTCCTGAATTCTATAATATAGTTTTTTTAAAAGTTATAGAAGATTAATTATAAATTCATTTTTTTTGGAACCCTATACGATTAGTATAAATAGAATATTTTTGAGTTCTATTATCTTTTGGAGTGAAAGATGAGTTTGTGGTAGAAATTAGTTAAAGGATCGTACTCTACTTGTCAAGTATTTTTTTCTTATTCTATGAAAAAATTAATTCATAAACATTATAAAATGTATCTCAAAACCAAAAATGTGTTATCCTAATACCTTATGATTTGTTGAACCGGTGATATTTTAACTCATCATAAATTTAGGGCTTTGAAGCACTCAATTTTTCATTTATTGTTCGCTTGTTTGTGATTGATGACCTCAATCACTCCTTATAAATATAGACATTTTCTATCCAATTATTTGTATATAATTTCCACCAATTTTCTCTTATTCAAAACCCTAATTTGGTGGTTACTTTTTCATTTCACATTCCCTCTTATTAAAATTAAATTTTATTAACCTTATTTCCTATGTGGGTTTTCCAAAAAGGAATTTTATATTTTTAATTTTTAATTTTAAAATAACAATTTCAAATTACGATGACTCAATTTATTGAAGGAGTGGATAATATAACACCCAAATATTTCATATTATGTTAAAGTAATTCAATAGCTTGCACTACACGCAACACCGAGTTTGAGTGCACCACGACTTACCAAACTAGCCGTTCAAAAAACATTTATGAATAATATTAACTAAATTTTGAATTTTATATACTCCATATAATTTTAGAATACATATTATGTGTTTCTTAGACATAATATAGGAACAAATTCATTTTCTTCAGATAAAAGAAGTGTTTTTAAAATAATGCAATTTTAGTACCTTTTAATGGAAAACCATTTTTAAATCCAACATTTGAAACTTTTATATATTAAATTTGACAAAATAAACTTCTTCTTTAGAATAGAGATGTGAAAATTCAGTTTGGATAAAATTTTGGTGTTTTATGATAACTTTAATATTTTGATGAACAGTGAAAAATACTAAATTTTAATTGAAAAAAACTTTTTTAATAAAAATAATTTATAGTTTTAAATTATACATTTGAATGGTTTTGAATTATAATTATATTATATTATAATCATTTAATATAATTCAGGTTATTATATGTGATTTCACATTTAAATTGGACATAAACACATGTTAATCTTTTGATAGTTTTTACTTTTTAAAAACCAGCTTTTTGGTTTTGACAAAAGGAATTAATTTTAAATTAATTAATGAAATTTATATGGTCTTAATTTGCTAAAATAGACTTCATTTTTTAATTCAGAATATCAAAATTATCTTAGGGTGAATGTTTGGTATTTTTCTGAAAACTTTCAATTTTTGATGAATAGTGAAAAATATTGCGTTATTGTTTAAAACCAACTTTTATTTAAATAATAATTATTTTTTAATTAAAATTTATCTTAATGTAGAAATATATATAATACATATATTTTTTCCAATGTATGTCATTTGATTCATTTTATAATAAGATTATATATATAATTTTATTGAACTTTTTAACGCCTTTTACCCACCTTCTAGAAACATTTGAAATTTGCATAAAACATAATTTTACAGCTTCTGTTAATTAAATTTAAAAAATCCCAGAGACACGGTTGGATTTAGTATATAAAATTTGGTTTAATAGGATTAGAATAATTTTTGGTTAATAGTAACGTTTGAATTTTATTTACCACAGTTAAAAGTAAATCGGGTAATTAAAGGTAAAAATGATATTATAATTACCCTATCACATGTCCTAATTCTATTGGATAATTTTTTTTTAACAAAAATCATCATTAGGAATAAAATATTATTCTCTTTGATCCACTTGGATTAGATTAGGACATTTATTATAATTTTATTTAAAGAATAGTTAAAATTGTAAAATTAAAATTTTAATAACTAAAACATTTTTAATATATGGTTATACATAAGAGAAATCTGACTATAAATATTCATTATAAATATAAAAAAATTTCCTACATCATGTTATTTTATTTATAATTTTTAGACATTAAATAATTAAATTTATTTATGACATAATGATGATGTAGTAATTACCTTATTAATGAAGGATTAAAATAATTGATATTATAAATATCAAAAAATAAATGTAAATTGAGATTTTTGATTACATAAAATAATTTTATAGGTTAATATGAAATGTTAGGGTTTTTTAATGTATTTTTTTTAAGTTATCATGTTTTTTTGACTTTCAAAAAAACAAAATACTAAATAATGTCAAAATTGACATAAATGAGTTTAAAAAAACAATATATTATTAAATTAAATAATAATCTTAAAAATATAAATTTCAGCCAAAAGACTTATATAATGTTATATATTTCATTAATTAACCACTTTATGTTCTCTTGGAATTTTATAGTATGTTTATTAACCATTTAATTTAAAAATACAAGAAGACATGGTAAAAGTTAAACTATTTCACTAAGAGTTAAATCTAAAAGATAAGGTTAATATGGTGACCTAAATTTGTCTAAAACTTATTTGTTGAGTGGATTTTGACCCATACCCACCATATAATCTAAATAAATCCATTTTGATCCATTAGAAACCGAAAATAAGTTTATAATAAAATAATATTTCAAGATTTTCCTAAAGTGACCTTCACCTCTCTTATAAAAGGGTACTTAACCTTCTCTTAATTTCACACATACAAAGTCATTTGTCTTAGCCAAACACTACTCAAATATCCTCCCAACTATCCTCAATTACACCTAGAGGCATTACTTTGATCAAAAATCCAACCTAAGGAGCCCTTTTGATCAAATCAAAAGGAAGCACCCTAAGAAGATGTAATAATTTCATCACCTCTTTCAATGTTCTTTTCTTCTTCCGCTTTCTCTTTCTTTATTATATACATACCATAATAATAACTCAAGTACCTTATACATACGGTTATGTTATTATAAATATTTTATAACCATATTCATTATTCTATCCATCCTATGAATGAAAAAGTCACCATACATGCGTACGTACAACTTACCGTCTCCACGTCGTGGTGTAGTTTGTTATTCAACACTTAATTATTTGGATAGGTATAATAATGAATATAATTTATGTAAATAATAAATATAATATTTTAATGATTATTTATATATAATATACCATCCAATTACATACTATATCAACACCGATAGAATGATATTTTCCCTCGTGCGTACGTACGTCTTACCATCTTCACAATGATATTAGATTCATTTCTATGTTCACCATTCAACGATGATTATAAAAATATATGTTATTCATAATTATGTAATATATAAAATAATAATTATTCTGGATATATATATATATATTTATTTATTTATTTATGTATTTACATATATCTCATTCACATACTTTCATTCAATACAATATGAAAAAGGAAACAACATTTATGCATACGTACGGACTACCGTCTCCATGAATGGTGTTTCCATTTCATATTTCTATATATTATACATATTTATAATCTGAATATATATGATATATAAATCATGTTTTATATTATGGAATTATGAATATCATAACCAAATTTATACGATCAAGAATAACAAGTTAAAACATGTACGATAAAGAAAGCAATTATTACCTGAAATGTTACTTTAACATGTAAATTATTATTAAAAGGGTAGTAGAAAGTAATAAATGAATCATATATGATATCATAAATATTAATATGGTTTTAATATAATTTAATAACATACTATGGTCATTATACATGAGTTTAAATATACCCTCGAGTAAAGTAAAGAACAAGGTAAGGGTTAATTCCTCAATTTCATTATTATCTGAGATTATTTATGTGTAAGTTTTTATTGGGACATATTTATTATCCATGTACATGTTTCATAAAAGAGTTTTCAAAGGGATTATTTTTAAGGGACTCTTTAACTAAAACATTATTTTAAATGATTTCAATATTTATTCTTCTAAATCTTTCTCATTAATGTCCATGTTTTCAAAATGGATTTAAGAATTTATTTATATGGACATGAATGTTTTAAAATGTAAATTATATTAAAAAGTTTCAAAGTGGTATAGGAAACTTTTATTCAAAAATTTCTTTTAAATGTATTCATTTATAAATTTTGTGACTTTAAAATGTTTTCATGAAAAAGGGATATTTCTCTGAAGGAGTTTTACTAATCATTTTCAACTATGTCAACAGCCTTTTTGAATATTATTCATGATTGAGGATAATTTATTATAAATAAAATCTTCAATATTGTATTGAATGAGTTATGATATGTTTGATTTTGAATGTTATATTTTTATTAAATTTAAGATTTATGGATAAAGTTTTGACATTTTGTATGCTAGTTTTAATACGAATTCTTATGTTATGTTTTAACATTTTCATGTGAGGAATGAATTGGAATTAGTAAGTGACAGGTGGAGCCCTCTATAGCTCCTCGATGCATTGGTAGGTATCATGAGAGAAATTAGTGTCTTGTAACTAGGCCTTGAAAAAAAAATTGTAGTCTTGGCACAATTCATTGACTATGTGGTTATGATGTACGACATTATGCATTCCCTCATTATGAAATTAGTTATTACATGTGATTATTCGACTAGTAGAATATCCATGTTCATGTTTATATGGAAAAGTTTAATTTATTTTTTCCATAATATGTTGAAATTTGTGTTTAAAAATGATGTTTTTTATTACACATATTTCCTTAAAATTTTATAGATTCCACTAAATTATTTACCCTTAATGAGCATCTAAGATCACCTCTTTCTTATGTTTTTTCCTAGGATTCCAAGAACTGTATTATTATTTATATTAAGGGTTAATCTAGGTAAATAATGGCATCCTCAAAGGATTATTTATGTTGTATTTTATGTTTGAATGTTTAATGTAATGTTAATGTATGTAATCTATTTTCTAAGACTACTAAACTGATCGGTCCTTCAGGACTTGATTCCTTGTAATCATGCTAAGGTATTAAAAAAACACACTGGCTCCGGGCTTCTAGGATTGGGGTGTTACAAAAAAGGAAGCTAATTTCCCATGAATATCCCAACAAGTTGAAAAGAAAACCCAAACACAACATCATCATTCTACTCAAATGTTTGGACCACATGTGGTAAATATAAGAATATCATGTTTTGTGGGTTAATGTTGGTTCTATAACAAATTTAGGAATTGTTCATTATACTATTGGTATAATCCTATAAATTTAAAGGTATAATGGAAATCCATGTCAAGGGGGATAAATTCAAAGATGAAGAAGTAAAATCCATATATTTAAAAAGGTCTTTATACTTTAAAAATATTTAGAAATCTTGAATATATATATATGATGTATTAAATAATAGCGGTCACAATATTGGTACATGATCATATCAACATGTATCAAAAACAAATGTGAATATAATACCACAAAAGTTTTTTAAGAAACAAGAAGAATCATTTGGAATTAAATAGAAGAATGTTATAAACGAAAATATCAGAAAAAGATATTAAGAAGGAAAGTTGAGAACTCCTTACATTACAAATTTAATAATTTTAATTAGAGTTCATTATCTAAGAGAACTAATAAAAATAAAGGCACTCATAAGAAACCATGTAGACAACCCAAACTTACTTATAATGTACCTAATGATATTTTATTAATATAGATAGAATATTTAGAGAGAGTAAATAAAATAAAACATGTGAAAGAAAAGGGTAATGAAAAGGGAAAATAAAATATTATACATGAATAAGTTTAAGTTTATGAGTGGTTTTCAAAAAAATACAACTATTGTGTTAAATAATATAGGTGTGATAGATGTAAGAAATATCAACATTATGAAAAAGGACATTTGACTATTCATCCAGAATAGGAATAGGCCTTAATAAATATAAAGAGTAAATTATATATAAATGATGATAATAATAATGGTTCTATATAAAAAGTATAAGATAATGAGAGAATACCCATGTTATGGAAAACCTAATCATTTTTTAAAAATAGATGTGGAAACATGAATATTGGAGGAGATCGAGAAACTTGGTTGAGAAAACTATCTTAACCTTGTTGTTAAAATTAATAAGAAAGAAATATCAACCTTATTACCTTATGATTTATGTATTTTATTTTTTTTATTATAAAAATTTAGTTAATTTAAGGAGAGGCATGAATTTAGAGGGAGAACCTCATCATGAAAAATTATTTCCAAATTTGAATAGCCCAAATAAGGAAGTATCCATAATTGAATGTTTCCTAAGTTGGTACACAGAAATATTATTATGAGATGAAAATCCTTGAGAAAATGAAGATAATTTTTGTTAACACATGGCAGAAAAGTGAATAATATTCCATCTTGGATTGATCTTACTTTTAGAATCACAAAATAAGATATTAAAGAAAGGTCATATACATTGAATATGTTGAAATAATCACGTTTAGATAGGCACATGAGAAATATCTAGTTTGGTTTATCCTCAATATGATGTTCTTTAAGAATATTTTTTGAAGGTATTCATAATTCTGAAGATTTTAAGAATGTTCACTTTGAGGGGGAGACAAGTTGAGTATGATAAAGTTGCTTCCAGAATCATTTCTTCATATAAATAGGATTATTGTAGAATGTGACTAAAGGAGTGTAATTGAAAAATTATTTTATGGTTGATTTATTATATAATAGTTTTATATTAAAAATACAATCTTTATCCTAAAATAAAATTGTAAAACCCTCAAATACAAGATTATGAGTTCTCATTTCATGAGGCAATATTACCAGTTAGTAAAAGACAATTTTTTTTATCTAAATAAAACCCTATTGTTTTATACAACAATAATAGATCACATAGACTAAGAGTGAAATGATGATGAAAATTTTCTTATAAATTAATGGTTACCTTTTTAATTTTAAATTTTTATTTCTTTTAAATAATGGGGAGAAAAATTGAAATGAATATTTTAGAATAATGAGAGAGAAATAAGATAAAGATTAGAAAATTGACATATTCATTTTAAAGTAACTTTGAGGATATTTCCAATAAATACAAATGGAGAGATTGAATACCCCACTTTGTGTGTGGGTTGTATTCGTTTTCAATGGTTGTTAGTGAAATAAAAATATTTCATTAATGTCAATATGTTAAATAGGCTGTGAAGAAGAAAATATTGGAAAGTTTAGTTGTAACACACCGAGATTTTATGAGAATTTTTTTTAGTTTCTCTGATTTCTTGTGTTGTACACTTCACCAAGATTAGTTTTCTCTATACGCAACACTGTATTAGCTTGTAGTATACGTAAACACTATTCTTGGCTTGTGTTGCACGCAAGAGCGACCTTCCTCAATAGCTTGTGTTGTGTGCAATACCGAGTTTTACTAAACAATGATATATTATGAACTAGCCATTATAAATAGTATTAACCACTTTTTAAATTTTAAAACAATATAATTCATCTTACACATATTATAGAACATGGTATGAGAACAAAGTAAATTTTTCGGGTAAAATGAGTATTTTTCAAAAAATACAGTTTTGCCGCCTTTTGATGGCACACCCACTTCAAATATAGTTTTTGACATGTTTATAAGTTCAATTTGACAAATTTAACTTATTCCTTGGAATCAGGATATAAAAATTTACTTTGGAAAAATTTAGGATATTTTTTTATAATTTCTATATTTTGATGAATATTAAAAATACGCTAAATTTTAATTAAAAATTAATTTTTTCATCAAAATAATTTATATATTTAACTAATTATATTGAATGGTTTTAAAGTATAAATATAATATATTTTTACCATTTAATATAATTTAAGTCATTATCATTAATTTTACATTGAATTCATAGGTAAAAACATTTCAATCTTTTGTAATGTTTTAACTTTTAAATCCCATTTTCTCAACAGCGGGATTAATTTTAAATTAAATACTGCCACTTATGTATATTGAATTATGAAAAATGGATTCCATATTTGGAATCAGTATGATGAAATTATGTTAAAAGGCTATTTTTTATTTTTAGGCATTATGAATAGTAACTACGGTAAATTTTATTTACCATAGTTAAAAGTAAATTGGGTAATTAAGGGTAAATATAATATTATAAAATTACCCTAACAACTGAAAAATTTCTATTGGATGAATAAAAGTCAACCCATATCACCTAAGGGTTATAATAGATTCATTTAATGGACTTTTGACCGTGAAAATGATATAATTATTATTAAAACCAAGGAAACTGACAACATGTCACTCTCTTATATATTATAAGTGTAATAATTTTAATTTAGTGATAAACCTCATAAAATGGAGAATATAAATAGTCTCCAAAAATCTAATAAAATTATCTACATCATGAGAATTTATTTAGAATTTTTTGGGGATTAAATAATTATCATTAATGATGACACAATAGTTATGTAGAAATTATTTTATTGATTGAAATATCAAATAAATGGTTTTAAAAATATTAAAATAAATATTATATGAACTAATTAATGTTCTCCACAAAATTTATAGATGAATATGACATGTTATAAGTCTATTAAATATTTTGGTTTGAATATATCCTCGGTGTGGATTTTATTTAAATTCAAATAAATGAATAGTGTCAAAATTGACACTATTGTTATTTTATAAAAATAACATATTATAAAATTATTTAAAAATAACAAAAAAAAATTAAAATTATATGGTCTAAAATTTCATAAAGTATGCAATTATGGAAAATTCATAACACATAATTAATTATTTATAACAATTTAAAATTTAGAATATTATTACCACAAATAAAATTAAATAGATTAAATAAGGATAAATCAAGTTTATAAGTTTTAAAATAAATTACCAACATGTCTAAATCTTATTGGTTGATGAGATTACAACCCTATATCATCTAATTTTTGGACTTGAGTCACTTTTGGAGGTTTTTAAGTGGGTTTTGAGTTTATTATAAATTAATATTTTAGAGGTTTCCAAAAGTGCCCCTCTCCTCTCTTATAAAAAGGCACCTCATCCCTCTCCTACTCACACAAATTGGAGCCTTAAAGCTTCGCCAAAATCTAAAAGTTTATCTTCTCCACTTCCCTAGAAACATAATAGAGTTCCCGGTCTTCTTCAAACACCAACTTTAGTGCCCTAGGAGGAGGTTTAGAAGAGGCGCGTCGAAGAAGAGGTAATATCCTTTACCAATTCTTTCAAATTTATTTCTTCTTATACTTCCTCTTATTTATTTGTTTTATTATAAAATAATAACATCAGTATAACTCATATAATGATATGTTATTATAAATATGAAACAATTCTATTTCACCTTCTATCCATCATACGGAAAAAGATATCACAGCGCGTGCATGTGTACAGAATACCGTCTTCACACCGTGGTGTAATATGTTCTCCACCACCACCTTACTTGGATGGGTATAATGGTGTAAAGAATAAATATATATTATTATTATAAAATGATTATAATTCTGATATATTCTATCATCCACTTCAATTCCATTCAATAATTATGAGAATGATATCATCGCTCGTGCGTACGTACGGATTACCATCTCCACGACGCGATGAGATTCATTCTCTATGTTAATCATTCAAGAATGATTATAAAGTATATATAATAAATAATCATGAAAAATGTGACAGAATAATGATACTGGATTTATATATATTTTATTTTCTTAATTCCATTAAATTTAATAAGGAAACGAAAGCAACGTTCATGCGTACGTACGACCTACCGTCTCAATGAACGGTGTATTTTATTCCATTTATTGATCTATCATATATATTTATATGCTAAATATATATTATATATAAATATTTTTTTACATTCTTGAATTAATTAAATCATTATATAATTAATGATATCAATAACAACAAGTCCAAACACATACGATAAATGAAACGATTTTACCCAAAATGCTGCTTTAACATGGAATTGACAAAAGAACGGGTAATATAAAGTCATAAGTGAATCATATATGACATAATAAATATTATTATGGTTTTGTTACAAGTTAATAATATTTTTAAACCCACTATACAGGATTCTTGTACACATACGAAAGAAATTGGACATAAGGTAAGGGTTAATTTATCAATCTCATTTTTATCTGAGATTGCTTATACGTAAGTATTTACTAGGGTTATATTTATAATACATGTTTGTGTTTTATAATAATGTTTTCATAAAGTGTTTAATATTATTCCATGTATGTTTAAAGTCATGTTTACCCCTCTTTGACATTTACATTTTGTTATGGAAGGAATCTTTCTTTTGTTTACCATACGAGGAACTTTTTGAATTTTCCCGAAAAAGTTCAAGGAGAATGTTTTTTAACTTATACAGCATGAATGGATTTTTACGGTTTCATAATTCCATATTTTCATGAAGCTTACTATACATGATTTCATAATTATTTTCAACAAAATACTTTTATTTTAAAATTTCATGGCATTTTTTTAAAAGAAAATGATTTGGAAGAAGAGAGGATATTTTCCCCAAGAATTCATTTCTAGTGTTTTATCGAAACTATTTTCCATATAAGATGACATTATTTAGTATGTTTATGTTTCAAGTATAATGTATCTATTAATTACATTGTTTTATTTTTTTTCTTATGATTAAATGATATCTATTTGTTTTATATGGATCATGTTATGAGGGGATGATGTTTATGAAACCCATTTTATTCATTGGGTTATGATGAATGATTTATGTTTATTTTGTGGCACACTTAAGAATGATTTCATTATGAGATGGGTGGGACCTATATCTCCCTCAAATACCTTGGGTAAATATTTATATATCATTATAAAAACATGGTTGGAATGACAAGTAAACCCAATTCAATAATGGACATTGTCCAATATGATGCTCTTGGCAGAAATTCCTTGGCTACTATAGAAATCATATCATGTGCTTAATGGTTTTCCACAATTAAATGTTTTAATTCCCATGATATTTTATCATGATTAATGTTACTTTATGATCTATGCCTTACGTACTGCCAAGATATATCTCACAACTCAAGATTTTAATGTTTAAACATTATGTTCATGTTTTTAAGTTCAAACGTATATGGTTTCTTTTGTTTTCTCCATGATTACCATTATTGAGCATTTTATCTCACCCTTTTTATATTTTCTTTTCCTCAGGATATAAAGAAAGGTTATAGGTAAGAAAAAAAAATGGAAAGATCTTTATGGTAGATGTTGAAGATCTTTCACCATGATTAGAAGATTGTGTTCCAAGTTTCCAAATACACTAAACTCTTACAGTCCTTAGATGTCTGTTTTTTAAATGTATTAAGTATTCCGCAAAAGTAATGTAATGTCCATGTACGTAAAGTTTGGGTCTCTACAGTTGGTATCAGAGGAAAGGTTTAGTTAACCTTTGGAAACTAGGATGCGAAAACTTTAGTAAAATCCATAGAGATATTTATAAGGTATGATTAGGGATGTCTCTATGGTTGTGTATAAGTATAGGTTATAGTCCTAGAATTATAGAAACGATTTTAGAATTAAACCTAATATGTTAGAGATTGAAAGTAATCCCCTTGATTAAGTTGTTTTCCTAGTATTATTTTTTTGCCTCTCACACTATTCTTTTTGGGTTTTAGACTATGGTTGGAACCCCAAGGAACCATGTTGATCAATGTAATGGACGATGCAATGATTTTCCTCCTAAACAAACCAGTGTTATGAGAGATGGAGTGAAAAATATTATTGCTATACTTACACAAGTTAGGAATCATTCTGGACTTCCAAATGAGAAGAGAAGGAAACAATATTCTGTTGAGTCCTTCATGAGGAAACGTACCCCATCTTTCAGTGGGTCTTCTGATCCACTTGTTGCTGAACAATTGATCAATACCGTTGAAAATATATTTTTCTATACTTTTCTATTCATAGCATGAAAAATTCATTTTAGTTGTTTACCATTTAGAAGTTGAAGAAGACAAGTGGTGGACTATAATTAAGAATACACGGCCCCAAGATGAAATTGAATCCATAGAATGGGATGAGTTCAAGAACTTGTTTTTCAATAAGTACTTCCCTCATATTCTTAGAAAAAATTTGGAAAAGTAGTTCCTTGAGCTTAAGGAAGAGGATGATGAATCTGTTGGTATATACAAGGTGAATTTTACAAGGCTTGCAAGGTATGCATCTGGCTTTATCATCCAACCTGAAAGTAAAGTTGATCGATTCTTCAGTGGCTTAAAACCAAGTATTCGAAGGGAATTGGCTATAAGATACTTGAATAGATATGAAGAAATTGTGCATTGTGCTATCAAGTTAAAACTATAAATTGGTGTTACATATCCATCTCATGGTTTTGACAAGAAACAAAAGATGGAGTTCAAGGAAAAATCTCAAAACAATGGTGAAAAGAAGACAAATGTTTCGTTGTTCTCAAAGTGTGGAAAGAAGCATGGTGGAGATTGTCTTAAAGGGAATAGAAAATGTTTTAAGTGTGGAAAATAAAGTCATCGAGAAGCTGAGTACCGAATTAATGGGAAAAAGGAAGCTAATTATGTGAATAGAGAAAATACTACAGAGAACGCACCACCAACACTACAATGCTTCAAGTGCAAGGAAATAGGGCATTATGCTAACCAATGCCCTAATCCAAGGGTTAATGATGATCGACATCAACAACATCTCAAGGAAAAGGAAAAAGGGAAGTCACATGCGATCACTATTGGTGATGTTGAATATGAAAATGAAGTGGTGGAATTATTAAGTGTTTATGTAACAAGATTCCAAAATAGTGTTGTGGAATCTCATTTTTTGTATCGTGGAATATTGGAATATCTATGTATTGGTTTGTTGTGGTTTTCAATAATTATATTGTACTAGTAACCATGAAAAGTGATTTAAATATTTTTGGAAAGCAGATTATATGTGCATAATTAAGGGATAAAGATATAATGAAAGGTTTGATAGTATTAATGTGCTCATGACTGATATAAGGACAATGTGATATCATGGTTTGAGTATATAGAAATTTTGGGATTTTGGTATGTGGAAAGAGTTAACTTTTGATAGCATTCATGTTTTCACTAAGGTTCTATGGTAATTCATGTTTCAAGAGAATACATGATTAAGGAATTAACATGTTTGTAATGTAACCAACAAGAAATATTTTATGATATACGGGGGATAAATGGTGGTATTCATGTGCTAGGTTGATGACATTTCTAGTAATCGTTTTCTTTATACTATGATCTTGGATAGAAGTATTTTGGATAAACCTAAAGATTTGAAATGGATTATGTTAGACATAAGTTAATATTGTTTAAGGATGGTACCTTTTTTTGATATTATTTCTGGAATGTTATAATATTGTAGTTTTAGAAAAAGGACAACCATTAGGATGGGTGAAAACTCATCGCGTCAGACAAGGTTGTGGGAATCGAATCCAAAACCGAAGGGCGACATGACTTTATCACCTACTACTGGCCTACAAGAAGTCCCTGGTTAGTAGAAATTAGTTTTATTTTATTAAGCGTTATGATAGATGAAGTATAAGTCCATTTTAGGAACCATATATGATTAATATAACCATAGATAGACTTATGTATATTTAATAAATTTTTCTAACATTTTGTTTGAGAAAGATGTAATGACCTATTATTCTATCGCATGATCTACTAACACTTCATGAATGAAAAAATCAACTTCATTTCTTTAAGAGATGAAGTGGAAATTGTTCAAGGAAAGATCAACAGTGAGATTGTACCAAAATCAATTAAGTATTTATTCTAATTCCAATTTTTTTCAACTTTAGGGAAATGGTCTTGAAAACCAAAAACGTTTTCCAAGATGGTACCTTAGACCATTTAAAATTTATGGCATTGTGATTGTTTTCTTTTTCATATCCATGTTCTCTACCACTCTCCATCAGAACATGATGGTTAGATTTATCTTCCATATCCATATTTTCACCTATGTTCTTCTATGTAAAAACCCATGGATGAGTTAATTTGGGTAACTATTATGTTTAATACATTAGTTTTTAAAATTAAGTTTTAGTATTCCTTTTTACGATGTGGGTTTCTATGAATGAAACTTTCAGGTAGTGAACCACTTATAACCCCGATGAATTTTGAGGGAAAAATTCATTTTAAGGGGCCTAAAATGTAACACCCCAAGATTTTATGAGAAATATTCTTTTTAATTTCTTTTACATATTGTGTTATACACTTCACCAAGATTATCTTGCGCTATACGCAACACCGTATTAGCTTGTAGTATATGAAAACACTATTATTGGCTTGTGTTGCATGCAAAAGCGACCTTCCTCAACAGCTTGTGTTGTACGCAATACCGAGTTTCAATAAACAATGATATATTATGAACTAGCCTTTATGAATAGTATTAACCACATTTTTAATTTTAAACAATATAATTCATCTTACACATATTCTAGAAAATGGTATGATAACAAAGTAAATTTTTCGGGTAAAATGAGTATTTTTCAAAAAATGCATTTTTGTCGCCTTTTGATGGCGCACCCACTTTAAATCTAGTTTTTGACATGTTTATAAGTTAAATTTGAAAAATTAAACTTATTCCTTGGAATCAGGATATAAAAATTTACTTTGGATAAATTTTTGATATTTTTTTGACAAGTTCCATATTTTGATGAATAGTAAAAATACGGTAAATTTTAATTAAAAACAAATTTTTTCATCAACATAATTTATATAATCAAATTTTTATATTTAATGGTTTTAAAGTATAAATAGAATATATTTTTTCCATTTAATATAATTTAATCTGTTATCATTAATTTTACATTGAATTCATAGGTAAAAACATTTCATTCTTTTGCAATGTTTTAACTTTTAAAAATTGGTTTCTAAACTGCGGGATTAATTTTAAATTAAATAATGCCACTTATGTATATTGAATTTGGAAAAATGGATTACATATTTGGAATCATTATGTCAAAATTATTTCAATAGGCTACTTTTTATTTTTAGGCATTGTGAATAGTAACTATGGTAAATTTTATTTACCATAGCTAAAAGTAAATCAGGTACTTAAGGGTAAATATAATATTATAAAATTACCCTAACACCTGGAAAAATTCTATTGGATGAATAAAAGTTGACCCATATCACATAATGATCAGAATAGATTCATTTCATGGACTTTTAACCATGAAAATGATATAATTATTATTAAAACCAAAGAAAGTGACAACATGTCACTCTCTTATATCTTATAAGTGTAATAATCTTAATTTAGTGATAAACCTCATAAAACTTCGAATATAAATAGTCTCCAGAAATCTAAAAAAATTATCTACATCATGTGAATTTATTTAGAATTTTTTTGGGATTAAATAATTATCATTAATGATGACAAAATAGTTATATAGAAATTATTTTATTGATTGAAATATCAAATAAATGGTTTTAAAAATATTAAAATAAATATTAATGTCCTCCACAAAATTTCTATATTAATATGATATGTTAGGAGTATATTAAATATTTTGGTTTGAATATATCCTCTGTGTGGATTTTATTTAAATTCAAATAAATGAATAGTGTCAAAATTGACACTATTGTTATTTTATAAAAATAATATATTATAAAATTGTTTAAAAATAACAAAAAAAATTAAAATAATATGGTCTACAATGTAATAAAGTATCAAATTATGGAAAATTCATAACACAAAGATAATTATTTATAACAATTTAAAATTTAGAATGTTATTACCACAAATAAAATTAAATAGATTAAATAAGGATAAATGAAGTTGATAGGGTTTAAAATAAATTACCAACATGTATAAATCTTATTGGTTTGATGATATTAAAACCCTATCTCATCTAATATTTGTATTTGAGTCATTTTTTGAGGTTTTTAAGTGGGGTTTGATTTTATTTTAAATTAATATTTTAGAGGTTTCCAAAAGTGCCCCTCTCCTCTCTTATAAAAAGGCACCTCCTCCCTCTCCTCCTCACACAATTTTGAGCCTTCAATGTTGGCCAAAGCCTGAAAATTTCTCTTCTCCACTTCCCTAGAAAAATACTAGATGTTATGGTTATCTTCAAAGACCAACATTAGTGCCCTAAGAGGAGGTTTAGAAGAGGCGCGTCGAAGAAGTGGTAATATCCTTTACCGATTCTTTGAAATTTATTTCTTCTTCTACTTCCTATTATTTATTTGTTTTATTATTAAGTAATAACATAAGTATCAATCATATACTGATATGTTGTTATAAATATGAAACAACCCTATTTGACCTTCTATCCATCCTACGGAAAATGAAATCACCGCGCGTGCGTACGTACGGAATACTGTCTCCACGCCATGGTGTAATCTGTTTTCCACCACCACCTTACTTTTATGGGTATAATGGTGTAAATAATAACTATATATGATTATTATAACATGATACTAATTCTGAGATATTCTATCATCCATTTCAATTCCATTCAATAATTATGAGAACGATATCATCGCTCGTGTGTACGTACGGATTACCATCTCCACGATGCGATGAGATTCATTCTCTATGTTAATCATTAAAGAATGATTATAAAGTATATATAATAAATAATAATGAAAAATGTGAAATAATAATGATACTGGATTCATATATATGTTATTTACTTACTTTCATTAAATTTAATAAGGAAACAAAAACAGTGTTCATGCGTACGTACGGCCTACCGTCTCCATGAACGGTGTATTTCATTCCATTTATAGATCTATCATATATATTTATATGATGAATATATATTATATATAAATAATGTTTTACATTCTATAATTAAGTAAATCATTATATAATTAATGATATTAAGAACAACAAGTCCAAACACGTATGATAAATAAATCGATTTTACCCAAAACGCTGCTTTAACATGGAATTGACAAAAGAACAGGTAATATAAAGTCATAAGTGAATCATATATGATATCATAAATATTATTATGGTTTTTTACAGGTTAATAAAATATTTAAACCCACTATACAGGAGTCTCAGACACATACAGAAGAAATTGTACATAAGGTAAGGGATAATTTTGCAATCTCATTTTTATTTGAGATTGCTTATACATAAGTATTTACTGGGGTTATATTTATCATCCATGTTTGTGTTTTATAAGAATGTTTTCATAAAGTGTTTAATATTATTACATGTATTTTTAAAGTCATGTTTACCCCTCTTTTACATTTACATTGTGTTATGGAAGGAATCTTTCTTTTGTTTACCATACGAGGAACTTTTTGAATTTTCCTACAAAAGTACAAGGAGAATGTTTTTTTAACTTATACGGCATGAATGGATTTTTATGGTTTCATAATTCCTTATTTTCATGAATTTTAATCCACATTATTTCATAATTATTTTCAACAAAATACTTTTCTTTTAAAATTTCATGTTATTTTGTGAAAAGAAAATGATTTTGAAGAAAATAGGATATTTTCACCAAGAATTCATTTCAAGTGTTTTATCAAAACTATTTTACATATAAGATGAAATTATTTAGTATGTTAATGTTTCAAGTATAATGTCTCTATTATTTACATGATTTGATTTTTCTTATGATGAAATGATATCCATTTGTTTTATATGGATCATGTTATGATGGGATGATGTTTATGAAACCCATTTTATTCATTGGGTTATGATTAATGATTTATGTTTATTTTATGAAACACGTAAGAATGATTTAATTATGAGATGGGTGGGACCTATATCTCCCTCCAATTAATTGGGTAAAGATTTATATCTCATTAGATAAACATGTCTGGAACTGTAAGTAAATCTGGTTCAGTAATATAGGGCTAGAATGGAAAGTAAACCCAGTTCAGTAATGGAAATTTTCCACTATGATGGTCTTGGCAGAAATTCCTTGGCTACTATGGAAATAATATCATGTTCTTAATGGTTTTCCACAATTACATGTTTTATTCCCATGCTATTTTATCATGATTAATGTTCCTTTATGATCTATGCCTTATGTACTGCCATGATTTATCTCACAACTCAATATTTTAATGTTTAAACATTATGTTCATGTTTTTATGTTCAAACGTATAAGGTTTATTTTATTTTCTCCACTATTACCCTTACTGATGATTTTATCTCACCCTTTTTATGTTTTCTTTTCCCTAAGATATAAATAAAGGTTTTAGG
The DNA here is from genome assembly GCA_963277665.1 of Viscum album. Lineage (NCBI taxonomy): Eukaryota > Viridiplantae > Streptophyta > Magnoliopsida > Santalales > Viscaceae > Viscum > Viscum album. Next base: position 704,131,309 of record OY728126.1, on the reverse strand, counting down.
TAAGAAAAAAAAGGAAAAGATCTTTATGGGAGATGTTGAAGATCTTTCACCATGATTAGAAGATTGTGTTCCAAGTTTCTAAAGACACTAAACTATTACGGTCCATGGATGTCTATTTTTGATATGTATTAAGTATTCCACAAAAGTAATGTAATTTTCATGTACTTCAAGTTTGGGTCTCTATATTAGTTGATGTATCCACGTTTTATAATGAATTTTATAAGAATGGAGGATTATATAAAGAACAAAAGAATCACTCAAGTATTATTATCCTGGAAAAAGATACATTCTATTATTACCTTTTGAAGAGTTTTAGATTATTCATTACTTGAAAGGAAATAGTTCAATGAAGAATTTGAGTTTACTTGATACGATTGATGAGGTGTTCTTAATGCCTACAACATGTGCCTTGATTTTTGGAAAAGGGAATTTTTTATCAATATTATGAATTTTCTTTAATGAGTTTCCATATGAAATTTCTAGATAGAATATTCTGGATGGAGAAGTATGAGTTGAATGAAAAAAGAAAGGTATTAGAATCTTACTAAGGCTAGAAGATAGATTCAAATTGACTGAGGGGATCAAATGGAGGATAGAACCAAATGTTTTGTTCAAATAAATTCACATGTTCCATCAAACAAATATTTGTAGAAAAACAATATCATAATATTCTTAGATTATTATTACTCATTGATCAAACATCACAGTGCCTTGTGGATGTGATTCAAAGATAATGTTTTAAAGAATCGAAAATCCTATGTGAAATAAATATAATTGATGCGATGATTTTTTTATTTTAAAATTAATCAAACATTATGTTTATATGAAAGAATTCATGACTAATGGTTAATTTGGTTAAAGGAATATTTTTGTGGAAGTGGTGTCATATGAAGAGATACAAAAAAATTATTAGATAGTCCTGTAGAAATATCAAGTTGTAGTCAAGGTTTTAATTGGAAAAAAGAAGTGTAACATTTTCAAATCAAATGTTTCAAGTCTATCAAATAGATTTATCCAAATGAAAAAATTGTGTATAGAGAACTATGATGTTCATTGGAAAAATGTTTCCAAATGATCAGAAAAAGTGTTCCTAGAAAGATAATCAGATAGAGAAGTTTCTATAAAATCTCTGGATGTAATATAATCTTTAAGAAACATCAGACAATGGTTTTTGAATGAATTCATCATACAATTATTTCCAAATCAATCAAACTAGAGTTTATAAATTATTAGAAAGATGTTTCCAAATCATTGGATAATGAAGAGATAAAAAAGATAACAAATAATATTTTTTGTGATAAGATGTTAGGAAAAAGATTCTAAGATAATTGCTCGAAAATAAATATTCAATATATTCATCAGGTATAATTTTATAAAGACATTATACAAAGTATTAAAAAGTCGTCGGACTAAACTCTATGAAGTCATCAGAAAATAGGATCATAGAACATATTTGAGGGTTCATCAAATGGAGTGAAATAGAAAAAAATATAAGAAACAATGGGATTAATTAAGAGCCTTATTAAACCATGATGGATATACTTTTGAAGGAATATCAAATGGATTTGGCAGAAAAAGAATATTGTTTTGAATGAAAACTGAAAAGAGTATTACCCGATGAGAAATTTCTTATGAATGTGAACCAGTAAAAGAAGTTCCTTTGAGGATGAACTAGAAAAAGGTCCGAATAACTTTATGATGTTTTTATAGTCATTAAATTGTTACAATACTTAGATGTATATTCGTTATTCCAATAATCATGAAAGAATGATCATGTTTCTAGATGATATTACAGGAAGATTAAATATGATAGTTAGTGTTGAGATCTAAGGAGAGTTCCTATAAATATCACTGTATACTATCATTTAAGGATCATAAATGATCTTAAATGAATAATTATTTGAGAATAATGTTCAAATTTGGAATTAGGAAATTTAAATTTGAGTTTGTGCATCTCTCTAAGATTTCAGGGAATCATTGCCTTTATAAAGAGGTATAAGTGCACTAAGAAAATGAGGATCGAGATATTGATTTGTGAAAGGTATTAAGTCTATGGTTATTTCTGAAGAAGTGAAATTTCATAAGTAAGTTTCAACCAAAACAATGTTATTAATTATTATATGGGTTGAAGTATCAAACAGATAGGTAATAGAAAGAGTGGAAGCATCAGATGGAGTAGAAGAACTAGATGAATCAGTAAAGTGCTAGACGAAGTTGGGGAATCACCAGACTATTAGATACTAGACATAGCCTTTATATTAGTTAGTATAGAATGAAGGTGTTGGGGGAAGAATATAGGATCATAATAATTAGATTTTTATGTACTTTTAATAGATATATATTATTATATATAATAATCATATGGACATGTTCTATACTAATAAATAAGATAAAGAAATAGTATCTTTAAATTTTCTATTGTAAGGAAGAATAAGAGTTGATTATATGATATTGTGTAAGTAAGAAGAGAAGAATAAGATTAATGTATCATTGGAATATCCTATATAAATAACATTGGTGGAAGACTTTATTTGTGTTAAAAATAAATTAAAGAAGTTAAATAATATCCACACATGTGGTTTAAATAACCAAAAAATAGCTACAGTTGGATTATGCATTCACCAGTCTAGGGATCTAATATTGTTTTATTATGCCTCATCCTAATGTATAGGCAATAACACTTGGGATAAGTATTATTATCTATCCAAACCATTGTAATTGGTATTACATTATAGTATAGAATTAATGTGCAAGTCATCACCATACATTAAAAGGAATAACTACTCTTATTGAGTAGTGAACCTTGTAAAAAAATCATGTGTTATCATTTACTTTCTTTTATGTGTTTTCATATAAAGAGAATAATATAATCAAGATCTTAATAGGTCTATGAGGTAAATGTATAAAATGTATTTATTTGTTTAAAAATTTCCCAACATTGATTATAACCCACCTCAATGTTGTGCATATCCTTAATTGGTCCTTATAAACACATCCAAGTCCAACAAACCATAGGCTACCATAGCCTTTGAGAAAAGTGAAAACCCAATAAAGAAGAAGGAAATATTAATTGAAAATAAAGAATACCACTTAAAATTATGATCCTCAAATATTTAGAGTGAAATCTCACCATGGTAAAATGAAGGGCATGTATATATGAGGGAGACATTAGAATGTTTGAGATGAGAAAAAAGGAAGAGAGATTGGGTTAAATTATACTAGGGGAAAATGGAGAAAACTAACTATTAAAATTGGGAGTAATGGGTTCATGAGTTGAAAAAAACATGTTTTGAATCATTTCTTCTCAATTTTTTTACAACCTAAAATTATTATTCATTCTAGGAACCAATTTTATGTAAATTATAGCTCACGGTTGTGACCATTCATGATGTGAATTACATATTTGCACCATGAATTATTTCACTAGTAGTTCTTTAGCTCCTTCAAAGAGGTAAAACATCCAAATTATGGGTATAACCATAAAGAGGTAGAAAAAAAGGAAAAAAATTCATACCTAGAAGAAAAATAATTACATGACAATCTACCCACCCTATCAGTTTATATCGTTATAAATCTAAGTACAATATGGGTGACCTAAAAGGAGGTGATTCTATTACTCCCTTACATAAAATTTATTCTCCCACATTTCATGAGAATATTTCCCATTATTCCATAACACATAGACCAATGAATAAAATTTCCAACATTAGAAATTTTCCTAGGAAATAACTATCTAAAACAGTTTCCCAACTGCTGACGTGTTCATCTCTAGAACAACTTCCTCCAAATCTAACATATGAGAAGGGTAAGGACGATACTTCTTGATTTGAGACACGCAGAGCACATAATGGATCATACTCAAGTGATGTGGTAGTTCCAAATTATATTCCTCATTTCCAATACACTCAATGAACTCAAAAGGACTCATGAATCTAGAAGATAGTTTCCCTTTATTCCCAAGTCAACAGTAATCCAACCAAGGTGAAACATTAAAGAATACCTATACACCAAATAAAAAATTCAAAGGACAATTCTAAAGATCTTTATAAGATTTATACCATTTCTTATCTATAAATAACCTTTTAAAAATCACCTAGATCTTAAACTTAGCCTCCTGAACAATACCCAACCCAACCAAAGAAGCTTAACAAACCATATACTAATAGAGGTGATCTTCAAGTTTGATCACAAAAGACTTCAAATAGAACCATTTTGATAGAAAACTGGTAATTATTTTTGTAAGAAAATTTGACAAATATAATATGAAAATTCCAAGAACCTCATAATCTAAGGATCCATGCATAGAGAATATCTCCATGAATCTAATTATCTCATTCTTTTTAACCATCTGTTAGAGGATGTTCTATTATTCTCAGCCTAACATGAGATCCCATATCCTTAAAGAGGAATTTTAAAAACCTAAATTTAATCTAAAGATATTTATTTGAAATAATTATTGAAAAACCCCTGTAAACCCCACAATATCTAGCACATAAAAATTTCCCAAGTCTTAAATCTTAGTGGTATCCCATCTTGGGATAAAATTACTTAACATAGTTAATCAATCAATCACTAAGTAAATATAATTCATCCATTAGGGATTCCATGGTAGTCCAACAATTAAATCCATGTAAAGTTCATCCCAATTATATACTAGAATGGGGAATATATAAAGTAAACTAAAATTATTTTAGTGTTAGGCCTTAATTTACTGACACATAAAATAATGATATATGAAATCAACTATGTCCCACTTAAAAACATACCACCAAAACCAACACTTCATTTCATAATACATCTTAGTAGTGCTTGGGTGAAGAAACCACTAAGATCAATGAAATTGATCTATTATAACCTTTCTTATGGGTGAAGAATAAACACACTAGTTTTTGAAATTAAGAGAACCCACCAAGGAGATATAACACCCAATGATTCTCTCCCCACTATATAAATATTTCTTAATACTCTATAATTCACCATCCCATAACTTCTCTGGGAGAATTAACTCAACAAGTGATGGTTTCAACTAAATACTCTATAGAGAAACATTAGTACTTTCATCATTTTCATCCAGGTTCATCCTAGAAAAAAGTCCCATGTGGTTCCAGTCATCCATGGACTCCATCATAACTTGAGACAAAAAATTCCTACTGAGGGTTTCAAGGAAAAAAAATTATTCTTTTCTTGGGTGTAGGTGATGTCAATTTCAAATGACTAAAGTTACTCCACCCATTACCTCTATCTAGGGTTTATGTTCTTCTATGAAAATCTATAGACTAATTTTTTATGGTTAGTAAAGACAGTGAAGCTTTCCCCAAAATATAATGCATCCAATTTTTAAGGTTATGCTTGACTTCATCAAGTCCTAAGTAATGGGTGGAGTATTTATTCTATTTTAGAAGAATATAATGAGATCTATATGCCACCACATGACCCCCTTTGATAAGAATATAACCCAAATCTATTCATATAGAATAAAAACACACCATGTAACCCTGCCATGATTCTGAAAGGATAAGAATTAGAGTAGAGGTTAAAAAAAATTAAATTCATTTAAGGAATTCTCACATCTTGAATACCAAGATAATTTCAGTCCACTTTGGGTGAGTTCTATTAAAGTGGATCCCAACTTAAAAAAATCCTTTACAACCACGAGTAATACCCCACTTAATCCAAGAAACATGGAATATTGAAAAAATTTCTGGGATCTTCCCATAACATTACAACTTTATCCTTTTTAGGTTTAATTTATAATCCATGTTATTAAATATAATTTCTTAAGAATTTAACTTCTTAGATCCATAAGTGACACTTTGATAGCTCAACATAAATAAAGTTATCTCTCAAGGTTCCCAAAATAGTTTTCATGTGATGCTCAATTTCTTCCTTAGTCCTTAAATGAACCAGGATATCATCCAAAAATACCGTGATGAAGGAATCTAGGTACTGGTAAAATTCTGGGTTCATCAGCACCATAAAATATATAAGAGTGTTAGTTAGTAAAAAAGATATCACAATATACTGAAAGTGACTATACCTGATCCTAAAGGAAATCTTCAGAATATCTGAATTATTAATTCTATGATGGGGCAATCCAAACTAAATATTTATTTTCAAGGACCACCTTACACCCTTAAATCGATCAAAAAATCATCAATGTGTGGAAAAGTATATTTACTCTTAATCTTTATCAGGTTGAGATTCTGATAATCATTTCACAAGTGTAGAGGTCCATCTACCTTCTTGGAAAAGAGTATTGGGGAATCCCACAATGATACAATCGGAGGAATAAATCCATTGTATTCCAAATCATCCAACTAAATATTAATCAATTTCAATTATATCACTCTTATTTTTTAAGAAGTTATAAATATCGTATGGGTCCCTATAACTAATTCAATTGATAATTATACTTCTCTCTTTAGAGGCTGAACAAAAAAAGTCAGCTTGAAACACCTAAGGAAACTCATTAACCATTGAAGGAAGTTCCAAAATCATTGTTTCCCCATCAATCTTGACTACAAATGAGGATAATGATTCACCAATATCTAGTAGATAAGGTCTTACAAGACTGGACCTAGGATCCTATTCTCCTTGAAACAACCAATAGTTCCAATTGGGGATAGTTAAAGAATCCTACCAATGACAAAAATTAATAAGATATATATAGTAAACCCACAAGTCCATTACAATAATAATAGAAAAGAGAACTATATTTAGAAAAATGAATTCTTAAGATAACTCAACATCAAATATAGAAATGATACTTGAGGAGAATCCAAAGCACTACTCCCTTTTCTTTTAAAGATGCTTTGATATCTTTATAAAATTTGGCATGAGTTTCATAGGGATATTTAATAGATTAAAAAAGTGGGTAGATATAAAAGAGTGAGAGGAAATGGTATAAAATATAGTAGTCTCAATATATTAACCAATAAAAATAGTACATCTCACTATCATAGGGAATGACTCAATCCTCATTGGAAACTATTCCACGACATGAAACTACTTTACCCCACAATATGAGTCAACATTTAAAATATAATCTTGTTGATGAATATATGCTACCTCTAAAGCATATAACTAAAACACTAGTCTTCTTGGTTCTAAAGATCACTAAACACTTTATTAGAAAGAGAAATATTAACAAAAATCAATGCAGATAAACCATACTTCCATAATAGAGGAATATTTTAAATGTTTATGAGTAAGAATATTTTATATTCCTTATTTTTCCACACTTATAGTAATTCACATGTCCTCTGTAATCTGTTAAGATAGTAAAAGGATGAGTCTTCTACCAGGATCCACTTCCACTTACTTCTTTAACCTTGTTCTACTTCCTCTTTCATAGGTAAGGTCCACTATAACTACTTCTTGATGTGCGAGGAATCCCAACCAATCCCAACTTACCTTCCTGATCAATCTCTACTGTCATCGCTCTATTAACAACATCAACATAGGTGGAATATTTTAGCATGAATACATTAGAATGTATATCTCTTCACAAGCCCATATGAAACCTATGATCCTTTAGATTTTCATCTGATACAACCTTTAGTGAGAAAAGATAAAGTTTGAAAAAATGTTAGGTATGCTCTATAAATGTGTTGTAACCTTGTTGAAGAGTGGGGAAATTTATTTAATTGATAAAACCATCATCTATAGGTAATAATTAAGGGTAAAAATTAATTTAAATCCATTCTATTATAAACCCTAATGTTTATTTTCTATAAAAAACAAATCCCATCACCTTAGACTAGGGCCTTAAAGCTTAAATACAACACACTCCACCTTAAAGGAATCTGTAGTTTCCAAGAATTCAAATATCCTTTCAATCTTCCCTAACTTGTACTCTACGTTCTGAGGAAAATTAATCCCTTATAAGGATGGTAGTTTCAATTAAATGAACTCTTGGGCTCGATTCCTATCTATATCATTATCTGGATTCACTCCTCTGGCTTGTGTAGGGACTAGAGTCACACCTTGGTCCATAGAATAGATTGTGCACACTATTATATCGATAATATTTTAATCTAATGGATGATTGACCCATAAAATATTATCTACAACACACTTCAAAATATTATATAGAATTATTATTGGAGGCATAGTAAAACAAAAAACTAGAGATATAAAGGGAGAGGAGAAATCATCAAATGAGGAATAATCCTTAATATAATCCAAAATAAAATAAAAACAAAACTCAAGAGAACACATTACCAAACATCCCATGGAAAATTAAATCTCTCCGTGAAATTTTATGTCTATGAGATCACTCAAAACATACCACTTAAGTCCCCACATCCTAACTACAATCTATAAAGACATCCCAAAATACATATACCAACAACCACGTTTGATACCAATTTATCATGAACCAACCCAGGTCATCCAAAAATAGGACATCCAAGATATCATGAAAAAAGAAATGAATGGAATTCCTGGTCCCCAAAGGCTAGAGACAAGTTCATGGGAATAAAAGAAACACCTTAAGTAATTATTTCACTCAAAAATAATAAATGGGGTCTTTTAATAAAAATAGAACAAAAAAACATTCCACCATTTATCATAAATAAATGAAACTCCAAAAAAGTACACAACATAAAAATATATATCAAGACATAAATTAAGAAAAGACACAAGTGATTATAAGGAAATAAAAGTTTTGGTAAAATGATAAATAAAATAAAATGGAAGACATAAATACAATTCTTTGGGACATGTGGGTCAACATCCCACCATCCCAGCCCAAAAAACATGACCCAAACTAGCCCAAAAACCTACTTCCTCAAAGATATGACTTTCAATGTCCTATATTAGGCATGGAAAAGTCTACATACATCCATTGGGTGTATGCATTTTGTGATATCAACATCCCAGTAGGTCCCCACCATGTGTTCCATAACCAAACTTTATTAAATAAACCAATAATATTCATTAACGAAGTATAAAATAGGAAGAAGAAGGATTTTAATATTTTCATATAAAATAAGGAAATGAACCACTTTGGGATAATTTTTGAGTAAAGGAATTATTTTATTATTATTTAAAAAAACCTAAGAATCAATCATTCTATAACATTTTTAAAATCATATATATCTACAAATTATTTAACAAGAATGAATTGATAACCAAGATGAAAATAAAACAATTTAGCACTATGGTTAGAAGTCTTAAAATTTATCAAGTCAGGGTTACCAAGGATCTGCACACAACAAATGTATAAGAAAAATAATAGGGGTGTGCACACATGTCCCTATAACTCGAGCCTTGGGATTAGATATCACCATCATGTGTTTCCCTACCATACCAATGTTTTAGTTAGTGTTGGAATAATATATCAAAACCAGGGACACTAACCAAACCTCTACATTATTATACAATACCACATACTTAATAACAAAAATTATATAGGCTATCCTCATATCACAGAGGTTCCATTTTTACCATTAAAATCATTTTAAAGGGGAGTTTTAATAATAAAAACTCGTCTTTTTCAAACAAATACAGATGACCTCAAAACCAGGCATAAACATTTTTGAAAATCATTTTTAGAATTAATTCATTTTCATCATTCAAAATAATTTCCAAGTAATCAAAATCATATATTTAAACAATTTAAAAAGTATTTTAAACATTTTAAAGAAATCAATTTTCATATGAAAAATTATTTTTAAAAAACCACTAACCTTAAACACTTAGGATAATCAATAATCAGATGGAACCTAGAAACAAATGGAAGTGATAACTCTTAGAATATGAAATTAAGATATAAACCAAAAAAATACTATTTAAATACATGGATGCGATAAACCCTATGTTTCCATAGTCTTTGGGTGAAGTAAAAACCCAAGAAAAAAATGAGAAAAATTCAAAAAATATATGAATAAAACAGCTTACCATGATGATCCTTGAATATTTAAGGTTAAATACAACCAAAATCACATCATGTGAAAAGGGGAGGATAATTTCGAGTGATAGAGATGTTTCTATGTCTGATAATGGAAGAAAGGATGATAAAGTATGTAAAATTAAACCAAGGGAAAAAAATTTAAATCTAGGATCAATGGGTTCACGATGTGAAATAAGATTCACACTGTGAATCATTTTTGATCAATTTGTTCATGACTCGAAACAAGTGTTCATGCCTTGAACCAAATTTTTGTAAATCAAGGCTCACTGTCCTGACCATTTATGATGTTAATGAAATATTCACAGCATGAAATGATATAATAGTAGGTTTGTAACTCATTTAGAGTTATAAAACACCCAAACAATGGGTTGAATCCAAAAGATATAGAAAAAAAGGTTAAAAACATTTCATACCTGAAATAAATATAAGGATATGAAATAAGGCATCCTATGTGTGTGTTATTCCTTCTCGGTGCTTTTTTCTAGCCCTTGAACTATTATAGGCAGTATTTTGAAGGAACACATGGCATAGTTACATCAAAAGTGGGGTCCCAGTGGGTTATGTCATGTATTATTGTCCAGGATGTATCCTTAAGGTGTAAGTCATGTCATTATATTTTCTTTTATTATCCATTCTAAACATATTGAGAGATATAAGATTTTTTGAGGTTTTGGAGTTATATTCTAAAAATTTTGGGTTGATTTTAATCCCTCTAAAAAACTTTAGTAATATCTAAAACATATATTTCTAGGTAACGAGAGATAACATATAAGGTGGTGAGCCACTAAAATAGAAGAACTAAGATGATGATGGGATATTATATATCTAAGTTAGAGTTATGGTATTGATGATATGGTGTAAAGAGATGATCTAGGATTAAAATTATTCAAGATACGTTATTCACCCATGTTTATCTAAGATATATCATGATATTTTTGAAAATATTGGTGTTTGGGGATGAAGAATAATATGGTGGGGTTTTTAAAATAGCGCCTCACCTATCAGCATTTGAAGGCTGAACACTAGATACCTGATTGTGTTCCTCAAATACTACCAAATCCAATATGTAAATAAGACATGGTCATTATTAACATCATGTAAGGACTTATTAAATCCATCTAGGGTATTGATACAGTACTGATTATTAACAATCAACTGAACATGATGGTTCATTTCTTAGCAATTTGAGAGACTGAGTTTTTTGATGAGTAGGGAATACTATGTGTGTGGTATATGGAATGATTACATAGATTCCCAAGGAGAATTTTGTTAAATAAATATGACCGATTCACATCAAATTTTTATTAGTAACTATAATAGGATTAGTTCACTCAGATGAAGTTGAGTATAGCAATCCATCATTAGATATATGGAAATCATGAGTGACTATTTAGGTGTTGGAGAACATAATCTAAAAATGTTTTGTAGATCTTGGTGTATCATGGGAGAGTCATATGGTATTACTAGAGTTCTTAAATAGTAATAATTATTATTTATCTATTCTAATGTAACATTTCAAGGTGATATATGTTAGGATATGACAATCTTATATGTTCTAGCTAGAGGTAATGTAATTTTTTGATGTTGGAATGAGTATCATATAGGATCCCTCTATGCATATTTAGATGATTAGGAAGTGGCAGGCTTATACTCAGAGAAAGTAGTGAGGTTTTGAAAAAGATAAATTCTAACCCTTGGAGTTGAAGGTGGATGACTGGGTATTATTGATATTTTCACCTAAATTGGGATACTGGTGGATTTTAGGATAAGGAAATTTTAAGCTGGGATTTTTTGGCCCATTTGAGGTTTTTTAGAGGATTAGAAGAGTGGCATACTATTTAGATCTTCCTTAAAGATACCATGGGATGAATGATGTATTATTTATATCTGATATTTGAGGATATCATTCAAACCACTCACATGTGATCAATATTGATTCCGTTATTTAAACGTTCTATTCATCATTTGAGAAATGAACAGTATATATAGTGCATTGAATTGATAGGTACTACATGGAGACTCAGTACCCCCAGTACATGTATAGTGGAATAATGGGCTTATTAATGATTTGACCTCAAGGTGGGAGGTAGATATACAAGTGTAGTGGCTATATTATTTTTTTAGTAAGGCTTGGTGATGCATCTTGAGGATGATAAGGTTTATAGTGGGGAGTGTTTATTATCCCCCACCTAACAAGTTATGCACTCAAACTAGACTTTGTCATTCCTCGTGTATTATACTGATTTTCTAATATTGGATTGGTTAGTAGAGGTTGAGGGTTAGAATTTGGAGAAACATACCAGGTTGGATAAATTTATGAATATTTCTAGTGGCCTAGTATTTGGTAGTAAATGGATAAAACAATGATTTGGTTGGCCTGGGTAGGCCATTGGATACCGAGTGTCCTGTGGGTGATTACATGTTGTGGGTATATTAGGAACCAATTAGATTCCTACTATAATTCCTTAGCACATGTCCCTTAAACAATTCTCATATAGGTGGTGTTTTCTAACCTCAAGTGCATGACTACTAACTGATAGTTAGGTTCTCGAACATTTATGAGGGGACTATTTTATTAAATATAAAGAAACATGTGATTGGGAGAGTCTATTGAATATTCAACATGAAATTACTATAAGATGAATATCACCAGAATAGTATATAACTAAATAAGGGTCCATGAGGGAATCCAATTTCCCAGAATATATAAGTAAATTATTCTATATGGAATGAACTAATATATAATAGAGAATCAACAACAGAAATATACATCAGAAATAAAAAATATATAACTAGAACAAAATCACATGACAATATCCTTATTAATCATCATCCTCTAATATAATGCTCATCTCGAGACAAGCATCAAACTCTTAGCTGATACCTATTATTGAAATAAAAAACATGAAGGTATACCCAAGTATATTGAAACCTATTCCAGATTCATGGGTAATTGGTAAGACCAAATTCCTAATAGGATCACTTGCCTCAACTCATTGAGTGCTAGTGATCAAGTGGTATCATGAACAATACTAAGATGTGTGAAATTTTTTGAAGAGTATAACAGAACCCATCTAGAAACATATACCACTAATTCCCATATAAATATATAATTTTGTTCCATCATGTATAAAGGACACACGCCTCATAAAATCATCAATATAACCACAACTTAGCATAGTTCCTCATAGAACAGACTAGAGGTCGTCATGACCCTCAAAATTACATTTATTAACCTACACTAGCACAGTGGTGCAGGGTCAATCCAGAGAGATGGCAGGTGAGTAAATTCTAAGTTTTTTGAATTTTAAATCCCTACTATTGTCAGCAGTGGAGAAAACATCTTATTAATTTTTATATTTTTTTTATTTATATGATGAATTGGAAATAGGATGAGTAAACAAGATTATCTAAAAAGAAACTAATTTTTAATCTAAGTATGATAAACTAGAGAAATTAAGTATACTAGTATTAGGCAGTAAGACAAATAAGCGAGATCAATAAAGTACTCGAGAAATTTAAACTACTGGTACGAATGAATGTTCTCACCGTAGCTTATAATCAAATCACGCATCAAGAAAGACTGAATAATTTCTCTCGCTAGGAAACTCAACAGGCAGAGGATTAAGTCTTGGAGTACGCCACACCAAAAATTAATTGAACTATGAGAATTTTTTAAAAGATAACATTTGGAAAAGAAATCGCCATAAATTTACAAAGTTTAAGTTATTAAAGATTTGAAAAATGTATTCAAGATCAACCTTTCCAGTCGATATTGAAGTTTGAAATTGAAAACATTGAAGTGTGAATGATCAAAATATTAGAAATAGAATCAGTCACCCCAACTGATTCTAATTTCGTAAAAATATAAGCAAATGAATATTTAAATATCATAGCCAGATGGTTTTAAAATTCCTGAGCAGAGAAAGTTCGACCTATGATCATATTGATTAAATACGTGAAAAACATACAAGAACAGAGTAAAAAAAAACTAAGGATAGAGGGAAGAAAAACTCCCAAAATACTTCTATGCTCTCAGGCTCCTTAGTCTCCTACTCGTCTCTAGTGCTGCTCCTGGGAGTCCGAATGAGAGTCGCGATCTACTCTTAGATGGATGTGTTCGTGGAATGAATGAGTATCTTTTTAAATTCTACTGCTAATTTTCCTTTAAAACCCCATTGTCATCTACTGCAAGTCACCACTCAATTCATCAATCTTCAAAAGTCCCTCGGTGGTGCACCACACATGTGATTTCTTTCATGACAGGCACGTCACACTAGTTTTCCCCGCATAACTAACTCCATCTGAGTCAATTGAAAAGAACCTGGATAGGTTCTTGTCTCATGAATGAACCTGCACATGTTAAAAACAAAATTAAAAAATTACAATATGAAGAAAGTTAATAAATATTTTATAGTTATTTTTTAAAGTTTACTGATATAATTCTTATTAAAAAGTAATTAAAGTTTACTTAATAAATATCTTAAATGATAATTATTATTAAATATTATGATTATTAATTTATTACAAAATATTTAATAAATTTATTAAGTTATTATTTATAATTAATTAATTAGAAACTAAAACTTAATTAGATTACTTAAATTACATTAATACTAATTAGTTTATAAATATAATTATTTTGTTAGAAATAAAACTAAAGTGTTAATGTATTAATATTTAACTCAATTTATTAAATATAAATTTTTTATAATTTAAACTAATAAATTATTATTAATTATTCGTGTATTTTAATTTATAAATTATCAAATTATTAATATTATAATTGTTTTAAATTATAACTTTTACAAATTATATTATATTCATTTGATTAATATATTAAAATTAACTTTTAATTTATGTTTTCTTTTTGTTTAATATTATTTCTTATCTTTTTCCTCCCCCAGTCACACTGCAAATGGGGAGAAGTTTTATCGGAGCTTCCAGTGAGACCCCACGGCGGCCCTTTCATCTCACCTTCCTCCTCAAGTAACTGTATCTCTAGCATGACGTCGACCTTGGATCCAACAGCATCTACAGTAGGTGGTGCGAATCCAACTCCAACGACAACGCATCGGCTCACTTCTACGGCTTCATCACAGGGGACACCACTAGCAGCGACGCGCACTTACAGCGGAAACTCACCTCCTCCATGCAGCACCTCTTCGATAGTGGCGCAACATCATATCAGTCTCCTCTTCCTCTCTAAACCCTCCATGGAAGAAGGGTGAGTGATGTTTCTTCACTGCGGTGTGACAATAACTCATCGGTAGATCTCATCTTGCGGCTCAGCTTGGCCTCGATGGAAGACGATCTCCATAGTGAGATCGAGTTTTCCCACAGCAGTGCAACTCAGCCTTTACAGTGGGTTCAAGTTTCGCGGGTTCATCCATTAAGTGTCGCACACAAAGAACCTCTATATTTGTGATGGACTCTTCAAAGGTGGTGTAGCAAAATAGGTCTTCCTCAGCAGCGGGTTCTGAGGTCCATCAGAGTAGCGATCAATAGAATTACGGTGAGACCAGTGGCACGAGTGAGAAACTGAAACCAAACGGTGAGACCGTGAATGATAAAACAGTGTGTGGTGTTGCGGTGCAAAGAGAAATGGTGACTGTGAATCCGTGAGAAAGAGGAAACAGTGGAAAAAAACACCGTAAAGGAATATGGTAAGACATTTTGAGATACGGTTCATGGAGACACTATGACCGGGATGAAACCGTGAACCAGTAAGATAAACAGAGTAAATAAAATAAATTAAAACTTCAATTAAAAATAAACATAATAATTAATAAAAATTACAACTTAATTAAAATAATTGAAAATTTAATTACAACATAAACTTTAATAAATTTATAAAACCAATTAAAATTAAAGTTAAATTATTAATAACTTCAATTTTCAAAACATAAATTATTACTATACGAAAAATTGAATTCAGAAACAATTAAATTATTAAAAGTTAATATTAAATTAAAACAGTTATAGGACAAAGTATAATTATTTATAATAGACTATTGTATCAAAAAAATTAATTTAAGGTAGATAGATAATTATTATGTTATTAAACAATTATGTTAATTAATGAAATTAAATTAAAGAGATGCAGTGAGTTTATAAACTTAAATTTATAATAAATTGAATTGTTAAAAGACAAATAAAATTTTGATTATGTTATATTAATTAATATTTAGTACATGCAATGTTAAATAAAAAGTAAATAATTTATGTGTGAAAGAAAACTAATTAATTGAATAATAAATGTTAAATCAATAGATATGAAGACAAAGATACCAAAATAAATAAAAAGTAATTATGATATTAAATTAATGTAAGGATTAAATTAATTATTTTAAAGATTAAAATACAAAATTAATTACAAAAATTGATTAAATTGATAAATTTATTTATAAGAATACAAAAGTGTTAATATTTAGTATAAAGTACAAAAATAACCAATTACATCATTAAAAATTAACAAAAATATGTAGCAAAATAAGTGTTTTTAAGACCACATCAAATTCCTCCACATTTAAATATTGTTTTCCCTTAAACAATATCATGTTTTATTATCATTGGGAATAGAGAAATTGCATTCTTAATTTTTCTCAAATGTAACATGTCCAGCAATTTGTAACAAAGGAAAAAAACATTCCATTAGGCATAGAAAATAAATATCTTAAATGAATCTTGCCTATAAAAAATACTCAAGGGTAATTAAGAAAGCTATAAATCATCAATAAATGAAGATTTCATGCCTCATATGTGGTACTTCTTAGTATCTAACTTCAATCCAGGCTTAATTCCAAAGTCCAAGGGTGACTAAAGGTAAAATTTATGTGAAATTAAGAACTTAACAGTATGAAATTTATACTTTGAATTTTTCACCTAGGTTCCAAAAATAAATATGTTTTTTATTACCTCAATGATACAACCTAAATGACTCCCATATAAACCAGTTGATCCCTTCTTTATTTGGTGTTCATCATTCCCCTCACCTTAATAAACTCATTTTTGACCATAAACACTTTATTTAATTTTTCCCAGGCCTTGTATCTTTATGCTGAGCACTATGAAATGCACTTATTAATGGTGTATAGAGGGCCTATAGTAAACAGAAATCCACCCTGCATCTAAGGTCTCAGAGACTCACCTTGGGATCCAAGATGCCCAAACTACTCTAGTTTCCAAAGATTTATACCAAAAATCATTTACATTGGCTCATTTAGATGATTAATTTAAATAAATAACAAAGAAGTGTGTCCCCTAAGATCAATTCAAACTTCCAGTTCCAAGGGTTATGATCATAACTCCACTAACACAAAACCCATATCACTGTTATAAGTAGTCCCAAAACCAAATTTCCATTAAATCAATAAGAAAAATCACTCAACAATCATTAAACCTCATTAATTTTAGATTCAAAGAAGTTCTTAACTACTATCAAGGCACTGTACTTAGAAAAAACTCATTAGAGTACAGTGTAAAGCCTAAAATTATGCAAGAATTTTGAAAACATTTAAACATTTTGGACAAAAAGATTGAAGTTGCAGTGGGAATTGATGAGATTTCATTTAAGTATAGTTAAGTACAATCAATAATTGACCCCCTCCCTCAAACTTAAAACCCAAATTTTTCCCCAAAGATGACTTTTAAAGTAGAGAAGAACAATTAAACAATTAAAGTTCAAAACAGATTTTCAATTAAGTAGAAATATGACATGTATAAAAGTCACAATAAAGTTCAAAAATATTGTTTTCCACAATGAATAAATTAACAGCAGGTTCATTAGAAAGTACATACATTAACATTTATTTCCAGTGACAAAGATTTTCAATAAAGCACAAAAGTAGCATATAACGTGTGGGTGCATAGTTAATAGGGTGTAAGCATTTAAAAAAAGTATGATTCAAATAGGTGTTCAATATAGAAGAAATATGCATACTAAACACCCTATAGACTAATCGGTTCCAATGAAAAACTCAACTACCAGTAAGTATGTACCCCCCCCCCCCCTACACACACTTAATTTCATGTAGTGAATGGGTTTTAAACAATAAATTTCAGTTGAAAGCAACAGACACATGCAGATTTTTTTAATAAAAATAGACTTTTGTAGTGGCAAAAAACATGCAAAATAATTTTTAATGTTAGTAGGATTTATTTTTAAAGTCACAACATATTGAGAAGAATTTTTTATGAAAGACATGCATCAGATTTTTTTAGTAAGCATATTTTTTTTATGTGAAAACAAGAGCAGAAATAATTGTAGAATGTTGAAGAACTTCCCTGACTAAGTTCTTGTCCAAAAATGATCATGGGAGTTTCACTCCTTAGATGATAACAACAACATCCTAAAAACACAAATTATTAAAACTAGGAACAAAAATCCAATAGATATAGAGCATATGGAAGACAAAAAAGCAGCACTTTATTCAACACTAAACATAACAAATGAGTTTAAACACACCAAGTTTCATAGTTGAGCAGATTTTTCAAAACCAGCACAAGAAGAAGATATAATTCAGAGCAGTTTTTTTTTAAATCAGATTTTTTATATGATTTAAAAAAAATTGATTTTCTAAAACTTAGAAAACTCAACGCGTTCCTTCCCCAGAAACGGCGCCAAATTTTGAATTGACCGGAGGTAGTCACGACCCTCAAAATTACATTTATTAACCTACACTAGCATAGTGGTGCAGGGTAAATCCATAGAGAAGGCAGATGAGTGAATTATAAGGTTTTTTAATTTTAAATCCTCACTGTTGTCAACAGTGGAGAAAACATCTTCTTACATTTTATATTTTTTTAATTTATATAATGAATTAAAAACAGGATGAGGAAACAAGATTCTCTAAAAAGAAACTAAAATTTATACTAAGTATGATAAACTAGAGAAATAGAGTATACTAGTATTAGGAAACAAGACAAAGAAGCGAGATCAAAAAAGTACTTAGGAATTTTAAACTACTAGTAAGAATGAATGTTCTCACCACAGCTTACAATCAAATCACACATCAAGAAAGACTGAAGAATTTCCCTTGCCAAGAAACTCAACAGGAAGAGGATTAAGTCTTGGATTTCTCCACACCAAAACTTAATTGAACTGCGATAAGTTTTTAAAAGATAACATTTGGAAAAGAAATCTCCATTAATTTCCAATGTTTAAGTTGTTAATGATTTGAAAAATGCATTCAAGATGAACCTATCTGGTCGATATTGAAGTTTAAAATTGAAAACATTGAAGTGTGAATGATCAAAAGATTAGAAACATAATCAGTCTCGCCAACTGATTCTAATTTCGTAAAAAGATAAGCAAATGAATATTTAAAGATCATAACCAGAAGGTTTTAAAATTCTCGAGCTGAGAAAGTTCAGCCTATGATCTTATTGATTAAATAAGTGAAAAACATCCAAGAATAGAGTAAAAAAAACTAAGGACAGAGGGAAGAAGAAATCCCAAAATAATGCTATACTCTCAGGCTCTTTAGTCTCTTGCTAGTCTCCAGTGCTGCTCCTGGGAGTCCGAATGAGAGTCATGATCTACTCTTCGATGGATGTGTTCGTGGAATGAATGAGCATCTTTTTAAATTATGCTACTATTTTTCCTTTAAAACCCCACTGTCATCTACTACAAGGCACCACTCAATTCATCCGACTTCAAAAGTCCCTCAGTTGTGCACTGCACACATGCGTTCTTTCATGATAGGCACATTACACTAGTTTTCCCCTCGTAACTGACTCCTACTGAGTCAGTTGAAAAGAACTTGGATGGGCTCTTGTCTCATGAATGAACATGCCGATGTTAAAAACAAAATGAAACAATTACAACATGAAGAAAGTTAATAAATATTTTATAGTTATTTTTTAAAGTTTACTATTATAATATTTATTAAAAATTAATTAAAGTTTAACTAATAAATATATTAAATGATAAATATTATTAAATATTATGATTATTAATTTATTATTAAATAATTAATAAATTTATTAAGTTATTATTAATAATTAAGTAATTATATATTAAAACTTAATTAGATTACTTAAATTACATTAATATTAATTAGTTTATTTATATAATTATTGTGTTAGAAATAAAATTAAAGTGTTAATATATTAATATTTAACTCAATTTATTAAATATAATTGTTTATAATTTAAACTAATAAATTATTATTAATTAGTCTTGTATTTTAATTTATAAACTATCCAATTATTAATGTTATAATTGTTTTAAATTATAACTTTTACAAATTATATTATATTCACTTGAATAATTTATTAAAATTAACTTTTACTTTATGTTTTCATTTTTTTTATATTATTTCTTATCTTCTACCTCCCCTAGTCACGCAGTAAAGAAGGAGGGTTTGGAGAGGAAGAGGAGGCCGATCTGATGCTCCAGCAGAGACTCTAGCAGGTGGTGTGAATCTAACTTCAATGACGGCGCATCGGCTCACTTTTGTGACTTCATCACAGTAGACTCCTATAACTATGATGCACACTTCCAGGGGCGACTCACCTCCTCCATGCATCACCTCTTCGACACTGGCGCAACATCATATGGGCCTCCTCTTCCTCTCTAAACCCTCCACAGTGGTAGTGTGAGTGCTATTTCTTCACTGCTGTGTGACAGCAGCTCATCGGTAAATCTCAGCTCGCGGATCAGCTCGACCTCAGTAGAAGATGATCTCCATGGTGAGATCGGCTTTTCCTGCAGCAGCGAAACTCGACATTTACAATGGGTTAAAGTGTCGTGGGTTCATCAATTGAGTTGCACAAAAAAGAACCTATATATTTGTGATGGACTCTTCAAAGGTGGTGCTGCAAAACAGGTCTTCCTCAGCAGTGGGTTCTGAGGTCCAGCAAAGTAGAGATCAAGAGAATTATGGTGAGACCAGTGGCAGGATTGAGACACCGAAACCAAACGGTGAGACCGTGAATGATAAAATAGTGCGTGGTGTTGAGGTGCAAAGAGAAATAGTGACTGTGAATCCATGAGAAAGAGGAAATGGTGGAAAAAGGCACCGTAAAGGAATATGGTAAGACAGTTTGAGATACGGTGCATGGAGACACTATGACCGGGATGAAAACGTGAACCCATAAGATAAATAGAGTAAATAAAATAAATTAAAAAATAAATTAAAAATGAACATAATAATAAATAAAAACTAAAACTTAATTAAAATAATTGAAAATTTAATTACAACATAAACTTTAATAAATTTATAAAAACAATTAAACATAAGTTAAATTATTAAGAACTTAAATTTGAAAAACATAAATTATTACTATACTAAAAATTGAATTCAAAAACAATTAAATTATTAAAAGTTAATATTAAATTAAAACAATTATAAAACAAAGTTTAATTATTTATAATATACTATTGCATAAAATCAAATTAATTTAAGGTGTACAGATAATTATTATGTTATTAAGCAATTATGTTAATTAATGAAATTAAATTAAAGAGATACAGTGAGTTTATAAACTTAAATTTATAAAAAATTGAATTGTTAAAAGACAACTAAAATTTAGATTATGTTATATTAATTAATATTTAGTACATGCAATGTTAAATAAAAAGTAAATAATTTATGTGTGAAAGAAAACTAATTAATTGAATAATAAATGTTAAATCAATAGATATGAAGACAAAGATACCAAACTAAATAAAAAGTAATTATGCTATTAAATTAAAGTAAGGATTAAATTAATTATTTTAAAGATTAAAATACACAATTAATTACAAAAATTGATTAAATTGATAAATTTATTTATAATAATACAAAAGTGTTAATATTTAGTATAAAGTACAAAAATAACCAATTACATCATTAAAAATTAAGGAAAAGATGTTGCAAAACAAGTATTTTTAAGGCCACATCAAATTTCCCCACACTTAAATATTGGTTGTCCTCAAACAATATCATGTTTTATTATCATTGGGAATAGAAAAATGGTTCTAGACACACTACCATGCAGCATGTCCAAAATTTCCGCAGCAAACATAATGATTCCCCAGTTGATTCTAGTTCTAGTGATGTTCCATTTTTTAAACAAGAAGAAAATGAGTTTAAACACACCAAGTTTCAAAATTGGGAAGATTTTTTAGAAACATCACAAGAAGCAGATACAATTCAAAGCAGTTTTTTTTAATCAGATATTTTTATATTATTATTTTTTTAAATAGTTTTTTTAGATTTTCTAAAAGTTAGAACACTCAACGCGTGCCTTCCCTGGAAAATGGCGCCAAATTTTGAATAGACCGGAGGTCTTCATGGACCTCAAAATTACATTTATTAACCTACACCAGCATAGTGGTGTAGGGTCGACCCACAGAGAAGGCAGGTGGGTGAATTCTAAGGTTTTTGATTTTTAAATCCCCACTGTTGTTAGAAGTGGAGAAAAAATCTTCTTACTTTATATATATTTTTTATTTATATGATTAATTTGAAATAGGATGAGGAAACAAGATTCTCTACAAAGAAACTAAAATTTATACTAAGTATGATAAACTAGAGAAATAGAGTATACTAGTATTAGGTAGCAAGACAAAGAAGCGAGATCAACAATGTACTTGGTAATTTTAAACAACTTGTATGAATGAATTTTCTCACCACAGCTTACAATTAAATCACACATCAAGGAAGACTGAATAATTTCCCTCACTAGGAAACTCATCAGACATGAGATTAAGTCTTGGAGTTCGCCACACCAAAACTTAATTGAACTGCGACAAGTTTTGAAAAGATAACATTTGGAAAAGAACTCACCATAAATTTCCAAAGATTAAGATGTTAATGATTAGAAAAATACATTCAAGATCAACCTTGCTAGTCGATATTGAAGTTTGAAATTGAAAATATTGAAGTGTGAATGATCAAAATATTTGAAACAGAATCAGTCTCTCCAATTGATTCTAATTTCGTAAAAATATAACCAAATGAAGATTTAAAGATCATAACCATAAGTTTTTAAAATTACCGAGCTTATAAAGTTCAACTTATGATCATATTGACTAAATAAGTGAAAAACATCCAAGAATAGAGTACAAAAAAACTAAACACAGAAGGAAGAAGAACTCCCAAAATACTGCTCTGCTCTCGGGCTCCTAGTCTCTTTCTTGTCTCCAGTGCTCCTCCTGGGAGTCCTAATGAGAGTCGTTATCTGCTCTCAGACAGATGTGTTCGTGGAATGAATGAGAGTCTTTTTAAATTCTTCTTCTACTTTGACTTTAAGACACCACTGTCATCTACTGCAAGTCACCACTAAATTCATCTGACTTCAAAAGTCCCTCAGTTGTGCACCGCACATGTGCGTTCTTTCATGACAGGCAGGTCGCACTAGTTTTTCCCTCGTAACTAACTCCTTTTGAGTCACTTGAAAAGAACCTGGATGGGCTCTTCTCTCATGAATGAACCAGTACATGTTAAAAACAAAATGAAACAATTACTACATGAAGAAAGTTAATAAATATTTTATAGTTATTTTTAAAATTTTACTCTTATAATACTTATTAAAAAGTAATTAAAGTTTAATTAATGGATATATTAAATGATAATTATTATTAAATATTAAGATTATTAATTTATTATAAAATATTTTATAAAGTTATTAATTTATTATTAATAATTAAGTAATTCGAAATTAAAACTTAATTAGATTACTTAAATTAAATTAATATTAATTACTTTATTAATATAATTATTCTATTAGAAAAAAAAGTAAAGTGTTAATATATTAATATTTAACTCAATTTATTAAATACAATTGTTTATAATTTAAACTAATAAATTATTAGTAATTAGTCTTTTATTTTAATTTATAAATTATCTAATTATTAATATTATAATTTTAAATTATAACTTTTACGAATTATATTATATTCATTTGATTAATTTACTAAAATTAACTTTTACTTTATGTTTTCTTTTTGTTTTATATTATTTCTTATCTTCTTCATCCCCCAATCATACTGCAAATGGGGAGAAGTTTTCTCGGAGCTTCCAACGAGACCCCACAACGGCCCTTTCATCTCACCTTCTTCCTCATGTAACTGCATATCCAGTGTGACGTCGAACTTTTCTCTAGTTGTGACTCTTACAGGTGGTGAGAATCCAACTTCAAGGATGGAGTATCAGCTCACTTATATGACTTCATCACAGTGGACACCTCTAGCGGCGATGTGCACTTCCAGCGGCGACTAACCTCCTCCACACATCACCTCTTCGAAAGTCGCACAACATCAGATCATCCTCCTCTTCCTCTGTAAACCCTCCACAAAGGCAGTGTGAGTATTGTTTCTTCACTACGGTGTGATAGTAGCTCATCAGTAGATCTCAGCTCGTGGCTCAACTCAGCCTCAGCGAAAGACAATCTCCACGGTGAGTTCAGCTTTTCCCGCAGTAGTGCAACTCGGCCTTTACAGTGGGTTCAAGTGTCACGGGTTCATCCATTGAGTGTCGCACACAAAGAAACTCTATATTTGTAATGGACTCTTCAAATGTGGTGCCGCAAAACTGGTTTTCCTCAGCAGTGGATTCTGAGGTCCATCAGAGGAGAGATCAAGAGAATTACGGTGAGAGTGGTGGCAGTTGTGAGACACCGAAACCAAATGGTGAGACCGGGAATGATAAAACAGTGCATGGTGTTGTAGTGCAAAGAGAAACGGTGACTGTGAATCCACGAGAAAGAGGAAATCGTGGAAAAAGACACCATAAAGGAATATGGTGAAACAGTTTGAAATAAGGTTCATGGAGACACCATGATCGGGATAAAAACGTGAACCTGTAAGATAAATAGAGTAAATAAAATAAATTAAAAATTAAATTAAAAATGAACATAATAATTTATAAAAACTAAAACTTAGTTAAAATAATTGAAAATTTAATTACAATATAAACTTTAATAAATTTATAAAACCAATTAAACTTAAGTTAAATTATTAATAACTTCAATTTGAAAAACACAAATTATTACTATACTAAAAATTGAATTCAGAAAAAATTAAATTATTAAAATTTAATATTAAATTAAAACAATTATAAAACAAAATTTAATTATTTATAATATAATGTTGTATCAAATAAAATTAATTTAAGGTAGACAGATAATTATTATGTTATTAAACAATTATGTTAATTAATGAAATTAAATTAAATAGATGCAGTGAGTTTATAAACTTAAATTTATAAAAAATTGAATTGTTAAAAGACAAATAAAATTTAGATTATGTTATATTAATTAATATTTAGTACATGCAATGTTAAATAAAAAGTAAATAATTTATGTGCGAAAAAAAACTAATTAATTGAATAATAAATGTTAAATCAATAGATATGCAGACAAAGACACCAAACTAAATAAAAATTAATTATGATATGAAATTAAAGTAAGGACTAAATTAATTATTTTAAAGCTTAAAATACAAAATTAATTAAAAAAATTGATTAAATTGATAAATTTATTTATAAGAATACAAAAGTGTGAATATTTAGTATAAAGTACAAAAATAACCAATTACATCATTAAAAATTAATGAAAATATGTGGCAAAACAAGTGTTTTTAAGGCCACATCACTCACCTACCTATAATCATAAAAACATATACCCTCATGTCTAAAAGTGTTATAAAACATAATCTCTCTCATCTCATCAGATGCGTTCATATGGAGGTCTCACAATGTCTATGAAGATTTGTTCATTAGAGTCCCATATGATCTATAAGTAATTTAAATGTTATTCAATTACTAAAAACCCTTAAGTATCATGGGAAACAATGATCATATCATGAAATAAAACAATGAGAAATCAAATAGGGAACAACCATGAAATAAAATTCCAAATGATAAAAAACCAAAAAAGGATTTTCAAATTGTTCCTAAAGCATCAAATATCATCAAAATCACAACCCCATGAAAAAAACTAGAAATAAATATTTGTGCCCAACCACATGAAATAAAAATTTCAATGCTCATTCCCTTACCCATGTCAACTTATTATTCCTCACCAGATATATCCACTAGAATACCCAAATAACAACTCTGAATCTATATCGAATGCCATCACTGGGTATGGATCATGGTCATCCCCACCCTCTTGGTGCATGACTAGAGGTTTTCATGGTAGAATGTTTATAAAATTCCATACACACACCTTAGAAAATAAATGAGTAGCAACCAAGCCACATATAAAAGCATATGAATGGTCAAATCCTTCCTATAAACAAGACACACCCCTCTTCCTAATATTAAATCTAAGACTTGGTAATAAGAACTACCATAAAAAGAACCAGAGACACTACCTACATCACACTGTAAAGCCGACCCATGGTCATGCTCTCTGTGTCATGATTTTAGATTCATTTAAATTCATATTTTTATTATAATTCTATTTAAATTTTTGAACCAAATGGGACACCACTTTTGATCAATAAAGTACCATACACCTCAAAATATGAAGTGTGGAATCCACTCAATCCAAACCATAACACGTTTCAGTCCATGTGACCAATGGTCGATGACTCAATGTGTAACAATTGGTTACATAGGGTTTCTTTTGTAGCCTATGCAGAAAGACACTATCTAGGTTAGTTAATACAATATAAGTACCAA
Organism: Viscum album; assembly: GCA_963277665.1. Classification (NCBI taxonomy): domain Eukaryota; kingdom Viridiplantae; phylum Streptophyta; class Magnoliopsida; order Santalales; family Viscaceae; genus Viscum; species Viscum album. The sequence goes on along the minus strand of OY728126.1, from coordinate 704,104,777 downwards.
CTATTTTTTCCAATTCCTTGAAAAAATCATTTTTAAAACTATAGGTATGTTAATCAAGGAACACATAATAATTTCATGCATTCATGCAATGCATCCTATATGGATTGAAATAATGTTTGGAAAATGAATTCTAATAGGTTCCGAAAATGATGCATGATATGTAATGACCTTATATCACTAGTAAATAGAAATATCCATAATCATAATAAACAAAGAAACTCAAGTTCTCCTCCTAATGGTTGAATCAAATCAACTTTAATATGAAAAATAGAGAAAACCAAAATTTCCATCGTAGGAAATTTAGATTTTTCATGTTTGTGGTTTAGTTAGTCCTAGGTACAAATCATTACTAAATTCTAATAATTTTTTAGTCTCTTTTATATTGTATCAAAATTTTAAATCCCAAAAATAAAATATTATGATGCCACTTTGTAACATCCCAACCTAGGAGCCACTAAACGGTGCCATGAACCAGCAGGTCACATAGACTCACGCATGCCTCCCTATACACTAAAGGCATCCAACTAATAGTTAGGGTCTAGGGTGTTTCTATGTGAATACTATTACCTCATTTCAAAGTGTTTTACAATGGTATAAACATATAAATCAATAACAGATTCATAATATAAATCACTGATATAAGATAACATCTAGAAGGCTATAATAATAAATAATCAAAAGTATTCATATATAATATGGAGATCATGTCATGTATATATACAAATATGTTAGGAAATAAATGAAAATAGGTTACCATTAAAATACATGTATCAAAGTACAAAAAGAAAAAAAGAAACTATCTCTTGAAAGTATCATGAGAATAGATTGGTCCTCTGATCCCCTACTCATAATTAGTGATCAAACCAAGCATCATTTAGTGGCCACTTTCTTTGGTCCCTACCAACATCCAAGAAGTCTATCTGGGTACCCAATGTTGTCCTGAATAGGGTGTGAGATAAACCTTAAGAGGTCACCACCAACGGTGAATATAACATGTCTAGTATGTGTATAAACAATGAAGTAGTTTGTAGTCTATCATAGGTATAACCGTAATAAAATAAATTGGGTAAAATAAATATATAATCATGTATAACCAAACATGGATACCTATGAACAATAATTAATCTCCCATGAACAATGGAAACTATAAATCATAAAAATTAGTTTTGATACTATCTAGTATAGCATCTATAATTCAATACCCATACTAGGGCTATATGTAATGAAAAGAAGAATATCAACGATGGACATACCATGTAATCAAGTGTTAGACCATGAAGGGACGAATCTAAGGTATATAAGACCAATTAATCCTCATCGAGTCCATGGAGAATCTTTATGGAAACTCATTAATAACTTGGGTGGATTCCATGGAGCATGTCCACAGACCATGTCCAATGTGAGTCTAAGAAAGCCAGACCCAAGGAGTATAAAATCTCTTATCATCATAGAGAATTTGGATTCAAAGAGTAGAAATGTCTTGAATCCACTACAGTAATCATGATCCATGGAGTATAAATGTCCATGAAATTAAACGGAATCATGATACAAGGAACTCATCTAAGGAACCTACTACCATTATCAATTCATCAAGCAATATCATTCAAAACCATTGAGAACCTCTAACCCATTAAATATTTTCCATATAAACCATTCATCCATTTTAATCATATGCAATCACATTAAAAGGGGAAACACCATTCTCTTATCATTTCAATTAAATTAAATTCTTTTATTTAAAAATAAACACATAAAACAAGGTGAACACAAACTTAAAAAATTATTTAAATTCTTATTCAATTAATTAAGGCTCACAAATTAAGCTGTGATATCACACACACACCAAGGGGTGATACAACCTGGGGAAGATACATAAATACACCTAAAGGGTGGTATACTTTTAGGTGATTGGCCTCCAACTATAAAATGGTAATACTAGGAAAACTAAACAAGTCCCAAAAAATTAAATAAGGCATCCATTTAATTTTTGGGGAAATTCACAAAAGTCTGATGTGCGACACGATGAAAACAAGGTAAAACAACACATAACTTTAAGGTAAAGGTATAGACCACCTACCATATACCCATGGTAGAACACTCATCTTGTATTTACCTCTAATTTTGTCCAGATCAGGAGAAGAAGGAAAATTGGATAAAACCACAAGAAATAGGGAATATTATCTTGAACCAAAATAACTCCATTATTATTAAGGAAAGTAATAAAAGGATCAAGTTGAATGAATAACTTAGTGGAATGAATCCAATGATACTGACAGTGGAAGAATCAGAGTTCAGATTAGTAAACAACACCAAAACCTAGGTTAGGCTCAAAGGGGGATCTCCTCTGGCAGCTCTCCTATGTGTGAGGGTGAAAGAAATGAGAAAATATAGGCCCTACCTCTTATTTAAAAAAATTTCCTTGAGAATTTAAATGACGTGTAAATCTATGGGTATTTCCCCTAGGAAGAACCCTTTACATGTCATGAATTGGCTTGCCTAGGCAATTAGATATTGTGTAATTAAAATATAGATAACTTACATCCCTCCTTAATTTTCCTTTCCAAAACAACCTAATTAGACCATGATATTTTATTTAGGGTCCAAGACAAAAATAAAACTTAAACAAGAGTTTAACCATAAAATAAAAGGACCCATACCTCATAAGAAAACCCCAGATCTTACAAGATACACCTCTTGGTTTCATAAATAAGGTCATCCTCTAAGGTCTAACCCACAACTAAATCAAATCACTATGAGTCAAGACACTCTTCATAGTTCCAGAAATATGGGAATCCTACTAGGTTTAATTCCAACCTGAACCTCTAAATAAACATGAGTCGTGATCCTCCTCATGGTTTCAAAAACTAGAAACCCTAAATAAGCATCAAAGAATTGATCAACCTAGTCCTTCACCTAGGACCTCAGAACCTCTTTGGTGGATTTACAAGACTCTAAAGAATAGGTAATTAAGTGGTTCAGTAGTATTAAAGTTCCATTAGTGTCTTAAAAATAATAACACTTGTGCGAGTGACCTCCCCAAGTTTAAGAACACTAGGGAGAAGTCCCCTTCTCAAGAGCAAGTCTTAAGTGACTGTCATCCAATGACACCTGAGGTGACTGTTGGATACTAGGGAAAGAACTCACCCACGTGTTTTCACCTAGGATTTTGATATCCCATAGATATCATCATATATTACAGGTCTTACTTTCTCAATACATTTTCAGATCTCACGGCCATCACCTCCATGAGCCATATTCATCTCACCCATCATTCCTCTATGTGAGCCTCCTTTGATCCATCTATTCATGAAACCAATGATAGGGTATCACTCCCTTTATATCCATTATTCAAGGGGGTACAATAAAAATCATCCACTGAAGGATCAAAACTTTCACAACCATGGTGAAATACACACCAACATTTCTCCCATTATGTTATAAATTACTTCAGTAATATGTGTACCACACTTGTCCTACCTAATTGGTAGGGTCCTCAGGGTCTTTATAGTTATTACTCCCATCATTAATGAGGACCCTGACCTTGTGGGTTGTTCCATGGACCTCTCTATTTTATACACAATGTCTAGGAAAATTTCATTATCGCATCATCTCTAAGATCTGGGACTTTTTGGTCTCAGACATGAGGGTTATGAGTTTGTCCTCCCCAACTCATACTTAGACTAGGGACATACCATTTTAGATAGTGTGGAGGTAAATTATAACTTTTCCCTTTTTTTTATCCTATGTTCTCTATAATTAATAAAAGGACATTCGTTGTAGAGAAAACCCCTAGTATTTCTTTCAGGAGTTTATACCCCTCCTTCCTTCCATCACATAGGGTTATGAAAACAAGAGAGGAGACTGGAACTTCAAAGCCCTTTCTCTCTCATGTCACCCTGACCTCATCCACCAACACACAAAGGATATTGTGTGGTTTTCCATATCTTCCACTTCCTCTTGTTTCTCACACCAAGCATGACTCACATGGTCTTAGAGGTTAGTGATGATCATGACATCTTCATGATTATATTCATCTATTACCAGAGAATCCTTTTCCAGATCTTCCTCTCACTTTCTTTTAGAGGGCCTCCATGGGCATGCATCCTAAAATACATGTATCTAAATCAAAATTTACTTCTATATACTATAATCCTCAACCATGTATCAATATAAAATGGGCATATCACTTTCCATACAAACCTTTATAGGGATTTCATAGGCATGAGTCCTTAACCTACTAAGGGCCTCAATAGGCATGGGACCTAAAATAAAACTATGTGGGCTTTGATTCTCGACCAAATAAAATATATATAAAGCCTCCATAAGGTTAAAATCCAACTCCCCAAACACACCGAAATTTCCTCTGGGTTTTATTCCTAATAGGGTCGCACCCAACCTAGGGGATGCAATCCTTCCAGGTCCCTTAGACTACTTCATCATAATTCCCACACCAAACATTGACTAGGAACCTTTATACTAGACACAACTGATGAATGATAATAAAATTAATGACTTGGTTCTCATCACATGTCCTTAAATGGTATGATGTGTCCTATTAAGTGGAAAAAAACTATATGGGTTTTGATTCCTATCATAAGGATACATAGGAATCCAATCTAATAGATCTGATCTGGATATCAAAATAGCTCTCATCTATTTGGATGAATATGAATTTTAGAGTGCCCCACTATAAGGATTAAAAAAATATCACAATAATAATAGAACAATGAATATCAAATCTGTATGAAAATGGGTACCGTCCATTGAGAACCCTAGATACATATAGATTCCCTTTTCGATGAAGAACCTTAGATAAATGCATATGATTCCAAAGTTAATGCATTCTAATAAATGATTTTTAATACAAGGGTGACCCATGTTATACTTTGGATTTAATAAATGATCCATGAACTTCTCTTAAAAATTTAATAGATTCAAAAAGTATAAAATAATCCCTCAAGAATTTGTGATGAGCCCGACCTCCCATCCTCTCAACCAATGCAAGTCCCTTAGAAACATTGGATCCATTTACCAATGACCACCTTCCTTTAGAAATCTGGTTCATGAAACATTATGAATGAGGAAACCATTGGGTGTTTCCTATTCTACAAACAAGACTCACTAGAAATCGACCGAAAAAGATGTAGACCTATTTGTTTTGAGTGAAGATTGTGCCACCAACACCACAAAATTCCATTCCAACCACGCATGGTATTTAGGAATGGAAAAAATATTTTTTCTTATTTACATGTATATACAAATAGTATTGTAAGTAGTTTATTACGAATGTTTTTATAATGACTAGATCCAATAAATATTTATATTTTAATTTAGAAGTAATTATAAAGTTTCTTAAATATTTGAATGAATAATAAATAGAAGAGGTAACTGAAACTTCATTTATATATTTATAGTTTTTCTAGATAATGAAATTATTATGTGTGGTTTGTAAGAAAAATAAATGGATAAAAATAAGAGAAATATGTTCTTTCTTGATTATGTGAAAATGATCATAGAAGAAGAAGAAGATCTAACATAAAAAAGTGAAAGTGTGAAGAAACCAAGAAGCATAGTGTTGATGTGTTGAATCCTTTTGGTGAATGGATCATTCTATTTTTATAAAATCTATTTTATCAGATTATCAATTTGGGGGGAATAGACACTACTAAAGTAATATAGTGAAATTCATGTTATGGATATACCTGTATTACTATAAACTAAAAAATATTGTTTTCTAGTGGACTATGTGATATCAGATTATTTCCAAATCATGAAAAGGACTAGATTCTCCTATTGATTAGTGAACCCTATAAATTCTTGTGTTATTGTTAGTGTGATTATGTGTCATATTTCAAAATATTCATTTCTCTCGAACTGAAGGTGAAAATTATTTCAAACAAATAAAACAAAATAAAAAAAAAATTCTACTGATTCACCCACACTAAATAGTCACATAAATACTGGTTGGTCCTTATATGTATTTGTGACTATGGGGTATGTGGTGCCTAAATTAATTCTTGATTTTATATCATATTAATGTGTTGTATGATATACTGGTGTGGAAAAGTGTGCATGGATGACCCAAAATAGAACCAAATGTGGATTCCTTGCTTCTTGAGGTATGAGTATAGGCTATTTAACCCTTGATAGTCCCTCTAAACTCTTTACTCTCTATCCATGGTCGCTGGAGGCCGTGAAACCATTGTGAATTGGTGAGATATATAGATTATGAGAACCATTTTTGGATTACCTTACCTTTGAATTGAATTAGGGTTTCTTATATGTCATCTTTAACCCTTTCTTGATAATGGGAATCTCACATATTAGTTAATATAGTGGTGAATTCTCCATATTATGGGATTTTGGTGTAGTTATTTCTTATTATATTGATATCCTTTTGAGATTGGGGTATGTTTATGATTATAAGTCATTTTAATGGGATTTTGGTCTTCATATATGTGTATTAGTTGTACAACCTTATGTGTATGGGTATCCTAGTGAGTGCCTTGTATTGGTGGGACCAATTCCTAGGGTAATAACCCATTCACCCTGTTTATGATTATGTTACAACTTTTTCTATGGTATAGTGATCACTTTCCACCCTTTATTATGTTTATATTATAGACTTTTTTCATCATTTATCATTTTTATGTTATGGTGATTACCCATTCAATCTAACTCATTCTTATATCCTGGTGATTACACATTAACCATAGTTTATGTTTATATTATGGTGATTACCCATTAAAAATTGATTATATTTATATTATGGTGATTATAAATTCACCATTGATTATGTTTATGATTTCAAAAATAACTCATTCACTGATGTTTATGATTATTCTTTTAGTGATTATCCATTCACCTATGTTTATAATTTTGGTGATAACCCATTCACCCACAGTTATTATTAGACTGGTGGCCAATACTCTATAAGTTATTAATGATAACCTATTTGAATTTATCTGATTATGATTATAGTGATCACTAGTTCACCTTTACCTATTATGATTATAGTAATAAGTCATTTAGCTTATTGTTGACTATTTATGATAATATAATCACCTTTAATTTTTATGAATATAATAATGACCCTTTAACCTTTATTAATTACATTGGTGATGAATTTTTCACCTTGATTGATTAGGATTGGTGATGGACTATTCTATTATACAATTTTTATTAGTAGCGGTGACCTATTTAAATTTACGTTTTATGATTTTGGTGATAAACCATTCACCATATTATTGATTACAACAATGAACCACCCACCATTTTATATTATGAGCATCCATTACTCGTTCACCCATACTCATTATTTATAATGATAGATTGTTCCCAAATGGTTATATTATTAAATTATGTATACACCATGAAATGTGTTCAAAGCACTTCTCCACAAAATGACCTATAGTCGTCTGAAGAAGTTTACGGTGTGACTCTGCATTTTTCATGGGGGTCAGTGATGGTAGAAAAAGGACAGGCCCGAATGTTCGGGACCGCAGCCCGACACTGATCTGAAGTAGGGGTGTGGGGTTGCATACCTTGCAGTATAGAGCAATAAACATGGATAAGTCCCTAAAGATGCTCCCAAGGCACATGCGCACAAATACTTGCATCCCCATTGCTGAATCTGAATGAAGTAATAATTTTTTCTAAGTCCTAAAAGTGGCACCCTAGGTGTGGAAGGTATTTTCACTCCACATTAGGGAATGAAACCTACTTGTGCACCCAAACTCCTTTTTCCCAAGGTCATATTTTTACCTATAAATAGACCTTGGGGCCTTTATTTGGTGTGATGAATTTCCTTGAAGCTAAATTGCTGCTATAGTAGTCCTAGTGCTTCGCCCAAGTCTTCTTGAAATTTCAAGGTAGTTATTCAACACCTTGAGCGGTGGATTTAAATAAGGATCATTGGACTTAAGTCCTTTTAGTGTTTGAAGACCATAACAATTGCATGCATAAATCGCCCAACCTCCATAAATCTGAAACACATGCACAACACCTATTCCTTTCATAGGAACTTAAGCACCCCACTTCTGGGATTACCTATGAATACTCCTGAAGGCTTGATCCAAGTCTCTCCCAAGTATTACTATACAGGTTTTTCATCGCTTAATTGAATATCAAGTTGCTCAAGTCTACTTTCATGCCCATACTTGCGCTCCCTTATCTATTTAAGTGCCCCTTTTTTGACTCACTTAATCTCTTCAGTTTAAAAGCCATCAAGAATTCATCAAATCCATTCATGTTAAGGATTCTTCTTCCTTTGATCCTTTGTCTAAAAGGGATTTTGTTGAGACCTCAACCAAAACCTCATGGCTTATCAAAACGTTGGGAAATGCACATCAGCGTGTCTCCTATTTGGGTTTGTATTTCCATATTTAGAAGTTTCCCACATTTGTTTTACAAGGGATTTTGGATATATGGAATGTATGTGGGTTTGTATATCCATAGTCTCATGGACCTTTCTACCAAGAATAGTTTTGGGAAGTTCCCAGTTTGGAAGAGGGTTTGGGTCATAACCTCTCCCTTCTCAAAGAGATGACCTGAAACCTCAGGTCTCTGGTAGGGAAGGTATGGTTCACACTTACTTTTCCATTAAAGAAAAGCAGAAGTCTACCTCCCCTACTATGATCAATTTTAGGGCAACCATACTATAATAAGCCCATAGCCTTTATTGCATGAGGTAGCATCATTGCTCCTCCTTTCTTCTTCGGTGCCAAATATCAGAGGGGAGATTAGAACATGGGCTTTTGTTATCCTTTCCCTCCCCTGTTGGGATTTGTCACCATGGGAATCCATCTTAGTGTAATCCCCTATCCTTAATCCCTTCTTCCTTACATTGGAACCTTTTCCAATGTAAAGTGAATAGAGGGAGGGATCATCACCTTACCCTCTTCTTAGGTCAACTTGGCCTCATCCCTTCCAGAGGTGCGCCCTCATTCACTAGAGGAGGAGGAAAATTTTGGGTGTTGTAGGACCCCGAGATGCCCTGATAGGGGAGGGGTGAATCAAGGTGTCAAATATTTCTTTTTAAAGTTGTGGATCTTGTTCACACGTTGGTAGGAACTAGTTAAACCTGTATAATGGATATGATCAGCAATGAAACATTCACATGCAAAGAGATGACACATCAATTTTTACTTGGTTCACCACTAAGGGCTACGTCCAAGGAGCATACGCCGACAAGTTTTTGGTCGTACCAAATTCCACTATACTTCACTAGATATGGATTAAAAAGGTTCGGGAATAGTCACTCTATCCTAGGATCACTACCTTTACAAAGGTTCAGGGATAGCTCATTGCTTCCCTCAGGTCCCTCCCATTGACTCCCCCTAGATCACTTCCTTTGGTGAAGTCCCACTCAGTTTAGAGATGTGAACGCCTCTTCAATAGATTTGCATTGAAGTCTTTGTCTCCTGTTCAGCATGAGACAATGCTTCCATCAGAGTACTGAGTTGATGCTCTTTTGTATTCAATATTCTTCTTTAGTGCAATAATTGAATGCAATAAATCTCCCTCTTCTCTTCCTTTGATTCCCAATTCTAACACCTGAGTGTATTTATATATTCCCCTCTTTCTATGTAGATCTGAGTTTAGTTGCATGAACCATTCGTCTTCTCTTTGCAAAGCACAATGAAGATGTTAAACACCAGTCATGTGTGTGCAGTACCACTTCCCTTCATAAAACCAAATTGTTCACTATTCTTCCATCTTTGAAAATGAATACATCATCTATTATATTGAAGTTATTGAGCAATATTTCAGCTTTCGTGAAGATCCAAAAATACGGGCGTACTCCAACAGCACCTGACTCTCTTCTCCAAGCTCAGCGCGCAAGTCCCAATACGGAACGCAAGTCTTCAGCGTGAAAGTCCAAACTGGTGTGAATGTATTACAAAACCACCTACCTAAAATTCAAACTTGCATGACTCACTTCCTTTCTCTCCCAAACCGCCTTGGGCACACATCCAACAACCAGCGCACAACCTCTTCTTGCGCGACCCAACTACCACTTGCGTGGCTCAACCACCTGCGCGAAGAGACCTCGAACAATCTCTAAGTCTGTAACTTGATACCGAATGAGGAGAGGTGATCCTATATTTATAGGTATTTGGATACCCTTTGCGGCGGTGCGCAAGTCTTCCCTCGGCGCACAGGTTCCGACACGCAGCTCATCCGCCCTATCCTCTGTCACGCTGCTCACTTGCATGACCACACCAATACTTGCTCGAACCTCTTTCCATTGCCATATTTTGAAGTTCTGATCTTTAAAAACAATAAGCGCACAAGTTTCCAATCCTCCTAGGCACCGGTGCGCAAGTCTCTTCACAGTGCGCAGGTGACTTGCGCGACCAACCCAATACTTACACAACCCTCTTTCCTTTTCCATTTTTTCATGTTCTGGTCTTGAAAAACACTAGGAATTCAGGTTCCCTTTTCTTCAAGTACTCAGTGCACAAGTCTCTTTTCCAAAACCACTTTTCTCTATTTGTCGATTTTCAGGCCCAAAAAAACTGACAAGCACTGGAAAACGGTGCCACCTTGTATCTTCTCTTTTTGTACTGCCTCCAAATCATCCATTCCTTTGTCGAAGTTATTGAATCAAACATGGATTGTTAACCACATCCCTTGAACTCAACATTCCACCATGGAATCTACTTTGTCAACAAATTTGTATGTTGTTTGTTTTCTTTGTCAACAAGCATGATCACCTCAAAAACACTTCTTTTAGGTGATTTGTATCCTTCAAGAACTCTTCTTATTTAAACACAAACTCCACTATCATGATGGAATCCTTTGATAGATCAGCTTTAGCATCATCATATTTTGATACAATATGAAGTGCATAGCCATCTCAGAATTCCAATCCCTCGCACATTGTCTTCTTCTTCAACCATCATTCTCTACTTCATGAAAAACATACGATTCAATTCTTAAAGAAGTCTCTTGCATGGTTCTCATGCAATCATGAGGAATTTCATGGTCTTCATCAAATCCCCATTCTTCTTTAATCATACTCAGATGGATTATATCTCACCATTCTTCATTATTGTAAACAATGTGTCACCTTTGACACATGTTCTTTGAACTTTTGATTAGTACAACAATCATCTGAATTTTCATTCCTCCATTTCATTGCAGTACTTCTTGATCTCCTTGATTTTGATCTTCATTGACCACTATTGATAACAAATACAACCTTATACACAAATTGGATCCAACAGGTGTCTTTGTTGAATCTTTCACAACCTCTTGTTTCTCACACAGAGCATGACTCATGTGGGCTTAGAGATTCGTGATGATTATAACATTTGTACAAATACCTATGTTGAATGAACTATGATAACTATGATTCCCACCATAATCAAGATATATAGGAAGCCTTCTCAGGTCCCGAGCTCATTGGATGTCCTCTTCAGGAATCCAACCCTAATTCCCCTAATTTGAGCATCCTCCTTAGGAATAAGCCCCAAATTAAATCCTTAAATAACCAAGGCATCCTTTTTAGGAAGTAATCCCAAAATCATTTCTCTCATAGGAATATACTCTCTTATGAGACTTATCGAACTATGTGGGATTTGATTCCCATATATATGGGATATGTAGGAAGACTCCTTGAGGTTAAAACCTAATACCTTAAATAAAACATGTTCTCCTTGGTCCATATTCCCAACAGGGTCTGGTCCTACTTGGAAACCCATATCCTTTCCAAGTTCCTTGGGCCTCTTCAACATAAGTCCCACACTATGTTTTGACTAAGCACCTTCCGCTTAGATGTCCATACCACATGACATTGAACTGTACGGCTAGGTCCTTATCACATGACCTTAAAAGGTATGATGTGTCCCATTCAATGGCACCGAACTATGAGGGTTCTGATTCATTCTACAAGGATATGTAGGTATCCCATTTTATGGTCACAATCCCAAGATCAAACCAAACCTTCGTCTCCCTGGATGACAATAAATTCCATAGTGCCCCACTGAGTGGCTTAAAAACCAGTATCTTCATAACAATGATTAAAAGAAACTCCAAGTAGTATATGACAAGATACCATTGATGGAGAACCTCGAATACATGAGGATGATTTTAAACTTTTCACATGCTAAATAAGAGATTCAAAATTCCAAGGGAAACATATTATAAACCTGGTGAATTAATAATGATTCAAAAAAATATCTTAAATTATAAAGAGAGTCTCGGAGTAGACAATAATTCCCCCCAAAAGGGTGTGATGGGTTTGACCTCGCGTCCTCTCGATGAATGCACATTCTTAAATATCATGAAGTTAAAACTTAACGAATGACTACCTCTGGAAAGTTGGTCCCCTTTGGATAAAGAATTTTAGTATGTTTCTGGTTCCATAAATAAATACAATGTAAACCTCCTAAAAGCAGTGATTTTTTAAACTAGAATACACATTTAAAATAACTACGAAAGAATGTAACAACATATTCACATTCTATTATGATCATACTGTTGTATTACCTATCTAATTATATTGTCATCCAAAGTAGGTATGGCCCCTAATTTGGGTGTATTATTAAAACTTATTGTGGTGATGATGCATATGTTATATTTATTTGTGTTTATATTATATTATACGTGAACTCTTTTTATTTTTTGATTTATTTTGGGGAACAATTAATGGTGGACTACTAAGAATTTTTCTCAAACCCCACACATGAAATTTGGTGGACATATAGACTTCATCCCTTGGTATAGTGACCATAGTTGAGGTATCCTAAAAAAATTATGATATGAATTTCTTGTATATATAATATGTCAATTTATACAATTAAACATCACCCAGATTAAAAAAAATTAATCAAGAACTATTAAATATAAAATATCTATATGTATCAGTAAAACCATAATATATGGTAAGATAAAAAAATAAATCCCCAAATACAAAAACACATCCTAAATAGATATAACCCTAAACAATAATTAATCAATAGTGTTTATCATATAAGAAAATTCATGCCATCAGTTATCATGTTAACCACCCATCTTAGGCTTCTATGATATTCCATCACCCATCTTCATATTTTCATGGACACAAGGTGAATAATATGTAAGTGTACATGATGATTTGAGGAATAATACTCATAATGTATGTTTTAAGTAGTGAACAGACCTCAAAACATCTAATGTGTACATGAATCAACAATAAATAAATTTTGTACTACTCAACATCACCAAATAATCATCAGACAAAAAAAATTCAAGACCAATTTATATCAAGTAACCTACATCTTACATTCATCATGCTCACTAAATATCAAGGTTAATTAATTTTTACAAACCTTCTCATTTATATAAATAACATAAAGGGCCCCGAAGACTACATCTTGGTATGGTGTAATAAGAATATCATATCGCAATCTAGAATACCTCCCATTAGAGAGAAGACTAGGGGGAAACCCTAGATATCCATTCCCTTAACATCCTAGATGATGGAACTCATCAACCACATATGAATATGGTACAAGTGAAATAGAAATAACAATAGAAAATAATAATATGATCTCAAATAACTTCCTAGATTTTACAACTGATAATTCACTATAGATACACCAATCATGATGCTGGAGGAAATACATATCTCTACTCATCTCTGAAATGATGAGGAAATACACATCTCTATAGATCCATGTAACAACTGGGAACTGTAGGCACCCCAGTTTCCCTGTGGAGACATGTTGAACCCTCTCTGGATCCCACCCACATTCTTGAATGGGTAGTCACACTAATTAATATCCCCACATGTTAACACATATTCTTAATGTGTAATTTTTCCATACTCATGCACACCCTACAAAATTTCCTTGGAGGGCATCCATCCTGATCACTACTACATGATAATAACTCTTAACTATAGATTTCTAACAATATTGGCACCCAAAAACAAAGGTGCACCTTTTTTACATGGGTATAAACATTTATAATTTTAACCCTTTAAGATTCTGGGATGTTACATTCACCCCCAATAGAGCACAATTCCCCCATTGTGGACCTTACATCACAAATGAGGCAGTTCCACCATAATTTTGTCTAGGTTCATCCTCTGATACCAATGTAACAACTAAGAATTACAAGCACCCCAGTTTCCCCATATACACATGTTGACCCCTCCTCAGAACCCACCCAAGTACCTGAATAGGCAATCAAACTAATGAAAATCCACACAGGCCAAAACATGTTATTGCAAAGTGCTTTTTCTTCACTCACAAACACTTTGAAAAACTTTCTAGGATTATACTAATCCTCATCATTAATTCAGTCTAAACACAATTAAATATGAAGTTCTAAATAGGTAGGCACCTGAAAATAAAGGTTCACATTGTTGAAATGGGTAGTAACATTAACCCTTTAAACCCTTTAACATTCTAGGGTGTTAAACTCCAGCTATATATTCAAATTATTTAAGAAATAAACATTTCCACAACTGAACATATATATATATATATATATAACTTCTCCATTCATAGTATTATGGGAAAGAGAATAGATTATTTTAGTGTATCATCAACCACCTTGACCTTGTATACATGGGAGAGAGATTGTGTAAACACTATGGTGAATTATCATCTAACTCATTCTTATAACTGTGATGATGGAGTAACTACCAATATCCACCTATGTTGTACTCAAGATGTTTGATAACACATCTATACCAATATACTTATGTATATATGGCTTTTCTTAACAAATACCCACTATTGAATAGAATTTGATACATATATTATCAATTTATATACTATAAAAAATTAAATTGGTGAGAATAGTAAGGCCTCTTTTATCTTAATCTCTTCTAGTCAGATGGTGAGTGTAAAGGAAATAATCTTAGAATCCCATCATAATTGATATCTATCCATTATAGGTTGTATCATATCTGAAGGTAGATAAGATCACAAAAAAATCATCACATTCCCAATCAATAATCCACCTATCAATTATAAGATACACTCGATACAATAGTTCAAGGATGTTATAATATCTTCAATGGTTTCAACATTATCTAATCACTACAATATAGTAATAATAATTAAATAATAAATAAATGATTTTATTTAATTATAAATATGAAACTTTAAAACTTGGTTGATATCAATTACAACACATAAAGTTTCATATACATCATCTAAATTAATCAGTGGTGAATCCATCATATACATTAATCATTCTCATAACTCATCTAAATCTTTATCAGAAATATTATATTATCTTGGAAATTAGATTTCATGTTCACATTCTTTATTTTATTCAATTAATTTTAGAACCTTGATAGGATAATTCTAACCCCTTTATGATTAATTTTTTACAATTCTGGGAGTAAACATAATTATATATATGCTATTTTTTTCTTATCTCAACGAATTAAAACATAAGCCATCATAACCAACCAACATAATTTAACCTCTTTATCCAAAAATATTGATTCCTATAAATTTCATGCCTTAATATAAATGAATATATTTATATCATATAGTTATATTTGTTGATTTTCACTCTTGAAAACACATTTAAAGTAATCACTAGTTTTTTTATCAATATGTTTCCATTTATGTAGTTAAATTAAAACATTACTACAGTATTTAACTTTAAGACACATCACTTTCATATCTTTAACCATAATGTGACCTTATTAAATTTAGTTTATCTTTCACATCATAACTCATTCATTAACTATTGTATAAAATTAATTGATAATGAATTTTATACTCTATTTGAAGAAGTTAAAACTTTACCAAGATAATCATTTAATTTATCGTAGGCATCCCCTTTACATTTTTATTAATATACTTACATTTAATCATAATATTAAAATAAATAACAATGATTAACATAAATCTTCCTAGGCCAAGAAATTACCCAAATTGATGCACCAAACTCCTCATCTATATTCCACCAAATATCTATACATATCATTACTATAAATAAATAATAATATATTACATGATTAACACAAAGAAAAATTGACATCCCATATTAGTAATTTATTTTACATTGAGTTCATAAATCTTAATTAGTTAATACTCACTGAAGAAATTGTTCATTTTATTAATCACTTAAATTTTTCTTATTGAACTGTTGTTACTTTTATAGTAAGAATTTTTAAATTTAATTCATTAACATTATCTTAATAAATGTATGAAACATCTTTAAAATACCCAAAAACATGGTTTTATTTGGTCTAGGATGTCATGATGAGTATAATAGAACTTTTGAAGTCAAAAAAGGATCCCCCACATGCACCCCACATACCGCACATTCCCTCTCTTAATAAGGGAGTTACACATGTTACCACCATGAACCACCAAATTCATGCCAAAATATTCCACCCCATGCCAAAATTTAGAATATTCAATTTTTTTATCAAATAGATCATTGTTTTCTAATTCAATCTCTCAAACTAAGTCATACCCCTCTATAGGTATCTGTCTGATTTGGTGATCAGATGATGAAAATTTCTCATAGTTCATGGGCTCCATCCTCCCACCATGTGGGCACATGACTACTCAATTTTAATTTGATCAACCCTATAAAATGTCCCTAATTTATCAGCCTAATCCACTACTCATATTAACTATGTTTGATTCTGACACATCTATACCATCAAATCATCAAATCAGATGTTTCTTGCTCGCTAACGTGGATTTTCTAAATTCTACATTGCTACCTCTTATACATCATTATGCATGGTAGATCCTCATAGAGAGGGCATCTATTCATTAAAAAAATTCATGATTTGGTAGACTTCACCTTCCTAAAAATAGATTTGGCCTTTGTTTTAATAAATTTAGAGTTAATTTCCTTAACATTTAGAGAGAATTTATAAATCTTAAAAACCTATCTCTAACTTTTCTCCAAAAATATAAATTCAATTAAGATTATTACAATGTCATTAAATATATATTTTTGATATATTTATAGTGATATATGATTTTTTATGAATCATATAAATGAAAAAGTTATTAATATATTTTCAAAAAGGGATCTGAAACTTCTCTTTAAATTTTCTCATAATCCATGCATCAGATTTCAAAAATCACTAGGATATTAATTTTTTTTAATCCTATATAACAAAATTATTGAATTTATTATCTAAATTAAAATAATAATTATAATAATGATAATAGATAAGGTTCATCCATAAATGATACATATATATTAAATAAACCTTACTTTAACATGTTGATCCATCATCCTTTGAAAATGAACCCTCTCTCTAGTGGATGCCTTCATGGAAATGGAATCCTCACAAACCATATCCTCCATTTCATTATGTTTAAAATAATTGTAAATGGGGGTGAGCTAGTTCAAAACCATAATAAATGATAATATTATTTAATCTAAAAAATCATCGCCCTGATGGAATATCATCTTAACAACTTATGAAAATTCTAGAAATACCATCTAAAGAAAAACATTCAATTCCAGACTCAATGGTGATGTCTAGTTATCAATATGAAATTATCTTAGGGAGGAATTTATTATTTTTCCCTTTTTAAGAAATAAATAATATCTCTTATTAAAATTTATCACATAGATAAATTCCACCACTAGAGAGTTACATTTAATTAAAATAAGTGATTATAAATTCAATGACACTAAAATGGGAATTGAATTCATAGCATTGGAAATGTAACCTTCATGTGAAACCCCAAATTGTTACATTTTCCCCACCTTTAAACATATTTTCATTGATATGAAAATAACTATAGACACCACGATCAACATAATTTATGGAAGTTATTTTTTTCAAATATCACTTTAATAAACTCTTATTTTCATAGGTATGCAATATAGTAGAAAAACTAGGGTCAATATCTTAATGAGGAAACTCACAAACACTAATTGTTTTGTCAATATTTATATTTAAATAAAACATAATAAAAAAGTAAAATCTAATGTAGTGGGTGTTTAAAGTGAAAATTCATATGATATATAAATATATACATATATGAATTCATATAAAGAACAAATGAATATAAAATTAAATGAATTCAGTGAGAAAATAAACCCTCTCTAGAATATTCTAAAATGATCCCTCGTAGTATTTTTTAAATTCCCATAACTTATCTCTATGACCATGTCCCACTATTCACATAATCACCCTTTCTACCCTTGAAAGTGTATACATTAAATACAACTAGATAACTCCATTGAACTATTTTATAATATATTTTGGGTTTAAGAGAGGGAGAACACCGTGAATGAGAGTGAATACTTCACTAACCCTCACTGGTTTACAACTATATTACAATCATATTGATTCCATCATATACTAGTACTAAACTGAAGAGAGGGAAAATATATTAAATGGTCAGGAAGAAAATTAAAAAAAATATATGAAGGGAACTTTCATAAACCCCAAACTCATCCTACCTTTGAATTCCTAGAGATATGAAAAGGGAGAAATTAATATAGTGAAGAGTCTTTGGAAACATTCAGATTCATCCTAGAATTGAACCTTATATAATACTCTCATCATTAGTGAGATATTGATATATAATAATATGAAAATGGGAAAAAATATATGATAATAATAATAAACATAACAAAATTCATTTAGACAAATTATAATTAAACTAGGTACAAGAAATTAATGACCTATTTTAATCACTCGGGGAACCCCTTTACATACAGGGTATCCCACTTAATTTAAAAAATAGTTCTTTTACCCTCTTCCTTATGAAGTCACACACCCATTTTTCATTATGGATTTCCATATTCTAACCTATATTACTTCCACATGGAATGATAGAGTGAGATCACTCCTAATTTAAAATTGTTCCCAAGTTTCCCTTCAACATCAAAAACAACATCTATGAATGTTGGTGGATCAATATTTTATTCTTACTCATCAGGTTTTTGTTGTTGTTATATACTTAGAGTATTGATTTATTTAACTATATTATCCATAGATTTAATTTTACTTTGTAAACTCCCAATGAAATTTTGTTAAAATTTCATATATTCCCTCATTCGTTACTCTTTCTACCATTTAATATGTATTTCAGTCTTATAAACACACTCAAACACTTTTAAGGTGTTAGTATTCAAAAAAATTCTTTACTTGAGATTGATTTTTAAATATATAACCATAATATAAATTATAAATGTTCATCATTTCATATTTTATATAAATATATGAAATAATGTTCTATATTGATAGATTTTAATTTTTAGGTATTTTTCGATCAAAAATAGTGTGTGCAAGTGATGTGATTTCCCGATAATGACACTAAATTTACAAGACAAGTTTATTGAAAATATTAACTTAATAAATTCTGATTTATGTAATAGTTAAATATAGCGGACAATCTTGGGTCAACCTCTCAACTAGGCCACTCAAAAATACTATTTTTCTATTATCACAATTTATATTTAACTAAAATATACTAAAAAATGAAAACTTAATGCATTGGGGGTTTAAAGTGTTAATATATGTGAATATATATATATATATATATATTAATACATATGAAGAATAATATAATGAAAAATAGAATAAGTTTAGTAAGAAAGGATACCCTCTAAGGAATATTCCAACATGTTTCTTTATAGTTTTTCTAAAGTTACCATAATATAACTTTAGGATTATGTCCCACAATTAACACTGTCAAAATTTATTCCTTAGAAGGTGTATACATATAAACCAAAATATACATCTAATTCCCAACATTTTATTATCTCTTAGGTTTTGGTGAGGTAAAACACATTGATAGAGAGTGAGTCCTTTACTACCCTCCACTACTTTGTAACAACATTCTAATCATTAAAAGAGCATTGGCTTAACCATATATAAGTACTCATGTAAAGGGAAATAAGATTTATCAAGTATTAAGGAAGAAAATATAGGAAAAATATGATAAAGGGAATGGTCACCAACCACAACCTTGGTCTACCGTTGAATTCCAAGAGATAAAAAACATAAGAAGAAATATGGTGTAGAGACTTTGGAAACAACCAGATTCATTCAAGAAGTTAACCTCAGGTTAGCCTCTGAAAATTAGTCAGATCCTAAAGATAAAAAATATAAAATAGATATTATAATAAATATAAACTCATATAAACCAAATAAAATTATGTAAAACGCATATATTTTAAAGGAAGAGCATTATGTTCAATAGCATGTACGATGTGAAACACTGAGCATAAAAAATCCTGAAATATTATTATAATCTAGCTATTAAATTTGAGGGTATTAATAGGATTAAGAAAATTTTAAAATATATATAAATTTATTACTCAATATAAATTTAATTATTAGTTCTTAGGGAATAACCACTCAATTTTTTGAAAATCCATTTTATTCTGCAAAAATAAGTTTTCATCAAAAATGATTTTTATTACTTTTTGTGAGAAAATATTATAAATAATTTACGGTAGTTTTATAAATTTTATTTTATATAAAGGATTTCATTTTTGAAATAATTATATCTAAATTAACATAGGTTAATTTTTTTTGGATTTGTCTAAAAAGATTAAATTTGCATTGTATAGTGAAAAATAGTGTTTTTATTGAAATTTGTATTTTACTTTCAAGTATTTACAAGATATAATTATATTTTAGATTAGTTTTAAAAACAAATTAACCTATTTTTATTAAAAATAACCCAATTATGGTATTTTAAATGAATTTTATACTTGAATTTGGTATAAAAACATTTTTATATTTAAAAAGTCATATTTTCCGAATAACTATTATTCATTGTGTTTTGTGTGTTTAATTTTAAATTTAATTATACAAATAATTTATGTTTAATATTGAAAAATGGATTCCATATTTGGAATCATAATGTATAATTTTTTTAAAAAGGATCCCTTTATTTGTAGTAATTATGAATAGAAATTGTAGTAAATATTTGTCACCTCGATAAGAGTAAATCAGGTAATTAAGGTTAAAAATAATATGATAAGGATGGAAAATTACCCAAAAATTTTAATTTAATATATTTTATGAGTGGTTTTCATCCAAAATAATCCATGGTTTTAATTTATGGTAATTTTATTCCACTTTTATTTGAAAATAACTTATATATTATTTTAAATAAATATAATATAGAAAATGTCACTCTCTTTCATTTAATATCTATAAAATTTTATGATAGGGATGAAGACAATATATGTTATATTAAAAATGGTTATATTAAAAATAATTTATTTTTTTCATTTTAATTTTTTTCTAATTTTTATTGATGAAATAATTTCCTTAAATGATTACGCAGCGCCGACATAGTATTTATTCAATTAATAGAAAAATAAAATAAATTATTTTATAAAAATTAAAATTAATATAATTTGAATGAGTAAATATATTACAGGAATTTTATGGATATATATAACATATTATATAAGTTTTAATGGATTATATTCATATTCCATTTCTCTCATGTTGATTTGATATTTAAACTAAATAAATAGTGTCAAAATGACATTAATGATATTTTATGTTAAATAATATTTTATTGAATAATTTAAAAATGATAAAAATATTTAATTATGATAATTAGGATTATAACTAGCCTAAAATTAAATCCCTTGGTCATTTATGATCTAATTTTCACCTTACAAGTATAATTATTATCCTATAATATTGAAAAGTTATCACCATGGTTAAGATTAAAATTGGTTAACCAAAGGATTAAACCAAAATATTGGGATTAAAAGCTTATATAAACCTCTCTAAATTTGATATTATTATTATATTAATACCCTTTTCTCTTTATCATTGTATTAATTCTATTTTTGAACCATTTTACATGAGTTAGATACATATTATATTATAATATTTCATGTATTTCCAAAAATGAACTTAATGATATTATATAACAAATAGTGTTTTATTATTTGATATAAAATTTATTAAAATCTTATATTCATCGAACTTAATGATATATTGTTTAATATATCAAAAATGGTCCATTTATGGGTTATTTTTCCTTTTATTGTAACTTTATGGACCCCTAAATAGTAAAAACATTGATATCACCATAATTGTCAAAAAGGGTAATAGGGAGTTAAAACAAAGAGATATGGGTAAAAACATAATCTAAACATATCCTGAAAAAATATATGAAATTATTTCGACCCATTATTATCTTAAATTTTAAATATGAAAAATTATATCCATTTTTTCATGAAAATTAGTTTATATTAATTTATTATGTTAAGTAATTCTAATAATGGCTCTCCCCCTTTCGTTTGAAAGGAAACCCCTTCTTGCTATTATTTAAATCAAATTTATTAATCTATCTTAACATAACTCTAAAAATTTCTCTTATAAAAATCCTTATCCAATTTTTATAAGCTCTGGTCTTCCTAAAAGACCAACCCTGTTCCTCTTAAGAGGAAATCTAAAGGAAGTCTACAGAAGAAGAGGTAATCAAATTTTCCAAATATTTAAAATATATTTCTTATTATACTTATTCTAAATATATTTTACCCATCTTAAAATAATAAATAAAATGTATTAAGTATACTTATATTTTATTATGATTATGGGACAACCATTTTCCATGTCTTTTCCATCCTATGAAAAGAAAAAATATCACTTGCACGTACATATGGCTTATCGTCTCTACAAAACTATGTAATTCATTTTTCACCAAACTTTTACAAAGATGATTATAAAGATTTTATTAATAAATATATAATATATTTATGAAATAATTATTCTTATATAGTTATAATATCACATCTACCTTTTTAACTCCCAATTCTTTAGAAGATGGTAACGTCACTCGGGTGTACGCTTGGATTACCACCTCCATAAAGTGATGTCATTCATTTTTAATTTTCATTTTACTGGGATGGTAATAATAAAATATTTAATGAATATATATGGTAAATAATTTTTTTATAAATATTAATTATTATTTACCATTATTTCATTCCATATGTTGAAAAGTGAAAACATTGTTCATGGGTATGTATGGCCTACCATCTCTATGAATTTTTTAATTCATTTTTCTATCTTTTATAGATGAATCTAAATATATATATAATTAATATATATTAAAATTAAATAGTTTTTACGGTTTTTTATTTTATGTAATTATAATCAAATTAAACGTATCAGAACCATCCAACTAAAGAATGCTTAGATAATACATCAGTTTTCACCTAAATGACCATTTTAAGAGAAAATTGTTAATAAAAAAGATAATTTGAAATTATAAAAGGGATAGAACATAGTAATTTATACATTAATATGGGGTTTTAATAGATATATAATAAATATATATTTACTATACATGATTTTAGAATTCATATAAAACATAACATGACTAGAGGTAATGGATTTATAGTCTCACTTTTATTTCTATGAGACATATGTCATATTCACCACTCATTTATTTTTTTTGGTGAATATAATGACTTTATGAAATTTTATAACGTTAATGAAATTATTCTTATTATATTTAAAGTTTCATTTTATAATATTATTTTAAGGGTATTACAATTTATAAGTTTATCAAAGTGGTAAGGGTTTTATGTTATAATCTCAATTTTTATCGGGATTGTTTATGATTAAGCTTTCTATGATGAACTTATATGACATACCTCTCAAGAAACTAATTAATTTTATTATATTATGGTTATTTATTTATAATACTTATTTTAATTTCATTTTCATCACTTTAATAACTCAAGATACTGAAAGATTTTTTTATGGAAAACTGAATTTATTTCTATCTTCGATTGAAAAACATTTTTCTTTCATATCCATGTTTCTAAAAATGTTATCAAGAATGTTTTTTATATTATCATATGATTTTTTTTAAAAATTTCTCCCCATGATTTAATTTTTAAAATTTTTTTTAAAAGGAATCTTCTTTTCATTTTTCAAATGAGGTACTTTTTGACTTTTTTACAAAAGTATAAAAGGAATGTTTTTTAACTCATATGGTATAAATAGAATTTCGCATTGTCATTACCGCTCAATGATTTGAATATTCCTTTAAAATATTTAAAGATTATTTTCAAATAAATTGTTTTTCTTAATATTTGGGAAATCATTTTATCTTAAATAAGTTCGTTCATATAGAAAAGGGTATTTTCCTTAGGAAATGTTGAAATTGACCTTTTAGTTGAATTTTTTATCTATGATGACATCTATTAATGTTACTTAAGTTTTAATAGGGATATGATCCATTGATACCATCCTTATAATTTCTTTTTATGGTTTATGATTATTTTGATAGGATGTTTTATGAAATCCATTTCTTTTACATGGGTTATGTTATGATGAAATGATGAAATGTTTATGAAACCCATTTCCTTTTTATGATTTATTCAATAATGAAATATCTATGAGACCCGTTTCCTTTTCATGGTATTTTATAATATGATCTTTTAGGATATTATAGAACACATATGTATGATTTTCATTATTTAATGGGTGGTCCCAAAATTATATATCCTTCCAATGAATTACGTAAAGATAAATAGGACTTGTATTGGGAGTGAACCAAATTTAGAAAGGGACTCTTTCCACTTTGATAGTATTGGGAGTGAACCTTAACTACTACTATGTATTAGAGAGTGAACTCAATCCACTATGATAGTCTTGGTAGTGATCCTTTAATACTAAGTAAATGATTTTCTATGCTTATGTATATGAAAAAATATAAGACTTATGTCAATGTTATGCCCTCATGGATTATGATCTTTGATTCCTTTATGATTATTATTTTATGATCAATCAATTGTTTCCATGACTAACAATAATGATCCATGATACACATGGTATAGTTTTAAAATTTCAAATACATGTTTTCATTCCCTTATTATCGTGTTATTCTTAAGTTATCATGTAACTCCCCAACCATAGAATCCTAGGTTTAGTGTCATACATTATTACATTGGCATGATTATAATGAATCAAATCCAGAAGGACCAACCAATTTTGATGTTTTGGAAAAATATATTAAATACATGATACCCATATTACATTGGAAAATTAAAAATAAAACAAGATATATATAAAAATAAATTAACTACATCCTTGAAATTTCATTCAAATATTTCTTCTTCATTATTGGAGAAAGGAATCAAAATATGGGTGAACTCAAATTCTTAGTAATGGTGTGTAAAAAATAAGAAACAATTAATCTATTAGAACAATAATCATGAAAATTTAAATAAATTATCACACATTCCATATAAATATATGGATAAGGAATAATCAATATGGAACGTTAGATAACTAAAACAAAAGTTATTTAATAAATAAACTGAGAATTAAATGAATCCATAAATAATGTAAAAGTAAATACATCATGGATTATAGTAATAAATAAATTCTCAATAAATTAAATTCTTAATTATTATATGTCAATTTTCCCATGCACTTGACACCTTTACTATAAATATTTATTCTCAAGATAGTTTAAACTACCCTAATTTGGACAACTAATTCATCTCATGAG
The DNA here is from genome assembly GCA_963277665.1 of Viscum album. Lineage (NCBI taxonomy): Eukaryota > Viridiplantae > Streptophyta > Magnoliopsida > Santalales > Viscaceae > Viscum > Viscum album. Next base: position 704,079,323 of record OY728126.1, on the reverse strand, counting down.
AATACCAGTGCATTTATCGGATAGATTTAACCATTCCCCAACCTATTTAGTGTACTTAAAAATAATTCCTCATATATTGAATAATCTATCTAACTAATAAAAAATATTCCTTATCAAATATCCATATCGAGTAAAAGATACAGATTTATCAATCTTTCAAATAATTGTTAAAGTGAACATCGTATGTAAAAATGGTGTAAAATTAAGGAAATTAAAAATATACGTTGAATTATAATATGTATATTTAAGATAAATTTAATGTAAAATAATAATTATCATAAGTAGGTTATGTTTCTAAGAAAATTTTAAAAATCACAAAATAAAGTGATATTCCAAAGAAAACTTTTACCACTTGGTAATTCTCAAGTCAAAACCCCATGGATGAGATAGTTCAAAGTGAAACTTAAAATACAATGAAGTATGAGTTAATAATGATATTAAAATAAAATGTTTTTTATATACAAAAAATTAAAGTGAATAGGTGTATAATAACAAATATGTCTCAATGGAATGTAAACTGAGATGAAATATCTTACCTTGCATTTACTTTTGGGTGAAATTTCTTTAACCTCATGTATAAGGATTTTAAGTATTATAATAACTTATAACATAACCAAAATAATATTTATAATATCATATATGGACTTATGATTATATATTATTAACAATTTTTTAGTAATCTTTCATTATTTTCACTATTTGAGGTGTTAATTTCTTAGTTTTTCTAGTATGTTTGGACTTGTTATTTGTTGTTATTATTACTTAGGTCATGATTTAATCATATAAAGAATGAAAAAAATGATTTAATTATCATATATATTCAGTATATGTGTATTTATAATAATTAATAATATTTATATATAGGAAATGAAATGCACCATTCATGGAGATGATAGGTCGTACGTACGCATAAACACTACATCCATTTCTTTATCGTATTTAAAAATTAAGTGAAATATATAGGTATATTATCATTAAATTATCATATTTATATCATATATGTCATATGTTTTTATAAAAATATTCCCTTAATTCATTCTATGTATAGTATGAACGAATCATATAGCTATGAAGAAGTTGTAGCCCACACGTCCACAAATTAAGTTATTTAATTCCCACAAAATGGAAAGCATGAAGGTATATATTATATAATAATTACATAATCATAAATAAATTATAAATATAATATATAAACTATATAAACTATATATCCATCATTAATCCCAACCATTAAAGGTTATAATGGAAGAACAAACGATATCAATTCGTGGGGCGGTAGTCCTCCGTAAAAACGAACAATGATTGCGTATCACATTTGATGGAAATGTGTGTGAGTTTAGGTCATACCCTTGAAGTAAAAAAATTATACTATATTGAGTGTAATTATAATATTATATAGGGATTATAGAATAATAATTAAAGGGGGATAAATAAATTAAATGAAAGAGATCGCGGAAAATGTTACCTCTTATTCGGGTAACTCCTTTTGGTTTATACCAATAGACTTACTTAGTTGTATTTAGGCCCAAAGTGAGGATTATAAGATGAGGGTATGGATATTGGGGAGAAATTTTGTTATGTATTGGATGATCCAAAGGTCTTGATCGGTGTGAATAATTGGGAGGGTTGGGTTCTTTTTTATAGTATAGGAATGACATTCCTATAAATATAAAAAGGTAAGCACTATTGAGAGCTCTCACCTAAATCATGTGCTTCCAATAATAGACCAAATTAGATAAAATGGTATATATGGCCCAAATATGGCCAAAAAGTTTATTTTTGACATGTTTTTAGTTGATTTTGGCCCTTAAGTTTAAGTTTTAGTCCCTTATTAAGCATACTTTTACCTTAATCACTGTAATTAATTTTAACTACATTTGCAAATATTTTTTGCAAAAAAAACTAATTTGAACTTAATAGAAATTATAAATTATTATTATTAGGAAAATTTAATTTTTTTTTTAAATTTTAAGCACAAAAGTGGAAGAAATTAATTTAAAATTAATCTCGCAGACAGGACGACAAAGCGGGTTTTAAAGTGAAAATATTCAAAAGATTGAAATGTTTTTACATACTATTTAAATGTAAAATTGAATAAAATGACCTAAATTAGATTAATTGATATATAATTTATCTAATTAAACTTTAAAAATAATTCTAAATATTATTTATCGTTATAAATTAATTAGGTGAAATGTCAGTTTTTAATAAAAATTTAATATTTTTTCACAATTCATCAAAAAAATGAAACTTCTCATAAAAATACAAAAAATTAACCAAAAGTAAATTTTTACATTCCTATTTTTGTAATTTAATTTTATTTTTTCATACAAAATTTATAATATTGTAAAAATATATATTTAAAATAGGTTTAGCAATAAAAGGTGGTAAAACTACCTTTATAAAAATATAAGTTTTATGTGTAAGATTGGGTTTGTTATTATACCATGCCTATCAAATATTTTGAATGAATATTAAAATATTTCATTGGATATATAAAGTATAATATTACTATATAAATTCTTTAAAAGTGTTATAATTTAATTTATTGCGCAAAACATGACAAAATATTGTTTTGTCTAGACTTGGTGTTGCGTGCATTATAAGATATCAATAAAATTAAATTTATTAAAAAAGGAAAATATTTTAAAGTCTTGGGGTGATACATTATTCCCTCATAAATAAATTTTATCCTCAAAATTTTAGGGTTATTAGCATCTAAAAAGATGTGGGTAGTTCTCCTTCATAGCATCCTCTAATTCCCATGTTGCTTCTTCCATTTTGTGATTTATTTAGAGTACCTTTACTATAAAATTCATCTAATTACTCAATAATTTCTCTATGGTATAAAGAATATAGATGGGTTATTTATATTATAAAATGTTGGGTTCTAACTCTATTTCATCATAGGTGAGAACATGTGTTGGCTCATCTGTGTACATGTGGACTACCACCTCCATGAAGCGATGTGATTCATTTTTCATTTCCATTTTACATGGATGGTAATAAGAAAATATATAATGAATATATATATATATGATATATATTCAATAATAATTTTTCTATAAATTTGAATTATTATTTACCATTCATTCATTATATCCATCAAAAAGGGAAAACAATGTTCATGTGTACGTACGACCTATCATCTCCATGAATGGTTTAATTCATTTTTCTATCATTTATAGATAAGTATATATCTATATATAATTAATATATATTATATTTATGTAATGATTAATATTATTAATATGATGTAACTATAATGAAATTATATGTACTAGAACCATTGAATCAAAACTTTCATGGAAAACAGACCGGTTATAGTTTCCTAACCCGAAATCCACTATGTGGTGCCCCAGGTTGGTTGGTTATATAACCTCAAGTACACCTCCCTGTAAACCAGAGGCTACCAACTATTAGTGAGGGTCTATGATTGTATAGTGGAAAGACTATACCCTCATTACTAATGTATTCCATAATGGTAAATAATAATGATAAGCATCTAAAAATATTAATAACCAGCAGTGGAATAATAAATCATCTAGATAAAAAAAATGGGGGAAGAAAGATCAATATTCTCTACAAAAATGATAATCATACCATGATTCTATACAAAGGTTAAGTACATGGGATATAGGAGCATAGTCTTAAGGCTAAAATATGGATCCACTAGAATTAGAAGCAGAGGCTCAGTCTTCTGCACTTATACTCTATCCTAGTACCAAAAACCATACATAAGAAGCTAGAAATTCCACTTGTCTACCTCTACAATATTAAGCCTGTTTGGGTTCCATAGGCAGGCCAAATAGAATGTGATATATACTTCGTAGGCCACCAAAAATGGTGTCTATAACAATCCAATCTATCAATATAAAATGAACATTGTGTTTTTAAAGATAAAGTTAAATCAATAAATAAATAAAGCACATTGGTTTGGATTCCTCATGGGTTACCCAATTGACACTACCTACTTCAACATAAGATAGATATCTCTAAACCAAGTTCAAATGGTACATATTTTGTATGAAAGTAGAAAGTATATATATATGTAATGATATAATAAGTATTCATGCATAAATGTATGGAAAACATAACTAGGCAATCATAAAGTCACATGTAAACATGAACCAACCCCAATCATATTCTTTTTCTTGGTATTTACATCCTTAAACATAGTAAAAAGGAATATCTTGAGCCTATCCAAGGTGATTCGTAAGGAGGAACCTAAGTATTTCTTGAGGATCACTATAAGTATCCATAACCATAAGAGTCCATCCATGGTTATCTGTAAGTGGAACCTAAGTGTCACTCTCAGCATGGTCTAAAGGGATAACACTTTGAGATCATCCATGGTATTCCACATAGGGAATTGAGTATCACTCATGGAATAATATTACAACTTTTCCTAGTGATCTCGTACAAAGTAATCCACTAGGGAACCAAATATCACTCATAGACAAGGTAAATAAGGAATACTCTCAGTGAGTCTGTCCAAGATATTCTATAAAATAAACCAAGTATCTCTCCCAATATATTGAGATTCAATTTTAAATTCCAATTTACAAATCTTTAAGAGACCATACAGGAAATCCTTAAGTTAGAACCCTTTTTTCACCCTCATCTTGAATAAAGAGTATGAGTTTATCTAGCCTGAAATTGATATCACTTAAGTAATTCATTAAATTTATTACTAGGGACATTTCACACCCCTCAATTGGTGGTTTAAATAAATTCAAGGCATGAGTCTCTTAGGACCTTATGGAAGGAAAACTCTTCGGTGTGTCTCGTGTCGGGGTGGTCACCTCACGAAGTTAATTCATGATATTCTAGGACTATGTTAACTAATGGTTTATCATTTAATTTAATTTATTAAACATTGGGGAGGAGCCACCTAAGAGGCTAAGTGCATATAAAAATGACCCAATGACACATGATAAAAGAAATGAGACATTGGGTAAAAGGAGTAGACCACCTGCCTTAGGTTGGTGGATGATCTCTCATCTGTTGATGGCCTTTGAATTGATCTATAATGGAAAAAATCATCAAAATAGAAAAATTCCCTAAAAACAGGGCATATTAGATCATAAAAATAGCATAGAAGATGGAAATAGAAACTAAGAAAATAAGTCAGGGGATAAAATCCCTTGTCGAGAGGAATCCAATAAGATAAATGATGGTTTATTTTGAGATCAGACGTATGAGTAACCTGAAATCCTAGCTTAGGCGTGGAGAGCTCCAACAGGAGAGGGAGTTTCTGTGTGTGGAATAGAAAAAGAAAAAATGGAAAGAATTTAAAAATAAAGAAGAGTAAAATCATCATTTTCACAATTTAAAAGGTCTCAAGGATTGGATGTAATGTTGTCCAAACCATCCACTAATCGTGTGATAGTCATTTACCAAGGACAAACCTCACATGTGATCGATGTATAGTTTCACTAACCATGTGTATCCCATGAGAATTTTCTCTTCCATAGGTTCTGCAACATTCACACAGCTAAACATGTTGGACTGCATGGTTAGAAAAAACTGTTTAGATCAAGGAAGAGCACTAGACCACCCCACATGGTTAGCAGTAATTGTATGTCTTAGTCTGCCTCTCCAAATTTTAGAGCTCTTGGCTCCGAACAATCACCATAATCTATTGAACCACTACTTATCCCCTTGATAACATTACTAGAATAATATGATAGGTTTTTAATTTTAGTTGAAGTATATATACCACTTTGAAAAGCCAATATGTTAAAACCTCCCCTCCCTAAAAAAACTCATCTCCAAGTTTCCCTTCTTAGGGTGGTAAAAATCATCTGAGGAAATATTTGGCCACTAAGCATGTATATTGACCTCTCCCTCCAAGGATTCATCCTATACATGCTTGTGTTACCATATCACCCATTTGAGAGGAACATACCTACCTCGAAGATAATTTGTGATATAATCAACGATGATTACAATATGCTCCACAAAGGACACATCTAAAAGAACTCAATATCTACAGGATCAAACAAATTAGATGGTTCAAAGTAATAATGGAAAAGTTTTGATACATGTAAGACATAATGAATGGCCCAATACCTCTTAGGTAAAGCTAATCCTGAATCTGTCTATGACTGAATCTAGGTGAAACTCACAAAAATACCCAATGTCCCTCCTTAAACTCTAAAGATCAGAAACAAAAATTGGAATAAGACTTATGTTGGGACTAATATGTATCCACAAGCTTCTAAATCAGTTATACCTACTCTTAATTCTCTTAAACGATACGAGGTATCAATAGCACTACCTCACCCGTCTCTAACCAGCACAGGGATGAACGACATGACCTACCGTAAAGGACTTTATAGGGATCTATCTGAATAGTTGATTGAATGAATTTATTGTAATAAAAATCAACAATAGGTAAGTGTTTCCCTCATGGACCTATAAAATTAAGTACACATTCCCAAAGCATGCCCTCTAACACCCGTATCATATGCTCAGACTGACTGTCAGTATTAGGGTGATATGGTGTAATCAAGATCACCCACGAACACAAATCTTTTTACAACCCTTTATTGATCCATTATGTAAACCGTACATGTCTTTATGATATGATATAACAAGGAATACCATTAAGGTACAAAATGTCCCAAATATAAATCCTCCTGATCTCATAAATTGAGAAGGTATCTTGGATTGGTAAGAAGTGTACAACATTGGTCAACTTATCGATTATCAACCATAATACATCATTTCCTTGAGGGGATATCATAAAACCCATAAAATCCATAGTGATGTTGTCCCACATCCACTCAGGAATATACAAAGGTTTTAGAAGTTCATTAGGTCTTTGGTTCTCTACCTTCATAAATAGATAGTTGTAACACTATGTTATAAAACCTGAAATTTATCTCTTCATACCTAGAAAAAAATGACACCTTTCTTGATATGTCTTGGTAATCCCAAGGTGTATTTCCAAAATAGAGGCATGATATTCTCACATCAACTCTTCTCTATGCCTACCTGAACCCAAATATTCCCATGAAATTATAGGATCTCATCCTAATTGATAATCCAACCAGGTAGTGGGTACTCACTTGAGAAAGTCACCCTCAGGACTAATCCACCAGAATATTAAATCCATCTCACCCTTATTCTTTTGATAAGGTTGGATGTAACTTATAAAGATTTCAAAATAGGCTTCCCTTGATATTTAGAAACCTCAAGGTGCATCTCAAAAAATAGGGCCATTAACTACAACTCGCTACCAGACTCTTCAACAACTTGTTTCAATGTTTTTTGGTTAAATGTGTCTGCTACTAAATTTCCATTTTCTAGTGTATAAGAGAGATCAAAGTAAAATGATTTAAGGTAATTTACCCACCTTTACTACCTGAGATTCAATTCATGTTGTGTGGAAATGTATTGAAGACTTTTATGGTATGTATAAATGATGAACTGTTCTCCCAATAGATAATTTCTCCAGAAAATGCAATGCATGAACCATGATTTCTAGCTCAAGGTCATTCATAGGATAATTCCACTCGTGAGGTCTCAACTAGAGGGCCCCATATACGACAACTCAATATACCGTTATCAAAACTACTCCATTACCAATTATTGATGAATTAAAATAAACTATATAGGTTTTTTTAAGCTCTTACAGAATCAAGATCGAAACTGAATTCAATCTCCCTTTTATCTCTTAAAAGTCTATCTCATATAAATCTGACCATAAAAATTTCCCACCCTTTTTAGTCAATATTGTGAGAGGTTCTACTAGGAATGAAAATTCTTTAATGAAAATCATGTAATATCTATCCATACCTAAGAAACTATGCATATCAAAGATGTTCTTGGGATGTTCCCACGAAACCACATTGCTCACATTCTCTAGGTTAATGAATCATCCTAACTTTGAGATGATATGACCTAGGAAGTGAACCTTATCGATAAAAAAGTTAAATTTTATGAGATTAATACATACTTTATTCTCACCCAGGGTATTCAACATGATTTTAAGATGTTTTGAATGGTCATGTAGGGTATGAGAATACACCAGGATATATTCTATGAATATCACTATAAAATAATTAAGATAGAGGTAGAAAACCTAATTCATTTGATCCATGAAAGCTGCTAGCTTATTTTTAAAGCCGAACGGCATAACCAGATACTCATACAAGTCATATATACTCCAAAACATTGTACATGGTATGTATAATGGACTCACATGAACATAATGGTAACCTGGCCTCAAATCGATCTTAGAGAAAACTATCACTCCTCAGATCTGTTCAAATAGGTCCTATATACAAGTTAGTGGATATTGGTTCTTATCCATAAGATAGTTAAACTGATAGTAATCTGCACACAATCCAAGGGTACCATCTTTCTTCTTGGTGAATAGCATAGGTGAACCACATGGTGAAGTATTTTTTCATATAAACCCTTAACATCTAAGTCCTAAAACTGATTCTTGAAGTCATGAAGCTCAGTCAGTGTCATCCTATATAGAGGAATGGAAACTGGTGCTACTATAAGCACTAGCTCAATGATAAACTCTACCTATCTCATATGAGTTAATCAAAATAAATTGTAAGGAAGTCATCCCTAAAATGATCCACCATGTGAAGGAATTCCATAGGTCTCATTCCCTGGTCACTCATAAAGAGACTATCCATTTGGGTTATCACCCTGCCTATCCCATGATGGTTCAACCTAGGTCAATTTTTCTGGACAACCCATTCTCCCAAATGAATTCAAGTACCTACTTCTTGTGATGTAAATGAAACCCTCTAGTGATAGAAATCAATGTGATAATGATAAGTCATTAACCATCCCATTTTGAGTATGATGTTGAAACTTGTCATCTCAAGGAAAAAGAGATTCCCTAAGAATCAATACCCACCTATATCAAGGGGGATCTCCTTTCACAGATGTATACTCTCTAATTGCACACCCATAAAAGTATTTAAGGTCATAAAACTACAAAAGTACCCCATTTACATCCCAAGGCTCTCCAAAATTGCCGCCGATAAAAAGGAGTGAGAAGCATCTATATCAAATAGGGAAGAAAACAAAGTACATGCTACAATAATAGTACCTTGAACTCTAGAAGGTCCTAGTCTCTTCTCCTCAGGAGTAGGTTGCACTGCATAGATATGGATAACCTCACGAACCTAATATGAGACTAGACTAAATTGGATAGGTCTGATTTTATGGCACTATACCTATTAATTTTGAATACTTTTTCTATGACCACCTCCTCACCCTGATCGACTGGTAGTAGTCAAGCTCTTTTATAGACATGGATATACTAATCCTTTACCCAAATTTGGTGCCGGTATATTTCCCTTCTCACTAGGTATTTGAGGAAAATTTCATCATAAATGTTGAAGGTTACCCTTCCATCTGCAATATCGAAACTCAATTGGGTCCCTCATATATTGGGGCTTCTTATAGTTTTCCAAACCACATTAGTGACGTACTACATAACTATCAGTGTGCATTATTTGACACCCAATTTTTCTAAATACAAAATTGAAGTGACATTTCCTACCGCTAGAAAAACCACCTCCCTACCATGAAGTTGAATTGCACTGACTCAAAAAGATAGCTTCCCTCAGGTTCCACTTAGTGATTAGGGTATAGTTCACTGTCTCAAATATGGTTGTCAATCGAAAGATATTCACCTATGATCAGATGGAGTATGAAAGACCATCCTCAAACTATATCACATTTTTCAAATCATCATCGATTAGTGTCGATGTGAATCACTAAAGTTAGGTGAAAGGATATGAATATTCCATCATAGACATAACACCCTGATATAGTTGTATAAACTCCCCAGAATGTTCTGATATCAATGTGTTTGGAAAGAAAAAATCATAGAAGGTTTTCAGGAAGTATTCTCAAACCAAACCCCGATTAAGATCAGTCTGATAGATAACATCCCACCAATGTTTAGCAGATTCATGAAGAATATAGGTTCAAATATTGACCCTCCACTCTAGAGGTGTCTCAAAATTCCTGAATATTGAAAACATGGCCTCCATTCATGACTTAGCCACCTGAGAACCATCATCCCCCAAGAATGTGGGAGGATTATAGTGCTAGAATTCCCATGTCAACTCTACCATAGAAGGGGAAATTCTCAGATCTCCCAGTATAGATTTTATGAATTTTAATAATCTCTCTCAAGATTGGGTATAGATACCCAGTGGAGGAAGAACAAGTTGATCCTCTAGTGGAACTACAAGAGGTAAAACTGGTGGCTCAGGACCAACCACCTCTAAATTATGATCATTTCCACCCTCATTACTCATGAATCAAGGATTTCATGGTGGAATATCTCTATAATTTCAAAATTCACACCTCATATAAGATTTACTAAAAGATAAAGAAAATATAATATGAAAGTACATGTACACAACCTTCCTATAAATGAGTCACACCTACCTGTATTCTTGTTAAGATATTCCCAGGTGATAAAAATTCACATAAGTCACAAGATACACTACCTACTACCCATTACTATGGTTGGGTAAGGTTAAAGATCTCATATAACACCATAGGGTTTTGGTATATGGGGTTTTAATTGAAAGGTACAGAGAAAAACACCCTTAAATTTCTAATTAACATCCTCCTTTAATGGTAAACATTTCATTTAAAATTTTAAATTTATCTAAGTTAATTCTCATTTATATGTATGTATAAATCATGGTATATTTATATTTTTTACAATTTCCAATTTATAAAGGCACATACTCTTTTTAAATTTCAATTGGTACGTCATGTACCACGACCTAAACCTTATATATAGTACCAGGATATAATATGTCACATAAAATGATTTGATTAAAATAATTTACCTTCCTAATTTATAAAAGTACATTCTTCAAAAATTAAAATTTGAATTCAGATAATAAAATCAACCAATGCTTTATCCCATAGAACCAGTGCTCTAGGAATCAAACCTTGTAAATTGGTTAATTAAGGTGAAATCATCAATCTATATGGGAAATAACCATTTATGTTGATGTATAAACTTTAACTAATACAATTATATTATCCCATCATGAATCATTAATAAATTTAAAATACATTACAGTCAATTCACCAATAATATGTAGTAGGAAAAAATAAAATGAAGGAAATTAAATATACATATATGGAATGGAATAATGCATGACATGTGAATTCCCAAATGCTTATAATGATGTATGAGATGATACCTAGTTGTCATACCTGGACATGTAAAAATAATTCCATAATAATTTTATCAATAATAATAACATCAAAAACCATGTGTGTCACCCAATGGTGAAATTAGTACAACTATAATAGGCACAAACCAAAATAGCAATATCCCATCCCATTTAATTTGGGTTTCCCCGATACATAGGTTAGATAATCATAAGAACAATCTCATTAACAATTTCTAACACATTACTAGTCTCTTGTATAATACCCAAACACTGAGAAAAAAGGAAAAATACCCCTCTGATACCACTTTATAGCGTCTTGACCCTAAATCCATAAGCAGTGCCCTAATCCGGTTGCCACATGACCTCAGGCATGACTCCTTGTATGCAAGGTACTACTGACTAGAAGTGAGGGTCTATGATGGTATCATGGGGAGACTATACCCACATTATCAGAGTATTCCATAGTAGGGAATAATAATGACCAACAATAAAAAATAGTAATAACCAGTAGTGGAATAATGCACATGAGCCTTAGCCTAGTTGGTGAGGTATCCTTAAGTGCATCCACAAGACTCAGGTTCAAAACTAGGTAGAGGCATATTTCTGGGACACTATAGTAGGTACTATAGTAGGAACTGTAGAAGTATTGTAGAAGAACAGTACATTGTACGGTACTGTAGTAGAACTGTACATTGTACAGGTACTGTAGCTGACTGTACATTGTACGGGTACTGTAGTAGGTACTGTTCAGTACTGTAGCAACTGGAACTATTCACCTTGGGCCACTGGTTTGGGCTTGGATTCCTTAAGGCTTTTGGGCCACCCAGGAATTTGGGTGAGTAGGGCTTTCGGGCCACCTTTAAGGCCTTCAGGCTACCTCAAGGCCTTCAGGCCACCTCAAGGACTTCGGGCCACATGCAATTTCCCCAGACACACTAGAAAAAAGGAGCATCCCCAGAAGAGGATTCAAAGCAGGTGCACTCACCAGAACAGAGCCAAATGGATTTTTCAGAATGAGAGGGTATGGCTATGTCATCGGAACTAGCTTGTGCTTGCACGAGAAGCCTAGCCAGATGTCCATGCGAAGGTGGAGATCTACTATCATGATGCAGATGATGGGGAGGGGAAGTTTCTTGTAGATAGTCTGGTTGAATTACCTAAGACCTTTGGGTCATGTAATCTCCTAAGCCTACATGCCATGTAATCTCTGAGCCTACGGGCCTTGTAAGGGTTACCCCTCAACCCTTGAAAGGGGGGTTATCAAAAATCAATAAAAATGAAGGCCTTAGGGCCATTCGGTGAAAAAACCAGTAGTGGAATAATAAATCATCCATGTAAATAAATTGGTGGAAGCTAAATTAATATTTGATACAAAAACGACAATCATTCCATTATACTATACAAATTGGAAGTACATGTGATGCAAGTGTACAACCATATAAAACATGTTTAAAAAGACAAAAGGACCAAAATCTACTCCAATAGAATCTTGATCATAGGCTTAGTACTTCACTCCTGTACTCCATCCTAGTACCTGAAATCAATCATTGAAAGTTAAGTGCTTCCCATTTTCTACCCCAACAATCATGAAGTATGTTGGGGTACCATAGGTGGCCCGAACAAGGTGTGGGATATTCTTAGCATGAAAACACCAAAATTGTATATAACTATCCATTATATGCATTTAAAATGATTAGTGTTCATGTTAAGCAAAGGGTAAAACAATAAATAAATAAAACATATTAGTTTAGGTTTCTCATTTGTTACTTGTTCCACACTACCTGATTCATCCTAATGCATATATCTTTGAACCAAGTTCAACCTATACATATGTATTATTAAATAGAAAATTATATATATAGATATAGATATATATATATGTCATTACATAATATTTCTGTATGCATACACGTATGGAAAACATAACTAGGCCATCAAAAAGTCAAGTATAAACATGGAATGATCCCAAGATTGTCCTTTGACTTGGAAGATGTATCCTTAAAAATAGTAGAAATAAATCCTTAGTTCTTAATAAAAAGGTATATTGATCCCATCCAAGTTGATCCCTAAGGATGAACTCAAATATCTCTAAGGAGAACTATAATTATCTATCATCATAAGAGTTCGTCCAAGGCGATATTTATGTTGAACACAAGTATCACTCTTAGAATGGTATAAAAGCATAACCCACTAAGCATGTCCATGGTATTTAACATAGGGAACCAAGAATGACTTGTGGAATAGTATAGAAACATTTCCCACTGGTCCTATCCAATGTACTCCACTAGGGAACCAAGTGTCTCTCACAAGTATGGTACATAATGCATCCTTCTGGTGAGACTGTACAAGGTATTCCATAAAAGAAACCAAGTATCTCTCCTAGTGTATTAAGAAATTATAATTTTTAAATCTTAATTAGGCCTTTCATGGAATCCTTAAGTCAGGTCCCTTGTATCACCCATGGCATGAATAAAGAGCATGATTTTAACAAGCATGATATTAGTAAAACATAAGAAATGAATTAAATTAATTATTATGTCCATTTAACACACCTAAATTGGTTTTTTAAATCAATTAAAGGAATGAGGATCTTTTTATATTAAGGAAGAAACACCCTTCAGGGTGGCTCGCACTGGGGTTTTCACCCCATGATGTTAATTTGTGAGTTTCTTGAACTACGTTATCTATGGTTTTATCATTTTATTTAATTTATTAAATATTTGGGAGGCATTATCATATAATCTATACTTCTAAAAAATAAAACATTATAAAATTAATGATACATTAGGTAAAATAACTAGACCACCTACCTAAGGTTGGTGGACAATCCCTCATCTATTTTTGTCCTTTGAACTGAGATAAAATGGAAGAAATGTTTAAAATAGAAAAAATACTAAAAATAAGGGATAATAGAATACACAAAAATATATAATAATATAGAGATAGAAACAAATAAAAAAATTAATTGGATATAATCTCTTACTAAGAGGAATCTGATGAGATGAATGGTGGTTGATCAGAAGCTCAGATGGATGAGTAACCGCAAATCCTAGCTTAGGCGTGGAGAGTATCAATGAAAGAGGGGATACTATATATGTAAGGGAAAAGAAAAATGTGGAAGGAGTTAAAAATAATGGAGTGGAAAAATAATCTTTCCTACCACTTTAAAATGTCACAATGTTTGGTCTCATGGTTGGCCAAACTATATGCCAACCATGAGACATCCACTACCCAAGGGCACCCCTCACACGGGCTTATCACACAGTATGACTAACCACGCGAAACCCATGTAAATTGCCTCTTCCAACAAGTCTACAACACTTTAATAGTCATGTATCCTGGTATATATGGTTATGAAAAATGATGTGGCCCTATGAAAAGGTACCACCCCACACGGTTGAGTCGCACGATTAGTACTAATCGTGCGCTAATCAAGTGGATCGTCTGCCTCTCCAAATTTTGGAGATCCAGGATTATAAAAAGCCCAAGAATCTCCCAAAAACTACTTATACCATTGATAACATTAATATCATAAAATAATATGTTTTAAATAGTAGTTTAAGTATTCATACCTCTTCAAAAATCCAGAACGTTACACTAGTTTTCACCCCTAATGTCTATTTTAATGGATAATTGATAATAAAAAGATAATTACATATTATTAAAAGGGACATTACACAGTAATTTATACAATAATGTGGTTATATAATATATTTATAATAAATCAATATTTATTATACTAGAGGATCGAATTTATAAGAAACATGAAAAGACTTTAGGTATAGGATTTCTAGTCTCACTTTTATTTCTAGGTGACAAATTACATATTCACCACTCATTTATTTTCTATGGTGTATACACAGACCCTTTGATATGTTATATCATTAATATAATCATTTTCATGATATCTAAAGATTTATTTTATTTTATTATTTATTGGGGAATATGATTCAAAAGTTACCATAGTGGTAATATTTTTTTGTTACAATCTCATTATTTTCCAAGATTGTTTAGGATTAAGCTCCCAATATTGAAATTTTATGATATAAATCTGAATGTAATCATAAATTATCTTATAATATGGTTATTTATTTATTATAAATGTTTTTATTCATTTATCTCACTTTAATATCTCAATATATAGAAATAATATTTTTAAGGAAAACCGACTTTTTTTCTTTCTTTGATCAAAAAATATTCTTATTCTATATCTATGTTTTCTAAAATGGTTTCAAGATTTTTTTAATATTTTATTATGATTATTTAAATCCATTTTTACCTATGATTTAATTTTTACGAAATGTTTTAAAATAAATATTCTTATCATTTTCTGAATGAGTTACTTCTTGACTTTTAAAAAAAAATATGAAAGAAATGTTTTTTTAACATACACAACATGAAAAAAATTTAGAAAATATTTACCTAATATTTAAGAAATATTTAGATTTAAAATAAGTGGTTTCAAATAAAAAAATTTATTTTCCTCAGGAAATGTTCCAAATGACCCTTTAAATAATTTTTCATCTATGATGGCATCTTTTGATGTTACTTAAGTTTTAATGGGGATATAATCTAATGATACCATCCTTATTATTTATCTATATGTTTTGTGATTATGATGACTATGTGTTTTATGAAATCAATTTCTTTTCATGATTTATGTTATGTTGAAATGATGAAATTTTAATGAAACTCATTTCTTATCCTCAGGTTATGTTATGATGAGATGTTAGTGAAACCCATTTCATATTCATAGGTTTGGATATGATGAATGTTTTATGATATTTTAGAACACATATGTATGGTTTTAATTATGTGTAGGATGGGATTAGAATTATATATCCCGCCAATGGAATGGGTATAGATAGATATCTCTTGAGATAAAAATATACTATAATGGAGAGTGAACCCATTTTAGTATGGGAATATTTCCACTATCAAAGTCTTTAGAGTAATCCTTGACTAATAAAATGGGATGGGAAGTGAGCCCAATCCACTATTATGTCCTTAGTAGTGAGAATTGAATTCTAAGGAAATGAATTTATATTCATATATTTATGTCACAAATCTAAGTTATATGTCAATGCTATGATCCAATGGATTATATTATCTAATTCCTTTATGATTCATGTCTTATGTGTTAACAAGATTTATTCTATGATTCAATATTATGATTTATGATATACATGGTATAGATTTCAAATGCTAAGATCATGTTCTCATACCCTTATGTGTATATTATACTTAATTTATCATTGATATATCGTTTACCTAGCCTTATTGAGTATCTTATCTCACCCTTTTATAAGTATTGTGTGTCTAAGAATGGTGATAGTTATAAATAACTTAGTGGGAGACGATGTAGATATTTTATGATCCAATTTTTAATGTATGTCATCTCTAATGACACTAAACCTTTACGGTACTTGAGCATGTATTTATAAAGTCTATTTAATATTTATCTAATACGATGTAATATTTTATAGGAAAATACCAAGTTTCTCTAAATTAGATAAATTTAAAATAAAACAAGTACAATAAATAAATTTTTTAATCTAACTCCTCAGGGTGAACCCCTTTTTATATTAGATATTCCATTCAGT
The DNA here is from genome assembly GCA_963277665.1 of Viscum album. Classification (NCBI taxonomy): domain Eukaryota; kingdom Viridiplantae; phylum Streptophyta; class Magnoliopsida; order Santalales; family Viscaceae; genus Viscum; species Viscum album. Next base: position 704,062,531 of record OY728126.1, on the reverse strand, counting down.
TTTGACATAGTTATATCCATCTCATCCTTGTTAATTCATTCCCCAATTTTTTCTTATGGATTTCTATAATCTCCCCAAGATCATTTCTATGTGGATCAGTCGATTGGGATATCTCTTACTTCAAAATTCATATCATAATATTTATAATTTTTTATTTTCAGATGTATTCTATAATGACCCAAATGTTCATTAATGAAAATTCCTCTTGATTTAATTAAATTTCTTATTATGGTTATATAAAATGTGAACTTATTTGGTTTTACATTTCAATATTTTTAAAATACCATTATAAATTGTGACCATTTCTAATATAGTTGTTGAACAGTGATCACATGATTAGTATAAATATAGGGCTTTAGAAAATCAAATTTACTCAGACAAAGGAAGTGATGGCATCATCCAGTAGACTTGCCGCATACAAATCCCATTTGTAGGAGCTCAAAAAGGAGGTGGCGTCATAGATATTCACTCTTGACCAAGCCCAAACTGAGCTTGAATATGTTAAGCTCGATCAGAACCGCCTATGAGAGAAGTGTAAGTTGATAGAGATTACCACTCGAACGATGGTATTTGAGCCACCCCAAGAGTATGTCCCCATCACGCACCTTACCCTAAGATACTATGCGGGTGTTTTTAAGGAGTTATGTAACAAAACCATAGTACTAAAATTATGTACATTATTTTTGTATAGATAACATACATTCTTTTTATAATTATTTCTTTGTAAATAGTTTTTAAAGTGCAAATAGTATTTTTAGTTAATATTCAACTAAGAAATCTATTTTGATGAATTAAAGGATTTTTAAATTAAATATTATTTTAATAAAATATTATTATTATTAAATTAATTTTTATTAAATATAAATGATCATATAATTTTATGAATTCAATTGTAAATTTTATTAAGGTTTGAAATCCGTTTTTATTAAAACCCATAAATTTTTGATAAATATCGTTTTTTATTTTAAAAGTAAAAATTCACATATTTAGAAAATTATTTAGATAAAATTAATATTCTTTTTGGAATCAGAGTGTCGAAATTATCCAACGATGAATTTTTCATAATTTTCTGAGGTAGTCGAATTTTTGGGTAAAAATTAAATACCCTTTGAATATATAATGTGTTTTAAGACATCATAATGACCCAATAGTGATGTAATAAAATTATATAAATATTATTTTCTGCCAATATATGTTTTAACATTAAAATAAAGTGATTTTAGGTTTGTTTTATTTATTTTATAAAGCTTTAGTGGACCCTTCAAGGCTTATAAAACATTTTGTCTTTTTAAATTATTTTCTTTAAGAGTGTGACTCACCTCTACATAAGCAACCCTATTATTTTAAGAATTTTGGTTATTATAATTATAAAATATAGTTTTCCAATCCCATTTGGCAAAAACCATGGGAAAAAACCATGGTCTGGTTTGTGGTTTTGATTAGTTTAATGTGAGGTGTTCCAAACCTAAATAATAAAGAATTCCCTCTCCTTTCCTATATAAACCCACCCAAGCTCCCACTCTCTCTTCACTAAAAGCCTTTGTAGTTCAATCAAACCCTGAAATACTCTATCTATAATCCTAAAAATGTGCCCCATGCCCCCAATAATCCTCTCTCAGGCCTCTCCCAAGCTTTTGGGATCACACTTCCAAGTTAGAGATTTCTTCCTTTCTCATTTTTTCCAATTTTCCTTAAGTTGTTATGCCCTTTTTTCAATTAAAAATGTTGGGGTATGATTTAAAACCTTCCCCATAAACCCCTATTTATGTTTTTATGATGGTATACCCCTTTCTCTCTCATTAATTCCTCCCATGTACACCTGTTACCATGCCAAAATTTGGTGAGGGATTTCTCTCTCCTCTTTTACATCCAAGTAATTATTTTGTATTATGCATCTAAATTACATTATGTTTGTTGGGAAATTTATCTATATGAACCCATTACTTTCCATTTCATGTAAATATGATGAGACTCTCATTTATCTCCCATAAACCATTTTCATGAATCCTTATTTCACGCTGTTATGCTGCCAAAATTGCACCATTTTTTTCAAAGACAAGATCATTGTGTAGTGAGTACCATACTCATGTCTCTATCAAGGGTATTAACTTTTATGCACATATAAATATTTAATGGTACTTTTATGTATTTATTCTACATTACTTAATTGTGTAATAACTTATGATTTTGATTTATTCCATCTTATATGATCCATGTGGAACACTTATGCATGAAATGAAATGTTTAAGAAGGGTGCGCCCTAATAGCGCTCCAATGCATTGGGTAAGGTATAGTATCATGATACGTCATGTCCAATGAGTGTTGACTCATGATAATTCAATTGCAATGAGGTTTTACTCATGCTTCATGTGAAATTAGGGTCTACTCATGCTCTATGTTAAATGAGCCTTGGCTCATGCTAAATTCCATGTTAAGTGTTGTTGGCACATTTCCATGTTATGATTATCATGATTTATCATGACTTTATGTTCATTTTTCTCTTGTGCTCCATTTATATGCCTATTATCTAACATGTATTTTATTCCTCATGTTATTTAATTTTTATTCCCTTACTGGGCTTTACAACTCACCATTTTCTTATGCATGTCCTCAGGTTATCCCATGCAATGCTAAGTATGAGGGAATGTAATGGTAATGTAAAGGAAGTTTTCAATAAAGATGTTATATTTCATTTTTTAAGTTTTTATTTAATGATCCTAATCCCCAAAGACACTAGACCTCTCGATCTTCTATGTTGTATCAAGTGAAGTTTATGTATAAATCATTTTTTAGTTTGCAATAAAGATCTGGGTTGTCATAGTTGGTATCAGAGGATAAGTTTAGTTATTTTTGTATTAGGATTAGAAGACCCTAGTTAAATCCTTAAGGATAAGACTAAGAATAATAAAAACATCCCTACATTTTGGTGAGTATTGATTAAGTGTTTTATCAAGAAAATATTTCCCTGTCTAGATACGAGCAAGTAGAGTCGGCTCTAGCACAGATGTACCTAGGGGTGAAAACCCCGAAAAGGAGATTTGGGATTAACCTCGGGTATCCTAGTACACAACAATGGGCCTTGCTACACTCTTGGTTATGACACTCTCGGTGGATATGCATTGGTAAATTCACAAGCTTAGTATAAACCATTATTAAGGGAATTAAAAAAATCCCCTAAGAATATATGTTGGATAACATAGATTGAAGCGTATAGATTCATAAGTAAAGGAAATAAAATCTATTTATAAGTCATATGTTTAGTCCTTGGATTACCCTTTATGTTTTACCCCTAACTTTACTTTTATTCCAGTTAATACCCGGTAATAGGAGGACTCATGCTAACAATCGATGTGAAGATCAATGTGATTGTTGTGATAATGAGTTTCCCAATCCAATGGGAGCAGGAATAGGAAACATTGTCACGATTCTCTCTCAGTTAACTCAAGATTTGAATAGAAACATGGGTCAAAAGGAATGTTCAATCCCTCTAAGAAAGAACAAGTTTCTATCTAGATCTTCATTAGAAAAAGGCCTCCTACTTTTAATGGATCATCTGATCCCTCAATCTCCAAACAATATATCACCTCCATTGAAAAGATCTTCTATATACTTCAATGTTACAAACAAGAGAAGGTTCTTTTGGATGCTTATTATATGGAGGGTGAAACCGATCAATGGTGGACATTGATGAAAAATAAAAAGCCTGAGGAGGATATTGAGGTGTTGTAATGGAAGGATTTTTAGAAGATTTTTTTTATAAATATTTTCTGTGCACCCTCCAGATTAAGATGGAAAGGGACTTCCTTACCCTAAAGAAAAAAGAAGACGGGTCTATAAGAGTGTATGAAGAAAAATTCACAAGTCTTTCACAATATTCTTTTGTCTCTATCGTTACCCCGGAATGCAAGGTTGACCGCTACTTTGGTGGGCTAAAACCTAGCCTGCGGAAATCCCTGGTGATCTGCGACTTCGACAGCTATGAGGAAATTTTCCTATGTGCCCTCAAAGTTGAAATGGTTATTGGAGAACCTCAAGGGTATCATGGGGATAAGAAGCGTAAGGTGGACTTCAATTCTGGCGGTCTGATGGATAAATCCAATGGTTCTAAGAAAATCCAGTACCCCACTTTCCAAATGTGCATAAAGAAGCACCCTAAAAATTTCTGGAAGGGGATGAAGAAATTCTTTAGGTGTGGAAGAGTAGGGAACTTATCCATTAACAGCTGACAAGAAAAACCTGCTGCTACAACAGAGGAGATTAACGCTCCATTCGACTCTCAACGCGTTGTTCATTGCTTCAACTAAAAAGAACCAGGGCATCTTGAAAATCAGTGCCCTAAGCCAAGAGTTTTCGGAGGCAACCAACAACCTCTAAGGCATCAAGGGAGAGCTTTTCCCATCAATACTACAAAAGTGAACCCTAAAAAAACGTGGTGATAGGTATGCTATTTATTCATTCAAGAGTAGTGAATGTACTTTTTTATTCTAGTTTTACGAATTCTTTTATATCCTCAAAGTTTAGTAGAACAATCCCATCACCACCACAAATAATGGAAGTGAAGATGTTGGTGAGTATGGAAAATAGGGAAATCATTGCATCCCATGAATATAACTCCTCCCTTATCATAATCTGTGGACTGAATTTCCCAGTTAACCTCATCATACTCCCTCTGGTTAAATTTGATGCAATTCTTGGCATAGATTGGCTTTCCTTATATAGAGCCAACATAAATTTTAATAAGAGGGAAATCACTCTCCATATGGAGAATCGACCCCCGATTATATACAAGTGCAAGGAGGAAGAAAAATCTTCGTTAACTCCATCATCTCAATTATGGATATTATTTCCCTATGAGCACGCATATCAATCTCAGAAGATTGAGTCCAATAAAGCAACCATCCTTGAAGACATTCCTATTGTGAGGGAATTCGCTGAAGTATTTCCTGAGAAATTTACTGTTATTCCACCTCTAAGAGACCTTTAATTCTCAATTCACCATATTTTTGGAATCAAGACATCAAAATTATCCAACAGTGAATTTTTCATAATTTTCTGAGGTAGTCGAATTTTTGGGTAAAAATTAAATACCATTTAAATATATAATGTGTTTTGTGACATAATAATGATCCAATAGTGAGGTAATAAAATTCTATAAACATTATGTTCAGCCAATATATGTTTTACCATTAAAATAATGTGATTTTGGGTTTGTTTTATTTATTTTACAAAGCTTTAGTGGACCCTTCAAGGATTATAAAACATTTTGTCTTTTTAAATTGTTTTCCTTGAGAGTGTTACTCACCTCCACATAAGAAACCATATTATTCTAAGAATTTAGGCCATTGGGATTATAAAATATAATTTTCCAATCCCCTTTGGCAAAAACCATGGGCAAAAACCCTGGTCTTGTTTTATGTTTTTGATTAGTTTAATGTTAGGTGTCCCAAACCTAAATAATAAAGAATTACCTCTCATTTCCTATATAAACCCACTCAATCTCCCACTTACTCTTCACTCAAAGCCTTTGGAGTTCGACCAACACCTACCCTATTCTATCTAGAATCCTCCCAAAGTTCCTCAAGCCTCCAATAAGCCTCTCTCAAGCTCTCCCAAGCTTTTGGGATCGCACTTCCAAGTAAGATATTTCTTCCTTTCTCATTTGTGTCCAATTTTATTTAAGTTTCTATTCTATTTTTTTTTCAATTACAAATGTTGGGGTATGATTTCACAGCTCCCCTATACTTCCCTATTTATTTTTGGATGATGGGAGACCCCATTCTCTCTCATTAATGCCTTCTATGTACACTCGTTACCATGCCGAAATTTAGTGAGGTATTTCTCTCTCCTCTTTTACATCCAAGTAATTATTTTGTAATATGCATCTAAATTACATTACATTTGTTGGGAAATGTATATATATGACCCCCTTACTATCCATTTCATGTAAATATGATGTGACACACATTTCTCTCTCATCAACTATTTTGATGAATTCCTATGTCACGTCGTTACGCTGCCGAAATTGCACTGCAATTTTCCAAGCCAATGACATTGTGTAGTGAATACCATTCCCATTTCCTTGTCAGGGGTATTCACCTTTATGCACATTTACTTATTGATTATAAAGCTTCATGTATTTATTCCAAATACCTTTATCAATGAATAAATGATGGTTGTTATATATTCTATATGGAATCTATAGAAGATAATTTTATATAATAAATTATTTGATCTTAGGATTAATCTTTCATTTGGTGAATGTGGAATTATTATTTTAATCCTATATATATTTGAGCTTTAATAAATTATAATAAGTCTTAGACTCACCCTTTATGATCACCTTTTAGGAGGAATTATTTATATGTGTCCATACAAAATTTCACCTTACACAGGTGTGGGTATGAGTGAATCATTGTTATATATACTTTAGGTTCACCTGACTTGAGTAGTGGAGTACTCAATTGATTATTAAGTGACATGAACTACTGGATTTAAATCCTATGAGGGTGAAAATTTATTCATATGTGAGGAATTTTCCCTATATTGAACACTTTATTCAATCTATTTGATGATTATTATATGACACCTCGCCTTAATATGAAATGAGGTGTGTGTCACTACCTTTTCTTCTTACATGAGACACTTTGAGGATTGAGAATTATCCTTATGAAATATGATATTAATACTTCAAAGAAAAGGTATATACTCTTATATATCTATATAATTAACTCTTACATATCTACCTATGTACTATTATCTATCATAGGGGATTGACTCATCACTTCCAGTGGAAAATTTATAACCTTTACATTTGGGCTTGGTAACTCAAAAATCCTCTAACATATCATGTTTATTACTTTTATGCATCCTAAAACTTAGCCAAATTTATCTCCTTTTCTATTTATCTAACTTTTATGTATATAATCAGGGAATATTACACATCCAAGTACTTTGTTAAATTATATGAACTTTAGCTAACTTCTCGAATTGTAAACTACTACTTATGATTTTTTAAATAAACATCTATAAGTTTCCAATTCTTTGTTTCTTGAATTAATCTTCTATTGAATCTATCTTTTAGAATATTCATCATTTAGAGAATTAAAAATATCCCCAATACTTTAAAACCCAAAGGAATTTAATCCAAAAATGTGTTCCATGTTTCTTCATGTTAACTTTCGAACTTTGTTACTTTAATAGGAATAAAAATTTTCTTCAAATATCCGATACTTTCAAAATTCTAACTAACCTATAGACTAACTTATTATCATCCACAATTATTTATATAACATCAAAACACTAAAAATTCAACATTAGATTTGTTGTAATAATTCCAAAAATAAATAAAATAATTAAAGATCAAGATTGAATCCATTTTTACATTAAATACAAAAAATTTCTTATAAAATAAATATGTGATAATTTCCAATAAAATATTAAAATAGTTTAAATAAAATCATTTAATTTCCAATTAATAATAAAAAAAATATTCTTCATGAACATTCATTAAATAATCATCTGTCTTAAACAAATTATCCATTCAAAAAAATCATCAAATAGAATGGAAATAGTGAGAAATATTTTAGATAACCAGTAATTTCATAATGATTTCTAAAATATTAGGTAAATATAATAAAAATAAATATGTCCCCACTAGGATAACCAAAAAATTAATCTTTTAAGAAAATTTTAGTTTTCCAAATAAACATGAGATAGAAAATTTATTTACAGAACCCCAAAACTTGATAGGGAGTCTCCATCACATCACATAACTACCTCAGTACTCTCAGATAATCAACTAAAAGAATCCACTTATAGATATGATAAATAATCAAAATTTATGATAATAATATATCTCTACCTAATAGTGTGAGGAGTTATCAATACATTAAATCATATCATATAAACATTTACAATCTATCCTCAAAAGGATCCTTTAATCAATAACTCAATACTTCTATAAAAAATATATCTTATTGTTTAAAATATCATCATCAATAACTTCCCATGAGTTCACAATACTACTCAAATATTATCAATAATTTAAAACTTTTAACATAATGAAACCACATGATATTGACCATATGAAGTCTCACATGTGAACCAAACAATCCTCCCTAATAAGTCATCATTAATTAAACGAGATGACCAATGATTACAATTATATAAAATCTTAATAATACTTTATCACTATATTAGTTTAACTTTAATGAATTACTTTAATATTATATCCACTTTTAAAGACCCACTCTTGGTACTGACCTAGGAATAAAAAAAGTTATCGAATACCTTTGTAGCAAAACTAATTATCAAAGGTAAACCAAAACCACCGAAAATTTCAATTCCAAATGATGATGATTAATAAACCAACCTTGAGAAATAAATTTGACTAGTTCACCACCACCTCTCATATTTCTTAAAAGTAACTCCTTAAAGAATATCTTATAACTCAAAACATTGAAAAAATATTCTCAATTGTTTCTCATATCTATGAAATATCTTCGAACTACATTTAAAAAACACATATCATTAGAGTTTTCATCTCCCTGTAAATTATTTCTATCTAATAACTACTCCAAGTCATATTGGGCATAAATTTCCCAAAATAATAAAGTAATCCTTTTAGTTATTCACAACTATGTTCCCATTAGAAAATATGTTCACACCATATATCTTAATTCCTATTAAATAAAAAACACCAACCACCTCCCTTCTTAGAAGTCATCACACAAACACATCAATTAAAAGACTTATTATTATATTATTATGATCCTTGAAAAAATATTCATAATTAATTCCCAATAACTACACATACCCAAATAAACATGTTTTTTTAGACTAACTGAGTGGCATCATAGTACAACCCCATGTGGTGTAACCTTATTTGAAAACTAGAAAAAATTCACCATTTACTCCATTTAAAAAAAATCACTTGATTTTTAACCATGGATAATTCTATTACAGGAAGAATCATTACATCCACATGCATCATTAAATGAAATATACCATCTCCAACTATATTTCCAATGTTCTATTCTGATAAAAAGGATCAAACACATCAAAAATTCACTCTTATTGTACTCTAATTAGTGAAAACTGTGTGATAAAACTATCGACTTCATGCAGAAGTTTATAAAGTCTTAATATCCCCCAATATGGAATTAAAATTCTTAATCAAATAATAACACAAAAGATAGAAATTCAAAATAAATATATGAATTTATTTTTTATTTTTAAATTAATTGATGCCATAACATAGAAAAAAAGTATCTAAGTGTTCACATATCATATGGAATTTTTTACCTATAGATATGACACATCATATCATTTGTTATGTCTATCCCAGATCATCATCATATTCACTAATTTAGAACAAAATAACTCAATTTCAATATTCATCAACCAATTTCACCAAGACAACATCTCAATCTTGAGTTCATTCCAGAAAATATAGATGTAGATAAATCTACTACTAGTCTAGCCTATGTATATTGTCCAAAAATTTAATCAAATCAATTTTAGTATCACAAAATCATGACCTTGTTCTTTTTATGCTTGTTTCCCATCATTTTGAATCCAATTTTTCATAATTTTGGATCACATTAATGGTGATACACACCGAGGGGGGTGAATCAGTGTGTATGTTATTTAAATTCCCCTTTAACTCTCATGTTTATTAAATGCCCCTTTCTCTAGAGACTCATTGATTATAAAATAAAATAGAAACAATAAATTTGTTAATGAGGTTCACACCCTTTAATGAGGAATATTTCCCTCATATGTCATAGTTATTTTCCCACACACAAAACTACCTTTTTATAATCTAAAGTACCTTGGTAAAGGGTGTAACCTTGAACTTATACTAATTTTGGCACTAACTAGTTACAAAATTGAATAAAAAATGAAAAAAATAATCCAAATGAATTATCAGTGAAGAATGTATGATCCTTCACACAAACTCCAAAAAATTTGATCTTATTCCTCTTATTTTGATAACAATCTCATCTGGCTTCACTCAATTATTATTCTTTGAGACAACACCGTATCGTTTCTCCTCTCTCAAAATTATCAACACCCAATTTCTTCATTTTTATTATTTATATTCACTGAATATTGTATGAATATAGTTTCAATAATAGTCATGGAAATATTTTATAATCTCATTAGCACATATCATCTCATTTAACTTTGAGTAAAGGTCATCATTTTAATCCTCAATAAGACCCAATCATTGATCATCCATATTATATTTGAAATTCCATGAAATCAGTATCTCTATAAATATTACATATTCCATGGTGTATACTATGATTTGGAATTCCTTGTGTTGGGTCTTGGACCTTATCGTGTTAAGAGCATGTCAAAAATCTAACAAAAAATGAACAATGGAATGGTCCACATATTCATTTCTCATAGGTGGTATTCTTCTATAAAACAAATACCATTATGATGTGGGGTTAATTCTATACCATTTTTTGTGGCGTGGAACTCATTGTAGCAACTCACTTAAAATTATCCTCACTATAGTGTGGTGATAATATACTTACCATTTTATATGAACCATAAACATCAATGTGTATTTCATTCTCTCATCTTACTATTTCAGTATTTATAGGTTGTTATTTTTTTGTGGCATGTTCATCTTGTACTTGAATTATGTTTCAAATTTATTTAATAACCCAACTTCATTCGCAAAGAGTTTTGATCACATTGTAATGTTAAATCCAATAATAATATTTCAAAATGCATCATCTGATTTTATCACTCAAGGTCACTAGAAAACCAATTCTGGAAGCCTTATTAAAACCATCCCATGGAAATTATCTAAGTCTATGATGACTCATATATAGTTGTTAATGACTCATACACAATATTTAAATGATACATATGCAGGGAAAATGAAACATGCACATATTCTTAATGGATCATACATAGGTCCTCGGTGAATTATGTAGTGCTATGAAATGACACTTCTGTTGAGAACCTATGACATTTACAGAAGACTAGAATGAACCTTGTATAAATCATTTACCTTTGGAATGACCTTTACAAAATTTAATACTTCTTGATATGTTCCTTGTTCTAGTCTCATTTCATCCTAACATAGAGTTGGAGACTTTTCTATTTTAGAAACATTAGACATGGAATTTCATTCTTCATGAAATTAATTAAGGGGTCTTACAATTCAATTATAGCCTTATGAAACATTATTCTAAGAGTTTATAAACATTATGTATAACATCCTTTATATATGAAATAACTTGGATTGTTTTTACACATTCTTTAATAAATAACTTATTGTGCATAACATTAAATGTTAATGATATAATATGACATTAGCTTCCAAATTCCATAAACTGTTGTAGAAATCACTTCTAATTCATTATTTTTTGTATATAAAATGAAGGTTGGTTCATCAATCACCACACTTCAATAAGTATTTAAAAAATTAAAACATCATCATTTAGGGTTAAAAAATATCTCCCTATATATTTTTTGTCAATACTTCCTCATTTCTCTCCACCTTACTGATAATAAACACAAAGTGTACAAAATATAGGGACACGCTCCAAACAAATCAATGAAAATATTCATGAAATAATAATTTCAAAATCTACATGAGGTATCTCAATGTAGAAAACAAGGGATATTAAATCAATCACCAATATTTTACAAAAAAATCATTTCAAAACCTTTATATCTTCATCCATACACAACAAAAAAGTAGTAAAATACTTTCCATATTCTTTCCTGCATATCTCGACAAACAAATTAAAACATATCACAAAAAAGAGAAATTTTTTTCTCATGCAGTCAACATATTTTTAAGAATTCAATAATTTAATAATAGTGGGGGGGGATATAAACAATTATATACCTAAATTATAGGGAGTATTTGTACTACCTTTTTCAACCTTATCTTCTCAAACAGTTCAGTTGTGATAGGTTTGGTATGAATATAAACAACCTATTCTTTATAGGGAACCCATTCCAGAACCAAAACAACCTCTTCAACCTTCTACATCAGAAAATGGAACATTATTTCAATGTTTTTGCACCTATAGTGTTATATAATATTTTTGGATAGGTAAATCACACCCTGATTTCCACAACCTATAATCAGAGGATAAATTGCTTCAATATTAAATTGTTTCAGTTGTGTATTCATCCATAGAATATGTGTGGCTTCTTATGATCTTTCCAAATATTCATACATTGTATAGTTTAGTGTTATTGATGTTTTCATATTTTAATACCAAAAAATATCTTTTCCCAATGAAAAATACTCCACTTTATGTGGATTTCCTATTTTCAACATCCCTTTCCCAATTTTCATTAGTAAATGCTCTAAGTTCCAACTCACCTTTCTTTTTATACATTGGTTCATAATTGAAAGTATTTGAGATGTATCTCAAGATATTATTTGTATCAAAAAGATATGATTCCATTCTATTATATTGATAATAGGGAAAGGGGTGAGAAAATAAAAAATGTTAAATAATTATATTATCAAGTACATAAGACTTCCAATAAAATGTTATAACTATATCTAAATAAGAAATTTCTCTTTATCATACTTTCTCAACTTTGTTCCCAACTAAATTAGTGTGGACACCCCTTTAGCTTCCTAAATGTTAAACTTCTTCAAGATAACCTTTTCATATTTTTCTTATGGGAGATAAATATAACCTGATACTCTAAAAATACATATCTCTAAGAAAAATATCATGTCTCTAAGCATTGAAATTTCAAACCTTTATTTCTATTTCCTTGATAACTTTCCGCACATTATTTCTTTATTTATATAAAATATTTTATCATCAACATACATAATCACAAATAGTGATGTGGTGTCGATATTTTTGAAGAAAAAAAATTATCCACCTATCCTTTATAAAATTTCATGATTTTTAGATACTCATCAATCTTAAATTACCAAGATATTGGAGCCTTATTCAACCCATGTTGGTATTTATTCTGCTTAAAAACCTTACTTCCTTATTAATCTTTCATAAATACATTAGGTTGTTCCATGTACACCAATTCATTAAGCTCTCAATTTTAAAAATATGGTTTAAAATTCATTTGTAATATTTTAAAACTTATCTAAGTTATAATTTCTAGAACTATACTAATAGATTTGAGTCAAAATACTATGAAAAAATATCAAATTAAAAACCTTAAATTTGTGTTTACCCTTTAAAAACTATCCTCACCTTGTCTTTATCAACTTCATCTTTCTCAACCATCTTCTTTTTAAAGAACCATTTTCTCTAATCACATTATTTTTTTGGATTTGGTTTAAAGTTCCCATGTATCATTCTAGTTAATTTGGTAAAGATACTTATTTAGGGAATAATTCCACACATTTTTTTAATTCTTTCTCAACTCTTTAAGGTTAAACCATTCATTATAGGTTGGTATGGCCATTGGAAATGATCTTCTGTCTGGTTTGTGCACTTTTATTATAATCACTAATAATATTGTCAACATCAATATATTCATAATAATTTTATTTTCCCATTTATACTTCAATTATTCATCTTAATCACTGGAAAATGAAGAATATATACTTCAATATGAATCTATGTGTTTTCTACATTTTGTTCAATAATATTAAAACTTGAAACATTATCCTTATCATTAATATTCATAGAATTTCTAATTCATTCTTCATTTTTGATGACTATGAAATCAAATCTATAAAAAAATCTTCACGATTTCTTATTGTAACATATGTAGGATTTTCCATTTGTTGTGTTCCCAAGAAATATTCAATCTTTATCTTTTTTATAAAAATTTTATACACTTCTATCTTTCTTCTTAATCAAGCATGGAATTCCAAAAACCTAAAGTGTCCAACATTTGGGTTTCTTTCGAACCAAATATAAGAAGGATTAATGTCTAATTTTTTGTTAATGAGACACATGTCCTGTATTATTCAAGTAGTTATGATGGACCATAAATAGTAATACCATTAGGTGTCATGTACATCCAATATAATTCTAACCATATCATTTAGATTCCAATTCTTCATTTCATCCACTCTGTTTTTAAGGAGTACATGGATCACTAAATACATGTATGATTCAATGCTTATTAATAAATTCAAAGAATTTTCAATTAAAATATTCACTCCAATTATATGATATCAATATCTTCAAGTACAATAATGTTTTCTTCTCTGAAAGTCTTATGAAACTCATAAATCTATTTAAAGACTCTGATTTTTGTGACATGATCATGATGCATGTCATACTTGTAAAATAGTCAATAAATTAATGAAATCAATTTATCTAATTTTTTTACTTATTATTTATATGACCAAATTCATTGTATTGAATCAATTATGGAGTCTTTGAAGTTTTAATTTCAACTCCCTTGTGATTTTTTTTCACCATTATCCCCATTGTGCAAGTTTTACAAATAATGGTAGTATCATGTTTCAAAAAGGTAAATTCCTCAAAACTTCCATATATTATTTTACCCAAGGTGACCAATAATTGTGTTCTATAACTCATTTTATAATTTTTAACTTAAGTAACAACCTTAACTTTTATCCCTTACATAAAATAATTTTCTTAGGTTTAGAAACCCCATGTTATAACAAACCCGTATTTTTTTCTTTCCAACATGCATCCATTTTTTCTGAAGATAAACACATTTATGACATCACTTAGTTATTATAAACTCAAAAATTTATTCTTTAACCCATCAAAAAACAATACACTATCTTTAACACCCAAATATTTTATTTGAATTTCCTTTGAAGTAAAATTGAGGTATTTTATAGCTTGTTTTACACGCAAACACGAGTTTAAATGAACCCATGATATAGTATACATTTATAACCTAGAAATTGGATTGGAAGGTATAAATATGATTAATCACATTATGAAATATATTTATAGTGGTAATAATTTATTTATAATCACACAATTTTCATAAAATTATTTTAGGATTAAAAGACATATTTTTTAACGAAATGTATTTTTCTACATGTTATGTATTTTTATATAAACGAAATATATTGATCACTGTTGAAAACTTATTTTCATAAAATAAATTCATAATTTATATGAATAAATGAATAATAATTCATAAAATATTTATCTAATGGTTAGTAATTAAGATAAAATTATTTAAAGATAAAAAGAGTTCTTTTTCATAAAATTGTTTCTATATGAAAAAAGTATTTTTATCATAATAAATTAAATAAATAATTATTTATTAATGGTTTAAATTTAATTTTTAGATTATATATTAAATAACATATTTTAAAACTCATTTTACAGTTTTTACTAGATAATTAATGAATGTAAATTCGGTTTTATGATTAAAAATTCATTTTTCAAAAAAATGACTTTTCATTGCATTTGTCAGGATTGTTTTAAAATTATTTTTTGGAAATTATAGAAATTTATTTTGATAAAACGGATTCCATATTTAAAATTAATATTTTTAAATTTTCAAATGAGTTTCGTTTCATTTTTAGTCGTAATGAATAGTAAAAATGTCCATACAGTTAAGGTTAAAACGAGTTTACTAGAGGAGTTAGACTAAGAGATAAGAGAATTATTTGCGCATAAACTTGTCTCATTATTATTTATACCCTATATTATCTTATATTTGAATAATTTGTCATTTTTTACACTTGTATAAGAAAATTACTTGATATTATTTAAATATTATTAGTAATTCTGTGTGTGTTCTTTCCTTTGCTTGTAAAGGAGTGCCTACTCTCCTCCCTTATTGACTGATTTTGAGCTTTATAGATATTCCAATACCCAACCCAAAACATTATTATCTTAAATAAATTAATCCTAGATCAAATTTTCTTCTCCAAAGACCAATCAGTCATGGAATAAGGTGTAATCCAAAGGATGTCTGTCAAAAGAGAGGTATAAATATTAACAGAGCTCTTTCAATTTTATTTCTTCTTACACATGGTATAAAAATATTGAATATATCAAAAAATTATGACTCTAGTATCATAAATATATTAAGATTTTATTATAAATAATTCAAAACCATTTTCCTCCCCCTTTCCATCAAATGGGAAACGAAATTATGGCTCATGCATACGTGTGGACTACAGCCTCCACGTAGCGATATGATTCATTTTACATCACTTCCTAACATTGATGGATATAATATTAGATTTTATAAATATATATTATATTTAATATATATTTATTATTTTTTAATTAAAAAATATTATTTATATTTCTTTCCTTCATTTTTTTATAAAATGAAAACAATATTCATGCATATGTATGGACTACAGTCTCTAGGAACGGTGTAATTAATTTTTCAATCTATTCCATTTATGGAAGGTAATAAGTATTTATATGATGAATATATATGATATTTATATCATTATTAAAATTATTTATTTGATAAAACCATGATACTAATTTAATAACCATAACATATAAATCGAAGAATACATGAAAAATGAAATAGTTATCACCAGAAATAATGACTTTAATAAATAATTTTTAATAAACAGGTAATAATATGTTATAAGTAAATAGTATTTTATATTATAAATATTAATATGGTTATTTTATATAATTATAATAAATTTAAATTTATTACACAAGATTTTAGTGTAATTATGAAGCAATTCATACTTGAGGTGAGGGTTTTACGTTACAAGCTCATTTTTATCGGGATTGTATAAGCTTAAATTTCCTATGATGAAATTATATGATATATCTCTAAAAAACAAATGGATTTTATTCTCCTTTATTTTTTCCTATAAAACAAAATTTTCATTTCATTTTACTCTCTCTATGTATTTTAATGTTTGAAAACATGTTTTTAAGGAACACGAACATTATTTCTATCATCCACTGAAAATATTTTCTTCCATCTCCCTATTTTATTTAATATGTTTTGAAGAATGTTTTTAATATTCTAAAACAATTTATAGAATTAATTTCTACCTATTTTTTTATTTCTATAAAAACATGTAAAGGGAATATTCTTATCATTTTCTGAATAAGGTACTTCTTACCAAAGGTGTGAAAAAATCATTGTTTTAACATATATCACACTAATAACTTTTCCATCCATAATTAATACTCTTTTATTTGAAGATTACATTACAATTTTCCATGGATAATTTAAAAACAATTGTTTTCCTTAATAATTTGGGAATTTTTATATTTAAAACAAGTGATATCAAATTAAAAAGGGTATTTTACTTAAGAAATATTCCAGTGATCTTTTAAAGGAAGTTTTCATATATGGTAACATCCTTTGATGTTACTTAGGATTCACTGGGGATATGATTCTATGATAAAATCATTGTTCTTTACCAGGATGGTTATTTATTATGATGTTAAAATCTTGATAAAACCCATTTTATTTTCCATGGGTTAAGATAAGATGAAATGATAAATTGTTTTATGATCTTGTGGTGTATATATGAATGGATTATGATTATGTGATGTATGATTTTGTTATAGAACTTAAATTAATTGTATAAAGATTAAAATTTTATGACCTCAAAGGGTACACAATAGGTGATCCTGGGCCCAAAAGAGGGTACATGGGTTGTTCACCCAAGACCAAAGTAAGTATGTGGGCGGTTAACTCAAGACTAATATGTGATTTATATCTTGGTCATTAGCCTTAACATCAGATTTATAAGATTATGACTATTCCATAATTTATGCCACTATTTTATGACATGAGAATATGTAAGTGTTATGATCTTATGGATCATGTTATTTAATACCATTATGATTCATGTCTTATGAACTACTAATACTTATGATATGACTCATGATTATGATATATGAATCGATGGGTATGATTTTAAAATGTAAAACTCATGTTCTATACATCACTTATCTCCTCATTAGTATGATAAGAGGAGAGGAATCTACTAGGAATTAGGTGACATCTCTAAGACAACAAAGGATGGAAATAAATTCCAAGGGCCTCAATAACATTTGGGGGATGATTTTACCTTTGTAAGATAAAACATCCAAACTATATAAACAATTACTAACCAAATATATATATGATGAATGAGTACAAAATACAACTCAAAACCTATCTAAACCAATAAACCATGTCAGAGTATAAGTAAAAACCAAAATAAATACACAAAAAAAACCAAAATACCAAAACTCAAGACTCTAAAGAGACATCAACCATCAACTCCCAACCTCTCCAAGATCTAATGCCACATTCCATGCCCACAGTATCAAGAATCATCACTAAAGAACTAAGACACCTTTCCATTAGTTTTTCCTTGATAATTGACATCTAAAAATGCACAATAGTGCCTAAGTAGGGAGTGAGCCTAAACTTTGTAGGATTTACCCAATTAATTTCCAACTCATGCCACTATGAAAAAACCTGTTATAAAAATTTATATTAATAGTTTAAAATAATTTTAAACAATTTATAACAAAACCCAAAAAAATCAAAGGAATACATTGTCAATCATAAATTTTTTTACAATAATTTGGAATACACATAACCATGAATCCACACACACATCATGCATGTATGGGAAATAGTTCCATACTGATGAGCGGTCTCTCATTGATCCCCCAAATCATTATAAGGTAACCAATACCAAGTTCCCAAATTGTGTACGCCCCTTCCACAATGTCACATCTAATGAAAATAAACTCAAACCAAACATGTATAACAAAATACATGTAAAACCACTATACAAACCTTTATATAATTAAATAATTTCATCCAAATATTTGCATGCATCAAAACAAAACCATAATTTTAAAATAGTTATTTTAAAATTATAAACTAATGTGTTTTTCAAAATCTAACCAATTTTCTATAATTTTTCAAAGCCAAATCCAAATTGGGATTTACAATAAAAATCACACAAGCATATCACTATAATTTTAATCTAAAATTTTAATTAAAACCAATCCTACAAGTTCAAAATCAAGTGAAATTAAGAGAAAATCCATCTACCTCACAATGGTTGGGGAAAATGAGGAATGGCACAATGAAACATCAAGATCTAATCACAAACTAGATTTTATTCACTAGATACAACAATATTCCACCATAAAACTATTCATAACACATATATGTCAATAATAAACTAGATATATGGTTCCAAGAGAGATAAGAACCTTGAATATAAGAAGAATGGGTAATAATGGGTACTTTACGATGAATCTGGGCCTCTGACACACATTTATTCACATAAGGATCTCTCTAGGATCAAAGGGGGAATCTATCAAGCCTAAGAAGAAAATATAATTTGGGTTATGGGAGAATTTGGGGATTAAAGAGGGTCTAAAGGATTTTTTTTATTATATCAACAACTTGATGAGGTTTTATTGTATGTTACATGGATAGACCACATGGTTTTGAAGACCACACATGAACTTTGTGGTTATACTATCTTAAGGCCACACCTTTCATAGTTGGATCACATGGTTAGACAAACAATTCATCAACCATGATTTTCCCTCTATTAAAAGTTGCACAATTTCACATGGGAATTTACATAGTTTAACTAAACCATGTTTCTAACATGTTCCCGTTTTCTTCCCTTTCACGGTTTCTTAGAGATGTTGCATGATTTTTATTAACCATTCACAAAAATGTGCACCTCTATAAATGCCTCTAACACATGCCAAAAACACTTGATACCTCATGAAACCGAAACCAAGCATTATACTAACTCAAAATATATGAATAAAGAGTCTTGTACCTAAAACTGAGGGTGCTATATTCTCTCTACCACTAGCCTTTCCTTCTCTAGAAATTAGAAAATCGCCATTTTCCTAAAAGAGTTTGGTCTATTTCTCCACCATTTCTTTCTCACAATCCCATGTTTCTTCCTGAATCCAACCATGTTTCCATAAAAACCACACTAGATAGATGCTTCTCCCACACAAGATCTTTTATTTTCTGTCTACAATCCATACCATCACATGGATCAATGCATTTTTTGGTTCTAGGTTAATGAGATCTAATCAATAACATGGCCAGGATCATGTTGGTACTTCTTCAACTAAGACACATGAAACACATTTTTCACTAAACTTATCCTTTTTCAAAAATACAACTGGTATTCCACTACATTAACTCATTCTAATGTATCAAAAGGGACTATGTAGCAATGAGACACCTTTCGCTACTTACCAAAATGATACTACCCAATCCTTGGAGAGATCCTTAAGAAAACATGATCACTCAACCCAAACAACAATAGTTGTCGATGATAATCTACATATGACTTATGACACAACCAAACCATATTTATCCTCTTTCAAATTAACTGCATTTTCTCTATTGTTTCTTTTATAAGGCTTTTTATAATTATTGAAATCTCACCTATTTAAACACAAAAAAGTGTAGAATGAAACATTCATCCATACAACGATTTAAAATGAGTCATATTTATGGAGTGCAGAAAACTATTATAGTAAAAGAACTCCACTAATGGAAAATACTCCCCCAATGAGCCACCAAATTCCATCACATAAGCCCTTACCATGTCCTCCAATATTTAGATTTTTCTCTCAAATAGTCCATATTTTTTAGGATTATAAGTTATAATCATGGTAAACTATTTTCCAAAGTCTTAAGACAAGGATTTACAAAAAAATGAGACATAAACTTGGGGTCTCAGTCATATAAAATTGATATTGGAATGTTATGTATCTTTATGATTTCCCAAATATAGATTTTGGAAAATTGTTCGACCAAATGAGTTTCACAAATAGGGATGAAGTGATCCATATTTTTGATTTGATCCAAAATCTCCCATATAAAATCATATTTACTAACAATCTTTGATATACCTATTATAAAATCCATGGTTATCTTATTTTATCTCCACACGAGAATTGTTAAACACTACAATATAACAACTTTTTATTAATGATCTTCCTTGACCTACTGACAGGTGAGGCATCTCGAGACAAACTATGCCACATCTATTTTCATGTCAACCCACCAAAACTATGATTTCAACTCTTTATACATCTTCTAAATTACAAGATGAATAGTCCATCTCTAATAGTGGTAGGCACTACATAGATGCTTCTAATAATCCAAAGGTATGATCATCCAATCTCTAAACTACAACACTAAATTTTCATCCAAATTCCATCCCTAAATGGTCTCCCCATCATTGTGTTTTAAACTTATAAAAACACTATTAGGATCATATTTCTAATCCTTTATAACTTCATCAACCAAATCAAGTTTAATAGAAACTAGAAAGAAAATGACCAAATCACCTTGGTCTAATAAATCTCGTGCATATCCTCTATAACTAGAATTAGTTACCACTAGTCTGAAAAATATTTATCCAACGGAGAATATGAATTCCAACTCAATGAATCTTCTATGGAATTATTTTTTAATAGGTATATACATCAATTCAAAGTCAAACATTTATATATACTCCATCTATCTACACTATATTAAATTAAAATCTATTCATGAGAAAATATGTTTCAAACTCTTATGATTTATAAACACAGTGAATTTTTTACCAAATAAGTGATGGGGAAAATTCTTCAAATCATAGACCATAGAATCTAATTATAAATCATGTGTTTGATAGTTCTTCTCATGTGACCATAAATATCATGAACCATAAATAACAACATGATCACCTTGTATGAGAACACAACTCAAACCAGATCTCAATGAATCATAATAAACTACATAAACTTGTCCAAAATCCAGAAATTTAAGGATAGAAGAATATATAAGTCTAGCCTTAATTTATTGAAAGGGTATTTGAAATTGATCATTACATTGGAAATGAAATCCTTTCCTTTTCAAAGCTTTCATTGGCATTGTCAAGTGTGAGAAAGCGCATACAAAACGTCAGTAGTATGCCACTAAGATATAAAAACGGTGTGTCTAAAAAACATTATTTGGTAGTTTCCATGAGATAAAATGTTCTATATTTTTAGGATCTATAGAAACACATTTTTTATAAATGACTTGGAAAAGTAACCATGCATCCTGTATCTAAAAATCACACTTTGATAATTTGGAATATAACTGATGATCCCACAAGTTACTAAACCCCACAGTCAAGTGTTGTTCATGCTCTATTTTTTTCCTAGAATACACTGGAATATCATCAAAAAATACCACAAAAAATGAATCTAGATAACTTTTAAATATTTAATTCGTTAGTTCCAAAAGATGGATAGTGAATTCGTAAGACCAAAAGGCATAAAAACATATTCTTAATGGACATATATGCTTCTAAAAGATGTTTTTCTAACATCCTCATTCTAAAAACAAAATTATTGATACCATAATCATAATTAAATTTTATATAACAAATGGGATCCCCTCAATTGATCAAACAAATAATCAATTCATGGAAGTTGATATTGATTCTTTATCACAACTTGGTAAATCTTATGATAATACACACAAAGTCTAATAGTTCCATCCACCTTCTTCACAAATATAACTAATGATTCCCGTAGATACATACCCATTTGAATAAACCCTCTACTTTACAAATATTCCAAATAAAATTTCAACTCTCTCAATTCTATAGGTTCCATATTATAATATGGAAGTGATATGGGATTGTTCCCTAGAAAGAGATCAATTGTAAACTCAAATTATTTTTTTGGTGGAAACTTCAAGAAATTTTTTGGAAAAATATCAGAAAGTTGTTCAAAAAAGGATGGAAAATATCTATTCCCAATATCATCCAAAAATTCCATGGTCAATGCTACCAACTGATATGAGATAGTTCCAACCACCAGTGTTATAATTCATTACCTACTTGACTTTAAATCATAATATCCTATAAATATATTCTAAAAACCATCAAAATATATGAAACTAACATATTGATGATAACAGTAGATGTGATTATTGAATGATTTCAACTGGTCAATACCCATAATAAAGTCATAGACATCCATATCAAGCATAGATAAAGCCTAAATCAACTCCTCCACATCAATAGTTATCAAACAAGATTTACATATAAAGGCTTGAAACTCTCTTTATCCAAGAATATTTTGAAGTTTTAAAATAGAAGGCATCATCTCAAAAAAATCCATATTATAAACAACATGATAATTAATAAATGAGTATGAAACGCATGTATCAAACAAATCTTGCAAAAGGGTAGAATTCAAAAGAAGTGTACCTCTCACCATAAAAGCACTAGTCTGATCATCTGCCATCATTTTATCATCTTTATACAATTTATTACTCACTATAGTTTTCTCATTGTTAGCATGTTGAGATTTCACTGGTTGGGGAGTCATAGTGTTTCTAGAATCAGTGTGACTCACTATATTCTAGTGTCAAGAGTCATTATTTTGCACTCTTTCCATTAAATCATAAGATTACTAAG
Source organism: Viscum album (assembly GCA_963277665.1). Classification (NCBI taxonomy): domain Eukaryota; kingdom Viridiplantae; phylum Streptophyta; class Magnoliopsida; order Santalales; family Viscaceae; genus Viscum; species Viscum album. The sequence goes on along the minus strand of OY728126.1, from coordinate 704,039,169 downwards.
AAATATGACATGTGTATCTAGGACCATAAATTGGAGTACTGCAAAAATAGTTCTAAAGATCTTCCATCTTATTGTAATTGTGAAATTATCTGGGTGGTTCTCTATAGTCTCATTTCAATGGTAGAAAGAACCACATTGGAAACATATCGTCTTACTTTTCGGTTGAGGAAGAATTTTTACTAATCTCATGGTTTGATTCGGAGGTGTACCACCACTCTGGAAATTGGTTTCTCTCTACCACTTGTTCCTGAAATTAGATTTCTACCTATTCCTTTAGGAATAAATATACTTATGATAATAGTATTTATCGAGATATCCTTTTCTTCAACAATTTCTCGATTTACCATTTTTGTATAGTCTGTTATTAAAAAACATGGAAATATTGGAGGGAATATAAACCCTCAAACCAAAGACAAAAATGTGTGACTTCAATGACAAACTTGTAGAAATTTCAAAGGAAATTAGACTAAATTAATAAATTTAGCTGTATACTTGGTCACTAAGATATTATCTTGCTTTAAATAGAATAATTCCATTAATCTAAAAATCTGTAATGTGTGTGGATAGAATTTATTGTCCGGAAATTTCTTAAAATCAACTAATGTAATTAATTGGTCCAATTTATCCAAAATATATAATTCCCACCATTATAATTCCAAATACTAATAAATCTATGTTTCCAAATTTATTTTTATCTCTACATTTGTCCCAAGGTTATCGATGATTCGATTCATCCTATTCACCTTTACTTCTTATTTTTCAGATCAAAACCCCTGAAATATGGGTGAATTCTATCTTTAGAATTAAACTGAATGGTCCACATGACATGGTTCATCATTCCTATTACCCTTATTCAGGGCTTGAAAATATTTGATAATACTTTGGAATAATTGGTGGTTCACCTATGGATTAGGTACAACGACATTCTCATCAGCCACCTCTAGTTGGTTTCTATGATGCCTACCCAGATGCATTCACTATTACTAGAAAAAATATCTATTTAGAATAATTCATTAGAAACTAAATGCCTAACAGTTATAATTTACCATATAAACAAATATTACACATATATTTCCACAATTAAACCATCTTCAACATTTCAACCACTTCTGAAAATAGTACAACCACACTTTTCAAAATCAACCATTTTCACTATTTTAATAAATTAACACTTTTTTCCATTTAAAAAACCAATAAAGTCATGAAGAACAATGTATTACTAATAGTAATTCTTACTATTAATGCATGTTATAGAACTCTCATCGTCTAAACCCATGATAGTGAGGTGACAACACTGATAAGTGTCTCAAAATACTTTTGTACCTGGACACCCTGGTAACATGAAGTTCATCATAAAAAGTTCTGATATGTCTTTTAATATCCAACATTCCAAGTTTTGACAATAATATCTCCTTGCTACATCCTAAGATAAAGACTAATACTATTTCCAACTCTATAACCAAACAAAATAGTCACAATTTGTCCCAAAATGAAAGATGTACCATCCAAGGTTGATACCATTTGTAACATCTCACCCCTTCTCATTAGATTGAGAAGAGGTGGTCGTGTTACAAAGACTTAGGTGAAATCCCTATGACATTAAAGGGCAGAAATAAACTTTAATGTCCTTAATAAAATTTTGGGAATGATTTTCTCTATGAAAGATAAAACAACAAAAATGCATAAACAATTAAAAACCAAAGATATTTATGATGCATGAGTTCAAAATATACCTCAAAACATAATAAAACCAATAAAACATATTAAAGTACAAGAAGAGACAAAAAATAAATGCTCTAAAAGAAAAAAAATGCCACAACTAAAGAATCCAAAGAGACATTAACCAATAACACCGAACCCAGTCCAAGATTCAATGCAACATTCCAAGTACATTGTATCATTAAGCATCACTAAACAATTGAGATACATTGTCTTTACTTATACTTCGATAGATGACATCAACAGACACATAATAGTTCCCAAGTAAGAGGTGATTCTAAACTCAATATGATTTCCCCAATGACTTCCCAACACATTCCATGAGAACATTGTTGAGCAAGTGTTGTTTTCAACAATACATAATGTTTTATTTAAAGGGGGGTATGTTGAGAACAATACTCTATCTCTTTATGAAAATTTTTGATGCCTCAAAAATACCCTTAATTATTTTCTAATGATTTTATTTGTTAAGTATTTTTTGAGAATTTATTATTCATTATATTTTTATTTCTGGATGAAATATTTAAGTTCATAAACAACGAGGTTTTATTTCTAAAGTATTTTCATTTAGCGTGTTCTGGAAAAACTGTTCATACCCTACATGGAGGAACATAGCGTAAGGATAAAATATAGAGTATACTTTATGAGATAAGAGAAAATTATGGAAGAGGAACCATATGTTATCAGAAAAGTAAGAAAAATAACCCTACAATAGGAAGGAACCCTACATTTGGGATATTAGAAAATTATGGAAGGGGAAGTGTACATAAGTTTTAAATGTTACGTTTGTTTCTCAAAATTATGTTTCATCAACCTTATTTTTGTAAACAACCATACGTTCTTGGAAACGTATGGATCAAGTAAAAGTATGGATCTTTTATCATACGTTTGAAAGTTGAAGAGAAAAGTATGGATGACCAATCTGATGTTTATGATCAACCATACTTTTGAAGAAAGTGACATAAACCTTACATTTGTGATCAACCCTACGTCATCAACCTTATGTTCATAGGAATCATATAGTACAACTCAACATTACCTTTGGCATCGGATAATTTAAAGTCGATATTTTTTATGCAACGGTCAGCAAGCTGATTATTATGCAAATTTCAAGCCGGATTTAAAGCTGATTTTAAAATAAGACTTTAACTGATTCAAAGATTTTTTATCAATGGTTTAAAGATCTAATTAAAGGATCTTTTTTTCCGAGTCTTCAGGGAAGTTACGACAACTCTGTAAATTCAAATGTTTGAACATCATGAGTTAAAAGGCAACTCTTGTGGATCTATATTTGTAGGAGAAGTACTTCTCATTATTTTATATATATGAGTTTTTTTCAAACAAAATCTAATGATATTATGTGATCTCTCGATAATTCTGAGAAAAGGGAAGAAAAACAGAGACTATCAAGAATTTAGATCTGCTGATTCAAGAGAACTACAAATCTCTGTTTTCTGAAGTAGAAAAATCATGATAGAAGATTCATTTGTTCTACATCAAAGATCATTTATGAATTTGATACTCCTAAAGTTTTGAGTTATATTTCTATATCTACTGCAACGGGATCGACTCAGAATGACTCTTTTGTGAAGATCATTATTTATAAATGTGATGATCCATCTACTGTCAATTACATGCTGTTGAAATTGTGAAGAACATCTGGAAAGTATTTCCAAAATAAAAAAATATTTCTATTCTTGAGTAACCAGCTTCTCGTACTAAGCTGTGTAGGTTCTATGAGTGAACCAGAAGGCATTTTTTTGCCTTAGATTGTAAAGGTATCAACTGCCTGTACTTAGTTGTTGTAGGGTCTATTGAAACGAGGACCAGATAGTGAAAATCACCAATCTCATAGAGTAGAGCATTGGTGGAGTGGACTAGGGTCCTTCTGTTCCCAAAACCACTATATATCTTGTGTATCTACTATTTAAATTTCTACTGCATCAATTTATCAAATTAAAATTAAAAGGCAGAACACAATATCACAAAGATTTTTGAAAAGACACAATTCACCACCCTCTTATGTATATTTGATATAATTTGATCCAACAATTGGTATCATAGGTTGAGCTTTCTGATAAATCCTTAACAAGATGAAAATGATTATACACAGAGAAAGATGACTGATACAAGAGAGGGAATGTCTATGGTCAGAGAATCATACTTCAATGGAGAAAACTATGGATGTTGGAAATCACGAATGATTATCTATCTGAAAAACCATGGATACAGAGTATATTCTAAGATTCTGACTCCATATGAAATACCAGAAAACCTGAAACATGGAGTACAGCTACTGAAGAAGATTATGATATTAACTCTAAGGCAATGAATGAAATTATATGTGGTCTAGGACCTGATGAATTTAACAGAGTATCTCAATTCCCAACAGCATATGAAATGTGGAAAACTATTACTATTTCTTATGAAGAAACTAAAAATATCAGGGAAATGAGATATGCAACTGCTATGATTAAATTTGATACTTTCAGAATGGTTTAATGTGAGATTATTACTCGAATGAATGTAATATTGACAGAGATTTTCAATAACATAACTACCTTGGGAGATCCCATTAAACAAGCTGATCAATCATTAAAAGTACTGAGAGTACTACCTACAAAATGGAATGGAATCTCTGCAGCAATCAGACAGTCAACACCTGTCAAAGATTTAACCATGAGAGAACTGATTGGAAAATTAATGATGTATGAAGATGAGATGGAAGATGAAGCAAATGAGCATAAAGTTCTAATCAAATGAGATGAAACTTCCTTGAAAGTATCATCACAAAGAAAAAACAAAAATATGAAGAAAAGTATAAAAGATAAATTATAAAGTTCTGATTTATCTTATTATGATATGGAATTGGCTCAGCTAGCCCGAAGACTCACTAAATTCTATAGAAAGAAGAAGGGATTCAGAAAATACCTCAAAAAGGATGACAAGGAAGTCAGATGTTATGAATGCAAGAAAATTGGGCATATTAGACTTGACTGTCCTCAGCTAAAAGAAGACAAGAGAAAGAAATTCTTCAAAAGAAATGATTATGAGCATAAAGATAAGAAGGTTATAAAATCTACATGGAGTGTATCTGAAGAATGTAGTAGCATTTTTGAATCAGACTTAGAGAAGAAAGAATCAAATCTTAAAGCTAACATGTGTTTTATGGAAGAAATAGATGAGGTACAATCTTACTATTCTTCTGACTCTAGTTCTAAATCTAGTTACTCTAATGAAAAACTTGCAGCCTACTGCAATATGCTTGAAGAAAAATATGACTCTCTATTTAAGAAGCATAAATCTTTAAATAACATTTATAAGGTTGTTTCTGATAAAATAGATACAATGCTAAAACAATATAAGGAGTTAACTGAAAAGTTTGACTCAATTAACACTAACAATACAGATTATGAATCAAAGATAAAATCACTACATACTGTAGTGTAAACTTATAAAAATGTAGACCTTGCTTTCACTAAAAAAGAAAATACTTTAAATGAAATTCTTGGGAAAATTTCATTAAAAAAGAATGATTTGGAATTAGCAGTGAAGGTGAAAAACCCAAGCTGTACAAAAAAATAGTTTATTCCAAGTGCAAAAAGACTAAATTGTAATTACTATGGAATAAGAGGACAGATTTCTAAAAAAAAATTCTTAAGACAAACCCAAATAAGTGGAATTAAGAAATATTTTGTATCAAATGAGTTATTTGAATCTTGTGAAGTTAGAAAAACAAAGCAAGTATGGATTCCTAGATCCTTGCTGGCTAACACCCCTGGACCCAAAAAAATATGGGTGCCAAAACAAATTGTGTAAATGCATTTGTTGGGAGCAGGTCACAAAAGAAAAAAGGAAATATGGTCTATGGATAGTGGCTTCTCAAGGTATATAAGTGGAAACTCATCGACTATATCTACACTCACTCAAAAATATGGTGGACTTGTCACTTTTGGTGACAATGCCAAAGGGAAAATCATTGGTATTGGAACAGCTGGAGATCCAGAAGCTGTCTCAATTAACAAAGTACTTTATGTACAAGGAGTGAAACACAATCTGATAAGTATCTCTCAACTATGTTATGATGGTTATGCTATTGATTTTTATAAAAATTTATGTTCTATTTTCAAAAATAAATTTCTTAAATTTAGAGCACCAAGAACTGACAATTTGTATACCCTGGATTTAAATTCCTTGTGTAAACAACAAGTAAATTTCTTAACTGCTAAAGTGAATGAATCTTGGATCTGGCATAGGAGACTTGGACATTGTAATGTATATGTTTTACATAAGTAATCTAAGAAACATTTAGTTTCTGATTTTCCTAGTCTCAAATTTGAAAGTGAAAGATTCTGTGATTCATGTCAACTTAGAAAGAAACACAAATCATCCTTCAAATCTGTTAACAGAATTGCTACATCTAAACATCTAGAACTTATTCATGTGGATTTGTTTGGACCCTCAAGAGTAGAATGTTTGGATGGTAAATTATATGTATATGTTTTAGTTGATGACTATTCTAGATTTACATGGATCCTCTTTTGAAAATTTAAAAATGAATCTTTTAATCTATTTGAAAGTTTTTGTAAAGCTTTTCAAAATGAAAAAGTTTTTAAAATAATTTCATTAAAAAGTGATCATGGTGGAGAATTTGAGAATCAGGAATTTAATTCCTTCTGCTCAAATATGGGTATTAAACACACCTTCTCTGCACCAAGAACACCTCAAAAAAATGGAATTGTTGAAATATGAAATAGGACTATTCAGGAAATGGCTAGGACTATGCTAAATGAATACAGTCTTCCTACCTATTTTTGCGCCGAAGTTGTAAGCACAGCCTGCTATATAATGAATAGAGTTTTAATTAGACCAATTTTGAAAAATTCACCCTATGAAATTTGGAATAACAGAAAACCCAAAGTAAATTACTTTAAAGTTTTTGTATGTAAGGTTTACATCTTGAACACCAAGGACAAACTTGGTAAGTTTGATCCAACATCTGATAAAGGAATTTTCTTAGGATATTCAGCTACCTCCAATGCTTATAGAGTCTATAATAAGAATTCAAGGATTGTTGAAGAATTAGTTCATATAAAATTTGATGAATCTGATCCCTTTGAGAAAAGGACATATCAAATGGATGAATCTGACTCTAATGATAATATGAGACTTAAGAACTTGAAAAATGATTTTGAAAAAGATATAAATGAAATTCAGTCTAGCTCAGAAGAACATGATACTGAAGAACCTATGAGTGTGCTACCTAGATAGACTAGAACCCTAAAGAATCATCCTTTAGAGACTATAATAGGTGACTTAGACACAATAATAAAAACTAGAAGAAATATAGGGAATCTTGTAGAATTCTCTTCCTTTCTATCCCAATTAGAACCCAAGTCTATAGAAGAAGCTTTAGATGATGGAAGTTGGATGATAGTAATGCAAGAAGAATTAAACCAGTTCAAAATAAATGAAGTCTGGGAATTAGTTGAAAGACCACAGAACTATCCAGTGATAGAAACCAAATGGGTCTTTAGAAATAAGCAATATGATCAAGGAATAATAACTAGAAATAAAGCTAGACTTGTAGCTAAAGGATATAATCAGGAAGAAGGTATAGATTATGATGAGACCTTTTCACCTATAGGTAGATTAGAATCCATTAGAATCCTTTTAGACTATGCATATCATATGAACTTTAAGTTATTTCAGATGGATGTTAAGTCTACATTTTTAAATAGTTATTTAATAGAGTAAGTTTATGTTGAGCAACCTCCTGGTTTTGAAAATTCTCAAAAACCAGATTCTGTTTTTAAATTTACTAAAGCTATTTATGGCTATAAACAAGCACCTAGAGCTTGTTATGAAAGATTAAGCTCTTTTCTTTTGTGAAATTATTTTACAGTTGGAATGGCAGATCCAACACTTTTTAAGAAAGCTGTAAATTATAATATTTTATTAGTTAAAATTTATGTTGATGATATAATTTTTGGATCAACTAATAAAACCATTTTCCATGATTTTTCAAAGTTAATGCAAAAAAAATTTGAAATGAGTATGATGTGAGAACTAAATTTATTTTTAAGACTTGAAATTTATCAAAAAGATTTTGGAAATGTTTTGAATCAAATCAAATACATTACTGATTTATTAAAGAAGTTTGGACTTGAAAACAGCAAGACATATACAAATCTTATGTGTACTAATATAAAACTTGATTTGGATGAAAATGAAAAATCAATTGACAACAAGTTATATAAAGGTATGATTGGTAGTTTATTATATCTTACTACTAGTAGGCCGGATATAATTTATTCAGTATGTCTGTGTGAAAGATTTCAATCAAATCCTAAAGAATCTCATTTAACTACTGTTAAAAGAATTTTTAGATATTTAAAAGGAACTGTTTTTAAATCTCTTCTTTATCCCAAAAAATCTAATTTTAATTTGATTTCATATTCAGATGTAGACTTTGGGAGTTGTAGATTAGATAGGAAAATCACTTCAGGAACTTGTCACATTTTAGGAAAATCTTTAGTGTCATGGTCAAGTAAGAAACAACATTCAGTTGTCCTGTCAAAAGTCAAGGCAGAATATGTTTCTGCTGGCAGTTGTTGTGCACAAGTGTTGTGGATGAAAAACCCTCTTATGGACTTTGGACTAAATTTTAATAATACGCCTATTTTATGTGATAATACTAGTGCTATAAATATTTCAAAAAATCCTATTAATCATTCTAGAAGTAAGAATATGAATATCAGACATCATTTTCTAAGAGATAATGTTCTTAAAAAGGATATATCTTTGGAATTTTTAAGTACTTAAATTCAATTAGCTGATATTTTTACTAAGACACTTCCCACTACAAGGTTTGATTTTATTAAGGGGGAGCTAGGATTATTTAATTTTAAATAAAGTTTTATTTTTCTATGTTGTTTCTTTATTTTAATTCTGTTTAAAATAATTTGGTTGTTTGTTTTTCAAACAGAATAATATTATTTTCCCCGCGTAATTAATTTTATTTATTTTTAGATTTATGTAATGATTACTAAAAACACGAGAATCAAGGCTGTCAAAAACCCTTTCAACTTTTAAACCGTTTCATTTCTTCCAAAACCTTTTCGAACCCATAAAACCACATCACTTCTCGTCAACCCTAATCTTAAAACCTCTGAAACCCTAACCTTAAAACCTTCATAGATTCTCACAAAGATGGCAAAGACTAAGAGAGCTAATGAAGCCGAGACCAGCAATGTCAAGAGACAGCGTTTAGAAGGAAGGAAAATCTTACAGGCCAAGGTAATTGATCTCAAATGGCTATATTAGATGAATCTCTTGTTGAAACAAGATTTTTCATTTCAGAATCTCGAACAGACTTTCAACAATGAGAATACGGAATTTTTGTATGAGGTAGAACTTTGATATTTCTTCAAATCTATATAGTTTAGTCTAGGAGACAATGAGGACACTATGCTGGCTAAGATAGAGGATAGAGATTTTTTGATCTCTTCAGTTGAAATTGGTCAGATTTTGAACTACCCTCATGAGGGAGTCTTTCATTTTGATTGGAAAAATATAGGATATTTTGTACATAAATCAGAGTACATTATGTATTTTCTTTTTGTTACTACATCTATAAAGAATATGTTCATAAAGTACTAGGAGTCTGATTAGAAAATTTTAGTAAAGTTTGTGCAAACAGGGATTTCACTGAGGATGTCTGAGATGGAGAAGATATTATATCCAGACATGTATATAATGTATATTTTTCTCAGTGATATAAAATTCAATTTTCCTAGGTACATGGTGAGGTATATGAATTACTATTGTCACAGTGAAGCCAGAGTGAACTTCTACCCTTTTGGATGATTTATTTCCAAACTATTGTTTAAGAAGGATATGGTGAGACTGGTGGATGGCAGAGAGTGTTGTCATCATAGTAATGTATTTAGTGCTGGAAATTTAAGAAAGATTAACTATTTTTGGAGAACTATAAAAGGAAAACTTTTTCTAGTAGGAGCTGAGGATGAAATAGAGAGTGCTCAGGCTCAGTGTGCTAAGTCCAAGGAGGGACAAGCTAAGTCAATAATGAGCACTGCTTCAAGGAGAATAAGATTTTACATGGAAGAAATTGAGGAAGAAAGAAGTCAAGAGGGACTTCACACTTAGAGGAAAAGACCTGTTAATGAGGAACTTGTTTCCCCTATACTGACCATAAGAGATTTACTCACTTACAGATTTTTCATAGAAAAGGTTGTTGAACAATCTCAGGAACAGGATGTGGCTGTTACAGAACATGACCCTGAAAGAATTGAAGTTGAAAGACCAAAACCTCAAATTGAAGTTAATATTGAATTTACACTTCAACATGAAAAGGAGGAAGAGCCTGGTGAGTAAGTGGCCAGACCTCATGACAATCCATAGGATATTATCTTATAAAATCCATTAGAAGAACAATTTGTTGATGTTCGTGATGAGCATGTTTCTGATGCTGAAACAGAAGTACTTTAAGAGGATTTTTTTGTGGAAGATTCTGGAAAAGACTCTGAGGAAAATTTTGTGTACCAACCTACTCAAGAAAAGGAAAAAGACAAGTCTGATACAGATTCACTACCTTTAGTATTGTTTCATCACACTGAACCTGAGAATGAGAATCAAGAACAGAGTGACTCTGATTTAGGGAATAAGGAAATTGAAGAGCTGTATATAAAGGTGTCTCAGTTGGAATCTAAAAATGTTACTCAGAGGAGCACCTTAGAATCAGAGCAGTTGAAATTTCAAATAATTAAGAATAGTATTGTTTCACGATAAGAAGTTGAAGATTTTAAGAAAGATCTATTGACAAAGGTTTCAAATATGAAATCAAAAATGGTAAAGAAGTTAGATCTTATGTAAATTAAAGGATATCTGAAGACACAATTTGCATCTATTGGAACTAGTGCTACTAGTGGATTAGGTACTTCACCTAATTTACTCAGAATGTTTTAGGCTATCATAGCTGCAATGAGAAATATGAGTAAAATATTTCATGATCTTCAATGCAACAGTGCTCCTTTTTCAGTCTTGTTAGACAATCAAAAAATTTTGGTTGATCAGTTGACACCTAGTGAACCAGGAATCAGATCTGTCTTAGATAAATTCACATAGAATATATCTTTGTTTATGGAGAAGGAAGAAAGACTTCACGAGTTTTTTAGAGTCAATCTCATTGAAGACATTCATATGACTCAAGAGACCAGAGATCTTATCATTCAGCTTGGTGATGTAATGATGCGAAGACTCAGGGAACAGTTGACAGAAATAAAGTCTGCAGTTCAGATGAGATAGAACCTATTTCATACCCTGATAAAACCTTGATTCCAATGTTCATCATAATTATATCTATTCCATAAATTGAATGAAACTTTTTGATTCCTGTATTTATCAATTTTGTATGAAATTTATATATATATATATATATTTACTTTATTTTTTTAGATATTCCAGTAATCCAGATTTCATTACTGAAAAATAGTTACTTAGAATTTACTTAAGTTTATTGCTACATTAAATGTGTTATATTCAATCTTTTATCATTCTTTTGATATCATAAAAAGGGGGAGAAATTTGGATAAACACAACATTTTTTTGTTTGTTTCCTTTTATTGGGGGAGTAATTCATTTTATTGGGGGAGTAATTAAAATGGATAATTTAAATGGAGAAATTAAGTTAAATCTAATATTGTATTTTTTTTAAAAATTCAAAACTATATGTAATTAATTAATTTTTGTGAAATTTAATTTCATTAGTTATTATTTAATTTTGGTGTAAGTTAATTTCATTAGTTATTTTATGGGTTTTGTGATCATCAAAAAGGGGGAGATTGTTGAGCAAGTGTTGTTTTCAAAAATAAATAATGTTTTATTTAAAGGGGGAGTTTGTTGAGAACAATACTCTATCTATTTATGAAAATTTTGATGCCTCAAAAATAACCTTAATTATTTTCTACTGATTTTATTTGTTAAGTATTTTTCAAGAATTTATTATTCATTATATTTTTATTTCTTGATGAAATATTTAAGTTCTTGAACAACGTGGTTTTATTTATAAAGTATTCGCATTTAGCGTGTTCTAGAAACATTTTTCATACCATACGTTAAGGAATGTAGCGGAAGGATAAAATTCAGCGTATACTTTATGAGATAAGAGAAAAGTATGGAAGAGGAACCATACGTTATCGAAAAATTATGAAAAAGAACACTATGTTAGGAAGGAACCCTACGTTTGGGATATTAGAAAAGTATATAAGGGGAACCATACGTAAGTTTTAAACATTACTTTTGTTTCTCAAAAGTATGTTTCATCAACCTTACTTTTGTAAAAACCATACGTTCTTGGAAAAGTATGGATCAAGTAAAAGTATGGATCTTTTATCATACGTTTGAAAGATGAAGAGAAAAGTATGGATGACCAATCCTACGTTTATGATCAACCTTACGTTTGAAGAAAGTGACATAAACCTGAAAGTTTTGATCAACCCTACGTCATCAAACTTATGTTTAGAGGATTCATACAGTACAACTCAACCTTACGTTTGGCGTCAAAGAATTTAAAGTCAATATTTTTTATGTAACGGTCAGCAAGCTGATTATTATACGGATTTCAAGATGAATTTAAATATGATTTTTAATTACAACTTTGACTGATTCAAAGCCTTTTTATCAATGTTTTAAATATAGAATTATAAGTATCTTTTTATGCTGAGTCTTCAGGGAAGTTATGACTACTCTGTAAATTCAAATGTCTGAATATTACGAGTTAAAAGGTGACTCTTGTGGATCTAAATTTGTAGGAGAAGTACTTATCATTATTTTATATATATGAGTTTTTTTCAAACAGCATCTAAGAATCTTATGTGATCTCTCGATCATTCTGAGAAAAGGAAAGAAAAACAGAGACTATCAAGAATTCATATCTGCTGATTCAAGAGAACGACAAAGCTCTTTTTTCTGAAGTAGAAAAATCACGATAGAAGATTCATTTGTTCTATATCAAAGATAATTTATGAATTTTCTACTGCTGAAGTTGTGAGTTATATTTCTATATCTACTACAATGGGATTGACTCAGAATGACTCTTTTGGGAAGATCATTATTTATGAAGGCGACGATCTATATACTGTCAATTGCATGTTGTCGCAATTGTGAAGAACATCTGGAAAGTATTTTCAGAAAACAAAAATCTTTCTATTCTTGAGTAACCGGCTTCTCGTACTAAGCTGTGTAGGTTCTGTGAGTGAACTAGAAGGTTTTGTTTTTCCTTAGATTGTAAAGGTGTCAACTTCCTGTACTCAGTTGTTGTAAGGTCTGTTGAAATGAGGACCATATAGTGAAAATCACAAATCTCGTGGAGTAGAGCGTTGGTGGAGTGGACTAGGGGTCTTCTGTTCCCCGAAACACAATATATCTTGTGTCTTTGCTATTTAAATTTCCACTACATCAATTTATCTGATTAAAGTTAAAAGGCATAACACAATCTTGCAAAGATTTTTGAAAAGACACAATTCACCCCCCTCTTGTGTATATTTTATATAATCTGATCCAACAAACATGTCTTGTTATCATAATTTATATTAATAGTTTACAATATGCTTAAACATTTTATCAAAAAACCTTAAACAATTTCCAAGTAAAACATTTAAAATCATAAAATATTTTTACAATCATTTTCCATACCCATAACCATGTCTCAAGAAGTGAATCATGCATGTCAAGGTAAAAGTTCTATACTCATGAGCTATCTCTCATCGATCCACCAAATCATCACAAGGTGACTAATACCAGGTGACCAAATGGCACACGCCCCTTCCACAAGTTCACATCTAATGAAAATAAACGCATTCCAAACACATATTATAGAATCCATCTAATACCAATCTAAAAAACATTCTTTCATTAAATAATATCAACCATAAATTTCCATGCATCAAAACAAAACCATAATTTTATGATAATCGTTTCAAAATTATAAACCAAAAGAGTTTTCCAAAATACAACCAATTTTACAAAACTAATACCATGTTGGGATTTTCACTAAGAATCACACAAGGGTTTAACCAAAATTTCAATTCAAAAAATTAGTTAAAACCAGTCCTTCAAGTTCTAAATCAAGTGGAGTTAAGAGATAGTCCACCTACCCCACAACTATTAATGAAAACAAAGAACAACACAATGAAACTTCAAGAGCTGATCACAACCCATATTACCTTCACTAGAACCAACAATATTTCATTATAAAATCATTCATAACACATATATATCCATAAAATAATAGATATGTGGTTATTAGAGAGATAATAACATTGGATCTAGTAATAATTTGAAATAATGGGTACTTATCTATGAATCTGGGTCTCCAAAGCACTTTGATTCACCTAAGGATCACTTCCGGATCGAATGGGATTGCCCCCCAAGCCTAGGGGAAAAGGGAATTCAGGTTATAGGAGTATTTGGGGATTAGATGGGGTATAGATAATTAATTTAATTTAGATCCATAGTTTAAGGGGGGACAACTATATGTTGCATAGTTAGGATATACGATTTGGAAAACCACGTGTCAACCATGCAGTGCTACTATATTAAGGCCACACCTTGCATGGTGAGACAAATAGTGTTACAACCATGATTTTCCCTCCTTTTCAAGTTGTAAATTTTCTCTTTGGAATTCGCATGGTTTGAAAAACCCATATGCCTACCTAGTGTCCATTGTCTTCCCTTGTAAGGATTTCTAGAGATACTGCATGGTTTCTACTAATCATACACAAACATTAAACCTCTTTAAAATCATCCAAGAAGTTATAAAATCCCTAGTAATCTCATAGAACTTAACCCAAGGATTATAATAAATCAAAATACATGAATAAAGAGTCATTAACATGAAACTGGGGGTGCTAAATAGTCTCATTCCCTTATGCTCATGTTATTATTAAAAATGATCATTGATTGATATATTCCTTGTTTACCCATACTTGGTATCTGAGATTATATTTTATTATATTTCCTTTTCCCCAATATATGCAGAAAATTAAGTATGATAAGTATAAGAAGGATTCTAGTTGTGAAGAACTTAATGTGAGATGATGTTGATCATTTATGTTCCACATGTTTATATATCCAAGTATCCAATGAAACTAAAAATTTATGGTTTTGGCAGAGATCATAATTATATATAATGAAAAATACTTTAAATTCAGGCTATAACCATGGTTTATAATCATACCTATAGTCCAAGAAACTGAGGATATAGGTAGTAGCCACAGTTTGGTGGACCATGGATCCCATTGGTATGGAAATAGGTCCACAACTATATCCATAGTTTCAAACCTTGTATATAGGTCTATATCCATGGTTTAAAATATGGATATAGGTCTATATCCATAGTTTCCATCATGGAAGTACACTTATATCCACAGTTTCCAACCGTATCTATATCTTTTTCCATTCATACTTATAGTCAGGGTTCAAAACCATGGTTATAGGTATATATCTATGGTTTTCATCATGGAAGTACACCTATAACCATAGTTTCCAACCATTAATATATCTTCTTAAATGAAGAATTATAACCACGGTTAGAAACCATGGATATAGGTCTACTTAAACTATTTAAACCATGGTAATTGGTCTATTAACATAGTTTATAACTATGGATATATCCTGTAGATACCATAATAAACTACTTCCATAGTTTCATTAGGAATATTCACAAATATAATTTCCAGATAAAGAATTATAGGATAAAAAATTCATCATTTAAATTCAAGAAAAACGTAATCCAAATTTTCTATATAGGAAAAATAGAATCTGGAATGGATAAAGAATATAAAGATAATAAATACATGAAAAATAGAATCCAAATTTTCCATAAAAGAAGCAATAAGAATCCATAAATATAAGAAATAAAAAATCATGTAAATACAAGAACCAATAAGAAGCATATAAATACAAGAAAAATAGTATCCATAAATATAAACATTTCTCATACATATTTCTCACACAAGATAATAAATTCAATAATTATCAACATAGAATGCTCGGTCAAACTATTTTTGAAGAATATGTTCATTGAAAGGCATTAAAATAATCACTGTCATGTTTATTAAGTCCAATCCTCTAATATCAAAAATTCTTCCTAAATTCATTATCATTATCTAGGAATACACACCATAAGCCATTTCTATTGAGCCACTACTCATATTCAACTCTTATGGGACAAGAACCAGGCCATCAGAACCTATATCATTTATATAGTATTAAAAAACTACTACTGAACCTCCAAATTCCTAAACCTCCATCCCACCAGCCACTGAAATTTACAACAATCATGTCATTATTCTAAAAATTACATAAAAAATACATCGAAGTTAGGAAACTAAAACTAATAAAATGAAAAATAATTGAAGAAATGAAAATGAATCTAGCCATTCTAGTTAGATAAATTCTATTCAAAATAAAAAATGATGAAGTAAAAAAATTGATCATTCTTAAGGTAGGTAAGAGGATTCACAATAATAAACAAGTGATCATGAGGTTCATTAAAATAAATGAAAATAGACTGGGAATATTTCAATGGATTTCATGGTAGTTCTATCTATATAATAAGAAAATCTAGGGAAATAGATTTTGAAATTATCTAAATAAGAATGGGAATTTATGGACTATACATAGAAAAAATATCTACACATGGATACTATTGAAAATAGAATTTTTATCATGATGATAGAGGATAGAAATTTCATAAAATGATGAATAAAGAGTTTCTCCTATAATAAAAATGGAAATATAGGATAATTATGTTGGAGGGGAAATTCTCATCATTACTAATTTTACTAAGGAGCATGTATAACCTTCTTTGTTCCCTAGATTTTTGTTTGTTTAATTTAACGTACAAATAATTTAATGAGATAAAATAAAGGGGGATATATATGTGTGATTTATTTTTACAAAAATAAATGGTTCTTATAATAGTGAACACCAATTTCCATGATAAAGTTATACTACCAATGTAGAAAATTTTTATGAAAAAATGATGATTGTTAAAAAATATATATATATAATTGAATTATTGATAATTCCAACCACATTACCTATCTATGTTTTCATAATAAAAATATTTTTTTAAATAACTATTTTTGGTTTATGAGAATAATAGAATAAAGGGGTAAATGTTTTCCTTGTACTTTAGTGTTATAGTATGTTTATTTAGATATTTGTAGGCTATAAAAAATTAACTCACGTTAAGAGTGTTTTTATAGCCCTTAGAAGATTATCTTGATATGGGTATCACATTCATGGTATCTATAGATAATATTAAAGTCTTTGTAGAGTCTCTCTTATTCTCTACACCAGACTATCTCATGTAGACGTAGAGTTTACTAACTAATGACACATTTCAAAGTGACTTTTTATGTCATTCCTTTCTCAAAATGGTGGATCATGTTATTATTCCAAACTTAAACTTGTAGAAGTGTTTTTTCTTTGTAATTGAGTGAGATCTAATCCCAAAATAAACCTTTTTTAATTATTTTCATTAAGGTGGAGAAAAAGATTTTCTAAAATAAAAGAAAATATTGATTTTTAATGATAAAGGATGTGTTGATAACAAATCCAAAGAGGTATTTTTATGTTTCCAAATGAATGAGTTGTACTTATTATCAACAAGGAAGTGAATAATTAAATTTATGATTTCTAATATAGATTAGAGGATTATTATTTATTTATTACTTATCATGCATGATAAGGAAATATTCTAATTACATGTGAAAATTGTTCAACTGTTCTTATTGATCATGAAATATGATCATTATGTTTTAAAAAGAAATAATATTTCTTAAAATATTATTTATAATGATATATTTAATATATAAATGATCATGAAATAAATGTATAGTTCTTAATTAAAGATGGTGGAAAGAATATTATGAAATACTTTATTATTGAAAGAGGAGTTGTGAATTTTTTAAATAGAGTTTTTTGAGGTTCTTAAAATTTATTTGCAAAGGAGGATACAATTTAAGGATATTTTCCAATGTGCGATTGAGTTGAGGTTTAATTTAAAAAATAGTCTCACCATAGGAATTTATGGGAACCATCTCAATTTTATAAAGAATCCCATTCAATCACAACTAGCTATCTATGGAAGAGTACTATGGATAAAAAATGTGAACACACAGAGGTTAGGTGAAGGAATGTTTGTGTGCGATGTTGAAATTATTACAAGAGACTATTGGTTAGTTTCATTTATAATGGGTGGAGTAAATGATATTAATCGACCACTAACACCCTTCTAATTTTACTAATCCACTAAGGGAATAAGCCAAGTAATTAAGAACATCCCTTCTATTAGAAACATAGATATGGGAGATCCCCTTTACATATACTGATCATCTATTAATTTATATGGACATATCACATGGGCCATGAAATTTTTAAATAAAACTTCACTAAGAACATATTCAACCTCAATTTGATGTAGGTTTTTTTTTTGTGTTTAAATTAACCACAAATGATTCACATGATGTGTAGATCACATAAATATAAGAACTTTGATTGACCATGAGACTGGTGACCCAACAATTATATCTACTATGAAATGTTTTCATGAAAATAAAACATGAATAATGTGATCCACCATGATTAATGAAATCGACCATGAAATGGGTTGATCTATAATATAAAAAAAATATCTACAATGTGTGTGGATCTACTACAAGACCAAAATAACCTACTAGGAGTAATGCATTGATTTTAAAGAGTTCAACTTCATGAGAAACCCATACCATGGAATAATTAAACCACATCCGTGTGATAATTTTTGGATATTAATGAAATGATATAAATTAATAAAAGGATGAATTTTATATACCGGTTGTGTTGTATAGGGATTAACAAGATGTCAGGAAAAAGTTTCACATCACAAAGAGATAACCACATGGTTAATATGTGTTCACATCGATAGTTCACAAACATGATGTTCTTAAAGGTTTGATTTGATGCTTTAATTTATTGATAAAAAAATATAAGCAATAAAACTAATAATGAAAACTAAAAAAAATTGGTAGAGTACCTATTATGAAAAAGTAATGAAGGCCTTTATCTGGAATTGAAAATTAATCTAAACCACTGAAATTCATATTTTTTTAATATAAAGAAAGATATGAGTAATAGGATTTTTAAATTATGGTTTCAAGAAATCATATTGGGAAAGTACCTATTTTGAAAGAGTAACCCTAAGGAGTTCTATTAGAATTAGGGTATGAGTCGATGTCATCGATGTTGTAGATAGAAGAGAGGAACTATAGAACCAAGGGTACCATGGATGGAAATCGTAAAACATATACCGAGGCAAGGTGTTTGGCGTGATGAAATTTGATAGGATATCTGTTAGAGGATGAATGGAAATTAAAAAATAGAGGATACAAGACAATAAAATGTAATGATGAATAATATATTATAAATTCTTAAGTATAAGTTGATGAAGAAATAAGGTTGACAATCAAGAATAAAAAATGATCATTAAAAGGACAAATCATAATAGGAAGTAGATTTTTATAAAAAATAATAACTGAAGGGAAAGATGTTATGGAAAAGTCATGATAAAATTATCTCATAATGGTGTGAAGGTATATGATCCACCTAAACCATTTCATGAATGAGATGGGGAACTTGACATGTATATAGATAATTTATTCAAGAGGTTATTTTGATGTTCTAGAAGTTAAGAGTAAATATTTCATTTTTAAAATCAATTGAAAAAATTACATCTTACACCATGTTTTAAAAACAATAATTTTCAACAAGAATAGGTCAAAGGAGTTTATAAAATTTCCAATTACTAAAGAGTACCAGGTTTTTATTCAGTATAAGATTCCCTAGATAGTTAAATATCAATGGATCTTTTAGGTTCCCAGTGAATTCAAAGTAAATTGAAAATTTCTTATATAGTATATTTGGTAGAAAGAATAAAACTAATTCCACTATAAGTTTATATGGACCTAGATATGGGAAAGATAAATAAAAAAATGTGTATTTATAGTTAATGGATATATAAATTATATACAATTTTTGTGCCATTAATTTAATTTTTCTTAGATTGACTCTAAATATAAGGAATTAAGGGATGCAGCTTCACAACCTATAGTATTTTCCAGTTTTCAATGGGATTTCATTATATGATTCTTTATATTTAATTTAATAATTTACATAAAAATATAATCCAACCTAAGATCCTTTTAAGATAAGATAAAAGTCGAATAAAATTATGGGAAAAATCAGTACAGTGGTAGACCTCATCTTCTTGATAACATCATCTATATTGACCTTACCAAGAATTTCTTTGTGTTCCCCATTTGATAATCTCAACTCCTTCCTATGTTATTTGATCAAGCTTTCCTTATCCTGGAGGAAACATATTCCATTCATTAATTATTTATAAATGATCAATCAAATAAAAGTAATTGAAACAATGTAAAAAAAATGATAAAATATACCCAAGTAATGACACCATCTTGTTATTTAAAAGCTGTGAGAACTGAGCTATACACATTCCTCTTTCTTGAGAATATGAATCTGAGTTTTCATGTTTGTTTCACTATATGTCAAATTATATGGCACCAAACCTAAAAGAGTAGGTCTTCCATTTAATAAAGCATGGCCTTTTTATGTAATTATATTTTGATGCAAATAATTAAGGTCATTGTTAGTTCCTAAAATGTTTCCATAAGGAAAGTTAGAATTGAAAAAAAGTAAACATTATCTAAAATTCAAGAAATTAAACCAGATAAACTTCTTATTAGGATACTGGTATCCAATTTTTCCAACTTGGATATATAATTATGTGTGTCTATGTGTTACAATGACAAATAAAAGGATTTAAACTCAGGAAATTTTCAAAGGAATCAAATTTCTATACATTTTTACAACATTGGAACCCTCTAGGGTTTTATAAGTTTTAAAGGTTTTTCTTGTAGTTCTATGTTCTTATTAATTTTAAAACAAAACAAGCATGAACAATAGTGAAATAAAGTTCATAATGGCAACAAATTTCTATACATATTTTTAACATTATAACTTTCTAGGTTGTTTTATGTTTTAAAAGATTTTCTTGTGGCGCCATATTCTTAGTAATTTTAAAAAAAAAGCATACACAATTGTGTAAAAAAATTATAAAGACAAGAAACCAGAAAACTTCCTCTGTGAATTAAGGATACTTATAAGTATAATTGTAGTAGGAAAACGGAACAAAGAAAATATAAAGATACAAGAAATATATTTTTATACAACCACTAAACATAAATTTAAAATGTATAAGAAATATAATTTAAAAATAAAATGGAACGACTGAACTATATCTAGCTATATTTGATACATTTAAATTAAGTTCAATATAGTTCTATTTTTTTGGTTTTGTTCATTACTAATTCTGCATGCGTATGTAA
The DNA here is from genome assembly GCA_963277665.1 of Viscum album. Lineage (NCBI taxonomy): Eukaryota > Viridiplantae > Streptophyta > Magnoliopsida > Santalales > Viscaceae > Viscum > Viscum album. The sequence continues at coordinate 704,017,975 of OY728126.1, read as the reverse complement.
TTTTTATTTTCACACATTATAATTTTCACATCTTTATTTCTTTAATTTTTTAAATTGTGATAAGCAGTATAGATTTTAATTTTCCAATAATTTCTAGTAATGTGTTCAGTGATATTTATTGATATTTTCATGAATTTATAAAACACAGTGTTATTATAAATATTCTTCATAAAATCAATTAAAAAATTTATTTTTTAAAAGTTGTGTGTAGTGATGTTTAGGGATTTGGTTATGTTTCTAAAACGTTTTTTGTGTAATTAATTTTTCATTCATCATAAGTCTGATCAAAACCATAAATCCCCCACTAAAAATTCATTTAGTTCAACACCAATTGTTATTATTTCTTCTATCCTATTCTATTTCATTATAAACTCAAAAATTAAAATTAAAAATACTAAAAAAACATTTAATTCATGTTATAAACATATAGAAACCCCTTCATGATTTAAAATTTTGATTAAAGGGAGAAAACAATTAAGTAAAAATATGCAATGAAGCTTAGTCTTATTAATGTGGTAAAGAAAATCATGAAAATACATCCAGATAAGGTTGATCCAAAGATCTCATCACTTGATGTTAAATTTCTTAATGAAAAATATTTTGATGAACTTTCCATTAGTCTTATTAATACTGAATTAAGAAGTGAATATTCACTCAAATGAAAAAATAATAATGATAAAGAAATATATTATAAATCATTCAATTATTTGAATATGGAATATGAGTTAATTTGTTATAATGAAAAATATAACATGGAAAAATATTTTTAGAATCTCTCTTATTTCATTGGACTTAGCAAGAGGGAAAGGTGACCTACTGATTACATCTATAGGTAAGTGTTCAAAAAAAATTGATCTTTCAAATTGATTTTATTTTTAGAGTAGTTATTCTGTAGGGAGGGGTTAACTCTTTATTATATGTAAAAAATTAATTTCATCTTTCCGGTGTGATTTCCAATTGATTACATGCCTTCTTTTATGATCTTCTTGTTTGAAATTTTATCTATTATTACCTTTTTAAAGTTCTTCTTCACCTAAGGGTGAGGTTAACTCTTAATGAAATACATAGATTATCTTTATTATTAAAAGAGAGGCTACCATTCAATGGTAATCAATTCCTTATAGAGATCAAAGTAGGTATTTTATTTTAATGAGCTATAATAATATATGAAAGAATCTATAATTTATAAATTTTGGTTGGGTAGATTGTTAAATTAAATATAATGATAGATAAAAGGAAGTTTCTAAGTACCATAGAAACTAATTTAAGATAAGGATACATGTAAATTAAAAATAAAGAATCTAAGACAATAAAATGGAATGATGAATAATATATTAAAAAACAATAATTATATATTGTTGAGAAAAAAATTGAAAATTAAGAAGAATAAAATGACCATGAAAAGGATAAATCATAATATGAAGTAGATTTTTCTAAAAAAACAATAAGTTAAGGGAAAGATACTATGGGATAGTCATTCTAAAATTATCTTATAGTGGTACAAAATTATATGATCCACCTACATACTTTACTTAATGAGATAGGGATCTTAACATGTATAAAGATAATTTATTGAAGTGGTTATTTAGATATTATTGAAGTGAATAGTAAATATTTTATTTTTAAAATTAATTGAAAAAGTTAAATCTTACACTAAGTTTCAAAAACAATCATTTTTAAAAAGAAGAGTTAATATGAGTTTGAAACAATTACAATTACTAAAGAATACAATGTTGTTATTCATGAGAATATTTCCTAAATAGTTATAGATCAATGGATCTACTAGGTTCCTAGTGAATTCAATGTAAAGTGAAAATTACTTATACAAGAATATTTAGTATTAATAATAATACTAATTACAATAGAAGTTTATAGAGACCTAAATATAGGAAATATAAAAAAAATTGTGGATTTATAGTTATCTCATATATAAATTACGTACCATTTTTGTATCATTAAATATATTTTTCTTATATTGATTCTAAATGAAATGAATTAAGGTATGTAACTTCACCACCTATAGTATTTTCTAGTTTTAAATGGGATTCCACTATAATTTTCTATATATTTCATTAAGTATTTCCATAATACTATAAAATACTTTATACTTAATAAAGTTACTAAGTATGAACTTATAATGAGGTGTTTCCATAATTTCATGAGGGTTATAGCTTGAACATGGCTGCTATAAACACAAGGAGTTTTTTTCAACACATGGGAGGGTAACTACAATGATTTTATTAAAATATTTTTTCTTATAAAGGGAAAAATAGATCTTAGAGCTCGATCAATCATGAAGAAGGAAGAGTGATGTGAAGGGTCTCACTGTGGGATTCATAGAGGAACTCGACCTATGTAGAAAAGGGAAGACTGTGAAGGGGATTGTTGTGGGAAGAGAGATATAGAATGAGGATAGGAGTTCAGTGTTAAACACTATCAAATATAGAAGACTGTAGAGCGGTTTTCTACTAGAAGAGGTATGTGGAATGAGTAGAGGGGCTCGGTGTCGACCAATGTCAACAAGGGAAGACTGTGGAGGGAATCACTATGGGAAGATGAATTTAGAATGAGGACAGAGGCTTAGTGTCGACTGATGTCAAAGGGGGGAGGCTACAGAGGGTATCGCTGCGGGGGGAGGGCTTCATGATGAGGAGAGGGGCTCGCTATCAAAGAGGGCATAGGGAAAGGTATTTCCATGGTTTTTATAAACAGTGGTAATAAAGGTGTGGTAATAGAACATTTTTTAGTTCTAGAGTATTCATCTAATATAATTTAATAATTATGAATGTAATGTTTTATTCACCTTAGTTAGTATTAGAATATGGTTTAGTTATTTTTTAGAAACATGGATGAGAAAAAACTAGTGAGAACAATTTGGATAATACTTAGTATAGTATAAAATTATAAGTTATGGTAAAGAAAGAATTGTGTTATTTCTAAAAAATACATCCATGATTGGATAATGACAAGTGGATGTGACTATGACACAAATTAATTTAGTTGTGACATCTTTTAAATGGGTGTATTGTGAATTAACTTGATCGCCACTAGTGCATTATGATTGGGTATAGGACTACACACTTAGCTGGACACTCTCATGGGTATGCTTGAGATAATTTATATTTTCTTTATAAACCATTATGAAGGATTTTAATATATGATGATCATGGATGAACTAGGTTAATCCTAAGGTTTCATAGATTGAAAAGGAGGTATCAGGATTTTGATATCCTATAAATGATTTTCATGATTATATGATTTTCCACTATGATTATTGTTGCTCAAATTATGAATTTTGGTTCTAGTAAACGGATAGAACTAGAAGTAACCATGTTGATTCCAAATTTTATGGAAAATGAAATTATTTTCCTCCTATGTAACTGAATGTTTTAGGATCTAGAATACAAAATCTCATTGTCATGCATACACAACTTTCTTAGTCCATGAATCATGTTGAGCTTCTAAATGAGAAAAGGTAACAATGATCTGTTGAGACCTCAATGATTCAACATCCACATTATTTTGGTGGGTATCTTGATCCAATAATTACTAAGTAATGGATTATTATCATTGAAAATATATTTTCCATTATCCAGTGCTTAGAGAATTAGAATTTTATTTTTTCTATTTATCATTCAGAAGTTAAAGTAGATTAATGGTGGAATCTTATCAAGAACATGATATAACGTGAATAAATTGACTATATGTAATGGGATTGGTTTATAAGGTTATTTTTTAACAATAAATTTACCTGAATTATTTATATAAAAATAAAGAAGTAATTCCTCTATCTAAATTGTGACAACCTAGGTACCAATATAATGTTTTGTTTTTAAATTTATTAGTATTATTAAATTAAAATTAATCATTTTTAATGAAAGATATTAAAGATATTTATATTATATATATTCAATAAATTTTATTTTAATTCATCAAATATGTTTTATAGGTTTAAGATAACAATAAATCCAATTGTAAGCATAAATGGCTATATTTTTCTAAAAGGCAATTTTCTGCATTTTAATAGCACACTTGTTTTAAATATAAATTTTGTCAATTTTATAACATTATTCTTATAAATTGAACTTTATTTTAAAAAAATAAACTATATTTTTAAAATAGGGATACCAAAAATATCTTAGGGTGAATTTTTTATATTTTTCTGAGAAGTTTTATTTTTTGATGAATAGTGAAAATACTGATTTTTAAATTGAAAACTGTGTTCTCATCTAATTTATTTGTATAGTTAAATTATATATTAAATTGTTTTAAAATTATAATTATATAAATTATAAATAAATTAAATCATTTTAGTTCATTGGAATCAATTTCACATTGAAATTGGATAAAAACCCATTTCAAACTTATGAACTTTTCACTTTAAAATCCCACTTTTTCATTGTGTCTATGAGATTAATTTTAAATATAATTTTTTCAATTATTTGAATTTAATTTTATAAAATGAATTTATTTTTTAAAATAATAATTTCCAAATTATTTTTTATGTTCATTTTCATTTTTAGGCATAAAAAAATTAACATGTAAAAAATTACTTACTATAGTATAGGTAAAACAAATTAAACAGGTTAAAGTTAAAATGGTAAAGGATTAATATACCTAAAAAATACAACATTTAATAGTTATTTGAGGTTCTGATAAACTCTATATAGCCTATAAAATATTAATTTCCATCTAAATTATTTTAAATTAATTCCACCTCAATATGGTTGGATTTAAATATAAAATATTCACTATTTTAATCACTCAAACTCACCTCTCTTCAAGTAAAAATACCACCCCATTTCAAAATAAAAAGCATTAAATCTCTTAAAATATCTGAAACAACCTCTAATAATAACTGTCTTCATTTCCAAGTGTTGTTTTTTTCACCAAAAGACCAAATCCAATATCTTAAAGGGTCTCTCGAGGAGGTGATTTTCAAGAGGTAATTTTCTCAAAGTATCACTCATAAATTCTTTTATTTTTCTACTTCCACTTCAACTAATTCATCCATAAATTCATGATAAATCCATAATCATATATATATATAGTATTTTTATGTTTATAATTGAATATATTATATCCATTATCCTCTTATTAAAATAAACGAATCTATTGTCTAAATTATGTCGGTTTACTGTCTCCTTGAATAATGATTTTTTGTTTTCCATTACCACCTTCATGGATGGTCATAAAAATATGATTTTGGTTATATAAGACTAAAATAGGTATATTATAAACTATTTCAGGTTATGTATCTAAAATATACACATAATATTAAATAATATGAAACTAGTTTGTGATGCTCGGAAAACCCTCCAAAATAAACTAAATCATTATCATTAACGTTTTATCAAATGAATAATCCTCATGTAAGAAATAAAAATGATATAAGGAAACACTAATTCTTATGGAAGTTCATTAATACTATTACATTACACTTCTATAGTTTTAATCCCATTTTACAAGAACATCCATAATTTTATACAAATGAACCAATCATTAAACCATGGAACAAATGCACCCTAAACCATGAAAATAATGAAATATTATTAATGAATGGGCCATAATATGTTATAAAATAATCGCATAAGGTATTATAAATATGAATATTATTATATAATTAGTTAATAACATTATTTAAAACACTATAAAATAATTTTTAACATGTTTTAAGGAATTCTAGTTTTAGTTAAGGGAATTATTAACCCAATTTACATTCTTTCGGTTAAACTTTAACTTATTTGATAATTTATTTCTAAGATTATATGTGAAATTAATTTTTATTTTTATTATGTTGTATTTACACTTGTTTTATGTGTATTTATAGTGAATATACATAATCTTTACCTTTTACTTATGCTCACTTCAAAGATATGATGTGTTTAAAGGACTTTCTTCAAAAAAATACTTTCTAAATTTCCTAATTCAAAAATAATGATTTTATTTCATAAATAGAATGAATGTAATTTCAAAATTTCATATAAATTTTTTTAATATTACTGTAACACCCTGTCCCTACCTCATTGGCTTGAGGAGGCAGTGAGGGATACTTGGCCTTAAGCGACATTCCCAAGGCGCCAAAGGCTGGAAATAAATGTTGAGGGCTTCTAGAAAAAATTGGGGAACAATTTTCCCTTAAGACAAAACCAACCAACAATCCATAACAACCAATATATGATGCATGTCAGTACAACATGCATGAATGTATTCCCAAAAGACAACCAATTTGTTCCATAACACAACTCAAAACCAATCCAACCATACATGACCACACAACATCAGAGTACATAACAGAAACTAAACAACCAAACACCACACAAGCCATGACACCACCACAGCTCCACACCAAGATCCATGCTCCAAGATCCACCAAGGGATCACAATTCTCCACTAAAGGATGGTGATGCCTTACCTTTTCCCATGTCATAATACACAACATCTGCAAAGACACCAACGTGCCAAAGAAGGGGGTGAGTACTAAAACTCAGTAGGTTTTCCCCAAATTAATTCCCTACACACACCACTAGGATAAAACCATTAGCACATTTATATAAAATAATTTATATAAAATAATCACAAGTACAACCATTTCTATAAGCCAAACATGCCCTTACCTAGCCATCACACCCAAATCAAGCAACTAATGGAAAGACAACCAAACATGCCACAAGCCATTTCATCATTCACACATTAGCTCAACAATTTCCAACTTGAAAAGAAATGCATAATAAACAACCAAACGTAGGGAATTCTGCCCAACTCATTCACCCATGCACACCAAAACAACCAAAACGGTGGGACTTCCACCCAACCTGTTCACCCATTCACAACTAGCAGTACTTCCCTACCACTACCCATATGGTGGTTCTTCCAACAACTATCCATCACCTTTTATAGTGAGACTTCCCGCCCACTTTCACACAACATGTCAACCAATCACAACCAAGCATATAACTCACCAAGGCCACAACATCATACAATCTACCAATTCCATTGCATATCAATCCACTTCAATAAATCAACCATTTATTGAAAACCATTTTCCATACCAAACCACATTTCAATAAAACAAACTCTTTATTGAAAACCATTTCCATCAATAATTTTCACAAATCAACCATAGCATCCCATTTTAAAATCCAAAACAATAACATTTCACCATAAAACCCCCATTTTCCCAAAAACCCCCAAAACATCACCGAAGGGAATTCTAACCAATTTCACACATCAAAACACAATTAATTAAAATCACAAAAATAATTGTAACCAAAACCATTAGCTCTAACCAAGTGGAGTCGAGAGAGAAGCCACCTACCTTTAGGGTTCCTGAGAAATCGACCCACAAGCAGCCGCACCTCAAATCTCGCGAACGCAGCACCGAAACCTCTCTAGATCCCCATCCCTAACATTCACAAGCCTTAAAAACAACATCCAAGGAAACCACAACCCTAGATCTACACACAAAAAGTGTAGATCTAGAAAACCAAGAAAGATAGGGATGTAGATATAGAGGAAAACACAAGGAAACTAATTGGAGAGACTTACCCGGGAGAAACCACCTTCAAACCACCAAGAAACCTCTTCAAAATCATTCCAAACTGAGTGGGAGAGCCCCTATAACCATTGAGAACTGAAAATCTTGAGTGAGTCATGAGTGGGGGGAAGTTTGAAGTGAAATAGGTTAAGACTGAGAGAGCCCGAAACTTATAACCTTATTTTTAAGTGGATGCATGGTTAGTCTGCATAGTTTGGAAAACCATGCACAAACTGTGCGCACACTACTGCCTCGAGAGCAAGGGTTCGTACGGTTTGGAAAACTGTGCGCAGGACATGCGAAGCCTACTATCTCCCCCTACACGATTTCCTAGAACATCTGCATGGTTTCCCTTAACTATGCTCAAACTGTGCACCCATTTAAAAGCCTTCAAACTCATCCAAAAACATTCCAAACTCTCCCAACCTGTTCTCAAATCATCCCATGCACTTTAAACACATAAAAATGCATAAAAAAGGCTACATACCTCAAATTGGTGGTACTACATTCTCCCGACCATTGGACTTTCCTTCCTCGGAAAGTAGTGAACCCACCCTTTGCCGAAAGAGATCGGGACACTACTCGATCATCTCTTTCTCCCGCTCCCAAGTTTCCTCTTGAATCTGACCATGCTACCACAAAACACAAATTAAACTGATTCTTTTACCACACAAAACTTTATCTTGCCTATCCACAACCCGCACTATCACATGCACCAATGAAGCATCCGGTTCTAGTTCAACATGATCCCATCGAATCACATGGTCAGGATTCGGCTGATACTTTTTCAACTGCGACACATGAAACACATTGTGCAACGCACTGAACCTAGGTGGAAAATCCAAACGATAAACCACCTCACCAACCCGCTCAAGAATATCAAAAGGCCCAATATACCTCAGATATAAATTTCCCTACTTCCTAAACCGAAGATGTCCCAACCTAGGAGAGATCCTCAAGAAAACATGATCACTCACCTCGAATAAACACAGTCATCGACGATGATCCGCATACGATTTCTAATGACTCTGATCCATCTCCATTCTCTTTCTGATCAGCTTGATCTTCTCTGTAGTCTCCTGGACAAGGCTTGTTCCAACCATCGAGGACTCACCCATTTCCACCCAACATAGTGGAGAACGACACGACCTCCCATAAAATGCCTCAAACGAATCCATATGTATGGATTCCTGATAACTATTATTTTAAGAAAACTCTACCAATGATAAGTGCTCCTCCCATGAGCCATCAAAATACATGACAAAAGCCCAAAACATATCCTCCATAGTTTTTATCGTCCTCTCATATTCACCATCCGTTTGAGGGTGCTACACCGTACTCATGGTCAACTTAGTTCCAAGGGCTTGCTATAAGGATTTCTAGAAATGAGATGTAAACCTTGGATCTCTATTGGATATGATCAAAACTGGAACACCATGCCTCTTTACCACCTCCCGGATATAGATTTTGGATAGATCCTCCACCGTATGAGGTTCACAAATCGGGATGAAATGGGCCGACTTCATTAGCCAATACACTATCACCCAAATGTCATAATGCTTTCTGACCATTCTTGGGAGACCTGTGAAAAAATCCAATGCTATTTTCTCCCCCTTCCAAATAGGGATTGGTAAAGACTGCAACATTCCTGCTGGCCTCTGATGTTCTGCCTTGACCTGCTGACAAGTCAAGCATCTTGAAACAGACTCAACCACTTTTCTATTCATACCATCCCACCAGAATTGTGCTTTCAATGCTTTATACATTTTATAAATTCCAGGATGAACAGCCCACCTAGAATGATGATATGCCCTGAGAAGATCCTCCTGACAAGAAACTGGTACAACCATCCGATTCCAAAAACACAAAACTAAATCTCCATTCAATTTCCAACCCTCAATGGTCTCCCCACCATTGAGTCTCGACCCCATGGTCACACAGTCAGAATCGGATATTTGTGCCTCTCTAACCAGACCAACCAAGTCAGGAATCAACAAAACTGGAAAGAAGACCGCTCTATCTCCCTGATCCTCACATTCCAATATCATATCAGCTATAACCGATATCAACTACCACTGGTCTGATGCCTGTTTCACCATCTGACCATATGATTTTCTACTTAATGCATCCACCACAAAATTTCCTTTAACTGGTGTGTACATTAAGTCAAAATCAAACATTTGGATATATTACATCCATATCCTTTGCCTCATGTTCAAATCCCTCTGAGATAAAATATGATTCAATCTCTTATGATCGGTATATACCATGAATTTCTCACCGAAGAGATAATGACGCCACACTTTCAAAGCATGGACCACTACTACCAACTCCAAATCATGAGCTGGGTAGTTCTTGTCATGCACCCTCAATTGTCGTGAGCCATATGCAACCACATGATTCTCTTTCATGAGAACTCACCCCCAACCCTGATCCCAATGCATCGCAATACACCACATACCCTTTTCCTGGTTTTGCCAAAACCAATATTGGTGTTGATGTAAGGAAACCCTTTAGCTCTTAAAAACACTACTGACACTATTCATTCCACTGGAATGGAACATCCTTTCTTATCAAAGTTTTCATCGGTGAAGCCAAACGTGAAAAATCATGAACAAAACTCCAATAATACCTAGCTAGACCAAGAAAACTCTGTATCTCAAACACATTCTTTGGTGGTTGCCACGAGATAACAGACTTTATATTTTCCAGATCCACTGAAACACCACATTCAGAAATCACATGGCCAAGAAAGCAAACTTCCTGCATCCAAAAGTCACACTTTGACAATTTGGCATACAACTGATGATCCCTCAAGATCCCCAGCACTATCGCCAAGTGTTGCTCATGTTTCAGCATTGTCTTTGAATACACCAGAATATCGTCTACAAACACCACCACAGATGAATCCAGATATCTCTGAAATATCCAATTCATCAATTCCATAAACACTGTTGGCACATTCGTTAGACTAAAGGGCATAACTCCCATTACCGATTACCGATTTCAATGAAAATACCGCCAACTGATACGATAACGTACCCACTACTGGTGCCAACAAACTCGTTGCACCCTGCCTTTCATGACTATTTCTTCTAAAGATATTTCTAACAACATTGTGTGTCATAAAATCCATTGTTCATGCATCGCAATAAATATGGGCCTTAAATGCCACCAGCCAATCCATTCCCAGGATTACATCATACCCATCCATCTCAAGCATTGAGAAATTCCACACTAGCTCCACTTCACACACAACGATACCACATGCTCTACACAGGAAGGCTCGGCAGTATCTTTGACCCATAGAAGTTTGATGTTTTAAAACTGAGGGCATCATTTCTACCATCAAACCCATTAAATCAACCACATGTGCAGTAGTAAAAGAGTGTGAAGCACCCGTATCAAACAACACTTGCATCAAGGTATAATTTAAAAAGAATAGTACCTCGCACTGTGGATGGTCCCGACTGATCATCCACCACAACCTACTCAACTCCAAACACATGTTTTCTTACCAAGCTCTTCTCTTTATTGTTGTGCTGAGGCGTCATGGTATTCCAAGAATCACCATGACCCAATTTACCCTTCTGTAGAGGGGTATGCTGCTACCCTCGTCCCGTCGAAGCATAAGACGTCTGAGATCCCTGAGAAGTATCACGTGCACTTGACCTTAGATTATTCCAACAATAACGCTACATATTCCCTATATTCTTATAATTATGACATGATCGAGGTTGTGTTGTACAATCTCGCTTGATGTGGCTCGTCGAACCACACTGAAAACATCCCGGCTTGCTCTGGGGATTTGGAGGAAGATTCAATGATCCTGCCATTGGATTATATGTCATACTCCCACCATGGGAATAAGTGTCCCTCCTCCTCTTTAACCCAGCATTAGAGTTCCCACTATTCCCCATGGGTACCACCATGCTTCCTCCGCCCGGAGTGCCCAACAGATCTCGCTCATCCACCGAGGCTCTATTCACCGTCTCTATGTAATCATCTATAAATAGTACTTATATCTTTGAATAGATTTCTTGCCTTAACCCCACTTCAAAGATCCTTGATTTCAACGACGTGCTACCTGCCACTTCGGGTGAAAACCTCACTAAGTTCATAAACGTAGCTTCATACTCCGTCACATACATAAGCACATGCTTCAAACTGAAGAAATCAGTCGTACACTGAATTCTGAAGGTATGTGGGTAGAATTTTTTATTAAACAATTCTTCAAAGCCTTCCCACATCATACCCTAGTCCGTCCCCACTTGGAATACCAACTCCCACCATTGAAGGGCAAGATATTCCAACATATACGTGGCCAACTTCACTTTTAACTCTACTGGTGTTCCCAAGAACTCGAAGATCTTGTTCATTCTATTCAACCATGCTTCTGCCCTCTTCGGCTCTGAATCACCCCTGAAGATGGGTGGATTCTACTTTTGAAACTGAACCGCATGATCCACATGCCTTGGTTCATCCATTTTATTTCCACTTTCCATAGCTTGGAAATCTTGCACTATGCTTTGCACTAGCTTCTGGTTCACCTGAGGCTTAGGTGCTACCACATTCTCAACAGCCTCCTCTGGTTGGTCTCTACGACACCTACCCGATGTCATTTCTATCAATAGAAAAAAAACAACCATGAGTCTCACTTCTGTAGACATCACGAATTCTCATTTCAAATCACATTACACAACACTATTGCACAAGGCTTTCCACGACTTCACATTTTCCATGTTTCACCATTTTGAAAACCAACCCACTTTCAAAATACCAATTTATTCACATTACAATTTCACACATTCGTATCAAATCATAAATCATTATACCCCAATGAAATATGCATCTTAGAGGGAATTCATTTCTACCATGCATGTCATGCTCATATCATTGGCTATACCCATGATAATGATATTTCCAATGCCTATAAGTTTCTCCACACCACTTATGTACCCCAACACCCTGGTAACTTAAATTTCAGCATAAAAGGGTTAGCTACATCCTTTTATCCAATACATTCCAAGTTCCAACATTCCTACGCCTTGATACCATCCCAAATCAAGGAATATACCACAACGAATGTCAACACCAAATCCAAGAATCAACTCCAAAGGACTGAACAAGATGATACCACTTGTAACACCCCACCCCTACCTTATTGGCTTTATGAGGCGGTGAGGGCTACTTGGCCTTAAGAGACATTCCCAAGGCGCCAAAGGCTGGAAATAAATACCGAGGGCTTCTAGAACAAATTTGGGAACAATTTTCCCTTAAGAAAAAACCAACCAACAATCCATAAAAACCATTATATGATGCATTTTAGTACAACATTAAGAATGTATTCTCAAAAGACAACCATGTTGTTTTATAACACAACTCAAAACCAATACAACCAGACATGACAAAAAAACATCAGAGTACACAATGGAAACTAAACAACCAAACACCACACAAGCAATGACACCACCACAGCTCCACACCAAGCTCCATGCTCTAAGCTCCACCAAGGGATCACAATGCTCCTCTAAAGGAGGGTGATGCCTTACCTTTTCCCACATCATGATACAAAACATCTACAAAGACACCAACGTGCCAAAGTAGGGGGTGAGTACTAAAACTCAGTAGGTTTTCCCCAAATGAATTCCCTATACACGCCACTAGGATAAAACCGTTAGCACATTTATATAAAACAATTTATATAAAATAATCACAGGTACAACTATTTCCATAATCCAAACATGCCCTTACCAAGCCATCACACCCAAAACAAGCAACCAATGGAAATCCAACCAAACATGCCACAATCCATTTCATCATTAACACATTAGCACAACAATTTCCAACTTGCAAAGCAATGCACAACAAACAACCAAACGGTGGGACTTCCACCCAACCCGTTCACCCATGCACACCAAAACAACCAAAATTGTGGGACTTCTTCCCAACTCGTTCACCCAATCACAACTAGCGGTACTTCCCGAACACTACTCATATGGTGGTTCTTCCGACCACTATCCGTCACCTTTTATAGTGAGACTTACCTCCCACTTCCACACAACATTTCAACTAATCAAAACCAAGCATATAACCCACCAAGTCCACAACATCATGCAATATACCAATTCCATTGTATATCAACCCACTTCAATAAATCAACCATTTATTGAAAACCATTTTCCATGACAAACCACATTTCAATAAAAAAACCTCTTTATTGAAAACCATTTACATCAATCATTCTCAAAAGTCAACCATAGCATCCCATTTTAAAATCTCTATTTTAAAATCCACAACAATAACATTTCACCATAAAACCCCCTTTTTCCCAAAAACCCCCAAAACATCACCCAAGGTATTTTAAAACAATTTCTCACATCAAAACACAATTAATTCAAAGAACAAAAAATTAATTGTAACCAAAAACATTATCTCTAACCAAGTGGAGTCGATAGAGAATCCACCTACCTTTAAGGTTCCTGAGAAATCGACCCACAAGCAACCACACCTCAAATCCAGCGAACGCACCACCGAAACCTCTATAGATCCCCTTCCCTAACATTCACAAGACATAAAAACCTCATCCAAGGAAACCACAACCCTAGATCTACAAACAAAAAGTGTAGATCTAGAAAACCAATAAAGAGAGGAATGTAGATCTAGAGAAAAACACAAGGAAACCAAGAGGATAGACTTACACAAGAGAAACGACCTTCCAACTTCCAAGAAACCACTTCAAAATCCTTCCAAACCGAGTGGGAGAGCCCCTAAAACCCTTGAGAACCGAAAATCCTAAGTGAGACACAAGTGGGAGGAAGTTTGGAGTGAAATAGGTTAAGCTAGAGGGATCCCAGAACTTATAACCCTATTTTTAAGTGGCGGAACGGTTAGTCCACACGGTTTGGCAAACCGTGTGCTAACCGTGCGCATGCTATTGCCTCGAGAGCATGGGTCCGCATGGTTTTCTCGCACAGTTTGGAAAACCGTGTGTAGGCCGTGTGAAGCCTATTGTCTCCCCCTGCACGATTTCCTGGAACATCTGTATGGTTTCCCTTAACCATGCTCAAACTGTGTACTAATTTAAAAGCCTCCAAACTCATCCAAAACCATTCCAAACTCTCCCAACCTCTTCCCAACTCATCCCATGCACTTTAAACACATAAAAATGCATAAACAAAGGCTACATACCTCACACTGGGGTTATTAAAATTACCTTACAAGTTTATGTGGTTACTTTCAAAGAAATTATTTTTTTTATACGTGCATAGTTTTTTGAAAATTGGTGATTTCAAAAAAAAATTACTTTTCTTCAAAGATGGTTTTTATGATGCAATTTTCATGATTTATGTTTATATAGTGGTTATTGGGAATTGTTTATAGTTATGGGTTATTACATGATAAGCCAATGATGTTTGGTTATCTGATAAACCAACGATGGGTGGTTACATGATAAACCAATGATGGGTGATTCTGTGATAAACCAAAGACGGGTGGTTACGTGAAAACAACCAATGCATTGGGAAATCCAGAGTTAGGGATTAGCCATATTGGTTAGTTTGTTTGTAAGAGTGATTTATAAAATGATGTCCCATGTTACCTACTTATATATTATATTATATATAATGAGTTTTTATGAAAATTAGTTTATTTTTAAAAGGAAATATATTGATCTTTTTGAAAAGGTTATTACTTTTTCTGAATAAAAAGGTATGTTTTTTTATAAAGTTTTTATAGATTTTCACTAAATAAAATTTTACATTCCTTTATATCCCTTACTAATATTCTATGATAATCCCATGTTTTCAAAAAAAATCCATAGGATTTAAGTTAGAATAGATATATGAATGAGAACTAGGGGAAAACTGTGATGAATTTGCATGAAAAGAATATATGTTTTTTTAAAAGGGTTCCCTTCAGTGGAAAAAGTGGATACTGTGTGTAAGATTATATTTAAAATTTATGAGTTTACATTGTAAGAGTTTTCCAAATTCTCTAAAAATATAAACCTAAAAGATATTTTAGAAGAGAAAATGGTTTCTATTTTTAAAAAAACTAGAATATGTATTTTTTAAGGTCGGGTCCTTATAGTTGGAATCGAAGCACATTTTAGATAACTTTAGTGGTTGGGATAGTTTTAATATAATACCCATTAATGATTCTTATTTGTGTTTAATTTTAAATGATATATCATTTTAAGATTACCGTGTTAATTTTTCTATGATATGTCTGTTCAAAATGGTTTTTCAGAGAGCGAAAAGGGCAGCTATGGTGGGAAGGAATTGTGAAGAAATCATCCTTCCAAATTAGCATCTCGAGATGGTTGGAATCAGAATAGTACATTTTGGTACAGTGATGGATTAGTTGACACAATCTATAAATGGTGGTGGTATACATGCAAGTGAGAATCTGAATTCACCATAGAGGAATATGTTGGTAGTGAATAATTTTATGAGGAAAATTCCTCCATCTTTCAGTGGAACCTCAGATCTAATGGTATCCAAATTATGGATCAACACTCTATAAAATATATTTGAAGTCATGGTATTTTCAAAACTCTAGAAGGTAACCCTATTCATTTATCATTTTGAATCTGATTCCAATTGATGGAGTCTTTGGTTAATAATACCAGAGAGAAATATCGTATGAAAATTATGGAATGTGATGATATTAGGAATCTTTTTCTAGAAAAGTATTTTCCTAAGACGGTTCAACTTATAATAGAGAAACAATTCTTGGAACTAATAGAGAAGGATGAAGATTTTGTAGTTGTATATGAAGCTAACTTTACAATACTGACTGAGTACATACCATATTTTTTTAGGACATTGATAGTAAAATTAATATATTTTACTCTAGTTTAAAAATAATTAAAATAAGATATTTGGATTTAAAAGGGTTTAAAATATATGAGAAAATTATTCTTTGGTATGAAAAATTTGAGATGGATTTTTTAACACGTATGTTCCTTATGATTATAAGAATAATAAGTGGTTAGGTTGGAAGGAATTCAGGAATAATTCATCAAATAAATAAAGAGGTATGAAAATTAAATTCCCTAATTATAAAAAGTGTGGTAAGAAACACCCTGAGAAATGTCGCTCAAAATATAGTAAATTCTTTCAATGTGGAAATACTGGTCACGTGGATCATGAATATAAGGAAAATGAGATGACAAATAATGAAAATTTGATGGTATGATGTTTTAATTGTAATGATTTTATAAATTATGTTAATGTGTGTCCCAAGTTATTCACTCAAGGGGGAGACCAGTATGATTAGAAATAGAATAGTGTGGAAAATTATTTTTCTACAACTACATTTAATGTGGGGCCATAAAATTAATTTGGAAAAGGTATGTTACTTATGTTTTAAAAATATTTCAATACCTTGTTTGACTCCGGATATTCAAATTCTTTCATTTTTGTGTAATTTCCTAGAATAATGAAAAAATCACATCATGAAATTGAATATAAAAACATTTCAAATTTTTGAACTTTTCACTTTAAAAACCCGCTTTTACATTGTGTCTATGAGATTAATTTTATATCTAAATTTTCCAATTATGTTAGTTTAATTTGGTAAAATGGATTTAATATTTTTAACAATATGTTTCAAATTATTATTTTTTTCATTTTAATTTTTATACATAAAAAATTTTACCATGGTAAAAAAATTATTTATCGATGTATAGGTAAAAACGAATTTGACAAGTTAAATTTAAAATGGTAAAGGATTAATATACCTAAAAAAATAATAATTGGTTGTTTTAGATGTATATATAACCTATCCATCCTAAAAAAATATTAATTTCTATCCAAATTAATTAAAATTAATGTTACCTCAATGTGGTTGGCCTAAAATATAAAATATTCAATATTTTAATCCCTCAAACCCTCCTCTCCTCAAGTACAAATACCACCCCATTTTGACTCACAAGCCTTATAACTACACAAAAATATGCCCAAAAATCTCCAACTCACTCTCCCCATATCCAATTTCTACTATTCTCACCAAAAAACCAAATCCAAGGTACTCAAGGGTCTCTCATGGATGTGATATTCAAGAGGTAATTTCTTCAAAGTGCCTTTCTTAATTTATTTTATTTTTCTACTTCCTCCTCACCTCATTAATCCATTAATGAATTATAACTCTAGAATAATGTATATAATAGATTTTAATATTTCTAATTTAATATATCATATCCATTTCATTTATCATCTTCTATTATTAAAAGAAACAAATCTATGATTCAAGTTATGTTAGTTTACTGTCTCCATGAATAATGGTTTTTCATTTTCCATTACCACCTTCATACATGCTCATAAAAGTATAATTATGGTTATATAATATTTAAATGGGTATATTATAACATATTTAACATTATAGAACCAATATTTATTTATAATATTAAATAATACAAAACTAGTTCTTATTGTTCGAAAAAAATCGCCAAAATAAACCAAATATTTATCATTAACATATTGTCTAATGAATCATCCTCATGTATGAAATAAATATTATATAAGGTACCATTCATACTTTTTTAAGATAATTAATATTATTCCATTTCACTTATGGAGTTATAATACCATTTTATAAGAACATCCATAATTTTTCACAAATGAACCGATCATTAAATCATGGAACAAACGCACTTGAAACCATAAAAATACTAAAATATTATTAATGAATGGGTCAAAATAATTAACAGAATAATCACATAAGGTATTATAAATATGAATAGAGTTCATTAATAAGTTAATAAAAAAATTTAAAACATTATACAGTAGGTTTTAACACCTTTGAAGGAAGTCGAACACAAGGTAAGGGAATTATTACCCCAATTTCCATTCTATGGGTTAAACTTTAACTTCATTGAAAATGACTTTATAAGATTTTGTGAAAAATGTTTTTTTATTTTAATTATGTGGTATTTAAAACTCTTTTATGTGTATTTATAGTGAATATACATAATATATTCCTTTTATTTATTCCCACTTCAAATCTACGATATTTTTAATGGAATTTCTTTAAAAAAATAATCTTTTAAAATTTGTTTCTCAAAAAAGAAGTTTTCTTATTACATAAACGATTTGAATGGGATTTTACTATTTAATTTCAATTTAATATTTTAAAAAATAAATTAAAAGTTTATATTTTTAATTTCGTAGAAAATATTTTCCTTTATGCATGCATAGTTTTTGAAAAATGGTGATTTGAAAACAAAAAGTTTGTTTTCTTCAAAGATTATTTTTATGATGCCATATTTCATTATTTATGTTTATCTTTTGGTTCTTGGAAAAATTTTATAATTATGTTTGGTTACATGATAAACTAATTATGGGTGGTTACGTGATAAACCTATGATGGTTGCTTACATGATAAACTGATGACATGTGATTCCATCATAAATCAAGGATGAGTGGTTACGTGACAACCTCCAATGCATTTGGTACTCTGGAGTTGGAGGTCGGACATATTGGGTACTCCACTTATAAAATTTATTTAAAGATTATTTCCCAATTTATATACTTATATTTTATATTCTTTCTAATGGGTTTTCTTATAAATCTGTTGATTTTAAAAAGGTAAGATATTGATCTTTTTGAAAATATCATTAATTTTTATGAATAAAGATGTATGTTTTTGTGAATTTTTTTTATGTATTTTCACTGGAAAAACGCTTTCCCTTCCTTTATGTCTCTTACTGAGATTTTTTTCTCATCCAAAGTTATTAAAAATATTTTTCAAAGTATTTAAGGTAGAATAGATATAAGGATGAGAATAAGAGGGAAATGTGATGAATTTACATGAAGAGAATACATGTTTTTTTAAAGTGTTTACTTTTGTGGGAAAATTGGATATAGAGTATAAGATTACACTTTTAATATATGAGTTTTCTTTTTAATAGTTTTTCTAATTATCTAAAACTCTAAACCTAAAAGATCATTGGGAAGATAAAGCGATTTAATGTTTTAAAATAACTAGAATATGTATTGTTTAAGGTCAGATCCTTGCATAATGTAGAAGGATTATTAATCCATTGGTACGTATAAGGAAATTTTTAAAAGACTCATGAGGTACACTTATATTTTTATTATCTAAACAAAATGAAGGATTGATCTATTATGTATTGTCTTAAAACCAAGTCTCAAAAATTTGTTAGACATATGATACTATAGTATTTAGGAAGATATTTTTCAATGTTCTCTCAAGTAAGAAACAGATATCAAAATTTCACATCAATCTCATGGTTTTGATAAGAAAATAAATATAGAATTTAAAATAAATTATAATAATAAAGACATTATAGGGAAGAATATTATTTCTTCCTTATACTAATAGTGTGGAAATAAACATGGATTAAATTGTTTAAGGAGGGTAGTATAATCTATAATCATGGAAAGTAATTTCCTAATAAAACTTATTGATGAAGTGATGGGAAGAAGTTATTTAATGATGTAAATAGAGATAATTATCTATATAATGTACCAACCACACCCCAATAATTCATATGAAAGGAGTATGAGAATTATGATAACAAGTGCTCTAATCTGAGGGTTAATGATGATGACCAATGTTAGTAACTTATTGAGAATATAGAAAAATTCAAATCTCTTATGATCACAATTGTTTATGTGGGTTTTGATAATGAAGTGGTGAAAGTTACACATACTATACACTCTAGAACTATTAATTTATTATTTTATTTTGGATATACCCACTCTTTTATGTCTAAATAATTTTATAAGGATATCACATTACCACCTAAAAGATAATGAATGAGAAGTGAAAACTCTTTATGGTATATTGATTATATCTCAAGTCTAGATTCTTCTATGATTGAAGTTTATGGTAATGTTCTTACTACAAATCTCATTATTCTCCATCTAGTTAAAATTGATGTTATTTTGGGAATGGTTTCATTTTATTGATATAGATCCCATATAGATTAAATAGGAAGGTAAATCACATTTTATATTCTAAACTAAACTATGATTGTTTATCAGTGTAAGGATAAATATAAACTTCCAATGAAAATTGCATCCATTGTATGGGTTTTGATTCTTCTTAAAAAGAGGAATCTATATAAAATGGTTGGGTATAAACTCGTCATTGAGTATATTCCTATTGAATAATAGTTTTCTATGTCTTTATAAAATATTTTCCTAGTCTTCCTATGAATTATGAAGTTATGTTTTCAATATAACTCATACATAATGCTACACCAATTTTAAAGACTCTAGATAGAATGGATCCAATTAAATTACAAGAAATTAAGAATAATCTTTAGTAGAATATTTATAAGAGATTTATTAATCCAAGTGAATCACTATGGGGTACACATATTCTATTTTTTAAGAGTAAAGAAGAATCCATGCGATTATGTATTGATTATCGAGAACTTAATAAGATCATGATCAATAATAAGTATCATCTTCCCTGTATTGATGATTTTTTATATCAATTATGAGGACCTAAATATTTTCCCAATATTGATATTTGATCTTGAAACTATGAATTGTGGGTAAAAAGTGAATACATGCCCATGAAAACCTTTCGTATGAGGTATGTACATTATGAATTTACAATGATTCCATTTGGTATTACTAATTCCCATGCTATCTTCATGGGTTTAATGAACAGTGTATTTAGATATTACCTTGATCAATTTATGGTAGTCTCTATGGATGATATTATTATATATTCCAAGAGTAAGGAATCCAATTAAGATCACTTGAGTATTGTACTAAAGACACTAAGGAAGGAAAAATTGTATGAAAATTTTTCCAAGTGCGAATTTTGGCTATATAAAGTTTTATTTTTTGGGACATATAATCTCAAGAAAGAATGTATCAGTAAATCCATCAAATATTGAAGTTATTGAACATTGGACCAATCTAACTACTACGAATTATATCCATAGTTTTCTTATATTGGCTGCATATTATTGACAATATATGAAGAATTTAACATGGGCATCTAATCCACTCTAACGTCTGAGACTAGAATGACACTAAGACTATGGTTGGACTGGTGGGTCACATGGACTTAGGTGTGCCTCCCCATACATTAGATGCTACTGACTAGCAGCGAGGGTCTAAATATGTTATATTGGGGAGACTATAGCCTCATATGAAATTATCACATTGGTTTATCTGATAATAAATATCAAGAAACATAGGAAGTAGTATAATACATGGAAGATAAATATTAGAAAAAGAATAATATAACTGAATAAATGTAGAATATCCAAATACAATTCCATATAATGATGCATATAATGTTAGATGTTACTAAAAGGTACAAGCGGTAAAAAAATAACAAAAGAAAATAAAAAACCCAAGGTAAAATACTTAAGCATCCTAAATAGAAACCCAGACTTGTGATCCCCAATTCCCATGTACACATAACTACATAATAAATTAATCCAAATACCTTTTAGTAAGAAGATATACTCAGGTACCAAACGGTGTCTAAGAAGAGTGTGAGATAATAATCTTAGTAGTCTGGCACCCACGGTGTCTAGACCGATCCATTACTTAATATATAATGTAAATAATTTATCAGGTATAAGTAGAATAATAAAAAAGAAGTACTGAATAAATAAATAAAAACATGCCAAACTTATTAAGGGACACCAGTAGATACACCTACTTTAGAACTCTGTGAGGTATCAATGTTAGTGGGTAGATCCTCTTGCATCAAGATTGATCACCCAGATTGGTGAGAAATTCTTCTGTTGAGGATGGATCACTTAGAATATACTATAAACATATTCCCTCTTCCCTCAGGCTAACTAAAATCTCACCCTTAGGAATAACTAGAATCTCGACCTCAGGCATCGTGTGACTGTGCATCTATCCCTTAGGTATCCAACATTATCATATACTTTATCCTTATTCATTTAGTACCAATTCACCTAGTACTTAGGCAGTACGAAATCATGCACAAATCCCTCAAGTGTCAACACCAATCCTGAGTCCTCAAGAATCCCATATAATCATATACTCTACCCTCAATAATCAAGTACTTGTGGGGCTTTCCCTCAGGAGGTATGGAAGAACATGCAACAAGCCCTCAGGTGTCCACATTAAACATGACCTGTATCAAAAAAACTCAAAATGTCAATCAGTATCATACCCTCAGGTATCAATCACATCTATATCACATAATCTCAAAATCTAAGTTATCAAAATCACAATTCTAGTATAAAACATACCAGATTTATCATCATAATACAAAATGATCAATTTATAAAAATTACCATTTATCTAAATAATTCAGTTCATTAATCCATGTTCTTAATTTTCATCATAATTATATAAAACCTTTTTAATTAATAATTCAACCCTAAGGTTATTAATATATTAATTTACTATATTAAACAAGGTGATTATACCATAATAAATAACAAAATTTATTATTATTCCACCTCAAAGTCTAATCTATAAATCAAAAAATTTATCCAAATTTATTGTAGGGATTTAAATTTGAACATACCAAGTCTTAACAATTTTCAAGGTTGGCAAAAAAATCAGGTGGTTGGAGGTCTGAGTCTCCACACCTATAGACCAAAAGGTATCCAAGGGATAGTTTAAAAATGAAAAATTATAATTTAATAGGTATTATTCAATTTATTTGGTCACATGTGGTGTGCCAATGCGATCAAATATATTTCATATACTTTAAATAATTAAATTAGAAAAAAAATGGATTACGTTTAGACCACCCAAATCAATTCCTTTCAAGGCATGAAACCACTATGAAACATGTCATTGAATATATTCAAGTCATATAATTGAAAAATTGTACATAAATCATGATTATTTAATCATAAAAAGACGCATGATCATAGCACCCTAATAAGTTCCATTTAAATTAATTCATTTAAAACATTTAAGGTAGGCCATCATGAGCATTTACTTTATCTAAATTAACTTAAATAGTACTAGTAATCATGAAGAAGCTACTAAAATTAATACATGCCATTATTAGTTAAAGATTACATGGAAATTCATTTAAACAAGTTTGGGTAGTACTTATAAGGTACCATGGAAAATTGTGCAAATACCTACATGGGTATTCCCTTTTTATAAAGCATACCAAGTTAATCAATTTATAAAATGGCCCAGTCACATAGATGGTGTCTTGGTTCTTTATCCATTTAAAAGGGAAAAATCTATTTTCTAATTCTACTAGGTCTCATGTCCTAAACATGAAATATATCAATCATAACACCAAAGGATTAGAAAACATTGATACAATAGTCTAATCAAGCATAAAGTATAATTAATATTTTTTATCTTAGAAGATATCACACCTCTGTTGGAGGGGTTTTATTATAAAAACATGACTTTTATTATCAAAAAATAATTTAGCATATTTCAAAATTTCATTCAATGATCACAATTCAAATTTATCAAAGGAATCATTAAGAATTCAACTAAATCATTGTAAAATTTAAAGGAAAAAAGGATAAGGATCCCACCTCACAAAGAGACCAAGCCCTGCCGAACACTTTGGCACTTGACATTTTCAATGGAAAAGATCACTCCACACTTTCACACACATAAATTCATATTTTTATAACCCTTAATCCAATGTACATATTCCCCTATTCATGAAGTAATATGTACAAGTAAGATATAGATATATATATATACATACCTATATATATGAGTAAAAGCCTTCAAGGATCCACCAAATGCTCTCAAAGAAACAACGATAAGCTAAAACCATCATGGTGAGGCCAATGCACTCAGGGTAAAATAATAGGAACTTAGAAACTATTAAATCCCCAAATATAAATTGAGAAAAGATAATGAATGGAGGAAACCCTTACATCAAATTGATGACCATGGACCTAAATGATCCAAACTACTTCACCTACAACAGCGGTTTCCATAATACGAACAAGGGAGTCCTAAGAGACCCTACGCACAACCTAACATCAGAGGAAAACTCAAAAAAATGGTTTAAACCCTAACTAAGTGTTAAGATGCACAAGAGGGCTGATAGGAGAAGAGGAAAACATCCAATCAAGGGAGGTGGAAGAACTAGAGATCATACCTTGATGAATCAAAGTAGAAACTTGAAGAAATCTGGTTGAATTTGAGTACAAAGAGGTAGTCACATATAGGGGGTCACGTGCACCAGGAGAGCAGGGGTGTGCATCATATAGAATAGGAGGGGGGAAGGTAAACCCCTTTGAGGTTTTCTTAATACCTAAATAATTTTTAGTATTATTATTATCATCATCATCATCATAATATTATTGTTATTATTATTAAAAAAATTCCCATTTATTTTCATTCAATTTATTTTTCTGTTAGTTTTAATTTGACTAATTAATTTCTTAAAAACAAACTGCATAGTTTTATTATTGAGGGCCATATAGTTTCAAACTAACCATGTGCCCCTGTCAGCTCCTCCTAACTTTAGGTTTCAGAGCCCAACACTCTTGAAACATTATGGAACACATGAGGCACCCCCAGGCCTTGAACCACATCCAAAAATAACACATTGAAGTACTATAACTCTTGGATTTAAGTTAGGAAACTTTACTTCAAAAAAGGACCATCCAGTAAACTCCAAATTTTCAAATTTCTTTAAATTTTATCTGTAACACCCCAGGTAAATAAAGAATATGACATTTTCACATTTATCCATATTTTTTAATAAAATATTAATATTACTTTAAAGGTGGTGCTATGCTCGATGGCGTACCCAATATGCAACAACGAGTTTCTTGGGAATCTTACGTTGCACTCTAATAATAAAATAATATTATTTTAAATGGTAGTTAACACCTAACCGTTGTAATGGCGAGAATGAACAGAACTAACTACAAAATGATTATATATGTTTTTCAAATATTTTTACTCTTTAAAATAAATTTTAGAGGATTAAAAATGCGAATGAATCCAATTTTAAGCGTAAACATTCTAATATTCTTTAAAAGGTCGATTAACCGCCTTTTAATGACGAACCACTTTTAAATCCACTTTTTGAAAATTTTATGTGTTATTATTGACAAAATAAAATTATTCTTTATAATCGGGACATCAAAATTTACTTTGTGAAAATTTTTGGTATTTTTCCGATAAAGTTCATTTTTTTAATGAATAGTGAAAAATGTTGTATTTTAATTCAAAACCTCTTTTTAATCTAATTTATTTATATGATTAGATTATATTTTGAATTGTTTTAAAAGTAAAATTAGAATATAATTTTACCATTTAATCCAATAGTGGTTGTTGGAATTAATTTCACCTTGAAATTGGACTTAAACTAGTGTCAATCTTTTGATACTTATTGTTTCATAAAAACACG
Source organism: Viscum album (assembly GCA_963277665.1). Classification (NCBI taxonomy): domain Eukaryota; kingdom Viridiplantae; phylum Streptophyta; class Magnoliopsida; order Santalales; family Viscaceae; genus Viscum; species Viscum album. The sequence goes on along the minus strand of OY728126.1, from coordinate 703,992,099 downwards.
CTATTTGCTCTGACAGCGGGAATTAATTATTAAATTAATTAATGAAACTTCTATGTTTTGAATTTTGTAAAATAGACTTCATTTTTGAATTAGGAATATCAAATATAGCTTAGGGTGAAGTTTTGGTTTTTTTCTGGAAAACTTCAATTTTTGGTGAATAGTGAAACCACTAAGTGGTACTTAAGAAACTGATTTTTCGTTTAAATGAAATTTTACCACCTCTGTGTTTTTAATTTCAAAAATCTAACATACATGGTTGTCATTAAGAAGTAAATATTGATTCAATAGGATTAAAATAATTTTTTGGTGAATAGTAACTTTTATGTTTTTAATCGCGATTAGAGGTAATTAGAGTAATTTAAGGTAAAAATAATGTTTTAATAATATGAAATGAACTTGACACATGTACTAACCTCATTGGATGTGTCATGGCAGACCAAGAAAATCCATGGGTCAACTTGGTGACCCCATGGAGCCACTTTGGTTGGAAAATGACATAAATACCTTTTTATTTAAAGTTAAAATTAAAATGTCACAAACATGAGTTGTTTTACTAAAACAATTTTTACATGGGGTTATACAAGTCATATTTTTTGCTATAAATATTCATTGGAAAGATAAAAATATTTCCTAAATCATAGTATCTTTTTTATAATTTTTAGACATTAACTAAATTAAATTATTTATGACACCATGATGATAAAGCGATTACCTCATTATTTAACGATTTAAATAAAATGGAACGATAATGTAAAATCTAAGACCTACACATGTCCAAAACCTATTGGATGGGTGTATTTCGAACCCTTATCACCTTATCCTAGAAACACATCAATGTGGGACCATTAAAATCCTAAACTCATTCTAAAATAAAGTAACATTTCCTTACTTTCCAAGAGTACCCCTCCTCTCCTCTTATAAAAGGCCCCCACATCTACCACCTTACACACACTTCCAAATCCTTTGGCTCGGCCAACCCCTGCCCATTTCATCTCTCCACATCCCTTTCTTCGTCATTGAAGCCTCACTTTGGGAATAATCTTTTCCAAGGAAGCCTTTGAGCTCAAATCAAAGAGAGTTACCTGATTTAAAGGTAATGTCTTCCCTTGTGTTCTTTTGTTTTATTTTGCTTCTTCAACCCCCTAAACTCTTTTTATTATTTTATTTTGTAAAAACAACAGTATCTTAAATATACTAGGATGTTTTTATGTGAATTATTCGAGCTAATATTACACACACCTTTGTCTAATGGTTAAAGAACATACTGTTTCTGTGGATGGTGAATTACTGCCTCACGAAATGATGATTGTTCAATATTCTTTTAACACCTTAAAAGGTGGCCATTAAGATGTCACTATATTTATATATGATATATAATATTTTTATGTTTTCCTTAAGCTTATTTATTTTTCATTTATGGCATACCTTTATGGTTTCCATTATGGTTAAACGCGATATCTTCATTTTAGAAAGTGCGGACTACCGCCCCCTCAAAGTGATTTGATTCGTTAATGACATATGTGGGACGTATAAAGGATTGAATTAATGGAATTACATATGTTATCCTAATTTAATTATAATATACCTTTATATCATTATTATTTAATTCTATTTAATAAAAAAAAAGAAATGAAAGTAGCGTTCATGCGTACGTATGGCTTACCGTCTCTATGAACGGTGCATTTCATTTCTTATCTCCAAATGCTATGTACTATTATAAGTACATATATATAATGGATATATATGTAATATATTACATCTAAATTATGGATATAATTCTGGAATTATAATATATATATCTATCTTTTTTTTAATTCCATTAATATGACAAAAAATGAAAGTAGCGTTCATGCGTACGTACGGCCTACCGTCTCCATGAACGGTGCTTTTAATTTTTATCTCCAAATTATATGGAATAGTATAAAATGAATATATACTGGATATATATGATATTTAAAACATAAATACTATTATGGATATGATGTACCTATAACTACATGGAAAATTATTTTCCAACAAGTTCAATTTTTGACTCATGTACCAAACATCGACAAAAACGTCTGATACGAACTCATATTATTAACCAATTATTATAACATTAAAATATGTGATATTAACTGAATAATAATCTTTATAGTAGGTCCTTAAGAAATTATAAATTGACCAAAGTTTATTATTCAAGAATATAAAGAAACGAACAAGACAAGTTGGACTTGAGGTAATGGATCCTACCTCTCTCATTCTTTTTAAGTACACTCTTTTATGTAATTCCTTTTAATCTCATATTTATTATGATTGGGATGTTATTTTATATTAATCTTACTTTAATTTTTATGTTCATATGATGAGAGACCCTATTTTCTCTCATCAATCCATTTTGGAAGTTTTGAGTGGCGTCATTAGGCTGCTGAATTTTCGTAAGGGATCTTACCTCACTCATTCTTTTTAAGTACACTCTTTTATGTCATTCCTTTTAAGATCATATTTATTATGATTGGGATGTTATTTTATGTTACTAATACTGTACTTTTTATGTTCATATGATGAGAGACCCTATTTTATCTCATCAATCCATTTTGGAAGTTTTAAGTGGCACCGTTAGGTTGCTGAGTTTTCGTAAGGGATTTTTCATCTCACTTTTATTCCCGTGAGATTTATGCTACATTTGCCACAATTTCCTTTGAGTGGTGTATGTACTGAACATTATTTTACTCATTGTGTAATATAATTTCATTTATGAGTATTTACATCAATGTTGTATTGTCCTTCTTTCATGGGGTGTATGTTTCGAAAGATACCCAAGTCGGTAAGGGAACCTTTCACCCTCCTCTTTTTAAAAGTCTTCTTTTGTTGGGTATTTTAATTTACATATTTTTATTTTGTGATATGTTCTTATATATCCTTATTGATGTAAATATTCTGTCCAAGTGATGATATACCCTTTTTATCTCTCATAAACTCTTTTTCTGAATTTTGAAGTGACTTCGTTAGGCTGTCGAATTTTTGCATGGGAACTTCTTAACCCAATTTTGATTCTTTGGGATAAACTTGTACTACTTGAATATGTCATTCTATGATTATGTGCGAATGTCCTCTGATTTTTTTACACTTAATACCCACTTATAATTCATGTATTCTTTTATCACACATAATTAAATAATTGATTTATCCTTAATCCAAGGATACCGTCTTTGTATGGGACTTCGTCTCAATATCCTTTCATTGAGGCATATTTTGTTTTATACACAACTTTCATTTATACGGTGTATAAACCCCTTTGACTTTTATGTTTAACCAAAAGGAATATTTTTATACAAAGTGTTTTACTAAACGAAAAAAGGTAATGTTTTTGTCGTACGTATGCGGCGACAACGACTTCTCCGCCGCCGTGACCATTATTTGAGTTTCGGCTTCCTATACAAGACATACCTTCTTTTTAAAAGAAAAATAAATACCATGTTTTACATTTCTTTTATTTTGGTATTGAAAATGGTTTTCATAATGTTTTTATATCAATGTGTTGTATTGATATCTTGTTATTGAAAGGTGGAAATATTATGTTTCCTTTATGCATGTTTTATGTGATAAGATTATGTTATGGTTCTTGGGCATTGTTATGAAGACGGGTGGTTCTGTGATAAAATAAGGGAGGGTGAGCCCGATATAGCTCTCCAATGTATTGGGTAATGTGAAGGAGTGAAACATTAAGGTTTCTCCAAATAGATTTAGGGAATATACTATGGTGGGTATTCCAAACGTAACCAAGTGGGTTACTCCCTACGTAAGAATGTTATGAATGCGTCAAGTTACCTTTTATGTCTTATGATTTCTATGATTTATTCATGATTTGATGAGGTATGTTAAAGTTCCTATGTTGTATGGGTAAAGTATGATTTCATTCTTATGTATATATGAACTCATGTTTCCTTTCCATATTTTTATAACCCTTACTGAGCTTTTTTTCCTCATCCCAAGTTTTTTTGAAATGTTTTTCACAGGTCAAGGGAAAGGTACATGATATGATGATAGTGTCAAGGAAGTGTCAAGAAAGAATCCATGTTTTATTTTAAATATGTTTCCGTTGATGGGAAAAATGAATACTATCTTTATGTAACCATTTTGTTTAAATGTGGAATGTAATGCAAGTTTTATGATCTAATTCTCTAAAAATCTAAACCTAAAAAGATCCTCAATGTGTAATCTTGTAATCACTCAAGATTAAGTAAGGTTTAAGGCTGGGGCCTTATATTATCTACTTCAAAACATAGGAAGTTATAACCATCCCACATTAGAAATTATCATCCTTGAGAAGCCATTAGGAACAATAAGAAACATCACTCGACCTATAAGGGTCGTGAAGTCCCACTGAAATGATAATGTTGTGTTTCCAAAAACCCAATGCACCTTTGAGAATTTATTTAATAATAGTCATAAATACTTCATCCAATGCTCATTTTTCCAAAAATAAACACTGAGACAACACTTACCTGAGATCGTTATCCAGAGGCATTATCACGTCATCATCTCATTAATCATATGACTGACGGTGCTTCACACCATAGGTCTTAACATTTAGAAGGGGTGAATTCTAAACCATATCTACTTCATCATAGAAATTACCATTAAATAATTCCCTTCAACATTCATGAAATGCTCCTGAAGTGATTCTGAAATGATCAATAGTTGATTCCCCAACAACCTTATTTAGCCGAGTCAAACCAGATTTTCATGAAATGACTTGGATAACACAAATAGCACTCACCTTCTCTTGATGAAGAGCCCAAAAACGATCTTTTATGAACCCTAAACATTGAACAAGAGGGGTAAAGAGCCGGGCCACTCTAAGAGACTATTCGCAAATGCTCGACTTAGATATCCAATGTATTTCAAAAGAAACCTAATTCCTTCCTCCGTGGTACCTTGAGTTTATAGCAGACACGTTCACCAAAGATTATACCTAACTTCTGGTGATGTTCCTTAGCCAAACCACCAGTTTAAACCTTTAAACTATCATTCCCCAACATGAAAAATGGGGGTATCCTAGATCCAGTCCACTGGAATCATCACCATTTTTAAACATTACCTCCGAGCCCAATAAAAAGTCTGGGATAACCTTTGATTGAAACGACTGAGGTGTAAGGAACTAAACAAAGATATTCTATACTCCATTTTTATGAGTGAGATGTTGGTACAAAGCCAAGAAATCAACATTAGAACATTTATTGATCCGAGAGAAGCATCATCCTAGTGGTTAAGTCATAAGAAATGGATGGTGTACAAGAGTTCGTCCAAGGCATTCTTGCGCTAGAATACAAGGTTCACTCAACACTAACCAAGCCTCGATAAGAACCATGAGTTCAGCATGAAATATTGGGAGACCACTTAAACCACCCAACAAATTTTAAACTAAGTGTTTCATAAGAAAAATACTCTCTTAGTGTATCAAGGAAGATGTTAAGATATGGTACATGCTCATCTCTCAAGGAAGAGTACACAAAGGTTATTTTGAATATTACTAGAAGGAAAATGGCCAAACCACTACTATTTGATACCTCATAAGAAACTCGGCATCACCTACCAATGTTGCATCATTAGTCGATCAATGAGCCAGTACCACCTAAAGATTCTTGTGATCATTCAAGCTTAACCACGTAAGTCCACCCACGATCAATGGCATTTCTCAAAGGCCTCATACACTGCCAACCACACTAACATCGTTCTACTGAGCGGGAACTGACATGATTTAAAGTTCACAATCCTCACAGGCATTTAAGAAAGCTTGAACATTCTCCAATGGTATTATTGGGTTGCATTCCTTATACCTAAAAAGAAATGTACTTAAAAAACTTGACATGAAACTCTCCAGCTTAGGAGTGTCCTAATCTTCAAAAATAAGAGATAGATTTGTCGCTCATAAGCACACAAGGTTAGATTTACCTTAAACTCAAGCATAAATTATTTTGCATGAAAACGAAAACCAAAATGACCTATATTTAAAAGCACACAAGTCTCATAAAGACATCCTAAGTATTGGGAATATTTGATTCCTTAACACCTAGTTCACTCTACTCTGGTGATAACCCAAGAATATACTCAACAGCACAAGGCTCGATGATTTAACTGAACTCAAACAATTTGTTTTATCACCTTGAACTCGATGGTCTCTACATAGGTCAATGAATACTACCCCAAGGATTTATAAGTAAATGGAACATCCTTGATAAGATCCATAGGATATCCAACCTATGAATTCAAATATAGGATGAAATGTACAAGAGATTTATCCCAAATTCTCACTACCCCATATGACATTTAACCTCAACAAAGACACATCAATTCATCCAGCATGGAGGAAGATAAAGGGTCAAGTGACCTAAAAAGAAGTCGACCATGCTAGAGGTATGTCTAACCAACTAAAACCATTTATTTATCGATGCTCACACCCATAAAAAAATCCAATAAAACATGACCATCCATCTAAAAAAGGGTTTCATTATGAAGGTAAAAGTCCTATAAGGGACAAAAACACAAAACTTCATAAAGCTAACAACATCTACAAATAACTTTAGAAAGGAATTAAACTCTAAGGGTGATACCTACCATGGGAAAACCCCATTATAAGGAAGAAAGAATCAACCCATTACCAAGTTATGCTAAACAGAATTCACTAGACTCGAAATCCTATCATTAATACACTGATAAAAAGAGAAAGTACTACAGAAAATGATCACATTTCCATTCCAAGGCCACTCAAAGAGAGATTTAAACTACCCTTATATGAATGTTTAAACAAAGGAAACCACTAAGGTTCTATTTTAATTCATTCAAATGATTTAAATGTAATATTTTAACAATAAATGTTTTAAAACAAAATATCAAGCACCAATTATAAAGCCACTTCGTTCCCGATTTAGCTAAACACTTAAGAAAAAAAAAGTATTAGAAAACATCATTTTTTTAAACATTAAAAATTTACTGACATCACATTATAATTAAGAAATTTATCATATAAATTAATTTTTAATTGATAATAGATAAAGTGACCTATGAGGGTCCCACTAATCCAACCTGGGTTCTTCAAAAAGTAACCCAAGAGCAGTTTCTTAATTTATTAAAATTTTAAAACTCTAGAATGGGTCATCTCTTAAGAAACATGCCCCAATTAACCTACGTGTGTCCAGTTGTGAATTTTTTAAGTTAACCAAATCATTTCAGATAAAAATTAAATATAATGTACACTTATAACCATTTAAAACATAACATGGTAGTACATAACACTTATATTATATGGGTTTCCATCTACCAATCCATAAATCACCCATACATATTACAGTTCGGCAGTTGGATACCATTCATCAAAACCAATCCACTTCAGAATTTTAATTTAGAAGTTTTTAAATTTTATAAAAAGTGTTTCTGAATATGTATAAGTGTAAAATTTGGTTCGATTACATGAGTTACCTTTTCCCGGTTATAAGGAACCCATACACCTTACAACTGAAAACTAGCTCTTTTCATAACAAAAAACAATAAATTTAGACCATGTAACTCATTTTATAACATCATAACTAGGTATGTTATAATAGATAATAAACAAAGAGAATCATTATATTATGTATAGTATCATGGTATATAGACAAGACATGATAATTAAAATAAAAGAATGACATAACACTCAAGGTAAAAAATCCAAAAAAGTAGGTAGACCAAAAAAATTCATCTACATGGAATGGAATATGCATGGAATGTTAATTTCTATGTTCTTATTATGATGCATGAAATGATTCTTCCTTTCCATACTAGGACAAGGGTAAAATACCATAAATCTCATAAATCCATAAATAGTGGAAATTACACCATTCACTCAAGGTGAAATCATATAAACAATAACAGTAAAAAAGCACAAACAATAATCCATGACCTAGACACTTGGTCATTTCCTATATGTGGGTTTATTAGTCTCAGGAACAACTACTTACCAAGAAGCGACACATTCCTAGTCTCCTATCTACTAACCCTAAATAGTAAGATAAAAGAAAAGAAACATGTGCTCTAATACCACTTTATAACATCCTGGTATGGCTCAACACTAATATGGTAGTCGGATCAGTGGGTCGTATGGCCTCAGTCATGCCTCCCTATACACTAGAGGCTTCTGACTAGCAGTGAGGGTCTAAAGAGGTGATAACAGGGATAATATCCCCTCATGTCAAAGTAGTACATCAGTTTATTAGATAATAAATAGTAAGAAATAGAGGTAGCAGTATAATAAATGGAAGATGAATATTGTAAAAAAAATATAACTAAATAAAGGTAAAATGGACAAATCCAATTATATATAATGAATCATGTAATGTCAGGTGTTACTAAAAGATAAAAGTGGTAAAAAATATAAAAAAAAATAATAAAACCAATGGAAAATTCCTCGAGCATCTTGAGAAAGATCCCAGTCCTATTCTCCCTAGCTCCTATGTACACAGCACAACACAATCAATGAATCCAAATACCAGTAAGCAAGAAAATCTACTCGGGTTCCAAATAGCGCCCAAGCAGGGTGTGAGATAATAATCATACTAGTCCAGCACACACAGTGTCTAGAACAATCCATTACTTGGTATATAATGTAAAGTAGTGAGAATGTATAAGTAGAAAAACATACAAGTAGTGTTGAATAAATAAACAACCTGTTCAGGTTCCTAAGGGACAATTGTTGTCTATAACTACATTGACACCCTTCCAGGTATCTATATCTATGATTAGATCCTCTTGTATCATGATGGATCCCCCCAATAGGGGGAAGATTCTCCTCCCAATGATGAATCACTCAAAATATACCAGAATTATATGGCCTCTTCCCTTAGGCAAACCAAAATCTCGCCCTCATAAATAACTATAATCTCACCCTCGGGCATCGTTTTATTGTGAATATATCCCTCAGGAATCAAACATAATCATATAATCTACCCTCATAAATTTAGTACCAGTGAACCTAGACTTCAGGTGGTATGGAAGCATGCACTAATCCCTTAGGAATTAGCACAAATCATGAGTCCTCAAACATAACATGTAATCATATACTCTACCCCTGGGCATCAAGTTCTTGTGCTCCATACCCACAGGAAATTTGGAAGAACATGAACTAAGCCCCCAGGTTTCCACATTAAACATTATTTGTATCCAGACAAAATCAATATGTAAATTAGTATCAAAACCTCAGGTATCAATCACATTGATATCACATCAGGTCAAAATCTAAGTATACAAAATCACAATTCTAGTATCAAACATACTAGATTTATCATCAAAAGAAAAAATGATCAATTTATAAAAATTACCAACTATCAAACCAATTCATTTCACTAATCTAGGTTTCTAATTATCATCATAATTATATAAAACCTTTTTATTTAATCATTCAAACCTAAGGTTGTTAATATATTAATTTACCATATCATCCAAGGTGATTAAACCATAAGAAATCACATAATTTATTATTATTCCAACTCAAATTCTAATCCAAAAATAAAACAATTTATCTAAATTTATTATTGGTCTTTAAAGTCAAATAGACCTATTATTAATAATGTCCAAGTCTGGCACACAACTCAAATAGTCACAGGTCTGAGTCTCTTTGCCTATACACCCAAAGGGATCTAAGGGATTGTTTTAAAAATGAATAAATATAATTTAATAGGTATTATTCATTTTATTTGGTTGTGATCAGAATGCTGAATTGATAAAAAATATTGAATACACTTAAAATAATTAAATTAGACAAAAATGGAATAGGTTTAGACCACCCAAATCAATTCCATTCAAGGAATACAACCATCATGAATCATGTCATTGAATATATTCAGGTCATATTATTGAAACATTTTACATAAACTCTTCTTATTTAATCATAACAAGATGTGTTATCATACCACCCTAACAAGTTCCATTTAAATTAATTCATCTATAACATTTAAGGCAATCCATTATGATAATTTCCTTTAAGTGAATTCACTTATGGAGTACAAGTCATCATGAAGAAGATACTCAAATTAATACATTCCATTTATTAGTTAAATATAACATGGAAATTCATTTAAAAAGGTTCATGAAGTACTTAGATGTTATGATAGAAAATAGGGAAAATACCTAAATTGGAATTCCCTTTTTATAAATAATTCCAAGTTAATTAATTTATAAGATGGCCCAAGCACTTAGATGGTGTCTTGGTTCTTTATCAATTTAAAATGGGAAAATCCATTTTTAAATGACACTAGGGGACATGTCCTAAAAATTCCATATATCAATCGTAACATCAAATCATAAGGAAACATCAATGAAATAGGATAAACAAGCATAAAATTCTAATCACTAATTTTTAGCTTAGAAGATAGTACATCTTCGTTGGAGGAGTTTTATTATAAAAACATTAATTTGATTTTCAATAAATAATTTAGAATATTTATGAATTTCATTCAATGATCACAATTCAATTTTATCAAAGGAATCATTAGTCATGAAACTAATGCATTCTTAAATTTAAATCGATAAGGGATAGGGATCCTACCTCAAGAAAAGACCAATCTATTCTGAATACTTTGTCACTTGACATTTTCAACGGCAAAGATCGATTTACACTTTCAAACACATACATTACTCTATATATACCCCTTAATCCAATGTACATATTCCCATCTCCATGAAAGAATATATAAAAGGAATATATATATATATATATATATATATGAGTTTAATCCTTCCAAGAGCCACCAAACTCTCTCAAAGCGACAATGGAAACTGAAACAATCACACTGAGGCAAAATCACTTAAGGAAAAATACTAGGAACCTAGAAACTATGAAATACCCAAATATAAATAGATAAATGATGAGTAATAGAGGAAAAACTTACCCCAAATTAATGATGGTTGGCCGAAATGATCCGAACCACCTCGACATCAGTGGTGGTTTCTGAAATAACAACATGGGAGTCCCGAGAGACCCTATGAACAACCTAATATCTGAGGAAAAACCAAAAAAATAATGTTAAATCCTAACATAGGTTTCTTTCACACAAGAGAAGTGATAGGAGAATAGGAAAATTCCCAATCGAGGGAAGAGGAAGAACCAAACACCATACCTAGACAAATCTAAGGATAAATTAAAAGAAATATGATTGAATCAGTGTGTGAAGAGGGAGTTGTGAATAGGGGGTCAAACATGCCTAGAGAGAAGGGGGTGTGCATCACATGGAATAGGAGGGTGGGGGGAGAGAACCCCCTTTAAGGTTTTTTAAAAACCTAAACAATAATCATCATCATCATCATCATATTTTTATTATTATTAAATAATTTTTTCCATTTATTTTCATTTAATTTATTTTCATTTTAATTTTAATTTAATTAAATAATTTCTTAAAAATAAACCGCATGGTTTTGATACTGAGAACCACACAGTTTCAGACTAACCATTCACCCCAACCAGCTCATCCGTACATGAGGTTTCATAGCCTGATGCTCCCAAAACATGATAAAACACACAGGACACCCCTCAATCCTTAAAAAACATCCAAAAATAACACATTGAAGTGATGAAACTCTCAAATTTATGTTTTGAATCTCAGTTTAAAAAATGTCCCATCCAGTAAATGTCAAAATTTTAAATTCCCATGGATTTTTTCTTATTCAAAACACAGGACATTACATGCACTCATCAAATTAATATAGAAGGGAGTTATGTTACTTTGGATAGATGAATGTAAATAAAATTTCAAGGAAATAAGATAAGATTGAATTATCCACCTATGCACACACTAACTTGTAATAGAGAAGGGTTTTTTATTTAAATTTATGCATTGAATAAGGGTTTGGTATATGTTCTTATGTAGAATAAAATGGTGATAGTTTATGACTCTCATAAATTAATATTTCATGAGAAGAATTACTCATATCATGACATGGACTTAATAGTGGTAATCATTGAATTAAATATCTAGATTCGTTATATTTATGGAGAAAGGTGTGAAATATATACTAATCATAAAATTTTAACATATATATTCACCCATAAATAGTTGAATATGCACTAGAGAAGATGTTTGGAGTTTTTTAAAGTTCATGAATCTCAATATGTTACCACACTGAGAAAGAAAACAAGGCAGCCAATTATTTGATTCTAAATGATCATGCTAGTTTATCTATGATGAGGATCATAAAAGATACACTATTTGTGTATTTTCAAATCATGGACCTTGTAATATTAAAGGAATGGGATAAATCATTTATTTATCTAATGAGGGTTCAACTGTCTATCCTTGTGAAGATTAAAGAGGTGCAGAAGAAAGATGTAGAGCTACAAAACAAGGTGATAAATGTTTTTAAGTTCAATATTGATTTTGATGGAATGATATGGTTCAGGAATCGAGTATGTGTTTCATTAATACCAAACTTAAAGAAATATCTATTATAATAAGCTCATATATCACCATTATTTGTTCATCATGGAAGTATAGAGATGTATAGAGATCTGAAAGGGTGTTTATATTCTGAAAACTTGAAGAAAAATATTACAAGATATGTATCTCAGTGATTAGTATGAAATCAATTTAAGGTCTAGAGATAAAATTATACATGGATATTACAACCATTACCCATACCAGAATGTAATTGAGAAATAAACCATGGATGTCATCATTATACTCCCAAAACATCTAAAGGCCATAATTTTATTTAGGATAGTGCATTTCATTTATATCAAAGAAGATTTATCTATTGATTATATTTTTGATATATATATTAAGGAAGTGGTAAGGTTTCTTGGGTTTCTATATTATATTATATCTGATTGAGATTTAAGGTTTACCTAAAAGTTATAAAGAAGTCTTTATAAATCTCTAGATATAGATTTTTGTTACAGTTTTCCAATCATCCTTAGAAATATGGTCATTCTTAAAGAACCATTCAATCCCAGGAGTATATTTTCAGATATTATTCTCTATATTTCAAAGGTGTTCAAGATCAAAACCTTCCTATTGTCAAATTCACTTATAACTATATCTTTCACTCAAGCATTCATATGGATCCTTATAAATACATATATATAAGGAAGTGTAGAACTCCAATGTTCTAGGATGAAGTTAGAAAAATAAATATATTGGGACTTGAGATAGTATATGGAATGCTAGAGAAATTTAGAGCTACTCATTAGTGCATCAAGGTAGCTTAAGTCAACATAAGAGTTATGATGACAATTTTTTCCAAGACCTTAAATTCGAAGTTGGTGAGAATTTATTCTTAAAAATTTCTATATGGAAGAAGGTTATGAGATATAGAAATATGGTACGGTTGATCCCTAGATATATCAACCAATTTTCAATTCTTGATCATATCAGGATGGTTCCTTATTGTTTGGTTCTTTTACTAAAACTCTCTCAATTTCATGATATATGTTAAATGTATCACTTTTGAGGAAGTATATACCTAATCCTTCAAATGTATTGAACTCAAAGGTTGTATTGTTCGAACATGATATTTTATTTTTTGTATCATATTGATGGATTTTCAATGGTGAAATTCATTTTATGGTTGTAAAATTTACCACCCTAAAATTTTAAATGCATTTCCTTTGAAGTAAACTTTAGGTATTCGATATATTTATCTACATGAAACCCAAAGTCTAAATGAACCCATGATATAATATACCATTATAACCTAGACATTATATTGATGGTAATGAATAGGATTAATCACATTATTAAATATACTTTTAATGGTAAAAATTTATTGATAAGCACTCAGTTTTTATAAAATCATTTATGTTTTAGAAGGTTTGTTTAAAAAAATGTTTTTTATATAAATATTATGAATTTTTATCAAAAAAATTGTATTGATCACTATTGAAAATTTATTTTAATAAAATATATTGAAAATTTATATTAATAAATAAATAATTATCTGTACATTATTTATATAATGGTTTGGAATGAATAGAAATTCATTTAAAGGTGAAAAGAGTTATTTTTATGAAAATTGTTTTTATATACACAAAGTGTTATTATCATAATAAATTAAATAAATCATTATTAATTAATGTTTTTAATTAAATTGTTATATTATATATTAAATAAAATATTTTATAAATCGTTTTATAGTTATTACTTGGCAAGGAGTGAAAGTAAATTTAGTTTTATGCTTAAAAATTCATTTGTCTAAAAATGGAGTTTCATTATGCTTTGCACACATATGTTAAAATTAATTTTTTCAAAAATATAAATTAAATTTGATAAAATAGATTACATATTTGGAATCATCATTCCAAAATTTTTTAATTGTGTCACGTTCATTTTTTTCATAATGGATAGTAAAAATAGTAAAATTTTATTACCAAGGTTAAGGTTAAAATGGGTTTACTAGGGGTTAAACTAAGAGATAAGGGTAATATTTCCACATAAACATGTATAATTATTATTATTTGAAGATTTTTAAGAATTATATTATCTTATATTTTAATAATTTTTCATTTTCTGTCACTTTGACAAGAAAATTACTTTATATTATATAAATATTTTATGTAATTCCATGGGTGTGCACTCCCACACTTATAAAAGGGAACCTCATATCCTCTATTATTTAATTTTTTTTCCTTTTATATTAGAAAGTTTCTAATGAAAAACCTTCCCAGTTTCCTTCCCTTTATCCTGTATCTCCTGTCATTCTTCTAATACCAATATTTCAAGGCTTTAGGTGTAAGCCAACAGAGGTCTCTCAAATAAGAGGTATAAATCATAACCAAGCTCTTTAAATTTTATTTATTATTACACCTTTTTTAAACCTACTGTATCCATAATAACATGATTAATATAGTCTAATAAATATTCTTAAAATTTATTATCATGATGACAAAACCATTTCCCAACTCTTTTCCATCAAATGGGAAATAAAATTATTGCTCTGCATACGTGTGGACTATAGCCTCCGCATAGAGATATCATTCACTTTCCATAACTTCCTCACATTGATGGATATAATTAGGGATATAATAATTGTATATGATATTTATTAAATAATTAAAATTTTAAATATAAAATATTGTTTATCTTTATTTCCTTCGTTTCTTTATAAAATGAAAAATATGTTCATGCGTAGGTATGGACTACCATATCCATGAATAGTGTAATTGAATTTATTATATTTTCCTTTTATGCACGGTTAAAAATATGTTTGTAATGAATATATCTGATATTTATATAATAAGTAAAAATTTTGATTTCATTTATGCATGATTAAAATGCAAGGACCATAAAAGATAAAGTGAATCCTACATGAAAAACAAAACAATTATCACATGGAACAATGATTTTAATAAATAATTATTAATAAATGGTTAATAATATGTTATAAGTAAATATTTTATGATATTATAAGTATTTAAAAAAATTGGGATGATGACTTATTTTATTGTGAGATCAAACACATCTTTCTTTCTGGGTAGAGGAAGACACATTACATAGCCCATAGGGCCAAGACCAAGTAGCCCATTACATGGCCCAAATCCCCAGTGTATTGTCATGCCTACATCATCCCAGCTGCATCATGCATGCATCACTATCATCCTGCATCATCATATGTGTCACCGCCATCATAGTACTATAATAGTACATGTGCCCATCAGGGCTTGAACCCAAGACCTCCTGGATGTGGAGGCTAGCGACTGAGTACTAATCAGCTACAACACTGGCCATAGAAAATATTATAAGTAATAATGTGGTTCTTTTATAGAATATAAATGAATTTAAATTTACTATACAGGATGTTAGAGAACTTAAGAAGAAAGTTTGACGTGAAGTGAGGGTGTTAGGCTATGATATCATTTTTACTAGGATTGTTTGTGATTAAATTTATGTTGATGAAATTATATAACATATCTCTAAAAATTCTAATGAAATTTCTTATCCTATGGTTATTTCATGAAATCACAAGCTTTCCTTTCATTCTACTCTCTATATGTACTAAAAAGTTGGAAATAATTATTTTAAGGAAAACTAACATTATTTATCTCTTAGACCGAGGATCTTTTCTACCATGACTATTTTTTATTTAAAATGTTTTCAAGAAAGTTTTTTAATATTATAAAAATATTTATTAAATTCATTTTTACCCATGTTTGAATTCCAATAGAAATGGTTAAATTTAATATTCTTATAATTTTTGAAATGATGTAATTTTTACAAAATGTGTTAACTGAATATCTTTTTAACATGTAATACACAAACAACTTTTCTCCCCATCATGAATACTATTTTCATTGATGATTCATTTACAAGTTTCCATGGTTCTTTTCAAATAAAATGTTTTCATTAATATTTTATAAATTTTTAGATTTGAAATAAGTTATCTCAAAATAAATAAGGTATTTTCCTCAATAATTATTCTAGTGATATTTTAAAATAATTTTTTATATATGATAACATCTTTGATTTTACTTATACTTCACTGGGGATATGATTATATGATACCATCCTTATTCTTTCTCTAGATGGTTATTTAGTATGATCATGAAATATTTATGAAACCTATTTTATTTTCCATGGGTTATTATATGATGAAATGATAAATGTTTTTATGATCTTAAGGAATATATATAAATTGATGTTAATTATGTGATTGGTTGTTTATTATATCCCTCCAATACATTAGGTAAACGTTACACCCTGAGTTTATATAGACCTTTTTTCTTGAATAAATTAAAATTTCATTAATGTCTAGCAATGAACTGAGTCAAAAATTACTTTCACATGGAACTACATTGAATTACGTTACACGGAATAGTGACTTGGCATATGTTACATGCAACACTTACTTGGCATATATTATAGGCAATGTCGGTGTTTCTACAAAACATCATTTTATTGTTATGATTATTTAAATGAGATGATATATCTTAGACATTAATAATGTTAATATGAATAGTAATAATTACTTTAAAAATATTTTTTATAATTTTTTATATAAATAAAACATATTGATAATGAAATATATAATTTTTGGTAAAGTTCTTATAGGTTTTAAAAAATTATTTTCTCAAATGAACTCCTCTTAATGTCCTTATATGAAAAATAATAAATTTAATTTTAGATAAATTTATTAATTTAATTTGATAAAATAAAATTAATTTTGAATTTATAGATATGAAATTATGTTAGGGTGAATTTTCGGGATTTTTCTAAGAAACTTTATTTTTAGATGAATAGTGAAAAATACAATATTTTAATTAAAAACTACTTTTTCATCTAATTTATTTATAAGGATAAATTATATTTTAATTTTTTAAAAGTTTAATTAGATCATATTTTTATAAATAAAACCAATTTGGGTAATTGTAACAAATTCCATATTGAAATTGGATAAAAAAATACTTAGGAAACTTTTGAATGTTTTTTCTTTAAAAACATGCATTTTCAACCTGACTGTGGGATTAATTTTAAATTAAATTATACCACTTATGTGATTAGAATTTAGAAAAATGGATTCCTTATTTATTAAAATAATAATTTCTAATTTCTAATATTTTCAAATAGTTTTTGATCAAAAATATTAGTGAAAGTAATTAAAATTAATTACATAAATTAAGGTGAAATTAAGTTTTTCTAAGGACAAAAACTTAAATTTAAGACCCAAAACGACTTATAAAATTGTAAAAAACCTATTTTATGGCCATTATTAATATATAAAAATTAAATTATTTATTTTGGATGGTTTTTTTTTTGAATTTTTATAGGTAAAAATTTGCATACACCTAACTTGTTTTCAAAAATTCCAAGTGTGTCCTCTCCCTTCCATATAAAAGGCCACTACCTCCCCTCTTCCTCACACCTATAAACCCAATTATTTTTGGATAATATATTTCTAATACACTTCCAAACATACCTCCCTTCATTATATAAGCCTTACCTTATGCATAATACAATCCAAGGAAGCCTTTTTGAATAAACCAAAAGGAGTTACTCAATTAAGAGGTAACGTCTTCTCTCATGTCATTTCTTTTATTTTGTTTATCCAAATAATACACTATATTTATTCCATTATTTTATATAAACACAAGTGTACTCAATATAATATAAATTTTTATGCCAATTTTTTGACCTACACTTACACACACCTCTATCTAATGGGTAACGAACATACTGTTTACGTGTACGGTGAACTACTACCTCGCTAAATGATGATTATTCATTTTTTATTTACTACCTCTGATGGTGGAAATTATGATGGAAACTCTATTTATATATGTCATATATTATATATGTATTTAATATTATTTATTTATTTTACAACACATATCTTTTTACTTTCCATTTGGTGTAAATATAATAATTTCATTTAAGGAATTGTGGACTATCGCCCCATCTAAGTGATGTGATTCATTCACGCACTTCATAAAATTTATTAAAAATGAGTTTAGTGAATTTATATGATATATATAACACTATAATAATAATTTAATGATATTATATACATATATACATATATTTCATTTTCTTTGTTTCTTTCAATATGATAATAAAATCAGAAACAACATTCATGCATACGTACAGTTTACAGTCTCCATGAATGGTGTATTCCATTTCATACTTCTATATTATATAGATTATAATAATAAAAATATAATGACTATAAATTATATTTATATCATGATTTACATTATATAATCATGATATAATTATAAGGATGGAAGATATATCAAATTAAGACACATGTGAAGTACAAAGCAGATATTACCCAAAGTGAAACCTTAACATAGGATTGTTAACAAGGGGGTAATATAAGGTAATAATCACCATATATGGTATTATATATAATAATATGGTTCTATAAAATATTTATAATAAATTTATGTTTATTTTATAGGTGGTTTGAATGTGTACGAAGAGAGTAAAGACACAAGGTAAGGGAATTTTATCTCATTTTTATTACCGTGAGATACATGCCTTATTCACCACTCACTTATTTTGTGTTGTGTATGTACTAAACAATAATAAATTATATTTCTATTATAATTAATTTTATGGGTCTTTAAATATCCATTTTATGGTATTTCTTTCATGGGATTATGTTTCAAAAGTTACCAAATCAGTAAAATAGTTTTGTCTCAATTTGCCTTATTTGAGACTCATATACACCTAAATTATTTTTTAAGGTGTAAATAATTCCATTTTACATATTATATAATTAATATAATTATTTTAATTATATTTTAAGCTTAATTTAATTTCATTTTCTTACATGGATAGTGTGATCCTATGTAACCAAGTGATAAGAGTTTATTGAAACAATCTCATCACTTTTCGAGATTATGAATTATTATGCTTCTTTGATGAAATATCATGATCCATGTATCAAGAAAACTAATAAGTTTACTTCCCATGTGTTTATTCAATATATATCAATTAATTAGTTCCATTTTTTCACTATTTGGTACTTAATATAATTAATAAAAAAAATAAGATGAATCTGACTGTAATTATCTATTCAGTCAGAAATCTATTTTATTTCAGAAACCATGTTTTCAAAAATGCTTTAAAATGATCCTTCAAGACCATTTTCAAGGAAAAAGGATTTTAATATTGTAGTATTGTTTTAAAAGTTTCTTTATAATATTTCAAATAAATCTACAAAGAAATTTTTTTTCAAAAGTTTTTCAGTTTTAAAAAGCATTTTTCAAAGAAGAAAGTATATTTTCCTCAATAAATGTTTTTAAAGGATCTTGAAAAAATATTTCCCACATAAGATGAAATCAGTTGGTGTTACTCATTAGTTTATGGGTAAATTTATGAAATTTTTCCATTAATATTATTTCATTGAATGGATTATGTTTTTATGGCATGATGTTTATAAAACTCATTTCTATTTCACAGGTAATATGCTTTTGAAACCTGCTTTTTTTCACAAGTAAGGTTTATGATGAAGTTATTAAAAACCTATATTTTTTCATAGGTTATTATATGATTACATATTTATAATACCCATTTAATTTAATGGGTTATGATATGATTATTTATGATCTTGTGGCACATGTAAGTGTGATTTCACTATGAGATGGGTGGGACCTATATGTCCCTCAGATACATTGGGTAAAAATTTATATCTCATGAGATAGAAATGGATGAAACAAAAAATTAAATTAGTTCAGTATTATAGGGATGGAACAAAAAATGAACTCAGTTTAGAATTACAGGTTTAGGGTGAGGAGTGAACTCGGTTTAGTAATACTAGGATGGAATGGGATATGAACTTGGTTCAGTAAAGGAATTTCTCCACTAATGTGGCCTTGACACCAATGCCTTGAATACTATAGAAATCATTATATATACTTATGTATCTACCATAATTCCAAACTTTATTCCTATTCTATTATTTCATGTCTTATATTATATATTTCCTTATGATTCATGTCTTATTAACTTCCAAGATTTATGACATGATTCGTGTTTTTGATCTTTGATATATAGGGTATGATCTTCTATTTTTGTGATCATGTCCTCATACCCTTATGCTCGTGATTATGCTTACATATGTCCCTTGTTTACCCTTAATGAACATCTAAGATCACCCCATTTTATGTATCCTTCTCCCATTTTATAAAGATCTATATTATATTTGATGTGTCTAATAAGGGTAATAGTAAAGAAGAACCTAGTGGGAGACGATGTAGCTCATTTATATACTAGTGTTTATGTTTCCATGTTTCCAAAGGCACTAGACTAGAATGTTGTTTGGGTGTCTATTTGTATAATGTTTTAATAATTCTAAAAAAGTTATGTAATGTTAATTTATGTCAATACCGAGTAATTATTGTTGGTCTCAGAGCAAATTCTTAGTTAACCTTTAGAAGCTAGTATGAGAAAACCTTAATGATAACCCTAAAGACATGTCTAAGGGTAAGTCTAATGATAATAAAGAGTATAGGAAAATGTCTTGAAATTTTGGTAAAGGATAGAGTGGGTTTTTTCCTAGAAATGCATCATTATCTGGATAATAGAAGTGTAAGTTGATCTGGTATAGATGTACCTATGGGTAACAACTCTAAAAATATGTTCTGGGTCTGGCTCAGGGTAATCTGGTACACGACAACAGGCCTTACTGCACACCTTGTTTGAAAATCCTGGGGGATATGCTTTGGGAATTCAAAAACTATTCATGAACCATTATTAAGAATTTAAATATATGTTGTCTATGAATAACCTAGTATAAATCTAAGGTGTCATATATTAAGTAGGGTTTCATAACTTAGACATCCTATAAGTTACTTTTCATGATTATGTGGTTCCTCACTGTGATAACTATTTCTTAATCTATACTTTTTGGTTTTAGTCAATGAAAGAAACCTGAATGCACCATGTTAATTGTAACGCCCTGACCCTAGTTACCCAGAGTCATTGCATTATTACATAACATTATTATGATTAAAAGAGATCAAGTATTGAAAGATCGATTAGTTTAGTATCCTTGAAAGTACTAGATACATACATGATTTTTACATTACATTATGAAATGAAAAACAAAAACATTATGTCTCCTTTGAACACACTAATATCCCTTATCTTATCCTTGCAATTCAGTCATAATATACTTCTTTACATCTTGGGAAAAATAAAACATAGAAAGGGGTGAGATCAGATGCCCAGTAAGGATAACAATATATTGAAAACATTGATAAATACGCATAACCATTTAAGGAAATGTATAAGACTAAAACAAAATCCTTTTCAACATAAACTTCAGAATAATATGGAAAATATAAATCAAATTATGTCATTTAATTATTCACATGGACATTCTACTAGTCAAATAATCACATGTAATATCAATAGCTAATTTCATAATGATGGAATGCATAATGTCGGACATCATAAACACCTAGTCAAGCCCTCGTTCCAAGATTACAAATAATATTTTGTCAAGGCTTTGTGACAAGACACAAGTTTGTCTCATGATACCTAACAATGCATCTAGGAGTTATAGAAGGATCCACTCATCACTTACTAATTCCAAATCATTCCTCATATTAAAAGATTGAAACATAACATAAACATCCCTATAAAAAATAGCTTATGAAGTGTTAATAATTTAACCATAAACCATTAATGGTATAAAAATAAAACATCTACAATCAGAAATATCACAAAACCTTTAATACAATATGGAAGACTGTATCATAATAAATCAACTTCAAACAAGTGTAAAATCTATAAAAGGATATTGACATAGATGAAATCAAAACTATTTGAGAGAAATTTTGAAATCATTTAAAAGTCACGTAATTATAAAAGAAAACATTTATTTTGAAAAAATTCTTATAATCTTGTAAGGTAAGATTCAAAGGTGTTATAATGGTGTTGAATATTCGCACCCACTGTATAATTTAAAAAAAACATTCTTACCTTAATTTGTCGAAAAAACCATAGAGTACCTTGTTGAAAAATGACAAAAAGATTCTTTTAAAAACATTTTATAGAAATTCAAACAAGGGTATAAATTAATTTATCCAATATTTTAGGAAATAGTAAAAATGTTTTGAAATATTTTTTTAAGAAACATGTATGTGGATGATAAAGAAGTCCCAGTAGATACTTTCATAAAAACAACCTCAGATAATAAAGAGATTGTAAAATTAACCCTTACCTTGTACATTTCTTTGGTCGAGGGTACATTAAAATCTTGTATAATAGTTAAATCATTGTTATTAAATTATACAAGAACCACATACATAAATATGATATCATATATGATCTTCTAAAATTTCTTTGTTAATAATATTTCAGTAGTATCATTATTTTGGGTGTTAACTGATTCATTTTCCTTTATATGTTTTGTTACGTAGGTCATGTTTATTATGGATAGGATGTATTTGATTCATATCCAGAATGATATTAAGTTCTTAAACATTATTTTAAATCATAAAATTAAAATTATTCTTGAATGGTTATGATGGGGAATGAATCTCATCACGTTCATGGAGACGGTAATCCGTACGTACGCATGAGTGAAAATATCATTCTATTAATGGTAAAATAATATGTAATTGGATAGTATATCATATATAAAAAATCATTAAAATTTTATATTTATTTTTTAAATCAATTATACTCATTATTATACCCATCCAAATAATGAAGTGTTCAATAACAAACTACACCACGACGTGGAGACGGTAAGTCGTACGTACGCACGTATGGTGACTTTTTAATTCATAGGATAAATAGCATAATGAAATTTGTTGTACCATATTTATAATAACATCACACTATGTAGAAATTTCTGGAGTTATTACTTTGGTATGGAAACAACAAAGAAAGAGGAAGTGGAAAATGAAA
This sequence comes from Viscum album, assembly GCA_963277665.1. Lineage (NCBI taxonomy): Eukaryota > Viridiplantae > Streptophyta > Magnoliopsida > Santalales > Viscaceae > Viscum > Viscum album. Next base: position 703,968,736 of record OY728126.1, on the reverse strand, counting down.
AGAACTTTGAAAGAGGTGATTAAATAATTACCTCTTCTTCAAGTGCTTCATTTTGATTTAATCAAAAGGGCTCCTTAGGATGGCTTTATGATAAATTTAAGGCCTCTGGGTAGAAGTTAGGGTAGTTGGTAGGATATTTGAGAAGGTTTTGGCTGATCTAAATGGATTTTGAGGTGTTATTTTGACAGAAGGGGAAGTACCATTTTATAAGAGAGGTGAGAGTCACTTTAAGAAAAGCTTGAAATATTATTTTATTATAAAAAAAAATTTCAGTTTGTAATGGCTCTAAAAGAATTTTTTTAGAGAATAAAAAGGTAATGGTTCGAAAACCTCTCAAAAAATAGGTTTCACATATGTTTAGGTCACCATATTAACCCTATCTTTTAGATTTAACTCTTAGTTAAATAGTTTAACTTTTACCATGTATTCTTGTATTATTATAATAAATGGTTAATAAACTTACTATAAAATGCCAAGAGAACCCCAACTGGTTCATTATTGAAATATATAACTTTATCTAAGTCCTGTTTATGAACCTTATATTTTTAGTAATATTATATCATTTAATAATATTTTATTTTTTTAAAACTCATTTATGTCAATTTTGACACTATTTGGTATTTTGTTTTTGTGAAAGTTATAAAAACTTTATCACTTGAAAAAAAATTATTTAATCAATCCTAACATGTCATATTAAGCTAGAAAATTATTTTAATGCATCAAAAGACTCAATTTACGTTTATTTAGATATTTATAATATCAATTATTTTAATCTTTCATTAATAAGGTAATTATTGCATCATCATTGTGTCATAAATAAATTTAATTATTTAATGTATAAAAATTATAAATAAAATACCATTATGTAGGAAATATTTTTAACTTTCTAATGAATATTTACAGTCAAATTTATCTTTTGTATAACCCCATATTAAAAATGTTTTTGTTATTAAACTTTGATTTTAACTCTTTTAACTCTTCTTTGAATTAAACAATAATAAATTTCCTAATCTAATCCAAGTGGATCAAAGAGGGTAATATTTTATTACTAAGGTTGACTTTGGTCTCAAAACACTTATCCAATCAAATTAGTACATGTGTTAGGGTAATTATAATATCATTTTTACCTTTAATTGCCCTATTTATTTTAACCTTGTTAATAAAATTCAAAAGTTACTATTCACCCAAAATTATTTTCATCCTATTGAACCACATTTTACATACTGATGTCAACTGTATCTCTCAGATTTTTGAAATGAAATTCAAATAAGTGGTAAAATTACATTTTATGCAAATTTGCAAATGTGCCTAGAAGGTGGGTAAAAGATGTTAAAAAGTTCAATAAAATTTTATATATCTAATATTATTATAAAATGACTCCAATGAATTAAATTGGACTAATATAGGTATTATGTATCTATTTTGACTTTAAAATAAATTTAAATAAAAATTATTATTATTTAAATAAATGTCGGATTTTAAACAATAACGGAGTGTTTTTCACTATTTATCAAAAAATGAAAGTTTTAAGAAAAATACCAAAAATTCACCCTAATATAATTTTGATATTACAAATCCAAAAATGAAGTCCATTTTGAAAAATAAAAATTTAAAAATTTAAAATTGTGGGTATTACTATTCATAACGGCTAGTTTGATTGGTCGTGGTGTGCTAGAACTTGAAGTTACGTACAACGCAATCTATTGCATTATTCAAAGTGAAGCGTACTATGGAAGCTTGGGGTGTTACATTCTCTCCTCCTTCAAATAATTTAGTCCTCTAAATTTCTAGAATATTAATACATAAAAAGATTTGGGTGGTTATTCATCATAAGTTCCTCGGGTTCCCACTTTGCCTCTTCCATCTTATGGTTTCTCCATAGAACTTTTACCAGAAGAGTCGTCTGGTTTCTCAACACTTGTTCTCTGGTATCAAAAATCTTGATGGGATCTTCACAATAAGACAGATCAGGTTCTTTTTCTATTTCTTCACAGGTGAGTACATGCATTGAGTCAGGCATGTATTTTCTCAACAGTGATACGTGGAACACATCATGAACTTTGGAGAGACTTTGAGGCATTTCCAAATGGTAAGCTAAAACTCCAATTTGTTCTAGAATTTTAAAAGGTACAATGTACCTGGGACTTAATTTACCCTTCTTACTGAATCATACAACACCCTTCCATAGAGATACCTTTAAGAAAACATGATCTCCTACTTGAAATTTCAAATCCTTCCTTCGGTTATTGGCATAGCTCTTTTGCCTACTTTGAGCTGCTTTGATGTCGGTTTGGATAATATTTAACTTTTCCATTTTTTCCTCAATAAGTACAAGGCCTATGAGTTTTCTTTCACCAACATCATCCCAAAAAGTTAGTGTGCAAAATCTCTTTCCATATAACGCTTCCTATGGGGCCATCTGAATACTTGAATGGAAGCTATTATTATAGGAAAATTATACCAAAGGTAAATATTGATCCCACATACCTTGAAAATCAAGTGAGCAAGATCTCAAAATGTATTCTTAGTTTTGAATAGTCCATTCTGATTTTCCATCAGTTTAATTGTGGTAGGCAGTGCTCAAAAAAAGTTCAGTATCCAGAGACTTCTAAAGATTTTTCTAGAATCTTGATGTAAAATGGGGATCACAATCAAAAACAATCGATATGGGTACTCCATGAAGTCTTACAACTTCATTAGTATATAGTCTTGCTAGACGTTCAAGTGGTAAATCTTCTCTTATAGCAATAAAATGTGATGAATTGGTAAGACGATCAACAATGACCCATATTGAATCATTCCTTCTAAGAGTATTTTGTAGCCCCATGAAAAAGTCCGTCATAATATCATCCCATTTCCACTCAGGTATGGGAAGAGGTTCCATGACTCCTCTAGGATGTTGTCTTCCAGCCTTCACCTGTTGACAAACCATACATCTTGATACATAATCATCAATCTCCCTCTTCATGTTGTCCCACCAAAAATGTTCCTTCAAATCTCTATACATCTTAGTGCTACCAGGGTGTTTAGAGAAATTGGAGCTATGAGCATCATCCAACAATTAAATTTTTATATAAGCTATATCGAGAACACAAAGCCTCCTCCCAAATTTTAAAATTTCATCTTTATATATAAATTCAATCAATCTCCCATCATTCACAACATTAATTTTCTTTTGAAACTCCTAATCATCAGTCTAAGAACTTTTTATCCTTTCTAATAAAGATGGATTGGAAACCATTTGAAAAATTATCGATGTTTTACCTTCCATGATTATTCCCATATCTAACTTTACTAGATCCATGAACATGGGATCCCTTTCCACTATCATCTTATTCATAACTCCATGATCCTTTCTTCTGAAATCATCTTTAACATTATTTTCCTTCCCCAGGTGGTATTTTATTGTGCAATCATAATCCTTGAGTAGTTCAAGCCATCATATTTTTTTCATGTTGAGTTATTTCTATGAGAAAATATACTTCAAACTCTTTTGATCGGTATATATCTCACATTTTTTCACCATAGAGATAGTTTCTCCATATCTTTAGAGAAAATATTACAACTGTTAACTCAACATCATGAGTAGGATAGTTTTTTTTCATGAGTCTTTAGTTACCATAATGCATAGGAAATAACTCTATCATTATGTATAAGGACACAACCAAGTCCTTTCTTTGAAGCATCACTATAAATAACAAACTCATCTTTTCCTGATGGTAGAGTCAAGATATGAGCATTGATTAATATTATCTTCTGTTCTCCAAAAAATTCTACAAACTCTTTTTTCCAAATAAATTTAACCCCTTTACATGTGATCTTGGTTAATGGGTTATCCAATCAGGCAAAATTCTGGATGAAATGCCGATAATAACCTGTTAAACCAATAAAACTATATACCTTGGTTATACTCATCAGTACTGGCCATTCTTGTATTTCTCTTGTCTTTGGAGTATCAATATATATTCCATCCTTAGATACAATATGGCCATGAAAAGAAATCTTATGAATCCAGAATTCACACTGGCTAAACTTCTCATATAATTCATTTCTTCTAAGAGTCTTTAGAATAGTGATCAAGTTATTTTCATGATCTTTTTAGCTTTTAGAGTATACCAAGATATCATCAATAAATACCACTACAAATTCGTCAAGATATTCTTTCAAAACTCTATTCATTAGATCCATGATGGTAGAGGGTGCATTAGTTAGTCCAAAAAGCATTAATATAAACTCATAATGCCCATACCTGGTACGAAATGTTGTCTTTGGAATGTCTTCCTTCTTCATGCACAACTGATGATATCCAGATCGAAGTTCAATCTTTGAAAAATATTGAGCTTCATGAAATTGATCAAATAAATCATTAATGTGAGGTATGGGATAATTGTTCTTTATTTTTAAAGCATTGATATCCATGTAGTCAATGTATAACCTCATATGTACATCTTTATTCTTAAAAAAATAATAGGGGCTCCCCATTGAGAAACACTAGGGAGAATAAATCATTTATTACTCAATTCCTCTAGTTGTTTATTTAGTTACACTAATTACACAGTAGCCAATCTATAAGGGGTCTTCAATATGGGTCTTGAACAAGGAATTAAATCAATGGAAAACTGAATTTCTCATTCTGGAGGATGTCCAGGTAAATCCTCAAGAAACACATCAACATATTCTTACACAATAGGCACATCCTCTATTTGAACATTCCTTTCCTCACCCATAGTTATTTCACTCTCTTCCTCCCCAATAAATGAATTTAGTAGAGCTAATGGGGGTGGATCTATATGAGACTCGGATGGTGATGTTTCTGATCTAAAGATATGGTATTCCTTATCATCATAAAAAACTGTAACCTCCTTTAATTTTTCACATAATTTTCCAAAATCCAATACATACTGAGGATTATATCAAATTTAATCATGGGTATGATGATGAGATCAGTAGATGAAGTACGTTTATATTCCCTAATGGGAACTAATTCACAAAACTTTGTTGCAATGATACTTCCCTTAGGAGTTTTGACTGACAACTCCCTTAATAAATCAAATTAGAAATATCTAATTTTCTTAGCAAACTGGGAAGATATGAAACAATGCGATGATCCAGAATCAAATAAAGCATTGGATAAATTTTAGGAAACCATTAAATTACCTTCCACTACATAATTAAGATCCTCAACCATAGTAGTAGTGATCACATAAGCTTTTCCTTTCTCCCTTGTCCATTTTTGAGGTAATTTTCCTTAGTGCTTAGGACATTCATCTGTATAATGCCCTATTTCTCTACAATTTTAGCATTCGGCATTGAAATCCCCTTTATTTTCCTTGAAATCACGATCTTAGTGGCCTTTTTCACCACACTTGTAACAGACTCCCATTCCCTTCAAGAAAGTACCAAGTTGTTTCTTCCCACATTTACTACAGGATATAAATTCAATTTTTCCCTTATTACCTTTATTTTTATATTCATAGTGTTCATAAGATCTCTTCTTCTCTTGTTTTTCTTTAAAGTTGTAAGACTTAGAAAATTCATTTTCTATATTTATAGCACATGAGACAATATCTTCATACAATGAGAAGGATTGTGAAACTAATGCTTTATGGAGAAATAGTTTTAACCCATCAAATAATCGATCAATCTTACTCCTTGGGTTACATATATAATCTGTTGTATGAATTTCTAACCTTGTAAATTTAGCCTCGTATTTTGCGACATTCTCATCCTCTTTTTGTCTCAGACTCAGAAATTGTCTTTCCATATCCGTTCGATGGTCACGAGAAAATTATTTTTCTAAGAAAATCTATTTAAACTCCCTCTATTCCATATTTTATACTTGTTCATCATCCTTTGTTTTTTTAATTAATTACTACCATTGATCTGCATCTCTCATGAGGAGATAAACTGTCATGAAAACTTTTTCCCTTTCTCTACTCCCCAAATCATGAAATATTTTCTCTAAGGAACTTATCTATTTATCAGTTAAAAATAGATTTGTATTCCCATTTAATGTTGATGGTTTTTGCCTCATGAATTGGTCTAACATTGATCCTCCACGTTGTGGATCAGGGTGCTCCATACGAGTAAGGTTATTATTCATAACCTGAGTGAGTTTTCCCAGTATAGTTATAAGTTGTTCAGCACTAGTTGCATCACCAGCTCCACTATAATTATCTTGATTAGGAGGTAAATCCCTAAATAGATTATGTGTGTTGATATGGTTTTAATTCCTTCCATTAGGCACCATTTCTAAACAATGGAATGCACTATATTAGTTTATGAATCGCAATACATAATTCAAAACTAGTAAAATACCTAACATAAATTGAACAGTTTATCCATATAATCCATAATCATAAAAAAATGATTTCTTTGAGAAATTATTTACACATAAATCCTTTATAATGGTTTGTAAAGAAACTATGAATTATCTTAAGAATATCCCACGGCAGTGTCGTAACCAAGAGTGCAGTAAGGCCCATTGTCATATACCAGGATACCCCGAGTCAAGCCCGAAACTCCTTGTCGGAGTTTTCACTCCTAGGTACATATGTGCCAGAGCCGTCTCTACCTACTCATATCCTTACAGGGATTTATTTCTTGGAAATTTCACAAAATCTCTTCATTACCAAAATTCTAGTAAGTTCTTATATACTGATCCTCAAAGTCAATCTTAGGGTAATGTTCCATAATCAGAGTTTCTCTAAATTTAGTTTCCAAGGTGTATACTAAACTTACTCTAATACCAATAGTAACACCCCGACCCTATTTACCTAGAGTTAGTGCATTATTACATAACATTGTCATGATCACAATAGATCAAGTCTCGAAATACTAATTAGTTTAGTAGCCTTGGAAGTACTAGATACATACATAAGTTTTACATTATGTGATGAAATGAAAAACAACAACAGTGTATTTCCTTTTAACACACTCATATCCCTTAACTTATCCCTTCAATTCAGTCATAATATACTTCTTCACATCCTGGGAAAAATAAAACATAGAAAGGGGTGAGATCAGATGCTCAGTAAGGATAACAATATTGCAAAGAAATCATAAATAAGCATAAAAATTTAAGGAAATGTATACGACTAAAAAAAAGCCTTTTAAACCTAAAATTCAATATAATATGGCAAAGATAAATCAAATAATTCCATTTACTTATTCACATGGATATTCTACTAGTCGAATAATCACATGTAATATCAATAGACAATTTCATAATGATGGAATACATAATGTCGGACATCATAACCACATAGTCAAGGCCTCAGGCCAAAACTACCAATAAGATGTTGTCAAGGCCTTGTACTAGGACACTAGTTTGTCTCATGATACCTATTGATTCATCTAGAATCTATAGTGGGCTCCACCCGTCACTTACTAAGTCCAATGCATTCCTCATATGAAAAGATTAAAACATAATATAAACATTCGTATTAAAACAAGCATAAGAAATATTGATACTTTAACCATAAACCATGAATGGTATAAAAATAACACATATATATTCAAACATATCACAAAACCTTCAATACAATATGGAAGATTGTATCATAATAAATAAACTTCAAACAAGTGTAAAATCTATCAAAGGATGTTGACATGGATGAAATCAAAACTATTTGAGAGAAATTTTGAAATCATTTAAAAGTCATATAATTATAAAATAAAACATTTATTTTGAAAATATTCTTATAATATTGTAAGGTAAGCTTTTAATATGTTATAATAGTGTAGAATATCCACAAACACTGTATAAGTTAAAAAAACATTTGTGCCTTAATTTGTCGAAAAGGTCATAAAGTACCTTGTTTGGAAAACAACGGAAAGATTCCTTTCAAAAAAATTTATAGAAAGTAAAAAAAGGGTATAAATGAATATAATCCATATTATAGGAAATAGTAAAAATGTTTTGAAATGCGTTTTTAATAAACACAGATGCAGATGATAAATAAGTCCCAGTATATACTTTCGTAAAAACAACCTCAGATAATAAAGAGATTGTTAAATTAACCCTTACCTTATAATTTTCCTTGGTCGAGGGTACGCTAACCTCCGGTATAAAAGTTAAATCATTTTTATTAAATTATACAATAACCACATACATAAATATGATATCATATATGATCTTCTAATATTTCTTTGTTAATAATATTTCAGTAGTATCATTGTTTCGGGTGTTAACTGATTTATTTTCCTTTATATTTTTTATTATGTAAGTCATGTTTATTATGGATAATATGTATTTGATTCATATACATAATTATATTAAGTTTGTAAACATTATTTTAAATCATAAAATGAAAATTATTCTTGAATGGTTACGATGGGGAATGAATCTCATTGCGTTCATGGAGACAGTAATCTGTACGTATGCACGAGCGACAATGTCATTCTATTGATGGAAAAATCATATGTAATTGGATGTTATATAATATATACAGAATCATTAAAATTTTATATTTATTATTTAAATCAAGTATACTCATTATTATACTCATCCAAATAATGAAGTGTTGAATAAAAAACTATACCATGACGTGGAGACGGTAAGTCGTACGTACGCACGTATGGTGACTTTGTCATTCATAGGATGAATAGAATAATGAATGTGTTTGTAAAATATTTATAATAACATCACATAATGTATAAGTTACTGGAGGTATTACTTTGGTATGTAAACAACAAATAAAGAGGAAGTGGAAGAAGAAAAGAGCTTTGAATGAGGTGATGAAATAATTACCTCTTCTTCAGGTGCTTCCTTTTGACTTAATAAGAAGAGTTCCTTAGGTTGGATTTACGATCAAATTAAGGCCTATAAGTTGAATTTAGGGTATTTTGGAGGATATTTGAGAAGGGTTTGGCCGAGCCAAATTGATTTGGAGGTGTGATTTTGAGAGAAGGTGAAGTACCCTTTTATAAGAGAGGTGAGGTTCACTTTAGGAAAATCTTGAAATATTATTTTATTATAAAATCATTTTTAGTTTATAATGGCTCCAAAATGAGTTATTTCAATAATAAGGTGGGGATGGGTCTAAAAGCTCTCAACCAATAGGTTTTATATAGATTTAGGTCACCATATTAACCTTATCTTTTAGATTTAACTCATAGTTAAATAGTTTATCTTTTACCATGTATTCTTGTATTATTATAATAAATGGTTAATAAACATACTATAAAAGCCAATAGAATCCCAAGTGGTTAATTATTGAAATATATAACCTTATATAAGTCCTTTTTCTGAACCTTTTATTTTTAGGAATATTATATCATTTAATAATATTATATTTTTAAAAAAAACTCATTTATGTCAATTTTGACACTATTTGGTATTTTGTTTTTGAGAAAGTCGTAACAACTTTATCACTTCAAAAAAATTATTTAATCAACCCTAACATTTCATATTAACCTATAAAATTAGAGGAATACATCAAAAGTCTCAATTTACATTTATTTGAATATTTATAATATCAATTATTTTAATCCTTCATTAATAAGGTAATTACTACATCATCATTGTGTAATAAATAAATTTAATTATTTAAAGTCTAAAAATTATAAATAAAATACCCTTATGAAGGAAAAAAGTTTTATCTTTATAATTAATATTTATAGTCTAATTTATCTTATGTATAACCCTATATTAAAAAATTTTTAGTTATTAAAATTTTAATTTAACACTTTTAACTCTTCTTTAAATAAAATAATAATAAATTTCCTAATCTAATCCAATTAGATCAAAGAGGATCATATTTTATTACTAAGGTTGATTTTGGACGTAAAACACTTAGTCAATAGAATTATTACATGTTTTAAGGTAATTTTAATATCATTTTTACCTTTAATTACCCTATTTACTTTTAACCGTGGTAAATAAAATTCAAAAGTTACTATTCACCAAAAATTATTTTCATCCTATTGAACCACATTTTACTTACTAATGTAAACAGTTTCTCTTGAATTTTTTTAATTCAATTCATAGAAGTGTTAAAATTACATTTTATGTAAATTTGCAAATGTACCTAGAAGGTGGGTAAAAGACGTTAAAAAGTTCAATAAAATTTTATAAATCTAATATTATTATAAAATGACTCCAATGAAATAAATTGGACTAATATAGGTATTATGTATCTATTTTGACTTTAAAATAAATTTAAAGAAAAATAATGATTATTTAAATAAAATTTGGTTTTTAAACAATAATAGAGTGTTTTTCACTATTTATCAAAAATTGGAAGTTTTCAGAAAAAAAAATTCACCCTAAGATAATTTTGATATTCCAAATCAAAAAATTAAGTCCATTTTGAAGAATAAAATTTTTAAAATTTCAAAAAGTGGTTATTACTATTCATAATGGCTATTTTGATTGGTCGTGGTGTGCTAGAACTTGAAGTTGCATACAACACAAGCTATTGAATTATTCAAAGAGAAGTATACCATGGAAGCTTGGGGTGTTACATTAATGGTGATTATAATGGATAATGAAATGATTGGACTCCTTAGAAAACAAATGATATGGGATATAGAATGAAAAATTGTGTTGCTATGCTCACACAACTTTCACAAGATATGAATAATGGTGTAATTTTAAATGAGAAAAGGTAGGAACAACATTTTGTTGAGTCCATCATGAGGAAACATCCACCTTCTTTCATAGGGTCTACTAATCCACTTGTTTTTTGACACTGTATTGGTACCACTAAAAAGGTATTTTCCATCATTCAGTGTTCGGAACATGAGAAAGTTATTTTAGATGTTTATCATTTTGAAAGTGAAGTGGAATAGTGGTGGACTCTAATTAAGAATACAAGGAATAAATATGAAATTGAATCCATATAGTGGGACAAGTTCAAGAAATTATTTGTCAATAAGTACTTTCATTGAATTATTTGTACCAAGATGGAGAATGATTTCCTTGAGTTGAAGAAAAGGTATGATGAATCTGTCGGTACCTATGAGGATAATTTTACAATACTTTCAAGGTACACTTTAGGAATTATCATCCAACCTGAAAGTAAAGTTGATAGGTTTTCAGTGGATTAAAGATAAGTCTCAAAAGTGTGATAGGAATAAGATACTTTAGTAACTATGAAGAGATTGTTCATTTTGTAATAAAGTTTGAAATGAATGTTGGAGTCACATATCAAACTCATGGTTTTAATAATAAAATGAATATAGAGTACAAAGGAAACTCTAAAAACCATGGAGAAAAGAAGATAAGTTTTCTTTTATGATCTAAATGTGGGAGGAAGCATGGAGGAATTTTCCTTTAGGGGTATAGTAAATGTTTTAAGTGTGTAAAGGAAGGTCATCGGGCAATTGATTGTCAAAATGATGGGAAGAAGTTAGCTCAAAATGATAATGTAGAAAAATACTCATAGAATGAACCTCACACGATTTATTTCTATAGGTGTAAAGAGAATGGGAATTATGCTAACCACTTCCCAAACCAAAGGGCTAGTGATGTTGATCAATGTCAGTAACCTCTTAAGTCGAGGGAAAAGGGGAAATCTCATGCAATTGTTATTTCTAATGAGGGGTGTGATAACAACATGATGAAAGGTACACTTACCATCCACTATAGAAATACTAATGTCATATTTGATTATGGATCTACCCACTTTTCATATCTAATGAATTTTCTAAGGTTTTTAAGATTCCACCAAAACAATTACATATGGAATTAGTAGTGAAAACCCCTGAATGAATGATGATTTCATCCCAATTATATGATTCCTATCTAGTTGAAGTTTGTGGGAATGTGCTTCCTGTAAACCTTTTCATTCTTCCTTTGTTTGAATTTGATGTTATCTTAGGAATAGATTGGTTTTATCTACCTAAATCCCACATCAATTATCACGGAAGGGAAGTTATGTTTGATATTTCAAACCTTCCTATCATTATCCATCAATGTGATGATAATAATGAACTTCCTATGGAGATTATGTCCAGTGTATGGGTCTTAATTTTCATTAAAAAGGGATATTTATCTCAAATGGTTGGGGAGAAAATCAACATCGATTATATTCCTATTATTCTAGAATTTATGGATGTCTTTACAGAATAGTTTGCTAGTCTTCCACCAAAACATGAAGTTGAGTTCTTAAAAGAACTCATACCTGGTTCCACACCAATTTCAAATACTCTTTATAGAATGGGATCGATTGAGTTATAGGAATTGAAGAAGAAACTCTAATAAATCCTTGAAAAGGGATTCATTTGGACAAGTGTGTCACCTTAGGGTGAAACCATTATTTTTGTGAAAAATAAAGATTGGTCAATGAGACTCTACATTGATTATCAGAGGTTAAAGAAGATCACAATCAATAACAATTATCCTCTCAACCAAATTGAATACTTGTTTGATCAACTGCGTAGAGCTCAATACTTTTTCTAGATTGACCTTCATTCTAGATATCATCAATTGATCATCAATAAGTATTATATACCCAATACTACATTATGTACAAGGCATAGACACTATGAATATATATTTATGCTTTTTGGTATTACTAATTCCCATGTTATCTTCATGTATTTTATTAATAGAGTCTTTATAGATTACCTCAATATTTTTGTGGTAGTATTTATAGATGATATTCTTATGTATTCAAAGAGAAAGGAAGAGCATGAATACCACTTGATAATTGTACTAAAGACCCTATGAAAGGAGAAAGTAAATGAAAAATTTACAAAGTTTGAATTTTGGCTGCACAATACTTCATTTTTTGGGTCACAAAATCTCAAGAAATGGTATAATAGTAGATCCATAAAAGACGGAGGCTATTGAATATTGGCCTAGACCAACCATGGTGAATGTGATCCATGGATTTCCTGGTTTAGCTAGATATTATCAATAGTTTTTGGAGAATTTCTCATGACTATATAATCCTCTGACCAAGTTAAATTGGAAGGGTGTTAAGTTCCTATGGAAAGATGAATGTGAATAAATTTTCAACTAATTGAAGAGAAGGTTATTCATTTCCCCTATTCTTAAATTACCCTATAGTGGAGAAGGGAATTTAATCTATATTGATGCATCTAAGAATAGATTGGGATGTGTTATTATTAAAAATAACATTTTTATTGCTTATGCCTCGCGGTAGTTGAAGATTCATGAGAAAAATTACCCAACTCATGATTTACAGTTAGCAGTGGTAATTTTTTCATTAAAGATATGGAAGCATATAATTATATGTAAAAGTGTGATATATATACTAATCATAAAATCATGAAATGTATATTTACACATAAGTATTTGAACATGTGCTAGAGAATATGGTTAGAGTTGATAAAAGATTATGAATGTTCAATACATTACCACCATGGGAAAATGAACAAGGTGGATGATACTTTGAGTTGTAAGGATCTTGCATACTTATCCGTGATGAGGATAAAAAAAGATCCAATATTTATGGATTTTCAAAGTATGGATCTAGAATTCCTAAAGGAAGAGTAAAAGTCTTATCTTTCTCAAATGAATGTTTAACCCTCTATCCAAGTAAATATTAAGGAGGTGTAGAAGGAAGATGGAGATATATAAAAGAAAGTCATAAATGTTCCTAAGTTTAACCTTGATCAGGATGGAATGATAAGGTTAAGGAATTGTGTATGTGTTCCTTCTATACTAGACTTGAATGAGGAGCCTTTAGAGGAATCTCATAGTTCTTCATTCTCTATTCGTCCTGGAAGTACGAAGAAGTATAGGGACTCAAAATAATACTTATAGTGTGATGGAATGAAGAGAGATATCATAGATTTTGTATCATTATGCTTGGTATTCGAACAAGTTAAGGATGAACGACAAAAATCAAAGGGGGTGTTGCATCCATTACCCCTACCAGAATAAAAATGGGAGAACAACACAATGTATTTTGTTGTTGGACTACCCTAAATCTATAAAAGGTTTAATGATATATGGGTGGTAGTGGATTGCCTTACTAAGTTTGTACACTTCATTGCTATCAGATAAGATTTATCTTTGGATCAGCTTTCCAAGATATATATTAAATAATTGTTAAGGCTACATGGATTACCGCATTCCAATGTATCTAATCGGTATTTGAGGTTTACCTCAATGTTCTAGAGAGGTATTCAACAATAAATTGATACAAAATTGAGTTTCATTGCTACTTATCATTCTCATATGGATAGAAAATCTAAAAGAACAATTCAAACCCCATAGGATATATTGATATCTTTTTCTCTATATTTAAAAGGTAGTTAAGATCAACACGTTACTCTAGTTTTATTATAAAAAATTATTTATCTCAAGCATTCATATGAAACCTTATAAAGACCTCTATGGGAAGAAATTTAGAGGTCCAACATGTTAGGATGATATTAGAGAAAGAAAGTTATTGGGACCTAATATCGCTGAAGAAATTGTTGAGAAGGATAGAAACATTCAGAAACACATCAAGGAAACTCAAATTCAGTAGAAAATTTTTGCTCATAACCATCGTCGTGATCTAGAATTTGAAGTCGGTGAAAAGGTGTTCTTATGAATCTCACCCAGGAATAAATTTATGAGGTTTGGAAAGAAATGGAAATTAATCCATATGTATATAGGTCCTTTTGATATTCTTGATCATAATGGTATAGTAGCCTATCGATTGTAACTTCCTAAAAATATCTCTCAAGTCCATGATATGTTCCATGTATCTCTCCTCAGGAGGTACATTACTAACCCTTAACATGAACTGAACTCATAGGTCATACCACTAGAGCAGGATCTTTCTTACAAAGAATAACCAGTTGAAATTCTAGACAGATTAGAGAAAGTACTACAAAAAAAGAACACTCACCTGGTCAATGTTTCATGGAGAAATCACCAGTTAGAGGAAGCTATGTGGGAACTTGAGGATGTGACAAATTAGAAGTATCCTAATTTTTTTTACCCGAGTGGTGAATTTTGAGGGAAATAAATCATTTTAAGGGGGGTAGAATGTAACACCCTATGTTTTTATGGAATTTTTTTTCTCGAATGAATTAAATATTAATTTATGTATTATAACGCACTAAGTCAAATATTCCTTTTACATGTAACTGACTTGCATACGTTACACAGAATAGCTACTTGGCGTATGTTATACGCAACACCGACTTGGAATACATTACATGCAACACTGATGTTTCTACAAAACATAATTTAATTATTATAATTATTTAAATAAGATAATTATAACCTAACTGTTAAACATAGTAATATGAATAGTAATAAATATTTTTAAAATATTTTCTATAATTATTTTTTATAAATAAAATATATTTATAATGAAATATATAATTTTTGGTAAAGTCCTTATATTTTTTAAAAAAACTATTTTCTCAAATTAACTGCTTTTAATGTCCTTCTGTGAAAAATAATAAAATTAATTTTAGACACATTTAGAAATTTAATTTTATAAAGTAAACTTATTTTTTTTAATTTATAATTATTAAATTATCTTAGGGTGAATTTTGGGGATTTTTTTGAGAAACATAATTTTTGGATGACTTATGAAAAATACCTGATTTTAATTCAAACTGATTTTTCATATAATTTATTTATAATGTTAAATTATATTTTAATTTGGTTTAAAAGTTTAATTAGATCATATTTTTATCAATAAACCCAATTCAGTTAATTTGAACTAATTTCATATTTAAATTTGATATAAAAATGTAGCAAACTTTTGAATGTTTTTACTTTAAAAATGTGCATTGTTGACATGATGGTAGGATTAATTTTAAATTAACTTACTCCACTTATATGATTGGAATTTGGAAAAAATGTATTACATATTTGGAGTAATCATAATTTATAATTTATAACTAGTTTAACTTAGTTTTTGACCAAAAATATTATTGAAAGTAATTAAAATTAATTACATTGATTATGGTAAAATTAAGCATAACTAAGGACAAAACCTTTAATTTAAGACCCAAAACGACTTATAAAATTTTTCAAAACCCATCTTCTATCCATTATTAATCCATAAACCATACATTAATGATTTTTTTTGGTTTTTTATTACTTTTTTTAGGTAAAAATGTGGGTACACCTAACTTGTTTTCAAAAATGGAAAGTGTGTCCTTTCCTTTCCCAATAAAAGGTCACCACCTATTCCACTTCTTAAAACCTCTCAAACCACTTAGTTTCAGCCAATATATTCCTAATAAACTTCCCAACATCCTTCACTTACTTCTATAATCATTCTTTTTGTCATAAGGAAATCCAAGGAATCCTTTTGGCACAAACCAAATGAAGTTACCCGATTAAGAGGTAACGTCTTCTCTCAAGTCCTTTTTTTATTTTATTTCTCCACCCTCATCAACTATATTTATTCCATGATTTTATAAAAACATAGGTATCATAAAAATATATTGGGATGTTTTTATGTCAAGGCTTCAACCTACACTTACACAAACATCCATCTAATGGGTAACAAACATACTTTTTACGTGTACGATGAACTATTGCCTCACTAAATGATGATTGTTAATTTTTCCTTTACTACATATCATGGTGGAAATTATGATGGAAAATATGTTTATATATTTCATATATTATGTATTTATTTAATTTTATGTATTCTTTTAAAAACATTTATCTTTTTACTTTCCATTTGGTGTAAATATGATAACTCCGTTTGAGAAAGTGTGGACTACCGCCCCCTCAAAGTGATGTGATTCGTTCACACACTACATAGAATGTATTAAGGATGGTTTTAAAGAACTTATATGGTATATATAACATTATGATGACACTTTAATGATATTATATATATATATATACATATATTTCATTTTTTTATTTCTTTCAATATGATAATAAAAACAGAAATAGTGTTCATACATTCGTATGACTTAATATAAATTATATTTATATGATTTTAACATTCTTTAATCATGATATAATTATAAGTAATGAATATATAAGAAATTAATACACATGTGAAGAACATTGCAGATATTATCCAAAGTAAAACCTTAACATAGGATTGTTAACAAGAGGGTAATATAAGGTCATAATCAAACCATATATGGTTTTAAATATAATAATATGGTTTGGAAAAATATATATAATAAATTTATATTTATTATACAGATGTTTTGAATGATTACAACAAGATTCAAGACACATGGTAAGGGAATTTCATATCACTTTTATTATTGTGAGATACATGTCTTATTCACCACTCACTTATTTTTTTTGGTGTATGTGCTAACCATTAATACATTATATATCTCTTATACTTAGTTTTATTGGTATTTAAAAATCCATTTTATTATCTTTATTTTATGGGGTTATGTTTCAAAAGTTACCAAATCAATAAAATAGTTTTTTCTCAATTTTTCTTCATTGAGACTCATGTTTGGTTGGGCACATAAATTATTTTTAAAGGTGTATATACTTACATTTTACATGTTATATCATGAATAAACTTCTTTTCATTATGTTTTAATCTTCACGTAATTTCCTTTTCTTACATGGAGAGTATGGTTCTAGGTAACCAACTGATAAGAGTTTATTGAAATAATTTCATTGCTTTTCGAGGTGGTTAATGATTATGCTTTATTAATGAAATATTATGATACATATCTCAAAAACACTAATGAGTTTTATTATCCTATATTTATTCAAAATATATTCATGTATTAGTACCATTTTTTCACTCTTTGGTAGTTAATATTATTAAGAAAAATATTTTTAAGAAAATCTGACTATAATTATCTCTTCAGTTGGAAATATGTTTTATTTTAAAAACCATTTTTTTTAAAATGTTTTCAAATGATACTTGAAGACCATTTTCAATTAAAAAGTATTTTAAAAAAAAAATTCTTGTTTTCAAATATTCCTTTATAATTTTTCAAAGTAATTTTAAAAGAAAAGGTTTTCAAAAGGCTTTATGTTTTAAAAATCACTTTTCAAAGAAGAAAGGATGTTTTCCTAAATAAATTTCCTTAAAAGATTTTTCAAAATTATTTCCCATATAAGATAACATCTGTTGATGTTACTCATTAATTTATGGGAAAATTTATTTAATGTTTCCATTCATATTATTTCTCTGGATGGATTATTTTTTGATGGTGTGGTGTTTATGAAACTCATTTCTCTTTCACAGGTTATATGCTTTTGAAACCCACGTTTTTTCACGGGTTATGTTTATGATGAAATGATTATGAAACCTATATTATTCCATAGGTTGTGATATGATTACATGTTTATAATACCCATTTTATCTCATGGGTTGTCATATGATTATTTATGATCTTGTGGAACATGTATGTATGATTTCACTATGAGATCGGTGGGACCTATATTTCTCTCCAATGCATTGGGTAAAGATTTATATCTCATGAGACAAACATGAATGGAATGAGAAATGAAATTAGTTCAGTATTATAGGGCTGGAAAGAGAAATGAACATGGTTCAGTATTATTGGGCTAGATTATTGAGTAAACTCGGTTCAGTAATATAGGGATGGAATGGGGTGTGAACCCAAATTAGTAAAAGACTTTGTCCACTAATATGGATTTGAAATCAATTCCTTGACTACTATGGAAATCATTATATATGATTATGTATCTATCGTAATTCCATGTTTTATTCCTATGTTATGATTTCATGGATTATGTTATTTATTTCCTTATGATTCGTGTCTTATAAACTACCAAGATTTAGGCCATGATTCATGTTTATGATCTTTGATATATAGAGTATGATCTTATATTTTTATGATCATGTTCTCATACCCTTATTCTCATGATTATGCTTAAGTATCTCCCTTATTTACCCTTACTAAGCATCTGAGATCACCCCTTTTTATGTTTACTTCCCCTAGGTTATAAAGATATGCATTATTGTTTATTTGTATAAGGGTGTTAGTCAAGAATAACCTAGTGGGAGATGATATAGCTCCTTTATGTACCAGTGTCTATGTTTACATGTTTCCAAGGGCACTAGACTAGTACAATATTTGGGCGTCTATTTGTATAATGCTTATAGTATTCTGAAAAAGCTATGTAATGTTAATTTATGTCGAGAATGGGTAATTATAGTAAATATTAATGTTTTGTATGATAAAAGGGTACAAGTGAGGTTATCCCAAGCCTAAAAGATGGTACAAAAGTGGTAGGCCAAGGATAAAATAGGTACACGAGTGGTTATCCCTTGCCTAACATGTGATTAATGTCTTGTTCGATAGCATTGACATGATATTTTTATGATTATTACTATGTCAAAATTTATTCTACTATTTTATTATATGATATTATGATAATATTATTGTCTTATGGATCATGTTAGTTGATTAATATATGATTAATGTCTTATAAACTATCAAGCCTTATGCCCTGAATTGTGATTTTGATCATTAAATTGTTGGGAATGATTTTCAAATTCTAATCCCATGTTATCATACCCTTATACTCATATTATGATTAAAAATGATCATTGGTTTATATCTCACTTATTTACCCTTACTAATCATCTAAGATCACACTTTATTATGTTTTCTTTTTCCTAGGATATGAAGAAAGTTTTTAAGTATGACATGTCTAAAGGGGGTTATAGTTATAAGGAACGTATTGGGATATGATGTAGATATTTTATGTACCAATTGTTTATATATACAAGTACCCAAATACACTAAAACTTTATGTTTTAGGATTGTATCCTAATTATATGTTATGAATATTCATATAATAAGATGTAGTAATTATGTATATAATGTTTGGGTGGCCACACTATTTGGGTTGATTTGATTTTTTTCAATGTTATCTATTTCAATTAATTTGACCTTCAGTGATATGTCATTAACAAATGTCACATATACTCCTTCATATTTCTCAACATTTTTATGGTTATTAAAATCAACTTTAATGTGAGATGAACTTCCACTATCTATAATCCAAGGATTCTATAAATTTAAAGATTTAAAAGTTACTTCAACCATATTTCCCAAATTCCCCATATAAATTAAATTTTTATTATTTCAAAAAATCATAAATATATTCAGTTGAAGTGGGATAGAAGAAACACATACATCTGAGGTGTAACCTTGTTGATAACATCTTCCATAGATCTCTTATAGGATTCCAAATCTATTTTTTACTTTAACATTATGCTCAAGTTTTTGAATCTTTTTCTAAGTTATCATATGAGGTTTTGGTTTCCCCTTGATTCATTATCTCTTCTTAGTTTAAATAAAGGCATATTGTATGAAAATATTTATACCCTATGAAAAAAAACAAAAACACTAACAATATCCCTAAAATATTTGGTTATCATAAAAATCCTTTTGTTAAATAGGTTTTTGTCTTGATCAAATTTCATCTCTTTAATGTGATGATCCTATAAATACCTTTTTCAGAATTATTTCTTGATAATTTTTAGCTAATGAAGTTTCATTTATTGAATTTTTTACCTTATAGATCTAAGAATATTTGGAATTTTCTTGAAAGAATTCAGTTGGTCTATATTGGAATTTTTTATTTCATTATTTAGTATAAGTAATCTTCCTTTGTAATAGTACTTATATATACTTTCCCTTTTTCTTGTATTACTTATTTTTTAGAATAGATACTTATATCATATTTTAGGGAGAATTCACTTTTCACTTTAATAGCCTTGTTTCTTCTGCACTTATTTTTCCCTTCCAAATTCTCAAATTCAATAATATATGTTTCTAGTTTATTCATTTACTTATCCCCAATGAAAATTATTGAATTCTTCTATTCAATGATTGTCCCCTTATTTTAAATATCAAACTTTAGAATATCTATTTTTTTATTAGAATTTCCTTTTAGACCTTTAGTTGGTTTTGTTTTTCTTAAACTTATTTTATCACAGTGTTATCTTCTATTAGCCTTTTTATTTATTTCAAAACGCATTTTTATTTCCATTCTCATAGTAAATTCTTTAGTAGCCACTCCTTCCTCTTCAATATACTCACTATTGTATTGTGAATCATATACAATGGGTTCTCCTCATATTATGATTATTCCCTGAGCATATTTTGAAATATACCTCTAAGAACTTCCTCATCATAACTACCAATTTATTCATTGCTAGATAGGCCTTCCTCAATTGATGGAAATTTCTCTCTGAGGGGAATAGGGGAAATCTTTTTCTTTCCATTTTTCTAATAAAATGAGTGATATATCCTATAGAATATATTGATATTAGATTATTAATTATAATTTTCTCCTCTTATTATCATAGAAAAAATTTATGATAAATTTACAACCATCCCACAATTAAAATAATTCAAAGGAATTTTGCCTCTATATTTACCTCTTCCTCCTCTTATAGAATTTATTGACCTAAGAGAAAGAGTTTAATCATGGTCTTCCATATTTTATTATTGATTCAAGTAGATCACATAATCTTCTATATTTAAACCATTGATATATCTAAAATCTTTTTCATTTTCTTATTTACAATTTCTTTTAAGAGTAAACACACTTATCATTTCATCATTATTAAGAATGTTGTGAAGTTCATCAATAGTAAATTCATCAAGAACTATATATTTAAAATATAGGATTTTGGAATTAAATTTTTTAGGAAGGATTCTCATAAACTTCTTTACCACAATAGTGTAATTATAAGTTTTTTCAAACCCTTTTACAGAGTTGATAATTAGGTTTACCTTGACTAATTATATATCAAGAGTTTTACCCTATTATATTGTAACATCTTTAAACTATTGTCAAATAATTTTTATCTTTTATTATTTCATATTTTTGTTTCATTCATAAGTGATATGAATTATATTCTAAATATAATTAGAATTTATGCAACCCATGATCTTTTTTATTTTTTTCTGATAAAGAAGATAATAAATCATTCCTAACATTCCTATCATTTCAATGTTTATTTTTTCAATTAGAGACCACGTTGAGGATTAATCTATCATAATGAATCCATCTTGAATAGAATTGATAACATGAAGAACTAGAAAGATAATTTAATGTATCATCCTTTCATTACATGAATGAAACCCTTTTCTATAAAATATTGGGTTTCCTTTATTGTTAACAAAATTATATTGATCCATAACAAGCGCTTGAGAGAAACTAGAGAGTATTCCTGGATCTGATACTAATTTTTAGATAGCATAAAGAGTGATACACACTAGGGTTGAATTAGTGTGTATATTAATTGAAACTCCCCTTCAAATCACTTACTTATTCAAGACCCATATCTTAAGAAACTCAATGATGCCCAAAAAAGGACACAAAAAAATTATTAATGATATTCACCTCCTTTATAGATTAATATTTCCCTAGTGTGTTGTGGTCATTATATATAACATATAACTCACTTTTTTTTATCAAAAGTAACTCAATAAAGTTTATAAAAATGAACTCATACAATAGCTGGAACCAACTAGTTATAATCTTTCATCAATAGAACAAAAAAATCTCTTGAATAATGATCACTAATAAATGTATGATCCTTCAAATGGACTCCAAAAATATTGATATTATTCTGCTTCTTTGCATAAAAATATCTTGTATCTTCTCTTTGGTATTATTATTCAATAGAATAGTGTATTGTTTCTCCTCTCTCAAAATTCTAAATGCACTCTTTTTTTTTGTTATTTATATTCAACAAATATTGTGTGAATATTATTTCTATAATATTTTTTAAAATTTCATAGAATCTCGGTGGCATGAATATAATCATCAAAATTATTTAAATTCAAGTAAAGGTCCTCCTTTTAATCCTCCTTAAGACTCGGTCATTGATCTTTCATGAGGTATTTGAAGTACAATGGCCTCAATATCTCCTCAAATATCATAGCTCCCACGTATTCATGAATGAAGCACCACGATGAGTCATATGGAATGGATATCCTCATGTTCGGTATTGGACCTTCCCATGTTGATATATTCTAAAAAATATCAATAAAAATAAACCATGGAATGCTTTACCTCATTGTTTCTCATAGGTGGTTTTCTATTATAAAATAGAAACTAGTACAATGTGGTGTTATTATTATTATTATTATTATTCCATTTTGCTAAGATGAAGAACTCATCTTAGAAACTCAATTGAAATGATCATCACCATGGTGTAGTGGGAATATTATTCCCATTATACATGAATTGAAACCTTCACCATGGTGTTAATTCTCTCATCTTCTCATTTTACTATCTTTGGGTCTACACTGTGTTGTTGTCAAGACCTTTTTTTCTTAAATCATATTTTGACTTGATTTAGTATCTCAACTTGAATCACAAAGAGTTTTAATATCATTGTAATGTTGAATCCATAAATTAAATTGTATAGGGAATCATTTGATTTTATCTCTATAGATCATCAGAAAATATATTCTGAAAATATCATTCAAGACATCCCTTATAAATACTCTACGTGTAGGATGACCCATACACAACTCTCAATGAATCATATGAAGGATTTAAATGAAAAGTTCATAGAGAAAATGAAACTTAAACATATTCTCAATGAATCATATACATTCCCTTAATGACTTATATGGCGGTGTGTAGTGAACCTTAGACAGAGAATTGGTGACTTCTATACAAGATTAGAATAATCCTTATATAGCTCCTTTTTCTCTAGAATTACCATTATAAAATTAGATGCTTATAGAGATGACACTTACCCTAGTCTCATTTTATTCTAATAAAATGTCTTAGAATTTTCCATTTTCCATACCATAAAAATGAATTAAAAACTTCTTGAAATGTATTAAAGAGTCTTATAATACAAATCCATCATTATCAATCCTTTTATCCAAGAGTTTATATACACTAAGTAAAACATCCTTTATATATGAAACACCTTGTATGGTTTATGTACTTTTTTTAAAAAATTTCTTATCAATAATAACATTCAATTCAAATTTAATCATATTATAATAGCTTCAAAATTCTATAAACTATTGTAAACAACACTTACACTTCATCAGCACTATTATTTGACATGAAAACCATTTCATCAATTGTAAAACATTAATAAGTATTTTTAACAAATAAAACATCATCCATTAGGGATCAACACATACTAAGGACATAGTCACCTTTCATCAATAATATTCATACTCAATAATACTTTAACTGACTAAAAAAATCACAAAGTCCTTTATTTTGACTACATGAAATAGGGTTCCTTAGTAAACTTGGCTCTGAATATCCCAAATAATCCTCACATGTGTCTAACTCCAAACTTAAACCTATATATATTATACCAGTCGTTCATGTCTCAAAAAACTAGTAAGTGAACCCCCAGGCTTTCCTCTGATAGGCTAGGGGCTAGTAACCAATGTTGAGTTATCCATACAAAATGATGCGAGGAATTACCTATAGATATAATATATCACTAGTTATTATGAAACATCATCCACTATGACACAAATGAATTAAAACCCCTAAAATATAATAATTGAGAGAGTGAGAGAGTGAGTGTGTGTGTGTGTGTGTATAAATATATAAAACTATATAACATAGTGTAATATAATATAAATGAATCACTATATATAAAAATATATCCCAAAGAGATGTAAGCCTGAACATTGATGACTCTAAAGTGGCCATCATACATAAAACTTTACTCCATCAGTTATCATGTCAATCACCCATCTCCAACCTCTGTGGTCATATATCACCCATCTTCTAATATGTATGGACAAAAGGAGAACAACACACAAATCCATATTAATGTGTCAACAATAATACTTAGTATAGTCATCCCAAGTAGTGAGATAACCTCATTAACATCTAGTGTCTATGTACATTAATAATAAATAAATTTTAGACAACACAAAATCACTCAGAACCATCATCAAACATAAAAATATTCATAATCAATCTGTATTAAGCTGCCCATAACTCAATATTATCATGATCACTATATATCCATGTCACCTAATTTTTATAAACCTATACCATTATGAGAGCAAGATAAATTTCCCCCACATACTATATCATTCTAGGGCGTAACTAGAATCTCATAACTTAATATAGTTTTCCTCTCATTAGAGAGGATACCTTGGATAAAACCCTAGCTATATATTCCCAATATATCTTAGATTTTTTAAATCATACACCCCACATGTAGATGGAAGTAGTGAAATATAAATAGCATTATAAAATAATAAAATGATATCACATACCTTCATACATATCCCATAAAATAATTCACCCTAGATACACCAATTAGGATGTTGTAGGAAATATAAATCTTTCCCTATCTCTAAAATATTGGAGAAAATACACATATCTATAATATAGTTGTATATATATCTTCTAGAGGAAATAAAAAACTCTACACCTATAGTTGTATATCTAGTCCTGTTAATCATGATGTTTTTGGCGGGAAGAGATATATTATCTATTGAATCGTTATCCACATTGATCCCTAAGCTATGATAGTGAAATAGTGTAAATAATTAAAGGTAATTATCATCCATTTTATTATCATATTGGTGATGTTATATGAACTAACAATCTCCACTAATATCATACCAAAGATATTGGATAAATTAGACATCTCCATTGATATCATACTGAATATATGGTCTGTCTCAACCTATAGTTATGCATGAATGGAGAAAATTAACATATGATTCATTTCCAATCTATACCCAGATCAATTGATTAGAAGAGTAATGTCACCATCATATCACTCTATCCTAGTTATAGGGTGATTTTGGTGGAAACCACCACAAAATCCCATTGTCCTTGATATCCATCCTTTGTGGTTTGTATCATATCTCAAGGTATATAAGAACAAAAACAATCACAACATTCATAATCAAGGACCCACAATCAATCATAAGAGACCCTCTACATGATTATACTAGGATATCATAATATATTCAATGGTTTCAACATTCTAAATTTGTTGCAAGATAGTATTAATAATTCAATAATGAATAAATGTTGTTTTTGGATTATATAGTTGACACTTCATATTTTGGTTGATATCACTTACCTCACATCAAATTACACTTGTGTCGTTTAAAGTAATAAAATTTACTATGTCCCTCAATCATTCCCATAAATAACCTGAATATTTATCAAAATATTTCCACAAAAATAAATTTAAATTCCATATCCCCATTCATAATTATTTTTCCATCAATTATAGAACACTCAATTTTTTCTTTTAATCCCTTCATGATTATATTTTTACCATTGGGGGAATAACCCTTAATCATAGATATGTCATTATTTTATTCCTCTAGATGACTTAAATTATTATCCATCATAATCAACCTTCAAAATTCAACCTCTTTATCCATAATTATTGTTTATCATAAATATAATTTCTTGATATAAATGGATATACTTATTTCATTAAGTTTACTTTGTTGAGTTTTTCTCTTGAAAACACATTTAAAGTAACCAATAGTTATATTAAATACCACCTTCCCATTTACGTAGTCAGAGTATAATTTTCATAACTTATTTAACATTTTGATATTCCACTTTCACATCTTTAACCATAACATAATAATCTCACATTCATTTTTTATTTCACACCAAACTCCTTCTATTATCTATTTTATAAAATTAATTCATAAAGAATTTTATAATATCATTTAAGAAGGTTAAATAATAAAAATACACTACTAAAAAACACACCTTTTTAGTGTTAAAAAATAGATCTTTCAATTCTAAAAATCAATAACATGATAAGCACCCTTAAAAGGTCACGACCTTTATCAATGATAAAAAAACACTGATAAATGTCAGAGGATATTTTTTAAAAATTATTTAATAAAAGGTTTCCTTTAAATCCCATTTTATTAGTGATCCCACACCACCTTTGTTATCTCTATGTTCCTTCATGTGCCCCCCACTCTCTCCCTCTTTATCCTCCCTTGTACAACGCCCCCACCATAATTTATCATCTCTTTTACAGGCCATCTTTATCCTTGTTTGTGTGCCTAGATTCGAACACTTGATCTATACCTTTATTTCCCAATGACTTTACCACTCATCCATCTATACTTATTTAATATTTTTATGTATGTGCATATATATATACATGAAAAATTCTTTTTTATTTAAATATTTATTTAAATAATTATTTTCGAATACATTTTTAAAATACCTTTATATATATTTACATATGAATTTGTAAAAATTTATTTATAAATATTTATTACAAATAAGTTTATATAATATATTTAAATAAAATTTTCTTATATAAATTTATATACATCTATATTTTATATTTAATGATAATGATATATTTATAAAAATACATTTATATGAAGTATTTACACAATATTAGCACACACACATACACATACAGACACACATATTTACACACACACACACATAAACATATTTAGATTTTCTACATACTTACATACATATTTATATTTATATTTATATTTCACACACGCACAGACACACACAAATATTAAAATTTATATTTATATATTATGTATACTGACATATATATTTACATATTTATCTATATAGTTTATATCTATATATTATATTATATATAGATGTGATTATAATTATAATTATATGTTTATAAATAATTATAAAATAATATTAAATATAAATATATATTTTATTTATTTGAACTTACATTTATTGTTATATCATATTTAATAATATATAAATATTTATATATAATATATATTTTCAAGGTACTCTTTATGTGTGTGTATGTATTTACATATATTAGAATATAAATATAAGTTTATATTCATTTATTGACATAGACATGTTTATATATAAACATTATATATACACTTTCATAGGTATATATATATAATAATTCATTTTTATAAGGTAAATAAAATGGATAATTTTTTTATTTAAAATAAAATGATTAATAAATATTTTTTTATTTATGGTTTATATATTTAAAAAATGAATTTTTATGTAAATATGTTTAAATATTTATTTATACAATTTATTTATTATATGTAAATATATTAATATATGCATATATTTAATTATAAATAACACTAAAATATAGAAAAACGTTAAAATTTCAACACCATAATATCTGAATGAGTGTAACCACTAGGAATAAATTTAATCTCTACTAAAAAAAGATATTAAGACCCTCTAAAATGAATTTGAAATCCAATTGAATGTTAAAAAATTAGGGTATCCTAAAAAAACTAAGTATTGAGGGACTTTCGGTCATTTTCCATCAAAAAATGGCGATCAAGGTTTCCCAAGTCAAAATAGCATATATATCTTTTTAGGATTTGATTTGGTATACGGTATAGCCTAAATGGACACCCAAATCAAAAGTTATGATTGTTTTAAGTTGAAGTCATGTTTTTAACTTATCTTAGATCATTCATTAATTTATTGAATTTTTATGTCATCTAATTTTTACTAAATGACTATTACTCAATAATAATTAGAAAATTATTAATTAATATTATATTCAATTATTTTATAATCTATTTTCACTAAATATCTTATATATTAAGTTTAAATTTATATTTTGTCTTATATAAATCATATTTAATAAAATATATAATTTTAATATCAATATCAATATATTTATATATTAATATATAATTTTTAATGATAAATTTATTTTTATGAAATACATATTTTATCGGTGCTAAAGTAGCGCTAATAAAGGTCACCCGTTATCAATGCTAAAAAGTGCCCTTTATCATCACTAATGAAGAACTGATATAGAGGCGCTTTTATTAGTGATTTTTATCAGTGCTTTTAGCTAGTGATGATAAAGGTACCCCCTTTATCAGTGCTTTTATCTAAAGTTAATAAATGGTAGCACTAAATTTTTTATGATTTGTAGCAGTTGCATAATCTATTAATTTATCATAAATAACACCCTTTCTTTTCTATTAATAGGATTCCACATCATTATTAATTATGTGAGGGTGATGGACCATATAGAACTAAACACTTGACATTACTAACATGTATGTTTTCTAGAAATTTTTCATCGTTTTGATGACTTTCATGATGGTGAAAACTCATTATACCTCATGTAATGATTTATAAATAACAAAAATATTTAATTAGAGAGATAATATTCCACATAATCGCAATATTTTAGTTACTGATATAGATTAACCAAATTCCTAATTTAAGTTAAATTAAATCTCACTACATATTATTATTAACAATTAATAATATTATTATCAAATTTTACATGATTTTATGTTACAAATTAAAATTTATGTTTTTTATTCCTTGAAAAATCTCTTTTTTGCATGCTTTTCCCATTTTTTAGTATTTTCTTTTTAGAATTGATCTTGTAAGATTTTGGAATGTTTTGGTAACCTTTAAATAAGTTTTTTTACCTTTATTTGAGTCATATGTTACCCTTATGTAGGTATGTGTCTACCTTTATGTACCATTTTTTGTAGATCTTACTCTTACGTTAGTGGGTTTGTACCCTTATGTAAGCCTTTGAGTGAAAGAGTTAACTTTACATATGGGTTATAGTACCTTACAAATGAGTTTTTGTACCCTTATGTGGCCTTTTTAATGGGTTAGTTACCCTTACATGGGTAGAGTTTTACCTTTACATATCTGTGGATCTATGTTGTCTAAAATTATGTGGAATCTAGTATACCCTTATGCGGGTAGTCAGTTACCTTTACGTGAGGGTCATGCTACCCTAACATATAATGATGAGAAACCTTACACATTTCTTGTTGTACCCTTATATAAAGGTAGAATACCCTTACATGGCACAGAATACCCTTACATAGCAATCAGGACCCTTATGTAGCGCGCTAGGGTGTCTTTTGCATAGAGTCTCTTAAGAAGGCCCTTACATAGAGCCAACCATTTGGGATTTTTTTTGCATTGGATTCTTCCATAATCTGTTCATCCATCCACATGTACTGAAGTTGTTAAGTTTGTTTGAGCATTTTTTCGAAGGGGGGTTTAATTGTTTGAATTTCTCACATACTACTAAAAAATGAGATAGATCAAAAAGATCATAGGGTAAAGCTGAGAGAAATCATGAGAAATAAAGGAGATAATATAGAGAGGGGACATTGGCTAGTGGATCTGATTGGTGACACTATACACGGTGGTTTCAGGAGGACTATTATGGTGGTGATCTCATGAAAATGTGAGTTCTTATGGTGGATCGATCAGCATAAATGAATCTTATAGAGGGTTCTTCTATAGTTGAGGCTAACCCTAGAAAGGGGGTTTGGGCCTCGTTTCTCATGTTCCTGACTAAAGTTTTACATGGTTCGTTCATTGCTACTTATCTGTTCATATACACGTTAGAGTGGGGTATTCCTAAAGTTATTGTCTATTTTCATTTTATTTACATAGTCTTTATTTTTTATTCAAATATTCCATTGTTTTTTTATTCACATAATAATAATAAAGAGGGGTATGGCTTGTTTTCTGTAACATCCCAGCACAACTGACCATTAACCCGGTAGTCGGACCAATGGGTTAGATGACCTCAAGAGTGTATCCCCATACACCAGAGGATATTTACTAGCAGCGAGGGTGTAAGGATAGTTAGTGGGGAGACTATAAACTCATATTCAGAGTGCATAACAGTAAACAAACAGTAACAACAATCAATAGATATCAGCAGAATTAGTATAAAGTAATAATAAAGTAGTGGAAGATAGATAACAACAATATAATAAGAGTGGAAAATAAAATTTTATATAATAGTTGAATTATTGACATGGTTGTGATACATAAATGAAATCAGTAAAAAAATAGTATGCTTTCCACAATAGGACAACGGGACAATACATGACTCAAATAAGAAAAATAAATAAAAAGTCCTAGGTAAAATATCCACGAGCATCCTAAGCTTCAGCTTAGTCCTTTGTTCATAACTCTAGGTACAAGCATAAAATAACAAGCAAGGTCCAAGGTCCACAGTCCTGCGAACAAGAAAGGTCTACTCGGGTGCCCTAGTGTGATGGCGGCCCGAGTAGGGTGTGAGATATAAATCTCAGTAGGTCGGCACCACCAATGTTTATCCCTATCCAGATAGTGTAATATAAATTTTACAATGTGTGGTTATGTAGTATTAACAACATAATTTAATAAATATAAAACACTCATCTAGGTTCCTAGGGGACACCAGACGGTGATACCTGCTTCATCCCATGGATTGTATGTCTGATCAAGTCACCAAGTGTATATATATATAGGTTATCACTGGGATGTGGTAATCATGCCTCTCATCCCTTCATATATATATATATATATATATATATATAGAGAGAGAGAGAGAGGTGATCCTTGGAATGAGGTAATAATGCCTCTCGTCCAAGGGATATTATTTTAATGTCATGAGGTAAGGATGCCTCTCGTCTATAAGAGATTATATAAATGACATGAGGAAATAATTCCTCTCATCCATAAGTGATTATATAAATGGAATGAGCTAAGAATGCCTCTCATCCATAGGGGATTATATAAATGGAATGAGGTAAGAATTCCTCTCGTCTATAGTCATTTATATAGATGGAACGGGGTATGAAAGCCCCCCATCCATAGTCATTTACAATATATATCATTGGGTATGAATTCCTCCCTTCCATAATCGTTTACAATATATGGCATGGAGTATGAATGCCTCTCATACATAGTCATTTAAAATAAATGGCATGGGGTATTAATGCCTCCCATCCATAATAATTTACAATATATGGCATGGGGTATGAATGCTTCCCATATGTAGTCATTTACAATAGATAGAATGGGGTATGAATGCATTCATCCATAGTCAAGCAACCATTAACATAAATATAATATAATTCAGAAGGAATTACTTCTTATGCATTACAAATAGCCAAACCATATTATATATAAGTAATCATGTTCACAATTAGTTAAGACAAACCATCTTAAGTGTTTCAATTTAAAATTTAACATATTGATCACATTCATTTCAAATACACATGGCAAGGGACTCTCTATCTTCTCTTTAGCCATACTATATTTCATTATAGGGATCCTCTTTATTGAAACCACTTAATACAAGTCAAACAATTCTATATGGCTAAACCATTTGTCCAAGACATTCCATTTGACATGAGTCATCCCACTCAAGGTCTTTTTAACTCAATTTTCCTAAACATGGAAAATTTCTTTTAGGTTTCAATTGTTTCGGTCATTCTAATTGAAGGTTGTCACTGTCTCATTTAATATATCCTAATCAATTCTATTAGATCCCCATGACACAAGGATAATTCCATTTAATAGTTAAGTTGTAACCAATTAGATGTTAAGGGCAACAAGCATTGGACCATTAAGGGAAACTCATTTTAGGAATATCCATAAGGGTCATGTTCTAAACATGCTAACATAATTTCCATAAAAAACAGAAATCATAGAGGAAGACCAATGAAATATTCCAAATATATAAAAAGGTCTATCACTACATTTTTAGCTTGATGGTAGTGCACCACCGTTGGAGGGGTTTTATTACGAAATCATGACTTTGTTAACATACAACAATTTATCTTATTTAAGGATATCTTACCTTTCACTATAAAGATTCATTTATGGGGAACTACTATAAATGGAATAACTTTAATAAGAATGCAAGAATGAATAATTAACTAATTAATTAATGATTTATAAATTAAAATGGCATGGAAAGGGCCCCTACCTCAAAGTGGAACCAATCCGTCCACTTTGCCTCTTGATGCTTTCTAACTAATGGATGGTGCTCCCCCACTAAGAATATGCACCTTCACATACATTCAAGGAAACTAGCCCCTACGCACACACCTGCATGTCCATGAGCATGTGTAAGGGGATCCTTACGCATATGCTTATATGCATATACCCATCTCCACTCACCTATGTATGTATTTTCATATATATATATATATATATATGGGAACAGCTATACCCATACATGTATAATCACTATAATGTATGATTATACATGTAACAGTGGAACTTATAGATACATATTTACTTATGTACATGCAGACGAGTCGCCTTAGACCCGATGACTTGAAACCACATAACAGAGTTCAGCATTCTACAAGAAAAAAGACACGAACCTTTAAAAACTTAAAGAATATAATTTAATAGGTTAAAACCCAAGAATTAAACACAAACCTTACCCCAAAACAATACCTAAGTACCAAAACAACCCAAATCGCATCGCCTTTAGTAGTGGTTTCCAAAACACAGACTAATGGGTCCATAGAGACCATACGCACAACCTATCATCGAAGGAAACCAAAATCGGGTTATCCATAACCCTATAGTGTTTGGACGAACTATAATGGGTGACGATTAGGAAGAAAAATAGCCAGAAATTTGGAGGATAAGGGAGATAGAATCTTAACATGGAGATTCGAAAAAGAAACTAAAGAAATCTGATGAGAATCAAAGGAGGGATAGGAGGTCATATAGTGGAGGGATCGTGCATTGAAAGGGGGAACCCCTTTGGGGGTGTTGCGTGATCTGGAGAGAGAGGGGGTTGAGGGATAGTCAAGTTTTAGTTTAAATTAATTTAATTCATTACATAGATCAGTCTTCATGGTTTAACCCTCATAGTTTGGTAAATCATGTGCCAACTGTGTGGCACCCTCTATTTAAGAAACTCCCCTCGCATGGGTTAGGTTCATGGTTTGGGAAATTGTGTGCAGCCCATTTGAAATGCCTCTTCCCCCCTTAAATAAGGCTGCACGGTTACCTACAGTGGTCTACATGGTTACAGACAAACCATGAGCCCTTTGAAGTTTTCCAAAAAACCTATTTTCTGATTCTGGTGCTCCTAAAACTCTTTGATCTGCCCAGGTAAGTCCTTTGGCATTAACCCAAGTCCAAAAACATCACTTTGAAGTGACCCAACTCCCAGAATTCAGTTCAGAAGCTTTATTTTAAAAACAACCCATTCAGTAATTAAAAAAGTTTCAAACTTCTTATGAAATTACATCTAATTCATAACATAGATCGTTACAACCTTCCCACCTTAGAACTTTTCATCCCTGAGAAGACTTTGGGAATAATTTAACACATCATCCAACCTAAAAGGTTTATGATTCTTCATTCAAATAGTCGTTTTATGTTTCCAAATGTACAACACACCTTGAATTACTTCCTAAGAAAGTGGCACTTAATCCCTTTTTAAACCTGAGTCAACGCTCGATTTCCAACCAAAACACGGAGATGGCACTTAGCCGAGCCCATTCAACTAGAGACACAATCACATTGTTGTCTCTTCATGAATTTGGAAAAAGGTACTTCCCACCTTAGGATTTAATGTTAACGGAAAAAACCAAACTTTGACTCAATCTCTTTCAGAAAATTCATTACAAGCATACCCTTAATCATTAAACGATGCTCCTGGCATGGTTTTAAAATGATCAAATGATTGATTTCCCATCGACCCCAAAAGCCCAAGTCGAGCCAGATCTTCATGAAAGGCCTTGGTCGACACCAACCGCACTCATCTTCACTTGATGATGTGTCTTAAAATGGTTCCTCACCAACTATATTCATTTAACAATAGAGGAAAAGAGTCTAGCCTCTATGGACAACTAATTAAAAAGACGACCGACTTAGACGGCCGACGTTTTTTAAGCTGAACTTTGATGCCTTCTCCCAAGGCAGTTTACTTTTTGCACAAACACATTCACCATTGCCAACACCTGACTCCCAATAACATTTTTATGATAAAACAATAAGGTAATCCACACATTCTGATCCTTACAAGAACCACCTAAAACAATCCCAACGGATTTAAAGCATTGGTGCGGTGTAAGACCGATGCTCTATCAGTGAATCTATGACAAAGAAGAGATGGGGGACATGCTCATATCTTAGCAGAATACACTAACAAGATTTTAACATTTTCCAGTCAATTACACCTAACTACTGGAAGGAATAAGGGTTGGACCACCACATGTCAACTATAAAGAAGGGACTCGACTTCACATGTCGGTGAACTTTCATTAACCAAACCCATGCCTTTACCATCTTAAGGCAGCATGTGTTTGTTCAAACTTTACCACCAAAGTCTAACCATGACCGGTGGTGTTTTTTAAAGGTTTCATACATAGCCAACTGCAACAATATCATGCCACCATGCCATCATCGCCACGTTTCCAAAACTCACAAGCCTCAAAGGCATTAAAACGATCAACAATTACCAAAAGTAATTTTAGTTAGTGTCCCTTTTACTTGGAAGTCCACATTTACCAGATTCAACCTAACACTCCCCACCTTAGGAGTGTCCTATTTGTCTAATGGAAAGAAGATAAACTAGCCACTCACAAGAACGCTAGTAAAAAAACACTGTAAACAATCATGTGATGTTTTTCTGAGTCACACTCACAACATCAAAACATTTTAAGAAAACCAAACCAAAGAGACTGGTGTGTCAAAACACCTGAGTCTTGATATAGTTCTCCAAAACATTGGGAAAAACCTTCTTATTTAACACTCAGGTCACTCTACTTGAAGATGACCCGAGACCGTACTCAACAACTTACGACTCAAAGATTAAATCAATCTCATCCAGTTCATTAGCACATTTAACACTCAACGGTACTGTGTATATCAACGCATACTACCCAAGGAAAAGAAAAGGGTATAACAAATAAAGAAGTATCCAACCATTCCCTTTCTATGTAAAACCTGATAAAACGAGCATTGCCCATTACTCAATCCCATAACAAGATCTAAGAAAGCATGACCAGCCGTCCAAACAAGGATGTCACTAGAAACTAAAAGTACTATATGGGAAAACAACACTAGAATGGAACCAAACATCGAAAATATCACGGTACAAGAAAAGAATTTAGGTTCTAAGGGTGCTAACTACCATGGTCTAGCCCCTTATGAAGAACAAGAATCGAACCAAGCATTTGGTCAAGCCAAAAAAAAATCACAGGCTCAACAACCTAACATTTTAAACCATTACTAATAATAAATTAGCCTATGGAGAACACCTATGGCTCTGTTCTAAGTAAAATAAAAGGAAAATATCAAGCTACCCATACATGGGGGTTTTACCAAGGTCACCACTTATGGTTCCATTTCTAATCCCTTTATATTTAATCACTTTTAAATCTTTAAACATATAAAAGATTTAATCTCATGAATCAAATACCATTTAAAATAAAACACAATGTACTTGATTTAGCTAACATCCCAAGGAAACACAAAAAAGTTACATCAAACTTCTTTTTTAAAACATTAACATTTAGACATTTAATGACATCCTATCATGAACAGGCAATTTATCATAATAAATTGCTTTTACCATTATGGAAACCTACAGGGGTCCCATTAATCCAATTCACTTCAGATCAAAATTGAACATCTTGAACATAAATAAGCATTTCAAAAATCATCATGTCATTACATTTTACATGGGTTTCCATATCCCAATTCATGAAGCGCTCATACACTTCATGGATTAAAAATTGGATCCCATTTATCGAAAACAAATCCACATTATAATTTTAACATGATCACATATATATATATATATATATAATTGAATAAATATGGGTGTCTATCTACCAACCTATAAAGAGACTATACACTTTATATTTTTTCATTTGGCTCCCATTTAATCAAGATAAATTCACTACTATATTTAAAATTTATCAACCTTTACATTTTATTAACAGCCTTAGAATGTTTTCATATTAGCTAAAAATGGTTTGAATATATGGGTTACCCTTTCCTGGCTGTAAGGTGTCCATACACCTTACAATCAAAAATTTGTTCTTGATTATTCATAACCCGGTTATACAAGTAAAACATGCTATAATAGGCATTAAACACAGAAGTCATGCTAAAAATTTACCTAAGAAGGCACAACAAATAATGTTATTTAAGAACCTAGAATGGAATATAAACACTAATCATGGCATAACACACAAGGCAAAAAACCCAATCAGCATTCAACTTATAAATGCAAATACATGGCATGGCACAATGCATGGAATATGAATTTCTATGTTCCTAGTATGATGCATGGAATAAAACTTCCTTTCCATAACAGGACAAGGGTATAAATACCAAAATTTTCATAAATCATGAGTAGCGAAAAGTACAGTAGTCACCCTAGGTGAAATCATATCAAATGTAACAGCGAACAACATAAACAAAAATCCAATCCTGGTCACTTGGTCATTTTATGTATGTGGGGTGATCAGTCCCAATCACAACTATTCACCACATGCTGAAAAATTTCTAATCTTTTGTATACCAACCCAAAATAGTAAGACAAAGGAAATGAAATGACCTTTGATACCACTTTGTAACGTCCCATCCCGATTGAAAATTAACCCAGTAGATAGACAGGTGGGTCACATGGCATCAAGCACATCTCCACATATTCCAGAGGCTACCGACTAGCAGTGAGGGTGTGAGGATAGTCAATAGGGAGACTATAACCTCATATTCAGAGTGCACAATACTATACAGACAGTAATGGAAATCAACAAATATCAGCAGAAGCATTATAAAACAATAATAATAAAGTGGAAGACATATGACAACAATATAAAAAGGGTGGCCAATGAAATTTTATATAACAGATGAATTATTTACATGTTAGTGATACATATATGAAATTAGTTATCAACCATCATGCTTTCCCTAACAGGACAACAGGAAAATACATGACTCAAATAAGGAAAAGAACTAAAAAGTCTTAAGGAAACTCTCTACAAGAATCCTGAGATCTAGCTCAGTCCTCTTCTCCTAACTCCAGGTACGAGTATAAAACAACAATCAAGGTCCAAGGCCCTCAATCCTATGATAGGAAAGGTCTACTCGGGTACCCCGGAGAAATGGCGGCCTAAGTAGGGTGTGGGATATAAATCTCGATAGGCTAGAACCACCAGTGTCTATCCCTATCCAGACAGTGTAATATAAATTTAACAATATGTAGATATGTAGTATTAATGATAGAATTGAATAAATATACAACAACCACCCATGTTCCTAGGGGACGCCTGACGATGATACCTACTTCATCCCATGGTTAGTATGTCTGATCAAGTCACCATGTATATGTATATATATATAGGTTATCACTAGGACTATAGGTTATCACTAGGAAAAGGTAATTATTCATCTCATCACGTTGTATATATATATATATAGAGAGAGAGAGAGAGGTTATCCTTTTCATGAGTTAACCATGTCTCTCGTTCATGGTAGATTATGTAAATGGAATGAGGTAAGAATTACTCTCATCCATAAGAGATTATATAAATTACATGAGGTAATAATGCCTCTCATCCATAGGAGATTATATAAATGTAATGAGGTAATAATGCCTCTCATCCATAGAAGATTATATAAATGGCACTAGGTAAGAATGCCTCTCATCTATATGAGATTATATAAATGTCATGAAGTAATAATGCCTCTCATCCATACTCATTTACATTGATTGCACGGGGTATGAATATCTCTCATCCATAGTCATTTACAATAGATGGAATGGGGTTTGAATTTCTCCCATCCGTAATCATTTACAATATATGTAATGTTGTATGAAATCCTCCTATACATATTCGTTTATAATATATGGCATGGGGTGTGAATTCCTCCCGTCCATAATTTTTTACAGTAGACGGAAATGGATAGTAATGCCTCCAATTCATAGTCATTTACAATAGATGGCAGGGGGTATGAGTGCCTCCCATTTATAGTCAATCAACCATTAACATAATTATAATATAGTTCATAAGGTATTACTTCTTATGCATTTCAAATATCCAAACCATATTATACATAAGCAAACACATTAACAATTACTTAAGGCAGCCCATCTTAAGTATTTCAATTTAAACATTAACATATTGATCACATTCATTTCAAATACATAAGTAAAGTGCCTCACCAACTTCTCATTATCCATATTCTATTTCATTATAAGGATCCTTTTTATTTAAACCACTTAATAAAATTCAAACAATTATATATGGATAAACCATTTATCCAGGACATTCCATTTGATATGATTCATCCCACTCAAGGTTATTCTAACTCAATTTTCCTAAACATGGAAATCTTCTTTTAGGGTTCAAGTGTTTTGGTCATTAAAATTTAAGGATTTCACTTTATCATTTAATTCATCCTAATCATGTCTATTAGATCCTCATGACACAAGGACAATTCCATTTAATAGTTAATCCCAAACCAATTATATGTTCAGGGCAACAAGCATTGGACCATTAAGGGAAACTAATTTTAGGAATATCCATAAGGGTAATGTGCTAAACATTATAATAGAATTTATATAACAAAAAAAACAAGCATAGAGGAAGACCAATGAAATAATACAAAAATTTAAAAAGGTCTATCACTACATTTTAAGCTTGAAGGTAGCAGGCCTCCGTTGGAGGGATTTTATTACAAAATTGTGACTTTGTTAATAAACAACTATTTATATTATTTAATAATCTCTTCCATTTCACCATAGAGAACCATTTATGAGAAACTACTACAAATGTAAAATATTTAATAAGAATTCAAGAAAGAACAATTAACGAATTAATTAATGCTTCATAAATTAAAAGGGCATGGAAAGGGCCCATACCTCAAAGTGGAACCAAGTTTTCCAATTTGGCTCTTGACATTTTCTAACTAAAGGTTTTTTATCCCCTACTAAGTATATGAATCTTCACATACATTCAAAGACACCTAGTCCCTATACACACACCTGCATGTCCATAAGCATGTGCAAGGGGATCCTTAAACATATGCTTATATGCATATACCCATCTCCACTCACCTACGTATGCATTTTCAGATATATATATATATATATATACATGGGAACACCTATCCCCATATATTTATAATCACTACCATGGATGGTTATAAATGTAATGGGGGAACCCATATATACATATTTACTTACCTATGCACATGCAGGCAAGTCACCTTAGACCCAGCGACTCGAAACCACACAACGGAGTTCAATACGCTACAAGATAAGAGCCAAAAACATTTAAACACTTAAAGACCCTAATTTAACATGTGAAAAACATGAATAAAACATAAAACATACCCTAAAATGATATTGGAGGACTGAAACCACTTGAACTACCTCAGCTTCAGCGGCGGTTGCTGGAACACGGACCAACGGGTCTCGAGAGACCATTCACATAGCCTATCATCAAAGGAAAACCAAAAAATCAGGTTATACATA
The DNA here is from genome assembly GCA_963277665.1 of Viscum album. Classification (NCBI taxonomy): domain Eukaryota; kingdom Viridiplantae; phylum Streptophyta; class Magnoliopsida; order Santalales; family Viscaceae; genus Viscum; species Viscum album. Next base: position 703,928,597 of record OY728126.1, on the reverse strand, counting down.
ACCCTAGGGTGTTCATAAAAACTACATAGGCTGAAAATTTTACTAAAAAACAACCAGAAACTAGGAGGAGAAGGGAGAAACAAGCTTACCATGGAGATTCGATGAAGAAATGGAAGAAATCTGGTGAGAATCGAAGGAGGTAGAGGAGATCGTAGGGAGGAGGGATCGTGCGTCGAAAGGGGGAACCCCTTTGGGGGTGTCGTGTGATTTGGAGAGAGATAGGGGTGGGGGAAAGTTAAGTGTTATTTTAATTTTGTTTTATTTTAAAATAATTTAATTCATTAAACATATCATTCTATATGGTTTGACTCGCACGGTTTGGAAAACTGTGTGCCAACTGCGCGACACCCTCTATTTAAGAAACTCCTCTCACATAGGCTAGGCACACGGTTTGGGAAACCATGTAAATCCTATGAAAAATGCCTTTGACCCTTTAAATAAGGTCACACAGTTAACTATAGTGGGATTCACAGTTACAGACAAACCGTGCGCCCTCTACAGTTTTCCAAAAAACCTTGTTTTCCAGTTCTGGCACTCCCCAAACTCTTTGAGCCACCTGATAAAGTTCTTGGGCCTTCAACCAAGTCCAAAAGCATCACTTTGCAGTACACAACTCTCATAATTCAGTTTTGAAGCTTGATTTTAAAAACAACATGTTTGATAACTGAAAAATTTCAAACTTCTTATGAAATTCTATATGATTCAAAACATAGATTGTTACATTTTCTTTCCATGGTGTAAGATCAAATATACGAGCCATGTAAATGTTTGTTATTTCTCTTTATTGTATCATTTTTTCATCATTCTCGTTATGGTTTTTCATTCTACTATTCCTATTGATTTGGATTCTATTTTTTATTTTATTTTTTTCTTTTGAAGCTCATTATTTAGCTTGGATATTTTTTTTTTGTGGTTGGTTGTGTGTCACTACATCCAGTTTTGAGTTTTCTATGTCACCACTCTTTCCCAACCATAACAAGTGGTATCTAAGGATTTTTTATCTTCTAATAATTACTTCTACTAGATTAGAGATCTAAATATTTAGTGGAGAGAATGGTTTTAATTGGTGGAGAGTGAAAATGAATTCTCTTCTTGTTCACAATGGACTTAATGAGAATTTGGTAGGGTTTATGTGAAATGTCACTACTATTTATCCTATAGGAGAAATATTAAGTTATTTTGAAGATATTGACCCTAATGTTTTTAAAAAATACCATTCCATGTTGTTTTTGACCCTAGGTGATAATGCTATATGAGATGTGGTCCATGAGTCTATTGCCAGTGCAATTTTGTTGAATTTAAAGTATCTTTACATGACTTGGTCCCTTTTGGAAAGTATAAAGAAGAAAATGCATCTTTTTAATTTCAATATGGTCCCTAACACCTCTATGTGTAATTATTTAGATAGTTTTAATAACATGATAATTTATTTAGCTAATGTAGATGTTAAAATTAATGATGAGGATTATTCTTGTTTGTTTCTAAATTCCTTGGATGATTATTTTAATCTAGTTATATATTTTATGATGTATGGAAGGGATTTCATCACTTTAGAGGAAGCAAAATAAACTATCATGTCTAAGGATCTTTGAATCCATGGTTTAAAGGTGGAGGGTAATTGGGTAAACATTAGTTCTAAATTTCTCAATGTAAAGGGTTAGTTTAATGGTAAAAGAGAAGATAAGAAATATGGTAGTCAATTTAAAAAGATTAAGTGCTATTAGTGTGGAAAATCTATCCATATTATGAGATATAACCTGGAGAATCTTTCTAGGTATATTATGGTCCTGAACAATGTGGTATACCCTAGTTTTGATAGAGTTGATGTTGTTTGAGTCTGTCTAGTATCCCTTAGTAAAGAGTCAGTGTAGCTTCAAGTTTTATTTCTTATTTATTCCTAGGATTGGCTTTGTATGTGATTTGAAGTATCCCCAGGTTAGAAGAAATGCTATGAGTAGGGATGATTTTATGAGATGTTGGGGCTTAGGTGGATACTTTCCTCCTATTATATTTATTTTTTTCTATGTTCATCTATTTTCTTTATACTTTTATTATAAAATTTTTTCGCTTTTGATCTTATTATACTTAGAATTTTTATTTTTCTATGTTTATTTTTGGATGAGTAATTGGGTACTGCTCTGGTTTCTTTGGGTGTCTTATAGGAACTAGAGAGCTGACTGAGACTTATGATGGCATGTATGTAGGTGGTCATAGGTATATTATGTGGAAGCTAAGGTAATTGAAGGTATGAGTTCTGGTTAATGTTTTTTCTTAGATTATTTGTTTTATGATCATGGTTATCATTTATTAGTATTAGATGTGTTGGTGAGGGAATACATGTGACACTATGGTACATTCTAGGATATTGGTTAGTCTAGGATGATCAAGTTTGATATTAGGGTCTTTTATTAGTAAATACTATCCAAATCAGTTAATAGGTTAGGCTAGTATAGTCTTGTAGGAACATCATCCATGTCTTGTGTTTTTTATATTTTGTTTTGTATGGTGTAGATTTGTTAAATTTAGCATGATTTTATGTTATAAATAAAAAAAGAAATTGTTTATTCCATGAAAATTCTCTTGTCTTCATGTTTTCCCCATTTTTTAGTTTTATTTTTATTAGAATTTATTTTGGAATATTTTGTCATGTTTTGGTTAAATTTATGTAAGTTTGTTTTACCTTTACATGAAGAATAAGTTACCCTTATGTAGTTATGTGTTTACCATTACGTACCCTTTTTTTAGATCATACCTTTAGGTAAGTGGGTTTGTACCCTTAAGTAATCCTTTGAGTATAGAATTTTCCTTTACATATGGGTTGTAGTACCCTTATGCATGTGTTGGTGTACCCTTATGTGGCCTCAGTAATGGGTGAGTTACCATTACATAAGCAAGGTTTTACCTTTACATGAAAGTGGAGCGGTGATTTCTACCTTTACATGTGATTTGTCTTACCCTTATATGAGAAACTGGTGACCACTATGCGAGTGTCGAGTTACCCTTATGTAGCATGTTGAGGACCCTTAAACATTGCTTGTTGGATTCTTATGCAAAGGGAGAAGACCATTATAAGTGTGGGAGACCCTTACATAGTGGCGAGAACCCATGCGCGGTGCTCTAGGGTGTCTTTTATGTGGATCATCTTGAGAAGACCCTTATATGGAGCCATCCATTTGGATATCTATTCCAATGAATTCTTCCTAAATCTTTCCATCCATAAACATGTCCTGAATTTGATAAAAATTTTGAAGGTTTGTTCGAAGGGGGTTTTAATTGTTTAAATATCCCTCATATTACTAAAAAATTAAATAGATCAAAAATCCCAGATGTTGAATTATATAGAAATAAAAATAGGGAAATGAGGCTATCCTAAGAGGGATATCTCATTGGTGGATTTTATTGGTGATTCTATACATAGTGGTTTTGGGAGCACTGTTCTGGTGGAGAGCTCACCACTGTGAAATTTCATATAGAGGATCAATCTAATGGGTTATTATCATTATATAATCATATGAAGTATAAGACAACCCAAATATAGGTAGATCCATATTCAAGAAACATCCCATAAATAAAGCTCTAAAATAGAGTTCCTAGAAAACTCTAACAACAACAGCCTTCTTCTTCCTTGGAGAAGGAGAATGCTTGACAGAGATCTTGAATCACTAAGGAAAATCACCCTACCTTTAAGGGGGAACACTGGCCAATGTATCTGTAATCGTATCGTGAGGATACCTGAATTATAAATGTATACTAGAACCTTCATCTCAGATAATGAAAAAAATTATGGGAAGAAGAGAGATTTCACCACACCCGACTAAATAGGACTCCATCATCTTATATAGGCATATCTCAAGACTCCTTGCATCATATGTGTTTCATGTTGTTGGGAAAATTCATTGATCATTTTTAATCAATTAATATAAATTCCTTAAAACATCATAATGGTTTGTAAATTATAATCAAACCATTAAGTAGAAATATATATATATATATATATATATATATATATATTATCGCATGTATATTGAATACATAAATAAAGATACCTACATCATATGCATGTATTAAATATACACTTATATATATTATATATATATATATATATATATATTAGTGCACATCCAAAAATCTCCCACTTTCACTAAAATCCCATAAAGACATTATACATAAATTCACAACTCTTTGTTCATACATCCAATCTATTATGGATACAGTTTTTCATTAAAATCTATTCATTTTGGAAAAAAACGTTTTTCAAAAACCAATCCTTATCCAAGGTCCTAATTGTGTGACCCTAAAGTCCTTAGAAAAATTGAAAATAACTATGAAATATATATTTTAAATATATAAGTAAAGAGTGGCCTCTAAAAAAACATCATTCCTACTCAAGCTATTAAGGGGTATGATGTGATCTCTATCAAACAAACACTTATCTCTATGTGAACATGTCCCCAAAAATATGTATCATATACATAATATTCATCTTATATAATCCATTTTTCCATGACATCGAGTGAGAACTTGACATGTAACATGTTAGTCTAGTATAAGCCTCTCATAATTTTCTTGATTCTATGAAAATGACTAACCAAGTGGATGAATACATCACATTTCATTCATCTATCTAATAAAAACATCACTTTTAATTTATCCAAGTATTTGAACACATAATATATGAAACAAATAAGCAAGGCCATGCATTTCCTCAGTGTAATTAAATCAAGGACCAAATGTATTTTCATATAATACAAGTAGACAAATCCCATCTTGGTTGCACTCCAACCGATGACATGATCAACAACATACCCAACCACTCCCTAATTAGATAAGTTTATTTGGTGAATTTCATAAGTAGGTAATCAAATTATTAAGGTTATTATGCTAGGTGTCTTTCTAAACTTAATCAAGAAGGACTGATAATAAGAATACACCCCTAAGTATATCCATGAACGTATGACATTCCATGAGATATAATTTAGTGAATCAGTCCAAGTAATAAGTCTCTACTTATTACCTAAATAATATATTCTTCAATATCTCATATAAAATCCTTTATAATGAATATATAAATCTATTTATGTTAACCTTAACATATTTTCATATCCCATTATACTCCATGTTGATCATCAGTTAGGGACAACTCAATTTTTTTACTTTGAGGTGATATTTATAATTCAACCACTCATGTAAAGTAAACTACAACACACATGAATGAGAGGTAAATATAGATTTCATTTATTATAAATACATGATATTTTTACAATAATTACAAGAAATATATTAAGAGATTCTACATGACTTCCATATTGTTGTTATAGAAATGAGTTTTTGAATATTACATCCAAATATAATTCATGTCACATCTATAAGATTACTATTTTTCATTTGAGGTATAGATCCTTAATATTTTTTGTCTAAACCTTTCTTTTTATCAAATTTTAATTTCATAATGATTTTATGGAGGTTTTAAGAGAATTAAGGATTAGTTCAGGCCCATCATTTCGATTTTGGGAAGAATGGGAGAGGCGCCTGATTAGTGCACAATTAGCACTAACCATGCACCTCAACTGTGAATCCATGTAAGGGAGGAGAATGGTTAGAAAAACTTTTAAACAAGGTCCTCATGAACATTAAAAGTTCACAATAAATTATGGATACACCATTCATGGTTTTCACATATTTTGTCTAACCATGTGACTAGACTATGCAAGGTTTGGGCATCAAGATAGTGCCAAATTCATGGTTTTCACGCAATTTTTTTAACTATGCACATGAACCGTGAAAGGGGTTTGTTAATGGGAAGTTTGGAATGCATGGTTGGAACACATTTTTTTTAATCGTTCTACCAAAATTTTCTCCCTATTGAATAGGGTTGAATTAACCATTTTCCCCTAATTTCACCCCGAAATCTAATTACTTCTTCTTCTTCCTCATTCGCATAGTATCCCACCATTGGTGATCTCTCCTACTTCCTCTCTTAGGATTTGAAGTATCTACTTAATATAAGCTCTGATTCAAACTTTTTTGGTCACGTTGGACCCCCCTCGGTATGTCTAAGATTACACTTGCTTCTTTTCTTTATTTACTTCAGCATCTTAGATGTTATTTCCATGAGAGCTAATATTCTCTATTTTTAGGATGTTTTTTCATTTTACATTTTATCTCATTCTAAAAAAATGTAAGTATGATAATATATTTTGATTCTACTTTTGAGATATTGTAGGCGGTTTATGACTTTTCTCAAAAAAATTGTGCTTTATAACATGCTCTATATTTTCTGATGTTAGACTTCCTATGTGTTGCTCCGAAAATTAATATTCCTTTTATTTTTCATCTAAACCTGCTCTATAATTACTATGAGACCCCATTTTAACATTTTTGGGGGTTGGAGACCTCAACTTGAACCACCCCTAGGGTGGGTTTGATTAAATGCTAATGATAACCATTCTTGCCTTATGACTAAACCACCCTTGTGGTACGTTGAGATTTCCACTTTATAGTGGAATTAAACTATTGAATTAAATTATTTTTTAAATGGTTGAATACCTTAAATTGAAACTTTTTATCATATATAAATAAAATGGATAATGAAATTGATTTGTGAATCGATATGGATATTCTCCTGGTCTATGTTCATTATTAAATTTAAGGTGCCTACTATTAATAGACTTTGATCACTTTGAAGGTGTTTCTTACCTTGATTTAGACGTAGAATTCTGACCTATAATGATTTGGGAAAACTCATAATATGTCATCAGATTCATTGATGTGAACTCTAAGTGAGACACCAAACTTTGGTTCATTCAATGTAATATATACATAAATTCCATTGATAGACACTGATTATTCACTTGAATATTTAGGAAAATTAGAATACCTTAGATTATCTCATTAAATCAGGATTGATGTATTAAGACATTTGATACCATGGATTATATTATTGGGATCCAATCACGTATAACCCAATGTTACCTTATACTTGTTCCTCATACTTGTTTAGAAACATTTATAGTGGTTTATCCCCTAGGTTACACTCAGACCCCTATAGCAAAGTTTTATGGGATATCAATGTGAGATGGATCAACCTTATAAGGTTAAGGATGCCTATGATATTCCTTGGATGCTACATTATTATTATACATTGAATTCTTGAATATGTTCCTTAGGTCCTAGGCCAAATTTAGTTACAATAAAAAATTTATGATCAAAGACATTTGGCTTAGGCCGAAGTGGGTAGGGTGGGCCAGGTGTCCCACGAGGAACCTGAGCTTGACTTGGTTTTGTGCTTACCTTACCGCTTTATTTATATTACATTCACACTATTTACTATTATATTTACATACTATATTTTCATTATACACCATTGGTGCCTGCCTATCGAGTTTCCCTCACACACTGTTCGGTCTACAAATTGGTACCAAGAAATAATTCTTGAATGTAGGTAGGGATAAAGGGAAGCACCCAACTATGGACTCTTGATTCATTTTTATGGGATATTAGTAATAGATGACCAAGATAGTTCTCAAGATTCTCATAGAGATTTTTTTTCCTTTCTTTATACATGTATTACATTTTATGCCTACTATCATGTTAGCTTGTTCACTTTTTATATAGACATGACATTATCTATATATGAATATTTTTACTGATTTATATTTATTATTGTTATTGGATGATTTACTTTTTCTGTTTCATTATACTTATTCTATTAATGTATCCATTATTCATCATTGTGCTCCACTCTAATAAATAGGTTATAGTCTCCCTATAGTACCACTATACACCCTCTTAGCATATCACCATCCTCTGGAATGTGGGTAGGCATGCTTGATGACATGTGGACCTTAGGTACGGTTACTTATGATTGAACCAGGTCTAAGATATCAAAATTGGTATCATATGATTTATATTTTTTTCCTTTATATTTTGGGATGGTATAATGGAGATTTGGAAGTGTCGAAATTTGGTAATGTGCTTATGAATAGGAGTAGATATCCCATGTGTGGGGGAAAATCCAAGTTTCCATAGATGAGACATGCTGTTTTGGTTTTTTCCTATTACAGTTGAACTAATTTCACTATTAGGTGATGCACATGATTTATGATATTATTATATCTATGGATTTTACCCTTGTCCTGGTACAATAAAGAATCATTATTTCATGAATCATTGTATAAACATATGGATTCATATTTCATGCATATTTCATGACATTTTTTATTTCATTGCGTAAATTTATTATTTCTCATGGTATGTGCCTTGGTTTTTATACTTGAAATTTTTCTATTGTTTCGTATAGGGAGAAAATAATTGGTTATATAAAGTGTCTACGTCAACCTGAACAATATTTCCCACACATCTTGATGGTGGAACCATAATTAAAAAATTATGACATGTTATTTCATGTAATGTTGGGTACATGACCTAAAATTTTAGTTGGATGTGATTAAATGGATGAAAAATTTAATTCATAATGTTTACACCTATATAAACTTGGAATGGAGATAGATATAATCAAATCATCATATATGGACTTGTTACATCCTAATATTGGAAGTATATTTTTGGTTGCAGTTACATGATGTTCCAATTATATCTTATAAATATTTGGTCTTTATAACTTGGGAATGGTAACTTGTCTAATTAAATTGTTTTTTAAATAAATTTTTTTTTAAAATTTTAACTATTGGAATGAATTAGTTTTCATTAAATTGGGATTCCAATTACAACTTAAAGTGTGTTTTCCTCTATAATTTGAAATTGACACTCCATATAATAAAACCCTTATGATTAGAAATATATAATTTTACCTAATATATTGACCCTAGAGACGGGTAACTGGAAAATGAATCTTTCATAGTTAGGCCTTGAGTCTACTATTGTTTTCTTATCCTATGATCTTTTATTTCATGTACCTTTTCTGAGGCGTTTTATTGGCATTGTAGATGTATACCTCCCTTACGGCGTCAGGTCGAGCACCAGGAAGGTGGAGACGACCATGTTATTGAAATAGTGAGACCTGACCTGCCTGTAGTGCCACCTACAACACCTCCAGTGGTACCACCTCCTAAACCTGGATTAGGAATTGATGCTCATATTTGATATAATTCCATGTGATTAGTACAGTCTATGGAAGGAGTTCCACAACCTGCACCCACTATGAAATTGTTGAAAATGGAGTTCTAGTGCTAACACCCACTTACTTTTTTGGGGATAGTGGTCTCTAAGTTTCTAAGTTAGGGATAGAGGTCATCCTATAAATCTTTGATAATTTGGATATGCCTATGTAAAGGAGGGTAAATCACATGACTTACATGCTTCATGAATCTACCATGTATTGGTGGGATTTTATAAATCAAGTAGATCAACATTGGGGTATGTTCTTTGGGACTTCTAGGATACCTTCTATAATTAATTTTTCCCAAATATTTTGAGATCTGATCAAGTTATGGATTGTATGCACCTAAAATAGGGTACTATGTCCATTATTTACTACTCAACTTGCTTCATTGAGCTCCAATTCTTTTCACCGACTGTCACTAGTTATGATTTGTCTCGAGTGAGATGCTTTGAGGATGGGATTAGGTATTCCATTTGATCTCAATAAAAAAAATATTATCTACCATCTCTAAGATGGTGAACCAGACCCTTATCTATGAGTGTAATATAATGTAAGATGGAAAGGATTGTTGGTTTTGCAACTAGGTTGGGAAGTGTCTTTTTAGTGGCAGGAAATATCGCCTCAAGGTTTATTGTCAAGGTATTGGTAGTTAGGGAATATTATCTTGTAGTGACGTGGTATGCCATCAGTGTAGAAGGCTAGGTCACATGAAGCCTTAGTGTGAAAGATACCCAGTTGAGTGTTGAGCTTATGGTAGAGTGGGTGATCTTTATATATTTTTTTAGACCTTTCCATTGATTATTAGTGAGAGGGGATTTTTACTAGATCCACATTCTATAGTGGGATCAGTAGCTCTGTGCCAAGAATAAAATGGATTACCACTTTCCAATCAGGTCAAGGTAGTGGGTGAGGTTAAGGAATCTAGACTTGTGATGTGAAATGCTAGAAAAGTAGTTCTACTCAAGGATATCAAGTTGTAGCTTAGGGATGAGGATCTAGATAGTTATATGAAGTATAACCTACACCTAAGGATAATAGTGTCAGAACATCTATAGTACCATGTATAATATTAGTATCCACTATTTTAGTGTCTTCATTATTTGACATGGGTTCTGTACACTTGTTTATATCTGTGGATATTGTGGAAATTCATGGGATCAAAATTGAGTACTTCTATGGTTTGATGAATCTTAACACTTCATTAGGGATATCATCAGAAAGTGTATGATAATGCAAGGAGTTACCCCTCAAAATTAGATATTACCATTTCTTATAGAATCTTTTCAACCTTGAGATAACAAGATTTGACATAATTATTTGGAAGGACTGGTTAGTGTCTTATCATGGCCATATAGATTTTTATCACTATAGGGTGTCTTTATCATCACCTGGGGGAGGTAAATATATTAATAAGGGATAATAAAATTTTTTAGAAAATTGAGCTGGACCTGAGAATTATGGGCTAGGTGGAGTGTCATCCCATATTGCTAGCCTATTCCTTGATGATTGAGGGGTATGAAAAGTTTTCTTTCTTCCAGGGGTAGGTTGATTAAGAGATTTGTTTCCGAATGAATTTTCTAGGATACCTACTGAGAGATAGATAGAGGTTTATTTCCCCATTGATATTTTTCCAAGAGATGAGCCAACATCTATTTCTCTGTACAGGATAGATCCTACCATGATTTAGGAACTCAAAATGTAGTTAGAGGACCTAAAAGCTAAAGGGTTTATCTGAACTAGTACCTCTCCTTAGGGTTCACCTGTTCTTTTCACTAATAAATAGGATGGGATCCTCAATATATGTGTGTATTAATAGTATTTGTGTCATCAAACCATTAAAAACGGGTACCCACTTTCTCTCATAGGCGATCTATTTGACTAACTCTGAGGAGCCAGGGTGTTTTAGAAGATTGATTTGAGATCAAGATATCATTAGATATGAGTTAGGACCTCATATATACTTCATAAATCTTTCCTAATTATATATGGTCTTTATGAATACCTGATAATGCTTTTCTTTCTAATGAACTCACCTTCCATTTTTATGGCCTTGATGAATCGGGTTTTCCACATGTACCTAGATTTCTTTATGGACGTTTTCATGGAGGATATATAAATTTATTCCCAAACTATACATGATCACTCCAAGCACCTTAACATTGTATTGAATATAATAATAGAAGAAAAGTTAAATTCCAAGATCACAAAATACCACTTTTGGATTGATAAGGTTCACTTCTTAGGTCACATCATATCAGAAGTAGGGGTACCTTTGGATCTATAGAATGTGAGATATATTCTTTCCTAGAAGTAGACTATTTATTTTTTTGATATTCTAATCATATTGGTATAGGATTTTTACTATCAAAATTTCATTCATAACATTTCACACCTTGCATCACCACTTATAGGCTTGGCCAAAAAGTGCACATTTTCATAATATTATGAGAAGACCTTTCAAGATTTAAGAGGAAGGTTGTCTTTAGTGGTGATCTTGAATTTACCTAATCATGTTATGGGTTATATATTTTATTCTGATGCATCGGGAATTCTGATGGGATCTATTTTGATGAAAGGGGAATGAGTCATGGAATATGGGTCTTGTTAGTTGCAGCCACATAAGTGGAATTACCCGATGCATGACCTTGAATTAGTAGTGGTGGTTCATACCTTACATTGTTGGAGACATTACCTACTAGGGAAACAGTTCATAGAATAAAAATACCATAAAAGTATCAAATAAATATTTTATCAGTGAGATGATAACTTATAAAAGTGAATATGAGTTGAATACCATCATTCCTTTGACTTTGAACTTGCTTACATGCTAGGTAAAGGCAATTTAGTTACTGATGCTTTGATCCGAAAGACTCCAGATCAAGTAGTACAAGAATCCAGTTTTGAATGAAAGTTGATGGATCTTGTTTCTAAAATAAATATAGAAGTTCAAGAGTGTAAAAAATATCCTTTTCTTATAGACATATAATTTAATTAATCACTACAATACTAGGTGAATAGGGGAAAATTTTCAGATCCTAAAGGCTTAGTCTGGAGGGAAAGTGTTTCTGGTGAGGACCCACCATGTGGTTAGGTTTTTTATAAGAATTAGATCTTTCATATCTATGTGTGTGCCTGGTTACCTATAGAAATGTAATAGGATTTTATGCAAAAATTGCATGCCTCTAAATAGACAATACATCTTGAACTCACCAAGATGTACCACGATTTACATCTTCTATATTGGTGTCCTAATATGAAAAAAAAGATATCCAATTTCATTACATGGTGTTCCACTTGTCAGTAGGTGAAGGTGAAACACCAGTGTCCTGTGGTCCTTTTTAGTCATTTCCCATTCTAGGGTGGAAAAGTAATGATGATACCATGTATTTTGTGATGGTTTTTCCTAGGTCACCTCAAGGAAGTGACGTTGTATAGATAATAATTGGCAGACTAACGAATGTCACTCACTTCTTTTCTATCTAGGAGACCTTATTAGTATACAAACATGAGAGACTCTATGTTTGGGAGATTATATTTTTTTCATGAGGTTCTACATACCATTATATGAGACAAGGATGCTTGGTACTTCTAAGTAGATTATACCTCCCTCAGACTAATGGAAAATATGAGTGTACTATAAAAGTATTGAAGGACATGCTCAGAGAAAGTGTCCAAGATTTTAGAGGTTCTTGGGAAAGGCACTTGCCCCTGGAAGAGTTTTCCAATAATAATAGTTTTCATGGGACTATCCAGATGGATCATTATGAGTCCCTATTTGATAGGTTTTTCCAATCATCTCTGTGCTAGTTATTAGTAGAGGAGGTAGAACTACTAGGACCATGTCTCATTTAGGATACATCGAAACATGTATAGTTGATCCGAAAATGTATGGCTACAATTTAGTCTAGGAAGAAGTCATATTCTGATTGATACCCTTATCTTCTAGAGTTTGATGTGGGGGATTGGGTCTTCTTGGGTGTTTCACCTAGATTTGGTCATTGACAGATTTGGTGTAAGTTTACTCCATTACCTATATTCATTGGACTTTTCAGGATCTTGGAAAGGGTTGGGCTAGTAACATATCAGATATCTCTCCCTCAATGGTATAGAGATATGTGTGGCATTTTTCATGTTTTGTAGCTCTTCCAATACCATTCTTACCCATCTCATTTTTTTATCGTGGGGAGGTTTGATTGGAAGTTGATGCTTATTTTGAGGAGCATCTAGTTAATATCATTGATCCTAACATAAAGAATCATTATGGTATAATGGTTCCTCTAGTTCATATGTTATGGTAGCACTATCATATACATGAGTATACCTAGGAATGAGAGTCTGATGTACGTGTGTAGTGGCTGAGTTATTCTTCAATGAGACTCAACCACCCTTATAAGGGAAAATATGGGATGAGTTGTTTGAAGAAGGGGAGGTTGTGATATTTCAATTTCTCCATTGAGGTATGGATCCTTTTATTTTTAGTCTAAACCTTTCTTTTTTATCTAAATGAAAGTTTCTAATGAGTAAATAGAGGTTTTGGGAGTTTTTATACTTGGTTCAGTCCCAGAGTCCCAGTTTTGGAAATAAAGGGAGAGGCGCATAATTAGCACTCATTTAATGCTAATCGTGAACCTCAACCATGTGACGCTATAAGGGAGGAGAAAGTTAGAAAAACCATGCAACAAGGGCTTCACAACCATGAAAACCCTACAATAAATTGTAGAGGCACTATGCATGGTTTGTGCATGCTTTGTCTAACCGTGCTCCTAGATCATGTGTGGTGTGGGCTTCGAGACAGTGCCAAATTCATGGTTTGTGCACAATTTTTCTAACAATGCATATCAATCGTGCGAGGGGTTTGTTTATGGGTAGTTTCACCTACATGGTTGGTGTAAAATTTGTCTAACCATGTGGGAAAACCATGTACCCTTTTATAATGGGGTTAATTTACCATTTTCCCTTATTTCACTCCTAAATATATTTTCTTCTTCCTCCTACTCATTTGCATAGCATCCCACTATGGGAGAGATCCCTTTATTCCACTCTTAGGGTTTGAATTATATCCTCTATTCTATCTCTGATTTGAATTTTGTTGGTCACGTTGGATCCTCCTTAGTAAGTATATGATTCCTCTTACTTTGTTTGTTTTCTTCATCATCTTGGATGCTATTTCCAATCAAGCTAATATGACCTATTTTCATTGTGTTTGTCTAGTATATCATTTTCTCTCGTTTCGTCCCAAATATGAGGATAATAATAAATGAGGAGTTTACTACTAGGCTAAGGTAGGTGGTCTATGAATCTTCCCTAAAATCCTTGTGGTTTATAACATGGGTCATTGTGTCGCATGCCAAACACCCCACGCATTGCTTAAAAAATTAATATTCATTGTATTTATTATCTAAACCTGGTTCTAGAAGTACTATGATACCCCCTTTTGAAAAGGTTGGAGGTTGATGAATTCAAACCAAATAACCCCTTAGGGTGAGTTCGATTAAATACTGATGACTACCATTCTTTCCTTATGACTTAACCACAATTGGGGTGCATTGATCATTCCACTTTACAGTGTAATTCCATAGTTGAATAATGTGATTTGTTAATTAGTCTAATACTATAACTTTTCCCTTTTATCACCAATAAAATAATTGTCTAATGAAATTGAATTATGAAACCAAAATTATATTCTCCCAGTTTATGTTCATTATTAAATGTAAGGTGCCTATTATTTATAGGCATGGATCACTTTAAAGTCATGGACTACCTTGAGTACGACTTGGATTCTTGATTTGGAATGGCTTGGGTGAACTCAGAGGATTCCATCTAATTCATTGATGTGAATTTTAAATGAGACGCCACACTAGGGTTTGTTCAATGTCTTATATACATGAATGCCTCATCTAGACATAAATGATTCACTTTCATATTACAAAAAATAGAATTCCTTGGATTATCTCCTTGGAATCATTTTGATGTTTTTGGACACGCAATTCCATAATTTATCTCCTTGGGCTCCAATAAATTCAATCCTAATATTACCCTGGGCTTTTTCCTCAAACTCAACTAGAAACATTTATGGTGGAATGCCAAGGGTTCATCCTTTGGATTACACTCAAACCCATATAGCGAAGCTACATGGGTTATCACTATTAGATGGATATACCTTATAAGGTCAAGTATGCCTTGGTTTATCCTTGGATACTACATGATTATCATACATTGACTCCATGACTATGTTCTTTAGGTCCTAGACTGAATTTAATTAAAAGAAAAGTCTTATGATCAAAGACATACGGTTGAGCTCGGCTTGTTTTTTCATTTAACTTGCTGACTTATTTATATTACTCAAACATTTTTACCTATTATATTCAAGTATTGGATTTTCATTAGACACCATTGGTGGTGGCCTATTGAGTTTTACTCGCACCCTATTTGGGTCGCCAATTGATACCTTGATAGATTTCTTGAACGCGGATAGGGATAAAGAGAAGCACATGGCTATGGATGCTTGATTCCCTTATATGGGATATTAGTATCAGAACATCAAACCAATTCTAGAGATGATCATGGAGATAATCTTTTGTATTTTTTCTTTTGTTATACATTTATTGTATTGTATGTCTATTGACATGTCATCATGTTCCCATTTTTTATAGACATGAAACCATTTCTATATGACTCTATTTACAGCCTTATGTTTATTGTTGTTATTGGATGATTTACTTCCATTGTTTCATTATACTACTTCCACTAATTTATCTATTATTCACCATTCTTATTCACTTTTATAAAGAGTTTATAGTCTCCCTAATATACCATCATACAATCTAACTTTTAGTCATAAACCTCTTGTGTATGGGGAGGCGATCTTGATTCCATGTGGCCCTCAGGTTCATTTTCTAATGAGTGATCCAGGCCTAAGATGTCACAATATCCCTATGAAACCATTTTATAAAATACTCCCACTAACCTCAGAGTGAGTAAAATTTACAAAGAAAGCTTGTTTGAGTAATGGTGATACATAGGAATTATATTCCTAAATTTTAACTCTTTGAACTTATATTGAAACTACTTAACTTTATAACATCAAATGTTATAATGTTATATTTTTTTGTCTACTTAGAACTCCTTCTAAGTACATCATCATTCATCCTTGGAACCTTTTCCATCAAAATTTTTCCTTGAAATATTATGTAAATAATTTTACTATTTACATTATCACTTTACCAGCACATCCTAAACTTATTTTGGGATAAATTGATATCCACTTTGTTATGGTAACTAATGTAAATTTTAAATTTCTCTCTACTTAAATATCCTACATTATTTTAGTATACCGGGTTATATACATTGAGTATTAACCGGTATAATCCTTTAGGGAATAGTGATGTTCACTTGTTATGGTAATGAAATGTAAGTATTAAAATTTTTATTCACCATGATATCCTAAACTCTTTTAGGATATCAAGTAAATTTTACTTTCACGCAATAACTCATGTAACTATATACATTTTTCAATACTGTCATATCCTAAAAGTTTATTTAGGATATCAAGTGAATTTAATTTTATCATGATAATTAAATATAACTCTTTATATTTATTTAACATCATGTATCATAAAAATTAAGTGAATAATCACTTTTAATCTTATACTGGTATAATCTTTTAATAAACTAGATATTCACTTTGTTACGGTAAATAAATGTAACTTTACATATTTACTATCACATATCCTAACTCTTTAGGGTATAAATTAAATTATCACTTAAATTAAATTTGGAACAATCATTTATTTTCTAAATTTAAACCTCTCTAAGTCTAGATATACTCCCATTAGTCTCTTAGATACTATATTCCCTTCAGAATATATTTCTAATACAACACAAAATACTTTGTGTTTTAGGAAATAAGATTTATTTCCTTTTAGTAGGAATATCTAACAAACAAACTATATTTTTCATATCATATATGAAATTATATGTGTTTTGAAAATTTTTATTTGAAAAGAAGACTTTATTAAAATATACCACTGATAGTTGGTGAGAACACACCCCCACATATTTAACAATTATTTGGGTAAACACTTTTATCCAGACACTTTTATCCATATCTTCTTTTCTGATCATGTTATAAAAATTGATGAATCATAAAACATATTTATTCAATTAATCTTCAAAAACATGTCCATGACAATTCTTAGTTATCGAACATCCTATCTTATCACATAATAAAAATAAAATGAAGAGATGCATGTTTTACTTAGATTCATTTGAGTTTGATAAAATCCATTACATTAAAATCCTCAATCCAGTAACTATTTACTTCATCTTATGAATATAATCTACAATCTTAATCAATTATTACTTTTATTTTAAACTCAATTATATTTACAACACTTTGTAAAATATACATTTGGTGTCATATACCCTTCATAAAATAAAGAATTAATTTCTATAACATCCATACCTAACATGGTCATTCCATGGAGTTCCCAAACTCCTTCAGATATCCTAGATTATCTCATCATATGGAATCATTACTCATTCCCGATAGCACTTGTAGGTTTTAAATAACATTATTTGGACTTTTAATGAAACACTATTGAATTTTTCAACTAACTTTTCTTATTTTGGTTTAAACATTTACCCACTTGTATTTTCCATACAATACTAGAATCCAAACATCATATTCCCAGTTTAGAAATTCTCAAACATTGAGAATATTGGGTAAACTTTTATTGAGTTCAATCACTTTATTGGAACATTTCCATAAATGATAATAGTATAAATTCTTTCCTTAACCAGAATAAGCCTTATAGAAATTCTTTTATCGCTCCAAAAATATTCAATCATATTTAATATCATTGACATACCCAATAATATTAAGTATAAAAGACTATAATTCCATAGGTAAATTGGTATCTAGTGCCCTTGAAACCATTAATGAATCATTTCATGCTTTCATAAGCATATAGACTTGTTGATCAACTTCAACACTTGGTTACTCATGAAGGAATTGTTCTAAAACATAGAATATTTCTCTTTATTAAGAAATTCTCTTAATACACCAATCTAAGGAGTGGATTACTTTAAGATTCACATTTCAATGATTAATATAAATTTTAGTTTGATGGTGGTGGTGCATTTATCTATAATAAAAAGTTTTTATCAGATGAATATCATGTATTATACCTTTTCACCAATGTCTTTTAATGTAAGTGATCCCATTAAATAATTGATGATCCGAGACATTATATCAATTTAGTGAGCCAATATCTATATTTCACTGAGCAATGAGTCCGCTATGGAGTTTCTCTCACCACTTAGTTATTTAGGTAGGGAATCATCCCAGTCACAATGTTTGTGACGTTGAGCGAAAAATCCATTATTAAAATCCATCATATGGACTCACTCAACTATATTCCTTCAGTAATCTAATCCTATTAGGGTCTCCCAGATAGTGTAACCCAGAGAAAATTCCAAACATAGGCTAAGAAAGGTTAATCCTTGGGCACCCAGCTATGGTGTGACCTACACATGGATGTTCCAGTGTCACTCATTGCTTTCTTGTCTTACACAAGATAATTCATGGTCACCCAACTATGGCATGACC
Organism: Viscum album; assembly: GCA_963277665.1. Lineage (NCBI taxonomy): Eukaryota > Viridiplantae > Streptophyta > Magnoliopsida > Santalales > Viscaceae > Viscum > Viscum album. Next base: position 703,909,866 of record OY728126.1, on the reverse strand, counting down.
TACCAGGTTGGATGCTTAACGTATTGAAAAGTGTCTCTTTAGAACAAATCTCACATTTAGTATTTGAGGGATTTTAGTCTCATCAATTTAATATACATAATATTTATTTTTAACTATTACATCATATGTAATCATTATCTTTTCATGTTTTATTTCCTTTTGTGTATGCATGCTTCTAATATTTTAGTTTTGGAATTCCTATTCCAACCACCAAATTAATGTGTTCACACCACATTAATGTGTAACTCTTTACACAGCCCACAAGTTTGTGTTAATCACCTAAAAATATAACTAAATTATACTCATACATATCCAAATGCATCATGTTCATAAGTCATATGAACACTTCATGTAAAGGCATGAAGTTATATGAGTTTGACAAAATCTACATGAGTTATTCTGGAGCGACAGATAGCCAACCTCATTCACTTTCATATTCAATGAAAGCCTCTAGGAAAGTATGTTGTTCAACCTAAAGTCTATTTACCCGGGGGAGACTTTAGTCAAGAGAGAATTCAATTTATGAAAATTCTAACACATAATATGCACAAAATATATTCAACAACTAAATTCAAGTTCATAACTTCAGTTACAAACCGAGGACATGGTAAATGAAAACTAAATTTTATGATATCAAACATAGCATGATATGCAATGCTCTATCCTATAAGCAATTTATCATGTAAATGGGCATACACAATATTAATATTTCATAGACAATGAACAAAACATGAATATCAAGAAAATTGAACAAATAAATAAACAATTTATTTATTTTCCAAAACATGAGACATTTATGAACTATTCATAAATAAATAATAATTATAAACCTTTTATAAATTATCAAGAATATAAACATTTTATATTAATTTCAATATTAACCCCTTTTTATTTTATATTAAATGGAATTTATATGATATTTCCGGAAGTATAAATAGTTTATAATACAATATTTATTATATAAATATTTGTATATAATCTAAATATCATATATGTTGTAATTTATAAACACTTTATAAATCACCTTTTATGATTTATAAATAAACTATCTATTTCTATATCATAAAACATGTCATCGAATTTATCAAAAGGTATTTTAAATATTAAAATTTAATATTTGGAATATTTTGTTAATAAATGATTTATAATCATTTATATGATTACTTACAAACAATTTATAATTAATTAATTTATAAACCAGTGATAAATTAAAATATTCCCCAAATACCATTTGTAATTATTTATAAACTTTTATAAACCTTAAATATTTGAAAAATATTTATAAATTAACCATTAACATTTTATATTTAATTAATTCTTAAAACTTTTTTTTATAAATTTTTATAAATATTTCAAAATATCTTTTTCATTATTTATAAACAATATAAATCAATTCATAATTGAATTCTATTGATTAAAATAAATACTTTATTTATTTTTATAGACAAGAGTAGTAAATATGAACTCTTCACATTTGACAATGGTTAATAAAACAAATTTTATTAACCCTATATTATTAATGTTATTCCCATTTTACAAAACAATTTATAAATAAGAATAACATAAATAATTAAATAAACCCTTTTATTTAATTTCTATATACATGAATTTTCATATTTTTTTTCCTGGCTTGAAAAATATTGTTTTCCAATTAAAAATTGTTTCATAAAATAATAAACATGTTGGTTCGTCAAAGAATTATTCCCTTTGATACTACAGATGTGTTTCATATGATCATCATATGACCATATGTAGTGGAAGACAACTCAAACGTAGACAGATATATCTTCAAGAATCAACGCATAAATAAAGCTATAAAACAGAGTACCTGGAAAAAGCCAACAACACTCGTCTTATTTTTCCTTGGTGAAAGAGAATGTTTGATAAATATCATGATGCAGAACAAAAGCACCCTGCCCCTGAGGGGGGAACATTAATCAATGGATCTGTGATCGTATCACTAGGACATCTGAATGTTGAATCGGTACTAGCGCATTGTCTCAGATGATAAACAACATAATAAGAAGAATATAGATTTCACCATGCCTAACAAAAGAGGACACTATCCTCTTATATAGGCAGAGCTCGAGACTCCTTGCATCATATATGTTTCATACTGTTGGGACAATTCATTGAACGTTTTCAATGAATTAATATAAGGCATTAAAACAATCATAATGGTTTGTAATTGGAAATAAAATTGTTCAAAGGGAATAAATATATATATCGTATATTTATTTATTATCACATGAATATTTAATATATAAATAAAGATACATCACTACTACAAATATAGCCTTTATCAGTGCTAAAAAAGTCAATTCACAGCTCTAAAAAAGCATTGTTAATCGAGACGAAGATAAAGGGGGTCCCTTTTATCAGCGCTCTGAAAAACGCTGACAAAGGCCCCTTTTATCATCGCTTTTTAAAAGCGTTGATAAAAGGTTCCTTTATCAGCGCTTTTTTTAGCGCTGATAAAAGTTGAAAAAATATTTAAAAAAATAAGTTTTTTTTGTAATTCTTGGGGGCTTCAACAGTGCTTGACGCCCCCCTTTAACAGCATCCACCGCCCACGCACGACCCAGGCCAGCTCCACCCAGTCCCACCCCCCTTTAACAGCGCTAGGTAATTCCCCCCACCTGCACGCACGACCTGCCTCCCTCAGGATTCGAACTCGAGACCTCCTATCTGCGAGCCTAAACCTTTATCACTCCACCATATTTCTTTGCTCTTAATTTATTAATATATCTATTTATATATATTTATTTATTTATTTATATTTACTCATATATTAATATATATGTATATTTAGTTATATTAATAAATATATATATATATATATCCATATATTAATATTAACATATATATATTTTTATTAATATATATATATATATATAGTCATTAATATATACATATATATTTAGTCGTATTAATATATACATATATTTAATTATATTGATATATATATATTTGTATATTAATATATATTTATATTTAGTTATAATTTTTTATCTGTATATTTATTTGTATATTAATATATATTAATATATATTTATAAGATTAGTTTTAAATACATTTATAAAATATGTTTTCTTATGTGTGTTTTTATAAATAAATAAATACATGCATACATACATATATATATACAACACACATATATATATTATATGTATATCTGTAGGTATAATTATACATATTTATATATATTTACAAATATTATATATTAATATGTATATACAAAAGTGCTAGAAATGAGGTCTCGAAAAACCTAACAAATCGCAGAGTCACTGAAAAAGGCATAACTTCCGCTCTGGGTGTCTGTTTCAGTTCCGTGAATAGTCAATCCGAAGATCATGGAACAAACTATGATAAAACAGGTGTTGAAGGCCAAACAGACACACAAATCAGAAGTTATGACCGTTTTAAGAAAAATTTGACAGGGGTCTGGACACGGAAACTGAGTTTTGGAGGTCTTTTGGTTGTTTTTTGGGATTTTAGAGTCTCAGGATTGACTGGATAGATCTCTTCACTGCCTTCGATTTGATATGTGGTAGAGCTCAAACAGACACCTGGAGCGAAAGTTGTGGTCGTTTGAAGTTGGATTTTTTTTGAAGTGCTATAACTGATATATTTTTCGTTCCTCTGATCTTCTAACGTTTTCGACTAGACGTGGTCGTCACTCGTTTCACGATCTTCGATTTGACTGGTCGCGACGCTCAAACAGACAACCGGAGCATAAGTTATATCTGTTTTAGTAAGTTGCTGATTTCTTAGGTTTTTAGGATATACAAGAGTTGCAAAATTTCAAACGACAATAACTTCTGCTCCGAGTGTCTGTTTTGCCTCAACCACATATCAAATCGAAGTATACGACCAGACCTACACTATGGTAACCATTGTAACACCTTCTCAGATTCTTCAAGGTACGAAAAGGCCCTTAATCCCTACAAACGATTATAATATCTGTTTCGGGGTGTCCATTTTGGGTCTACGACATATCAAATCGATATAAAAAATATTTTAAAAAATATTTATTATATTTATATCAATATAAATATACTTATATATCAATATATTAATTTTTATGAATTTTTTTTTGAAATATACACATTTATCAGCGCTAGGAAAATGCGCGCTGATAAAACCCCAATTTATTAACGCTACTAAAAAAAGCACTGATAAAGGGGTCTTTTTATCAGTGCTAAAAAAAGTGCTGATAAAGAAAGTCTTTATCAGCGCTAAAAAAACGCTGATAGATGGTAACTTTTAACAGCGGTTTTTTTAACGTTAATAAAGGGTGGTGCTGCGGAAACCCAGTTTTGTGGTAGTGCATGCATCACATGCATGTATTAAATATCCACTTATATATATAGTGCACATCCAACACAATCGGCTTCAACGATTCTTAGAGAGGGTTCTTCTACAGGTGAGGGTGACCCTGGTAAGGGGGTTCGGGCCTGGTTTCTCGTGTTCCTGATTGAAGTTTGTCATGATTTGTTCGTTGTTGCTTATTTATTCATATGGATGTGGAAGTGAGTCATTCCTCTAGTTATTGTTTGTTTATGTCGTATTTCCCTATTCTTGATTTTCTAGCTGTAATTTGATGTCTTGTTCTGGGCATAATAATATGAAAGAGGGGTGTGAGTGTTGTTCTTGTCGTGGAGTAGGATCAATGATCTGAACCATGTAAATCATGTATGTTATATTTCTTTTCTTTTCAAAACTCATTGTCACTCAAATCTTTTTTTTTTGTGGTTGGTCATGTGTCATTGCCTCTCATGTGGGAGTTTTTTGCGTCATTGGTGTTGTCCACCCATAACAAATATATTACATTATCAACTCAAAGAAAACCAGGCATCGTGACTTAGCGATTCATATTTGATCGAGTTCATCTCACTTGGTTAGTTAATACATGATGATCAATTAAATTCATCAAGCTCAATTATTATTAATTTCATAATAATAAATTTTACATTTAATTAATCATCATTAGATTAAGGGGTAACTAGTTAACCATCAAAAGAGGTTCTTAATTCCAATTTAAATACTTCCTACATTTTAAAATAAAGCGAAATCTCACTTAAATTTAAAATTCATAATCTTTTTAATCCTTTGGGGATATATATATATTTTTTATCCCAAACTGACTCCTGAATCGATATTTTAACTTAGATTAATTCATCTATCAATCATCTGAAAATGTTGGGATGAGTACAGCAAAACTTGGATGTGAAGGACGAAGCCCCCGCCACATGTTCCCTCTATTAACCCGGGGTGCTACGTGGCACCCCCACGCACCACTCGATGCTTACTGTGCTGATATGCTCAGGCCGCAATTTGATAATTTGATTGAACCAACCTGCATGTATCCCTCACACCGCACGATCCCCCTCTACCGATCCTTGTCCCTTCTGGTTATCGAAATGATTGAGATTCCAGGTGGGCCGTCAGCTAGGGATGACGCAGACACCTCCCTACCGTTGATCGTCTGATAAGATGGTCCTTGCTGGCCGACGCTGCTCCGCTGGATTTTCGAAGCCACCACCCACCAAGTGCGCCGGAACCCTTTAACATATGAAATTATAGTGGGAGACCAAAAATACTATTTATTTTATAAATAATCCCCACTATCACCACATCATCCTAAAAACATATAAAAATTCTCCAAATACCATCTTAGGGGAAACACATCATTCTCAACTCAATGTTAATGTCTTTTTCTAAGTCTAAAATTCTCTCTGGGAGGAATTTATTGTTTTACCCTTTTTAAATAAAAAATAATATCTATTCTTAGAACTAACTTCATGTGACAATCAATTCCACCCCTATAGCACTTCATTTAATTAAAACAAATTTCCCATAGATGTATGAGTCCTCCAACTTGAGGTTCCTCTACCAAATGTAATGTCAAATGAATCATCATAGTGTAAAACAACGAGGTAAATATCTTCTTCAAATGACAAAAATATCCTCACAATTCTTTTTTTTTATTGTTTACAAATCTCAATTGGGTTTAACATGTATATACAATACTCAGTTACCTGTTATTTTTTAAAGTAACAAGTTACACAATGCCGTCAGTAGAAATTTCTTTACCAAAATGCGAGTGTCATAACATTTTATTCCATGTATCTAATGATAGTTTAAGCTAACACGTTATGAAATTTTAATTAAACATCCATCAGCTACTTTCACATTTTAATGTCTTTAAAGAACTATATTTTTTTTTTAATTTTTGAGTAAAAAAATACCACGGGATACTTCCATTCTCATTTTCACATAGATCTTTCTTTATATTCATTTATTCAAAATCTTTATGAGCATTAAGATGGTATTTTTATTTCCTTTACTCATTAAGTATTGTAAACAACATATTGACAGACACATTCTTCCCAATGGTAATAATTATGACATAAAATTAGCAATTTTCAATAAGTAATTTTAAAAGACATACTCACTTTTTTCCATTGTCGTGTTCTGTTTACATGTGATGAGGTGCATATTCTTTTCCCATGATCATTTTACTTATGCCCTTTCCCAAATTATGCAACAATACTTGATAATTGTTTCAATAATTACGACATGGATTACAATTTTAGAGGGGGAATCAAATTAGTTTTTACTTCTAATCATGACTTATTAAACCAAAATATATGAGATGCATCCAAGAGTCAATGATGACACAAGAAACACCGTTTTCTAATATAAGTTATTGTTTTTAAGTCAAAATCAAAGTTATAACCTAAACATTCTAGACCATTGTGAGTATTCCAACCAAACAAATTTCCCAATCTAGGAATGTCACAAATGGTATAATAGCTACATGTATTTTGTATATTTTTAAGTTGATACGTTATATGGGGCTACATAATTATCCAATAATTGTTTTCATCTGGAGTTATACATTAGTATCATTTTCAAGATTTTTTTGTTAGAATAATCATCAAAATAATGAAATAAGTTTTTGCATACACATCCATGAAGGTGGATTATAAGGGGTCAAAATAACATTTCATATGCTATATGTGGTACTTAATTCCTGAAATTAATTAAATCCATCAGTTCCCATACCCAAACACACAATATTAAGATGTGAAGATAAATTTATATGTAAATAATAAAAGGATTTCTATTCGTTTGAATATCCTAAATGTCATATAAACCCGTAATTGATATTTTACATAGCATGCCACCTTATCTACTATACGGTTTTATATGATGTAAATAATATCTGTAATATTGGTTTTAATGTAAAGTAACATAAAACCTTTAAAATTATTTTAGTTCTCTTCTTCTTCATAGTAGTATGTTCATTCATCCATGCATCGTGATTCATCAAGTTTCGTCTTCAAGTACAATATCTTTTACACTTTTCCTTATTTGAATTTTCTCCCCGATATAACATACAATTATATATTGAGACATGCATGTTTCTTCATATAACTGTGACCAAGCTTATTAAAAAATTTATTCATCATATAAAATTATTTAAAGATCTTAAATTCACTAAAATCATCATAAAAGAACACCAATATCATGGATATTTCATTACTTATAATTCCACATCAACACATGATATGGTAAAACTTTAATAAGAAGGTCAATTGTGAATATTTTCCATATCATTAATATAAATATTGATTTAATCTACTAATTCATAAAACTTAGTTGATTTCTCAGTTAGGCTATCCCTTGTATTAATCTCTACCAAATTGGAAAGAAAATATAATGATATATTCTGATCTTCATACCGTTATGTTGCTGTACCAGAAGCATCATTAACCAATTTCTAAATTTCATTATCCATTACTATGGCACTATCTTGATCATTATAATGATGAGAAAATCTTATCATTTTTAATGGTTTATTCTTCATGAAATACCCATCATACATATCCAATATGAATTTATATAAATATCCTGTGTGTAACATCCCGGTTCTGGAAGTCGCCCATAGACGCCCCGTACCCGGTTGGTCACGTGGACTCAAGCGCATTTTCCCGAATGCTAGAGGTTTCCGACTAGCAGCGAGGGTCTTGAGTGTGATAGTGGCAAAACAATGCCCTCATTGGCAGAGTAACACAACAGAAGTAAAACAGATAGCAATAGCAGAAGCAGTAAAAGCATGCAATAAGTAAAAAATGTAAGACTAAAAAAATAAACAACTGGAGCACACATATATAAATGATTCATGATACATATGTCTAAGAAAGCATCCAAACAAATCAAAATGCTGGAATACAGTACTAAATCAAAATAAAAAAGAAAAGCAGTAAACAGCTCCACTGCATCGCATGCCTCAGCTTTGTCCCATACTCCCCAACTTCATAGCAATCTTGTACCTGATGTAGAAATACACTTGTCCTTATCTATACCTGCAGCAATATAATCTTTTTGGGCCCAAAAGCATGACCCAAATAGGGTGTGAGACTAATCCCAGTAGGCAACCACCCAAATATCTGTTCCTAAGTGTCAGTGAATATATATGGCAGGAAATAAACAAAATGAAGCAGTAAACAAGGAAGTACATATAGTAACAATTCTACAAATTCAATTGCATTCATTTTCATATGTCAAGTAAGCAGGTAATTAAAAGCAGGTAACTCTCTAGGAAGTACTCACAGCCTAACTCCCCTAGTTCAACCAAACAAACACAAACAACCCTATGGGAAGTACACACAATCTAACCCCTCTGGTTTAGCTTTACCAAATACACTCTGAGGAAGCAATCACCATCAATTCCCTTTGTGGTCTTGTATCGGTAACTAATATGCACTCTGAAGAAGCACTCAATGTCTAATCCCCCCTGTGGCACGTATCGAGGAAACTACAGACACTCTGAGTGAGAACTTACGTCCATCCCCCATATGGTCTCTCAACGTAAAAGTAAACAGACACTCTGGAGAAGCCCTCAACGTCACTTCTCCCTATGGTCTACTACACCAGGTCCCCACAGCTCTGTGTAAGTCAGTCGTGAAAAAACAATACATGGGAGCCAAAGTAAACCTCAAGAACTACTTGGCTAAACAATCTACAGTATATCATAACATGTCAAATAATAATCACTCCATCCTAACAATACTAGGCATGGAAAGAAAACATCCTAACAGGTAACTAGACCAAACGATCAAAACAAGAAAGCATGGGAAAAACCTCTATAACATGACAAAATTTACCTTATTCATAAACAATCAACCTTTATCCAAACAAACAAGGCATAGCAGGAAATAACAGGGCTAAAAACCATAAACACGCAATACCTCGAACAAGGTATTGGGCACTTTTACACATATAACTAAAAGACTAACTACAGAAAGGCACAAACCACCTACCTCGGCGTCGTGAGATTGATATACGTGAACCTCAGGCCTTTAATCGCCCTAGAATGCCGTAGATCTACAAAAAACATTAAAAACGTTCAACCGAGAATATCTCACGAGAGAGAAGAAATCAGGAGATGAAGTTTTAAAAGAAGGAAGAACTCATCGATGCGGATCCAACGTAACCGATGGAGTTCGATTCGGAGAATGGACAGTGATTCAGTGGCTTGGATATGATCCATGGCCGTACGAATGCTCTCAGATGAGACGAGTGAAGAAGAAGAAGGTTTTGTCTATCGGACGTGGCCCCTGTCCGTTTAATGAAAAAAAAGAAAATACACAACGTGTATTTTAAAAGTACACAGCGTGTACTTGCCTTTTTCGGCCTCTGCTTTAGGCGGTCTCCAGGTCACCACATATAGCCATGTACTCAGTCGTTACACGACCAGTACACGGTCACCTGCGGCAACCGGGTACACGACATGTGCTGAAATTTCCAGAAACTCATATTTTTCTAAAAAACAACTAGAAATCAAGATTCATACTTGAAAAGAAGATTCGAGTTCTTACACCCCCCCTAAAGAAATTTGTCCCTGAATTTCCCTAGCAAGGCGGCGAAGAAGAAGAAACCTCAAATAGCTCTGGACACTACGATCGTACATTGACCTCCCTCTCCCAAGTCTCATCCTGTACTCGCCCATGTTGCCATAATACTTGTACCAAAGGGATAAACTGACCACGAAGAACCTTCGCACTTCGATCAACAATCCGGATAGAACGTTCCTCGAATGATGCGTCCACCTCTAACTCAACCTCCTCGGGTTGGAAAACATGATACAGGTCTGAGAAGTAACATCGAAGCTGAGAAACGTGGAAGACATTATGCATTGCCCAATACCTCTGAGGTAACTATAGCCGACAGGCAACCGTTCCGACTCTCTTAAAAATCTCAAATGGTCCGACGTACCTCTATGAAAGCTTACCCTGCCTCTTAATCCTCCTGTGTCCTAACCTTGGTGTGACACACATGAAAACCTGATCTCCGACCTTGAACTCCAGAGGTCGTCTCCGTCGATCAGCATAAGAATTCTATCATGACATTCCAGTAGCCATCATCTTCTGAATCAACTCTATCTGCTATGTGGTCTATTAGAAAAGATGATGCCCCTGCATAGCTGCCTCTCCTGCCTCCAGCCAGTATAAGGGTGATCGACATGACCTACCATACAAAGCCTCAAAAGGTTCCATCTGAATAGTTTCTTGAAAACTATTATCGTAGGAAAACTCTACAAGAGGCATGTGCTTCTCCCAAGAACCTCTAAAATATAGGATGTATGCTCGAAGCATGTCCTCAAGCACCTAAATCGTACGCTCGAACTGACCATCTATCTAGGGATGGTAAGTTGTACTCAGAAGTACCTGTATACGCAAATCCCTCTAAAGTCCCTACTAGACCTGAGAAGTAAAACATGCATCCCTGTCTAAAACAATGGAGTGTGAAACCCCATGTAGATGTACAATCTCTCATATGTACAACCTTCCTAGCCCATCAACACTGAAGGTCTCCTTGATCAGAAAGAAGTGAGAAACCTTCGTGACTCTGTCAATGACAACCCAAACTGCATCATTCCCTCAAGGCGACCTCGAAAAACCTGTCACGGAATCCATCGCGACATTATTCCATTTCCACTCGGGAATGGGTAACTGATGCAAAAGCCCTTCTGGTCGCTGATACTCCACCTTCACCTGCTGACAGGTGGAACATCGCATGACAAACCTGACAACATCTCTCTTCATACCTGGACACCTATACTGATGGTGTAGATCACGATACATCTTCGTGACACCAGGATGAACTGCCCAAACTGAGGAATGAAAGTCTCACAGCAGCTCATCATGTATGTCTGCTGACACCCATACACGCCGATGAAAACGCAAGATTGCATCCTCACCAACTGTCCATACAGGAATAGGGTCCTCTCATGCAACACTCTCCCGTAGAACTAGGCCTTTAGAAATTGATAGCTTATTCATTCACACTCGATCAAGAAGAGTAAAGGTAACTGCTATAGAAGATAGAAACGTCTTCCCCTATATATCATGCACCTCTAAATGCATTTTAGAGAACATGGCCATAAGCTGCCACTCACTACTGGCCTCCTGAACTGCCTGTACATGAGTCCTCCTACTCAACGTATCATCCACTTAGTTTCCCTTCCCAGGCATCTAGGAAATCTCAAATTAAAAGACTGAAAGTACTCAACCCACCTTCGTTGTCTCAAATTTAGTTCATGATGAGTGAAGATATACTTGAGAATTTTGTGGTCGATGAAAACCACAAAATAATCTCCCAATAGGTAGTGTCTCCAACAAAATAAAGAATGAACAACTACATCCAACTCGAGATCATGTGTCAGGTAATTTCTCTCATGTGGCATCAACTGCTGAGACCCGTACGCAACAACCCATTCTCTTTGCATAAGCACTGCTCCCAGCCCGATACTTGATGCACCACAGTAGACAGTATATATCTTTCCCAGCTCTGGAAAAACTAGTATCGGTGCAGAAGTCAACCTCCCTTTCAGCTCCTGAAAGGATGACTCACAAGAATATAACCACAAGTACTTCGCACCCTTCTTAGTCATGCCCGTCAATGGTGCTGCTAAGCGTGAAAAGTCATGTATAAAACGCCTGTAGTAAACAGATAGCCCTATAAAACTCCGTACCTCAAAAAAATTCTTCGGATGATCCTAGAAAACTACTGCTCTCACTTTATCTGGGTCTACTGATACTCCTGTATCTAAGATAACATAACCCAATAAGTGAATTTGGTCCATCCAAAAGTGGCATTTTCAGATCTTAGCATATAACTGATGCTCTCTTAGTGTACTCAAAACAATCTCAAGATGTGTGGAATGGTCGTGTTGAGTGTGAGAGTACACCAAGATATCATCCACATATAGTACCACGAAAGAATCCAAGTACGGAGGGAAAACTTGGTTAATCAGTGCCATGAAGACTGCAGACGCATTCGTGGGATTGAATGACATAACCACATCCTCGTATAGTCCATAATTTCTCCAAAAGGTAGTAAGAGGTACATATGATGGTCTAACGCACAACTGATGATAACCATATCTCAAGTTAATCTTCGAGAACACCCGGGCTCCTCGAAGCTGATCAAAGATATCATCAATCCTCGACAAGGGATATCGGTTCTTAACCGTCAACTGGTTCAACTTCTGATAATCCACGAAAATTCAGAGGGTACCGTCTACCTTCTTTGCAAACATGACACGAATCCCAAGGAGAAGTACTGGGTCGGATGAAACCCTTTGCCTGAAACTCCTCCAACTACTTTTTGAGCTCCTGCAACTCTGGTGTAGCCATCCTATAAGGAGGAATGGACACTAGTGGTGCTCCTGACACGAGCTCAATAGAAAAGTCTACCTCACGCTCTGGAGGCAAACCTAAAAAGTCCTCTGGAAAGACATATCTGAAACGATCCCCCACTGGAGGAAAGTTCATATATGAAGTCCCTTAGTCATCCATATATAGACTAGTAAACCAGGTCGTAACTCCTCCCAACCCATGATGCTCAGGTCCCGCTCTGCTCGCTTGGACATCCCATTCGCCCTTATGAAGAAACGATCCGCCCTCCGGTGATGTGAAACTCACCCTATAACGATAGAAATTGACAACTGCTTGGAAGGGAACTAACCAGTCTATTCCGAGAATGACATCATAACCTGTCATCTCTAGGATATAAAGGTCTCATAGGAAGTGACACCCACCAACCGCTAGAGGGCACTCCTTGCACTGACGTATACTAGTCGTTCTTGTCCCCAACAATGTGTCTAGCATCGAGATATCAGTAGAAGAAAAGATACAGATCCCAAGTCTCTCCACAACAACAATAGATATAAAGCTATAGGAATCCCCTATATCGAAAAGAGCATAAACTAAAACTAAGGCAATAAGGATCATACCTTGAAATGTAGAGGGTACGGGATCCTGCTCCTGTTGGGTCTGCTCCACTAAAAAAGATTGACCTGCACTAAAACCCTACGACTGTAACACCCCAAGCTTCCATGGTACGTTTCCCATTGAATAATACAGTAGCTTATGTTGTATGCAACATGGAGTTTTAACACAACACGACTAATCAAAATAGCCGTTATGAATAGTAATACCCACATTTTGAACTTTTATAAATTTTATTTTTCAAAATGGACTTCATTTTTGAATTTGTAATATTGAAATTAGCTTAGTATGATTTTTTGGTATTTTTCTGAAAACTTTCAATATTTGATGAATAGTGATAAACTCTGCGTTATTGTTCAAAAATGACTTTTTATTTAAGTAATTAGTTATTTTATTTAAATTTATTATAGGTCAAAATAGATACATAATACCTATATATGTTCAATGTAATTCATTAGAGTCATTTTATAATAAGTTTAGATATATAAAATTTTATTGAACTTTTTACCGTCTTTTACTCACCTTCTAGGAGCATTTGGAAATTTGCATAAAACTTAATTTTACCACTTCTGTGAGTTGAATTTAAAAAATCTGAGAGACACAGTTGAAATCAGTAAGTAAAATGTGGTTCAATAAGATGAAAATAATTTTTTTGTGAATAGTAACTTTTGACTATTATTTACCACCGTTAAAAGTAAATAGGGTAATTAAGGGTAAAAATGATATTATAATGACACTAACACATGTCCTAATTCTATTGGATAGGTGTAATTCTACAAAAAAACTTTAGGAATAAAATATGATCCTATTTGGTCCACTTGGATTAGATTAAGACATTTATTATTATTTTATTTAAAGAAGAGTTAAAAGAGTTAAATTCAAAGTTTAATAACTAAACCATTTTTAATATAGAGTTACACACAATATAAATTCAACTATAAATATTAATTAGAAAGATAAAAATATTTCCTACATAATGATATTTTATTTATAATTTTTAGACATTAAATAATTTAATTTATTTATGACACAATGATGATGCAATAATTACCTTAATAATGAAATATTAAAATAATTGATATTATAAATATAAAAATAAATGTAAATTGAGACTTTTGATGAATTACACTAATTTTATAGGTTAATATGACATGTTATGGTTCATTAAGTAAATTTTTTTCGAAGTGATAAAGTTTTTATGGCTTTCAAAAAAATAAAATACTAAATAGTGTCAAAATTGACATAATTGAGTTTTTAAAACAAATACTATATTATTAATTGATATAATATTCCTAAAAATCTAAGGTTCAGCCAAATGACTTAGATAATGTTATATATATTAATAATTAACCACTTGGGGTTTTATTGACAGTTTATAGTAAGTTTATTAACCATATAATATAAAAACACCAAGAGACATGGTAAATGTAAAACTATTTAACTAAGAGTTAAATATAAAAGATAAGGTTAATATGGTGACCTAAACCTGTCTAAAACCTATTAGTTGAGCTTTTTTCTACCCATACCCACCTTATCCTTGAAATAAATCATTTTGGAGCCATTATAAAGAAAAAATGATTTTATTATAAAATAATATTTCAAGCTTTTCCTAAAGTGACCCTCACCTCTCTTATAAAAGGGTACTTCGCCTTCTCTTAATTTCACACCTTAAAATCCATTTGGATCGGCCAAAACCTACTCAAATACCTTTCCAACTTCCCTCAATTCAACCTAGAGTCTTTACTTTGATCAGAAAGCTAACCTAAGGATCCCTTTTGATCAACTCAAAAGAAAATTTCTGAAGAAGAGGTAATAATTTCACCACTCTCTTTCAAGTTCTTTTCTTCTTCCACTTCCTCTTTCTTTGTTGTTTCCATACCAAAATAATAACTCCAGTACCTTATACATACTATGATGTTATTATAAATATGGTACAACCATATTCTTTATTCTATCTATCCTATAAATGACAAATTCACTATACGTGCATACGTATGGCTTACCGACTCCACGTCGTGGTGTAGTTTGTTATTCAAACACTTCATTATTTGGAAGGGTATAATAATGAGTATAACTAATGTAAATAATAAATATAACATTTTAATGATTTTCTATATATGATATACCATCCAATTACATACGATTTCACCATCAATATAATGATATTGTCGCTCGTGTGTACGTACAGATTACTGTCTCTACGAACGCGATGAGATTCATTCCCCACCACAATCATTCAAAAATAATTTTCATTTTATAATTAAAAATAATGTTTATGAACATAGTATAATTATGTATATGAATCAAATACATCATATACATAACAAAAATGGCTTATGTAACCAATCATATAAAGTAAAACGAATCAGTTAACACCTGAAATGATGATACGACTGAAATATTATTAACAAAGAAATATTATAGGATCATATATGATATCATATTTATGTATGTATTTCTTGTATAATTTAATAACAATGTTTTAACTATTATACAGGAGGTTAACATACCATTGACTAAGGAAAAGTACAAGGTAAGGGTTAATTCTACAATCTCTTTACTTATCCGAGGTTGTTAATACGTAAGTATCTACTATGACCTATTTATCATCCACATCCGTGTTTTCTTAAAAATTTAATTCAAATTTTTTTTAATATTTACCATACTATGAGTTAAATTCATTTATACCCTTATTTTACCACATATGTTTTTAAAGAAATCTTTCCATCATTTTCCAAACAAGGTACTTTATGACCTTCTTGACAAAATTAAGGTAAGAATGACTTTTTTTAACTTATATGGAGGGTGTAGCTATTTTCCACTACTATAACATTTTCAAAGCTTCCCATACAATATTATAAGAATATTTTCAAAATAAATGTTTTATTTTATAATTATATGACTTTTAAATGATTTCAAGATAGAAAGTACAAAAAGTTTTGATTTCATCTATGTCAACATCCATTAATGGATTTTAAGCTTGTTTGAAGTTGATTTATTATGATACAAATCTTCCATATTATATTGAAGATTTTGTGATATGTTTGACTGTGGATGTTTTATTTTACACCATTCATGGTTTATGGATAAAGTATTGATATTTCATATGCTAGTTTTAATACAAATGTTTATGTTATGTTTAAACCTTTTTATATGAGGAATGCATTGGACTTAGTAATTGACAGGTGGAGCCCGCTATAGCTCCTTGATCTCATGAGAAAAACTAGTATCTTGACACAAGGCCTTGAAAAAATCTTATTTTTAGTTTTGACAAAAGGCCTTAACTACGTGGTTATGAAGTCTGACATTATGCATTCCAACATTATGAAATTGGCTATTGATATTAAATGTGATTATTCAACTAGTAGAATATCCATGTGAATAAGTAAATGACATTATTTGATTTATCTTTTACATATTATGTTGAAGTTTAGGTTTAAAATGCTTGTGTTTTATTCTTATACATTTCCTTAAATGTTTATGCTTAATCTTGAAATATTCCGATATATTGTTATCCTTAATGAGCATCTGAGCTCACCCATTTCAATGTTTTATTTTTCCCTGGATGTGAAGAAGTATATTATGACTGACCTATAAGGATAGTATAAGGGATGAATGTGGTAAATGGAGATAATGTTGTTGTTATTTTTCATTTTATAATGTAATGTAAAACTTATGAATGTATCTAGTACTTCCAAGGCTACAAAACCGACCGGTCTTTCAGGATTTTGATCCCTTCTAATCATGACAATGTTATGTAATAATGAATAGAATCTAGGTAACTGAGGTTGGGGCATTATAGTTGGTATCATAGGAAGTTTAGTACAAACCTTGGAAACTAGATTTAGTTAAACTCTAATTAGAGAACATTACCCTAAGATAGACTTTGAGGATTGGTATAGAAGAACTTCCAAGAATTTTGGTAATGTAGAGATTTTGTGTATTTTCCAAGCAATACATCCCTTTCTGGATATGTGTTGGTAGAGGAGGCTCTGGCACAGATGTACCTAGGAGTGAGAACTCTGACAAGAAGTTTTGGGCTTGACCCGGGGTATCCTGGTACATGATAATGGGCCTTGCTGCACTCTTGGTTACGAAACTCCCGAGGGATATTCTTAGTAAAATTCACATTTTATTTACAAACCATTATGAAGGATTTATGAGAATATACCTCTTCAAATAAAACCTTTTTTTTAAGATTATGGATTATATCCATAAATTGTTTAATTTATGTTAAGTGTTTTACAAGTTTGTAATTATGTATTGCGATTCACAAACTAATCTAGTGTATACCATTGTTTAGAAATGGCCCCTAGTGTAAGGAATAGAAACCGTATCAACACATGTAATCCATGTAGGGATTTCCATCCTACTTAAGATAATTATAGTGAATCTGGTGATGCAATTGGTGCTGATCAACTTATCACCATATTGAGACAACTCACTCAGGTTATGAATAATAACCTTACCCGTATGGAGCACCTTGATCCACAATGCGGAGGATCAATGTTAGACTGCTTCATGAGGCAACAAACACCAATATTTAATGGGAGTACAAATCCATTAGTAGCTAATAAATGGATAAGTTTCTTAGAGAAAATATTTCATGCTTTGGGGAGTAGTGAAAGGGAAAAAGTTGTCATTGTAGTTTATCGCCTCACAGGAGATCCAGATCAATGGTGGTAATTAATCCAAAACACAAAGGAAGATGAAGAAGTATCAAACATGGAATGGAGGGAGTTTAAAGGGATTTTATTAGAAAAATTCTTTCCTCGTGACCATCGAGCGGATATGGAAAGAAAATTTCTGAGTTTGAGGCAAAAGGAGGACGAGAATGTCGCAAAGTATGAGGCTAACTTTACAAGGTTAGCAAGGCATGTAGCATATTATATATGTAACCCAAGGAGTAAGATTGATCGATTATTTGACGGGATAAAACCATTTCTCCATTGAGAATTAGTCTCACAATCCTTCTCATCATACGAGGATATTGTCTCATCTACTATCAATATAGAAAAGGAATTCTCTAAGTCTTACGACTTTAAAGCAAAGCAAGAGAAAAATAGATCTGCTGAACACTCTATAAATAGAAATAAGGGGAAGAAAGGAAAAGTGGAATACCCATTCTATGGTAAATGTGGGAAGAAACACCCTGGTACTTGCTTGAAGGGAATGAAAGTCTGTTACAAGTGTGGTGAAAAAGGCAACCAAGCTCGTGATTGTAAGGGAAATAAAGAGGATGTTAATATTGAATGATAAAATTGTAGAGAAAAGGGATGTTATTCAAATGAATATCCTATGTGCCAAGGGAACTTACCTCAGAAAAATCCTAGGGAGAAAGGCCAAGCTTATGCGATCACTACTGCTCAGGTTGAAGCTCCAAAAGATGTGGTGGTAGGTAATTTAATGGTTTCCTCAAGTTTATCTAATGCTTTATTTGATTCTAGATCATCACATTTTTTCATATCTTCCCAGTTTGATAAGAAAATTAGATATTTTCAATTTGACTTAACAAGGGAGATGTCAGTCAAAACTCCTAAGGTAAGTATCATCGCAACAATGTTTTGTGAATCACTTACCATTAGGGAATATAAATGTTCTTTATCTGCTGATCTCATCAACATACCCATGATTGAATTTGATATAATCTTCAGAATGGATTGGCTTTGAGACCATGATGCAAAAATTTATTGTAAGAAGAAGGAGGTTACAATTTTCAATGATGATAAGGAGTACCATATCTTGTAACACCTCAAGCATCCACGGTATGCTTCCCTTTGAATAATACAATAGCTTGTGTTGTACGCAACTTTGAGTTCAAAAACACCACAACCAATCAAACCAGCCGTTATGAATAGTAATACCCACTTTTTGAAATTTTATAAATTTTATCTTTCAAAATGGACTTCATTTTTGGATTCGAAATATCGAAATTCACTTAGGGTGAATTCTTGGTATTTTTCTGAAAACATTCAATTTTTGATGAATAGTGAAAAACACTGCGTTATTGTTTAAAACCAACTTTTTAATTAAATAATTAATTATTTTATTTAAATTTGTGTTGTACGCAACTTTGAGTTCAAACACACCACAACCAATAAAACTAGCCGTTATGAATAGTAATACGCACTTTTTAAAATTTTATAAATTTTATCTTTCAAAATGGACTTCATTTTTGGATTCGAAATATCAAAATTCACTTAGGGTGAATTCTTGGTATTTTTCTGAAAACATTCAATTTTTGATGAATAGTGAAAAACACTGCGTTATTGTTTAAAACCAACTTTTTAATTAAATAATTAATTATTTTATTTAAATTTATTTTAGGTCAAAATAGATACATAAAACCTATATATGTTCAATATAATTCATTGGAGTCATTTTGTAATAATATTATATATATAAAATTTTATCGAACTATTTACCGTCTTTTACCCACCTCCTAGGAGCATTTGCAAATTTGTATAAAACATAATTTTACTGATTCTGTGAGTTGAATATAAAAAATCCTAGAGACATAGTTAATATCAGTAAGTAAAATGTGGTTCAATAAGATGAGAATATTTTTTGGTGAATAGTAGCTTTTCACTTTTATTTATCACGGTTAAAAGTAAATAGGGTAATTAAGGGTAAAAATGATATTATTATTACCCTAAAACATGTCCTAATTCTATTGGATAAATTTAATTAGACAAAAAAAACCTTATTAATAAAATATGATCTTTTAGGTCCACTTGTATTAGATTAGAACATTTATTATTATTTTATTTAATGAAAAGTTAAAAGAGTTAAATTCAAAGTTTAACAACTAAACCATTTTTAATATAGGGTTACACACAATATAAATTCATATATAAATATTCACTATAAATATAAAAATATTTTCTACATAATGGTATTTTATTTATAATTTTTAGACATTATATAATTGAATTTATTTATGACACAGTAATGATGCAGTAATTACCTTATTAATAAAATATTAAAATAATTGATATTATAAATATCCAAATAATTGTAAATTGAAACTTATGATGAATTAAACTAATTTTCTAGGTTAATATGACATGTTAGGGTTGATTAAATAAATTTTATTTGAAGTGATAAAGTTTTCATGACTTTCAAAAAAATCAAATACTAAATAGTGTCAAAATTGAGAAAATTGAGTTTTTAAAACAAATACTATATTATTAATTGATATAATATTACTAAAAATATAAGGTTCGGCCAAATGACTTAGATAAGGTTATATATATTAATAATGAACCACTTGGGGTTCTCTTGGTAGTTTATAGTAAGATTATTAACCATATAATATAAAAATACCAAGAGACATGGTAAATGTCAAACTATTTAACTAATAGTTAAATCTAAAAGATAAGGTTAATATGGTGACCTAAACCTGTCTAAAACCTACTAGTTGAGAGTTTTTTTTACCCGAACATACCTTATTCTTGAAATAAATCATTTTGGATCCATTAGAAACTGAAAATGATTTTATTATAAAATAACATTTCAAGCTTTTCCTAAAGTGACCCTCACCTCTCTTATAAAAGGGTACTTCCCCTTATCTTAATTTAACACCTCCAAATCCATTTGGCTCAGCAAACCCCTGCAAAAATACCTTCCCAAATTCCATCAATTCAACCTAGAGTCCTTAATTTGATCATAAATTCAACCTAAAGATCCCTTTTGATCAACTCAAAAGGAAATACCCAAAGAAGAGGTAATAATTTCACCACTCTCTTTCAAGTTCTTTTCTTCTTCCACTTCTTCTTTCTTTGTTGTTTCCATATAAAAATAATAACTCCAGTAACTTCTACATACTATGATGTTATTATAAATATGGTACAACCATATTCGTTATTCTATCCATCCTATAAATGACAAAGTCACCATACGTGCGTACGTACGGATTACTGTCTCCACGTCGTGGTGTAGTTTGTTATTCAAACACTTCATTATTTGGATGGGTATAATAATGAGTATAACTAATGTAAATAATAAATATAACATGTTAATGATTCTGTATATATGATATACCATCAAATTACATACTATTTCACCATCAATATAATGATATTGTCGCTCGTGCGTACATACGGATTACCGTCTCTACGAACATGATGAGATTCATTCCCCATCATAATCATTCAAGAATAATTTTAATTTTATGATTAGAAATAATGTTTATGAACATAGTATCATTATGTATATGAATCAAATACATCATATCTATAACAAACATGTCTTACATAACCAATCATATAAAGGAAAACGAATCAGTTAACACCCGAAACGATGATACTACTGAAATATTACTAACAAAGAAATATTATAGGATCATATATGATATCATATTTATGTATAAAGTTCTTGTATAATTTAAGAACAATGTTTTAACTATTATAAAGTAGGTTAACATAACATTGACTAAGTAAAAGTACATGGTAAGGGTTAATTCTATAATCTCTTTAATTATCTGAGGTTATTAATACGTAAGTATCTACTGGGACCTATTTATCATCCACATCTGTGTTTTCTTAAAAATTTAATTCAAAACAGTTTTACTATTTACTAGACTATGGGTTAAAGTCATTTATACCCTTATTTGACCACATATGTTTTCAAATGAATCTTTCCATCGTTTTCCAAATGAGGTACTTTATAACCTTCTCGACAAAATTAAGGTAAGAATGTCTTTTTTTAACTTATACAACGGCTGGGGCTATTTTCCTCGATTATAACATCATCATATCTCCCCATATAAGATTATAAGAATATTTTCAAAATAAATGCTTTCTTTAATATTTATATGACTTTTAAATGATTTCAAAATAGAAAGAGATATTTCTCTACAAAAAGTTTTGATTTCATATATGTCAACATCCTTTGATGGATTTTAAGCTTGTTTGAAGTTGATTTATTATGATAAAAATCATCCATATTGTATTGAATGTTTTGTGATATGTTTGACTGTGGATGTGTTATTTTTACACCATTCATGGTTTATGGATAAAGTATTGACATTTTGTATGCTATTTTTAATACGAATGTTTATGTTATGTTTAAACCTTTTCATATGCGGAATGAATTGGACTTAGTAAGTGATGGGTGGAGCCCGCTATAGCTCCTCAGTGCATCGGTAGGTCTCATGAGACAAACTAGTGTCTTGGCACAAGGCCTTGAAAAAATATTATTTGTAGTCTTGACATAAGGCCTTGACAAAATCTTATTTTTAGTCTTGGAACAAGGCCTTGACTATGTGGTAATGAAGTCTGGAATTATGCATTCCAACATTATGAAATTGGCTATTGATATTACATGTAATTATTTGACTAGTAGAATATCCATGTGAATAAGTAAATGGTATTATTTGATTTATATTTTCCATATTATGATGAATTTTAAGTTTAAAAGGCTTGTGTTTTAGTCTTATACATTTCCTTAAATGTCTATGATTAATCTTGAAAGTTTCCGCTATATTGTTATCCTTACTGAGCATCTGAGCTCACCCCTTTCTATGTTTTATTTTTCCCAAGATACAAAGAAGTATATTATGACTGACCTACAAGGATAGTCTAAGGGATGAATTTGGTCAGTGAAGATGATGTATTTTTTGTTTTTAATTTTATAATGTAATGTAAAATTTATGAATGTATATAGTACTTACAAGGCTACTAAACTGATCGGTCTTTTGGGATTTTGATCCCTTTTTATCATGTCAATGTTATGTAATAATTTACCAACTCTAGATAACTGGGGTCGGGGAATTACAACAACCTTGCCTGACCACTCTGAGCTGATCTACCTCGTTGTCATTGAAATCCAAGAAACTGGTTACCACGACCATGACCTCCACCTTATCCTAAACGACTAGAAGAGCTCCAGTTTTCTGACTGATGAGAAACTGGTAGTGCTGCTCCTGAACACAGAGTCATAGAAGAACCCCTGTCACCAGCTTCTGGTGAGAAGAACTGATAGAAGCACTTAATATGACCCATTTTTCCGCATGATCAGCACTCCACTAGGTCTCTTGGGAAATGTGGCCTCGTATGCCTGATCTTCCTGCGTTGGTAGCACACCACTTAACTACCAGAAAAAATGTCCTGCCTCCTCGGATCCCAATGCGTAGACTCCCTACAGTGCTTCCTACTATCAGTAGGAGGGATACCATCTCTGGATGTCGAGCCACCCTGGCTCTCAACCTCAGAGTCCCTCAGATTACGCTCCGTGATTAGCAACTAGTTGACTATAGAAGTGATGGAAGTCAACCTAAAGATGTTAAACTGAGATCAAATGTTGTGCATAAGACCATCCTCAAACTTCCTTTCCAGAAATAACTCATCACATCCTGGTATAGGTGTGAAGCACTACAACTCAGTTAAATGAGAAGATTACTCCATGACTGAGAGAGTACCCTTCTCCAGACTCATGAACTCTCAGGCTCAATCGGCCCTCAAAGTCTCCGGGTAGAAGTAGTCATAAAAGACACACTTGAACTCATCCCAATCCATAACCTACTAGTATCCCACCAGTGAGATCACATCCCACCATATCTTGGCAGAATCCTGAAGCATATACGTCGCAAGATTCACCCTCCTATCTAGAGGCATCTCCAGATTCTCGAAGATAGAAAGCATGGATTTTAACCATGACTCTACAGCATGAGGTCCTCCTTCTCCTATGAAGGAGGGAGGATGATACTACTGGAAAACCAGCGTCAACTCTGCCATATAAGAGGCAGGATGCGGTACTCCTTGGAAAGTCTGTATAAACCTCATAAAGCCTTCTCAAAACTGTGCATCAACACTTGTGTCCGGAATGACTGCTGGTTCCAAGACCGGTACAATGGGAGGATCTGCTGGTAGTCCCTGATCATCCATGTCCAGTGTCTGGTCACTATCGTACAACTGGAGGACCACCGGAGGACATCTTGGTGGCATAACTCTGCAAGGTCAAGCGTACACCTTAGATCAAGATTAACATGGACTGAACTTAGAAGTGTAAGAAAGGAACAAGAGAAAGAAAGCATTCAAGTTTTTCAAAAAATGGATACATGACATGTAAAATTCCTAAAAGGTGTGTTCCCTTAATCCTTCATATCGGCATGTACTTCTGCCATCTCAGGTTGTGTAACACCCCATACACACGACATGTTTTCCTAACACACGGCGTGTACTTGAATCCTCTTCCCCTACCCGAGATCTTCTACACGGATAAGCCACATGGTTCTCCTAGAACTAGACTACATGGCATGTTAGTGACAGACACATCGTGTACTAGACGAACTTCAATGACCCATGTTGTTCTTCACACGGCTGGTTAAATGGTTCACTCTACACAGCGTGTTCCAAATGGACACAACGTGTACTAGAAGGATTTCAACTGCCTATGTTTTTAGTCACACTGGAGAACACATGGCTAACTATATACAGCATGTTTATCCCAAACATGGCATGTATAAGAAGGTTTCCACCGTCCTGTTTTGTTTGTTACATGGTCGGATACACGAGTTACACTACATGACGTGTTCAAGCTTGACATGGCGTATATAACTTAAGTTTTTATCCATCCGTGTTGTTAGTCACATGGGTGGACACATGGTCTTCACAATACGACATGTATATCAAGAACACAAATTGTTCCACCAAATATTTCCCAACCCCATGTATCTTCCTACACAGCCAGTGACATGGTAGATACTACATAGCGTGTACATGCATTACATAGTGTGTACTTAAGAAAAATAGTTCCTTTTCCAACAGAAGGACACATGGTGTGTATTCATCATTACACGCCGTGTATTCTGGGTTCTTCTGAACAATAAGCCTTAGAAACTACTCTAGAACCCAAAAAACACTGAAACAAATATTAAGGTGCCAAATTCTGATCCATGAGGTCCCATACTCTCCGCAAATCAAAGATTGGAATATTATGCATGTCATAAACAAGGATAACAATGCAATGATCCACTAAATTCTAGTACATGAGGGACCATAACACCTCAAGAACCAAATTTTGGCATTCATTAAAATAAAACCTCACACAATCAAATACCTTATCAAAAGTGGGTATTCTATCAAGGCATCTATCACAAAAGTATGCATATCTAGCACAACATCTATCACAACAACATGCAATCACTAATTCACCCTAAATGACATGGTAGGAATGCATGACATGTGATTTCTAACAAATGCCTATATGATAAATGAGATGGAATACCCTCATCTAATCGGGTTGAAATAGAATAGAACCTCAATAATATCACCAATAACAGCACAAAACATGTGAATCACTCGAGGTGAAATCAATCAACTGTAAATTCACAAAATCAGAAAAAAGCAATAATGAGGTAAATTGGATTTTCCCTGTACACGGGTTAGCTACTCCCAGGAACAACTTATTACCAAGTACATATTCCTTACTATACCTAGCTATAGGCTTTAAAAATTAAGTCAATAAGAAAAGAAACCCTTCGATACCACTTTGTAATATCCCGGTTCCGGAAGCCGCCCAGAGGCGCCCCGTACCCAGTTGGTCACATGGCCTCAAGAGAATTTCCACGAACACCAGAGGATTCCGACTAGCAGTGAGGGTCTTGGGTGTGATAATGGGGAAACTATGCCCTCATTGGCAGAGTAATACAATGTAAGTAAAATAGATAGCAATAGCGGAAGCAGTAAAATCATGAAATAAGTAAACAACTAAAGACTAAATAAATAAACAACTAGAGCACACATATATAAATGATGCATGATACATATGTATATGAAAGCATCTAAACAAATCACAATGCTAGAATACAGTACTAAACCAAAGTACAAAATAAAATCAGTAAATAGATCTATTGCATCACAAGCCTCACCTTGGTCCCATGCTCCCTAGCTCTATAACAATCATGTATCTGAAGTAGAAGGGCTCTTTCCCTTATCTATACCTAAAAAAACATAATTTATTTGGACCCAAAAGCATGACCCAAATAGGGTATGAGACTAATCCCAGTAGGTAGCCACCCGAAGATCTGTGCCTAATAGCCAGTGAATACATATGGTAGGCAATAAACAAAATGAAGCAGTAAACAAGGAAGTACACATAGTAACAATCCTATAAATTCAATTGCATTCATTTTCACATATCAAGTAAGAAGCTAATTAAAATAAGGTAACCCTTTGAAAAGTACTCATAGCATAACCCCACTAGTTCAACCAAATAAAAACAAGAAACCCTCTAGGAAGTACACACAGTCTAACCCTCTGGTTCAGCTTTAGCAAAGACACTATGAGGAAGCAGTCACCGTCAATTCCCCCTATGGTCTCGTATCGATAACTAATAGGCACTCTAAGTTAGCACTCAATTTCCAATTCCCACTGTGGCCCATATCGAGGAAACTAAAAACACTTTGGGGGATTACATACGTCCATCCCCCATATGGTCTCACAATGTAAAAGTAAACGAACACTCTGATGAAGCCCTCAACGTCATTCTCCCTATGGTCTAGTACACCAAGTTCCCACATCCCTATGTAATTCAGTCATGAAAAAATGATACATGGAAGCCAAAGTAAACCTAAAGAACTAATTTTCTAAAAAATATATAACATATCATAACATTCCAGATAATAATCACTCAATCCTAACAATACTAGGCATGGAAAGCAAACAGCCTTACAGGCAACTAGACCAAACGGTCAAAACAAGAAAACATGGCCAAAACCTCCATAGTAGGAAAAAATTTACCCTATTCATAAACAATCAACCTCTATCCAAACGAACAAGGCATAGTAGGCAATAGCAGGGCTAAAAACCATAAACACGCAATACCCCGAATAAGGTATTGGATAGTTTTTCACATATAACTCAATGACTAACTATGGAAAGTCACAAACCACCTACCTCAGCATTATGAGATCGATATACGTGAACCATATACCTTGAATTTCCCTATAATGTCATAGATCTACAAAAACATTAAAAACATTCAACTGAGAATATCTCATGAGAGAGAATAAATCAGAAGATGAAGTTTTAGAATAAGGAAGAACTCACCAATGCGGATCCAACGCAACTGATGGAGTTTGATTCGGAGAACAGACGACAATTCGGGAGATTGGAGAAGATCCACGGCCGTATGGATGCTCTCAGACAAGACAAATGAAGAACAATATGGTCATGTCCATCAGATGCGACCCCAACCCATTTAATGAATAAAAAGAAAGTACACAGCTTGCACTTGTCTTTTCCAACCTCCTCTTTAGGCCGTCTCCAGGTCACCACACACAACCATGTACTTAATCGTTACATGGCCAGTACACGGTCACCTGCAGAAACCGGGTACACAACATGTACTTAAAATACACGGCGTATACTCCTGAAATTTATAGAAACTCCTCTTTTTCTCAAAAACAACCATAAAGCAAGATTCATACCTGAAAAGAAGATCTGGGTTCTTACAATGTGTTCATAAAATTCATGGATTCTTAACTACTATCTTAAGTTATAAGAAATACATGAAAAATTAATTCTTTCATGCATGAATTCATTTGTAATTGAAAAATCTAAGAACTTCTACACCCCCTTAACATATTCAGAGGTATCTAATGGTAACGTAATCCAAATTTTGCCTATTTTTATATTCTAGTTAAATAATTATAAAAACAAAATACACAATATTAGTTAAATGAAATCATGTTTAAAATAGATTATAGGCTTAATGACTTTATCAAATACAATAATTCATTTTGAATGAAAGATAAATCAATATCTTAGTAGAAAATATAAGTGATATATCATTGAAATGTATGTTATTATGTACATGAAGGCACGTCATGTTATTATGTACATGAAAACACAAACATAGCAGCCATAGGAAAATATAAAATGTGATATTTGACACCCATAAAAAAAATAATACTATAAAATCATAATTTATTTTAAACTATAATAAATAGAGATATTTAATACCTAACAAAAATTAAAAACATAAATATGAGAGTGAATAAATATAGATAATTATTTCACCATCACACCCCTATAACTAATACTTTGTACACATAGAAAAAATACATACTCATCGATAAAGAAGATAACATATAATTATTTTCCATATCAGATTTAAACATTCCTTTCTGGAGGTGCTTTATGATGGGGTTTTGTTTCCATTTGGTATGTCTAGATATTTCCAATTATCATCCTCTTGGTACCTTCC
Source organism: Viscum album (assembly GCA_963277665.1). Classification (NCBI taxonomy): domain Eukaryota; kingdom Viridiplantae; phylum Streptophyta; class Magnoliopsida; order Santalales; family Viscaceae; genus Viscum; species Viscum album. Next base: position 703,881,352 of record OY728126.1, on the reverse strand, counting down.
CCAAAAACTTGTTGGCTATTTCATTATCGGTATCTACTTTTTACCCTATGGTGAGGTCCCTCATTTGGCTAATGGTGATGTTTTGTTTCCCCGATTAATGTTGTATCCTTTGACCTATGTTGATTCTATTGGGTTGGAATATTGATCCATTGATTCTAGCCTTATATTTTCACTCTTTTTTACCCTTTCTATATAGTGGTGTCCCACTAGCGATGTACTTGTATTGTCCTTGTCTCTTAGTGATGGATTATTCTTGTTTCCTCTATGGTCGCTCCCTACCCTCATTGTCTCATCCCAAGGGTGGAGCGCTAGAATGTTAATGGTGTACCCTAGGTATGAACATGAAGAAGATTGATGGGTAGATAATAAACCAGTGACAAAATGGCTTGTGATCTCAAGTGGTGGTTCCATCTATATGATTTGACAGAGTTGATGGTTTGTTTGTCATTATTTTTGTTACATTTTTTTTCTATAGTTGTGCGAGGGTTTTTTATAAGTTTTTTTTTAAATTTCAAATAAGACTAGGTTAATTTTTTTTTAAAAAAAATCCTTAAAGGCATCGACTACCTTAATGCCTTTGGGATAAATCTGAAAGGTGTTATGGAATGCAATGCCTTTTCCCTAAATCATTGATGTGGAAAAGGGGTTTCCGCCCAAAACACCTTTCTCCTTTTATTTGAAAAATGGTATTTGGGGTGAAAATTTCTTTCCACTAATAAAAGGAGAAATTAATTTTGGGCGATAATGCCTTTTTCCTCCACCCAAATAAAATCCACCCCACTCCCTTCTCATGAATTTCCCCTCACTCTCTCTAAACCTCGCCTGATTTTGGTTGATCTTTATCTAAAATTGTCCCGTTTTTTTCTCCCTTACTAGAGAAACTTTTGGTGGCCTTAAAGAAGTGATTTTTTTTGGAAATTCATTTAATGGTATTTTTTCTAATTTATAATAATGATTTTTATTTATTTATTTATTTAGTTTTTTAGTTTGTTTCATTTTTTTACTTAGTTGTTTAGTTAATTAGATGACTAAATACCTGAAGGCTTTATAATTAGACTTAGTAATTGAATAATTATTATGAAATGATTATTATTTTGTATCACTTATTATCTTATAATAAATTATTAAACATTAATTATTAACTAATTGATAATTAATGAAGTAATAATTATGAAATTATAATTAACTAATAATTAGTTATTTAGTAATTATTAATTAATATTAATTTTATGATGATTAAATATTAGTTAATTAATGATTAATTATTAATTAATTAATAATTAACTATTAAATAACTATTAATTAACAAATGATTAATGAATGATTATCAAATGAATAATAAATAATTAAAAAATGATCAACTTAGGATTAAATAATGATTAACTAATGATTAACCAAGGATCAAATAATGAATAACTATTGATTTTATAATAATTAACTAATTATTAAGTAATTATTGACCAATAATTAAATAATGATTAACTAATAAATAACTACTAATTAAAAATTAATTAACTATAGATTGATTACTTAATAACTATTAATTAAAAAATGATTAACGAATGATTATAAAATGACTATCTAATGATAAAATAATGATTAACTCAGGTTCAAATTAGGATTAAATAATTATTAGCCAATTATTAAATAAGAATTAACTTGAGATTAACTCAAGATTAACTTTGGATCAAATAATGATTGACTAATGATTAACTAATGAAAAACTAATGATATACTAATGATTAACTAATAATTAACTATTAAATAACCAATACTTAACACTAAAGTAACTAATAAACAACTATTAATTAAAAAATGATTAATGAATAATTAATGAATTATTAACTAATGATTAACTAATGATTAGCTAATGATCAAGTATTGATTAACTAAGGATTCACTTTGGATTAAATAATGATTATCTAATGATTAACTTAGTATTAAATTAGGATCAATAAATAAATAAATAATGATTATCTAATGATAAACTAATGATTATTTATTGATTAAATAATAATTAAATAATAATTAAATATTATATAACTAATAATAAACTAGTAATTAACTATTAAGTAACTACTTAACAACTATTAACTAACTACTTAATAAATATTAACTAACTTTTCATTAATGAATAATTAACAAATAATTAAATATTGATTAACTAATTTGGACTATGAAATATTAGTGAAATCATTGAGGGTATAATAAAACATTCTAAAATTTTAGTAAAGTAAAGATCATGTGGTTTTATGAGAAATTAAATCCCTCTTTGGATACTACAAGTTGATACAGGATCTAAAAGATTTGTAGCTAGGAGTAAAACCTAGAAAAGGGTGGATTGGGTATTAACTCAATCGTCACTTAGTGCATAGAAAAGAGGTCTAACTCCACACCTGGTTTGACACTCTGAGATGATCTAATTTATATGATTCACATTCTATTTAATTAAAATCTTTAGATACATTTAGGAATATTAAAATTTAGACTAAGAAACATTAGTGAAATCATTGAGGATATAAAAAACATTCTAAAATTTTGGTAAAATAAAGATTATGTGGTTATTCAAGCAATGAAATAATTATCTAGATACTACATGTGGATGAAATATTTGACACAGTTGTACCTAGGGGTATAAACCTTGAAAATAGTGGATTATGCATTTACTCAACCATCACCTGATGTATGACAAAGAGGTCTAACTGCATTCTTATCTTTACACTCCTAGGGGATCTTCTTTAGATGATTCACATTCTCTTTATAAATTATTAAACTTATAATTACACACTTGTACCATGAAATAAATTCACACAATTATTTAATGGAAAAAACTATATAATGATTCCTCATTTTGAATATTATTTACACTAATGAAATCATGGTTAGAAATAATTTTTAACATAGATAATCATGTATGCATGTGTCTACTATTGTGGGGAAGTTATTCAAATTGATCAAGGAGATTCATATAGTATAAAACCAACACAAATGGTTTTGATAACAAATTATATTTCCCTATGAGAACATTAAGAAATAGTTCATTGTTGTTTAAATCTGAGACCTAATCAGGATATCCATTCTATTATCTATAGACATTTTCAATTCTAGGATAGGCTACGACATCTAACTTATCAATTGGGTAATGATGAAGACTAGTTATAAGAAACAACTTTATTTAAGAAATGGACTGCTAATGCTTTTATAAAGTTATATGTGGAGTTTTATATTATCCAATAATAGCCTGCTATTGTGCAATGATAGAGGCATAAAAGAGTTGTAGAAGAAGGTCCATATCAAGTATATGTAACTCTTCCCTATCACGCGGAAGAAGAAAACCAAAAAGATCACTTAAATATGTTATAAGAGAATTTTGATGATGAGAAAGTTTCTAATAAAGGGATAGAAAGAGTAAATATTGATGATGAGGAAGAAGCTGGAGAATTTGATGAAGGATTTTTTAGAACTTTAATAGTTATGCATCATTATCAACACACAACAAAGCATACACCACTCTTCACATCTTGTTCGGAAGTTATGACACGTTTGTATGAATTCTACTGAAATATTATTACACCTAAAACTATGTTTTTTGGATTTGTAGATTCTATATTTGGTCAAATAGACAAAACATTATACATTGGAAGATATTTTACAAGAAAATATTCCCTGAAAAAATTACTGAAACGATTTCATATTGAGAGACACTATTGATATTTAGTTCTTAAGAGTCAAAATGAAAAAAATAAATCATACAATGTAACAAATATGGTGATAATTATATATTTTTCTTGAGCTATATTCCTGAAATTTCTCTTGGAGGGTGGAGAATTTTTACGATTATAGCACCTCATACTTGTGTGTAGCCCAACCTGACAAGAGGATATACATCATTGGATACTAAATTTGTGTCATCTATTATTGAAGAGATGAAATGGACCTTCTAAGATGTTTCTGCAACCATTGTGTATGAGAAGATACAATAAACACTTAGTTACAAGATTTCCTATGGAAAACATGAATAGTGATACAAAATACAATTTTCAAGGTTCATAGTGATTAATACGACTCATATAAGGTTTTTATACAATTTATATCAATACTGAGGAAAAATAACCAACTTGTCTTCCACCTCAATACAAATGAATATGTGCCTCAAGATAACTGAATCAATATTTCTAATTTAATTTTTTTTGGTTGTTATGAACATTCATTCCATGCATTTCCATATTCCATTTCTATAATAAGTTTATAAAAATTGAAGAAACATCTATATATGGAAATTATGTAGTTGTATTGCTGATTACGACAACCCGAAATGGTAACTTTACACCTCTGCCGCTTTCATTTTCCATAGTGTAGAAGGAAAAATGTGAATCATGGAGATAGTTTTTGGCATGTATTATCAACCATTCCCCTCGCATTATAGGTTTATTTTTTATATATAATCATCATCATACAATTAATGAGGTAATCAATGTAGATACTATTATGTATATATCCCTAGATGAATATCATTTATATAACATTAGACACATTTCTAGTAACGTTTGAAAGACGTTTCATGAATAAGTTATGAAAAAGGCTATCATAAAGCTTGGTATACAACTTTTTTTTTATTTTTTTACTTTTTAACATAATGATAAAATTAATTTATATGTAATATGATCATTTTTATATATAATATGATCTAGATCAACAAAGATTTGAGTATCAACTGGAAGGAATTCATAGGGCTAATCAGGGAGTGTATAATTACATGATGCAGATTCCAAAAGAGAAATGAACATTGTAATACAATGAGGGGAATAGGTACAAAAACATGACCATAAACATTATTAAGTAAATCAATGGAATCTTCAAGTATATTTTCAAGATACCTATAACTGACCTAGTTTAGGAGACATTTTATCACTGTGTAAATTACTTTATAGAAAGAGGAAGACAGATTACTATAAGATCCATCTGGGGATGCATTATGGACAAAACTTTTAGTGAAATATTGATAGGGATATTGATGAATATTCTACCAATAAAGTGTGATTATTAAACTAAGAAGAAATTTGATTTCAAATGATAGAGTTTCAAGACCCCAACACCAGTAGCAGTGGTCAAGTGTTGGTGGTATTACTATATGTGATACATTTTCAAATGTGGAAACTTCTAAGAATGTGATACATTTTCAATTGTGACTTTTTGAACATATCATGGGAACTATATATTAATCTAGTTTAATAGATTGACACTATTTTTAATGTATATAGTGTACCATGGAATCCTATTGGGGAGTTTTGACATTTCCCAATGTATAAATATTATCCCCCATTGATACCTACTGACAACAAGTTGCGACCACTAGGGATACCAAATTCCATTAGGATTCAAAATGATATGGACTGACCTCAAGAACAAGACCAATACCTGAGATGCATCATATGTCACAAGGAATGTCATAATAGGAAGCGATGGTCCAACATTACTGGAATGAGTTCTCATTATTAGTTATGATGATGTATTACCTATAAATAATATAATGTCCAAGGTCTTTAAAAATTGGATTAGGATTAGGCATCGGGTCAACCTTTTGGGTGGTTTTGTAAAATATTTAGTGATTTAAAATCAGACTTATGAAAATATATTACATATTAATATGAAAAACAACATTCTAAAAATACCCAATAAACTAGAGTGATTGTTCAGGATGTTGTAATTTTGATAAAATTGATGATCTAAGTAAACATGTAAAATAGTTAAAAAAGGTTCATGAATAAGATTAATGTAAAATGAAAAAAGTGAGTTTTCAATAATAATTTTGATTTAATTATGCATAATATACTCTATGATGAAAAAAATCAATCCATGTTATCCACTACATAAGGATCAAAGGTAGTTAACATAAATATTATATCCAACATTCTACCAATAATAACATTCTACTAACTATAACATTATATTTATATTTTTCACTTAATATTTATTTCATTTTTATGAATAGATATGGATGATATTACTCTACTCACTAAGTGGTATATACATGTTTCACATGAGGTTCTAGTTGGATGTTAGGTTTGATGGATTATGGTGCATATGACACACTATTATCATCACATACCACCTCCAGTTACAATTAAACCATACCTTTGATGTGCTAGATTCTATGGTGTTTCTATATAAAATTATATATTCATTGGTCATAACCTCATTAATACCCTCACTAAAAGATAGAGACCATAGACTCAAACATTCCACTTGTTCGTGGGAGAGATGACCATCACCCTTGAGGATGTGATAGTTACGCTTGTTCTTCCTATCCAGGGTTGTACAGTTATAGGAACCAACCATAGAGATTGGATTGAGCTTTTATAGTTATTTTTAGGCCTCTACATTGTGAGGGATGATACTGATATAGACAACGGTTCTCTGTCTTTGAGATTACTAGATATGCACATCGCATATTTACCCACTGATGGTAATGAGAAGAAAATTATGTGTCATGCCCATGAATATATATTGCAGCTCATTAGAGGGATAATGTGTGCTAATCACATCAGTATGCATTCCCATATGTTGTATTTGGGGTTACTTGAGGACTTTGATCAGACTGAGAGATATATATGGGCATCTATATGCTTAACATGCACGAACAGAGAATTATGCATTACATGCCGATCAGATCACAATGATCTTGGGGGATGTGTCATCCTCATTTAGATGTGGGAATGAAAGTGCATCCCCCTAGCCACTATTAGTGATGGTTTGAAGCTTGATATGGATGTTTCACATGATTCTCTTCATGGATACTATTATAATCACTCATCATTATTAGGAAACAAATATTTTAACAAATGTCACATGTCATTTCATATTCAATGTCTACCATACTAGGCTATATTAAACCAGGTTCATGCATACTGCAATTTTGGGCTTAACAATTCCACAATTGTAGTACCTCTTATACATTTTCATATTATTGAGTGACATCAACCTAATAGAGTCATGTGATAGTTTTGATTTGTTTAATGTATTCCATTTCCACCCTGATCACCAGCAATGCTTTATTCCTTGAAGCTGATAGAGAGGTAGGATATCAATTGGCGATGATAACATGCACAATATCTCAACATATAGGGAATACATTCATATTTTATAGAGACCATAACCTTTTACACACATCATTACATGATTTTATGAATAATAAATCATCATACTACAAGCCAAGGATCATAAAGTCTAGTGTCTTGGAAGACTAGGTACATAAAACTGAAAACATGGGACTAAATAAAACTTTTCTTTATTTAATATTAATAAAGAGATCCTAAATTCCATTGTTCTCATACATCTTCATAGGATAACCTAAGGATAACATGAATAAAGGGATGAGCTAAAAGTCCAGTAAGATAATAACATAAGAATAAAGCTTTAGCACATGGGTTAAAAGGCATGACATAATGATAGAAAAAGGCATGGAACATATGGAATCATAACATTTAAATATGGTATCATATAAACTTGGAGACATAGTAATGTGGTAAAAACATAAAACATAACTTTATCATGAGTCAAGGTTCATTGCACATAGTGGGACACAAGTCAAGGTTAACCACCAAGACCTTCACACATGGTAGCATGAGTCAAGGCTAACCGCCAAGACCGTTACACATAATGTCTCATGAGACTCAAATTTACCCAATACATTGGAGTGATATATAGGAGTACCTATATTAACATGTTCATGAATATATTTTCCACATAATTAATCATACATAATCAATCATAAATAAACATAAGGGTACCCATGGAAAGAAATGGGTATCATAATCATGTCATAAAACATAATGAATGGGTGTATCATAGAAGTGTCCATGAAAGAAATGAAATAAAAAATACATGGGAATTAATAAGGTAAAATAGTAATATATCATGGTAATTGATGTAAAAAATAAGTGATAACATGTAAGAAGAGTATTTAAGAAATTTTATCATTAAAACATTTTAGTGCGATTTTAAGGAAAATACTAAAGATCATTTAAAATAGAAAATAGATTAATCTTTTATATAAAAATAGAAGTGAACTAAAATTTTTATCATAATAAAATTACTGATTTTATAAAAATAATGGAGGCTTAAAAAATATGATAGAGTGCACTTGAAAATGGGTAAGAATTCAGGAAGTTCCCTTAAAACGGGTTTGCCTATCAGGAGGTATTGAGGAGGGAATAATTTAAAAATATGTATATAACTAAAAGGAAATGATGAATAGATATTTATATATGAGTTTAGGGAATATAAATAGAATTTATAATATTTACAAAAAAGAAAATATAACTACATTTGGGTAAAAAGAATAATAGAGCAACCTGAAGGAATAAAGGAGGTTCGAGTATAATCCCTTACCTTAAGTATGATGATGTCCTTCACTTGATATTAATGTCCTAGATAACCAAATTAAATTCAATATTTAATATTACCAAAACCTATTATACACGTAATTGATTTATTATAACCTTATTAAGTTCATTCATGACCTTTTTGATGGGTTAGGTGGTTTAATTTCATTGTTTGGGAGTGTTTGTTTCCTTGGTTTTCAAGATTAGTTTACTTATATACATGAAATGATAAACATACATAAGATTACATTTTTATAAAATTCATTTGGTTTTTTTATTGAAGATGAATCATTATATAAAACTTTAATGATTGTCATTTTGGTTAATTGGCTGTTTTTGATCACAACGAACACATTTTTCTTTATAAATTAATATCATGTGTACAAAAGATTAAAAATCCTTAAATAAGACATAATAAATATATTATAGTTTTCTTAAACCATAAAAATGGTTTCATGACCAGAATTAAAGATGGTAAAATAAATTGAAAACTTTTCATCCTTGAATGTGATGAATTAACACATCTTGGATGGTGTTTTCATTTCTAGTATAAAAGGAGGGGAAAGAAAAGGTGATGCTGAATTATTCCATTAGCATAAAAAAATTCCAGTATATGTAAGGTAATGGAGTTATCACACCATTTATATGAGGATATGTGAGAATAGAAATGAAAACAAAGGAACATGAAAAGAAACTAAAAGAAAAGAAAAGAGGAATTTACCTCTTGAATATATCTTTCTTGAGATACTCTTTAGGGGAGATGTTTTGGTATTTTTATGAGACCAAGAGCTAATGGATGTACTAGAAAGGATTAGAGAGATATTTTAGTAAAATTTTAACTAGGCACAAGGCTTAAGAGGTGTGAGGAGAGGAGTTGAAGAGGGGTGGTATTTATAGTGGAGGAGAGGAGGGGTTTCCCATTATTTTAATCATTAGTTTAATATTTTTGCTCAAGATTATGAATAGTCTTGATTATTATGGAAAAAAATAGTAAATAGATAATTTTAGTTTGAACTAATGTCCATTTATATCATCCATGACTCAAGAATGATGTAAAAATTCATTTATTTAACATTTATTGTAAATTATCGTATTTTACTATTAACAAAAAATTCAAGTATTTTAGAAAAATCCCAAAAATTAACCCCAACCATTTTTCAACATTTAGAATTAAAAAATTAACTCCATTTTATGAAAATATTTTTCTAAATATGTTAAATTTAATTTTTAATTTAAATCATAATTTACTCTATTTTTTTAAAATTAAAACTACTTTTTTAACACTTTAAAAATTAATTAAGGTATCATAAAATTTTCTTATAATAATAATTCATAAAAATAATTATTTATGAATACATTTTATGAAAATAAATTTTCTTTTAAATTATTAAATTAATCATATTGTAATAAATATACATGACTTACAAAAATACCAACAACTAATTAATAAATTCTAAAATATTTACTTACTTATATTATGATATAATTATTTCATATTTTCACATATAAGATGGATAAATTTTATTTATAATTTCATTAGTGAGGTTACTATTCAATCGGCCGGTGTACTATTCATAGGGGTCACATTACTATTCCAAAGGTCAAGTTATTATTTCATTGGTATACATTTCTTAACTTCTAGAGATACCATTTATTTCACTCATTATTCATTTATAAGGTTTTTATTGTGTTATATATGTAATATTATATGATTATACTATAATACATAATTATAAGAAGGTAATTTCATCGATAAAACATTAGGTTATCACGTTCTTCCTCCCTTACAAAATTTTTCCCTCAAAATTTAGTTTTACATTCAAAGATGAAAACAAGAGTGGGTACTTTTCCTTAAAAGATTCCTCCAGTTCCCATGTTTCCTCTTTATACTTATGGTTCTTCCATAGTACTTTGACCAGATTATTAGTCTTGTTACATAGAAATTTATCTATACGATCCAATATATTCACTGTCTACTCCTCGTAAGAAAGATCATTATCCAACTGTACCACCTCTGAAGATAGTACATGTGAAGGATCTAGTATATAATTCCTTAAGAGGGATACATGGAAGACATTGTGTACTTTAGAAATGGTAGGTGGAAGTGCTAGTTTATAGGTGAAAACTCTAACAAAATCAAGAATATCAAAGGGGTCTATGTACTTGGGACTTAGATTTCATTTCTTCCCAAATATCATTACCATCTTCCATGGAGATATACAGAGGAATACAATGTCTCCAACTTTAAACTCAAGGTATTTTCGATGATTGTCTGCATAGATCTTTGGTCAACTTTGGGCTGACTTGATGTTCTGTTGAATGGTTTTCACCTTCTCCACGATTTCTTCAACCATTTCAGGTCCTAACAGCTTACGCTCACCGACTTCATCCTATCACATTGGTGTTCTACACTTTTTCCCATAAATGGATTCATATGGTGCCATTCGAATGCTGGAGTGGAAACTATTATTGTAAGAGAATCCAACTAGTGAAATATGTTGGTCCCACCCTCCTTTGAAGTCCATATAACATTCCCTCAACATATCTTCTAATGTCTGAATAGTTCTCTTAGATTGTATATCAGTTTGAAGATGATAGGTCATGATAAAGTTCAACTCAGTGCTTAGATCATGTTAGAGACTTTTCCAGAACTTCTAGGTGAATCTTGGATCTTAATCAAATATAATATATAGTGGTACTCTATTCAGACTTAACACCTCTTTGATATATATCCTTAAAATTTGATCAAATGATAAGTCCTCTCAAATTACTATAAAGTGATATGTCTTTGTAAGTTGATACAAAATGACCCATATAGCATTGTTTCCTCTAGATGTCCTCGGAAGTCCAGTGACAAAGTCTATGGTTATGTTCTCCCATTTATATGTTGGTATGGGTAGTGGTTGCATCATCCCCTTAGACTTTTGTCTTTTAGCCTTCACTTTTTGACATACCAGGAACTTTGATGTATATTCAACAATATTATTCTTCATATTGTCCCACCAAAAGTTCTCTCAGAGATATCTATACATATTTATGATCCCTAGGTGAATAGAGAAGGTTGAACTATGTGCATCATTAAAAATCTCCTTTTTTATCTATGGATCAGATGGTACACATAATCGTGACCAAAATATTATGACTCTATCCTTGTCAATATTAAACTTATAGGATTTACCATTTCAAATAGCTTCCAACCTTTTCTGAATTTCCATATCATTTCTTTAAGAATCCTTTATGTTCTCTATAAGGGATAGTTGAAAAATAATTTGAGAAAGGATTGATGATGTTCCTCTGTTAATGATTCCCATGTCCATCCTCTGAAAATCTAAGAATATTGGATTCTTTTCAATTCTCATCATTGATAAAGATGTATTATCCTTTCTACTTAGAGAATCTGCCACATTATTTTCCTTACTGGGATGATAGTGGATTGAGCAGTCATAATACTTGATGAGATCTAACCATATTAATTGGTGCATATTAATCTCTTTCTATGTGAATATATATATTTGTGACTCTTGTGATCAACATATATCTCACACTTCTATCCATATAGATAATGCTGCTATATTTTCAACGCAAACATCACAAACACCAACTATAGATCATGTGTGGGATAGTTTTACTCACGGATTTTCAACTACCTTGAGGTGTAGTTTATCACTTTATCATTTTTCATCATCACACATCCTAATCCCTTCTTTGAAACATCACTTTACACCACAACGAGTTCTCTACTAATTAGGAGTGTGAGTACTAGCCCAATGACAAGCCTCTTTTTGAGCTCCTTAAAACTTTCCTCACATTCTTGAGTCCAGAAAAACTTAAACCCCTTTTGTGTTATCTTGGTCATTTGGTTTAGAAATCATGAAAATTTCTCCAAAAATCGTTGAAAATAACCAGCTAGACCATGGAAGCTACGGATCTCCATTATAGATATTAGCATGGGCCACTCTTCAATTTTCTTTATCGTGGAAGGGTATACATATATCCCCTTTCTAGTGATAAAATTCCCTAAGAATGATACTTACTCCATCCAGAATTCACATTTAATGTACCTTTCATATAGTTTATCCCTTAAAAAAGTCTTTAGCATAGTAGTTAAATGCTCTTCATGTTCCTCCTTTCTCTTAAAGTATATCATAATATCATCAATAAAGACTACCACAAATTTATTGAAGTATTCTCTAAAGACTCTATTAATTAGATCAATGAATTTTATTTGGAGAATTAGTGAGTAAAAAGGTCATAACTATGAACTCATAGTTTATATACCTCTTTCTAAATTCCATCTTGTGAATATCTTCTTTCCTTACCTTTAATTGGTGATATCCTGACCGAAGGTCCACCTTAGAAAAATAATTGGCCCCATGAAGTTGATAGAACAATTCATCTATATGTGGAATGGGATAATTATTCTTTATCATGATTTTATTGATCCCATGATAATCAATGTATAGGCCCATTGATCCATACTTCTTCTTGATGAAGAGGACTGGAGCACCCCATGGTGAAGCACTCGAGCATATAAAAGCCTTCTCCAGATTCTCCTATAACTGCTTCTTCTTCTCTTTCATCTCTATGGTGGCCATTTCTTAAGGTGTCTTTGATATATTTAGATATCTAAGAATATGTTCAATAGATAAATAAACCTCTCGATTAGGAGGAAAAATAATAAATTATTTGGAAAATACATCACTATTGTCCGTTGCAATGTGCATGTCTTCAAGCATGATTCTCTCATTTGTATCAATAATTTGAGCTAGAAATTCTTGTTAATAAGGAAATAATATACAAACTCAAGATAATGATTTTAAGGGAGATTTATCTTCCTCATTACACTTGTAAATAATTGGAGGATGCTTCGGGATGTGAAGAGTGATATCCCTTTCTTGACAGTTGTTATTGGATTTGTATAAATATAGCCAATCTATTCCCAAGATAACATTGAACTCCACTAAAGGAAGTATGACGAGATTTGATAGAAGATTTAGTACACAAATAGTAAATCAAGAGGAGTTATATACTTTGTATGCAATAATTTCCCCATTTTTTGTTCTCATATATAACTCAATCTCCAAATTTTGAGGTGGTGTTTTAATAGTTATACTAAACTTTCATGATATAAAATAATGCATAACACTAGAATAAAATAGTATGTTCACTATTATTAAATGAATAACTAGAATACCTATCACCACATAATTTTTAAGCTCCTCCTTAGTAGTAGTGATAATATAATCCCTTCCTTGTTTCCTTGGAGATTGTTGTTGATTACCTATAACAAACCTGGGCTTAGGAAAATTGTTCACATAATTCCTATGTTCCTTGTAGTTGTAACACTACAACATAGGCTGAGTGTCGATATGAACCTTCCTTTCTTCTTCTAAGTTAGTGATATTCTTCATATCCCTCTGGTAGTTCCAAGCCAGATGTCTCATTCTTCCACATTTGAAGTAATTCCTGGTTCCCTTTAGACAGTTTTGAGGATGTTTCTTCCCACATTTTTAACATGTGGGATGTTAGATATTATTTCCATCATGGGATTTATTTGATGAACCACCCATATTAGACTCCACTTTACATTTTTTTCACTAGGTCCAAGAGACCATTGAGAGTCTCTAATCTCCATTTCAACCTTTAGGGAAAAATGGATAATCTCTTCATAACAATCAAAGTCTCAAATCTCCAACACTTTTCATAGACTTGGGTTTAGTTTTCTAAATAAGTGACCCACCCTACTTTTGGTTTTCATGTAAAATCTAAGGTAATATCTTAAAATCCTTTTGAATTTTTCTTCATATGTCCTAATAGACTCATCTTACTTCAGCTTAAGTTTGAGGAACTCTCTTTCCATCTTGAGATAGAGGGTTCGGGGAAAATATTTATTGAATTTTTTTCTTGAATTACCCCCATTCCATGGAATCAATTTCATCCCAGGACTTCATATTATTGATCATTTTCCACCATTGATCATCTTCCCCAGAAAAATGATAGACACTAGTATGACGTTCTCTTCTTATGAGAACTGGAGGACATGAAATATCTTTTCAATGGAGTTAATCCATTGTTCTACAAGGAGGGGATCAAAATATACACTAAACATGGGAGTACTTTTCCACATGAATTATTTGACTACAACTTTATCTTTCCTTGGAGGATAAGGGTATTCCATATGATTCAAGTTATTATTTATAACTTGAGCTAGCTGAGCAAGTACTCTCATGAAGTTTTGAGCACCCATTACCATCATATTTGTAATATCATTAGGGAAATATTCACATTCCCTATCACATTGATTGTTGTAAAATGTTCATCTATTTCTATCCGTTAACTAAGAAAAAAAGTGAAATTATGGGGCTTTAAAACTTAGCTAATAAGCATAACATGAAACTTTTAACATAAAAGGATAAACTTGTAAAGGAAAAGTATATCCTAAATTTTGATTCCCTAGGTTTAAATATAGGTTATCCTTGATCTTTTTCGTAAGTTATATTCTTATGGGATATTTTTTTCTTCCCTTAATAATGGTTCGTAATGATATTATGAATTTAGAAAATCATATCCCTTGGTAATGTCAAACCAGGAGTGCAGCAAGGACCATTTTCATGCACTAGTTCCCATTTAAGTCTAGATAAAAGTGGTGTTTTCATGTTTTACCCCTAGATACATCTTTTCTATAGCCACATCCACTTGTTCGTATCCATATAGATATGTATTTTTTTGATAATTCACATACTCTATACTTACCAAAATTTTGGGATGTTTTCTTGTACATAGTCTATTCTCTAAGGTTCTTACTATTGTGCTCTATTCCTAATCTAAAAAAATAACTATACCTTGATTTGATACCAACTATAGATACCCTAGTCTTTTAAACGTAACATTATATGATTTTAAGCAAAAAAATCATCATATTACAAGCCAAGGACCATAAAGTCTAGTGTATTAGAAGACTAGGCACATAAAATTGAAAACAAGGGACTCAATAAAACATTTATTTATTTAATATTAATAAAGAGATCCTAAATTCCACTATGCTAATCCAAAATCATAAGATAAACTGAGGATAACAAGAACAATGGGATGATCTAAAAATTATAGTAAGGGAATAACATAAGAATAAAGCTTTAGCACATGGGTTAGAAGGCATAACATAAGGATATAAAAAGGCATGGAACATATATAATCCTAACATATAAACATGGTATCATATAACCTTGGAGTCAAGTAATGTGTAATCAACATAAAACATGAATTTAGCACGAGTCAAGGCTTGTTGTATATAGAGGAGCATAATTCATGGTTAACCACCAAGACTGTTGCACATGGTAGCACATGTTAACGCTAACTTCCAAGACCGTTGCACATAACGTCTCAGGAGACTCAAATTTACCCAATGAATTGGACTAATATCTGGGTACAACTGTCCTAATATATTTATGAAAATGTTTTCCACATAATTAACCATACATAATCAATCATACCTAAACATAAGGGTACCAATGGAAAGAAATGGGCATCGCAATCATGTCATAAAGAATAATGAATGGGTGTATCATACAAGTGTCCATGAAATAAAGGAATTAAAACATACATGAAAATTCATAAGGTAAAATAGTCATATATCATGGTAGGTGATCTCAAACATAAGATAAAACTTGTAAGAAGAGTATTTAAGAAATTTTATCATTAAAACATTTTAGTGCGGTATTAAGGAAAATACTAAAGAGAATTTAAAATAGAAAAGAGAGTAATATTTTATATAAAACCATAAGTGAACCAAGAAGGTTTTAATAATAAAAATATTTATTTTATAAAAATAATGGTGTCTTATAACATATGATATAGTTCACTTTAAATTGGGTAAGAATTCATTAAGTTCTCTTAAAACGGGTTTGCTTATTGGGAAGTATTAAGGAGGGAATCATTTAAATACATGGATATCTCCAAAAGATAATGATGAATGGATATTGATACATGATTTTGGATAATATAAAAAGAATTTAGAATATGTACATAAAAGTAAAATATAACCTCATTTGTGTAAAAATAATGATAGAGCAACTCGAAGGAATAAATGAGATTTGGGTAGAATCCCTTACCTTAAGTTCGATGGTGTCCATCACTTGATCTTAATGCCTTGGATAACCAAATTAAATTCATTAATTAATATTTATAGAACCTATTATACATTTAATTGATTTATTATAACATTAATAAGTTCATTCATGACCTTTTTTATAGTTTAGGTGGTTTAATTTTTTTTTGGGAGCGTTTGTTTCCTTGGTTTTCAAGATCAGTTTAATTATATACATGTAAGGATAAACATGTAAGATGAGAATGATTGTCCAGAATTGAAGTTGTATGTTGTTAGTGAACATACATATGATTAAATGGTTATAAAATTCATTTGGTTATTTTGAGTTAATATGAATCATTGTATAAAAATTTAATGATTATCGTTTTGGTTATTTGGCGGTTTTTGATCACAACGAACACATTTTTCTTTATAAATTAATACCATGGGTAAAAAAGATTCTAGAACCTTAAATAAGACATAATAAATATATTATATTCTGGTTCTACCATAAAAATGGTTTCATTACTATAATTGAAGATGGTAAATGAAATTGAAAACCCGTCGTCCTTGAATGTGATGAATTAACACATCTCAGATAGTGTTTTCATTTCTAGTATAAAAGGAGGGGAAATGAGAGATGTTGATGAATTATTCCATTAGCATAAAAAAATTCTAGAACATGTAAGGTAATGGAGTTATCATACCATTTGTATGAGGATTGGTGAGGATACAAATGTAAACAAAGGAACATGAAAGGAAAATAAAATAAAAGAAAAGAAAAGAAAAGAAAAGAAAAGAGGAATTTACCTCTTGAATATATCTTCCTTGAGAGCCTCTTTAGGGGAGAGGATTTGGTATTTTTATGATATGAAGATCTTCTAGATGTGGGAGTGGTTATTTGGGAGATATTTTTTCACGACCTGATCCTACCGGTCTCGAGCTGCAACTACCCCAAGCCCGCCTCCATAGGCCAGGGGATGGCGACAAGCGTCGAAGGCATAACAAACTCAGGGAGGCCTTTTCCTAAGTACCTTTACACACACACATAGACCACTTAATGCAGAAGTGCTGAGTAAAAAAGGAAACCAATGAAAAAACAACAATAACCCAACCACAGTCATGCATCAACCTCTAAATAGGAAAAGCAAAGTACTAAAAAGTACTGACATATATCGAACAAGAAAAGGGAAAAACATGCACCCAACCAGAAAGGGGCCATAACCCAGAAATAGGTAAACGAAAGTAAACAGCTGGTGAGTATCTCACCTAAAAGTCCTACTATGTCCACTAAGCGTAGCCCAAGCTTCTTTGTCCTCTACGCTCCTCCATAGTCTCGATCGACCTGTCTATCATCTTCAAGGGAACACCAAGTGTGGGCAAAGCCCAATCAGGGGTGAGTATAAGGATACTCAGTAGGATGCCCCGAAATCTCGAGGGAGAAAAAAATTAGGTACTAAACAGAAAAATATAGACAATACAAATTAAGAGTACAATAGAGAGAATGCAGCTCAACCCAAGAAAAGAAAAGAAGTAGACCCATCCCAACTAAGAGGAGCTAGACACGGAAAGCACGTGGCATACCCCGCGTGTCTTCACCCCTCCTATAAGGAGAGTAACTGGACCCAAGGAGTGGGAAAAAAGGTAGGATATATATATATATATGCTCAACAAGAAACCCGAACAAGTGCATAAGGGGATCTCTATCTCCAAGCTTAGCCCAGGAAAAGTTGCCAATAATTCTAAGGATATCCATCTTTGATGCCCAACAGTCCCGCATGCCAAAGAAGCCTCATCGCTAAGTCATACCACCAAAAGTCCCGCTCCGGTAATCACAGAGCAAAGCCACTGACTAGCCTCATCGAAAGGGCTGAGTCTGAAAGAAGTCATCGGGTAACCCACTGCCCAGACCAACTGGAGGGTAAACCCCAAAAAGGTCGTCGGGTGACCCACTGCCCAGCCCTGCTAGAGGGTAAACCCTAAAAAGGTCGTCGGGTGACCCACTGCCCAACCCTGCTGGAGGGTAAACCCTAAAGTCAACGGGTAACCCACTGCCTAGCCTCACTGGATGGTAAACCCTGATACACTGGTGGGTAACCCACTGCCCAACCCTGCAGGAGGGTAAACCCTGAACTGGTCTGATAACTCCGCGCTGCCCGCGCCATCACCGGGTGTCGCTAACATCGTGACCGTGTGTTGGGTCGGAGAGTGTCAAAGAAACCTCTGACCAATGTGATTTCATGTTTCCAAATTTAATGAGATATATAAAGAGG
Source organism: Viscum album (assembly GCA_963277665.1). Classification (NCBI taxonomy): domain Eukaryota; kingdom Viridiplantae; phylum Streptophyta; class Magnoliopsida; order Santalales; family Viscaceae; genus Viscum; species Viscum album. Next base: position 703,862,612 of record OY728126.1, on the reverse strand, counting down.
CTATGTATGCCCAAACGGATTACACCGTTGTAATCCTCGCAAAAAAACATGCAAGATAGACTACTTACTCACTGAAAATGGACACCCGACGAAAAAGTTATTCAACACTACTTTACGCCCATACGGCGTCTCGTGGGGCCCAAACCTCGGTCCTGAAAGAGGTCGGGTAAACTATGCCATCATGATGCTCTCATAAAAAACCCACCAAAATGACTACTCATTCGCTCCGAATGGACATCTCATAAAAAAGGTGAAAAACGCTGCTCACAGCTTAAAAGAAAACCCATGGGGCCCACACCTCAACTTCAGCTTCAACACCTGAAACCACCCTGGACCACTTTGTCTTGACTCCAGGGTCACAACGCCACTGACGACACCTTAAACGGACTCTGGATGTGTTCGCGCCACCCGAACGAAGAATCCTGGCATAGTGCTTACCGAGCGTGCTGTGCCACTGAGCCCCCATCTCGGGAATTTAAAATCTCCGGGACCATCTCAAAATCTTTTTGTCATCTCCAGGATTTCACTGCCACAGACGGCACACAAAACGGACACCCTTAGTGAAAGTTATGGGTGTCTGAAGACAGGGGGACGAACCCCTTTGGGTTGGACCGGCCTGGTCAGGCCGGTCCACCCTGCCTGGGCCGGGCTGCGCCGACCGGCCCGGTTCGCAACACCAGCTCACGGCCCAGCCGCGCGGCTCGGCCTTGGACCCGTGGTCCACTGTACCGACCGGCCCTCGTGGCCGGTCGCTGGTCCGCACGGAGACCCGCCAAAGGCGGATCTCGGTCTCCACAGGGTCGCGCGTTGCGACCCCCCCCCCCCCCCCGTCGCGCCCGCACCAGTGAGCTCGCCTGCCGTTGCTGGGAGCCATGTGCCGCCTGGGTCCGCCGTGCCACCTGGGTCTGCCGTCAAACCACCTGGGTCTGCCGCCGTGCCGCCTGGGTCCGCCACCGCGCCGCCGTTCCGAAAACCGCCACTGCCGTTGGGAGCCGGCCGGACCACCGCGCCAACCGCCGGACCGCTCCTAGAACTGCCGAAAAAAGGAGAAAATGGCTGAAAAACTTCCCGAGGTCACCCTAGACACACCGGGACTCGAAAATTCAATCTGAAAATGGGGTCGGAAAGCTCGGATCAAGCCCTACACATCTATGGTCTTGGATCGACGATTGGACAGAAATTCGATACATGAAACTCAAATTATGGACGATGTGGAAATCCAAAATGAAAAACGAAACCTCCTACCTCGTTGGGCGTAGCCCGAAGCTGCACGAATGGTCCATCAGAGCCGCCACCCACCTTGGAGAGGGAGAGGGAAGCTTGAAGGGGGTTATCCCTTATTGGGAATAACTTGTTCCAAGGAGAAATATAAAGGGGATAAGAGGGTTGGGGGTGGTGTGTTTAAATAGAAAAGCACTTAAACCCCCCACCCGTAGGCCTCATACCCAAACTTTCGACGGGGTCGAGGTTATGCTGCCCCTAGGGTAAAAATCACGTTATGAGTGCAACAAAGGTCTTGTAATTTTAATCCAAGCCTCCGTTCAAAAGTTACAAAGTACATGCCCAGGGCTGCCAAATTACGAAAATGCCCTTGGTGGCGTTTTCCACAAAAGGTCCGCGGCCGCGAAAGTTACACCCCTCCTAGGTTAAAAGGAAATCTCCAGACTCAATGGTGGCCTCAGTTTTCCCATCCGAGCAACCGTTTAGGAGTTATTATGTTTATTCAGTGTGTCCTGTGTGAACGCACTTAAAGTTTAATTCCGGCTGCACTGGGGCTCATAATCACACACCGTCTGAACGCCCTGCTTTGGAATAACATTAAGAAAATTTCAAAGTCTTACAGGCTCAAAACCCGAGTTCTTACATCATTCCATACTTCAAGTTTTTCGTCCCCAAAAAATAAAACTATAAGAACAACTCAGGATACTGAGCCCGTATCTAGCTCTCCCGTTCCTAGGTGCTCTTCTGCACTCTCCCGTGCTGCCATAGCACACAAACCAAAGGAATGGTCTGTCCACGCAGTGCCTGCTCCTACCGGTCCTCAATCGCCACTGGGTGCTCCGCAAAGGTGGCTCCATCCTCAATGTCCAGCTCCCCCAGTCAATAACGTGCGTGGGGTCGTGCATGTGTTTCCTCAGCTGCGACACATGGAAGATGTCATGCACCCTCTCCAGCTGTGGGGGTAGAGAAATATAGTAGGCCACCTCACCGACCCTGCACACGATCTCAAAGGGCCCGATGAACCTCGGGGATAGCTTGCCTCCCCGGATGAACCTCCGAGTACCATGCTGTGGGGAGACCCTAAAAAAGACATGGTCCCCCTGCTCGAACTCTAGAGTCCTGTGATGAAGATCTGCGTAGGACTTCTGTCTTCTCTGATTCATCCTCATCTGATCACGAATGACTAACACCTTCTCTGTCGTCACCTGCACCAACTCTGGGCCCATGAGGGAGGTCTCCCCAACCTCTGTCCAGCACAACGGTGACCTGCAGGGTCTCCCATATAGGGCCTAAAAAGGTGCCATACTGATAGTAGAGTGGTAATTGTTGTTGTATGCGAACTACACCAAGGGTAGGTGATCCTCCCAGCTCAATCCAAAGTCTAACATGCATGCCCTGAGCATATCCTCCCACACTTGGATAGTGTGTTCAGTCTGCCCATCCGTCTGGGGGTGAAAAGATGTACTCATCCGCGGCTGGGTCCTGAATTCTTCCTACAAGCCTCGCCACAATCGTGACATAAACCGCACATCATGGTCGGAGATGATCGTCGAGGGTACTCCATGAAGGCGGACGATCTCCCAAACGTACAACCTCCCCAGACTCTACACCGAGCTCTGCTCCCTGATGGCAAGGATGTGCACCAACTTCGTGAGTCGGTCCACTATCACCCAAATGGAATCGTGGCCCTTCACTGTGGGTGGAAGCCCTATGAAGAAGTCCATAGATATGCCATCCCACTTCCACTCTGGGATATTAAGGGGCTGCAACAACCCTTCTGGAACCTAATTCTCTACCTTCACCTGTTGACAGGTAAGAAACCGAGAAACAAACTCAGCTATGCTACGCTTCATGTCGGAACACCAAAACTGCCACTGAAGGTCTCTGTACATCTTCCCCACACTGGGATGTACAGACAAGGGAGAAGTGTGGAACTCCCACATCACCTCCTCCCACATCTCTACTGGTACTGCAGCTCGCCCCTAGAACATGATCTCGTGATTCCCTCCTTTAGAATACCCATCAGGTGCGTCGCCCGTGGATATCTGATCACGCAGTACCTTGTTGTCGACATCCCCCAGCTACAACTCCATCACATGATCAAGGAGATAAGGAGTCAACACCATCGACTGCAGAAAATACATATCCTTCTATTCCACCAAGTTTAGCTGAAGGGAAGCCAACTGCTCCTAAGCTTCCTGCACTAGACGAGCATGGGACTTCCTGCTAAGGGTATCTGCTACTACGTTTCCCTTCCATGGAGTGTAGACTATCTCAAAATCATAGTCCTACAGAAACTCCAGTCAGCGCCTCTTCCTTGGATTCAAATCTCGCTGAGTGAATATGTACTTGAGGCTATGGTGGTCTGAGTATACCACAAAATGCTCACCCAGAAGGTAGTGTCTCCATAACCTCAAGGTGAAGACCACTGCTGCCAGCTCCAAATCAGGAGTTGCATAATTTTTCTCATGGGGCCTCAACTGTCTCTACCCATATGCAATCACTTCCCACTGCTGCATCAGCATGCACCTGAGCCTAGATCCTGAAGCGTTGCAGTACACTACGAACTCAACGACCTCCTCTGGAAACCTCAACACTAGAGCACTAGTCATCCTCTGTATCAACTCCTCGAAGGCCTTCTGGCACTGATTTGTCTAGGTGAACGGTCATCCCTTCCGCGTCAATGCAGTCAAAGGGGAAGTAATCCTGGAGAAAGCTTCCAAAAACCTCCTATAGCACCCTTCCAAACCAAGCAAGATCCACACCTCTGACGCATTCTTGGGTGGATCCCAAGAAAGCACTGCCTGTATCTTTGCGGGATCTACATCCAATCCATGCTCCGTAATGACATACCCCAGAAAGTGAACCTCATGAATCCATAACTAACACTTCAAGAGATTCCCATATAGTTGGTGTGCTCGGAGTAAGTCTAGGACCATCCTCAAATGCTCCACATGCTCCTCCTCCATCACAGAGTAGATGAGTATGTCATCAATAAAGACAACCACAAACCGGTCCAAGTAGAACTGGAATATCTGGTTCATCAAAGCCATGAAAATGGTGAGGGCATTCGTTATTCCAATGGGAATCACTAGAAACTCGTAATGCCCATATCGACAATGGAAATCCAACTTCAGGATGTCATCCTCATGAACCCACAACTGGTGGTAGCCAGATCAAAGATCAATCTTGGATAACCACTTCACACCTCTCAACTAGTCGAAGAGGTCATTGATCCTCGGCAAAGGGTACTTGTTCTTTATCGTGGCCTGATTCAAGTGATGATAATCCAAACAAAGCCATAGAATCCCATCTTCCTTTTTCACAAACAAAACTGGAGCTACCTAGGGGGACACACTGGGCCTGATGAATCCCCTCTCACGGAGGTCGAACAGCTGGAGTCATAGCTCCGGAAGCTCTGTGGGTTCCATCTGATAATCCTCACATGATATTAGGGTAGTCTCCGACTGCAAGTCAATACATAAATCCATCTCTCGCCTCATAGGTAGTCCCAGAACATCCTCGGGAAAGACGTCCATGTAGTCCTCTACAACGGTAGGGATCCATGTGCCTATATCATCTGCTACTCCGAGATCCATGATCTCCAACTGGTGCGAAAAAGGTCGGGTCTCCTGCTCAGAGTACCCATCTACTCTGCCATGAGGTCTCGTTCACCAAGGATGGTGAACCTTGTCCCATCAGAAAACACACCTCTAAATCGTCTATGATGACAGTCGATCTGGGCGTGCACCATAGAAAGCCAATCCATGCCCAGGATGACGTTGTAAGGTTCCATCATGACGGCGAGCAGGTCCCATGTGAAACTCCCTCCTCTGAATGACAGTTCACACTGTCTGCAAATAAAGGTCACTAATGTGGCACTTCATGTAGGAACCTCGAGGCTAAGTGCACATGTCAACACCTCTACTGGAAGCTCCAACTCCAGTACCAACAACAGCGATATAAAGGAGTGGCTGAAACCTGTGTTTACTAGTACTGAAGAAAGCGTAGAGTAAACACAAAGCGTACCTCGAACCATCTCGTGTGTTGGGGGGTCACAAACACCCATAGTCTGAAGTTTCCTATGGCCCCTACCACCGGCTCCTTGAGCCTGGTGTGGGCTGCCCGATGGTGGCAGTGGGAGGACCTCAAAACACCACCTCAGTCCTCCAGGTCCTGCTGCTTTGCCTACGCCACCTCCCTGAGGACCACCCTACCCCCGACTGGGGGATACCTAGTCATGGTGCTGTCTCTGCCACTACAGTGTGCCCCCTGCCTTCCACGGCTGCTCGGTACACCTGGTCGGGCAGTCATGTGCTAGGTGACCCCATCCATCACAAGCATAGCACCAAATCTCTCCTAACTGCCACAATGCTCCACGGTGCCACTGCTGTGTATGACCCTACCCCTGAGTCTGCTCACAGAAGGGCCTCCTCGTCCGAGGCTCTGCTCTCTGCCGCCTGCCTATCACCAAGGACTCTACTCTAAAGTGGACAATGCTAGGACCTGGAAGCTAACGTCCCTTATCCAAGAATATCTCCATCACGAGCACCCACTCTAGCACCCCAACATAAGTAGGGATGCACAAGGGTACTACACTAGAACTGATATCCCTGCGAAGACCCTGCTCAAACTTCCGCATCCTGAAGTAACTGTCGCGGATCATATCCTGTGAGTAGTATGTCAGATCAGTAAACCAAGACAAGTACTGCACCACAGTCACCCCCTGCTTCATCTCTAGAGGCTCTTGAATCTGAATGGAGCATAAGAAAGAGGGGGAGTACTCCTCCCGGAAGAGCTGCTGGAATCTATCCCACATGAGAGACGACTCGTCGTGGGTCTACATAAAAAACCCTCACCAATGCCCGAATATCTTGAGGAAAATTTTGGAAGCTAGGGATACCATCTGGTCCGCTGGTGTCCATACCAGCCTGAAAAGTCGGTCCACAGACTCTAGCCAGTCTTCCGTAACCTGGGTATCCAGGTCTCTGTGGAACTTATATGGTCACTGACGCTAAAAGTCTCAGAGTGCACTCAGCCTGCGCTCAACCTCTGCCTGTGCTACCGGTACTAACTACCATTCTCCAGGTGGAGGGGCCACTGCTGAAGCACTGGGAGGAAGGGGATCACGTGAGGGTCCCTAAACTGACGCCTCATCGCTCTCCAGTTCATCGTCACGAACTGGAGAGGGTAACCTGGCTGACTACTGCCATGGGGGCATCCTAAAAATTATCAAGTATTACCGCGATCAGATGAGTATATATATATATATATATCAGTAATAACAAAGGGGAGATGACTCAAAAAGGAAAGTCAAAGACTCAATCCTACCGGATGCATGTTCCAAAGTTACCAGCAACAAGTGTCTCAGCGTGTCGAGTCGACAAGCGGGTTATCAGGGTCCTGGTGAATGGATACATCGGTCGCCCGTACCATCACTGGACTCCCTAGCCTGAGATCCGCTCTTGAGACACATCGACACCATTGCCCTAAATCCCAACCAATTCATTTTTAGGGACATCCGAACAATTCCCCAAGGAATGAACCACCTCTTATATCACTTTTTCACGACCAGATTCTGCAGGTCTCGAGCCACAACTACCCCAAGCCCGCCTCCATAGTCAAGGGGATGTCAACAAGCGCCGAAGGCCTAACAAACTCGGGGAGGCCTTTGCCTAAGTATCTATACACACTCACACAACTAACTCAATGTAGAAGTGCAGAGTAAAAAAGAAACCATAGGACAAACAACTATAACCCAACCACAGTCATGCATCAACCTCTAAATAAGAAAAGCAAAGTGCTAAAAAGTACTGACAGATACTGAATAGGAAAAGGGAAAAACACGCTCCCAACCAGAAAGGTGCCACAACCCGACAACAGGTAAACGAAAGTAAATAGCCGGTGAGTCTCTCACCTGAAAGTCCTACTACGTCCACTGAGTGCAGTCGGAGCTCCTGTGTCCTCTACGCTCCTCCGTAGTCTTGATCGACCTATCTGTCATCTACAAGGGCACACCAAGTGCAGGAAAATCCCAAGCAGGGGTGAGTATAAGGATACTCAGTAGGATGCCCTGAAATCTAGAGGGAGTAAAAAAGGAGGTACTAAATGGAAAAAGATATACAGTACAAAGTAAGAGTACAATAGAGAGAATGTAGCTCAACCCAACAAAAGAAAAGAAGTAGACCTATCCCAACCAAGAGGAGATAGACACGGAAAGCATGTGGCATACCCCACATGTCTTCACCCCTCCCAGAAGGAGAGTAACTGGACCCAAGGAGTGGGAACAAAGGTAGGGTTTATATATATATATATGGTCAAAAAGAAACCTGAACGAGTGCATAAGGGGATCTCAATCTCCAAGATCATCCCAGGAAAATTTGCCAACAGTTCTAAGGATATCCATCTCTGATGCCCAACAGTCCCGCATGCAAAAGCCGCCTCATCTCTAAGCCATACCACCAAAAGTACCGCTCCAGTAATCACGAAGCAAAGCCACTGACTAGCCTCATCAAAAGGGATGATTCTAAAAGAAGTTGTTGGGTAACCAACTGCCCATCCCAACTGGAGGGTAAACCCCAAAAAGGTCATCAGGTGACACACTGCCCAACCCTGCTAAAGAGTAAACCCTAAATTCAACGGGTAACCCACTGCGCAGCCTCACTAGAGGGTAAACCCTGACACACCAGTGGGTAACCCACTGTCCAGCCCTACTGGATGGTAAACCCTGAACTGGTCTGATAACTCCACATTGCCCGCGCCATCACTGGGTGTCGCTAACATCGCGACTATGCGTTGGGTATGAGAGCTTCAAATAAACCTCCGACCAACATCCTTTCATGTTTCCACATTTTATGAGATCTATAAAGAGGCTCCGTACACCCAAAAGGATTAAACTGTTGTAATCCTCTTGAAAAAACATGTGAGATAGACTACTTACTCCCTGAAAACGGACTCCCAACAAAAAAGTTATTCAACACTACTTTACTCCCATACGACGTCTGATAGGGCCCACACATTGGTCTCTAAAGAGGTCGGGCGAACTGCACTATCGCGATGCTCTCGGAAAAACTCCCCAAAATGACTACTCATTCGCCCCAAACAGACATCTGATGAAAAAGTTGCAAAACGCTGCTCACAACTTAAAAGACGACCTGTGGAGCCCATGCCTCAACTCTTGCTTCAACGCCTGAAACCACCCTGGACAACTTTGTCTTGACACCAGGGTCACAACGCCATTGACAACGCCTTAAACAAAATCCGAATGTGTTCCCGCCACCCGAAGGAAGAATCCTGACGTAGTGATTAACAAGCGTGCCACGCCACCAGTAGTGGAAGTTACGGGTGTCTGAAGATAGGGGGACAAACCCCTTTGGGTTGGACCGGACCGGTCCTGCCGGTCCACCCAGCCTGGCCCGGCCTGGTCCGCAGCGCTGGCCTGCGGCTCGGCCGCGCAGCTTGGCTGCGGACCCGCGGTCCACTGCGCCTACCGGCCCTCGTGGCTGGTCGCTGGTCCGCGCGGAGACCCGCCAAAGGCGGGTCTTGGTCTTCACGGGGTCACGTGTCGTGACCCCCCCATCACACCTGTATTGGCGAGCTCACTCACCACCGCTGGGATCCCCACACCGTCTGGGTCCGTCGCGCCACCTGGGTCCACCGCCGCGCCACCTGGGTCAGCCACCACCTCTCCTGGGTCCGCCATCGCGCCTCCGTCCCAGAAACTGCTGCCGCCGCTGGGAGACCGCTGGACCGCTGTGCCGACCGCCGGACCGCCCCTGGAACCGCTGGAAAAAGGAGAAAACGGCCGGAAAACTTCTCAGGGTCACCCCGGAGACCCCCGGACTCGAAAATTCAATCTGAAAAAGGAGTTGGAAGGCTTGGATCGATCCCTACACATCTATGGTCTTCGCTTGACGATTAGAAAGCAATTCGACGCAAGAAACTCAAATTATGGATGATGTAGAAATCAAAAACGAAAAACGAAACCTTCTACCACGTTGGGCGTAGCCCGAAGCTTCACGAATGGTCCGCCAAAGCCGGCGCCCACCTTGAAGAGGGAGAGGGAAGCTTGAAGGGGGTTCTCCATTGTTGGGAAGAACTTGTGCCAAGGAGAAAGCTAAGGGGGATAAGAGGGTGGGGTTGGTGTGTTTAAATAGAAAAACACTTAAACCCCCCGCCCATAGGCATCGTACCCAAACATTCTACGGGGTCGAGGTTAAGCTGCCCCTAGGGTAAAAAATGCGTTCTGAGCACAATGGAGGTCTCAGAATATTAATCTGAGACTCCATTCAGAAGTTACGAAGTACACGCTCGGGGCCGCCAAATTACGAAAACTCCCCTGGTGGTGTTTTCCATAGAAGGGCCGCACCCGCGAAAGTTTCACCCCTCCTAGGGTAAACGACACACTCTGGACTCAATGGTGCCCTCAGTTTTCCCATCCGAGCAATCTTTTAGGATTTATTCTGTTTATTTGGTGTGTCCAGTGTGAACGCACTTAAAGTTTAATTCCGACCGCACCGGGGCTTGGAATCACACGCCGTCTGAACGACCTGCTATGGAATAAAATTAATAAAATTTCAAATTCTTACAGGCTCAAAACCCGGTTTTTTACATATTTCATTAGAACTTTGGCTAGGCACAAGTATTGAGAGGTGTGAGGATAGGAGGTAAAGAGGGGTGGTATTTATAGTGAAGGAGAGGAGGGGTTTCCCATTATTTTAATCATTAATTTAATATTTTTGATCAAGACTATGAATATTATCAATTATTGTGACCAAAAATAGTAAATAGATCATTTTATTTAGAATCACTACTCATTTAAATCATCCATGACTCAATAATGTTTCATAAATTAATTTATTTATCATTTATAGTAAATTATCTTATTTTACTATTCACCAAAAATTCAAGTATTTTAGAAAAATCCCAAAAATTCACCATAACCATTTTTGATGCGTAGAATCCAAAAATGAACTCCATTTTATGAAAATAATTTTCTAAATATGTGAAATTTAATTTTTAATTAAAATCAAAATTTACTTGAAAAATACAAATTTTAAAATTAAAACTTCTTTTTTAACACTTTGAAAAATTAATTAATGTCTCCTAATATTATTTTATAATAAAAATTCATTAAAATAATTATTTTTGAATACATTTTATATAAATAAATTTTCTTTTAAATTATTAAATTAATCATAAAATTGTAATTAAATATACATGACTTACAAAAATACCAACACTTAATTAATAATTTTTAAAATATTTAATTACTTATACAATGATATAATTATATCAAATTTTCACTTATAAGATGGATAAATTTTATTTATAATTTCATTAGTGAGATTACTATTCAATTGGCCAGTTTACTATTCATAAGGGTCACATTGCTATTATAAAGGTCAAGTTACAATTTCATCGGTATATTTTCATTAACTTCCAGAGATAACTTTTATTTCACTCATTCTTCATTTACAAGATTTGTATTGTGTTCTATATGTAATATTATATGATTATACTATAATACATAATTATAAGAAGGTAATTTAATTGATAAAACATTAGGGCATCACATTTCTGTATAGAGGGCTTGCATACGATGTAACTCCATCTATCACAACAACTCATGTATGAACAATGATATAGAATGAATTCTATAATGTATCTTACACTATATGATAGAGGGATTCAGGATATGATAAGACATTAACTTTACATTATTTTTTTTTATTTTTTTTAATTTAATTTGAATCTCTTTACAACATACTCTACTCTATCATATCATCCACATGTATTATCTGGACACTACCACAGATCACATGATATACAATGCTATATTTTATCAATGTTAAATAGAAAGTACTGATAAATGTTTCTTTTATAAGCGTTAAAAAAATAGTTGATAAAAGTGTACCCTTTGTCAGTGCATTTTAATGATGAGAAATTTTCCTCTTTATCAGTACTTTTCTAGCATTGATAAAATATTTGCATATTTTTTAATAAAATAATATAATCAATATATATAAAATGATGATATTTATATTTGTAATTAATTTCCCCATGCAGATGGAAATTGTGGTAGGGGGATTGGGGTTTGGGGCGACGGTCGTGGGGTCGAGTCACCGGGCTGGTTTTATTCCTTGAGTGTGTTGAATACAAAAAAGAAGTTTTATATTTGAAAATTAATATATAATTATATATTAATTAAAAAATTAATATAATTAAAATAAATATTATATATTAATAAATATTATAATAATTGAAAAAATTACAAAAATATAACTAAATATGTATTATTAATATGGGATAATTTAATTTATACATTTATATATATGCCTATATGTAGGATGTAAAAATATGCATGTATATGTGTATGTATTGGACATTTTCATATGCGTATGTACTATGGAATGTATTAATCATATTTTTAATATTATTTTACATTTAATGTATTTTTTTTTATTTTTTACATAATATTTTTGGAATTAATTCAATTTTTAAAATTTAAACATAATTATTTACTAAGTAATGCCTATAATATGTTTTTACATTATATGATTAGTATTTATACAATTTTATATTAAGTTGTAACATCTTTAAAATGGTTGAAATTTATATAATTAATTTATTTAAATTAATTTTTTAATATTGTGTTCTTTTTTGTATGTGTTTTCATGTAGTTAATCCGATGAATTATTATTTTTTACATATTTTTATCTATTAAATTTCATTTGTTCATTTTTTAATATTATTTAATTAATATTATTTATTCATTTTTAATATTTATTTATTCTTATATTTTTTGGGAATTTAATCATTTTCTAATACTTATTTATACATATATTTATTTATTATGTAATATTTTTAATATGTTGGAAATTTATATGAATAATATCTATTTGTTTTAGTTTATTGAGTTTTGACATTTAAAATATGTTTTATATAAGTAATTTATTTTAATTTATTTTTTAATAATTTTGTAATTTAAATAGTTTACATTGTTTTAATTTATTTAATTTATTTATTCATTTTTAATATTATTTTAATTAATATTAATTTTTTTCACTTTTGATATTTATTGATTTTTAATATTTTTGGAATTTATACATTTTTTAAAATTTATACATATTTATTTATTATCTTTTAATATTTTCAATATGTTTTTAATTTATATCATTAATTAGTACCCCACTCGCGCAATTGCATGGAACAAGATAACAACCAAATCAGTGATAACAAAAATTTAACTAATGAAGCTTATAAAGAGATATAATATTGGAAGATAAATAAATAGGAGAGCAAATAATATGTAATACAATAAAGTTTATTTCCTCTACTACATCAAATATTTCATGATCAAAATCATGTTCTAAATGTATCTGTAAATAACATGTTAAGTAACATGTCAACGAAAGTTCCCACACTAAAATGAGATAAAGTTTCAAAAGTTGAACAATGCGACCTAAGTGAAGTATTGACCATCATGTATATGTATACTATCGATTAGGGGTATATGAAATTAGTAGTTGTTGAAACAAATTAAAATGACACTTTTTATAAAAAAAATATAGGAAGAGATACAATATAAAAATAGAAAAAAATTCTAGAATAAATAGTAAATAAATAAAACTTATAACAATCCAGGATTTTATGATATGTATCTTCTTAAATAAATTCAATTTATTCGATAGTTTACATTGCACAAATGAACAGTGATATACAATTAAAAAGTAACTTGACTGTTGTAATAGTAATGAGACCATTAGGAATAGTAATCAGACTAATAGAACAACAACCTTACCTATGACATTATAAATAAAAATAAGGTATCATATGAATGAAATTATTATATATTCATATCATGTAATAAGTAAATAAATGTACTAAAAATGATAATTTAAGTGTTGGTATTTTATTGAGAAATATAATTGCATATTTACAATTTTATAATGAATATAATAATTTAAAATAAATTTTATTTTCATAAAATAGATTCATAAATTAATATTTTGCTGTCTTATGATTATAATATAATTTTACAAGAGCTTAATTAAATTTTCAAAATGTAAAAAAATTAGTTATAATTTTAAAATTGATATTTTTTGAATAAATGATGATTTTAATTAAAAAATAAATATCTCATCTCTATAAATGTTTTTTCAAAAAATGATTTCATTTTTTAATTATACACATCAAAAAATGGGTAGGGTGAATTTTTGGGATTTTTCAAAAATAGTGGATTTTTTTGTGAATAGTGAAATATGGTAATTTACGGTGTAATATAAATACCTGAATTATTGAGTCATTGATGATGTATGTATGATGTAAGCACAATTGGTTTTAATTCACATGCACTAGTTATTGTAATTAGTCATAAAAATCAAAATTATTCATAGTCTTGAGCCAAAATAATGAACCAATGAATAAAAAAATAAAAAAACACCCCTCTCCTACACTATAAATACCACCCCTCACCACCCCTCAACACCCCTTCACCTCACACATTATAATCCTTGAAGTTTTTCCAATTTAAGAACCCATGTTCTTAGAATGGGTCAAAATCCCGACCCTGTTTGATTTTTTGACTTGTTCTTGAGAAAACTGGGGAAATCTTGGAAATTCTGGAAATTTCTAGACTATACGCCGTGTACACTAAAGTACATGTCGTGTATGGGTTAGGAACGTACCGGCCGTGTGATCTCTGAGTACATGTCGTGTGATGACCAGGTAGGAATTTCCTTCTACACGATGTGTAGTGTTTCCCGACATGTCATGTACCCTTGACCGTGTGGAGGCCATACATGGTGTGTAGGCTTGTTGGCTAGGTAGATTGTTTTTAGTAAGTACACGCCGTGTACTATTTGTACACGTTGTGTAGAGGGGCTGTGTATGGGGATATACATGGCGTGTTGGGGATGTCGGTCGGGTAGAGAAGTACATGTTGTGTACCTCTAGGTACACGCCATGTACTCAGTTGGCATGTCCTCGATGAAATATCAGTTGTCTTATGAATAGTAAAATGATACATGGCGTGTAGTCCTAAGTACACATGGTGAATTTTCTTTTTTCTTTTCATTAAAATAGGCAATAGCCTTGTTTTGAGGCAGGGGCAGTGGGTTTTGTCCAGGAGACATGAATAGCTGGCTGGGACTTCAAATCCTTCCCGTTTCTTTGTCCGAAGTCAGATTCAAACACTGTTTGATGCATTGGAACCCCCTCGGTAAGGCCTTGATTCCTCCTGAGTTGTTCTTATTAATTTCTATTCTAAGATGAGTTATATGGGTTTGATAAGTTTTGATTCTTTTATAGATCTACCTTGTTTTAGAACTATTTGGAGGCTGTTATCGAAGAATTATCATCATACTAGTATGAGGTAGGTGGTGCATACCACTTTTTGTGTTTTCACAGAATTTTGGGTGGCGCGACCTTTGGCGCGTTTTCGGGTATTTTGAGCGTGACGCATTTTTACCTGATATTACCAATTTAATTGTTTATTTGACCTATGGGATGCCTTTGGGTATGCCCTGTTACCTATTTTTCTTGAGCGGGGCTGGGCGAGTGTCCATTGCTCATCGGGGCATTTTGTCCAGGGGATGCCAAAATGGTTATAATTGAATTCTATTTTTTTAAACTGTTGAGTTCAGTTTGTTAAACCCTGATATGAATTGTTAGAGTCCATAAATACCTTTGTGCTGGTATAAAACATCACTTGGTTTGTGAATTTCAACTATTTTGTTTTTTTTGCCTATTTAAAAGTGATTATTTTGATTATTATATGTAATTGCTGAATTGCATATACTGGAACCCTTGCGGTTGTGTTGGGAGTGGTCTGGATACTCTTGAGTGATGCTGATCATATGTTGGGCATGGACTGGGTTACATTGGGTGGTTCTAATCACAATATTGGGCGTCATGGACGTCGGATTGAGGCTGGGTGACTGTCAGGTTGGGCATCGCCCGAGGTACTTGGATGGAGAGGCCGTCGAACTTGAGCTTCATGGTCACAGGGACACAAGGTATCAGAGTTTTTGTGTCTTGGGTACTATTTTGGTGATTACTGCTCACCCAGAACTTTTAGCAGTGTGCACACACAGAGACTCTACGATGAGGTGGTTTTGACCACTCGTGTGGGTAGAGGCCCCCCGTTAGTTGCTGTTTAGGTACTATTGGTTTGGGGGTGCTTGCTGTAGGAAGCCACGTGGAAGGTGAGGAGCCTTGAGGGGATAACGTTGAGGCTATCGGGTTGGTGGTAGAGGCTCGCCGTTATTTGAGGGCAGACATCGCTATCCCTCAGGTTACCTTATTTGAGGGCAGCCATCATTGTCCCTCTGGTTACTTTATTTGAGGGTAGACATCACTGTCCCTCTGGATACTATTTGAGGATAGGCATCGCTATTCCTCCAAGCTACTATTTCTTGGGCATTCCTTTAGGACGTCGGTACTTGAGACAGACGGTGTTAGGGGGCACATGGCGCCGAGTTACTTGATAGAGATTCCAGCGTTGGCCGAAGTAGGTGACACTCCATGGTGGCTGCTGAGCACCAGTGGAGTTTGTGTTTGTTTATGTGCATAATAATATTTACTGTTTTCTTTATAAATGCATGCCCACTTAAACACTTATATTAGGTATGCACCGTTGGGTGGTATCCTACTAAGATTCATCTCACACCCTGCACGGGCCCTTCAGGATGCATGTAGACTTTATGGAATTACGTGTATGAAAGAGGTCAGCTTCATGAGCTGGACTGCTTTAGCTGTTGCATGGAGATGGTATATAACTTGAGGTTTTTCCTAGATAGAGTTTACTTTGTTTTGATTTCCTTCATGTATCAGGATTCTTACTTGTTTTATAGCTACAATTGGTTATCCATTGACTCCCCTTTACATATGGACATGTATGACCTACTTTGGATGCATGTTTTGTTGTTCAGTAGTAGTTACAAGTGATCAACATGCTATTCTATTTACTTTTCGCTGCTGTTGTTTATATTTATTGTTTCCTCTATTTATCAATATTGAATGTGCTTCCGCTCTGCGGGTCTGGTTCGAGTCTTCTGAGTCATTTATTCTATTGTATATTTATTATTACACTTGGAGCAGTACCATTATTATCCTCCGAGAGGGTATAGACTCGCCACTATACCTATAAGACCCTCGTTTCTAGTCGGTATCCTTTTGCGTTTGGGGAGGTGTGCCTAAGGTAGTAACACCTGACCCATTTAGCAGTGTTCGGGTGGCTGTTAGGGTCCGGGTCGTAAAAAAGTGGTATTAGAGGAGTTCTTGACAAGGATTTATAGTAGTGTTTTTCTGGATATTAATGAGATTGAGGATTCTATTTTTATTTCTACTAGTTTTACTATTTGTGATATGGTAGACTGACGATAGGTTATGACTGGAACTAGGTTTCTAGCTTGTGCTTGGGTGCCTACAGCCCCAGTTACGGGGGATGGACCAAGTTTCCATGGGTGGGAATTGTTGTTTTCTTTTTCTCAGATTACAGTTTATATGATTTCCACCTCGATGGATCACTTGGTGTGTGATGTTATCAATTGTGATATGCGACCCTTGACCCGGTGCGATAAGGGAGAATTGGACCTTGACCCGGTATGGCAAGGCTGTTTGTTTGGATTTTGATAGGCACATTTTTAGGGTATTTCAATTTCATAACTGAACGTATGATTTGTGAAGTGATAATTCCATGTGAATAATATCAATTGCCATGCTTGTATGATTTGAAATGTGAATAGGTGAAATTCCTGATAGAATTTCTTGTTATTTTCAATGTGTTATTCCATGCTTTATATATTTGTAGAATTGCATGTGGTAGGGTATTTGGGTCTGGCTTTTATACTAGCAGACAAGTACTATGGTTGAGGTGATTTTGATCACAAGGATTGGGTGAATCTATTGTTGGTTTGAGGCAATGTTAGTTGTTAGGATGGGCATGGCCTAAGGTACTTTTGATACTTGGCTCTGTTGAGGGCGGGTAAGGAGGTTATGAGGTCGGGATGCTGTGGGCATGGGTTGCGATAGGGGAGAGTAAGGGTAGTTGTTTTATGCTGCCTCTTTACTGATTTCCTTATTTGCATTGAATATATATTGCTATATATATATATGGTATGTCTGACCATTTATAGTATTAAATGGGTTCCTTTTAGTCGACTCAGATGGAGTGTCAGGCGGGATATTGTAATAACCCACCAATCCTCATTGGCTTGAGAGCTCAACGAGTCATTACTAGGACTTAAGTGACATCCCCAAGGCGCCAAAGGCTAGAAATAAATGCCAAAGGGTTTCAAACAAGTGGGGGATGATTTACCCTTTTAGAACATACCACAGGACTAACATCCATAACCAAACTAATCAACTAAATGATGCATGATGAAAACTAAGACAACTCAACCATTTATTTTATCAAAAACCAACCAAGAGTACCATAGCAGGAACCAACATTTAATCAGAGTAAACAGTGGAAAGACAAACTAAAAGACCACAAGACGACAACCCAACTCCTTTCTCCACAATCTCCAAGCTCCAACATCATAAACCAGCCCAAGCATCACGAAGTAGTGCTAAAAACATGTGACACATTACCTTTTCCAATATCCCGGTATATGACATCTGCAAAAGCACCAACGTGCCAAAGTAGGGGGTGAGTAATGAAACTCAGTAGGTTTTCCCTGATGAATTCCCAACCCATGCCTCTAGGGTAAAACATGTTTGCACATTTATATATAAAAATTTATATAAAACAATTCCAAAACAGTTCACAATATAACAAGTTCCATGTTAAAACCATTTTCCAACCAAAACCATCTTTCTCAAGAAAAGCAACCAAGCCAAGTTTCCAATTAAATTCCCATTTTCATTTTGACACATTCATTCCATTTCAAAAATCCACACAACCAACCATGCATGCAACCTGGACCTCCCTATACTTGCGAGTGGTGATTTATCCTTCCACTATGTTGTCAATTAGTGAACTACCTTGACGGGGGTACTTCACGACCTTATCCGTCCCAACCTTTTGATGGGGGTACTTCTCGCCCTTATCCATATTAATGCATAAGAACACACACCACAACCCATGCAAATCCATTCCAAAACCAAGTGTGTTCAAAACCTTTCAATAAATCATCAAAACTTTTATTGAAAACCATTTCATTCAAGCAGCAAAACCATAACTAGTTTAAAATCTCCATTTTAAACTCACTTCAAAAAACACTTTCCAAAAACACACAATTTCCATCACCTGTTACTAAAAAGGGGTTTCAACTGTTCTTTCACAGTAGATAAACAATCATTTCAATCAATGAAAACAATTTGAAACTAAGCCTTCAAGTTCTAAGAAAGAGGAATCGAGAGTGAAGCCACCTACCTCAAAGGTTTTGGCAAAAACCCAGCCGATTCACCAAGGATACACCTTAGATCTCTTATCCTAACACAAAAAAGACCAAAAATCATCATGTTTGGCATGAACACACTTATATCTACCCATAATGGGCATATATCTAGGAAACCGAGAGAAGAGGAGAAGTAGATCTAAGTAAATCTGAGAAATCAAACAAGAACGATTACATAACTTAAGAATCCAGCTTCGATTGGCCAAGAGAATCCTTCGGATCACCTCCAAAACAATGGGAGAACCCTTATTGACCTTAGGAGAACCAAAATCCCGAGTTAGGGCCACTTAGGAGCTTAAAAGAGCCACTTAGAGGAAAAAACGTGTGAGATCCACTTTTATAGGATCTAGTTTAAGTGGTCGCACGGTTAGTTCGCACAGTTTGACAAACCGTGTGCTAACCGTGAATAAGCTACTACCTCAGCCACCCTTCTCGCACGGTTTGGATGCATGGTTAGACAAACCGTGCACTGACCATGTGAAAACCACTGCCTCCAAGACCCACTGCGTATGGTTTTCCCGCACAGTATAGACAAACCGTGCGCCTCCCGTGCGACTTCCCCTTTGCCTTAAAACATCATTCCAAGTTCTCCCGACTCTCCCATTAAACATCCTTAACTTCAAAACCATGAAAAGAATCAAGTAAGGGTTATATACCAGAAACCGGGGGTACTAAATTCTCCCCACCATAGGCCTTTCCGTCCCTAGAAAGTAGAAAACCATTGCTTTCCTGAAAGAGTTCTGCCCACTGCTCTTTCATTTCTTTTTCACGTTCCCAAGCCTCTTCCTGAATCTGACCATGCTTCCATAAAACTTGCATTAGACCGATGCTTTTTCCATGCAAGAATTTCTCTTTCCTATCCACAATCCGTACCAGAATATGTATCAACAAAGAATCCGACTCTAGGTCAATGTGATCCCATCTGATCACATGGTCAGGATCAGACTGATACTTTTTCAACTGAGATACATGGAACAAATTATGCACCAAACTGAACTATGGTGGTAATGCCAACCAATATTCCACCTCTCTAACCCTTTACAATATCTCAAAAGGGCCAATGTATCGAGGAGATAAAATGCCCTACTTCCTGAAACGATGATGTCCAAGTCTTGGAGATATCTTCAAGAAGACATGATCACCCACAATGAACGAAAATGGTCTTCGACGGTGATCTGCATAAGATTTATGAAGACTCTGAGCCGTCTCCATACTCTTTCTAATCAACTGGATATTCTCTGTTGTCTCTTGGACAAGGCTTGGCCCGACTAGTGAAGTTTCACCTGTTTCCACCCAGCATAGTGGAGAACGACAAGGACGCCCATACAATGCTTCAAACGGAGTCATGTGTATCGAGGATTGATAGCTGTTATTGTATGAGAACTCCACTAAGGTTATATTATCCTCCCATGAGCACCCAAAATCCATTACACAAGCCCACAACATATCTTCCAACATCTGTATCATCCTTTCGGATTGTCCATCCGTCTGAGGATGATACACCATACTCATATTCAACTGAGTTCCCAGGGCTTTCTATAAGGATTTCCAAAAACGAGATGTAAACCTCAGATCTTTTTCTGACACGATTGAAACTTGTATTCCATGTATCATTTCCACTTCTTGGATATTTATTTTTGAAAGATCTTCCACCGTATGAGTTTCACGAATAGGGATGAAATGGGCCGACTTGGTTAGATGATCCACTATCACCCAAATGGAATCGTGTTTTTAGACCATTATTGGAAGACCTATAACAAAATCTATTGCTATCTGATCCCATTTCCACACTGGTATAGGTAAATATTGTAACATACCAGCTGGCCACAGATGTTCTGCTTTAACTTGCTGACAAGTTAAACACCTTGAAACAGATTCAGCTACTTTCTGTTTCATGCCGCTCTACCAAAACTACGCCTTAAACGCCTTATACATCTTCTGTGTACCCGGATGTACAACCCATCTTGAATGGTGGTAAGTATGAAGAAGTTTTTCCTGAGCA
Source organism: Viscum album (assembly GCA_963277665.1). NCBI lineage: Eukaryota > Viridiplantae > Streptophyta > Magnoliopsida > Santalales > Viscaceae > Viscum > Viscum album. Next base: position 703,841,984 of record OY728126.1, on the reverse strand, counting down.
GTTAAAGGTACAACCATCCGATCTTGAAATTGAAAAACTGAACTACCATCCAGCTTCCATCCCTCAATGGTCTCCCCAACATTGAGTTTTGAACTCATCACAACATAGTCTACATCGGGTGCCTGTGCCTCCTTTACTATCTCCACCAAATCAGGAACAAGTTCAACTGGAAAGAAAACTGCAACATCAGTTCGGTCTTCACATTCCATACGCATGTTGGCTAGGACCGACATCAACTGCCACTCATCTAAAGCTTCTTTCGCCAATTGAGTATACGACTTTATGATTAATGCATCGGCCACCGAATTTCCCTTACCTGGTGTATACATCAAGTCAAAGTTGAACATTTGGAGATACTCCATCCATCTCCTCTTCCTCAGATTCAAATCTCACTGCGATAAAATGTGTTTCATGCTTTTGTGATCTGTAAACACAGTAAATTTCTCACCAAAGAGATAATGTCTCCATATTTTCAAGGCATGGACGACTGTAGCTAACTCCAAATCATGTGTTGGGTAGTTCTTTTCATGCACTCTCAACTGTCTTGATCCATAAGTAACAACATGGTCTCCTTGAATGAGAACACATCCCAACCCAGATCCTGAAGCATCACAATACACCATGTACCCCTGTAATGATTTCAGAAAAATCAAGATAGGTGCTGAGGTAAGGCGAACTTTCAAGTCTTGATAATATATATGACATTCCTCAGTCCATTGAAATGGACTGTTCTTCTTTTTCAATACTGTCATCGGTGAAGCTAGTCGTGAGAAGTCACACAAAAAGGGTCGGTAATAACTATCTAGACCAAGAAAACTTGGCATTTCAAAGACATTCTTTGGCGGTTGCCAAGAAAGAACAACTTCTATCTTTTTTGGATCCACTGAAACACCTTTCCCAGAAACAACTTGGCCTAGAAAGCATACCTCTTGTATCCAGAAATTGTACTTTGATAATTTTCCATACGACTGATGGTCTCTCAATATTTCCAACACTATCGTCAAGTGTTGCTCATGATCAGCTCTAGTTCTTGAATACACCAATATGTCATCCACAAAAACACAACAAAAGAATCTAGATATCACTGAAATATCCGATTCATCAATGCCATAAAGGCTGCTGGTGCATTAGTAAGACCAAAGGGCATGACTACATATTTGTAGTGGCTATATCTTCTTATGAAGGCTGTCTTCGGGATATCCTCCTTCCAAACTCGCAATTGGTGATATCCTGACTGCAAGTAAATCTTGGAGAACCACTGAGCTCCCCTCAATTGTTCAAACAGGTCATCAATGCGTGGAAGTGGATATCTATTCTTTATCATAACTTGGTTAAGTTTACGATAATCCACACATAGAATCAAAGTTCCATCTGCTTTCTTTACAAAAAAAACTGGTGTTGCCCACAGAGACATGCTTGGCCAGATGAAACCCTTGCTTTCCAGCTCCTCTAACTACACTTTCAATTCGTGTAACTCTATTGGTTCCATCCTATAAGATGGAAGTGAGATAGGACTGGTCCCCGGAAGGAGATAAATTGTAAACTCCACTTCTCTTACAAGTGGTAACCCTGAGAAGTTCTTGGGAAAGATATCTGGAAATTGATCCACCACAGCTGGAAAACTATTTTCCTCAATCTCTTCCATTGATTCCAAATTCAACGCTACCAATTGGTGAGATATCGTTACCACCATTAGGGACAACAAGCTCTTAGCGCCTTTCTTTACTATCATTTCTCATCTAAAGAGATGGTTGATGCTGTCCTCAGTTGTGAAACTAACCGTTCTCCTATAATAGTCAATTTGAGCCTTAAACCTTGTCAATCAATCCATACCCAGAATTACATCATAGACATCCATATTCAACATGGAGAAGTCCCATTTCAGCTCAGCTCCATCAACAGTTATAGCACATGCTCTACAGATGAAGGCTTGACATTCCCTTTCACCCAGAGGACTTTGTAGTTTCAAGTCAGAAGGCATCATTTCTAGTTTTAAACATAGAAACTCAACAAAATGAGAAGAAATGAAGGAATGTGATGCACCAGTATCAAACAACACTTGCACAAAGGTAGAATTCAAAAGAATCGTGCCTCTTACTGTTGATGGTCCAACCTAATCATCAACAATCATCTACTCAGCTCCATACAATTGCTTCATCGCTGCACTGTTCTCCTTGTTTCCTTGCTGAGATTTCCATAGTTGAGGAGTCATGGAATTTCAAGAATCACCATGGATAGCTCTGTTATGCTGACGAGACTGACTCTGCTGTTCTCGTCCTGTCGAAGCATATGATGCTTGCGACGCCTGGGAAGTGTCACGTGCACCTGACCGCAATGTATTTATACAATAGTGCTGTATATGCCCCATCTACTTAAAATTGTGACATTGTCTAGGTTTCCCCATACACTCTCACTTTATGTGATCAGTCTAACCACATTGAAAACACCCGGCTTTCATCATGGGTCGTGGAGGAAGATTCATCGATCCAGCCATATGATTCTGATTCGCACTCCCACCTTGGAAGTATGTGTCCCTCTTCCGCTTGTTCCCAGCATTAGAGTTCCCACCTGTTCCCATGGGTATCATCATACTTTCTCCTCCCATAACTCCCGAGATGTCTCTTTCAGCTACGATTGCTCTGTTTACCATTTCCGTATAATCCGTAATATAGAGCACAACTATCTTCGAGAAAATCTCTTGCCGCAGCCCTAATTCAAAGATGCATGCCTTCAGTGATGCACTTGCAGCAACTTTCGGTGCAAATCGTACTAAATTCATGAATTTAGCCGCATACTCTGTGACAGAGAGATTCTACATCTCCAGGATGAAAAAGTCCATCACCTTTTGATCTTGAATGTGTGAGGATAGAATTGTTTATTAAACAATTCCTCAAATTCCTCCCAGCCTAGGCCTTGATTGACCTTATCCTGCACCACTAGCTCCCACCACTATTGTGAAAGATCCTCCATCATATACGTCCCCAAATTTAATTTCAGTTCTATAAGTGTTCCGATGAAATCAAAGATACGATTCATCCTACTCAGCCACACCTCCTCCCTTTCTGGTTCAGAATCACCTTGAAAGATGGGTGGATTATGCTTCTGGAACTGGACGGAATGGTCTACATGCCTTGACTCATCCCTCTGATTCCCCATGTCCACAGCTTGAAACTCTTGAACTATACTTTGGACTAGCTGCTGGTTTACCTGTGGCTTAGGTGCGGCCACATTCTCCAAAGCCTCTTCCGTTTGACTTCTACGACACCTAACATGTGCCATTTTATATATAAACAATGCACGCCTTTAGTCTCACTTCCTAGAAACTGAAGGCTTAGCATTTCAATTTCTATGACATCACTATCACAACATTGATTTCCAACCATCAAGATTTTCCACATTTACCCATTTCTTAAAAAAAATCTTTTCTTTCTTTTGAAAATCAATCTATTTTCAAAATACATCAACCATTCTCTTTTCAAAATATTTCATTTAAAAACAAGTTTAAAATTTTAAGAAATCACACTTTTTTATCAAACCATAATCCATTTCTCAAAATGATATATGAACTCTTAGTGGGAATTCATTACTCTAATGCATGTCATGCTCATCTCATTGGATAAACCCATGACAATGAGATTTTTTGTCCTATAAGTGTCTCAAAAACACTTATTTACCTAACTCCCTAACAACTTGAAGTTCAGCATAAAATGTTTAGCTACGCCTTTTTATGCTCTATATTCCAAGTTCTGACAATCCTACTCCTTCTTAAGATGGCCACCCAAATAATGGACAAGAAGGAATTTCAACTCCAGGAACAAGAACATCGATGACCACTTGTTAGGCAAGGACTGAACAAGCTGATACCATTTGTAATGACCCGCAAATCCTCATTGGCTTGAGAGATCAATGAGTCATTACTAGGCCTTAAGCAACATCCTCAAGGCACCAAAGGCTGGAAATAAATGCCGAAGGGTTTCAAATAAGTGGGGGACGATTTAACCTTTTAGAACAAACCACAGGACGAACATCCATAACCAAACTAATCAACTAAATGATGCATGATAAAAACTAAGACAACTCAACCATTTATTTTATCAAAAACCAACCAAGAGTACCACATAGGAAACTAACATTTAATTAGAGTAAACAATGGAAAGACAAATTGAAAGACCACAAGATGACAACCCAACTCTATGCCCCACAATCTCCAAGCTCCAACATCACGAACCAGCCTAAGCATCATGAAGTAGTGATAAAAACATGTGACACTTTACCTTTTCCAACATCCTGGTATGTGACATTTGCAAAAGCACCAACGTGCCAAAGCAGTGGGTGAGTAATAAAAATTAGTAGGTTTTCCCCCAATGACTTCCCAACACATGCCTCTAGGATAAAACATGTTAGCACATTTATATAAAAAAATTTATATAAAAAAAATTCCAAAATAGTTCACAATATAACAAGTTCCATGTCAAAACCATTTTCCAACAAAAACCATCTTTCTCAAGAAAAGAAACCAAGACAAGTTTCCAATAAAATTTCCATTCCCATTTGTAACATTCATTCCTTTTCACAAATCCATGCAACCAACCATGAATGCAACTGGGACCTCCCTATACTCACGAGTGGTGAGTTATCCTTCCACTAAGTCGTCACTTAGTGAACAACCTTGACGAGGGTACTTCATGACCTTATCCGTCCCAACCTTTTGATTGGGGTAATTCTTACCCTTATCCATCCCAATGCATATGAACACACACCAAAACCCATGAAAATCCAAGCCAAAACTAAGTGTGTTCAAAACCTTCCAATAAATCATCAAACCTTTTATTGAAAACCATTTCTTTCAAGAAGAAAAACCATAAATAGTTTAAAATATCCATTTTAAACTCAATTCAACAAACACTTTCCAAAAACACACAATTTCCATCACCCGTTACTAAAAAGGGGTTTCAATCATTCTTTCACAGTAGATAAACAATCATTTCAATCAAAGAAAAAAATTTGAAACAAATCCTTCAAGTTCAAAGAAATAGGAATTGTGAGTGAAGCCACCTACCTCAAAGGTTTTGAGAAAACCCAGACGATTCACCAAGGATCCTCCTTAGATCTCTTATACTAACAAAAAAAGACAAAAAAATCATTTTTTTGGCATCCAAACACTTATATCTACCCATAACGGGTGTAGATCTAAGAAACCGAGAGAAGAGGAGATGTATATCTAAGCAGATTTGAGAAATCAAACAAGAATGATCACATACCTTAAGAATCCGGCTTTGATTCACCAAGAGAAGCCTTCAGATCACCTCCGGAATGATGGGAGAACCCTCTTTGACCTTAAGAGAACCAAAATCCTGAGTTAGGGCCACTTAGGAGCTTAAACGAGCCACTTAGAGGCAAAAACGTGTAAGATCCACTTTTATAGGATCTCGTTTAAGTAGTCGCATGATTAGTTCACACAGTTTGACAAACCGTGCGCTAACTGTGCATTAGCTACTGCCTCAGCCACCCTTCTCGCACAGTTTTCCGCATGGTTAGACAAACCGTACGCCGACCATGCAGAAGCCACTGCCTCCAAGACCCACTACGTACAGTTTGGCCGCACGATTTAGAAAAATCGTGCGCCTCCCGTGTGACTTCCCCTTTGCCTCAAAAAATCATTCCAAGTTCTCCCAACTCTCCCATTCAACACCCTTAACTTTAAAACCATGAAAAGAATCAAGTAAGGGTTACATACTAGAAACCGGGGGTACTACCGAGATGGTACAGTGCTGCAGAAGCAGGAGCAGGTTCAGGATCCAGTGCAGGCAGAGCATGAGTCGTAGGTACAGGCTCAACGATAGGAATAGGTTCAGGATCTAGTGCTGGTAGGAAAACAGCCATGTTTGGTAATGTTCATACCATGGCTTGATGAGTAGCTCCAGTCTAGTCCGGTACGTGTCTTACAGGGGATCGATAGAGGCGCACAGGGTACAGATTCATTAATGACATATCTGACATGGGAGTTCTAGTCGCAGCACCCGCTACTTTTTTAGGGTGAGGGTGGTCCACAAACGGCTGAGAACTGGATAGAGAGCATGCAGATTATATTTGAGCAGCTCAAGATGCCTCCGGGTCAGAGGGTCAATCTGGTGACATACATACTATGAGGACTGGAAAATTGATGGTGGGATGTGCAGGTTCAAGCTCACAGGCATGAGGGACTAGCATGGAAAGACTTTGAGGATAGGTTTTTCGAACACTTTTAACCAGAGACACTATGGGATGAGAGAGATTAGGAGTTCTTGAGTCCTCAACAGGGAGACATGTCCATCATAGACTATGCAACTACTTTCACTGAGCTATCTCACTTTGCACCTAGTATGTTAGGTGATGACTCAGTAAGGGTGAGGCACTTCAAGGATAGATTACAACATGCCATTCAGATCCAGGTAAATATCTTAAGGCTGAGTTCATTATCAGAGGTGGTAAATCAGGTGCTCATAGTGGAGGGAAACTAGAGGTATAAGCCCCAGGTTGGCCAGACGGTAGCTTCAGGTGATGGTTCAGATAGCAAGAAGCGAGAACGGGATGAGTTCTAGTAGGGAAGTCAGGCAAAGGACTCAGATAGACCACATCGTAGCAGTTATTCAGTGGGTTTATTTCAGTGTGGACAACCATGACATGTTTGGACTTAGTGCAATAGGCCTCCAAAGGAGTGTCGGGCCTGTGGATAGGTTAGGAATTGGGAGAAGTTCTGTAGGAAACATACTCAGACAACCGGTAGGCAGGGACTAGGACAAATTGTGGCATTTGGAGTTGGTTCAGGTTCGGTACCGGGAGAGGGTATCTGAGTTTTAGCTTCACATAGGGGACGTGACAGAGACAGCGGGACCCAGCTGAGGGATCAGTGTCCAGCAACTAGAGAAGCACCATAGAGAGGTCATGCATCAAGAAACCATACTTTAGGCCAAGTGCACACCTTGGTGCTTCCAAGTGCTGAGAAGGCTGGTGAGCTGACGACAGTTAGAGGTACACAATGAGTGTGGTCATGACTTTCTTGTTTTCTTTTGGCATGACCTGTTGAGGCATCTCTATTTTGAGTGCACGAGGTGCACAAGATTCATGTGGACTGACTAGATGCTGGTTAGTGGGATTGGCACCATATTGGGTGCATGATATATATTTATATATATATATATATGAGATGTGTGGCATCAGGAGCATCAAGTATGTGGGTTACTTGAGGTGTCGTGGGCATCGGGGCATTGAGGATGCGGGTTACATGAGGTGCCTTAGGCATCAGGGAATCGAGGATGTGGGTCCCTTGAGATTCATGGCATTAGGTTTTGTGTTGAGAGTCTATGGAATGCAAGACCTCATAGAGGCAGACACCGATGTGGTGCATGATACGTTTGGGTGTCAGAAACGACACAGGAGCATGAATGAGGCGCAAGGGTGATAATGCATCACAAGAGGACCATGAGTCCAGAAACAGGTTAATGAACCCTTGATTTGTTGATTTTTTTAGGGTTGAGACCAAGTTAGGATATTCCTAAGGTGGGGATCCCCTTGATGAATTTATCCATAACCTTTGAGATTGGGAGAGTCTAGGTTACTTTGATTGGGGTGGCATGTTTGGTGCCATCTCTAGGTTTCGTTTTAAAGCTCAGGGACAAGCTATGTTAAGGTGGGGAGATTGTAAGAACCTGGGTTTTTAGAATGGGTCAAAATCTCTACCCTATTTGAATTTTTGATTTTTTCCTGAGAAAAAATGGGGAAATATGGAAAATTCTAGAAATTTCTAGACTATACGCTGTGTAGACTAAAGTACACTCTGTGTATGGGTTAGGCACATACCAGCTGTGTGCTGACTGAGTACATGCTGTGTGATGACTGTGTAGGAATTTCCTATTACACATCATGTAGTGTTGCTCGACACATTGTGTACCCTTGACCGTGTGGAGGCCATACATGGCTTATAGGCCATTGGCTAGGTAGATTGTTTTTAGAAAGTACACAATGTGTACTATTTGTACACTTTGTTAGAGGGGCCATGTATGGGGATATAAACAGCATGTTGGGGATGTCAACTGAGTAGAGAAGTACACACTGTTTACCTCTAGGTATAGGTCGGGTAGTCAGTTGGCAAGTCCTCGGCAAAATATCAGCCATCTTATGAACAGTAAAATGACACACAACGTGTAGTCCTAGGTACACTATGTGTATTTTTTTCTATTAAAATGGGAAGTAGCCTCGTTTTGGGGCATGAGGTAGTGGGTTTCATATAGGAGATGTGAATAGCTATTCGAGACTTCAAATCATTCCCATTTCTTTGTCCGAAGTCGGATTCAAACACCCTTTGATCCATTGGAACCCCCTCGATAAGGCCTTGATTCCACTTGATCCTTTCTTCTTGATTTCTGTTCTAAGACAAGTTATATGGGTTTAAGACATTTTTATTATTTTATAGATCTACCATGTTTTAGACCAAATTAGAGGCTGTTATTGGAGTAGTATCATCACACTAGTATGAGGTAGGTGGTGCATACATCTTTTTGTGTTTTCGCAGACTTTTGGGTGGCGCGACATTTGGCGTGTTTTCGGGTATTTTGAGCGTGACCCTATTTTACCTAATATTAACTATTTAATTTTTTATTTGTGTTATGGGATGCCTTTGGGTATGCCCTGTTACCTGTTTTTCTTGAGCGAGGATGAGCGAGTAGCCATTGCTCATCGATGAATTTTGGCTGGGGGATGCCAAAATGGTTATAATTGTATAGTATTGTTTTAAATTATTGAGTCCATTTTATTAAACCCTGATATGAATTTTTAGAGGCCATAAAGACCTATATGCTGGTATAGAACAACACTTGGTTAGTGAATATCAACTATTTAGTTTGTTTTTCTTGTTTAAAAGTGATTCTTTTGGTTATTATACATAATTGTTGAACTTTATATGCTGGAACCCTTGCTGTTGTGTTGGGCATGGACCGAATATTCTTGAGTGATGCTGATCACAGGTTGGTCTTGGCCTGGGTTACATTGGGTAGTTCTGACAATGGGATTGGGCGTCATGGACGTCGGCTTGAGGCAGGTTGATTGTTAGGTTGGGCATGGACCGGGGTACTTGGATGGTGAGGCCATCAGACTTGAGTGGCATGGTCGTAGGGATATGAGGTGTCAGAGGTGTTGTGGCTTGGGTACTATTTTGGTGATTACCACTCACCTGTAAATTTGAGTAGTGTGCACACAGAGAGACTCCATGATGAGGTGGTTTTGACCACTCGTGTGGGTAGAGGCCCCTTGTTAGTTGCAGTTTTAGTACTATTGGTTTGGGGGTGCTTGCCATAGGAAGCCACGTAGAAAATGAGGAGCCTTCAGGGGATAACATTGAGGATATCAGGTTGGGAGCAGAGGATCACCATTATTTGAGGGGCATACATCACTGTCCCTCCAGTTACCTTATTTTAGGGAAAACACTATTGTCTCTCTAGTTACTTTATTTGAGGACATACATCACTATCCCTCCGGTTACTATTTGAGGACAGACATCACTGTTCCTCCGTGCTACTATTTCTTGGGCGTGCCTTCGGGAAATCGATACTTGGGACACACTGTTTTAGGGGGTACATGGTGACATGTTACATGAAAAAGATTTCGACATTGGCCAAAGTAGGTGACACTCCATGGTGGCTGCTGAAACTAGTAGAGTTTGTGTTTGTTTGTGTGCATCGTACTGTTTACTGTTTCTTTATAAATTCCTGCCCGCTTAAACACTTATATTAGGCACACACTATTGGGTGGTATCCTGCTGAGATTCATCTCACACCCTACACGAGGCCTTCGGGATGTGTGAAAACTTTATAGAATTGCGTTCAGGAAGGAGGAAAGCTTTCAGAGCTGAACTGTTTTAGCTATTGCATGGAGATGGTATGGACCTTGAGGTCTTTTCTAGCTGGAGTTTACTTTGTTTTTATTTCATTCCTATATCAACATGAATACTTGTTTTGTAGCTACAATTGGTTATACACTAGATTCTATTTACATATGGATATGTATGACCTACTTTGGATGCATGTTTTGTTGTTTAGTAGTAGTTACAAGTGATCAACATGCTATTCTATTTACTTTCCGCTACTATTTTTTAGATTTATTGCTTCCACTGTTTATTGATATTGAATGTGCTTCCGCTCTGTGGGTCTGGTTCGAGTTTTCTGAGTCATTTATTTCATTTCATATTTATTATTACACTCATACCAGTACCATTATTATCTTAATAGAGGGTATATCCTCCCCACTATACCTATAAGACCCTCACTTCTAGTCAGCAACCTTTGGCATTCGAGGAGGTGCACCTAAGGTAGTAACACTCGACCCGTTTAGCACTGTTCGGGAGGATATTCGAGTCCAGGTCGTTACATCCTATTATTTCCAATACTCTTCCCAATTCTCTTCCCTACATCTAGGATCCTTTGGTTTCACCAAAATACCAATCCCAATACCTTTAAGGAGGCCCTTAAGGAGAAGATTTCAAGAGGTAAAATCCTCTTTCGTTTTCCTTTATTTTACTTATAATTTCTTTTCTTTTATTATCCTATACTTATCTCATATACCAAAAAATTATTGATAACTCTAGTATATTATATATAATTTAATTTTATTATGTTAATGTAATATCCCTTATCATACCCCTTTTCCTCCCCCTTTTATTCTAAAAAATAAAACATCGTCCAAGAGTTGTTGATTCACCACCCTTATGGATGATGAATTTTCATTTTCTAATGCCAACTTCAAGTATGTTCATAAAACTATTATTATGGTTAAATAATATTTTATTATACATATTACAATTTATAAATGGTATATAACTAGTATATATACATAATATTAATTAATAAAACAAAACTAGTTTGTGATGATCGAAAAAATGCAAAAATAATATAAACGATTGCCATTAACATTTTATCTAATGATTCATCCTCATATATGAAAAAAATGATATATAAGACCATTTATTATTTTTTAAGTTCATTAATAACATATTATTTCAACTTTGGATAACTATTCCCATTTTACATAATCTTTCATACATGTATACAAGTGAACCAATCATTAAAACCAAGGAAACCTACACTATTGAATAATGAAATTTGATCTTATAACTTATCAAAATGGCCATAAATGAACTTAATTAAATTATAATAAATCAATTATTTGTTTAGTATTTTATAAATTAAATTATTAATTAATCTAATTTCATTATCTATTATATTAAGTACAAGTGCATAACACTTTCAGACATAAGGTAATGGATTCTCCCTAAAATTCCATTTTTTTCATTTGGGTTACTCTTTCTCTCTCTTTACCCCATTTTAATTCTTAATTATTATTATGTACTAGTCATACATTCTATTTTTATGTTATAAAAAAATTTACCAAGCTCAATTCTAATTTCTTTGATGGTTAAACACATATTTTATATGGTTCTCTTTTCAATTCCTCCTGATAATCAAGTCCGATTTAAGGAAACTTTCCAATATCTTACCCATTTTCAAGTACAATCCATAATCACTTTTAAACCACCATTAATTATAAAAAATACCATATTTTATCATTAAAAAATTTCTTTTTTCATTTATGATTCTATACAAATAATTCTTCTTTTTCCCTTTTAAAAGACTCTTAGATCATTTTCCTTAAACCGCACTAAAGAGGATCTTTTCAAAAGTTTCTTAAACAAACTTTTACATATTTTAATTTAATTTGGACATAATTTATAATGATATATGACTTATTAAAAACTTATTCCTTCTGTGTGGGGTATTTATACTTCCACTTTATTTGTGATCATCATTCATTGAATATTTCATTAAATATTAATATTTATTGTATCATGGATATTATTACTGTCTTAGTCGTATACCATTTTTACATACCATATTATGTTTGAATGTTTTTGAATTGAATATATGTATTAATAATTATTTGGACTTATAGTGGTGGTTAGGGTCTAATTATAGATATCCCCTCGATACATCGACAAGTATCATGAGACAAAACAGTTAGAGATAAACCCTTTGTAATTTTTTCCAAGAATAATCTGATGGGTTTTTATCCATAGATTAAAAACATCTTTATAGTATAATGTTTTATTTTCCAAAAAACATTATTTCCAATAAATAAGAATTTTATTCATTTAGTATTTATTACTTTCTTTTCGGTTTTCAATATGAAAAAACCTACGGTTTCATTTTCATTATCATTGTATTGATGGCATGAATTTTTTAGATTATTTAACTTTACATAATGATTAATACTTATTAACTTCTATTCACTTATTATTATTTCATATAACCCTTACCAAGTGTTTGAGATCACCATTTTATTTTTTCCCTTTCCCAGGCTGTGAAGATGAAATCTTTCAATAAGTGATAAGAAAAAGTATATTTTATTATGTTCTATGTTTAATTTCTAATGTAATAAATGATCTATGTATGTATCAAGTTCTTAAAGACAACTAAACTGATATATACTTGGGTATTTTATCACTTGTATCTATTACATTATAATAAAATGACCACCAACTCTAGGATACCCGGTTCGGTGTTGTTATAGTTGGTATTAGAAAAATTTTAGTAGAAAACAAAGGAACTGGATGTTAAATAAACATGATAATTATAGCAACTCATTTTTGTGAATTTTTTGATCAATAATCATGATGACTATGATATAAATGTGTGTTACATTATTTAGTGATGCCTCTTAATAGATGGAAAGGAATCAATATCCATATACAATGTTGGGATTGCCCCATTGAGCAAGTGAACACAATTAGTATTGGATATAAGAAGATCATATCCATATTAGGATAGCTTATAGAGGTTATGATGAGTAACCATACTATACCTATGCAATATCATTTCATATGGTGGAAGCCCACATATTTTAGTGGTATAACTAATACAGTGGAAGCTAATTAATGGATCAAGTCCCTTGAAAAGATATTTCTAGCATTGGGATGCAATGAAAATGAAAAGGTAATACTAGAAATACATTGCCTCAAGGGAGATGTTGATCAATGGTGGTATTTGATAAATAATACTAAGTAGAAAGATGAAATAGAATACATGGAATAGATAAATTTTAAAGAAATGTTATTAAAAAAATACTTCCCTTATGAGTAATGAACTGTTATGAAAAGAAAATTCCTTAACTTAAAGAAAAGGGAAGGAGAGAGTATTGTAGAGTATGGGGATAACTTCACAATACTATCTAGGTTTGATATAGATTACATACGTGATTTGGAAGAAAAGATTGATCATTTCATTGAAGGTTTTAATCCAAGTCTTCGAAGGGAACTGGCTTCTCAATCATTTTCATTATATGATGAATTATTATTAAGTGCTATAAAAACGAAGAAGGAATTTTCTAGATATTATATGTTCATGGAAAATCAAGATAAGAAGAGATATTATAATAACCATGGAAAAGATGAAGCATCAAAGAAGAATAGGGGAATGAATCCATTTACATTATAAAAAAATTGTGGAGAAAATCATCCAGGGAAATGCTATAAATGAATGGGAGTTTTTTATAAGTGTGATGATAAGGGTCATCAAGAAAATAAATGCAATGGTAAGAAAAAAATAAATGATATTCAATGATTCAACTATAATTAAATGGGGAATTATTCAATCTAATTTCTTAAGTGGTAGGGGAATCACTATAAAAAAGCATTAATTAGAGGTGGTTTATTAGAGATAGTTCTATTAACCATCGTGAAATAAATATATTTTAATAAAATTATATAGAGGCGGTTTAGTAAAACTTCCAATATTTTTTTATTTTAATAATTAGTGGTGATTTCCATTAAACCATCATGATTTAAAAAAAACCCTATTTCCCCCCTCCCCTACTCCCTCTACACGACCTCGAACCCTATCCTCCCACTCCCCAATCTCCTCCTCTACCATCCCCCACATGACCCTGACCCCAAGACCCCCCTATAACCTCCCTCTCATAGGAGGAAGCACAAAACCCCATCTGACCTCCCTCCTTCATCCTTAGTAGTAACCACAACCCCCATAACCCCCCTCTGACCTCCCCCTTCACAACGACGACACAGACCCCCCTTCGAACTCCCTCTCCCCAGTGGTTCCCCTCCCTGGAAAATATGTATAAACCTTTCCAAAATCCCTTTCCCAGTCTTGGTTTCCCTTTTATTATCCTCTTAAGGCTTCTTTGGCCTTATTTTGGTGATTTAGTGCCACACTTTTTGGACATGGTAGATCAGAGGTTGGTTTTCTCTATTACACAATTCATTAAATTAATAAAAAATGATTTATTGCCTCTTTAAGCTAGGTTTTAGATTCCTAATGAAAATTTTATATGTGTATATAAATCTATTTTAAAGGGAAATCATGTTTCACTTGTTTTCCATTGAATTCAAAGTTTTTTATATGAAAACATGTATTTTAAATTTATTTTTCAATTACCATCACACCTAACATTTGATAAAAAAGTAGAATGTATTTTATTATGTTATTTCAAGAATTTAAAAGTTGTTTTGGACCTTAAAATATTTTTTAATGGACCTCATTAATTCCAAGGGTGTGCATGTATTTTTAAGAACCAATGTTGGGTTACCTTGAATATAGTGACTTTATGATGATTGAGTATTTGAGTTTTCAAAGGAAATTTTATAAAGAGGTTTCACAAAGTGTATTCGACTTTATGGTTGGAACATTAAATAAATAGTTTTAAAATTTAACCATAGACCATTCCCCTTGATATATTTTAGAAATTTAAATGCTATGGCATGTTGATTTCCCCTAGGGGTTTTCATATTGATTATTGTTCACAATGAAAGAAAAGGGGATGTTTCTGGAACGGTTTATAGAGGTGGGGGTGAGATTATATGTTTAATGGTAAACTATATTCTTGTGTGATAATTGATGTGTGTCCCCTATTTTATAACATGGGAAGAAATTGCTATTTTTTTGTAAGAAATTTAGGTGCACATATAAAATGAACTTAAATGGTAAAATTAAGTATAAGCACATATAAAAACCTAAAACTTCTGTGTTTACTAGTTTTATCCATCAAATTGTGTGTGATATCAAAATAAAGTATAATTTGCATTTATATTTTTAAATTGGTGCTCTTGGTCTTAGTTAGACCTTTGGAAATGGTTTGAACATTGATCAGTGTGGATAATTTTTCAATGGAATGAACCCTTCTTAGTTACAACACTAGGGTAGAATACACCATTATCCTTTTCTCCCCTAAAAATAATATCATCTACATATAAAATTGAAAAAATTGATACATATTTATCATATTTAATATAGAGGTTGTTTTCTACACTTCCATTAGTAAATATTAATTGTTTCAAGAATGTATATAACTTCAAATACCATGCTCTTGAATATTATTCTAACCTGTATAGATTCTTATTTAATTTTGATTATAAATATTTGATTAAACATTTTTTATTTTTATATTTGAATGTTTATTGAGATTAAAATACAATACCTATAGATAAATGTTATATTAATTTACCTCAAAACACACCTCAGTATGCCAAGGAATTGGAAGAATATTTAGATTAAGAAATTGTAAAATGATTAGTGGATGGTAGAATAAAATGTCTATGTCTAGATTATAAATTCAAGTGATGGTTGAATAGAAATGAAGTATATGATCATTTGATATTGTAATAGTTTTATAATCGAAATTTATATTGGATTTGGGATGGTGAATCAAATGTTATGTAAAGTTAAAAAAATGACAATATTATCAATGAAATAAAAAGTGACCCGATAGAGGATAATTCAGTTTAAAATTTGTTAAATTAAGCATTTGGTTTTCCAAAATAAAATATCCACGATTTTAATAGATCAAAATACCATTCAATTGATCCTAAGCAGGTTAATATTTCTTAGAAATTTAGTGACAAAAAATGATTTTTATGAATTATTTGAAGATGAGAAACAAGAACTGTATGAAGGGTGTGACAAGTATTCAAAATTTTATTTTTTACTAAAGTTGTATCATATTAACTATCCTTTTGGAATTACTGGTAATGAAATGTCTATGGTTTTAGAGTTGCTTAATGATGGATTTAGTGAATCTAAGATCCCTAAATCATTATATGAGATGAATAAAGTCATCAATGAACTTGGACTTGATTATAAAAAGATACATTCATTTCATAATGATTGCATGATTTACTTGGGACATGATTATGATAAAGAAGAATGCACAAAAATGTTATACAAGTAGATGGATGTAAATGAACAACAATGATAGTATACATCAATGAAACCCCAGGAATAAAAAAATAAATAAAACTCCTACAAATTTATTGCATTATTTTACTCTGAAAACACACTTGAAAATATTATTCATGTCATCTAAGACTACATACAACATGAAGTGGCCTGCTCCGGATAGTAATGATATCTTGATGAGACATCCAAAATAACCAACACCATGGATGGTGTTTGATTCAACATATCTAAATTTTTCTTTGAATCCTAGGAATGTATGTTTGGGATTGAATTTTGATGGTTTTAACCCTTTTAGTACTTTAATGACTAATTATATCATTTGACTAGTTTTTTATCCCCTATAATATAACTAAATAGTTGTGTATAAATAAGAATTATTTCATTATTTCGATGATTATTCTTGGAAATAAAATTCCTGGAAATGAAATTGATGTATACCTTTATCCTCTAATTAAATAATTGAGAACATTATGGGATGATCGAATGGAAACATATGATGCTTCAATAAGACAACTATTCAAAATGCATGTTTCTTTAATGTGGACAATTAGTGACTTTCTTGGACTAGGAAATTTATCTGGTTGCAACACTCATACTTGTTTGGCTTGTCCAGTTTATAATTTTGATTTTGAACCTCAATGATTAACTCATAAAAGAAAATGGTGTTTTATGTGTCATCATATATTTATTGATGCTTCTCATAAATTTAGGTTTAACAAGACATGATTCAAGGGAGATATCAAAATGAGAAATTCACAAATGTTGTTATCTGGTTGAGAAATATTGGGATAATTACTAAATGTCACTGAATAATTTGGAAAATGTCATCAGTTTAAATAAGGGAGGAAAATGGTATGTGGTTCAGTATTTAAAGAATATGGAACAAAAAAATGTATGAAAAAGAGTATATTTTTCAAAAATCCTTATTGGGAAATTAATTTGATACATCATAATCTTGACATAATTCATATTGAGAAGAACATTTGTGACAATGTAATTTTTATTGTGATTAATGTGAAGGGTAAATCAAAGGATCACCTTATGACTGTAAGGATTTGGATTCAATGAATATAAAGCATGGTTTGTTGGAAAATGAGAATGAAAAGTTTCCTTTGACTATTTTTATAATGAAAATTCATGAGAAATATGTATTCCTTCACACTTTAAAGAATTTATAAGTGCCAAATGGATATTCAAGTAACATATCAAAGTGAATTGACTTAAAAAATATGAAGTTACATGGACTGAAAAGTCACGACTCACATATTTTGATCGAGTAGTTTTTGCTGTTGTATTTGTGTAATACATTACCTGAAAAATTAACTATGGTTCTAGTTGATTTTTGTATCTTTTTCAGGGAGGTTTGTAGAAAAAATATAAATCCAAAAAATCTTGATAAACTTCAGGAAGAATTGTTTTGAAACTATGTCATTTAATGATGTTATTTCCCCCTACGATTCATTTGATTGTTCATTTGGTTGAAGAAGATAAAATTGGTGGATCTGTATACTATTGATGGATGTATCCAATAGAGAGGTAAATTAATATATATTTTTTATTTTTATTAGTGAATTTGATTTTATTAAATAATTATGTAATTTTTTAATATGTTTCTTATTTTTTTTCCATCAGGTACTTAGGTCATTTGAAATCATATGTGAGGAGTAAAGCTCGACCAGAAGGCTTTATTGCTGAAGGTTACATAGCCAAAGAGTGATTAAACTTCTTTTTCTTTCTATTTTTATGGGATTGAGATGATATTCATTCATGCTGGTCATTCCAAAGACATCTCCACTACTTCTCATTTGGAAAATTAGTCATCGATATTTCTAACTATTGGACGACCAATTGGAATTGGGTCAAATTTTTCACTGATTGAATTTTAGTTTCTATAAGAAAATAGATATGTGCTACTCAATATAGTTATTGCAGATCCATTTATTAAAGAATTGAGACTGAAAAAAAATATTTTGCTAAGGGTTAGAGCTTGAAATGATCTAGAATTAACAAAATCCATTATTAATAATATTGTCAAATAGTTCACCTATCATTTAAGTATATAATAATATTCATATTATTGATGTGTATTTATTTTAACTACATTAAAATTAATTTCTTATATATATTTTTCTATATAATTAATGTTGACAATAAAGATGAAATATCAAATGATTTGATGTTTTTGGATTGTTTTCATCTAAGGAAGGCTAAGATATTCGATACCTACAATAATCATGGCTTCAGTTTTTGTACAATTTACTATGAAGAAGACTTGAAAACTTATAATAGTGTTGTATTTACATTTTTAGAGGTGGGATACTATGGTAAAATGAATGATATAACTGAATTAAAATATCATGGATAGTTTTTAGTTGTATTATTCAAATTCAATGGGTCAACATTGGTAGGGGTATAATGAAATAGTCATTACATTTTACTTCGGTCAAATTATCTCATTTGATGGATACTAGTGAGCATGTAAAAGATGATCCATTTATCTTGGATTCACAATTAAAGATTGTTTATTATATTGATCAATAAATAAATGAAGGTTGGAGTGTTATTGTACACTTAAAGTAAAAAGACTTAAATGATATGGGAGAGGAAGATCAATTGGTGCTTTGTGAAAGTGAACCTCACCTACCACAAAACATTGAACAATTCTTTCTTGAAAATATCAAAATATTATAACTTGAAAGATATGGTGAAAATGAATGACTCATCATGATGGAGGTTGATAACAGTGAAGATAATGAAGATAAAGATAATCAAATGTATAAATTGTTAATGAAAATATATTACAATTTGTCATTGATAAGTGTTTCTTACATATATACATTGTTCAAGTTTTTCTTTTTTCTTTTTATAAAAAACGTTTAGTTTTGCATTTTTTAAATATTTAATATACAAAAACCATTTGTAATGCTGAAATGTCGAGAAAAAAATTAGGATCCTAGACAATAAAAATCTTAGAGCATGCCAACAATACCTTCATCTTCTTTGGATCCTAGTCATTATATTGTACCCAAGATTTATTGAGAGACGGTGACACTTCCATAATCTAAGGGTAGATTATTGGGTAACTTGCTTGTGAGATAGTGATATTTCCCATTAAATTCCCCCATGTTGTTTTCTGTTAAAAAATGGCCACCAACTAAATAAAAACTCACTAATGAGTACCCAAAAAACAAAAAATATAAAAACTATCACTCAACTATAAAAATATCTATTAAATGATTGTTGACCATGAAATACATGGATATTTACTTAACTACCACTAAAAAATGTATTGGTAGTTTAAAACACCACTAGAAGTAAAAAAACCACTACGTAGACCAAATTTGTTTATAGTGAACCTCTTGTAACAACTTCAATAATCCAGTTTTTATGAGCTGTGAATGTGGTGTAGGTGTGAGGAGGATCAGACATGTGGTGTGGTGTGACTGGATAAGGTACGACGAGCGATGTGACTAGATAGGGTGTGAAATAGTACACCACTGGGTAGGGTGTGCTAAATAATTAATTTTATTAATAATATAATAATTATACAATTTAATTTTTAAAAAATATTTAATGATTACAAAATTTAGCATAGAACAAAAACAACATATTTATTTTAGAAATATAGGAATTGATGCCACGTCAATCCGAGTTATGGTTTTCTTGTGATGCCCGTAAACATGTTTTTAGTTTTTTAAAACACTAAAATGCACATTTAACAATAACAAAAATTAAAATATATATCGTATTTATGTGAAATCATATTGAAACCACCATTCAATTATTTTTTTCATATAAAAGCAAACAACATGTTCATTCAACATACAGTGTCCTCAAAATGACTAAATAAGAAATTTTAAAAGATATCAAAATTTTAGAAACATGAATCTGGGGTTCAAAATCAATAAAATGATGTTAAATTGACTTTAAATCACAAGAAAAAAACCTTATATTTAATTGTGAAATGTAGGAACTGATGACACATCATTTTGAATTAATGTTTGCCCGTTATGGCCATAAACATGTTTTTATTTATTTAAAACACTAAAACATGCATGAAATGATCAAAACCATAGAAAATGATCTTATATTGACATGAAATTTTTGGAAAACCACCAATAAGTTATTATCGACATGTACGCAAAGACAACACATCAATTCAATGCTCAGTGTGGCCAGAATGACTCAGTAACCACTTCTTAAAGGTACAAAAACCTTAAAAACAAGTGTTGGGGGGTCAAAAATAAGAAAATGATGTCAGGTTACCTTGAAATTAAAGGATAATGACCATATATTTAATTTTTAAATATAGGAACTGATGAAATTTTATTCTAAATGAAGAATTTTCTATTATAAATATAAACACATTTTTAGTGTTTTAAAACACTAAAACGTGTGTGGAATGGTCAAAAACATAAAAAATGACCAAATATTGATGTAAAATCATTATAAAAACACCATTCAGTTCTTTTGGACATGTATGGATAGAAAACATTTCAATTAGATGTGTAGTGTGGTTGGAATGACTAAGTAACCACTTCTTAAAGGTACAAAAACCTTTAAAAACAAATGTCAAGGGGTCAAAACTAGAAAAATGATGTTGGATTACCCTGAAATAAAAGGGAAATGACCTTATATTTAATTTTGAACTATAGGAACTGACGCCACATAATTCCAAAATACGATTTTCCCATTATGGTCGTAAACACATTTTTAGTGTTTTAAAATACTAAAACATGCGTGGAATGATCAAAACCATAGAAAAAATATCATATTGATGTGAAATCACTAGAAAACCACTGTTGAGTTATTTTGGATGTGTAATCGTAGAAAAAACATCAATCCGATTTGTAGTGTGGTCATAATGACTCAGTAACCACTTCTTAAAGGTATAAAAACTTATAAAAATAAGTACCATGAGGTAAAAAGTTAGAAAAAGATGTCTGATTTCCCTAAAAATAGGGGACAATAAACATATATTTAATTATGAAATGTAGGAACAAATGAAACTCCATTCTGAATGAAAGTTTTCCTATTATGGCCATAAACACATTTTTAGTGTTTTAAAACACTAAAATGTGCATGGAATAGTCAAAGACATATAAAAATACATCATATTGGAAGTAAATCATTGGAAAACCACCGCTGAGTAATTTTTGAAGTGTACACATAGACAACACATCAATCTGACATGCAATGTGGTCAGAATGACTCAGTAACCACTTCTTAAAGGTATAAAACCCTTTAAAAACAAGTGTCATGGGGGGTCAAAAATATAAAAATGATGTTATATTGACTAGAAATTGGGAGAAAATGACCATATATTTAGTTTTGAAATGTAGGAACCAATAAAACATCATTCTGAATGACAGTTTTCCAGTTATGGTCATAAACGTGTTTTTAGTGTTTTAAAACACTAAAACATGCACAGAATGGTCAAAAACATAGAAAAAGACCTCCTATTAACATTAAATCATTGTAAAACCACATATGAGTTATTTTTTATTTTTATTCATTGAGAACACATCAATCCGAAGTGCAGTGCGGTCAGAATGACTTAGTAACCACTTCTTAAAGGCACAAAACCCTTTAAAAACAAGTTACAGGTAGTCAAAACTAGGAAAAAATGTTATATTTCTTTTAAAATCAGGTTAAAATGATTGTACATCTAATTGTAAAATTTATGAACTGATGGAACATCATTCCAAAGGACGATTTTCCAGTTATGACCATAAACGTATTTTTAGGGTTTTATAACAGTAAAACGTGCATGGAATAGTCAAAACCATTGAAAATGACCACATATTGATGTAAAATCATTATAAAACCACCAATATTTTATTTTTGATGTGTACATGCAAACAACACATCAATTCGATGTGCGGTGCGGTTAGATTGACTCAGTAACCACTTCTTAAAGGTACAAAAACCTTTAAAGAAATTTGTTGGGGGGGGGGGTCCAAACTTGGAAAAAACCATCAGATTACCCTTAAATCATAGTATAATGACCATATATTTAATTTTGAAATGTAGGAACTAACTAAATGTCATTCCGAATGATGTTTTTCCTGTTATTGTCATAAACATGTTTTAGTGTTATAAAACACCAAAACATGCATGGAACGATCAAAACCATAGAAAACAACCTCATATTGGAATTAAGTCATTCAAAAAACACTTATGAGTTATTTTTGACATTTAATTGTAGAAAACATGTCAATCCGATGTGAGGTGTGGTCAGAATAACTCAATAACCACTTCTTAAAGGTAAAAAAACCTTTAAAAACAAGTAGAAGGGTTTCAAAACCAGTAAAAGGATGTTAGATTTCCATTAAATCATAATAAAATAACTAAATATTTAATTTTGAAATATAGGAATCAATGAAACATCATTCTGAATGGCAGTTTTCTTGTTATGGTCATAAATACCTTTTTAGTGTTTTAAAATACTAAAACGTGTGTGGAATGGTCAAAATCCTAGAAAAAACCTCATATTGATGTGAAATCATTGGAAAATCACTTATTAGTTATTTTTGATGTGTACTCATAGAAAACATGTCAATATGATGTGCAGTGTGGTCTGAATGACTTGGTAACCACTTCTTACAGGTATAAAAACCTTTAAAACAAGTGTCGGGGGGTCAAAACCTGGAAAATGACATCATATTTCCTTTAAATCAGGGAAAAGATCATATATTTAATTTTAAAATTTAGGAACTGAAAACATGTCATTCTGAATGAATATTTTCATGTTATGTCCATAAACACATTTTTGGTGTTTTAAAACACTAAAACGTGCATGGAATGGTCAAAACCATATAAAATCACTCTATATTGATATAAAATCATTGGAAACCCACTGCTAAGTTATTTTTGATGTGTAAGCATAGAAAACATATCAATATGAGATGCAGTGTAGTCATAATGAATCAATAACCACTTCTTAACGGTATAAAAACCTTTGAAAATAAGTGTCGAGGGGTCAAAACCCTAAAAATGATGTTGGAATCCCTTGAAATCAGGGGACAACAACTGTATAGTTAATTGTGAAATGTACAAACTAACAACACATCATTCAACATGATAGTTTTCTCGTTATGGTTGTAAATGTGTTTTTAGTGTTTTCAAACACTAAAACATGTGTTGAATGGTCAAAAACATAGAAAAAGACCAAACATTGATGTCAAATCATTGGAAACCAATGATAAGTTATTTTTGAAATATAGGACATGCTGTGATATCAAAGTCTTCAAAAATTGTTTATTAAGTAAATTTAAAGCACACTGTATGTTGCTTTAAAAATAAATTAAAATATTTACTTATCCCTTTTCAGTTTCAAGTGTTGAATCTTATCTTAAATAGGCATTTTTATGTTTTTAAAGTGTTTTTCATTATATATTATTTGTTTTATATTAAAATTTATTCTTTTTGGTTAAAAAAATTAAAATTGTTATGTGTAACATTCTGAAAATAATTCATGTCTTTTCTTTTTCGCATTTCATTTCTTAAATATTCTAGTATTCATTATAGGTGGCAGATACCAGAAGTAGGCAGAAGATTAAACATTCCGATCCATGAAATTTTTAGAAGGAAGTCATGATGGTTATTAGTTTCCTTGGTGTGTTAAAATTTTATCAATTATTCTACTGTAATTATGATTTATTATGTTTAGTTTTAATTTTTGTTTTCTTTTTTATTATAGTTGATTAGCTAAAGTGGTTAGTTTTAGTTGATGAGATACAGTGGGGGTAGACAGATGTAGTGGAGTTTGTGACGTGGATATATATTAATTGTGAAGTTGATGTAGTAGAGGGATAGAGATGTATTGGTTGATAGATTTATGAGTTGACTGATATTTAGGTAATGATGATTGTGGATGTTTGTATATTTGTTATGGATGTATAATTTATATATGATGGTTTATCATATATTCATGTCTTAGTTTATTTCATGAAAGTTATTTTATATTTAGAGTTTTTTATTGCATTTTTTAAGAAACTCATTTAGCTATAGATTTTATAAACTTCTGCTAAATACATTAAATAAACATGTTTAACAGCCGTTAAGATTAACTGTCGCTAAAAAAACAACTGCTTAACATATTAGTGACGATTATTTACATTTTTTAAATATTTCAATTGGATTTTTTTATAAAAAACCACCGCTAAAAAAATAGAAATCACCGCTTAATACTCCCAAAAAATGAAACATAGTAAAACCACTGTGAAATTATTGAAACCATTACTAAATGACTAGAGACTGTGTAATATGAATAGGTTTTTTAAACATCCATGATTCTAATAAGTGGAAGTTTAAATTTACGCTAGTCCAAAAAATAATGGATGCCACTACCCATTCTTTTGTAGTGAATCTACCATAGAAGAGGTCAAGAGGAGATGGCCAAGCTTATGCGATCACCACAGCTGAAGTAGAAGTTCCCAATGATGTGGTAAAAGGTATAATAACCCTATATTTAAATTTATCCAATACTTTATTTGATTTTGGAACATGAAACTCTTTTATATCTACCCAATTTAGAAAGAAAATTAAATATTTCCCATTTGATTTAATAAAGGATTTTTCAATCAAAACCCCTAAGGGAAGTATCATTGCAAAAAAAATATGAGAGGAAGTTCCCATTACGACATATAAACATGATTTATTTTCTAACCTTATCATCATACATATGTTTTAATTTTATATAATACTCAGTATGAATTGGATTTTAAAATTAAAATTTGTGAGGAAGATGTAGAATCCCTTATCTTTAGAGTAGAAACATCATCGAATGATTCTTATCTTGATCTAAGCCCAATAGATCCATTGAATGAAATTCTTTTGGAGGAAGATAAAACATTATCTGGGGATTAATAAGGCAATATTTAAATTGAGAATGTACCTATTGTTTAAGAATACATTGATTTATTTCTTGAGAAATTACGTAGACACCCCCCATAGCATGAAGTTGAGTTTACCATTGATATAATCCTTGATTCAAGACCAATATCAAATACTCCTTATATAATGGAAATAGTGGGAATAGTGGAGTTGAAGAAACAACTAAAGGATTTGAGTAATAAGGGATTTATTCACCCTAGTGTTTCTCCATGGGGATCCCCTGTTCTTTTTATTAAGAAGACAGATAGATCCTTAAGGATGTGCATTGACTATAGAGAAATCGATGCAATTAAAATAAAGAACAAGTATCCCCTTCCTCACATTGATGATTTATTTATCAGCTTCATAGAGCTCAATATTTCTCAATGATTGACCTTCAGTCCAGGTATCATCAGTTGTGAGTAAAGAAGAAGGATACTCTAAAGATAACTTTTTAGACAAGTTATGGACATTACAAGTTCACAATAATTCCATTTAGATTGACTAATGCACCCTTTGTTTTCATGGATCTAATGAACAAAATATTTAATGAATATCTTGACAATTTTAGTGTAGTATTTATTGATGATATTCTAGTGTATTCTAAAATCTACGAAGACCATAAGAATCACTTGCAAATTATTCTTGAGACTCTCAGTAGGAAATTTTTATACGGTAAATTTATAAATTGTGAATTATAGCTTTAGTAAATTTCATTTGTTGGCCATATTGTCTTTGAGGATGGAATCTCAATTGATCCTATGAAGACAAAGGCAATACTAGAATGGCCTACACCAATAAACATAACTGAGGGATATAGTTTTATTGGTTTAACAGGCTACTATTAGGGTTTCATGCAAACATTTTCTTGATTGGCTAACCTGCTAACTAAGCTTATGAGTAAATTGGTTAAGTTCATATAAAAAAATAATGTAAAAAATGTTTTGAATAATTTTAGATAATATTAGTCAATTATATAATTTTAGAATTACCATTATGAAATGATGGGTTTTTAATATACAGTGATGCATCAAATAAAGGACTGAGTTGTGTCCTTATGAAAAATTATATGCATCAAGGTAGTTAAGGACTCATGAAAAAAATTATCCAACTCATGATCTTGAGTTAGTAGCCATAATATTTTCTCTAAAGATATGGAGACACTATATCTATGGTGAAATATGTGAGATATATTTAGATCAAAAGAGTTTAAAATACATCTCTACACAGAAAGAACTCAACATGCAGCAAAGACGTTGACTTGAGTTACTCAAAGATTATGATTAATCAATACACTACCACCCAGAAAAAATAAGGTAAAAGATTCATTAAGAAAGAAAGATCATGGACTTATAACCCAAACGAGGATTAAGAAATATCTTATGTTCATGGATATATTAAATATGGATATGGGAATTTTTATGGAAGAGGAAACATCCCTCCTTGTTCAAATAATTTCTAAACCATATTTATTGGAGAAGATAAAAGTCTCTCAATCTAATGATGAGAATTTCAAAAGAAAATTAAACCCCTTAAGGATGGAAGATTGACAGACTTCATGTATGATGATAGAATTATGAAATTTGGAAAGAGGTTATTCGTTCCATAAATACCTGATCTAAAAAGGGAACTATTAAATTAGGCTCATAACTCAAACTTCTCTATACACCCTGGTAGTACCAAGATGTATAGAGATCAGAAGAAACATTTTTGTGCGATAATATGAAACGGTAAATTTCTGAATATGTGTCAAGATTCCTAATTTTTCAACAATTTAGTGTTGAGAAATAACATCCTAGAGAAGTAATTCAACCTATAGCTAATTCTATGTGGAAGTGGGATGACATTACTATAGACTTCTTTGATGTATTACCAAATAATCCAATAATGAATGATGCAATATGGGTAATTTTTGATTAAATTACAAAATAATCACATTTCCTTGCTATAAGAAATGGTTTTAAACTAGATTTCTTAGGAAGACTCTATATGAATGAAGTTTTAAGACTTCCTGGTGCACCTATATCAATTGTGTCTAATCGAGATCATCGTTTCACATAAAAATCATGGAAGAGTATTCAAAAGGATTTGGATAGTGAGCTTTATATGAGCACCAGTTATCACCCTCAAACTGATGGAAAGTATGAAAGGACTATTCAAACATTGAAAGATAAGTCGAGATCATGATCACTTGACTTTCAAGGTATGTGGGATCAGTATTTACCTTTGGTGTAATTTTCCTTCAATAATAGTTTACATTCTAGTATTCAGATGGTGCCATTTTAAGAATTATATGGAAAGAGATTTCATGCTACAAATTTCTGGGATGAAGTGGGTGAGAGGAAACTTATATTCCTAGAACTTATTAAATAGACAATGACAAAGGTAAAGACTATTCATGCTCATATTAAAGAAGCTCAAAGTAGGAAAAAGTCTTATGCTGACAACCAGAGAAAGGATTTGGAATTAAAAGTGAGAGATCATATTTTTATGAAATTATATCCATGGAAATGAGTCTTAAGGTTTGATAAGAAAGGGAAATTAAGCCCTAGGTATGTCATACCATTTGAAATTCTAGAAAGAATTGGAGTTTTAGCTTATCGATTAACAATTCCACAAACTATCTTCGAAGTTCATGATGTGTTCTACAAATCATTGTTAAAGAAGTATGTGCAAGAACCAATGCATGTACTCACCTGTGAAGAAATAGAACTAGAACTTGACTTGTCTTACTGTGAAGAGCCTATATAGATTTTTGACACAAGAGAGAAAGTATTGAGAAATCATACAACTCAACTGGTAAAAGTTCTTTTGAGAAATTATAAAAGGGAAGATGTAATGTGAGAACATGAGGATGTTATGAATAAGAACCACCAAAATTTGTTTAGAAGGAAATATTTATGAAAAATTACAAGGAATAAATTTCTGAATGAGGGAATAATATAACACCCCAATATTTTATGGTATGTATCTTCTTAAATAAATTCAAATAATTTGATAGTTTACATTTCACAAGAAAACCGTGATATACAATTAAATTTTAACTTGACCACTGAAATATTAATCTAAATATTAAGAATAGTAATCTGACCAATAGAACAGTAAGTTTAACTATGAAATTATAAAGAAAATTTAGGTATCTTATGAATGAAAATATGGCATATTTATATCTTAGAATAAGTAAATAAATATATTGAAAATGATAAATTATGTGTTGGTATTTTTGTGAAACATAAATGTATATTTATAATTATATAATTAATATAATAATTTAAAATAAAGTTTATTTTCATAAAATATATTCATAAATTAATATTTTATTGTCTTATTATTATAATATAATTTTATGAGACCTTAATCAATTTTTCAAAGTTTTATAAAATCATTTATACTTTTCAAATTGGTATTTTTTGAATAAATGATAATTTTAATTGAAAATAAAATTTATCATATTTTGAAAACTATTTAAAAAAATAATCCATTTTTAAATTATACATGTGAAAAAATGGTTAGGGTGAATTTTTGAGATTTTTCTAAAATAGTTTAATTTTTGGTGAATAGTGAAATACAATAATTTATGGTATATGCTAAATACATTAATTATTGATTCATGGATGATGTATTCTTGATGTAAGAACCATTTTTTAGAACTCACATGCACTATTTACTGTAATTTGTCACAAGAATCAAAACTATTCATAGACTTGAGCCAAAATAATAAATTAATGAATAAAATATTAAAAAAACACCCCTCCCCTTCACTATAAGTACAACCCCCTTCTACTCACACTTTGTATGCCTTGAAGATTGTCCAATTTTTGCCAATACTCTTGCCAATTATATTCCCTAGGTTTAGGATCCTTTGGGATCACTAAAAGACCAATCCCAAGCCCCTTAAGGAGGTTCTAAAGGGGAAGAATTCAAGAGGTAAAATCCAGTTTTGTTTTCCTTTAGTTTTCTTATAATTTATTTTCTTTTCTTATCCTCTATTTATATACACTATCAAACCAATAATTATAACTCCATTATCTTATATATATTGGAATTTTATTATTTTAATGGAATATTCATGATCAAAACCCTTCTCCTCTCCCTTTTATTTTAAAAATAAAAACATCGTTCGAGATGTGTTGATTCCCCACCTTTGTGAATGATGATTTTTCATTTCCTAATACAACCTTAAAGTTGAGTCATAAGACTATTATTATGGTTAAATCAGATTTTATTATAAATATTATAAGTTACATAAATGTAATTAACTAGTATATATTCATAATATTAATTAATAAAATAAAACTAGTTCGTGGTGATCAAAAAAATGAAAAAATAATCTAAATGATTATCATTAATGATTTATCTAATGAATCATCCTTATATCTAAAAAATGATATATAAGAACATTTAATCTTCAGGAAGTTAATTAATAACATATAATTTCAATTATGAATAACTATTCCCATTTTACACGATCTTTTAAACATGTATACAAATAAACCATCATCAAAACCAAGGAAATAAATACTCCCAAATGATGAAATTAAAATTTATAACTCATCAAAAAGGATATAAATAAACTTAATAAAATTATAATTAATAAAATAAATGTTAAAAATTTCATGAATTAAATTATTAATTAATCTAATTTAATTATCTAGGATATTAATTACAAGTGTAGGACACTTTCAAACATAAGTTAAGAGATTCTCCCCGAACATCCATTTTTTCCTCCGAGTTACTATTTCTCCCTATTTACCCCAATAAAATTATTAATTCTTATTATTTAATCCAAATAAATTATGTGTTTATGCTCCAAAAATATTTACCAATCTCAATTTTACTTTCTTTTATGGGTAAATATATGTTTTATAAGGTTCTCTTTTCAATTCCTCCTGATAAGCATGCCCGATTTAAAGAAACATTATAATTTATTAATAATTTTTAAGTACATACAATAATCTATTTTAAAAAACCATTAAAACCATTTTACCATGAAAAACTATATTTTTTAATTTATTATTTTATACAAACAATTATTTCCTTTTCTCTTTTAAAATAATCTTCGATATTTTTCCTTAAACCGCACTAAAGAGGCTATTTTCTAAAGTTTTTTAAACACACTTTTTACATGTTTTCATTTAATTTGGACATCAATTATCATTATATATGAATTATTTGATACTTATTCCTTGTGTTTGGAATATCAAGACTTCCCTTTTATTTATGATCATCATTCATTGAAGATTTTATTAAATATCCATATTTCTTATATAATGGATATGATTATTGTCTTAACCATATAACTTTTTTACATATGATGTTTTCTATGAATGTTTTTGAATTGAATCTATATATGAAGAATGTTTTGGACTTACAGTGGTTGGTGGGGCCCAATTATAGATAACCCCTCGATGCATTGATAGGTCTCATGAGGCAAAACAGTTGGCGATAACCCCTTTGTGTTTGTTTCCAAGTAGAATCAAACAAGTTTTTACCCAAAGACTTAAAAAATATCTATTTTATAATGGTTAATGTGATAGATATATGAAATTAAACAAATAAGAATTTTATTTATTCATTATTCAGTTAATACTTTCCACGAGTTTTTCACTATGAAAAAACCTATGGTTGTTTTTTCATTCTCAGTATATTGATGGCATGTGTTTTTTATAATTATTTTTCTTTCCATAATGACTACGCCTTATTGAATTTGATTCACTTATTATCATTTCATATAAACCTTACTAATCATTTGATCTCACCATTTTTTCCTTCCCCAGACTATGATGATGAAATCATTAAATTAGTGATAAGAATCAGTTTATTTTCTTTTTTATGTTCTATATTTAATTAAAAATGTAATAAGGGAACAATGTATGTATCTAGTTATTCAAGACTACTAAAATGATCAATCCTTTGTGATGTGATATCTTTTATCTATTCCATTATAATAAAATTACTGCCAAATTTAGGCTACTGGGGTCAAGATTATTACAAAACATAATAAATAACATTGATTTTATGTTATATGAATTGGTTATGCATACATAAATTGCCCAAAATAAATAATTTAATTGAATAATGTAAAAATATACATACATGTTTAATTTTACTAACTGAAATTAATGTATACATGTGTAAAAATATGTATGCATATGTAATAGAACCAACTGATTTAAGAATACAACTGTAAAAATATGCATATCAGCGTATGCATATAATTGTGCCAAATAAATTGTTATGCATACTATAATAAATATGGAACTTTTTTAATCCATTGATGTGTAATGAATATTGAAATTTCATATAATATAAAAAGTATGTATATAGTATGAATAAAATAGTATACAATGTATAAAAACTACAATTTCATATTATATGAATATGAAATAGACATGGGAGGCATGTGATTATGAAATTATATAGTTTATACAACATACCATATATGTATAGGTATATGTAATTTCAAACAATGTATGAACAATGTATGCATACATGTGTATGTAATTTGAAATATTGTTTGAAAACTATATGTATTCTATATATAAACTGAATATACCAATACACATAAATTGTGCAATAGATATAGGTTGTACTTGTAGATAGTGTGAATACGGAAAATTAATTGGCGTATGTAATTATAAATTGTATAAATGGAAATAATGGGAGTATACAATTGTAAATTTACTTGGTATTATGAATATAGAAGATTATTAATTTATTATATTTTATGTCAATCATTTGTTCACCTGTCATAAAAACTTCATTGTTACTTGATATTAATATTTTGTAAATTTTGAGTATTTAAAACAAAATATTCATAAATTGAAAAATATTAATTAAAAACATTAAAATATCAACATCAAGTTTCGAAAAAGTTATGTAAAAAAATGTAAATAGAATCAAAAAAATAATCCAAATGATATTTTTTATAATAAAATATATAAGAATAAAAAAATCAAAATGAAAAATAAATTTAGATTAAATCAGGAACACCACACTGACGTAAGCAAGTTCCCTTTTCAATGTATAATGATTAAATGAAGTTTTCAAAAAATATTTCTGATGTAATTATGTATAATATACTCTATGATGGAAAAAAGATAAATCCATGTTATGAACTACATAAAGGTCAAAGGGTGTTGATATAAATGTTATATCCTACATTCTACAATCATATCATTCTACTAACCATAACATTATATTTACTTTTTTCACTTACTTAATATTTATTTCATTTTTATTCATAGAGATGGAGGATATTACTCTACTCACTAAGTGGTATATGCATGTTTCACATGAGGTTCTATTGAACTATTAGGTTCGATGTATTAGGGTTCTTATGAAACACTATTATCATCACATTCCACCTCTATCAACTATTATACCATACATACGATGTGCTGGCTTCTAGGACATTTCTATATCAGTTTATAAAATTATTAATCATCACCACCTTTCTACTATCATTGAGAGGTGGAGACCATATACTCCCACATTCTACTTACCTGAGGGATATATGACCATCACCCTTGAGGATGTGATAGTTATGCTTGGTCTTCATATCCATAGTTCTATATTTATATGACCCAACCATAGAGATTGTCCTGGGCTTGTACAATGATTTTTTGTCCTTGAAATTATGAAAAATCATGTCTTTATTAAACATTAATTCATGATTTATTATATAATAATACACATAATATAACCCATAAGATAGATAAGTATAGTGACTTTGTAAATTGGGTACATAGCATAAAATTTTGAACATGGGATAAAAAAAATTATTGAAACTATCCTTAACATAATCTTATAAATCATTGGTCCTCTAAAACTACATGGGATATCCTAGGGACATACAAAAGAAAGAGGTGAGATATAAATCCTATCCAAGGAACATAAAAGAAGCATTAAATGAAGAAAATATTACATATTAGACAATAGGAATTTAAATAGAACATGAAAGGGATGGGGATCATAAACATGAAAAAAATGTCATGATATAGTATGTTAACATTAAGGAAACATGGGAATATGGAAAAAAATTAAACATGAAATCATGAACATAAGTCAAGGATAACCACAAATACTTCATAAAATGGTGGAAAAAGTCCCATGATGGATTAGTTCACTCCCTGATCCCTTGAATTTTGTCTTATGAGACTAAAACATTACCCAATGCTTTAGAGCAATCTATAATTCTGAGTGCACCCATCACTTTCATATCATGTACATGAATAAGTGTACCACATAAATCATTCAACATAGGATCATATTTCATAACATTTAATTCCAAGGTTAAGGACTGTGGAATTATACATGGAATTCCCCATTCAAATAATTATAAGTGCATAAATGTGAACACCCTTGATAATAAATGGGTGAATATATTCACTACATAATTTTTTGGCATGGAAAATCACAATAAAATTTTGATAGAATAATGGGAGAACATAAATGTTCAAGGGAGGGATTAATGAGAGTTAAATGGGTATCTAATTATCTAGAAATCATAAGCTATGTAAGTGCAAGGTCACTGTGTGATAATTTAGATCCCTCATTGATTATGTTGATATGTTTAATGGAAGTGAAAATGATATATTGGTAGTGTGTATAGATTTGGTAATGTCTCAAAGGGTTGTTTGGAATTGCATAAAAATGGGTTAATTGGACTAATTGAGATTGTGAATTGTGGCTTATGAATTATATTAAAAATTCCTAAGATAGTTACTACATATAAAATGGTGAATATGTTAAATTAGTAATGGTATGTGAAATGAAAAACATTTTAAATGAGATTTAATAAGGGAATTTATGGATATGTGAAATGGGTTGATATAAAGGAATTATTGAATATTCTTAGTGAGCTAAGTATGAGAATGGGAATTGGACTGAATGAGATGAGAAATATAAATGGAAAACGTGTTAATGGGTTATGGAAAAATATTAATTCCCATATCGATTGTTATGGATTATGATTGTTATATATATAATTTGTGTTTGGTTGTGATATGGTTTGTGTGTGGTGAGTGGATGAATAAGCATGTTAACAAGGCTTGAGTTGTGGGGTAAAAGATTAAGGCTCCTCTCATGGGTTGAGTTGGACTGATGCTCTAACTCCACCCACAATTCATGGGTTAGCGAAGGGAACAAATATCTATTCCCCTAATGGTTGCATTCCACTCAAACTGAGGCTTCGAGGTGAGGATATTGTGATGTATGATGTATTATGCCTAGTAATATAGGGACTTTAATTATTCCCTTATGCAGAATGATAAATTCCATGAACCTTTGTGTGAATGATGTAAATACCTAACCCATGGATTACATGTTGACGATGAACTATGTAATTAATAAGATGCATAATGAATTTGGCACTATGGTTAGTAATTGTTAAGTAAATATTGTTAACTAGTGGCCCCCGAATTGTATCTTATTTACTTGAATATTATTTAATACTTGTATGAACCATATTTTTAGACTAGATATTTTGTATACACCATTGGTGGTTTCCCACTAAGCTGTACTCGCACCTTTCTTGGGCCGTCGTTTAGTATCCAAGAATATTTCATGCTTACAGGTCAGGATAAGGGCAATAACCCTGTTCTTGGGAGTTGAGTCATGCTTGAGAGGTACATGGGTGAGCTTCCAGACTTGGATTCAAGACCATTTTGGGGATTCCACTATTTGTATTTATTTTGGGTTTTATTCAGTTGGCATTTTAGTATGACATGACATATTTACTATTGGTTGTGGTTTGTGCCTTGTGTCACGATCCGACCCAATAGGGATTGATCCGTAACTCCCCAAGCCTGCCTCCAAGAGGCCATGGGAAAGTGACTAGCACCGAGTAGGCTATCACACACATGGGAGGCATTAGCATAAGGTACCTGTACACACGCACCCACATAAAACTCCATACAACAGTGCAAAGGTATATATAAAAACTTAAAGGAAAAGCATGTATACATCTAACCCACAACCAGAGTACAAAAAAATTACAAAAGAGAAAAAATAGGGCCCACCAAAAGTAAACTGCAAAAGCGACCAACCTACTCTGAAGGAGGGGATCACTTTCAAAAGTACCCCTGGTAAGATCCTCGGCAAAGCACTGCTAACCACCCTGGTCAGTCTCACTCACAATGTTCTGCCTAATATCGGTCCTCTTGGGACTCCCTCGAAAGGCCTGTGGTCTGTACAAGACACAAGCATGTTTGGGAAAAGCTCGTGTAAGGGTCAGTATAAAAATACTCAGTAGGCACCCCAAAAACCCAAAAATAAAAGGGAGCAACTGAAAGGCAACAATCAGTTCATCCCAGCCAGAGGGAACCCAAACGAGAGAGAAACTCCATCTCGAGACCATTCTAGGCTAAACATGAATAGTCATCACAGCTCAGGTGTATGCCCATACATACACCATGAATATCCACTCAGTTATATGACCATACATATACCATGAGAAATCCAGATATACTCAAACACGCACCAAGCCTCATGAGGTTCCAACCTCATCACCTACAATGATTCACAACTAGGAGAGCACACTCCATGATCACTGTCATCTCAGATGACACTTGTCCGAGAGTTACACTCCATCAGGTCCCACACAAACATCTCAGATGCTCACCCGAGAGATCATGCTTGTCAGATATCGTCACTCAAGAAACCTTGCTAAAACAACATAAACACCAAACTCCTCGGATAGGGGATCGCTCCTAGGGACCGCTAGGGGATACCAGAACCCACACCAGTATACGAAGATCTCACAGATAAGGGATCACTCTCAGGGCCCACTGGGGGATACCACAACCCGATCTGGCATTCGTAGATCTCTCTGATAGGGGATCACTACCAGGATCCACTGTGGGATACCACAACTCGATCTATCACTCGTCAGAAACACGTCACTCAAATAGAGTATCATCACTCGTGTCATAATGGTCACGACGATACAAAAACCCTATCTGGTACATCTCGCGCAGTAGAGGATCGAACTGACGATGCCACAAACCTACAGAAACCCCACACTAAGTAGGGGATCATGTAACCAATGATACCGCAACCCAACTACAATCCTCATGCTGAGTAGGGGATCGTATACCCGATGATGCCACAACCCTACTGAGCATGGCCCACTACGTAAGGGATCATATTCCCGATGATGCCACAAACCCTATGCAGTTAACCTACTAGATAGGGGATCGCCGCCCATGGATAAGCTGTCACAGTGGTACCAAGAACCTGATCTAGGGAAACGATGCTGGAGGATCCCTCTCCAGGCCCACCAGAGGGATTCCACAACTCTAACAGATTAAACATCCCATCGAGAGGATCAGAAACCTATACTAAGGTTGTGATGCCGTGTGAACCCTCGTAGGAATGATCCATGGGAGTACACTCAATCACTGCTGGTCCAAACGTCGCTAACCCAAGAGACCGACATCGTCGCCACATTTTGTCCCTTCTAGGCCTATATCGAGGCCACCATCGCAATCTACGTGAAAAACATGCAAGGTTGGATATTCATTTTTCCTAAACGGAATTACAAAGCATAAGTCGTAAAAACGCTGCATACACCTGGTAGCCACCTTGTGGGGCCCATGCCTCGACTCCAAATTTAGGCAAGCATATTGAACCATTGAAATCCCCTTGAAAAAACACACATAAATGAGTGTTCCAACACTCTAAATGGATGTCGAATGAAAAAGAAACATTTCATCGTAAAACGTGCAAACAGAGCCCTGTGGGGACCACACCTTGTCTTAAATCCAAACACTCAAAGGAGAATCTCAAAAAGTCTGCATGAGAACTAGGATCATGATGCCACTAACGGCGCATCAATCAGACATCTGACTCACGAGGCACGTCCGTCGCAAGCTTTAATAATAATTTCTTATTATTAAGTTAAAGCGTTTCGGGTCACCCGCCTTCAGGTGAAAAACCCAAAAAACCCAAAAACCATTTTAAAAAGTCCATATTGAAGAGACGAATCCATATCCATAGATGGTTCATCAAACAGAAACACCGTTTAGGAGTTGCGTCCCTTTGAACACAAGGGGCCCAATCGGGCCGGTCCACCCCGATTGGCCCGGTCCAGACCGCCAGCCCACGGTCCAGCCGCGGGTCCGGTCCAGCTCTCCATGGCCCGCTGGCCGTGGCCCGTACCAACATCACTGGACCACTCGGGTCCGGTTCTTCCAAACGGACCGGCCAAGATGGCGGTCTTTGTCTGCGCGCCCCACCAGCAGGACCCGCATACTGCGGGTCCTTGTCCGTAGCACCCCCGAGGTGCTGACCTCGGGGCTCCTCCTACCGGCTGAGCACGACAACCGCCCATGCTATTCGGGGCTGCACCACCCGATGCTGCCGCTCCTGCCTGCAGGTCGCACTGCCGTGACACTGGCCGGCCTGCGCCGCCTCTCCGTCAACCAGCTCGGCTCCTCCCGGAGCTACCAGTCCGCGTCGGCCTCACCCGATGCCGCCGACCCATTCCTAACCCCGGCCATCCCTCACCTGAGGGCCACGCTCCAGGCCGCTCCACATGATGACTGATCCCTATAGACTCCGCTCGTCCGTCGGCCACCACACGCCGGCCCTCCAAGCTCCGCCTCAGCCTATCGCGCCGCAATGAACCCCTCTAGTCGGCTCCACTACTGCTTCACCCCGATCTCCAGCCACCACCCTTACCGGAGCCGGGGCTTCCTTTGGCTGCCAAAACCACTCTGGAGACCCAATTTCAAAACCGAAGGAGGATTTAGAATCCTTGGGATGATGCCTTCGTAGCGCCTGCCCCCGATAAATGATCCCAAAGAGTTTTGGAGCATCCGAAAATTCGGACGAAGAACGATGAAAAATACGTTTAACACGAAATTTAGAATGGGACTTAGACGGTGGCCGTGTTTGTTTGGCCATCGTCCAAATTCTAAATTTATATAATTTAAACAAGCGACTTGACAAAATCTCAAGAAATCGATGAAGGAGTGAAAAAATCAATAGAAAGCCTACCTCGATCCGGTCGTTCGTTGTTGAGGACGCACCTGCTGTGATCCCACTTCGATCCGCCTGAGTTCGCTCCTCAATCCGGTGAAGAACGGTGAAGAACACCGAATAACGCCGAATAAAGTTTGAGAGAGAGAGAGAAGGGGGGGGGGGGAGAAGGGAAAAAATGGGTTCTCCCCTTAATTCCAATACTTAAGTGGAATTTATAAACTCTCTGAAACTCTACTGATGGGCACAGATTTTGAAACCACCACGCCTTCCTATTTTATATCACGCCTAGGAAAAACACCACATTTTAAACTCAATGGAAGTATCAGATTTCTATTATGAGACTTCGTTCAAAAGTTATTCGAAAAGAATGCCAGTGATAAAAATCACTAAGTAATTATTTCAAAATGACGATTTTTCCCCTGGGTGACATCTCTCATAGCAGGCTTGCGCCCACAACTTTTACACCCCGCTTAAGGTAAACAACATACTTTGGACGCAACTGTGCACTCAGATTTCCAATCCGAGCTACCTTTTAATAGATAACTCGTTCTCTCCTTGTGCATAGTATACAAAAATACTTAATATTTTTATAAAATTAATTCCGGGTACACCGGGCCTCGGAATCGCACGCCGTCTTCATGCCCAGCTATGGAATTATTCATAGGAATATTTCAAAGTCTAAATGACCAAAACCCATGTCACTACATCCTCCACACCTTAGAAATTTTCATCCCCAAAAATCCATAAGCATAAGGAAACCAACTGGACTCTCAACTGGGTCTCACATGCCATCGATATAGCATCTCGCCTTTTTATCACATAAACTTTCATTACATTTTACAAAACCGAGGATCTTTAAGGTTTAGTGTCTTGGAAACCAGAAACTTAAAACATGAAAACATAAAACATTATTCTTAAACACTTGAAAGGATTTTTATTAGGTTCATCCTTGGTTCATTACTGCATCTCATAACCTGGGGACATACATCAAAAGAAAGGGTGAGAAGAAGGTCCAGTAAGGGAAACAAGGGGAAACATTTAACATGTGAACTTGAGATACATCAACAGTGTAATGAAAAAGAACTTTAAGGAATGAGAAAGAAATAATGAGGCATATCATAATAAAAATAACATATTTCATAACTTGAAGATGTGGCTACAACATTTAATATTGAAAATCATTTCCGTTTCACCAAGGTCCATCCCCAAGGTGTCATTAAAAATTACCAATGTTATTCACCAAGGCGTCGTTAAAAATGGTCATCTCTAGAGATTAAGTCTTTACCCAATGCATTGGAGTGCTATCAGGACGCACCCTTAATTTGTCTTTATTATCATGTGATCCACATATATCATCATCAATAATTTCATAAACAACCCATATAGCATAAAAGAAATGGGTTTCATTTCATAATCATAACGTTTTAAAAACTTTTTTAAAGACATGATCTTCATGTCACTTTAAACCCATAGAAAGGGAAAGCGGGTCTCATGTATGTAAATCCTAGAATTTAAAATAGAAAATTTTGGTATATATGTGAATACCCATTTAGAATGAAGATATTTGAGTATTCAATTAAAAAAATAAAGGAATTTTAGAATAAGAGAGAGAGATTTTGAGACTGAAATTCTACAGCATCACAGCTATGTTACGAGGTTTTAGAAAACATTGAAAAGAGAGGGGACATTGGTCACCCACTCATAAATGATCTATAAAACAGTAGGGGGATAGAATATAAAGTATTTAAGAAAATGGTAATGAAATTTGAAAGATATACCATATGAAATGAAGAACATGAAAGGAAGACAAAAATAAGATTTCTCTTATGAAAATTCGTCAGCCTAACGACGTCACTTAAACTTCAACAAAATGAATTGACGAGATCAAATAGGGTCTCTCACCATATGAAAATAAAAGATCAGTATGATAGATATAGATATAATACCCCAAAATAATAAAAAGAAACTTGAAAGACTTGACATGAAAGTAGAACTTTGAAAAATGAGAAAGGTGAAAGAATTCCTTAAAAATTTGGCAGCCTAACGGCATCACTTAAACTTCAACAAAATGAATTGATGAGATAAAATAGGGTCTCTCATAATATGAACATAAAATATCAGTATGATATATATAGAGATCATACCCCAACATAATAAAAAGGAACTTGAAAGAATTGACATGAAAGTAGAACTTTGAAAAATGAGAAAGGTGAAAGAATCCCTTAAAAATTTGGCAGCCTAACCGCGTCACTTAAACTTCAACAAAATGAATTAACGAGATCAAATAGGGTCTCTCATCATATGAACATAAAAGATCAGTATGATAGATATAGAGATAATACCCAAACATAATAAAAATGAACTTTAAATACTTGACATGAAAGTATAACTTTGAAAAATGAGAAAGGTGAAAGAATCCCTTAAAAATTCGACAGCCTAACGGCGTCACTTAAACATCAACAAAATGAATTGAAGAGATCAAATAGGGTCTCTCATACTATGAAAATAAAAGATCAGTATGACAGATATATATATCATACCCCAACATAATAAAAAGGAACTTGAAAGGCTTGACATGAAAGTAGAACTTGAAAATGAAAGAATACGTTACAAAAATTTCGGCAGCCTAACGACGCCACTTAAACTTCAACAAAATGAATTGACGAGATCAAATAGGGTCTATAATCATATGAAAATAAAATATCAGTATGATAGATATAGAGATCATAACCCAACATAATAAAAAGGAACTTGAAATACTTGTCATGAAAGTAGAAATTGAAAATGAGACGGGTGAAAGAATCCGTTACAAAAATTTCAGCAACCTAACAGTGCCACTTAAACATTTATAAAAAGAAATGATGAGAGTACGAGGGGATCTCTCATAATATGAACATGAAAAGGGAAGTAAGAGGAATATAAAATAACATCCTCCAACATAAGATCATGGAGCATAAAAGAAATGACATAAAAGAGATTACTTGAAAAGAAAGACAGAGGTAGGATCCCTTACCTTAAAACGTAACTCTTAAAACTCGAAGGTTGGGACCTTGAGGGCTTGGGGGTAATTTGGGAGGACTCTTTGGGAGTTAATGAGAACAGAGCTTTGTTGGGGGAGAGTTGGGAGTGAAAAATAGAGGTGGAAAGGGTGGTTATTTATAGGGAAAGTGCGGGGACAAGGCATTAATGGCCAAGGGACACCTCACAAGTGGTTTTCTCAAAACCATGGGCTCTCCCATGGTATTTCCCATGGATTTAGGCCACAAGGGGCCCAACATACAATAATTCATCACCTTTGGTCGGCCAACCCATAAAATATCTCATGACATCATCATGACATAGTTATGATATCATTAAACATACCGAAACCCTAAAACTGTATTTTTACTATTCACTGAAAATTTAACTTTTTCATAAAAATCCCAAAAATTCACCTTAACCAAATATTGGTACTCTGATTTCAAAAATTAACTCCATTTTATAAAAATAATTTTCTAAATATTTTTAATTTAATTTTTAAATAAATAAACTATTCACCGAAAATTCATTTTTTTTTCAGAAAAATCCCCAAAAATTACCTTAACATAATATCAATGATCTGAGTTCAAAAATGAAATCCATTTTATAAAAATAATTTTCTAAATATTTTTAATTTAATTTTTAATTAAAAAACACTATTCACCCAAAAAAACTAATACTTGACTAATAATTTATGAAACCGTTATTTAACCATTTTATTGAATCACATTACTTAATCAAGGTGCCTAGATTATATTAATACTTTCTTTAAGTGAGATTACTAATCCATTTGGTTACATTACTAATCCTAAGCATAAAATCACTATTCATAATTTACTATTCATCAAAAATTAAGTTAATCTTATTAGACTCTAAATTTCATACTGAACATAATTTTAGAAGACCATTTTATGAAAATCAT
The DNA here is from genome assembly GCA_963277665.1 of Viscum album. NCBI lineage: Eukaryota > Viridiplantae > Streptophyta > Magnoliopsida > Santalales > Viscaceae > Viscum > Viscum album. The sequence continues at coordinate 703,799,906 of OY728126.1, read as the reverse complement.
TACACATTTTTAATTATTTGAGGTTTACATAACCTTTTTTTAAAATATCCTTTCTCTAAAATTCACCAAAAATATGCATACTATATTTAGACGGACATTTGAAAATTCATAAACTTCATCATAAGAAGAAATCAAAATTTTTATTTAAAAAAAAGGATTACACAAGGCAGTTACGGTCTCCTTATATAGCCCATTATCACACCAACAGAGGACCTAAGTGTAAGGTGTGCTAAGGTGAGAGAATCCAAGGGAGGCTCAACCAACATCACACGATTAGTAATTTCTATCAGTTTGAACTTCTCGTGAAGGCGATTCCATTCTAGCTTCACACGATGATGTTCGGCTTGGGTTTGGTCCAGAGTAAAGGCTAGTGGTGCTACCTCCTTCCCAAGTTCTGTTAGATGGGCTTCGATCGGTCCATGACTACTGGGTGAGGCCATCAAATATTTTTTCTATATTAATTAACCAAGATCACTTGTATTTAGAGACAATAATCGAAACGTTTAGTTTCCAGTGGTCATATTGTCCAATGGTCATATAACAGTCAAAACCCAATGATCTCATTTTAATCATACTCATGTTATCAAATGAAACAGTTTTGTTGAGTATAAAAAGTAAAATAACACAAAAAATTAAGAAACAATATTTATTCAAAATTTCAGGTCGTTACAAGCGAGTTCGCCAAAAAACACTCCTTCCCGAACACATAAGTCAGAGGAAATCATCCACCACACCTCAACACTATCATCTTTGGATGGCACTGACTCGCCCGCATGGTTTTGATCGCGTCACAAAAATGCGTCTCAGTGGGGGAAGGATCCCTCTTAATCAGATATTCAAAGCATGCCGAACAACACCCACCCATGGTCTTACCAATGCCCTGAACAAAACTCAAGCAAGAAACATAAAGGGAAGAGTACCGTTAAATAGTATCTATCAAAACTACTAAAAAAATTAGAAACAACATAAGGCACACATATATCCATCCGTGGAGCCTCTGGGTCAACAGCCTCTAGGGCATGCAACTGTCCTCACCCTCACCCTCCAGCTCTCGGAGCTCAGTGTGGACCACCTGGGGGTGGTGGTGGTGGGATCTGATACCGCCTACCATCTCCCACTGCTGCACTAGCTCCATCGCCACTTCCACTGCCCTACGGACCTCCAAACTCAAGACGTTGTCGCTGCCAAGGTGGCATGTCAACTGGCTCCCTCTTAGCAGCACGATGGGTCGGACTATCTCTGGAAAGATGTCCCCAACTATCGCAAGCGTAACACTACCTCTCCCGTGGCTGAAAAAAACCGACCTGAGAGCCCTGAGAGCCTTGAGCCTCAGATCCTCCATCCCGAGGTCACCTCCTGAAATGTCAGCCACATACAGATCCTTGCGCCTACTGCCAGCTACCAGTTGCCGACGTCTCAGCTGCCACGCGCCCAACACTGACGGGCTGAAACTGCTCCGCCAGAAAGCTCTCCAACACCAAGGCTCGCTCCATCACTCCAGCATAGGTGGGAAGACACAAAGAAACCACACCTGCCTAGATGTATCTTCGTAGTCCCTGCTCGAAGGTCGGGTCCCTAAAGAACAAGTCTCAAACCATATCTAGAGTGTTACACGACAGGTCTGTAAACCTCGTTGAGTACTCCAACACAGTCTTTCCCTCCTGCTAAAGCTGTAGAAGCTTCTGAATCCGCACTGACCTTAGTTTCATCGGATAGAACTCTTCCCTAAATAACCACTCAAACTCTTCCCACATGAGCGTCTCCTCATCATGGGATTATGTCACCAAACTCCACCATCGCTCGGCCGAACCATGAAGTAGGCTTGCTTCTAGGACCACCATATGATCTGGGGGTATCCTCACCAGATGGAAAACTCTGGTGACTGATTTGAGCCAGTAATCATCTTCTTGAGGGTCTGGATCACCTCGGAACCTCAGAGGTTTCTGCCTTTGGAACTCGTGAAGTGCACTCAGCCTGCGCGCAACCTCATCCTGCACTACCGGCACAAACAACTGACTGATAAGTGGTGGCTCAACTGGTGGACCACCTGAAGGTCCAGCCTTAGAACCTGCGCCATGGTCCACAACCTCTACATGGGGTAGATCATCAACATAATCTTGCTGCGGAACCCTAGCTGGCTTTCATCACAGAGGCTTCCTGAAATACAATCAAGACGCACCATAGTCAAAGAGTATAGCTGGAGAGCTGACTCAAGAAGTACAAGGGAAACCCAAAAACCTAGTCCTATATGATGCATGTACCGTTATGTCCCTGTGACTATTGTCTAAACATCCCGAGTCAAAAGGAAGGTTATCAGAGTCCCAGTGAATAGATACGTCTTCCGACACACCAACAATGGAGTCCCTATCCTAAAATATGAACTCGAAACATCTTGACACTGCTGCTATGCAACCCAAATCAAACTCACAGTTAGACCAGCTATGCACTGATATGCCGAAGGTGTAACCTCCTTTGATACCACTCTGTCACGACTCGATGAAACAGGGCTCGAGCCGTGACTCCCCAAGCCCGCCTCCAATAGGCCAGGGGCTGGAGACTAGTGCCGAGTAGGCTATCACACACATGAGAGGAAATAGCCTAAGGTACCTATACACATGAACCCACATACACCTCCATGCAACAGTGCAAAGATATATATAAAAAATTAAAGGAAAAGCATGTATACATCTAACCCACAACCAGTGTACAGAAAAAATACAAAAGGGAAAAAACAGGGCCCACCAAAAGTAAACTACAAAAGAAACAAACTTTATCTGAAGGAGGGGATCACTATCAAAATTACGCACCAGTAAGCTCCTCGGCACAACACTGGTAAACACCCTGGTCAGTCGCGTTCACAAAGATCTGCCTACTCTAGGTCTTCTTGGGACTCCGTCGAAAGGCCTGTGGTCTATACAAGATGCAAACATGTATGGGAAAATCCCATGCAGGGGTGAGTATAAAATTAATCAGTAGGCACCCCAAAAACCCCAAAATAAAAGGGAGAAACTGAAAGGCAACAGTCAGCTCATCCCAGCCATAGGGAACCTAAATGAGAGAGAAACTCCATCTTGAGACCATCCTCGGCTAAACATGACTAGTCAACACAGCTCAGGTGTATGCCCATACATACACCATGAACATTCGCTCAGGTATATTCCCATACAAATACCATGAGCAATCCAGATATACTCAAACACACACCAAGCCTCATGAGGTTCTGACCTCATCACCAAAAATAATTCACAACTAGGAGAGCACACTCCACGATCACTGTCATCCTAGATGACACTCATCCGAGAGTTATACTCCATTGGGTTCCACACAAACATCTCATACGCTCACCCGAGTGAACACGCTCGTCAGATAACGTCACTGAAAAAACCTCGCTGAAACATCATAAACACCAAACTCCTAGAATAAGGGATCGACCCAAGGGACTGCTAGGGGATACCAGAACCCACACTGGTATATGAAGATCTCACAGATAGGGAATCACTCCCAGGGTCTGCTGGGGGATACCCCAACCCGATCTGGCATTCATTGATCTCACAGATAGAGGATCACTCCCAAGATCCGCTGGGGGATACAACAACCTGATCTGCCGCTAGTCAGAAACACATCACTCAGATAGAGGATCATCACCCGTGTCACAATGGTGATGACGATACCTAAACACTATCTGGTACATCTCACGCTGTAGGGGATCGAACTGATGATGCCGCAAACCAACAGAAACCCCGCGCTGAGTAGGGGATCGTATAACCAATGATACCGCAACCCTACTATAATCCTCATGCTGAGTAGGGGATCATATACCCAATGATGCCACAACCCTACTGACCATGTCCTACTGTGTAGGGGATCATATTCTCGATGATTCCACAAACCCTACGGGGTTAACATGCTAGATAGGGAATCTACGCCCATGGATAAGCGGTCACATCGATACCAAGAACCAGATCTAGGGAAATGATGCTACAGGATCCTTCTCCGGGCCCACCGAAGGGATGCCATAATTCTAACAGATTAAACATCCCATCGACAGGATCAAAAACCTATACTAATGTTGTGATGCCGCGCGAAACCTCGTAGGAATGAACCAAGGGAGTACACTCAACCACTACTGGTCCAAACGTCATTAACCCGAGCGACTGTCATCGTCACCACATTGTGCACCTTCTAGGTCTATATTAAGGACACCATCACGATCTACGAAAAAAAATATGCAAGGTAGTCTATTCATTTGACCTGAATGGACTTACAAATCATAAGTCATAAAAACACTGCATACGCCTGGTAGCCGCCTCATGGGGCCCACGCTTAGACCCCAAATTTAGGTGGGAAGATTGCACAGTTGCAATCCCCTCAAAAAAACACACAGAAACAAGTGTTTAAATACTCCAAACGGATATTGGGTGAAAAAGAAACATTTCATCGTAAAATGTGAAAACCAGGCCCTGTGGGACCCGCAAACTATCTTAAACCCAAACAATCAAAGTAGAATTTCAAAAAGTCCGCACGAGAACTATGGTCATGCTGTCGCTGATAGCGCGTCAATCAGACGTCTGGCTCGCGAGGCACGTCCGTCGCAAGCTTTAATAATAATTTCTTAATATTAAGTTAAAGCATTTTGGGTCACAGGCCTTTGGGCGTAGAACCCAAAAAACCCAAAAACCATTTCAAAAATTCTGTCTCGAAGAGACGAACCCATATTTGCAGACAGTGCGTCAAATGGCCACGCCGTTTAAGAGTTGTTTCCCTTTGAACACAAGGGGCCCAATCGGGCCGGTCCACCCCGGTCGGCCCGATCCAGAACACCAGCCCATGGTCTAGCCATGGGTTCGGTCCAGCTCGCCATGGCCCGCTGGCCACGACTCATACCAACATCACCAGACCCCTTGAGTTTGGTTTTTCCAAACAGACTGGCCAAGCGGCCAGTCTTTGTCTGTGCGCCACACCAGCAGGACCCGAATACCGCGGGTCCTTGTCCGCAGCACCCCCCGAGGTGCTGACCTCGGGGCTCCTCCTGCTGGCTGAGCGCGACATCCACTAGGGATGTTCGGCACTGCACCGCCTGATGTCGCTGCTCCTGCTTGCAGGGCGCACTTCCGCGATACCGGCCAGCCTGCACCACCTCTCCGCCGACCAGCTCGGCTCCTCCCAAAGATACCCTGTCTGCGCCGGCCACACCCAATGTCGCCCACCCATTCCGAACCCCCAGTCATCCCTCTCTTGAGTTCCGTGCTCCTGGATGCTCTGTATGACACCCGACCCCTCCTAACTCTGCTCGTCCGTCGTCAACCGCACTTCGGCCCTCCAAGCTCTGCCTCGGCCTACCGCATCGCAACGAACTCCTCCACTCGGCTCCACCACTGCGCCACCCTGATCTCCGGCCGCCGCCCTTGTTAGAGACAAGGCTTCTGTTGACCTCCACAATCACTCCAGTGGACCAATTTCAAAACCTAAAGAGGATTCATAATTCTCTAGACGATGCCTTCACAACGCCTGACCCCGATCAACGATCCCACGAAGTTTTGGCGCATCTAAATTTTTTGATGAAGAACAAAGAAGAAAGCGTTGAACACAAAATTTAAAACAGGACTTGGATGGTGGTCTTGTTCATTTGGCCATCTTTCAAATTCTAAAATTATAGAATTTAAACAACCAAATTGATGAAAACTCAAGAAATCAATGAAGAGCGGAAAAATCCACAGAAAGCCTACCTCGATCCGGTCGTTCTTCATTGGTGACGCACCTACTGTGATCCCACTTCAATCTACCAGAGTTCACTCCTAAATCCATAGAAGAATGAAAAATAATGCTGAAGAACACTGAAGAATGTTTTAGAGAGAGAGAGAGGTAGAAGGGAAAAAATGGGTTCTCCCCTTAATTCCAACACTTAAGTGGAATTTATAAACTCTCTAAAACTCTATCGATAGGCGTGAATTCTGAAACCTCTGTTCCCACCTATTTTATATCATTCCTAGGAAAAACACCCCATTTTGAACTCAATGGAATTCTTTTATTTTCATTCTGAGACTTCATTCAAAAGTTATTCGAAAAGAATGCCAATGATAAAAATCACTAAGACATTATTTCAAATTGATGATTTTGCCCCTCGGTGACATCTCTCACAGCAGGCCCGCACCTACAACTTTTACACCCTGCCTAAGGTAAACGAAACGCTCTAGATGCAACCGTGCCCTAGGATTTCCAATCCATGATACCTTTTAATAGATAACTAGTTCTCTCCTCACACATAGTATAAAAAAAATACTTAATATTTTTATAAAATTAATTCCGGGCACACTAAGACTCAGAATCGCATGCCGTCTTCGCACCTAGCTTTGGAATTATTCACACGAATATTCTAAAGTATGACAGGGCCAAAACCTGATTCGCTACATCTAGTTTTGGGAGTTGGTTATTTACGCATGTTCATCAGTTATTCTATTCTGTTTCTGCTATTATATTTATTTTTTTATTGTGACATACTCTGGTAGAGAGGGTATAGTCTCCACATGTGACTTTTAGACTATTGTTTTTAGTCAGCAACCTCTGGCGTACTGGGAGGCGCACTTGAGGAAATGTGATGACCCAGATCGGGACACTGGTTAAAAGGATCCCGGGTTGGTGATGTTAAAAAGTGGTATCATATGAGGTATTTTATGTGAATTAATATTTGGGGATGGTAGATAGGATTTTAGAAAGGTGTTGGGACATGGTAATAAGCTCATTCTTAGGAGTAGATAACCCATGTACGAGAGAAAACCCTAGTCACCCTAGGTGGGAACTGTTGTTCTTATTGTGTATTGTTACATTTGATGATATTTCACCATATGGTGATGCAAGTTTTGTGTGATGTGATGGTTTTATGATATTTTTCTCATGGCCAGAATGAAATGAGGTTGTGCATTAATGCATCATTCTAGGAACCTAAGTATATAAGTGACATGAATCACGGTATGCACACACATGGGATGGGTGTGTGGGACATAACGAGTAGGATTCATTTGATTTTCTTGATATTGATGAAAGTGGTGTATAATGAAATGATGAAAGTGTGTAAAAAGGGAAGTAAAATGTTAAATAGTGATTGAAGAATTGTGCTTAATAAGGTATTTTATGTAAATTAAAATGTTGTTGAAGTAATTTGTGATATGGGAATAGTTTTGAAATGGTGTAGAAGGTAAATATTTTAATCGTGTGAGTCAGTTACCCTATGTTAGTCATGGCACTTAGTTGGGATGGTCGAGGTTAGTGTTCCGAGAATGATAGGAACTGTTTGAATAGTTTATGTGAAATGGTTTGTTTATGGATAGTGGTGAGCCTTCCATTATATTTTTTTAAAATATTTATGGTTTGTGTTCTAAAGATCGAATTTGGGGTTGTAGATAAATGCCACCATGAAGATGTGTGAAAATCGGAAGACAAGAGTATTTTACCAAGAATTCTTTCCCAACAGTGGAGAAAGAAGATCTAGTGGTTCAAGATAATAGGGAAGAGAAGTTTTGAGATAAATTTTCTTGTTTTATATAGATGATGGAATGAGGCCTAGGGTGGGTTGCACAGAGTTTGTTTGATATGATTAGGAAGTTTCAACTGTAACACCCTCTAACCTTTACTGAAGAGGGTGGTCTAGAGGAAGATGAGTTCTATATAGAGCCTATATATAAGATTATTGATCATCTGGTGAATCCTTATGAGAAGTGAGTCAATCTAGAGGCCTATATATTTTGGGGCCAACAAAAGTGCTAGTGGGACATTATGGTTCAGATAAAGTGGGATAAAGGAATTGTATTGATGGATTTTTTGGAATTTTTTTTGCAACACTACTACCCAAATACCTTGAAGTAGGAGAAGGTTGTAGATTTTATGAGTTTAACCCATGGGGTTGCGTTAGTGATGGATTATGCTAGTCATTTCACTAACTTACACCACTTCATTATGACATTGGAAGGAGATGAGGAAACTATGGAGAAATGATTCCAAGATGGGATTAGACATGAGATCAAGTCCCAGGTGAATATCTTTCATCTAAAGAGGTTTTCATAGGTAGTGGAACATACCCTTATCTCATAAGGGAACCTGAAGGGATATTTAGGTGCTGGAATTGTGGTGTCAGATGGGAGGATTAGTGGTGAAACTTTTGATGGTAGGAAGTGTCATTTTGGGAATTTATGATACAAAAAAAGTGTAAAGAGTAGTTAGAGGATAGGTCCAGTCTCTCAGGATGGTAATTAGGTGTTCTTTTACTAGTGTGGTAGGTCGGGGAACATGAAAGGTCAGTGTCCCTGACCACCGGTTGAGTTTTAGTCATGTGAAAGGTTGGTACATATATAGAGGTTCTGTAAAAACCCTCAGATGATTGTCATAGATGGAGGTTAAAGGAAGACACTGAGTGTGTTCCAAGAGTTGGTGAAGCCATATTAGGCAGGAAATTGGATCTCTATGGGTCGTACTAGTAGGGGTAGTGGATGTAGAAGTCTAGGGAGGGATCATATATACTAGTAGGGAAGTTCAATGTAAGGTAATCAGGCTAGAACCTAGGGTATAGAGGTATGTCATCTTCACACAGTTCAATCTTTACCTGAAGGTGGTGAAGATGAACCATCTACCATTTGAGATACGATTCTTGTAGCTTCCACGCTTGCTAGTTCTTTATTTGACACAAGTGTTACATATTATTTTATTTTGGTATAGTTCATAGTTGTTTTGGGCCTAGCCATGGAATGTGAGTGCAAGGTTATATCAATTGATACTCTATTTGGGGTGCGAGTTGAGAATATTAGACAATGTAAGGGTTGTGATTTGGAGGTTAGTGGATATCATATTTTGTGAAACCTATTTGTACTTGAGATGTCAGGTTTTGATCTGATTTTGGGTATATACTAACTTATGTTGTATCAATCCCATATTTATTGTTACCAATGTTGGGTAATGTTCACGTCTCTATATGGAGACACTTATGTCAATCATGGTGAGTGGGATGTTTGAGCAGGCCGTGTAGGGCCAATTTTCCATCAATTGGGGGAACTCACGACCCAGATGGGTTGCCTTATGATGGATGAAGGAGGAAGGGAGAAAATAGTATTCTCTACCACTGTGGATCAATTTTATGATGTGTTTCATAAGGATTTATCAGGGCTACCACTCTATAGAGATGTTGAGTTTATGATCGAGTTGCTTCCTAGGTCAAAACTGGTTTCCATTCCACCATATTGAATAGTACCGACAAAACTCTAGAAACATAAGGTTCAACTAGAAGAGTTGGAGAAAAAAGGGTTCATCCATCCAATTACATCACCTTAGGGGTATCCCATGCAATTTTACAAGAAGATAGATGGATCGTTGAGGTTATTTGTTGACTATAGAAAGTGGAATTAGATAATGGTTAAGAACCGATACCCACTTCCCAGAATTGATGAACTGTTTGACCAACTGAGGGGTTCCTCAGTGTTCTAAAATACCGATTTGAGATCAGGATACCATCAGTTGAGGGTGATACCTTCTGATGTACCACGAATAGATTTCAGTGTAGGTACCAGTTGTATGAGTTTGTGGTGATGCCTTTCGGGTTAACCAAAAAACTAGCTATGTACATGGATTTAATGAACTAGATATTTCATCCATACCTGGATCAATTTGTGGTTATATTTGTGAATGAAATATTGGTGTACTCAAGAACTCTTTATGATCATTCCAAACATCTTGACATTATGTTGAATACACTAAGAGGGAATAGGATTTATGCCAAGATATTGCAATGTCTATTATGGATTGATAAATTGAATTTCTTGAGTCACATAATTTCCGAGTCAGGTGTGTGGGTAGATTCAGAGAAAGTGAAAACTACAGTGTCTTGGGAGAAGCCTAAGAATGTTTCTAATATTTGGAGATTGGCTGGTTATTACTGAATATTCATTAGGTATTTATCACATTTGGTAGTACCACTATCAATCTTAAGAAAGAAGAGATTTAAGTTTGAGTTGTTGGAGGAATTCATGATTTTTTTTCAAGATTTGAATAAACAGTTGACTATCACACAAATTTCGATCTTACCAAAACAAAGTGATAGGTACACCTATTCTGTGATGTGTTTGATTTTGGACTTGGGGAAGTGTTGATTCGTGATGACCGAGTTGTTGCATATGGTTCAAGACAACTGATGCCACATAGAAGAAACTACCCTACTCATAATCTTGAGCTATCTATTATACTTTATGCCTTAATGTGTTGGAGACATTACTTATTATGAGATCAGTTCACAATTTTTATTGATCATAAATGTATTAATAAAATCCTATCTTAGATGTATTTTAATATTCAACAGCGAAGGTCGGCCGAGTACCTAAAATCCTTTGATTTCAAGTTGGTTTAAACACCAGGAAAAGGTAAAAGTGCTGCAGATTCCCTGAGATGGAAGACTCAGAATTAGGTGGTTCAAGAATCCAAATCCATGTAGCGAATTATGGCCTTATTTGTTGAAACTCACGTGGAGGTTCAGGATGGGAATAAGAAAATGAACCTTGTGTTTATAGTAGTTGATTTCACACTTTTGATCCCGGTTAAGAAGTGTCAGATCAAGGATCCAGAGTATTTTACTATAAGGAAATTCTTAAAGGTAGGGAGTCACCTTCTAGTTAGGTTATTGGTGATGATGGGATTTACAGTGTCTGTGGATGTGTGGTTATTACGATGTGTATACAGGAAGAGTCGATGCGTGAGTTCTATGAATCAAAGTTTCAAGTTAATCTTATTCTGACTAATATGTATTGTAATATTTGTAGAAAATATTTTTCCCGAGAATGAAGAAAGAGGTTGTGGGTTTTATGGAATGATGTCTTACCTGTCAATAGGTGAAGGACAACCATCAGTGACCAGATGGTTTGTTACAGTTGTTTCCAATTCTAGAGTGGAAGTGGAATGACGTTATGATGGAATTTGTAGTGGGTATTCTGAGGACACCTCAGAAGAATGATGCAGTTTGGTTGGTTGTGGATAGGTTGACTAAGGTTTCCCATTTCTTTTTAATCTAGGAGACTTAGATAGTTTATCAGTTGGGTGAGTTATATATTTGAGAGATAGTGCAGTTGTATGGTGTGTTGAGAACCATTGGTTCAGATTTTGACCCACATTTCACATCATGCTTCTAGAAGGAATTACATAAGGAACTGTAAGGGTTGGTGTCCTCAGAACCAACTATTTTGTACTTTGATTACATAAATGTTCACTTATTATATATTGTTCATTGTTCTGCATGACTATAATATAATAATGTCCTGAAATATTTGTTGCATTAATAAGGTCATAGCAGATCCCCGCTATGATGAGAACCTTGAAATGCTATAATAATATTCTTAAATAAAGTTCTGCGGTTGGATGACATACTATGATAGGACACATAGTATACAGACCGTCATGTGCGAGTACTCATAAGAAGACGAGACTCTCTCTCATGGATTTTGCACTTGGTAATCTCCAAGATGGGAGATTATGAGAACAGACCCGCCAGTAGTAATTCTGCATGTCTTGGTGTCATCGGATATTGCTATCTACGAGCGTGTGTAATGGTCCTTGGACTGGAAGATTATCATTAACTCATGTCATGACTCGCGCACTTAGATTTACTGACGAAAACCGTCACGCAGATAGTTGGCGGGAAGTAGGGTACGTTGGGTGCGTCACGAGTGACATGTTGTTAATGGATAAGTCAAGGAAGGATTTGTCCCTTCCATTTATGGAAGTTGATATCTCGGCCCTTTGATTGAAATAGAACTGTCGCATTAAATTCCATGGCCATGGTGTAAACGATGAGTTTATTTCAGGTAGTCAAAGAACGACATATCAAGCATATAGGTTTATGACACTGCCATGAAACCTGATTGATGAGATATTGAGACAAAGGGATTAAATTACACAGTAAGCGCTCGTATGAGGTGATACGTCAATGCGGCGTAAACTTCTTTCTCTTGGGTGCCTTGACCCGTTGCTAGACAGTAATCTTGGACTTTAGGCAAGCCCGCCTAATGCCAACGAGAAAGAGGCCTAGAGGGTCACACACTAAGTGTATCCAAGTATCTCAAGTTGAATAAAGATTATTCTCGTACGCGGTTTAATAATTATTCAAGGAAGCCTAAGTTGTTTTAAATGATGGAGGAAAAAGAAAATAAAACAAGTACACGTCGTGTATTATTATTACATGCCGTGTAGTTTTATTTTGGGAAGGAAATGAATAAATGAAAACAAGATATACACGCCGTGTACATTTAATGTACACACCGTGTAGTTTTCAATGAAAAACAAGTACACGCCGTGTATTTATTAATACACTCCGTGTAGTTTTTTTTAGTTGGGATTTTGAGGATATAATATTGTTTTAAATGATATTTATTATAATCAGCGTGGGCTCATGTCAAGGAATTATTTATTCGACATGGGGTTTTAAATAAAGAGTCAATGAAATAAATAAAATGCGTAACGCGTTTATTTATTGTCATAACTCTATAACCCCACACACCCGATTATAAATATCCTCACAACCCCAACTCTTTTCATATACAAGAGAATCGTTGTGCACAACATCTCTGGAGAATTCTTTCAAGGCCAAAAGAACCTCTTCCTCCAAGAACGCTCTCAAGACCGAGAGAGATCCTCTTCCATCGGATCAAGACAATCTAAGGCGGACAACGCAAGCAAAGGCTTCTCCACGCTAGCACCCAGAGAATCTTTTGGCGACATCCAGAGATACGAGGTACACGTGTGGATCACCGCTAGAGGGAGTCTACACTTGGCTTCTGCGACGCAACGACGGATCACATTGACAACGTGATTGAGAACATCAACGAAGAAAGAACACCCATAAGGTATTTCTTTTTAATTAATTAAATTAATTATAATCAACCTGTAACGATCCTTGTTTGTGGTTCAGGGAAAAACCATCTTCTTTGTCTTTTTCTGTGATTCGATCCGTGGAGACTGGCATTTATCATCGTATTGATCCCGGATTGATCATTGCTAATGACAAAAAGCCAAGTGGGCACATCCACCCACGCGCTTCCGCTGTGCCCGGAACCTTCAAATGGTATCAGAGGGAGGTTACAACGTTGATTATAGTTATTTAATTTTCATTGATAATTTACGCATTCATATTTGATTCAATTCGAAATAAATCGTTCTATAAATCTGAATTAACGAGATCTATTCTTCCTCCTTCGTTTCTCGATTCATATCACAGAAACGACCTTTTAATTTTAATTTTGATTAAAATAAAAACGAGGAACTCATCCGGAGGAGCCTTTTCTTTCTGTCTGTACAACACGGGATTACACGGCGTGTAATTAAAACTACACGTCGTGTACTTAGGTTCAACGAACCGGCACTGGTCCGCCAAACCACGTCGTGTGAATTGATTATGCCTAAGTTTTAATCACGCCGTGTTGACCAGAATAGAACGGCGCGTGGAAACCGGAATACACAACGTGTATGTTGGAACAACACGCCGTGTAGTCCGTTCCAACCCAGGTGAAACCGTGTACAAAGATAAGTCGCGTACCGCGTATACGGGATCGCCAGGCCGGTTACCGCGTAACAAGGAAGTACATGCCGTGTATGATTCATCTACATGCCATGTACTCTAAAAATTCCAAAGTACAGAAAAAAATGCCAAAGCCCCGGCGTGTACTTTGGACAAAGGGTGAAAAGAAAAATACACGTCGTGTAATTATAAACTACACACCGTGTACTTTCCAGAAATGGAATTTCACCAGGTTTCCTCCAATGTACAAAGACCCGTACAAGGAATATGGATGAGAAGAATCTCAAGGAAATTCAGAAAGTAATTTAAGATAAATAATTGATTAATTATAAGATCATAATTAATTGAATTCGAGCGCGTCTTATCTTAAATAAAACGATTAAAAGAATTTGAATTCTAAATATGCGTAAATGTCATTGCATACTATGGATGATCATGAGCTAGACCAAAGACCCTTTGTATGTGTATGGTTTCATTTAAATTTATTTAATTTAAATTTGTTGGCCTGCGAGCCTTCTTCCAATAAAATGTAGGGCCTGCGTGCCCATGGTTTCTTTAATGTAAACCCATGTAATGGAGGATCTCCCAAGCCAGAGGAGACGGTTCAAATCCCGAAGCCGAGGCGAAACCGACACAAGAAGATACAAAGGTGGACAGGTGGGAGCTGCAAAACATGAACCATCAGGTTCGAGGTGTTTTCCCTAGGTCAGGGTAAGCTTATCAAAACCGCTAGATAAGCTAACCAAATAGAAGCTCATGATCATGCCATCTTATTTTATTTCTGTCTGATTGCATGTTTTATATATTATGCATGTGTTGTCGTGATTACATAATTAATAAAATGAACAAGCATGCAAAGATGGAATAAAATAAAAACCGGTCTATGCGTATACATTATCGGAACATGGTTAATCACTTAAGCAAGCATCACTTAATATTAACAAGCATGTGATAATGCAAAGATACGCATAAAGAATAAAATCCCTCAAATACCATATTAAGTCAAACCAAGCCTTCCGTTACTTGATTAAGGGCAAGACTCAATAAAACTATGTGTTTGACCAACCCTTGTTGGGACACTTACTTTTATAAAGGAATCCCTTATGAAAGGTTTCGGGTTGACTTAACCATATTACATCAAGAGAAGTAGCACTTTCTAGACTTGATGTAATATTGGAGGCAAGAGTTGAGGAAATCCAAGTCAGGATTTCAGGATTGGGGAGTCCACTCAACAGATCAAGGAACTGTAAGCTCACAGTTGGCAAAGACCCGCCTACCTAAATACCTTTAAATAGCTTGACCAACCCTTGTTGGGGTTATGCGAAGGGAAATATGGATCCTTGCCATTAGAATGTCAAAGCAACTGGACATTCCGAGTTCAATGGTGAGGGCCATTGGGAATTGATAAAATAGTGGGAGACTTAATAAAATTTATAATTTCTCATAAAATGTAATCAAGAAAGTACTGATGAATCTGCTCTTTTAAATTGTAGAATCAAAATGACAAACACATCAACCACATTTTCTCTGCGATCAATTCTAGATAAAGACAACATCCTCACCGGCAGTAACTTTCAGGAATGGTTTAGGCGCCTTCGGGTTATCCTACGCCATGAACGGAAGTTTTATGTGCTGGAGTCCTCACTTCCTGATTCTCCTGCCCCAGGGGCAAGTGATGAAGATTTCCTAGTCTATGATCAACATTTGAACGATGCTCTCGACGTTCAATGTTTGATGCTGTCATCTATGTCTAGTGAGCTCATGAAGTCTCATGAAGACATGGATGCCTACAGCATGCTCGAGCACCTCCGTGGTTTATACCAGGAGAGAGCAAGACAGGAAAGGTTTGAGATCTCCAAGGCTCTGTTTCAGAGCAAGCTTGGAGAGGGTGCCCCAGCTGGGCCTCATGTAGTCAAGCTCATTGGCTACATTGAGCGCTTGGAGGTTCTAGGGTTTAAACTCCCTGAAGAACTGGGTACCGATCTCATTCTCGCATCACTCCCCCAGAGCTTCTCAAACTTTGTTGTTAATTTCAACATGAACAATATTGAGAAGTCTCTATCTGATATTCTTATCCTCATTCGCCAAGTGGACAATGACATGAAGCGTGAAAAACCTTCTGTCCTTATGGTGAATAAAAGGAAAGGGAAGGCGAAGAGCTTTAAGCCCAAAGCTTCTTCAAGGCCTTCCAAGAAAAGGAAGATCAAAGGGGAGGAAAAGGAACAGGATGCTGTTTGTTTCGCATGTGGCAAGAAGGGTAACTGGAAGAAAAACTGCACCCAGCCGAGGAAGCAAGGGGAAGCTTCAGGTGCGTTTGTTATCGAATGCAATCTATCTGTTTCTACTAATTGGGTATTAGATACTGCTTGTGGTTCTCACATATGTATCCAAATACAGGAACCAAGTAGATTCAGGAAGATTGATCGAGGGGAGATAGATCTACGAGCAGCCAACGGAGCCAGACTTGCTGCTGTAGCTGTCGGGGACTACCACCTCACATTGCCTACCGGGATGGTCTTGGTTTTGAAAGGATGTTATTATGTACCCTCTGTAACCAAAAACATTATTTTAGTATCCAGATTAGATACTGATGGATTCATATTCAAGTTTGGAAATGAATGTTGCTACTTTTATAAAGATAGCATTTGTTTTGGTAGGGCACATTTATATAAAGGCCTTTATGTGTTAGACTACACAAACCAAGTAATGGCAATTGATAACAAAATTAATTTACATGACTCATACCATACCCAACTTTGGCATCACCAGCTAGGTCATGTCAATGAGAAACGTTTGACAAAATTACATCAAGATGGGTATTTATATTCTTTCGAACTAAAACCACTTGGTGTATGTCATGCGTGTCTACAAGGCAAAATGACCAAAGCCCCATTTAGTGGGAAAGGTGAAAGAGCTAAAGAGCTTCTAGAATTAGTTCACACAGATGTGTGTGGACCATTTCCAGTTGAAGCAAGGGGTGGGTTCTCGTACTTCATAACTTTTACTGATGATTTTAGTAGATATGGATATATCTATTTAATGAGGTATAAGTCAGATTCTTTTGATCGGTTCAAAGAATACAAGAATGAAGTTGAGAACCAGCTTGGTAAGAAGATTAAGAAACTCCGCTCAGACAGAGGAGGAGAATATCTTAATCAAGACTTCATTGATTTCTTACGGGAGTTTGGAATTCTATCTCAACTCACTCCTCCTTACACACCGCAGTGGAATGGTGTAAGTGAAAGGAGGAACCGCACCCTGTTGGACATGGTGAGATCAATGATGAGTCATGCGAGTCTTCCATTATCCTTTTGGGGATATGCATTACAAACAGCAGCACACATACTAAACCAAGTACCAACTAAATCGATAAATGGTATTCCATACGAGTTATGGAGTGGACGCAAAGCCATGTTATCGAATTTACACGTGTGGGGTAGCGAAGCATTTGTTAAGGCCTCTTCAGGTAACAAACTTGCACCCCGAGGCACAAAGTGTATCTTTATAGGATATCCCAAGGAAACAAGGGGATATTACCTATACAACCCCTCAGACAAAAAGGTTATAGTGGCAAGACACGCCATATTCCTTGAGAGGGAGCACATCTACAGAAGAGATAGTGGGAGCGAGATAGACTTCGATGAAGTCGAGGCTCAAGATACACATGAGTTGGTACAAGAACAGATTCCACAAAGCCCCGTGGAAGAACAATCTCTTCCAGAGACACAAGAACTGCGTAGGAGCACGAGAGAGGTGAGAGAACCAGAACGATATGGTTTTCTTGTCACTGAGGATGGTGACTCATTATTGGTTGACAATGATGATCCTCTTACCTACAAGGAAGTAGTTGAAGGCACAGACGTTGCCAAGTGGCAAGAAGCCATGAATTCTGAAATGGATTCCATGTACCAAAACCAAGTCTGGATTTCGGTAGATCCTCCAGTTGATGTAAAACCTATTGGTAATAAATGGGTATTCAAGAAGAAACTGGACATGGAGGGGCAAGTCAGCACCTACAAGGCACGACTGGTTGCAAAAGGTTTTAGACAGCGTCAAGGAATTGACTATGATGAAACCTTTTCACCGGTTGCAATGCTGAAGTCTATCAGAATCCTATTGGCCATTGCTACTTACCATGACTATGAAATTTGGCAAATGGATGTCAAAACAGCTTTCCTTAATGGGAACCTCCAGGAAGATGTCTACATGACACAACCTGAAGGGTTTGTGACTTCAAAGGATGCCAACAAGGTATGCAAGTTGCAAAAATCCATTTATGGATTAAAGAAAGAATCAAGGTCATGGAACATTCGTTTTGATGAAGCTGTTACAGAATTTGGCTTTGTTAAGAACGAATGTGAGCCTTGTGTCTATAAAAGGTTTAGTGGAAGTGCAGTTGTTTTCCTAATAGTATATATCGATGACATATTGCTAATTGGAAACGAAGTACCTGTCTTACAGTCAGTTAAGACATGGTTGAATAAATGCTTCTCCATGAAAGACTTGGGCGAGGTGGCATATATTCTTGGGATCAAGATCCATCGTGATAGATCCAAGAAAATGTTGGGCCTAAGTCAAAGTACATACATTGACAAGATACTGAAGAGATTCAGTATGGAACATTCCAAGAGGGGATTCTTACCAGTGTCACATGGCATTCATCTTTCCAAGAAAATGTGTCTTCAGACACATGAGGAAAGAAAGAGAATGGCAAGGATCCCTTATGCATCCGCGATTGGGTCAGTCATGTATGCTATGCTATGTACGAGGCTAGATATTTCTTATGCATTAAGTGCGGTAGGCAGATATCAAGCTGATCCAGGAGACCGCCATTGGATGGCAGTCAAGACTATCCTTAAGTATCTGAGGCGTACTAGGGATATGTTCTTGGTTTATGGAGGAGATGAGGAACTAGTCATCAGAGGACATGTAGATGCTAGTTTCCAGACTGATCAAGATGACATGAAGTCCTAGACTGGATACATCTTCAGTTTGAATGGAGGTGCAGTGAGCTGGAAGAGCTCAAAACAAAGTGTGGTGGCAGATTCTACAGCGGAGTCCGAGTATATCACAGCTTCTGAGGCAGCTAAAGAAGCAGTATGGATGCGAAGCTTCGTCCAAGAGTTGGATGTTGTACTGAGCAGTAAAGATCCTATCACACTCTATTGTGATAATACTGCAGCGGTGGCACTTGCAAAAGAGCCAAGGTCACATCAGCGGAAAAAGCACATACTTCGGAAGTATCATCTCTTGAGGGATTTTTCTCAGAGAGGTGAAGTTGCAGTGAGCAGTATTTCCACGGAAGACAACGTGGAGGACCCATTGACTAAAGCCTTGACTCAGCAGAAACATGATCATCATGTGAGGTCTAGCGGACTAAAAGTCGTAGGCAGTTGGCTCTAGTCCAAGTGGGAGTTTGTAAGGGTTGGTGTCCTCAGAACCAACTGTTTTGTACTTTGATTAAATAAATGTTCACTTATTATATATTGTTCATTGTTCTGCATGACTATAATATAATAATGTCCTGAAATATTTGTTGCATTAATAAGGTCATAGCAGATCCCCGCTATGATGAGAACCTTGAAATGCTATAACAACATTCTTAAATAAAGTTCTGCGGTTGGATGACATACTATGATAGGACACACAGTATACAGACCGTCATGTGCGAGTACTCATAAGAAGACGAGACTCTCTCTCATGGAGTTCGCACTTGGTAATCTCCAAGATGGGAGATTATGAGAACAGACCCGCCAGTAGTAATTCTGCAGGTCTTGGTGTCATCGGATATCGCTATCTACGAGCGTGTGTAATGGTCCTTGGACTGGAAGATTATCATTAACTCATGTCATGACTCGCGCACTTAGATTTACTGACGAAAACCGTCACGCAGATAGTTGGCGGGAAGTAGGGTACGTTGGGTGCGTCACGAGTGACATGTTGTTAATGGATAAGTCAAGGAAGGATTTGTCCCTTCCATTTATGGAAGTTGATATCTCGGCCCTTTGATTGAAATAGAACTGTCGCATTAAATTCCATGTCCATGGTGTAAACGATGAGTTTATTTCAGGTAGTCAAAGAACGACATATCAAGCATATAGGTTTATGAAACTTCCATGAAACCTGCTTGATGAGATATTGAGACAAAGGGATTAAATTACACAGTAAGCGCTCGTATGAGGTGATACGTCAATGCGGCGTAAACTTCTTTCTCTTGGGTGCCTTGACCCATTGCTAGACAGTAATCTTGGACTTTAGGAAATCCCGCCTAATGCCAACGAGAAAGAGGCCTAGAGGGTCACACACTAAGTGTATCCAAGTATCTCAAGTTGAATAAAGATTATTCTCGTACGCGGTTTAATAATTATTCAAGGAAGCCTAAGTTGTTTTAAATGATGGAGGAAAAAGAAAATAAAACAAGTACACGTCGTGTATTATTATTACATGCCGTGTAGTTTTATTTTGGAAAGGAAATGAATAAATGAAAACAAGATATACACGCCGTGTACATTTAATGTACACACCGTGTAGTTTTCAATGAAAAATAAGTACACGCCGTGTATTTATTAATACACTCCGTGTAGTTTTTTTTTAGTTGGGATTTTGAGGATATAATATTGTTTTAAATGATATTTATTACAATCAGCGTGGGTGCATGTCAAGGAATTATTTATTCGACATGGGGTTTTAAATAAAGAGTCAATGAAATAAATAAAACGCGTAACGCGTTTATTTATTGTCATAACTCTATAACCCCACACACCCGATTATAAATATCCTCACAACCCCAACTCTTTTCATATACAAGAGAATCGTTGTGCACAACATCTCTGGAGAATTCTTTCAAGGCCGAAAGAACCTCTTCCTCCAAGAACACTCTCAAGAACGAGAGAGATCCTCTTCCATCAGATCAAGACAATCTAAGGCGGACAACGCAAGCAAAGTCTTCTCCACGCTAGCACCCGGAGAATCTTTTGGCGACGTCCAGAGATACGAGGTACACGTGTGGATCACCGCTAGATGGAGTCTACACTTGGCTTCTGCGATGCAACGACGGATCACATTGACAACGTGATTGAGAACATCAACGAAGAAAGAACACCCATAAGGTATTTCTTTATAATTAATTAAATTAATTATAATCAACCTGTAACGATCCTTGTTTGTGGTTCCGGGAAAAACCATCTTCTTTGTCTTTTTCTGTGATTCGATCCGTGGAGACTGGCATTTATCGTCGTATTGATCCTGGATTGATCATTGCTAATGACAAAAAGCCAAGTGGGCACATCCACCCACGCGCTTCTGCTGCGCCCGGAACCTTCAGGAACTTGGTACCGAGGTTATTTTTAGTATAGGTTATCACCCATAGGCATATAGGTAGTAAAAGCATAAAATTCACATGTTGGAGGACATGTTGATAGCTTATGTCTTGGGTTTTGATGGTTCATGGGAAAAACATTTATCGGTTGTTGAGTTTTCCTACAACAACAGTTTCCAGGCTATAATTCATATGGAACATTTTGATTCACTCTATTGGAGACCATGTAGATCTTCATTATTTTGGTTAGAATCCAAGGATTCTGAGCTATTGGGTCCAAGTCTCATACAGGAGATGTCAAAAAAGGTTTGATTTATTCAGAAGCACATGATAATTTCTCACAGAAGGAAGAATTCCTATAAATATTGACGTCAAAATCTTCTTTAGTTTATGGTGGGTGATAGTGTGTTTCTTCAGGTTTCTCTAAGGCTGGGTCACCACAGAATTCAAAAAACAAGGTAGGTTGGCGCCCAGGTATGTGGGATCATTTGAGACCATGCAGATGATTAGACTAGTGGATTACCAATTGGATCTTACACAACGATATAGTATAATGCATGATGTTTTTCATTTCTCACAACTCCGAGAGTATCAACCTGATCCATCTCATGTGATAAATATTGAGGATGTAGTGGTTGAGGATAATTAATCCTTTGAAGAGAATCTGATTTGTATTGTGGATTATAGAGATACGATCTTGCGGGGCAATAATGTGACCTTAGTTTGATTTTTATGGAAATATAGAAATTTTTAGGAAGAAACATAGGAAAAGGAATTAGATACGTAGGACCATTTAATGGATCTCTTTTCTTTGGAAACTCATTTATACTCTAGAAGAGTGGCTTAAGGATGAGCCGTTATAAGGTTGGGAGGTTGTAAGATCCCAGACTTCATGGATGTATATCCTTGTTTAAATTTTGGTTTCAATCTAATTTTTTGGTGAATGAAATGTTTCTCATGAGTATGAGGGGCCTCAGGGGCGTTATTGGGGGTGTTCAGTACATGAGAGGAAGGGAAAATCTAGACAACCTATGCAAGGTGCAAAATTAAGTAAATCATGCAGCCTGTCTAGGAAAATCGTGCAATCTTAGTGGCATATCACATAGCTGGCACACAGTTTGTCAAACAGTGTGGTCTGCTGAAGTAACTATTTGGCCGAGATCCCCTAGTACAGTGGAATGTGCACAATTTTCACACTATTTAGAAATACATGTGGTTAAACCATGCACCCCTATAAAAGTTCAAAAAATTACAAAATTGGCATTATTGGATTTTAAGTCTTTACCCAATCTCTCCCCCCATTTCCTCCTTTGAACCCTAGTGATGAACAAGAACCCTCAATGGATTCCAAGGGAAATTATCCTTCATCCCTAGGCTGCTTGGAGTGTTAGTTGTGGATCTAATCCCAAGGTAAGTCTAATATTCTTCTTTCTTCTCTTTTCTGGATTAGGGCTTTCACATTGGGAGATCTACTTTCGAATATATAAAACCCTTATTTTATAGTGGAATCTAGGTTAAATCTTAAAGATTTTTTCGAATTCAGACCTAATACCACATTTAAGAGTGTGTTCATAAATAGATTTGAGGTAGGTGGTCTATAAGTTATATCTCATTATTTCGTTGTAGATTTGTGCATGTTCGGTTTTGTTCTTGGTTATCACTTGTTGTGATCTTGATTCTTTTGACAAGGTTTGGTAAAATGGGTGTCTAAATGATGAATATAAATCCCCATGGTCCCCATGGAATGTATCGAGGATGATTTGACCAATTTAGGGCCATCCATGGGGTGCGTCGATATTCCCGGGCCTAGAAATTGGTTAAGTATGTGAAAGGTCATTGTGTGATAATATAGACCCCTCATTAAGTATGTTGATATGTTTAATGGAAGTGAAAATGGAATATTCTTATTGTTTCTATATTATGTAATTTATTAATGGGTTTTTTGGAATGGAACAGAAATGGGTTAATTGGGTTAATTTATATTGTAACTTATGGATTATGAATTATATTAGAAATTCCTAAGAGAGTTAGTGCATATGAAATAGTGAATATGTTAAATTTTTAATGGTATGTGAAATGAAAAACATGTTAAATCAGATTTCATAAAATAATTTATGGATATGTGAAATGGGATGATATAAGGGAATTATTTAATATGCTTAGTGAGTTAGGCATGAAAATGGGAATTAGACTAATTGGGCTTAGTAATGTAGATGGAAAATATGTTTATTGGTTATAGAATAATATCAATTACCATGTTTATTGTTATGGATTATGATTGTTATATGTATTGGTTGTGTTTGGTTGTGATATGGTTTGTGTGTGGTTAATGGATGAATAAGAATGTGTACATGGCTTGAGGTGTGAGATAAAGGACCAAGGCTCCTCACAAGGGTTGAGTTGGACTAATTCTCTAACTCCACCCAAAATGCATGGGTTAGGGAAGGTGATGAATCTCTATTCCTATAACGATTGAATTCCACCAAGACTAAGGCTTAGAGGTGAGGATATTGTGATGTTGTGATGTATTATCCCTAGTGAGATAGGGACCTGACTTATTACCTCACGCAGAATGATAAATTCCATGAACCTTTGTGTGAATGATGTAGATTTATGACCCATGGATTACATGTCGATGATGAAATAAGTAATGAAGAAGATTTAAAATGAATTGGGAATTACGGTTAGTAATAATTAAGAAAACATTGTTAACTATTAACCCCAAAATTGTCACTTATTTACTTGTAAATTATTTAATACTTTCATACACCATCTGTTTAGACTAGATATTTTATAGACACCATTGGTGGTGGATAACTGAGTTGTACTCACACCCTACTCAGGCCGCCATTGGGTACCTAAGAAGATTTTATGCTTGCAGGTTAGGAAAAGGTTAAGGTACCTATACTTGGGAGTTGAGTCATGCTTGAGAGGTAGATATATGAGGTTTTGTACTTGGAATCAATACCATTTTTTGGATTTCACTATTTGTATTTATTTTTGGTTTTGTTCACTTGGTACTACAGTATGACATGACATATTTACTATTGGTTGTGGTTTGTGACTAGTTTTGGGAGATGTTTATTTATGAATGTTAATTGGTTATTATATGTTTTTTCTTCTATTCAATTTATTTTCTACTATGTCTTACTCCGGTAGAGAGGTTATAGTCTATCTATATGACTTTTAGACCCTCAGTGATAGTCAGCAACCTTAGGCATATAGGGAGGCACACTTGAGGTCATGTGATGACCCATCTCAAGGAACTATTTTAGTGGCTCCTAAGTAAAAGATGTTACATGAACTAAAATATACCAAAATTATTAATTTGAGATAAAAGGAATATGATAATTAACATGCTTGAATAAATAAGAGAATGGGTGGATTTCAGCATCATAACAACCTAGGTAAACACAATAATGAGAGGAGATAAATGATATCTCAGTGATAGTTTATAAATTGAACAGTAGAGGGTTCCATATAAAATCATTAAAACATTACCATTTGAGATTAAAAAGGTTTAAATATAATGAATGTGCTTGAATTTAAAATAATAGGGAGAGGTCCATCAATTTTGGTATGGAAAATCAAAGGACAATTTCAACAGTATAACTGGTGTACATAATGGTTTATGGGAGGGATTGATGAGAGTTAAAGTGTTATATCATCACATTGAAATAAAAAATTAATTAATATTGATCTATAAAAACATAATCAAACAATAATAATTGAAAATTAAGAGTCATAACAAAAAATAGGTGCTTGAATAAAAAGAAGGAAGGGGGATCCCTTACCTTGAGAGGGTGATTACAAAAGCATAGGAGGAACTTATTGAGAGATTAAGGGAACCATTGGAGTAATATATATTATATAGGGAAGTTTAATAATGTTCTAAATGGGATTTTAGTGAAGATATATGGGATCTTGGGTGGGTTTATGTAAGAAAAAAGAGAGGGGAGTTCTTTATTATTCTTTAAATCTAGGTCGTGGACTCTATACAATAAAATAATCAAAAATACAAAAATTACCATAGTTTTTTCCCATTATTTCTACCAAATAGATTTTTTTTTTCATGATATTATTATTATAAGGTATTAACCTATTAAAATAATACACTTGGTTTTGTGGAAGTGAGTCGTGTTTATAAAGAATCAATTTTAAAACTTTACGGTATAATATAGGTTTTGGTGGATTCATAAATCCTTTTAAAAATTTTATAAACTAACTTAAAAAACACATAATTTTAAATGGAAAAAAATATATTTGGTCGTTTATTCACTTTATATCATTTAATAAATCACTTTTGGTTCATTATTATGTCATAATACACACTGTATATTTATTTTGTATTTAATTTTTACCCAAAAATTTGACTGCCTCAAAAATTTATAAAAAAAAATTTAATATTGGATAATTTCAATGTGATTATTCCAAAAATAATATTTATTTTATGAAAATAATTTTTCA
This sequence comes from Viscum album, assembly GCA_963277665.1. Taxonomy (NCBI): domain Eukaryota; kingdom Viridiplantae; phylum Streptophyta; class Magnoliopsida; order Santalales; family Viscaceae; genus Viscum; species Viscum album. Next base: position 703,774,581 of record OY728126.1, on the reverse strand, counting down.
ATTATGTGAATTTATAATTTTAATATAAGAGTCAATATTTATTGAGAAATGCTGGTTTTTTCAACAATAATTTTTTTGAACCCTTATAACAATTACATTTGACTTAATAAAATATATAACATAATTTATATTTAATATATAATATTTAATTAAAATATATTTCATTTCAAAAATTCTTGAATTAATTAACAAAGAGTTTCTTTAATAAAAGTACATATTACCCCAATTTATATTTTAATGCATAAAAATCTATTTTTTATCAAAATCATTATTTATTCATTAATAAAGTAAAAAAAATATAATAATTATTATAATTAAATTAAAATATAAATATTCAAACTCTTATCGATACTTTTTTTATTCCTTGTTAAATTATTTTTACCTTTAATTAACATATTTTTCTTCTACTGTGGTAACAAATATTTATGATAATTACTATTTGTATTGTTCAAAAGTTAAGTTGACCATATTAATAATTATTAATTATGATGATAAAAAATATAGAATATTTTTTTATCAAAATCAATTCAGAATTTTTTAATAGTTTAATTTATAATAAAACCCATAAGTGCGATAGAAAGCAGTATTTTGAAAAATGATTTTTTCAAGGAAAATATGATTCTACTTTTACTCTATAACTAGTAATATTAATTATATGAATTTTAATTCATAAATATAGATATATAATCAAAATAATTCATTTAAATAATTCCTAATTAATGTTTATTTTAATGAATTATAATAGATAAACATTATTCATTTTAATTTTTTTAGAAAAATGTATTTTTAAGCCTAAAAATAAATTTATTCAAAAATTCAGTATAAAGATTATTTAAATGTAACTAATTAAATTATATATAACTAAATAATAATTATGTAACCTTGAAATCAAATTAAAATAACATTGATACTTTTATATTACTTAATTTATCAAAATAAATTACTATTTTTCATAAAAATTGTATTATTCACTATTCAAATTTTATATTTTTACAAAAATTTGAAATTTTCATCCTAATTTAATTTTGATACGATGATATAAAAAATGGATTTAATTTTATCAAATAAATTTTCTAGAAAATAATTATAATATTTTTTTCACAAAAAGAAATAAAAATCATTTTTAAAGAAAACATATTTTGAAAAACAAAAGGACATTACCAAAAGAATTGAGTTATTATTTACTAAGAATTTATTAAGAAATTTATGTTGAGTAGGATATATATATATATATATAATAAAGTATTTAATCCTACTCATATCCTAAAATTTAATGGAAATGTTAACACAATCATTTTTAAATAATAATTGTTTTTTTGGGTTTTGTGTTGTGTATCTCATACACTATCAAACATAGTTTTCAATTTTAAAAATTCAAGACATTACATTTTCCCCCCTTTAATAAATTATTTCCTTGAAATTTAAACTTGATCTCAGTAAATAATGTTTTGACACTTGAAAATATATTTGTTGAATACCCACATCATAAAAAGGGTAAATGAAACATCCATTTGAAAAGAGATAAAGGGAAGTATGAAGGTTATCACAAAACTAGGTTTCCAAGTAGGAGAACATCAGTGGTAAGTGAAACATAGACATGAAAGAGAAAAATAAAAACAAATAAATTATATAGTGTGATATAGAACATGGACAATATAAAGTCAACGACCACAAAACCATTGATCTATGATGGGTAAAAAGACTATCAATTCATTAGAATTGATTGTAATATGAAAAAAATTTGGTTTTAAGATTATTTTGGAAGAGTTAAATAATTCATTCTAGAATTGGGGAATAAAGAAATATACTTTCCTAAAAATTAAAATTTTAGAGTTTAATAAATTTATACAAAAATTTCATCTTTTCTCCAAATGATTAGTACTCAAGATGAGTTTTTTATGCTTGAATCACTAAAATAATATTCTAATGGATCATAAAATCCACCAAAGAATAACAAGATGTTCTTAATATCTCTTCTAAATCCAAATTGTTTAGCATAAAGTAAGACAATAACAAAAATAAATAAACCTTAATACAATAGTCGCCGAAATTCCAAAAATAATCCCAAATGTTTAACATAGATCTTTCCTTAAATAAATACCCATATATCTCAAATAACACTAATAACCCCAACATTAAAGAATGTTTTAACCTCAAAGGTTGTCTCATACCATTCAAATTACACCTCCAAAAATATAATATTATTCTTATAAAATAATCCTAGTGGGTACATATACTTTAAACCAGTAAAACATATCCCAAAATATCATTAATCACCTCAAAATCAAAAAGATTTAATCCTGTAATATGTTTCCTAAAATATACTTAATGATACTAAAATTCCATTACATAAATCTTCAGAAGTTGTATCAATTATTTTAAACATAATATTAACCTTATACATATTATCCCAAGACTATTTAGGTTTATCTCTACATCAAACACATATTAGGAGTTATAAATAAACATATCACTAAATCAAATTTATAGGTTATCTGTCTCATTAAACATATATTTAAAATCATTAAAGAAAAATTATTATGGAATAATCCTTATATATTTCATGATTATTATATCCATAATGTCATTGATAATCTATTTCTACAAGATATATCTCAAATACCAATACATAAACACTTTAATCCTTACACTTCAATGATTTCCATAGCATAGGTCCTCACTTATTCTTGGATTGAACCCTTGGATTAAGGAATTGAAAAATATAAAGCCCATATTCTCCACACATAATACATTGAACAATATAGGGGTTCCATAGGATATAATCTATTCCATTATATCACACTCTTAATTTTATTTATGAAAACTAAATACTTTATTCCATATTTCTTCACAATGAAAAAACATTTGAGTTCCTTTGTTACATTTCCCTCAGTGCCACTTTCCATATTTTTGACATGCAAGAAATTGAATCATACTTTTCTTTATATTATTTATTAGTTAAAATTACTTGAGGATTTTCCCTCCTATTATTTGATGTATTTGGGCATTCAAATATGTTTCAGTTTTTAACTATGATTTTGGATAGATTTTTTTTACATAATCACAAGATGTATTACTTGATCTTTCCTCATATTTGGTATCTCATTTGGGAATTCATTACATTTCCCATCACATTGGTTGTTGATTTAGTTGCTCTTATTTCCATCCATTAACTAGAATAAAGGGAAAATTAGGGATGATTACATTAAAATATTAAAAATAAAAATGGGAATCCAATAACATTAAAGGGATAACTTATAAATGACACAAATTTCCTTAATTTATGAATTTTTAGGGTTCAATATAAGCTATCCATTATCTATTTCCTTACATAGACTAATATAAGAATCCTTGTTCCCTTAATAATGGTTTGTAATGAGCATGTGAATTTACCAAAGAATATACCTTGATAGTTTCATACCAGGTGTGAATTAAGGCCCATTATCATGCACCATTTACATATTGATTCTAGCTTAATATAATGTTTTCAGGTGTTACCAATAGGTTCATCTATACTAGATCCACATCCACTTGTAGTATTCAGATAGAGGTGTATTTGATTGGAAACCACTTACTCTATAGTTTACCAAATATTTATGTATGTTTTAGTATGTTTTGTATTATTTATAATGATTTCAATAGAAATATCTAATCCTAATCCCAAAATAACTATAATTTCCTCTAATACCAACTATGACAACCAGTGTCTTTATTACACATCAATTCATGATTTATTACATAAGAATACACATAATACAAGCCAGAAGATTGAGAAGATATTGTTTTTGGAGATTAGGTACATATCATAATGTTTTGAGCATGAGATACAATAAAATTATTGAAAACATTCTTAACATGCTCTTAGAAATCATCGATCTTCTAAAACATCATGGAATAACCTGGGGACATACATAAAAAAAGGGGTGATATTTAATGCCCAGTAAGGGAATAAAAAATAATAATAACATAAATAAAGTATTACATGTTAGAAAATAGGAATTTAAACATAACATAAAAGGTGTGGAGATTATAAACATGTATAATAAGGCATGATATAGTATGGTAACATAAAGAAAACATGGGAATCTACAAAAATTTTAAAAAATGAAATCATAAATATAGGCCAAGGCTAACTGCTAAGACATTATAACATGGTGGAAAAAGTACTGTGATGGATTAAGTTCAATCCATAATACATTTCATTATGTTTCATGAGACTGAAATATAACCCAGTGCATTGGAGCACTATATTATTCTGGCTTCATCCATCACTTTCATATCATGTACATGCATAAGTGTGCCACATAAATCATTCAACATAGGATCATATTTCATAAACTTTAATTACATGATTAAGGAGTGTGGAATACATAAATTTAATTACCTAATAAAAAAAGTATAAGTTCATAAACATGAAAACCTTTGATATGAAATGGGTATGGGTATTCACTAAACAATTGTTTGACATGGAAAATTGCAGTGAAATTTTGGCAGCATAATGGGGACACATATGTGTTCATGGGAGGGATTAATAAGAGTTAAAGGGGTATAAAATTATTTATAAATATTAAGTGAATTAAGGGGGATATGCAATAACATATATGAATATTATGAATTCTAGATAAAATTCATAATATAATAAAGATGCTTGAATAAGGAGGAGAAGGAGAGGATTCCAGCATAGTAATGACTTAGGTAAACACAATAGTGAGAGGGGATAAATGATATATCATTGTTAGGAAATAATTTAGATAGTATATAGATACTTATTAGGTCATAAAACATAACCAATTTATATTTAAATTTATAAATATAATTAATGTGATTGAATTAAAAAGAAGAGGGAGAGGTCCATCAATTTTGGTACGGAAAATCACAGCACAATTTCAATAGCATAACGGGTGTAAATAAATGTTAATGGAGGATATTAATGAGAGTGAAAGGGGTATATAATAAAATTTAAATAAAAATTTTCATAATATATATGTATAAAAACATACCAAAACAAGAAAAATTGGAAATTAAGATGCATAACAAAAAAGAGGTGCTTGAATAAAAAAAGAGAAGGAGATCCCTTACCTTGAGAGTGCAACTCTAAAAGATTGGGAGGAGAATCTTGAGAGATTGAGGTAACCTTGGGAGGACTCTAGATATGGGATTGAAGAGTAAGTACATTATACATGGTTTTTGAGTGAATATTAATGGTATCTTGCGTGGGTTTATATTGGAAAATAGAGGGGAGTTCTTTATTATTTCCAAAACTTAGGTCTTGGACTCTATATAATAAAACAATAAAAACCAAAAACTTTATCATGGGTTTTACCATGGAGTTTTCCAAATATAATTTTTTTTCATAATTTTATAAGTAAAATGGTCGAAATAAATAAAATATTACCCTTAGTGTTGTGGAAGTGAATCATGTTTATAAAGAATTTATTTTAAAACCTTAAAATTTATTGGTGTTTGAGGATTCATAAAGGTTTTATAAAATTAATCAAATAACTTCAAAAACAAATTATCTTAAATTAAAAACATATATTTTGTTAGTGAAACAATCTATATCATTTATTACATCACTTTTTCATCATTATTATGTCATAATACACACTATATATTTATACCATATTTAATTTTTACCCAAAAAATAGACTATCTCAAAAAATTATGAAAAATTAACCATTATATAATTTCAATATGATGATTGAAAAAATAATATTTATTTTATCCAAATAATTTTATAAATATATTATTTTTCAATTTTAAAATAAGAACTGACATTTATTGAGAAATGTGGGTTTTTTCGACAATAACTATTTTCAAACACTTATAAGAATTACAATTGAATTCATAAAAATTATATTATCATTTATATTTAATATATATTAATTAATAATAATATTAAATTAAAATATTATTAATTTAAAATATAATTGAATTAATTAAAAAAGAGTTTCTTGATTAAAACTGTGTATTACCCCATCAACAATTTATGTTTTAACACATCAGAAATCTATATTTTTTCCAAATAATAATTTAATCAAATATAAAGTAATAAAAAAATATAATGATTGTTGTATTTAAATTAAAATATAAACATTCACACTCTTAGGGTTACTTTTTATAGTCCTTGTTAAATTATGTTTACCCTTAATTAAACTATTTTTCTTTTATCATGGAAATAAATATTTACTATAGTTACTATTCATATTGTTCAAAAATTAAGTTGAAATTATTAAATAATATTAATTATTATTATTCCAAATTTTTAATCCATTTTATCAAAATAAATTCACAGAGGCTTAATATTTTAATTTAATATAAAACTTGCAAGAGTGATGGAAATCAATTTTTTGAAAAATGAATTGTTTAAGGAAAATATTATTATAATTTAACTCTATAACTAGTAATATTAATTTTATGAATTTAAATTCATAAATATAGATTTATAATATAAAAAATTCAATTAAATCATTCCTAATTAGGTTTTATTTTAAATTCGTATAATAGATAAACATTATGCATTGTAAAAATATTTCTGAAAAATACATTTTTAAGACTAATTTTTTTTCTCTAAAATCATTGATAAATATTATTTAAATATAATTAATTGAATTAAATATAACTAAATAATACTTATGATACCTTTAAATCATATTAAAATAATAGTGGGACTTTTATATTACTTAATTTATCAAAATAAAAGAATATTTTATAAAAAAATGATATTTTCACTATTCACTAAAAAAATCTATATTTTCTGAAAAAATAACCATAAGTTAAATTTGATATGATGATAAAAAATGGATCTAATTTTGTCCAATACATTTTCTCAAAATTCTATAAAACAATTATAATATTTTTTCACAAAAAAGAAATAAAATTCATTTTTGAAGAAAACATATTTTGAAGAACAAAAGGACATTACAAAATAAATTGAGTGATTATTTACTAAGATTTTATCAATAATTTTATGATGATCATAATATATATATATATATATACACATATATGTATGTATTTATGTATGTATATATATTTCATAAATTAGTTAATCCTACTCATATCCAAAAATTTAATGGAAATGTTAAAAAAATAATATTTAAATAATAATTATTTGTTTGGGCTCAATGTTTAATATCACATATAGTATTGAACATAGTTTTATATTTTAAAAACTTTTGGAATTAAATTATTTCACCATTTAATAAATTATGGCATTATAATTTAAACTTGATCTCGGTAAGTAATTTTTTGACACTTGATGATATCTTTTTTAAAAACCCACATTATAAAAAAGGGTTAATGATACATCCACTTGAAAAGTAAGAAAGGGTAGTTTTAGGATCATCACAGTACTAGGATTAAAATTAATAGAATATTAGTGAGAAGTGAAAACATAAAAATATAATAGAAAACTGAAACCAAATAAATAATATATTGTGATAGAGAGCATGATCAGAAGAAAGTCAATGACCACAAAACATAAATCTATGATGGGTAAAAAGACAATCAATTCATCATAAATTATCATAATATGAAAACATTTTGGTTTTAATATTATTTTCCTAGAGTTAAGTAATTCCTTTACCATATAAACTATAGGAATAAAGAAATATACTTTCTTGACAGGTATAATTTTCTACTTTAATCATTTTCTTATACAATCTCATATATTCTTTAAATAATGAATAATTAAGATAATTTTTATGCCTAAAACAATAAAATAAGATTGTAAAGGATCATATAACCCACCAAATAATAAAAATATATTCATAATATATTTAATAAATCCATAATGTTTAGAATAATGTAAGATAATGATGAAAATGAATAAACCTTAATAAATTAATCTACAGAATTACACAAATAATACCAAAGCTTTAACATAGATCATTCCTTATATAAATACCCAAATATCACAAATAACACTAATAACCTTAACATTAAAGAATGTTTTAACCTCAAAGTGTGTCTCATACCATTTAGGTTACACCTCCAAAAAATATAATATCATTCTTCTCAAATAATCCTAAGGGGTATATATACCTTAACCCAATAAAACATCTCCCAAAATATAATTAATCACTTCAAAAGTAAAAAATATTTGATCCTGTAATATGTTTCCCAAAATATCCACAATCATACTAAACTTCCATCACATAAATCATTAAAAGTTTTATAAATGATTTTAAACATAGGATTAACCTTATACATATCATCCCAAGTCTCTTTAGTTTTATCCCCATATAAAACACATATTAAGATATATCAATAAACTCACTTTTATTGGTTACTAGTACCATTCAACATATATTTGAAATCTTTAAATAAATAATAATACAGAATAATCCTTATATGTTTCACTATTCTTACACATCAATGATTTCCATATCATAGGTACTCCCTTAGTCTAGGATTTAACCCTTGGATTAGGGAATTGACTTAGAAAAATCCCATTTTCTCCAGACATAAGTAATTGAATAACAGAGGGGTGCCATAGGATATAATTTGTTCCCTTATATCATACTCTTATTTTTTATGACATCTAGCTACTTTATACCCTATCTTTTCACACTTAAAATAATTTCAAGTTCCTTTGTGGCATTTACCTTGGTGCTCATTTCTACATTTTTGTCATGTAGTAAATTTAATCTTCTTTCCTTTACTTTCTTTATTATTTAAAATTCCATCCTAATTCTTCGTCATATTCTTTGATGTCATTAGACATTCAACTATGCACCATTTTTTAATTGTAATTTTTTATAGATGGATTATCATGTTTACAAGATATCTTACTTGATATCCTGTCATGTTGAATATATCATTTGGGAATTCACCACATTTTCCATCACATTTTTTGTGGACTCAGTTCCTCCTATTTCCATCCATTGATCAGAAGAATGGAAATATTAGGGATGAGTACTTTGAACCATTGAACATAAAAATAGAAATCCAATAACATTAAAGGGATAACTTATAAATGACTTGAATTTACTTAGCTTATGAATTTATAGACTTCAATATAAGTTATCCATTATCTATTCCATAACATAGAATCTTATGATAATTCTTGTTCCCTTAATAATGGTTCATAATGAGCTTGTAAATTTACCAAAGAATATTCACCAGGAGTGTCGAACTATGTGTGCAATATGACCTATTTTCATACACCAGTTCTCGATCAAGTCTAGCTAATTATGATGTTTTTGGGTGCTACCTCTAGGTACATCTGTTCTAGAGCTAAATCCACATGCTATATCTGGATAGATATTTATTTTCTTGGAAACCACTTACTCTATACTTTGAAAAAATAGGGATTTTTTCTTTTGTTTAGTCTTATCCCTAAGGAATTCACTAGAATTTTCTAATCATAATCCCAAAATAATGAGACATTCCTCTGATACCAACTATGGAAACCCATGTCTTTATTACAAATTAATTCATGATTTATTATATAATAATATAACTAACAAAACCTAGAAGATAGATAAGTCTTGTATATTTAGGAATTAGGTCCATAACATAACATTTTGAACATGGGATACAACAACATTATTATAAGGCCCCGACCTTAAACCTTACTTAATATTGAATTAAATGAATAATTCACATTGAGGATCTTTTCAGGTTTAGAGTTTTAGAGAATTAGGACATAACTGTTACATCTCAAAAGATTACAAAGTAGACACTTCTACCGAGTTTCCATAGAATAAAAAAAACTCTTAAAAAGAAACATGTCTAGTTCCATGTTTTATATAGCATGAATTTCCCTTGATCCCATCCTTGACCCTATTCCAAATTAAGTCCTGTGAAAAACATTTCAAAAAAACTTGGGGTGAGCATAAAAATCTCAGTAAGGGATACACAAAGAATGAAAACTGTTAGTTTTTTCAAAACAATAAGTAAACCATGTATACATTATCAAAGTAATACTTTTCACCTTTTTGAAGTAGTAAAAAATATTCACTGAATAAAAGTTCATTACTTACCCTTCTGTAACCAAAATATTACCATAAAACCCATATAAAGATCACATAACATATAAAGGTAACTTGGGACATAAACATAATTAAGTGGAATAACCATAAGGTCGACTTCCAAACATATCACTTAATAGAATAGCCATTCGGCCAACTTCCATACATACTTAATAGAATAGACATACGGCCGACTTCCATACCCAATGCATTGGAGGTTATAACGTAACCACCCGTATTGGTATTCATGGCACCACCCGTCATATGGTTTATCACGTAACCACCCGTAAAATGTCCATGTACCATTATAAAATTATAACACATAAAACCAACATAAAGGAATGATAACCTTTCCACATTTCAATCACAATATATCATTTAAATATATTGACATAATAGAATACTTTATCAAAACCATTTTCAATACCAAAATACAAAAAAATTATATGGTATTTATTTTATTTTAAAAACATTACGGCTTGTTGAGGAAGCCAAAGATCAAATAATACTCGCGGCGGTGGAAAAGCTCATTGTCACCGCGTACATAAAAAGAAACATTCATTTTTGTCGTTTAGTAAAACGCTTTGTAGATAAAATATTCCTTTTGAATAAACGTAAAAGTAAAAGGGGTTTATACACCGTATAAAAGAAGGTTGTGTATAAAACAAAATACGCCTCAATGAATGGAGATTGAGACGAAGTCCCTTACAAATACGGTATCCTTGGTTTAAAGATAAATCAATTACATAATTATGTGTGACAAACGAATACACCCAATATAAGTGGATATTAAGTGTAAAACAATCAGAGGTTATTCACACATATTCATAGAATGACATATTCAAGGAGTACAAGATTATCCCAAAGAATCAAATTTGGGTTAAGAATTTCCCTTGCAAAAATATGACAGCCTAACGACGTCACTACAAAATTCATAAAATGAGTTGATGATAGATAAAAAGGGTATCTCATCACTTGGACATAAAATTTAAATCAATAAGGATATATGATAACATATCCCAACATAAAAATATGTAAATTAAAAGACCCAACAAAAGAAGTCTTTTAAAAAGAGGAGGGTGAAAGGTTCCCTTACCGACATGGGTATCTTTCGAGACATGCACCCCGTGAATGAAGGACAATACAACATTGATGTAAATACTCATAAATGAGAGTATATTACACAATGAGTAAAATAATGGGCAGTACATACACCACTCAAAGGAAATTGTGGCAAATGTAGCATAAATCTCACGGGAATAAAAGTGAGATGAAAAATCCCTTACGAAAACTCGGCAGCCTAACAGCGCCACATAAAACTTACAAAAATGGATTGATGAGATCAAATAGGGTCTCTCACCATATTAACATAATGTTTACAGAAAGAGGAATATAAAATAACATCCCCCAACATAACAAAGAGGAGCTTAAAAGAAGTGACATAAAGGAGAGTACTTGAAAAGAAAGAGAGAGGTTAGATCTCTTACGAAAATTCGGCAGCCTAACGGCACCACTCAAAACTTCCAAAATGGATTGATGAGAGAGAATAGGGTCTCTCATCATATGAACATAAAAATTTCAGTAAGATTAATATAAAAGAACATCCCAATAACAAGAAATATGAGCTTTAAAAGGAATGACATAAAAGAGCGTACTTAAAAAGAAAGAGAGGAGTAGGATCCCTTACCTCGGGTCCGACTTGACTCGATCGTTCTTTAATCTCATGAATAATAAACTTGAGTTAATTTCTACTTGATTAAGAAACTTTTTCAAGATTATTATTCCTTTAATATCACTTATTTCCATGTTATAAACATTATGTAATCATTAAGTTAATAATGTTTGTTTTGTCGATATTTGGTTCTTAAGTCGAAAGTGGACTTCTTACAATTACATGTTGTTCATGTGGTCAAAGGTTCTTTATATACAAAATAAAATTACTGATTTGGATATAATATATATCATATATATCTAGCATATACATGTATTTATAATATCACATAATTATTTAGAGGTAAGAAATGAAATGCACCGTTCATGGAGACGGTAAGCCGTACGTACGTATGAACGCTACTTTCATTTTTATGTCATATTAATGGAATTAAAACTATATGAGAGGTATGTATATTTTAATTCCAGAATTATATTAATAATTTAGATGTAACATAAATCATATATATCTATTATATATATGTACTCATAATAATACATTACATTTGGGGATAAGAAATGAAATGCACCGTTCATGGAGACGGTAAGCCGTACGTATGCATGAATGCTACTTTCATTTCTATCTCATACTTTAATGGAAATAAAATAATTATTATAAAAAGGTATATTATAATTCCAGTATAACATCATATATAATAACTTTAAATCCATCCTTTATACGTCCCACATATGGCATTAACGAATCACATCACTTTGAGGGGGCGGTAGTCCGCACTTCCTTAAATGAAGATATCGCGTTTACCCATAATGGAAACCATAAAGGTATGCCATAAATGAAAAATACAGAAGCTTAAGTAAAACATAAACATATTATATATCATATATAAGTATAGTGTCATCTTAATGGCCACCTTTGAAGGTGTTAAAAGAATGTTGAACAATCATCATTTCGGGAGGCAGAAATTCGCCATCCACGGTAACAGTATGTTCTTTAACCATTAGATGTAGGTGTGTGTAAGTGTAGCTCGAATAATTCTTATAAAAACATCCTATTATATTTAATATACTAGAGTTGTTACAAAAGAAATGAATAAAAAGATTTTAGGGGTTTGGAGAAGCAAAATAAAACAAAAGGACTCAAGTGAAGACATTACCTTAAAATCGGGTAACTCTCTTAGATTTGAGCTCAAAGGCTTCCTTGGGAAGACTTCTGCCCAAAGTGAGGCTTCAAGGAGTAAGAGAGGGATGTGTAGAGACAAAATGGTCAGGGGTTGGCCGACCCTAAGGCTTTTGAAGTGTGGGTAAGGAGGTAGATGTGAGGGCCTTTTATAAGAGGAGAGGAGGGGCACTCTTGGAAAGGTATACAATGTAACTTTATTTTCAAATGTGTTTCAGATTTTAATGGTCCCACATTAATTTTTTTCAAGGATAAGGTGATAAGGGTTCGAAATACACCCATCCAATAGGTTTTGGACATGTGTAGGTCTTAGATTTTACATTATCTTTCCATTTTATTTAAATTGTTAAATAATGAGGTCATCGTTGCATCATCATGATGTCATAAATAATTTAATTTATTTAATGTATAAAAATTATAAAAAAATACTATGATGTAGGAAATATTTTTATATTTCCAATTAATATTTATAGTCCAAAAGATCATTTATTTAGACAAAATTAAAAATATTTTACTTAGGTGATACATTCTTTGTTACATTTAACATTTTTTAAAAATAAAAAGATAAAAAGTCACTTTCTCACAAAAGTGATTCCATGGGGCCCCCAAGTTTGGCACAAGGCATCCCATGGTCGTCCATGAGACAACCAGTAGACTTAGGACACATTTTGTGGTCATTTTTTATTATTATGATATTGTCTTATTATCTTTAACTACCCGATTAATCATTAATCAAGATAATTAAAGATAATTACTGTCGTTACTATTCATAATGTCCAAAAACAAAAGAGTCATAATTACATAATTTGGACCTTCTGATTCCAAATATGTAATTCATTTTACCAAATTCCAAACACATAAATTTCAATAATTAATTTAAAAAAACTTCCTGTTGTCAAAACAAATAGCGGGTTTTTAAGAAACAATATTTATGAAAAGTTTGACACCTGTTTATGCCTAATTCCAAAGTCAAATTAATCCCAATGACAATCATTGAATTACATGGTAAAAATATATTCTAATTAAACTTTAAAACAAATTAAAAAGATAATATAACCATATAATTAAATTATATGAAAAAGTAGTTTTGATGTAAAATGCAGTATTTCTCACTATTCATTGAAAAATGAACATTGTCAGAAAAATACCAAAAATTAACCGAAGGTAAATTTAAATGTCCCAATCATAAATAATATGTTAATTTTGAAAAATAGAGCTTATAAAATTTTCAAAAAGTGGATTTAAAAGGGGTTCGCCATCAAAAGGCAGTTAATCGGCCTTCTAAAGAATATTAGAATGTTTACGCTTAAAAACTGGATTCATTTGCATTTTTAATCCTATAAAATTTATTGTAAAGAGTAAAAATATTTGACAAACATATATAACCATTTTTTAGTTAGTTCTTTTCATTCCTGCCATTACAACGGCTATGCGTTAACTACCATTTAAAATAATATTATTTTATTATTAGAGTGCAACGTAAGATTCCCAAGAAACTCGTTGTTGCGTATTGGCTACGCCATCGAGCATAGAATCCCCTTTAAAGTAATATTAATATTTTATTCAAAAATATGGATAAATATAAAGATATCATATTATTTATTTACCTAGGGTGTTACATCCTTCCCCCCTTTTGGGAATTGCGTCCTCGCAATTTTAAAATTGGGCTTGGAAACATCCTTGAATGTCCCACATCGGAACAGGAGTCGGTAAAACAATCACATTAAAATAAAGAAAGATAAGTACAAAGGTCACCCGAGTTAACCCATACTAGGATTCCAAGTATGAAAATATGGACATGGAAGAAAAAACAAAGGTTCATGTTCTGATGGAGAGTGATAGAAAACATGTTTAGGAGAAAGTTAACCACAAGAAAATCACAAACTTATGATGGGTTAAACGGTATTCGATTCCCCAGTAGGAAAAGTTAATAGACAACATTTTTGTTTTAAGTTACTTTTTAATGAAGAATTTATTCATAAGGAAACATAATCACTTATCATGTTGACTTTCAACTTTTATTATATTCCTTACACAAACTCATATTTTCTCCAAAAGAAGAGTATTTAGGAAGACTTGTTCACATTAAGAGTACTATAATCAACTTCTAGAGAATCACCTAATCCACAAAAGAGAACTATATACTTCCCCTGTATTTAGACTCTAACCAAAACCAAAACCAAAAAGGTTAGTACAATATCAGATAATCCAGAAAAGGATAACCCTTTATAAAAAGAAAATATATTCTTAATCTCCAAAATTTGTCCAATAAAACCCAAAGTTCAACGAGGACCATTAGATAAACAATTTACCCATTAAATTCTTCAAAGTAAACCAAGCTAAGATTGAAACCCAAATATTTGAAGGATTTAGTCACATAGTCTTCCAAGTTAAATCATAACATTTATCTCCAAACAACATCAGTTGCTCTTAATGTATCGTATTGAAAAGTAATTAACCTAATCACATATCCTCCATGATAGGTTAATAAATATCCATAGATAACCCAAAATCAACTTACTCTTAATTCATAAAATCATCTAACTAAAAAGAATCAGTCAAACTAACCAGGGACTTCACGTAGTCTAGTGGTAGGTGATAAATACCAGTTGCACTTTGGTTGTGGGTTCGATTCCCACAGCTTTGTCCGACATGACGGGTAGTCAAACGGTCTGCATGTTGTCCTTTTTCCAAAACTATATAATTCTCAAATCATTCCCCAAAAAGAGATAAAATCATTAAAAATAACCATAACACAATTTAACCTCAATTTTATCTCAAGCCTTTCACTTCCATCATAACATATAGTAACCCATAATTAACTCAAAAGTAAGGATTATATAAACCCAAATGGTTCTTTATAACTATGTCCACAAAAGAACAGATAACTATTCCTTGAATAAAATTTTCATATATTAAACATCAGGGTTACACATACTATAAAAAGTCTTCTAAAGTAACCCCATCATCAAAAGAGACTTAATACTCTTACGAATTTCACCATAACTCTTGAAGACCTTATATGTTGACATCTTACTCATTCAACATTCTTCATGATCCACTAACCATTCCTTTCCAACTTATTTGGAAATACTTATTTCCCACAAACAAAATCATGAATCATATCCTAAGATTCCAAAATAGGAAAACAATAGTTATGAAATAATCCATACCTTTAATTGGTCATTTTCATTTTCTTCATCCTCAATCGGAATGGCATTAAGTATTGGTAAACGAACATTTGTACGATCTTGGTGATCCCATTCACGAAACTTCTTCATAGGACATGTGTTTTCATAATGACCATGCACACCACATTTAAAACATTCAATTGATCCCTCAGAAAGAACTTCTTTCCCTTTCCTCGAGTCAACTGGATGCTTCCTTTTTCCATGGAAGGTTCTTGCTTTATGACCTTCATTTCCACATCTATAGCATATTTCTGTCCCTTTGAAACATTTTCCTAGGTGTTTCTTTCCACATTTTTGACACATAGGTTTTTGAACACACTTACCTTTATTATTATTACCTGTAGTTCCGTAGGGATTTGTTTCTCGCATATATGATGCCTTAGAGAAATCACCAAGTTTTAGGTGGTCAATAATGACTCCATATAGTTGGTTGAGGATAATCAAAAGAGTTCTCATTGTAGCTCCCATATCATTCAGTTGCTTGCTCCAAAAACTGTCACAGTTTCCTTCACATCCACTGTTACTTTGGTGCCTGCTAGATCCAGCAATTTACTAAAACCAAAAAGGTCAGTGTGAGTATATCAACAAAACGATCATGTACTAATGAGGAAGATAAAAACTAAGATATACTTACTCATTCAATTTATCTAAAACTGGGACTCTTTCTGAAATCCTAACCATTATGGTAATGTCACTTATGCTTAAAGAATACCCTAACCTCTAAAGTTATCTAAACCGACCTTTGATACCAACTATAAGGCCCCGGCCTTAAACCTTACTTAATATTTAATTAAATGAATAATACACATTGAGGATCTTTTCAGGTTTAGAGTTTTAGAGAATTAGGACATAAATGTTACATCTCAAAAGATTACAAAGTAGACACTTCTACCGAGTTTCCATAGAATAAAAAAAATCTTAAAAAGAAACATGTCTAGTTCCATGTTTTATATAGCATGACTTTCCCTTGATCCCATCCTTGACCCTATTCCACATTAAGTCCTATGAAAAACATTTCAAAAAATCTTGGGGTGAGCATAAAAATCTCAGTAAGGGATACACACAGAATGAAAACTGTTAGTTTTTTCAAAACAATAAGTAAACCATGCATACTTTATCAAAGTAATACTTTTCACCTTTTCGAAGTAGTAAAAACTCTTCACTGAAGAAAAGTTCATTACTTACCCTTATGTAACCAAAATATTACCATAAAACCCATATAAATATCACATAACATATAAAGGTAACTTGGGACATAAACATAATTAAGTGGAATAACCATAAGGTCGACTTCCACACATATCACTTAATGGAATAGCCATTCAGCCAAATTCCATACATACTTAATGGAATAGCCATACGGACGACTTCCATACCCAATGCATTGGATGCTATAACATAACCACCCATCATGGTATTCACGGCACGACCCGTCATATGGTTTATCATGTAACCACCCGTAAAATGTCCAAGTACCATTATAAAATTATAACACATAAAACCATCATAAAGGAATGATAACCTTTCCACATTTAAATCACAATATATCATTTAAATATATTGACATAATAGAATACTTTATCAAAACCATTTTCAATACCAAAATACAAAAAAAAGTATATGGTATTTATTTTATTTTAAAAACATTACGGCTTGTTGAGGAAGCCAAAGATCAAATAATACTCGCGGCGGCGGAAAAGGTCGTTGTCACCGCATACGTAAAAAGAAACATTCCTTTTTGTCATTTTGTAAAACGATTCGTAGATAAAATATTCCTTTTGAATAAACGTAAAAGTCAAAGGGGTTTATACACTGTATAAAATAAGGTTGTGTATAAAACAAAATACGCCTCAATGAATGGAGATTGAGACGAAGTCCCTTACAAAGACGGTATCCTTGGTTTAAGGATAAATCAATAACATAATTATGTGTGACAAACGAATACACCCAATATAAGTGGATATTAAGTGTAAAACAATCAGTGGTTATTCACACATATTCATAGAATGAAATATTCAAGGAGTACAAGATTATCCCAAAGAATCAAATTTGGGTTAAGAAGTTCCCTTTCAAAAATATGACAGCCTAACGGCATCACTAAAAAATTCATAAAATGAGTTGATGAGTGATAAAAAGGTATCTCATCACCTGGACATAAAATTTACATCAATAAGGATATATGAAAACATATCCCAACATAACAATATGTAAATTAAAAGACCCAACAAAATAAGTCTTTTAAAAAGAGGAGGGTAAAAGGTTTCCTTACCGACATGGGTATCTTTCGAGACATGAACCCCATGAATGAAGGACATTAAAACATTGATGTAAATACTCATAAATGAGAGTATATTACACAATGAGTAAAATAATGGGCAGTACATACACCACTCAAAGGAAATTGTGGCAAATGTAGCATAAATCTCACGAGAATAAAAGTGAGATGAAAAATCCCTTACGAAAACTCGGCAGCCTAACAGCGCCACATAAAACTTACAAAAATGGATTGATGAGATCAAATAGGGTATCTAACCATATTAACATAAAGTTTACATAAATGGGAATATAAAAGAACATCCCCCAACATAACAAAGAGGAGCTTAAAAGACGTGACATAAAGGAGAGTACTTGAAAAGAAAGAGAGAGGTTAGATCTCTTACGAAAATTCGGCAGCCTAACGACACCACTCAAAACTTCCAAAATGGATTGATGAGAGAGAATAGGGTCTCTCATCATATGAACATAAAATTATAGTAAGATTAATATAAAAGAACATCCCAATAACAAGAAAGATGAGCTTTAAAAGGAATGACATAAAAGAGCGTACTTAAAAAGAAAGAGAGGAGTAGGATCCCTTACCTCGGGTCCGACTTGACTCGAATAAACTTGAGTTAATTTATACTTTATTAAGAACCTTTTTAAATATTATTATTAATTTTATATCACTTATTTCCATGATATAAACATTATGTAATCATTAAGTTAATAATGTTTGTTTTGTCGATATTTGGTTCTCAAGTCGAAAGTGGACTTCTTACAATTACATGTTGTTCATATGGTCGAAGGTTCTTTATATCCAGAATTAAATTGCTGATTTGGATATCATATATATCATATATATCCATAATATACATGTATTTATAATATCACATACTCATTTAGAGGAATGAAATTAAATGCACCGTTCATGGAGACGGTAATCCGTACGTACGCATGAACGCTACTTTCATTTCTATGTCATATTAATGGAATTAAAACTATATGAGTGGGATGTATATTTTAATTCCAGAATTATATTAATCATTTAGATGTAACATACATCATATATATCCATTATATATATGTACTCATAATAATACATTACATTTGGGGATAAGAAATGAAATGCACCGTTCATGGAGACGGTAAGCCGTACGTATGCCTGAACGCTACTTTCATTTCAATATCACACTTTAATGGAAAGAAAATAATAATTATATAAAGGTATATTATAATTACAGTATAACATCATATATAATAACTTTAAATCCATCCTTTATACTTCCCACATATGGCATTAACGAATCACATCACTTTGAGGGGGCGGTAGTCCGCACTTCCTTAAATGAAGATATTGCGTTTACCCATAATAGAAACCATAAAGGTATGCCATAAATGAAAAATACAAAAGCTTAAGTAAAACATAAATATATTATATATCATATATAAGTATAGTGTCATCTTAATGTCCACCTTTTAAGGTGTTAAAAGAATGTTGAACAATCATCGTTTCGGGAGGCAGAAATTCGCCATCCACGGTAACAGTATGTTCTTTAACCATTAGATGTAGGTTTGTGTAAGTGTAGCTCAAATCCTTATTATGAAAACATCCTAGTATATTGAATATACTGGATTTGTTACAAAATAAATGAATAAAAATAGTTTAGGGGGTTGGATAAGCAAAATAAAACAAAAGGGCTCAAGTGAAGACATTACCTTAAAATCGGGTAACTCTCTTAGATTTGAGCTCAAAGGCTTCCTTGGGAAGACTTCTGCCCAAAGTGAGGCTTCAAGGAGTAATAGAGGGATGTAGAGAGACAAAATGGGCAGGGTTTGGCCGAGACAAAGGCTTTTGAAGTGTGGGTAAGGAGGTAGAGGTGGGGGCCTTTTATAAGAGGAGAGGAGGGGCACTCTTGGAAAGGTATAAAATGTAACTTTATTTTCAAATTATTTTCGGATTTTAATGGTCCCAAATTGATGTGTTTCAAGGATAAGGTGATAAGGGTTCTAAATCCACCCATCCAATAGGTTTTGGACATGTGTAGGTCTTAGATTTTACATTATCTTTCTATTTTATTTAAATTGTTAAATAATGAGGTCATCGCTGCATCATCATGATGTCATAAATAATTTAATTTATTTAATGTATAAAAATTATAAAAAAATACTATGATGTAGGAAATATTTTTATCTTTCCAATGAATATTTATAGTCCAAAAGATAATTTATGTAGAAAAAATTAAAAATATTTTACTTAGGTGATACATTCTTTGTTACATTTAACATTCTTTAAAAATAAAAAGATAAAAATTCACTTTCTCACAAAGGTGATTCCATGGGCCCCCCAAGTTTGGAACAAGGCATCCCATGGTCGGCCATGAGACAAACAGTATCTTTAGGACAGATTTTGTGGTCATTTTTTTTATTATTATGATATTATCTTATTATCTTTAACTACCCGATTAATCATTAATCAAGATAATTAAAGATAATTACCGTCGTTACTATTCATAATGTCAAAAAATAAAAGAGTCTTAATTAAATAATTTGGACCTTATGATTCCAAATATGTAATTAATTTTACCAAATTCCAAACACATAAATTGCAATAATTAATTTAAAAAAACTTCCCGTTGTCAAAACAAATAGCGGGTTTTTAAGAAACAATATTTATGAAAAGTTTGGCATCTGTTTATGCCTAATTCCAAAGTGAAATTAATCCCAATGACCATCATTGAATTAAATGGTAAAAATATATTCTAATTACACTTTAAAACAAATTAAAAATATAATATAACCATATAATTAAATTATATGAAAAAGCAGTTTTGATGTAAAATGCAGCATTTTTCACTATTCATTGAAAAATGAACATTGTCAGAAAAATACCAAAAATTAACCCAAGGTAAATTTCAATGTCCCAATAATAAATAATATGTTTATTTTGAAAAATAGATCTTATAAAATTTTCAAAAAGTGGATTTAAAAGGGGTTCTCCATCAAAAGGCGGTTAATCGACCTTTTAAAGAATATTATAATGTTTACGCTTAAAAACTGGATTCATTTTCATTTTTAATCCTCTAACATTTATTGTAAAGAGTAAAAATATTTGACAAACATATATAACCATTTTTTAGTTAGTTCTTTTCATTCTTTCCATTACAACGGCTAGGCGTTAACTACCATTTAAAATAATATTATTTTATTATTTGAGTGCAATGTAAGATTCCCAAGAAACTCGTTGTTGCGTATTGGGTACGCCATCGAGCATAGCATCCCCTTTAAAGTAATATTAATATTTTATTCAAAAATATGGATAAATATAAAGATTTAATTTTCTTTATTTACCTGGGGTGTTACAATTATAGTAAACTTCCTTAACATGATCTTAGAAATCATTAGACCTCTAAAACTGCATGGGATAACCTTGGGGTGTATATAAAAAATTTGTGAGTTATAATTCCCAATAAGGGAATATAAAATAAGAATAACTTGAAGAGAGTATTACATCACTACCAAAAAAGGGATATTAGAAGGAGTTTTTTCATTTAGAGGGGGTTATAACCCCCTCTAAGCACATTAGCAGTAGTTACCCATAACCACCGCTAATGTGACCACCTACTATGATTAAGGGCGGTTTTGGTTAAGCGCTGGTAATGTGGACCTAGATTTAGAGGCGATTAGATTAGTGGGGGTTTTAACCCCCTCCAATTTTACCCTAAATCCACTATAAATAGTGGATTAGGGGTGGTTTTAACTGAACAGACATTTATGTTTGGAATAGGGGCAGTTATAACCACCCCTAAATGATCCCTTTTTTTATATAAAATTTTCCCACCCTGACACCCATTAAACCCTCCACAGATACCATGAAACCCCATGACAACCCCCTAGACACCCGTCACCCCTAGACACCCATGAAAACCCCCTAGACCCCATGACAACCCCCAGACCCCCACAGACCCCATGACACCCCAAGACACCCCCACAGAACCCCATGACACCCCCAAACACCTCGTGTGGACTCCAATGACAACCCCCCTCCCTAACGCACCCCCAGAAAACCCCCTGTGGCCCGACACTTGTTTGTAGGCCCCATTTCGCATAGCACGTCTATCACTAAAGGGAGTAAAAAATACCACAACTGCTGGGATTCTAAGACCAGACCTCCCATGAGGAATCTAGCACCCAAACCACTCATGAAAAGTGTCTTTTGGTTTATATATACAATAAAGTATATTTATTTAGATATAGTAAAATTATAGAATATATATATCTATATATATTATAAAAATTATATAATATAATATATTTTTATTTTTGTATAATATATAATATATTTGTGTATAATATATATATTTATATTATAACTCTCTATATATAATATAAATAAATAATTATATTTACATATATAAATATAAATTTATATATTTATATTTGTGTGTGTGTGTATGTGTGCCTATGTATTTGTCTAATATTTATAGATATAATATAATTATAATGTTTATATATATTAATATAATTATAATACATATATTTCTATAATTATAATATTTGTATTTATATAATTATAATATATATATATAATTATTTTTATATACTTATATATATGTCTGTGTGTGCAAAAATAATATTATTAATTATTAATTATTTTTATTATTATTACACCTATTTTTAAAACTATACAAATTATATGTTGGTTTTATAAATACTATACATTTATATGTTTTATGATTTATATGATATATATATATATTATATTAAATACATTTATATGATATATTTATATATGTAATTATGTACATTTATATTATATCATGTACACACACACACACACATATACACACACAAAATTAAATACATTCGTATAATTAAAAGTATATCATATAATTAAATGATATGTATATTTACTAAATAAATTTATAATTAATATGGTATACTACAATATATATAAAATAATTATATAATATATATAAATTTATATATAATAAAATATTTGATTATATAACATATATAATATAAATATAATATATATATATTTAATTTTTTCATATTATATATATTTGTATAAATAATATAGTATAAATTTATTTATACATAAATATATAATAAAAATGTATTTAATATAATATATATATAATATAAATCATAATATAAATTTATAATATTTATAAAACCATATATAAGTTTTTTATATTTGAATAAATATATTTATAATTACATTTATATTATTTATACAAATATTTAAATCTGTATACATTTTTATTTATATATATAAGGATTTATTTAAATTATTAATATAATATATATATATATATATGTTTATAATGTGTTTAAATACATTTATATAATATGTTTATAATATATATATACACACACACATGCACTCACAAACATATATATTATAGAATTTGAATTTATATGAGATTTATTCTAAAAAATAAATAAAAATTTAGAGGGGGTTAAAAAACCGTCTAATCAAAGGGATTCACGGTGGTTCATAAACCCCATATATTTTCATGAATTAGAGTGGTTTGAAAAACCTATCTAATGTCATAAATTAGAGGGGGTTCATAACTCCCTCTAATATATTAAATTAGAACGGGTTCAAAAACACCTCTAATATCATAAATTAGAAGGGGTTCAAACCCACCTCTAATGTCATATATTAGAGGGAGTTCAAAACCCCTTCTAATTTCTTAAATTATATGTGGTTCAAAACCCCCTGTAATATCTTAAATTTGAAGGGGTATAAACTCCCTCTAATATAATAGAATAATGGTTCATGACCCCCTCTAATATCTTAAATTAGAGGGGGTTCAAACCCCATCTATTTGAAGAGATTAGAGGGGGTTGCGAACACCAATATTTCCATTTTAAAAAAAATTCCATTATATATATATATTCTCTAATATCCAAACAAATAATATATATATATATAACAACTCTAAAATACACTTGAACCTATAACACCACTAATTTTTATATTTGTAGCTATTTTGAAATAACTGGCTCTAAAATCCAACCAAATATTCAAAAAATAATCCTAAAACATTTAGATGGGGTTGTAAACCCCCTATAAATTCATTAATTGGTGGAAGTTGTGAATAACCCCCTATAAAACTGCCACTAATCTATAGTTTTTTTGTAGTGAATATTAGACAATATGAATATAAACCGAACATGAAAGGGGTTGGGATCATAAACATTAACCATAAGGCATGATATAATATGGTAACATAAAGGAAACATGGGAATGTGAAATCAACTTTAAACATGAAATAATAAACAAAGGTTAAGTCTAGCCACCAAGACATCATAACATGGTGGACAAAGGCATGTGATGGATTAGGATCCCTCCTAAATCCCTTTCATGACATCTCATGAGAATAAAACATTACCCAATGTATTACAGTGATATATATTTTTGGGCATAACAATCACTTTTATATCATGTACATGAAAAGTGTGCCACATAGATCATTCAATATATGATGATATTTTATAACATTTAATTCCATGATTAAGGAGTGTGGAATAAAAACATGGAAGTACCAAATAAAATAAGTATAATTATATAAAGGTGAACACCCTTGATAGGAAATGCATATGGGTATTCACTATAAAATTTCTTGGTAAAATACATCATAGTGAAATTTTGTTA
This sequence comes from Viscum album, assembly GCA_963277665.1. Taxonomy (NCBI): domain Eukaryota; kingdom Viridiplantae; phylum Streptophyta; class Magnoliopsida; order Santalales; family Viscaceae; genus Viscum; species Viscum album. The sequence goes on along the minus strand of OY728126.1, from coordinate 703,749,642 downwards.
GCATAACGGGGGAACATAAATGTTCATGGGAGGGATTAATGAGAGTGAAAGGGGTATCTCATTATTTAGAAATCATAAGTTATGTAAGAAGGATATAGAAGAAAATATCCCAACATTAGTAATTGGGTATAAAAGGCATAATATAATGAATATTCTTGAATAAATAAGAGAAGGAGAGGATTTCATCATAATAAAGGCTTACGCTATAATGAGAATGGATAAATGATATATAATTTTTAGAACATAAATTGTAAAGTAGAGGGATAATTTTAAGTTCATTACAACATAACAAATTTATATTCAAAAGGGATAAATATAATTAAAGTGCTTGAATTGAAATTAAGAGGGAGAGGTCCATAACATTTGGTATTGAAAATCATAGGACAATTTCAGCATTATAAAAGATGTACATAAATGTTCATGGGAGGGATTAAAATGGGTCTATCATCAAATTTAAATTGATATTTCAGTAATATAGATTTAGAAAAACAAACCCAAAAAAGAACAATTGGAAATTAAGAGGCATAACATAAAATAGGTGCTTGAATAAAAAGAAGAGAGGGAGATCATTTATCTTGAGTTGGTGATTCCAAAAGCTTGGGAGGATATTTTAGAGATCTTGGGGGCACTTTAGGAGGACTATAGAGAGGTCAGATAAGGTTAATTACGTTATCCATAGTTTTTGAGTGAAGAGGAATGAGATATTAGGTGGGTTTATATAGGAAAAGAGAGGGGAGTTCTTTATTATTTCCCAAACATAGGTCTTGGACTCTATAAGATAAAATAATCAAAACAAAAAACCTTTCCATGTTTTTCCCATAGTTTCTTCCAAATTGACGTGATTTTCATTATTTTATATGGAAAAGGTCTGAAATCATTAAAATATTTCCATTGGTGTTGTGGAAGCGAGTCATGATTATAAATAATTGATTTTAAAATCTTAAAATATAATATTGGTTTTGGAGGATTCATAAAGGATTTATAAATTTAATCAAGTAACATAAAAAACACATTATTTTAAAGGGGAAACATATATTTAGTATTATATAAAATTTATTTCATTTATAAATAACTTTGATGAAATTTTGATGTCCTAATGCACATCGTATATTTATACCATATTTAATTTTTACCCGAAGACTTGACTGTCTTAAAAAATTAAGAAAAATTCAATATTAGATAATTTAAAAGTAAGAATTAAAAAAAAATTATTTTATAAAAATTATTTTCTAAATAAATTAATTTTCACTTTTAATGTAATAATGGACATTTATTGAGAAATGTTGGTTTTGTTTCGATAATAACAGTTTTTAAACCCTTATAACAATTACATTTGTCTTCATAAAAATTATATTATCATTTATAATTAATATAATACATTTAATAACAATATTTAATTAAAATATACTTCATTTAAAAAATTATTGAATTAATTATAAAAGGCTTTCTTTATTAAAACTATATATTACCCCAATTAAAATTTATGTTTTAACGCATCAAAAATATATTTTTTTATCAAAATCATTATTTAATCAGTTATAAAGTTACAAAAAATAAATATAATAATCATTATATTAAAATTAAAATATAAATATTAATACTCTTAGGTTTACTTTTTTCTATCTTTGTTATTTTTTTTACCCTTAACTAACCTATTTTCATTTTACTGTGGTAATAAATATTTACTACATTTACTATTCATATTGTTCAAAAATTAAGTTGACCATATTACCTAATATTAATTATGATGATTATAAATATAGAATAAATTTTATCAAAATCAATTCACATAGGTGGAATAATTTAATTTAATATAAAACATGCAAGTGCGATGGAAAAAGGTTTTCAGAAAAATAAAATTTTCAATGAAAATATGATTTTACTTTAACTCTATAACTTTTAATATTTTTAAATGAATTTAAATTTATAAAATAATACTTATGTTACTTTTAAATAAAATTAATATAATATTGGTACTTTTATATTACTGAACTTATCAAAAGAAATGACAATTTTATATAAAAACGGTATTTTTCACTATTCACATAAAAATATATATTTTCTGAAAAATCACCAAATTTCACCCTAAATTAATTTTGATATAATTATATAATAAATTTATATCATTTTATTAAATAAATTTTAAACTTTTCTATAAAATAAATATAATATTTTTTTTTTCAAAAAAATAAATAAAATTTTTTTTTGAAGTAAAAGTATTTTGAAGAAAAAAAGGATATTACCAAAAAAAATTGAGTGACTATTTAATAAGAATTTGTCAATAAATTTATAATGATTAGGATATACATATATAGTTCATAAATTAGTAAATCCTAATAATATCTAAATATTTAATGTAGTGGTTTAAATAATCATATTTAAAATATCATTGTTTGTTTGGGTTTGATGTTCCGTATCACATATGCTATCAAACATAGTTTTATATTTAAAAAAATCAGGGTATCACAAAAATAAAAAGGGAAGATAACGATACAAATGTATTTTCTTTATCTATGATATGACTGGATATGCACTTCACACATTCACCCACTAATGCAAACGAGCAGACAATCACACGTCACACCCATGCATATATATTGCGGCTCATTAGAGGGATGGTGTGCGCTAATAAAATCAGTATGGATACCCACATATTGTATTTGGGGATAATTGAGGACTTTAATCAAGCAAATATATATATCTGGGTCTCTGTGTGCTTGACATACACATACAAAGCATTATGCATGACATGAAGATAAGATCACAATGATCTTGAGGGATGTGTTATCCTTATTCAAACGCAAGCATGAAAGAACACCCACCCTAGACACTACTGGTGCTGGTACAAAGCCTAATATAGATTTTTTGCATGACTCTTCACATGGATGTTGGTATTATCACTCATCTTTATTATTTTCTAGTTTTAATATGAGTTATTATACTTACTTTATTATTATTTTTCACTTTTTATGTTGTACGTTACAGGTGGAGTCATTTAAAATAGTTTATGAGGACACCAACACATAATTTGGGTGCATACCATCTCTGGTTAGACTATATAATACCTATCAATGTTAGTATATAAATTCCTCTATTGACTAATCAATTTCATAATATTATTATTTTTAGAAATTAGTAAAAACATATTTTAACAAATATCACATGTCATTTTAGATTTCCTGGCTGCTATATTGGGCTCAATTAGACCAAGTTCTTGCATACTTCACTTTTGGGCTTAATGATGGAACAATTTTAGTGACTCTAATACATTTTAATATTTTTGAGTGGAACCAACCTAATAGAGTCATGTGACATTTTGAATTTGGTCAATGTATTATATTTCCTCCCAAACAGCCATCAATGCTTCATTCCCTAAAGCTGATGGAGAGGTTGGATGCTGAATGGTGATGAAAACATGCACAATATCTCAACATATGGAAAAAATGTGAATGTTTTCATGTTGAGGGCTTGCATATGTTGTGATTCCATTTATCAAAACAAATTTATTATGAACCATGATATAAACTAAAGTCTACATTGTATCTGACACCATATGATAGAGGGATTCAGGATCTGATAAGTCAATCACTTTACATTAATTTTTCTGTTTTATTTTTTAAATTTAATTTTAATATCTTTATAACATACTCTAATAAATCATATCATCCACACATATTATCTAGAAACTACCATATATCACGTGATATACTACATTAGCCTTTATCAGCCTTAAACAGAGAGCACTGATAAAAGTGAAACCATTATCAGTGCTAGCTAAAATCATTGATATAATGACCCATACTTTACATACATTTTTATTACTTTAAAATTTCAGCACACTTATTACAACATATAACAAAACCATGAAAGGACCGTATAGGTATGGTGTCTTTAGAAACTTGGAAACATAAACAACTGGTTCATAAATCATCTACAATGTCTCCATTTTATTTTATCACATCTAGAGTCCCTTTTGGCATGTTGTACTTAACACCCTTCTTCGTGACCTTGGGAAAAGAAAACATACAAAAGTTTGAGGTCAAATGCTCAGTAAGGGTAAATAAAAGAAATATCAATCACAACATAAGAACATAACATTTTGGAAATCTTAACCTGTAAAAGAGATCAAAATTTCATAACATGGGATAAATCATAGTAGTGAAATGTAATCCCAATAATCATAACATAAGACTTGAAACATTGTGGAATACACACATAATCATAGAAAATCTTTTCTTATTAGTCAAGACTCATTTCCAAGACTATCTTAGCAGACAAAGTCCATTTCTGAACCGAGTTCACTCCTCGTTCCAGTTCTGTATCACTGAACCGATTTAACTTTTCGTTCCAGCCATATCTATCTCATGAGATATAAATCTTTACCCAATGAATTTGAGGGAGATATAGGTCCCACACAAATCATAATGATACCTTTCTTATGTGTGTCACAAGATCATAAATCATACATCATAGCATAACCCATGTAATACAAATGGGATTTTTAAACATCATGCCATCATAACATAATATATATAAGATAATAGGACATCATAAAAATAATTCCATCATAAAATAATAAAATAAATGTAAAAATAGGAATAGAAATAGAACCCTATATTATCTTAGATGGAAAATAATTTTGATAAAACACTTGAACTTCATTCTTGAAGAAAGTATCCTTTCTACTTCAAAAACATTTTTTCCTTTCTTAACATGTCAAACAATTTTAAAACAAAATAAGTTTATTAAAAATAAACTTGAAAATTTTTAAAGGAATATTCATGTAAATAATGTTCTAAAAATCCATTCATGTCGTATAAGTTAAAGAAAAACATTCTTCTCGTACTTAGGCCGGAAAAGTCAAAAAGTACCTTGTTCTGAAAACGAAAAAAGATTCCTTTCATATATTTTACTAAAAACTTCACCAATGGGTAAATTTGTATTTAAAATTTTTTAGGAGGATAGAAATAATATTACATATTGATGAAACATGGATTTGGATGATAAATATTCCCTAGTAATTACTGAAGTATAAACAATCTCGGATAAAAATTGAGATTGTGAGATTTTCCCTTACCTTAGGTCAGATTTGCTTCGTACGTGTCCGAACCTCCTGTATAATGATTTAAATAATGTTATTGACTTATTACATAATTTTACTCAATGTTATGATATCATATGTGGTCATATTCTTAGCTTCTTATTAGTAATATTTCATTGCTACTTGTTATTCAGGTGTTTATTGCTTTTTTGTTCTTATGCGTGTTTTTTCGAATAAATTCTTATTCTTATTTTTAGGTTATAGATACCTCATTTAAATAATGGTATTAGTGTAATATATATCATATTTATTCATTGAATTCCTTTATATAATCATTATTCATTGAAGATCATGTTGAACGAGTCACATCAAATCGTGGAGACGGTAGGTCGTACGTACGCACGAGCGATGATATAGTTCCCATGATCGTGGAATTGTATTGAAGTTTATGTATACTATTTCAGAATCAATATCAATTTAAAATAATCATATATAGTTATTCTTTACACTATTATACCCATCCAAGTAAGGTGGTGGTGGAAAACATATTACACCACGGCGTGGAGACGGTATTCTGTATGTACGCACGCGCGATGATTTCATTTTCTGTAGGATGGATATAAGGTGAAATAGGGTTTTTTCATATTTATAATAACATATCAGTATATTAGTGATACTGATTTTATTACTTAATAATGAAACAACTAAATAATAGGAAGTATAAGAAGAAATAAAGTTGAAAGAATCGGTAACAGACATTACCTCTTCTTTGAAGTGCCTCTTATTAACCTCATCTTAGGGCACTAAAGATGGTCTTTGAAGAAGACCAGGACCTCTAGAATGTTTCTAGGGAAGTGGAGAAGAGAAATTGTCAGGGGTTGGCTGAGCTTTAAGTCTCAATGTGGTGTAAGGAGGAGAGGGAGGAGGTTCCCTTTTATAAGGGAGGAGAGTGACACCTTAGGAAAACCTTAAAATATTATTTTATTATAGAGTCATATTAGGTTTTTAATAGCTCCAAATTGATTTAATTAAAAGATAAGGTGGGTATGTGTCTAAATACTCTAAACCAATAGATTTTAGACAAGTTTAGGTTACTATTTTGACCTTATCATTTAGATTTAACTTTAAGTTAAATAATTTTACTTTTACCGTGTCTTCTTGTTTTCTTACACTATATGGTTAATAAAATTACTATAACAAGCCAAAATAACCCCAAGTGGTTTATTATTAATATATATATCTTTATATAAGTCATTTGGCCGAACCTTAGACTTTTAGAAAGAAAATAACAATTAATAATATAATATTTTTTTTAAAAACTATTTTATGTCAATTTTGGAACTATTTGGTACTTGATTTTTGTGAAAATCATAACAGCATGATTAGTTCTAAAAAAGTTCATTAAATTACTACTAACATGTAATATTAACCTATAAAATTAGTGTAATTCATAAAAAGTCTAAAATTACATTTATTTGGGTATTTATAACATCAATTATGTTAATATATCATTAATAAGGTAATTACTGCATCATCATTGTGTCATAAATAAATTAAATTATTTAATGTCTAAAAATTATAAATAAAATAAAATTATATAGGAAATATATTTATATTTCTAATTAATATTTATAGTTTAATTTATCTTATGTATAACCCTATATTAAAAATGTTTTAGTTATTAAAATTTGATTTTAACTATTTTAACTCTTCTTTAAATAAAATAATATTAAATGTCCTAATCTAATCCAAGTAGACCTAAATGGTCATATTTTATTAATAAGGTTGTTTTTGGTCTAATTAAACTTATAGAATAGAATTAGGACATGTGTTAGGGTAATAATAATATCATTTTTACCCTTAATTACCTTATTTACTTTTAACCGTGGTAAAAAAAGTAAAAAGTTACTATTCACCAAAAATTAGTTTTATCTTATTGAACCACATTTTACTCCTTGATATTAACCATGTTTCTTGGATTTTTGAAATTCCACTCACAGAAGCGGTAAAATTAAGTTTTATGTAAATTTTCAAATTCTCTTAGGAGGTGGGTAAAAGACGGTGAAAAGTTCAATAAAATTTTGATATGTCTAAAATTATTATAAAGTGACTCCAATGAATTACATTGAACTTATATAGGTATTACATATCAATTTTTACCTAAAATAAATTTAAATAAAATAATTATTTATTTATATAAAAAGTCGGCTTTTAAATAGTAACCTAGTGCTTTCACTATTCATCAAAAATTGAAAGTTTTCAAAAAAATACCAAAAATTAACCCTAGGATAATTTCGATATTAAGAATCCAAAAATGAAGTCCATTTTGAAAGATAAAATTTATAAAATTTCAAAAAGTTTGTATTACTATTCATAACGGCTAGTTTTAATAATATTTTAATAGTATATCGTTGTTTAGTGAAACTCGGTATTGCGTACAATGAAAACTATCGAGGAAGGTCGTGATTGTGTGTAAAGAAATACAAGGTAGTGTTGTGTGTAGTGAAAGATTCCTTTGATGATGTATATAACATAAAAACAAAATATTTCTCATAAAAATCTCGGGTTTTACATTCTTCCCCCCTTAAAATGAATTTCGCCCTCGAAATTCATCACTTTATAACAAACAGATGAGGATAACTATCCCTCATCATATCCTCAAGATCCCATGTAGCTTCTTCTAATTTGTGGTTCCTCCATAAAACATTCACCAAGAGAGTGGTCTTGTTCCGTAGGGCTTTTTCGCTACGATCTAGAATCTTTATCGGCTGTTCTTTATAAGAAAGATCTTGCTCCAGCGGTACAACTTCTGAGCTGAGTACATGTGAAGGATCAAGTATGTAATTTCTAAGGAGAGATACATGGAACACATCGTGAACTTGAGAGAGATTCGGTGGAAGCGCCAATCGGTAAGCTGCCTTCCCAACACAATCCTGTATTTTGAAAGGACCAATATACCTAGGGCTCAACTTTTCCTTCTTTCCAAATCTCATTACTCTTTTCCAAGGAGATATTCGTAAGAACACTTTATCACCCACTTCAAACTCTAGGTATTTTTTTCGGTTATCGGTATAAATTTTTTGTCGACACTGAGCTGCTCTTATGCGTTGTTGAATAGATCTGACCTTTTTTTCAATCTCATCAACATGATCAGGTACTAATAGCTTTATTCCCCCAACTTCATCCCAACAAGTTGGAGTTCAACATTTCTTTCCATAGAGAGCTTCATAAGAAGTCATCTGAATACTGGAGTGAAAGCTATTACTATAAGAAAATTCCACCAAAGGTAGGTGTTGATCCCAACCACCTTTGAAATCCATAGAGCAAGATCTTAACATATCTTCTGGAGTTTGAATTCTTCTCTCAGACTGACCGTTTTTCTGAGGATGATAAGTAGTGCTGAAACTCAACTCTGTATCTAGAGAATGCTGAAGACTTCGCCAGAACGTAGAGGTAAACATCGGATCCCGATCAGATATAATGGAAAGTGGTACTCCATGCAATCTTACCACTTCCTTTACATATATCCTGGCAAGCTGATCAAGAGAGAAATCCTCTCTAATAGCAATGAAGTGTTCCAACTTTGTAAGACGATCAACTATGACCCCGATAGCATTATTGCCTTTGGATGTTTTAGGAAGTCTGGTGACAAAGTCTAGAGTGATGTTTTCCCATTTCCATTCGGGTATGGGTAATGGTTGTAACATCCCCTTAAACTTCTGTCTCTCAGCTTTAACTTGCTGACAAACCAAGCATCGAGAGACATATTCAGCAACATCTCTTTTCATGCCATCCCACCAGAAGTACTCTTTCAGGTCTCTATACATCTTCATGCTCCCAGGATGAATAGAGAATGAAGAACTATGAGCCTCATATAGTAACTCCTTCTTTAATTCTGGTATGGGAGGAACACAAACTCGATTCCTGATCCTTATTATCCCATCACAATCAAGGTTGAATTCAGGAACATTTCTCACCTTCTTTTGTAAATCTACATCTTCTTTCTATGCCTCTTTAATCTTCGCATGTATAGATGGTTGAACATTCATTTGAGACAGATAATATTTTCCCCTTCCATTATAATTCCAAGATCCATCCTTTGAAAATCCATAAATATTGGATCTTTTGTGGTCCTCATCATGGATAATCTAGCATGGTCTTGTCGACTTAATGCGTCTTCCACCCTGTTTGCTTTCCTAGGGTGGTAATGAATTGAGCAGTTGTAATCCTTAATCAGCTCCAACCATCTTCTTTGATGCATATTCAGATCCTTTTGTGTGAAAATATACTTTAAACTTTTATGATCAGTATAAATATCACACCTTTCACCATAAATATAATGCCTCTAAATCTTTAATGCAAAGATTACCGCAGCTAACTCTAAATCATGAGTTGGGTAATTTTGCTCACGGATTTTCAACTATCATGAGGCATAAGTTATCACCATATCATTTTGCATGAGAACACACCCCAATCCCTTCTTGGATGCATCACTGTAGATCACAAACCTTTCTCCACTACAAGGTAGTGTGAGCACAGGTGCATTGGATAAACTTCTTTTCAACTCCTTGAAATTATCTTCACATTCCTCCGTCCACACTAACTTAACTCCTTTTCAAGTCAACCTGGTGAGTGGATTAGATAATCATGAAAAATCTTTCACAAAACATCGATAATATCCTGTCAAACCAATAAAACTTTAGATATTGGTTATTGTTGTTGGTCTCGACCATCTTTCGATAACCTCAGTTTTTGCTGGATCCACAAATATCCCCTATTTTGAGATTATGTGACCCAAAAATGTAACTTTTTGAAGCCAAAATTCACTCTTGGTAAATTTGGCATAAAGATTCTCCTTTCTCAGGGTCTTTAATACAATTCTCAAGTGATATTTATATTATTTCTTTCTCTTTGAATAGTCAAGATTATCATCTATAAAGACTACCAAAAATTGATCAAGATAGTATCTAAAGACTCTATTCATTAGATCCATGAAGATAGCAGGGACATTAGTAAGACCAAATGGAATCACTATAAATTCATAGTGTCCATACCTTGTACAGAAAGCCATCTTTGGTATATCCTCCCTTTTGACCCTTAATTGATGATACCCTGAACGAAGATCAATCTTGGAAAAGTATTGAGCTCTACGTAGTTGGTCAAATAAGTCATAAATGTGTGGGAGAGGATATTTGTTCCTGATAGTGATCTTGTTATATTCCTGATAATCAATGTAGAGTCTCATTGATCCATAATTTTTCTTAACACACAGAACCCCAAGGTGATACACTAGGGCATATGAATCCCTTATAAAGATTCTCTTGGAGCTGCTTCTTCAATTCCTACAACTCAATTGGGGACATTCTATAAGGTGTCTTTGAAATAGGTAAAGCACCCGGTACGAGTTCTATTGAAAACACAACTTCAGGATTTTGTGGAATACCAGACAATTCCTCTGGAAAGACATCATCAAACTTCCGTAAAATGGGCATATTCTTAATTGTGAGTTTCTCTCAAAATATTTGAGATAAATAACCTTCATTAAGTGGAATCAAGACCCATAAGATGGAAGAAATTTCCACTGGAAGGTTATGTTCATCCTTGAATCGATAGATGATCATAGATTGATCTGGAATATGAAATGTGACTTCCCTTCTTTGGAAATTTATATGAGCTCCATATAAAGAAAGCCAATCCATGCCAAGAATCACATCAAATTCCACTATAGGAAAGATCACAAGATTTGTAGGAAGCACTTTCCCACAAACTTCAATTGGAGAAGAATAGTAAACTTTTGATGCGACTGTTGTGCCATTATGGGTTTTCATAGCTATGCCAACATCTAATTGTTGAGGTAATACCGAGATACCATTAGAAAATTCTTTAGAAATAAAAGAGTGGGTGGATCCAGAATAAAATAAAACATTTTCTACTTTAGAGTGGATGGTAAGTGTACCTTTCACCACATCGTTATCATACTCCACATCGTCGATAGAAATTGCATGTGACTTTCCTTTGCCTTTAGCCTTAAGAGTTTGTTGACGTCGATCATCATCAACAACCCTTGTATTACGGCATTGATTAGAATAATGCCCCATTTCCGTGCACTTGTAACATTGAAGTATAGGAGGTGCACTATGTGTAGCCTTTTCTTTGTTCGCATCACTAGACATCTTCTTCCCATCATTGCAGCATTCAAATGCTCGGTGACCTTTCTTTCCACATTTGAAACATTTACTTGTCCCTTTAAGACAACTCCCTCCATGTTTCTTTCCTTTAATGATGTATATAACATAAAAACAAAATATTTCTCATAAAAATCTCGGGTGTTACAATTGATAAAGGTTACTTTTATCAGTTCTAAAAACCACTGATAATAGTGTACCCTTTGTAAGGGATTTTTTTACAATGATAAAGGTTTTACATTATTAGTACTTTTCTAGTGTTGATAAAAATATTTGTATAATTTGTAATAAGTACTTATTATATATATATATATTAAATTATAATATTTATATTTGAAAATTTGCATTTAATTATATATAAATTAAAAAATGTATAGAATTAAGATCAATATGATATATTATTATATATTTTAATAATTCAAAAAATTATATAAATATAAATGAATATGTGTTATTAATATGTGATATTTGGATTTATATATTCATATCTATAACTATATATAGGATGTACAATTATGCATGCATATTTTTGTGCATATGACATTGATATATGTGTATGTAATATGTAATGTACTGTTCATATTTTTAATATTATTTTACATTTAATATTTTTTGATTTTATATAATATTTTTGGCATTAGTTCATTTAATTAAATTTATACACAATTATTTACTAAGAATTATTTATAATATGTTTTATAATTTATATGATTAGTATTTATTCAATTTTATATTATGTTTTAATATTTTTAAAATGGTTGAAATTTATACAATTAATTTATTTAATTTATTTTTTAATATTTTCTTTATTTTTTTTGTGTTTTCATTTAGTCAATTTTATAAATTCATTTTTTAAATATTTTTGTATATTAAATTTTATTGGTTCATTTTTAATATTCTTTCAAAAATATTTTTTATTTAATTTTAATATTGATTGATTTTTATATTTTCTTTTTCAAATTTAATCATTTTATAATACTATTTATACATATATTTATTTATTATGTTATATTTTCAATATATTTATAATTTATATGAATAATATTTATTTGTTTTTTATTTATTAAGTTTTAACATTTAAATTATGATTTATATAATTAATATATTTAAATGAAATTTTTAATAATTTTAAAATTTAAATAGTTAATATTTTTTTAAAATTTTAATTTTTTTATCCATTTTTAATAATATTTTATTTAACATTTTCCCATTTTTTCCTTTTCTTCATATTTATTTATTATGTTTTAATATTTTCAATATGATTATAATTTATATGATTAACTAGTACTCCCCCCACACAATTTTACGGAACAAGATAACAACCAAATCAGTGAAAACTTAGATTTAACTAATGAAACCTACAAAGAGATGCAATACAAGAAGAGATAGAAATAAGAGAGTAAATAATATGTGATACATAAATGTTAATTTCATTTATTGCATCAAATGTTTTCTGATTGAAATCATGTTGTAAACATCTATGAAAATAAATTGTTAAGTGACATATTAGTGAAAGTTTCCACACTAAAATGAGATAAAGTTAAAATAGTTGAACAATATGAACTAATTAAAGTCTTCACCATCAATTAGATGCACACTATAGACCGAGGGGTATATGCACTTAGTAGTTTGTGAAACAAATCAAAAACTCTTTTTTATAAAAAAGAGGAAGAGATACAATATATAAAGAGAAACAAATTCTATAATTAATAGTAAATAAAGAATACATAACAAATAACATTGAGTTTATGTTATATGCATAGGTTATGCATACAATAATTACACATGGTATACAATGTAACTACATACTAGAAAAATATGCAAACACGTGTAATTGAACTATCTAAAATTTATGCACACATGTATAAAAATATGCATACAGATGTAATTTCACAAATTGATATATGAATACAGGTGTAAAAATATGCATATTGGTGTATGTATATAATTGTTATGAATACTGTAATAAATTGGACCCTTTTTTAATTTGTCAATGTGTTTTGCGTATTGAAATTGAATACAATATACAAAGTATGAATACTGTAAGAATAAAATAGTATACAATGTATGCATACCACAATTTCATACTATATGAATATGAAAGAGACATTAGTGCCATGAGATTGTGAAATTATATACTTAATAAAATATACTATATATGTATAGGTACATGTAATTTTATATAATTTTTAAACCGTTTATGCATACATGTGTATGGAATTTGAAACATTATATGCATACTAAATGCATTATGTATGTATACTGCATATACCAATACACATAAAGTGTACATTGGATACATACTGTATGTGAAGATTTCATGAATATAGAATATGAATGGGTGCATGTAGTTATAAATTGTATGAATGAAAATCATGGGAGTATACAATTGTAAATTTACATGATAATATGAATCTGAAAGATTCTTATTTTCATATATTTTATGTCGATCATTTCTTCACATGACGTAAAAACATCATTTTTAATTGACATTAATCTGTTGAAAATTGTGAGATTTTAAACAAAATATTGTTAATATTAACAATATTAATTATAAACATTAAAATATCAATATATGATTTTGAAACTGTTATTTAAAAAAATTAAATGGAATCAAACAACACACAACAAATGATATTTATTTTAATAAAATGTAGAATAATAAAATAAAAATCAAAATGAAAAATAAATTTAGATTAAAGTAGGAAGACCACATTAATGCATGAAAGTTACCTTTTCAATTCCTAGTGATCAAACTGAGTTTTCAAGAATAATATAGATGCAATTTTGTATAATACACTCTATGATGAAAAAAGATCAATTTTTTAATCAACTATATAAATATCAAAGGGTGTTAACATAAGTATTATATCAAATATTCTACCAATCATAACATTATACTAACCATAACATTATATTTACATTTTTCACTTACTTAATATTTATTTTATTTTTATTCATAGAGGTGAAGGATATTACTCAACTAACTAAGTGATATATTCATGTTTTATATGAGGTGTTAGTGGGTTGGGAGGTTTGACGGATTATGGTGCACAAGGTACACTATTATCATCACATTCCACCTCCAGCTACTATTATACCATACCTATGATGTGTTGGATTCTATGGTGCTGATATATTAGATTATACATTCATTGATCATCACCTCCTTGACGCACTCACCAAGATATGGATACTAAACTCACACAATCCACTTGCCTGAGAGAGAGACGACTATCACCCTTGAGGATGCGAAAGTTATTCTTGGTATTTCTATCTAGGGTTCAAAAATTATAGGACCCACCTGTAGAGACCAGAATGATCTTGTAAAATGATTATTAAGCCTCAACATTGTGAGGGATGATACTGAAACAATTTTCAGTTCTCAATCTATGATCTGATTTGATATTCACTTTTCATATTTACCCATTGATACTGATGAGCATATAATCATTCATCACACATGTGCATATATATTTTAGACCATTATAGGGGTAGTGTTCTCTAATCGCATTAGTATCCATGACCACATGTTGTATTTGGGCTACATGAAGGATTGATCAAGTTGAGAGATATGATCAGGCATCTAAAATATTGACATACACATATAGAGGATTATAGATGACATGCCAATCAGATGATTGTGATCTTGTGGGATGTGTCATCATCATTCATACGCAGGAATGAAAGAGTATCTCCCCTGACTGTTATTAGTGATAGTTCAAATTTTGATATGGATGTGTTGTGTGATGCTTATACTGGTCTGATCACTCATCATTATTGTTTTCTGATGCTAATATGAGTTATTATACATAATTTTATTATTATTTATTACTTTCTATATTATACGTTATAGGTGGATTCATCCACGCAATTTTATCAGGATACCAAGAAACAATTTGTGTGCATACCATAACATGTTTCAAAATCTACTACCCATCGATGTTAGCATATAAATTCTTCTATTGAGTAATCGATTTTATAATATTATTATTTTTGGGAATTATTAATTTTTTAACAAATTTCATATGTAATTTCATATTTCATGGATTCTATACTATGCTATATTATACTAGGTTCTTAAATAACGCATTGATGGGCTTAACGATGCTATGGTTGTAGTGCCACTCAAAATATTTCATATTTTTGAGTGGTACCAACCTGATTGAGTCATGTGACAATTTGGATTTTTTCAAAGTATTCCATTTCTACCTAGACAGATAGCAATGCTTCATTCCTTGAAGATGATGGAGAGGCAAGATATTTACTGACAATGATAACTCACACAATATTTTGATATAGGGGACATATGTGTATCTTTTCATATTGAAGGATTTCATATGTTGTGATTCCATATATCACGGTAGCTCGAGTATGAACCGTGGTATATACTAAATTACATACTATATATTACACCATATGACAAAGGGATTCTAGATCTAATAAGTCAATAACTTTAAATTGGTTTATTTTTTGTAATTTTTTTAATTTAATTTGAATCTATTTATAACATACTCTAATACACCATATCATCCAAATGTCTTATCCAGACACTACCACATATAAATTGTTATACTGCACTTGATTATATTAGTGTTAAATAGAAAGCGATGATAAGAGTAGAACCTTTATCAACTCTAGCTAAAAGTGACGCTAAAGGTTACTTTTATTAGTGCTAAAAGAAGCATGGATATAAGTGTACCCTTTTTAGTTCATTTTTAGCACTGAGAATGGTTCTGCTTTATCAGTACATTTCAAGTCATGATAAAATATTTGTATATTTCTTAATGAAAAATATTATATTTATATTTGAAAGTAATATTTAACTGTATATTAACTAAAAAATGTATATAATTAAAATAAATATGTAATATTAATATATATTTTATTAACTTAAAAAATTATATAAATATAAATGAATATGTGTTATTAATATGTGATATTTGAATTTATATACTTATATATATGTTTATATATAGGATGTGCAAATATGCATGTATATGTGTATGTATATGAAATTTTCTTATGTTTATGTACTATGGAATGTGCTATTCAAATTTTTATATTATTTTTCATTTAATGTATTTTTTTATTTTTTTATATAATATTTTTTAGAATTTATTCATTTTTTAAAATTTATATATTTTTATCTACTAAGTATTATTTATAATACGTTTTTAATTCATATGATTAGTATTTATTCAATTTTATATTATGATGTAATATTTTTAAAATGGTAAAAATTTATAAAAATAAGTTATTTAAATCCATTTTTTAATATTTTATTCATTTATCTACGTGTTTTAATGTTGCTAATATTTTGAATTGATTTTCATATATTTTAGTCTATTAAGTATTATTTTTTCATTTTTAATATTCTTTCATTAATACTATTAATTCATTTTTAATAATTATTGATTTTTATATTTGTTGTAATTTAATCATTTTCTAATATTTATTTATACATATATTTTCTTATTATGTTATAATTTTAATATGTTTATAATTTATATGGATAATATTTATTAATTTTTTTATTAAGTTTCAAAATTTAGAATATTATTTATATAATTAATCTATTTAAATAATTTTTTTACTAATTTTTTAATTTAAATATATTTTTTAATTTATTTAATTTATTTTAGTTAGTTTTAATATTATTTTATTTAGTATTATTTTCTTTTCATTTTTTATATTTATAAATTTTTAATATTTTTTGAATTTATACATATTTTAAAATGTATACATATTTATTTATTATTTTTTAATATTTTCAATATGTTTGTAATTTATATGATTAGCTAGTACCCCACCTGCATAATTGCATGAGACAAGATAACATCCAAATTAGAGAAAACTTAGGTTTAACTAATGAAATGTATAAGGAGATTCAATATAAGAAGTGAAATAAATATGAGAGTAAATAATATATAATACATAAAAGTTAACTTCTTCTACTGCATCAAATATTTCTTCGTCCAAATCATATTCTAAAAATCTATGAAAATAACATGTTAAGTAACATATCAATGAAAGTTATCAAACTAATATGAAATAAAGTTTCAAAAGTTGAACAATGTGACCTAAGTGAAGTCTTCACCATGATGTAGATATATACTCTCAATAGAGGGGTATATTCACTTAGTAGTACGTGTAACAAATAAAAATAACTCTTATTTTAAAAAAAATATGGGAAGCGATAAAATATATAAAGTGAAAAAATACTAGAATGAATAGTAAAAAAAGAAAAATTAACAAATAACATTGTTTTTATGTTATACACATTGGTTATGCATATAGTTATTGCACACAGTACATAATGTAATTGCATACTGTAAAAATATGCATAAATGTGTAATTGAACTAACTAAAATTTATGCATACATTTGTAAAAATATGCATATAGATGTAATTGTACAAACTGATGTATTCATACAGGCGCAAAAACATGCATATCGAGGTATGCATATAATTGTACCAACTAAATTGTTTTTCATGCTATAATTAATCTGGTGTTTTTTTAATATGTTGGTGTATTATACAAATTCAAATTGAATACAATATATAAATTATGCATACAGTAAGAAGAAAATAGCATGAAATGTATGTATATTACAATTTCATACAGTATGAATATGAAAGTGACATGGGTGGAATAAGATTACGAAATTATATACTTTATATAATATACTATATATGTATAGGTACATGTAATTTCAAACAATGTATGCACAACGTATACATACCAGTGTATGTAATTTGAAACATTGTATGCATACTATATGCATTCTGTATGTATAATGCATATACCAATACACATAAATTGTACAATGGATACATACTGTACTAATAGATAACATTAATATTGAATATGAATGCACATATGTAATTATAAATTGTATGAATAGAAAGCATGAGAGTATACAATTGTAAATTTACATGATATTATGAATCTAGAAATTCTTATTTTCATATATTTTATTCAGATCATTTGTTCACACAAAATAAAATTTTATTTTTAATTAACATTAATATGTTGAAAATTTTGAGTTTTTAAAATTAAAATTTTATAAATGGAACAATATTAATTAGGAAAATAAAATTTTCAACATATGGTTTTCAAACATTTATGTAAAAAAAATTCAAATGGAATCATTGAGAACCTGAAAAAATGATATTTTTTATAATAAAATATAGAATAATGAAATAAAAATTAAAATGAAAAATAAATTCAGATTAAAGTCAAAAGACCAAACTAATGAAAGCGATTTCCCTTTTCAATTTCTTCAAAGAAACATCATCTCTAAGGTGAAAATAACTAACACCAAAAATATGAATGCTAAGAATGTGAAACATTTCCCAAAAAAAAACATAACCCTATAATGGTGTATGATCCATTACAATGGAGAAAATTGAGAGATAATGATGAAATATAAATATCATTTTCAAGTTTTCAATAGATTCCTTCTTTGAGATAGAGTAATCTGGTGATTTTCTTGATAATTTCCTTGAAATTTGGTATCCTCTCAACCATATAACTTCATGAATTATCGCTATAAAATGATCATACTAATTGTAATTCAGTTGGAAAAAATGAAATCTATAATCAAATATAAATGGTATGATAAATATAAAGTGATATATTACATGTTTCTTAATTTCAAGGCATGATTATTTTTTAATTTTTTGATATTATCCTTGGCCGTAGTTTTTTTACAAATTTCTTTTTGTGAAATGTAAATGATAAATTTATTGGAATAATAAAATATTTCATATGCGATATTCATTCTTTCATCAAGTGAAAATAATGATTTTATTTTATTTTATTACATGAAGGTCTACTCTATCCATTGGAAAATTATTATTTTTGAAAAAAATAGTGATGTTTTTTGTTTGTTTGAAGTATCAGCAGTTTATATTTTTATAGATTTTAGTAATTGGTAATCAGGTATACTAAACTAAATTTTAATATAAACAAAATAATAAAAGTTGACTACATATAAATACATACAAAAAATTAACCATCAAGGCACTAATACTAAGGAATTATTGATAATCAGATGTACCAAACACATAACAACCAATATTCAATTTAACTTTTTCATGGGCCACAACCTTTAGGAAAATGCCACTAAATAGGATGAGGGAATATTATACTATGATGCTTGGTACTTTCAAATATATAAAACTTTAAAATAAAATCAGTCTCTCTATTCATTGAGAAGCTATACAGATTCTCTAGAATAGTTTTAGACCATATCTATTCTAAAGTAGCATAAACCAAATCATGATTAGTAGTTATCTTGATAATTGAAAGTGGTAGTTGACAACATAATTTTAATAAATTGATTGATGTTGATGACCCATTCACATTGAGTTGAGTATGGTTAAAATTTTCAATTTAATTAGAATTATTGATACCCAAAAATGGGTTTCCCCTACCACGCATTTCATCATCTACCTCACTCTATTTAGTTTCAATATACTTAGAACACTAAATCTCAATCCATCATCATCCTCTTGAAATTTAAATATGAATATTTTTTCAAAAAATAGAGGTTTTTGTTTATCTAATTTCACTAATTTTAGGCCCAAAATTTTATAAACCTATAATATATGCATATATATACAAAACATATATATGGATAATGTATATCATTCCAAACCCATGGGTCTGAGAAAAAAATATGACAAAACATATAGGTAAAATTAAAAAGAGAGTACATGGTAAAATTCTTAATTCAATTGAAATATCCCATAGGTTGGAATAAAATAAAATAGAATAATAGATGATTCATAGTAGATTACCTAAAATACTAGACAATATATAATAGAGGGGTACAATGAAATATAAACTCTAAGAAACATATGGGTAGATAAAATGAATATGTAGGAGTTTAAAAAGTCAAAGCTCATTGATCATACCTTTATCTATAATAGATAAAGAATAAGTGAAAAAACATATCTATAATAGATAAATCATATACCATGAAAAATATCACTTTTTTAACACCATATTGAATTACAATAGCCAATGATATATAAGCATGATGTATGGGGGTAAAACTCACTCCTTGGTGATATATGAAATGGGAGAACCAATACTAAACATTAAAATTGTAATTTAATTAGTCTTGAAAAATAGAAACTAAGAAGTTGATATATTATATCCTTCAATGGTTTTAAAACTAAGGTGAAATAACTCCATTGATATAGGTTTATGAAAGGATTATACAATATATTTGATAAAGGAGGCATATTTAATTAATATAAAAAATCATATAGTTAGTCAATTATAACTCCTAAACATGGTTGAAAAGGTCACAATTCCTCCCCACCTATATATAACAGTTATTACTTTTAAAATTATTAGAATAAAAATTTGATAAAAACACATATTATGGAATACTATTTTGATTGTCACACTTTCTTTAGAAGATACTTCCATACAACACCACATTATTAAAATCGCCATTAAAAGTTAGCTGAATCCATAAGTGTTGTCATACACCACATTATAATATGTGTATATAGGGTTAGTTGATGTTTAATAAAATTAAATACATGTGTAGCACCAAAATACAAGTGAAAAAATAAAATGTAGAACCCAGGAATTAAAATGGATTGAAGGTGAATCTATAAAAATTTATAGGTGAAAATCTAGGTGAGTCCATAAAATGTAGAAACCATGAATTAAAATGGACCAAATGTATAAATTGTTCATCAAGATAAGAAACAACATTATTCATTTTTTCCTCATTATAATTTTTACGAAGGTAATCCATTGTGATATATTTGTTTCTCATTTTTAAAAAATGCAAAGACTAAAGATTAATTCCAAAAATTCAAAAGGAAATATACCTGTAATCGACCAATTCCATTGAAACTTGGAGACCCAATGTTTGATTTTCAAACAATTTTGGATTGATGTTCTAAAAACATGTAAAAATTAAAATAATAAGATATTTTAGAAGGAAATATAAATAATTAAATAAAAATGTCAAAAAACATGGAAAATTAACACAATTATGGTTTATAAACATACATTTATGGTGTATAATGTAAATAAAAATATTGTGAGGGATATTTCTATAAAATGATTTTTATTTTTATTCCATGGGTTATAGTAAACATTATTTAATTTGGTATGCTTACATTAACATTTTTTATAGTAATATTATACTAAGCCTATGACATAGTTGGTATAATAATTAGTGAAATTTATTATTGTACTCATTTTCATAGTTATTTAAATGAATAATGAAATTTTATTTTTAATGTTCTAGCTATACTATCATAGGAATCATTGTCCATTAATAATATATTTAATTATAAAAAACATTAGAAACAGTTGACCTTTATTAAGAAATGTTAAGGGGATGTTTAAAAAATGAAACATGGTATAACATAATAAATTTATTGAGAATAAATTGAAAATTAATTATGTTATAGTATTATAAATGTAAAAAATATTATAATGTAAAATTTGAAAAGTTTAAGAATATATCACAAGTTTTCCACCTATCAGGTGAAGGAATAGAAAAATTAAACTAATATTCATAGAATTTTGAATAAAATAAAAACTTGGCTGACCATATTAATCTCATAATATGCTTCTTATGTTATACTTTAGAATAATTAAATAATATAGAATCTAAGGAATCAAAGAAAGAACTCAATTTGGAAACACAGAAGACAATGTCATCTGCATTTTCATTAGTGTAGGGACCCAATAACATAAAAAAACTAAAAGACTCTATAAATAATAGATTCATTCAATTCATGAATACAGTTTCAAGATAATGTAAAAAAAATAGTTTCTATTGTGTATTAGGATGCTGATGGTGGAGCATTGGACTGGGACTTTGATTGTTCTTACTTGACGTTTTTGCATCTGGTGGGTTCTGCTATGGAATCCATTCCCATAGAATTTGGACCACCTTCACTCCTCCTTTTCCCTTTCTTCCTGATCTATCATGTTAGAACCCATTTTGTTCTGGCACAGTGGTGCTCTTAGTGACTTGGGATTATGTAGTTGTTATGACTATTGGTACTTTCTATGTGTGTGCTTCATAGTATTTGTGAGATGTTGGTGGATTTATCTCTGTATCTATTACTCTCCATCGATGATACATTCAGGATATAGGGTTTCACTCCTCTTTCTTATTTCTCTATATTTATAGTTATGGTTTCTCTGGTTCTATTCCTACAGTTGTGACTCATTAATTAGGCCTTAGTTTGGTTCTTCTCTGTTATTGCTTCTTGAACCTTCATTTTGGAACCCATCTTCGTCTGGTGTGGGGGATCTCTTGGTGGCTTGGGATGTGTTTATTGAGAATCCAAGGGTGGTCTATGAGCCATTAATTGTGTTGGGGTTTCATTTTTTGTTAGTGGGTTTTCTCTTCATTGATGGAAGTGATTTTTAGTCTCTTTATTGGTTATATCAGTGTATTTTTTATTTTCGATTAGATCAATGAAAAGTGTAGATGTGAGAAATGAAGACGCGATGTAAAGGAATGTGACCATCTAAAGAGTCTCTAGTTTTTTTTATTTTTGTGAAAGGTGATCATATCAATTAGTGGTGATATTAAAGGTAGGTTCTGGTTAAAGGTTATAGTCCACTATTGAGGATTCTACTCCCAATCTGGGATTTCGGTGTTGTCTCATAATGACATCGATGATGAAATGATCATAGTGATTTTAAATGTGTTTTCTATGATGGGTTTTAAAGCTACAGTGGGATGATGGTTGATGGGTTCTTGCTGGTGAAGTAGAGACTATAAAGGCGAGATTAACTGTCAGGGGGCACAACTTGAGGTGGCTCACTGCTCAAGATTTCATGAATCGAGGATATTCGGTGGTGATCGGATTGATACATGGATATTTTTTAATTTTAAAATTTTTATATATGATTTTTTTATTTCTCTCTTGAATTTGAGGAATTTTGAAATATGGTGGTTTGAATACAGTTGAATGTGAGGTTACCACTTAATCATAAAGTGGATTTTTAAAAAATAAAAAAAATTTAGATTTGGAGTAGAGGAGAAATTCTTGTATAAAAATTGGAAAGTTCATTGATGAGAACACCAAATGACGTATTGACTAAAACCACACTCTAAAATTCATCTCTTTGGAGAGACTTTCACATTAATCAAGAACACCGAGTGATAATTTAGGGTGAATAAAGTTTTCCTATAGAACAATTAAATTATAAAGTTTCCATGCAATCAAAGAAGTAACATGTTTGGGAAACAAATAAGACAAATTCACCGATTATAAGATCATGTTATAGATATAACACCCCAAGCTTCCACGGTACGATTCTCTTTGAATAATATAGTAGCGTGTGTTGTACGCAACTTTGAGATTCTAACACCCCGCGATCAATCAAAGTAGATGTTATGAATAGTAATATCCACTTTTTTAAATTTTATACATTTTATCTTTCAAAATGGAATTCATTTTTGGATTCTGAATATCCAAATTATCCTAGGGTGAAATTTTGGTACTTTTTGGATAAATTTTATATTTTGATGAATAGTGAAAATTACTAAATTTTAATTAAAAACAACTTTTTTAATAAAAATAATTAATAGTGATAAATTATTAATTTGAGTGGTTTTAAATTATATTTAGAATATATTTTTACCATTTAATACAATGTTTGTCATTGGACATAATTTCACAATTAAACCGGACATAAACAAGCGTCAATCTTTTGATAGTTATTATATCTTAAAAACACGCTTTTTTTTGACAGCGGAAATTAATTTTAAATTAATTTCTGCCACTTCTGTGTTTTGAATTTGGAAAAATGGATTCCATATTTGGAATCAGAATTTCCAAATTGTGTAAATAGGTAGCTTTTATTTTTAGACATTTTGAATAATTACTTCGGTAAATATTTTATTTACCATGGTTAAAGGGTAAATCCGGTAAATAAGGGTAAAAAAATAATATTATAATAATAATAAATTACCCTAAAACGTGTAATAACCTTATTGGTGGATACATTTCTGAGCATGTGCATCTTTGGGTCTATTTTGGGACCCCATGGGGCCACTTGTAGGTGATAGGGACACTTTATATTAATTAAGTTAAAATAAATACAAAAATGACATAATCATATATCATTTAGAAATTTTTTTTACGTAGGATTATATATGTTGGATTTTTGATTATAAAAATTAATTAGAAAGATAAAAAGATTTAATACATAATGGTATTTTATTTATAATTTTTAGACATTTAATAATTAATATTATTTATGACACAATAATGATGTAGTATTTTCTTTATTAATGAAAGAATCAAATAATTGGAATTATAAATGTTAAAATTAATATAATTTGAACGTTTTGATGACATACATGAATTTTATTGGTTAATATGACATCATATTATTTCTTAAATGAATTTGGTTCGAATTAAAAAAGTTTTTAGAACTTTAAAAAAAATCAATTATTGAATAGTGTCAAATTTGACATAAATGAGTTTTTAAAACAAATATTATATTATTAATTGATATTCAATTCCTAAAAATCTAAGGTTCTTCCAAGAGACTTATATCATGATAGGTGTATCATTAATGGACCACTTGGGGGTATCTTGGATGTATATATAACTTTTATTAACTATATAATATAAAAATACAAAGTGACATGGTAAATGTCAAACTAATTAACTAAGAGTTAAAACTAAAAGATAAGGTTAATATAGTGACCATAACCTATCTAAAACCTATTGGTTGAGTGGTTTTCGACCTATACCCACCTTAACATTTAAATTATCCACTTTGGAGCCATTAGAAACCGAATATGAATTTATTATAAAATAATATTTCTAGCTTTTCCAAAGGTACCCCTCACCCCTCTTATAAAAGGGAACTCCCCCTTCTCATTAATTAACACCTTAAAATCCATTTTGATTGGCCAAAACCTACCCAAATATCCTCCAAACTTCCCTCACTTTATCCTAGAGTCCTTAGTGTGATCATAAAGCCAGCCTAAGGATCCCTTTTGATCAAATCAAAAGGAAGAACCCGAAGAAGAGGTAACGTCTTCACCACCCTCTTTAAAGTTCCTTTCTTCTTCAACTTCTTCTTTCCTTTTTATTTCCATTCTAAAATAATAACTCCAGTACCTTCTATATACTGTGGTGTTATTATAATTATGGAAGAAACAAATTCAATATTCTATCCATCCCTTGAATGACATGTCACCATACATGCGTACGTACGACCTACCGTCTCCACGTTGTGGTGTAATTGTTATTCAATTAATATTATTTAGATGGGTATAATAATGATGTATAATTCATGTAAATAATAAATATAACATGATAGTGATTCTTTATATATGATATAACATCCAATTATATATTATTTTAATATCAAAATAATGATATTGTCGCTCGTGCGTACGTACGGATTACCGTCTCCACGAACTCGATGAGATTCATTCCCCATCATATCCATTCAAGACTAAATTTTATTGGATGATTGAAAATAATATTTAAGGACTTAATATCATTCTGGATATGAGTATGATACAACCTATCCATAACAAACACGGCTTATATAAAAGAAAATGAGTAAGTTAACACCCAAACCAACGATAATACTAAGATTTAATTAACAAAGCGATGTTAAAAGGTCATATATAATATCATATTAATATATATGATTATTTTATAATTCAATAACAATTATTTCACCATTATAAAGGAGGTTAACCTACCATAAACCAAGTAAAAGTACAAGGTAAGGGTTTATTTCACAATCTCTTCATTATCCGAGGTTGTTTATACGTAATTATCTACTGGGACCTCTTTATCATCCACATCCATGTTTCTTAAAAATGTATTTCAAAACACTCTTACTATTTTACAGAATATGGGTTAAAGTCATTTATACCCTTGTTTTAATTTTTATAATAAGTTTATAAAGGAATCTTTCTGTCGTTTTTCAAACAAGGTCCTTTTTAACCTTTTCGACAAAATTAAGGTAAGAATGTTTTTTTAACTTATACGGTGAGTGCAGATATTTTCCGCCATTATAACATCGTTGAAGATTCCCTTAAAATATTATAAGAATATTTTCGAAATAAATATTTTCTTTATGTGACCCTTAAATGATTTCAAAATATAAAGTGATATGTCTCTAAAAAACGCTCTGATTTCATCTATGTCAACATCCTTTGATGGATTTTAAGTTTATTTGAAGTTGATTTATTATGATACAAAACTTCCATATTGTATTGAAGTTTTTGTGATATGTTTGATTGTGGATGTGATATTTTAATACCATTCATTTCTTATGGTTAAAGTATTGAAATTTCGTATGCTAGTTTTAATACAAATGTTTATGATATGCTTAAACCTTTTCATATGAGGAATGTATTGGACTTAGTAAGTGATGGGTGGAGCTCGCTATATCTCCTCGATGCATCGGTAGGTCTCATGAGACCACTAGACATGGAATTGGCCGAGAACCTTTCCCAATTTGATTTATGGTTTTGGCCGAGGCCTTAATCATTTTAGACGTCTTGGCCGAGGCCTTGAAAAAATGTTTCAGAATGTCCGGCATTATACATTACCTCATTATGGAAATAATATTGATGGTTCATGTGGTCATTTGACTAGTATAATACCCATGATTATGTTTTATTATGGCATTATTTACTCATCTCATAATCTTTCCATAGAAGTATTCATTTTTATTATTGGTAAATGCATGTGGTTTTCAATTATTTACCATGGTTAATATTGATGTAATTTTCTGCTGTATTACTTACCCTTACTGAGTGTTTGATCTCACCCCTTTCTTATGTTTCATTTTCCCAAGATATGAAGAAGTTAGTTATGAGTGACCTGAAGGCATAATTTAGGAGGCTTGGATGATTCTAATGAAATATATTATTGTTTTATTTCTCTTCAAGATGTAAAGTGGATCATATGTATGAATCTTGTTTCCAATATTACTAAACCGATCGGTATTTCGAGACATGATTTTCCTTGTAATCATGCCAATGTTATGTAATAATGCACCAACTCTGGGTAACAGGGGTCAGGTCATTACAGTTGGTATCAGAGGAATTTTAGTACAAACCTTGGAAACTTGATTTATATAAAATCTGATTAGAGAACAAAACCCTAAGATAGACTTTGAGGATTAGTATAGAAGAACTTCTTAGAATTTTGTTATTGTAGATATTTTGTGAGTTTTCCGAGCAATACATCCCTGTCTGGATACGAGCAGGGAGAGGCAGCTCTGGCACATATGTACCTAGGGGTAAAACCCGAAAACATCGCTTTGAGCTTGACTCAAACGGGAAATGGTGCACGACAACGGGCCTTGCTGCACTCTTGGTTACGACACTCCTAGGGGATATGTTTGGGATAATTCTCAGTTTATTTACCAACCATTATGAAGGGTTATGAGTATATTCTTCTCAAAGAAAACTTTTTTATGATTATGGATTATATCCATAAACTGTTGAATTTATTTTAAGTGTTTTAGAAGTTTGGAATTATATATTTCAATTCATAAACTAATCTAGTTTATACTATTATTTAGAAATGGCTCATAGTGGAAGGAATGTAAACCGTATCAACGCACACACTCCATGTAGGGATTTCCCTCCTTCTCAAGATAATTAGAGTGAAGCTAGTGATGCAACTGGTGATGATCAGCTTATCACCATACTGGGACAACTCACTCAGGTTATGAATAATAAACTTACCCGTATGGAGCACCCAGATCCACAGCGTGAAGGATCAATGTTAGATCGCTTCATGAGGCAACAACCATAGACATTAAATGGGAGTACAAATCCCATAGTAGCTGAGCAATGGATAAATTCTTTAGAGAAAATATTCCATGCCTTGGGGAGTAGTGAAAGGGAAAAAGTTGTCAGGGAAGTTTATCACCTCACTGGAGATGCTGATCGATGGTGGTCATTGATATAAAACATGAAGGAAGATGATGAAGTATTAGATATGGAATGGAGGGAGTTCAAAGAGCTGTTCTTAGAAAAATACTTTCCTCGAGACCATTGAGCATATATGGAAAGGCAATTTCTGAGCCTGAGGCAGAAAGAGGATGAGAATGTTGTAAATTATGAGGCTAACTTTACAAGGTTAGCGAGGCATGCTGCTGATTATATATGTAACCCAAGGAGTAAGATTGATTGTTTCTTTGATGGGTTAAAACCATTTCTCCGTCGAGCATTAGTCTCGAAAACCTTCTCATCATACGAAGATATTGTCTCGTGTGCTATCAAGATAGAAAATGAATTCTCTATGTCTTATGACTTTAAATCAAAGCAAGAGAATATAAGATCTACTGAACACTATGGGAAAGGAAATAAGGAAACTGGTAAGAAAGGTAGAATTGAATTTTCACCCTGTGATAATTGTGGAAGGAAGCACCCTGGTGCCTGCCTAAAAGGAAAATGAGTATGCTACAAATATGGAAAGAAAGGACATCTAGCTGGTGATTGTAAAGGAAAGAAAGATTCTACCGATGTTCAATGCTATAATTCCAAGGAGATGAGACATTATGAAAATGAATTTCCTAAGAATCAAGGAAACCTACCTCAGAAAAGGCCAAGGGATCAAGGCCAAGATTATGCAATCACTACTACTAAGGTTGAAGCCCCGAAAGACATGGTGGCAGGTAATTTAATGGTTTTCTCAAGTTTAGAAAATGCATTATTTGATTCTGGATCATCACATTGTTTTATATCTTCCCAGTTTGCTAAGAAAATTAATATTTCCAATTTGATTTAACAAGGGAGTTTTCAGTTAAAAATCCTAAGGGAAGTATCATTGCATTTATGTTTTGTGAATCAGTCCCCATTAGATCACATAAATGTTTTTTATCCGCTGATCTCATTATCATACCTATGATTGAATTTGATATAATCTTCGGTATGGATTGGCTTTTAGACCATGATACAAAGATTTATTGTAAGAATAAGTTGGTTATGATTCTTGATGATGATGATAAGTAACACCTTATCTTTAGAGCAGAATCGTCACCACCTAATTCTTATATAGACCCACCACCAGTAGCTCAACTAAATTAAATTATCGGGGAGGAAGAGAATGAAATAGTTGTGGGTGAGGAAAGTAATGTTCAAATAGAGGATGTACCTATTGTGAGAGAATATGTTGATGTGTTTCTGGAAGATTTACATGGACATTATCCAGAATGAGAAGTTGATTTTTTCATTGATTTAATTCCTGGTACAAGGCCCATATCAAAAACCCCTTATAGAATGACCACTGTGGAATTAGTTGAACAAAAGAAACAACTGGAGGAATTGAGTAATAAGGGATTTATTATCCCTAGTGTATCTCTATGAGGATCCGCTGTCCTTTTTTTTAAGAATAAAGATGGATCTATGAGGTTGTGCATTGACTACAGGGAGATCAATGCTATAACAATAAAGAACAAGTATCCCCTACCTCACATTGATGATTTATTTGACCAACTACATGGAGCTTAATAATTTTCAAAGATTGACCTTCAATCTGGATATCATCAGTTGTGTGTGAAGAAGGAAGACATTCCAAAGATAGCATTTCGAACCAGGTATGGGCATTACGAGTTTACAGTAATGCCTTTTGGGCTGACTAATGTACCCTCTGTATTCATGGATCTAATGAACAGAGTTTTCAAGGAATATCTTGATGAATTTGCAGTGGTATTTATTGATGATATCTTGGTATACTCCAAAAGCTACAAAGATCATAAAAATCACTTCCGCATTATATTGAAGACTCTGAGAAGACATGAATTATATGGGAAGTTTAGCAAGTGTGAATTCTGGCTTCAGGAGATTTCTTTTCTTGGCCATATTGTCTCTAAGGATGGAATCTCTATTGATCCTTCTAAGACCAAGGAAATCCAAGAATTCCCATCACCAATGAGTATAATTGAGGTACGTAGTTTTATTGGTTTAGTAGGTTATTATCGTCGTTTCATCCAAAACATTGCCCAGTTGGCTAACCCATTAACAAAGCTCACACGTAAAGGGGTTAAATTTGTCTGGACAAAAGAGTGTGAAGACTGTTTTGAAGAACTGAAGAGAAGATTATTCAATGCTTCTATATTGAATCTACCATCAGGGAATGATGGGTTCGTTATTTATAGCGATTCATCGAAGAAAGGTCTTGGTTGTGTCCTTATGAAGAATGATAGAGTTATTGCCTATGCATCACGACAACTGAAAATTCATGAGAAAAACTATCCTAATCATGATCTTTAGTTAGGTACTGTAATATTTACTTTGAAGATTTGGAGACACTATCTCTATGGTGAAAAATGATAGATTTATACTGATCAAAAGAGTTTGAAATATATTTTCTCACAGAAAGAGATCAACATAAGGCAAAAGAGATGGCTTGAAGTACTCAAGGATTATGATTTCACAATACACTACCACCTGGGGAAGGGAAATAAGGTGGAATATGCTTTGAGTAGAAAGGATCATGGAATTTTGAACAAGATGAGAGTAGAAAAGGATCCTATATACATGGATCTAGTAAAGATGGATATGGGAATCACCATGGAAGGTGAAACATCAAATCTTTTTCAAATGGTTGCCAAAACATCTTTACTAGAAATGATAAAGTGTTCTCAAACCGGTGATGAAGAGTTTCAAAAGAATATTAAAGATATGAATGATGGGAGATTGAATGACTTTGTGTATGAAGATGGAATTTTGAAGTTTGGGAAGAGACTTTGTGTTCTCAATATACCTGATCTAAAAAGGGAATTGTTGGATGATTCTCATAGTTCCAATTTATCTATACACCCTGGGAGCATCAAAATGTATAGATATTTAAAGGAACATTTTTGGTGGGACAACATGAAGAGGTAGATTGCTAATTTTGTGTCAAGATGTATGGTTTGTCAACAAGTGAAAGCTGGAAGGCAACAACCTGGAGGATTCATGAAACCTCTTCCCATACCTAAGTGGAAATGGGATAATATTACGATGGACTTTGTCATGAGGCTACCAAAGACTCCTAGAAGGAACGATGCAATATGGGTCATTGTTGATCATCTTACCAAGT
The DNA here is from genome assembly GCA_963277665.1 of Viscum album. Lineage (NCBI taxonomy): Eukaryota > Viridiplantae > Streptophyta > Magnoliopsida > Santalales > Viscaceae > Viscum > Viscum album. Next base: position 703,718,331 of record OY728126.1, on the reverse strand, counting down.
CAGCACATTTTCTTGCTACAAGAGAAGATTTACCACTCGAACGTCTATAAAGACTATATATTAATGAAGTTGTGAGACTTCATGGAGTACCCCTGTCAATTGTTTCTGATCGTGATCCCGGTTTTACTTCAAGATTCTGGAAGAGTCTTCAGAATTCCTTGGATACTGAACTTCATTTGAGCACTGCCTACCACCCTCAAACAGATGGACAATCAGAAATGAATATTCAAACCTTAGAAGGCATGTTTAGATCTTCCTCACTTGACATTCAGGGTATGTGGGATCAATATTTACCTCTGGTAGAATTTTCCTATAATAATATCTTCCATTAAAGTATTCAGATGGCACCATATGAAGAGTTATATGGAAAGATATGTCGCACACCAACCTGTTAGGATGAAGTTAGTGAAAGAAAACTTATAGGCTCAGAACTAGTGGAGGAAATGATGGAAAAGGTAAAGGTAATCCAAAACCACATCAAAGCAGCTCAAAGTAGGTAGAAGAGCTATGCCGATAATCAAAGGAAGGATTTGGAATTTCATGTAGGATATCATGTTTTCTTGAAGGTATCTCCATGGAAGGGAGTTATACGTTTCTGTAAGAAAGTAAAATTGAGTCCCAGGTACATCAGACCATTCAAAATTCTATAACAAATTGGGGTTGTAGCTTACTGATTGGCAATGCCGCCAAGTCTCTCCAAAGTACATGCTGTGTTCCACGTATCACTGTTGAGAAAATACATGCCTAACCCAACGCATGTACTCACCTATGAAGAATTAGAACTGGAAACCAATATATCTTATTGAGAAGAGCCCTTCAGGATTCTTGATACGAGAGAACAAGTTCTGAGAAACCAGACGACTCGTCTGGTAAAAGTTCTATAGAGAAACCATAAAATGGAAGAAGCAACGTGGGAACCCAAGGAACTTATGATGAAGAATCACCCGAGTCTTTTCTTGCGATATAATTCTAGAAATTTCATGGACAAAATTATTTGAAGGAGGGGAGAATATAACACCCCAAGCTTCCATAGTACGCTTCTGTTTGAATAATACAATAGCGTGTGTTGTACGTAACTTCGAGATTCTGACACACCGCGATCAATCAAAGTATCCGTTATGAATAATAATACCCACTTTTTGAAATTTTATACATTTTATCTTGCAAAATGGAATTCAATTTTGGATGTGGAATATTGAAATTATCCTAGGGTGAAATTTTGGAACTTTTTGGATAACTTTTATATTTTTATGAATAGTGAAAATTACTAAATTTTAATTAAAAACAACTTTTTTAATCAAAATAATTAATAGTGATAAATTATTAATTTTAATGGTTTTAAAGTATATTTAGAATATATTTTTACTATTTAATACAATTTTGGTCATTGGACATAATTTCACAATTAAACCGGATATAAACAAGTGTCAATCTTTTGATAGTTATTATATCTTAAAAACACGTTTTTTGTTTTGACAGCGAGAATTAGTTTTAAATTAATTTCTTCCACTTATGTGTTTTGAATTTGTAAAAATGGATTCCATATTTTAAATCAGTATTTCCAAATTGTGTAAATAGGTAACTTTTATTTTTCGACATTTTGAATAATTACTTCGGTAAATATTTTATTTACCATGGTTAAAGGGTAAATCTGGTAAATAAGGGTAAAAAAATAATATTATAATAACAATAAATTACCCTAAAACATGCCATAACCTTATTGGTGGATACATGTCCGACCATGGGAATATTTGGGTCGATTTTGGGACCCCATGGGGCCACTTGTAGGTGATAGAGACACTTTATATTAATTAAGTTAAAATAAATACAAAAATGACATAAGCATATATCTTAAAAAAACAATTTTTACATAGGGTTATATATGTTGGATTCTCAATTATAAATATTCATTATAAATATAAAAATATTTCCTACATAATGGTATTTTATTTATAATTTTTAGACATTTAATAATTAATATTATTTATGACACAATAATGATGCATTATTTTCCTTATTAATGAAAGAATCAAATAATTGGTATTATAAATGTTAAAATAAATATAATTTGAAAGTTTTGATGACATACATTAATTTTATTAGTTAATATGACATTATAGGATTTATTAAATGATTTTTTTTAGAATTAATAAAGTTTTTAAGACTTAAAAATTAATAAATTATTGAATAGTGTCAAAATTGACATAAATGAGTTTTTAAAACAAATATTATATTATTAATTGATATTAAATTACTAAAAATCTAATGTTCTTCCAAGTGACTTATATCATGATAGGTGTATCATTAATGGACCACTTGGGGGTATCTTGGATGTATATAGTAATTTTATTAACTATAAAACATAAAAATACAAAGTGACATGGTAAATGTCAAACTAATTAACTAAGAGTTAAAACTAAAATATAAGGTTAATATAGTGACCCAAACCTGTCTAAAACATATTGGTTGAGTTGTTTTGCGACCTATACCCACCTTAAAATTTAAATTATTCACTTTGGAGCCATTAGAAACCGAATATGAATTTATTATAAAATAATATTTCTAGCTTTTCCAAAGGTGCCCCTCACCCCTCTTATAAAATGGCACTTCCCCTTCTCATTAATTCACACCTTCAAATACATTTGGCTCAGCCAAACCCTGCCCAAATATCCTCACAACTTCCCTAAATTAATAATAGAGTCCTTATTTTGATCATAAATCCAACCTAAGGAGCCCTTTTGATCAAATCAAAAGGAAGAACCCAAAGAATTGGTAACGTCTTCACCACCCTCTTTAAAGTTCCTTTCTTCTTCAACTTCTTCTTTCCTTGTTATTTACATTCTAAAATAATTAAACTAGTAAATTCTATATACTATGATGTTATTATAATTATAGAACAAACAAATTCATTATTCTATCCATCCCTTGAATGACATGTCACCATACGTGCGTACGTACGGCCTACCGTCTCCACGTTGTGGTGTAATTGTTATTCAATACACTATTATTTAGACGGGTATAAAAATGATTTATAATTCATGTAAATAATAAATATAACATAATAATGATTCTGTATATATGATATAACATCCAATTATATATTATTTTAATAACAAAATAATGATATTGTCGCTCGTGCGTACGTACGGATTACCGTCTCCACAAACACGATGAGATTCATTCCCCATCGTATCAATTCAAGACTAAATTTTATTGGATGATTAAAAATAATATTTAAATATTAATATCATTCTGGATATGATTATGATACAACCAATCCATAACAAACATGACTTATATAAAAGAAAATGAGTAAGTTAACACCCAAAATGACGATAATACTAAGATTTTATTAACAAAGCGTTGTTAAAAGATCATATATGATATCATATTAATATATATGATTATTGTATAATTAAATAAAAAATATTTCACCATTATAAAGGAGGTTAACCTACCATAAACCAAGGAAAAGTACAAGGTAAGGGTTTATTTCACAATCTCTTCATTATCTGAGGTTGTTTATACGTAATTATATACCGAGACCTCTTTATCGTCCACATCCATATTTCTTAAAAATGTATTTCAAAACATTCTTACTATTTTACAGAATATGTGTTAAATTCATTTATACCCTTGTCTGACTTTTTATAAAAAGTTTATAAAGGAATCTTTCCTTCGTTTTCCAAAAAAGGTCCTTTTTAACCTTTTTGACAAAATTAAGGTAAGAAAGTTTTTTTAACTTATACGGCGGGTGTGGCTATTTTCCTCCGTTATAACATCGTCAAAGATTCCCTTACATTCTTATAAGAATATTTTCAAAATAAATATTTTCTTTATGTGACTCTTAAATGATTTCAAAATATAAAGAGATATGTCTCTAAAAAAAGGCTTTGATTTCATCTATGTCAACATCCTTTGATAGATTTTAAGTTTATTTGAAGTTGATTTATTATGATACAAAACTTTCATATTGTATTGAAGTTTTTGTGATATGTTTGACTATGGATGTGCTATTTTTATAGCATTCATTTCTTATGGTTAAAGTATTGACATTTTGTTTTCTAGTTTTAATACGAATGCTTATGATATGTTTAAACCTTTTCATATGAGGAATGTATTGGACTTAGTAAGTGATGGGTGGAGCCCGCTATAGCTCCTCGATGCATCAGTAGGTCTTATGAGACAACTAGAAGTGGAATTGGCCAAGGCCCTTTCCCAATTTGATTTATGGTTTTGGCTGAGGCCTTAATCATTTTATACGTCTTGGCCAAGGCCTTGACAAAATGTTTCAGAATTTCTGGCATTATACATTACCTAATTATGGAAATAATATTGATGGTTCATGTGGTCATTCAACTAGTAGAATACCCATGATTATGTTTTATTATGGAATTATTTACTCAGATCATAATCTTGCCATAAAAGTATTCATCTTTATTATTATTAAAGGCATGTGGTTTTCAATTATTTACCATGATTAATATTTATGTCATTTTCCGCTGTATTACTTACCCTTACTGAGCTTTTGAGCTCACCCCTTTCTTATGTTTAATTTTCGTAGGATATGAAGAAGTTAGTTACGAGTGACCTGCAGGCATAATATAGGAGTCTTGGATGCTTCTAATGAAATATATTATTGTTGTATTTCTCTTCAAGCTGTAAAGTGGATCATATGTATGAATCTTATTTCCAATATTACTAAACTGATCAGTATTTCAAGACATGATTTTCCTTGTAATCATGCCATTGTTATGTAATAATGCACCGACTCTGGGTAACTAGGGTCGGGGCATTACAATAGAGCTAGTACTTTGCAACCCCCCCCCCCCAAATCAACTCTAAAATTAGATTCATTAATTTCATGAATAAATAGGTAAATAGGAAATAATAATGCTAAAATTATAATAACATAGCCTAATTTTAGTAGGATAATGTAATAAAATGAAAACAAATATCATATTAGAAGTCATATGTAAGATACACAAAAAAAGGCATAAGAGAATCCGGTTCTTTTAAAGGGGCCTTTCGGAAATAACGAAGATATTAAATGAAATTTTATGGTCCAAAAAATGTTAAAATGATAATTCATAATTGATATTTAATATTTTAAATGTAATTTAAAATCATGGAACATTAATAGATAAAATTAAAATGTGTACCGATGTAAAGTCATAATAAAATAGAGTTGGAGTCATATAACATGTTCATGTGGTCTAATGGTTGCAAATATTTTCTTCTAATCTCTATAATTTTCAACCCTAAGGTATATAAAAATCTACAAGATGCATTCATCATAATTTCTTCATTATAGTACATTACCCTACATATCCACAATATCTAAAAGTGGTGGAGAATAAAACACAAGAAAACCCAATTTTTCAACACAAAAAATATCTAATTTGGATAGATATGAAGAGATAAGAGAGATTGGAAAAGGATAAGAATCCAAAAAATCTAAACAACATTTGCACAATGCCTAGATTCAAAATAAAAAATCATGAAAAAAATAATTTTACAATGAAAGCATAAGCAAGTGATGCATAAATTTAGTTTTAGTTTAAGAATGACATTAATCATATAAACTGTTCATGTTCTCTAATTTAAGAAATATGAAAAAAAAGTTTGCAGTAATAGTTAATGGTAGTAAAATAAATGTGATTGAAAATAATGAAACCTTATAGAGTGTTGTAGAGTTGCTATGAAAAGTCTATTGGAAGATATAATACATCTTTATTTTTTGATCACTATCATGGACTGCACGAGTATATGAAATTTAGAGACAAAAAGTTATATATAGACAATGATTAAAAGGAATAACAGTTAGTTCCGAAATTTATTTATTGGATATAGACTATGATTAAACATGTAATATACATAAATCATACCTTCAACTATGGAGGGTATAGTTAATCATCAGGGATGGCTTGAGTTGCTGAAGGCACATAAACGCAAGTTTCAATTTAGTCAGTATAAGATAGAAAATTAGAAGGAATCGAATGCCATATATTATATGATGAAAAAGAATATTTTTTAGGTAATTTATTTATTATATATTGACTATGAAGAAACATGTAATATATAGAAATAAGACCTTTAACTTTAGTAGGTATAGTTAATCATGGATTATGATGTTGAAGGCATGTAAATGGAAGCTTAATGTTTTCTAGTAGAAGTTATGATTCATAGGGCATGGATAGTTGTATAATGTAATCTGTTATAATCTAAAATAAAAAAATTGGTTATGATTTCATGGGTTTGATTAGAAGGTATATAAAACAAAATAGGAGTATGAATATAAAGGTGGATTTGAACTGAAGGATAAAAATAGGAGTAAAGGGAAATAACACTATGTGGATAACGAATTTGTGGTAGGGTTTGTCCATATGGATGGTATTATATCACCATTAAATGGGAAAAATATGAATGGAGGATGAATCCATAATATGGATCAAATTTGGATATTTGAATGAAAGAAATTATGAAATGGAGTGGAGTGAAATATATATATACTGAAGGCAATTTAGCGATATATATGATATTAGATCAGAATATAGGATGACTTCATGCTAGTTTTAGTGATGTGGTTGCTTCTATGTGGGGGGGGGATTGTAACGATGGAATAAAAGGCTAAGGTGATAATAAAACACAAGAAAACCAATGCAGATACCGAGGAGGAGGTGAAGGGGGAGACCGTGGTGGGGGAGGAGGCAAAGACAGAGACTGATGTAGATGAGGAGACGAAGGTAGAGGATATGAAGGTAGAGGATATGAAGGTGAAGTCTAAGATAGAGATCGAGGTAGAGGTGGAGGCAAAGGTGGAGGCAAAGGTGGAGGAGGAGGTGGAGGTGGAGGTAGAGACGGAGTCAGAGACTGAGGTAGATGAAGAGGCAGAGGCAGATGAGGAGGTAGAGGTAGATGTCAAGGTGGAGGAGTACATGAAGGTGGAGGAGATGAAGGAAAAATAAATTGAGGGATAAAATATCAAGAATGGGATGTCGATATGTGTTTGAGGGGAGGAAAATCATGTGGGTGGAGGGGGGGGGGGTCAGGGTTGGTGGTAGAGAGGAATTCAGTGGTGAGGGAGAGTGGAATTGTTAGAGGGTGGGACATGTAGTTGAGGAATGGTGTAGAGGAGCCAGATGTAACGGATAAAACACCCTATAGTATATCTAATAGATATTTATTCATTTTTATTTTTTAAGTTTTAATTTTTTTTAATTTTTTTAAATTTAAATAATTTATCCCTATAAATTCATTTTAATTTTAATATTTTTTATTGAATATAATATTTAATTTTAATAATTTTGTTTTTCATATAATTAATAATACCTATTTATTAGTTTTTATGTGTTGGTAGTTAATGTATTTAATTCCCAAAATTCATTTTTTTAAATATTTTTGTAACTTATTCAATTTTATTTATTTATTTTTAAAATTATTTCATTTAATATTTTTAATCGTTTTTAATATTTATATTTAATATTTTTGGATTTATTTATTTTTTTAATATTTATTTATACATAATTATTTACTAAGTTTTAATATTCTTAATTTTTTTTTAATTTATATGATTTATATTTATTCAATTATATTCATTAAGCTATAATGTTTTCAAAATGAATGAAATTTATATAATTAATTTAATTTAATTCATTTTCTAGTATTTTCTTCATTTTTATACGTTTTTACAACCTATTTAGTTAATATTATGAAATATACATAATTATTTACTATATTTTAATATTATTAAGATGTTTTTAATTTATATGATTAATATTCATTTGATTTTATTTATTAAGTTGTAATATTTTTAAAATATGCGAAATCTATATAATTAACCTATTTAAATTCATTTTTATTATTTATTTCATTTTTTTACATGTTTACAATTCATGTAATTAATTTATTTCTCTGGATCACTCTCAGTGGAAAGGATCACCTTCTCCCTCTTCCTTTGCTCACCACTCATGGAAGGGATTCACCCATAGTTTATGGACATGTAGGTCCCTTCATTATCAGTAATGAATACATCATCAGTTGTATATAGATGATCTATTTAAGTACAACTTTCATCATTTTGATGAATACCACTTTACCAAAGATTTACTGGGAAATCTATTTTGAATACATTTGTGATGCTCACTGCCTTTTCAAAACTCATGTCTTTCACGAAGCTCAAACAACCTTTGCGAAACAAACGCCTTTCATGAAGCTCACTTAGCCTTCACAGATAACTTTACTTTCATAAGGGTTACTTATCCTTTGTGAAGATTAACTCTTTCAGACATATTTTTATAGCCTTTGAAAAAATCCATAATTTAGTGATGCATACATATTTTGGTCGGCATTTATAACCTTTACAAACCACCATCCTTCGTGAACATTTTCACAAGGACAACCTTCGTGAACCAACTTCATGAATCTGGATCCTTAGAATCTTCATTATGTCTGGCTCCATTTTTGATGGGGGTAGAGGCGTATTTATAGACATTTCCTCCAATTATAGAATCTTCCATCCACATCATTCACCATTTCATGATGCTCTCCAATTTTGTTCTCATTTCTCCCTACCTTCATGAAGCACCAAGAAAATTTATCTTTTATGAATATTCTCATATTCATGAAGATTACCGTCAAACCTTTCGTGATTTGTGATGCTCCATTCACGATCATCCACACCTTTTCAAAATGACCTTTGTGGAACCCAGTGTTCACAGAACTCATGCCTTTTCCATATTATTACAAGGCCTTTAAGAAAATATATATTTTATGATGACAACCATTTTCCAAATTTTGGACCCCAATTTTTTTGAGAACACTAGTAAACGATTTCACCTTGTGTGCACAATTTTCTACACCGCTTCCAGGGAATCCATTCCTTTGTCTTTGATCTTTGTCAACATACCATGTTAAAAATATATCTGGACCTCCACAACTGTCAATGGAAACCTACTCTATCAACAAACACAATCAACCCAAAAACACTACAATGTTACCTTGTGGTATTTTTTCCCAACATATTGGTTTCGAATTTGACACTTTTTTAAAGTTTTTTAAAGTTATATTAATAGATATTGTTAAAATTTGACAAAAAATGAATAAAATATTTTTTAAAATTATTTAAAAATCATAAAAATCTTGAATAAGACCAAATTGGATAATATTGTGTCATAAATGTAATCCCTTAATTCTGTTAGGCATTTTAAAAGTATTTAACCCTATATTAGACTAATTATATTTTAATATTTTATGTAATTCATAAATTTCCCCTCACCTAAATTATAAAAATAGACTATTTAATTACCTTAATTTTATCACCTTAATCTATATTACTCAAATATCATCTAAAAAATTCATTTTTCCTCATCCATTTTAATATTTTAGTGTTACTAATCTCATAAAAATACCAATTTAAGGCACCCTAAAGAGGTTCTCAGTGAGAAATATTCTAGAGGTAAATTTCTTCTTCTCTTTTGAATTATTTCTCACTTCTAACTTATCCTAAAACCTATCCAAAGTTTAATTATTACTCTAGTATCATATATATAAAATAATTTAATTTTGTTAATAGTATATCCATAATCAAATCTATTATTTTCTTCATTTATTCTTAAAAATGAAATCACCATCCCAGGTGTGTCAATTCACCGCCTTCTTAGTTGTTGAGTTTTTGTTTCTCATTATTGCATTCATGGAAAGTTAAGATTCACTTATAATTGTTTAAGATGGTATAAATATTTATATTTTATCTCTTCTATAGAATTATTTATATTTTAAAAGAAAATCCATAACGAATTGAATATGAAACTATGAAACAAACACACCTTAAACAATGGAAATAACTAGTATTATTAATAAATGGGTGGAAAAATGTTATAAGAATATCATATATGGTATTATAAATATTAATATTTTTATTTAATAAATTAAGAAAAATATTTAAACCATTATACATAAGTTTTTAACACATTTTAAGGAAGTCAAACCCGAGTTAAGGGACTCTTTAACTAAAACATTGTTTTAAATGTTTTAAAGATCCATTCTTATAAATCATTATATTTCATGAACATGTTTTAAAAATGGGTTTTATGAATATATTTTTATGTACATATATGTTTTAAAATTTGGATTTTCAAATTTCTCTCAAATGTTTTTAGAAACGGATCTTTTTCAGGTTTTATGTAATGGACTTTTCATTTTAAAATCCTCTTTAAATTTCTATTTTTAAAAAATTAAAAAGAAATGTTTTTTAAACATATATGGAATAAGGATATTTCCTTATTTTATGAAACCTTAAATTTTTTATGTTTTATTTGAAATATTACATGGTTATTTTCAAAGAAAATGTTTTTCTTTATATGTGCGCAATATTCCTTTAAATTGTGATTTTTCTCAAGAAATGATTTTTATGACTGAGGTATTCTTATTTAGTGATTATGCTATGGTTCTTGGGAACTTTTTTATCATGATGGGTGGATCCGTGATATCCTTGAAATTAATTGGGTATGTTTATATTGTAAGTTGACCATAATGGTTATTCCAAATGTAACTATAATGGTTACATCATAAGGTAGCTATGAGGGTTACATTGTATGGTAGTAGTGAGGGTTAAAAATCATATGGTATAAATGAGGGTTACAATCATAAGTATGTATGGTAATAAAATTATTCCAAAAGTTACCTAAATTATATTTTTATTCTTTATATGTTTTATTGAAAACTCATGTTTTCATAATGTAAGTATATGTTACTTTTAAGGGTTAGAAGTATATTATCCATGTGTTTATAAGTATTCATGGACTAATGTTTATTTAATTATTTTTTATATCCCTTACTAAGCATTTCATTATCATACCATGTTTCAACATGTTTTTCATAGTGTTTAAGGGTGTGTAAGAGAAAATAAGAAGCCAAGATGAATATTGTGAAGATTTTTCATGAAATGAAATAATGTTTTATTTTAAAGACTTTTGTATTATGGGAAAATGAATATTTTCTGAGTATTATACACTTTTTATGGTTTTGGGTTTTTATATATGAGAATATGACCTAACTATATGAAACTCCAAACTGAAAGGATCTTTTGGAATGTACGAAAGTGGATTATATTTTAATTAACTAAATTATGCAATATTTAAGCCCGAGTCCTTATACTTTGTTTCAGATCAAGGTTTAGACAACTTTGAAGATTATGATGTCTTATTATGAGTTATTAATATCATTATAGGTTTATAATTTTAAGGTTTATCATAATATCAATGTATTTGGAATATATTTTTAGGATTTAAGTTATGAAATTTTAAGGCGACTAATGGTATTTTTAGAGACATTTATTTTTGAGGTAATTATGGGTTATTACATTTTGGGGTGAAAAATGAAAGGTACGAGATTAAAATTATGGTTAAATATTTTCTTTAATGTTAAATATTTTATGGTTGTTTCTAATTATGTTTCTAATATTTATATAAATATTATAAGAAATAAAATTTAGAAAAAAAGAGGGTAACTCGTTGGTCATGCGATAACCCATTGTGTCTAGAGAGTCTTTGAGAATCGAACCCACAAATGATGGGATACATGGGTGAAGATCCTCCCACTGGCCTACATGAAACCCTATTTTGTAAGACCATTTATTATTAGTTAAATGACTATATAGATTAATAATATGTTTATTTTTGGTATATATTTATTATCATGTAAAATATTATTAGATTGAAAATAGATTTGGTGATTTAGTAACTAATGTTATATAAGAAGAGGTTCACTATTTTGGGAATCCTATATGATTAAGTTAAAAAGAATATTATCGTATTTTGTTTTATTAATAAAGTTTTAATTGTATTTTGGAGGTAAATATGATTTTATTGTGGATTTATGACACTTATGGTTATTTACAGAAATGATTTTCATATATTAAAGATGATATGATTAGGGAAATTAAACTTTGATATGAGACTTTAAGGGCCATTAATGTTATTTGGGGATAAATAAAAATATTATCTTGGAAGTAAATCCTTCAGTTTTTTTGGGTTTTAATGTTATTCTAGAATATTTTTTAGGAATTCAAATCATAGTTACTTATTGAATGATTTCTGTTGAACTTTGTGTGTTACTATTGAAGTTTGGGTGTTAAAATAGTTTTATATCACATAAAAGTTTATTGTTTTTATAGAATTATCTTATATTATACTAACAATTTTAGTTTTGGTTAAAGATTCAAGACATGATAAATAAGTAGTTAATATTCTTTGGATTATGTGATTCTTTACAAGTTAATTATAATGCTTCGTTCATGAAAAATTCATATGCATCATTCAGAGAAAAAATGAGTGTGTGGTTGAGATTAATTAAAGGATGAAACTATAATTTTCATGTAAGTATATTTCTATATTCATTTAGTATATGTAGTAAATTAATTACACAACTTTGGATAAATGGTTATTTAAATAAAAATTTTATTTGTTTCTTTTCTTATCGATAAATCCATATCTTCTTAACCTGTCTAATATTTATGGTTTTGTGGTGATTAACTTTCTCATGACCCAAATCTATCTCACTATCTATCAGAATTTGAGAGTTAGTTTTCTATTCAATTCCCATGTTTCCATACATGGAAACTTAATAAGTCTTACCTCGGGTGATCTTCACACTTTATTTTCTCTCTTATTAAGTGTAATTTTTTATAATCATTTTTACGATAAGGGATTTCAACAAAGGTGTTTCTAAAAGTCAAACCCTATTTACTAAACATGAGATCAAATTATGAGGAAAACATTTATTGGGGGGGAGGGGGTAATATAAAAAACCTACATAAAAATAGAATATTTTGTTTTCATATTAGTATTATTAAATTAAATAGTTAAATTCATTATTTTATATAATTCTAAAAATAAATAGTTTTTTATGTCAATGATTTTATTAAACTAATTTCTTATATTGATATATTTAAATGATTACATTTAAAATTAAATAATTTTAATTTTAAAAATTTAATTTAATTTTCTAATTTATCATGTAGAAATTATCTTAGTATGAATTTTTAAGAATTTTCTGAAAAAGTTATATTTTTTGTGAATAGTAAAAAAATATAGTGTTTTAAAATATAATACTTTTTATGACATCTTCAAGACATAAATAAAGATATAAAATTAATTATACTTATGTAGTTACTAAATTATGATATTATAATATAAATATATTTTTTAAAAATAATTCAAAACATGTAAATTACAATTTATTTCATGATAAGTATAAAAATCTACATCAGTGCCAACATAATGCTTGCAGATCACTAACAAAGTAAAATTTTTTACTTTATAGGTAATAATTGAGTGATAAAAAGTATTTGATTATATTTTTTGTTAATTATTATGTATAGTTAATTTTATTGGATGATGTTTTTTAATTTTAGATTTATATAACATGAATCTTATCCAAATGTATGTGCATTGTTTGCACAATGCAAGAAAAGTCAAATTAACAAATTAAAGAATTTGTCTTGACATTAATATGATTAAATATACTTAATGAATTAATATAAATGATTATAATAAATATAATTAGTTTAATTTTATTATAGTAATTTATTTTTAATTTTTATATATGAAATAATTAACTTTAATTCTTACGCAACACTGATGTAGTGCTTGTTCAAACAGAAGAAAAATCAATAAATTGATTATAATTAAATTTATAAGAACCATTAAAAGACCCAAAAACTTGGCTAAATATTATTGGTTTATTATATATCAACCATTTTTATCCATTTTTAATATTAATTAACAATTGTATCCACTTCGATGTGATTAATACCCTTTATAATCTTTTATTTAAAAGAAATTCAAGTTGTTCAGACTATAGTTTTTAATTAGTATAATATTTTAATATATTATTTTAACAAGTATAAATTCATCTATAAATATAAATTTGAAATCTAATAAACTTATATTATTTATTTAAATTTATTTTTAATTTTTAGGGAATAAAGAATAACCTTAATGGCTTACACAATGATGATGTAGTAATTATTTAATTAATGAACAGATCAAATAAATGATATTAAAAATATTAAAGTAAATATAATTTGAGATTTTTAATGTGGTATAATTATATAGATGAATTCTATATGTATAGGATTTAACAAAATATTGGTTTCAAATTTGAAACTTTATTTTGATGTTTTTAAATTCATATTAATGAATAGTGTTGAGATTTGACAAAAATGATATTTCAGGAATAAAATATTTTATTAAATTATTTAAAAATCACAAAATATAAAATAAGAATAAATGGGATAATATTGTGTCAAAAATGTAATCCTATGTGCCTTTTATCCCATTTTTATGTATTTACCCATATATTTGACTTATTATATTTTAATATTTTATGAAATTTATAAATTGCCCCTCACCTTAATTATAAAAAGTGAGTCATAAATTCACTTATTTTTATCACCTTAAGACATATTGCTTAACTATCCTTTGAAAAATTATTTTCTCCTCATTTCTTGCCACATTATAGTGCTGTTGGTCTTCCAAAAATACCAATTTAAAGTGCACTAAGGCGGTTCTCAATGATGAATATTAGTGAGGTAAATTCCTTCTTCTTATCTTTTAAAATATTTCTCACTTATAAATTATCCTAAAATCCCATAAAGAGTTTTATGATGACTCTAGTATCGTATATATACTGTAATTTTATTGTTTTAATGGTATATCTATCATCAAATCTCTTATTTTCTCTTTTTATTCTAAAAAACGAAATCGTCATCAATGGCGTGTAAATTCACCACCTTTTTGGATGATAAGTTTTTGTTTCTCATTACCACATTCATGGAAAGTTTAAATTATCTTATAATTATTTAAAATTACATATATATATGTTATTTTTTTCTAGAGTATTATTTCTATTTTACAAGACAATCCATAATGAACCGAATATGAAACCCTGAAATGAATGCACCCAAAACAATATAAATAACCAATATTATTAATAAATGGGTGAAAAAAGTTATAAGAAGATCATATAAGTTATTATAAAAAATAATATATTTCTCTAATAAATTAATTACAATATTTAAACCATTATACAAGAGGTTTGAACACATTTTAAAGAAGTTTAACATGAGGTTAGGTACTCTCTAACTAAAAAATTATTTTAAATTGTTTAAAGATTTATTATTATAAATATTTATATTTAATTTCCATGTTTTAAAATAATTTTTTGAATATATTTTTATGGAAATAAATTTTTTAAAATTGATATTTTCAAATTTATCTCAAATGTTTTTAAAAAGGGATATTTTTCAGGTTTTATGTAAGGAACTTTTCATTTAAAAATACACTTTTAATTTCTTTTTTACAAAATTTAAAAGGAAAGTTTATTAAACATATAAGGAATTAGAGTATTTCTAGATTTCATGATGCTTTAATATTTTTATTTTTTTATTTGAAATACTACATGATTATTTTCAAATAAAATGTCTTCCTTTGTATATTCACAATATTCTGTTAAAATGTGATTTCTCTCAAGGAATGATTTCTATGATGAAATTATTCTTGTTTAATGATTATGTCATGGTTACTAGGAATTTTTTATGATTATGGGTGGGTCCATGATATTCCACCAATTCATTGGGTATGTTTATACTAGAAGTTGACAATAAAGGTTATTCCAAGTGTAACTACAATGCTTACATTATAAGGTAGGTGTGAGGGTTACATTATATGGTATTCGTGATGGTTAAAATCATATGGTATATTTGAGAGTTAGAATCATAAGTAATTGTGGTAATAAAATGATTACACAAGTTCCCTAAATGGTTTTTATGTTTTCTAGGTTTTATAGAGACCATATGTTTGCGCAAAGTAAGTATATGTTACTTTTTAGGTTGAGAAGTATAAATTTCATGTGTTTATAAGTATTTATGGACTAATGTTTATTTAATTATTTTTATGCCCCTTACTGAGATTTTTGTGCACATAATAAGTTTTAAAATGTTTTTCATTGGGTTTAGGGATGTGTAAGATAAAATAAGCATCCACGATGAATGTTGTAAAGATTTTTCATGAAACGAAATTGTGTTTTATATTAAGGATTGTTGGATTATGGAAAAAATAAATAATATTTTAGTAGTATAAACTTTGTATAGATGTGGGTTTTTACGTATAAAATTGTGACCTAATTATTTAAAATTATAAACCAAAAGTATCTTTGGGAGTGTAAGAAATTGAATTCTAGTTTAATTATCTAGATTATATAATATTTAATGCTGATTCCTTATGATTCTAGAAATGAAAATTCTTCTAAATGACATTGATGTATATCTTTAGCATCTAATAAAAGAATTGTGATAATTATAGGATGATGGAATGAAAATATATGATACTTCAATAAGAAAATTATTAAAAAATAATGCTTCTTTATTGTGGAAAATTAGTGACTTTATGCAACTAGGAAACTTATCTGATTGAAACATTCATACTAGTTTTCATTGTCTAGTTTGTATATTTGATTTTGAACCTTAGTGATTACCTCATATTAGAAAATGGTGTTTTATGTAAAATTATAAATTTATTTATTCTTCACATTAATTGAGGTGTAAAAAGAAACCATTCAATATAGATATTGAATTCAGAAATCAACAAAATGTGTTATTTGGTTCATAAATCATTGGAAAATTAATTAATTTCACTATAGAATTTGGAAAATGGAATTAATTTAAAGAGAGGGGAAAGGGTATAAGGTACAGTATCTAAAGCATTTGGAACACAAAATTGGAAGAAAATGATTATATTTTTAAAAATTACTTATTGAGAGATTAAATTGATACATAATAATATTGAAGTAATGCATATTGAGAAGAACATCTATGAAAATTTAATTTTTAAATTTTGTACTGAGTAGGGTAAATCGATAGATCACCTTAATTCTTGTAAGTATTTGAAATAAATGAATATAAATAATGGTTTTTAGAAAAAAACTATATTGTAAAGTATCCTTTATATATTTTTATAATTAAAAATCATGGGAAATATGCATTCCTTTGAACTTTAAAGAATGTAAAAGTACTAGATAGATACTCAAGAAACATATCAAGGTGTGTTGACTTAAAAAATCTAAAGTTACATGGATTCAAAATTCATGACTCACAAATTTTTAGGGGGAAGTTTTTTCCATTGGAATTTTAAAATATGTTACCTGAAAAACTAATTATGGTTCTATTTAAGTTGTGTACCTTTTTCATAGATATTTGTGAAAAAAATTTAAATCCAACTGATATGGATAAAGTTCAATAAAGGATTGTTTTGAAACTTTTTCATTTGGAGATGTTATCTCTCCCTTCATTGTTCACAGTCATGATTTATTTTACTATTCATTTGGCTGAATAATCTAAACTTGGTGGACCGATACACTGTCTATGGATGTATCCAATTTAGAGGTATGTTGATATTTTTTTATTTTAATTGGTGAATTAAATTTTAAAAAATCACTGTGTAATTTTTCTAATATGATTTTTATTTTTTTCATCAGGTATTTATAGCATTTGAAATAATACATGTGGAATAAATCTCAACCCTAATGCTTTATTATTGAAGGTTACATAGCCAAAGACTTATTGACCTTATATTCTAGGTATTTAGACATGATTGAGACTAGATTCAATCATGTTGGATGTGTTGATGTCATCTACACTAATTCTCATTTAGAGAGCCATTCATTGTTATTTAAAACTATTAGATGACCAATTTGAAATGAGTCAAATCTTACCCTAACTGAGTTGGAGTTGATAACAACACATAGATATACATTACGCAATAGTATTCATAAAAATATATTTATTGGAGAATTGTGATTGAAAATAAAGAGACGACTAATGGCTTGAGCTCAAAATGAGTTGGAAATAAAAAAAATCATTTATTGGGATATTTTCTAACGGTTCAACTATTGTGTATGTATTTACTAATATTCAAATTATTGATGTGTAGTTATTTTTACTATGTTAAAATAATCAAATTATATTTTCTTTTATAGATAATGAATGTTGACAATTGAGATGAAATATCAAATGATTTGATGTTTTCATCTTGATGTACTCTAAGTTAGGCTCTGAGATTCAATTCATACAATATTCATGGCTTTAGAGTTCATACCATTTATCATAAAGAGGAATTGAAAACTAAAAATAGTGGTGTATTTACACTTGAAATGATGAGATAATATGGAAATATGAATAATATAATTGAATTACACTATCATGGTCAAATTACAGTTGTCTTATTTAAATTCAAGTGCGTAAATATTGATAGGGGTATAATGAAAGATTCATTAAATTTTAATTACACCAAATTCTCTTGCTTGATCCATACTATTGAACATGCATATCATGAACCATTTCTCCTGGATTCACAAGAGAAGATGTTTTATTATGTGCATTATGAAATACATGAAGGTTGGAGTGTTGTTGCACACTTAAAGTAGAGAGACTTATATGATATGGGAGATGAAGATCAATTGGTACTTTGTGATAGTGAACCTCATCAACCAAAAAAAATTAAACAATTTGTTCTTGTAAATAATGAAACAATATAACTTTCAATAGTGGGTAAAAATGAAGTAAAACTTATAATGGAGGTTGATAATAATGATGAAAATTAAAATAAATATAATTGAATCTATAAATTGGAAATGAAACTATATTATAATCTTTCATTTATAAGTGTTTTATACAAATATATATTGTTCTATTTTTTTATTAAAATATTTTAGTTTTTTATAAATTTATTATATCTGACCAATTTTAATTAAGGAATCCCGAGAAAAAAAATTCATTATCCTAGCTGATTAGAATCTTTGGGAACACCACCACTATCGTCAGCTTCAGTGGATATGAGTAATTCCATTGTACCTGATACTTTAAGTGAGATATCCATTTTCCCATATGTTTTTGGTATCCCACTATCCAATTCCCCTATGGTAATAGAGAAAATTTTTACCCCTCAATCTAGAGGATATTGGCGAGTTACCACTACTGGTATGTATGTCATTGTACAAAAAACTACATATTTTATACATTTTTTAATTCATTTTTTAAACATATAAATATAAACATAGAAGGGATATAATTATGAACATAGAAAATGTATAGAACATGAAGGAATAAAAGATTATCATTCTATTTGATGATTTTTGTTTGCCTACTGGGGATGTTGTCATAATCTATTAACAGATTCTTGGGCATTTTGCTTTGAAGATGGTGAGATTTCCCATTAATTATAAAGATTGGATTCATATTCCCGTAGATTAAAAAAATAAGTTCTTTTAAAGTAAATTAAAGTTAATATTAATATAATATTCATCTATAAATAATTTAAAATACATGAGTAATGTTTTTTATATACTTATAAAGCATTATATTTTTTATTTATGGATGTTTTTTTCATTTTTTCCCATGAATCTGTTTCACACCCATGGAATTTGAAAATTTTAGGCAATAAATGGGGAAATTTTAAATGGAGATCATGTAATTATTTTAATAACACATACCTTAACTCATGACATATGTATGAGAATTTTCTTGAAGGCACTTATCATGATAAATGAATATTGTTTGTCAATATTAATAGAGATGTATCTCATGATGTAATTACATATTTTACAATCTCTTAATAAAATAAAAATAATAAACTTATATCTTTTATTAATTTTTTTGTTATTTGTAGGAATTTTCTGAATAATACTCTGAATTATGAGAAACAATCTATTCCTCATATCACTGGGTCTCGGAGTTTTCTGATAAAAAATAAAAATTTTGGTTTGTATTATATCCATAATTATTTATATAATTTTATTTCATGTCATGGTTTTTTAAAAATTGATTATATTTTTTCTAATGTCTAATTAATTATGTAACTCTATTGAAAAAAAAATTTGTGGTTTGAATTTCATAGGAAACCTGATTGAAGTTTTATAAATGACCCTAACAAAGACATTGGAGTGAGTACTATTCCAAACTATTTCATGCTATTTCATTACTATAAAACCATAATAATTAAAATTTTGTTATAACAAAAAACAAACCATTTACCCAATTAAATGGGGATGGTACATGACAAAATGATGCCAATTTGGAATTGTTAGATCCATCTAAACCACCCAAATTAATTTGGTTTAAGGCTTGTTTGTTGTTAATATTTATTTTCCATTATCATATTTTTATAGTAATGAAATAATAATAAATAATAATGAAATATTTATTAATTAGACAATATTATAGAGTTTAGATTATTTTAAAAAATATTGTTAAATTTTTCCATTAATAGGTTAAAATTCAAGAAGTTTGGGATGAGAACCCTCCAAAATCATCATCAGTTTCTCAGAACGATGCTGTTGAAACCGTTTTAAGGAAGAAGCATCATGAATGTGTATTGGGGATGGGTTTTGAGCATACTTCATTAGCTGTATTTGGTAGGTAATCATCATAAGTTATTTCTACACCCATTGGGGGTTTGAGTAGTGCCACTGATCATGAATCACAAAGAGAAATTGCAAGGTTGAATGAAAAATTGCAAGAACACGGCTCTTTTAGGTAAACAACAAGATCAATGGCGGTCAGCAATGGAAAAAAATTTAGTTTATATATTTTATTAGATGACCAACATAATCACTGAGGAGATTTCTAGAATTATAGATCATCCTTCTATGTAAATTATAAATTCCATAGATCATTCTTACATTTGAAAATAATACATACAACTTCCATTAATAAAACTAAAGTGGTTATTTTTTTTGAAAACATGAACTTTGATTCACACTGAAAACATCTTGTGCCATATTGATGTGTGGTTGATTCTGACACATAAAAAATGAATTATGGATCATTATCCTAAATTTTGAAAATTATATGAGCTCATTTTATCAGTTTTAAACTAGTAAAGAACTTTTAAAGGTACCATTGCCTTTAAAAATGCACGTGAGGGGGTCAAAATCAAGAAAACAATATTGTATGTTCATGAAATCATATCTCAATGACTATAGATTTATTTTTGAAATATAGGAACTGAAGACATGTCATTCTGAGTTATGGTTTTCCTAGGATGTATATAAACACGTTTTTAGTGTTATGAAACACTAAAACTTGTGTGCAATTGTCAAAAACTTATAAAAAACCTCAAATTGACATGAAATCATTGAAAAAACCAACATTGAGTTATTTTAAACATGTAAGTGTATACAAAACATCAATCTAACATATGGTGTGGTCAAAATGACTCAGTAAATAGTATTTAAAGGTACTAAAACCTTTAAAAATGTGTGTTGGGGGGCCAATACCAGAAAAATTATGTCGAGTTGACATGAAATAAGAGTAAAATTACTGAATATTTTTCTTTAAAATGTAATAATTAATGGAATGTCATTCCAAGTTATGAATTTTCCAAGATTCCTATAAACATGTTTTTAGTGTTTTGGAACACTAAAATGTACATGTAATGGTAAAATCCATAGAAAATAACCTCAAATTGATGTGAAATCATGGGAAAACTATTTTTTAGTTATTTTTCTTGTTTAAACATAGACAAAACATTAATCTAATATGTGGTGTGGTTGGAATGATTTTGTAAATAGATTTTAAAGGTAATAAATCCTTTTAAAACATGTTTGGGGGGGGTCAAAAATAGACAAATGATGTCAGAAGGTAATGAAATTAGAGGAAAATGACCATAGATTTATTTTTAAAATATAGGAACCAACGAAACATCATTATGAGTTACGGTTTTCCTGATATTACCATAAACATTTTTTAGTGTTTGAAAACACTAAACCATATATATAATGGTAAAAACCCTATAAAACAACCACATATTGATGTGAAATCATGGGCCAACCACCGTTGAGTTATTTTTTATGTGAACATGCAAGAAAAATGTCAATAAAACATGCAGTGTGGTCATAATGACTCTACGAATAGTTCTAAAAGACACCAAAGCCTTTAAAAACACATGTGAGGAGGCCAAAACCCAAAAAATGTTCTCATATATCTATGTAATAATAGGAAAATGATAATAGATTTTTTTGGAAATGTATGAACTAATGACACATTATTCTGAGTTACATGTTGCTCGAGATGCATATAAAGGCATTTTTAGTGTTTTAAAACACTAAAACGTGCACATGATGGTAAAAAACATAGAAAAATACCTTATATGGATATGAAATCATAGGGTAACCACCATTGAGATATTTTTTTATGTATATTTAGAAAACACATCAATCCAACATGAAGTGTTGTTGGAATAACTTGGTAAATAGTTTTTAAAGGTAGTAAAGCCTTTAGAAACATGTGTCAGAGGATCAAAATCAAATGATAGATATTAAATTTCCATTAAATTAGAAAAAAATGATCTTATATTGATTTTATAAATTTAAGAACTAATGAAACATCATTCTGAGTTATGGTTTTCCTGATATTCCTATAAATAAACTTTTAGTGTTTTAAAACGCTAAAACGTGCGTGTAATTATCGAAACCATAGAAAATAACCTCATATTGATATGAAATTATGTCAAAAACATCTTTTGAGTTATTTTTTATGTTTACACATAGAAAAAATGTCAATCCTATATGTAGTGTGGTCATAACGACTCGATAAACAGTTTTTAAAGGTACCAAAGCCTTTAAAACAATGTTTCAGGGGGTCAAAACTAGAAAAACATCTTCTGATTTCCATAAAATCAATGGAAAACAACCATATAATGATTTTAAAAATCTAAGAACCAACTAAAAATCATTCTGAGTTATGGTTTTCCTAGGATGCCCATAAAAACATTTTTAGTGTTTTAAAGCACAAAAGCATGCGTGTGATGGTCAAAACCATATAAAATGACCTCATATTGATGTGAAATCATGGAAAGCCCACCTTTGAATTATTTTTGCTATGTACATGTAAACAAAATATCAATCCTAAATGCGGTGAGGTCGTAATGACTCAGTAAACCGTTTTTAAATGTATCACAGGCTTAAAAACAGTTATCGAGAGGTCAAAAATAGACAAACAATGTATGATTACCATAAATGAAAAGTAAAATGACTGTAGATTAATTTTTGAAATGTAGGAATAAACAACATTTCATTCCAAGTAAATTTTTTCCGAGATTTCTGTAAACATGTTTTTAGTGTTTCAAAACACTAAAACATGTGTGTATAGTCAGAACCATATCAAACGACCCCGAATTAACATTAAATCATGGGAAAACACCATTGAGTTGTTTTAGGACATGATTCCTTAACAAATTATTTAATATTTGTTTATTATGTAAATTTCAAGCACAATGCACGTCGATTTAAACATTTACTAAATTTTTATATACTTATTTATTTTCAATTTCAAATGTTTAATCAAATATTAAATAGGAAAGTTTATGTTTTCAAAGTGTTTCTCATTTTATATGATTTTTTATATTAAAATATATTATATTCTATTTAAAACATAAAAAATTTATGTGCGAAATTCTGTATATATTTTGTTCATTTTATCTTTCTCATTTCTTTAATTGAATGTTTTGTTTTTTATTTTAGGTGAAAGATGCCAACAATAGGTAAGTGGTTGACTATTTTTATCCACAATACTCTTCAGAATGCATTCATGATGGTTCTCAGTTTCTTTGAGATGTTTAAACTTTATAAAATATTTTATTGTAATTCTGATTTATTATGTTCAGTTTTAATTTTTATCTTATTTTTGTTACATTTGATGAGATGATGTGGCCATTTCTAGTTGGTGAGATGATGTGAAGGTATATGGACACATCAGATGTTGTAGGATGGATTTATATTATCCATGATTTGTTTTTTTGGACATATTTTATATGTATATATTGATGTCTGAGGTATGGGTTGACTGAGGTTATGAGTTGACTGATGTTATGGTGACTAATGTTATGGTGACTGAGTTTTTATGTACATATGACTGTGTATGTATGATATATGTATGATGGGTTTAATATGCATTTATGTTTTAGTTTATTTCATATCAGAGTCTATATTTATATTTTTTTATTTATTTTGTTTTTTTAATTAAACTTAAATAAAAATATTTTTTGTGGTGGTTTATAATAACTACCTCTAAATAAATTCATTAAAATTTTAATTATCTAAACATAATAACCTCTAATATATGTAGCGGTGGCTAGGTTCATTTTGTTTATTTTATTTTTAGATTGATTTTTTTTAAAATGGACTCTAAATAAAATAAAAAATGTTTCAAAATGATCAAAAGGCAACACATACAAAAACCACTGCTATAAAACAATAACCACCACTAAAAGATTTCTGACCATGAAATATGTGTTTATTTTTGTAACCACCAATAAATTATTTAGTAATGGTAAAAACTACCTCAAGTAGCAAAAATAAATCACTACTAATACCTCCTTTTTTATAGTGAAAGGAATATAAAAAAATTCTGTAAATAAAAATGTTATGTTTTCAAGAAACATTATTTTATTCCATTAAAATTATTTTTAATTAATTTTTTTTAGAAAATTAAGTTTATTTTCAACTATTTGTTTTATACTTTTAGTGATTTCATTAATTTTATTTATATTGTATTTATAATTTATAATTTATAGGCTTCCAAAGTCACCTACCTGAAACATTATTATGTTTCATGTATGTGACTTTGAATGTGTATAAATTATAAATTATCAATATAATCTAAATGAAATATGACACACTGAGTAATCATGTAAAAAAGGAATGAAAATAAAAAGTATTTCATATTTAATAAAGAAAAAAATATAATTTACATGACACAAAATTTATTGTTTAAAAGCATAACATTTACTCTTTAACAAAATTTATGAGAATAATTCTTGTTAAGTATTATATTTTGAGTTACATTATTATAATGTATTATTAATTGTGTTATTAATATTAAATATTATTAATTAAATTTTTAATAAATATTAATTATATTATTGAATATTTACAATAATTACAATAATAAATATGAATAACTATGTAAATAACATAATTATTAATGTTCCTAATAAATTAGTTAATAATATAATTAAAAATAAATATTAATTAAATTAGTAATATAGAAAATATAATTAATGATAATAATCATATTATTAATAGTTTATTATACAATTAATAATCAATTTTCATAATCATAATAGTAATGTTTATTTGTGCATGTGTCTATATATATATAAACAAAACAAAAATAAAAATAAAAAATTTAAATATATAAACATATATATAAGTAATTTTTTATTTTGATTTGGGAAAAGGCAATAAGGTATTTAATGCCTCTGCCAAAATTTTTAGCAATAGAATTAAGGACCTTCATGCATTTGGCCCCATCGAAAAGTCCCTAAGGATTGAAGACTATTAACACTATAGAGACTTATTTTTAGAAAATATTTTAAACCAGACTAAAATTTTTCTTTAAAAAAACTTATAAAAGAGCCCTACTCTTTGGTTGGGTTGATTCATAAATATGGGTCATTATCCAAGTTGCTCTAATTTCCTTCTATGTTTCTCTTTGGCGTTTTTCCTCTATATTGTTACTTGATCCAGGGAAGAGTGTGCAGCAATGATTTCTTCTATATTCAGTGTCTTGAGGCGGTGTTTCTCAGTCTATGAAGCTTCATATGCTTCATCTCAATGATGACGGTGCTAGTTTATTTTTCATTGATATACAGTAATGGATACAAAGGATAAGGGGAAGGAGTGTGTATTCTATAATTTAGGAGGTTACAATGACTAATTTGACAGATGATAACTACCAGTGATGGGAAAAAAATCAAACATCAGATGATTGACTGATCATTCTTCATCAATGGTAAGCCCATTTGTAGGGTCTCAAGGTTGTACTTGTCTTGAGATGTGTGTATTACGATGTTCAGTGGTTTGATATTATAGTGCACCTTAGGTGATATACTAGATCTTGCCTCTTGGTTCATGCCCTAGGATTTTGGATTCTATTTTGCTAAGTATTTTTTCCATTCTTAATGCATAAGTATATTCTACTTAGAATATAGTTTATTCTAAAAAATTGTATAAAGTATCATATAAATGACAATCAATAAATAATTAAAAAGAACACTAATTAATTTTAACAAAATGAAACATTAAATATGAAGGATAAATAGATTTTAAAAAATTAGAAATAGTATAATGGTATAATAAAAGAAAATAAATAATATGAGCAGAACTTTAAAATATATAGGGTCACGATCTCTTATAAATATCATAGTTCCGAAAAAAAACATTAAAATTAAAACAAATCATTCTAAATAATATTATAATTTTATATAGGGGACCTTTAGAGAAACTTTATTGAATGATTAATAATAGATATACGTGGTATTTATAGAATTATAAAGTCAATATGAAAGTTATAATAGTAATATGACCACTGAAATACTAACCCGACCATTAAAATAAAAACATGACTATTGGAATAGTAACCTAATCATTGGAATATTAAAATTACTAGTACTTATTATTTAAAAAGTATAAAATAAGTAAATATACATATTATAATTATTTTGAATAAATATTTCAATTATTTTACTCAAATAAAGTATAAGTATAAATTTTTAAGAAGACATGTTTCAACATATTTTATAAAAACATTAATTTGTATATTAATATTTAAATATTAAATTAAAATATGTTTGATTTTTTTGTAACAAAATAAATTAAATTTTGGGAACCACCACATTGAAACTATCCAAAAGATATTTTTTTTGAAAAACACTAATTCTTGAGTGGATAATAAATATAATTTTTTTCAAATACGATATGTTTTATAACCTAATATTGACATAATAATGAACTAATATATTATATAATGTTTATATCAACTAGAATTATGTTTATTAAGATAAATAGTCTATTTATTAATAAAAACTATTTAAAATACTAAAAATGTATAATGCAAAGTTGAAAGTGATAATTTATTCATTAAAAAACAATTTTTGATTCTTTTCTTGTTTTCTTTTTTTATAATTTATTATAGAAATTAATTTCATTAGTGGAAGATTTTAAAATTCACAATACACATATTTTTAATTAAATACTATTCGTAGTCTCAAATACGATCTCTATTGTAAGTATTGGTCTTGAAATAATATTTTATTCCTTAATTTGACCTAAAATACCCATCCCCTTTAAGTATAAATACCCCCTCTCACCCCCATGAAAAATGAATTTCCAAATTCATCACATTGTCTAATCGTTTCCCAATTACATCCTCTTAATTTTCTTCGGTATCTTGGAGATTTTATGATCTCACCCAACTATATGAATCCAAGGAATTAACACTTTAGAAAAGGAGAATACATTAAGGATGATGTGACATTCTTTCCACTTCCTTAATATTTTCTTCTTATATTCTACTATTCCCATTTACCTTTCTAAACCATTCCTCCCAAAATTATTAATTAGTATATTAGCATATTATTAATGATATTATTATATCAAAAAAATTTATATAAAATATATGTATATGTGCATCATCACTCTCCCTACGCTATAAGAAATGCAATCAATACCAACAAACATATACCAAAGGTTTTTAAGAACCATTGGTATAGGCCCCCCTATACCAATATTTTATAATAACCACTAGTATAACCTATTAATGTGAAGGTTATACCAATGGTTTCCTAAACCGTTGGTATATAGTAAGGATATAATGATTGTTTTTTAAAAATATTTGTATAACCTTAAACATATATCTCAACTAAGAATCCTACCCTCCTCCCATATCACTCCCATCCATATAAAATCCTACAAGAAACCATCCCTTTTCTTCCCCATCCCCGACGATCTCTCCACAGTTTGTTTTTTGATTTCATTCTTCTTGAACATTAAATTAGTGAGTTCCAAATCAATCATATCTTCTACTAAACATCATTTTCATTTTTTTTCTAGGTATAAATCACTAACATAGATTCTTTTATGTCAGGACTTTTTCCCAATTTATTGAATTTGGTTATTATTGATTATATTTGTTATTGTATTGCATAATAAATCTACCAAACCTGATAACATCCCAAACCTAGATGCCACTCAACTTTTCTCCAACCCTAGTTGTCCACATGGCCCCAAGTGCATCACCCCAAACACCAGAGGATACCGACTTGTAGTGAGGTCCTAAGGTGTGTCTGTGGGGAGACTATACCCTCTTACTAGAGTATAACATAGTATAATACTAGTAACAATCAGTAGTGGAAACATATATAACAACGAGACAATAGTTACACAACATGAATAAATAATAATTCTTGAAAGGAAACTCATATATAAAAGATAATTATACATGTCATATTATAAAAAACAACAAAAATAGGTGCACAATAGCAAAATACAATACACATGTCAAAATAACAACAGACCAAAAGTTATATCTTCAAATAACACCATGATCCTAATCTCGGTCTTATGATCCCCTACTTCTAAGAATTGAAAACATACAACCATCAAACTATGTGTGCATTCTTCAGTCCCTAACTGCATCCATAAAGTCTCTTCTGGTACCCAACGGTGGCCCAAATAGGGTGTGAGAAACAATCCTAGTAGATAACCTCCCAAAAATCTATAAAAATCATGGTTGTGCAATATAATCTAAGTAATTTTCATGTAATGTAGGTAAGTAGTAGATAAGTTTAAATCCAATAGAACAAACCAAGCGATACTGTATATCCCAACAATGTTCTCTATAAAACATGGGTTATCTCCTATAACAAGGCTGCTACTAACAATCATAATTAACTAACATGACCTCATTGTACATCTATATATATCAAGTCTCCCATGACCTTATCGTATAATCTAAAAGTAAAAATAATCATAGTTGATACAAATAATATGAAGTGTGAAAACACAAAGGTCTAGATCAAAGGTATAGAAGACCAAGGCATCCTTGTCGAGTCCCAAGATCATCTCAATGGAAACTCAGTTGGTCTTAAGATGGGATCCAAGTAACATGTCTACCATCTGTGTCTATTGTGAGCCTATGAAAAATGGATCCAATGGGTAACATGTCCCAATGCATCCCAAAAAATCAATTCTATAGGAGAAATACCTATCTAAGGCATCCAATACCACACTCAAGGTCCAAGGAACATCATCCAAGGAATCTAATGGAATCATTCAACATTTTTTTCATTTATCATTCTACAAATTTGAATTTCAACCCATGAGTATACCCACTCATTATCCACGATTCATATCCAAATCATTTCCTGAGTTTACCAACCCATATAAACAATTTCCAAAAAAAACATTTAAGAAAACAATTCAATTCAATATGGAATAATGTGTCATCACATGGAAAGGGAGGAAATACATTTCCTAATTAAGTAATCCAATTCCATTCAATTATAATTGGGATTCCTCTTATAACTATGAAATCATAAAACCCACCACTTGGGTGGTTTTACAAGGCATAGGAATGGGTTTTTATTATAGCACACCCCATGGGTGTACTTGGTTGGGGAAAAACCTCCAATGCATCTCAAGGAACCTAAAGGCATCTATAATATGCCTAATTCAATTTAAGTCAATTTATAATTTCAATTTCAGGGTTGTGCCGAAAGTCTGAAGGACGGCACAATGGAAACTACCCTAAATATGAACCAAAATAAATAGGAAAAGTATAGAGTACCAACTGTAGCTCAATATTATATTTCCCATCTAGTATTATCCTCTGGGTTGACTATGATCAGAAGAAAAACAAAGAATGGATGAATACCCTAAAAACTGGGAAAATTAGCTTACACCTAAATAAATTTATTGATCTAATGTTAAACAATGAATGAAATAAAAGGATCTAAAATCTTAATGGAACAGATCCAATGAGACAACAATTATGGAATTGGAGACCAAATGAAGGAGGGGGGATCAAATCCTATAATACGCTTCTGAGGAGCTCTCAAAGGGAAGGTAATGTCCAATGTAAGAGAAATATAAAATTAGGGTTGAAATAAGAATTAAAGAGTGGGATTTTTTAAATCCGCCCAATTTAATATTTCACATGGTTTTTTGTATGGTTGGTTAAATTGTGAGTCAAATGTGTGACCTTTTCTACAAGAAAAGGGAACCCTGCACTGTTTAACTAATCATGTGAAAACTATGTCTCAACCCACTTTCAAAATTGCAGGACTGTCTACATGGGTGTGAACCCAAAATTTCATGGTTTGTTTAACCATGAATCCTATAGGACTCTACTTTCTAGCCTCTCACGGTTAGAGGTAACCATGCAGTCTACTACATACGATTTCTATTAACTGTTATCCATTCCTTTTTCTCCCAATGGTTGGGTTCTGGGCTCTAAACAAGCCCCATAAACATTATATACCTCTATGACCTCAAAGTAATTAATATTAGGCTATATATAATAATTAAAACCAAAAGAAAAAAAATCATTACCTCATATGAAAACCTAGGTTCTTACATTATTCCCCATTTAAATCAATTCGTCCTTGAATTTCCCTCTTATGGGTGCTAAAGATTCATTTGAGAATAACTCTGGCCACTGGGCACATATGTCAGTTTCATACACCCATTTCTTGTCCTATAAATAGATATGCTGTAATAGCAACTGTACTAGAATAACTAAATGTCATCAGTAAATCTTTGTTCTCCTATCGACGATACAAACAAAATTCTTATAAAAGGATGCATCAACCTATAAATTCACCTCCTTAGGATGAAAAGTGTGATATGAGTTTGAGTGATAGCAACATATTTGAGATACATGGATGAAATTTGTCATTGTCAAGTACCTTTGAGGTAGCTGAAACTGATCATTTATTGGCCCAAATCTCTCTTGAATCTCAAACAACCCAACATATCACGGTTAAATTTTAACCT
The DNA here is from genome assembly GCA_963277665.1 of Viscum album. Taxonomy (NCBI): domain Eukaryota; kingdom Viridiplantae; phylum Streptophyta; class Magnoliopsida; order Santalales; family Viscaceae; genus Viscum; species Viscum album. Next base: position 703,687,440 of record OY728126.1, on the reverse strand, counting down.
ATCTCATGCTACATATGTCCCCCAACCTCAGAGATATATGTAAAAAACCTTATACCTAACCTAAAACTATATGGGTCGTCTGCAACGATCAATATGATATTTATGTCGAGATTGTGCAGTATCCATCTGCTTCTGAAATCAACTAAACTTACCCAGAAGTCTCCTGCATGAGACACGGTCTCATTAAAGCTATCTCACTTGCCTCTAACTAGCATAGGGGTGATCAAAATGGCCTAACATACAAATCATCATAAGGTGAAATATGTTGTCATGACACATCCCAGAGGGAACCATTCCATGACTACCCCAATCCCGCCTCTAATGGGCTAGGGGATGGTGACTAGCACTGAGTAGGGATATCCCAAAAATTTGAGGTATTAACCTAAAGTAACAGTATGCACACACACATCTCCAAACCACAAACATTGAAATTTAAAAACACTAAGTAAAAAATGATTGAAAACCATTATATCCCACTACCAGAGTACAATAGTGAATGTGATGGAAAGTAAATAGGGACAGAATACAATCTCACCAAAAAGAGTCTGTAACCAGATGTCCAACCTATAAGAAAACAGGTACTGGGACTACTATCTGAACTGCAAGAACACCTCATCAATCTGGAATCACTAATCACCACCTGGTACTGGTCCACCTAGGACTACGTCAAAGGGGTTGATCATCTATATAAGATAGGATGCATACGGGAAAATCCTGTGTAGGGGTGAGTAAAATAATACTCAGTAGGACACCCTGAAACCACAAAGGATTACCACAAAGGAAATACCAAAAATTAAATACTATGAAGGAATACAACAAACGAATACCACAAAGCAAATACCATGAGGGAATACCATAAAGTAAATACCAATAAGGAATAACACCAAGAAATACCACAAAGGAAATACCACGAATGAATACCACCAAGGAATACTGCAAAGAAATACATATTCATCTCCAAACTAGTATATTTCTATAGAAAATATATGAAGAACATCCTGATATACTCAATCCAATATGACACACTATAGAAACAAGACACATAGTCTCTATAATACACATAGTCTCTATAAGAAACACAGTCTCTATAGGACACACAGTCTACACAAGACACATAGTCTTTATAAGACACACAATATCTATAATAATCAAAGTCTATAAGTCATAGCGAGCCACATAAATGTTTTCTTGAAGCATGATCATTCAAAGATAACTCACTCCCCAATCCATTAGTTCATATTCACACTCCCCAAAAAACACACTTATGATATATTGAAATGATTTTCTCATCGTAATGTTCCCAATGTCGCATACGGCTGATCAAACTAATGTATTGTTTGAAAGTTATAGTGTTTTGAGGATTTAGAAGGGGGTCACTAGGCCTGTGGACTGACTCATGATCAGTCCACCGATCGTGGTGTTCGACCGCCCAGACCTGCACCAGCTTCACGATAGTTGGAGTGACCATGGATCTTGGTCAAACACCAATGGTCGAACATGGCCCAGTTCCAATTCAGTCACCCTAGGTCTGACCTTCTCGGCGTAGCCTGCCAGGGCCTGACCCGCCTGGCCTGACCTAATCGGCCTAGTCTACTCTACCTCTGGCCCGAACCCTTATGCCTAGCTGGACCTGTCCATAGACGGACCTCCTCGACTGGACCCACCTTGTCTGCGGCCCACATGCCATGCAACCGTCACTACATTTTTCGCGGACACCGCCGCAGTTCGCTCCCACTAGATCTTATGTGGAAGCCCACCGCGATGAAGTCCCCTGACTCCACTACCACCTCTAGTCTCCACCACCCCAATCGTCATCACTTATCACCACCACCTCAACCCACCATATCGCCGCACTGAACCCACACTGGTGGTCCCTTCTTCAGACTACTGAGCCAAGTCTGATGTTCATAATTCTAAATTATTTCATATCCATACTCCTAGGATCACGATCTACACAAACCCGACCTCCTTTGTCAGTTTTCCTCCAATCCTGGGGTCCGATCACATTCAGAGCCACCCGGTAAGACGAATCGTGGCCACATGGGTCCAACAGTGATGAGCATTAAGAATGAGGGAGAAAGAAAGAACAAGAATGCCCATGGAACAAATCATGGCCTTTGTTCATGTAGGTCTCAATTTGTTCTCATTAGAAGAAAAAAAAAGAAGAATTTAAAACAATATCCCATTAATAAACCCATTAATTATCAACCATCCCACAACAATAGATCCATGGATAAATATATTAGTGGATTTACCCATGTTTTTCATGAAAATCAAGAATGGGGAAACATGAAGAAACAATTTCCCTACCTGGGATATGGATCCTTCACTATTGAGGATTGATTATCAGTGGTGATCTGTCAAGAATAATCTTAGATTCTGGTGTTTTTCTTCATTGACAAGATAATTCTCTAAGTATTCTCTCTAGAGCCTCCTAGGAATTTCCAAGGTTATTAGACTAACTCTAGATCCCTTCCAAGCTATTTATTTAAAATAAACAACATCACTACATTGACATAACATTAAAATAAAATAAACTCGCAATTTATTTTATTCATTAAAATGTCCAAAAACTATTTTTCACATATGTCCGACACCGATCGATGTTAGGCCTTGCCTAGGAAAAACACTACATTACTAACTCAATGGGGGTATTAAATTTAAATATGTGTCATGATTCATGAGTTATTTTGATTTTAAAATAAAATAATTTTATTTAATAATTTTATTTATAGTTAAATCCTTGGTGACTTTTTCTTCAGATGACCCATGCAGACCAATGTTAGGTCATGCCTAGGGTAAAGCCTCCATTCTGAGCTCAACAGTTCCCTTGTATTTCTATTTCTAGAATCCACTGAAAAGATATTCCAATTTTTTATCTAAATATGCGTGTGTGATATTAAAAACATAACATTTTTCAATGAATTGTTCCCAGAACAGATGGCCTCTAAATTGCACAACTTCTCAACACTTGGTCTCTAAATTTTACCAAATAATTTATAAAAATAAAATCAAAAAATTACTAGTCATTATATTCTCCACACTTTAGGTATTTACATACCCAAAAACCAAAATAAATGGATACTTAGACCAATAAAGGAACTGAGCATGAATGTGAGCCTCCCACTCCCATTTTCTATCTAAGGGATTCAAATACTGCCACCAAACAAACACCAAAGGAATCGAACACCCATGAGGGTCCTCTATCTTTGATCCTTGATCTTCACTGGGTACTCTGAAAAAGTCTCCCCATCCTTGATGTTCAGCTTTCGCCAGTAAATGAAATGCAATGGGTCATGCATTTACCTCATCAACTGCAACACGTAGAAGACATAATATACCTGCTCTAACTATGGAGATAAAGGCAAGAAATACTCCACCTCTTCAACTCTACATTGTATCGGGAAAGGTTCGATGAACCTCGTAGATAACTTACAACCCCATCCAAATATTTGTAGTTATCATCAAGATGACCTAAATGAACATGTGGTCTCCTTAATCGAACTCCAAAGGCCTCTAACACATATCAAAATAAGACTTTTATCATCTCTATATCGTCTTCATCCACTCCTCGATGATCTACACCTTCCCTATGGTAGCTCATACCAATTCCTGGCCCAAGAGATCTAAAACTACTTGGTCAGTCCATCAAAGTGGAAACCTATAGGGTCACCCATACAAGGGCTCAAATGGTGCCATACCAATGGTGGAGTGATATATATTGTTTCATGAAAACTCCACCAGTGGTAAGTGATCCTCTAAGCTACAGAAAAAATACAACATTCCCACTCACAGAATGTCCTACATAACCTGTATGGTCTTCTCAGTCTGGCCGTCCTTCTGGGGTTGAAATTCTGTGCTCAAGCATAACTAATTCCCAAATGCCTCCTAAAATCCCTTCCAAAATCGAGACTTAATGATAGCATCATGATATGAGACTATCATTTGTTGTACTCTATGGAGTTGAACTATCTCCTACACATAGAGGAATCTCAAGCTCTCTTCTGAACTCTACTTTTGAATAACTAGGATATGGGACAACTTGCTGAGTTGGTCAAAGATCACCTAGATGGTATCATGTACCCTAGGTGTATGTGGAAAACATGTCATGAATTTCATCAATATCCCATCCTACTTCCATTGCGTATTTTCAAGGGGTTGAGTTAAACCTACTGGAACCTAGTGCCCAACCTTCACCTATTGACAAGTAAGGCATCGAGAAACAAACTCTAAAAATCACTTCTTCTTCTATGGCCACCAAAAAACTGAGTTCAAAGATGTTGGTACATCTGTATCACACCTAGATGTACTACCAAAGAGGATTTATGTAACTACCTCAAAACCTCCTCCCACAACGCCACTGTTACTACTGTGCGCCCTCTGAAAATAATGACATACTCACCACATTTTGAATATCTATCAAGGGCATGCCTTTTAGACATCTGAGAACATAAATTCTCATAGTTGGTATCCCCAAGCTATGCTCCCTAACTCAATTTCAGTTCCTTTTGAGAGAATATATACTTGAGAATCTTGTGATCATATTAAGAAGGTAAACCACTCTCCCATCAGGTAGCGTTGCCACTTCTTCAATGTGAAGACTACCGCTGATAGCTCAAGATCATGGGTCATGTAGTTCTACTCGTGTGGTATCAACTGACATGGACCATTAAAAATCACCACTTTCCCCTATATCAAGAAAAAACCAAGCTCGTACCCTGATGTATCATAGGAAAACACGTACTTGACACCCTAGTCTAGTAATATCAGGATGGGAGATATCATCAACCTCTACCTCAGCTCCTGAAATCACTGCTGTAACTTCTCTGTCCACATGAAAGGCTATCCCTTTCATGTCAAATCCATCAGAAATGTTACTACTCTGGAAAAGTTGGGTATAAACCTCTAATAGTACCCTACTATATTAAGGAATCTTTTCACCTCAGTGACACTCTTGGGTGGATCCTAAGAAAGAACTACCTCAACATTCACTGGATCGACTAAAAATCCATCATCTGAAATGATGTTTCCCTGAAAATGGACCTCCTGAATCTAGAACTAACATTTTTAGAGATTCCCTTAAATCAGGTGCTCTTGGAGTGTGTCTGGGACCATCCTCAAGTGTCTCACATGCTCCTATTTGGATGCCGAGTACACTAGGATGTCATTAATGAAGACCACCACAAACCAGTCTATGTATGGTTGAAATATCTAGTTCATGAGTCCCATGAACACTATTGGGGTATTTTTCACACCAAATGGATTTTCCAAGTACTCATAGTGGTCATAACAACATCTGAAGGTCATCTTTGGTATATCCTCACCCCGTACTCATAGATGGTGATAGCCAGATTTGAGGTCAATCTTTGAGAACCACCTCACCCCTATCAACTAATCAAATAAGTCTTCTATCCTCTATAGTGGAAACTTTTTATTCATGGTCACCTGGTTCATTTTACAGAAGTCCACACATAACCTCAATATCCTTTTTTCCTTCTTGGAAAACAAAATTGGGGATTCCTAGGGTGAATCACTCAGTCTCATGAAGCCCTTCATCTTCAAGTCCTCTAACTGTACCCTCATCTCACGAAGCACTATAAGAGCCATACAATATTGAGGTGTAGATATTGGTGTCATCTTGTGGTATAAATCAATGAACTAGAACATCCTCAGGAAATATTTCTCCATAGTCCACCACCACTGTAGGAAACTGAGGACTCATATCATCCAATGCACTGAGGGTGAGGCTAGACAAATGATGAGTAATTGGATGCACCCTCCTATGTGTGATTCTATCCTAAACTGCATGCATTTTATTTTAACCCAAAAAGTAAACCCTAGCCACATCACTGTGGACACACCGTACTCTATGCCTAAAATAGTCAATATGAGCATGAAATATGGATAACTAGTCTATACCGAGAATAATTTCATAAGGACTCGACGCCGCTACCAAGAGATCCTAACCAAAACTATCACCTCCAAGAGTAAGGTCACACAGTTAGAACCAATTTGTGATCACAGAAACTCCTCCAGTAGGAGTCTCTATGTGTAAGGGACAAGTCGATGATTTAGTATGAATCCTTGAGTTTCGAAGAAGGCTTGTGGAAATAAAATAATGACTGGAATATATGTCTATAAAAACTAAATATAAGGTGGAAAATACATATATTATACCTCTAATTATTCCTAGATCCTCAGGGTCATAAGCCTCCATCTTAGGTAGCTGGCCTCGTCCCTATCCACCAGCTCCCTATGCCTGTCGTGGACCACCTAGGGATACTGGTGGTAATAGCTCAAACCTCAAACCACCTCCTACAACACTACTTAATCCCCTTCCATGTATTCCACCCTATGTACTATCTTTATCCTGCCTCTACCTCTACCTTGGTGGCCCCTCGAGCGTCTCCTGATTGGTTGTATGACGGGTCGGGCAATCTCAAGCCAGATGTCCCTGAATGCCATACAAGTAACAAAACCTATACCTCAGCTGACTTGAGATTCCCAGGGAGTCCTGCACCACTGATCCTATGTCCTACGATCATCTCCTGAAGATCTTAACCTGATTGGGTCCCTACGACTGCCGTCATCTACCTACTGCTGAGGTCTCAGCTTCCTGGTGCCTACTGGTAGCTCCCATTGCTGGTTCATACTCCACTAGAAATCTCTCCACTAGAATGGATCTCTCAAGTACCCCAGCATAAGAAGGAATTCTAAGGGATATCATGGATTCCCTGATCTACTAGCTTAATCCCTAATCGAAGGTCCATGCCTTAAAGAATGGGTCTCATAACATATCCATGGAGTGGCACGAAAGATTGGTAAATCTCGCTGAATACTCCACCATAGTATGAATTCCCTACTATAGATGCAAAAGATCTTGTATGCACACTGACTACAACATGGCTATAAATAACTTATCTTTGAAGGGATGATTAACGTTTTCCTAAGATAGAGTCATATTATCGTGTGTTTAGGTCACTAAGCTCCACCATCACCCAAAAGATCCCTTAAAAAGACTCGCGACAAGTAATTCCATATAGTCGGAAGGCATCCTCACAAGGTGGAAGACATGGGTAAATGCCTCCAGATAATACTCAACTACATGAGGGTCTAGATCGCCCTAAAACCTAGGAGGTCACTACCTCAGAAACACGTTCAATGCACTTAGTCTGTGTGCATCCTCAGTTGGTTGTGTTGGGAGTAGCTGCTACTCGATGGGTGGTGGTATTGCTACTAAACCTCCCAAAGGTACTATCTATGTTACATTCCCCTACATCGATGGCTCATCACTAGGTGTATCAACCTCATGATCACACAACATAATCCAATATGGTTGTCTTCGTGGAGGCATCCTGTAATAAAACACAATTTACCATGGTCAATAGATTATATTTATAGAGCTAACTCAAGAAGGACATGGAAAACACAACCTATTCAAATATGATGCATGTACCATTATTTTCTTTGTAACTAGGGTTTTCATGTACAATGTCAAAAAACACGTTCCCCGAGTCCTGGTGTATGGATACATCGACTTCCACACTAACACTAGAATCCATGGCCTAAAAGCCTAACTAGAAATAATTAACACTATTACCCCAATCCAACCTCACAAACTCCTGGTCCTAAATTAGAACCAACCTGATCTGATACCACTCTATCACAACCCGTCGCAGTGGGGTTCATGTCATGACTACCCCAAGCCCGCCTCCAATAGACTAGGGGTCAGTGACTAGCACTGAGTAGGCATATCCCACAAATTTGAGGCATTAACCTAAAGTTACTATATACACATACACATCTCCAATACACAAATACTAAAATTTAAAAAACACTAAGTAAACTCAGCATGAAAACCACTATATCCCAAAATCAGAGTACACCGGTGAAAGTGATATAAAGTTAACAAGTCCAAAATACAAGTTCACTAAAAAGAGTCTATAACCACAAGTCCAACCTGTAAGAAAATTGGTACTTGGACTACTATTTTAACCGCATGAACAAATCGTCTATTTTTCCTCACTAAGCACCGCCTAATCCTGGTCCACCAAGGACTCCTTTAAAGGGGTCGATAATTTTTACAAGAAACAACATGTGTGGTAAAATCCCCTGTAGGGTTGAGAAAAACAATACAGAGTAAAAAACCCTGAAATCACAATGGAATACCACATATAAAATAACACAAAGAAAATACCATGAAGGAATACCAAAAAATAATATCAGAAAGGAAGTACCATAAAGGAATACCACCAAGGAAATACCATGAAGGAATACCACCAAGGAACACCACAATGGAAATACGATGAAGGAATGACACCGAGGAATACCACAAAGTATTACATATTCAATTCCACATAGATATATGTCTATAATAAATATATCAAGAACATGAAGATAAAATCAATCCAATAATACACACAGTCTCAATAAGACACATAGTCTGCATAAGACACACAGTCTCTATAATACACATAGTCTCCATAAGACACATAGTCTCCATAAGACACATAGTCTCCATAGGACACACAGTCTCTATAATAAACATATTCTCTATAAGACACACAATGTCTAGGTCATAACCATCCACCAATTTTTTCTCTCGAAGCGTACTCATTCTTGGAGAACTCACTCTTCAATCCATTAGGTTGTATGAACACTCCCACAAAAACCCACTTAGGATATCTCAAAATGACATTATCATCGTAAGGGTCCCAACTCCATTAATGGATCATAAAATAGATGTACCATTTGAAAGTTATGGCGTTTTGAATTTTCAGATGGGGTGACTAGGCCTTTGGGTCGACTGACAGTCAGTCCACCGATTGTGGTGATCAACCACCCAGACCTTCCACCTCACGACTGTCGTGGTCGACTGTCATGGTTGACCACACCCCCAGATGATCTGACCAAACTATTTCTAGAGAGACTATGGATCACAGTTGACAGAGGCCTAGTTCCAACCAAGTATCCCAGAGTTCCACCCACTCGGCTTGGCCTGCCTGGACCCGACCGACCTATCCTGACCCGGTCAGCCCATCCCACTCCACCTCTAGACAAAACCATTATGAATGGTCCACCCTACTCATGTGTGGGTCTCCTCACCTAGAACCTACTAGACTGTAGCTAGCATCCCATGAAAATTCCTCCGTGTTCTACGGCCGCCTGCCATGTTCTGCATGGCTGCTACTACGGTTTTCTCCCGCCGACTCCACCGACTCCCATGCAGCCGCCCGCTGTGGTGTACACCACCAGTTCCACTACCGTCTCCGGTTTCTACCACCCCGATCACTACCTTTTATCCACGCCGCCTCTCCACACTAGACCGCCATACCATACCCATGTTGGTTGTCCCTTCTACAAACCACCAAGACACCTTTGATGTCTATAATTCCAAACGATCACAGATCCATGCTCCTTGGGTCCCAATCTAAACATACCCAGACTCCATTGTCGGTTTGCTTCTAATATGGGATTTAGATTGCATTTGGATCCACCCAACAAGTCGAACCGTGGCCACAGAGGTCCAAGGATGATGAACGAGGGAGAAGGAAAGAAAAATAATTTTTAAGGAATGAATATGAGCCTTTTTCAGTGTCAGACTCAATTCATTCTTGTTAAAACGAAGAACAAAAAAGAATTTAAAACAATATACCATTAATAAACCCCATAGTTATCAAGTATCCCACAACCATCAATCTGTAGATCAATCTATTCATGGATTGGCGTGTTTTCATCATGAATATCATTAATGGGGAAACAGAAAAAAGAACTTCCCTACCTAAGATATGGATCATTCTCTATTAAGGATTAAAAACCATTGGCGATCCATCAAGAATGATCTCTAGTCCCTGTGTTTTTCTTCATTTCTGAGTGAATTCTCTAAGGATTCTCTCTAGAGCCTCCAGGGAATTTCTAAGGTTAGGAGCATAATAATGGGTCCTTTCCTAGAAATTTATTTAAATGAAAATACATCACTGTGTTGACGTGACATTAAAATAAAATAAACTCATAGTTTATTTTATTTATTAATACATCTAACAAATATTTTTCATATAGGATCCATGCTGACCAATGTTAGGCCTCTCCTATGGAAAAAACCAGATTAAAAACTCAATAGTGGTCTTAGATTTCTAGTTCGAATCACCATTGATGATCTATTAGGTTTTAAAACAAAATAATTTTATTTATGGTTACATCCTTAGTAAATTTTTCTTTAGATGAGCTGCCCCGAACAAAGTTAGGACATGCCGAATGTAAATCCACCATTATGAGCTCAACAGTGCCATTCGATTTTTAATTCAAGAAATCGTTTAAAAGATATTTCACTTTTATAGGACGTCCATTCATGAGTTCTATTAAAAACATAACATTTTTCATCAAATTGTTCTGAGCACACCGGGCCTCAGAATCATATGTCGTCTGAGCACTTGGTCTTAGAATTTTCCCAAATAATTTCTAAAAATAAAATAAAAAAAGTTCAATTTATTACATCTGTATTAATTATTGATATCTTTTGTTGTAGGAGAACTCAACCAGGGTTATATGATTCTCCCAATACCCCCCAAAATATAATAATCATGCTTGCATCATGTCCTCAAGCACATATATCATACAATCTAATTACTCATTAGTCTAAGGGTGGTATGATGTGCTCAAAATCACTTGTGTACCTAGAACCCTTTTAAAACTCTATCAAAAATTAGACATAAATTGGGAATCCCTATCTAAAATGATTGTATGGGTGACCAAGTGAAGTCATACTATCTCATAGATACAAAACCTCCCAAGCTCATCTACTGGAAAGGTATCCTTAATAGGTAGAAAATGAATAAACTTTGAGATCCTATCAACAACAGAACATAAGACATAATTACCTCAGAGAAACCACGATAAACCTATCATGAAGTCAATTGAAATGCCATAAAATTTACTCTATAGAATGGGAAACTTCTATAAAAGTCTAGCTAGTCACTGGTAATCCACCTTTACCTACAGACATGTTGAATATCTTCTGTCAAAACCAGATACACCTCTTTTGATACCTAACCACCAGTATGGGTGATGTAAATACATATACATCTTGGTGAAAATAGGGTGTAATGCCTAAGTCAAATCATGGAATTATCACATTATATACTCAAATATTTCTGTACAAACCCATACGTGACCATTTACTTAGAGAACTTCGTCATTTCCTATGGTCCAACTAGGAGGAGGGTCCTCACCCACCACACTTTCCTATAGAACTTGGCTCCCAGAATCTGCTAGGTGCTTCATCCTATCTCTATCCATAAGGGTAGAGGTAACATCAAAGGTTGATAGAATAGTCTACCCCTGACTGTTCTGCACCTTAATGTGCATCTCATAGAACAAATCCACGAGCTTCCACTCACTACTGGCATTTTTAATTTCCTGTATCTAAGTCATTCTATTCAATTCATTGGCTACTGCATCTCCTTTCCCAGGAATGTAGGCAAGCTCAAAGTCAAAATACAGTAGGTACTAAAACCACCTTCGCTACCTCAGATTCAGATCACACTGTGTAATTACGTACTTGAGGATTTTGTGGTCCTTGTACACCACATAACTCTATCACATAAATTAATGTCTCTAACAATGCAATGCATGAGAAACTTCATCTAGTTCTAGACTATACATTGGGTAATTTATCTCCTGTGGCCTCAGCTGCTGAGACCGGTATTCCACGACTCTACCCCCTTCATAATAACTTATCCAAGGACAATACCTTATGATTAACAATAGATGGTGTATTTTCTACCCTATTCCAGTAGAATAAAGATTGGTGCGGAAGTCAATCTCCCCTTTAACTCCTAAATGTTTGTATCATAGGTATATGACCATACAAAATTCACACCCTTTTTGTAGGTTCTAGGTGAAATTGAAGTGTGTGATATGAGGTTCCCAACATAGATTTTTACCATAATCGATGATCAATCCAAGATCAATGCGATGATGAGTGCCATTATAAATGGAGTTGAATCAATGAAATAGAAAATGGGTAATTATGATAGAATTGAGAGAGAGGTCCATCACATATCATTTATAAATATTTTAATTTAATAAAGAATTGCCATTTTGGAATTATTTCTTCATTGATGAATCTAGCAATAGATCTACAGTCCACCATTGTTGTGTTGTAGAAAATAGGTGTATATTTCCTCTAACAGTGATCTAGACATGTTCCATGAATATCCATATTTTTTTAAAAGTATATATGGGTTCTAGGATGACAAATCCTTGATCTTACATTGTCTGCCATTGATCTCTTCGAGAACCACTTCAAAAGAATTATCCTTGATCTGGTGGAGGAGGATTGCTCTTTGTTCTTGGGAGCATTCTTGGTGAAGGAGATCTCTAGGCCTGAGAGAATTCTACAAATCCACTATGCACAACCAAGAAAAATAAATTGGATATATTGAGAAAATAAAATAATTGATTATTTATATTTCTAGGGTTTAAATAAAATAATTGAAAAAGTGACCTTAATTATTTATTTAATCCTATAAAAACCCCATGTCAAATAATAATAATAATATTTTCATTTCTCAACATTTACTTAACTTGAAAATTAATATTAAATATTATTTATTTAAATAATATTCAATATTTATTATTTCTTACCAGACCATTAAAACTGGTTCTCCATTCCTTCACAATATTTATCAGGGCTTGAATAATGTCTATTTATTTATTAAGTAAATATCACTAAATTATTCACTAATGAATAAATAAATATTATATTCACTAAATATAAAATAAATATTTATCTTCGATCAATAATACATGAATAATTATTAAACCACATACAAGAAAAATATTTATTCAACCTGTTAAATAATAAATAATAATTCATTATTTAACTGAGATTATAGACACACTTAGTGTGTGACCCTCTAGGAAACTTTCTCAGTGGCATTAGGAGAAGTAGCCTAAAGTCCAAGGTTAGCATCTAGAAACACACCAAGGCACCCATAGAGAAAGAATTTAATGTCACAATGATATTTTACCTCATACGAATGCTTACTATTTAATATAATCCCTTTATCTCGATATCTCTAATCAAGCAGGTGACATGCTAGTGCCATCAACCTATATGATCGATTTCTATTTATTTGACATTTCTAAAATTGAACATGCCTATATAACACCATAGAAATGGATTTATTTAGACTAAATCATTTTCATCAAAGGGGATAAGATAAAAACTTCTATTAATGAACAAAAGGGATAAGCCCTTTCTCACATTATTCATTAATGAAATATTAATCGTTACTCACCCAACGTATCCTACCTCACTGTGAACATTTGTTGGCATGGTTTTCATTAATAATTCTAAGTGTGTGACTCATAATACTCATTAATAAAAATATTAATGTTTAAGGATCAATACACACATCCAAAGATAGGAACATCCAATGACACATATAATTTTGGATTTTCTACTAGAAGGTCTCATTTTCATAATATCCTACTAGATATTAACAAGAGAGTACACCATGAGAAGGTGCCTCAAATTACTATGAGTCTCCACCCCTGATAGCCTATATCATTTATGTCCCTAAAATGATATCATCTGACAATATAACATATATTCAAGAATAGTGTCGTAACACTTTTGGGTTCTCATCATAGTGGGGAAATACTATGACCTTTTAGTGTGATAACTACACTTCGTACATTATCACATACTATTTCATGAATATGTAAAATCATTATTTGATAAGTAGTTTATGAATATTCAAAACCACGAATACAAGGTTATCATAAAGTACACATAAGTTGGCTCAAGGGAACCAACTTCAAATAGACTCCCACTTGCACTAGATCTAAATTCTAACAAAATTCAATACGCTATATCTCAAATGATTCTCAAACTTATGCTAATATAGGACTTTAGTCAAGGTTCCTACCACATTCTCTTCTACGGGTACCCTTCTTATTGCAACTTCACCCCTCTGAGAGAAATCCCTCAAGAGGTGATACTTATGGAGTATGTGATTTTTTCGTTTGTGTGACCTTGGATATTTTCCAAGAGCCACTATTATAGTATATCACAATAAAATGTTATATGGTCTTTAATTCTAGGAACCATATCAATCCACTAGGCAATTTTTCGAATCCAAACAGCTTACATGGAACCATCATAAGTTTTTATATACTCGGACTCTACTATAGAATCAATGACAACAGGATGATTTAAACTCTTCTTGGTCACAACTCCTCCATTGACATAGAAAACATATCCTGATTGTGATTTCAGATCATTATGATCTATATGAAAACTAGAATCAATATAATCAATGATGAATAGCTCCTCATATCCTCCATACATAAGGAACATATCCTTAGTTCTTTTCAGATACTTAAGGACAACCTTAACATCAGTCCATTGATGTTCTCCTGGATCTTATTGATATCTTCCAACTATTCTTAAGTCATAGGTAATATCAAGTCTAGTACATAACATTACATACTTGATTGATCCTATCACTGAAGCATATAATATATTACTCATTCTCTCTTTCTCCAGTTGTATCTGGTGACACATTTTCTTAGAATGATGTACACCTTGTGACACTAGAACCAACCCCCTCTTGGATTGTTCTATACTAAATCTATTTAGTATCTAGTCAACAAATGTACTTTGATTAAGTTCAAGAAACCTCTTGGATCTATCACAAATGATCTTGATCCCTATAATATAGGCTACTTCACCTAATTCCTTCATAGAGAAACACTTGTTTAACCAGTACTTAACTAACTGTAAGACCGGTATGTCATTTCCAATGACTAATATTTCATCAATATATACTACTAGGATAACGATTGCATTTCCCATAAAACTCTTGTAAACAAATGACTCACATTCATTCTTAATGAAGCCAAATTATTTTATGAATTCATCAAATTTAATGTTCCATAACCTAGATGCTTACTTAAATCCATAAATGTACCTCTACAACCATAAAATATTATTGGAATCACCTAGAGTCACAAACCCTTTTGGTTGTGTCATATAGACATTTTCCGGAAGTTTCCAACTAAGGAATATTGTTTTGACATCCATCTAACAAATCTCATAGTCATGGTAATATTCTATAGAAAGTATAATTCTAATGTATTTAAACATGGAAACTAGAGAAAATTTTTCATCATATTCAATTTTTTGACGTGTTTTAAACCCTTTAGCCACAAGACTTTCTTTATAGGTATTTACTTTACCTTCCATGTTGAGTTTCTTTTTGAATACCCATTTGAATTCAACATGCTTTACATCAACCAACACATCAACCAAAACCCAAACTTTGATACATGGAATCCTTTTTAGAATTCATGGATTCCTTCCATGTACCAGCTTTTGAGATCTCTACTGCCTCCTTATAGGAGATAGGTTCATCATTGTCAACCAATAATGAGTCACTGTCTTTGGTGACTAGAAAACCATATCCCTCTGGTTATCATACCTCTCTTTTGCTTCTACACAGTACTTGTGTTTTAGGAACTACTTATTCTATGGGGACATATAGAATTTGTTCTTGTTACAACTCTTGTGCATCTTAAGCATCAACTTCATAAAATTAAATATTGCTCTTACTATCTATTTTTAAGATGTGATCCCTCTCAATAAATATGTTTTGTTGTGTGACAATCACTTTCTTGTATTAGTGGTTTTATGGGTAGTATTTCTCTTTTTTCCTTGGGATAACCTATAAAGATACACCTCGTTTCTTGAGGTACTAGTTTGTTTCCTAATAAAGCCTTACAAAATTCATTGAAACCCCCTAAACGTGTATGAAAGAAATGGGATTCTTTCCATTCTATATCTTGGATGGAATTAATTTTTCTACTTTAGTTGGAAATTTGTTTAATGTGTATGCTGCGGTTTGTAATTCATATACCCAAATGGATAATGGAAGATCTAAATGAATCATCATCAAACATACCATGTATAATAAGGTATGGTTCCTACTTTCATAAACACCATTCCACTATGGTGTATAAGTTTGAGTGATTTGAGATAGAATCCCAAATTCCGATAAAAAAGCAATGAAATCTTTGTTAAGATATTCACCACCTCGATCTGATCAAAGCTTCTTTATCTTCTTACCAAGTTGATTATTTACTTCATTCTTGAATTCCTTGAATTTCTAAAAGGTCATAGACTTGTACCTCATTAAGTAGAAGTATAAATATCTATTAAAGTCATCAGTAAAAGTTATAAAGTAATAATATCCACCTCCATATTATTCTAAAAATGGTACAAACACATCAGTGTGTATAAATCCCAGAAGATCTGGGGCCCATTCAACCTATCCACCAAATGGATGTTTGGTCATTTTTCCTTGTAAACAAGTATGGCATATATAAAGTGGTTTTAGCTCTGTAGAGTCTAAACAACCATATTAGAATATCTTTTTTAAATTCTTCTCATTTACATGACCAAGATGGTGATGCCAAATATGGGTGTTATATGAGTAATGTGAACATGATTATTTATCAATTTCCAACACTTGGTTTTCATAATTTAATACATAAATACTATTATTTAAATGTTCCATACCATGAAATATGTTGTTCTTATAATAGAAACAAATTTTATTTCCAAACATGAAAACAAACCCATTTGTATCTACACAAAATATAGAAATTATGTTTTTATTAACTGTAGGTATATAATAAAAATCTTTCAAAAGCAAAATCATTCTCGTTGTAAATGAGAGGTGGTAGTCTCCAATAGCTAGGGTATCCAGCCTCACTCCATTATAAGCTCTCAGATCCACCCTTCCTTTGGAAATCATTCGAAATATATTTGGTTGCTATATTTGGATACAGATGTGATCACCTAAAGCTATATCTAATACCAAATATGTAGATATTTAATGATTTCACTTGATAATGAATTCACCTTTATCTTACCCTTGCTTCTTGGTGTAGTTCATCTTATAGTGGCCTGAATTTCCACATGCAAAACATACTGCCTCTTTTTCCTTGACCTGCCTCTAGATCTTCCCCTTCATGGAAGGATGGTTCTTAAGAGAATTATATTTTTTATAGGTCTTGGGCCCCTTTTCACTGTTCTTACTTTTCATGTTCACCATAAGTATAATGGGTTTATCACTCCCCATGTCCTTATCTACTTTATGAAGTGATGAAAGTATGAGATATGTATGAAACTCACCTAGGAATTTAATCCCTAAGATGTACAGGCATTCAATGTATTCAATAGATTGACTACATGAGGTCCAGCTGGCATTGAATCTCCAAGATTAGTTGTGAACAATGAATTGAAGATCTCATACCTCTCTAATCTTAAATTCTATTGATAGATATCCTGAAGGCGAGACATCATGCTATATGCATCCAGGTCCTCATGTTGCTTCAAAATCTCATTGGGCATGGATGATAACATGAATCAGTAAACATCTGTAGCATCATTCAGATTTTTATCATATAGAGATAACTCATCATCTCTTGCCTCATTACCAAGAACAACTGGAAAATGTTCTTCCAGCACATATAATTTCTTTCATGGTGAAGTTTGACACATAGACACATTTTCCAAACTAGAAAATTTGTGATGGTGAGAAGGTTTTCCATATAAATTATGGATCACAATGATATTTTTTATTTAATTTTAATATTATTTCTACAAAATAAGATAAGCATAATTTTATCAAATTATCTGATAAAATCAAGACAAATAAATAAATATTATGTTTATTAGTCTCCCAATATTTTATCAAAACCCAATATCCCTCACTATTGGCTTTAGAATATCTTGTTACTTATACATCAAAGTGAAAAGGATCCATATTCCCCTTCTCATTACCCTAACTTGGGTTGGTCAAGCAACTTGAATGGTTTTAGGTAGTCATTGCAAATTTCAACCGCATTAACTCACAGTTCCTTGATTTGCTGAGTGGACTCCCCAATCTTAAAATCCTTAAATAGGATATTCTCAACCTTTTACTCTTAGTTACACCAAGTCTTTCTTGGGCAGTCAACCCTTGATTTGAACTTAGTTAATTCAACCCAAAATCCAAAGTTAAAATTATCCAATGATTGAAATAATCCCAACTTGGGTTGGTAAATCACTTTGAACTATGGTTTGATTTCAACTGAAGTAATTAAATCCTATAATGACTTAATATATATAATTTAGGGATTTTATCTTTTATTCATAACTTTTCAATTGTTATATTTTTCACATGCTTTTTAATATTATGTGGATTTACTTAAGTGATTAACTATGTATTAGATAATATTTATGCATAATCCAACTTATTTTAATTTCTATCTTGCATGATCATTAATTTAATTAAACTATGTGATTGTGGCAAAACACCTACAAAGAAATAACCATGAACCTTGAAAGAAATAAAATAATCAAGTTGTATGGTCATGATCTTATAATAGTGGTTACTTTATCTAGATACTAATAAACTATCCATTGACCTAGGGGAAAAACACCTTGAACCAATTAAGGTTTGTCACACAGCTTTCCATCCATCCACCTATGTATCTCCTTGGATTGGTTTTTCCTCAACTCAAAACTTGAACCACCTCCACTAGATTAGGAGCTCTATCCTTTAAATATTCCTTTTACTCACATTCAAGTGAGGGGAAAAAGGGGGTTTACATAAAAAACAATCAGCACATAGACCCTAAATTATACTAGGAGAGAAGGCACGCAACCAAAAATTTAATTTAATAATAAATTAAATGAAACCAATCACATAAAAAGGTTGGGTCTAGATCATGATAATCATCAGGAATTCAACAAATTACACATTTAAAAAAAATAGAATTCAATTCTTAACCATTCTTATTTATGATAAATTGTGCTCGAATTAATTAATTATAATATTTAATTAATCAATAATTTTATCTTAATTATCATCTAAATTTACTTGAGATTATCATCCATTATAATTTTAAACAAATTATATAAATTCATTTAAAATCAACTATGTACATAAATGTAACTTGGAGGAAAAACAATGAATACCCATCTGATTCTATCTAATATGATTTTTAATCTCATACTATTTTTCTATTGTGAAATATTACATGAACAACTTATCACGTACTTTCAAAATGTGTAATTCACATATGATTACATGAATTACATGATTTTAGGTCATGTGTTATGATTATGGGCACATAGAGTAAAAAATTGTAATATGACTCATACATGATATACAAGTATAAAAATTATGTATATATTAATTAAACATTTAAATATTTATGTATATTAAAACCTATCAGATGGAGTTTCCTATCATTATGAACACACGCAAGTATATGTATCAAGGTTTACATAGTAAAATAAATAAAATTTTAATCTATGTAACTTGGTATAAGTACACGATGTGTGAATCTGAGTTACACGATGTGTACATCTCTCACTGTTTATCTGAGGTACATGCCTAGGGACTCGGCATGTGAGTCGTACTTCATAAACTGGATTACATGGTGTGTCTAATGGGCTACACACCACATGATATCCAAATTACATCTTCACCAGTCAGGTTTTCCATGTATTAAAATACACGACCCATTTTCTGACTACAAGGGACTACATGTTGTGTACAAGGACTATATGGTGTGAAATCTGACTGAATATGCGCCATTATGTTCTGGTCAACAAGTAGTGTAATTAAACCATGTAATTAATGCATAATCTTGAATTAATTTCTAAATAAATTCTAATGCATTGAAGAAGACTACACAGTGTGTAGTCTTGTGTGGTATGACTAGAAACCTTAGCACCTCTAGATGAGTTCATTGATTTTATTTTAATCATAAAATTATTCATTTTGATTATATCTATGAGAAAAAAGTGGAGGAATCATATCTCATAATTCCAATTAAAATAATGATTAAAAATGAATTGAAAAACTAAATTATAAATCCATAAATTACCAATAGTATTTAAATAATTATAAATAATTATGTGACTGTTCTGATAGAACTTGTAGGTTTTGGGTGTCGTGGAAGCATGCGATGAGCAGTTCCTAACATGGATTTTTGCTATAATCAATGATCAATCTGAGATCTTTGTGATGATGAATTCCATAATCATAAAAATTGAATCAAAGAAAAAGGAAATGGGTAATTACATCAGAACTGAGAGAGAGGATCATCACGTCTTATTTATAATTAATCTAATTAAATAAATTATTACCTTAGTTGGAATTATTTCTTAATTGATGAATCTAGTGACATATCTACGGTCTACCATCATTGTGTTATATAAAAAATGTATAGATTTATTCTAGTAGGGATCCACACATGTTCCATGAATCTCTAGATATCGCCGAATAAATATCTGGGTACTATCTTGGTAGATCCTTACACTTGCATCATTCACCTTTGACCACTTTGAGAACCGCTTCCAAAGTATTCTCCTTGATCTAGTGGAAAAGGATTTCTCTCTATTCATGGGGGAATTCTTGTAGAAGGGAGATCACTAGGCTTGAGCGGATTCTCCAAATCAATTATGCACAACTAAGACAAATGAATTGGATCTGTTGAGAAAATAACATAATTGGGTATTTATATTGCAAGGGTTAAAATAAAATAATTGTACAAGTGCCCTTAATTATTTATTTAATCCAAGTAACACCCCATATAAAATAATAATAATAATATAATTTCTTGACATTCGCTTATCTTGAAAATTAAGGTTAAATATTATTTAAATAAATAATATTCAATAATTATTATTTCTCACTGGTCCATTAAACTCGTCCCTCCATTCATACATAATATTTATTAGTCATTTAATAATGTCTATTTATTTATTAAATATACATCACTGCATTATTCACCAATAAATAAATAAATATTATATTCACTAATTATATAATAAATATTTATATGAGATCAAGAATACATGAATAATTATTAAACCAAATAAGGGAATAATATTTATTCATCCTATTAAATAATATTTATAATATATTATTTTACTGATATTTTGGACTCACTTAGTGTGTGACCCTCTAGGACTGTTTCTGAGTGGCGTTTTAAGAAATAGCCTAAAGTCTAAACATAGCATCTAGAAACTTGACAAGGAACCCATATATAAATAAATTAATGCTAAAATGAAAATATACCTCATATATATTCTTATTGTATAATATAATCCATTTATCTTGATATCTCTAATCAAGTAGGTTGCATGTGATCGCACCACGATTCACTATTTCATTTTCACCCTTACACCACTGTGATAAACTTGTCTTGTATTAAAAATTATAAAAATAATAACAAAATTAACTTCATTATTGATTCAATTATTTTGTGTTTATCACTGTTAGAAAGGGAAATGTTACTATTTTTGGTATTTTTATTGAAGTTGGAGGTGATTTGGAGGCCATGAAGATGATCTAGAAGGAAAATGGGCTAAACTGCATGGAATCCCAAGAAAACATGTCCACTATTTTGAACATTTTTTAAAATAAATACCTCTAAATTTGATGAAATTTTGTGGTAAGATCCAAAATTCCATGTGATACAATGAATCTCAAGAAACTTGAGCCCGATTTTTTCATTAATGGGTCTATCCAAACCAATCTGTCCAGGGTACAAAATCTTCTCTAAGTAAAAATTTTGATTCAATATTTTGACAATATCTTCTAATAAATGTTTCAAATTCCCACCAAATTTTATAGGGAGACATCAAATATTCTTATCAAGAACTCTCATCTTTTCTCCAAGTCAAGATACAGTCGTTTACTAGACCAAAACCGAGACACAAGTGGTATCTAAAAAAATGGGGGCCCAAAACCACTTCCCATTTTGACTATAAAAGGGAACCACGGGTACATAATTTTCAAGTTTGAACGGGAAGAAAATATTTTCCATTTTTGATTTCTATAAGTTTATCCTCATCATCCAAGAAGTTTTGGAGGCCCCTATCCTCATATGGGGGTCAAGAATGAAGAAGGAGTTCCACCTGAGCTTCCTCCTCCTCTCGATGGCGAGCTAAACAGTGAGTGATTATTGCGAGGGAGATACACACTTGAAGAGGGAGTTACAACAAATAATTATATACTATTTTGGTTTGTAATTGTTCTTTTATATGTATATTAAATTGTTTTTATTCATTTAATTGAAACACTTTTTATTTCATTACCGATCGGTGTGAAATTCTATTCGTACAACTTGTATTGTTCCAATCGTAAAACATAAGAATCCTCTTCATTCCCAAAAAAATTGAGATTTAAATGTTCCTTGAAAAAAATTAATTCATTCTAATGGTTTGTAACTTGACTATTAAATTTTTATGTCAAGTTTTAGTCTTATTTCCATTGTTTTAGGGATGTGGTTACCCAAGATCTTGGATGACCCTCAATCGAATGATTACACCAAAACATAATAATCAATTAAGAAAAAGGATCTTTTCAAGTGGTGTAGTAACTTTGTAGTGATCACATAATTATCAAATATTTTTAAAATATACTTCTTTCTAAATAATTAATCAATTTAAATTAGTTAGTTTTTTAAATTTTTTTTCAAAACAACCCCCTATTTTATTAAATATTATTAAGAATAAACACTCTAAACCTATCAACTCTCATTGAGAAACTACATAGGGACTACCCTATACTATAAATATTCCTTAAAATTATAATAAATTTTTCATGACAAAATGTCCAAATTTTAGCGCCGTTTCTGGGGAGCGCTTTTATTTTTAGTGGGAATTATTTATAAAAAATATTGTTAATTTTGTAATTATTTATTTTCTTTTTTACTTTATTATTTTTTAGTTGATTTAGAAAATCATCCACTTATGTAGGTTCTATGAATGTCATGTTCTACATTGGGAGATTTACCACCTTTTGAAGTTGAACCGAAGAGGATCCTACATTAGTGACACCGTGACACATAAGACAACATTTTGAAGGAGGACACATCAAATCTTGAAACTCTTCTTGATCTTTCTTCTTATTATAGAACCAATATCAAAACTAAATGAAAATTGGATAATATAGATGAAAAAAAACTAAAAATTAATAGAAATAACCCCACATGATGTTGATATCCAACCCAGTTATATTCAATTGCAAGGTGAGACTCACAATTTTGAACTAAAATATGGTTTAATTCATTTATTACCAAGATTCCATGGACCCATGGGAGAATATCCACATAATAACTTAAAATAATTTCATATTGTGTGTTCTAAATTAAAACCTACTAATGTGGATGAAGAACATGTAAATTCCATAGAATTTCTATTTTTATTAGAATTCACTATGAAAGATTGGTTATATTATTTTAATTCACCAATTAGAGGTTGGGAGGACATGAAACACTTTTTCTTGAAAAATATTTCCTAGCCTCTCGAACCTCAACAATAAGGAAATAAATTTTTCAGATAATACAATCACAAGGGGAAACACCTCATGAATATTGGGAGATATTTAAGAGTATATGTTCAAGATGTCCACAAAACAAAAAAAAGTGATCAACTTCTAATTAAGTATTTTTATGAAGTTTTAATTACTATTGATAAAAATATGATTGATACAGCTATAGGTGGTGTTCTAGTTGATAAGAACCCAATTCTAGCAAGAACCCTAATTGAGAAAATGGCACAAAACACTCACTAATTTAGTTCATGGTCAAGTGGATCCATTTGAGGTGTCTATGAGGTGAAATCTTCTGAATTAAATAAGGTGGGTTCAAAGTTTGAAGAGGTAAGTACCATTCTAGGAAAACTTACTCTTTCCCAAGGGAAATACCAATCTCCTCCTAACATCAATTATAGTATATTTTCTTCTAAAACCCACTAATCTTACTAATTTATTTAATTAAGAGAAACTTCTTAGAGTTGTGAGACAATATTTCTAGACCACCCCTATAACCAACCATTTAGGCAAGAACCTTACTATCTATCTAAAACTGGGTATAATAAAAATAAATCTTATAGAAATGGGGGTATTTAAACTAACCTCAACATCCATGGAACCAACCTGGGAGAGTAGTGGTCCACCACTACCCAAAAATCCCGAAACACAACAAAGGACTTTCTAACCACCCCTCCATAACCCAAGGATAGCTTAGAAGACATGATGAAACAAATGGCTTCCAATAATCTCTAGTTCCAACAAACCACCAAATTATCCATACAAGACCTAAAAACCCAATTAAGCTAACTCACTAACTACGTGGGGGAAATCCAAAGTCATGGGTTGGGTAAACTACCTTCTCAACCACTTTTCAACCTTAGAGGTACGGTAATTGTTAGTTCCATCACCCTTTATAGTGAAACTAAACTTATAATCCAAATCTTCCCCTTAGAGTCATCCCCTCCTAAGGAAGACACCATCCCAACTTTTGAAATTAGTCCAAATGTTGAAAGCCTTGTCTTGAGAGAATCCATTCAAAAGGAAAGAGTGTTTCTATAGATGAGTCACCTAGCCCAACCATTCTTATTCAATTTTCCAAAAGGGCCACCCATCCAAGAATACAAAAGAAACTGATCTTGATAAGGAAATATTATAAAATTTCCAAAACTTTCTAGTTAACATTCCTTTGATTGATGCTGTAAAGAAAATTCCAAGATATGCTAAGTTTCTAAAGGAGATGTGTCCACACCGAAGGTGACTTCGAGATGATAAGAAGGTGAGATTTTTGAAGAATGTATCATGATTGATAGATCCATCACTTCCCACCAAATGAAATGATCTAGGAATATTCTCAATTTCATGAACTATAGGGGAGAATTCCTTTTCCAATGTTATTATTTATTTATGTGCTTCTATAAATGTGACGACTCTCTATATTTACTCTTCATTGTTGGGAGAGGAACTAAAGTCCACTTCAATTTTCATTCAATTATCAAATCAGAGTATAACACACCCTTCTGGTGTTCTAGATGATGTTGTTTTGAGGGTGAAAATTTTAATTTTTCCTACTGATTTTTATGTGCTTAAAATGGAAGATAACAAGATGAATAGAAATTCCCTGATTGTGTTGGGGAGCCCCTTCTTGAAAACCACAAAAACCATAATTAATATCGATAATGGTACATTATCTATGGAGTTTGGTGGTGACATTTTCCACTTAAACATATTTGATTCCGTGAAGAACCCCTTAGAAGAACATTCCTCTCTCTATTAATTCAATTGATGTACTCCCTTGCCTTGAAAAAACATCTTTTCTTTCCCCTAGTACCCTTTCTAATTTTTCATTATTTATTGAAATTATGGGAAATTAATCATGTATAGAATGTTGTAGTGGTCTATAAAAATGTCATGCATGTTTGTTAATTGATTATTTCTTGAACACTGAGGGTCATATGACCGTCAATGATACAACTAATCTTATAAAATCCCAATCCTCATCTGAGGAAAATACCACTAAGAAGTTAGATGAGATTAGTGACCTCTCACTTTCACAAAAACTCCCATTAATCCAATATCACCCTTAATTATAACTAAAACAACTACCCCAAGATTTAAAATATTCTTATCTTTAGAATGTAAACAAGTTTCATGTCATCATTCTAGTTTACTCTCTCCAGATCATTAATTTAAACTACTTTAACTTTAGAGGAAGTATAATAAATCTTTGGGATGGAAGCTTGCGAAAATTCTGTGTATTAGCCCATAAATTTTTACACATCATATATTATTAAATGATGATGCCAAAATAGTAAGGTGTTCACAACATTGACTGAACCCAACCCTCTTAAATGTTGTTAAAATGAAGGTATCAAAATTATTGGATGGTAGAATCATTTACCCCATCTCTGATAGCCAATGGGTTAGTCCTGTACATGTGGTTCCTAAAAAAACTTTTCTTAGAGTAAAAAAAAATGAAAACAATGAATTGGTTCAAACTTTTGTGAAGAATAGTTATCATGTCTATATATACAATCACCAATTAAACCAAAACACAAGGTCATAATATTTCCCTTTTCCATTCATTGACCAAATGATAGAGAGGCTATAAGGGATGTCCCATTACAATTTCATTGATGGGTATTCTGGATACTTTCATATCTATATTTCACCTGAGGATTAGAAAAATACATCCTTTAATTGTATATTTGGTACATTTTCATATATAAGGATTCCATTTGGTCTGTTCAATACTTCAGGTACTTTCCAGAGATGCGTGGTTAGTATTTTTTCATATTATCTATAGAATTGCACAGAAGTATTCATGGAGAATTTGACTATTTATGGATCCTCTTTTGATGATTTTTGAGTAGTCTTGGTTCATTCCTACATCATTTCATTTAATATAATCTTGTATTAAATTATGATAAATTCTATTTCATGGTGTGAAAAAGTCTGGTTTTGGGACATGTCATTTCAGAGGATGGTATCCAACTAGAAAAATCTAAAGTGTAAGTCATTTCTTCCATACCATTCCATAAAAATATATATAATGTGTGGTCCTTACTAAGTTATGTTGGATTTTACCATCGTTTCCTTCACAACATTAGTAATGTTACACTCTCCCTCTCCCGATTGCTCCAAAAATAAAAGGAATTTTTTTGATAAAGAATATGAGGGATCATTTAATAAGTTAAAATGGAGTCCCATGTCACCCCTAGTAATCCAACCTCCTCGATGGGAATTATTATTTGAGCTCATGTGTGATGCCTCTAACTATGTAGTTGGGGTAGTCTTATCACAACGGGTCAATTGAGCTCCACATTTCATTGCATATGCCTTCCGTACATTGGATCATGCCCAAGAAAACTACACCACAACCGAAAAAGAATTTAATTCTATTTTTTTCCTTGGATAAATTTAGGTCGTCTCTTTTAGGGTCCAAATTCATTGTGTTCTCAGACCATACAACCCTCTGGTATATCATTATAAAACCAGAAGACAAACCACATCTCATTCGCTAGATTTCCCTCCTTCATGAATTCAATTTAAAAATTAGAGATAAAAAAGGAGAAGAGAATGTGGTGGCTGACCATATCAATTGGATCCACCCATCCTTAAATATTGACCCCCCCTTTATTTCCATAAATGACATGTTTCCAGATGAGCAATTAAATCGAGTGAAATATTATATTCCTTAGTATAAAGAAATTAAAAATTATTTGGTATAATATTGAATTCCTACTAATTTCAATAAAAATCAGGCCAAATTTATAAAACATGAGTCTCGTTGGTACATTTGGGATGAACCCTACCTTTAGCGCACATGTAGTGATCAAGTCGTCAGGCGTTCTGTTCTTGATAGAAAGTTTCTGTCTATCCTAAGGTTCTTTCACACTCTTTATTGTGGGGGATACTATGGTCCTCACTGAACTTCTCGTAAGGTCCTTGATTCTGGTATCTTTTGGAAAACATTATTTCAGGATTCCTAGGATTTTTTTTTAAATCTTTTCCCCACTATCAAAGAGTGGGGAATGTATCTAAAAGAAATTAAATGCCACAATGACCCTTTTTCTTTCATGACATTATTGATGTTTGTGGAATTGAATTTATGGGCCTTTTTTCTAATTCTTATGGAAACTTGTACAATCTTATGGTAGTGGATTATGTGTCAAAATGTGTAGAAGCAAATGCTACAATAACTGATGATTCCAAGACTGTTGTGTAATTCTTAAGAACCCAATTTTTTTTGTAGGTTTGGATTACCTAGGTTCATCATTAGTGATATGGGTTCTCATTTATGCAACCATACAATGCAATCACTTCTGCATCGGTATGGGGTCGGGCATCGAGTGTCTATTTCATATCACCCGCACACAATGGTCAAGTAGATGTGTTTAATATAGAGGTAAAACAAATTTTTGAAAAAATAATTCAACCCAATAGAAAATTTTAGAGTCTTATACTCGATGATTCATTATGGGATTATTGTACTTGTTTCAAAACTCCCATTATCATGTCACCCATTCAAATAGTGTTAGGAAAGAGTTTTCACATCCATGATGAGATAGAGCATCGGGCCTACTGGGACATTAAACAATACAATTATTATATTTCTAGTGTAGGTTCTAAAAGGAAGTTTTAGATTTCGGAGTTGGAGAAAATGCCTATATATTCATATGAGAACTCCAGGATTTATAAGGAGAAAACCAAAGCTTCCCACAACTGTCTCATGCTTCATCGTTAGTTCCACATTGGGAAGAAGTCCCTCCTTTACAATGAAAGGATGAAGTTGAATCTATATAAGATTTGTTCCAAATGGATTGGACCTTATGCTGTCACTATGTTTATCCATTTGGTGTTGTTCAAGTTCAAAATGAAGAAACCAAAAAAAACATTTACTATCAATGTAAAATGACATAAGAACTTTCTTGAAGCCCTTTTGGAGTCCCTGATGGAGGAACTCCATGTTCAAGAAGAAATATATGAATAAAACCAACCAGGTTTTATCATTTCTTCCCACATTCTTTTTTATTATAGTGAGGACACTGTATACTTTAGGTTTGTGGGGATGGGTACATTCCTAGGTTTGTTAGGAATTTTCTTCATCTATATTTTGTTTTCTTCTTTTAGATTATT
The DNA here is from genome assembly GCA_963277665.1 of Viscum album. NCBI lineage: Eukaryota > Viridiplantae > Streptophyta > Magnoliopsida > Santalales > Viscaceae > Viscum > Viscum album. The sequence continues at coordinate 703,658,917 of OY728126.1, read as the reverse complement.
GAATAGTATTGTTACTCTCCCCCTTACTCCCATAATTTTGTGCCAAAATGATACTTTTTGATTCCCAATTTATCATGGAAAATGATTCATGCTTAATTATTGAAGTTATTGAAAATTCTTGATGAATTCTTGTATTTTTTGTGTGTTAGCATTCCAAAACAATTCATATGAAATGTGCATTTCATCCAGAATTCAATACTGTGGTGTGACTTTCTCTTGAAATTTGGTTGTTCGTTGATGATATAAATGGTTGTATCATTTTGAAACCTTTGAGAAGAATGAAACCCTTTGTGTGAATAGTTTAAGGAGAAATTGAGTCACTTAATTTCTCCACACATATTTGCACCCTACCGAGAATTATGAAAAAATATTACTTTATATAAGATAAATATATGTTAGGTTAGTTTTTATTTATCTTCTAAAATGATGGTTTATTAATTATCCAATCTATTTCATTATTGTACCAGATTGCCCTATGCATGTGTACCTATTATCTGACTATTGTATGCCCTAAAAAATAAACATTGAATGGAGTGATAAAATGTATAACATATGGGTATATCTAGGTTTGGAGCTTATGGTTTTACTTTTGGGAATTCTTATGTGAGTGGGTCTTGAAATTTGATTACAAAGGTAGTAAGGAAGGTTCGGTGGAAAGGATCATATAAGTTAACTGTTTTTAAAATAACTTATATTTACTCGATAGAAATTGGAAATAATATCATGAAATGGTTTTCACAAACAAACATGGCATGATTAACCTTTGAATTATTTTTTTCGATTGGAATCATGCATCTCTTGGAATCTCATTCTGATACAATTTTTGAGACAACTTTTTCCATGATAATTGAGAATAAATCCTCAGTGTAATTTTTTATTTGACCACATTTATACCATGAATTAAATTATCATTGAATGTTAAATATTTATAAAGTTAGAAATATCTAAATTCATATTTTTTTTGTACATATGACTTTTCTGAAGAGTGAAAATGTTTAGTTGTGGGTGTGTGATCACACCACAATTCACTGTTTTATTTTCACCTTTACACCACTACGCTAAACTAGTTGTGTATTGAAATTTATAAAAATAATAAAAGACTGAACTTCATGTTTTATTCAATTATTTTGTGTTTATCACTCTTAAAAAGGTAAATGAAGGTGGAGTTGATTTGGAGGCCCCAAAGATGATCCAGAAGGAAAATGGGCCAAACTGCATGGAAGCCCAAGGAAACCTATCCACTATTTTGCACATTTCATATAATAAGTACATCCAAATAGGCTGAAATTTTGTGGGATGATCCAAAATTCCATCAGATACAATCATATCAATAATCTTAAGCGCAATTCTTCCATTAAGGGGCCCATACAAACCAATCTATCTAGGGGAAAAAATATGCCCAAAGTCAAAATTTTGGTTCTGTATTTTAAAAATATATCCAAATAAAGGTGTCCAATTCCTAATATATTTGATAGGGATACATTCAAGAGGCCAAAAAACAACTCTACACTTTTTCCATGTTGTGATATTGTCATTTACTAGCCCAAACCAAGACACAAGTGGTATCGAGAAAATTGTGTTTCAAAAACCACTTCCCATTTTGCCTATAAAAAGGAACCATGGTTACCACATTTTAAAGTTCGAACCAGAAGAAAATATATAACATTTCATAGTCTTATAAAAATATCATCATCATCTTATATGTTTTAGAGGACCCTATCTTCATTGGGGGATCAAGGATGAAGAAATATTTCTACCTGAACTTCCTCCTCCTATAGATGACGGGATAAACAATGGGTGATCATTACGGGGGAGCTACACACTTGAAGAGGGAGTTCCAACACATAATTATATATTATTTTGGAGTATATTGTGGGTTTTAATTGTTATTATATATATATATATATATGCATTTAATTGATACACTTTTTATTTTATAACCGATCAGTGTGCAATTCTATGTGTGTGAATTGTGTCGTTTCGATTGGAAAACATAAGACTCATCTTCTTCCCAAAAAATTTGAGATTTCAGTGTTCCTTGACAAATATTAATACATGATAAGGGTATGTAACTTGACTATAAGATTTTTATGTCAAGGTTTAGTCATATTTACAATATTTTTGGGATATGGGTACCTAAGATCTTGGATAACCCTTAATCAAATGATTGTACCAAAACCTAATAATCAATTAAGAAAAAGGAACTTTTCATGTGGTGTAGTAAATTAGCAGTGATCACATAATTATCATATATTTTCAAAATCTACTTCTTTCTTAACTATTAAACTCTTTAAATTAAGTTAGTTTCTTAAATCTATTTTCAAAACGACCGCCCACTTTTAGTAATTTTTATTAAGAATACACACTCCAAACCTATAAATGATCCTTGATAGATGTACAAGTGTCTAACCTATACTATAAATAAACCTTAAACACATAATAAATTTGATATTCCACGATAACGTGGTCATCATGCATTTCCATCAACCTACATGATTGATTTCTCTTTCTTTGACTTTTGAGAAATTAAACTTCCCTATAGAAAACCATGGCCATGGATTTATTTAGGCAATATAATTTCCATAAAATGGAAATATATATCAAATTATGATAATTAATAGAAAGGATAAATCCTTTCTTGCATCATTAATTAATGGAATATTAATCATGACTCACCCAATGTATCCTACCTCACCACAAACATATATCATCATGGTTTTCATCAATACAGCTAAGTGCATGACTCATAATACTCATTAATAATATTATTAAATTATAAGGACCAAAAATATGTCTACAGATAATAAAATCCAATGACATATATAAATGTGGATTTCCTAATAGCGGGTATCATTCTCATAATATCCTACTAGATATTACTAAGGCTGTACACCATGAGAAGCTGACTCAATGTCCTATAAGTCTCCACCCTTGATATACTATATAATTTGTGCCCTTTAAATTATTTTCTCTATATAGAACATATATTCAAGAATAGTGTGGTAGCACATCCAGGTTCTCATCATAGTAGGGAACAACTACAACCTTTTAGTGCGACAACTACTCTTAGGACATTATCACAAACTGTGTTATGCAGAAGAACAATCATGATGTTATAAGTAGTTTATTAATATTCAAAACCATGAATATAAGGTTATTAAAAAGTACCCATAAGTTGGTTATCAGGCACCAACTCTAATACTTCTTAGTCAAGACCGTGAGTGGCGCTTCTAGTCATGAGAAGTCCTGTATGAAATGCCTATAGTATCCATTCATCCCCATGAAACTCCATATATCAAAGATGTTATTGGGATAAACCTAGGAAATGATATCTCTCACTTTATTTGGTTCTACTAATACTCTTTTCTATGAGATAATGTGACTAAGGAAGTGAATCTAATTCATCCAAAAGTGGAACTTTGTGAGTTTATCATATAAATGATTCTCTCTCAGTGTATCCAAAATGATCCCAAGATAGTTGGAATGGTCATATTGATTTTGATAATACACCAAGATATCGTCCACAAAAACCAATAAAAATGATTCCAAATAAGGATGGAATACTCGGTTCATCAACATCATGAAAATTTATTATGTATTCATGAGAGTGAATGACATGACCAAATACTAATATAGAATATAACTGCTATGAAAGTTTGTTTATGGTATGTTTGTAGGTTGAAAATACACCTATTGATATCCTAACCTCAAATCAATTTTTGAGAACACCCAAGCTCATCAAACTTTAGAAATTTTTTCATTTATTCATAGTAATGGATACTGGTTCTTAAGCACCAATTGGTTCAATTTATGGTAATCAATGTACAACCTATGGTTAACATCTTCCTTTTATTCAAAAAGGACCAGTGAACCCATCCGAGAAGTGTTGGGTTGAATAAAAACCTTTTCATTTATATCCTTCAGCTAGCTCTTGAGCTCCTACAACTTTGTCGTATCCACATTGAATGGTGGAAAGGATACAGGTGTATCTCTTGGTACTAGCTTGATGAAGAACTTCACCTCTCTATCAGGAGGTAAAATGGATCATTATACTTAGAAAATATCCCTAAAACAATTACCTAGTGGATTAAAGTCCTACTGGAATGCTCCTAGGTCATTCAGATACAAACTAGCTATATGGGCTATCATCCTACCAAGCCCATGATTATGTGGTTCAGCTCGGCTTTCCTGGACTTCCCATTCACCCTTCTGAGTAAAAAATAAACCCTCCAGTGATATGAAAGTTACCCTACAACGATAGCAGTCGACATAGGCTTGATAATCCACTAGCTAGTCTATATAGAGTATGATTTTAATCTCAGTCATCTCGAGGAAAAATAGATTCCAAACAAAGTGAAACTTACTAAGCTCATGGACGAACTCCTTTAACTGATGTAAATCCTCTATTTGGATTCCCAATGATGTATCAAGAATCATAATTACCTTATAAAAATAAACCATAAGCCCATGAAGTTCAACCAAAATTTCATATATAAAACTATGTGATGAACATGTATCAAATAGAGAAGATAAAATATTAGATGACACTAAAATCATACCTCTCACTGTAGATGGGCCAACACCCTTCTCTTTAGGGTAGGATCTATAAAATAAATATGGAATAAACCATGGCCTTGTGACACAACCTCACTGCCCGAAGTGGGTCTGATCTGCTATCTCAGTGTAATTGGTGTCTGGCTGCCTCGACCACGACCACCCCCACCTTGGCCTAATCGAATGATACTACTCTTGATCCCTTCCTGGCATAGAGTTGAGAAACCTAATCCTGAAATTGGTGATAAAGACGACCCCTACCACTCACTACTGAAGGGAAGGTCATGCATAAGCATTTCATATGGCTCATCATGCCACAAGATCAACACTCAATTGGGTCATGATCTCACTAATTCTTCACATGTCCCCATATTACACACTTATAATCGAAAACTACACTACCAGTACTAGTGACCTGACTAGTACTCATCTCATGGGAAGCCACAAAAGGGTGCTTCCTATTTGAAGACTCTGAACCATTGGGTCAAGAGGCTATATTGCTCTAATTTACACCCCCATATTCCCTCAAATTATGCTCTATAATCAGTGCATTATTTACAATTTTAGTAGTAGAGGTCAATCTAAAAACATTGACCTAATATCAAATGAAACTTCAGAAACCATCCTCAAAGCATCTTTCCCTTGATATCCCATCAGTAAGTTACGTCGGTGAAAAATGTGGAAGATCTATAAAGCATGTCGAGTACTCTCTAACCATCATATTTTCTTTCTCCATATGCATGAACTCACTATCTCACCCTATCCTCATAGTCTCAGGGTAAAATTATTCATATAAACATGTTTGGAAATCAACCCAAACCATATCCTATAGCATTTTATCTTGGTTTATAACATCTCAGCATATCTTTTATACCACATGAAGCATATAATTCATGATATTTACTCTCCCATGAGGAGGTGTCTCCAGATTTTTGAAGATATATAGTGTAGTCTCAAGACATAGCTCAGTATCCTGGGACCACCACCCCCCAAGAACATGAGAGGATGCTACTACTTGAACACCTATGTCAGCTCATCCATAGATAAGTTAGGCTGTGGTGCTCTATTAAAATTTTGTATGAAGTAATAAAAAACCTCATGGAACCATACCTAAACACCTATGTCTGAAATAACTTTTGGTTCCTCAAATCAAATTAAATGAGGATGCACAGATAACCCATGGACCACCACCTTCTTAGCATGTCTGTCACCTCCCTCCTAGAGTATGACTAGAGTTCATTGTGGTTTAATGACTCAACAATGAAACAATCTTACCCCAGAAAAGAATGATATCAAAGGTTCACAGAAAAAACATTGAACATGTCAAAATATTCCTATAATAAGGTCATACCACACATCCTACTCCTAAATCAAGGACTACAAAAATGATCTATTACAAAAGTCACTATAGTCATTGCCTCTTTCCTACTAAAAATATGGGTTTAGGTTAATCTCTCTTTTTATAATTTCAATCTTCCATTTGAAATCAATATTCATTTAACTGTTCATTTAAATGATTGAACCAAATGGTTCACCATATTTATATACACAAGGGACCATACTCTTTATGAACTAAAATATTCCATCCACATAATCCACAAAATAGCAAATTCTAGTCCATTCTCATGGTCCATGACTCAACATTCCACAATTTTCTTCTTAGGGTTTATGATATAGACTAATCTAGAAAAAAATTCTTTGGTTACAGTAGACACACTTAGTACCAACCATTTTTTCCTAACCACTGCACCAAATTAAATCACAACAACACATATTTATATCATGAAACCTATCAAAATATCATGAAAATAAGGAATTCTCCCTACATGTCATGGAATATTTCATGGAATTTGATTTCTAAGGAGTTCCTAAAATGATGCATGAGATGGAATGCCCTTATCCCATCGGGTTGCAAAAAAATTTAACCCACAATAATATCAATAATAACATCATAATTCATGTACATCATCCAACGGTGGAATCAAATCAATTATAACTATAAAAAACCATAAAAAACAATTTCATTTTTGGTAATTTGAATTTTTCCTATACGTGGGTTAGCTACGCCTAGGCACAAATCATTACTAAATTCTAATTCTCCCTATACCTATCTATTTTATACAAATAATAAATAAAACTAGATAAGAAAAAAATATCTAATACCACTTTGTAACATCTAGAATTCGGATTCCACTAAACAGTGCTCTGAGCTCGGTTGGCCACATGGCTTTAAGAATATCACCTCAAATGCTAGAGGTCGTTGGATAGCAGTGAGGACCTAGGGTGTGTCTATGGGTAGACTATGCCCTCTTTCTAGAGTTTAACAAGATAGAATATAAATAATAGTCAATTGAGAAAGTAGACATACCAACAAAAAAATAGATACAAAATAGGAAAAGATAAAAAGTTTAAAGGGAAATCATATACAAAAGATGATGATACATGTCATTTTCTAAAAAAACATCCAATACAGGCACACAATAGTACCATGTAATACACATTTCAAATAACAAAAGAATAAAAAGTGATATATCTGAATAGAATCATGGGTCTCAGCTCAGTCCCATGCTCCCATGATCCTAAGCATGGAACAAAGTCAAACATCAAAATATGGGCGCTTGCCCATGTCCCTACATGAATTCATAAAGTCAATTCGGGTACTGAACGATGAACCAAATACGGTATGAGAAACAATCCAAGTAGGTTACCACCCAAATATCTATAATAATATTGTATGTTCAATATAAGATAACAAGTAAGAAAGTAAAGTAGGTAAGTAGTAAATAAGTGTAAATCCCTTAGAAAAAACTAATGATACTATATATCCCAACAATGTTACCTTCAAGACATGGGTTAGCTCCTATAACAAGGCAGCTACTGACAAGAATAATTAAGCAACATATCATATCTATACATCCAGACATATCAAGTCTCCCACGACCATTCCATAAAATATAAAAGTCTAAAAAATCATGGTCGAGAAATATAATCCAAAGTTTTAAACCCTGAAGGGCTATATCTAAGGTATAAAAGACTGAGTACTCCTCATCGAGTCCCAGGAGCATCTCGATGGAAAGTTGGATTGGCTTGAGATGGGGCCATGGAAGATGTCTATGAACCTTGTCCACTGTGATCCCATAAAAAAATGGACCCAAGGGGTATCAAGGCACAAGTAATCCCATGAAATCAATACCCTATAAGAAATCCCTATCTGAGGCATCCACTACTCTATTCAAGATCCAAGAAACATCACCCAAGGAATCTAATAAAATCATTAAAAATTTGTTCATTTTTTTGTTTTTTCAACATTCAATTCCAACCCATGAGTATACCCACTCATTATCCACAATTCATATCCTAATCCTTTCTAGGATTTTACCATCCCAAATAAACAATTTCCAAAGAAACCATTTAATAAAAAAATTCAATTAAATATGTAATAACATGAATTACATAGAAGGGAGGAAATCAATTTATTAATCAAGAAATACAATTATTTTCAATTATAATTGGACTTCCTCTTTTAAATAGAAAATAAAAAAACACACCCTTGGGTGGTTTTATGAGGCATAGGATAGAGTATTTGATTTAGCACACCCCATGGGTGACCTTAGTTGGGGAAAAAAACTCCAATGCATCTCAATGAACCTAAAGGCATCCCTAACAGGTCCAATTCCATTTCATTTAATTTATAATTTCAATTTCAGGGCTTCTCCATAAATTCTAGTGGATGGTATAATGAAAACAATCCTAATTAAAATTAAATACCACCTACCACAACTCGAAAGTAGAGTGCTTGTCTAGTATCAGCCTATTGTTTGATTCTGATCATAAGAAAGATGAAGAATATATGAAGAAACTAAAAATAGGAAAAATTATCTTTAACCTAAATAACTTCATTGATTTGAAGCTAAACAAAAAACGACACAAACGGAATTGAGGTCTTACAATCACAAATCCAACAAGACATATGGTTCTTGAATCATAACCTGGATGGAGGAGGAGTATAAAATACTAGAATAGGCCTAAAATGAGATCCCAAAGGGAAGGTTCTACCCAACATAATAGAAATATAAAATTAGGGTTGAAATAATAATTAATGTGGGGAATTATGTAAATTCACCCAATTTACTAGGTTGTAAAGTTTCGTCACATGGTTGGAAAAAATATGCGCCAACTATATGCCCTTTACTATAAGAAAGTGGAACCCTACATAGTTTTCTCACACAATGTAACTAACTATGCACAAACCATGTGTTATCATACTTTCAAAATTGAAGTCCTTTTCGCTTGAGTGTACACCCCAAATCATAGATTTTTTAATCGCATGTCCTATAGGAATCCACTATCCGGCCACACACGGTTATAGGAAACCATATGGAATACCCCATACAGTTTCTATTAACCATAAACCACGAATTTTTCTCCCAAAACATTTGGTCTCTAAGATCCGAACAAGCCATAGATACCCCTGATACCTCTACTACCTCAAAGGAATTCATATTAGGCCTTATTTAAGCATTTAAACTGAAAGAGAATGAATTCGTACCTCATATGAAATATCATATTCATACATACATGGACCTTAATTTATTAAATATTTTTAGTTATTTTATTATATTTAGTCATTTTCATGAATTTAGGGTGAACCGGGTTAAAATTAAAATAAAATTTGGATTTCTAGCATAGGAGAACATGTAGTTCATGGTTAGTAGAAACTGTGAAAAAACCCTGTGAAGGTGTCTATAATTTTCAAAGATCCAAACCATGGATAGAACATTGTTAGATCCCATTTTATAGGTATGTACCTCGTTGAGATTTATTTTAAGCTCTTTTATCTTGGGGTTTCCTTCTTATTTAAACCTCAGTGGTTGAGTATCTTTTGGGGAGGAAGATCATTTACTAGGTAAAATGACCTTAAGTTCGAGAATATATGTTTGTTTGAATTAATGAAGTATGAGTATAAATGTTTCAAGGGATTATGAGGGTATTTCATAGTTTGGATGATTTTTGAGGTGGTTTGAGTTGTTTCTACAGAATCTAGGTTGTGCACTGTCTCTTGTACTCTTTCATGCCATGAAAAAGTTACACGATGTGAACTTTTCGATAAGAAGAAGCTGTGAACTAGTTTAGACCATGAATTTTTACACACAATGACATAGGTTCACATCATGAAATGTTCTATTATGGTTATTTTAACTTTAGGTGAGGTTTTTTTATGATTTTTATAAATAGATAAATTTAAATTGTGAAATGGTTTCACATCGTGAATATCTTGAGACCAACAGTTTTAAATGATGTTGTGTGAATAAATTTATTTCATACACTATTAATCCTATTCTATTGAACCCTATGGTGAATACTAGTTATTTTGGAGTGATTTCTTCCCTTCTAGGTGTCTTAGTAAGGCGGTTAATATCCAGTGAGTTCTTTTTCTTTGGTTTCCCCTCTCTTCCTCTTGTTTTCTATTATTTTGATTGAATATATTGATTGTTGTTGAATTCGGTTTTGATCTTGTGTGATCTAGGGTCTTCCTTGTGAACTCCTTCACTTTTGTTACTCATTAGCATTACTATTTGATAATGTCGATTAAATCACTGTATTAATGTAGGTTGTCTAGAAAAGAGCCCTATATTATATTTCTATTTATTCAAGTATGTGCAATATTATGTGATTTCACTAACACAATGTGAACATTAACAAATATAATAATTTCTAATGATAATAAAGTGTTTGGAATAATCTTTATATCCCCTTATATCTAATGGTGTTAAGACCTGGATTGTGGCTACCCTTATGATGAGCCTAGCCTAGAACAATAATGAACTAGATAGTGTCTTAAAATATGATTTATCATAACATGAGATATTTGGTCATTACTTGTGATAGATTCACCTTGAGAAGTGGATTCCTTGATTATTTAATTACTAGTGGTGACTTGATATAAATGGGTGTATACACTATAATTATAATGACTTAAGATATAATTTAATGAATTAATGGATAATTCAAAGATAAATGGTAATTGAATAAATTATCCATTGTGACTTTTGATGTTATATTGTGTTATTCTAGGTGTTGTGATTTGTGTTATAATTTATGATGAAATTATTATATAAAGGGACTTTATTGGTGATACTAAAATGATTATATAAAGGGTTTTTCGCAGTGATGTTGAAATACTTATATAAAGGGATTTTCCTGCTGATGCTGAAATGCTTATATAAAGGGCCTTTATTTATGATGCATATATAATTATATAAAGGAAATTTTCTACTGTTTCTAAAATTATTACATAATTGGATTTTCTCAGTGATGTTGAAATGATTATATAAATAGATTTTCTCTATTATACTAAAATTATTATATAAAGGGCTTTGACTGGTTATGCTATAATACATATAGGTCTTGGACTAGTTATGTGATTATTCCATATACTTGTGGTTATGGTTATAATGATTGTGTTACATGCTCAAAGTTATTTTGGTATGGTTATGAAGTAGATTTATTATTGTAGTGTATTAATTGATTAATTAATACTCTTAATTATCACTTTATTGCATGCACTTATTATCAGACTGGTTTTTTAGGAATAGTAGTTTTGACTTACTATGTTTTACATACACCTTATTTAGGTCTCCATTTAGTACCTACAAATATTTCATTGATGTACTTTTGGATAAGGGAAAATGACCTTGTTGTTGACTGTTTCTTGCTGGATTTGTTAGAGCTTTAAGATAAGACCAACATGGGATTCAGGACTGGGATATTTTGAGTTTATTTGTGTTAGAATGATCTTTTCTCTGTATTAATTTTTGTTTTAAATTTATATACATTCATTTCTATCATTAAATTATAATTTTATTATAATTTTATTATTCATTCGAAATTTATTGTTTTTTTATCCATTTTGATTCACTATTTTCGCTATTAGCCATTACTCTAATATTTGTTTATTTCCACTATATTATAACTTGGTACTGGGGGGTATAGTATCCCTACCATGTTATCTACACCCTCTCTACCTGTTTGTAGCCTCTATCATATAGGGTCGCATGCTTGATGTCTAGTAACTAACCCATTTTGTTCATGTGAGAGAGTGTCGGGCTGGGGTATGTTACAAAGTAGTATTTGAGGAGAATGTTTTGATTTTCCACTACTTTACTATATGGGAAAGGTAGAAGGGATATTAGTATGTGTTAGGACTTGGTAATGAGATTGTGCGTGGGAGTATCTAACCCATGTATGGGGGGAAATCTGAGTGACCAGGGTTGGGATTTTTGTTCATGACGTTCATTTGTTATGGTTGATGTTATTTCACCTTGGGTGATTTACGTGCTGTGTGATGTTATTTTTCTTTATATTTATACTCGTGTCATTTTATGGTGCAAGATAATAATAAATTCATCATGATATTCACATAATTATATATATTATAATTCATTATTCATGATAGGGCCATATTTATTGCATGTAATACATTTTACTATATGAACTATAAAATGAAATATCGGTTATACCTGATAAATGAAATGATTGAACTGTTATGTCATTCCAATTCACATGTTAAGACATGTTTAGAGATACCATGAGCTAGTGGTTCTTTGTTTTTGTCACATTTTGAGGTTTAACTTATCATTATCTACTGTTCCAAGGAGTGTGTTTGTCTTATAGATACAATACATCATTATTATCCTAGAATTAATTGTCAAGAGAGTGGATATCAACACACTCCTAACACAATGGAACTAGAAATTATTTTAGTTCCTAAGGATTATATGGATGTTCATATTCATTAAAATTTCTTGAGAGTCATGCAATCCCTGTAAAGGGAGACATATCACACCATAACTTTGATATATGAGTTGACGAGAGAGTTCCAATGCTAGAGCCCGCCTATGTTCACTAGGGATAAAGGCCCCCAAGAAGATGAGTTTTAGATTGAGTCAATCTATACAATCATGAAACACCTTGATAAAAATGAATATTGGAGGGTGAATCTTTGTACATATATGCTTCATGGACTATAAAAGTGTTGGTCAGTCACTTTAGAGCAAGCTGGGTAGTAAGAGAAGTTATCCTAGAAGGGATTCAAGAATTTTTTTTGAGCCACTTATATCTAGATATGTTAAGGGATGAAAAGGATCATGAGTTCATTAACATAATGTTGGAGGGAATGTCAGTGATGTACTACATAAGACTCTTCACTGACTTGAATCACTTTTCTTTATCCTTAATAGCTGGTGAGATCTCTAGAGTGAGACATTTTTTTGGATGGGATTTACTGTGTGATCAGGTTACATGTTAATGTTTTTATTTTGAGTATCTATTTATACATGATAAATTAGGCTCTCACCATAAAAGGGAATCTAAGATAGGCCTGGAGAATTGGCTGGGCTATTTTAGTTGGGAGAACTGGGAGCTATTTTTTACAGCAGAAAGAAGTGATGTTGTGGTAGTTATCACTAAGGAAATAGTGGTAAAAGAAGTCAAGGTAGTGGAAAAATGTCTCAGGACCATGTTATGTTTCATTGCTATCAATGTTGTAGGTTTGGAAACAAGTGGACTCAGTTACATACCCTTATTTGGAGTGGTGTTATTATGGTAGGATGGGCCACCTACAAAGGTTTTATAGAGGCATGTATCAATAGAACAATGGAAGAAGATTATGATAGGTACCAAAGTATAGGAATGACTTAGATACCCCTCAAAAGACTGGTTGATGGAGTACCACTGGACGTTTAGGTTGAGGATGGGGTCATGGTACCCTATTGTAGGAGTGGAAGTACCTGGTATAGATAATAATTCAAGGGATTCAGACTGGAGCCTATGGTGGAGGGTAAAGTTAGTTGAATGCTATGCAGTCTACTCCAACTATTTTGGATGTCAGACCTTCTACCATCAGAAGGATGATTCTTTTATCATCTACTCTAGCATGTTTTTTTGATAAGGGAGCATCACATTCTTTTATAACCTATATTTTTTAAAATGGTTTGAGTTTGGTTGTGTAAATCATGGATGGTTTTTTAACAATAAATACAATATTGGGAGTGTGGTCAGATAATATCAAATGTTTCAAGGCACGTTCTTTAGATCTTGGTGGTTATTGATTTTTTTGGGAATCATTTGTGATATAAATGAAAGGTTCTGATTCAATTATTGGTATGTATTAGCTAGTTATATACTAGTATCATACCGAAAACTACATAAGGAGAGTTACCTTTCTATATCTATATAAATGTATCTATTTTCACTAGGGTGAGTCAGATATTCAGGTTGTTCATACATGACCAATTCAGTGCAGATTAGATTGCCTCATATCTTAAATATTAGGCCTCACTCTAGATGGTGGTGGAATGTAGTAACATACTTTTCCTCCAGTGGTAGACCATTTTTATTATTTCTTTATTGAATAATATTATGGCTTACCACCTGAGTGAGAGATTGAGTTCATGATTGAGTTGGTTCTAGGAGCAGAGCCAGTTTCTATTCTTCCTTATAGGTTGGAACCAGTAGTTCTTTGGGAATTAAAATTTCAGGTTTAAGATCTTTATGTTAATGGCTTCAAATGTCCTAGTATTTCACTATGGGGTTCATGAGCTCTTTTATATAAGAAGGTTTATGTGACTTTGATATTGTGTGTGGACCTTTAGAGATTTCACCAGAAGACGATCAAGAATCAATATCCACTTCCACACATTGATGATATATTTGACTAAATGAGAGGTGAAAAGATCTTCTAAAATATATATTTGATATAAGGATACCAACAATTCAGGTTGAGATCATTATACATACCTCAGACTACTTTTTGGAGAATGTATGGCTTTATGAGTTCATAACGATTTCTTTTGGTTTGACAAACACACCAGAGGAATTCATGTCCTTGATGAATCAGATGTTCCATTTTTTTCAAGATCAATTTGTGGTGGTTTATATCGATGAAAACTTAGTGTACTCTAAATTAGTAGATGATCATTTCCAACATCATGACATCTTCTTGAGTATATTTATAGATCATAAGATTTACTCCAAGCTAACCACATGCAATTTCATGATTGATAAAGTGCACTTATTAGGTTATTTCATCTTATATGTTGTAGTTTTAGTGGACCTAGAGAATTTTTAAACCATGGTATCTTGGGATTAACCCAAGAACGTGTTAGAGATTCAGAGCTTTCTAGGTTTAGTAGGTTATTATGAGTATTTTATCTAGTATTTCTTCCATTTGGTAGCACCGATGTCTGGGATGACTAAGAATGGGATGAAATATATTTGGTCGGATTTGTATGAGAGATCTTTTTAGGATCCAAAGGAAAGGATGACCTCATTACCGATCATCACCTTACCTATTCTGGGTATGTCATATAACGTGTACTATAACACATCTGAAGTTGGACTCAGAGAAGTTTTGATGTAGGAGGACTAAGTGGTTACATATGGCTTCAAAAAGATGTGACCGAATGAGAGGAATTATCCTAGTCACAGTTTGATCATGTTTTGATGGAAAATTCCTTATTATATTGGAAACATTATATTATGAGTGATAAGTTTGTGGTGTACATAGACCATAAGATCCTCTTGTACATCTTTTCTCAGTGGGACCTAAACCTTCGATAGAGGAGGTGGGTCAAGTATCTAAGACTTTTGAATTCAAGTTGGATTATACAATGGGAAAGATAAAATTTTTTGTTTAGGACTTAATATAGAAGATATAGATAGTGGAAGTGAAGTAGTCTTGAAATGAGTACTAGATTATGAAACTATTTGAAGACATGCATCTCAATGTTTAGGAGTCCTAGTGATGGGTGGATATGACTTCAACATATGTTATACCCATGATTTGTGACCGGATAAAGATGGAGTAATTATATGATCTTTAGGTATTAGTTATGAGAGAAAACATATATGGTGTGGATCCACCATTGGTATGGTCTCTTGGTAGAATCAATGATCTTCTTTTCCATGGTCGAGTATGGGTTCTTATGGGATTGTGTGTTGAGTTGATGAGAAATTTTCATACTTATTGATGGGTGGTATATCCAGGCCTGAAAAATATGTATCATTATATTTTTATATTGTAATTGTGGTAGGAAATGAAGAAGGAGGTAGAAAAATTTGTAGAGATATATTTAACCTGTCAGTAAGTGAAAACCGATCATTAGAGGCCTTCTAGGTTGTTCTAACATCTTCCCATTCTAGAATGGAAATTGGATGATTTCACTATGTATTTTGTGAAAGGATTACCTAGTAAAAAATTTAATAATGACTAATTATAAATGATTTTGGATCAACTAATAAAGGTATCCAACTTATTACCTATCAAGGAGACCTTCACTACTGATGATATGGGTAGTCTTTACATGCATGAGATAGTCTGGTTGGATGGTGTTCCAAGGATAATAATTTCAAATAAAGATCCTCATTTCACATATCAGTTCTAGGTGGTTCTGTAAAAGGATTTTGGATAATAATTTATTATGAGTATATTTTATGATCCTCATATTGATATCCCATCTAAATGGAATATTCATATTTTGGAAGATATGTTACGAACCCATGTTTTGGATTTCGGTGGCCCATGGTAGAAGTATTTGGAACTTATGGAGTTTTAGTATAAAAACATATTCTAGTCATTTATCCAAATCTAACCTTTCATGTCATTTTATGGAAGGTTTTACCCTTCACCTCTTTGTTGTTTAGAGGTAGTTGAGTCAACATTTATTGGACCTAGTATCATGCAGGAGACATTTAATCAGGTTTAGTTGATAAGGAGGAAATTGGTTACCACATTGACAATACATAAATCATACAATGACCATCAGATATGACCTATTTAGTTTGAGGTTGGTCATCATGACTTCCTTCTTTTTTTACCCAGGTTAGGAGATTCCATATCCAGAAATAGGGAAAGATAGCGTCCAAGTTTTTTGATTCATTTGAGATAGTGGAAAGGATCAGTCTAGTGGAATACCGATTATCCCTTTAACAATGCTATAGTTCCATGCATAAATTGTTTCAAATATTTCATATTTGAAGATATCATCCATAATATTTTCACATAATATAAGTTGGTGACATCGATATTGGTGAAGATGCGTCCTTTGAGGAGCATCCGATATGGATTATGGATCATAGTGAGAAGTATCTATGGGGAAAGACTATACCTCTAGTTTAAGTGTGGTGACAACATGGGCATGATCATTTGGATACCTAGGAGAGGGAATTAGATTTGTGAGAACAGTGGCTGAACTTATTCTTTGAGACCCCACAATGATTCTTATAGAAACATAAGGATGGCCTATTATATGGTGTGGAGTTTTTAGATTTAGTATTCTTACTCGTACACCACTCATTGAGCTTTTGTTAGACCTTTTTTATTTTGGGTTTTTTTCTTCTTTAAAACTTGGTGGTCGAGTCTCTTTTGGGGATAGAGACCATTTATTGGTTAAAATTACCCAAATTTTAGGTATGTATGTTTTTTTAAATTAGTAGTCTAAGTATAAATATATTAAGGGATTACAAGGGTTTTCCATGGCTTAGAAGGCTTTGTGGTGGTTCAGGTAGTTTCTATATAATATGGGTCATTCAATATCTAACAGACACTTTCATGCTTTGAACATGTTACACGATGAGAACTTGTCACCATGAAGATGTTGTGAATTGGTTTAGATCATCAAAGTTTAAATTCTATGAAACTGGTTCATGTTGTTAAATAGTTTATTAGGGTTATTTTAACCCGAGGTGATGTTCCTATCAACATATTTTTTAAATAAATAAATTAACATCACGAAAGGGTTTCATGTAATGAATATCTTGGGAAAATATATTCTAAACCATGATGTTCATATGATTTTATTTCATCCATCCTACAACCTCCTCTCTTGAACCCTAGTGTGACTCCAAGTGATTTTGGAGTGACTTCTTCCCTTATGGAAATCTCGGTCTAGCGGTTGTTATTTGATGAGTTCCTTTGTATTGGTTTTTCCCTATCTTCCATTTGTTCTCAATTATCATGGTCTCATAACTTGATCATCATTGAATTTGGTTTTGATATTTTGTGATTTAGGTTTTTCTTTGCAATATATATCACCTTAATTCATTGTTTGTGTTCCTAGTTGAGAGAGTTTCTTGAATCTCTAGATAAAATTAGGTGGTCAGTAATGGATCCCAATGGGTTTTTTCCACATATTCTAGTATGTGCAATATAAATATATTACACCGACACAACTTGAAAGTTAAAAAATAAAATAATGGGTGATGATAATCATGTTTTGACTACTCTTTAGATCCAAAGGTGTTGAGACCTAGCCTGTGGATTTTTTTAGGGTGAGCCTACCCTAGACAAATAATGAACTAGATAATGGATTAAAGTATGATTTAGCGTGACATTAAATCTCTAGTTATTGCTTGTGATTGATTCACCATAGAAAATGGGTTCCTCTATTATTGAATGATTGATGATGATTTGATTTAAATGGGTGCGTACACTGTCATGATAACTACTTACGGTGTAGTTTAATGAATGAATGGATAATATAAAGAAAATAGAAATTGGATAAATTTACCATTGTGACTTTTGATAATATGTTGTGTTATTCTGGCCGTTATGAATTATTTTTTTTATTTGAGTTTAAATGCTTATATGAAGGGATTTTCTTGGTGATGTTGGAATGATTATATAAAGTGATTTTCCTAGTTATATTGAAATTATTATATAAACGTATTTTCATAGTGATACTAAAATGTTAATATCAATGGAATTTCCCAGTGATGATGAAATGTTCATATAAAGCTATTTTCATAGTGATGTTGAAATTCTTATATAAAGGTTTTTTCCAGTGATGCTGAAATGATTAAATAAAGAAATTTTCCTAGGTTTACTATAATGATTATATAAATTTCTTTTCCTAGTTATGTCATAATTTTTATTGGGATTGGCCTAGTTATGGGATTATTCCATGGAATTGTGGATAGAGATGGCATGGTTGTGCAACATTCTTAGATATATTCTAGAATGTTGCTGAAGAAGGTTGGTTGTTGTATCATATAAACTGATTGTATAATACTCTTGATTATCAGTTTTTTTGATGAACTTATTATCATTCTAGTTTTGTTTATATATGGTGGCATTGACCTATTGAGTTTTACTCACACCCAAATTTAGGATTTTGTTTGGTACCCAAGTAGATTACATGGATGTAGGTTTAAGCATAGGAAAAGGACCTTGTTGTTGATTGTTTCTTATTGGATGAGTTGGAGCTTGGATATGGGACTATCATGGGGTTCAGTACCAGGTTATTTTGAGTTTATTTGTTTCATAACTTCCTTTTATCTTTATTACATTCATTTTAATATTTAGATACATTCTATCATTTCATTACATTATAATTTTATTATTATTGGATTATTATGTCGATATTTATTGTTTGGTTTATCTACTGTGATGTAATGTTTCTTATATTTTATATTAATTTTATATTTGTTTATTTCTATTGTGTTATAACTCTATACTAGTAGGTATAGTCTCCCCACTATGTTCTCTACACCCTCACTACTATTCATTAACCTCTAACATATGTGGGGGCACACTTGAGGTCTAGTAACCAACCTAGTTTTTCCATGCGAGATAGTGATGGTCCGGGTGAAATTACACATATAGTTTCTTTAACCATGCACCCTCACTATATGGGGTTCCCTAGAACTGCTAGCGCAAGGTACACAGTTTGGCCAACCATGTGGCTAAACCATACGTAGTGTCCAGGGGTTTATAATTTTTAAAATTTTTATTTTACCTTAATGGATTAAAACCCCTAAAGGGGCCTCTTACTCACCCTCACTCCTCTCACTCTACTCACCCAAGGGGATCTGTTACATGTTTCACCTCCTCCTCTCACAACCTCTATTGTTGGCCATTTCCCCATTGATTCATGGTATGATCATCATAGGTGACAATTTTTCTCTTCCATCTATTTATTCTTTCTCTTTATTTTCCTCACTATGGTGTGAGGTTGAACTGAACTCTAGGGTTTTCTTATGGTGTTATTTTCATGATTTTATTAAATATTAGGGTTGCTTTTCATTTTATGGTGTTCCCCATAATTTATTGAGATGAGTTTTATCCCCACACACCAAAGGAAACCAATTCCTCTTTGATTTAAGTTAGGTTACCCTATGTATGAACCTTTAAGTTGAAAGCCATAATTATTTGGTGTTTTTTGTGTTTTTATTATAATATGAAGTATATATATTATAAAAAATTGTTTTGGTTAACGCAATGAGTTTCTTTTATGTTTTCATAATTTAACTTTTTTGTCTCCCTGGATTTCCTTTTCCAAATCATGTGTTCGATTTTTGTTTTAAAATTTAAATCATGTTATGTGTTTTTTAGGTTTTCCAAATGGTTTATATCATGTAAATTGAGAATAAAAAGGTTGTTTTATATTTAGACTAGCTTCCAACCAAGTGTTAAAATCATTTTCTATTTTTTCAAAAGGTTTTAGAGTGGTTTTTAACTCCCTTTCACTCTTAGATATGGCTTATACACATATACACATATGGATATATATAGATATCATCTTTATATATATATATTCACATGACTTTTTGATAATATCTAAATTGGTTCAAATTATATATATATATATATATTGAGGTAAATTTGTATATAAGTGGATAACGGTGACTTGGAACTTGAAAGTCTTGAGTTTATAAATGGGTTTTGAGATGATCAACATTTCTTATAAAACACTGAGGCCTAGTTGGAACTTTAAGATATTCCCTTGGAAACTAAAACCCCTATTAAGGAATTACCCTTATATAATGGAATGTGGGTGTGTGTGATTATGTGGTATGTGGTGTATGCTCATGTGGGGTTGTGTACTATTTATGTTTTGTGAAAAGGAAAGAGTGTTTTCACTTAAAAGGGTGTTCATTTGTGAGAAGATGAATTTTTATTCTAATATAATGTATGTTATATATATGTTTATATTATTTTGAAAAATGAACCTCCATTTATACATCATGCGAATCCTTGGGTAGTTAGGTGGGATCTCTAGGTAAAAATTCCATACAATTTTTGTATTATGCTTTGATTAGTGGCCCTCAATTAGATCCCTCATATTCTTTTGGGATATTCCCCTCAATTGAACCAGTGAGGGTGATGAAAAATGTTGGGGTAGGGAGAATTGTGGGTGTTTAGTGCTAGTGGTGCTTATTATATAGATGATGATATCTCTATCCCATACCATCATGGCCATCTCCTAGGTTCCCATGATAACTATTTTATGTATATCCTATATTACATTGCATGGTGACACTTTTAAAAATTATTTTCACTATTATGATTTCATATTGAAACTCATACTCTTTCACATGATTATTTTTATAAATGGTTTATTGGAAAGTCTGTCATTACATTAAACTATTTTGAAATTTTTTTTAAAAGGGAAAGGATCTTTGTTTAGTATGAAATTTATTCTTTTTTTAAAAAGGAAAGTAAAATCCTACTTTTATATATTTATACTTTCATACTAGAATGAAATGGTTTTCTATTTAAAGGAAGCATATAGAGTTTGGTTTTTATTTTTTGAATCCATAATTAGCATCTTTATTCACTTGAATATAGTATCATTTCAGTTTCAGGTTGAGTTTATCATTAGGTCACTCATGGACTAATCTTATTCTGGGGATGGTAGTGTCCCATGAGGTCACATGGAAGTATGTTTAGTTTTGAATCATTTTATACTACCCATGTTTACTTTATTTATTCAAATCATATTTTCATACAACTTTTTTTATGGAATAAATCATTCCCAATTGAGTAATGTATTTATGCCCACCACTAGTTTCCAGCCTCGTAGGACTGGGAACACCTCTCGGGCATTAATGTGGGATGTCTATAGTGCTCAGTTCAGAGTTAACCTATTTTACTTTGTGAAAAAATACTATCAGAGGATCCATTGATATTTGAGTAAGTCTAGTGGTTTAGAGTTTGTTTTTTTTCAGAATTTGAGTGGCCATTCATCAGTAAGAACATGATCACCACCTAATCAGGAAGAGGCTTGAGTTACCAAGTGGTTTCGGGTGTTTGTGTCTTAAATTTGAGATTCATTGTCATATTTTTTGAGATGTTTAGACTTTATTTTAAGTGTTTCTTATTGGAAATAAAAATTTATGGACTATTTTTAAAATCTACAATGTTATTATTAGATTTTTGGAGGGATTAAAAGGGCAAACAATTACTATGAATAGTCTAGAAAAACACGCACATACCATGAAACCACCTATGTTAACCTCCAATGAGATTCATGTGGTTGGAATATGATTTTCCAAACTATGTGGGAAAATAATACACAATATATTTCCCTTTAAAAATTTTGGGATTTTTATTCTTTGAGTATTGGGTTGTTTTCTTTCGTTCCTTTTATTGGTTTAATTTGATTATGGGTGTTTGTCTTTGATTTTAAAATGATGTTAGAATTTACCCATGTTTTATATTCAAAATGATATTTTGGGTTGTTTGAAAATGGAATGAAAATTATTTAGGATTGTGGGAATGTTTTTAAAATATTGAATAGAAAGTGAATTGGGGATCTATAATTTTTTAGTTTTGATAAAAAATGTTGGTTATAATTTTTTGGGTTATTTTTAAGAATGATTTTTCTTGTGACCTACCCTCCTTTTATTTGACCCTTAGTATTATTTATGAATGTTCACACACACACACACAAATATATATATATATATATATATCAGTGTGTGTGTGTGTTAAGTAAATTCTTGAACATGTATGTATTAATTAATAGAAGTGTGTATAAGTGTGTATATATGTATATATAAGTGAGTGTGTGTGTGATGTTTCATAGAATTCCATTATTAAATATCTAATTTTATAATTTATATTTTCTCCCAAATCATTTTATAAAAAGCAATTTCAATGTTTTTATTGAGTGAGTAATATTTGATATTCTCATTTTCTATTTTGGGATTTCCTCTTTTAAATTTTTTGTGTTGTGTGGGAATGTTGTTTAAGTTGTGTTTTGAGTTTGGATTATTAATTTGTGATTGGGATGAAAAGTTTCAATTTATGATATGTTTTTATCCAGTTTTATGATTTATGTTTTTAGAGTACACCCCACCAAGATTTACGGAACCTTGAAGATGATATGTGCATAGTTATTCTACCATGTGCCTTTACTTGATCAAGTATCATCCCATTTTTTTAGTTAATATATTCTGAATATAGATCCTAGTGGTCCTAATCCAATGAATCAGTATCAGGAATTCATCTAAAAGTTATAAGATTTGAACTGTTCACATTTCTATATATAAAGGTAACCCAGAAAAGATGAGGTATGACTGAAAATTATCAAGGATATCTTCATTTGCCTCGAGTTTCTTGATCATCTTAAGAAGAAGTTATAACAGCCTAAATCTAGGTTCCACTCAAAGGTTCCCCATAATAGGTTCATCACATGACCTCAATAACATTTACCTAAATGATAGAGGATACCAATTAGTATTGAGGTCCTAAGTGAGATAGTGGGAAAACTATGCCCTTATTGTTAGAGTGCAACACAGTGGAATACAATAATAAAATAACAGCAAAAGCAATAATACCATACAACAGAAGTAAATATTGGAAAAATGATAATCAAAATAACCAAAAGACATATCATATAAAGGATGATGTTTCATGTCACATGTTCTAGGAAAACATACAAAATAGAATACACTACAGTAATACACGGTACTAGTGAAAAAGTAAAAAAAAAGACAAGATAACTCAAAAGCCTCATGAGCCTCCGCTTGGTCCCATTCTTTCCTGCTCCAAAGTAGCATATCAAGTAAATATATAAGGGATATTTATTTTATTGACACCTACAAAAATATAATATGTTTGGTCCAAAAATCATGTCCCAAATAGGGTGTGAGACTAAATCCCTGTGGGCAACCAACCATGATTTGTGCCGATTTGTCAGTGAATATATATAACAGAAAGTGTACAATCATGAAAGTAGTAAGATAGTAAGTAGTCAAATGTAAACAATCCTATAAGAACTAGATTTAATTTACAATCATTTCAGGTTCATTAACAGTTTAATTACAAGGAATTATATAAGCCTTGGGATCCAACCTAATCCCAACAACCCCCATGTAAAATTAAGTACAATAGATACCTCAGAAAGATATATAAACAAGTAAAGTGAAGACTGAATCGAAGCTTATTCTTTGTCTTGGAAGACACTTCATAATTCATTCCATTTAAATTTTCAATTTATAATCTAAATCTATCCTTCACATTCCTAAGTTATAATTCAAGTATTTATCCTTGTGAAAAATCACTTATATCCTATGAGCCCCTCCGTAGGATCCTCTCATAAACCTAGTCCCACCCTAGGTGTGGTGTGAGTATTTGTCAACTGGGATATCCTTAGAACCTATAAATAAGACCAAGTATCTCCCAATACATATAAAAATTTTCAATAGAATCCATACATGGTATCCTTCATTCCATGACTTGTTTGACCATTAATCATAGTCTCCATGGGCCCAACCACTACATCCATGGCTCGCTCATGACATAACAGAATAAACCCCTTTGAGTCCATCCATGGCATCCCTTGGGATCCATGATTCACCTAAGGTATAAGGTACAATAGTCACTTGAACCTGTCCATGGAATTCTAATCAAAATTAATGGTTTACTCATTTCTATTTACCCTTTAACCATAATACGTTCAATTAAACATTTCATTTGGCACGAAAATGTCAAAACCTAATGCATCCAGTATATTCTCAATCAAGGACCAACCTCATAAGGCTTGGCCTTTCAAATAATCACATAGACTCAATTATCACAATAAGCAAGATAAGTAAATTAAACCATTACATGGATTAATCACAATTAACAACTCATGTTGGAAAATTCACAAAATAAGAAACACATTGAAGTTAAACTATTACTGGACTTAACAATAACAACTCACATGTGAACATATCATATATGAATACTATCATGTAATTTAAACTATCACAAGGCTTAAGCATAAATTAACTCATGTGGCCAAGTCTCTTATTCAACCAACATCATTATAAAACAACCCAGAAGGGGAAAATAGAGGCATGCCTTATAGGAATCCTAGGCCAAACGACCATAAATGATCATCCATGGGAAACACACCCATGGGTTGGGCCTTAATCAAGGTAAACTACCCTAAATATGCTTCAAAACACTAAATAAATTACATAAACACCAATAGGCAATGAAAATAGGAAAAATTCATTCAAAGTGACAACCCAAAAATGGGACCGCAACACTTCGACATATGTAAATAGCTTGAAAATTAGAGAAATGCACGAGACCACCTACCTCATGCTGGTATGAATATCCTCATCCAACATCAGCCTCTAATTTGAACTAGAATGGATTAGATCTATAAAATGAGAATAAAATCTCAAGGTTTTATAACTTGGGTGAGAGATAAAATCATGAAGAATGGATCAAGAGGAGCCGAGAGCTCACCATGGGGAATCCAATGCATTAGACGGTGTTCGAATTAGAGATCAGATGATGAAACTAGAGGCCACCCAATCATCAGATCACTTGGACACACTATTCGTCAAAGGAATGGGTGTGTTTCTGTCTGTCTAAAAAAATGTCACTATTTCCCAATTTAACAAAAAAACAAATTTACATGGCATGTACATGAAACCACATGCCATATAGTACCTATTTCCATACGGTTTCTGGCCAGATCAGTACAAGGAATGTATCAGGATTATTCGATGTGTAACCCCAATTACATGGCGTGCACCTGGATTAAATGCTGTGTAACCCTCTTCTTCCTCCACCTACTTAAGAATATCCTAAAAAGAGAATATTCATACCTCAATGAAAGAATTGAGTTCTTAAAAACTTCCCCCTTAAAGAAATTAATCCTCGAATTTCCCTTAAAATGGTAGTGAAGAAGCACCTTAGAATAACTCTAGCCTCTGAGCACATACGTTGGCCTCCCGCTCCCAAGTCTCATCTTGTGAATAGCCATGCTACCATATCACCTGTACTGGAGGAACTGACTGGACAAATAGAACCATCGTTCTCCTATTTACTATACATATCAGATGGCCCTCAAAGAATGCATCAACCTAAAGTTCAACCTCCTTGAGCTGAAAAATGTGAGATGGTTCTGGTTGATAGTGGTATATATGAGATATGTGGAAGACGTAATGCAAAGCTTGATACCTCTAAGGAAACTACAACTTATAGGAAACTGACATGACTCTCTCTAGAATCTCAAATGTCCTAACATATCTCGGTGATATCTTACCCTATCTCCTGGTCCACTTACATCCCAACCTCGATGAAACATGCCAGAAAACACGATCCATGACCTCAAACACTAGAGACTGTCTATGGAGATCAATGTTGTAACGACCCAATTTTTTTTGAGTAGTATATTAACTTACTCTTATTGATTTAATAAGATGTTAATGGTTAATGCAGAAAGAGGAGTCGATGGCTTCATCCAGTAGACTCAACCCTTAGGAAGCCCACTTATCAGAGCTTGGGAAGGAGGTAGCATCTGTGGGCTTCGCTTTGGACCAAGCCCAAGCCGAACTCCAGTGTGTCAAGCTTGAACGGAAATGCCTGTGGGAGAAGTTAAAGTTAGTAGAGATTACTACTAGGGCAATGTTATCTGAGCCTCCCTCAGATTCTCTCACCATAGCACACCTTACACTCAGGTCTTATGCCGGTGTTATAAGGGGCTATGTGACGAGACCCTAGCTTCCTTGTGTAGTCCTTTCGGGTGAATAAATTGAGATTTCTTCTTTTAGTGATGTTTGTGAAATTTCAAATGTCCGGATAATTTTAGAATTTATTTTATTGATGAATTTTGAAAAAGGGATATTTTGAAATATTTATGTAAACCCTAAATAACTAATGATGTGTAATGATTTTCAAAAAATGGTCTTCTACAAAAGTGTTCATTAAGGAATTTGGAGTCTAATAAGATCAACTTAATTTTTGATGAATAGTAAATAGTGAATAGTGATTTTACGCTTAGGATTAGTAATGTGACCAAATGGATTAGTAATCTCACTTAAAGAAAGTTTTAAAATAATCTAGGCACCTTGATTAAGTAATGTGATTCAATAAAATGGGTGAATAACAGTTTCATAAATTATTATTCAAGTATTAGTTTTTTCGGATGAATAGTGTTTTTTAATTAAAAATTTAATTAAAAATAATTAGAAAATTATTTTTATAAAAATGACTTTATTTTTGAACTCAGAGCATCGATATTATGTTATGGTAATTTTTGGGGATTTTTCTGAAGAAATGAATTTTCGATGAATAGTGTATTTATTTAAAAATAAAATTAAAAATATTTAGAAAATTATTTTTATAAAATGGAGTTCATTTTTGAAATCATAGCATTGATATTTGGTTAAGGTGAAATTTTGGGATTATTCTGAGAAAGTTGAATTTTCGGTGAATAGTGAAAGTATAGTTTTTAAGTTACGGGTGTTTAATGACATCATTAAATGATGTATTAAGTATATATTCAATATGGTCGAATTATGAATAGTAAGATAAGGTGTGAGGTGTCCCAAGTGGCCAATACCATGGGCAAATACCATGGGCAAGCCCATGGTTTTTCCAAAACCACTAGTGAGGTGTCCCTTGGCCATTAATGCTTTGTCCTCTCACTTTCCCTATAAATACCCACCCTTTCCTCCTTTAGTTTTCACTCCAAACTCTCCCCCAACGAAGTTCTGGTCTTCTTACCTTCCAAGGAGTCCTACCAAGGTGCCCCCATGCCCTCAAGGTCCAATCCTTTGAGTTTCAAGAGTCACGTTTTAAGGTAAGGGATCCGACCCCTCTCTTTCTTTTCATGTAATCTCTTTTATGTCATTCCTATTATGCTCCATGTTTTTATGTGAGAGGATGTTCTTTTATATTCCTCTTACTTCCCTTTCATGTTTATATGATGAGAGATCCCCTCTTACTCTCATCATTTCATTTTATGAAAGTTTAAGTGACGCCGTTACGCTGCCGAATTTTTAAGGGATTCTTTCACCCTTCTCATTTTTCAAGTTCGATTTTCATGTCAAGTCTTTCAAGTTCCTTTTTATTATGTTGGGGTATGATCTCTATATCTATCATACTTATCTCTTATGATAATATGATGAGGGACCCTATTTGATCTTGTCAAATCATTTTCTTTTGAAGATAAGTGACGCCGTAAGGCTGCCGAATTTTCATAAGAGAAATCTAATCTTTTTTTCCTTCCATGTTTTTCATTTCAAATGGTATGTCCCTAAAATTTCATTATCATGTCCATATGTCCTTCTTATTCTTTCAACCTACTGTTTTATGGATCATTTATGAGTGGGTGACCCATTTCCCCTCTCATTTCAATGTTTTCTAAAACCCCGAAACTTAGCCGTTATGCTGCAGAATTTTCCCCTCAAAATGCCTCTCTCTTTTCTCAAAAATTATTTTATGTTATAAAGTGAATACTCAAAGCTCTTATTTCTACAAGGGTATTCACATATATATCAAAATGCTCCATTTTAAATTCTGGGATTTACATACATGAGACCCACCTTCCTTTTTGTGGGTTTTAAAGTGTCGTAAAGATCATGTCTTTAAAGCAGTTTTTAAAACGTTATAATTATGAAATGAAACCCATTTATTTTATGCTATATGGGTTATTTATGAAATGTTTGATGATGATATATGTGGTTCACATGATAATAAAGGAAAATTTAAGGGTGCGCCCTGATAGCGCTCCAATGCATTGGGTAATGATGTAACCACTAGAGATTACAATTTTCATGATACCTTGGTGAATAACCTTGGTAATTTTCAAATGACACCTTGGGGATGGACCTTGGTGATATGTTCATGATTGTCTATGTTAAATGATGTAGCCACATCTTCATGTTATGGAAAATGTTATTTTTATTATGAAATGCTTCATGATTTTCTTTCTCATGCCTTAAAGTTCTTTTCATGTCCTTATTGAAGTATACCAAGTTCACATGTAAAATGTTCCTCTTGTTTCCCTTACTGGGCCTTCTGCTCACCCTTTCTTTTGATGTATGTCTCCAGGTTATTAGATGCAGTAATGAACCTAGAATGAACTTAAGGAGATGCCTTTCAAGTGTTTAAGAAGAATGTTTTATGTTGTTTTCATGTATTATGTTTCTGGTTTCCAAGACACTAGACCTTAAAGATCCTCAGTTTTGTGTAATGTAATGAAAGTTTATGTTATAAAATGGAGGGATGCCATAGTTGGTATCAAAGGATGGTTTAGTTATTTGTGGAAATTAGGATATAAAAACTTTAGGAAGAACCCTATAGAAAAGTTTAAATATAGGAAAACTTCCTGGTATTTTGGTAAGTATTGAGTAAGTGGTCTATCAAACAAATACATCCCTGTCTGGATACGAGCAGGTAGAGGCGGCTCTGGCACAGATGTACATAGGGGTAAAACCCGAAAACACCGCTTTGAGCTAGACTCGAACGGGAACTGGTGCACGATAACGGGCCTTGCTGCACTCTTGGTTACGACACTCCTGGGGGATATGTTTGGTTAATCACAAGCTTTTTATGAATCATTATAAAGGAATTATAGAGAAGTATAATTGTTTAAGCATGAAGTCTTAGTTAAAAGATTCATAAATGAAATAAGTTTCTCACTAAGGTTTTATTCTTTTAGAAGATGGCGGGCAATAGGAGGAACCGTGCCGATGGTGACCGCAATGCACCATGTGCTGATGGACCTCTGATGGAAGCCGGAATGGAAACATTCATGCGAATGATGAACCAACTGACTGAAGATATGAGTAATAACTTGAATCAAGCTGAGAGGCCGACCTCACCACGAAGGGAACAACACTCTATTGAGTCCTTCATGCGTCAACGACCGCCAACATTCAGTGGATCTACTGACCCATTGGTTGCAGAACAATGGATAAGCTCAATTGAAAAGATCTTTTCTGTACTTCATTGTTCGGAACAAGAAAAAGTCACCCTTGCTGTTTACCGCCTTGAGGGAGAAGCTGATCAGTGGTGGTCACTGATCAAAAACACGTAGCCACGAGGAGAGATGGAAGCTATGGAGTGGGAAGAATTTCGGGGGATTTTCTTTAACAAGTATTTCCCTCGTTCAATGAGAACGAAAATGGAGAAAGAGTTTCTCGAGCTGAAGCAGAAGGAGAACGAATCTGTCGGAAGCTATGAGATGAACTTCACAAGTCTTTCCCGTTATACCTCAAGCTTTGTCATGGACCCTAATAGGAAGGTTGATAGATTCTTTGGTGGACTACGACCTCATCTGCGGAAGAATCTAGCCAACAGGGACTATGATAGCTATGAAGAAATAGTTCGAAGTGCCATGAAAGTTGAACTAGAGTTTGGGGAGACACAGTGGTCTCACAAATCTAATGAGAAGAAGAGAACTCTAGAACCGAGCCTGGGAAGAAGTTTTGATCAGGAAAGAGGTGGAAAGCATATGCAACATCCCACATGCAATAAATGTGGGAAGAAGCATTCGGGGAACTGCTTGATCGGAAGTGGAAAGTGCTATAGGTGTGGAAAAGAAGGCCATATTTCTCGGAATTGTCGTGGTGATGTGAAGCCTCAACTTCCCAACACTAATGACAGAGGAAAGATGGTTCTGGCCCTACCCGAAGTCACATGCTTCAAGTGTGGACAACTTGGGCACTTTGCTAATCAATGTCCAAATCCGAGGGCAGTGGGGGGGAATCACCATCAACCTCAGCATAGGCCAAGGGAGCAAGGTCGGGCTTTCGCTATCACAACATCTGAAGTTGAAGTCCCGAACTATGTGGTAGCAGGTACTCTTTTTGTCCTCTCAAAACTAGCAAGTGCTTTATTTGATTCTGGTTCTACGCATTCCTTTATTTCCTCCAAGTTTGCAAGGAATATAGAATCAATCCTCGAACTGCTAGAGGTAGAGTTGTCAGTCAAGACTCCAAGTGGGATTATCCTTGCATCAAAAGTATTTAGAGACTCTAGTGTTTACTTTGGTGAGCTCAATCTTATCGCAAATCTAGTAGTCATTCCCATGATGGAATTCGACATTATACTAGGGATGGACTGGATCTCAAAGTATAATGCTAAGATCAAATGCAGAAGTAAGGAAATCTCAGTAGTCTTGAATGAACGACCTACAGTTATCTTCCAAGGAGAGATATCCCGAACTGATCCCTATCTAGAAGCACCTCCCATAGCTTTCTTTATGGAGTTAATCAGTGATGATGAAGAAGGGAAAGGGAGCATACAAATTGAAGATGTTCCGATTGTTCAGGAATACATGGATGTATTTCCTGAGGAGTTACCTGGACCTCCCCCAGAAAGAGAGGTAGAGTTCTCCATTGAACTCGTACCTGGGTCTCAACCGATATCAAAGACTCCGTATAGAATGGCAAATGTGGAGCTAGAGGAGTTAAAGAAACAACTCCAAGACTTGTTGGATAAGGGGTTTATCCGACCGAGTGTGTCTCCTTGGGGAGCACCAGTTCTCTTTGTGAAGAATAAGGATGGATCAATGCGGTTATGCATTGATTATAGAGAACTGAACGAGATCACAGTGAAGAACAGACACCCTCTTCCAAGAATTGATGATTTATTTGACCAACTTCGTGGGGATCAATTCTTCTCTAAGATTGACCTTCGATCTGGTTATCATCAACTGAGGGTGAAGAAGGAAGATATTCCAAAGACTGCCTTCCGATCAAGATATGGGCATTATGAGTTTACTGTTATGCCCTTCGGCTTGACTAATGCTCCTTCTATTTTCATGGATTTGATGAATAGAGTCTTTAAGGACTACCTTGATAACTTTGTGGTAGTTTTTATTGATGATATTTTGATATATTCAAAAAGTCACGAGGAGTATGAAGATCATCTGAGGGTTATTTTGAAAACTCTACGGAAGGAGAGGCTCTTTGGGAAGTTCAGCAAGTGTGAGTTTTGGTTACAACAAGTGGCTTTCTTGGGGCACATCGTAACCAATGAAGGAATCTCAGTTGACCCTACAAAGACAATGGTTGTGGAGGAGTGGCCTCAACCCACAACAGTAACTGAGATTCGTAGTTTCCTTGGTTTAGCGGGATATTATAGGAGGTTTGTGAAAAACTTTTCACGGCTTTCTAATCCACTAACCAAGTTGACTTGAAAAGGGGTTAAGTTCATCTGGACAAAGGAATGCAAGGAATGTTTCCAAGAGCTGAAGAAGAGATTGGTTACTACACCTGTGTTAACACTACCCTCTATCGGAGAAGGATTCGTTATTTTTAGCGATGCATCTCTGAAAGGGCTTGGGTTCATCCTCATGCAAAATGACAAAGTAATTGCTTATGCATCTCGACAGTTGAAGATTCATGAGCAGAATTATCCTACGCATGATCTAGAGCTGGTGGCAGTTGTTTTTGCTCTAAAGATATGGAGGCACTATCTTTATGGGGAGAAATGTGATATATACACTGACCACAAATGTATAAAGTATATTTTCACTCAGAAAGAATTGAACATGAGACAAAGGAGATGGTTGGAGCTTATTAAAGACTATGATTGTTCAATTCATTATCACCCTGGAGGAGCAAACAAAGTCGCGGATGCGTTAAGCAGGAAGGATCCTGTTGTTCTGGCAACAATGAGGATCCTGAGAGATCCCTTGATTAAAGATCTAGTAAAACTGGACATGGGAATTATAAGGAAAGGGACATCATCAACCCTATCCCAAATGATTTCTCAACCTTCATTACTAGAGAAGATCAAGAAGGCTCAAAAAGAAGATCCTTTGCTGCAGGAGAAGTTCGAGGCTGTAAAGGATGGGAAGTTCCCTGATTTCAATATTGATCTAGAAGGTGTATTGAAATTTCATACAAGACTATGTGTTCCATCTATTCCGAAGATAAAGAAAGAACAGATGGATGAAGCTCATAGCTCTACTTTCTCTATACATCCGGGAAGCACTAAGATGTATAGAGACCTTCGTGATCATTATTGGTGGGATAACATGAAGAGGGAGATTGCCGATTACACTACAAGGTGCCTGGTGTGTCAGCAAGTAAAGGCAGAAAGACAACTTCCTAAGGGGGTATTACAACCGCTACCCATACCAGTATGGAAGTGGGATAATATCACCATGGAATTTGTAACTGGTCTCCCAAAAACATCCAAAGGAAACAATGCGATATGGGTTATTGTGGACCGTCTCACCAAGACAGCCCATTTTATCTATATTCGGGAAGATTTCTCTATGGATCAGCTCGCCAAGATATACGTGAAGGAAGTGGTAAGGCTGCATGGGGTACCACTATCCATTGTATCTGATCGTGACCCAAGATTCACATCAAAATTATGGAGAAGTCTTCAACATGCTCTGAATACTGAATTGAATTTTAGTACGGCCTATCATCCTCAAACTGATGGCCAATCTGAAAGGACTATTCAGACACTCGAAGACATGTTGAGATTATGCTCAATGTAATTTAAAGGTGGATGGGATCAACACCTCCCATTAGTGGAGTTCTCCTATAACAACAGCTTCCATGCGAGTATTCAGATGGCACCCTATGAAGCTCTGTATGGAAAGCGGTGTAGAAATCCTACTTTTTCGGATGAAACTGGTGAGAGGAAGCTTCTTGGGCCTGATCTTGTGCAAGAAAGGACAGAACAAGTTGATGCCATCCAACAACACATAAAAGCTGCTCAGAGTCGGCAGAAGAGCTATGCTGACAATCGACGAAGAGACTTGGAGTTTGGTGTTGGTGACAAAGTCTTCCTTCGAATCTCTCCATGGAAGAGAGTCATGCGGTTTGGGAAGAAAGGGAAGCTCAGCCCTAGGTACATTGGCCCCTATGAAATCCTTGATCGCATAGGAGCAGTGGCCTATCGTCTAGCACTTCCACCGAACCTAGCTCAAGTTCACAATGTCTTCCATGTATCTCTCTTGAGGAAGTACATACCCGACCCTTCGCATGTACTGAACCCAGAGGTGG
Source organism: Viscum album (assembly GCA_963277665.1). Classification (NCBI taxonomy): domain Eukaryota; kingdom Viridiplantae; phylum Streptophyta; class Magnoliopsida; order Santalales; family Viscaceae; genus Viscum; species Viscum album. The sequence goes on along the minus strand of OY728126.1, from coordinate 703,625,317 downwards.
TACAACTGGAACATGACCTCTCTTATGAGGAGCAGCCAGTGGAGATCTTGGACCGTAGAGACAAGGTCCTACGAAACAAGACTACCCACCTTGTGAAAGTGTTGTGGAGGAATCATAAATATGAAGAAGCAACTTGGGAGCCTGAGGAAACGATGAAGCAAAAGTACCCTCACCTTTTCGACTAGGCCTCAAGTATAAATTTCGGGGACGAAATTTCTTAAGGGGGGAAGAATGTAACGACCCAATTTTTTTTTGAGTAGTATATTAACTTACTCTTATTGATTTAATAAGATGTTAATGGTTAATGCAGAAAGAGGAGTCGATGGCTTCATCCAGTAGACTCAACCCTTACGAAGCCCACTTATCAGAGCTTGGGAAGGAGGTAGCATCTGTGGGCTTCGCTTTGGACCAAGCCCAAGCCGAACTCCAGCGTGTCAAGCTTGAACGGAAACGCCTGTGGGAGAAGTTCAAGTTAGTAGAGATTACTACTAGGGCAATGTTATCTGAGCCTCCCTCAGATTCTCTCACCATAGCACACCTTACACTCAGTTCTTATGCCGGTGTTATAAGGGGCTATGTGACGAGACCCTAGCTTCCTTGTGTAGTCCTTTCGGGTGAATAAATTGAGATTTCTTCTTTTAGTGATGTTTGTGAAATTTCAAATGTCCGGATAATTTTAGAATGTATTTTATTGATGAGTTTTGAAAAAGGGATATTTTGAAATATTTATGTAAACCCTAAATAACTAATGATGTGTAATGATTTTCAAAAAATGGTCTTCTACAAAAGTGTTCATTAAGGAATTTGGAGTCTAATAAGATCAACTTAATTTTTGATGAATAGTAAATAGTGAATAGTGATTTTACTCTTAGGATTAGTAATGTGACCAAATGGATTAGTAATCTCACTTAAAGAAAGTTTTAAAATAATCTAGGCACCTTGATTAAGTAATGTGATTCAATAAAATGGGTAAATAACAGTTTCATAAATTATTATTCAAGTATTAGTTTTTTCGGATGAATAGTGTTTTTTAATTAAAAATTTAATTAAAAATAATTAGAAAATTATTTTTATAAAAATGACTTTATTTTTGAACTCAGAGCATCGATATTATGTTATGGTAATTTTTGGGGATTTTTCTGAAAAAATGAATTTTCGATGAATAGTGTATTTATTTAAAAATAAAATTAGAAATATTTAGAAAATTATTTTTATAAAATGGAGTTCATTTTTGAAATCATAGCATTGATATCTGGTTAAGGTGAAATTTTGGGATTATTCTGAGAAAGTTGAATTTTCGGTGAATAGTGAAAGTATAGTTTTTAAGTTACGGGTGTTTAATGACATCATTAAATGATGTATTAAGTATATATTCAATATGGTCGAATTATGAATAGTAAGATAAGGTGTGAGGTGTCCCAAGTGGCCAATACCATGGGAAAATACCATGGGCAAGCCCATGGTTTTGCCAAAACCACTAGTGAGGTGTCCCTTGGCCATTAATGCTTTGTCCCCTCACTTTCCCTATAAATACCCACCCTTTCCTCCTTTAGTTTTCACTCCCAACTCTCCCCCAACTAAGTTCTGGTCTTCTTACCTTCCATGGAGTCCTCCCAAGGTGCCCCCAAGCCCTCAAGGTCCAATCCTTTGAGTTTCAAGAGTCACGTTTTAAGGTAAGGGATCCGACCCCTCTCTTTCTTTTCATGTAATCTCTTTTATGTCATTCCTATTATGCTCCATGTTTTTATGTGAGAGGATGTTCTTTTATATTCCTCTTACTGCCCTTTCATGTTTATATGATGAGAGATCCCCTCTTACTCTCATCATTTCATTTTATGAAAGTTTAAGTGACGCCGTTAGGCTGCCGAATTTTTAAGGGATTCTTTCACCCTTCTCATTTTTCAAGTTCGATTTTCATGTCAAGTCTTTCAAGTTCCTTTTTATTATGTTGGGGTATGATATCTATATCTATCATACTGATCTCTTATGATAATATGATGAGGGACCCTATTTGATCTTGTCAAATCATTTTCTTTTGAAGATAAGTGACGCCGTAAGGCTGCCGAATTTTCATAAGAAAATCTAATCTTTTTTTCCTTCCATGTTTTTCATTTCAAATGGTATGTCCCTAAAATTTCATTACCATGTCCATATGTCCTTCTTATTCTTTCACCCTACTGTTTTATGGATCATTTATGAGTGGGTGACCCATGTCCCCTCTCATTTCAATGTTTTCTAAAACCCCGAAACTTAGCCGTTATGCTGCGGAATTTTCCCCTCAAAATGCCTCTCTCTTTTCTCAAAAATTATTTTATGTTATAAAGTGAATACTCAAAGCTCTTATTTCTACAAGGTATTCACATATATATCAAAATGTTCCATTTTAAATTCTGGGATTTACATACATGAGACTCACCTTCCTTTTTGTGGGTTTTAAAGTGTCGTAAAGATCATGTATTTAAAGCAGTTTTTAAAACGTTATGATTATGAAATGAAACCCATTTATTTTATGCTATATGGGTTATTTATGAAATGTTTGATGATGATATATGTGGCTCACATGATAATAAAGGAAAATTTAAGGGTGCGCCCTGATAGCGCTCCAATGCATTGGGTAATGATGTAACCACTAGAGATTACAATTTTCATGATACCTTGGTGAATAACCTTGGTAGTTTTCAAATGACACCTTGGGGATGGACCTTGGTGATATGTTCATGATTTTCTATGTTAAATGATGTAGCCACATCTTCATGTTATGGAAAATGTTATTTTTATTATGAAATGCCTCATGATTTTCTTTCTCATGCCTTAAAGTTCTTTTCATGTCCTTATTGAAGTATACCAAGTTCACATGTAAAATGTTCCTCTTGTTTCCCTTACTGGGCCTTCTGCTCACCCTTTCTTTTGATGTATGTCCCCAGGTTATGAGATGTAGTAATGAACCTAGAATGAACTTAAGGAGACTCCTTTCAAGTGTTTGAGAATAATGTTTTATGTTGTTTTCATGTATTATGTTCCTGGTTTCCAAGACACTAGACCTTAAAGATCCTCAGTTTTGTGTAATGTAATGAAAGTTTATGTTATAAAATGGCGGGATGCCATAAATGTAATATTTCTAATGATACAGTGTAGTGTCCAATAGCTTCTGAATCAACAGGACCTTCTCAGAAGCCTCTTGCATGAGATGCGATCCCAATAAAGCTACTCACTTGTCTCTAACTATTATAGGGGGGAAAACATGGACAAATTTATAAATCATCATACAGTGCCATCTTTATTTTCACCTGATAACTTTTTTATAAGAAAATTCAACTAGGGGAATATGGTTCTTCCAAGAGCCCCCAAAATCCAGGACACATGCTCATAGCATGACCTCTAGAACATGTATTATATCCTCTAACTGAATATCATTATGAGGGTGGTATGTTGTGCTCAGAAGCACCTATCTACATAGTGCCCTCTGAAAACTCTATAAAAAATGAGACATAAAACATGTGTCCCTATATGAAATGACAGAATGCGGGACCCTGTGTAGTCGTACAAGCACCTATGTAACCTTCGTGAGTCTTTCAACAACAACCCATATCAAAATTATTTTCATGATAAATTATGTTTTTTTATAATGATGTATTTGTGTTGGTTAAATTTGTAATATATTAATAAATATGGACATTGATTTAAAATGGATTTGACTTAAATCTTAGTTTAATGTTTTTCCAAGTGATTGAAATAATGTGAACTAGTGTCAGTTCAATAAATATATTTTGGATTTTACTTAAATTTTATTTAAATTATTTTATGACATGGAAATTAATATTTTTCAACAGAATGGAGAGAATTTTGATTTATTAAACTAACAAAATATCAATTAATTTTCAAAAAAAGTCTTAGAGTTTTTTAGGTTTTTTATTTAACAAAGATTCAGATATAGTCTTTATACACTTACCATGTTTTAATTGTATTGAAATACCTTGTTTAAGCTATGAAGAAGTTTTCTAGAATATAAAAATTTGGGTTTTCAAACAAATGTTTATGTCTATAATCTCAATAGGAAGAAAATATAGTCTCAAATTGTTCATGATCTGAATGATAGGATTGTATCAGAGAATTTATTATATGGCCGATTTCTATTTTTTATTCATCATGAGAAATAAAGTTTTCCAATTCAAGAAGAAAATTATATGATTACACATGATGTGTGTGATGAAAATTATGATGTTTATAGGGTGAAAGTATTAAAGGATTATTTCATGACTCCAGTGTATCAACAATATGGTAAAATGAAAAATATGTAATTTTTAGTATGGCTATTTCATGAAACAAATATGTGGAATTTATAATAATGCCACCAATTATATTGTGACCTTTTTTAATAAACCACTTCTAGTTGATGAAGATATTCCATTGAACCATTAAATGGAATGAAAGTTAATTTAATTACTTTTATTTTCTAAAAACAACATACATACTTTCTCAAATGGTTTTATCATATTATGGGGGAAAACTTCTAGACTAAATAATTTTATAAAATTTGGAAGATATCGGTATAATCCAAATGATGATGTAAAACCTTATCATATACCATAAAAAAAGTAATGTGACACTTTTTATTTATTTTTAGATTCTAAAATCTTTTCTATCCATCTAAATATTTTCACATCTCTTGAAATAACAACTAATATGTGATGGAATGATACTAATATAAATAAGGATAATGATGAGTTCATTCATCCAATAGAATTATTAACATGAAATATATTTGATGCTTGATATCCTAATTTTATAGCTGAGGTGTGTAATATGAGGTTGGGTCTATCAGGTAAGAATTTTAATCCATTTGGTCAGATGCTTTGTACAACACAGGGTCAGTTTTCATAAACATTTATAAACTTACTCCATGGATGAGTATGAAATAATCATTCAATTTCTTAAGTATACTCATATGTAGACCTTTTGATCCTAAAAATGATATATATGTATAATTAAAACATTTAATAAAATATTTGATGATTATTTTGTATGTGGGTGGGTGTATATATAATAATTTTTTGAATGACATTTTTCTAATGTGTGTTGTGCTTGTGTGTATGATAAATGGTTTTCTTACTCATGAAATGATGTATATATAGTGAACGAATAAAAAAATTTGTTATCAAATTTTTATGAATAATAAACAATCTAGAAGTAATAAACATTGTTATAGTTTCAGTTTTATGATACATTGATGATTCTTGACAATGGATCATCCATATAGGAATAATCATCAAAGGTTTGATAATACAATAGGGACTGAAAATCTAACTCAACTAATTTCTGGAATTAATAAGATTAATGAATTTCAAGTTGTTATTTATTTATTTAGGAAATTCCAGATGAAATATAGAAATAGAAAGAATGTTTACACCGAATAAAATTATAATTGGAAGAAGAAAAGTATCTTCTTTGAGTTTCCTACTTTTCCAACCAATTTACTAATTTCATTATTTAGATATAATAAAAAATGAAAATATATATTTGAAATGTTGTTTTTAATTCTTCTCAATGTCAAGGGGAATATAAAATATGATTTATGATCTTAGGATGACTTTTTGGATTGGGGTATTTAACTAGAATTACATCCTGTGCATATTATTGAAAATAAACGGAAAGTTACATATGCTTATTTTGTGATGAAACTATAAAAAAATCCATTTTTGGAAGTATGAGAGCCTATAAAGGTTCCTAATGGACAGTCAAGTAATATATCACAATGGGTCAATAGAAGTGAGTTGAAGATGAAATCTATGAAGACCCATGATTATCACATCCTTATTCATAAATTAATTCTAATAGGAATCCTTTATCTGCTATCAAATAATGTAAGGGTGGTAGTGATTTGATTATTCCATTTTTATAGATATCTGTATGCTAAAATGTTTCCAAGTATTTTTGAAAAAAATAAAAGATGATTCACCCTTAATGTTTTTCAAGTTAAATAAAATTTTTCCTCATTACTTTTTATCAAGAATACTTCATCTTACTATCTATCATTTATCTTAAATACTTCTTAGTGGACCTATTTCTTTTCATTGGTTTTATCCCACTAAAAATAATATATACACATTAAAGTCTTATGTTTGGAAAATGAATCATCCTTAAGGTTCCATTGTGAAATGTTACTTGGATAAAAAATGTATGGATTTATGTTCAATGTATTTATCTGAGGATACCATGAGATATAACCATACAATGAGAAATGAATAAGATCAGTATGAAAAAATTGGACCTAGTATTCCATCAATTCCCTATATAGGGGAAATTCCTAAATCATATACATTGACTATATTAATCATTGAATAAAAGGAGATATCACATTAGACAACCTTGTTTAACCATGATTCATTTTATGACTACATCAAGTAAGTAAATTAAACATGTATATTTTATGTTGTCCCATAAAATTGCTCATATGTGTTGAGATATTTCTACCTTTTTATATATGTAATATAGGTTCTAGGTGCAGTGGAAGCACGGTTTGGTTGACGCCCAAATTTAATCTTTACCACAATCAATGATTATTTAAGGATCAATACGATGATGAATGTTAGTCTCCATAGAATATAATCAAATATTTAGATAAGGAAGGAAGAGGCCCAAAACCATTAGAGATGATCTTGCACATCATGTTTATAATTAATTTAATCAATTTCATAAAGAAAAGAATACCTGGATATTCGGTATTTTCTTTTTAGATGATGTTTATCATCTGAAGCAACCCTTCTAGAATATCTCTTTGTGCTTATGAGTATCCAAAGTAGAATCCCTCTAGCAGTGATCCACACGTCCTCTGATGGCCTCCGATCGACACCCCTCATTCTCCGGGTGCTTGTGCGGCGAAGCAAGAGTCTTGTGTCCATCATCATTGATCACTTGTTCTTTGGACTTGATGAACATCACTCATTCTTGAGAGGGGTGGAAAGAAGATTCGAGAGAGAAATTATTTAGCTCAATAATTCTCAATTCGTCGGGCATGCAGTTCTGTACATAGCACAATATATATATGTGTTTATTTATTGACATGAGGCTTCAGTAACAATATTTAATTTTCTAACAACAATTAAATACATTCATAACCTTAGAGAAAACCCATGATAATAATAATAATACCTCATCATTATTTATGGTTTTTCAACATGCAAAAAATGGAATTATAAAAAAAATTCCACGTCACAAAATAATAGCAGTGTTATTTTAATTTGTGCCAACTAGTTAAATAATTATATATCATCTTGCAACTAATTATTTTACTACTAGACCAGCCTTGGTCTGCTCGAACCCCACTTCCATTTATTGAACACCTGATTTAATAAATAATTAAATTATTCAATTAAATAAATATTTTATTTACAAACTAGTAAATTAATATTTATCAAAATTTCATTAAAACAAATAAATATATTTTACACATAATCCAATGAAGAAATATTTATTTAATATATGCAATCATTTTAACTTGAATAAAATTATTCCACTGTCTTGAGAATAATATTTAGTAATTAAATTCAAATATGATTTAACCAATACCACCAAAAACACTTAGTCTGTGACCCTCTAGGATTCTTTCTCCTTGGCATTAGGTGGGCTTTCCTAGAGTCCAAGAGTACTGTCTAGCAACGAGTCAAGGAACATAGGGGAATGAACTTAAAGTAACAACAATGACATCCACATATGAATGTCACTGTGTAATATAATCTCTTTGTTGCAATATTTCATCAAGCAGGTTTCATGATACTGTCATCAATCTTTGTGCTTGATACGTCATTCATTGACTACCAAAAATAAACTTGCCGTTACACCATGGCCATGGAATTTTAAACGAAGGTTCTTTTTCAATCAAAGGGTCGAGATATCAACTTCCATAAATGGAAGGGAAAAATTCTTCCTCAACTTATCCATTAATAAGATGACACTCATGATGCACCCAACATACCCTACTTCCAATAAACTATCTTCATGAAGGTTTTCATCAGTAAATCAAAGTGCATGAGTCGTTATACATATTAATGATAATCTTAAATTCTAAGTATCACTACACATGCTCATAGATAGGAATATCTGAGGACACCAAAACATGCATAATTTCAACTAGCGGGTTTGTTCTCATAATCTTCTATCTTGGAGATTACCTAGTGAAAACTCCATGAGAGGAAGCCTCATCTACTTACAAGTACTCACACCGGATGGTCTGTATTCTATGTGCCCCATCATAGTATGTAATCCAACCACAAAACCATATTTAAGAATATTGTTATATAATTTCAAGGTTCTCATCATAACGTGGAACTGCCATGACCTTATCAATTCAAAAAAATACTCTAGGACATTAACATCATATTCTTGAAGAACAATGAACAATATGTAACAAATTAAATATCCATGTAATAAAAGTTAAAAATTTTGGTTTTAAGATACCAACTTTAGAAAACTACCACTTAGACTAGAGCCAAATTCCTATGACCTTCATTCTTCTAAACCTCACATGATTATCATGTTTCTACTGAGTTAAATATTTAGTCAAGGGGTCAACTACATTGTCTTTCATGGCAATAATTATCACTGAAACTTCACCTCTCTAATAAAAATCCCTCAGGAGATGATACTTCTAAAGTATGTGTTTCTTCCACTGATGTGACCCTGGATATTTTGAGAGATCCCCCACTGTAGTTGTGTAATAGTGTATTGTGATGGGATATTTACTTCTAGGTATCACATCTAGCTCCCGAATGAAGTTCCACTTCAAAACTACTTCTTTATCTACATCAGAAGTTGCGATATACTCGAAATCTACTGTAGAATCTGTGACCACACTCTTCTTTGACCTCTTCCATCTCATTGCACCTCTATTAAAAGTGAATATGCATCCTGTTTGTGACTTTATGCCATATTTATTAGTATAGATACTAGAATATTAATATCCTATTATAACTAGTTCCTCATCTCCTCTATAAACCAGGAATATATCCTTAGTATGCATCAGGCACTTTAGGATAGTCTTGGATTCCATCCAATAGTGGTCACCTGGGTCAGCTTGATATCTTCCCACCACACTCAATGCATAGGAGACATCTAGCCTTTCACATAGCATGAAATACATGAATAACCCAATCACTGATGTGCATATAGTACTTTCCATTATATTTATTTTCTCATGTGTATGAGGACACATTTTCATAGAAATATAAATGCCATGTGATGATGTAAACAATCCCCTCTTGGATTGTTCCATACTAAATCTCTTCAGTATCTAATCAATGTATGTACTTTTACTTAGGCCCAAAAATATATTGGATCTATCACGATGGATCTTAATCCCAATAATATATGCTGCCTCGCCCAATTCCTTCATAGAAAATCATTGAATCAACCATTCCTTAACAGACTGTAGGATTGGTATCTCATTTCCAATAAGTAATATGTCATTAATATATACTATTAGGAAAATGAACCAACTAACACTAAACCTTTTGTAGACATAAGAATCACATTCATTATTGATAAAAAAAATTCTATTATGGCATCATAAAAATGAATGTTCTAAGATTTGGATTATTTCTTTAATCCATAAATGGATTTATGAAACTCGCATACCTTATTGGCATCCTTTGGAGTCATAAAACCTTCAGGTTGTGTCTTGTAGATATCTTCCTAAAGGTTCCAATTAAGGAATATTGTTTTGACATCCATTTTCCAAATCTCATAATCATGGTAAGAATCAATGGAAAATATAATTTCGATGGATTTAAGCATTTCAACTGGTGAGAAGGTTTCATTGTAGTCATTTCCTTGACGCTACTTGAACCATTTTTCAACCAGTCTTGCCATATAGGTACTGAATTGTCCTTCCATGTCCAGTTTCTTCTTGAATACCCATTTTCAATTAACAGGCTTTACATCAACTGGAGGATCTACCAAAATCCAAACTTGGTTTTCATACATGGAATCCATTTCAGAATTCATTTCTTCTTTCCACTTGGAAACATCTATTCCACTTACTACTTCCTTTTATGTTAGAGGATCAATATTATAAACTAATAATGAGTCACCTTCCTTGGTAACTAGAAAACTATACTATTCTAGTTCTATAACTTCTCTTGTACTTTTATGCAGTTATTGTGTCTTTGGAACCATTATTTCTTCCAAAGCAATTTTTGGAATCTTTTCATGTACCAACTATTGTGTACATTTTTCCTCAACTTCATCAAAGTCTATCTCACTCCCACTATCTCTTTTGGAGATATGATCCCTCTCAAAGAATATGATGTTTCTTTCCCCTATAACCATTTTATCTGAGGGGTTGTATAGGTAATATCCCCTTGTTTCCTTGGGGAATCCTATAAAGGTACACTTTGTGCATCGGGGTGCAAGTTTGTTACCTGAAGAGGCCTTAAAAAACACATCAGTTACCCTCATATGTAAATTCAATAACATGTCTTTATTTACATTCCATAAATCTTATGGAATACCATTTATCAATTTAGTTAGTACTTGGTTTAGTATGTGTTCCACTGTTTGTAACACATATCCCCAAATTGATAATGGAAGGCTCATATGACTCATCATTGATTTCACAATATCTAACATGGTTCAGTTCCTCCTTTCAATAACACCATTCCACTAGGGTGTGTAAGGATGAGCGAGTTGGGATAGAATCTCAAACTCCTGTAAGTAATTAATGAAGTCTGGATTAAGATATTCTACACCTCGGTCTGAGCAGAGTTTCTTAATCTTCTTACCAAGATGGTTCTCAAATTCATTCTTGTATTATTTGAAATTATCAAAAGAATATGACTTATACCTCATTAATTAGATATATCCATATCAACTAACATCTTCATTAAAAGTTATAAAGTATGAGTTCCCTCCCCTTTCTTAGACAAGAAATGGTCCACACACATTGGTATGAACTAATTCAAGAAGCTCTTTAGCCCTTTCACCTTTCCCACTAAATGGGGCTTTGGTCATTTCGACTTGTAAACATGCATGACGTATGCCAATTGGTTTTAGTTTTAAATAATTTAAATATCTTTTCTGATGTAACTTTATCAAGAATTTCTCATTTACATGACCTATCCAGTGATTCCAAAGTTTGGTGTGGTATGAGTCATGTGATGTATCTTTGTTATCATTTTCCATTACTTGGTTTGTGTAATCCAACATGTAAAGACTATTGTATAAATGTGCCCTACCAAAACAAATGCTATATTTGTAAAATAAGAAACATTAATTTCCAAACTTGAAAACAAGTCCATCTATATCTAATCTAAAAACATGAGGTGGTAGTCCCTGATAGCTAAAGAAGAAAGTATGGATCTGTTGGATGCTCATAGATCTACCTATTCTCAATCAATCTTCCTGAATCTACTTGATTGATGTATTTGGATACATATGTGAGCTCCAAAAGCTGTATCTGATACCCAGTTTATAGAAACAGATAGATTACATTCAATAACAAATGCACGTGAAGCTTCCTTGTGTTTCTTAGGATGGCTCCAATTTTTCTTCCAGTGGCCCTTCTTTCCACATACAAAACAAACAGCCTCATGTTCCCTTTCCCCCACTTACTACTAATTATTTTTTATTTATTTCATAGGTAAGAAATAGTAAAATACATAAAAAATAAAGCAGAGGAGTAGGAAACAGGTTAAGGGGGCCAAAAATAGTGAAGACTGAGGGAATCCCCTCTAACAAGGTTCTCCCCCTCAGTGTACAAAGGGTTTTTACGTGAAAATAAAATGGTAACTGAAACATGGGTAGTCAAAGAAGCAAGATTTTCCTCCACCTTTTTCCCCTCATGCCAAGTATAGAGCATTCAGATGTTGTTTTAAGAAAGCCTTTACATCTTCTGATAATGTAAGAGATTGACCAAGGGGTGGTTCCTGTGTTGAGGAGAGAATGATGTAGAATAGTGGAGTACATTTCCACCTCAGACAAAAAATATTCTGCTTACAACATAAGCTTAAACCAGTGATCATTTCCTAGGCCTCAGCTTGAAGTGGTTTTCCGCATCTAAAGTGAGATGAGAAGGCCAAAATGATAGAGCCTTTGGGATCTCACACAACCTCGCCTCCCCTCATGGTGCCTTGGTTACAAGAACCATCCGTTTTGGGTTTTAGGCCTTTCAGAGGAGGGCCTGAGCAGATCCAGGAGCCTTGAGGATGGTTGCGGAGAACCTGAGCGGAAGGACTGATCATTTTGAGAGGTCTGAGGGTGGGAGCATCTCGCCCATTTTTCACCAGTCTAACCAAGTCAATAAGTATGATCTCAGTGCATGGAATAAGGGACTAAATGGAAGACCTGACTTCCTCATGGTGAGGCTTGTTTTTGGCTTTCTAGATGCACCAGCAGCCAGTGTTGAGGAAAACCGCTCGAGCACATTGTTCAGGCCCAACATCACTAGCACCATAGAACCACTGGTCCAGGAAGAAAGTTCCTTGGATAGCCTGATAATGGATAGCCATGAAGTCACTCAAGTAGCCCCAGATGTCTCACGCCCAATCTCCCAAAAAAAGGTGGTGCAGGCTCTCCTCCCTACTTTGCCTATAGCATGTGCATCTGGAGATAGTAGGGATACCCAACTTTTTGATGTTTTCGTCGGTAGAGACTGCATGGTTTTGAATTCTCCAAGAAAGGTAGTTGATTTTTGTGGGTATTGATTTGCACTATAGCAGACCATTCCACCAATGTGTAGGGTCTCGAGGGAAATTTTCCCTACAGAAGTCACACATGGAGAACTTACCAGAGAAGGATATAGTAAAAATACATTTGTCGGGTGTGGATTTCATGCCGATGAGACCAAATGTCTCTTTCTGAGTCTCATTCAGGACTGCTCTTGTAAACTGCAGGTAATTGTGGGATTCCTTGAAGGAAATATTTGGTGTCAGGCAACCGGGGAAGCCAAGTGTAGAGCCTGCCCAATTGTGGTGCCAAAAGGAGACGTCACCTTTCCCTACTATCCAGCGTGAAAGAGAATTTATGTTAGGGTTGTGGGAAGAGATCTCAGACCATAGAGGGGATGCATGCCCAGTCATATTTTGAAATTTACCTTTGCATCTTCCAGACATTGTCTTTCCCCATAGGGTTCATTCTTCAATGGTCTCCTATGCCAACTTTGTATGTAAGCATCATAGAGTATCTGAAAGACTCCTCACATTGAAGCTCCCTTATTGGATGGGTCTAGAAAACCTATCCCAATAGGTCTAGTGTCGTTTTCTTTCCAAAAGAGAACCCCATATAAACCCTGTGAGAACCTTGTCGATGGTGTGAATAACCCCCTTCGGTACCTTGATAGCAGCAAGAGAATGAATAGTAATGGTCGAGAGAACATTGTTGATCAATTCTATCCTCCCCCACTTTGATATTCTTTTTCTTGGAAGGGTGTGATGAATCTTTGGGCTTAAAGATATTTGCCTTCCATATCCTCTTATTCACCATAAGGAAAGAAATATTTTCACACATCATATCTTTTTCCAATTTGCGAATGAGGATAAGAATATTAGATATAGACTTTTCAATGTTGTTCATGTTAAAATTAACAAAAAATCTAGAGAAGCTCTGATGGAGTGATATGAGAATGCGATCGGTGCCTAGTTCTTCTGAGAGTTTAAACCGTAGAACCTCTATGATCTCAATGTATCCAATGATCTTGACTACATGATTCCCGAATGGGGAACCCTCTCCAAGCTTACTTTGAAAGAGTTTCTTGGATATCTCAAACCATTCCTATCCTGATCTCTCCTGGTAAAGGCCACAGTGGTTCTCGAGCATGCTATAAGCATCCATGTTTTTGTGAGACTTCATGAAATCACTAGACATCGATGATAACATCAAACATTGAACATCATCCATGTTGTTCATATATTTCTCATAGTCCAAGAAATATTCATAACTCGCCTCTTTGGATGGAAGATCGGGTAATGTTGAAACCAACACGTAAGACTTCTTTTCATCGCGTAGGATAACCTGAAGGTATCTAAACCATTCTTTGAAGTTATTATCGGTAAGGATGTTATAATTATATAGAATTGATCATAGGGATAGTGTGTTTGAAGAAGTTTTTATTTTTATTCTATAATTAAAAGAGAATATAATTATTAATTTATTGATTACATTTTATGAGAAATAATAAATTAATTTTGTTAAGTATCCAACTATTTTATCAAGTCACAATGGCCCTCAACATTGAATTAGGAATGTCTATTTGCCATGAAATTCTAGTGGAAAGGATCCATATTACCCTTTGAGTTACCCCAACAATGGTTGTTCAATCAATTTTAAGGTATTTAGGTAGGAAGTTCTTTACCAACTGAAGGCTTGTAGCTCCTTGAACTATTGTGTGGAATCCACAATCCTAAAATCCTGACTTTGGATTTCCTCAACTCTTTCCTCCAATGTTACACCAAGTCTAGCAAGGGATAATTCTCTTGATGTACTATGGTTAAGTCATCCTAAAACCTTTCATAACTGATTCTTGTTTAAAAGTAAGTGTCCCAACAAGTGTTGTTCAAACACATAGTTTTATTGAGTTTTCCCCATTAATCAAGTAATAAAAGTCTTGGTCTGACATAATATTTTAATTGAGGGATTTTTATCACTTATGCATGAAATGATTATTATAAATATCACATGATTGTTAATATTAAGTGGAACTTACTTAATTGATTAATAATATCTTGATAATACTTACGCATAATCTTGGTTAATTTTAGTTACATCTTGAATTCTTATTTAATTAATTAATTATGTGATCATGAAAACACATACATAATTATAAACCATGCCTCTAACAAAAATAAAATAAAGTAAAGGGGATGATCATGAGATTTTATAATTTTTTGTTTATCTAGTTGTTGATAAACTAACCCTGACCTAGGAGAGAAACACCTTGAACCTTTTGGGTTCGTGTTTACAACTTTCCACCTATCCACCTCTATATCTCCTAGGATTGGTTTCATCTAAGATCCATCTTAAAATTCCTCCAATAGCATGGGAGTTACATCCATTACATATTCCTTTTCTAACTCACACATAGGTTAGGGGTAAAAAGGGGTTTTACATAAAGTAAACTTTGGTCACGAAGGCCCTACATATTAATGAGGTGAAGGCACGCATGCCAAAAAAAGTAAAATAAATAAATTAATTAAAAGAAACCATCCACGTGCAAAGGTCTTGGTCTAGATCATGATAATCCATACATGCAATGATATTTACGAATAAATAAAACTAGAATTCAATTTTTTAATCGTTATTGTTTTAGATAAATCCCGCTCAAATAAATTAATTATCATATTTAATTAATCAATCCTTTTATCTTAAACCCTTTTCTGAATTTCCTTGAGATTATCATACATAATAATTTTAAACAAATAAATTAATTTAAAATTATCTTTGTATGTAACTTGTACCTTAGAGGCATCCCGGTGAATTCCTATTCATAAATACCCAATGTGTAGAAATGAACATTACACAGATGTTAAATTAAACACGTATATATAAAACACATATCACGTGTTGGGCCTCATCTTTACGCCTACAAAATGGTACACATCTCAATGGTTTGTTTAATATAAGAATAAATTTTAATAAATATGTGTAATTTGGAACATTACCCGGTGTGTAGTTCCAACTACAAAGTGTGTATTATTGTTCATCATCCATCTGAAGTGCATGCCTGAGGAAACAATGCGTGAGTGTACTTAAAAAATATTCAGAGTACAAAGCATGTCCAATGGGCCACACGTCGTGTAGTTCCTCATTACACAATCTCTAGCTAGGAAATCCATGTATGGGGTACATGGTTCAACCAAAACCCAAAGAGACTACACGCTGTGTCCAGTGGGCTACATGACATGTAATCTGAAAACCGTATGACACCTATTCCTAGTCAAAACATGGAGTCATTAATTCATAGATAAACCCAAATGGCATGGCTTGGATTGGTACACCAGACCCAGTGTATTGAACCTTGACTACACAACTGTTACTTCTGAATACCCGCCGTGTGTTCTGGTTTTGTACAGCCAGGAACCTTTGGAACCTCTTGATGAGATCCTATATTTTATTTTAATCAAAATTTTAATAAAAGATCATTTTGGTAAGGTGAATGAGAAGCGAAAGAGTAGGAACAGATCTTGAGATTCATATTTTCAGAATTATTAACTTGAATTGCAAAAACTAAATTATTTAATTCATAAATCATCAATGAAAATTTAAATAATTATAAACAATGATGTAACCACTCTGATACCACTTGTAGGTTCCAGGCGTAGTAGAAGCACAGTTTGGTCGGTGCCCAAATTTAATTTTTAAGATGATCAATGATTATTCCAGGAACAATATGACGATAAACACTAGTCTCCACAGAATATAATCAAAGATTTAGATAAAGAAGGAAGAGTCCCAAAACCTTTAGAGAGGATCTTGCACATCATGTTCATAATTAATTTAATTAATTTCATAAAGAAAGGAATACATGGATATTTGGTATTTTCTTCGTTGAGGATTTTGTTCGTCCAAAGTGACCCTTCCGAATTATCTCATTGCACTTGCGAGGATCCAAATTTGAATCCCCCAAGTGGTGATCTACACATGCTCCGTTGGCCTTTTATTGAAACCACACGCTCTCCAGGTGATAGCACAGTGAATTGAGAATCTTATGTCAGTTTTTCTTGATCGCTTGTTCTTCAGCCTTGAAGCACGTCTCCCATTATTGAGAGGGGTGGGAAGAGGATTCGAGAGAGAAATTTTTTAGCTCAACAATTCTCAAATTGTCTGGCATGCAGTTCAGTACATAACACAATAGACATAAGTGTCTATTTATTGACATGGGGATTCAGTTATAATATTTAATTGCGTAAGAGCAATTAAATACATTCAAAACCTTAGATAAAACCCATTATTTTAATAATAATACCATGTCATTATTTATGGTGCACCAACATGCGTAAAATGGAATTATAAATAAAATTATGCATCATAAGATAACAGTAGTGTTATTTTAATTTGTGCCAGCTTTTAAAATAATTAGTTATCGTCTTTCAAATAATTATTTTACTACTGGACTACCCTTGGTTTTCTTGAACTCCACTTCCATTTATTGAACACCCAAATAAAAATATAAATAATTTAATCTCTTAAATAAATATATTATTTACAAACTAGTAAATAAATATTTATTAAATGTTCAGTAAAATAAATATATTTTACCCACAATTTGGTGGATAAGTATTTATTTAACTTATACAATCATTTTAACTTGAATAAAATTATTCCATTATCTTGAGAATAATATTTATATCAAATATAATTTAATCGAGACCACTAGAAACACTTAGTCTGTGACCCTCTAGGATTATTTCTTGTCAGCATTAGGAGGCCTTTCCTAAAGTCCAAAAGTATCGTCTAGAAATGGGTCAAGGAGCCCAAGAGAAATAACATAAACTCGCAAAAATGACATCCATATTTGAATTATCACTGTGTAATATAATCCCTTTGTCACAATATTTCATCAAGATGGTTTCATGATAGTGTCATAAACCTTTGTTCTTGATACATAATTCTTTGACTACCTGAAATAAACTCTTTGTTACACCATGACCAAAGAATTTTGTGCAATGGTTCTATTTCAATCAAAGGGTTTAGATTTCAAATTCCTTAAATGGAAGGTACAAATTATTCCTTGACTTATCCATTAATAACATGACACTCATGGCACACCCAACATACCCTACTTCTCGCCAACTGTCTCTATTATGATTTTAATAGGTAAATTGAAGTGCGTGAGTTATGACATGTATTAATGATAATCTTAAAGTATATGAATCATTATACATTCTCACAGTTATGAATATTTGATGAAACCAAAACATGCAGAATTCTTACTGGTGGGTCTGTTCTCACAATCTCTTATCTTGGAGATTACCAAGTGTGAACACCCTGGGAGGAAGTCTCATCTGCTTACGAGTACTCACACCTGACGGTTTGTATGTCATGTGTACCATCACGGTATTCCATCCAACTAAAGAACTATATTTAAGAATATTGTTATAGAATTTCAAGGTTCTCATCACATCGGGAAACTTCCATGACATATTCAATGCAACAAATACTCTAGGATATTATTATATCATACTCATGTAGAACAATGAACAATATATAATACATTAAAAACCCATGTAATCAAAGTTCAAATAGTTGGTTCTAGGAAACCAACTCTATCATGGAACATAATGAAATTATATATATAAATCATTGTTAAATACCTCTAAAAAAAGAGAATCTTTTCATTGAAAATAGTTATTCACTTGGTTTAAATTAAAGGTAGAAATATTAATGAAATAAAATAAAAAATTAATATTCATTTATATTTTGGGTATTGAGTTTACCTGCTGAATATATCTATTGAGAAATATGATCTTTGTATTCTAATCCAAATTCTATGGTTCGAGAATGAAAATAAACTATGATCTATTAGTACAAATTTATTATCATTGAATGAAAAGTGAACATAAGAACACAACATGATGGTGTTATGGTAAGTGTAACAAGAAAATGTTATACCACTATATCAAATAATAGGACTCTCTATGAAAATGTATCTTATTATGGAGTTTTTGATATAATATTAGATTATTACTCTCATGGTTGATTTGTTATAATGATTTTCAAGTTGATTTATTCAATGACGATACATGGAATATTTATTGATGAATGTTGATTTAAAGTTCTTGACATGACTCACATTATTCCTAATGATGAGCTATATATTTTTGCCTTATTGGAGAAACTTGTTTATTATATTAAATATTATCTATGAATTAATTTTGATGTCAATATTAAAGTAATCCCAAGACATATTTTTTATGATGGTGGGGATAAAATTGACACCATCACTATCCACATTGTCCTCAATCAGGTTATTACTCATGATGACTCAAATAGTAAAATTTTTAGAATTGATTGTGAACCAGGAGTTGCGATGAGTAATATATAGAATCATCTATATGTGTCCTTAATTCTTTTAGTTTAATTTGAATTTTATTTTTCAGGTTAGTACTATTCAAATTCATTTAATGTTGGTTTCAAATATTATGTATCCAACTTGACATTTATGTTAATTTTCAATATAAAGTGGTTGTAGTTTTCTTTGAGTTTCATTTTCTAATATTTAATAGGACTATATTTGCATTAAAAAAAACTAAAAAATATAATTAGAACAAAAATTATATGAATTTAATTGAAACATATTAAACTAATTAGAATGAAAATCAACAATAAATAAAATGAATGAACTAACCCAAAAAATGGCCAAATGGAAAAATGACGTAACCCAAAATATGAACCAAATAAACTAACCCAAAAAATGGACAAATTAAATAATAAAATGAGTAAAATGAATTAGATGACCTAACCAAAAATGAATAGGAACAAATTGAAAATAAAAGGAGAAAGTCGCATCATACCCTTTTTTTAACATACTAATTAGAATGTGTTGATTTTTCTATGAAACATATTTTATGTTTTGATATTATTTTCACTAAATATGATAGTATTATGTCATTTCATAAGAAATCCTTTATTTGGAAGAATAATTTGTATCCCTTAATTAATTAATTTCATATTTTATTTCTTCTTTGGATTACACATTATTTTGCAATTTCTAATTGAATGCATATTTATTTTCCAATGTAGTAAATGAAAAGATTTTAGGAGATACGAAGGAAAAGAATGAATGATAATAATATATGCATGAGAGAGATGGAAATTCATCCATTGGTTTCTCTTGTGAGAATAATATTTCAAATATATATATATAAATAACATATAATGCCATCTCATTAATATTTTTTTAAAAAATATAACCAGGAACCATCACCGAGTAGTTCACTATTCTCTAACCAACCTAGTGATATTGGTTCTCAACATGATAATTTGAGGAGGGGGTGTATTAGAGATACTCAGATCACTCATCATATCCGGTCGGACCTAGATCCTTTGTGATATACACCATGTAGAAAAATTTATTGGCCTAAAGTTCCATTAGAGTAACTCGAGATATTTAGTCTGCCTATACCATCACCACAATTTATGCATGATACAACTTGTATATATTTTCCTTATATTATAATGGATCCCACTCCCCATTAATATTATCTTTTTTCATGGAAGTCTATTCTATCTCTTTTTCCTTTTACTTCATTCTATCTGGGATTTTACGTTCATGCTCCTAAAAATTACACTCTAGTGCATTCAAAATGTCTCGATTAGACTATCATCATGAGAAGACATTAGACCACACATGTACAACATATGTTAGTGATCCTTTATATCCTAGGGATTTAGTAGTACCCACTGATTATCTATAACTAGGTATATGCATATAACCCTAGTAATTTTTTGACTATAATTTATTTTCATTATAAGATGTATTAATTTAACATTTGTAATTTTTTATTTCACAACTAAATTTTCTATTATAAACTAGAATAGACATACATGCATGCATTAAATGTGGAACTAACACAAAAAGGAGATAGTTTAGTAAATTGAGAATAATCAAATGTTTGTATGACAAGTAGATAATACAAGAGTTTTATGGAGATTCTTTCTTAACAATGTGACATCATTCTGATCAGGAAAATATACCTAGAGACACCATGAAAATTAAATAAAGGATAATTCTTGGGCTCAAATATGGGTAATAAAATTACATAGATTTAATGTTATATTATTATTTTATTTATAAGAATTGATATTTTGGTACCATCTTAATTATAATTTTTCAAATGGCGAGGTTGTGAGGACTGCACAACTAATGGAATTAGGTAATCCATGGAGAGAATATAAAAATGATTTATATAATAACTAGTTTTCTAGAGTTGTAATAGATTTAGAGGATATAGCTATCGTGAATGAGTGTCCAACAACATAGTATCAGAAAATGATTACTTATTGGAAGAGTGATGAATTTTAGAAATTAATCAAATTTGAGGTTTTTTATTGAAAATGATGATGATTTTCATTAATAATTTATTTTTTATTATTGGAAATTATTTTTTAAGAAGCATAAAAAATAAATACAAAAAAAGATGCTAAAAAGTATCTCCATACTTTGGGGTGGATGATGATGCCAAAATATGGGAGGAGTCAGGTATTTCTCATCGACATTTGTGTTTATTTATGTACCGATAGAAATGAAAAATGGATCATAACTCAATTTCAAAACTTTTAAGGATAATATCCTCACATAGGTAAATTTTTAATATACTGCTTGACATATTAAGTTTCATTGAATTTTTATACACACTAATCAGTTGATTCAACTCCCTTTAATATTGAATTATATTTATATATTTTCAAAATCGTCCAAATGGAATAAGAAACACGTTAATTTTACTTATGTAGTGAACAATATTTATAAATAATAGAAGCACACAAAATCTGAAAAACTGATGTAGGTTTGAAAACAGTATAGAACTTTGATCAATTTTTAAAGCATCCAAATGTATAATTCAACCTTCATCATGGTTGAATAAAATATATATAAAATTTTAATATTTCTAACATAATATGTGGCATGTAATTATGAGATATATAGTTGAATTAATAATTAAACAAAAGAAGCAAATATATTCTAGAAAATTGATGAGCTATAGAAAAACTATAGAACATAGGTTAACTTTTAGAGAATCCAAGAGACAATATCAACCTTAATTTTAGTTTAATTAAATTTAGATAAATATCTTATATATTCTTCTCAAAAAGAAGTGAATAATTCTAATATATGTAGATAAATCTATCCTTAAAAACCTTAGAAACTATAATATGAAAATCTATAGAATAACGAAAAATATTTAGTACCTTCAGGATAAAAAATGTGAAGAACTAGAGACTGGTTCATACAACATCGTTCTTAAAGAAAACATAGATAATATTCTTATATTTATAACAGAAGGTTTTTTTAAATTTTGATTAATGTATCTCAAAATATATTTAAAGAAATATGAAATAATGAAACTAGTTTCTAGAAAGCATATTTCCTAGTTTCTTCAAATTTCTTCTCATCCAATTAGATATATTCTAAACAACATTCTTCACACATTTAAAATATGCTTAGTTCTAGAATCTACATATAATAATATAATAAAATATAAACAATTAATAAAATGTAATAAAAAACATATAAATAGTTAACAAAACTAAGAATATTTAATAGATAACTAAATTAAGGTAAAAACAAATAAAACAAAGAGAAGGTGATGTAATTATTAAAACTAAAAATGATAATGACCTGGACACACTAAAAATTTTAAGGGTAAAAAAAATTTAAGTAAAGGTAAAAAAATTAAGGGTAATATTATAAGTACATGGACTTAAAACATTACATAATATTGAATTAAATGAATAATTCACATTGAGGATATTTTCAGGTTTAGAGTTTTAGAGAATTAGAACATAACTATTACATCTCAAAATATTAAAAAGTAGAATCTTCTACTTAGTTTCCATTTTTCTAAAAAATAAAAACTCTTGAAAAAAAAGTCATGTCTAGTTCCATGTTTTAGACAACATGACTTTTCATGATCCCATCCTTGACCCTATTCATCTTTAAGTCCTATGAAAAACATTTCAAAACACGGGATGAGCATAAAAACTCAGTAAGGGTTATAGAATAAAGAATGAAAACATCAGTTCATCATTACATATATAACATAATCTCTTTAACATACCCCATGAAATCATAAGATTTATGAATAACAAATAGAAAACATAAGTCATAAAGGTAACATGTGGTATCCATATCATACATACATTGTAGTTATCAGAACTACATAGGGAGTTACATTTGGAATACCCATCATAGTATATTCCCGAAATCTCTTAGGAGAAACATTCAGGTTTACCTCCGTCACGTTACCCAATGTGTTGGAGATCAATCTCGAGGTCACCCGCCCTAGGTTTATCACAGAACCACCCATATACGTAAAAAATTCCCAAGAACCATTACATATTCATAACACATGAAACATACATAAAGGAAAAGATAAAATTTCCACATTCCAATCACAATGTATAATTTAAATATATTCACATAAAAAATCCATTATCAAAATCATATTCAATACCAAAATACATAAAATATTATATGGTATTTATTTTCCATTTAAAAAACATTTCAGCTTGTTAAGGAAGCCAAAGATCAAATAATACTTGCGGTGGTGGAAAGGTCGTTGTCACCGCATACGTTAAAAAACAATCCTTTTTTTCATTTAGTAAAATTTTTCATAGAAAAATATTCCATTTGAATGAAATTAAAAGTCAAAGTTGTTTATACACCATATAAAATAAGGTCGTGTATATAACAAAATATGCCTCAATGAAAGAAGATTGAGACGAAGTCCCTTACCTCGTGTCCGACTTGACCCGTTCGTTCTTTAATCTCCTGAATAATAAACTAAAGTTAATTTATAATTTCTTAAGAAAATTTTCAAGTTTATTAATCCTTTTATATCACTTATTACTTTATTATAAACATTATGTAATCATTTAAGTTAATAATGGTCATTTTGTCGATATTTGGTACTTGAGTCAAAAATGGACTTTTTATTACTACCAGTTGTACATGTGGTCAACATTTAATTATATCTAGAATTACATTAATTATTTAGATATCATATATATCATATATATCCATTATATACAAGTATTTATATTAGTACATAACATTTGGAGGTAATAAATGAAATGCACCATTCATGGAGACGGTAATCCGTACGTACGCATAAATGCTACTTTCATTTCCATTTCATATTTTGAAGGAATGAAAACATAATTATACATATTTATATTATAATTAAAGTATAATATAATATATAATATCATTAAATACATCCTTTATATGTACCAAATAACTCATTAACGAGTCATATCACTTTGAGGGGCGGTAGTCTGCACTTCTTAAAATGAAATTATCACATTTACCCATAATGGAAACCATAAAGGTATGATATATATGAAAATTAAAGAAGAATAAAGAAAAAATAAACATAATATATATCATATATAAATACATTTCCATCAAAATGGCCACCATGAGAGCAGTAGGAAATAATTGAACAATCATCATTTCGTGAGGCAGTAGTTTTCCATCCACATAAACATTATGTTCTTTACCCATTTGATGGAGGTGTGTGTAAGTGTATTTTGAATAAATATAATAACAACATAATATTATATTTAGTATACTGTTTTTTTATAAAATAAAGGAATAAAAAGAGTTTAGGGGGTTGGAGAAGTAAAATAAAACAAAAGAAATTAAGAGAAGATGTTACCTTTAAATCAGGAAACTCCCTTTGTTTTGAACCATAAGGGATTCTTGAAGTGCTTTATGCCTATGGTAATTCTTATATGATAAATAGAGGGGTCTTGGTAGCTTATTGGAGCAGATTTTGGATGATACAAGGGCTTGATAATTTTGATAAATGGGTAGGAAGTGAGGGCTTTTTATAAGGAAGAGGAGGGGCTCTTTTGGAAAGTTTGAAAATATTATTTTATTATATAATGATTTTCGGTTTCAAAAGGTCCAAAAAACATTAAAGTCTAATATACAGTATCCCATATTATAAATAAAATCATCCAATAATAATTGGACAAGTTTTGTATATTGTTTTAATTTTTATCTTCTTATTTATTTAAATCATTCATTAATGACGTAAACACTACATCATATTTGTGTCCTAAATAAATTTATTTATTTTATGTATAAAAATTATAAAACAATTACCATGATGTAGAAAATATTTTTATCTTTATAATGAATATTTATAGTCAAATATATAAATTATATAAGCCAATATTAAAATTGTTTTAGTAAAACAATACATGTTTATGGAATTTTTATTTTTACTTTAAATAAAAATTTATTAATGTCATTATCTTACCCAAGTGGCACCACAGGGTCCCAAAATTGACCCATGGATTTTCTTGGTAGACCATGACTTAACCTATAAGGTTAGGACAAGTTTCAAGGTAATTTTATATTATTATAACATTATTTTTACCTGAATTACTCCTATTACCTTTAATCGGGGTTAATAAATGTCAAACATTACTATTCACCAAAAATTATTTTCATCCCATTGAATCAAATTTTACTTAATAATGACACCCTTGTATTTCTTATTTTTTAAATTCAATTCACATAAGTGGTAAAATTTCATTTAAATGAAAAAGTCAGTCTTTTAACTACTGCTTAGTGGCTTCACTATTCATAAAAATTGAAGGTTTTCAAAAAAATTCTAAAAATTCACCCTAAGCTAAATTTGATATTCCAAATTCAAAAATGATGTCTATTTTACAGAATTAAAAACATAAAAGTTACATTAATTGATTTAAAATTAATTCTTGTTGTCAAAACAAATAGCATGTTTTTAAGAAACAATAACTATCAAAATATTGATACTTGTTAATGTCCAATTTCAGAGTGAAATTACTTCCAATGGACAAAATTGGATTAAATGGTAAAAATATAATATATTTACAATTAAAAACTAATTTAAAAGATAATATAACTATATAAATAAATTATATTAAAGGGCAATTTTGAATTAAAATACAACATTTTTCACTACTCATTAAAAAATGAACTTTATCGAAAAAATACCAAAAATTTACACTAAGTAAATTTTGATGTCCTGATTATAAAAAATAATTTTATTTTTTCAAATAGAACATATAAAAGGGACAAAAACTATATTTTAAAAGGTTTCTCCATCAAAAGGCGGTTAATAGACATTTTAAAGAATATTAGAGTATTTATGCTTAAAATTGAATTCTTTCTTATTTTAAGCCCTCTAAAATTTATTGGATAAATGTAATAACATTTAACAAACATGTATAATATTATTTTAGTTAGTTGTGTTCATTCCAACCAATAAAATGACTAGGAGTTAACTACCATTTAAAAAAAATAATATTATATTGTTAGTGTGCAAAGTAAGATTTCACAGAAACCCGTTGTTGCGTATCAGGTACACCGTTGAACATAGCAACCCCTTTAAAGTAACATTAATATTTAATTCACAAATATTAATAAATTTGAACAATGTCTTATTATTTATTTACCTGGGATGTTACATCATTCCCCCCTTTTGGAAATTGTGTCCTCGCAATTTTATTCACTTATCAAATAAATGGGGGTATTTATCCCTCATAGTGTTTTTATATTCCCCCGTTGCCTCTTCAACCATATGGTTTTTCCACAAAACCTTTACATGATGAATTACCTTATTCCTCAACACTTTCTCTCTATGGTCAAGAATTTGGACTGGTTGTTCTTCATAAGAGAGATTCTCTTCCAACTGAACCACCTCTGGACTTAAAACATGAGATGGATCTGGCATATAATTTCTTAACATTGAAACAAGAAAAACATTGTGTACCTAGGATAAACATGGAGGTAAATCCACTATATATGCAACTGATCCAGCTTTCTCCAAGATTTCATTAGGTCCAATGAACCTCGGACACAACTTTACCTTCTTACTAAAACGCATCACACTTTTCCATGGAGAAACTTTAAGAAAGGCATGACCACCTATCTTAAAAGATAGATTCTTCCTTCGGTTATCCGCATAACTTTTTTGCCGACTCTGAGCTGTTCTCATGTGCTTCTGAATCAACTGAACTTTCACTTCCATCTCTTCCACCAATTCTGGTCCCATCAATTTTCTTTCACCTAATTCTTCCCAAAAAGCTAGAGTTTGACACCTATTTCCATATAATGACGCAAACATATCCAAATGTATACTGGAATGAAAACTATTATTATAAGAAAATTGAACCAAAGAAATATGTTGGTCCCAAATTCCCTGATAATCCATCGAGCAAGATAGTAACATATCTTCCAAGGTCTGAATTATTCATTTTTACTACCCATCTGATTGAGGATGAAAATCTATTCTAAAATTTAATTCAGTACCCAATGACTTCTGAAGGCCTTTACAAAAGTTAGAAGTAAACCTGGGATCATGATCAGATACAATGGAGAGGGGAATACCATGCAACCTGACTATCTCTTTAACATACAATTGATAAAGTATATCTAGAGACAAAGTATCTCTAATAGGAAAGAAATGAACAGATTTAGTCAACCGAACAATAAGAACCCAGATTTCATTATTACCTCGATATGTCTTTGGTAATCCCACAACAAAGTCCATGGATATATTTTTCCATTTCCACTCTGGCACCGGTAAAGACTGAAGCATCCATGTCAGTAACTACGACTCTTCTTTAACCTGTTGACAAGTTAAACACTTCACAGTAAAGTCAACAATATATCATTTCATTCCATCCCACCAATAATACTCCCAAAGATCTCTGTACATCTTAGTACTTCTAGGATAAACTGAAAATGGAGAACTATGAGCTCCACATAACTCAATTTTCAACTGTGAATCAAAAGACACACATAGTCTCTTTCAAAACCTCAAAACACAATCATTATCAATGTTAAATTCAGGCAAATTACCCTTCTGAACCAACTCTACCTTTTTTTACAACTCACTATCTTTTTTCTGTGCTTTCTTAATTCTGTCTGATAGCAATGATCTCATTGAAATATGAAACAAAATAGAAGAACTTCCTGCACCAGCAACTTCTATGAAAAAGTTCATCAAATCAAAAACCAAAGGATCTCGTTCCAAATGTAGCATGGTTAATGAAGTATTATTTTTTCGACTCAAATAATCAGCCACTTTATTTTCTTTTCTAGGATGGTAAAGGATCGTGAAATCATAATCCTTGATTAATTCCAGCCATCTCCTCTGTCTCATGTTCAATTCTTTCTGAGTAAATATATACTTTAAACTTTTGTGGTCAGTATATATTTTACATTTTACTCCATAAAGATGATGCCTCCAAATTTTTAAAGCAAAGACAACAACAACTAATTACAAATCATGTGTAGGGTAATTTAACTCATGAGGTTTCAACTGACGTGAAGTATAAGCAATTACCTGATTATTCTTCATAAGGACACAACCAAGTCCTTTCATTGAAGAATCACTGTAGATAACAAATTCACCATCTTTGTAAGGTAATTCCAAAATTGAATCATTCACCAAACTTGTTTTTCAATTCCTGAAAACAATCATCACATTATTTTTGTCCAAATGAAATTAACACTTTTTCGAGTTAATTTAGTCATTAGACTAGATAACCATGAAACATTCTCAAAAAACCTCCGGTAATAACCTTCCAAACTAAGAAAACTATGAATCTCGGTTAAATTTGTAGGTCTTGGCCATTCCTCAACAAATTTTGTTTTAGCAGGATCAATAGTTATGCCATTTTTTGAAACAATGTGACCAAGTAAAGAAATTTATTATAACCAAAACTCACACTTGTTGAATTTTCCATAAAGTTTCTTTTCTTTAAAGGTTTCCAAGACAACCCTTAAATGACTTTCATGTTCCTCTTTAATTTTTGAAAAAACTAAAATATCATCAATGAACACAACCAAAAACTTATCCAAGAACCCATGGAAAATTCTATTCATAAGTTCCATGAATACAACATGTGCATTGGTTAACCCAAAAGGCATGAGTACAAATTCATAATGGCCATATCTAGTACAAAACGCAGTCTTCAGAATGTCTTCTTCTTTTACTTTCAACTGATGGTACCCCACCCTCATGTCAATCTTTGAAAAATACTGAGCACCCTGGAGCTGATCAATCAAATCATCTATATGAGGAAAAGGATACTTATTCTTAACAGTGATGTTATTCAATGCTCTATAATCAATGCAAAGTCTCATTGAACCATCTTTCTTTTTAAAAAAAAAGATAGGATCACCCCATGGTGATGTTCTAGGTCCAATTAAACCTTTATCTAATAACTCTTGCACTTTCTTCTTTAACTCTAAAAGTTAAATTTGAGCCATTCGATAAGGGTGTTTTAAAATTGGATTAACATCAGAAATTAAGTCAACAGTAAATTCAACTTCCTGATCAGGTATAATACCAGGCAACTCATCAAAAAAACATCAAGGTACTTATTTACCACTAGCGCATCATTAATCCGAATAATTACTTCATTTTCAACAATATGTGAAAGGTAATATTCATTTCCATCTTTTACCAGTTTTCCAACTTCTTGATATGTTATCAAAAGTAAGGGTTCATTCTTGTACAAAAACTGAAAATCTTTCTAAAAAGAAACCTTTTTAGCTCTACAGTCAATCTTATAATGATAAAAAGAAATCCAATCCATACCTAGAATAACATCAAACTCTACTAGAGGAAAAACAATGAGGTTTTTAGGTAGATATTTTCCGCACACAAGGATAGGAAGGTTCTTATAAATTCTTTTGGTCTCGACATTTCCTCTGGATGTTTTTACCATAAGTTCATGATTTATTTCTTGAGATGGAATTCCCAATTTACTAGAAAACTTCTCAAAAATGAAAGAGTGTGTAGACCCTGAATCAAACAACACATTGGCATAATATGAACAAACAAATAGAGTACCTGATACTACTTCATTTGATATACCAACATATGCTGAAGTAGTTACAAAGGATTTCACCACCCCTTTCTGCTTGTAGTCTGGTTGCTTTCTCTCGTTTGAGTTCTTCATCGGAAAATCATTTGCATAATGACCCATTTCATTTCACTTAAAAAATCTTACTGATTATAAATCATATTTTGTCTTACTATTACCCTGATCCTTTTCAGTGCAATTATGAAACTTATGTCCCATTTTACCGCATCAGTAACAATTACCAAAATTAAAAAGACATTCCCCAACATGATTTTTACCACAATTTTCACAAACTGTAAACTTAAGGTTCTTACCATCAGACTTTTTTGAAGAGTTCTTCCCTTTCACCTGCCACCTTGACCTCTTATTATGTTGTTTGTCAAAGAACACCTGATCATCGAAAAACTCCATTTTCACCTTCTCCGCACATCAAAAAAGTTTTTCATAACTTTTGAACTCACAAGAAGATAAATCCCTTCGATAATTTGGATTTAATCCTGAGTAAAAATAGATTATTTTACTATCAAGATCTCGTATGAAATTTGGAGCATACCTTGCCAGTCGAGTGAATTTAGCTTCATAAGTAGCCACTGAGTTATCCTCTTGCCTCAATTCTAGGAATTATTTTTCCATCCTAAGTAGAACCACCTTCGGAAAATATTTCTCAAGGAACATACCTTTGAATTCATCCCAATCAAGTGCATAAATATCCTCACTATCCCTAATATTTTTCACCATTGACCACCACTTATGAGTTTCAACTTCAAAATGGTAAACAACGAGACTAAACTTTTGATGTTCTGAACACCCCATGATATCAAAAATATTCTCCAATTCTTTAATCCGCCCTTCTGGTAGCATAGGGTTAGATGATCCTCTAAATGATGGGGATGTTTCCTCATGAAATGATTCACTACTTACATGTTCCTCGACAGAAAACCATTCTGAACACATTAATATCTTAGGCAAAGCAAAATGGTAATCTTTAAATGCTATATCATTTCAATCTTATCATAAATTAAATTATGGATATTAATTTAACAATAACCTAACTCCTAAAGTTGTCTAAACCGACCTTTGATACCAACTATAAGGATCTGGACATAAAACATTACATAATGTTGAATTAAATAAATAATTCACATTGGGGATCTTTTCAGGTTTAGAGTTTTAGAGAATTAGGACATAACTATTACATATCAAAATATTACAAAGCAGACACTTCTACCCAGTTTCAATTTTTTTCAAAAAATAAAAACTCTTGAAAAAAATTCATGTTTAGTTCCATGTTTTAGAGAGCACGACTTTTCTTTGATCCCATCCTTGACCCTTTTCATCTTTAAGTCCTGTGAAAAAAATTTCAAAACTTGGGATCAGCATAAAAAGCTCAGTAAGGGTTAAAAAAAATAATGAAAACATTAGTTCATCATTACAAACATAACATAAGCTCTTTAACATACCTCATTAAATCATAAGATTTATGAATAAAATATAGAAAACATAAGTCATAAAGGTAAATTTTGGCATCCATATCATAGTTACATTGTAGCAATCATAGCTATGTAGGGAGTTACATTTGGGATACCTATCACAATATATTCCCTAAATCTCTTAGGAGAAATATTCACGTTTACCTCTGTCACATTACCCAATGCATTGGAGAGATATCTCGGGCTCACCAACCCTAGGTTTATCACGGAACCACCCGTATACATAAACAATGCCCAAGAACCATAACATATTCCTAACACATAAAATAAACATAAAGGAAAAGATAACATTTCCACATTCCAATCACAATATATCATTTAAATATATTGACATAAAAAATAAATTATCAAAACCGTATTCAATAAAAAAATACATAAAAGGGTATATGGTATTTATTTTCCTTTTAAAAAACATTTTGGCTTGTTAAGGAAGCCAAAGATCAAATAATACTCGCGGTGGAGGAAAGGTCGTTGTCACCACGTATGTTAAAAAACATGCCTTTTTTTAGTTTAGTAAAATAATTCGTAGAAAAATATTCCATTTGAATGCAATGAAAATTCAAAGGTGTTTATACACCGTATAAAATAAAGTCATGTACAAAACAAAATATTCCTCAATGAAATGAGATTGAGATGAAGTCCCTTACCTCATGTCTGATTTGACCCGTTCGTACTTTAATCTCCTAAATAATAAACTAAAGTTAATTTCTACTTTCATAAGAACCTTGTCAATTTTATTATTCCTTTTATATGACTTATTACCATGTAATAAACATTATGTAATCATTTAAGATAATAATGGTCGTTTTGTTGATATTTGGTATTTGAGTCAAAAATGGACTTCTTATTACTACAAGTTGTGCATGTGGTAAAAAGTTCATTATATCCAGAATTATATTCATTATTTAGGTATCATATATATCATATATATCTTATTTATACATATATTTATATTAGTATATAACATTTTGAGGTAATAAATGTAATGCACCGTTCATGGAGACGGTAAGTCATACGTACGCATGAACGCTACTTTCATTTCCATTTCGTATTTTGATGGAAGGAAAACATAATGATAAATATGTATATTATAGTTCCAGTATAATATCATATATAATATCATTAACTCCATCCTTTATATGTCCCACATAAGGCATTAATGAGTCATATCACATTGAGGGGGTGGTAGTCCGCACTTCCTAAAATGAAATTATCACGTTTTCCCATAATGGAAAACATAAAGGTATACTATAAATAAAAAATACAGAAGCATAAAGAAAACATAAACATAATATATATCATATATAAATATAGTTATATCATAATTTCCACCATGATAGGAGGTAGGTAATAATGGAACAATCATCGTTTTGTGAGGTATTAGTTCGTCGTCCACAGAAACATTATGTTCTTTACCCATTTGATGGAGGTGTGTGTAAGTGTAGTTAGAATAATTCTCATAAAAAACATCCTAGTACATTGAGGATACTGTTTTTGTTATAAAATAAAGTAATAAAAAGATTTTAGTGGGTTGGATAAGTAAAATAAAACAAAAGAACTTAAGAGAAGATGTTACCTTTAAATCGGGTAACTCCCTCTGGTTTGAACCAAAAGGGTTTCTTGAAGAGATTTATGCCTAAGGTAATGCTTCTAGGATGAATAGAGGGATCATGGGAGATTATTAAAGAAGTGGTTGTATGATACAAGGGCTTGACAAGTGTGAGAAATGGGTAGGAAATGAGGGCTTTTTATAAGGGATAAGAGGGGCTCTTTTGGAAATTTTGAAAATATTATTTTATAATATAATGATTTTCGGTTTCTAAGGTCACAAAAACATTAAAGTCAAAGATAAGGTGGCCCATGTTAGAAATAAAATCACCCAATAATAATTGGAAAAGTTTTGGATATTGTTTTAATATTTATCTTCTTATTTATTTAAATCATCCATAGGAATCTGAGCAATATAAACCCAAACTTGTTTCATGAGTACTAGCACTCAAGGTGATCAATAATATTTGGATGTAAGGAAACTTTAAATACCTTCCTTTAAGACATAAAATGGACATTCACATAAAAATGTTATTTTTGTAAATGATAACCTATCTTAAAGAATTATCCATGAATATCGATTCACAAGGAATATACTCACTCATGTTACCTTTACACAACAGGAGGCATTGACTCACTAGTAGCTAGAGTCATATAAAGGCCACAAGGTATTTAAGAAGACACGAAAAAGGTTTTACTAGGGTCATAACCCACAAAAAACATCTAGGAACATCTCTATAGATATACCATGATGAATCCAATAACCATGTTGAGAGTCAAGGACGCTAGGATCAGTTAAATAGAATGCCTCTAGGTTCTAGATAGATAACTCCACATATATGAAATTTAGAAATTCAATTAACTAGACCCATATAAAGGCTACTCGTAAGAGGTTGTTACTAAAGAAATTATTGATTTTCATTGAACCAAGAAGGTATGATGCACCACCTATTATAAAAGGGAATATATCATCATCACCATCATTATCATCATCATAATCACCATCATCACGTAGATGCACCTCACCATAGTCTCACATCAGCTGCTATCAGAAGAAGACATGCATAGGAGTTCAACAGAAGAATGTCATCATGAATTAATATGTGAAATAATGTACAAGTCATTGAAACCTAAGTATATGATTTCTCCATCGTTATTATATTCACATGCAAACAACATATAATTCATGAGAAACCTACTTGTAAAATATAATGCCTGAGAAGCCAATTTTCAATTCATCCAAGAGTCAAATCTTTATGAAATAGAAACATAAAAATATTTTTTCATCACGTGAGGTGAAAACATATGATCCTAATAGCACTAACCAATAACATCAATCTCATGCCCTGGTAACCTATACTTCCCTCAATAATGATGTTCTCAATGCACCAGACTGAGTTTCATCATAATATTTGACACATTCATATGTATCCTATCTACCAACTCCTCAAATCAGGAAAAAACGAAACATATTATTAGATACCATTTTGTAACATGTCGACCCGAATCATTATGTCTGATCTAAAATGCCACATAACCTTAGGCGTGACTCCCTTAATGCTAGAGGCTTCCAACTAGTAATGATAGTCTCAAGTGGAACCATGTGGAGACTATAAAATCCTTTAGAGTTAATAATAATTAATCAATAACAAAACTAATATTAGTATAGAATTAGGGTACCCATATACCAATAGAATATAAATAGTATGAATGAATGTGGAAACAATAGATCCAAACGACCATTCCTGAAACAATGCATTGATCACACACTGGTCCTATCACATATATAAATATGAAATGAGTATAAGTAAATATGGATTTGATCCCACTCCAAGACACACATAAATATTATCTTAAAGTCATATCAAGATATCTTTCTCAATGATCAAATCTTGGCCTTGACTCAACCTGTACCTCAAGAAGTGAGGGCTACTCGGGTACCCAAGTTCCATGGCCGCCCAATTTTGTTGTGAGTACAGATTAGTAGGAGACTACCTATGTAGTCAAGTACCCATTTAGTAATATGTAGTGTTTGTGAAAGTGATAATATCTATTGTAAGTAAATAGTTAATACATAACCATGTAATCATAACATATAATCACCAAAACACCACACAAGAAAATAATAACTATATAATGAGTAGTTATTAACATAGAAAAAAATCCACAAACCCATATCCATAACTTCTTCTTCTAGTTTATTTTATGGATGTGAATGTGTAATGTAAATTTATATCACCATATTGTGTGATACATGTCACAATTACAAGCATCAGTTGACACCATAGACCCATCATTCCAAGTTCCTCCTCTAAGAAAACACTGCATTCTCCACCCTTATGGTAGCCATTATTAGGTACATCAAATTCCCCACTCTAATAGTTTTCATTATTAAGTACATTTAATGAACCACCCTAATGGTGGTCATTATCCTTGAATAATGGTAATTCTAAACCAACATGCTTAACAAAATTGGACAAATCACATCACCCTTATATTATATTCTCACATTTCAGCCTTTAACCAACAGATTATCAACCCATTAATGGTTTAATAAAACTTTAATAACATGTCTATGATTCTACCCATACCATCAAATGAACCATAGTCTATATCTAACATATTTTCATCAGGATCCCCCTCTATGGGGTCCTCTATCCATAACTAAACAAACTGATCATCCTAATACCTAAAGAAAGGTTTTCTAGTCTATGAAAAAAATACTTATCATATAATGGAATAGTAAGGAATTCCATGAATAGTTCTCAAGAGTCTAAACACATAGACCCACATTCTATCACTATAAAAAATGGTAAAACAATATATACCAACAAAGTATCACATCAAGGAAACAAGGGCATACATATAAACAAAGAATAGAATATCATCATGAGAAAAATAGTAAAAATTTAGTACATGTGATCATCATGAAACATATAGAAAACCTACACATTCATACTCATAGTAAAAATAATTATTAAGTGTCTCATATTCTATAGATGCACACACATGTTGTCAAACCATAAAGCAGGGTCTCATGGGCTCTAGGTATCATGTAACACAACCATATATCAAATATGTTCCATGCAATCTATGGAACACATTAGTGATCAAGCCTCATCCATTGGTGGTCAAAATCAATCCAGTGAAAAAGGGACCACCATGTCCCTTATCGCTATGTAAAATTATATTAGGCATGACCTGTTTATTTAATTAATACTCAATGATCATTAATTAATAAATAATTACTTTTTATTCATAAAACATTATGAAGTAAGGGTCATTGAACCATATTAGAAAAACTCATGTATTTTTTCAATAAACATGAATAACAACAAATGGTATAGTATACTTGACCACTTACCTTAAAAAGAGTCAAATCAAATCCAAAAGAATTTAAACATCTTTTCTAGAGTCATCCAAGTCCACTCAGCCTCCAACAATCTCTATGTGGTTCTAAATCATATCCAAAATTACAAATAATTAATTTTAACTAAATTATAATTAATTAAATTAATAAAATAAAAACCCAAAATTGAGGGAAAAATTAATACATTCATAAATACTTATCATATAGCTCAACCTAGTTTTAAAAATGATCAACCATCTATGGAAGGTGTATCTAGAACTTCTAACTTCATCCTGGGAAAAATCCACATTTTGTGGAAATAAGATAAATTGTAATTTAATATAATTAAATTTTAATCTTTAGAAGAAACCAATAAAATAGTAAAAATTAGATGCAATGTTAACTAATGGATTTTGAGACACATCAGATGCACTCCTATTTCTAAGATGAAAAAAATCCTCAAATCAATTCCATGATTTGATGGAAAATTCAACAGAAATTGACAAATGTCCATACAGTAATTTTCAAGGGGAATACCTGCATCAAAACTCCCATCAATGACGCATTTTAATCATAATAGAATATCATATATCCATGTTGATCTATAAATCCTTTGATATGATATAATTTTACTAAGATCCGATGGAATTTTCATCTTGTTCTTTAAGAGAGAGCATGACAATGATCAATCAATCAGCATGATGATTAAAGGAGAGAAAGAGGATCTAAGGATAGTTGAGAAATTATAGGATTTTAAGACATAATAATTACCTTCAATATTTATCTATGGTAAATTTCACATCCATCCACCACTATACGAGGAAGAAAGAGGCCATGATTGAAGGAAAATAAAGGACCTTACCCAGATTCACTAGAAGTTTGAGTTTGGATCCATCTAAAATCATGGAAAACTCTTCGGGGGATGGGTTGAGAGGTAAAAATTGAAATTACCACATAATTCCAATCCAAGGGTGATAGAAACTAGGGGGATCCATTAAAAAAATAACCAGAATTCCCTTCATTTAACTGTACCCAGCCTGCCCCACTGGTTGGATGATGAGACCTACGAGAAATCTGGCTCACTACCTACCTCAATTTATAGCTAGTACAAGACCAATAACTGGTCAATGAGTCCTTATAGAAAGTAGGGGACCTACCCACCCTATTGGTTAGCCGGTGATAATTTAGCAATTTGATTAGCCCGACCTTGTCTCTAACCTCTTTCTAAGTACTAAGTCACCCACCATGATTCCTTTCAAGTTTGAAACAACCTCATGGATGTTTTTATGTGAAGCATCTGGAGTGACTCTTGAATTTATAAACAAGTCATCCACCAAATAGAAAAATTCAAATTCCCCCTAAAAATCATATCCATAATGGCGTGGTCCACTACAATCAATGTATCATTTATTTTTTTGTTTGTAAAATATGATCCTTCAACATTCAAAATTATTGTTTTTCTATATATTTTTATGTTTTAAATTGCATAAGTTGTAGTTTTTCTAGTGAATTTAATTATTTAGTGTGTATTGTGCTACTAGGAAGAAATAAAATAGCATGTATTGAGAAATTGGTCGTATAATGATGTCACGACCCGTCCTCGGGGCTCGTGCCGTGACTACCCCAAGCCCGCCTTCCATAGGCTAGGGGTTGGTGACTAGCACCATGGCGTAAAACCCGGTAAA
This sequence comes from Viscum album, assembly GCA_963277665.1. Taxonomy (NCBI): domain Eukaryota; kingdom Viridiplantae; phylum Streptophyta; class Magnoliopsida; order Santalales; family Viscaceae; genus Viscum; species Viscum album. The sequence continues at coordinate 703,587,662 of OY728126.1, read as the reverse complement.
GGGAAGGCATTGCCTTTGTAAAGTAACAACAAACACCACAGAGTAAGCAGGCAGAAGTAAACACTAAGTAAAAACAGAGTACAACAGTAAGTGTGAAAAGTAAGTGGGCTAGTATACAAACCCAAACTGAAAATTAAAGCCACAACGAAGAGCTGTCCACTGGGAATCCCAACTGAAGGGTGGGTACAGATAGCTCCACTGCTCCTCGGGTCCCGCCGTCCTCTTCGAGTATGTCCCGCCCAGTGGTCCACCTCCAGGTACCGTCCTGCTCTGCAAGCCTCAACCATGATCACCGCTGTCTGTCGTCTGCAACCAACACAACGTAGTGTGGGAATAGCCCGTGCAGGGGTGAGTATAAGATACTCAGTAGGGACCCCGAGACCCCCGAAGGTCTCCCGGTATCCAAAAAGGATAAACCACAAAGCAAAGGTAAATCACGAAGTAACATCTGACATTGCTTAGGTATATGACCACACATATACCTAAGTCATCAATTCTCGTTCGACTCCAACATCCGAGCCCAAGTACAACCCAATCCACATAAGAAAGAAAAACGTAAATCCACACAGGATAGCAGAACATAATCCACATAGGAAAGTAAAACAGGATTCAGTTCACACAGGTATACTTCTTCGTATGACGATAGAGATGATCAGATATATCCACTGATTCATCTAAGTCGTCGGACCCACAAAGGATCGATAGGTACTAACCCCCGCAATGACCCAGGAAGGGTCTGACCCACACAGGATCGACAGGTAACTAACCCCCGCAAAGACCCACACAGGATCAGACCCACACAGGATATGTAGGTAACTAACCCCCACAAAGACCCACACAGGATCGGACCCACACAGGATCTGTAGGCGCTGGCTCACACAGAACCGTTGAGCGCTGACCCACACAGGATCGGACCCACATATGATTGGTATCACTGATCCACGTAGGATCGCTGAGTACTGTAATCGTCGCTGTCGAATCCACTAAGTATCTCTGCACAGTCGTCGTCGCAGTCACAGTAGCAGTCGCAGCCAGCACTAGGGTTCCCACACACAGAAAGCTCGTTCGGGAGGGTCCGCTCCACGAGCCGAGAGGCTGATACATCAACTGACACATAGTCCAGAGTTGATGTATCCAAAAGTTCTATATCGTCAACAGGAACTCAACGTCGCAGATGGTGCGTCGATCGGACGCCCGGTCTGAGAGTTATTGGCTTTTTCGTCCCAGGGGCCCGGTTGGTTTTTAAGGCAAAACCAACCCGACCGTACTCCAACTGCATCCAAACCTCGGGCGGAGTAAGCCAAAAGATCCATCTCACTAAGAGAAATCCAACAAAGTAGACGGCACGTCAATCGGACGTCCGTAGCTCAAGATATGAGCTTTTCCGCTCCGAGAGCCCAGTTGGTTTCGTGTACGAACCAACCCGGCTGAACTCAAAGTAATCCGAAACCTTGAGTGTGATATACCGAAACGACTGTCTCGATTCAAGGATCGCATCACAACTGACGGTGTGTCGATCGGAGGTATGTAGCCCATGTTATGGGCAAAAGAACGAAGACGGTCCGAGAACGGGGGTTTCGGGCCCGGACCGACCCAGCCCGAGACCCCCCGGTCAGCCCGAACCGGGTCGACCCGCCCTGGGTCCGGGTCGGCCCGTTCCGGCATGGCCCGGCCCGGCCTGGGCATAGCGCGTCCAACGTGCTGGCCAGCTCGGCCAACGGCCGAGCCGTTTGGCAAGGGGGGCGCCTGCCCCCTGGTGTAACCGCGGCCCCCCTTTAATGGGGGTCGTTTTGTAGGCCGGCCGGGGGAATTAATTCCCCTGGTTTCCCTTTGTCCGGCCAGCCTGCACCGGCCGGCCGGTTCTTCCAACAAGGACCGACGACAGCCGGTCCTTCCTTCTTCGCCGACACCGGCGACCCGAAACCGGCCTCCGGTCACCCTGCTCTGCCGCGGCCCGGAACCGGCCACTGCTTGGTTCATCTGGCGCGGTGCGACGGCACTGCGCCGTTCCGCCCCGGCCCCACTCTGGCCGCGGTGTTTTCGTTTTTCTTCGACGTGGCGTGACGGCGTCGCGTCCTTGTTCAACATCATGGCGCGGCGCGACGGCGCCGTGCTTTACTTGTTGTACGATTATGCGTGGTTCGATGACACCACGCCATTCTGTCCCAACCACAAAGAATCAAACAAGGATAAAGGAGGAGGGTCATCCGTGTTTGTGCGGTCCGACCCCCTCTCGTTTAATGATATCATTTGGTCGTATAACCACGAAGAACGACAAACTAGAAATCACGAATGAAAATAATTAAATAATCCCCTACCTTGATAAAAGAGATGACGAATGTCAGCATCGCGAAGTGAGGATTCGAAGACGTAGATGGAGATTTCGTCGTGGAAAACCGTTGCGAAAAGAGATGTCGCGTCGCGGGTCGGTGTCGCAGAAGACGGTCTCTGAGGGCTCGGCGCTCCACGTCGGAGATCGTTCGTTCTTCGCGTTCTTCGCCAAGGAGAATGAAGAACTCAAGACTTCCTTAGATTTTTCTCCAAAGGCTCTCAAACAACTAAACACCAACCCAATAAAATAAGTTCTTAACTTATTTTATTAACACAACAAGGCTTTTGAAATTCACGTGTTTGAATTCCACATTAACTCACTTCATTAATTCCATAAGTTAATAAACATAAGTTAAAAAAATTAATGGGAGTTGAGGGGGTTAGAGGATATGAAGGGGGTGGGGTTCGTGTGGGCCCCACCACCCTCATAACCTCCCAAGGGAGGTTGGGTAGTTACCCAACTTCCATCCAAAGGATTAAACACTTAGAGTAAAAATAAAAATTGTTGTTAAATTTTTATTTTTATCTTCCACAAATTTTATCATCAACTCTCATGAAAACGCAACTCCGGAACATGTGTTCCTAAGCAATTACCGGTGCTACGGTTCCATCGGTGTCCTCAGAATTTGATTCTGAGAACCGGTTCAAAAGTTAGAAATTCCCGCTCGTTCGTTCACTGAACGTACCCGAGCTAAACTTCGGATAGAAATTCCGGGTACACCGGGCCTCTGAATCAAGTGCCGTCTAAAACTGCGTTCTTGTAAAATCCCAAAGAAAATTAAGAAAATTTTTTCCTTGAATTTTATGGGTCTTTACATTACTCCCACCTTAGGGATTTACGTCCACGTAAAGATACATCGAAAACTATGGAAACAAATGTGGGTACTGAGCACGCATCTGAGCCTCCCGCTCCCAAGTGCTCTCTTGGAGGTTCCCGTGCTGCCATCTGATGCACACTAGAGGAATCGACCGTCCACGTAGGATCTTCTCCTGTTGATCCTCGATCTCCACTGGGACCTCTGCAAAACTCTCCCCATCATCAACGTCAAGCTCCCCATGGTCAATGATTTGTATTGGGTCGTGCACGTATCTCCTCAGCTGAGATACGTGGAAGACGTCGTGCACCCAATGCAAATGAGGTGGTAGAGCCAGGCGATAAGCCACCTCACCAATGCTACTGAGGACCTGTAATGGTCTGATGAATCTTGGAGACAACTTGCCGCCTCAGCCAAATATCTGTAATCCACACCGAGGTGAGACGCGCAAGAAGACGTGGTTGCCATCCTCGAACTCTAGTGGCCACCGCCTCCTGTCAGCATATGACTTATGCCGGCTCTGAGCTGTCCTCATCCGCTCCTGGATGACCTGGACATTCTCTATCGTGGCCTGAACCATCTCTGGTCCCACAAGTGCTGACTCCCTAGGGTCTGTCCAGCACAAAGGAGATCTGCAAGGTCGGTCGTACAACGCCTCGTATGGTGCCATCCCGATGGTGGAGTGGTAGCTGTTGTTGTACGCGAACTCCACCAAGGGTAAGTGGTCCTCCCATCTGCGACCAAAGTCGACGACGCATGTGCGGAGCATGTCCTCGAGAGTCTGAATGATCCTCTCCGTCTGACCATCTGTCTAAGGGTGAAAGGCTGTGCTCAAACGTAGCTGTGTTCTGAACGCCTCCTACAACCCCTTCCAAAGCCGAGAAGTAAAGTGAGCGTCTAGATTGGAGACGATAGATGATGGCACACCATGAAGCCGAACAATCTCCTGAACGTAGAGACGTCCCATGCTCTCCACTGAGCCCTACTCTCTGATGGGTAGAAAGTGCGCCGACCTGGTGAGTCGGTCAAAAATCACCCAGATGGAGTCGTGACCTCTGGAAATGCGTGGAAGTCCAGTAATGAAGTCCATAGATAAGCCATCTCATTTCCACTCTAGGACCTCCAAAGGCTATACCAAGCCTGCTGGTACCTGGTGCTCTGCCTTCACCTTCTGCCAGGTGAGGCATCGAGAAACGAACTCTGCCACGGCCTTCTTCATGCCCGGCCACCAGTGCTGTCGTCTGAGATCCTGATACATCTTCACCACTCCAGGATGTACCACTAAGGGAGAAGTGTGAAATTCCCTCAGCACTTCCTCATGTAAAGCAACTGGTACCAAGGTACGTCCTCTGAAAAGTATGTCATACTCTGCTCCAAAGGAGAAGCCATCAGGTGCTTGTCCTGAGGATATCTGTGCACGCCGCGTCTCACAGTCAGTGTCCCCACGATGTGCCTCCTTGACCCGCTGTAGTAGTGGGGGGTGACTGTGAGAGACTGAAGGAAGGCTTCTCCATCTCTATCCATGAAGGATATCTGCAAAGAGGCTAGCTGCTTTGTCGCCTCCTCATGTAGCTGAATGCCCGTCCTCCTACTGAGAGCATCAGCTACCACGTTCCCCTTCCCAGAAGTATAGACTATCTCAAAGTCATAGTCCTGGAGGAACTCCAGCCATCGCCGCTGTCTCAGATTCAGTTCCTTCTGAGAGAAGATGTATCTGAGACTCTGATGGTCAGAAAAGACTGTAAAGCGCTCGCCCATCAGGTAGTGTCGCCGTGTCTTTAGAGAGAAGACCACTGCTGCTAACTCCAGGTCATGGGTAGCATAGTTCTGCTCATTCAGCCTCAACTGACGTGATCCATAGGTGATCACTACCCTCTCCTGCATCAGGACACATCTGAGCCCGGTCCCTGATGCATCATAGTAGACTACGTACCCTACTCCCTCCTCAGGCAACCTCAAGATAGGTGCACTGGTCAATCTCTGTCTCAGCTCCTGGAAGCTCTGCTGACATCTGTCTGACCACACAAAGGGTTTCCCCTTCTTCTTCAAACCTGAGAGTGGTGCCAAAACTCTGTAGAAGTCTGGAACAAATCTCTTATAGTATCCAGCTAGTCCCAAGAAACTCTGCACCTCCGCCACGCTCCTGGGTGGCTCCCAAGCTAGCACTTCCTTGATCTTCGCAGGATCCACTACAACTCCCGCCTCATAGATGAAGTGCCCCAATAAGTGGACCTCACGTATCCAGAACTGACACTACGAGAGCTTTCCATAAAGCTGGTGCTCTCGGAGTGTGTCTAGTACAACCCGCAAGTGGTAGGCGTGCTCCTCCTCAGTCATCAAGTAAATCAAAATGTCGTTGATGAAGACCACGACAAATTGATCAAGGTATGGCTGAAATATCCTGTTCATGAGGGCCATGAACACTGCTGGAGCATTGGTTACGCCGAATGGCATAACCAAGAACTCATAGTGGCCATACCGACATCTGAAGGCCGTCTTCTGCATGTCCTCATCTCGAACTCTGAGCTGATGATAGCCTGACCTGAGGTCTATCTTCGAGAACCACCGTGCTCCCATGAGCTGATCGAAGAGGTCATAAATCCTCGGTAGCGGATACTTGTTCCTCACTGTCACCAGGTTTAGGTGACGATAGTCGACACAAAGTCACAAGCTCCCGTCCGCCTTCTTGGCGAACAAAATCGGGGAAGCCCAGGGTGAAACACTGGGTCGGATGAACCCCTTGCCCTGCATGTCCTCCAACTGTACCCGTAGCTCTCGAAGCTCAGCGGGGGCCATCCGATACACTGGAGTCGATATCGGGGCTATCCCGGGATATAGGTCGATATAAAAGTCTACCTCTCTGCGAGGAGGTATCCCTGGAACGTCGTCGGGGAAAACGTCCGCATACTGATCCACCACTATAGGAAAATTAGGACTCAACACGTCAACAACTCCTAGGATAAGTCTAGCCAACTGGTGAGTGATGGACTGTCCTCTCCTCCACGTAAGTCCATCCTATGCTGGAAAGGATCCCTTCTCACCGGTGAAGGTGAACCTGCTCCCGTCGGTGCGTACACATCGCACCTTGCGCCTAAAACAATCAATCTGTGCATGGACCGTAGACAACCAATCCATGCCCAGAATGACGTCGTAAGGCCTCGAAGCTACTACAAGAAGATCCCAGCCAAAGCTCTCGCCTCCTAGAGTAAGCTCACACTGCCGGCACCAGTGCGTAATCGTCGAGTCTGCTCCCGTAGGAGTCTCTAGCCAAAAGGATCGAGCCAACGGCTCTGTCGGAATCTCCGAGCTCCGAACAAGGGCAGCGGCTATGAAAGAGTGACTCGCTCCTATGTCTATAAGAACTGCAGCAAGGCTGGAATAGAGATAGATAGTACCTCGAATTATCTCGGGCGCACCATGGTCGTAGGCCTCTGCTGCCTAGAGCTGTGCTTGTCTCTTCCCGCCAACTCCCTGTGGTCGGGGTGGACCTCTTGGTGGTGGTGGTGGTAAAGCCTCAAAGCGTCGCCCACCACCTGCTGCTCGACCAGCTCCTCTGCCTCATCCGCCTGCTCCCTGTGGACTGCCACGGTTGACCCTCTGCCTCTGCCTCGGTGGTCCCTCAACCATCTTCTGCTCCTCGACACGGCGGGTCGGGCAGTCACGAGCCATGTGGCCTTGCCCGCCGCATGAGTAGCACTACCTGCCTCTCGAAATACTGGATCCACACTGTGTGCCCCGCACTACTGAGCCAGTGTCCTGAGGTCGTCTGCCTGAGGGTCTAGTCTGCCTGGACCCAAGAGTCATCCGTCGACTGCCTGCTGCAGAAGACTCTGCTACGTGCCTCCCTGCGGTGGGTCTCGGCGCTGGTGTAGACCCAGCAAGAATGCTCTCGATCAAAAGGGCCCGCTCCAGTACTCTTGTCTGAGTCGGAATGCTGAGGGAGATCAGCGATGCCCTGATCTCGTGTCTCAATCCCTTCTCAAAGGTTTGAGCCCGGAAGAATGGGTCCCGTACCATGTCTATCGAGTAGCACGATAGATCAGTAAATCTCGCCGAGTACTGGGCGACCGTCTTGCTGCCCTGCCGCAGCTGAAGAAGCTCCTTGATGCACACCGCACAGAGGGTGGCTGGGACGAACTCTGAGTGGAAGAGGCTCTCAAAGTCTGTCCAGAGAAGAGATGCCTCATCGTGCACCTGGAGCATCATGCTCCACCATCTGCCTACTTCTGCATGCAGTAGGCTCGCTGCGAGGATCACCATGAGCTCTGGTGGTGTCCTTACTAACCTGAAAACTCTCTCCACTGCCTCCAGCCAGTCCTCAGCTATCTGGGGGTCCATCTCCCCGCGGAACCTGGGCGGTCACTGGCACTGGAACTCATGTAGTCCACTAAGGCGATATGCATCGTCAGCGGCTGGGGATGGAAGCATCAGTGGCTCGGCGGGTAGAGCTACCGCCAGTGCCACTTCTGACAAAGGGCCCTGCAACGAGGCCTCGTCGATCGGTGGGCTGTCGTCACGCTCAAATCTCGGAACCCTAGCTGGCTGCCATCGTGGGGCCATCCTGAAAAGGAAACAAGTGCGACACGGTCAGAACAGTATACCTGGTGAGCTGATACAAAGTAGTCACTAAGAAAACTTGAAACACACACGCAATCAATGTTTTTGTGCATTAAGTCGGAAATCAGAAGTCAGGGTCCTGGTGTACGGATACGTCGGCCGCTGCACCAACACTGGAATCCCTGGACGGATAACCACACCCAATACGCTAAACACTATTTCTTCACATAGAAAAAGATCAGAGTCCCAAGTTCTTCAGTAGAACTGAACTCCTCTGATACCGATTTTTCACGACCCACCCTCGGGGCCCGTGCCGTGACTACCCCAAGCCCGCCTTCCATAGGCCAGGGGCTGGCGACTAGCACCAAGGCGTAAAACCCGGTAAAGGGAAGGCATTGACTTTGTAAAGTAACATCAAACACCACAGAGTAAGTAGGCAGAAGTAAACACTAAGTAAAAACAGAGTACAACAGTAAGTGCAGAAAGTAAGTGGGCCAATATACAAACCCAAACTGAAAGTAAAGTACAACTGGAAAGGGAAAACAAAAACTGAAAATTTAAGCTGCAACGATGAGCTGTCCACTAGGAATCACACCTGAAGGGTGGATACAGATAGCTCCACTGCTCCTCAGGTCCCGACGTCCGCTCTGAGTATGTCCCACCCAGTGGTCCACCTCCAGGTACTGTCCTGCTCTGCAAGCCTCAACCACGATCAACGATGTCCGTCGTCTGCAACCAACACAACGTAGAGCGGGCATAGCCTGTGCAGGGGTGAGTATAAGCTACTCAGTAGGGACCCTGAGACCCCCGAAGGTCTCCCAATCTCCACAAAGGATAAACCACAAAGGAAAGGTAAATCATGAAGTAACATCCGACACTGCTTAGGTATATTCCCATACATATACCTAAGTCATCAATTTTCGTTCGGCTCCAACATCTGAGCCTAAGTACAACCCAATCCACACAGGAAAGCAAAACGTAAATCCACACAGGATAGCACAACACAATCCACATAGGAAAGTAAAACAGGATTCAGCTCACACAGGTATACTTCTTCGTATGACTATAGAGATGATCAGATATATCCACTGATTCATCTAAGTCGTCGGACCCACAAAATATCGATAGGTACTAACCCCCGCAATGACCCAGGAAGGGTCTGACCCACACAGGATCGATAGGTAACTAACCCCCGCAAAGACCCACATAGGATCGAACCCACACAGGATCTGTTGGTAACTAACCCCCGCAAAGACCCACACAGGATCAGACCCACACATGATCTGTAGGTGCTGGCTCACATAGAACCGCTGAGCGCTGACCCACACAGTGTCTTCGGTTTTCTTCGACGCGGCACGACGACGTCGCGTCCTTGTTCAACTTCACAGCGCGGCTCGACGGCGCCACACTTTACTTGTTGTACGATTCCGCGTGGTGCGATGGCACCATGCCATTCCATCCCAACCACAAAGAATCAAAAAAGGATAAAGGAGGAGGGTCGGCTGTGTTTATGCGGTCTGGCCCCCTCTCGTTTAACGATATCACTTGGTCGCAAAACTACGAAGAACGACAAACTAGAAATCACGAACGAAAATAATAAAATAATCCCCTACCTTGATTAAAGAGATGAAGAACGTCGGCGTCGCGAAGCGAGGATTCGAAGACGTAGACAGAGATTTCTTCGTGAAAAATCGTCGTGAAAAGAGAAGTCGCGTCGCGGGTCAGTGTCGCGGAAGACGGTCTCCGAGGGCTCGGCGCTCCACGTCGGAGATCGTTCGTTCTTCGCGTTCTTCGACAAGGAGAATGAAGAACTCAAGACTTCCTTAGCTTTTTCTCCAAAGGCTCTCAAACAACTAAACACCAACCCAATAAAATAAGTTCTTAACTTATTTTATTAACACAACAAGGCTTTTGAAATTCAAGTGTTTGAATTCCACATTAACTCACTTCATTAATTCCATAAGTTAATAAACTTAAGTTAACAAAATTAATGGGAGTTGAGGGGGTTAGAGGATATGAAGGGGGTGGGGTTCGTGTGGGCCCCACCACCCTCATAACTTCCCAAGGGAGGTTGGGTAGTTACCCAACTTCCATCCAAAGGATTAAACACTTTGAGTAAAAATAAAAAGTGTTGTTAACTTTTTATTTTTATCTTCCACAAATTTTATCATCAACTCTCGTGAAAACGCAACTCCGGAACAGGTGTTCCTAAGAAATTACCAGCGCTACGGTTCCATCGGTGTCCTCGGAATTTGATTCCGAGCATCGGTTCAAAAGTTAGAAATTCCCGCTCGTTTGTTCACTGAACGTACCCGAGCTAAACTTCGGATAGAAATTCCGGGCACACCGGGCCTCGAAATCAAGTGCCCTCTGAAACTGCATTCTTGTAAAATCCCAAAAAAAATTAAGAAAAAAATTTCCTTGAATTTTACGGGTCTTTACAAATGAAATGTTTATTTATTATAGTAAAATCCCATGTCTTACGATCATGTATTTATTTACTCAGATGAATTCTTATCCATCATAATTATTTTGATAAAGAAATTATTTTTCAAAACCCCTATTTGATTGTTCTTATATTATTTCTTATTATATTCACATCTTATACTCATTTTTTATTGATCCAATCCTTTAACATATAATATAATGTATTTCCTCTTTATTTTGGGTACCATCAAGTTTATACATAGACATATACTTACAAAATCATTTTAAAACCCTTTCTCATCTCTTGGACATATTTTTTGTTTGTGTATGATATATGTCTCCTTCCTGTATATAATATTTATTTTGAGCATATTATGATGTGGAAAATGAGTTCGAAATTATAAATTACTCTAATATAATGGGTAAATTTTTATATCTCATGAGTTAATTATGCATAGACATGATGAAGTTATATTTTTATAAAATTCTATGAATAGAAATTATATGGTTATATTGTATCCATTATGATATGATGTCTTAGAAGTAATCCTTGTATTATATTTATAATGTTTCATTATTATACATGTGTTACATTTTATGTCTTCTTCACATGACTATTAAGATTATGATCATATGTTTATGATGTGATGATGATTACTATGGTCACCCATGTACTCATATTAATTTATTTTTACTTTTTTTCTTTTTATTATTCGCATTATATTGCTTATATATCACCCTTTAATTTATATATATATATAGAGGTGATCACATGTACAAAAAAAGATTATGAATTCTCATAGGTGTACTATGTTGAAGGATTTATATAAATATTAATTATATATATAAATGTTGTAAAATGTTAATTTTCTATGACTCTAAACCTATCAAATTAGGGAGTTATAAAATTATATAATTTTCTTCTAAAAAGGATAAAATAATTATCTAAGTGACATAAGGGTTTCCAGTTGACACTAGAGTAATGTTTAGTTAATTTAGTAATTAAGATATATAGTAAAATATAAAATAGGTTAAACTAATTTATTTAATAATTTAATAATTTAGGTTTGATTTACACATATGAATATGTTGTTTACATATGATTTGTTTTCTCACTATCCATTTTTACTTTATAAAATAGCAGGGACTAGGAAGAATAAAAATAAATAGGTAAAATTCATTATTAAAATTCACTCAATGTTTGTGAAAGTTTTATTTGATCCTGATTCAACAAATTCACTTACATATTATAACTTTTTTTAAAAATATTGGACCATTTCTTTGATAACATGGAGTTGGATATCTATGAAAAAACCTAGGGGATCATTATTACAACCTAAGGATTTGGAACATACCCAATTAGAGTTTATGGTAAGACACTTCCAGAAAATCCATTAATCCTTCATTTGGTGGAATTTTATACTATATTAGTGAATTATTTGCTCTCATTATATATATATCATATCAATTATCTTAAAAGGGAAATGTATTTCTATATCCCAAACCATACCATGCTTCTATACAAATTAAAGGAGGAATATGAATCTCCATTATAAAATTCATAAAAGGTATGGGTATTAATAAAAAATGAAGAATAATACCTTTTATTAGTGGTTTATACAAAGTAAACTGTTAACCATGAATAAATGTATATTATGAGGGAATATACTAATGAATTCCTTGGAGAGTTTTCTGAACACCCCCAGATCATGAGTTAGTGTTCTCATTTGACCATAGACCAGATGCGACACCTATATCCAATAGACCCTATAGAATTCCCTTGATATGACTGAAGTAATTAAATAATAATATGAAAGTGAATTTGAAAAATGGGTTTATACCCCATAGTGAACACATTTTTGGTTTATTGATTCTATTTTTGAAGAAGAATAAATGGTCAATGTGACAATGCATCAGTTATAGAATGGTCAACATAACCACTATAAAGGACAAGTATACATTGTTATATATTGATGACTTTTTCAACTATCTTGAAAAATATTAATACGTAACAAAAGTGGATATTAAATTTTAATATAAAAAACTAAAGTTTAAAATATAATATATTCAAAATATAACCTTATATACAGTATATGGACACTATGAATTAATAATGATTCCATTTGATCTTATAATTTCTCAAAAAATATCCATTTAATTAATCAATAGAGTATTAGAGAAAAAATCAATAAATTTATGGTGGTATTTATTAATGATATTCTCATATACTCCATATGTTAAGAATAAAATGGGGAATATATATAGTTTTAAATAAATACTTCAAGGAAAGAGAATCTATTTTCAAAATTGATAATGTGTAACTTTAGGATGAAAATTTAATATTATTTGGTAATATGATCAAATGTGATATAATTTATATGGATACGTTAAATATTAAGGTGTTTGAGGAATATCATAGACTAACAACAGTCACAATGATTTGTAGTTTTCTTATAATATTTGGGTACTACTGATGGTTTTTGAGAAATTTATCCTGATTGTGTAGCAAAATAAAATATATGAAAAGGAATAGAGTAAATTATATATGGATGAATTAATTTTACGGATGATTTAATGACCACAATAATATTATTTTTATTGCATTTTTTCTCAAAGTTCCCTTGAGTTGAGAAGTGATTGTGATATATAGTGACGCTTTAAAAAATGGAATAAAAATAATCCTCATAAAAATGATAAATTAAAAAACTGTGATTAAAGAAAATAAAATAACCATGAAAAGAATAACCTGATACATTATTTGGAGTTATCATTTTTTATATTTTCATTTATGGTTTAAAGTAATTTCCTCTATAGAGATAAGTGTGACATATATACATATCACAAAAATTTGAAGTATATATTAAAATAGAAGGTGCATAACATGAATAAATGAAGATTGTTGGAGAAAATTAAGTAATATGAATAATCAATTAATTTATATCTTAGGAATAAAAATAAGGAATTAAATTCTATTAGAAGAAATGATCATGATACCCTATCCATGATGAGGATTGAGAAAAACCTTATAACCATACATATGCAAATGATGGTTCTAAAAATCATAAGACAAGGGATGATATCCTACCTTTCCCAAATTATTTTTAAAAAATATATCTGAAATAAAATCTTGGAGGAATATGGGGATTATCTATAGCATCAAAATAATGTGAGAGAAAGGGGCATTTAATTATTTCAACAATGACAAAGATATATTCATTTGTTTTGGAACTTCACATGTGTAGGATCATCACTAGAGACGAAGAAGGTGATACTGAATGATATACATAACTCATATTTATTCATCCTACTATAAATTACCAAGATGTGTTGAGATATTCGATAGAAATTTTGGTGTGAAATCATATACATAAAGAATACAGAGCACACCTTAAAGTGATTGGTATGTTATTAGGATAATTAAGTGAATTAAAAATCCAAGAGGATGATACAACCATTACCCCTAAAACATAGAAATGGGATAAAATAACCATATATTTTTTCACTTGTATTCAGAATACATCAAAAGAATATAATTCCATATGGGTAATGATATATTGAATTACCAATATTAGTCACTTGATTTCCATTCAAAAAGGTTTCTCACTCAATTAACTTGACCAGATATATGTCAAATAAGTGGTGTGGATTCATGGTCCACTAATTTATATCATATCAAATTGAGATCAAATATTCACCTCAATGTTTTAGAGGAATATTCAAAATTTTATTGAACAACAATTTTAATATTGGTATGACCCATCACCCCCAAAAGTTCATCAATCTAAAAGGACAATTCAGAAACATGAAGGAATACTAAAATCATACTCGATTGTCTTAAAATAAGTTTGGGAAAAATATTTTTGACTCATTGAGTTCTCATAAAATAATAGTTTCCATTAGGAGTTTCAAATAGATATATATTAATCTCTATAGAGGATGGGATTTTAAACTCTAACATGTTAGGATGAAGTTACTGAACTGTAGCTTATGAGACCCACAATTTAAAAATAAGTAACTAATAATGTTAATTCCATTTAGTAACACATTCAAGAGGCATAAATTTTATAAAATATATATCCCACCATTTATCAATGATACTTGTACTTTGATGTTAGAGATAAATTTTTCCTTCAAATATCTCCCTAGAAGAGAGTTATGAGGTTTGGAAAAAACATAAATCTCACCACAAAACCATTGGACCCTTTGAGAAATTTGATCGTGTGGGATATGTTTCCTATAAAATAGAACTCAAACCATACATGGATCAAATACATAATGAGTTCCACATATCACTTTTGAGGAATTATAGAATATATTCCCCAAATTTACTCAACCTAGGGGTGGTACAACTTGATAATTAACTCTCATATGAGGACCAACCAATGAACATGTTAGATCATAAAGACAATGTTATATGTAATAATACCACACACATTGTCAAATGAATTTTAAAAAAACATTATAATGAAGATGTAATGTGAGAAAATAAAGATGCAATAAAATAGAAGTACCCCCATTTATTCTCGATTGAGGATATGAACTAAGATTTTTATAGTCAAATTTATAAAGGATAAGGAACGAAAAAAACCATAAATTTTCAACATGAAATTGTCTTATAAACATATATTGGTATAATACATACACCATATATTCTTTGGGAAGATAGTATAAGTATAGTACAAATCACTTAAACAAAACAAAAAATATATTTTTTCATCAATATTGAATATTACATAAGAAGTATTAATAAATTCCATAAAATAAATATAGTATAATGGTACAATAAAAACAAATATATAAATTGAGTATAACATTAAAATATACAGTGTTTTGGTATCCTAGAAACATCACACCTACAAGAAACACTACAAAAAATTAGAGATAATATTAACATTTTCTATAGAGAACCTTGGGGTAAAACATAGTGAATGATTAATGATGGAAATGATAGGTATTTATAGAATGAAAGAAGTTATTGTGGCTATTATAATAGTAACTTGATCCTCAAAATCCTCACTTGATCATTATAATAGTGACCTTATAACATTAACTTGGCCACTAGAATTGTAAAATTATTTGTAACTAATCTTTTTCCATGGATAAAATAAGAAAATAAAAATATAATAATTACATAGAATAAATATTCAAATTAGAAAACAAAAAAAAGTTTAAACACATATTTTTAATTGATAGTATTTGAACTTATTTCATGAATACCCTAATTTTTATTCTATTATTCAAATATTAAAATCAAATTTTGTCAGGAAATAATTTATACAATAAATGTAGTTTTAGGTAGAAAAACATAAAAATTATCAAAGAGTGTTTTATTATTATTTTTATAATGATCATGAATTTTTAGGTGAATAATAAATACACAGTTTTCTAAATATGATATGTTTTATGAGACAAAAATAATTTTATAATGACCTAATGAATTATATATTGGGTTTTACTACAACAATTATGTATAATATGATAAATAATATATTTAAAAATATTGGAATAAATTTCCAATACTAATAACTAGATTCCATGGCCTAAAGAGATAATTTACTCATTTATTTCGTTTGATTAATTCTTGTATTTTCATTTGTATATTCTGTTATAAAATACAATTTTACTGATATAAGGGTTTAAAATTTATGAAAATATATATTTTTAAATAAATTATTTTTGTAGTCTTAAATAAGACCACTTTTTCTAGTCATTTTTTAGAAGTAATATTTTATTTATTAATTTAACCCAGAATACCCATATCCATCAAGTATAAATACCCCTTCATACCCCCAAGTAAACTCACTTAAAATATACTTCCCATTGCCCTATAATTAATAAAATCAATCATATTAATCTAACTATATATCTTGGAGATTTAATAGGCTCATGCCACCCTTTTAAATTAGGGAATTAGGTCCTTAACAAAGGAACAAACTTCAATGACATGGTAGAATTCTTTTATCTTTATTCAAAATTTTCTCCTTCTTCTCTTATATTCTCATTTAAAATACTAAAATAATCCCCAAAAATAGTTTATTTATTATGTTAATATTATATTAATGATATGATTATTCTATACAAGTTTTTGTTATAGTATATGAATATATAGAATATCTCTCTCCCTCTTGTGACATGTTCTGTTAATAGTTGGTTTAACAACCTATGAAGACATTTTTGATTATTAAGTTATCAAAGCTTTAGTGTTTGGCTAGTGAGAAAATATGTATTATATAAATATCTTATTTTATGTAATTTTATGCTTCTGGAGGTAATTTAACTAATATATATATAACAAGGTCCAAAATAAGCAAATTTAAATGCAAAAGAGAATAATCCAAATAAACCTATTTTTATGCTTTTAAATATTTAATGAAAATGTAATAAATAAATATAAATGATTATTAGTGATTAATAATAACATAAATTATTGAAATATATTTTAGGATTAATGTTTTAATACATATAGTTTTTTTATATGAGGTGTAAATGTGATGACATAAAACATGACCTATGGTAAGGGGACTCTTGAACTCATTTTGTTTCTCTTAGGTTTCTACACTATGTTCCCATCTCATTCCATTATGATTATTTTATGATTCTATTTAATCCATTATAATTTTACTTTATCCCACCATTTCTTTAATTTATATTCCCAAGTGGTCACATGTATTAATAATTTTATAAAATCCTATAGGAGTACTATGATGAAGTATTTAAATAATTTTTAATGTTTTATGTTAATTAATATTTCATAAAACTAATTTCACCAGAAACTAAACATATTTATTTTTTGAGTTGTAAAATTATGTAAAATTATCATAAAATGAATTTAATAATTATGTATGTGATGTACGATTCTTTATAGATTTGATCTTGGAAACATGTATTTTATGGGTACCAAAAAACCCATTAATGTGGTTTATTTTGTAAATCCCAAAAGTAGGATTAGAGAATAGTTCAATGATATCATAATGATCATTGTTAATGTATCAAATATTTTTTATTCTAGTCATTATAGTTAACCATTCATTTATAGCGAAAAAATAAAAATTGTATTTTGGTACTTATTAAATCCATTTATTTTCCACCTTATGTTCAAAACAATGAAAAAATTCAAATATTTGGTCACAAAATCATCAATCAATCGAATCCACATCCATGAAATAATCATGAACCCAATTTTAGTAAAAGTTAAATAATACTAAACTTTTAAATAAGTATATTTACATTTTAATAACATTCATATGACATGAAATTGTTCCAAACACTCTTGAGTAAATAATGTATTATATAATGGTGGGATTTTATGAAAATATATCCATATAAATAGTCATAAATATAAAATAAATTTATGGGATTTTTTTTAATTTAAATCCATTTATATCCTTTAAATAAAAACATTTTTACTAAAATTCATACTTTAATGAATAATATAGGGTGTGGAGGACACAATACTAGTGACGTGAGTGTCATCCGGTGTTGTTTTTTTTGTTTAATTGAGAGTGATCCTAATAAAAATCGATACAGGGAGTAATGGAATGAAATAGGAAACTAAGGGTATATAATGTAAGATAAATGAATTTAATTAGAAAAATAGAGCCAATTCCATTAATAGAGGAGATATTTTCCAGATCTTGCAACAACCATCAGTGGAGTATGGATCTACTGATAGGAATTAGGTGGGAAGAAAAGAAAGGAAGAAAAGTGTATGATACCATAATTTTGATGGAGGTATGAATCATTTTATTTTAAGTTTTAATCTTTAATTTTATCTATATATGAATTTATAAGGACCTAAGGTATGGTTCAAGAGAATTAGAGTCTTTTTAGAAACATAGAGCTCCTATTTTTGGAGGATCTAACCAATGAAAATCAATGTTTCATAGTTTTTACTAACCGTTTGGATCAACTATATGACCAAATTTATCAATGTGGATTTTTTTTTTAAACCATGTGGATCATCCTTGATAAACATGTATCCTATAGAGGAAGTAAATTGAGTAGTTAACTTGTGTGAGGGAGGTTTCATGACCATGTGAGATCTCTACAATCAATTGTAGAGGAAAATGCATGGCTTGCACAGGGTTTGGGAAATCGTCCCCCTATCCATCAGAAGGGATAACCCCCTTCAAAAGTGAGAGTGCATAGATAATGCATTGTTTGGTAATCCATGCACCTAGACATGCGAGGGGGTGTCCTTTGGGATAGTGTCAGCACACAGTTTTCACACAGTTTGGCCAACCATGAAGCCAAATTGTATACCCTATAAAGACACTATAATTTAGTGTTTTCCATTAAAACCTTATAAATATTCCCCTATTTTTTTCCCTCTCCACACACATCATTATTCTTCTTATTGGAGGTCTCATTTGGTATCAAATCTAGGACTTGATCCTCCTCCTTCATCTAGAATCTGATTTGAGTGTTGTTTATAGAATTGGATCACCATTGGTAAGCTCTAAATTCCTCTTTCATTCTTAATTTGAATATATCTACATATTAAATTTTACTTTTCATGTGATCTAATATGATATATTTTCAGGTAATTAGTATTTATATTTTTTCTCCTATTCTATCTCGGACTAGAGGCCAACATTGGATGAGGAATCCATGACATGTCTTAGGTTAGTGGTCAATTAATTATTCCCTAAAAACAAGTTGCCTTTATATCATTTTCCATTTTACTACATCTTGAACCTTCTGATTGATGCCTCAAATATACCCATTATTTTATTTTAATTGTTAAACTTTTTAGAGTAACTTCCGTAAATCCTTAATTATTGTCGAAGGTCACCAACCTTGACAAGTGACACTCCTTTGGGTGTGACTATTAAATTCCCATAACTTCTATAACACTAATATGGCCAAGAAACCTTTTTATTGGTGTTGGATTTCTACATAATTGAATGGATTGTTGTAATTAAGTGGAAGGTTTTGGGTATGACCATGCCACATGACTTTCACGTGAAATATGGTTATGAACATGATTAAATAAATGTTAATTATTTGTAAACCATCCATTTTTTATTATTAGAGATTGAATGGAGTTATATAATATTTATGATACTCGGGAATGGAGTACCATGTACTTGTGATACCCGAGCATGGAATTCCATATACTTGTGATACTCGATCATGATTTCCCATATGATTGTGATACATGGGAATGGTGCCCTATATACTTGTGATACTTGGGCATGTAAACTCATATACTTTTGATACTCAGGCATGGTGTCCCATATATTTTTTACACTTGGGAATAGGGTCCCATATACCTATGATACTTGGGAATGGAGATCCATATGTCTTATGGTACTTAGACATGAAATACCTTTCTACCTTATGAGAATCTTATGACTAGTCATGGCCACCTGAGTAATGCCTCAAGTCATGGATATCACTATGTATCTATATATATTGATATAAAAATTAATATATATATATATATATAGTGAATATAGATACATACATATATATAAATATATACATATACCTGGTGACATCTGTTCATAGATATCCCAATATAGGCTGAAGTAGGTAGTACTGGTTGGTTGTCCCTTGAGTAACATGACTAATGTGGTTTTATTTTACTCATTTTTTTACATTGATTATTACCTGCATAGTTATAATTTTATATGAACTTGTTGGATAGTTGTAGATGTCATTGGTGGTGACCTATTGAGTATATCTCACACCCTATTAGGGACACCAACTATACTCACACATACATTATTATACCACTTTATTATACTATGGTCATGAGGGTATAATATCCCCACTATACTACGAATGACCCTCACTACTAGTCAGTATCCTCTGACATATAGAGAGGAACATGTGAGGCCTTTTGTCCCACTAGTTTAATTACTATTATCAAGTGATCTAGTTTGAGATATTACAAAGTGGTATCAAAGGTTATTTTATTTACTATTTTGGGATGGTCTAAAGAAGACTGGGGAAGGTCAGGATTTGGTAATGAACCTATTCTTGGGAGTAGCTAAGCTATGTAGAGATAAAATCTAAATTACCTGGGATGGGACATGTTTTTCTGGATTATGTTTATTACAGTTATATTGATTTAACCATTGGATAAAACACATGATATATGGTGTTTCTTATTATTACTATGTATTTTTACCCTTTGGACAATATGGAAAGGATGAATTTATCATGCATCATCATAGGTAATTAGGAATCCATACTTATTGCATAATAACATGCCATGTTTATATTATTTTAATAATTTTATGCTACATATTATTAGTGTCTTGATTACTATATTCATGTAATTGTTCTAATTTTCAAATAGGGAATATATAATTAATTGGTTATTAAAGTTTCTTTATCACCAAAATTTTTTTTTTCATGATTATCTTGATGTTGACACCTTAATCAAACATTTATGACAATTTTTTCAATGGAACATTGGTCATATGGGATGAAACATGTTTATGGTTGTAATTAGATGGATTTCAATTCCAATCAATAAAGTGTATGGGACTTTATAAATTGGGAATGGTTAATAATCTATCAAGAACATTATATACATAAATGAGTATTAACTATTAATTATTAAAAATATAAATTAAATGGTTTCCATTAAATGGCGTGGCCCATTGAAGATTGAAGGGTTTTTCTCTATAGCTTGAAATTGACACAATATTTAGTAGAACCCAAAATTGTGAAACAAATAACTTTACCTAGACCCAATCTTAGTAGTGGACAGTAGGAAGCATATCCTGCGATTCTTATAATTATTTATACCACCTTGACCTAGAGTTGGGATTAGGTATAACTAAATTTACTCAAATATAGGGAGGAGTTTACAAATCCTATTTTTATAACTACAACCTATAATTTTATTAAATATTGTTTGGAGGAGTGAAATTTGTATTTTTGAATTTATGCCACCATGAAGTCCTCAAATCACACACCAATAGGGTGGTTAGGACCATGATCTGGAGGTGGTGGGCCCTGAGCCACCAGTAGTACCTCAAGTAGTGCCACTTGAAACACCTGTGTTATACGTAATTAGGGAACTGATTCCTAATTTAGATTAAATTTCCTATGAATCATAAAAACCATGTATAGATCCCCATGACTTTCCCCTACCATGGAAGAGTTGGAGAGGGATTTTCAGCAACATCATCCACCCATGGTTTTTGGGAATGGTTGTCCACAGTCTTTTGAGTCATGGATGGAGGCACTGATGATGACCTTTGAGAATCTCGAGACACGTATAGAAAGAAGAGTGAATATTTCAAAATACATATTATTAAATTATACCAATATTTGGTGGTATTTTATTACCCAGGAAGACTTCCATCCAGACATGGTATGGAGGGATTTTAAGACCACTTTATATAACTAATTTTTCCTTCAAACACTGAGGACTGATTAAGTTAGGAAATATATACACCATCATCAGGGTTATATGTATGTGAGGAAGTATTCATATCATTTTACTGGGCATTATCATTTGAAACCTAATCTTGTGGGTGATGAGATGGCCATAGTGATATGGTTTGAGGATGGGATTGTATACACCATTTGATCACAAGTAAATTACTTTCGATTAACCACTATTTATAAGATAGAAAAACAGGCCCTCGTAACTAAGTGAAACCTAAAATAAGATGAAAGTTTAAGCCAAGGTAGTCTGATATCCAGATAGGTGAGTGGTTCATCAAGTGGTGGGAAGATTAATATCATGTTTTCACATGGGGGATTGGAATTCAGATGAAACCTATGGATAGTTTTTTTGTGTGTCACCAGTATGGGAAGCTAGTGAATAAGAATCCCTAGTGGCCTAAAGACACCATTGATTATTGAGGAAAAAAAGGTTAGGAAATCTTCAGATTTTATATAGGGCCTTCCCCTCTATGCCTTGTGGAAGAGAGGATCCGAAATAGATCTTCTTTTCAAAGTGGGACCAGTAACACCTCACTAAGAAGGTAGTTGGAGTACTACCAGCCATTCGGGTAAAGGTGGTGGTCTTGGTCAAGGGATCCAGATTTCATATTTATAGTACTAGTAGAGTGGATCTACCCAATTTAGTTAGGTTGTATAACAAGGTCACTTTTTCTGGCCATATATCTAAAGTGTATCCTACTTCCTAGGATAGAGTACCAAGAATTCTATAGTTTGAGGTAATATTCATGTATCCTATACATTAGATTATTTCTTATTTTATATGGGCTCTTAAAAGTATTCTATATATTTGGAAATTGTGGAAATTATAGGCCTAGATATAGAGTAATTTTGTGGCATAATGACTCTCGACACACCATTGTGAATTTGATATGATAGCCTATACTAATGTAAGGGATGTTGTCTACATATAAATGGTTATATTTTTGTATGGTGTCTTTTTTTATTAACATGAAAGTCTTTGATGTGATCCTTGGGATGGAATGTTTAGTGCCCTATTATGCTCAAGTTAAATTCTGTCATCGAAGGGTGTCTTTCACCTCCTCAGAGGGTGATGGATATGATCATATGGGTGAATGGGATTTCAAAGAAGGATGATTTGGACCAGAGCATCATGGGATGGGTTGGCTGACAACCTATATTTTTATCCTTTATATGGATGATTAGGGAATGTGATAGGAAAATTTCCCTCTATAAGTAGATCATTTCAAGGAAATCTTCTCAGAAGAATTTTCTAGAATAACTAATGAGAGATAGGTATATTATTCTATCAAGTTAGTGTCAGGAGTAGTACCATTATCCATTCCTACTTACAGTATGGCTACTACTGAGTTGAAAGAGCTCAAGAGGTATCTAGACGACTTGGAAGCCATGGGTTTTATATAACCATGTACTTCTCTATGGGGTTTTCTCATATTTTTTTCCAATAATGATGATGGTACCCTTAGATTTTGTATGTATTACTACCAATTGAACAAAATAATAGTTAAGATGTGGTATTCACTACCTCATATAGATGAACTCTTTGAGTAGATATGAGGAGTGATGGTTTTCACCAAGGTAAATTTGATTTTGGCCTATCATCAGGTGCGTGTTAGGATGTCATACATACCACACATAAAATTTTGAGGTAGAAATAGGTTGTATGAGTATCTGGTTATGTTTTTCAGTCTTAAAAACACACCGATAGTATATAGTTTTTTTACTCAATGACACTAAAGAAGAGACTTCTAAAATGATGGGGAGGTCACTAAGGGTGATCCAAAATGAGGAGAAGTACAATTTGATTGAATAGTGGGACCTGATTCTTATTAAGGGCTTCAACAAGTGGAAGATCATCCTTGAGGAGTACATCCAATCCTAGGAAAAGCTGGCCTTTGATTTTGAAGACCTGATAATGGATCTTCCAAGCATATAGGTAACATCTATATCCTTGAAATTGTTTAGGGAAATTGATTCTAGTAATCTAAAATTTCTCTTCAATGAATCTGTTTTATCTTTTTGTGGTTTAACACATGGATTCTCACTTTTTCCTTATGTTTTTGATATAATAAAATTTTAATTTTTAGTCTGTAGTCTTCATGGATGATATCTTGCTGTATTCTCATACTTGAAATGATAATTCCAGAAATATTGAGATCATATTTCATACACTAATAGAATACTATATGTATTATAATCTCACAAAATTAAACTTATAGATCAATTATGTTTTCTTCCCAAGTCACTCTATTTTAGATTTAGGAGTATCAGTTGACCTAGAGAAGGTGAGAGCTATAGTTTCCCTGGAGAATTCCAAAAAAATATTTTACGTAAAAAAATTTCTTAGAACTATATGGATATTATTGGTAATTTATATAGGAATTATCATTCCTTGCATAACCTATTAATGGTTTGAATAATAAGGGTGTGAAGTTATTTTGGTTTGGAGCCTATCATGAAGCCTTTCAGGAGCTGAATGGAAGATTGAATTTAAAACTAATATTAGTTTTTATAGATCCTAGTTGAAGGTATAAATTATTTTTTGATGCATTAAGAATTAAGATAGGAGTATTTATGATGTAGGATGATCAATTAATTGCATACGAGTCTCCTTAGTTGAGACCTCAAAATTATATTTAACTAATGGATGATCTTAAGCAAGTAACTATCGTTCATGCCCTGGATTGTTTAAGAAATTATCTATTAGTAGAGTGGTTTATGGTTTTTAAATAGTGGAGAAGCCTCAAATACATATTTACACAGTGTTACATAAACATAAAACAATAAATGTGGTTTGAATACCTTTATTAACTCATCTTTGAGCTTGTCTATACACATGGGAAGGGAAATGCATTCATCGACACTCTGAACTGGATGACTCCGACACAAGCTATTCTGAAATACAGTGATGAATAGATGTTAATGAATATTATCTATGACATGAATCTAGAGATTCAGTAGAGACTTTATTGTCATATATTTATGTCCTTATAGATATCCTCATCACTTCTATATAGAATGAAGAGGAGGTAGTTATCTGATCCTAAAGGGTAAGTCCTGAGGTATAATATTTTAAGTAGGGATTGACCATAGGGTTGGTCTATCGATGGACATGATATCATGATTATTCATTGGAATGTATGGGTTACTACATAAATTTAGGAATAATTTATTTGATAATATCATGATTTAAAATGGTAAATACATCTAGGGATATCCAAAATAAACCATGACTTACACCACCAGTTTTGGTATCCTTGGATGAAACATCAGATCACTGGTTTTTTCACTTAGTGTTTCACCTATCAATAGGTGAAGGATGAGAAAAATTAGTATTATAGTTTTTATATACATTAATAATCCCCTAATAAAAATGGAATGATGTAATTATGGGTTTTGTGATGAGTTTAACAAGGTCACCTTGAGAAAGTGACATTATTTGGGTAGTCATGGAAATGATGATAAAGTTTACTCACTTCCTTCATATATGGGAGACTTTATTAGTAGATGATCTTGGGAGAATATATGTTTTTGATATTATACACCTACACAGGGTCCCTCATACCATCATATTAGATAGGGATTCTGATTTTACGTTGAGGTTCTAGTTGGGATTATATAAGGCTCTCGATACACATGTGATTTTTAGCACATCTATTCACCCACAGACTGATGACTAATATGAATGGACAATACAAGTAATAGAGAACCTGATTTGAGAATGAGTATTATATTTTTGGGGTTCTTGGAAAAAAATAGGCATGTTGTTCAGTTTTTACTATAATAATAGCTTATATATTACTATATAGATGAGTACTTATGAGGATCTATATGGTGGAACATGCTATTCTCCCATGTGCTAGTCAGAGTGTGGATGGGAAATAATATTGTGTTCTCATATCATTTAGTAGACTTCATAGGTGATATTTCTTATCAGTAAGGGGATGATTTTAGATCAGTCTTGGAATAACACATATTCCTATTGTTGTCGATGAACTTTAGAGTGGGAGGTAGGTGATTAGGTTTTCCTGCATGTTTTTCCAAGAATGGGGCATATATGGATTCAAATATAAGACAAGTTATTGTCCCGTTATGTTATTACTTTAAATATATTAGAGCAAGTGAGTTTGGTATCCTATTGGGTATCTCTTCCTCAGAGGTACCGAACCATGCACAACATCTTCCATGTATCTCATATTGACCCCTCTATCTAGCCCAATCTTACTACAATATTGAGGATATTGAATTGTATAATGATTCTTCAATTGAGGAGTTTAATATTAATATCATAGATCATATAATGATGTCTCTCTAAGGTAGGTCAGTTCCCCTACTATGGGTGCTATAAAAGCAAAACTGAGTATGGGGAAAGACCCAGGAGCAAGAGTATAATGTACATGCTTTGTGGATAGAGTTATTATCATACAATGCTTTAACACCTTCGTGTGGTCAAATCAGGGACTAGTTCTTATATAGAGGGGGACTGTAAGATCATGAATTTTATATAGAGGTATTAATTCTTTCATTTTTTATTTTAATGTTTTGTTTTATCTATTTGGAAGTTCCAAAGGAACTAAAATCGGTTTTTGGAGTGTTTGGGGCTTGTTTGGAGCTCAAATCTCTAATTTCTAGAGGATATTACTAATCCACATAGTTGGTGCATGGTTAGTACTAAATGTGAGACTTGACCATATGAACCAATTTATATAGGGAATTTTTTTAAACCATGTGGCCCATTCCTGAAAACAATGAGCCATGGGGATAAAGGAACACTCATTTTCAACCCATGCGAGGGAGTTTGCATGACCATGTGATACCTCTATAATAAAGTGTAGAGGAAAATGAATGGATTACACATGGTTTGAGAAATCATGTGCCTAGATATGAAAATGGATTACCCCTTGGATAGTGATTATGCATGGGTCGTTCATGGTTCGGTAAACCATTTGCCTAGCCGTGTGAGTGTAGATTCCTTTGGGATTGTTCTAGTGTATGATTAACACACAGTTTTGAGAACTATGCATCCAATTCATATACCCCCTATAAATAACCTATAATATATAATTTTCCCCTTAAAATATTTATAATTCCTCCCCTCTATTTATTTTCTTCTCCACACATAGAATCCCTCTTCTCTTAGACCTTAAATTTAGCAACAAAGCTAGGATTTGATCCTCCTTCATCAAGACTCTGATGTGAGTGTTGTCTG
Organism: Viscum album; assembly: GCA_963277665.1. Lineage (NCBI taxonomy): Eukaryota > Viridiplantae > Streptophyta > Magnoliopsida > Santalales > Viscaceae > Viscum > Viscum album. Next base: position 703,560,911 of record OY728126.1, on the reverse strand, counting down.
TTACATTGGAATGCCCTCAGTAAGCTCTTGAATCTTCTTTCTCCAATCATTCAATTAACTATCTATATGAAATATTATTTTCATGTGAGATAATATTAATTATTTTAAGGTATTTTTACTATTTTTTCATTTTATTCTATTCTATCTCAGACTAGAGGAAAACACTAAATGAGGAATACACTACACATATAAGGAAGGTGGTATTGTATTTTATTCCCATAAAACCACTTTTTTTATATCATGTTCCATCATTACACAAACAACACCTTCTAAGAATTACCTTTAAAATACCAATTTCCTTATTTCAATGTTAAACTGGTTATAAGCACTCCGATTAAACCTTAATTATTATCGGAGGTCACCCACCCTGATAAGTGTCACCATTTTGGGTGTTCCCATTAAATCTATTTACCTTATTGAACATTAATGTGGCTAAACAACCTTCTAAATAGTGTTGGTTTTCCACAAAATTGAATGGTTTTTTGTAATTAAGAGGAAGTCAAGTGGTACAACCACATCATGATATTTTCATATAAACTATGGTTATTCCCATGATTCAATAGAATGTTAATGATTTTTAAACAATCCATTGTTTATTATTTAGGCTTGGCCAACACTGTATAATATATATGATACTCGGGTATGCTGTCCCATATACTTGTGATACATAGGAATGGTGTCCCATATACTTGTGATACTCGGGCATGGAGTCCCATATACTTATGATACTTAGACATGACATCTCATATACTTGTGATAATCGAGAATGGAATACTATATACTTGCAATACTCATGCATGAAGTCCCATATACTTTTGAAATTTGGGCATGGAATCCTATATACCTTTGATACTTGGGCTTAGAGACCCTTATGATTTTTGATACTCAGGATGGAATCCCTTTCTACCTTATGAGATTCTTTTCACTAATCATGGATGTATGAGTTACACCTTAAGGTCCCTGATAGCACTAAGTATCTATATATATGGTTACAAACATTAATATATATATAGTGCATATATATATATGTGTATATATATCTATATATATACTTAGTTGAATATTTTCAGATATATCCTGGTATAGGATGAAGTTTGTGGTATTGGTTGAGTGTTCCTTGAGGAACCACACTGGTGTGGTTTCATTTTATTCCTTTATATACATTGATTATTTCTTTCACACTGACCATTTTATATGAATTGTTTTGATAGTTATAGAAATCATTCATTTTGTCCTACTGAGTATATCTCACACCATTTTTGAGCTACCAACTATACCCAAATAGACTTTATGGATTAAATTAAGGACAAAGGGAAACATCACTCTATGTATTCATAATTTATGTACAAGGAAAGATTATAGGTGTATAGGACCAAGCTTATTCACTTGATTTTAGTGGATATAGATTTTTTTGTCATTTTATATAGCATGTTGTATATGCATGGTACTCTTCTTATATGTATTTTTTATGTAGAATACTGACATGACATCACTGTGAATATGACACTGGTTATGGTTACTAAATTTTATTATATGATTGTTTGATTTATGTATTTTTATGATGTTTATCTTTTATTTTTTCTTATTCAGCATATTATCCATTATTTCAATGTTGTATTCTACTATGATCATGCATGTATAGTCTCCCCACTATGCTATGAAAGGACCTCACTATAGCTCAACATCCTATGGCATACAGAGAGGTGTTCTTGAGGCCATGTGGACCACTATTTTTCCAACTATTATCGAGTGAGCCATTCTAGGATTTCACACTATTTTATATGAAAACTATATTTTATTTGTAGTGATTTCCAAAAAACATAGCTGAACATTCAATTTATTGGTAGTTTGTTAAAAAACAAATAACACTAAATTATTAATGATGGTTATTTATAAATAACCAATAATGAATTGATAAAAAATATAAAAATAGTTATATTTTATTTAACAACCTCTATCTATTACGTTCATGAATAAACTACCCTAATATTAATTTCTGTTCATATAGAACCTAAATTCATTGAGACCAAAAAATGAATGACATTTACAAGAAAAATATTTTAGATTCATATATTTATAATCCATTTGATGGTCTTAGTAATTACATGCTATTTTCTATGTTAAAGTTTTATCAATATCATAGAATATACTATTTAATGTAATTGAATTGATATGGAAGGTAAATAAAATCATGAAGATACTAATGAAGGTTTAAGGTTACATGATATGAAAAGAGCATGAAGACTCAATGATAATATTAATTGTGGATACAAATTAATGGATTTTTTGATATTCTTAGAAATATTATATATAAGGAGACTCAATATTGGAGTTTGAGGTGTTTTTTCAAGAGTGTGAATATCAACTTTTATTATTATGTATTAGGGGTTAAAAAGATAACACACATACAAGGCCCCTGGGTTATGGATATATATTGATATGAAATATCTCTATATATTAAATATCTCTATATATTAAATTTTTACCAATGTCATAGAATATACTATTTAAACGTGAATAAAGATGATACCATACAATACATAACATTGAATATTGAATAATAAATATTTATGGATATATATATTAATATAAAATATCTCTATATATTAAATAAACTAACATTATTAAAAATATAATATTAGAATAATACTAATATAATAAAATAAGAATAAAATAGTGTGGCTGAGTTGATATAGAGGGAGGGAGAGGGATTGTGTGAAGCATAAGATCTAATCATTATTGATATTATGAGTATTTGTTAATAGACTTTTTTATAATAAAGGTAATTATGTGAGATGATATTTTGTAAAATTTATTGATAAATATGAAGGTACAACAAAATATATTTGAGCCGATTCTATGTGATCAATTTAAACTCTAGGATATAAAAATAAATTAATCTATAATTACAAAATAATATTTTTATTGTTATATTGTTTTGTTTTATATCATATTCATTTTCACTTAATATAATGATTCAATATAAAATATGCACATGATGTTAAAAGTGGTATTATTTTCAAAGCATCAAGACTATTTTCCTACCTTATTATATCTCTGTTAAAAATAGATAAAGGTCATCTAGTATGAGAAAATAATTTCTAATCACTATGGTCTATCCACTTTAAAAGTGTCGATAAACATTTTAAAAATCCTTGTTTTAAGTTCATTTAGTAATTTGATACATTTTTAAGTCTTTAGGTCATGTTAAGATCCTATAATAAATATAAAATTAGTGTGTAATATATAAAAAAGAGAAAAGTTAAAATTATACTTTGATCACAGATTCACCCACTTATTAATGGTTTTCATGCAAACTATGTTGGATTGAAAACTGGTGTCAGGGTATAAGTTAGCTCTCATGGATTTATTAGTACTCCCATAATAGAGATTATATAAAATATTCCATAGTTTTATATCTATTTTTTCTTCATTTATCTTTTTAAACAGAATCATTTATTCTTGGATATATGTTTTTATAAGAGTTTATTACCACCATATTCTTGTGAAATAAAATTTATCAAGTGTTTTCATGTCATATTGTTTTATTTATCTTAATGTTATTGATTATATATATATATAATTAGAGTTATTTTTTTCTTTTAAGATCAATCTTATTGTTGTTGAGTTTCAATTTTACTTTATTAATTATGAAGATAAAATTTTAAAATCTATCAATTAATTTCTATAAAGTAAATTTTAATGAGAAATTTTGGGATTTATCTATAATTATATTGAATAAAGAAAATAAAATAGTATTATATGAAGAAATATAAGTTAATTCCCATGGATAATACTAAAATATATTGTATTTTTTTTATTTCATTGAACTTGACTAGGAAAAAAAGATGGGTGAAATTTTAAATCCATAAATAAAATTTCATATGGATTAAGGAGAAGTTGAAATGATTGATATAATGGCTTCAAAAGATGATGTGGATACATAATATTATAAATATTTCTTTTTCATTAATTTATTACAATGATAATGTTTTAGATTTTATATGTATAAAATATAATTATACATTACTTTCTGGATTTAAAATATATAAGTTTTTCAAAAGGATTGAGTATGAACAAATTAAAAATATTGATTCTTATGGTTATTCTATGATATTTAAAGATGAAGTCATTGAGAATAATAGTGATTCAAATATGAACTAAATGTTAAAAAATGGATCCCTAAAATATCAATTGGTCAATAAAAATGGGAGACTCTAAGTTAGATATCCCATAGAACATCAATCCCAAGAGTGAATAGGCTATAAATAATGGAAAGATTAATAAACAATTATCTTTTAGAACAACTACCAATCCATATTATAAAAAATTGAAGAATATTAAAGTTTATATGGATATTATCTCACTATATAAAAAGATCATGTATCTAGGGTTACACTCACTCATGGGAGGAATATGTTATAAATTTATAAATTGGATAATAGTAAAACTTATACTACTATTGAGGAGTTTAAAAGAAAATAATATCTGAAATTAAAATAGAATTCATATCTTATGGATAAAACTTTTATCCGATTCTACTAAAAGATGTGGTTTTATTGGACATATTGATGAATTTTCAATAAAATATTCCACATTCAAAGAACTAAAAATTTCATGTATTAAGGTGGATGTAAGTTGTATAGAACCAGTAAGTAGTGAAACATAAGGATCCAACTAAAAATTCATAATTCATTGATGAGCATGAGATAAAGATGAAATAAGTTTCTTTAATAGGTATTGAAACGTTTTTTATAATCCAAAAATCTTAATCTAATTTGAATTATTAGTTAAAATTATTTTTAAGTGTAAGCACAAATATAAAATCCAAAAATAGGGAGTAGTTTTACTCTATAAATGGTGAGACTCAATATCACATCCCAAAAATTGAAGGGTATTCTATAGACAAAGATTATAACTAGTATGAAATATGGAGGACAATATCATGATTGTGATGAACCCAATAAATCTAGATTGGATCATAATAAAAAAATAGATATTAAGCAGTGAAAATGATTATAAAGGAATTTTAACATATCATATGAATACAAGGCCATTACCAATGGGACAACCTCCTCTGAAAGAATGAGGTATGAGTTTTGGAGACTGATTTCCTCAATATGTTCATGAATTATTATTTTTGTATAAAATCCAATGATTTTTTTATAAGAAATGGTTTAATGATGAAAAGATTTATTTTAGAGGGTATTTTCAAGTATTTTTAGTATTTTCAGGCGATCATGTTAAATTAAATGTTGGTATAAAATTTATATTGGTATATTTTATTGATATATCATGATAATTTCATTTTTAGAAACATATACATAAAACATAGGAATTTTGATTGATTAATATTTTTTCTTATAATGAGTTTTATTTTATAGTATTATTGTTATTATTTTATGTTTTTATTATCAATATTATTATGAATACATTCTATGAATATGTTCTATAGATTATCTTGTGAATAATGTGGGTGATAGATGGACACGAGTGTATTAATCCCTCATATCCAAGTTAAAACTCAATATCTTCGCTATTATATATCTTTTTTTATATGCAAAAAATATAGATATATATTTAAAATGATGAGGTAATTAAAGGAATATAAACATAAATCCTATTAAGAAAAAATAATAAATCCTGATTAATAATCATTGAAATATCATAATCCCTTTAAGGTGGAAAATCAAATGTCAATCTCAATCCCATTATCAATATTTATTAACTTTGAAATATACTACCAATGATAGAAAAAACCAATAAAATTACAATTTTTTCATTACTATACCTAAAGAAATTTTGTTAGGGGAACATGGAAAAAATGGGCCGTGAGTATGTTGTGTTACTAATTCTGTTTCAACTATTTTCATGAGTTATATATAGATCATGGTTAGATTTATATTTACCTACCCTATTAAAAAAATATAAAGGGAGATATTGAATGTCCCATGCATTCCATACTCGATTCCATGTTGGATATTTTGTTCAATATCATAATAGAAATCATATTGAATTTCACTAAATAGATATGGAAGATAAATATAACCATCATGAAATAAATGAATATTTATGATTTCCTGAGATGAAAGTAGTGTGAGTTGACTATGAGAATATGGGAAACATATATGATTCATCGGATTTGGTGATATTCACAGTAAGTTCACAAGGAAAAAGTCTCCATATTGTAGTTTGAGGTGTCAAACATGAATTATAAAAATCAAGTTATATATTATGATATTGTGTAAAATTTAAATGATAATATATTATCCGAATTAATTCTTACTCACTAAGTTATATAGATTCTTTAAATATACTATGAAATCCAATGAACTAGTTTCATGAAACTCTGATTATAAGTTATCTTTTAATTTTTTGTTATGGTGGAGTGTACAGACACACTAACATTTGTCATATACATATATAATGGTTTTGTCTTATAAGTAATCATAATATCACCTCCAAGTTGTTTTATATAATGATTTTAACATCATATATAATTTAAACATGGGAAATTATGATATGAAGTGGAGTAACATGGATTACTATGAATGTTTAGTGGGAGATAATTTATTGGAATTCTAATGTTGAGTGGAATATTTTATAAGTACTTATGAAGAAATTAGGATGTGAAAATACATTCACATGAGAGAATAACTAATGAATACAAAATTGGTTAAAATAATATTATATCACAATATCTATGCATTATAAATGTTTTATGAGTTTTATGGTTATGTATTTCATTTCATAGTTTTAAGAATGATGAATATATAGTTATATATGACTTATCTAACATGTTGTGGCCTATATCAAGATTTTGATAGTCGAGTTCTAGAAGTATTGCTTAATTCAAGAGATTATAAAATTGGAAATAGATTTATTGTTTCAAAAAATGAGGAGTCAATCATGTCATGGTTTCAAAGAAAATATCTTTTTTTATTTTAAAATGATATAGTTTGATGATGTAGTTTGGAGAATAAATTAAAGAAACTACTAAAGTTTAAGAGAACCAAAAATTATTCCTAATTGTTAAAAACTTTTCATTATTATAATATTTGATATATTGATGAGAATAAGTAAATTCCACTAATTAATTTTAAGTCGATAAAAATTTCATGGTTTAAGATCATGGTTTTTATGATAGATAAAAAATTATCATTTATAGTTCTAAATTTGTTAATATTTTTAGTGGAATAACAAATTGATTCTAATAAGATTTTAGGATTTAATAAAATAATTTAATATCCTTGTTTGACTGAAGAACATGTTGTGGTCACTGTAAAAACATCATGGTTTTTTAATTCTAAATGATCTATATATTTTAATATCATTTAAACTTGAAAATGAATTATTAATTTAAGGGAGATATTTTAGAAGTATATTCGGATATGTTTGAATAGAGGAATGAGATAAATAACACAAGAATCAAGATAAGACCATTTGGGACACAATATTGTATATAAATCACTAATATAAATAAGGATATATTAAATATCTCAACATATAATGGAGACAATACTTTTAAAAATATTTTATAGGAATATGAGTAATATAAGTTATGAAAAATAAAAAATATATTTTTTTGTGTTTAAATAGAGGGGTTAATAGATATTTTTTATAATTAGAAGAGGTAAAAATTAATGATATTACAGTTATTCATTTAGAGACTTCATGAAGATAAAGGGAAGGATATTATATGATTCTGTTAATTTTTTTAGAAAAGTATTAAATCATAAAGGAAAATAATGGTGGGAGATCTTATATGGTAATTATACACTCAAAGAGATCAATATACACTCATAAAAAACAAGATTATAATATCATCATTGTGACATTGTTCAATTTTATATTAAGTTAATTTTTATTTAATATTATTATTTAATATGTGGGTTAAAAAATGTGTGATTAGAGGCATTGTTTTAAAAGATTCTAAAATTATATTTTTATCTTATAATATATTTATTGATAAAAGGAAAACTATAAAGTGATGTGAGATAACACCCATTAATCACTAAGGATTTTCAACTTTCAAATAGTTGTAAAACCCTATAAAAATCCCAATTTTCATGTATATTTTTTATTGTTTATTTTATAAACGCATTTGGTGAAGTAAATATCTTATTACTAATAAAAAATAAGGGCACAATTTTTGAGAAGAGATGAAATTTTTAATTTTTATTGACCATTAATTCACCCCCTCTTAGTGGTTGATATATCTCTTAAGTGTGCCTGATGATATTATACATTAAAAATAAATAAGTCAAGAGATAATATATAAATGGTTTATTTAAGTTATTGATAGGTTTTGGATGTGATAACTATTCTATGGTTAATTATTTGGGAATTCATAAAAACCAATTTAGAATAATCACTAAAGAACCAGATGAAGATATTTCACTCTTAAAATAGGTAAAGTCGATAGTGAAAATACAAAATGGAATGAAAGTAGAAAAAATAGAAGTGGAAAAGTTATGGAATTCATATATATGTTGAATATGTGTGTATGAACTTGAGACAAGTTATTTTTGTAACGCCCCGACCCCAGCTGCCCAGAGTCGGTGCATTAATTACGTAACATTGGCATGATCACAAGAAAGATCAAATCCTGAAAGACCAATTAGTTTAGTAGCCTTGGAAACACTAGATATATTCATAAGTTTTACATTACATCATAAAATGAAAAACTACTACAACAACATAATGTTTCCAACGTCCACACTATAAAACCATAATATCCCTGCAAGTCAATCATAATTTACTTCTTCACTACCTGGGAAAAATAAAACATAAAAAAGGGGTGAGCTCAAATGCCCAGTAAGGATAACAATATAGCGGAACATTCAAAATAAGCATAAACATTTAAGGCAATGAATTACTAAAACAAAAGCCTTTTAAAAATTGAACTTCAACATAGTATGGCAAAAGTAAAATGAAATAATGCCATTTACTTGTTCACATGGATATTCTACTAATCGAATAATCACATGCAATATCAATAACCACTTTCATAATGTTGGAATGCATAATGCCAAACGTTAATTTCATTGTCTAGGCCTCATCCCAATACCTAGGGGTTACTTCTAACCGGAACCCAACCCGGAGTGCCTCTAATAACCGGACACCAACCCGGAGTGCCTCTAATAACCGGACACCAACCCGGAGTGCCTCTAATAACCGGACACCAACCCGGAGGGCATACTTTTACCAGTCCCTAACCTGGAGGGCTTACTTTAACCAGTCCCTAACCTGGAGGGCTTACTTTAACCAGTCCCCAACCTGGAGGGCTTACTTTTACCGGTCCCCAACCCGGAACATACTTGTTTAGCACATTCATCTGAAGAAAAGTTTGAAATATAACATAAACATTCGGGTTAAAACTAGCATACGAAATGTCAATAGTTTCACCATAAACTATGAATGGTATAAAATAGCACATCCACATTCAAACATATCACAAAACCTTCAATACAATATAGAAGTTTTGTATTATAATAAATCAACTTCAAATAATCTTAAAATCCATCAAAGGATGTTGACATAGATGAAATCAAAATTCTTTTAAAAGAAGTATCTCCTTTTATTTTGAAATCATTTAAGATCCATATAAAATAAAACATTTTCTTTGAAAATATTCTTATAAGCTTGTAAGGAAAGCTTCGACGATTTTATAACGGCGGAAAATAACCGCACCCGCCGTATAAGTTAAAAAAAACATTCTTACCTCAATTCTGTCGAAAAGGTTAAAAAGGACCTTGTTTTGAAAACGACGGAAAGATTCCTTTATAAACCTCTTATAAAAAGTCAAACAAGGGTATAAATGACTTTAACCCATATTCTTGTAAATGGTAAAAATGTTTTGAAATACATTTCGAAGAAACATGGATGTGGATGATAAAGAGATCCCAGTAGATTATTACGTATAATACAACCTCGGATAATGAAGAGATTGTGAAATAACCCTTACCTTGTACTTTTCCTTGGTTGGGGTAGGTTAACCTCCTGTATAATGGTGAAATAATTGTTATTAAATTATACAAGAATCATATATATTAATATGATATCATATATGATCTTTTAACATTGATTTGTTAATAATATCTTAGAATTATCGTCGTTTCGGGTGTTAACTTACTCATTTTCTTTTATATGTTTTGTTACATAAGTCATGTTTGTTGTATCTTATTCATATCCAGAATGATATCAAGTCCTTAAACATCATTTTTAAATCATTAAATGATAATTATACTTGAATGGATACGATGGAGAATGAATCTCATCGCGTTCGTGGAGACGGTAGTCCGTACGTACGCACGAACGCTACTTCCATTTAATTTTTATTTTAAAAGAATCGAATCCAAATGATACATAGGTATATTACTATTCCAGTATAATATAATATTTTATATATGTTACTTAAGTTCATTAACACCATCCTTTATACGTTCCAAGTGTGGTATGAACGAGTCATATCATTTTAAGGGGGCGGTAGTCCGCACTTCCTCAAATGAAATTATCGTATGTATATACAACATGAAACGAATAATGGTATGAAATAAAATGGAATTACAGAAGATTATATATAAAATATATATCATTAATATCATATTTAATTACAGTTCCATCATAATGGCCACCATGAGAGGTGGTAAGATGTATTTGAACAATCATCATTTCGTGAGGCGTTAGTTTGCCATCCACAGAAACATTATGTTCATCATCCATTAGATGGAGTTGTGTGTATGTGTAGTTTGAATCCTTCTTATAACAACATACTAGTATATTGAGGATACTGGTGTTTTTACAAAAGAAAGGAAATAAAAAGATTTATGGGGTTGGAGAAGCAAAATAAATGAAAATAATTTAAGAGAAATCGTTACCTTTAATTTAGGTAACTCACTTTGGTTGGAACCAAAGGACTTCTTGAAATGCTTTCTTCCTAAGGGGAAGCTTCAAGGAAGAGGAGAGGGATGTGGGGAGCTTAGTTGGGCAGATTTTGGACGAGCCAAGTGGCTTGAGAGGTGTGAAGAAATGAGAAGGAGGAGTGCCCTTTTATAAGAGGGGTGAGGGGCACCTTTGGAAAAGCTAGAAATATTAATTTATAATAAATTCATATTCGGTTTCTAATGGCTTCAAAATTGACTATTCAAAGGTTAAGGTGGGGATAGGTCGAAAACCACTCAACCAATAGAATTTAGACAGGTTTGGGTACTTATATTAACCTTATCTTTAAGTATTAACTCTAAGTTAATTAGTTTCACTTTTACAATGTCTCTTTGTATTTTTATATAATATGGTTAATAAACTTACTATATACATCCAAGCGACCCCCAAGTGGTCCATTAATGAGGAACCTATCATAATATAAGTCTCTTGGCCGAACCTTAGATTTTTAGGAATTTAATATCAATTAATAATATAATATTTGTTTTAAGAAGTCTTTTATGTCAATTTTGACACTATTCAATAGTTTATTTTTGTGAAACTCCTAACAGATTGATTACTTCGAACAAAGTCAATTACATCAATCCTAATATATCATATTATCATATAAAATTAGTTTAATTCATTAAAAGTTTCATATTATAATTATTTGGGTATTTATAAGATCAATTATTTTAATTTTTCACTATTTTAGTAATTACTGCATCATCATTGTGTCATAAATAAAATAAATTATTTAATGTCTAAAAATTATAAATAAAATATAATTATGTAGGAAATCTTTTTATCTTTCTAATTAATATTTATAATCGAAAATCCAACATGTATAACCCTATGTAAAAATTGTTCTTCTAAAAGATGTAAGCTTATGCCATTTTTATTTTTATTTTAACTTTATTAATATAATGTGTCATTATCACTTACAAGTGGATCCATGGGGTCCCAAAATAGACCCAAAGATGCCCATGGTCGACCATGTATCAACCAATAGGGTTAAGACACGTTTTAGGGTAATTTAGTATTATTATAATATTATTTTTTTAACCCTTATTTACCGGATTTACCCTTTAACCATGGTAAATAAAATATTTACCACAGTAACTTTTCAAAATGTCTAAAAATAAAAGTTACCTATTTACACAATTTGAACATCCTGATTCCAAATATGGAATCCATTTTCCTAAATTCAAAACACAGAAGTGGCAGAAATTAATTTAAAATTAATTCCCGCTGTCAAAACAAAAAGCGTGTTTTTAAGAGATAATAACTATCAAAAGATTGACACTTGTTTATGTTCGGTTTAATTGTAAAATTATGTCCAATGACCAACATTATATTAAATGGTAAAAATATATTCTAAATATACTTTAAAACCACTAAAATTCATAATTTATCACTATTAATTATTTTGATTAAAAAAGTTGTTTTTAATTAAAATTTAGAAATTTTCACTATTCATCAAAATATGAAAGTTATCCGAAATGTACCAAAATTTCACCCTAGGCTAATTTCGATATTCTGAATCCAAAAATGAAGTCCATTTTGAAATATAAAATATATATGATTTCAAAAATTAGGTATTACTATTCACAACGGCTAGTTTAATCGGTTGTGGTGTGTGTTAAAACTCGAAGTTGCGTATAACACACGCTACTGTATTATTCAAAGGAAAGCGTACCGTGGAAGCTTGGGATGTTTCATTTTAAATTTTTTTGATGTCCCCATTTAGTCAATATGTTTAAAATATTGTATTTAAAAAGGGTTCACTATTAAAAGTTGATAAAAGTGCAATACTGAAAATGAATTTGTTCTTGCATTATATCAAAGAAACTCATAATATGGATTCTAAAATTATAAGGATTATATAAAGTTTAAAATTTAGATAATACTATTCATAACCGATTTTGAATGGCTTATTTTTGTAAGTCATGGTGTGATTGAACTCGGTGTTGCGTGTAGTGCAAGTTATTTAATTATTTTGAAGAAATAACACACTATGAAATCTTGGGGTGTTACATTCTCCCCTCCTTCAATAAATTGCGTCCTCGCAATTTGAAATTGTTCTTCAAAAATAAAAGGTTGAAAATAGAAAATATATTTGTGGGAAAACCCACATCGGAAATTGGGTTACTAAAATTTAGTCTTAATATGAGGAAAAGAGAAATGAAAGGGTCACCACCAAATTATGATCTCGATTAGGAGAACATTGGTGGCAATTAGAGACATATAATTGGAGGAAAAACGTAAATATTTATAGGTTGTGATTGAGGTCATCAATCACAAACAAGTGTAAAATTGAGGTCCTTAAACTCATCAATCTATGATGATTTGAAATACCATCGGTTCAACAAAACATAGGGTATTGGGATAACACATTTTTGACGTTTCAAAATATCTTAGTTGAAATCCCACATCGAAAAATGAATTAATGAGGCCTCTATTTAAAATAAAGAGTGGAAAGTATGAAGATTACCGAAAATAACACATACTAGGGTTCCATGCAGGAAAATATGGATATGGAGGAGAAATCTAACCATCAATTATCTGATGGAGAGTGGTAGAGAACATGGCTATGAAAAGGCCAACAATCCTAAAGCCATAAATTAGTGATGATTTAAGGTACCATCTAGGACAACATTTTTGTTCTAAGTTCCTTTTATTAATGTTGAGGAATTTATTTATGAGTTTTTCTAAGATCATAAGGAGATATACTTACTTTATAATTAGAGTTTTATCTAATAATAAATTTCTACCACAAACTCATCTTTCACTCTAAGAGATAATAGAACGTAAAAAAAATTTATACAGGGTTCCAAAATAAATGAATTTATAATTCATATACCAGATCTTTTAATAAAAACTAAATTATTTAATCCAGGACATCTCGTGGGCCAGTGGTAGGTGATACACCCTTGTCGCCCTTGAGTTGCGGGTTCAAGTCTCGCAGCCTTGCCGGACGCGACGGGTTACCGCCCAACCTCCGGGTTTTCCTTTTATGGTAATCCAAAATAATCCAAACTAGAACTATCCAAAATACTTCTATCCAGACTCACAGTCCAACATTTATAAGTAAGGTAAAAATAATGTAGAACCTTTTTACCCCGTAATATCATATGAATACCTTCATCATGTATTCTTTTAATACACTGAAACATCCTGAATTACCATATTCCTTATTGATTACATTCATTCTCCCTTATTCCATATAGAAAGCTGGATATACTTCATTAATCCAAAAATGTTTTAAACCCCAAAAATGATGGAATATACAAATCATTAATCAGTTCGAAGGTAGTCAAGAATATCCAATATAATTTATCCAAAACAATCATGTATTATTCCAAAATCACTACTTCGGTATCAGAACTATATTATGGTTTATCATTCTCTCAACCATATATTTTCCAAAAATTTATCCTGCTATTGAGTCACTTTTCTTTGTTCCACATAATCTCAAGTCCTTAATGAAATAGTACTGCAGTACAATCCTTATATACTCCATAATTATTATAACAAGTACATTGTTGATACAACACTCAATTGACATAATCAACATAAGAACTCTAATCATTCCTCCTCATCTGTGGTAGTATCATAACTTGATTATTATCCAATAGCATCATTTGCGGCATAGTCTGATGACTGGGACATAGGTTCGCATAGTGTCCAAACTCCTTGCAAATGAAGCATTGTACATTTGAGACCATTTTCTCACCCTTGTAGTCACGTACTTTGTGCCCTTTTCCTCCACACTTATAACAAACTCTCATTCCTTTCAGGCAAGTTCCAGGGTGTTTCTTTCCACAGTTACCACATATGGGAAAATTATTCTTTTCCCTCTTCCCTTTATCCATCTTTCTCTCTTCCAGCCTTTTCTTCTCTTGCTTCCCTTCAAAGGCATAGGACTCAGTAAACTCTTTACTTATCTTATCAACACATGATATTATTTCTTCATATGATGATAATACATGGGTGACTATTTCTCTTATAAATTCTAGCTTAAGACCATGAAAGATATGATCCTTCCTTCTCTTTGAATCATGTGTATTTCTGGAGTTCTCATTCCTTCTACTGGGCGCCATTTCTAAACAATGGCATAAACTAGATCAGTTTATGAATCAAAATACATAATCCCATACTTATAAAACACTTGACATAAATTGAACTATTTATGGATATAATCCATAATCATAAGAATGTTTTCTTTGAGGAAGTATATACTCATAATCCCTTCAAAATGATTTGTAAAGAAAATGAGAGTTATCCTAAGCATATCCCCCGGGAGTGTCGTAACCAAGAGTGCAGCAAGGCCCGTTGTCGTGCACCAGTTCCCGTTTGAGTCTAGCTCAAAGCGGTGTTTTCGGGTTTTACCCCTAGGTACATCTGTGCCAGAGCCGCCTCTACCTGCTCGTATCCAGACAGGGATGTATTGCTCGGAAAACTCACAAAATCTCTACAATACCAAAATTCTAGGAAGTTCTTCTATACTAATCCTCAAAGTTCATCTTAGGTCTACGTGCTCTAATCAGAGTTTATCTAAATCTAGCTTCCAAGGTTTGTACTAAACTTCCTCTGATACCAACTGTAACGCCCCGACCCCAGCTGCCCAGAGTCGGTGCATTAATTACGTAACATTGGCATGATCACAAGAAAGATCAAATCCCGAAAGACCGATTAGTTTAGTAGCCTTGGAAACACTAGATATATTCATAAGTTTTACATTACATCATAAAATGAAAAACTACTACAACAACATAATGTTTCCAACGTCCACACTATAAAACCATAATATCCCTGCAAGTCAATCATAATTTACTTCTTCACTACCTGGGAAAAATAAAACATAAAAAAGGGGTGAGCTCAAATTCCCAGTAAGGATAACAATATAGCGGAACATTCAAAATAAGCATAAACATTTAAGGCAATGAATTACTAAAACAAAAGCCTTTTAAAAATTGAACTTCAACATAGTATGGCAAAAGTAAAATGAAATAATGCCATTTACTTGTTCACATGGATATTCTACTAATCGAATAATCACATGCAATATCAATAACCACTTTCATAATGTTGGAATGCATAATGCCAAACGTTAATTTCATTGTCTAGGCCTCATCCCAAGACCTAGGGGTTACTTCTAACCGGAACCCAACCCGGAGTGCCTCTAATAACCGGACACCAACCCGGAGTGCCTCTAATAACCGGACACCAACCCGGAGTGCCTCTAATAACCGGACACCAACCCGGAGGGCATACTTTTACCAGTCCCTAACCTGGAGGGCTTACTTTAACCAGTCCCTAACCTGGAGGGCTTACTTTAACCAGTCCCCAACCTGGAGGGCTTACTTTTACCGGTCCCCAACCCGGAACATACTTGTTTAGCACATTCATCTGAAGAAAAGTTTGAAATATAACATAAACATTCGGGTTAAAACTAGCATACGAAATGTCAATAGTTTCACCATAAACTATGAATGGTATAAAATAGCACATCCACATTCAAACATATCACAAAACCTTCAATACAATATAGAAGTTTTGTATTATAATAAATCAACTTCAAATAATCTTAAAATCCATCAAAGGATGTTGACATAGATGAAATCAAAATTCTTTTAAAAGAAGTATCTCCTTTTATTTTGAAATCATTTAAGATCCATATAAAATAAAACATTTTCTTTGAAAATATTCTTATAAGCTTGTAAGGAAAGCTTCGACGATTTTATAACGGCGGAAAATAACCGCACCCGCCGTATAAGTTAAAAAAAACATTCTTACCTCAATTCTGTCGAAAAGGTTAAAAAGGACCTTGTTTTGAAAACGACGGAAAGATTCCTTTATAAACCTCTTATAAAAAGTCAAACAAGGGTATAAATGACTTTAACCCATATTCTTGTAAATAGTAAAAATGTTTTGAAATACATTTCGAAGAAACATGGATGTGGATGATAAAGAGATCCCAGTAGATTATTACGTATAATACAACCTCGGATAATGAAGAGATTGTGAAATAACACTTACCTTGTACTTTTCCTTGGTTGGGGTAGGTTAACCTCCTGTATAATGGTGAAATAATTGTTATTAAATTATACAAGAATCATATATATTAATATGATATCATATATGATCTTTTAACATTGATTTGTTAATAATATCTTAGAATTATCGTCGTTTCGGGTGTTAACTTACTCATTTTCTTTTATATGTTTTGTTACATAAGTCATGTTTGTTGTATCTTATTCATATCCAGAATGATATCAAGTCCTTAAAAATCATTTTTAAATCATTAAATGATAATTATACTTGAATGGATACGATGGAGAATGAATCTCATCGCGTTCGTGGAGACGGTAGTCCGTACGTACGCACGAACGCTACTTCCATTTAATTTTTATTTTAAAAGAATCGAATCCAAATGATACATAGGTATATTACTATTCCAGTATAATATAATATTTTATATATGTTACTTAAGTTCATTAACACCATCCTTTATACGTTCCAAGTGTGGTATGAACGAGTCATATCATTTTAAGGGGGCGGTAGTCCGCACTTCCTCAAATGAAATTATCGTATGTATATACAACATGAAACGAATAATGGTATGAAATAAAATGGAATTACAGAAGATTATATATAAAATATATATCATTAATATCATATTTAATTACAGTTCCATCATAATGGCCACCATGAGAGGTGGTAAGATGTATTTGAACAATCATCATTTCGTGAGGCGTTAGTTTGCCATCCACAGAAACATTATGTTCATCATCCATTAGATGGAGTTGTGTGTATGTGTAGTTTTAATCCTTCTTATAACAACATACTAGTATATTGAGGATACTGGTGTTGTTACAAAAGAAAGGAAATAAAAAGATTTATGGGGTTGGAGAAGCAAAATAAATGAAAATAATTTAAGAGAAATCGTTACCTTTAATTTAGGTAACTCACTTTGGTTGGAACCAAAGGACTTCTTGAAATGCTTTCTTCCTAAGGGGAAGCTTCAAGTAAGAGGAGAGGGATGTGGGGAGCTTAGTTGGGCAGAGTTTGGACGAGCCAAGTGGCTTGAGAGGTGTGAAGAAATGAGAAGGAGGAGTGCCCTTTTATAAGAGGGGTGAGGGGCACCTTTGGAAAAGCTAGAAATATTAATTTATAATAAATTCATATTCGGTTTCTAATGGCTTCAAAATTGACTATTCAAAGGTTAAGGTGGGGATAGGTCGAAAACCACTCAACCAATAGAATTTAGACAGGTTTGGGTACTTATATTAACCTTATCTTTAAGTATTAACTCTAAGTTAATTAGTTTCACTTTTACAATGTCTCTTTGTATTTTTATATAATATGGTTAATAAACTTACTATATACATCCAAGATACCCCCAAGTGGTCCATTAATGAGGAACCTATCATAATATAAGTCTCTTGGCCGAACCTTAGATTTTTAGGAATTTAATATCAATTAATAATATAATATTTGTTTTAAGAACTCTTTTATGTCAATTTTGACACTATTCAATAGTTGATTTTTGTGAAACTCCTAACAGATTGATTACTTCGAACAAAGTCAATTACATCAATCCTAATATATCATATTATCATAGAAAATTAGTTTAATTCATTAAAAGTTTCATATTATAATTATTTGGGTATTTATAAGATCAATTATTTTAATTTTTCACTATTTTAGTAATTACTGCATCATCATTGTGTCATAAATAAAATAAATTATTTAATGTATAAAAATTATAAATAAAATATAATTATGTAGTAAATCTTTTTATCTTTCTAATGAATATTTATAATCGAAAATCCAACATGTATAACCCTATGTAAAAATTGTTCTTCTAAAAGATGTAAGCTTATGCCATTTTTATTTTTATTTTAACTTTATTAATATAATGTGTCATTATCACTTACAAGTGGATCCATGGGGTCCCAAAATAGACCCAAAGATGCCCATGGTCGACCATGTATCAACCAATAGGGTTAAGACACGTTTTAGGGTAATTTATTATTATTATAATATTATTTTTTTAACCCTTATTTACCGGATTTACCCTTTAACCATGGTAAATAAAATATTTACCACAGTAACTTTTCAAAATGTCTAAAAATAAAAGTTACCTATTTACACAATTTGAACATCCTGATTCCAAATATGGAATCCATTTTCCTAAATTCAAAACACAGAAGTGGCAGAAATTAATTTAAAATTAATTCCCGCTGTCAAAACAAAAAGCGTGTTTTTAAGAGATAATAACTATCAAAAGATTGACACTTGTTTATGTTCGGTTTAATTGTAAAATTATGTCCAATGACCAACATTATATTAAATGGTAAAAATATATTCTAAATATACTTTAAAACCACTAAAATTCATAATTTATCACTATTAATTATTTTGATTAAAAAAGTTGTTTTTAATTAAAATTTAGAAATTTTCACTATTCATCAAAATATGAAAGTTATCCGAAATGTACCAAAATTTCACCCTAGGCTAATTTCGATATTCTGAATCCAAAAATGAAGTCCATTTTGAAATATAAAATATATATGATTTCAAAAATTAGGTATTACTATTCACAACGGCTAGTTTAATCGGTTGTGGTGTGTGTTAAAACTCGAAGTTGCGTATAACACACGCTACTGTATTATTCAAAGGAAAGCGTACCGTGGAAGCTTGGGATGTTTCATTTTAAATTTTTTTGATGTCCCCATTTAGTCAATATGTTTAAAATATTGTATTTAAAAAGGGTTCACTATTAAAAGTTGATAAAAGTGCAATACTGAAAATGAATTTGTTCTTGCATTATATCAAAGAAACTCATAATATGGATTCTAAAATTATAAGGATTATATAAAGTTTAAAATTTAGATAATACTATTCATAACCGCTTTTGAATGGCTTATTTTTGTAAGTCATGGTGTGATTGAACTCGGTGTTGCGTGTAGTGCAAGTTATTTAATTATTTTGAAGAAATAACACACTATGAAATCTTGGGGTGTTACAATTTTGGTTATGAAGGCCATATAATATTAAACCAATCTTAAGTTGGAGTAATTTTGGTGATATAAAGTTTAAATCAAATTAATCTCAAGGAATTTATTATATTAATCTATGATTTAGAACATGATCTGAATGCTATAATGCAGTGAGGAATCTGAATTATTTTCTTCCAAAAGATTTAATATTAGTATAGATTCCAAATCTTACACTTTTCAATGGAAGGAATAATTAATGTGGTTATACTCAGCCCAGTAATTAGAACAATTGGTGGCATGTACATGAATTTTAGAATGTGGTGTAACAACAAGAACCTGATGGAAGTTGTAGAGAACCTATATAAATAGAGGGTATGGTATATATGTTCTTTGAAATGGGACCAAGTGAGAGGAAATATGGAAGAGGCTGAGATAAATCAATCCCCATGGTGGGATGTCTCTATGGAGAACTTATAGACCAAAAAAGTTTACTGGAGGCATTGTAATATCTTCTTCCATTTTTTTAGGGAAGGGTTTTGGAATATTGATTTTATTTTAAATCATTTATTTCTTAATGAAATTTAGAGTGTGTTCTCTAATGGAATAATAATATGACTGAAAAAATTTCTTCCCCTATTTTCTACTTGTTCCACTTTCTTTTTCCATGTTCTTCTCCTTGTTTGTTCATTTCATTGTTAAGAAATCATTTCTAGAGAATGCTAAGGAACTGGAATTAGAGGATGGAAAACTAGTGGTTGAATATGATGAAAATAGTATTAGTTATAGAAAATGAGTCTATGGGTGTGTGTCTTGGTGTTTTAAGATATTTTATGGTCTTGATCCACATTTTAGGTGTAAAAGAATATTTTGGATATAGGATTTTAGGTAATTTAATTTCACTAAATTTAAACCAAGAATGTGATATTAGAGAATTAGGTTTCAGATACACATGGGAGGGAATAGTTCCATGAAATTTTCAATCATAGATTTGGATAAAAAAGTATATGATAGTTCCAATTGATAATTTCAATAAGTTTTTGAAGAATGTCATAGCTAAGATAGTGGTGGTATCAGGGTCTCTGGGTTTTCTAAAATACATCCATGAAATTGTTATTGGGGATGTGTTTTGTTATTGATCTGGAATTGAAATATTGGATGGGAGACTACTAAAGGATTAAAAATGATAGCATTTATCCCTTTATTATATATAGATTCAGTTTCAGTTTATTTTTTCTAGTGGTTGAAATTATTAGATGTTAAGGCTTGGATTGACGTTTTGATGGTGGAAGATTTTGATTTTGGAGAATTACATATCTTACACTCTAAAAGAGTATGAATATTCCATTGATTATATTTTTCTAGAAGTTAATTTTTTAGTTAAATGGAAATCCATGATATTAGGCATAAGGAATTGTATAGAATGTGAATCCAAGATAAGTTGAACATAACCCTAGAGTAATTTTGGGTGATAAATTCAATTGAAACACTATATATTGTTTTAGTATTTATAATAATGATTCAATGAAATTTAGCTAGTTCCCATTATATATATGTAATTATATAGGAATGTTCTAGAAGGATTTTATTTGGACTGAAATTACTATTATGGAAGTTTATTTTCCAAAGCTTCTAAAAATATTATTGCTAAGAGGGGGAATATTTTTTTAAGGAATTATTTACTAGTCCAAATAGGTCTAGGTTTTTTGATTTTTGGTTTCATTAATTAACATCTTAGATGGGGAACATGTGTCTGTTTCTTGAATCATTGTTTTGGATCACTCATGATCATTTAAGAGGATGCTGGTTTCACTCAGTTTTAGAATGGGTATTGTAGTGATGCACAAATTAAAGCATGGTCCTTGATCAGTTTAAGAGTGTGTTTCAATATTATTATATTTTTGATAACATGGGGAATAATAATTAATGGTTCATGGTTATGGAAAATTATATAAATATGGACTTTGTTTCATATTGGGTATCTCAAAAGGTGTATGCATGTAGAACACACTATCTTCTTGAATAGTGGGAACTTTGGTATAGTGTCTTGATCACAAAAATTATGTGAAAGGGATGAGAACCCATGGTTACTATCATATTATTCCCTATAACACAACATATAGAGTATAAAACACATATAATGTGTTTATGTCAAAGCATCTTGTAGATTAGAATCTTGGGAAGTTCTAGTTGTTCTCAAAAGGTCCATTGTAATTTACACCTTCATTGATGATGAAGCATAAAAGTGGAAGTGTTTCTTCCTCAAGAAAAATTCCAAGGCATTTCAAATTTTTTGGAGAATGATTATATATTATAAATATTGGAATAAAATGGTGTGGTTTAAGTATAGATCTAGTTTGAGGGAAAGTGTGAATGTAATTTGTGTTTCCAAATTTCTATTGTTGGTGTTTTCCTATAGTTTTTCAAGAAGATTGAACCTAGTTCAATATAATACAATTTCATTGAGTGTATGTTCAAAATTTTAATGGGAAAGTATGGGAAGCATGTGGAGGTTCCATGAATGAATGTCTTACTTAAAATTTATTCTTATTAATATATCGGGTTATATTTTATAAAAATTACGGAACAATATGTTTGGATCAAGAAAAATATGTGTCTTACCCTATGCATCAAGTCTATTCAATTACATTTGGGGTTGGAGATTTGATATAAATTCAAAATAAAAAAGGTATTTTTTGTTTTTTCTCCCACTTTTGAAATATTTGGAAAGTTATACAAGACCATGTCGATGCCAAAAGAGGTAAAATCCTAGGTCTTGGGAATATTTCATTGAAAATGAGTGTATATAAATATTTTAAAAATTCCAAATATGTAATAATGACTTACAAAATTTCATCAAAGTTCCAAAATTTCCTCTAGAAAGAGGGATCTCCTTGATGGACCACAACAATTTTGGAGTGTATTGGAAGAAATGGACTAGTTCATGCCTTGATTCATTGAGTAAAATTGATTTTGTTTTGCATTGTTTGGATGTGATTTTGTCAATTACATGATACTATTATTTTTATAAGTTATGTTTCAGATAGAATTTTGTTCTTATGGTATCATTGATGTCAGATATACCTTAATATATTGGTTTCTGTAATATTAGTGGTAGAGTTTTGGGATAACATGATCTTTTACGAGTTGTCCATGAACACGGTACACTATAAAGACATGTTGATGAAAATTTCAACAAATTCAGATCATGATCAAGAATATTTTATTATCATAATTCCTTGGAGGAATTCATAAATTTTTATAAACAAATGGAATGCGTGGTCAAAATATAGAAAACCTGGGCAGGATTTGTCTTGGGGGATCAAGGATGATCATAGTATGGTGGAGGACTATAGATACCTTAAAAAGAAAGGAGAATAAGATGTGTGTTTAGATATTTACAATGTAATTTTGTGGAATCCTGTAGAATAGACTCTGAGTGTGAGACATGTAGGATTAATACATTAGAATAAATCTCATGTGAAATATTGTTAGGTTTTGAGATTTAGAACTATTTTATGGTTAAGTGTTTGGAAATTTGGAATAACAATTTTGGAATGATAACTTGTGGTGAAAGATAGAGATTTTTAACATACTACCAAGGATGTTCTGAAATGATAGTTCATAATGCAATGAAAATAGAAACAATAGTAATGATTTTTTTTTAAAAACGATGGTGTATATTGAAGAATCCAGATGTGAACACTTTTGAAAGATGATTCTTGTGATAATGGATACATAAGACTAAAACCGTTTTAAATAGGAGTAACCTTGGAGTCCCAAAGGTTATATCAGAATAATTTGAAGATATTTTTTAAGATAAATTTGGAAAGTTGATAATAATTAATATAATATAATGGAGTGATAAAACTAAAAGATATATATTTAGAAGTGAAAAAATGAATACAAGAAGCATAGTAAATTTTATATAGCTTGGGTTATTCTCTAAAATGGATATTATAGGTTGAAATGCACAACTTGTTTATTTTACCAAACAGGGGGTTGTCTATGTAGTATGGAAGGTAGTGAAAATATTTGATCTTTTTGTTTACTATAAAGAACCACTATAAATATAGGGTGTGGGGTCACTTATTAAATGGGACCAGATTGAGTGAGGGTTGATCTTGAAGTGTAAATGATAACATCTATTCCCATGGGGTTACCTCCCCATGGAGTACTTATGGATGGAGGGAGGTCATTGGAGGCATTACAATTTCTTCTTTTAGTTACATCTTGGTAAGATTCTAGAAAATTGGTTCTCTTATAACTTAGATGTCCTTAATGAAAGTTTTAGTGTGTTATCTGATGAAGTAGGACTATGTTTTAACCATATAACTCTCTTGTGTAGTGATTGTTCCATTTTCTTTATTCATATACTTGTTCTTATTGTTTTTTTGTATTTTTTAGATGATCTTTTCTGGAGGAATATAGAGAACTAGAACCAGGGGATTGTGGTCTAGTGTGGTGATTAGACAATGAGATATTTCTAG
Organism: Viscum album; assembly: GCA_963277665.1. NCBI lineage: Eukaryota > Viridiplantae > Streptophyta > Magnoliopsida > Santalales > Viscaceae > Viscum > Viscum album. The sequence continues at coordinate 703,536,493 of OY728126.1, read as the reverse complement.
TTAAAAATTTTATAACCATAGTTGGGTGTAGAGGAGTTTTAGACCTTTTTGTTTTCATGTTATAAATTTTAGGTTTGGAATAAACTTCTGATCAAATTAGGATTGGCCATTCCGTTTCTTCTAGTTATTAACCATGAAAGTAGTATGGGACACCTAGGTTTCATATGCACATGACATGGATAAATTCTCAAAAACAAATCCCCATTATCATACATTATTTCATGGATAAAATGATTTATTAGTATAATGGGTTATACCAAAAACTTTTTAAATTTGTGTAACAATAATGTCTCGTAGAGAAACTATTTGTTGCTTATTATCATGAATAAAGAATCATGTTTTTTTACCAATTCTATATAAGAATCACATGGATGTAAATAAATTTTTAAATTTTTATTAATTATAAAAATTTTAAATTAATTACTTTCCATTATTAATTATTTAATTTAATAATTTAGTTATTAAATAAAAAAAATCTCAATATGACATGTTCAATTTTTAGATTTACTTTGATTAGTTATCTTAAATAAATATGTTATATTTAGATAATAATATTTATATATTTTAAATAAATATTGTAAATTTAATTAAATAAAGATTTATCTATGAATGATTTATTTTAAACAATAATATTACATAAAATATGTGATATTTTCTTCAAAATGAAAAAATTATGTATGTGATAATTAGGAATATTTATTCATTAGATACTTAATTAATGAATAAATATATTATATTTTAACCTCATAATTGGTTCATTAAAATATATAAAAGTTTAATCCGTGTTGGAAAATTTTCTCATTTAACATTTAATGTAGGAAAATTTATTCACAAATTATTTTATATGGACAATTTGGTACACTCAGCTAAAAACTAATGTTTTGAGTGTCATGCAAAGAATGATAATAGGTATGCAAACTGTCTCACCTATTTCATAGTGTGATTTACAAATTTATTCGCACATTAAAGTGATTTAAAATAGATTTACATAAAATTACACATCAATTGAGGAACATGACACCATTTATTTTATCTCAACTAACACCTTATCATTTTCACTTTCAGTATTATTGTAGAGGATAATTTCATTACATTTCCCTCATCTCCTTTTTATTATTTTTATATATATCTAAAATATTATTAGAATTCATCCAATAGAATTTAATAAATATTTATAGATATTTCTTATAATTTAGTGGATACCTATAAAGGATAAAAATAATAATTGGAGGTCAAGATCCTGATATTTTATATGATAGTCATTTTAAGAGACAGGTAGTTGAAAGATTAAACAAAGAATAAAAATATCTTATTTTAAATTCCATAAGTTTATATATACTATAAATTCTAATTTGATCAACAAAAATATATTCCAATTGAATATTATCATCTTTTATTATTTAATATTATATTATTATAGTATCTAGTTCACCTTTGGATATTTAAAAAAAATTACTTTATTCTCACTGGTGATTGTTGGGGTTTGAAGGATAATAAACTTATTCTTGTGATGGAAAAAAATCAAATAAAACTCATTCCACGTTTTCTATTAGTGTTTTCAAATAAATCATATGAAATAATGAAAAAAACTCAACTATATATTTGGATATTATTATCCTTATCAATTTATGATGGTGATTTATTAGCGACACCCTAAGTAATATTTCCACTAAAGGTATCCATATATCATGTTAATATCCAAATACTATAAGGGGATATTTTTTTCTCTACTAGAATTTTAATAAGAAATCTAATTAAAGGAAGAAAGAAAATAAATAGTTCCTAACCTATCAGAATTTAAATTCACCATGAATCAATGAATTATTATTGGTTCAATCCCCTATATATATGTACATATTGATTCTCAAAGTATTGATTAAATACCTAAGTGATTCACAAATTATCTACTCAATATAAAACATATATTGTATTATATACTAACTGTATCAAACCAAACATAAAATTTTAATATTTAGACTTCATTATATATCATTATAACTCCATTAAATACCATTTAATTATGTTTAAGAAAAATTATTGATAAATTATGTGGAAGAGATGAAGTTCCAGTGGTATGCGATATCAAATTTCATATACCATTTCATCTATATCACTCAATTTTATATGTTTATGACACTCCATATCATATACAGGGATATGTACATATCACATGATGTTCTTTTTTAATTTATTTTACATATATTTTTAAATTTATCACATTCACTAAATAATTTCATACAATATGCACATTTTTCACTTCGATGCATCATATATAATAACTTGTGACACCATATCATACATTGTTTTAGATATTATCTAAAACTCATTTGGAAAATATTTCAAATAACAATCATAGTATTAGGAAATTTTTTAATAAAAATTAATCCTCATTCACAGAGTAATTTTTTTCATCCCATAGTATTTTTTATTGTGGAAAAATATTATGGATTTCTAATTCATAGATAAAAGAAAAGATTCACCTCAAGAAAAGTTTAAGTGACTCTCAGTCTATAAAGGGATCTAAAAAGATCTCAATGAAACACATGTAACTCTATATAATAATCAACTAGATATATATCCATAAATTAAGAATAATAATACTATTCCTTTTTCTAATAAATTATGTATAACCACAATACATGGTACATTTTAATCTCATATAGGGCAATTAAAGTATTTTTTATTGTCTATATAAATAGAGTGATTAATACTTCAAATTTCATTCATCCGTATGAATAGATCCCATGATATTCATAAAAATATATATGTATATCACACATCAATCAATGATATATGACCATACAGTTGCTCAATATTACTCATTGGGAGGCCAGATTTCATACTGATTATATAGGAGGAAACCCCATTATTTCTTTATAAATACCTACTTCCTAATTACTAAAATTCGAAAATTTATCATTAATGCTATTTTAAAAAAGGTATCAAAATATAAAGGATTATATGTTGGCTACCCTTTCAAACAAATGTAATAATGATCACTATGGAACATAACCCCGACAATACCAATTAAACTATTCACGACATTCTATATAACATACCAAAGATTGTCAATATAGAGTACAAGTCATACAAGTGTCTCATGAGTGATTTTTATATTCATATAATCCTATACTCACAGATATCTTAACATATCATCAATACCCTTTGATTTCCATGATTGTATTGACTAAGCATACCGTTAAGATTTATATCCATGGAATTAATTATTATTTAACACTCAATATTTATTTAACACACCCAAATAAAAAATAACATGGACATAACATTTTATAATAAGATATATTTGTATACACATACACTATTTTAAGAATATACCAGAAAATCCATATATATAAGTTTCAATCCAACTGCAAGATAATATGCATGGACTTTAAGTGGACTGATGTCTTAACCCTTTTATTGATTTTATAGAAACATATTACATCACCATGTAACATTATCTACATAATAATGAAACTATATGAAATATCACTAGATAGACATATTAATAATCAACCACTTAGAACTCCTTAATGGGATAAAAAAACTTAAAGAAAGAATATTTTGATTATAGTGATATTAAGGCTCTCAAATCTGGTGTTCAATACTAAAATTATATATCCATGTAAATTTAGTGAATAATACAAAATATTATTATGTATTTGAACTTTAAATTCCATAAATTAGTAAATAATTAGAACTTTTCTAAGTTATTTTGGTTTTACTATTGACAATTATAACCATTCCTTTTTACAAATAAAAAATTTATCTAAGAAGAATTAAATTTATAAAAAATATTAATATATCTCTTAAAATGATCTTTAATTTATAAATATTTCTTAAATACCTCTCACGTTTTTTATATTTTCATAGTGATTTTTACTTGAATTAAATTGTTATCTAAAAATTTTATATTTCTTTAAAAATTTATTTAATTGGATTTTTAAATTCTATGTGTTAAACTTTAGTTCCTACCAGTCTCTTTTAAAATATATTTTCTTAATATATATTATAATAGGACACAATCACTTCAAAAACCATAGAAAATAACTCTTATTTTCTTTTGATTGGACAAAAAATTCAAACTTATATCTCATATGATGCAATTACATCATGTGTAATTTATATCTTGAGAAATAATATTAATATAATTTTTAAAATATAATTTTTCACATTTTAATTAATATATAGACAAAGTTTTTTTATTTTTATCTCATGAAAAACTATTCATACCTTTGTCCATAATATTTATTTTTTATATTATAGACTGTATTATGAAAAAATTAATAACTATATTCAAACCATATTTTGTTCCATTCAAAAAAACCTTTGATTTTAAACATAAAATGTATTTATATTGTAAAATAAGATAAAATTAAATTAAACAACACAATATACTGGTTCATAATCATATATATCATCCTAATGATTGTATATCCTCTATTACTCTCAATAATAGTTTTTTCTTGTTTTTTCAAACATAAAAAACTTAAATTCTCTTTATTAATTCCTCCTCATTTATGATCAAGCAAGGAATATCCATTAAATTAAATATTATTTATAGATAAAAATTTTAAACTTTATCTTTTGAACCATCAGAATTGATCTTAATCAAACACCTCCCTTATATTGTATGCAACCCTCTACATATTGAGGTGATTTAGTGAATTTTTATGTTCATTCCTATTATTGTTAATAATGAATTTATTTAATCTATCTATAAATGATTGTGGGATGAATTTTATAGGTATATCTATCTTGGTAAGTGATCAAAATAATCAAAAATAATTTATTAAACCAAATGTATTGAGAAATTTAGTGAAAACTAAATTTACCTTTGTTATCTTACATAAAATAATACCATTAAATCCTCATAAATTTCATGAATTTCTTTTTAATAATTAAACATATTTTGGTATTATATCATCCTAATTTTATACATGTTTTTATTTTTTTATAAGGTATCATTTTTATAAAAACATTCATTTTTATTTTTATGAATCTTAAAGGTGTCGAGGGGGTTCTTAGAGCATTTTTCCTTATTAGTCCTTAAGTTTTTAGTGAGGTTCCTTGGTTATTTAATGAATCCTCTTAGTTCCTTCATTCAGGCTCTTAGTTCCTTCATTTATTCACTTGGTTCCTACATGAAATCACTTGGTTTGGTTGTGTGGTCAACCATTTGTTTGTGTGGTCAATTGTTTGTTCATATGGTCGATCAAAGTTTCATGCAGTCACTTAGCTTCTCTATTTGGTCACTTATTTTGGTTATATAGTAAATTTTTTATCTATACAATCAGTTGATTATGAGGTGACCTTATCATAATAGAAAAAAAATATTATATCATTTTAGATGAATATTCAATACGTAGTAGTATTATAAATTATGAAAAATAGTAAAGGAGTAATATATTTTGAGACTAGATACATATACATCTTATTTTATAAAGGATTTTCAATATCTCCCACAAATTTCTTCATATAAGTTACCTTATATAAATATCATGCTTATAACTTCCATCAAAACTCAGGGAAGGAAAACATAAGAAAGGTTGAGATCATATGACCAATAAGGGTAAAGATCAAAGATATCAATCAATGATCATATGTGATCATAAAGGAATGAGTACATAATAATATTATAAGTAGTTAATTAAATATATTTAATTATGATTCATGACCTAAGGATTTTTTAAAACAAAAGACAAAAGTATTAAGAGTTTAAAAATCATCAATAATAAATCATGAGATAATAGAGTATATCATAAATGTGACACCATATACTCACATTATTGGATTTGTTTCCATTAACACTTACTTTTCATACTTTATTTGATACAAACTATAAATTATTATACATAACTATCCCATAATTACATGACTTAAAGTAAATATTACATTACATTGTTTCCCAATAACATTTAGTTTTATAGATTTTAATAATTATGACAAAAATTTAACTAACACAACCCATGTTTTTTTCAAAAATGTAAATTTTCCCCGCAATATAAGAAGGTTTATAATCTATAACGAGTATTAAATATCACCTAAAAATACTTGTACACATGTTTTTATTCTAAATATATCAAGTGTACTAATTTTATTCATATCCTATGGAATGCAAACATAACAAATGGGTGAGATCAATCACTTAGTAATGGAAATATATAACTGAAGTTATCAAACATATGTATGGTATATATAATACGGTAGTAAAAAATAATCTGAATAATTCCATAATAAACTAAAACTAAGATCATTTTATGTCATGAAAATAAATGAAAACATGTATATAAATAATTACTAATATCATATTGATGGAATGAAAAATGTTTGACATAAAAAACATGCTTTTATGGCCTTATTCTAAGACATGATTATATTCTGTGAAGACATATACACAAAAACCCAACATATTTTGTCTGATGAGACTCACCGATGCATCAAGGAGATATATAAATCTTGGCTCCACCCATTACCAAATTATGTCCAATACAATCACTATAAGTTTCAATATAAATTTCATACCGTTCCCTAAGTAACCTTTGGCTAAATAAAAACATTTCTATCTGTATAGTTAAGAATAAAAATTATCAATACATTATGAACCTATCTTTGTAGTAAATAATCATCAATAATGTTAATACTTTTACCCATGTAAATAAAATAAATAAAAAGATCATAACCAATCTCAATAAAGTAGGAGGATAGTAAAAAAATCATAGTCAACTTTCCAATAATCATCCCTTTTGGAATAAAAATATAGGGTACTTTAATAGTTTTACTCATATTAATAAAATGGATAACACGATCATAAACCAGTTAGAGTTGGTGTCCTATAACCAACCATTTTTTCTTTGATTACATTAAAATTTGATGTATTAAATATTAAATAAATTTTTTTATCACACATTGGTTATAATTATGCATGACCATAATTTAATAATGTACTATATTATTTGTCACATTTAGAAGGTCATAGTAGTTCCCTACTATGATGAAAACCTTAAAGTTATATGAAAATATTCTTAATATAGTTATTCGGTTACATAAGATACAATGATGTGACACATAGTATATATACCGTTAGGTGAAAGTTCTCATAAGAATATGAGACTTCTTATCATGAAGTTCAGACTTTGTAATCTCTAAGAAGGGAGATTATTAGAACAGACCCACCAGTAATAATTCCGCATGTTTTGGTGTCATCGGATATTCCTATCTGTGAGCATGTGTAATGGTCCTTAGACTTTAGGATTATCATTAATGCATGTCATGGATTGCACACTTAGATTTTTGGACAAAAACCACCAGGCCGTATGTTGGCATAAAGTAGGGTATGTTGGGTGTGTCATGAATGACATGTTATCTATAGATAAGTCAAGACAGTATTTTTCCCTTCCATATTTATGGAATTTTATATCTTAACCATTTGATTGAAATAGAAATTTCGCCTTAAATTTCATGTCCATGTTGTAATGACGAGTATATTTCAGATAGTAAAAGGATGATTTATCAAGCATATAAGTTGATGACACAGTCATGAAACCTTCTTGATGAGATTTTGTGGCAAAGGGATTATATTACGCAGTGAGTGTTTATATATGGTTTTCGTCATTGTGATTTTAAGTACTTTCTCTTGGGTGCCTTGACCCATTGTTAGATAGTAATATTATACTTTAGGAAAGTTCACCTAATTCCAATGAGAAATAATCCTAAAGAGTCACACACTAAGTATTTCTTGTGGACTCCATTAAATTATATTTGAATTTAATTAATGCAATAAATATTATTCTCAAGACTAAGGATTTATTGTATTTAAGTTATATTGATCGCATAAATTAAATAAATATTTTTTAGTAAATTTTGAATAAAATATATTTATTTATTAGATTGAATATTTAATAAATGTGTATTTACTAGTTTGTGAATAAAATATTTATTTAAGAGATTAAAATATATATTCAGGTGTTCAATAAATACAATAAGAGTTTGAATGGACCAAGATCATGTCTGGTGATAAAATAATTATTTAAGAGTCAAAAAATATTATTTATCCATTTTGCGCAAGTTACCACACCACAAAATAATAATACTGTTATTATTATTAGGTGTCATTGGATTTCACTAATGGTTATAATTATATTTAATGGCTGTTATGCAAATAAAATTTGTAACTAAAACCCCAGCTCTATAAATAGAGGGATATGTCTATTGTGTAATTCATTCAAAATGAATTCCAAATTTGGGAATAGAGAATTGTTTCACACAATGAATTCTCACTAGAATCCTCCTCCTATCTCCCTCTCAAGAATGAGAAACCCAATAAGAAATTTATTAAAGACTGAATAATGAGTGATCAAGAACAAACAATGCAAGTCATTCGATTTTCTGTACTAGCACCCGGAGAACAAGTGAGTTTCTCAGAGGCCATTGAATCATGTTTGGATCACCTATATAGGGATTCTACCCATGTATCCTCACAAGAGAAATGAAGGAAATCTTGAAGTTCATTTTGGGATGATAAAAAATCATCAACAAAGAACATTCCTAATACCAGGTTTTTATTTCTTTAGATATTATATAAATTAATTATAAATTTGATGAGCAATATTCTTACTCCTGGTTTCACGAAACGATTATTAAAATAAATTTTAATATATCACCCACCACAAAAATCTTTCACTTCTCCCAGAACAAATAATTGGTATAAAAGAGGTCACATTTAAATTTATATTTTTTTATTTGATTGTTGATTTATGCGTAATTTTGGTTAGATTTTATTTCATGTTATTTTTTCTTTAATATAATTTTATTTAAAATTTTATCTATATATTAATAATGTTCTTTTAGTTTTTCATTTTCTTAAAGGTTTAATAACAAATGAAGAAAAACCAGATATTCCATTGGGAAGTGCCTAATCATTGGTCGGTAAAACTTGTTTACACGACGTGCATATGAATCACACGTTGTATACCCATTCACAATGTATCTATATGTGTCGAGTAATTAATTACATATAGTGATTTTATTTCACACCACATGTTGGCCAGGTCAACTTGGCACACAAAAAGTAGAAACATGATGTGTAATTGGTATGTACACACCATGTAGTCTTTTCGAGTCAATACACTGAATCCCCAGGCATGTGACTTGGATATATGACAACTAAGGTACATGACGTGTTACTACATGTATATGCAGTGTGGTCTCCCATTAATGTAAAAAATTAAAATTACATTAAATTTTTAATTGAATAAATAAAACATTATTTTATTGATTAGCACACCATTTTGTGTTTGACAATTTAATAATGGTTTTAAGGAATTTTAAATTCTCAATTAATTTACTGTAATTAATATGTCATTATTTGTTTTACCGTTTATTTTCCATGAATTCAATTAATTATTGGTGTCTCTAAATATGATCAGATTATCATTAAGATAAAAGATAATTAATTAATTAATTAATTAACGAAAGTGTGTTTATCTTAAATAATAAAAGGATAAATAACAAAATGATTTATATCCATTTAATTTTTCATATTAATTACATGTTTCATTGTTCATGAGATTGGCCAAGACCCATGTATGTGTTTGTATTTATTTATTTAAATTTATTGCATGGTTTTGCAATTATTTAATATGAAATTAAAAGATGGCATGTGAGTCATCCCTCCCTCCATTATTATGTAGCGCCTATGTGACCAAGGATATTTATGTAATTCCAATTAACCAATCCTTTAGTTCCCCTCACCTGTGTGTGAGTAATAAAAATTTGTAATTAATGGGAATCCCAAGGTGCGTGGGTATGATTCCAGATGGAACCATAATGATGCCAACTTGATGATACATACGTGGACATGTGGAATGTTTTACCTCATTCCAAGTCCAACATAATAAGTTATTTACCTTAGGTCATAGGTTGATTTAATGTCCTCTTATTAAATCAACCATTAGATAATCACATGATCAGGTCATTTAATTATTTATTTAATTTCTTTCTAATGAATTAAAACTATATTTATTGATGCAAGACCACAATCACATAAATGAATGAATTAATATGAAAAGAAGAAATTTAAATAAAATTTGTTATTTATAAATATTTTATCCAAACATGGTTAATTAATTAAGTAAACATCCACTTAAATATTAATACGACATGTAAAGGATAAAACAAGATAAAAATTTTATGCATAATAAAATAAAATCCCTTAATCTAATATTAAGTCAGACTAAGCCTTTTGTTACTTGATTAGGAACAAAACTCAATATAAATATGTGTTTTAACAACCCTTTTTGGGACACTTACTTTTATAAGGGAAGTTCTTATAAAATTTTTAGGTTGAATTAACCATTTTACATTAAGAGGATTGGACCTTTCTAGACTTTGTGTAATTTGGAGGCAAGTGTTGAGAAAATCCAAGTCAAAATTTCTGGATTGGGGAGTCCACTCAACGGATTAAGGAGTTGCAAGCCAACCATTGGCAAAGAATTTCCTACCTAAATAACATCAAAATACCTTAACTAACCCTTGTTGGGGTCATGCAAAAGGAAATATGGATCCTTTCAACAATAATGTCCTAGTAACTAGTCATTCCAAGTTTAATGGTGAGGAATATTGAGACTTGATAAAATTTTTGGATATTTAATATAATCAATTATTTATTTATCACGAAATCTACAACCAAGAAAAGTAATAATAATATACAATTTAAATAAAATTACAAGCTCACTATTCTTATGATCAATATTAGATAAATACAATCGCCTATATGGAAGTAACTTATAGAAATGGTTTATATTCCTTCGGTTTTTTATATTCTATTAATAGAAATCTTACATGCTAGAATCCCTAATGCCTGATCTTCCTACTCAAGAGGCGAGTGATGAAGATTTTATAGTCTACAAAAAAACAAATGAATGACACGGTCATAATTCAATGTTTGATTATTTCATCTATGTATATTGAACTCATGAAGTCTCATGAAAACATGGATGCATATAATATGCTTGAGGACCACCATGGTATTTACCAAGAGATAGCTATATAGGAAGAGTTTGAGATTTCCAAGGGGCTCCTTTACAGTAAACTTGGAGAGGGTTCCCCGGCCAGGCCTCACATAGTCAAGATCCCTGGATACATTGAGCCCCTAGAGGTTATAAGGTTTTAACTTCCTAAAGAACTGGTCACCAATCTCATTCTAGAATCACTCCCTCGGAGCTTCTCTAGTTTTATTGTGAATTTCAATATAAAAAACATTGAGATGTCTCTGCCAGATATTTTTATCCTCCTTCACCAAGTTGATAAAGATGTGAAGAGTGGAAAGACTTCTTTTTTATGGTGAAAAAATGGAAAGGTAAAGCAAATATATTTAAACCTAAATCTTATTCACACCCTTCTATTAAGAAGAATATCAAAAGGGAAGCAAGGGAATAGGATTATGTCTCTTTCTCTTGTGGAAATAAGGGGAACTAGAAGAAAAACTGAACCCATCTAAAGAAGAAAGGGTAGGCTTCAGGTACATTTTTTATTGATTGAAATTTATCTATTTCTAAAAATTGGGTATTAGATACAGATTGCGGTACTCACATATGTATTAAAATATAGGAACCAAGTAGATTGAGAAAAATTGACTGAGGGGAGGTAGATCTATGAGCATCCAATAGAGATAAACTTTATATTGTAGCTACCAGGGATTACCACCTCACATTTCTAACTAGAATGATATTGGTTTATGGGGTTATTATTATGTGACTTCATTTACCAAAAACATTATTTCAATATTAAGACAAGATACATATGGATTAATATTAATATTTGGAAATAAATGTTGATTATTTTATAAAGATATCATTTGTTATGGTAAGGAACATTCACATAATAGTATTTACATGTTAGACCAAGTAATATAAATCGATAATGAAGTTACTTCACATAAATCATACCACACCCAACTTTGGCATCACCAGTTAGGTCTTATAAATGAAAAATTCTTGACAAAATTACATCAAGATGAATATTTATATTCTTTTGAACTAAAACTACTTTGTGTATGTCGTGTATGTTTATAATCCAAAATAACAAAAGCCCCGTTTATTGGGAAATGTTAAAGGGATAAAGATATTATTTAATTCTTTCACATTGATGTATGCGGACCATTTCTTAATGAATCAAGGGGTGGTTACTCATACTTAATAACTTTTACTGATGATTTTAATATATATTTATATATACACACTTAATGAGGTATAAGATGGATTATTTTGAAAAATTCAAGGAATATAAGAATGAATTTGAGAACCATCTTGGTAGAAATTTTAAGAAAATCCACTCAGATTGAGGTGGAGAATATTTTAATCAAGAATTCATATATTACTTATGGGAGTTTGAGATCTTATATCAACTCACTCATCCTTACACACCCTAGTGGAATGGTGTAAGATAAAGGAAGAACCACACCTTTTGGGACATGGTGAGATAAATGATGAGTCATGAAAGTCTACCACTATCCTTTTGGGGACATGCGTTACAAACAAAGGAACGCATACTAAACCAAGTACCAAGTAAATTGATAAATGGTATTCTATACTAATTTTGGAGTGGAATAAAATCCATGTTATAGAATTTAAATGTGTGGGGGAAACGAAGCGTTTTTAAGGCCTGTTTAGGTAACAAACTTTCACCCTTAGGTACAAAGTTTACCTTTATAGGATACCCCAAGGAAATAAGGGAATATTACCTAGAAAAACTCTCAGAAAAAATATTTATAGTGGTAAGACATGCCATATTACTTAAGAGGGAGCACATATCCAAAATATATAGTGAGAGAGAGATACAATTTGATAAAGTTTAGGATAAAGGCATACAAGAGTTGGTATAGGATCATACTCCACAAAGACCCATGAAAAAATAAACTATTCTAGAGACACAAGAACTATGTAGGAGTACAAGGGAGGTTAGATAACTAGAACAGTATGGTTATCTAGTTTCCAAGGATGGTGACTTGTTATTAGTTGATAATAATGATCCTATGACCTACAATGATGTAGTAAGTGGCACAAATGTTTCCAAGTGATAAGAAGTCATGAATTATAAAATGAATTCCATGTACCAAAACCAAGTTTGGATTTTGGTAGATACTCTAGTAGATGTAAATAATGTTGATTGAAAATGGGTATTCAAGAAGAAACTAGATATGGAAGGAAAATTTAGTACCTATAAAGTGAAACTGTTTGCAAAATGGTTTAAATAATGTCATGTTATTAACTATGATGAAGCCTTTTCACAAGTTTCAAGGATGAAATCCATCATAATTTTACATACCATTGTGACTTACCAAGACTATGATATTCAGAAAATGGATTTCAAAATATTCTTCCTTAACAGGAACCTTTGAGAATATTTCTACATGATACAACCTAAAGGTTTTGTGACTCTAAAAGAATCCAATAAGATATTCTATTTGAAAAAATCCATTTATGTATGAAAGAAATAATTCAGATCAAGGAACATTCATTTTGATGAAGTTGTAATGGAATTTGGTTTTACAAATAATGAATGTGATCCTTGTGTATAAAAATAGTTTATTGAGAGTGAAATCATTTTCTTAATAGTACATGTTCATGACATATTACTTATTGAAAATGAAATACTAGCCTTACAGTTTATTAAGGCATTATTGAATAAATGATTTTTTCTAAAAGGCTTGGGTGAGGTAGCATATATTCTTGGGATCAAGATAAAATAGGTTTCTTAGTCTAATTCAAAGTATACAAATTGATAAGATACTAAAGATATTAAGTATAGAACAATCCAAGAGGATATTATTTCTACTTTCACTTGGAATTTATCTTTCCAAGAAAATGTGTCCTTAGAACCACGAGGAAATAAATAGAATGACATGAATTATATACGCATCAACGATTGGGTCAGTCATGTAGGATATGTTATTTACTAGGCCATATGTTTCATATGCATTGAGTGTGGTAGGAATATATTAAGATGATCCATGTAACTTCCATTGCACGGTTGTGAAGACTATACATAAGCATCTGAGGGCATACTATGGATATGTTCTTGGTTTATAGTGGATATGAGGAACTAGTAATTAGAGGATATGCAGATGCTAGTTTATACATTGATCAAGATGCCAGGAAGTCATAAAAGGGATATATATTCATTTTTAATGGAGGTTATGTGAGCTTTGAGAGCTCAAAGAAATCCATGGTTGGAGATTTTAGAGAAGATTTTTAGTGTATTGTAGCTTCTGAGGGAGCTAAAAACGTAGCTTGGATGGGAAATTTTGTCCAAGATCTTGATGGGGTACCTAGGATTAAATATATCATCACACTCTATTATGATAATACTATAGTTGTGGATCTTGTAAAAGAGACAAGGTCACATCAGCAGATGAAGCACATACTTTAGAAGTATTATCTATTAAGGTATTTTTCTCAAAGAGGTAAATTTTGCTATGTGTAGTATTTCTATGGAAGAAAATGTGGAAATACTACTCATAGAAACTTGTATTACACATAGAAATAGATATCTATTTATTACGTGGCTTGGTATTTCATTAATGGTTATAATTATATTTATTGGATGTTATGAAATTACATTTTCTTACCAAAATCCCACCACTATAAATAGACAGCTACGTTTATGTGTAATTTATTAAAATTCAATTCCATGTTTGGGAATAGATAATTTTTGTGCACAATGAATTTACTCTCAACTATTTTTCCTCTCTCACTATTAAGAATGAGAAACCCAAGAGATAAATTCTTCAATATTGAAGAACAAGCGATCAAGAACGGACAACTCAAGACATTCTATTTACCAAAATAGAACCCAAAGAATGAGTAGAGTATCCCAAAGACCATTGAATCATGTTTGGATCACCACTAGAGGTATTATCCCCTTGGATCCTTGCAAGGGATATAAAGGAAATCTGGAAGTGATGTTTCAGATGATCAAAAATCATCAAGGAAGAAAGTTCCTAATCCCATATATTTATTTCTTCAGATATTAATTAAATTAATTATAAATTTTACATGAAAGATCCTATATCTTGGTTTAATGAAATGATTATTAACATAAATTTTAATATATCACCCACCACCACACACTTCCACAATTCTTGGAACTAACAAAACCATCCATAGAAATTGGGTGGATCATTTCAAAAGAACATATCCCCAGTGCAATAAAGGATACCTAGAAGGATGTTGACATAGATGGAAAACATCCTTACAAAAGGATACTTGAAAAATACCACACAAGGAGGGATTAGGATTTGTTCTTTTTTTATACTAGGAGTCCATTCCCTCAAAATATGAATATATATTTGATTATAAATAGAAGAACATAAAACCTATTAGGGTAAATCCTTTTGAAAATGAAAATGTAAATGGAATTGAAAACATAAAAGAACTTTTAGAAAACATTTTTAATATTTATATAAAAATTAAATTTACATATCACATTGAAAGGTAGATTTTGAAAAGGTGATGTAAAATATTTTGAAATTTTTTAATTTTAAAAATGTTATCCAATAATATATCAATAGAGATTCTATATTTTATAAATTTTTAAATTCCTTTGTTCAAAAATCATATTATAAAAATATAAAAACTTATATATTTTTTATTATAAAGTTATGGAAATTTCCATAGGATAAATTAATAGGTCGGTATAATGAAAGTATGGAAAAAATAATTCATGAAAAAACAATAAAATCTAAAGAAATGGTACATGATTTATCAATATTCTTTATGAGAAACAAACTCTTTGATGTAATAAATATTTAAAAAGTGTGTAATATGATGTAGTAATGTATATTAATAGAAAAAAATAAAATATCATATAATATAATCAATTATTATAATTCTCACAACTTTTAAGTAGGGTGATCATAACTCAATGAATGAAAATTGAGTTACCTGAAATCCTTACAATTGGGGTAACAATTGATTCAAAAGGAATTTGATGAAAAGGAACTTATTTTTATTATAATTTACCATAAATAACAAAAATATATGAAAAATATAAATCCATTGGTGGTGAATGTACATTTCAAAGGAAAACATGGCACATAACATAAACATGTCTCAAGGAATTAAAGTTTGAGACAGAGAACCCTTACAACTTAAGTAACATTTTAATCAGAACACCTAGAAAAGGTGGGATTTTAAATGAACCTAAAATAAAATTATTAATATATAATTCATGAAATTTTATCACAAATAGGTACAATATACACCACATAAATTACATTAGGTTCATAATACCCAACACATCTCTAGAGAATAATTTGAGAAAAAAATCCATACCTTGGTCATGATTCATTCTACACTTAAAAAAATCATGAATAATTAAATTAATTTCATTAAATACATACCAAATAATATTATTAATAATTATAATGATTTATACTCCCCATTTAAAATCATTTTATACATATAGATGTTAGTTAATTGTTACTAATTTTCAACACCAGGTGTTAGTAATCCTTATATCCTTGAACTAGATTTGTAAAAATGGTATTGATATTCATTCATCTTTCAAATTTCATAATTAAAATATAATTAAAATATATATAATATATTTTACATGATATCTATAAAGGTATAATTTCATTCCATTATAATTTTTGTTACAAACCATGAAGATCAAATCGATGATGATCATGTTTCAGTTATTCTTAACAAAAAACATTTTATTAATTAATGAGTTAAATGATGATATAATATTAAAATAATATGAATAAATTATTTATATATTTATATTATATTATAATGGTAAGTATGTTCTCAAATTCATCGATTATATAAATGTATATTATTTTTCAATGAGGTTATTAAACATCCCCAAACATGAATCTACCATGATTAAAGGATGATTATGAGGTAGTTTAGTTGTAATATAATTATAAAAAATCATGATGATACAATTTAGTATTTATTATCATGATATATCATAATTTTTAAGGATTATAGTGATAATATAATTTATATAAACTCATTATTTAGAAATAAGATGTTATTTTCCTCTTAGTTCACTCGTTTTAAACGATTGAATTCGTGATATTCGTTTATTGATCATATTATTAATAAATTCTCTAAATTTTGATACAATAACATTAATTATATCATAAAAGTTATTTTTATCCTTTAGTACCATCCTAATTCCCATCCATGTAATGAGGTGATGATAATAAAAATGAAAATCAATTATTCGATGGAGGCTGTAGTCCAAATATATCCATGATTGATGATTTAATTTTACATAGATAGAGATAAATGAGTAATATGATTTATTATTTTAGAATAATAAAAATGATATAAATTTATATATTATTTTTTAAATTCCATTTTAAACCATCATTTTAAGGTGGTGAACGAAAATAAAACTTATTTCCTCATGGAGGCGGTATCCCTCCCAATGCATGAACACTGATATCATTTTTATTAATAGAAAATGGAAAATGAGATAATTATTATTAAAAAATTATAATAACACTCATTTTATTAAATGTATAGGTTTTAAATGACATAGTTAATATTTATATTTTTATATAAATATACCATGGTTTTATTTTAGTTTGGTTTTTTTTATGGAGAAAGTTGTCAAACAAATTTATCTCATCTAAATTAAGTCATACATTAAAATAACAGGGTATTATATTACCCACGTTAAATAAATTTTGTCCTTGAAATTTGACCCATAAGATCAGATTAATTTCTATAGGGAACCCATAATTAACCATAAAATGATAAAGGATGGTGATTTTATTTAATATGTGTAATGAGATTTATATATATATGAAAAATTATTATAAGATCTTTAAAATATATCTAACACATTCCCAATTTCACATATAATTCCACTAAGGGTTGAAGATCAATATCAATAATTAATAACTTCCCAAAAAACGTGAATATGATTTATAAGATAATAACACCACCAGGGATTTCTATTTATAACTTAATAACTAGCAGATAGTAAAGACTTTCATGAAATAGGAAACTTGAATATCTATAGTGTAAACTCACTATCCACTCCATTAGTAGTAGTTTCATTGGATTTTCCTTGTTCTCATGGTTGTTGGTGACTATTTAAATCTTCTTTCATTGGATTGGGATATTGAGTCACATAATTCTAAAATCTATTGTAGTTAAATCAATATAGTTTAATAGATTCTCCCTCTCCCATACACTTGTGAGTCTAATGACCTTTATCCCTATACTTATATAATTTACTTATCCCTTTAAGGAAATTTCCTTGATGTGTTTTACCATTGTTTTAAATATTGAAAATTGAATCTTCCTTAATTCATCATATTTATCACCTAAATTTATATATGATTCCATTATTTTATTATTTGTTGTGTTTTGGATTTCAACTATGTTTACATTTTTATACAGAATTCTTGATATTGGGTTTGGCATAATCTCATGATTTACCACTCTATTACTTAACCCATTAAACTATTCATTAGGATAATTTATACATTTTCTATAGAATCCATTGTTAACTTGATTTCTTCAAGCTTCATCCATTACTAAAACTAAAAGAGTTTACATGATTGACAATCATTATAAGATAATTACTACAAATAATACTAAGAAATTTTAACATCAATATGTCTAAATTTATAACTCTATCATGTTAGACTATAATTCTTAAAACACAACTTGTATCAGACTCAATTAAACTTATATCACCTACACTTTAACCTATATCATTCTTTGTTCAACCTAGGATACTATATGTTGGGTTATATAATAGTTATCAACCAAATCATTTAGATAGATATCCCAAATCCCAATGAACTTTATTAAAATATTATAAACCCAAATATAGTTAAATTCTATGCTCTAAAAATCCAAACTATCCTTTACTATGCAATAAAATATAAATTAATATGTATCTTAACTAAAAAATCTCTATGTTTTAATATATTTTATCCATGGTCACTTTATTATTAGGTTATTTGACCAAAACATATTCAAATCCCTCATAATTTATCATAAAGAGAATGTAAATTAACCAAACCACATCTGATGGCAGTTTCAAACTAGGTGTGTAGTTAATACTATTTGTAATAAACTGGGTGATGATCAAGTTAATACACAATCTACCCTTTTTGGGGTTATTACCCCAAGGTACACCTACACCTAATTTTTCATCCACTTTTAGTATGCAGATAGGCATGTAATTTCTAAGATAACCTCACAATGTATACTTTACAAAAACATGTAGATGTTATCATATACATAGAATTATCACTTAGACTTATCCTTGGGGTTTTGACTAAAGTTATCTTTTCCAAATCACCAAATAAAAAGTACATTATTACCTTAACATTAAATTATATACTATCTCAATGTTTAATTTATACCATTGAAATTATGATCAACCATAACCTAATAACCATTAAATTATCATAAACTAACATCCTAATCTCTAATGTTATGTAAATGCTGCTTTGATACCAACTATGTTACCTAAGACCATACTCCCAG
The DNA here is from genome assembly GCA_963277665.1 of Viscum album. Taxonomy (NCBI): domain Eukaryota; kingdom Viridiplantae; phylum Streptophyta; class Magnoliopsida; order Santalales; family Viscaceae; genus Viscum; species Viscum album. Next base: position 703,516,964 of record OY728126.1, on the reverse strand, counting down.
GCCTGATTCTATAATAACATAATGCATATAATTGATTCGATAAAATATATAATTTCTGAGACATAACTATCCAATAATAACATGACTTATAAAATATATTTCATTATATACATTCTCAATACCTTTTAGGTGTAGAGATTTAGTGAATCAGAAAAAAATATAAACTAATAAAACCCACATATTTATAAACTAATCGATATGTTTCTACTATGTAAGAAGTTACATAATACATAAAGAGTCTTAAAATGTCTAAAAAAGAATTCCACATTTTTTATCCTTCTAATAATTCCACTTTTACTTATTTTTTCATATACTAGGGAATGAAAACATAAGAAAATGGTGAGCTCAAATGTTCAGTAAGGGAAAAATGCAACTGAAGATATCAAAATATAAGCAAGATATACATAATATGGAAGGAATAAATGAAATAAATAATTTTATAATCAAATTAAACAAAGATAATTATATATCAATGATAATAAATTAAATATGGAAAAAATAATTACTGATCTTATACTGATGGAAGAAATCAAAAACATGATTTCAAGGCCTTGTGTCAAGACATAATCCTATTATGGGAAGAGGTATACACAAAAACCCGACCTATTGTGTCACATGTGACCCATAAATGCATCACAATTTTCTATATAATTACATGCCCCACCATAAACCTATATAATTACCCATAAAAGTCAACAAATATTTTCATATCATTCCCTAAGGAACCTTTAGTTGAGTAAAAACATGGATACCCATATAATTAAGAATAAAGAATATAAACATGTGATAAAACCATGATACATATCCATAATCATGAATAATTTCACTAATTTTCCTCATGTAAATAAAATAGATATCTCAATCATAAACCATCATTAGAAAGAATATGGATGATCAAATAATGCATAGTCAACTTTCTAAAAACCATTCACATTAGAATAAAAATATAAGAAACACAAATACTTTCACACATGTTAAAGAAAGGGATAAAATAATCATAACCCATATAAATAAATAATGTGGATGATGGAAAAATAAAGCATAACTGGTGAAATAAAGGAAACCTATATGGGTGTTGACATAAATTAAAAAATTATTTGCAGAAGAATACTTGAATGATACAACTTAAGAAGGGGTCATGATTCAGGATCTTTTGTGTTATGATTTCATTACCTAAATATATTAATATATATTAGGTTATAAATAGTGAAACATAAAACCTATTAGGGTAAATCCTTTAAAAAATGAAAAGGGGTTTTAAGTGAAAACTTAAAATAGATTTTAGAAAACATTTTTAGTATTCATGTAAAATATAAATTTACTTCTCTCTTTCAAAGGTAACTTTAGAAAAGTTTTTTTCAAATATTTTTCCAATATTCATTTTTAAAAATAATATCTAATAATAGATACTTTAAAATATGTAATGTTTTTTTGGAGGAATGGGAGTGAAATACAAAACATATGAAAGTGCAATGAAAAATCCTTTTTATTGTTTTTAAAATACCTTTGTTTGAAACTCACATCATAAAAAGAGTTCAAAAATTATTTTGTATAAAAATATATTTTCCACTATAGTGGTATATAAATTACTATATGATAAATTATTATGGTGTGAGAATCCAAGGATTTAATAAAGTAGTTTATGATGAAATAATATAACTAAAGGAAAACAGACTTGATTTATCAATATTGTTTTTGAGAAACATACTCTTTGAAGTGAGAAATATTTTAAAAAAATATTTTTTTTTCAAAAATTAAATTCATATAAAAAAATATAATACGATATAATATAATCAATTTTTAGAATTTACACAAGTTTTAAGTCCAAGAGTACGATAATAACACAATGAATGAAAATCGAGTTAACAAAAAACCTTATATCTAGGGTATAAAATGATTCTAAATAAATTTTAGGAAAGGGAACCAATTTGTATTATTATCTTCCATAAATAATATAAATATATGATAAATAAAAATATATGGGTTTTGAAGACATAATTCAAAGTAAAACATGGTGCATAACATAAACATGTCTTAGGGAATTAATGTTTGAGAAAAAACCCCTTGTGACTTGAGTAACATTTCAATCAGAACCCATTGAAATAGAGGGATTGTAAATGAACTTAAAATACTACGATTAAAAGATAATTAATGATATTATATCTGAAATAGGTATAATTCACTTCAAATAAATGAAATTATGTTCATAATACTAAACATGTCTCAAGAGAGTAATTTCAGATGAAACCCTTATGTCGATCATAATTTGTTCTGCAATTGCACAAAAAATACTGAATAATTAAATTTAGTTCATTAAATATAAACAAGACACTGATTCCTAATTATATCTATTTATACTAAAAATTTATATTCATTCAACACATATAAATATTTATTATTATTTTAACTATTTTTAACACTAGGTGTAAGTAATCTTTTTCTCTTTGAACTGGTTTCATAAAAATATTGTTAGTATACATTATTATAAAAAATTTCATCATTAAAATACAATAAATCATAATAAAATAGATTTTAAATGATAGTTATAAAGTTAAAATTTCATTACATGGTAGTTTGGTTGAAAAACCATGAACATGAAATCAATGGTGATACTGTTTCAGTGATTCATAAAAAAATGCGTTTTATTAATTAGTGAACTAAAATTTGATATAAATTTATCAAAAAAAACAAAAATTATTTTCATATTGAAATAATATTACACATATGAATATGTTCTCATATATACCCATGAGATAAATTTTTAGTATTGCTCAAGAAGGTAGTTAAACTGAACCAAACATAAACCTACCATGTCAATAGATTATTATGAGGTGTTTTAGTTGTAATATCATTATAAAAGATGCATAATGGTATTATTTTGTGTTTATTAGTGTGATATATAATAATTTTAATGGGTTTTTAAGAAAATATAATTTATATAAAGTCATTATTTAGAAAGAATAAATTGTTTTACTCTTAGTTCAATCATTTTAAACGATTGAATTAAGTATAATCATTTATTTATCATATCATTAACAGGTCCAAAATTCATTCCCACCTGATCATTAAGGATTTCATAAAAATATTATTTATCCTTAAATATTATCATTATGACCATCCATATAAGGCTGTGATGAAATTAAAAACAAAATTCAATCTTTCCATGAAGGTTGTAGCACACACATACACATTGTTGGTGATTTCACTTTATATAAAATGGGATAAAGGAGTAATATGGATTATTGTTTCGCAATAATAAAAATATATATAAATATAATAATTATTTATTTAATTCTTATTTTATACAATAATTTTAATGTGCTAAAGGAAAATGAAACACATTGCGTTGTGGAGGAGGTAATCCTCCCAACGCACGAATATAGGTTTTTTTTAATAATAAAAAAGTGAAAAAGAGATTACTTCTTATTCAAAAATAATGATATATTTAATTATATAAAACATAATTATTCTATTATATTGGAATTTGAAAAGTATAATTAGAAAAGAAAAAATAGAAAAGGAAGTAGTTTAGAAAAAATGATTATTGACGTTGAACACTTTGAGTCTTCGTTAGAAGTTCCCTTGGAAATGGGTGACATAAGCTAATATATTTTAAAAAGAAGATAAATGGTGTGAATGATTATTATAGGTAAATAGAAAAGGGTAATAATTTTATGAGGAAACCTAATTTCTATGAGTTCCTTTAAGGGGCTGTGAGAGGCCCCTTTTATAGGTGGTGAGAATGAAATTTTTATAAACTTAAAATAAAGGGAGAACATGTTAAACATGTAAAGTTGCTCCAAAATTTATAAATAATTGAGTGTTGAATATAAAATGTTGAAACACACCTCATCCACTCAATTTAGGACATGTTTTTTTTCTTGTTTAAGCCTCTTTACACCTTGAATTATTACTTTTTTTGTTTCAAATTTTACTATGACACCTAGTTTTTACCAAAGGTTACTTAATACATATTTGTAAAGATAAATTCTTAATTATTAGATAAGTTTGACCTAATAATAATAAATTTTTTATCCATTTAACTTTATAGAATTCATAAAAGTGATAAAAATTAATTTAAAAAATTGTATAACGTGTTAAAAATAATTAATGAGAAAATATTACTTATGTTCAAAAATATAAAATATGGGTTTGTTTATCAAAACTTATATTTTTAAAAATATAAATTAAAATATAAAAAAAATATTTGATCTTATAAAAATGTTTCGATATTTTTAAATTCAAACTTATATACTAATAATTTCTTATAGGTCATGTTATTTGTAAAAAATGTATTTTCACCTAAAAATAAATATTTTTTTAAAAAATCCCATAAATTAAACATAATAATATATTATTATTATTAATATAAAAAGATGTTAATTTTCTCAAATTAAGTTTGTAAAATTTTAAAATTCAATATTTAAATAAAATCCTGAAATATTGTGGAAAAGTGTTCATATTGAAAAATGGATTTTTAAAATGTTATTAATTATTTTTTATTATTTTTTATTGATAAATAATTCATTTATTGGTAATATATTATTAAAATTATATATATTTTTTATTGTCTAACCAAGATATACTTATTTTCATGAAAAAATATCAGTTTTATAAAAATATTGTTTTAAGTATAAAATGATTTTCTTAGTTTTCATAACTATAATAATTAAATTTCATTCATATTAAAAGTATCCATTATTTTATTTCTATAAATATTTCATAATGTGGTTACTCCGATTAATTCCAACTAATTAAATGTCTATGATTTAATGGTCATATATATTATTTGTATTTTTATCTAAATATATTGTTGTTTCATTTTAGTTTGGTGTTTAATGTAAAAAAAGATATCAAACACATTTGGATCATTTAAAGTAGTCATATATTAAAATTTTAGGTTATTATAATAAACATATTAATGTGTAAAAACTATAATAATATAACATTGTGAAAATTTTTAAACAGTAACATGTTCACTCATTAAATTAAGGGTGTGAAATTATGTCCTCAGATAAACTTATAGACATGAAACTAGGTCCACGCATAAAATTATGGACATAATACCAGGTCTATGAATAATATTTTGAATGTGAAATTAGTTTAATGAAAACATATTTATTTTGTGATTTATTCTTCTTAAATCAAATTCATTGGAGGGCTATATAATTCTGAGCCCACCCACCACATAATGAAAACCTAACATATGAATTACGAAATATCATAAAACATTATCCTAGAATCATCTCATAACCCATGTAAAATAAATTTATTTCATAAATATATCATCATTTTATTATAGCATAACCCATGAAAAAGAAACTATTTTCATAAAGGTTTCATCATAACTTAAATAACCCATGGGAAAGAAATAGGTTTCATATAATCATCCTTAAATCATAAACCTCTAGATCAATCTTGAGAAATAAAGTGGGTGGTATCATAATATAATATCCCAATTTAATAATAAAAAACTTTAAAGTAAGTTTATAAATATATAAAATACTTTTAAAAGAACATCATAATATTTATTTGAAATCTTGAGAAAAATATCCTTTTATTTTGAAAACATTTTAACTGATTTTTTTTAATGTTGAGAAAATGGATTTGTTTGAAAATAATCACGTAAATTTTTTAATTAATATTGAAAAAATAATTATCATTATGGAAAGAAAACCTATACATACCTAATCGATTAATATAATAATTCTTTTAACACTTTTGCAAAAAAAATAAAAAATGACTTAATCAAAAACTGTTTCATTAAAAAAATTCTTTTCTAAGACTTTGTAAATAAATTAAATGGTAACAAAAAAGAAAATTTTAAAAATTTAATGTATGGGAAAAAACTTCTATAAAATACTTTTAAATTTCATGGACAAGGAAGAATCAAATTCATCGAACATAAAAGAAATAAGGTCAGATTTTCATTAAAAACATTTACATAATTATTTTTAGTAACTTAGAGAGAAAAATGGTACAAATATATTAAATTTTTAGGAATGAGTATAGGATAATAAAATATATTGTGTTTAAAGAATAATAACCATATAATTTCCCACAACAGAAATTTATCTTAGATAATCCCAAAAAGAAATGATATTGTAACATAAACCCCTTTCATCATGTCTCATTTTTATTCATATGGATTAAAATATCTTGTATAATAACTATATATTTATTATAAAACTTATATAGAATTATATTTATATATATAATATCACATATTATTTACTTATAACATCTTATCACCCATTTTTTAAATATTCATTATTAAAATCCATGTTCTATGTGATAACTATTTCATTTTTCATGCATCTTTCAATTCAAAGGTTTTGGTACTTTTACTTCTATAAGTATCATATTTAATTACTATATACACTTTTATATCTATTTATATAATGTGGTGATGATAAAATGAATTAAATTACTTTTTGAATATGATAATCCATACATACATAAAAGTGATGTATCCACCTTCTGATGGATGGAACAAAAGAAAGGTAAAAAATAATAATTCACCTTTATATTGTCATTATTATATCATAAAAATAAAATATATTAATTAATTCTATCCTTATTACCATCCATGTAAAGTGTAAATAAAAATAAAATGACATCTCTTAATGGAGGTGGTAATCCACATGTATGCATAGGCGACGTTATCATTTTCTAATTAATGGGAAGGTAAGAAGGTATATAAGATATTAAAATTACCAAACCATATTTATGTAAAAAAATATCAGATATATAGAAACATTAATTATTCCATCATAATTAACTATTAAAAATGCTATAGAAAATGAATCATATTGTTATGTGGAGACGGTATCCCACACACACACACATGAGAGATGCTTTCTTTTCCCATTTAATAAAAAGGAGGTGGAAAATGGTTGAGAAATAATCATAATAAAATATCCATAAATTTATTATATTTGATTAATCATAAAATGAGATATAAAATGGGTTTATATATGGTTGAATAAAAAATAAAAATGAATGTATTTGGTTAAGAGTTATACCTATTTTTTAAGAAACCTCCTTTGGATTATGCCTTAAGCCTTGAAAAGATGGTATTATGAACAAAAAATAAACTCTAGTATGTGTGGAGGAATGTTAAGAAAGTATTTAGATATGTATTTTCTAAGATAATAGGCCCTTTAAGAATAGATAACAGTGGATATGCAATGTCCATTTTTAATTAAGAGAGAGGATAGACTTGGAATTTTTCAAAATATTAAAATATATTAATGTATTATTCAAGAAAAATGGATCCAAAATGACTATATGTCAAATTTTATATGATATAGGGTCAATATATGACAATAAAATAGGAATTATAAAAAAATATGACATTTTATCACTTATCATTTTTGTTTAAACCCTTTTAATGTGTTTTAACTCTTACCATGGAAACTGACATTCTTACCAATGTTAGTGTTAATAAGAACCAAAAAAATAATGTTAAATTTATTAAATAATATTAATTATACTAATTAAAAGTAATGGATCCATTTTAAAATATTTTATTTCTATAATTGATAGAAATTCATTTTATAATATTTGATAAAAATGTAACTAAATTGTTTTTAACTAAACACATCTTTATGAATAAAACATTATCTAATTTAATTAATTTCTAATTTAAAACTATAAAATTAATGTTAAAATATTTTATTTATTATATAATATGTAAATTTTATTAAAATAATTCATCATTAGTTATTAATTTAATTTATTAATATTAAAATACATTGTAGACATAAAAACAGTTTTTTCAGGAAAAAAATCTATTTTTTTACTCCCAAATGATTTTATTTTCTTTTATAAACAATTTATAGACAATTAATTCATTTTTTACACGTGTAAAAAATAATGTTTCTCAATTTATATAGTCCTATTCATATCCACTAATCTAAAAACTTGATGATAACAATCACATTAAATAATAATAGTTTACTAGTATACCCTGGTTCAATTAAACTCAATATTGAGTGTAAATAAAGCTATCAAAGAAAAAAAAATTAAAGAGAAATATATCATAAAATTTAAGGTTGTTACATTATACCCCACTTATAGTAATTTCACCTTCTAAATTCTATAATTTTGATAAAAACAACTAAGGATACTTATACCACATCACATCCTTAGGTCCCAATATAGCTTCCTCAAATTTTTGGTTTTTCCATAAAATATTGACCTGGTTAGTGTTATTGTTTCATAGAACATTATCCATTCAATCCATAATATCCATTAGTTATTATTCAAACGAGATATCATTATCTATTGGTATAAAATTTTAGTTCTATACTTGTGAAGTATCATGTTTGTACTTTCTCAAGAGAGATACATGGAACACATCATGTACTTGAGAGAGAATCAGTGGATGTTTCAAGATATAAGAAACTATCTTGATATGATAAAGAGTTTATAAGGGACTAATAAATATAGGTATCACTTTTCACCACTTTCAAAATCTCATAACCTTATTTTAAGGAGATATTCATAGGAATACCTTATCACCAAAATCGAACTCTAGATCTCATCGGTGATTGTCTGCATAACTTTTATATTGACTCTGAGATGCCTTGACATGTTACTAAATGGATATAACCTTATCTTCCATTTTATAAGATTTCTTAGGTCCTAATATATTTTTTTCTATAACTTTTTTCTTGAATATTTGAGTTAAACCCTTATTTTATATAGGGATTAATAATTATCCATATGAATTCTTGTGTTAATGCTATAGTTAGAAAATTACACCAAAGGAATGTGTAGATCCCTACAACTTTTTAAATCCATATAGAAATATCTCAATGTGTATTATAAAGTTTTAATGAGCCTATCATATTGACCACATTTATGAGGATTATAAGAAGTATTAAAACTCAATCATATATCCATATCCTTCTAAAGACTCTACCAGAACTTTTGGGTAAACCTCAGATCCCTATCAAATAAAATTGAGAGTGGTACTCCATTAAATCTCACCACATCCTCAATTTATGCACAAGAAAATTAATCAGGAGATAGATATTCTATAATGTAAATGAAGTTCTATGAATTTATAAGTCAATATAGAACAATCGAAATAGAATTATTTCCTTTATATTTTTTGGTAAGTCTGAAAAAATACCCATAGATATGTTTTCCTATTTCCATTATAGTATGTGTAATCAGTGTAACAACCCATTGGACTTATGTCTCTCAGCTTTAAATTTATGACTTAGGAGGCATCAATATTCATACTCTATAATATCTATTTTTAATTTAATACCAGTATAAATAATCTTCTATATATCTATAAATATTTTTACTTCTATAATGAATAGAGAATGAACTTATATCTTCTTTATCCAATAACACCTTCTTCAAGTCTAGTATTAATGGGACAGATACTTGGTTTTCAAACCATACCATAATTATCATGGTTGAACTCATGAACATTACTCACCTTATTATGTAGTTCCACATCTTCATTATATTTCTTATTAATCCTCTCATTGATGGATAAATAAAGAATAATCGGAAAAATCTATGATCTATTCTCATTACTCATTATTTCAAGATCCATATTTTCATATCTATAAATATTTGATCTTTTTCAATCCTCATCATAGATGAAATTTAATTGTGTCTTAACTCAAAGAATTATCCACCTTGTTCACCTTCTCATAGTGGTAATGTATTGAGAAGTTATAATCTTTGATAAATTAGAGCCATCTTCTCTAGAACATATTTAACTCTTTCTATGTGAATATATACTTTAAGATTTAATGATTTATATATATCTCACACTATTCACAATAATGTTAATGCCATAATATATTCAATAAAAAATACCATTTCCTACTCCAATTCCTGATTCGAGTTATTTTGTTTATGAATTTTCAATTGGTGGGAGGCATAATATGTCACCATATCAATATACATGAGGATGCATCACAATTCCTTACCCAATGCATAACTATAGATCAAAAACCCTTCTCCACTATATGGTAGTGTAAGAACATGGGTTCTTACCAACCTTATCTTCGGTTCCTTAAAATTATACTCACATTAATTTATCCAGAATAACTTTGATCCCTTCACTTCCAAATTTCTTAGTGGGGTTAATATCCATGATAAATGTTTTTATAGAGAATTAGTAGTATCATTCAATCCTAAGAAAACTATAGAACCTAGTCAACATGGTTTTTCTGGACCAATGTTCAATAAATTTTTGATTTGAAGGAACGATCAATATACCCTCAGTAAAATTATATGACCCAATAATGAAACTTTCTATAGCCAAAATTCACACTTCGCAATTTTCTTATATCTTCTCCTTCCTCAAGGTCATCAGCACAATCCTCAAATATTATTCATTCAATTAATTTCTCTTCAAATATATAACAATATCATCTATAATTATTACCATATATCATTGATACTAGGTAGAGGATACTTTTTGTAACATAGATCTTGGTAGGTTCATGATAATCAATGAAAATACACAATAAACGATCTATATTCTTAAGAAAAGAATAGGTGTACCCCATAGTGAACCACCAGGCCGGATGAATCCCTTATTTAGATTCTCATGGAATTTATTCTTCAAATTCTATAAATCAATGAAGCTCATTCTACATGGAATATTTGAAAAGGTTTAACACTAGGTATGAGTTATATTAAAAATTCAACTTCATGATTTGGGGGAAGACTAGGCTAGTCCCCAAGAAATAATTTATGATATTACCAACCTTTTTTTTGATATTGAGTTTCCACCAAACCATTTGAGACATATATTCCTCATGAATTGGTAATAAAACCCATATGATGTAAGTAATTTATATTGGGAGTTTAGGTTCATCCTCACACTTATAATTGATCCCAAGTTGATTTTGAATATCAAATGTTGATTCCCTTCCTTATAAATTGATATGAGATCTATACTGAGAGATCCAATCCTTTCCGAAAATTATTCCAAACTAAGATATGGGAATAATACTGATATTTTTAAGAAGAATATTCCCACAAAATTATATCATACAGGAGTTATAAACATGAGATGCAAGCATAATACCATTAGGTTTTTTCAGTTCCAAATCAAAATATAATCATTTAGGTTCTAATGTGATAAACTTAAAAAATTATTAATATATAAAATAGTGGGTGGAACCTAAATTAAATAAAACATTTGAAATTAAATTTTAAAAGATCAGTGTAACTTTCTCCACATTTTTATCTTATCCCACTTTATCAGTTGGGATTCTATAAGATTTCCCTTTGTCTTTTGACTTCAGAGTTTGTTGAGACTTATAATCATCATTATCACTTGGATTAGGTAATTGATCCTCATAATTCCTAAAATAATTTCATATAAATCATTTAAATGTGGGTGTTTGAGCTTTATATCCATTCATTTCATTGACTTTCCTCTTCACGTCACTTCAACAATGTTTTTATAGATGGAAAGGCCTCCAAAACATGAAACATAGTCTCATTACTTTCATGAAATTCTTGATTGATTCATCTCACATTTTTGGCATGTATAAGGTTAAAACTTATTCTTCCGTCCATGTGGTATAAAACTGGAGCTCCCATGAAACTTCATATTGCATTTTTTGTCACTAGAACCATTAAAACAAGAGTTTCCATATTCCATTTCCTCTTCAAGTTCACATCAAACAATATATTCATAGATTAAAAAGTATTTTATGTATAATTTCATATAAATAATTAGTTTCAAATCACTAAAAAATCAATCAAAATTTATTTCTAGGTTGATAATAAATACAAATTTGTACATCGCAATTCATGTAAAGTTTTCTTCATAGGTACCTATGGATTCATCAACATTTTTCTACAACTCTAGAAATCTCCTCTCCATTATAATATGATTATTTTAATGGAAGTTCTTATTAAGAAATAACCTCTTAAAATCCTCCCATTTCATAGAGTCTATTTCTTATTATTTCCTCGTATACTTGATAAGAGTCCACCATTGATCAGCTTCTCCTTTTAAGCAATAGACTATTAAAAACAATTCTTATGGTTAGAGCACTAAATAATAGAAAATAAATTTTTCATCAAATTGATCCATTGATTGAAAATTAGTGGTCCTAAAGAACCACATAAGGAGGGTAAATAGTTCCAAAAAAAATCAATGTCATGTTGTTCCCTACATGGTACATTAAGAAGCTCAACATGATCAACATTACCACTCATAGATTGATATAGTTGAATGAGTACAGTTAGAAAATATTCCATCCAAACTCTCAATCCATTTTCTTAATCATGAGGATGGTGATTGAATTAGCCATCACACTCATTGTTCACATGATTCCTTATAGTTCTATCTATTGACTAAAACCAAAAATATTTTGTAAGTATCAAGATATAATTATCACAGTAAACAATCATATATTCATAAAAATCATTAATGACATTTCATAAATTAAGAAACATTATGATCAACCTATGAAACATTATATTTAACCTTATTTAAAAATGGAAATCATCAATTCAAATATTTATGAATGGTTTATAAATTGAAAGTGAATTCAAAAAAGAATATCCCTCAAGAGTGTGTATCCATGTTTGCAGTATTCATCCCACTCGTCATGCACCAGTGATGATTGATTTAATACTCAATATTCCTATATTGTATTTTTCACCCCTAGGTGAGTCTATTTCATAATTATATTCACTTCCCAATATCAATATAAGATGATTTTTTCTAAGAAAGAAAAAAATCTCTACTTTAACACAACTTTATGACATTATCGTATACTTAGAATTATCCCTAGAGTTTCCCCTAATTTTTTCTAATATTAATATCCAAAAATAAAAAAAATCATCTATAATACCATCTAATGAGTCCTGGTCATAACATATATAAATATTTCATCATTTTAGATAAATATTCAATACATAACACTATTATACACATCCAAAAACCATAAAGGATTAGTGTATTTGGAGGATAGATACATAAAAAACTTATTTTATAAAGAATATTCAAAATTTCACAAAATGTTCATTATATTAGTACCCTTCTAGAAATATTATATTTAGAACCTTCCATAAAATAACTAGGGGATGAAAACCTAATGAAAAGTGAGATAAGATAACTAGTAAGGTTAAAAATTATAGATATCAGTCAATGATCATATGTGAGAATATGGGTCTGGAAACATAATCATAACATAATAAAGTATTGCCTGATAAATTAAATATCATTAAACTTGAGTCAGGGAATAAGGATATGTCCTAAAAAATAAAAATTTCATAAGAGTGTGGAAATCACCAACAATCAATTATTATCTAATAGAGTGTATCTTAATCCTAGAAATGAATAAAATCAAAATATTTTAACATTCTGGAAATTTATATACAATATAAAGTTCACTCATTAAGTTACAGAAATGAAGTTAAGTTTTTACTTATACTTATGGTCATGAAACCATTTCCATACATAAAAATATTGTAATGAATCTATTTTTAGCTTTTAAAAATTTGGAATATTATAAAGAATAGTTTTAGAGTCAATCATGGATCAGCATGAGATTCTAGGGCCCATGGATCCTCAGTGTTGATATTATAAAAATATTTAATATATTATATCACACATGAATAGTTTTACTAAAATAATGAAATATGTCCTGAAAGGTGTTTTAGAAGGTAAATATAAGACCAACATTAAATATTTAATGTGGTATTTACCCTAGGCATGATATAATATTTGTGTGTGTTGGTTGTTTTCTTTTAGAGAAATCATGGGATTTATAGTAATCAGATTAATTAATTGAAAATTTTATTTGTTATTAAATGGATGAGACCTAATATCCTCTCAATTTAAACATAGTTATGTCCAAATTATAGGGCCATAAATATAACCTTACAGATTTGAAATTGTTATGGATAAGTGATTTGGAGGTGAAAATAGGATCATGAATCGATGATCCATTTGCTGAGAAGATTCCCTTTATCAATGGATTTTATTGGATCTCACCACGGATAATGATGCTAGATTCATTATTCACCAACAACTGATCTAATATCAATGTTGTAAGTTTTTTTCTGGATTAATTCCCAATTTTATAATTTAATATCAAATGTAAATTAATTCCTCTGTAAGATTAATTTATGTGTTGATGTTTTGATTTTTAGTTCATGTTTTTGTTCTTATAATTATAATTTTTATAGTGCTTCATTGATCCTTTTTTATTATTATATGATATTTGTTTCCCCATTCAATAAATCAAGTCCTATCCAAAAAATGTTTTATATTCATTGGTCACTCTTGTGTTTTATGATTTTCTCCCTTTATTCTTTGAGCATTCATCACTGGTGTTCTATTTGAACAACTATTTGACTATAATCAGAAATTGATCGTTTCATAGTTGATATTTAGTGTAACATATCATTTATTTGGGTTTAGATTCTGTATTTAAATCATGAACAAATTTATATGAATATGATAAAAGATCATGAGTTTGGACCATTTGTTACTTATTTGCAGAATAGTGATTCGGTTATGCAGTGAAATAAGAATTGATTTTTAAGAGGATGGGTGGGTGTAATTTGGCCACTAGTGATGGATCGAGCTCATTTAACTTTAGATCCAAGATCTATGGTCATGATTTGTGGTGGATATATAGAAAACAACATTACAAACGAGATGTGTGAAAATTGTAGAGTTTTTGTAAAAAATTAAAATACAATTCGTGTAGTTTGAAAGAATTCAAGCCTTGTGGATCAACATACATGGTGGTTAGGGTTTACATGTATAATAAAATATAAAATGTTGTTTGTTAACTCAAACACTATGTGACCATTGGTTGGTGACCCAGAGTGTACCTTAGTAGTACACAAGCATGAGCATGCATACCACCTGTGTACATAGGCATGACCAATGTACACGAGCACAACCATAGAACATGGGAATAAATAGAGTACATGATCATGACCAAAGTACACGGTCATAGCCATAAAAATAAGGGCCCAAGAATAAATTCCAAAAGGCATAATACTAGTAGAAAAATATTTTGTATCTACTATATAGTCCATTTACTCCTTCCAGGTAAGTTTAAATCCCTTGTATTATTTTTTCTAGATGAGTATTTATAGGGTATGTTCCCTTAGTCCATCCCTATGAGGGTGAAATGTAGTATCTTATTATGATAATAAGATTAGTGATCCATTATAAATTCCCGTCTTGGATTGAGTCAGCTATCCCCTATGTGTCCTAGGGTGTGATCCTTTATTATTCTTCCCCAAGTTGGGTCAAGTATCTCGTTAAAATTCTAGTGTGTGTGATCCCCATCCTATTGAATTACTATATTTAGGTTTAGGTATCCTTATAGGCCCTTGTTGAGACCCCATACCTTTTTTATCATCATATTTTGAATTCTAGAATGTACCTCTTCATGGATAGGCCCAACATGAATGAGATCTTAGATGACCACCTTTAGTATTACTATGAACTAAGGAGTGAGTTCTCTTCGATGAATGCTGCCTATAAGCCTCAAGTGGAATAATAGGATAATGGTAAAGTAAACACCTTAATTTGAGTCTTATATTATATCTTTGATAATATATGGGTTGAGGTTATCCTTTATTAAGATCAAGATCTCTTTTTATGCTTTATGTTTGGTGATTTTAGGGTGTCTTACTAGGAAGGTTTATACTCACCCCTACATGGGTTATTCCCTCACGTGTCAAGTGTTATGTAGAGGATAGTTTTTCTGATAGAGTCTTAGGAGGATAAAGAGTAGGTGTAGCTTATTATCAATGGATAGACTGCAATTAGTTTTAGAAGTTTCATCTCATCATCCATCCCCATTATCTAGCAGTTTGGACTCTTCTATTAGTTTTTGTGGGATTGTATTTGGAACTTTTTCTTTTATAACTTTTCATACATTGATGTGTGATTAGTTTCATGAATTCATATTTTTCATCAATTTTCCTTTTTTACTTTACTTTTTATATTTGTATCAATATATGGGTGTGTGGGTATAGGTACCTTGGACTAAGGCTCCCCATGTCTATGATACACCTACTTAGTGCTAGTTTTCAGTCCCTGGACTATCGGAGTTAGGATTGGGGTGTCACATTTGGCTTACCACTGGCTAAGTGGGCCTTGGTGGGATGGGCTTTGAAAGAGTGGTATCATAGGCATAGTTCATCCTAATACTTGAGTTTGAAGATATTTTAGCTTCTAGATTTCGTTAGGGAACTAAGGAAACAATGTTAAAGTGTCTAAAGTTTGAATCTCAAGCCATGGAACTGAGTGATGGTGTTGTGGTCGATGTATTTTATATATTCATAAATTGATAAACTAAATGGTGAATCAGTTCATTTAGGCACAAATTTCTAGTAAAAACATAACTAAAAGAATCATATAATAATTGGTTGTGGTTTCCATGTACTTACTGATTCACATCACCATATATACTCTTTGATTGTGGTGTGTCTTGAATTTTTTAGGATTCATCCATGTGATAGACAACCATGATTCCACAGTAGTATCATGATGATGATATTCCTAGTTATAAAGCTTCATTTTAGGGACCTATATGAGAAATACAACCTTCAGGTGGTTTTTAGGTCTTACCTCCACCTACTAAGAAGTTGGGTTTCCTTATTGAATCGACATATGATGTGCTCAAGTTGAGTGAAATTTATGAGTTCCAGAGGTAGAAAAACCTTATGTTTTGGGGTGATCCAAAACCTTGGGTAGCAAAGAATTAGATCAATGTAGTTGAGAGATGTTTTCATATTGTTAAGGAACCTCCCTAATATATATTATTCTTATAATAAAACCTTCTTCTTGTATTTATAGGGAGATGGTGGAGTTTGGTGGCACAGAAGCATGATGAGGAAACTCTCTCATTGATGAAGTTCGAGTGAATCCTTCTAACAAAGTTTTACCCAGTGACATTGTAGATGGTATATATCTAGGATCGTCTAGGGATATATCAAGTAATCATTATAGTTTTAGAGTATGTTTTGAGTTCACTAATCTCTCGCGGTACTCCATCACATGGTTCGTGATACATACTTTAAAGAAGAATCCTTAGAGCATGGAGTTAATATAGATATCTATCCTGGAGTGGTATCTCTCGATATCCCCTCCTATGATAGATTACTAGATCATTGTCATGGAGATATTTCTAACTAAGTAGGAGTATAACAAACTATATTTATATAAATGATATTCCCCCTTTAAATAAGTAAATTTCTTATTAAGAAATGAAATTATAGAAATATCATGCCCTATTTTTGTTTATAGACCATTATAAGTTATATCCTATTGGATTTAAAATACCATTAGAAATAATAACCATTGATTTTTTATTCATTATTCCATGATAATATTATTAGTAAATATATAGGGTAATGATGAATCCAATTGACACTAACAAAGGAAGTGATGACCTCAGCCAACAGGATTGTACCCTATGAATCCTATTTATTAGAGTTTATAAGGGATATAAAATCATTGTAATTTCACTTGAACAATCCCAATATGATATTCAATAACTAAGGAATGAGTGAAACAATTTTTGTGATAAGTTCAAGCTCATTGATATCATGACCCAAACAATTTTTGTTGAACCACCCTTGGAAAGTCTCACCATTAAATACCATACCCTTAGGGAATTTACTGGTGTCATAAAGGGTTATGTATCTATACCCTAATAATATGAATTAAAATATTTTATTTTAATAACAAAATGATTATATTTATCTATTTTTATTAACTCTTTATAAATGATTAAATAATGAGTTATATAAAAATTTGATTTTGATACAGTGAAACCCAAATTGTATTTTTTGAAAAATATATAGTTCCAATAAAGACACACTCTTTAATAAACTCAATATTTTTTTAATAAAAGTTATTTTATTAAAATATTATTCTTATATAATTTTGAATGAAATATAAATAATAATATAATTTTTTTAACTCAAATGTAAGGGTAAGAAAACTGTTATCATCAAAAAATAGTATTTTTAATAAATATGGATTTTATATTTAAAATTGTAAATTATCATAATTTAAGAATTATTTTGATGAAATAAAAAAAATTTAAAATCAAAATGTTGAAATTATTCAATGTTATTTTTCATAATAATTTTCTAAGACATATTAATATTTGGGAAAAAAAATTAAATTTGGTGTAAATATACGATATGTATTAAGATTCCATATGACCAAAAATTGAGTAAATATATTCCATAAAATTTATCCAAGACTAAATATAAATTTAATCATTAAAATAATATTTTTTTAAGTTATTTTATTAATTTTACAAAGAATTAATTAATCTTATAAAACCTTTATTATATTTTAAACTTTTAAAATCAAGTATTTATGAACATGACTCACTTCCACATCACCAAGGGTATTATTTTAAGGAGTTCAATTCTTGGACTTATAAAATATTTATAAACAATTCTATTTGGTATAAATGATGGTATGGTTTGTGGTTTTTATTACTTTATCATATAGATTCCAAAACCTATGTTCAAAAATTAACAAATAATTCCTCTCTTTTTCTATATGTGCCCAACCAATATCTGATTTCTATTCACGAAAAAATATTAGAGCATTAAATTACTCTTACCTTACCTATCTATGTACCTCACAAGGTTCCCCCATGGTCTTAATAATATCATCCAAATATTTTTAAAGTTTCCTCTCAAGGTAAGGGATCACCCTCTATTCTTTTTCCATTCATGAAACTTCATTATAATTATCCTTTTGAAACTAAATTGCTTGTTTTTGATGATTTTATAAACATCTATTTACTATCCATTTTATTTTTTAAGAATGAGATATCATTTATCCCCCATCTTTATGACCTTTAACTAAGTCATTGTTAAGACAAAATTAAGGGATTCTCTCATTTGACTCTTTATGGAAGAATATTATTTACATTAATCATTTTTATTTCTATTTGATCATGATGGAAAATGTTCTTAAAAATTACTCTTACTAGACTTATGACTTTATTGTAATGAGAGGACCCTTTAACACTTATTAAACCCTCCCATGTACATTTATGTACCCCCATTATTTTTCCAAAATCATCCTATGCTTTTTCCATGATAAACATTTTTATTATGAATACCCATCCTTATTTACACTATAGTGAATTTAACTAAATATACCTAGCCTCAATTTATTGGGGACTTCCATTTATGTAACCAACACTCCATGATTATGGGATTAAAATTTATTAATGTAATCCTTATGTTGTATGATCCATGTGGAACACTTATGCATGTACATGATATCAAAATGATGGTTGCACCCAGATATCACTCCAATGAATTGGGTAATGTTTTATATCATGATATACCATGTATGGTGGGAAAAAGTTTATCATAATCACATTATGTTATGATGACATGGTGGTTATCCTTGAATTAATTTTACAATGTCATGATTAATTTTTTTCCCACATTATCATGTTTCCTTTACACGATCATGTTATATCATGCCTCATTGTTCAATATTATGATTATCACCCCTTCTAGGTCATCTGGATATGCCTATTGACTATCATTTTTAAATTTCATCATCCTGTTCTTTTTTATTCCTCTACTTTCCTTTATATCTCACCCCTTTTTTATGTACATCAACAGGTTATCCCATGAAATATTAAAGGATGGATGAAGCATAAGGCTATGTTATGGAGTTTTTAAATAATTTTTTTGTATTTAAATTGAAAATTGTTTTTTTTATGTTTCTAATTTCCCAAGTCCACTAGGCCTCACAATATTCTAGGTTGTATTATGTGTAGTTTTATATAACAAAACATGAATTGAATTTTATTGAAGAAATGAGTTGTCATAGTCAGTATCAGATTAAATACTAGTTATTTTTGTGATTACGATTAGAAAACCCTAGTGTTAGCCTTAGAGATAAGAATAATAATTTGATAATATCCCTAAATTTAGGAAAATTATAGATTATGTTACTTTTAAAAAAATACATCCATTTCTGGATACTAAAAGTGGATTTGAATATATAAAATAAATACCTAATGGTAATAACCCTGAAAATTGTGCATGGATCTAGACTCAATATTTACTTGGTAGATGAAAGTGGGCCTTACTATACACCTGGTTTGACACCTCTAGGGTATACTATTTTCTAAATTCTCAAGCTCCTTATGAAACATTATTAAGGGAACAAAATTAACCATTATGTTTTATATTAGAAAATAGATTATGGAAAACACAAAATGAAACCTAAAGATTCATAGGTTAAACAATATGTTTCATTTATGAGGTATCACTTCAATATTTATAGTTTAAAGTTTAATAATTTAATATTTTAAAAATTATCTTCCCTATTATTTTCCTTTGTTTTTAATCAATGGATGAGAATATGAGAATGTGTGTCAATAACCAATATAAGGGGTAATGTGATGACTACCCAAATGAAATATCCAACCCAATGGGATTAGTAAGCATGAAATTCATGATGACACAGTATCGATTGACTCATGTTTTGAACTAAAACTTGAATCTATAGGAACACCCAAATCCTTCTAAAAAGAACAAGTTGTGATTGATACCTTTATGAGACAACATACTTTAATTTTTAGGGTATATTTAAATACCTTAATCATGAAGAAGTGGAGAAAATCAATTTTAAATATATTCTATGCCATTAAATTTTCTTAGTAAGATAAGGTAATGTTGAATGTTTATGATATGGAAGTAGTAGCTGATCAATGGTGTGTTTTGTTCAAAAATTTAAAGCCTAAGGAGGAGATTGAAGTGATCGAGTGGAAGGGATTCTAAAAAATATTTTCAATAAATATTTTACTTGCACTCTCTAACTTAAATTGGAAATGGGTTTACTTAGCTTTAAGAAAAAGGATGACAAATATATTGGGGCATACAATGGATGCTTTGAAAGACTTTTAGGATACACCTCCAAATTTTTCATTGAACCCAAAAGTAAATTTGACCACTTTTTTGGGGGGATAAATCTAAATCCATAGTAATTATTGTCTATTCAAGGATTTTAAAGATATGAGGAAACTGTCTGATGTTCCCTTAATGTTGAAATAGATATCATTGAATCTGAAGGGTGTAACGACCCAATGTTTTTCAATGGAAATTACCTTCTTATAAATATGTCATAAAATCACATGAAAACACAACATAATGAACTAATAAGTGTTAAGTGACCCTTAAATATAAGTTTGTCACTTCTATATTGGGAATTTTGAAAATATGACAAACACGGTTGTGTTCAAGATGATTTTTGGAGTCTAATAAAACAAAAATAATTCTTGGTGAATAGTAACCTACCCTTATGAATAGTAACATACCCTTATGAATAGGGATATACCCTATTGAATAGTAACATTGCCTATTATAGTATAAAAATAATATTAAAGTGAAAGTATGATGTACCTATATTTTAGAATAAGTAAATGAATGTTTTAAAACTGGTTTTTTAATAATAAATTATGATTTTAATTAAATATTAAATTAATCATATTTAGAGAATTATTTTTGAAAAATGGACTTCATTTTTGGATTCTACATGTCGAAAAATGGTTACGGTAAATATTTTGTATTTTTCTGAAATACATGAATTTTTGTGAATAGTAAAATACATTAATTTACCGTATAAATACATTATAATTTAAACTCACTATTCCTGACATCACAAGTGATGTAAGCACCCAAATCTCAAAATCACAAGCCCTATTTACTATTATTTTTCATTTAAGACTCAATATTCCTGGTCTTAGGTGAAATTAATAAAGTAATGAATTTTATATTAAGGAAACCCCTCTCCCCTCCACTATAAATACCACCCTTCACACCCTCATTTCCTCACACCTCTCAAGATTGAATCCTTGTCTAAAATATGCCCAAAAATATTCCCTATCCCCTCCCCCACATCCAAGATCTTATGGTCTCATCAAAAGACCAAGATTAGTCCCCTTAAGGAGGATCTCAATAGGGGGATTCAAGAGGTAATTTCTCTCCCTCTTCTCCTTTAATTCACTTTCAACTTCATGTTCTTTTCTTATTATATCTGCACCTATCTTTGTCCAAATGGTATGATAACTCCATTAACATACATATATTAGAATTTTATGATACTAATGGGATATTATATCATCCAACCCCCTTTATCCTCTTTGTTTTATTTTATTAAATAGAACGTTGTTCGTGAGGTGTTAATTTATCACCTTCAAGAACGACATGTATTCTTTTTCCATTTATACCTTCATATCTGGCCATGAAACCATTTTTATGGTTTAAAATGAATATTTTATATGTATTTTGTCCTATTTAAAGTTATTTAACTAACTTATGTACATATTACTAGGTGATAAATTAAAACAAGTTCTTTGTGATCGAAAAACCGCCCAAATTAACCCAAACAATCATCATTTAATATTTATCTAATGATTCATCCAAATGGTATATAATATAATTAATTATAAGATAATTTTAAATTATTTAATTTCATTAATAACATGTAATATCAATTCTGTATGTTTACCCATGTTCTACCCGAACTTTCATTTAAGAATACGAGTTAACAACTCAAGAAGACCATAAAAATGAACATTCCCGAACAAAGTTTTTAAACCCTATAACTCATCAAAAGGCCCATAAAATGACATAATGAAACCAAAATGAACCCTATTAATGTATAAAAGTTTTTGTAATTTCTAATTAATGAATATAATGTCATTATACTGGACATTAAATAGAAGGAAGCATTCAGATACAGGGTAAGGGGAAATTCTCAAACCCAAATTTCATCCTTCGAGTTCTCCCTATTTCACTCCATTTTTGATATGGTTACTCATAAAAAATCATTTTTTCATCATTGTATTTCCATTTCAAGGATATAAATGTTTACCAATATTGTTTATTTTAAACTAAATGTTTTCCAAAATAACTCTTCTTTTAAGAACTCACCTTTTACTTCTCATTCAAGGTTGATGGTTCTTGTATCAAGTATGTTATTCCCTTTTTGTTTTGGGAACCCAATTTTTATGAATGTATTCTTATGAGATGAAACCAATTCCTTTCCATTTTTTAGTTATGTTCATTATTGATATATTTTATATGTGTAATTCATGATAATGATAATATTATGATGTGATGGGTGCTCCTGAAATTATATAGCGTAATATGAATGTTTGAATGTGACGGTTACGCCCAGAATTATACAGCACTCCAATTCATTGGGTAAAGTTCTGAATCTCATGAGTAAATGTGAAATGATATGGACAAGATGTTATCTTTGTTCACAATTTTGTGTGGTATTTAACCACTAAGACATGATGTTTCTTTTTTATGCATTTCCCCACTTCTAATCTTTTATTTATGATTCCTCTCAGGTTCATGATCTTTTTCCCATGTTATGATTATACTCACCCCATGATATATTGTTCTTATCTATCCTATTACTGGGCTTTTATCTCACCCCTTTTTATGTATATCCTCAGGTGGCTACATGTACTAAGGAGAGGTCAAGTGCCAATAAGAAGCTAAAGAAGAAGAAATTAAATAAATGTTTATGCTTGATGATGTAATTGTTATGTATAGTCCTATTTTTCCCAAGACACTAAACCTTTGGATAATATATTTGTAATAAAATTATGTTGTTTATCATAAAATAATGTAATAGTAATGTAAGAAAAATTTTGGGTCGCTATAAAGGGTCTCATGGGTTTGGAGAGAATAAGTGGATAATGTACTTTAATTTTGGATTTTCCCTAAAAAGGTATCATGGGGGTAAGAAATTATAATATCCCACTTATAAATAGTTTTCAAAGAGGATTCATATAAATTTACTAATGGGGAAAAGGAAATATATTAGGTTTGTAAAGTAAGGGAACATAGGTAGTGATTACAAATGTTTTAAACTCACCAATGTAATGGATTAAAAAAATTATTTGTTCAACCTTAATCCTTCTATCTAATTTATCAAAAACACAAAAGAAGGAAAAAAATGTGAATCTATTCTTTAATACAAGGGTTTTTCATTGATAACTGATGAAAACATTATCAAAGGCCCTAAGATCTAGTGTTGTCTTATGAAATCACAACTATTAAGGTGGATCCCAATAAGCGTTGACAGGTACCCTTATTATTCATTAAAGGATAGTGAACATATTATTTTATTCTGGTTCTACACATTCTCTAATATAGTTAAAGTTTAGTATAACTATTGAAAACCTCCCTGAAAATATGGAAGTCGGGTTAATGGTTAAAATAAAAATTGAAGGGAATTATTTCATCCCAAGTATATAACTCCTCCCCTGTCCATATTTTTAGGTGGACCTTCCTAGTAAACCTTTTTATACTCCCCTTAGAGGAATTCAATTATATTTTGGGTATGGATTGGGTTTCATTATACAAATAAAACATAAATTGAAACGATAAATAAATCACCCTTGGTATCTCAAATCGGCCACTAATTCTATACAAGTGAAAGGAGGAGGATGAATATCCATTGGTATCATCATCCAAAACATTAATATTATTGAACTATGATCAATTTTATCTATCTCAAATGATTGAGGCTAAATAAAATATCATATTTGATGAAAGGCCAATTGTAAGGGTATATGAGGATTTGTTTTCCAAATAACTACCCGGTCATCCTCTAAGTCGTTAGGTTGAGTTCTCAATCGATTTTATGCCTAGATATTTTATAATATACAAGACCCCATATAGAATTAATTTTATTGGTACATAAAGACTTAATGAATAAACAATAGGAGAATATGTATAAAGTGCTTACACACCAAATTGCTTCTTTATGGGGTGCACTAGTCCTCTTCATCAAGAATAATGATGGGTTAATGTGCCTCTATATTCATTATCTTGAGCCCAATAATATCATTTTAAATAACAATTATCCTTTTCCATAGATTTATGACTTGTTTGATCATCTATGTGGAACCCAATACATCTCCAAGGTAGATCTTTGGTCTGGATATTATCAAGTAATGGTGAAGAAGTAGAATATCCTTGAGATTATTTTCCATACAAGTTACAAGCACTAAGAGTTCGTAGTTATTCCATTTGGACTCACTATTGATCAAACTATCTTTAGGAACATGATTAATTTAGTCTTTAGGGATTACCTCAAAAAAATTGTGGTAGTCTTTATAGATGATATCCTTATCTACTCTAAATATAAGGAGGAACATGAGAAGGATTTGAATACTATACTGAATACCATGTGGAAGAAAAATATTTATGAAAAGTATATTACGTGCTATTTTTGTTAGAGAAAGTAAAATTCTTGGTGTATGTTATCAAAAAAAGGAAAATCTAGGATCCTTTAAAAACTGAGGAAATTGAAGGATGGACCATACCAACATATGTGATGAAAATCTGTAATTTCTTTGGATTAGCTGGATACTATTTTTTATTTGTGAGAAATTTATCATTATTTACAATCCTTATAACAAATATAACATAGTAGGGATTGAAGTTTTTTTGTATTAATGAATTTAAGGAGATATTTAAAGAGTTAAATAAGATTCTAATCACTTCACCTGAACTAACATTACCCACTAGTAGGGAAGGATTTTTTATCTAAAATAATGCATCTAAAAAGTTCTTAGGTTGTGTACTCATGTAAGATGAGAAAGTGATAGCCTATTCCTCCTTTTAATTAAACATCCATGATCATAACTACAAAACTTATGATCTAGAATTGGATATAGTGATATTCATGTTAAATATTTGGTGACATTATATCTACGGGTAGAATTGTAACATATATATAGATCATAAAAAACTAATGCACATATTCACATAAAATGATCTTAATATGAGACAATACAGATGTTTAAAGTTAATAAATGTGTACGATTTTTCAATTAATTACCATATCAAGGAAGAAAAACAAGTGTCATATGCTTTGAGTAAAAATCATCTCACAACCATATCCATGATGAGATTCTGAGGTATCCAATCTTAATAGACCCACAAAGGATGGACATGTGAATAATAAATGGATCATTATCCTACCTTTATCAAATAACATCGCAACCATGTATTCTTGAGAGGATAAAGGAGGATATAAAATATGATTAGTTGTTGCGGAAGAAGGCATAGAGTATTCTAGAGTTCATCTTTTCTCAGGTTTGAGTTATAAGTTTTGGAACAAGGATATGTGTCCCATAAAAACTAGAACTGATGTAAGAATTTTTGGATGATGGAATAGATCATCCTTATATTTTTATCAAGGAATATCTAATATGTATAAATATCTAAATAGAAAATTATTATGGGATAACATGAAGATGGATATTTCATAATTCTTATCACAATTATTGGCTTTCCAACAAGTCAATGATGAATGATTGAGGTAAAAGGGCATGATGAAACCATTTCCCATACCCAAATGAATTTGGGAAAATATAACCATGTATTTAATCATAGGAGTACCTAAGATCCCTAAATGAAATAATTCCATGTAATGGGTAGTTGATATCCTTAACAAGTTAGTGCATTTCATTCCTATCAATAATGAATTATATTTGGAAATAAATTCTATTATCAATATAAGGGATTTGGTTAGACATCCTAGAGTTCCAATATCTATTTTATTTGGTCATGATTCAAGGATTAACTCGAGGTTTTGTAGAATCCTAGAGTAATAATTGGAAATGGTGTTGATATTCAGTACTGCTTATCACCATCAGACGGATGATCAACCTGAAAGACCAATTCAAACTATAGAGGATTTGATGATATCATGTTAATTTGATTTCAAATAATGTTTGTATAAAAAATTTCCACCAATATATTTCTCATATAACATTAACTTCCATAATTCATATTCATGATAGTATTTTCCTACTTTTATACTCTTATTATCTCCTAATACATGCATCATTCCTCTTATTTTGAGGGATCCTGGAATCATTGTTGACATTTTCATCACACGCTCACGTCGGGGGCGTACCGTAATTTCCTGACCAGATTAGCCAATATTTATGGATGATTCCTTTGATATTTTATCCCTAAAACATGATGTTAAACTATTCTATCAACATCCTCACCGTATAATGTTAAATTACATGACCCAAAAATTTTGTCACTTTAGAAGACATTTCCATCCGGCATCGGTCACTTGGTGCAATTCCCACCCTCACAGGATACGTAGGGGTATCGGGATTTCAACCCAGTTTCAGCCAAACCAAGAGAGGAGAAAAATTCCACCTCCCTCCCTCTACATACAAGATACACCTACATAGGAGGACTATCCTATAAAGAATGACATGTAGTTTGATCCCCGTCTCGGGTGATACATAATGACGCCCGAGTCCTATGGCCCAGACCCAACTACAAAATTCATATAAATTCCCCTTCTTCTATATATCAACTAATTCAAACCATTAACCCCTATCTCACTTCCTCATCACATGATGATAAACTATCTGATATTCATCCTAATCATATAATGTTAAAATACGTGATAAGATGTCCTTGTTGTATGATGTTAAACTAAATAACAGCATCTTAAGTATTAAATTCACCCTTCTTTAATCCTTTCATCCATATGTGGTGGTGTAAAACCCTTACTACCCTTGTTTCTCAAACTGGGCATAGCTCACGTGGGATTAGGGATTCCAGTAGGGTAATCCCCACGAAACTAGGGAAAAGCATTCCATAATGGCTAGTCTTTTTTGCACTACTTTAAAATACATATTAAATTTTTCCCCTCCATATCGGGAAAACATGTAACGACCTGAAATTTTCAATAAATCTTGTTTCCAAATTTTGTGTGTTATTTTATTTTTTTTATACTCAACAAAACTGTTTCATTTGATAACATGAGTATAATTAAAATGAGACCATTGGGTTTTGACTGTTATATGACCATAGGTCAATATGACTGCTGGAAATTAAACGTTTCGATTATTGTCTCTAAATACAAGTGATCTTGGTTAATTAATATAGAAAGAAGATTTGATGGCCTCACCCAGTAGTCTTGGACCGATCGAATCCCATCTAACAGAACTTGGGAAGAAGGTAGCACTACTGGGCTTTGCTCTGGAAAAAACCCAAGCTGAACTTCATCGTGTGAAGCTAGAACGGAATCGCCTTCGTGAGAAGTTCAAACTAATAGAAATTACTACTCGTGTGATGTTGGTTGAGCCTCCCTCGAATTCTATCACCTTAGCACACCTTACACTTAGGTCCTATGCTGGTGTGATAAGGGGCTATGTAAGGAGACTGTAACTGCCTTGTGTAATCCTTTGTTTTAAATAAAAAATATTATTTCTTCTCATGATTAAGTTTATGAATTTTAAAATGTCCGGATAAATCTAGTATGCATATTTTTCGTGAATTTTAGAGAAAGGATATTTTAAAAAAAAATGTTTATGTAAACCTTAAATAATTAAAAATATGTAATGATTTTCAAAAAATGGTCTTCTACAATTATGTTCAGTATGAAATTTAGAGTCTAATAAGATCAAAGTAATTTTTTATGAATAGTAAATTATGAATAGTGATTTTATGGTTAGGATTAGTAATGAGACCAAATGGATTAGTAATCTCACTTAAAGAAAGTATTAATATAATCTTGGTACCTTAATTAAGTAATGTGATTCAATAAAATGGTTAAATAATGGTTTCATAAATTATTATTCAATTATTAGTTTTTTGGGTGAATAGTGTTTTTTAATTAAAAATTAAATTAAAAATATTTAAAAAATTATTTTTATAAAATGGATTTCATTTTTGAACTCAGAACATTGATATTATGTTAAGGTAATTTTTGGGGATTTTTCTGAAAAAAAATGAATTTTTGGTGAATAGTGTATTTATTTAAAAAATAAATTAAAAATATTTTGAAAATTATTTTTATAAAATGGAGTTCATTTTTAAAATCAGAGCATTGATATTTTGTTAAGGTGAAATTTTGGGATTTTTCTGAGAAAGTTGAATTTTCAGTGAATAGTAAAAATACAGTTTTAGGGTTTCGGTATGTTTAATGACATCATAACTGTGTCATAATGATTTCATGAGATATTTTAAGTGTTGGCCGACCAAAGGTGATGAATTATTATATGGGGGCCCATGTGGCCTAACTCCATGGGAAATACCATGGGAGAGCCCATGGTTTTGAGAAAACCACTTGTGAGGTGTCCCTTGGCCATTAATGCCTTGTCCCCTCACTTTCCCTATAAATACCAAGCCATTATCTCATCCATTCAACTCCCAACTCTCCCCCAACGAAGCTCTGGTCTCATTACCTCCCAAGGAGTCCTACCAAGGTTCCTCTAAGCCCTCAATGTCCCAACCTTTGAGTTTTAAGAGTTACGTTTAAAGGTAAGGGATCCAAACTCTCTCTTTCTTTTCAAATACTCTCTTTTAAGTGATTTCTTTTATGCTCCATGTTATTATGTTGGAGAATGTTCTTTTATATTTATCTTACTTCCCTTTTCATGTTAATATTATGATAGATCTCCTCTTACTCTCATCATTTCGTTTTATGAATGTTTAAGTGGCGTCGTTAGGCTGTTGAAATTTTTTTAACGGATTCTTTCACCCTTCTCATTTTCAAGTTCTATTTTCTTGTCAAGTATTTCAAGTTCCTTTTTATGTTTGGGTATGATATCTATATATATCATACTTATCATTTATGTTCATATGATGAGAGACCCTATTTGATCTTGTCAATTCATTTTTTTGAAGTTTAAGTGATGTCATTAGACTGCCGAATTTTTAAGGGATTCTTTCACCTTTCTCCTTTTTCAATGTTCTACTTTCATGTCAAGTCTTTAAAGTTTTTTTTTATTATTTTGGGGTACAATATATATATCTATCATACCGATATTTTATGTTCATATGATGAGAGACCCTATTTGATCTCGTCAATTCATTTTTGTTGAAGTTTAAGTGACGTCGTTAGGCTCCCGAATTTTTAAGGGATTCTTTCACCTTTCTCCTTTTTCAAAGCTCTACTTTCATGTCAAGTCTTTCAAGTTACTTTTTATTATTTTGGGGTATGATATCTATATCTATCATACTGATATTTTATGTTCATATGATGAGAGACCCTATTTGATCTCGTCAATTCATTTTTGTTGAATTTTAAGTGACGTCGTTAGGCTCTCGAATTTTTAAGGGATTCTTTCACCATTCTCCTTTTTCAAAGTTCTACTTTCATGTCAAGTATTTCAAGTTCCTTTTTATTATGTTGGGGTATGATCTCTATATATATATCATACTGATATTTTATGTTCATATGATGAGAGACCCTATTTTATCTCATCAATTCATTTTTGTTGAAGTTTAAGTGACACCATTAGCCTGCTGAATTTTCATAAGAGAGATCTTATTTTTGTCTTCCTTCTATGTTTTTCATTTCATATGGTATATCTTTCAAATTTCATTACCATGTTCTTATACCCTTTATATTCTGTCTCTCTACTGTTTTATGGATCATTTATGAGTGGGTGACCGATGTCCCCTCTCTTTTCAATGTTTTCTAAAACCCTGAAACATAGTCGGTATGCTACAGAATTTACGTCTCAAAATGTCTCTATATTATCCTCAAATTCATTTTATTAAGTGAATACTCAAAAGTGGTATTCACATATATACCAAAATGTTCTATTTTAAATTCTGGGATTTACATTCATGAAACCCTCATTCCTTTTTCCGTGAGTTTAAAGTGACATAAAGATCATGTCTTTAAAGCAGTTTTTGAAAACGTTATGATTTTGAAAGGAAACCCATTTATTTTATGATATATGGGTTATTTATGATTTTTTTAATGTTGATATATGTGGCTCACATGATAATAAATGAAAATTTAAGTGTTCTCCCTGATATCACTTCAATGCATTGGGTAAAGACTTAATCTCTAGAGATGACCATTTTTAACGACGCCTTGGTGAATAACCTTGGTAATTTTTAATGACACCTTAGGGATGGACCTTGGTGAAATGGAAATGATTTTCTATATTAAATGTTCTAGACACATCTTCAAGTTATTAAATACGTTATTTTTATTATGATATGCCTCATGATTTTTTTCTCATGCCTTAAAATTCTTTTTCATGACATTGTTGATGTATCTCAAGTTCACATGTTAAATGTTTCCCCTTGTTTCCCTTACTGGGCCTTTTGCTCACTGTTTTTTTATGTATGTCCTCAGGTTATGAGATGCAGTAATGATCCTAGGATGAACATTAGGAGAAGCCTTTAAAGTGTTTAAGAGTAATGTTTTATGTTTTCATGTTTTAAGTTCCTAGTTTCCAAGACACTAAACCTTAAAGATCCTCGATTTTGTAAAATGTAATGAAAGTTTATGTGATAAAAAGGCACGCTATTATAGTTGGTATCAAAGTATGGTTTAGTTATTTTTGTAAATTAGGATATGAAAACTTTAGTAAGAACCCTATAGAAAAGTTTAAATATAGGAAATCTACCTGGTATTTTGGTGAGTATTCAGTAAGGGGTTTCCAAGCAAATACATCCTTGTCTGGATATGAGCAAGTAGAGGTGGCTCTGACATAGATGTACATAGAAGTAAAACCCAAAAACACCGCTTTGAGCTAGAATCGAACGAGAACTTTTACATGAAAACAGGACTTGATACACTCTTGGTTACGACACTCCCAGGGGATATGATTTGGTAAATTCATAAGCTTAGTATGAACAATTATTAAAGGGACAAAGATAAAATATAATAAAGATTCACATAAGAATATATGATCATGGATAACCTAGATTAGAACCTAGGGGATCACAAGTTAGGATATACTTTTATTCTACATGTTTATCCTTCTATTGTTAAATTTTCCTTTTAATGATTATTGGAAAAGTATTTAAGCCACTAATTATACTTTCTTTTCTTAGTTAATGGCGGAAAATGGAAGAACATGTCCCAACAACCAATGTGATAGGAAATGTGGCGATTTCCCTATCAATGTGACAGAGAAGATGAGAGATCAAGTTGAACATATTGTGATTATGCCAAACCAGCTATCAAAAATCACAATTAATAATTGGTACCTAGTTGAATGCCTAAATTCATCAAGGAAGAAGAAGAAAAAGTCTCAAGGATGTTCATCTGACAAAGTTGATAAGGGAAAGGGGACCCAATTTCTTTTTTTTCAAAAAGTGTGGGAAGAGGCACCAAGGATAATGTCACAAAGGAACCGGGAGATGTTTTAAGTGTGGGAAGATAGGGCATAAAGTATCCAATTGCTTTAAAAAATCGATAATGTGATGAATGGAGATAAGGTTTGATCTGATGTACCTTATACATTTCGATGTCGTAAATGTGGAGAAGTTAGACATTATCCAAGGCAATTATCTCTTGGAATGGATGAGAAGCATGATGAGCATCAACAATATTCAAGGATAAGGGAAAATTCAAGTCCTATACTGAGATGGATCATGATGACTGAAGTACATGTAACTTCTTCGCAATAATTGTCTATGTCATTTTGTATTTTAGTTCGTGCTCTATGAGCATATCTTTTATGTTTTCTAAGATCGTCAAGTCACTACCTAAGATGATTTTATATCATTAAGGAAAACATCTATTGTTATGTACCACATGTTGATATAGTGAAGCTGTTCTTCTTAAAAAAAAGGGGGTGATTAGGGGATTAAAAGATGATTATTATTTTGGAATACGTTCACTATTTTGGGAAGCCTATTTGATCTAGGAAAATAGATTACTATGGTATTTTATTTGAGGAGTAAAGTTTGAATTATATTTTGAAGAATCGATGAATTTAAGGAGGACTTATAGTAATTTAGGTTATATATGAAAATGATTCAACTATCTTGGGGAAAATGTGATTAGGTTAGTTACTTTTGTTATAAGATGATAATAGTGTTTGATGTTGTTTGAAGACGAATGATAAAGTCTATCTTGGAACACTATGTTATGAGATCGTTCTTATAATTGGGTTTCAATCTTAGTTTGGTTTATTTTGAGGAATTTTAAGGATAGTTATTTATGGAATGGTCTGTGATGAACTTTGGGCAGTACCATGGAACTTTGATGATTTAAAAGTAGTTTCCCTTCCTATGGGATTATTTCTTTTTGAAGAGTTGTTTTATCTTACCCTTTCTGTTTTTGGGATAATGTTTAAATATAGAAGAAATTGATAGTTAATCTTTTGTGGAATAAGTGATTCTCTAGAAGATGATTCTTGTGCTTGGATGAGACTAAGTAGTTTTGAATTCTCATTGTTTGGGGAAAAGATTATTTTTGGTAGAAACTTATTAAAGGATGAAACTCTACTTGAAGGTAGGTATATTTCCTTATGTTTTTTTTTCTATGTTGTAAATTAATTCCTCAAAATTATGAAAAGGAACATAAAACAAAAACGTTGTTGGTTTACATTTCCTACTAGGTAATCAAAGACCATTTACACACATCATAAGTTTGGGATTTTCTCGTGGTTAACTTTCTCCTAATCATGTTTTCTGTCACTCTCCCTCAGAACTTGACCCTTTGCTTTCTCCTCCATGTCCATGTTTTCCTACATGGAATCCTAGTGTGGGTTAACTCAGGTGACCTTTGTAATTCCCTTTCATTCTTTTAAAGTAATAGTTTTACTGACTCCTTTTCTGGTGTGGGACATTCAATGAAATTTCAAAACCCAATTTTAAAAATTGTGAGGATGCAATTTCTTAAGGGGGGAAGATTGTAACGACCTGAAATTTTGAATAAATCTTATTTCCAAATTTTTTGTGTTATTTTATTTTTTTTATACTCAACAAAACTGTTTCATTTGATAACATGAGTATAATTAAAATGAGATCGTTGGGTTTTGACTATTATATGACCATTGGTCAATATAACCGCTGAAAACTAAATGTTTCGATTATTGTCTCTAAATACAAGTGATCTTGGTTAATTAATATAGAAAGAAGATTTGATGGCCTCACCCAGTAGTCTTGGACTGATCGAATCCCATCTAATAGAACTTGGGAAGGAGGTAGCACCACTGGGCTTTGCTCTGGACCAAACCCAAGCCGAACTTCATCGTGTGAAGCTAGAACGGAATCGCCTTCGTGAGAAGTTCAAACTAATAGAAATTACTACTCGTACAATGTTGGTCGAGCCTCCCACGGATTCTCTCACCTTAGCACACCTTATACTTAGGTCCTATGCTGGTGTGATAAGGGGCTATGTAAGGAGACCGCAACTGCCTTGTGTAATCCTTTGTTTTAAATAAAAATTTTGATTTCTTCTTATGATGAAGTTTATGAATTATCAAATGTCCGGATAAATATAGTATGCATATTTTTGGTGAATTTTAGAGAAAGTATATTTAAAAAAAATGTTTATGTAAACCTTAAATAATTAAAAATGTGTAATGATTTTCAAAAAATGGTCTTCTACATTTATGTTCATTAAGAAATTTAGAGTCTAATAAGATAAACTTAATTTTTCATGAATAGTAAATTATGAATAGTGATTTTATGCTTAGGATTAGTACTGTGACCAAATTGATTAGTAATCTCACTTAAAGAAAGTACTAATATAATCTAGGCACCTTGATTAAGTAATGTGATTCAATAAAATGGTTAAATAACGGTATTATACATTATTATTCAAGTATTAGTTTTCTTGGGTGAATAGTGTTTTTTAATTATAAATTAAATTAAAAATATTTAGAAAATTATTTTTATAAAATGGATTCCATTTTTGAACTCAGAGCATCGATATTATGTTAAGGTAATTTTTGGGGATTTTTCTGAAAAAATGAATTTTCGGTGAATAGTGTATTTATTTAAAAAATAAATTAAAAATATTTAGAAAATTATTTTTATAAAATAGATTTCATTTTTGAAATCAGAGCATTGATATTTGGTTAAGGTGAAATTTTGGTATTTTTCTGAGAAAGTTGAATTTTCAGTGAATAGTAAAAATACAGTTTTAGGGTTTCGGTATGTTTAAAGACATCACAACTGT
Organism: Viscum album; assembly: GCA_963277665.1. NCBI lineage: Eukaryota > Viridiplantae > Streptophyta > Magnoliopsida > Santalales > Viscaceae > Viscum > Viscum album. The sequence continues at coordinate 703,481,986 of OY728126.1, read as the reverse complement.
GTCATGATGATTTCATGAGATATTTTAAGGGTTATCCGACCAAAGGTAATGAATTATTGTATGGGGGCCCATGTGGCCTAACTCTATGGTAAATACCATGGGAGAACCCATGGTTTTGAGAAAACCACTTGTGATGTGTCCCTTGGCCATTAATGCCTTGTCCCCTCACTTTCTCTATAAATACCAAGCCATCCTCTCATCCATTCGACTCCCAACTCTACCCCAACAAAGATCTAGTCTCATTACCTCCCAAGGATTCATACCAAGGTTCCCCAAAGCCCTCAAGGTCCCAACCTTTGAGTTTTAAGAGTTATGTTTTAAGGTAAGGGATCCAAACTCTCTCTTTCTTTTTAAATACTCTCTTTTAAGTGATTTCTTTTATGCTCCATGTTCTTATGATGGATAATGTTCTTTTATATTCCTCTTACTTCCCTTTTCATGTTAATATGATGAAAGATCCCCTCTTACTCTCATCATTTCGTTTTATGAATGTTTAAGTGGCGCCGTTAGGTTATTGAATTTTTTTAACGGATTCTTTCACCATTCTCATTTTCAAGTTCTATTTTCTTATCATGTCTTTCAAGTTCCTTATTATGTGAGGGTATGATCTCTATATATATAATACTGATAATTTATGTTCATATGATGAGAGAACCTATTTTATCTCATCAATTCATTCTTTTTGAAGTTTAAGTGATGTCGTTAGGCTGCCGAATTTTTAAGGGATTCTTTCACCTTTCTCCTTTTTTAAAGTTCTACTTTCATGTCAAGTCTTTAAAGTTCCTTTTTATTATGTTGGGGTATGATCTATATATCTATCATACTTATCTTTTATGTTCATATGATGAGATACCCGATTTGATCTCGTCAATTCATTTTTGTTGAAGTTTAAGTGATGTTGTTAGGCTCCTGAATTTTTAAGGGATTCTTTCACCTTTCTCCTTTTTCAAAGTTCTACTTTCATGTAAAGTCTTTCAAGTTCCTTTTTATTATGTTGGGGTATGATATCTATATCTATAATACTGATATTTTATTTTCATATGATGAGAGACACTATTTTATCTCATCAATTCATTTTTGTTCAAGTTTAAGTGACGCCGTTATGCTCCCGAATTTTTAAGGGATTCTTTCACCTTTCTCCTTTTTCAAAGTTCTACTTTCATGTCAAGTCTTTTAAGTTCCTTTTTATTATTTTGGGGTATTTTATCTATATCTATCATACTGATATTTTATTTTCATATGATGAGAGACCCTATTATATCTCATCAATTCATTTTTGTTGAAGTTTAAGTGGCGCCGTTAGGCTGCCGAATTTTCATAAGAGAAATATTATTTTTGTCTTCCTTCTATGTTTTTCATTTCATATGGTATATCTTTCAAATTTCATTACCATGTTCTTATACCCTTTATATTCTGTCCCTATACTGTTTTATGGATCATTTATGAGTGGGTGAACCATGTCCCCTCTCTTTTCAATGTTTTCTAAAACCCCGAAATATAGCTGTTATGCTGCAGAATTTCCGACTCAAAATGTCTCTCTCTTATCCTAAAATTCATTTTATTAAGTGAATACTCAAAATGGGTATTAAAATATATTCCAAAATGTTCTATTTTAAATTCTGGGATTTAAATTCATGAAACCCACTTTCCTTTTTCTGTGGGTTTGAAGTCACATAAAGATAATGTCTTTAAAGAAGTTTTGAAAATGTTATGATTTTGAAAGGAAACCCATTTCTTTTATGATATATGGGTTATTTATGAAATGTTTAATGTTGATATATGTGGCTCACTTGATAATAAAGGAAAATTTAAGGGTGCACCCTGATAGTGCTCCAATTCCTTGGGTAAAGACTTAATCTCTAGAGATGATCATTTTTAACGACGCCTTGGTGAATAATCTTGGTAATTTTTAATGACACCTTGGGGATGGACCTTGGTGAAAAAGAAATGATTGTCTATATTAAATGTTTTAGCCACATCTTCAAGTTATGAAATACATTTTTTTATTATGATATTCCTCATTATTTCTTTCTCATGCCTTAAAATTCTTTTTCATGACATTGTTGATGTATCTCAAGTTCAAATGTTAAATGTTTCCCCTTGTTTCCCTTACTGGGCCTTCTGATCACCCTTTTTTATGTATGTCCCCAGGTTATGAGATGCAGTAATGAACCTAGGATGAAAATAAATAGAATCCTTTCAAGTGTTTAAGAAGAATGTTTTATGTTTTCATGTTTTAAGTTCATGGAGTCCAAGACACTAAACCTTAAAGATCCTCGGTTTTGTAAAATGTAATGAAAGTTTATGTGATAAAAAGGAGGGATGTTATAAAAAAAGTCCTAACCGTATGATGATAAATTGCATGGTACCCAAAATATAGCTATGATGCTCCAATACCTACACATGGGCCAAATCTATGCAACGAACCGGATTTAGGGGCACCCCTATCTTTGAAAATAGGCCCCATGGAATCAAAATTTCTCACCTTGTGTGCAAGATAGATCTATGTTTGGGGGGGGGGTCCCAACTCTGTGGGTGATCATGGTCTGAAAATTAATAACATGTTAAAAAACATATCTTCTATCTATCAAACTTCATGATTTTGGAAAAATCAGATCTTTATATACCTTCCTGATCATCTGAAATTGAGAGTCAGTGTCTTATTCACATCTTTGTTTGACTATTCACAACATGCCCTAGTGGATCTGTATATTTCTCCAACAAAAATGGCCTACCAAACAATGTAAAATTCATCATTAGGAGAGTATTTTTTTGTTTCTACACACTCAATGGATTCCAAGCCCCATATCACCTCACCTGGTCCAAGATCCCTTGATACCACAACTTAGACTTTCCATACTATCCATGTCTTGGACATGATGGAACACCTAGTCCCAATCATCATCTGGTTAATCAAATCTCTTGTATCAATGTACTAATCACATGAAATTAAAACTACATGATTCTTGACAATCAATGTTCATTCTGGGGTCATGAAATACCAAATAATTGTGTCCCCCATGTTCCTTTCCATGAAATAAATTCTCAAAGGAAGTCCAACACGAGTCCCACTTTGTTGGTAACCCCATAAAAGGCCCCATTCATGTGTGTGAGCTAGATCTTCATATGGATAATCCTTAAAAGAAATATGTATTTATTGATTCCTATCCACATAGGATAAATTGTGACACATGAGTCCCATATTTCAGGTCCATCTAGGAAACATCATTTCCCGGTTATTCCCTACATAAGGGTCAGACCTGTGTAAGGAACCTACTCACACTCATATGAGAAGGACATCCTCACTTATTTCTCGGCAGATCTTGGACTCCAAAGCCCCATTTTAATGTCTACTAACTCATCTCCACATACCATACTCTATGTATAGAAAGGTCTGAGTCCCCGTAATCATATGGGGCCATCATAAATGGATGCTTTGTTTCCTGTAGACACCTTTTCTTGACTATACACACAACGCCCTGGAGGATCTACTTACATTGACCACAAAAAAGCTCTGTAAACCAAATCCAAATCCATCTTTAGGATCAGAATTTTTTATCTTGATACTCCCTTATGAAATATATGTCCCACTTTAATCCCTAGTTTTTGAAACCCCTTGGATTGTAGTTTACATCCTTTTACTCCCTTATTTTCTTGAAAATGATGAATTATTCCTAGTTAGACCACTAGGATAATGGTAGATCATTCATCCTCTGGTTAGGGTAAATTACATAAAATTGTATGTCTCAAAAGTCCCGACTGTTCAACCTTACACTACACCATGCTCCAACCCTCTTTTACATTTTCCAAATATGTGTGGGATTCATTTCTTGACCAAAGATGATAATAATTCCCCTAGTAATTTTATACCTCATCCCCTCAACTGGCCACCCATTGTGGTCTTCAAAAATAATAAAAAACAAATATACATAACATTTATGGGATAACAGAAATGGATGGTTAATGTCCTGTGGAAACCTTTGGTTAACTATGCATAAAACAACCCAATGAATATGTATATGGTGCCCCAAAAAATGGCTTTCCAGCCAAAGGAAAATTCATCTTTGGAGTGGTCATTCCTACTTCCATACACCTAAATGGCTTCCATACCCCATATCATATCCAATATCTAGAAAACAAAAAAAAAACTAGGGTCAAGAAAAATCCCGAGTTTATGTATGAAAATAATCAGGACATTCTCTGTTAATGAGTCTAAAATTGGGGCCCTCGCTCTGAAAATCATTGTAAAATCAGTTTGAACTAAAACATCTGTATAATCACGGTCAAATCTATTAGACCTAATAAATTAGTACAAACATGGTCAAAGAATTTTAACCAAAAAAATCAAGAGGCATAAATCTTGTTTGTTCATAAACTCGTAAAAAGCGGCCCAAAAAATTTTCAAGTTATACCCACTAAGCTCTCACCAAATTTGGTTTAGGAAATTATTTGCGAAATAATAAAAAATACATAATGTTTGTATATTTTTTCCATGTAACTCTAGAAACATTCAAAATATGATCGCTGAGCCCCTCGATTTGGGAAAAAATTAGAGCATCGATTTATTTTTTTACTTATACCATATTATGATTTGAGTCAATACCTAGTTTCGATTATGGTTCATAATGAAATTGATCATAAACAATAAACATGATAGGAAAAGGTAAAATATGAACACTAGAAAGAAAAATGTTTCCATTTTATCAGAAGAAGTGTGGGTGGGGGGACATCCCCAATCTGAAGTCTATTCCTAATATCAAAACAACAACGTTCTAGGGTAACCTAATGGATTACAATCAATCTTGGATTTCTCTTTCTAATAGGTTGGTAAGTCTTTGATGGGGTCCATTATGGGCCTATACCAAAGCAGCCCTTCATTTAGATTCTGCTTCAAACATTGGGTGTACTCACATCATGACTGCCTGGAGGCCTCACCCTTTCTGTTTGATGACCTCATAATTATCACTTGATAATGAATGCTCTACTTTTAGTCTATCCATGAAAACCTCACACTCGTGAAATTCCTCCATCTGGGAAACAAATTAGTAATGAGCACTGGATTACTAATCCTCAAGATGCTACAACTCATCAATAATATCCTCAAAAGTCTGAGCTTCATGGTGAGAAACATTGAACTGAGTGAGGCCACCTTCCCAAGTAGCAAGATCCTCTCAAGCTATGACAATATGGTATATAGTGGGATGCATATGTCAGTAATCAATGTCGTTTGAACCCATATTGATGAATAGTAATCAGAATTTATCCTCCTCATAGAAAAAGTATGTAAGGGGAGTTTTTTTGGTAAGAGAATAGATTTTATGTCATACCCATATTCGTACAGATTGATTCCTCCCAATAGAGGAAAAAGCTTGGTTCTACTCATCTATTATGATAGGTATATAGTCTGAAAGTTCCATCACTGAAGACATAAGTGTCCTGAGTTGAGTCACCCATGCAGGGGGACTTTCCCTCCTAGTAAATGGATTGACCAATGGGGTTATGTGTGGAGGAATAATTATATCCTCATGCATTCCTAGAGATATCCCACATGGTCCAACACTATTTGGACACCCAACTATATTAGCCAAAGGTGTGGGATCCTACTCACTCTCTATAGGGATAGCTTGATAGAATATGTTCTTACCAAGTAGGTGTGACATCGAGCAGAATTTTTTATCACACAAAGTGTAGAGGGACTGAGACAACCGACATGGTGGGGAAAAAGACGGAGGTAGTCAAAATCATTCAAACTCATAGAAATGGCCTCTCTAGCACCCCATCTAGGTATCAAGCCACCCAGAGTCAGGCATAATATAGTAAAAAGTAAGTTGAGGCCACCATGGGAGGGATACAGACATCCACACAATCATACTCCCAGATCATCATTTTCCACATTTTGTAAAGTATTATGGGATGATATTCCCTCATAAAAAGAGTTTCGGGAAGGGACATAACCTATGGATGGCATCCGAATTGCCTAGAGAACTTGTAAGGGGCCTAAGGTTTTAAAATATCCACCTTTTTGATATGTGCGGTTAAGACTCCATCCCATGGTGAAATTATATAAGAACATTATTCAGGGGATGTCATCCTATTATCCATTGAAGTCTTACAGGGTGTAGCATAAGGCATAATGGATAATAGAGAAACATCACATAGCAATTCAACCACACTTTCAACACTCATATATTTTTCACGGATGATGACAAGGCTAAGAATGGTCGGGTGAAAATCAAAATGAAGAACCATGGTAGTATAATGGAATTAATAACAACAGAAATGATCTACAATCTAGCCATAACAAATTGAAATTTCCCTCAAACATAATTTCTAGGACTCCTTTCCTATATCTTCCCCAATAGCTCATAAATTCAGGCAAGGGTGGGGGATGGATAAATTGATGGGTTTCCCCTCCACCAGGGTTTCTTCCATCATCAGTGTACAGACCCTGATACTAGTGTGGACATCATGGGAGTGGAAAATCTATCCACTTAGTAATGTGGAAATTAAACCTACCAATATAATCTTAAGAGATACATCTATTCGAGCTTGATAACCCCAAGTGGTGTATTGACCCACCTCGAGGGTAGCACAGTAAGAACTGAGAAAGAGCCCTGATTGTTGGTTTGGATGGGTTTGGCTATGAATAACTCTCATATTTGATTTTTTTCACCCATAAGAATAGCCATGTACAGTGCTCAAATGGAATAAGTGAGCGGGCATGAAGAGGATGACCAAGTATCCTATATTCCATATTTTTTAATTCCCTCTCCAACCGGGATACTTATTCACTATGCACAAATGTTTTGGCTACTGGTAAGAATTCAGCATACATGTTACCAAGTATGGGATTTCCCCGTATCAGGTATACATCCCATAGAATGATCCCCACTTCATGATGGGACAAGTGGATTGTGTTGGTACTCAAACACTAGTGGCTGAGTGGCTCAGGCAGTATCTTCCCTCGAAAATAGATGAAGAATTTGTATACCCATAGAGCTTGACATAGGTTGATAGTTTTGAGAAACGTAGAGGTTTCTAAGAAATTTTTATGAACTCAGAATGCCCATGATCACTCATTAGAAAAGAAACCTCTAGATCAGAGATCTAATTTTGAGCTCCATCCTCTATTTGGGTCACCTCATGACAGATTAATAAAGGATGAATTTTTTTGGATGACAAACTCCAATGACATATTATTGGGGAATTGGTCACTATGAATCCACATAGATCTATTCGGGATAAACTCTTCCTCTTGTCTCGAGAAGTTTATGATCTCCCCTATGGAAGAGATGTTTTCTCTATCACTACCATGAGATGTCTCAGAATGTATGATAAGGCTGCCATGGTCAATCCCTAGAAAAAGAGAATCATCTTGGATCCAAAAATTGTATAGTAGAAGCAAGATAGATAGTGGGTAGGCTATAATCTTTAGTGAAAGGAGATCTCAAAGAGTACCCATTTGAGGAATAATGTAGGAACAATGTTTCTCCTGGATATTTCTAATAATGGTAGCCCTTATTCGGGTTGCATTCATCGAAGTCGGGGGAAGATCCATCTTTTCCTACATAAAAAGTCCATAAAGAGGGTTAGACCAATTAAATATTTGGGAAAAAAGACAAAAAATGGAAAAATACCAAAAGATGTCCTCATGAAACAAGGTTCCACATACTAAATCCAAAAAACTGTATGTAGACAACATTTCCCATGAGCCGATAGTTTATAGAATGACCCCCAAGGCACTGGCCCGTGAAACATTGGCTAGTGGATCAACCAGTTCACGAAATGAGCGACCTGCATACTGATCCTCGTTACGTGGTTATCCAAAGTTTACAGTTCAAATATTTAAAGTTCTATTTACAAATTCAAAGATTAGTTCATGGAGAAGTATAATCACATAGTATCAAACTACATGGATGTTCAAGCTTACGTTTTAGGTTTCACAAATCGATTTGTAGATTCGAAGGTCAGTTCATGGATAAAAGAAACTGTAAAGTGTTCACAGTTCATGGAATGTGAAACATGGTTCGTAGATGACGATTTTTGAGAAGAGATCACTAGATGAAATCAAGGAGATCCGAGAGGTTTCATGGAGAACTTTTCTATGATAATTATGGTAACTGAAAAATGACCTAGGCCCCCCTGTATATAGGTGTGGTCCTCCTAACAGGTCTACCGTTCTACCACAAACAAGTTATGTTTAGAGATTCTTTCTACATTATAATACCCTCCACTTCATTTTGATCGGAACCCATTCTGATGGGGGAATTTGTAGGGTTCATACAACTCTACAAAGGGAAGGAAAATACTCCCACAAGTTTGAAAAAGAAAAAGATGTATGCTTGATTAAAAATTTGGGAATGAGTTTGATGAAATAAAATTTGGAAAAGGACTTAGATTAGTACATGTACTGACTTCCATGAATAGTTCGTGGAAGGTATAAACCCACTGCATACCATAAAAATAAGAACACATAATAAAAATGGACAGACCATGAACCAAAACTGGTAAACCATGAATTGTATTCTTGTAGTGGATGTACTTCCCATGAACTACCAAACTAATGTTCCATCACTACTACAAATATGGCTTATAATAGTGCTAAAAACAACATTTAAAAGCACTAAAAAAGTGATGTTTATAACAACCCATACTTAACATACATTGTTATTACTTCAGAATTGAAGCACACTAATTACAACATATAACAAAACCAGGAAAGGACCGTATAGGTATAGTGTCTTTAGAAACTGGGAAACATAAACAACTGGTTCATAAAGCGTCTACACTGTCTCCCATTTATTTCATCATATCTATAGTCCCTTTTGGCATATCTTACTTAATAACCTTCTTCCTGACCTGGGGAAAGAAAACATACAAAAGGGTGAGCTCAAATGCTCAGTAAGGGTAAACAAAAGAAATATCAATCACATCATATACATAAGAACATAACTTTTTGAAATCTTAACCTGCAAAAGAAATCATAATTTCATAACATGGAATAATTCATAATAGTGAAATGTAATCCCAATAGTCATAACTTAAAACATGAAACTTTGTGTCATACACACATAATCATAGAGAATAATTTCTTATTAGTCAAGGCTCATTGCCAAGACTATCTTAGTGGACAAAGTCCATTTTTGAACCGAGTCCACTCCTCGTTTCAGTCCTGTTTCACTAAACCGGTTTAACCTGCCGTTCCAGCCATGTCTATCTCATGAGATATAAAATATTTACCCAATTCATTGGATGGAGATATAGGTCCCACCCATCTATAATGATACCATTCTTATGTGTGCCACAAAATCATAAACCATACATCATAGCATAACCCATGTAATAAAAATGGGATTATTAAACATCATTAAATCATAAAACAATTCATATAAGATAAAGGAATTCATAAAAATAATTCCATCACAACATAATCAAATCAATATAATAATAGGGATAGAAACAGAACCCTTTATTATCTTAGATGGAAAATAATTTTGATAAAACACTTGAACTCCATTCTTGAGTAAAATATCCTTTCTACTTCAAAAACACTTTTCCTTTCTTAAAATGTCATACAATTATAAAATAAAAGAAGTTGATTAAAAATAAACTTGAAAACTTGTAAAGGAAGCTTCTTGGAAATAATGTTTTAAAAATCCATTCATGCCTTATAAGTTAAAAAAAACATTCTTCTCGTACTTTTTTTAGAAAAGTCAAAAAGTACCTCGTACGAAAACAAAAAGATTCCTTTCATATATTTTACTAAAAAAATCACCGATGGGTAAAATTGGATATAAACTATTTTAGAAGGATATAAATATTACATATTGAGGAAACATGGATGTGGATGATAAAATACACCCCAGTAAATTTCAAAGTATAAACAATCTCGGATAAAAATGAGATTGTGATATTTTCCCTTACCTTAGGTCCGATTTGCTTTGTAAGTGTCCGAACCTCCTGTATAATGATTTAAATAATGTTATTGACTTATTCCAGAAACATACATATTGTTATTATATCATATATGGTCATATTCTTAGCTTCTTATTAGTAATATTTCATTACATCTTGTTATTCGGGTGTTTATTACTTTTTGTTCTTATGCGTGTTTTGCCGAATAAATTCTTATTATTCTCTTTAGGTTATAGATACCTCATTTCCAGAATGTTATTAGTGTAATATATATCATATTCATTCATTCAATTCATTTATATAATCATTATGCAATGAAGATCATGTAGAACGAGTCGCATCACATCGTGGACATGGTATTCCGTACGTACGCACGAGCGATGATATTGTTCCCATGATCATGGAATTGTATTGGAGTGTATGTATACTATTTAAGAATCAATATCAATTTAAAATAATCATATATAGTCATTATTTACACCATTATACCCATCCAAGTAAGGTGGTGGTGTAAAATAGATTACACCACGGCGTGGAGATGGTATTCCGTACGTACGCACGCGCGGAGATTTTATTTTCCGTAGGATGGATAGATGGCGAAATAGGGTTGTTTAATACTTATAATAACATATCAGTATATGAGTGATACTGATTTTATTACTTCATAATGAAACAACAAAAGAAGAATAAGTGGAAGAAGAAATAAAGATGAAAGAATCGGTAACAGACATTACCTCTTCTTTGAAGTGCTTCTTTGAGACCTCCTTTTAGGGCACTAAAATTGGTCTTTGAAGAAGCCCAGGACCTCTATGACGTCTCTAGGGAAGTGGAGAGGAGAAATTGGAAGGATTTGGATGATCTTGAAGGCTCAATGTGGTGTGAGGAAGAGGGGGAGGAGGTGCCCTTTTATAAGGGAGGAGAGGGGCTCTTTTGAAAAAACTAAAAATATTATTTTAGTATGAAGTAAAGTTCGGTTTTAGATAGATCCAAATTGATTTATTTCGAAGATAAGGTGGGTATGGGTCTAAATACTCTCATCCAATAGAATTTAGACAAGTTTAGGTTCCTATTTTAACCTTATCATTTAGATTTAACATTAAGTTAAATAATTTTACTTTTACCGTGTCTTCTTGTGTTCTTATACTATAAGGTTAATAAAATTACTATAACAAGCCAAACGAACCCCAAGTTGTTTATTATTAATATATATAAACTTATATAAGTCATTCAGCTGAACCATAGATTTTTAGGAAAAAATTACAATTAATAATATAATATTTGTTTTAAAAACTATTTTATGTCAATTTTAACACTATTTAGTAATTGATTTTTGTGAAAATCATAACAGAATTATTAGTTCGAACAAAGTTAATTAAATCAATAATAACATGTCATATTAACCTAGAAAATTTTTGGAATTCATAAAAAGTCTCAAATTACATTTATTTTGGTATTTATAACATAAATTATGTCAATATCTCATTAATAAGATAATTACTGCATCATCTTTGTGTCATAAATAAATTAAATTATTTATTGTCTAAAAATTAAAAATAAAATACCATTATGTAGGAAATATTTTTATATTTCTAATGAATATTTATAGTCTAATTTATCCTATGTATAACCTTATATTAAAAATTATTTACTTATTAAACTTTGATTTTAACTATTTTAACCCTTCTTTAAATAAATTAATAATAAATGTCCTAATCTAATCCAAGTGGGCCTAAATGGTCATATTTTATTCCTAAGTTTGTTTTTGGTCGAATTACACTTATCCAATATAATTAGGACATGTTTTAGGGTAATAATAATATCATTTTTACCCTTAATTACCCTATTTACTTTTAACCGTGGTAAATAAAAGTAAAAAGTTACTATTCACCAAAAATTATTTTCATCTCATTGAACCACATTTTACTAACTGACATCAACCGTGTCTCTCGGATTTTTGAAATTCCACTCACATAAGCGGTAAAATTAAGTTTTATGAAAAATTCAGTTTTTTTAACTACCACTTAGTGGTTTCATTATTCATCAAAAATTGAAAGTTTTCAGAAAAATACCAAAATTTCACCCTAGGATAATTTTGATATTCCGAATCCAAAAATGAAGTCCATTTTGAAAAATAAAATTTATAAAATTTCAAAAAGTGGTTATTACTATTCATAACTGCTAGTTTTAATAATATTTTAATAGCTTATCATTGTTTAGTGAAACTCGGTATTGCGTACGATGCAAGCTATCGAGGAAGGTTGTGATTGTGTGTAAATCAATCCAAGAAAGTGTTGCGTGTAGAAAAAGATTCTTTTGATGATTCATAAAAACAAAAATATTTCTCATAAAAGTCTCGGGTGTTACATTCTACCCCCCTTAAAATGAATTTCTCCCTCGAAATTAATCACTTTGTAACAAATAGATGAGGATACCTCTCCCTCATCATATCCTCAAGCTCCCATGTAGCTTCTTCTAATTGGTGGTTCTTCCATAAAACTTTCACCAATCGAGTGGTCTTGTTTCCTAGGACTTTTTTGCTACGATCCAGAATCTCTATCGGCTGTTCTTCATAAGAAAGATCTTGCTCCAGTGGTACAACTTCTGAGATGAGTACATGTGAAGGATCAGGTATGTACTTTCTCAGGAGAGATACATGGAACACATCGTGAACTTTAGAGAGATTTGGTGGAAGCACCAATCGGTAAGCTACCTTCCCAACACAATCCAGTATTTCGAAAGGACTGATATATCTAGGGTTCAACTTCCCCTTCTTTCCAAATCTCATAACCCTCTTCCAGGGAGATATTTGTAAGAACACTTTATCACCCACTTCAAACTCTAGGTCTTTTCTTCGGTTGTCGACATAACTTTTCTGTCGACTCTGAGCTGCTCTTATGTGTTGTTGAATAGATCGGACCTTTTCTGCCATTTCATCAACGAGATCAGGTCCTAATAGCTTTCTTTCCCCAACTTCATCCCAGCAAGTTGGAGTCCTGCATTTCTTTCCATAGAGAGCTTCATAAGGAGCCATCTGAATACTAGAGTGAAAGCTATTATTATAAGAAAATTACACCAAAGGTAGGTGTTGATCCCAACCACCTTTGAAATCCATAGAGCAAGCTCTCAACATATCTTCTAGAGTTTGAATTGTTCTCTTAGACTGACCGTCTGTCTGAGGATGATAAGCAGTGCTGAAACTAAACTCTGTATCCAGAGTATGCTGAAGACTTCGCTAGAACTTTGAGGTAAACCTCGGATCCTGATCAGATATAATAGAAAGTGGTACTCCATGCAATCTTACCACTTCCTTCACATATATCCTGGCAAGATGATCTAGATAGAAATCCTCTCTAATAGCGATGAAGTGTGCAGACTTTGTAAGATGATCAACTATGACCCAGATAGCATTATTGCCTCTGGATGTTTTAGGAATTCCTGTGACAAAGTCCACAGTGATGTTTTCCCATTTCCATTCGGGTATGGGTAATGGTTGTAACATCCCCTTAGACTTCTGCCTCTCAACTTTAACTTGCTGACAAACCAAGCATCGAGAGACATATTCAGCAACATCTCTTTTCATGTCATCCCACCAGAAGTACTCTTTCAGGTCCCTATACATCTTCGTGCTTCTAGGATGAATAGAGAATGAAGAACTATGAGCCTCATCCAGCAACTCCTTCTTTAATTCGGGGATGGGAGGAACACAAACCCGATTCCTGAACTTTATTATCCCATCACAATCAAGGTTGAATTCAAGAACATTTCTCACCTTCTTTTGTAACTCGAAATCTTCTTTCTGTGCCTCTTTAATCTTCACATGTATAGATGGTTGAACATTCATTTGATAAAGATACTATTTTTCCCCTTTCATTATAATTTCAAGATCCATCCTTTGTAAATCCATAAATATTGGATCTTTTGTGATCCTCATCATATATAAACTGGCATGGTCTTGTTGACTTAATGCATCTTCCACCTTGTTTGCTTTCCCAGTCGTAATCCTTAATCAGATCCAACCATCTTCTTTGGTGCATATTCAACTCCTTTTGTGTGAAAATATACTTTAAACTTTTATGATCAGTATAAATATCACACCTTCCACCGTAAAGGTAATGCCTCTAAATCTTTAATGCAAATATTACCGCAGCTAACTCCAAATCATGAGTTGGGTAATTTTGCTCATGTATTTTCAACTGTCGTGAGGCATAAGCTATCACCATATCATTTTGCATAAGAACACACCCCAATCCCTTCTTGGATGCATCACTGTAGATCACAAACCTTTATCCACTACAAGGCAGTGTGAGCATAGGTGCACTGGATAACCTTCTTTTCAAATCCTTGAAATTCTCTTCACATTACTCCGTCCAAACAAACTTACCTCCTTTCCGAGTCAACTTGGTGAGTGGATTAGATAGTCGTGAAAAATCGTTCACAAAGCATCGATAATATCCATCCAAACCAAGAAAACTTCAGATCTCAGTTACTGTTGTTGGTCTCGACCATCTTTTGATAACCTCTATTTTTGATGGATCCACAGATATCCCCTCTTTTGAGATTATGTGACCTAAAAATGAAACTTTTTGAAGACAAAATTCACACTTGGTAAATTTGGCATAAAGATTCTCCTTTCTCAGGGTCTTCAATATAATTCTCTAAGTGATCTTCGTGTTCTTCCTTTCTCTTTGAATAGACAAGAATATCGTCTATAAAGACTACCACAAACTGATCAAGATAGTCTCTAAAGACTCTATTCATCAGATCCATGAAGATAGCAGGGGCATTAGTAAGACCAGATGGAATCACTATAAATTCATAGTGTCCATACCTTGTACGGAAAGCCGTCTTTGTTATATCATCCCTTTTGACCCTTAATTGATGATACCCTGAACGAAGATCAATCTTGGAAAAGTATTGAGCTCCGCATAGTTGGTCAAATAAGTCATCAATGCGTGGGAGAGGATATTTGTTCTTGATAGTGACCTTGTTAAGTTCTCGATAATCAATGCAGAGTCTCATTGATCCATCTTTCTTCTTAACAAACAGAACAGGTTCTCCCCAAGGTGACGCACTAGAGCGTATGAACCCCTTATCAAGATTCTCTTGGAGTTGCTTCTTCAATTCCTGAAACTCAATTGGGGCCATTCTATAAGGTGTCTTTGAAATAGGCAAAGCACCCGGTACGAGTTCTATTGAAAACTCAACTTCACGATTTGGTGGAAGACCCGGTAATTCCTCCAGAAAGACATCATCAAATTCCCGTACAATGGGTATATTCTTAATTGTGAGTTTCTCACCAACCATTTGAGATAAATAACCTTCATTTAGTGGAATCAAGACCCATAATATGGAAGAAATTTCCACAGGAATGTTATGTTCATCCTTGCATTGGTAGACGATCATAGATTGATCTGGAATATGAAATGTCACTTCCCTTCTTGGGAAATTGATATGAGCTCCATATAAAGAAATCCAATCCATGCCAAGAAACACATAAAATTCCACTATAGGAAGGATCACAAGATTTCCAGGAAGCAATTTCCCACAAACTTAGATCGAAGAAGAATTATAAACTTTTGATGCGACTGTTGTGCCATTAGGAGTTGTCACAGCTAACTCAACATCTAACTATTGAGGTAATATGGTGATATCCTTAGAAAATTCTTCAGAAATAAAGGAGTGGGTGGATCCAGAATCAAATAAAACATTTTATACTTTAGAGTGGATGGTAAGTGTACCTTTCACCACATCATTATCGTACTCCACATCGCTGATAGAAATTGCATGTGACTTTCCTTTGTCTTTAGCCTTAAGAGTTTGTTGACGTCGACCATCATCATCAACCCTTGGATTTGGGCATTGATTGGAATAATGCCCCATCTCCTTTCACATGAAACATTGAAGTGTATTAGGTTCATTCTGTGTATCCCTTCCTTTGTTTGCATCATTAGACATCTTCTTCCCATCATTGCGGCATTCAAATGCCCGATGACACTCCTTTCCACATTTGAAACATTTACTTGTCCCTTTAAGACAACTCCCTCCATGTTTCTTTCCACACATTGAGCATAAGGGAAAGCTCGTCTTCTTTTCAGTGTGCTCTTTAGATTTTCCTTTGAATTCCATTTTCCTCTTCTTATCAAACCCATATGATTGATGTGTTACTCCAATCTCCATCTCGACTTTGAGATCACATAGAACAATTTCCTCGTAGCTATTGAAGTCCCTTATGGCTAATGCCCTTCGAAGACTTGGTTTTAAGCCACCAAAGAATCGATCGATCTTACTCTCAGGTTGGATAATAATACCAGAAGCGTACCTTGAAAGTCTTGTAAAATTTGCTTCATAAGTACCAATAGATTCATTATCCTTTTGCTTCAGTTCAAGAAACTCTTTCTCCATCTTTGTTCAGAGAATACGAGGGAAGTACTTATTGAAAAATAAGTTCTTGAACTCGTCCCATTCCATGGACTCAATTTCATCCCTTTGCCTCGTATTCTTAATAAGATTCCACCATTGATCAGAATATCCTTCCAAACGATACACTGCTAGGATGACTTTATCATGTTCAGAACATTGAAGAACTGAAAATATATTTTTAGTAGTACTAATCCATTGTTCAGCAACTAATGGATCAGTAGACCCGCTGAAAGAAGGTGGACGCTGCCTCATGAAGGATTCAATAGAATGTTGCTCCTTCCTTTGCTCATTTGGAAGTCATGCATGATTCATAGCTTGAGAAATTTGTGTGAGCATGGCTACAAGATTTTTCATTCCAGCTCCCATAATGTTTGGTTGCTCAGGGGGACAATCATTGCATTGCCCGTCACATTCCGTATTAACACGGTTCCTTCGGGTTCCAGCCATTGACTAAAACCAAGAAGAATAGTGTGAGAAACACTAATTATAATTGGAAAACCACATAATCAAGAATAAAATTTCACACTTAAGGTCTTATACTAGGTTATTCATGGCCATTTCTAAAACACTAAGATTGTGGTCTATGCTTAGACTTATCCTTAGGATTCTTACTAAGGCTTTCACATCCTAGTTTCCAAAGGTTGACTATACCTTTCCTCTGATACCAACTATAACGACCCATACTTTACATACATTGTTATTACTTCAGAATTGAATCACACTTATTACAACATATAACAAAACCAGGAAAGGACCGTATAGGTATAGTGTCTTTAGAAACTGGGAAACATAAACAACTGGTTCATAAAGCGTCTACACTGTCTCCCATTTATTTCATCATATCTATAGTCCCTTTTGGAATATATTACTTAATAACCTTCTTCCTAACCTGGGGAAAGAAAACATACAAAAGGGTGAGCTCAAATGCTCAGTAAGGGTAAACAAAAGAAATATCAGTCACATCATATACATAAGAACATAACTTTTGGAAATCTTAACCTGCAAAAGAAATCATAATTTCATAACATGGAATAATTCATAGTAGTGAAATGTAATCCCAATAATCATAACGTAAAACATGAAACTTTGTGTCATACACACATAATCACAGAGAATCATTTCTTATTAGTCAAGGCTCATTTCCAAGACTATCTTAGTGGACAAAGTCCATTTCTGAACCGAGTTCACTCCTCATTTCAGTCCTGTTTCACTGAACCGGTTTAACCTGCCGTTCCAGCCATGTCTATCTCATGAGATATAAAATCTTTACCCAATGCATTGGAGGGAGATATAGGTCCCACCCATCTCATAATTATACCATTCTTATGTGTGCCACAAAATCATAAACCATACATCATAGCATAACCCATGTAATAAAAATGGGATTCTTAAACATCATGAAATCATAAAAAAATTCATATAAGATAAAGGAATTCATAAAAATAATTCCATCACAAAATAATCAAATCAATATAATAATAGGGATAGAAACATAACCCTTTATTATCTTAGATGGAAAATAATTTTGATAAAACACTTGAACTCCATTCTTGAGGAAAATATCATTTCTACTTCAAAAACATTTTTCCTTTCTTAACATGTCATACAACTCTAAACTAAAAGAAGTTGATTAAAAATAAACATGAAAACTTGTAAAGGAAGCTTCTTGGAAATAATGTTGTAAAAATCCATTCATGTCGTATAAGTTAAAAAAACATTCTTCTCGTACTTTTTTCGGAAAAGTCAAAAAGTACCTCGTACGAAAACAAAAAGATTCCTTTCATATATTTTACTAAAAACTCACCAAAGGTTAAAATTGGATATAAACTATTGTATAAGGATATAAATATTACATATTGAGGAAACATGGATGTGGATGATAAAATACACCCCAGTAAATTTCAAAGTATAAACAATCTCGGATAAAAATGAGATTGTGATATTTTCCCTTACCTTAGGTCTGATTTTCTTCGTAAGTGTCCGAACCTCCTGTATAATGATTTAAATAATTTTATTGACTTATTATAGAATCATAATTATTGTTATGATATCATATATGTTCATATTCTTAGCTTCTTATTAGTAATATTTCATTACAACTTGTTATTCGGGTGTTTATTACTTTTTGTTCTTATGCGTGTTTTGTCGAATAAATTCTTATTCTTCTCTTTAGGTTATAGATACCTCATTTCCCGAATTTTATTAGTGTAATATATATCATATTCATTCATTAAATTCATTTATATAATCATTATGCAATGAAGATCATGTAGAACGAGTCGCATCACATCGTGGAGACGGTATTCCGTACATACGCACGAGCGATGATATCGTTCCCATGATCATGGAATTGTATTGGAGTGTATGTATACTATTTCAGAATCAATATAACTTTTCAATAATCATATATAGTCATTATTTACACCATTATTCCCATACAAGTATGGTGGTGGTGGAAAATAGATTACACCATGGCGTGGAGACGGTATTCCGTACGTATACACGCGCGGTGATTTCATTTTCTGTAGGATGGATAGATGGTGAAATAGAGGTTTTTCATACTTATAATAACATATCAGTATATTATTGATACTGATGTTATTACTTCATAATGAAACAACTAAAGAAGAAGAAGTGGAAGAAGAAATAAAGATGAAAGAATCGGTAACGGACATTACCTCTTCTTTGAAGTGCTTCTTTGATACCTCCTTTTAGGGACTAAAATTGGTCTTTAAAGAATACCAGAACCTCTAGGATGTCTCTAGGGAATTGGATAGGAGAAAGTTGCAGGGTTTGGCTGATCTTGAAGGCTAAAAGTTGTGTGAGTAAGAGGGGGAGGAGGTGCCCTTTTATAAGGGAGGAGAGGGGCTCTTTTGGAAAAACTAAAAATATTATTTTATTATAAAGTCATGTTCGGTTTTAAATAGCTCCAAATTGATTTATTTTGAAGCTAAGGTGGGGATGGGTCTAAATAATCTCATACAATAGAATTTAGACAAGTTTAGGTTCCTATTTTAACCTTATCATTTAGATTTAACATTAAGTTAAATAATTTTACTTTTACCGTGTCTTCTTGTGTTCTTATACTATAAGGTTAATAAACTTACTATAACAAGCCAAACGAACCCCAAGTTGTTTATTATTAATATATATAACCTTATCTAAGTCATTTGGCCGAACCTTAGATTTTTAGGAATAAAATAACAATTAATAATATAATATTTGTTTTAAAAACTATTTTATGTCAATTTTGACACTGTTTAGTAATTGATTTTTGTGAAAATCATAAAAGAATGATTAGTTCGAAAAGAGTTAATTAAATTAATACTAACATGTCATATTAACCTATAAAATTTTTTTTAATTCATAAAAAGTCTCAAATTACATTTATTTTGGTATTTATAACATCAATTATGTCAATATTTCATTAATAACATAATTACTGTATCATCTTTGTGTCATAATTAAATTAAATTATTTAATGTCTAAAAATTAAAAATAAAATACCATTATGTAGGAAATATTTTTATATTTCTAATGAATATTTATAGTCGAATTTATCCTATGTATAACCTTATATTAAAAATTATTTACTTATTAAACATTGATTTTAACTATTTTAACCCTTCTTTAAATAAATTAATAATAAATGTCCTAATCTAATCCAAGTGGGCCTAAATGGTCATATTTTATTCCTAAGTTTGTTTTTGGTCGAATTACACTTATCCAATATAATTAGGACATGTTTTAGGGTAATAATAATATCATGTTTACCCTTAATTACCATATTTACTTTTAACCGTGGTAAATAAAAGTAAAAAGTTACTATTCACCAAAAATTATTTTCATCTCATTGAACCACATTATACTTACTGACATCAACCGTGTTTCTAAGATTTTTGAAATTCCTCTCACAGAAGCGGTAAAATTCAGTTTTATGAAAAATTCAGTTTTTTAACTACCACTTAGTGGTTTCACTATTCATCAAAAATTGAAAGTTTTCAGAAAAATACCAAAATTTCACCCTAGGCTAATTTTGATATTCCAAATCAAAAAATGAAGTCCATTTTGAAAAATAAAATTTATAAAATTTCAAAAAAGTGGTTATTACTATTCATAACGGCTAGTTTTAATAATATTTTAATAGCATATCATTGTTTAGTGAAACTCGGTATTGCGTACGATGCAAGCTATCGAGGAAGGTTGCGATTGCGTGTAAAGCAAGCCAAGAAAGTGTTGTGTGTAGAAAAATATTCTTTTGATGATTTATAAAAACAAAAATATTTCTCATAAAAGTCTCGGGTGTTACATTCTACCCCCCTTAAAATGAATTTCGCCCTCGAAATTCATCACTTTGTAACAAACAGATGAGAATACCTCTCCCTCATCATATCCTCAAGATTCCATGTAGCTTATTCTAATTGGTGGTTCTTCCATAAAACATTCACCAATCGAGTGGTCTTGTTTCGTAGGAATTTTTTGGTATGATCCAGAATCTCTCTCAGCTGTTCTTCATAATAAAGATCTTGCTCCAGCAGTACAACTTCTGAGCTGAGTACATGTGAAGGATCAGGTATGTACTTTCTCAGGAGAGATACATGGAACACATCGTGAACTTGAGAGAGATTCGGTGGAAGCTCCAATCGGTAATCTACCTTCCCAACACGATCCAGTATTTCGAAAGGACCGATATATCTAGGTTTCAACTTCCCCTTCTTTCCAAATCTCATAACCCTCTTTCAGGAAGATATTCATAAGAACACTTTATCACCCACTTCAAACTCTAGGTCTTTTCTTCGGTTTTCGGAATAACTTTTCTGTCGACTCTGAGCTGCTCTTATGTTTTGTTGAATAGATCGGACCTTTTCTGTCATTTCATCAATGAGATCAGGTCCTAATAGCTTTCTTTCCCCAACTTCATCCCAGTAAGTTGGAGTCCTGCATTTCTTTCCATAGAGAGCTTCATAAGGAGACATCTGAATACTGGAGTGAAATCTATTATTATAAGAAAATTCCACCAAAGGTAGGTGTTGATCCCAACCACCTTTTAAATCCATAGATCAAGCTCTCAACATATCTTCTAGAGTTTGAATTGTTCTCTCAGACTGGCCATCTATCTGAGGATGATAAGCAGTGCTGAAACTCAACTCTTTATCCATAGTATGCTGAAGAATTCGCCAGAACTTTGAGGTAAACCTCGGATCCAGATCAGATATAATAGAAAGTGGTACTCCATGCAATCTTACCACTTCATTCACATATATCTTGGCAAGCTGATCTAGAGAGAAATCCTCTCTAACAGCGATGAAGTGTGCAGACTTTGTAAGACAATCAACTATGAACCAAATAGCATTATTGCCTTTGGATGTTTTAGGAAGCCCTGTGACAAAGTCCATAGTGATGTTTTCCCATTTCCATTCAGGTATGAGTAATGGTTGTAACATCCCCTTAGACTTCTATCTCTCAGATTTAACTTGCTGACAAACCAAGCATCGAGAGACATATTCAGCAACATATCTTTTCATGCCATCCCACCAGAAGTACTCTTTCAGGTCCCTATACATCTTCGTGCTTCCAGGATGAATAGAGAATGAAGAACTATGAGCCTCATCCAGCATCTCCTTCTTTAATTTGGGGATGGGAGGAACACAAACCCGATTCCTGAACTTTATTATCCCATCACAATCAAGGTTGAATTCAAGAACATTTCTCACCTTCTTTTGTATCTCTACATCTTCTTTCTGTGCCTCTTTAATCTTCACATGTATAGATGGTTGAACATTCATTTGAGAAAGATACGATTTTTCCCCTTTCATTATAATTCCAAGATCCATCCTTTGTAAATCCATAAATATTGGATCTTTTGTGATCCTCATCATAGATAAACTGGCATGGTCTTGTTGACTTAATGCATCTGCCACCTTGTTTGCTTTCCCAGTCGTAATCCTTAATCATCTCCAACCATCTTCTTTGGCGCATATTCAGCTCCTTTTGTGTGAAAATATACTTTAAACTTTTATGATCAGTATAAATATCACACATTTCACCGTAAAGGTAATGTCTCCAAATATTTAATGCAAAGATTACCGCAGCTAACTCCAAATCATGAGTTGGGTAATTTTTCTCATGTATTTTCAACTTTTGTGAGGCATGAGCTATCACCATATCATTTTTCATAAGAACACACCCCAATCCCTTCTTGGATACATCACTGTAGATCACAAACCTTTCTCCACTACAAGGCAGTGTGAGCACAGGTGCACTGGATAACCTTCTTTTCAACTCCTTGAAATTCTCTTCACATTCCTCCGTCCAAACAAACTTAACTCCTTTCCGAGTCAACTTGGTGAGTGGATTGGATAATCGTGAAAAATCTTTCACAAAACGTCGATAATATCCAGCCAAACCAAGAAAACATCGGATCTCAGTTACTGTTGTTGGTCTCGACCATCTTTCGATAACCTCTGTTTTTGCTGGATCCACAGATATCCCCTCTTTTGAGATTATGGGACCTAAAAATGAAACTTTTTGAAGCCAAAATTCACACTTGGTAAATTTGGCATAAGGATTCTCCTTTCTCAGGGTCTTCAATATAATTCTCAAGTGATCTTCATGTTCTTCCTTTCTCTTTTAATAGACAAGAATATCGTCTATAAAGACTACCACAAACTGATCAAGATAGTCTCTAAAGACTCTATTCATCAGATCCATGAAGATAGCAGGGGAATTAGTAAGACCAAATGGCATCACTATAAATTCATAGTGTCCATACCTTGTACGGAAAGTCATCTTTGGTATATCCTCCCTTTTGACCCTTAATTGATGATACCCTGAATGAGGATCAATCTTGGAAAATATTGAGCTCCGCGTAGTTGTTCAAATAAGTCATCAATGCGTGGGAGAGGATATTTGTTCTTGATAGTGATCTTGTTAAGTTATCGATAATCAATGCAGAGTCTCATTGATCCATCTTTCTTCTTAACAAACAGAACAGGTGCTCCCCAAGGTGACACACTAGGGCGTATGAACCCCTTATCAAGATTCTCTTGGAGTTTATTCTTCAATTCCTTCAACCCAATTGGGACCATTCTATAAGGTGTCTTTGAAATAAGCAAATCACCCGGTGCGAGTTCTATTGAAAACACAACTTCACGATTTGGTGGAAGACCTGGTAATTCCTCCATAAAGACATCATCAAACTACCGTACAACGGGCATATTCTTAATCGTGAGTTTCTCACCAACCATTTGAGATAAATAACCTTCATTTAGTGGAATCAATACCCATAAGATGGAAGAAATTTCCACTGGAAGGTTATGTTCATCCTTGCATTGATAGACGATCATAGATTGATCTGGAATATGAAATGTCACTTCCCTTCTTTGGCAATTGATATGAGCTCCATATAAAGAAAGCCAATCCATGCCAAGAATCACATCAAATTCCACTATAGGAAGGATCACAAGATTTGCAGGAAGCACTTTCCCACAAAATTCGATCGGAGAAGAATTATAAACTTTTGATGTGACTATTGTGCCATTAGGGGTTGTCATAGCTAACTCAACATCTAACTATTGAGGTAATACGGTGATATCCTTAGAAAATTCTTCAGAAATAAAGGAGTGGGTGGATCCAGAATAAAATAAAACATTTGCTACTTTAGATTGGATGGTAAGTGTACCTTTCACCACATCGTTATCGTACTCCACATCGATGATAGAAATTGCATGTGACTTTCCTTTGTCTTTAGCCTTAATATTTTGTTGACGTCGACCATCATCATCAACCCTTGGATTTGGGAATTGATTGGTATAATGCCCCATCTCCTTGCACTTGAAACATTGAACTGTATTAGGTTCATTATGTGTATCCCTTCCTTTGTTTTCATCATTAGACATCTTCTTCCCATCATTTCGGCATTCAAATGCCCAATGACCCTCCTTTCCACATTTGAAACATTTACTTGTCCCTTTAAGACAACTCCCTCCATGTTTCTTCCCACACTTTGAGCATAAGGGAAAGCTCATCTTCTTTTTAGTGTGCTCTTTAGATTTTCCTTTGAATTCCATTTTCCTCTTATTATCAAACCCATATGACTGATGGGTTACTCCAATCTCCATCTCGACTTTGAGAGCACATCGAACGATTTCTTCATAGCTATTGAAGTCCCTTATGGCTAATTCCCTTCGAAGACTTGGTTTTAAGCCACTAAAGAATTGATCGATCTTACTCTCAGGTTGGATAATAATACCAGAAGCGTACCTTGCAAGTCTTGTAAAATTTGCTTCATAAGTACCAACAGATTCATTATCCTTTTTCTTCAGTTCAAGAAACTCTTTCTCCATCTTTGTTCAGAGAATACGAGGGAAGTACTTATTGAAAAATAAGTTCTTGAACTCGTCCCATTCCATGGTCTCCATTTCATCCCTTTTCCTCGTATTCTTAATAAGATTCCACCATTGATCAGCATCTCCTTCCAAACGATACACTGCTAGGATGACTTTATCATGTTCAGAACATTGAAGAACTGAAAATATATTTTCAGTAGTACTAATCCATTGTTCAGCAACTAATGGATCAGTAGACCCGCTGAAAGAAGGTGGACGCTACCTCATGAAGGATTCAATAGAATGTTTCTCCTTCCATTGCTCGTTTGGAAGTTCTGCATGATTCATAGCTTGAGAAAGTTGTGTGAGCATGGCTACAATATTTTTC
The DNA here is from genome assembly GCA_963277665.1 of Viscum album. Classification (NCBI taxonomy): domain Eukaryota; kingdom Viridiplantae; phylum Streptophyta; class Magnoliopsida; order Santalales; family Viscaceae; genus Viscum; species Viscum album. The sequence goes on along the minus strand of OY728126.1, from coordinate 703,456,936 downwards.
ATTCCAGCTCCCATAACGTTTGGTTGCTCAGGGGGACAATCATTGCATTGCCCGGTGCATTCCGCATTAACACGGTTCCTTCGGGTTCCAGCCATTGACTAAAACCAAGAAGAATAGAGTGAGAAACACTAATTATAATTGGAAAACCACATAATAAAGAATAAAATTTCAGACTTAAGGTCTTATACTAGGTTATTCATGGCCATTTCTAAAACACTAAGATTGTGTTCTATGCTTAGAATTATCCTTAGGATTCTTACTAAGGCTTTCACATCCTAGTTTCCAAAGGTTGACTATACCTTTCCTCTGATACCAAGTATAACGACCCATACTTTACATACATTGTTATTACTTCAGAATTGAAGCACACTTATTACAACATATAACAAAACCAGGAAAGGACCGTATAGGTATAGTGTCTTTAGAAACTGGGAAACATAAACAAATGGTTCATAAAGCGTCTACACTGTATCCCATTTATTTCATCATATCTATAGTCCCTTTTGGCATATCTTACTTAATAACCTTTTTCCTAACCTGGGGAAAGAAAACATACAAAAGGGTAAGCTCAAATGCTCAGTAAGGGTAAACAAAAAAAATATCAATCACATCATATACATAAGAACATAACTTTTGGAAATCTTAACCTGCAAAAGAAATCATAATTTCATAACATGGAATAATTCATAGTAGTGAAATTTAATCCCAATAGTCATAACTTAAAACATGAAACTTTGTGGCATACACACATAATCATAGAGAATCATTTCTTATTAGTCAAGGCTCATTTCAAAGACTATCTTAGTGGACAAAGTCCATTTTTGAATCGAGTTCACTCCTCGTTTCAGTCCTGTTTCACTGAACCGGTTTAACCTGTCATTCCAGCCATGTCTATCTCATGAGATATAAAATCTTTACCCAATTCATTGGAGGGAGATATAGGTCCCACCCATCTCATAATGATACCATTCTTATGTGTGCCACAAAATCATAAACCATACATCATAGCATAACCCATGTAATAAAAATGGGATTCTTAAACATCGTGAAATCATAAAAGAGTTCATATAAGATAAAGGAATTCATAAAAATAATTCCATCACAACATAATCAAATCAATGTAATAATAGGTATAGAAACATAAACCTTTATTATCTTAGATGGAAAATAATTTTGATAACACACTTGAACTCCATTCTTGAGGAAAATATACTTTCTACTTCAAAAACACTTTTCCTTTCTTAACATGTCATACAATTATAAACTAAAAGAAGTTGATTAAAAATAAACTTGAACACTTGTAAAGGAAGCTTCTTGGAAATAATGTTTTAAAAATCCATTCATTCCGTATAAGTTAAAAAAAACATTCTTCTCGTACTTTTGTCAGAAAAGTCAAAAAGTACCTCCTACGAAAACAAAAAGATTCCTTTGATATATTTTACTAAAAAACTCACCGAAGGGTAAAATTGGATATAAACTATTTTAGAAGGATATAAATATTACATATTGAGGAAACATGGATGTGGATGATAAAATACACCCCAGTAAATTTCAAAGTATAAACAATCTCGGATAAAAATGAGATTGTGATATTTTCCCTTACCTTAGGTCTGATTTGCTTCGTAAGTGTCCGAACCTCCTGTATAATGATTTAAATAATGTTATTGACTTATTCCGGAATCATAAATATTGTTATTATATCATATATGGTAATATTCTTAGCTTCTTATTAGTAATATTTCATTACAACTTGTTATTTGGGTGTTTATTACTTTTTGTTCTTATGCGTGTTTTGTCGAATAAATTCTTATTCTTCTCTTTAGGTTATAGATACCTCATTTCCAGAATGTTATTAGTGTAATATATAACATATTAATTCATTCAATTCATTTATATAATCATTATTCAATGAATATCATGTAGAACGAGTCGCATCACATCGTGGAGACGGTATTCCGTACGTACGCACGAGCGATGATATTGTTCCCATGATCATGGAATTGTATTGGAGTGTATGTATACTATTTAAGAATCAATATCACTTTACATTAATCATATATAGTCATTATTTACACCATTATACCCATCTAAGTAAGGTGGTGGTGGAAAATAGATTACACCACGGCGTGGAGATGGTATTCCGTACGTACGCACGCGTGGTGAATTCATTTTCCGTAGGATGGATAGATGGTGAAATAGGGTTGTTTCATACTTATAATAACATATCAGTATATGAGTGATACTGATGTTATTACTTCATAATGAAACAACTAAAGAAGAATAAGTGGAAGAAGAAATAAAGATGAATGAATCGGTAACAGACATTACCACTTCTTTGAAGTGCTTCTTTGAGACCTCCTTTTAGGGCACTACAATTGGTCTTTGAAGAAGACCAGGACCTCTAGGATGTCTCTAGGAAAGTGGAGAGGAGAAACTGGCAGGGTTTGGCCGATCTTGAAGGCTCAAAGTGGTGTGAGGAAGAGGGGGAGGAGGTGCCCTTTTATAAGGGAGGAGAGGGGCTCTTTTGGAAAAACTAAAAATATTATTTTAGTATGAAGTCAAGTTCGGTTTTAAATAGCTCCAAATTGATTTATTTAGAAACTAAGGTGGGGATGGGTCTAAATCCTCTCATACAATAGAATTTAGAGAAGTTTAGGTTCCTATTTTAACCTTATCATTTAGATTTAACATTAAGTTAAATAATTTTACTTTTACCGTGTCTTCTTGTGTTCTTATACTATAAGGTTAATAAACTTACTATAACAAGCCAAAAGAACCCCAAGTTGTTTATTATTAATATATATAACCTTATATAAGTCATTCGGATGAACCTTATATTTTTAGGAAAAAATTACAATTAATAATATAATATTTGTTTTAAAAACTATTTTATGTCAATTTTGACACTATTTAGTAATTGATTTTTGTGAAAATCATAACAGAATGATTAGTTCAAAAAAAGTTAATTAAATCAATAATAACATGTCATATTAACCTAGAAATTTTTTTTAATTCATAAAAAGTCTCAAATTACATTTATTTTGGTATTTATAACATCAATTATGTCAATATCTCATTAATAAGATAATTACTGCATCATCTATGTGTCATAAATAAATTAAATTATTTAATGTCTAAAAATTACAAATAAAATACCATTATGTAGGAAATCTTTTTAGCTTTCTAATTAATATTTATAGTCTAATTTATCCTATGTATAACCTTATATTAAAAATTATTTACTTATTAAACTTTGATTTTAACTATTTTAACCCTTCTTTAAATAAATTAATAATAAATGTCCTAATCTAATCCAAGTGGGCCTAAATGGTAATATTTTATTCCTAAGTTTGTTTTTGGTCGAATTACACTTATCCAATATAATTATTACATGTTTTAGGGTAATAATAATATCATTTTTACCCTTAATTACCCTATTTACTTTTAACCGTGGTAAATAAAAGTAAAAAGTTATTATTCACCAAAAATTATTTTCATCTCATTGAACCACATTTTTCTTACTGACATCAACCGTGTCTCTCGGATTTTTGAAATTCCACTCGCAGAAGCGGTAAAATTATGTTTTATGAAAAATTCTGTTTTTTAACTACCACTTAGTGGTTTCACTATTCATCAAAAATTGAAAGTTTTCAGAAAAATACCAAAATTTCACCTTTGGCTAATTTCGATATTCCGAATCCAAAAATGAAGTCCATTTTGAAAAATAAAATTTATAAAATTTCAAAAAGTGGTTATTACTATTCATAACGGCTAGTTTTAATAATATTTTAATAGCATATCATTGTTTAGTGAAACTCAGTATTGCGTACGATGCAAGCTATCGAGGAAGGTTGTGATTGCGTGTAAAGCAAGACAAGCAAGTATTGTGTGTAGAAAAATATTCCTTTGATGATTTATAAAAACAAAAAATATTTCTCATAAAAGTCTCGGGTGTTACACTGTTAATCTCAACCAAGATAAAGGGGGGGGTCCCCTTTTTTAGTGCTAAAACTAGTGCTGATAAAGGGTCACCTTTATTAGTGCTAAAAAACATTGATAAAAGTGCTCCTTTATTAGCGCTAAACAAGCGCTGATAAAGGTAGTCTTTATTAGCGCTATTTTCAGGGCTGATAAATGTATAATATATCAGCGCTCAAAATAGCGCTGATAAACACTACCTTTATCAATACTCAAAATAGCGCTGATATATTATCCATTTATCAGTGCTTAACTAGCACTGATAAAGGCCAAAGATCCTATGAAAAACCAAAACCTGTACAGAACCTGTACAGAACCTGGACAAATTACAGAACCAGCACAGAACACAAACAACACCTGCACACAACACAAACAACACCCACATACAAAGCACAGAAGAACAAAAATGATACATACATTTACTTGAAATCATGAATACAAAACAACACACTGCTATATACATTTCAAGAAATTTTTAATTTGGTTACAATTACAATTATCCAACATAGTTAAAAAATAATGATGTTCCATCCTTTTGCATCCATCCGCTCTAAGAAATTATCGTCCATGGCGGCGGTTTCCTAAAAAAGCATTCGAACTGAGGAAAAAGATTTCACCTACATAAGAAAAAAAAATTATTTTAGTAATACAATAATGAAATAAAGAATGGGGTTACTAAATGGAATTACACTAGTGAGGCACAAAACATAAAATAACCAATTAACCAAGAGACACAATTAGGTCAATGCCCTTACCTCAACCAGAAGTCCTATAAACTATCTTCAGTTCATACCAACCACAACTGAGTCCATGATCACATGTATTAATGTCCAACAACATTAAATTACATAATTAGTTAATTTTAACCAAAAATCCAGCATGGTATAATAGGCAGCAAACTCATCGTGTAATCCAACAAAGCCAGAATGCTGAGAAACTTGGTGTGATCCACTCCTGACGCACCCCAATGCCTAGAAAACACTAAATCCCCAATCCATATTACTAAATTTATGACAAATTAAGCCTAAAGTTTTGAAAACCCATAAATAAATCTTCCACAAAATATAATATGAATCAAATAATGATTGATTAATAGTTTATGAAATTTTGAGACATGCTCTAAGAGTCATATATAAAAGTTCCATGAAGATCAATTATTTATCCATACTATGGTATAATAATTACACCTAGAACCCTAAAAACTGAATTAAAATCTTGGAGCAAGAAGTTATAGAAGCAAAAAAGATGTAGGAGAAGATACCACATTGATTGGAAATGATGAACAACCGATAATCCACTCAGGTCTAAGGGGAAGGAAGGAGGGGAATGGGGTTTGGCCACCCCCTAAGAACATGGTTCCCAAACAAAGAAACCTAAGGAGGTTTATACTTTATAAACCCATAACCCACATAAAAATAAGTTTTATGTCATGTTACATGAAATGAACCAAGTGGTTACATCACTATATTTTGGGTCCAAACCCTTACTTGACCCATTTTCCCCATTCACGACCATTATCACCCTATTAAATGCATTCATGTTGTGAATTACCCTTTCACACTATGAGTAGCCTGATTCTACTACATTTCAATAGAATGACTACCCAAATCATCCTTGATATCCTCCCAAAACCCAATGACTTCCCTCTAGCCCCAATACATGTCTGAAACACCTATTAGAACTGATATATTGTACCTTTTTTGATGATTTTTTTTGTTATTATGGAATTCCATAATTCCCCATTGGAAGTGTACCAATGTACTAATCAGATGTTATATGATATACCATGAAGATTCTTGTGTCCATGTATTAGATGAGATATCAATGAAAATTTATCTCATTATTATACATACCAACACATCAAATCCGAGCATTTGAGACCTTCAACTACTTCCAGTTCTGACATGGAAGTGGGACAAGATTTCTGTGGGATATTAGGTTAGGTTTTTGTGTACACCTCGATGGAAGAATTAAATATGGGTTTTGATCAATTGGATGACCAAATAATCTCAATTTATATACATTTTATATGAAAAAAATTATAAGAAAATAAAAATTCAATTTTTAATTGAGATTATCTTTTTACATGGATTTAATTCTACTATAGTCTTTTATAGGGAACCTGATTTTACATCCTGTTTTTGGAGAGGTACCTATGAGAAAATGGTATGCCATGTATGATTGAGCATGACATATGTTTCTGACACTTTTTGAAGGGGCACGTTTCCTGGATCATGTTGACGTTCGATGGTGGTGCATTGTACCACACATTCATTCGTTACAAAGGTGAGTGGCATTCATCACTTATAAAGAGATTTCTTCTCCTTGATTGAAACAGGGTAATGGGATGTCGTTCATTCCATCCATGGATTCCTCCTCAAAATTCATTACCTAGTATGAGTCTCCCTTATAGAATAAGACATTTTTCGTGAAACTTGTTCCTTGTTCCATCTCTTTATGGATGATGGTTAATTACAATGATTATATCAGGACATTCCAAAGGGACATTCCAGGGCATAATACTTCAGTTAGGAAAGTATTCACATTAGAAATCAGTGGAATGTATGTACACTAGAACATTGGTCACATGTATTCATCGTCGTCAAAGGAATTCTCAACGAAATGGAAACCCGTGTTTAACTTGTGGTATTACATGAGTTTAACATCACACAAGGATAGAGGGTCATGATTTAATGTCTTACAGAGATTTAATGGGTGGATCAAAACACTTATAATGGTGGATCAGGTGGGTACATCTCTAGGAGGGAGCACCTGGAATGTTTACCTGATAGATGGATCAAAATGCCCAATGAAATCTGACCCAAGTGTGGTGCATCCCATAAAGGTAAGGTTTCTCATTTTGAAGACTTATTCGGACCCCAATTAGGGAAAACAGGAGGGAAAATAAGCGAAGTTGTATCCCAATGAGGGGGTCACCATGGTTTACCATTGGTTGGGGTTTAACCTCATGGAGGCTTCCTGCGTACCCTATTTAGAATACAAGGATCAAAACACATATATTTGAAAGAGGTATGGTGTGGGTATTACCCATGGTTAGCTTCCCTTCACACTAGGAATACTCTTGGTTGGATGAGTATGGGTTTTTTGGGGCTTATGCATTGTCAGATTCCAAGGTTCTTCCAAGAGTAACAATGGGATGAATGGGACATACATGCTAAGATGGACCATGTGAATGGAATGATCCTACCAGGATGTGGTGGCCTGAGTAAAATTGGGATGGAAATGGGGGAAGTATTAAAGTGGAATGGAATGGATGAGATAGAATCGAAGTGAAGATGAAATTTTTGGGCTTGAACCTTGAGGGGCATCTGACGCACCCTAGTTGGCTAGGAATCAATGTTCACATAATTATTATAGGATAATATGGGGCTTATGCATGGTTATCCACCCAATAAAAATAGGACATGTGGTTGGGGATTATGCATGGTTAGCTAGAACGTGCACCCCTAAGAGGAGGGAACCAGGGTTTACCAATGGTTGTCATTGAACCTATGGGAGGCTTCATAAGAACCTATTTAGAATATAGGGATCACAACCTATGTAGTTAGGTGGTTTGAGGATTACGCATGTTTAGCGGCCTAGGTGTTGTAAATATAGGGGGATCGTAGGGAGGATCTTTGTGATGTTTAGGTTCTTCACTGAGGTTAGGGCTTTGTAAATATAAGAGCTTCACAAAGTAGGGTAACCCTTGTTTGTTGTAGAGACCTGGGTTGTAAAAGCAGTTCATTGTGAATGATTAATGTTTCTTAAATCTTGATGTACCCTGAAGTTCCTTCCTTCTTAGTGAAGGGTATCCCTACAATAGGAAGGGGTAAATATGAAAGGGGGTTTCTCAATGCACCAGTAACTTGGGGGATTCATTTTCCTATTGAATTTGTAGTGATTAAGGGCTCCAAAAAATGTTTCTTGGAAGGAAAATGTCAGGGTAATAATGATTATGAGGGGGGATAACTATTTATAGGAAAAGGGGGATTTTTAATGCCCAAAGGCACGACATGAAGAAAAAGTGATCCTTGTAAAGAGGCACGAGGCACAAAAAACATGTGGAGCTATCTGTAAAAATTATTTATGGTGGCCATGGGGCTCATCAGACTCTCCATACCTTCCATAAACACCTCAAAACATCACGAGGACCAGATTCTACATGATGGTGCATCACAGGGTTGATTATTTTGATAATGTACTGGTCGTTTGAGTTTGGATTTCATCTCAACCAGCGTTTCCCTTACTTGAATTATCCTGGGACACATATTTTTCTTCCAAAAAATCCCTCAACGATACCGATTATCTCATTCCTCTACCTAGAAATAATTGTGCAAGTCAAACAACAACACATGTGCTCAAATACAAGTTCAAACAAACGAGATACAGAACATTGAAATTTATTAAAAATGAACCAAGGGGTACACATGTACTCAAATACTATCTTTGCATGTTGAATCTGATCTATCTACTTTAATTTCAACAATATTTATATTTAGGCCCTATATCTAACTATAAATAGTGGATATAGACCATATTTGTTGTCTCCATCCATCGTTTGTTGGAAAATTGATTTTGTTGATCCTCGGTGGTTTCGTCGTTCACCCCATACGCACTGCACACCATCATGCCTTAAATATTGATTTGTTCAAAGATCAATAATATGAATCCAGGGATAGAAAACATTGAGTAATAAATTAATATTTCAATACATCAGAGCATTATCAATTCACCAACGAAGGTTGGAGGATAATCAATGATCATATCTAGATAACATAAGTAGTAGGAATTCACCTTTATCCTATTTGTGTACAATCTTCCATCAGGTATGTTTCCCATTCGTTTATAAACACATCTATATCATCTTTTGAATATGAGTTTTTGCTATATTCATGGTAGTACTGAAAAAATATAAATACGCAAAGGATTAATAAATATTTTAAATGAACACGAAATTATTTTCAAAAATACCTCGTCAGGGATTCTAGTTTGTTTATGAAATATAATCTCTTTCATAAATTTACAAACATAATACCCACAGTCCTTTCCATTTGTTTGTTTTGGACACTGCAGAAACATTGACAAAAATAAGTAATTTGTTTTGATTTGTTTGGATAGTGAAATGTTATTATATATACCAGGATAATTTTCCAGTTGTAGAGCTTATAGGCATTCTTATCCTTAGGCCCTGGATTCATTCCATGCATTAGATGATATTAATGCACCGCCCTATCATAACATAATACTCATTAAAATATAACATAAATAATATAACTAGATTTTTAGTTTTAAAATTATTCATCTAGTGTCTTACAAATTAACAAACACCATCATGTGTGGTTGGTTTGTTGGATATCCATGCATTGAATCCAGAAAATAAATCTTTGGAGTATCTAAATTGAATGCAATCAGCATCCAATGGTTCCTAAAAATACAAAAAGGAATAAGTAAAGAAAGAAATGAAAATATAGTTGATATGATTAAATTGTAGAGTTTTACCCCTACATAATTGGTATTAAAAAGAGTCTATCATCTGTAATTTTGTTTTCAAACGATTTGATCAGGGATGACATTATTACAGCCTTTTTATTGGAATCTATTTCATCTTTTGAATAGGTGATGTGAGGACTAACGAGTCCAAATTTTTGTTCATGGGTAAATCCCTTCAGTTGTTTTTCATATATACGCCTGCGACAAATATAAAATGTATTTAGTCATAATTATCAGAGTATATCAGCTTTTGTAAAATCAGATCATGAAAACATACCTCATGTATACATTTACAAATGAGGTGCCTAGCCATTAATACTTGAAGAGTTCATTTAAATTTTCATCACTAATGAAATCTGATGTTTCCTCTCCATACATATCTTTTTCGAAATCAACTGTGTGAGTATTTCCGTCTTTCAACTTTGTATCCACATGAGCCTGCAATGATGTTAACTGTGGATATAGAACGGGCAGGGTGAAGGTGCTCTCAGTAGACCGTTTCAATTGGTTGGTTGATCCTTGAGATAGTGTTGAGCTGATATTTCATTTCACCCCACATTCATGGTAATTCTGTAATAACATTCATCGGTTCAGACCTTTTTTCATTAAATGTTAAAGGTCCAGCTGGAAAAATAAATTGGAAATGGATACCTTTTTGTCGACATGTTTGTTTACAAGAACTGTTGGCCATGCGATGAATGTTCCAACAGCTTGATCAACCATTTTAATGTCTTCATCATCATTTGGAACAGGTATCTTGGCACTCGACTCATTAGCTATGTTAATTGACACTCTAAGATGATCTTTTGGAAGCTGTCTATTGTGTAGCATGTCGTTTTGCGTATTGAACACTGTAGCCCTCACTACAAGGCGATAGGTGGGAGTTTATAAATATAAATCACAGTAATTTTCACCCTATGTAATATTAGTATAGGAAAGGTATCCGTGTCTATGTAAATCACATTTCACAGAAACAATTATTAAAAAATTTATTACCTCATCTAAGTCAGGTTTTTTAGGGGAATGGCTCGCCTCAAAGCTGGTGGGGGTGGGGCGGGATCGTCACGCATGGGTTGTTATTGAGTTGTTTCTTCTCTTTGCCTCTCCCCCATCAATTTTTCTATCATCTATCTCTGGTATTGTAATTCTTCTTGGAAAATAGATAATTGTTCTTGCAGCTTTTCCACTTTTTCATTTTTATCCTCTGCTTGTTTTTGTTTTTGAAAATATGTTCAGGGTGTCACCCCAAAACCCACACCTCTGACGCTGTAACGCCCTGACCCCAGTTACCCATAGTCGGTGCATTATTGCGTAACATTGTCATGATCACAAAAGATCATGTCTCGAAAGACCGATTAGTTTAGTATCCTTGGAAACACTAGATATATTCATAAGTCTTACATTACATCATAAAGTAAAACAAAACAAAAAAACATCTTGTCTTCATATCCACTCATACTATCCCTGCAGGTCATTCATAATAAACTTCATCACATCCTCAAAAAATTATAACATTGAAAGGGGTGAGCTCAAATGCTCAGTAAGGATAACAATAAACATAAACATTTAAGGTAATGTATAACTAAAACAAAAGCCTTTTAAACTTGAACTTTAGCATAATATGGAAAAAATAAAATGAAATAATTTTATTTACTTATTCACATGGATATTCTACTAGTTGAATAATCACATTCAATATCAATAACCACTTTCATAATGATGGAATGCATAATGCCAGACTATCATAACCACGTAGCCAAGGCCTCGTTCCAAGACTACAAATAATATTTTGTCAAGGCCTCGTGCCAAGAAACTAGTTTGTCTCATGAGACCTACCGATGCATCGAGGAGCTATAGCGGGCTCCACCTGTCACTTATTAAGTCCAATGCATTCCTTATATGAAAAGGTTTAAACATATCATAAACCATAACATAATCATATAACATAAAACATGCATAAAAGAAACATAACATTTCCACATTTCAATCACAATATATCAATACAACACATTAATATAATAAAAACTTTATCAAAACCATTTTCAATACCAAAATAAAAGAAAACTAAAACTTGGTATTTATTTTTCATTTAAAAAAAATTATGGCTTGTAGAGGAAGTCGAAAGTCAAATAATGGTCACAGCAGCGGAGAATTAGTTGTCGCCACATACGTACGACAAAAAAACATTCATTTTTGTCATTTAGTAAAACTCTTTATATAAAAATATTCCTTTTGAATAAACGTAAAAGTCAAAGGGGTTCATACACCGTATAAAATAAAGTTGTGTATAAAACAAAATATGCCTCAATAAAAGGAGATTGAGACGAAGTCCCTTATAAAGATCATTTTTTTCAAATAAAATAGATCTATTATGTGTATTCACTATAAGTACACATAAATAATGTAAAAATACAATATAGGACATAATAATATCATGACATAATTTGAAAGTAGGAGATTAACCCAAAGAATGGAAATTGGGTTAAGAAGTTCCCTTACCTTGTGTCCGACTTGACTCGATCGTTCTTTAATATCCTGAATAATAAACTAGAGTTAATTTATACTTTATTAAGAACCCTTTTCAATTTCATTATTCCTTTTATATCACTTATTACCATGTTATGAACATTATGTAATTATTTAAGTTAATAATGGTCATTTTGTCGATCTTTGGTACTTGAGTCAAAAATAAACTTATTATAATTACAAGTTGTTCATGTGGTAAAATATCCATTATATCCAGAATTATATTCATGATTTAGATATCATATATATCATAAATATCTAGTATATACATTCATTTATAATATTACATAACATTTAGAGGTAAGAAATGAAATGCACCGTTCATGGAGATGGTAAGTCGTACATACGCATGAATGCTACTTTCATTTCTATTTCATATTTAATGGAATGAAATCATAATGATATAAAGGTATATTATAATTCAATTATAATATCATATATAATATCATTTAATACATCCTTTATACATCCCACATATGGCATTAACAATTTAAATCACTTCGAGGGGGAGGTAGTCCGCACTTCCTAAAATGAAATTATCGCGTTTACCCATAATGGAAATCATAAAGGTATGACATAAATGAAAAATACAGAAGCATAAGGAAAATATAAACATAATATATTTCATATATAAATATATTGACATCTTAATGGCCACCATGAAAGGTGTTAAAAGAATATTGAACAATCATCGTTTCGTGAGGAAGTAATTCACCACCAATAGAAAGAGTATGTTCTTTAACCATTAGACGAAGGTGTGTGTAAGTTAAAATCAAATTCTTCTCATAAAAACATCCTAGTATATTTAAGATACTATTTTTTTTACAAAATAAAGGAATAAAAAGAGTTTAAGAGGTTGTAGAATCAAAATAAAACAAAAGAACATAAGAGAAGACATTACCTTAAAATCGGGTAACTCTTTTTGATTTGAGCCAAAGGCTTCCTTGGGAAGACTTCTACCCAAAGTGAGGATTCTATGAGTAATAGAGGGAAGTTGAGAGAGTATTTGGGCATTGTTTGGCCAAGCCAAATGGCTTTGAAGTGTGAATAAGGTGGTAGAGGTGGGGGCCTTTTATAAGAGGAGAGGAGGGGCACTCTGGAAAGTCAAGAAGTGTTACTTTATTGTATAATGAGTTTCGGATTTTAAAGGTCCAACAATTATATATTTCGAGTATAGGGTGATAAGGTTTCGAAATATACTCATACAATAGGTTTTTTACAAGTGTAATTCCTAGATTTTACATTATCTTTTCATTTTATTTAAATCGTTAATTAATGAGGTAATCGCTGCATCATCATGGTGTTATAAAAAATTTAATTTATTTAATGTATAAAAATTATAAAAAAATACCATTATGTAGGAAATATTTTTATATTTCCAATTAATATTTATAGTAGAAAATTTAACTTATATAACCCCATGTAATAATTGTTTTAGTAAAACAACACATGTTTGTGACAATTTTATTTTAACTTTAAATAAAAAGTTATTAATGTCATTTTCTTACTCAAGTGGCTCCATGGGGTCCCCATGTTGACCCATGGATTGTATTGGTCGGCCATGACTCACCCAATAAGGGTAGTACAAGTGTAAAGGTAATTTCATATTATTATAACATTATATTTACCTTAAGTTACACTAATTACCTTTAATCGTTATTAATAGAACTTAAAAGTTACTATTCACCAAAAATTATTTTAATCCCATTGAACCACATTTTACTTCATAATGACAATGATGTATGTCGGATTTTGGAAATTCAAATCAAAGAGGTGGTAAAATTTCATTTAAACGAAAAATCAGTTTTTTAACTATCACTTAGTGGTTTCACTATTCATCAAAAATCGAAGTTTTTTAGAACAATACCAAACATTCACCCTAAGATATATTTAATATTACTAATTCAAAAATAATTTCTATTTTACAAAATTAAAAACATATAAGTTAAATTAATTAATTTAATAATTAATTCCCGCTATCACAACGAATAGCGTGTTTTTAAGAAACAATATATATCAAAAGATTGACAATTGTTTATATCCAATTTCAATGTGAAATTAATTCTAATGACCACCATTGGATAAAATTGTAAAAATATATTATAATTATACTTTAAAACTACTAAATAGTATAATTTATCACTATAAATTATTTTGATTAAAAAAGTTGTTTTTAAGTATTTTTTCTATTCATAGAAAATTGGAAGTTCTCGGAAAATTACAAAAAAATCAACTTAGGATAATTTCAATATTCTGAATCCAAAAATGAAGTCCATTTTGAAATATAAAATAATATGAATTCAAAAAGTCGGTATTTCTCTTCATAATGGCTACTTGGATTGGTCGCGGTGTGTTAGAATCTCGAACTTGCGTACAATGCAAGCTATTACATTATTGAAAGAAAAGAATACCGTGAAAGCTTGGGGTGTTACATTCTACCCTCCTTCAATAAACTGCATCCTCTCAATTTGAAATTGTTCTTCAAAAATAAAAGGTTGAACGTAGAAAATACCTTTGTGGAAAACCCACATCGGAAATAGGGTTAATAAAAATATAACTTTAAAAGAAAGAAAGAGAAGTACAAATGTTACCCGAGATTGCCAATACTAGGATTCTATGAAAACATGGATATAGAGGAAAAACAAACCATCAAGGTCTAATGGAGAGTTGTAGAAAATAGGATTAGGAGAAAGTTAACTACAAGAAAATCACAAACTTGTGATTGGTTAAATGATATTGATTACCCAGCAGGAAAAGTTAACCGAGAACATTTTTTTTCTAAGTTACCTTTCATGCAGTTGAGAAATTTATTTAGGAGATTTACTAAGAACGTAAGGAAATATACATACTTGTCATGTATACTTTCATTCTGTAAAAAACATTACCACAAACCCATCTTTCACTCAAGAAGATAACAGAACTTAAAAATATTATATTTATCCTAATCTTACAAAGTTCCAAATATTAACACATACCATTTAGATTATGAAAACTATTTTGTTATAACCAGGGACTTCCTGTAGGCTAGTGGTAGGTAATAAAGGTCTGGCGCACTATGGTTGTGGGTTGGATTCCTGCAGCTTTGTCCGACGCGACGGGTTATCCCCCAACCTACAGGTTGTCCTTTTTCTAATAATATTCCAAAAATAATCTTCAAAAATGCTTTAACCATAAACAATACTATCCAAAGTTCAACTTAATCCATTCCAACCTTTATAGTTATCCAAAATACCTCTGTCCAAACTTTCTCTAAAAGGTCTCTAAATTCCAAAATCAATTGTTACATCAGATTCCCCAAATAAAGTAAAGATTCCCTTATTGTCACATACTAAAAATATGATTACCTTAATCATATTAAAACCTTAATGAAAACAACAAGTATTGTAGTACAATCCTTATATATATCACATTATTCTTATAACCATAATATAGTTCTTGGGTCCAAAATCACAAATACAATAATTATTCAACTTCATTTGTAGTAACAGCATAAACTTGGCCTTGATCCCTTGGCCTTTTCTAAGGTAATTTTTCCTGATGCTTAGGACATTCATTTCCGTAATGCCCCATTTATCTACAATTGTAGAATTCAACATTTATAGACTCTTTCTTTCCCTTACAATCATGAGCCTGGTGACCTTTTTCTCCACATTGATAACAAACTCTCATTCCTTTTAGGAATGTACCGGGGTGATTCTTCCCACGATTATCGCATAATGGAAAATCCTTCTTTCCCTTCTTCCCTTTATCTATCTCTTGTTCCACTGTTATCTTCTTCTCTTGCTCTACTTTATTGTCATAAGATTTAGAGAATTTTTTTTCTGTCTTGATAGAACACGAGACTATATCATCATACATTGAGAAAGATTGTGATACTAAAGCTCGATGGAGAAATGGTTTTAACCCATCAAAGAAACAATCAATCTTACTTCTTGGGTTACGTATATAATTCTCATCATGACTCGCTGACTTTGTAAAGTTATCCTCATACTCTGCGATATTCTCATCCTCCTTTTGTCTCAGACTCAGAAATTGTCTTTCCATATCTGCTCAATGGTCATGAGGAAAGTATTTTTCTAAGAAAATTTCTTTGAACTCTATCCATTATATACATATTACTTCTTCATCTTACTTTTTATTTTGAATCAATGACCACCATTGATTAGCATCTCCAGTGAGGCGGTAAACTGTCAAGATAACCTTTTCCCATTCACTACTCCCCAAGGCATGGAATATTTTCTCTAAGGAATTTATCCATTGCTCATATACTAAGGGATTTGTACTCCCATTGAATGTTGGTGGTTGTTGCCTCATAATGAGATCTAATATTGATCCTCCATGTTGTGGATCAGGGTTCTCCATACGAGTAAGGTTATTATTCATAACCTGAGTGAGTTGTCCCAGTATGGTGATAAGCTGATCAGCACCAGTTGTATCACCAACTTTATTATAATTATCTTGAGTAGGAGGGAAATCCCTACATGGAGTGCATGCATTTATACGGTTTTCATTCCTTCCACTAGGTTCCATTTCTAAGTAATGTCATAAACTAGATTAGTTTATAAATCGAAATACATAATTCCATACTTGTAAAACACTAAACAAAAATTGAATTATTTATGGATATAATCCATAATCATAAAAAAAATGTTTTCTTTGAGGAAGTATATACTCATAAACCCTTCATAATGGTTTTTAATGAAAATGAGAATTATCCTAAGCATATCCCCTGGGAGTGTCGTAACCAAGAGTGTAACAAGGACCGTTGTCGTGCACCAGTTCCTGTTTGAGTCCAGCTTAAAGCGGTGTTTTCGATTTTTACCCCTAGGTAAATCTGTGCCAGAGCCACCTCTACCTGCTCGTATCTAGATAGGGTTGTATTGCTCAGAAAACTCACAAAATCTCTATAATACCAAAATTTTAGGAAGTTCTTCTATACTAATCTTCAAAGTCTATCTTAGGGCTTTGTGCTCTAATCAGAGTTTTTCTAAATCTAGCTTCCAAGGTTAGTACTAAACTGCCTCTGATATCGACTGTAACGCCCCGACCCCAGTTACCCAGAGTCAGTGCATTATTGTGTAACATTGGCATGATCACAAAAGATCAAGTCTCAAAAGGCCGATTAGTTTAGTAGCCTTCAAAACACTAGATACATTCATAAGTCTTACATTACATCATAAAGTAAAACAAAACTAAAAAACATCTTGTCTTCATATCTCCTCATACTATCCCTACAGGTCATTCATAATATACTTCATCACATCCTAGAAAAATTAAAACATTGAAAGGGGTGAGCTCAGATGCTCAGTATGGATAACAATAAACATAAACATTTAAGGCAATGTATAACTAAAACAAAAGTCTTTTAAACTTGAACTTCAGCATAATATGGAAAAAATAAAATGAAATAATTCCATTTACTTATTCACATGGATATTCTACTAGTCAAATAATCACATGAAATATCAACAACCACTTTCATAATGATGGAATGCATAATGACAGACTATCATAACCATGTAGCCAAGGCCTCATTCCAAGACTACAAATAAGATTTTGTCAAGTCATCATGCCAAGACACTAGTTTGTCTCATGAGACCTACCGATTCATCGAGAAGCTATAGCGGGATCCACCTGTCACTTATTAAGTCCAATGCATTCCTTATATAAAAAGGTTTAAACATATCATAAACTATAACATAATCGTATAACATAAAACATGCATAAAAGAAACATAACATTTCCACATTTCAATCACAAGATATCAACACAACACATTGATATAATAAAAACTTTATCAAAACCATTTTCAATACCAAATTAAAAGAAAACTAAAACTTGGTATTTATTTTTCATTTAAAAAAAAAGTATGGCTTGTAGAGGAAGTCAAAACTCAAATAATGGTCACGGCGGCGGAGAAGTCGTTGTCGCCGCATACGTAAGACAAAAAAACATTCCTTTTTTTCGTTTAGTAAAACAATTTCTATAAAAATATTCCTTTTGAATAAACATAAAAGTCAAAGGGGTTCATACACCGTATAAAAGAAAGTTGTGTATAAAACAAAATATGCCTCAATGAAAGGAGATTGAGATGAAGTCCCTTACAAAGATCATTTTTTTAAATAAAATAGATATATTATGTGTATTCAATATAAGTACACATAAATAATGTACAAATACAATATATGACATAATAATATCATGGCATAATTTGAAAGTAGGAGATTAACCCAAAGAACAGAAATTGGGTTAAGAAGTTCACTTACCTCATGTCCGACTTGACTCGATCTTTCATTAATCTATTAAATAATAAACTAGAGTTAATTTCTAATTGATTAAGAACCTTTTTCAAGTTCATTATTCCTTTTATATCACTTATTACCATGTTATTAACATTATGTAATTATTTAAGTTAATAATGGTCGTTTTGTCGATCTTTGGTACTTGAGTCAAAAATAAACTTCTTATAAATACAAGTTGTTCATGTGGTAAAATATCCATTATATCCAGAATTATATTCATGATGTAGATATCATATATATCATACATATCCATTATATAAATTCATTTATAATATTACATAACATTTAGAGGTAAGAAATGAAATGCACCGTTCAGGGAGACGGTAAGCCGTACGTACGCATGAACGCTACTTTCATTTATATTTCGTATTTAATGGAATGAAATCATAATGATATAAATGTATATTATAATTCCAGTATAATATCATTTACTCCATCCTTTATACATCCCACATATGGTATTAACGATTCAAATCACTTTGAGGGGGCGGTAGTCCGCACTTCCTAAAATGAAATTATTGTGCTTACCCATAATGAAAATCATAAAGGTATGACATAAATGAAAAATACAGAAGCATAAGGAAAACATAAACATAATATATATTATATATAAATATAGTGACATCTTAATGGACACTATGAGAGGTGTTAAAATAAGATTGAACAATCATCGTTTCGTGAGGCAGTAATTCACCACCCACAGAAACAGTATGTTCTTTAACCATTAGACAAAGTTGTATGTAAGTTTAAATCAAATACATCTCATAACAACATCCTAGTATATTTAATATAATGGTTTTGTTACAAAATAAAGGAATAAAAATAGTTTAATAGGTTGTATAATCAAAATAAAACAAAATAACATAAGAGAATACATTACCTTAAAATCAGGTAACTCTTTTTGATTTGAGCCAAAGGTTTCCTTGGGAAGACTTCTGCCCAAAGTGAGGCTTCCAGGAGTAAGAGAGAGAAGTTGAGAGAGTATTTGGGCAGAGATTGGATGATCCAAATGGAATTGAAGGTGTGAATAAGGTGGTATAGGTGGGGGCCTTTTATAAGAGGAGAGGAGGGGCACTCTTGGAAAGTCAAGAAATGTTACTTTATTATATAATGAGTTTCGGATTTTAAAGGTCCCACAATTATATATTTCGAGTATAAGGTGATAAGGGTTCGAAATATACTCATCCAATAGGTTTTTTACAAGTGTAATTCTTAGATTTTACATTATCTTTTCATTTTATTTAAATCGTTAATTAATGAGGTAATTGCTGCATCATCATGGTGTTATAAAAAATTTAATTTCTTTAATGTCTAAAAATTATAAAAAAATACAATTATGTAGGAAATGTGTTTATATTTCCAATTAATATTTATAGTCGAAAAGTTAACTTATATAACCCCATATAATTATTGTTTTAGTAAAACAACACATGTTTGTGACAATTTGATTTTTACTTTAAATAAAAAGTTATTAATGTCATTTTCTTACCCAAGTGGCTCCATGGGGTCCCCAAGTTGACCCATGTATTGTCATGGTCGGCCATGACTCACCCAATAAGGGTAGTACAAGTGTAAAGGTAATTTCATATTATTATAACATTATGTTTACCTTAAGTTACACTAATTATCTTTAATCACGATTAGTAGAACTTAAAAGTTACTATTCACCAAAAATTATTTTAATCCCATTGAACCACATTTTACTTCTTAATGACAATGATGTATGTCGGATATTGGAAATTCAAATCACAGAGGTGGTAAAATTTCATTTAAATGAAAAATCAGTTTTTTTAACTACCACTTAGTGGTTTCACTATTCAAAAAAATCGATGTTTTTCAGAACAATACCATAAATTCACCCTAAGCTATATTTGATATTCCTAATTCAAAAATAATGTATATTTTACAAAATTCAAAACATATAAGCTGAATTAATTAATTTAATAATTAATTCCCGTTGACACAACAAATAGCGTGTTTTTAAGAAACAATATATATCAAAAGATTGACAATTGTTTATATCCAATTTCAAAGTGAAATTAATTGTAATGACCAACATTGGATAAAATGGTAAAAATATATTATAATTATACTTTAAAACTAATCAATATTATAATTTATCACTATAAATTATTTTGATTAAAAAATTTGTTTTTAAGTATTTTTTCTATTCATAGAAAATTGGAAGTTCTCAGAAAATTACAAAAAATTAAACTTAGGATAATTTCGATATTCTGAATCCAAAAATGAAGTCCATTTTGAAATATAAAATTTATATAAATTCAAAAAGTGGTTATTACTATTCATAATGGCTACTTTGATTGGTCGCGGTGTGTTAGAATCTCGAACTTGCGTACAATGCAAGCTATTTCATTATTGAAAGAAAAGCGTACCGTGGAATCTTGGAGTGTTACAGATGCAGCCATACTGTTCTAGCTGCTTCAAGGCTGCTGAAATTATGTCTGCATCTGGTGTGGTTGTTGTTGATTCTTTTTACTATTTCAGATAGAAAATATAGAAAAATAATTAGTTATTGTAATGTAATAGTGATTTAAAGAAAATCAAATTTATATTATGTCATACTTACACATGTTTCCCACACTTTTGTGTGTTTTCATCTATCAGTATCCCCTCTTTATTTAAATGAGCCTCCTTCCATAGCACATGGAGTGGGATGGATATGGATTTCGATTTCGATTCATAAATCTGTATATAAACAGAGAAATATGGTTATGGTGTTGTTTTATGTCACATACTAGTAGTAGGGTAGATTTAAAAGACGTACCAATTTTTTCTCAAGTTCAGCATACCCCATCCTTGATTTACGGTAAGGGTACGCTGGTTCTGTTGCGCATTTTTTATTTTCAGCACTCAGTAGCTATTTCATAAATAAAAAACTGTCAATCAGAGTTATGAATATAAGAAAACTTCAAACAATGTATTACCCCGCACAATGTACCTGAAAAGTATTCTCCCCATGATGGTTGCTAAATGCATCCCACTTTCCTTAGGATATCAAGTGTGCGTAAAGAGGAGGTGGGTGCGGCTTGATTTTCCCTTCTGCATCTTTAAGATAATATTTCATAAAATTTTGTGGAAACCTCAATGAATCCTTCTTGAAACTCTTAATACATATTCCTTGTGCGAGGCATCTACTATAAATGAACTCTACAATTGATGATGAAGAGTAAGTCAATGTTTTCATATTTTATTTTATTTTAATAAATTAAAAAAATGATATCATAATGTTACTGTAATCTCTTCCCACATTAGTGTCTTCAGCCCGGTGACAACATAGTGTCATGACTGTACATCAATTGGCACGCGTTGCCAAGTGATGATTCCAATGTAGCTACTAAAGATGGATCTGTTGGGGTTAACATGTTGGCCTCGCTTATTCCATCCCACCTCAAATTTAATGCATTGGTTTTTTCCTTAAGGATTTTGGCTAACACTGTCAAACTACGACGTTATTGTTTTTTTTGTGCTTTCAGGGTTTCATTTCCTACCATTTCCTTAGAATTATCATCAATATCTTCCCTCGGAGCGCTAGCATCGGCAATGGGACCTGCAGCAACAGGTTGAGAAACCTATTTTGCCTCAGCACTAGGACCAGCAACAATAGGTTGAGAAACCTATTGTTTCTCTGCACTGGGACCACCAGCATCTGGTTGAGAAACTTGTTGTTGCTCTGCAGTGGGACCACCAGCTGCTGGTTGAGAGACCTTTTGTGCCTCGGGATTGGGCGCATCAGCAGGGCAGAAGTCATTATCTGTAGAAGTGGTTTAATATTTAATTTAGATTACATAAAAACATCAGTGAACAGATAATAACATAACGTAACAAAATGTCTATTACAAGAAAACAAACTGATTATTGTACTCTCTTTTTTTCTTTAAAGGCTGAAGAGATTTGACTCCTCTATTGACTATGTAAATCCCTTCATTGTGGTCTCCTCTGACATAAAAAATGTCGTCTATATTGGGACCGTTGAGAAATTATTATGAAGTACCTATAAAGGGCCAACCTCTGTTGAACTTTCATCTGACCCTTCAGTTGTTTTGGTCGATAACAGAACAATTGACCAATTTCGTTTTGCAGGTTCTGGAACATAAAATACTTGTACTACCTGTGATTCCATTATAAATGGTTCGCCTTTCTCCCCTTCCTTACTGAAATCAACTTTCACAAATCATAATTCATCTATTTTAACAGCAATCCTGTTATCAACCCACTTGCATTGAAAATCGGCACTTTGAATTTTGTATAATCCAACTCCCATATTCGTTTGATGATGCCAAAGTATGAAATATTCGCATAAATTGGATTTTTGTCCTTAGCATCGGAAACATGCATCGCCTTAACCACAAGTGTAACCCCAATATTCTGTATGGTACTGTCTTCATCATGTTCATTAGTATAAATTGTATAACCATTAACTACATAAGCATTGTAAGATAACACGTACACACTTGCTCCTCTGGCTAGCCATCGAAGTCGTTCTGAAATTGAGTCTGGATTTTCATCTAACTGCTTAAAAATATGGTCTCAAAACCATCCTATAAACTATCGATTATGTGTATCTAATGTCCATTTTTCAGCCCTAGAAGGATTCAAAGGCCTAAGAATTTCTTTTTGGGTATAAACATATGGGTCAATGTCAAAACTATTATGCAAAATGTAAATGTGGGCCTAATCCCGATCTGTAATATTGATTGTGACAACCTCTCTTCTAGAAATTCCTTCACCCTCAAGCCGCTCAGTGTGACAAGATTTTGGTAGGCCAACAATTTCCATACCAGATAGGTATTCGGTACAAAATTCAACAGCTCCCTCAATAATATATTTCTCCGGAATACAACCCTCTGTCCGACTTTGGTTTTTTACATACCCTTTCAAAATATTCATATACCGTTCAATGGGGTATATCCATCTATAATGTACAGGACCACATAGTCAAATCTCTCTCACCAAATGAACCATCAAATGAACCATCATATCGAAAAATGTCGGCAGGAAGAACATTTCCAATTCATATAATATGACATCAATTTCTCTTTCCATAGTTGGCAATTTCACCGGGTCTATGACTTTGCTGCATATAGATTTGTAGAAGAAACAGAGCTTTGTTAACGTATGGAGGACATTCTTGGGAAAAATGTAACATAAAGCTATAGAAATTAGATCATGTATCAAAACATGGAAGTCATGTGATTTCAGACCCTTTAATTTTAAATCGCTCATTGACACGATGTTCTTGATATTTGATGAATACCCCTCTAGAAACATTACGTCATTCAAGAAGTTGCAAAACTGATATCTCTCCTACCTGGAAAGAGTGTAAGCAGCAAGAGGAAGAAATGTTTGTTTTTCACCCTTCACTGGTGCCAACTCTTCTTGTATTCCCATCTCAACCATGTCTAATCTAGCCTTAATTCCATCCTTTGTTTTGCTGGGTGCATTTAGCAATGTGTCGATGACACTATCATATACATTTTTTTCAACATGCATAACATCAAGAAAATGTCTAACATAAAGACAATTCCAGTATGGTAATTCCAAAAAAATTGATCTCTTTTTCCAACCAGTTTTCGTAAGGATTTTTGAAAACGGTTTACCAAAATTAGTGTCCAAATATTTTCCTTTCTCAAACAATTGATCACCTGTTAGTGGAGACGGTGTTGTACATTCTTCTGAACTTCCGTCGAATGATGTCATCCATGATCGGTACTTATGTCGTCGGGGTAGAAATCTGTGATGTCCTAGAAACACGGTTTTCGGTGAATGTTTCAACCTAATTGACTGTGTACCTTGTTCACAAACGGGACACCCTTGAGTTCCTTTAATGCTATGTCCTGAAAAATTTTCATAAGCAGGAAAGTCATTTATCATCCCATACAACATGGCTTTCAAAGTGAAATTTTAATTTTTGTAAGAATCATACAACGTAACACATGAATCCCACAATATTTTCGAATCCTCGATAAATGGGGACAAATAAACATCAATATCATTACCCAGTTGTTTTGGTCCTGGTATAAGAATAGATAACATGATGTATTTTTGTTTCATGCATAACCACATTGGTAAGTTATAGTTTACCAACATAACTGGCCATGTACTATGACTGCTTCTTTGAAAACCAAAAGGATTCACCCCATCTGTAGATAATGCCAGAAGAAGGTTTCTCGACTCGTTCCCAAATTCAGGATACTCGTGATCAATTCTCTTCCACGGAGGAGAGTCTACCGAGTGATGTAGTTTCCCATCTTTAAATATTGTATCTGCATGCCATGTCAATTGTCCTGCAATATCCTCACTTCCATATAGGCGTCTAAACCTAGAAATGATTGGAAAGTACCATAAAACATTAGTTGGACTAGAATCATCTTTCTTGTATTGGGAAGCACCACACTTTGGGCATTATTTAAGTGATTTGTGGTCCTTGAGAAACAATATACAGTCATTCGAGCAAGCATGTATTCTTTCAGAGATCATACCCATCGATCATAGCATTCGTTTGGCATCGTATGTTCATCTTGGGAGTTCATTATCTTCTGGGAGAATGTCATTCAGGAGAGCAAGTAGTTCGGTAAAACTGGCGTCACTCCACCCATTGCCTGCTTTCAAATTATACAGCTTCAATACGGCTAACAATGATGTATATTTAGTGAAACCAGCATACAATGGCGTTTTTGCACAACTCTTTAACTTCTCAAACAATTTTGGGCAATCATGAAGTTCATCTTCAATTGACTGTGTCATTTCCGGAATATGATCTTCATCATCATTCACATATGTAATCACACCCTCCATACAATCGTCTTCACTGTTCACACTTCTAATCATATCAGATGATCTATAAAATGTTGTGTTCTCTGAGTCACTACCTACATTCATTTTTCCCCATGTTTATTCCAACATGTATAACTTCGATCTATTCCGTGACAGATCAGGTGTTCTTCCAACTCCTCTAGATTAATTTTTCTTGAATAACAATAGCGTAAACATGGAAAAGTGATTTGAGAAGGGTCACATGCATGATCTTCTTCAAACTTGATAAACTCTTTCACGCCATCTTCATACTCTTTTGTCAACCGATTGACATTCATCCATTCTTTATTCATATTCATCGTTTTTATGGGTTCGATCTCGAACTTGCCTAATATTATGTTTTAATTAATCAGGTAGCATTGTTTTAATTTTATAAAAACAAATCATGGTACAAATGACTTTAAACACATGTGAAATCCATATACATGGTGTTTCCAGTAGGGTGAACATCATGTATGTATAAGATACCTGATTTAATCTGACACATATCAAATTTATTCCAAGTTACTCTTACAAAGACTGAATGATGCCTTTGAAAATACATGACATTTAGAACAACCTGAGATAAAGGCATGTAATTTAGATACATATTTAGTCACCTCACCAGCTATGCATCACATTTTTGTTGAATACACAGTGTGTAGTCCTTACATGACCACTAGGGGTGTATAGTCTATACACATCAAGTCTCTATGGTATCTATACATGGTGTGAGTGAATTAAAACACATGTTATATCGTTCTAACATTATTTCATGGCATGTACATGGTTTCATGCTGAAGTATATGTCTTAGAGATACATTGTGTGTGACCTAGGTTCACATGACATGTAACATTTAAAATGAAACTTATTCCAAGTTTGAGTCTGAAGATTAGTCATGTGGTGTAAATTTTGGAGATAAATGTTGTGTGGAATTAAAATATATATAAAATCCATGTATGGTGAAGCATGTTTCATGTATTTTAAAGTGTCTCATAGAGTCCTCTAGAAGTGGTTTTCTAGGATTCAGTGGAATTGCACTAGTAACAAAGTGGTGGTGCCATTCAAATGGGTAAAGTTTGGATTGATATTTAATGGTGGAAGAACTACAACATGGAAAACAAATGGCATATCAATCATTCCAACAACCGCAACATCATACAAAAACACAATCGTGATCATAATCGCAACACCATACAAACCAAACAATCAAAATTTTAGATTTTACAAAGCATCCCTTATTCAATTTTGTTTGTTAATTCAGGGTTTATCATAGAAGTTTTATCATCCTGGGGTGTTCATTCATATGTCATGTATACTTAAATTACCAATTGATATATTCCAATGTTCAACAAGAACTAGCCAACATTCAATTCATTTAGTGCGCAAACAATGACCACCAACGGCCAAAATTTTCAGCGAGGCATTTAGCCCGTACATTTCACATTATAACCATCAATATCAAACAGTAATAACATGCGAACAAGAGGAAACCAATGAGTAATAGGAGAAAAATCACCACAAAGGTGTCGTTTGGCACACGACAGAGGAGAATTCGTGGCAGAGGAGAGGCGCACAGCAGAAGAGATTTCCTACTGAAAAGAAAACATAAAATAGTGGAAACCCATGAGAATAAAATAATCTAAAACCGAGTACACCATTTACCACATCCCACAAACCCCAAAAGAAAATTCATGAAAATAAATTTAAATTTATTGGTAGAAATCACAATCTGATCACTAATTTTTATCCAAACCATAGGTGCAAACAAATCCAAATAGGAATCAAAAGGATCACATACCTTGAGAAAATAAATCCAACCATAATATTGATCAAGCATAGAACAATGTGAACTAGATGGGAGGGAGTGACCCAAAATATCATCGGGATAAAGATCTATCCAAGTGGATAATTTTGTAAAAAATATTAAGCCTCAAGAACTCTATGGATCCTAAAAAACCTTTTCTATGACATTGACACTACATGTAATACATTTACACGTCGTGTAATCCTATTGACTAAAAAACAAGTCACTTTTTATTTAAAACATTATATTTTTTATTTAAATGATATGTAACCATTACAAATTTTGTAAAATTTTCACATTGTGCATCCAATTAATTTTTCATTTTTGGAGGTCATTACATGTCATTTACTCCATTTACACGTCATTTAATTTCTCAGAATATAGTAAAAAAATGTTGTTTTGTTTCTAAAAATTCCCTAAACATCACTAAATTTACCAATACATGTTTCCTCCAAATCCTTTCTCAGCATTCCTCAACCAAAATAAATCCCAAAAAATGTTAAAACCTACCTCACATAAAATGTAATGAGACCAACCAAGAAGTATTAAAACCACATAGGAATAGAATTTCAAATTTCCCTTGATTTTTTCAACCCATGACATTGTTGATCAGCACAACCTCCCCCATAATGATTATCTTACATGAAAATCCTTGTAGGTTAAACAATATCCATGATTTCACCTTAGATAACATCAAATCAAATTCCACCTTGAATATCAAACAACCAGTCTCAAGGTTCCCCCAACACTTCCAACATGATGTTTATTCATCCAGGACTGTTTTTATTCTTCCCATCATAGGAATATCATTATCATCACCCCATAGAAGAAATAATAAACCCCCACAACTCGTGACCTGTATAAAACTGAATGGAATGATTAAAAATTATTGAATTGGTATGAAAATAGTTTCCAATTCCAATTCGTAGATCACCATGAATGACATCCCACATGTTCAACAATCCACTTATATTGAGGATCACAGTCTCTAATGACCAATGGTGCACTCCTCCCTATATGGATTCCTATACATTTATCCTTAACTACTCACCACCACTATCCTTTTCAATGAAGAGTGAATCCCCAAGAACCTCTCATTGGTCCTCATGAAACCTGAATGAAAAACTGGGATCAGACTCATATGAGTCAGACAGCAAAAAAAATAGGCTAAAACACACAATCAACTGACTATTCCCTTATAGCATGTTATTCCCAACCAGCTGGAGCACTTTCATTTCTCATCTTCAGAATTAAGGCATATTCCTCATACCAAGATAAGACACACGACTACAAACCACCTAGGTATTAATCTAGAATCATGCATTACAAACCATACTTTGATCATGTTTCCTTAAGTGAAACCAAAAATAGAAGAACCAACATAGAAAAGCATCTAACCACACCCACCTTGTTGGCGGCGGTATAGGCGGAGGCGGTGGTGGCGTCAGAGGCGGCGGCGGTCGCAGCAGCAGGGGTGGAGGTGGTAGAGGCAGTGGCGGTCACAGCAGCGAGAGCGGGGGAGGAGGCAGTGGCGGCGGCAGAGGCGACGACGGTCGCAGCAGCGGGGGTGGAGGCGGCAGAGGCAGTGGCAGTCGCAACAGCGGGAGCGGAGGCGGAGGCGGTGGCGGCGGCAGAGGAGGAGGAGGACGAGGAGGAGGAAGGATGAGGAGGAGGAGGAGGAGGAGGAGGAGGTCGTGGTGGCGAGGGTCCTGGTTCAGCTTCCACAAATGCTTGACCACATGCGAGTGAGGATGGACTGTTAGAGTTATTAAATAAAAACCGACAGAACCTTTATCATCACTCGTTAAAAGTGCTGATAAAGGTATGTTTTATTAGTTCTAAAATAAAATCATTGATAAAACATTCATTTATCAGAACTTTTTTAGCGCTGATAAAGAGATACCTTTATCAGTGCTAAAAAAAGCGCTGATAAATGTTACCTTTTATCAGGGATAAAAAAATTGCAGATAAAGGGGTACCCTTTATCAGCCCTTATTTTAGCGCTGATAAATGTAACATTTATCAGCACTTTTAGATAGCGCTGATAAAGGCATACCCCTTTGTCAGCGCTTTCTGTTTAGCGCTGATAAAGGGAAGCTCTTCCCTTACCCTATTTTGTGGTAGTGAATCTTCTCTCTGGAACCCCACGTAGACCAAGGATGTGTGGGAGGAACCCTATGGTAGGTAGTAACTCACTTCGTAGATGGAACTTGGTGCCACGTAGCTCTATGATACGCAACCAGAACCTGGGGTTGTGTACCACCATGGTACGCAGATCTCATCCAGGTCCATGTACCACTTTTGTATATGGATAGTCCCTCCACCAGTGTAGAAACATGCCACGTGAGGATGGCCTAATACCGCATGAATAAGTAGTACATGGAATGGGGTTCCCTCAGATGTTCCACCTTCTGGATTTGATCAACTCCTTCTATTTTTTTCATACCCTCTGTAACCTCTCCACTAACCAGTACACTAGAATCAGGACAAAGCCTTTTCCAAATCCACCAAACCTGTATGATGGGACCATCAGGTGACATAGTGTTCCCTTTTGAGTCTACATACCCATGGTAAGTGA
Source organism: Viscum album (assembly GCA_963277665.1). Classification (NCBI taxonomy): domain Eukaryota; kingdom Viridiplantae; phylum Streptophyta; class Magnoliopsida; order Santalales; family Viscaceae; genus Viscum; species Viscum album. Next base: position 703,427,438 of record OY728126.1, on the reverse strand, counting down.
AGACATGTGTGTAGTTCCCGCAATTGTATGAACCCCTGAAGTGTTTGAAATTTTACATTCTCGTGGTTTCCCAGGGTCCAACTATGTGATGCTTGCATGTACCCCCCCCCCATTCTTGGGATCAAGGGTAGTCACCAACAATTCCCCTTTATGAGATATTATGGAAAATAAGGATCTCACACTTTCATTCCCTTTTGATGATGGATGGTGTTCCTCCCCTCTCCCAGAACCCATTTCGAGGAACTCATATTGAGGTATGTCCCTAGTCTTCTAGAAGGAGGAGGAAATCTCTCCCCTCTTAGGCTAATCTCAGGATGTTTCTGTATAGGTCACCATACATGACTATCCTAGATATCAACAGGGGTGAGGGTTGACACATTCAAAACCCCTCTACCTCTCTAATTGGGCTCATAGACATGGTCTCTTCCACCATCCTCCCCCTCCTTTTTCATTATATGATAAGATAAGGGGTGGTTTGTCAGATCTAATGCTTTCTCTTGTTCCTCACACTGATCATGAATCATGTGTTCTTAGAGGTTAACAATGATCACCGCACCTATCCCAATTTATAAATTAACTATGAGAAATCTGATTATTACTTTACCCAAGATATGTAGGACACTTGTTTGAAGGCTCGAGCTCAAACAAGAAGCTCCCATGTGTAATCCTTGATCATCCATCCAATTAAAAAATGAACTATGAGAACTCTGATTCCTTATCTAACCAGGATACATAGGATTCTTGTCTAAAGGCCCAAGTTTGACGGACATGCACCTTAAAATATAGTCCCAATAAAATACCTCATGTCACTAGGGAATTTTATTAAGGTATAAGCCCCAATGTGATTCTTCTAGAAAGGCCTCCTGTATGGTGTAAGTTCCAACAATGTCTCCGCAAGTGGGCAGCTTCCTCACTCAATCCCCATCCAACCAAACTATGAGGGATTTGATTATCAACCAACAGGGATATGTAGGAAGCCTCTCCAAGTTCCAAAACGAACACCCAAATCACCCTAATGTTTCCAATGTTATATTCCTGGTATGGTAATATCCACCCTAGAGACCACATATTTTCTATGCATCTTGGCCCACATCGGTGTAAGACTCACACCAAATCTTAACTATGCATCTTTTTCCTAGACGTCCACACTGCACGACATTAAATTACATAGATTGTTCTTCCTCACATGACCTCAAATGTTGATGTGTCCAGTTATGTTTCACTGAACTATGTCGGCTTTGATTCCTCTCACAAGGATACGTAGGAAGCCCATTTCATGGGTTCGACCCTGATATCAAAACAGTTTTCTCTGCTGGATGACGGTAAAATCTAGAGTGCCTCGTCGCAAAGCATTAAAACTACACCTTATGAGGCACTCTATGGGAATCAATGTCGAAATCTGACATGTTGGGATAAATTTTGAGAGAAAAATATGATTGGACCTGATCATATCCAAAAGATGATAGAGAATGATCAAACCATTGAAATTCATATGAAATCAGAAAAAAATTGATGTAAAATATATGCATAAAATCATTGATATAATATAGAGTTTTAGGTTAGTGATAAAGTGTTCCTTAATATATCATCGTGGAAGAAAGTCAAAAGGTTTTGGAAGAAGGGAAATTTTATTCCAAGATACATCATTCCCTTTGAGATCCTTGATTGAATTGGAGTTATGGACTATTTACTAGAACTACCACCTAATCTATCTAAAGTACAAGATGTGTTCCATGTATCTCTCTGGGGAAAGTATATACCAAATCCCTTAGATGTACTGAATCTAGATGTGGTACCATTGGAAAATTTATATTCATTCTAGGATAAGTCAGTGATGATATTATATTGTAGTGAAAAATTCCTAGTAAATAATAAAATTCACTTGGTCAAAGTAATGTGGTGGAACCAGAAGTTTGATAAAGCAATGTGGAAACTAAAAGAGGTAATGAAATAGAAGAAACCTAATATGTCTTAGTGTATGAAATAAAATTTTGTGGTCTTAATTTATAAAGGGGAAAAATCTAACTACCAAAATTTTAATAAATTAAATTTATTCATTAAATAAGTAAACTAATTATTAAGAAATGAAATTATATAAAAAACAATGCACTACTTTAGTTTTTAAACCATTATAAGTAATATCCAATCAAATTTAAAATAACTTTAAGCATAATAACCATTGATTGTATAGCCATTATATAGTGATCATATGATTAGTATATATAGGGTTATAATGAATATATTTGATATAGAAAATGGAAATGATGACCTTATCCAATAGGACCATACCCTATAAATCCCATTTATTGGAGTTTGTGATGGAGATAACATCACAAGGCTTTTTCCATAATTAATCCCAAGCATATATTTAAAAATTAAAGTTTGAGGTAAACTATTTATATGAGAAGTTCAAGCACATCAATATCACAACACAATCATTGCTCACCTAACCATCCTAGGAAAATTTAGCCATCATACACCTTGCCTATAGGTAATTTGCTGGTGTAATAAACGACTATGTATCTAGACCCTAATAGTATGAATTTATATATTTTATTATAATGAAAATTATATTATTTTTATTATTTTTTATTGATACTTTATAAATGATAAAATAAAGAGTGAGATAAAAATTATACTTTGATATAACAAAATAAAATTCATATTTTTAAAAAAATATATAGTTTCAATATAGAAAATACTCTTAATGAATTCAATAATTTTTTAATAAATTCTATTTTAATAAAATATTCCTTTTAAATAATTACTATTGGAATATAAATGATAAAATAATTTTATGAAGTCAAATGTAATTTTTATAAGGGTCAGAAAATTGGTATTGTCAAAAACCACTAATTTTTAGTAAATGGTAATTTTTTATTTAAATGTTTAAAATTAAATATTTCTATAATTATTTTTAAAAAAAATATTTTTGAGATCTTTATGATGAAATGATCCAATGGTTATTTTTTTATAATTTTACAAGTCAACAATATTTTTTGGTAAAAAGTAAATATGGTGTAAATATATTGTATGTATTATGACATCATAATGATCCAAAAGTGATATAATATATACCATACATGGTATCCACAACCAAATATATATTTACCCTTTAAAATAATTGGTTTCTTATGTTATTTAATTAATTTTATAAATTCTTACTAAATCCTCCAAAACATTTAATATATTTTAATGTTTTAAAACCAATTCTTTATGAACATGACGCACTTCCATATCACCAAGGGTGTTATTTTAAAGAATTTTGGTTGTTTTAATTATGAAATAATTAAATTAACACCTCTTTTTTATAAAAAAATTGGCAAAAACCCTTGTGAGTTTTTTGGTTTTGATTACATTATCATATAAAGTCCAAAACCTATGTTTTGAAATTAATAAAAAATTCCTATATCTTTTTATATATAAACTCACCCAACCTCCCATTCAGATTCACTCAAAGCCCTTAGAGCATTAAATTACTATACCCTTACCTATATAGATCCCTACCAAGGTGCTCCAATCTCTTAAAAATCTCCTCCTAAAATTTTATAATTACCCTCCCAAGATAAGGGATATCCCTCTATTCCTTTTCCATTCAAGAACCTTCTTTGTAATTAACATTTTGAATATCAATTGGTTATTTTTTTCATGCCATGATAAAAATATCTTTACCTTCCAATTAATTTTATAATAATTAGATATAATTTATCCCCTATTGTAATATCCTTTACCAAAACCATTAATATGTCAAAAGTATGTGATCCTCTATTTATCCTCTTTATTCAAGAGCCTTATTTATAATATGCCTTTGGATTTATATTTTATCTTTTTGTAATATGTTCTTATATATCCCTATTATTATAATTATAATTTCAATGAGATGATATACCCCTTTAATTCTCATTAAACCTTCCATGAAGCTTCACATAGCCTCGTTATGCTGCCAAAATTATTCTATGATTTTCCCTAAAAAACATTCTAGTTGTAAATACTCATCCTTATTTCTAATCAAGATTATTCACCTAGATCTAATGATCCATCATTGATTTAGACATCCGTTCATAAAACCAACACTCCATGATCATGGGATTTAAATTGATTAAATGCTTCTTTATGTTGTATGACCCATGTGGCACACTTATGCATATATATGATATGAAGTTGATAGGTGTGATCAGTTATCACTCCAATTCATTGGGTAATGTTTTTATCCCGTGATATACCATGTGATGTGAAAATGTGGTTATCCTAAGGACATTATTTTAGTTCTTTTTTTTTATCTTTCAATTATGTTTATGATTTCTTGTTTTATGTTGTTTCTAAATTCCCATGTTGCCTTTATGTTATTATGTTATATCATGCCTAATTGTTCAAGTTTATGATTCACACCTCTTTTATGTCATTTTGATATGACTCTCGACTAAAATTCAATACATTAATTATGTTATCCTTTGTTTATTCCCTTATTGGGATTTATAGCTCACCCCTTTATTATGTATGTCCATAGGTTATCCCGTTAAATATTAAAGGGTTGATCGAACATAAGGCCATGTTATTGAGTTTTTAAATAATGTTTTTGTATTTCCATTGAAATTTTATATGTATATACCTAATTTACCAAAGATACTAGGCCTTAAAATATTTTGGGTAGTATTATTTTTATTTTTATATAATAAATCACAAATTAAAGTGTATTAATGATATAGGTTGTCATAGAAGGAACCAGAGGTTATTTATGGTAGTGGGAACCCTCGAGTTTAGAATTTAGTAGAGTTTGGATAATGATAGAATCTCGGATCATGGTGTGTGAGGTGTTTTCAAAATTAGTCCCTGGATATAGGTTCTGCTATTTAAATCTCCCAATATGGTTCCATTTAGCCTAGGGAGAGGGAATGGATTGAGAAGTGATGATGGCATGGTGGATGATGTGGTAGAGGATTTGGTAGAGCACTGATAGATGGCCAATGTTTATATCTATTTCCACAACCACCCCTAGTTGGTCCATTGCAGTCACATGGGGCTCTTAGTTAGGGATGTGGGTGGTTGTAGGTAGTGTAGTTTTGTGACCCAGGGGCTTCAGTAATGATTCTATATATGATCTATGTATACTATTCTTTAGTGTGAATATTTATAGACATGGGAATGAACCACTCATTCCTTGAAGCATCCCTTGTTCATGATATAGAGATTCTAGTGGATCCTTTGGCATGAACCGTATATTTAGAGACTTGTATCGGGGGAGATTTAGCAGTCACACACTTTTTTCAACGGTGTGACCTAACCCTTGGAGGATACACCTTCTTATGGGATCATGTTGTGGTTTTGATGAAGCCTTATGATTACATTCTAGGAATTAACTATTTTTATGTGTTTTATACAAAAATTGACTATTTTAGATGGTGGATGTGGTGTTTACAAGTTTATGGAATAGGGTTTTCCTTATTCGATAAGAAGGGAGTCTAGGAATATCGGGATGGGATCATATATAGAATGATACATCTAATTACTATAATTTGGATAGTATTTCCCTTGGAGTTGTATATGTTACAAGATTTTAGTTTCCTATAGTGGTGACAGAGTATGAGGACATCTTCCCTGGGGAGTTTTTAGGCTTACCTCCCCACTGATAGATTGATTTTTTGCATCGAATTCCACCCATGGGACTACCCCAATATCTATTCCAACATATCATATGGCCCTCATAAGTCTACAAGTGTTGAATGTGTAGTTGGATGACTTAGATATTATGGAACTTTTTAGTATTGGTTTTTCCCCTGGGTACCCCCAATTTTGTTCTCTAAGAAGAAGAAACATATCCTGAGGTTAGGTGCATATTATTATCACCTGAATCATGTGACTATAAATAATAAGTATCAACTCCCAAGACTCGATGACCAATTATACCAACCTAAATGGGTGAGGTGGTTCTTGGATGTTTACCTTAGGTTATATTATCTTGATCTATGAGTTTAAAAGGTGGATATATTGAAGATGACATTCCAATACCACTGTGATCAATATGAGTATTGGGGGATTTAATTCAATGTGATAAATTCTGCAACAGTGTTCATGGGTCTCAAGAAATAGATATTTCATCCCCTATTATACCATTTCATGGTAGTATTCATCGACGACAAACTTGTGTAATAAGTGTCAAATGAAGATGATACGAGACATTTTATGATGGTTCTGGACATACTCTTTGAGAACTATCTTTATGGGAAAGATCATAAGTTTTTTTTATGGATTTAATCGGTCCACTTCCTAGGACATTTCATCTTAGATGAGGGTGTAGTAGAGGACCCAATAGTGCTTGAGGAAATTATAGCATGGAATCCACCCAATAGAATGACTGATATATAAATATTGATAATGTTTGAAGGATACTATTGGATATTCATGTCTAATTTCTATAGGATTTAAACACCCTTGACTACCTTGACCAAAAAGAGAAAGCATTTCATGTGGATAGATAATTTTCATCAGAAGTTTTAGTAATTTTAATAGAGGCTAAAGAGTGGCCCTATATTGATACTTCTAGAGGAGGGTGTTGAGTATGTGGCATTCTACAATGTTGCCAGAAAGAGGATTTGATGTATCCTGATTTATAGGTGGGTGGTAATTACCAATGGGTCCTGATAGATTATACCTCATAAGTATAACTACATGATCTATGATATAGAGATGATAGTAGTGGTCTTCTCTCTAAGGATGTGGTGATACTACCATATTGGTTATAGGTTTATCATTTATTCCTACCACATAAGTTTCATGTATATCTTTTCATAAATATATCATTATTTGAGATATATTTTATGGATATATTTTATATAGTATTATGACTTTGAAATTGTCTATACTCTTAGAAATGGAAATGTGGTGGAATATGTTCTCATCTAGAGATCCTATTCTTAGTTGATGAGACATGAATACAAGTAGTTAGAATCATTACAGTTGTACTTAGTGGACAAGTATGGTTCAGATTACTTATATTCAATGGTTTTTACCCCTCTTTTTCTTCAGTATGTTAGACAGGTTCATCCTAGAGATATCAATTATGAGGCCTTTCATGGCCATATTTCCACTGGATGTACTCCGGGTTGATTTTCTAAAGTTAGTGTTTTTATCCTTTTTCAATAATAGATGATGTTACCATCCATACTAAAGGGAGAGATACTAAGGGAGTTTCATACACCTCCCTTAGTAGTACATCCAATAGTGGATAATATGTTCTAGGTCCAACTATGTTAGTTCTTGTGGCTAGGTATGAAGAGATTTTTTGCTGATTTTATCTCTTGATCCCTCACTTTCTAGTAGGTGTAGGCTACGAACCATGTACCTTTGGGTTTTTCTCAACCCTGTGAGGTTCTATATTAGAACTAGGAAGGTATATTCATGGATTTGTGATAATAATTCCATGATCACCTAGAGGTCACAATGAAATTTGGGTGATCATATACCAACCCACCAAGTTGGCCCACTTCTTATCCATCCAAAAGAAGAGTTCAGTTGAGAGATTGGGATGCCTTTATGTGTAGTAGATAGTCTAAATTCATGCAGTTCCCTTTAATATCATCTCTAATTGTGATACTCACTTCACTTCATGATAATAGAGAGGATTACATGAGTACTTTGGGACACAATTGTATTTGATCATGATGTTTCACCCCTATATAGATGGAAAAATAGAGTAGATAAATTAGGTTTTGGAGGAAATGCTTTTAGGATTGCATGTTAGACTTTGGTCATAGTTGGGAGGGTCACCTACCATTGGTGGAGTTTTTGTATAGCAATAGTTACCACCCCACCATTGGTATGACACCATTCATGGCCTTATATATAAAACCCTAAAGGTTACCATTTTACTAGACTTATCCAACGGATTCAGCACTCATAGGCACATAGTTGGTGGGACTGATGAAAGAGAAGGTGCAGATCAACCATGAGAAGATGAGGACTATAAAGAGATATCATAAGTCTAATGCAGACCAACGATGGAGGAATTTGGGGTTTGATGAGGGTAACCATGTATTTCTAAAGGTCTCACCTCGGCAAAGGTTATAGAGATTTAGTTAGGTCAGTAATTTATCTATGATAATCATTATCCCTTTATAGATACTACATAAGTTTGGTGAGGTGGAATACCACTTAGAACTAGAACCACAGTTAGACCGAATGCGTGATGTCCTCTCTGTTTCAAAACTATGGAGGTATTTGCATGATATATAACATGTTGTCGAATAGAGAGATATGTACATCAAGGATGAATATACCTTTATAGAGTACCTAGTAGAGATAAATAATTGGTAGGATAATATCATTTTTGGGTGAATAATTCCCTTGTTGCATGCCTAATGGAAGCATGAAAATCTTTTGGAGAGCACATGGGAGTAGTAAAACATTATGAAAGTTCAGTATCCTTATATTTTTTTCATACTTTTTACTTTTTTGGGTGAAAATACTTGAGTTTTAGAGAATGTAAGATCTCTATTTTTTCCTTGTAAAACTTTTTATTATTTTAATGAGTTTTTCAGACTCAGGTGTAGAGTAATCATGGTAAACTAGGGCCTTTGGAGCCTCAATGTAGATATAATTAAAATAATAAAAATATTGTTTCACATTCACATAGTTTTACTAAAATAATATAATAACTTCTTAATGGTGTTTCATATATAAAATCTTACACCATAATCAAATTTGGAATGTGATATTTACTTTATTTGTGACATAATATTTGTGTGTGTCGGGTGTTTTGTTTAATAACACTCATGGGTGGAATAATAAATAGATAAAGTAATTAAATAATTTATTTGTTGTTAAATGGATTTGAATTATTCTCCTCTTTATTTAATCATAGTTATACTAAATAATATGGTTTTCCTAATAACCTTAGATATTTGAGAGGGATGTGGGTGAGATATTTGGTGGTGACAATGAGATCATGGATTGACGATCAGTTCACCTAGGATATTTCCATTATTAATGGAGATTTTGGATTTCACGAATGAAAAAAATGTCGGATTCATTATTCATCAGTGATCAATAAAATCTTAAGTTAAGAAGTTCTTTTCTCGAATAATCCCTATTATGATTATCTAATATTGAATGAGAATTAATGCTTTAGTTATTTCATTCATGGGTTAATGTTTTGATCCGTGGTTGACATTTTTCTTTCGGGGATTAGAATTTTTCTCACATTTTATTGATGCATATTTTTTCTTATTTGATAATTATTTATCTAGTGAATAGATCAATTCCAACATAAATAATGGATGATGTATGTTTCTTACTCTTTTGTTTTGTGCTTTTCTACACTCTTTCTTTGATATTTCGTTATCGGTGTTCTGTTTGACCAAAAGTTCAACTATACCCAGAAACACACATTTCACAGTAAAAATCTTGTTCTATGCATAATTTAAGTGGGTTTAAATTTAGGATCTAAATAAAAAAAGAGGTGTTATGATGATGATTAAATTTCAGGAGTTTGGATCAGGTTTTCCTCATTTGTTGTTTATTGCTTCGATAATGTGGTGCGACGATAATCAACTTCTAATCTGCTTGGTGGCCAAAATCCTAACAATGGTGATGGATAAAACTCAGTAAAACATTGATCAATGATTTATTGTTGTGATTTTTTTGTGGATCTATAGTCTATGTTTTCATGATAGTGATGCATGAGAATTGTTTTTTGAAAGACTGAAATACACCGTGTATGGTTTGGAGGAACACATGTCGTGTGCAACCCTTTCTGTAGAGGATGGTGTTTATGAAAAAAATAAAATATCACTCACCATATATAATCTCACACTCCATGTGACCCTTGATTAGAGAACTAGTGTGTACACAAGGGGTACATAGGCATAGGCACATACATGAACAATGTACATAGACTCGACCATTGTAGAGAGGCATAACTAGAGTACACATGCATGACCAGAGCACACAAGCATGACCAGCGTACATGGGAGTTACTATAAGGACACAAGAACACACATAATATTAGGAAGTCCAAGGATTAGTAGGAAATTACATATACCTCCTATACACATTGTGAACCCCTACCAGGATAGGTTGAATCCCCCATCCTCTTCAGTATAGGAGAGTATCAATAGGGTATGTTTCTTTAGTCCATACCTATATGGGTACAATGAATAATACTATCATAATAATGGGAAGAGTGATCTCCTTGATGGGTTGGTTTTTAATATAGTAATTCATAACCCATGTGACCTAGGGTGTTATCCTTAATCATTATTTCTTAGGTTGGGTCATGTATCCCATTATCGACTTTCAGGGCATGTGATCCCCATCCTAGTGGATTACTCCATGTAGGGTTAGGTATCACCCATTAACCCATGGGGAGATCTCTTATCTTTGTATCATCATTTTCAATGTTACAATTTGTACCTATTCATGGTGTGTCCCAACATTAATGAAATATTTGATGAGCACCTTAAGTTATATCTAGACCTAAGGAGTTAGTTCTCTCAGACAAACATTACTTAGAAGACTCAATAATAATCCTATGTTTTAAATAAGGGCGTGACCTAAATTAGAGACTTGGTGTCTATATTTGACAATATCATGGTTGAGGTTATCCTTGATAATGATATGACTTGTTCTTAAACTTTATGTTTGTTGATATTTGGGTGTCCTACTGGGCATGTTTATACTCACTCATACTTGTGATCTTCCCAAATGTGTCATGTCTTATGTAGATGAAAATACTTTAGATGTAATCTGAGGAGGATTAGAAGTAGGTGGATGTTAGTACTGATAAGTAGGCCATGGTTGGTTTCTAAGAATCTCATCTCATTATCCATCACCTTTATCAAGTAGTTTTGACTCTTTTATCAATTTTGGATGGATTTTATTTGGTCCTTCTTCTTTTCAAAATGTATCATAATTTTATGTGGTATTAATTTTATTCATACATATTTTTTATTAGTTTTCATTTTTCTTTCTTTATTATATTTATATCTGGATATGTGTTCATATTTACATATACTTTAGTTTAATGCCTGCCATGTATGTAATATACCATATCAATGTCATTAATCCACCTATGACCTTTTGGAGGAAAACTTGGGGTGGCACATGTGGATTAAAATTAGATAGGTGGGCCTTATTGGGTTGGAATGTGATACTTATGGATTTGAAACCAGTTCTATGAATATGTTTTGAACATGAAATCGGTATCATGAATAACATGGTTATCTCATGAGATATTCATCTTTAGCCAATGAATTGTGGTATATATATAATTTTAGGACCACCCATAATATAATTTAATGCATAAATATGTTTTCTAAAATATCATAAAACAATCATCATAGAATCATATCATAACCTGTGTAAAGGAAATTGGTTTCATAAACATTTCATTATTTAATTATAGAATAACCAATGGTAAATAATAAGGTTTTATAATAACTTAATTAACCAATGGGAGATAAATGAGTTTCATAGAATCATCCTAAAATCATCATAAGTGCAATGAATTCTTAGAAATAAATTTTATGGTATCATAATATCATATATCTAATGAATTATTACAGTCCTTAAAGGATGTTAACATAGATGAAAAACACCTTTAAAATAACATTCAAAACTTTCTTTCAAATAATGAAAAAAATATCCTTGTATTTTCATAAAGGTTTTACAAAAAAATCACTTAATATTGAGATAATTCATTTCTTTGAAAATAATCAGGGAACATTTTAAAGTAATATTAAAATCAATGAATGTTCATGATGGTAGGAAAAATTTTTCATACTGTATATTTTACAAGAGAACATTCTTTTCAAACCATTTCAAAAAGATCAAAATAAATTATTCAGAAAATATTTCATTAAAATGATTCCTTTTTATACCATTGTAAAAAAATTAAATGTAACCAAAATGGGATTTTTAAAATATTTCATGCATATTTAAAAAGTTATATAAATTTTTTTGAATATAATTGACATGCAAAACAAATTGTAGACCAAAGAAGAAATAAGGCTGAATTTTCTTTAAAAATAGTTTCTTAGTAATTTTAAGTTAAAAAGAGGTAAAAATTGTACTAATATATAAAAATTACATGGATAATAAATGGATAAAAAATAAATGGTCTTTAAAGTATAACATCTATATAATTTCCATCACTATAAATTTAGCCTAAACAATCCTGAAAAGAGGTTAGATTGTAATGTAATCCCTTTACCTATAATATTTTATTGCTTCATACAAGTTAAAATATACTATATAATATATATATATATATATATTATAAATCAATAAGAAATCATATTCATACATATAATATCTAATATTATTTAATTATAACATCTTATCAACAATTTTTTTAACAATTATTAATTTAAATGATTGTTTCTCGGTGATACTTGTTTCGTTTTCTATACATATTTTGATTCTATTGTTCTGGTACTTATACTTTAATCATGGTTCCATCATATAAATAAATTTAAAATTCATAAGTGTATTATATAATCATTCTATACATTTTTACAACTATTCTTATAAAGTGATGATAGAAAAGTGAATTACATCACTTCATGGAGATAGTAACCCGTATGTAAGCACAAGAGATGCTTCCACTTTTTGATGGATTGAATAAAAGAAAGGTAAATAATAACTAGATATTATAGTATTATTACTATATCATAAATATCATAAATATAAATTAAATATATCCTTATTATTTTCCATGTAAAGCAAAAATCAAAATCAAATAACATCGCTTCATGGAGGTGATTGTATAGACTTACGCATGAGCGACATTATGATTTTCCAACAGATGGAAAGATAAGACGGTAGATAATATATTATAATTAAAAATAATAATTGTATCATAAATATCATATATAAAAATTAATTACAAAATAATAATCAACAATAAAGGATGGTGATGCGAAATGGATCATATCACGACATGGAGGCTATGATCCACACATACACATGAGTGATTCATTCATTTCACATTAGATGGAAAATACATGGAAAATGGATGTTATTTCATCATAATAACATGTTATTATATTTATAGAACTATATGTATTATTTTATAATAGATAAAATAAGATTATAAAAGGTGGAGGAAGAAATAAAATTGAAAGTACTTGGTTAAGAGTTGTACATCTTCATTGAGAAAACTCATTTGGATTAAAACTTGAGCCTTAAAAGTTTATATTCAAATAAAAACCATACTTTTTGGATGTATTTATGTATGTTAGGAAAATATTTTTTAGGTATTATCTTATATAATAGTTTATTTAAGTGTGGAGAATAAAGGAGAGGTTGTGTCCTTTTATAAGTCAGAAGAAGGAAACACTTGGAATTCTTCCACAAATTAAAATATATTAATGTATTATTCACTAAAAATGGCTCCAAAATGACACATATTATAATATAAGATGATATAGGATATAAATATGACCATATAATATAATTTATATAAGATTTTGGGTTATTTTAACCCTTATCATTTTCATTTTAACCCCTTTAACAAGTTTTAACTCTTACCGTGTTAACTTGAATTTCTACCAATGTAACATTTTATAATGAATAAAAAATGTTGATAACATAATTAAATAATATTAATTATTTTTATTCAAACTATGGTATCCATTTTACATAATTTAATTTATATAGGTGTTATAAATTCATTTTAAAATAAGCTCTCAAAATGAATCTAAATAGTTTTTAGAAAAATTAATTTTTAAGAATACAACAAAGTTTATATTAATTTATTTACTAGTAAATGATATAAAATGAATTTAAAATTATTTTATTTAACATATAATCTATAAATTTTGTAAAAATAATTCATCAATTGTGATAAATTAAATTTACTAAAATAAATACACATTTGTGCAAAAATACAGTTTCAGAAGAAAAAAACATCTCTTTTTTTACTTTCAAATGCATTTGTTTTATTTTATATCAAAATTATATCCAATAAAATAAATTTATAAATTTGTAAAAAATAATTTTTTAGAATATATTTACTCATATTTATAATCTCCAATCCAAATACAAGGCAATAATTGTAACATTAATTAATTATAATTCAATAATATATTACGATTTGTTTAATCTCGGGGTTACATGTAAAGAAAGGTATAAAAGAAATTAAATTTATTTAAAGATAAATATATAATAATATTTTATGGTATTATATTTTTTTCATGTTTCCAATTTATTATTTTCGTGGTCGATCCGTATTTTCATTTCGCACGGTCAGTCATTTCTTTTCACAAAAATAAATACAGTTTTTTCCAAAAAATAGAGAATGATATAAACCCTATTTTTTAAATAAGGAAATATTAATGAAAAATAGAGTTTTAAGACCCAAATAAATGAATATATTATATATATTTGAGTACCTTATTAATAGGTGTCTTGAATTATTCATTCATAGGGGATTGAATGGAAACCATAATTGATTTTTTAATAAAAGGAATGTTTTATAGGGTATTTGGAAACTCTTAATAAAAGAAAATATTTTAATATAAATGAGATTTATTTCCCATTATTCAATATAATTGATATATAATGAGCTATGATGATCCAAACCTTCTCTCATGGGATTATGAAAACCTTCTTCAGTCACTTGAGTTATTCTTGCGAGTTCCCATCCTATGGGCATCCCTTTCTTTTATATCATTTAGGTGTAAAAAATCATGAATGCATATCATGTGGTAGGATATATGATTCTTATCATTTTTTTGAATGGTTTTTTAAACTATTATTTAACTTTATTTTACTAAGTATATAGGATTAAAATTAATCATATAATAATCTGTAAATTGCATCAGTGGTTATTTAATAATATGGAAAATTAAAGGAAGAATAAGAAATTATTATCCCATGTTGCAGTTTCATCTATTTATTATTTTATGATGAAAATTTTATTAAAATTAAAGACATTATAAAACTAAAAAAATAATGATCATGTATTATATATAATTAATATTACTTTATTTTTGAATTAAATAAAAGGTTGGGTTTTTTATCTCATGTGATTTATGGATTTCTTGTTTTTCCTCATGATATTTACTAGATAGTGTATATTGGTCTGTGCTATATTAATTTATTTTTTTATCATAATTACTATGCTTGAAACTGAGTAGGAAACATAAATTATATAATATTAATTAAATTGCACAAAAGGTATGATAAATTAATTACCACTTTTTTGGAAACTTTTTGAACATTAAAATAGTGCTCAGATCATTTTTATGTTGATTTATAGTCCTTGTTAGTTATTGAGTGTAGGTTACTTGATGTGGTAAACCTATGAAAATAAACAAGTTAATTTAATATGGGAATTAATACTATTTTTAAAAAAAAAATTGGGATAAATGATCCCATGCTTATTTTTAGGGGGCATGACTGCCTTAATGCCAATTCCTTAATTCCATTTATATGTGTGAAGAAAAAATAGTTAATATGCATGTATTATGTAGGATAATTGAAACCTAAATTCTTATATGCTTGTTGATATCTAGACCTTAGTGGTGATAGTTGGGTTTATTTTTTGATTATAAAGACAGATGAGTCTAAGTCTATATAATTTCCATTAGTGTGGTTATCTGTGGCATATTCTATATTATCTTATTTCATATGCTTCACTGCTTATATTATTAGGGAAGTAAAAAAACCAAATTCTTTGGGGATATTTACTTTAATATCAGGGATATAGGTAGAAAATTATGTCTAAATTTTCTCTTCCCACTTCTCCCATTGGACACATTTACAAGTAAAAATATCTCAGACTATAATGGTTTAGAGTTTAGGGTGTGGTCCTACCTTAGTAGTGATGGATATCAGTCTTAATATACATTTATTAGTGAGATAAAATACTTTTTTTCAATCATAGTAGATATAACGTCCCTCATCTATTCATGCATGCCCTGTGATGTCTTGATCTATAATTCATTTACATAGGATATTCTAGATTTTAGACTACTACCTTGTTACCCTTGAGATTATTTCATGAGTTGTATGATGGGATGATGAGATGAATATATATAACGATTCCAAATTATGATTTTGGGCCTTATTTGGGAATTAGGTCACAAGGGATGAGGCTTGACTCACATCCTGGATGAATTGACTTCTAGAAGGGACGAGCATAGGACATGAGGTATTGAGGCATGATTGTGAAAAAAATGGGGAAGTGGAAGTGTTCCACCTTATTATATATATATATATGATTTCTATATAAAATGTTTTACTTTTTTTAATTCTATATTATGTGATCCATGTTGATTTTATGAAGAAAAACTCTATCTATTTATGTGATGAGTTAGTTTCATTTGTTTATTAATTGGGCTTTAGTGTGCTTCTTTCACATTTTTTATGAGAAGTTTTAGGGTCGATCCTAGTGAGTATACATGTTATTCTCACCCTATGTATATATAAACAATTTTTAGGTCTATAAGATATTTTTTTATTGGGATGGTTGTTACTGCTCATGGGAGTTGTTCATTAGTCACTGGAGCCTCATGGTCACTAAAAAGGTTTATGTTATGTTTGTTTATGTATGACATTATATTTTTTTGGGATTACTCATTTACTCATGATTGGTGTTGGTTTTCATTTTTTCTCATCTTATATCTTATTCCTTAAATTTATATTGAGGTTTGTGCCTCCCATGTGTGTGATTTAGATACCTTTGGTGCTAGTCTCCAACCCATATGCTATTGAAGGTTGTATTTAGAAGTAATTGTCTCTATTCCATCATTAAAAACCTATGTGGGGTACCATCGAAAAGATAAAGGCATGAAATTTTTTTTTAGAGATTATAGTTGAGTGATTTTATGAAGTTTGGATTTAGAAACTAGTGAGGATTCATGGGTTGATAGGGAAAAATATCAATTGGGTTTGGCATATGTTGTAAAAAATGGTGACCATCTAGGACGTGGAAGTTTTAGTTACCTTATAGTTCATTTCATTGACCCTCAAGTTTACTAAACACTATAAGTGAGGTGATTCTAATTGTGGGGTAGAGACGAAGGTAGGGATCAAGAATCATGATTGTCTGTACCTGTGTTTGAATTGAGAAAACAATGTTAATTAGGTTTAAATGAATTAAATAATTAACATTAAAATATTCTTTTTCCCTAGGTTTATAAGTTTATAATGATTTCTCTTTTTCAGATATGTCTCCAGGTTGAAACCTCTATTATTTTTGTTCTGAATTCATTCAATATGATATTCTATTGGATCACTGAAGAGTGGATGTCATCGATGAATATACTTTAAATAGGATACTTTCAGAGTTTCAATGCCATAGTCTAGAAGAATTATAAGATCTATGTTTCAGATAAGGAGATAGAGTAATAGATTATGGAGTTGGGGATAGATTTTATTTTAATTCATTCTGGGAATTATAAGTGGATTTATTTTTCTATAATTATGTTACATGGGTTAGATATACAGTTTTGGAATTCATTCATGATGGATCATAAGAGTCTACTTTTTTGTAGGATAAGTTTAAAGATTCATTATGGGATGAGTTTCTTTATTCAAATAATAATTTGGATCATCATTATGATATTATAACCCTAAATTAGGGTATATCTAGTGTGAAGTAGTTTAGTTTTCAAAATAATAACCTCATAGTTAGGTTTTAGACCTTCTTCTAGATGAGGGGGATAGGGAAATGTATTTTGAGTAGGATTGGTATCTGAAGATCAATTGTCAGATCACATTATTTATTTTGAATAATAATTGAGGCATTAGTGAGGGTGGAGGTCCTTGAAATGAGATTTTATAGTACCATATAATTTTGAGATAAGATTCACTAATATTTTCCATAGAAAATAGTTGCGACTAGTAGTTCTCAATTTCCCAACTAGAAGAAAATTTTTCAGTCAGTAGGGAGTAGGTTTCATCCTTTTTCAACTCTTGTTCTTGTGGATAGTAGTTCTAGGGACCATTCTAGTAGGATTAGTGTAGAGTTTTTCTATTTTAAAGGTCATTTCTAGAAGAAAAAAGAGTGTTTGACATTCCTAAATAGTCAATAAGTGGCTAATATCCTATTTTAAGAACAACTATTGCAGCAATTTTATCTAAAGATGCAATAATAACATTATGCTCTGGATTATGATTAGTAGAGAGAGGATGGGGTAGTTAGATGGTATCCTTATGATTCATCTAGTCCTTTGTATTAATTTTTATAGAAAAATCATGTTGGTGGTCACTATCAGGTCCAAATAGGTCATGGATATGGAAGTGGCTAGATTCATGCCTTATCTTTTCTAGCGACAAGTGATCTAGACATCATACTAGGTTATATCTACTTGTTCTCTACTTGAGTTTATGCGTTATTTGATTAAATCGTTATGCACTCCTTTTATTATCTTTCTTCATACCATGATTTTATACTTAATTTTGAGAGTATTATAGCTCTCTTGGCACTGACTATGCCAGTTGAAGGTAGAGCTAGCATGTTTGATGTTTGGAGAGGTTGTGAGTTGGTTATAGGGAAGAAAATCTCCTGGGGAGACTTACTATTTTTGTGAATACATCAATACCATATCATAAAATATATATATTGAAATATTTTATGTAGGATTTAATGGATTCCTTTAGGAGGTGAATCATATTATATAACAGTGATGGAGGCAAGACAATGTTTGTTGGTGAATGTGATGCTCATATAAATCAGAGTTGTATTTAGTCTCTATCTTCTTTGATAATCTAGATAATGTTGTGTATAAGGAGGGACAATCGATGATTTTTTCTAGGGTGATAGAGTAGTACCCCGGTGTCTTCCTAAAATAATATGGGACACTACCCCCTCAATGAGAGACCAAGATATGGATAAATTTTCAGACAGGTGTTTCTTTGATATCAATGTCTCTATATCATATGGATCATTCTGAGTTATGGGAGTTTACGATTCAGGATGATTATATCTTTCATATATGATTTATTCAGTCTATTGTATCACCTTTGTGAGATATAATTCTATTTATGAAGATGGAAAATGATAGTTTACAATAATGTGTGTCAATTACCATCATTTGAATTATGTGAAAGTTACTAAACACTATTCTCTCCCAAGTATTGATGATTTATTTAATTATTTTATGTTTGATATATGGTTCTTGAAGATTGAATTTTGGTCTGGGTATCATCAGTTTCAAGTAAAGGATGATGATATTTTGAAGACTACTTTTAGATGTCAATATAAGAAATATGAGTTTTTTAAGATCCCATTCTTAATTGAAAACACAAAAATCATGTTCATGAGACTGATGAATGTAGTTTTATATGTTTTTTGAACTAGTTCATGATGGTATTTGATGACAACATCTGTGTGTTCTTAGAGTTAGAGGAGGAGCACATCAAGCATCTATGAGTCGTGTTAGGAGTTATTTGGTTTCATCTATTTGTCATAAAGCTATCCAAGTGCTAGTTCTTATCCTTTGAGGTTCAATTTTTGGGGCATGGAAAACCTCAATATTAATTATCATTAGTGTAAAACCCCATGATTTTATGATATATTTCTTTTTAAATAATTTTTATGTGTTTGATAAATTGCTTTGCACACAACACCAATCTTAAATGAACCACGATAGAGTATCAGAATATTATTTATAAAAGTATATATTATCGTATATCCATTATATTAGAGGTTACAAATAGTACTACATATATTTTTAAAGTTATATATAAAATTTTCCATATTGATAATTGATTGATTAATTCCTATAAAATAATTACTCAATTTTGAAGGTCAAAAATAATATTGATTATTGTTAGAAGATAAATTTTTAAAGTATTTTATTTTTATATATATTATGTATCTTGATCAATAATTAACTATTATTTTTATTAAAATTAAACAAATTAATAATCATTCACCCATGACTTATTAATTGGTTATAAGTGAACATAAAATAATTTGAAGGTAAAAAAGATATTCTCATAAAATTGTTTTTATTACGCGTAATGTATTTTGTTATAATAAATTAAATTAATCAACATTAATGAAGGATTTTAATGAAATTTTTAGATAATATATTCAATCTGGTATATTAATACCCATCTAATGGTTTTTACTAGGTAAATAATACGAATGAATTCATTATTTTTCTTCAAAAAACATTTTTCGAAAACATGATTTCATTGCATTTTCCCACTTATTTATAAATTGAATTTAATAAAATTGTTTCCATATTTATAATTATCATGTAAAATTTTAATAATGATTTATATTTCATTTTTTTCTTCATGAATTATAAATGAGATAAAAATTCATTAATGCAGAAATGTTAAAAGGGTTAATGATGGGTTAAACTAAAGAGATAATGGTTAAAAAACAAAAAAACTTATATAAAACCTTTTGGTTGAATATATTTCTACCTTATATTATTCAATGTTAATTATTCATAAATTACGGAGCCACTTTTCTGTGAGAGTTACTTTATAATATTTTAATTTTCTTAGTATCATAAGTTTTCTACCCACCTCACTTATTAAATGAAACCAACTCCTACAACTTTTTCACACCACTATATCCCTTTAAATAGACCAATATATACCAAAATACCATTAAAACATCATTATACATATATTTTATTTTTTCTTTCTAAAATACCTATATAATAATTTTTAAGGTGATTTCCAAAATAGGAGACCCGAATAAAGGGTATATGTTCTCACCAACCTTTTTCATGTTTATTTCTCTTTAAAACTCCTAAAAATCATCTGTAATATTATTAAAATAATTAAATTGGAATTTTTTATATAAAAAAAATGTTTTTATGTTAATTTTACATCATTTTTATATCACCTTTATATATAATGGAAAATAAAAGTACCAATCATGTATATGTATCAACTACCATCTCCATGATGCGATATATTTTATTTTTCATCATCGCCTATCTTAGATGGTTATATAGATAAATTTTATATATATATATATATATATATATATATTATCTTAATAACATAATTATTATTGTATAAATATAATATATTATATACCTTCTTACCCTTCCTTGTGTTGAAAAATGATAATATTTCTCAGGCATACGTGTGGACCACCACCACCACAAAGTGATGTAATTTATTTATAATTTATGATTAAAATCGATGTTAATAAGGATATATTAATTGAATAAATATTATTGTTATGATATAATAATGATTTTTAAGGTTTAAATATTATTTACCTTTCTTTTGACTCATTTTTTGAAAAGTGGAAACATCACTCCTACGTACGTACCAACTACCATCATCATGAAGTAATGTAATTTATTTTTGAGAAAAACCCTATATGACTAGTTATAAAAGAGTATATAACAAAGAAATGTTATATTTATGAAATTATTGAGATTCTGATGATGATGAAACCATGACCAATGTGCAAGTATTAGAACCATCAAACTGAAACATTCATGGAAAACATACTAGTTTTCACCCAAATAATGATTTTAATGAATAATTGTTAATTAAAGGGTAATTTGAAATTTTAAGGGAATGATATATAGAAATATATATGTGTGTGTGTGTGTGTGTGTTTGTTTAAAAGATTTATAATAAATCCATATTTATTATATCTGAGTTTTTAATACTTAAGAAGCAAGATGAGACTTAAGGTATGAGTTTCTCGTCTAAGTTTTATTTTTATGAGACACATGCCACATTCAGCCCTTGTTAATAATTTGTGGTGTATATACTATCAATGAATGTATTTTATTATTATTTTAATGAAAATTATTTTTATTTTAAAATACATATAATTTTCTAAATTTTTTGAGTTTTTGATTCATAGATTACCAAAACATTAAGGGTTCTTTGTCTCAATATTGTTTCATTGAGACATGACTCATTTTATACACATATTTGTGTTTATATGGTGTATATAATTTACATTTGATATATAATATCTTGAATCTCTATATATTCATGGTATTTAAAGTTATATTTTAAGATGTTTCTTTCAAGGTGTTTATGATTCAAAAGTTACCAAAGCTGTGAGGATTTTTGTTAGAATCATATTTATTTTCGGGATTGTCTATGTTAAATTTAAATTGTGGGATATTATATTATACTTATCCTTTAAACCTCATATATTTTATTACTATATTTATATATATAATTTTCAATTATTAGTACTATTTTCCACCCCTTGGTCTTTAAAATAGATGAGATAGTATTTTTAAGAAACGACATCTATATTTCTTTTTTTTGGGTTGGGAATATTTCTCCTTCTTGTACATGTTATTTAAAATTATTTCAAGGAAGTGATTTTATATTATAAAATTAATGTTTAAATTAATTTTTAACAATATTTAACTTTATTTTAAAAAAATTAAAATGAATTTTTATAATGTTTTCTAAATAAGTTATTTATGACTTTTTATAAAAAGTGTGAAATGATTCTTTTTGACACTATTGAAACTCCATTTTGTTAAGGGGGATTAAAATATTATGAAAACAACCTTAATCATGTTATATAGTTGAATATACAATAATAATCAAAGTTACTCTCCCAAGATGGCCCACTCACACACCCCTGTGCATCATAAGGCTCACCCCCCTGTGTTGCACTAAAAGGAATGTCACCCCTGCAAGGGGTACTTGAACCGGGAACCTACATCATGGACCTACACAGACAACATAATTTGACCAGGGTCCCCTATTTTCCTATAAATAAGACCCTTAGGCTCCTCATTTGCACAATTTTAAAATATCAAAAACCCCTAAACTCTGGTTATGCACCTCCTTAGCCCTTGTCTTCAAAAACCCCTCATGTATCTCTTTTCAACCCAAAATAAGAAATAATTGAGAGATATAGTGGGATCAAAGTCTCTCCAGGGTCTGAATGAGGACTTGATTTTCCTTTATCAAAAAACCACCTATGTGAGGCATCTTTCCTAACTAGGGATCTGTGTGAGCCTCATCTAGGGAAACCCGAGGGGATCTGTGGTGCTTAGGCTAAAGTCTCTCCCAAGTGTTTTTTCCCATGTGGTCCATTTCATATGTCATCACCATCTCACACAGGCTTACCCCCTCTATAAAGAACCTCCAATTTCTCCTAGACCCTACATGAAGCACCTTTTCTCTCTAAACCAGAACCTGTGTGATCACCCATTTGATCCTTCTTATAAGCCACTAATGGAAAGGATCCTCTTCCTTTGGGTACATTGTCTGAGATGGAACAAATGGAAACCTCCACCGAAGCCTATATACTTTCAAAACCATGGAAATATTCACAATGGTATTTCTATTATTTGGATATGCATTTTTTTGGCCAGAGGTTTCCTACACTAGTCTTACCTGACTGGTGGGGTACTTGGGGTGCATATAGATATTAATTCCCACAATCATGAGGACCCCTACCCTGGGATAGGTGTCAGGAAAATCCTAGTCTTGGGTAATAGGGTTAGGACCATGTCATTCCTTAGTTTTCTCTAAGACTCAAAGTTTCTGATTTCTAGTAGGGAGGGTGAGGATCACACTTTCCTTTCCCTTTGATAGGGAATGAGATCCTCTTCTCCTCCTGTAGAACCAATTTTTGGGAATACCCCATGGAATAATCCCCTATAATTTCTCTTAAGACCTTTACCACTTCACTCGTTCCTCTATATTCATACTCATGGGTTGTATAAATATATATCACAAAATATAACTATCTTAGATATCAAAATAATAGGAGATATTGGAACATCAAAGCCCTTTCACTCTTCCTTTAGGTAATGGGTACAATGACCATAGGTAAGTTTCATCACCCCAACCTCTTATACTAGTGGAAGGGAAATGTTTGTTTTTCCAGATCTTTATTTTCCTTTTATTTACCAGATTAATTCATGAATCATCATGACTCATGTGGTCTTAGGGGATATCTATGATCATGATATACACCTAGTCAGATGCAGGTTTTGGAAGTGAATATTTTTTCAGATCTTCCTCTAACCCTCCTTTAGATATTGTCTATAGTCATGGGTCCTCAATGCCATGTATCAAACCTCAGGGGAAATAATATTTCTTGGTTTCCTAGATCTTCCATTTTCTCTTTTTTCATACATCGATTATGGCTCATGTGGGCTTAGAGGTTGAAAGTGGTCATGACCTCCACATGATCCCAAACCTTATGGGCATCATTCCAAGTCTAATCCATAACAAATAAATGGGTGTCATACTTGTTATAATCCCCAACCCTTCACAATAGGGAACCCTCCTTAGGTGTTATCCCCAAACCAAAACCTCATATCTCCGTGAGTCAAGTCACTTCTCATGGCTCTAAACCCATTCATGGAATCATACTTAGAACTAATTCCCAACTTAATCCACTCAAATTGTCATACTCCCCTTCAATACAAACCTTTATATGGCCTCCATAGGTGTGGGTACACCCAAAATTAACTACGTGAGATTTTATTCTTTTCCAAATCAGATATATATGAAGCACCCTTGAGTTCTAAACCCAATACCCTAAATCCACCCTAATTCTCTATAGGTTGTATTCCCAGTAGAGTTTTATTCAATATATAAATACATATCCCTTCCTAGTTCCCTAGTATGATTATTCATAATTCCCACACTAGAAATTGACTAGGAAGCTTCCTCCTAGACATCTTTGCTTGAAGAAGACAAACTGTATGGTTTGGTCCTTATCAAATGACTTTAAAAGGTATGATGTTTCCCGTTATGAAGCACCAAGATACATGGGTTATGATTCCTTTCATAAGGATACGTTGGAATACCATATCAGGGGACCGATCACGATATCAAAACAAATCATATCTCCCTAGATGAATATGCATTCCATAGCACCCCACTATGTTGATGAAAAACAACATCTTTGTAATAATGAACAAAGAATCTATAATCAATACATAAGAGGATACCATTGATGGAGAACCACATATATATAAAGATAACTCCATTTATTAAGATACTCAAATATGTACATAATATTCTAGGTTCTATATATGCTAATAATTGATTTTTAATTCAAGGGTGACCCAATTTATACATGGTATTTAATTAAGGATTCACGAATATATCTTAAATTAATAAGAGATTCCCAAAGTAGGTGATGATTCCATTGAAAAGGTTTTGATGATCCCGATATCCTATCATATCGACCAATTTGAGTTCTTAAATATCATTTTCCAAAATTTCCAATGATTTACTACCTTTGGAAAGAAGGTCTCTCATAGATATATAAATGTTGGGTTTTTCTGAATCAATGAATAAACCCCGTAGGAAATCGCTCGAAAGGGATGTGGATATGTGTTTGTCACAAAGGTTGTTCTACCAACACCATGAAACTAAATTCCAATTCCACATGGAATTCTAGTAAGAAATAATAAATTATAAACCCACATGAATCCTTAAATAAGGTGATAGTGTCCCCCACCTATCAGGTCCCCTTTCACTCTTGAAATAAAAAAATGCCCCAGACATGAAAATAAATAATGGATGTATTCATTTAAATGATATTATTATTTTAAAGTGTTTTTTTTGGTTTTATCATCTATATTTAGGAACATTTGCATAATACTCACTTTAATCTAATGGAATCCTTCCAGCATTCGGTAAATGTATGACCTAAAAAATTTTCATGTTAGTTCTTTACCCAAGTAGGGGATGTAGTCACCAACCCAGTGTCTTCAATGTTGGGTCTTGAATGCACTGGTCAAGGACTATCACAAAAAAGGTACAATCCTGGCATGGGAGACTTTTCGATAGGCCCTCCATCTCACCAATCCCTACTGATCATCTAATTGATGAAAAGTAGTGGTCCGAAAGAAAATGGGACCTATCACTGTATTCAACCGTTTCCTGAGATTATACCACAAAGAGATAACCAACCCGACTTTATATTAGGTGGTTGATTCAGAGGTTTTGAATGGCCTTGTCCAAAATACACAGGGTTCATTCCAAAGGGATCCTACTAGAAGTCACAACCACCAATATTGTGTGACAATAGACCCTCAGGTTCCATCCTTGGTGGTTTGACTCGGACCATCTAGACCTACGAATGCAAGAAAACCTGTCAGGCGTAGAAACCAGCCAATAGGGAGCATGGGAACACCACTATCCCCTCCAGAGATGCACACCAATCAGATTTTGTGGAAAACTATGAGTGGGAAAATATACTCGCCCACCCTAATTCATCATGTTAGTATACTCACCAGGTGGGATCCAATGTAGCCTTGCATTCAAATCTAATGGCACATAGTGATTAATAACATACACCTACCCACACTAATCAATCCTACTAGAAGACTCATCTGGTGGCACCTATAGAATCCCACCAAACAAATACATCATCACACATTGGTTCGGAACAAGCACCTTCCCACACCCATAAATCACACCAACCATGTTTTATGGAAACCACAAGTAATAGTACACACATTCCAACATTCATAAATCATACCCGCGTTTTCATCTTAAAACATCTAGGGAGATCATCCATAAAGTCTTGATGATGAATATGGGGAGACTCAAACCCCTATCCCCATATATGATTAATGTTAGTATCCACTGGAAAGAAATGGAGGACAGGAGCAAGAATATACCCCTTCTCTAAATACAGAATGAGACTATATCCCTATTCTAGATGCTAAAGTCACCAATCATATCCTAATAATGGTAAATGGGAAGAAAAAAATAACTTCACACATCCTACAGGACAACTAGGACATCATAATAAAAAAATTAATAGTAACATAGAGATAAAGACACATATTCTTCCCCAGAAATGGGGGGTTGGGGATCATCATCATTTCACCCCAGAGTAGACACATACCTATACTTCCATCAATGTGAATTTTCATTAAAACTCCCATGTGATATATGGAAAACTGGATCAGGAACATACACCAGTTCCAATATGAGGTAATCACCTATTTCCAATGGAGACTCCAAGTCAGGCACAAACCATTTCCAAATTTACAGGAGTTTTCCAAAAAATTATGGAAATATAATGGTATCTAGTCAAACAATCCACCATTCCTAAAGACCCCTTTCCTCAGTAAGTGGTGAAAGTCACTTGAATGAATCCATCCAAAAACAATCCTCACCAATGAAAAATGGATAATTAAGAGTTGATCTTCGATCCCTATCTACTTAATTATGGAGTTCTTGAAGCCCTCAACAACTTATATATGGAATTTCAAGGTCCTGCTCTCTCATTAAAAAATTATGGGAGAATTATTATTAATTCCAAAGTTCTTACTTGGACACTTCACCATGAAGGATTTCTTTATGACCATAATATGATCAGTCACAAGAACCTATTTTTTGATGAGATTCATGACAACCCTCCACGTGGCCATAAGATTAAAGAGAAAGTTGTTATTACCCTTACTATAATACATTGTGGTATTCCTTCCCAAGATGTAATTTTCTATGAAAGTTCTCTCAACGATAGTGTTACAATTTTTTAGAAGGGTCCTCCCATGGAGATGTAGTGATGAGAAATCCCTACTACCATGAGTAAATTGTGAAAAAAAATCTAGTCATGTATGGTTCCTTTTAATTAAAAAGTGGAATTATTTCTTATCTGAAACATAGCCCAAGGAAATGGTTATTCTCTTAACCCCTTTTGGATCTTCTATTTTCCAATATAACAGAGGAAGTCCCTACCAATATTTTTTCTTATGATGAAGTGGCATGAAAGTGTCCACTATGGTCAGATCAAATAGAGAATCCTCTATCGAAATATGAAGATGAAATTATAAACATGAGGGAACATCTAGCTAAAGAATACATACCCTTCATGTTCGATCCTTTAGACACCCCATAATACAGCATTCCAAAAGTTTTGTTTAAATATTGTGTGCATGAAATCCAAATCAATATATGGAAAACTCTTTATCACTTGAGAGAAAAAGTATTACCAAATGAAGAGTATTAAATTCATGTCAAGGTAATATAAGGGATTCAATGCCAAATTGACTTCAAGGATCTCTTGGCTACAGGACATCTAATGTTTGAGAAACAACAAGGAATCCTTCAATGTGCATGCCTCAATGCATTATGAATATTAAAATAATTGATCATTGATTCCCCATATAGTGTTTATATTAGAGTATGGGGTGAACATAGAGCATTACATTTTACCATGCTCCAAAAACAAAAACACTCACTAAAGGTTGTGTCATGCAATGTCATAGATTTAGGTCATCTTCAAAAAATGGACTTTGTCTACAATTGATGATATAATTAAAAAAGGGGTCAGACATGCTATCATCGACATCGGTTCATAAGAGAGAAGGATATTGAAATAATTTTGTGTCGGGCATATGAAAATATCAATGAATCCTACTCCTTATGTTCAGTTAGTCATCAAATTCAAAATGTTGAAAATAGAGCAATGGTCTTCGGTGGTGGGTGATTCAGGCACATACCAAATGATGCACCCATCCCATGTTAAATAAACTCTACAAAATCTAAGTGGAAGTAGTAGCAGTAGCATCCAAGAAAGTTATATAAAAAACCCATCTTATAGGGTTGGGTATTTTAACCCAACCATCTAGGCCATCAAAGCAGGCCAGAAGAGTTGTGAAAGCGGAACAAGAACAGCCTCATCCCTATGGGATGGGGGATTTTTTACCTCAATAATATCCTAATTAGTGGAAGTCAGTATTCTTATGATTAGGGGAAACATTGTAGAATAGATCCTCTAATTTTGTATCATCTTATGATCTAGTACCCTCACTATGAATGTTCATGACTGAACTATATGGATATTTCCTTTGTATTAATTTCCACCAAACAGCTCCTATAGAACCAGAAAAGGAGAGGACGAGGCCTCATGGAGGGTGTAGTAAAAGGAAATTTTTAAAATACACTAATATAATTCCTACAATTCATTCTTCATCAGTGAATGTCATCAAAACCAAGGCCAATTTCGAGGAGGATTTAGATAAGGAAGTTCTAGTTTATAATGAGGTCCATACCGAAATAATTGAAGGATGTATGTATACATGGAACCAAAGGGTCACCCTAAATATGGGAGTTCCCTTAAATAATCAAGCATTAACTCCTCAAATATTTCCCAACAAGGAAAAAGGAATGGGTAAGATTGTGCCTCACATACCTCTAAGAGTGGTTTAACCCCTTTTAATTGAGAAAATATTTTCTCAAAATAGGAATAGAAGAAATAATTTAGTAGAGTCAATTAAAAACATATCCAAGGAAGCCTTCCTAATGGATATGTTTTTCTAGAAAATCCTCAACTCACACACCCAACCAGCATACATTAGAAAGAGGGTTTCCCATAATGGATGAAGTGGATCTAGAACTTCCACTCAATTTGAGATACCAACCACAAATATAATTGGATTCCACAAGAGCATATTAAGAATTCCCTCTATTGGGTAAACAACCATAACATGGTTAGTTACATCCTTATATACATACCCATATGGGCTACCCACACTGGATACCATCAGTGCCACCACATATGTCCCTATTGATTGTGGCACCTATTCAAGCTCCAGATCATCCAGCCATTTTCTGATGGCTCATGAGCACTCTTGAGTCACTCATGGCTCAATTTAAGACATGGGGGAATGGGGCATGCTGACACAACCTGAAAAAAGTCTTACCCTGAATGGTAAGATCTGAATCTTCAACCTCTAAACTTTGGGAACCCTATATTTATGACTTTTTGAGGGCTCAGGTGACCTAGAGAAGCATTTAATTTATTTCATCTCTTGCTATAATCCCATGATGGGGACCCTTAAACAATAATAGGCCATGAAACTATGTTTTTTTTTATAATCACTGTAGGTACCAACCTTTGTACAATTCAAAATATTTCCAGATCAATCAATAATGGAGTTGGAAGAACTCTATCAAAATTTCCTCTTCCAGTTCAGCTCAATGCTACAAAAGACAACAGTTCTAAACCTTTAAAACTAAAAACATTAGGAGAACAAAAGGGTATCAGATTCTATTGCTCAGTGGAAAGGATTTACATAATCCTTAAACCTAACTCATCCTCAAGAAAACTTGTTTTCCATATGTATAGATAATATTCTCAATGAGTTGTGAAATCCACTTATCCATATGAAATAAACATGAGAGTTTTAGGACCTTAATACGATTTATCAAAGAGTGGAAGACTCCCTCACATAGACCAAAGATAAATCCTGAGTAATTACATTAGCTCGTGTAAATAGAATATAGAAATAAGAGGATTCCACTATTAAACCGAAGCAAGACCTTGTACTATCTTCCACTCCAAATCATACCCCAAATCATGTGGTTATATCTTTGATGCATTAGCAACAATGCCTGACTTTTCAATATGAGAAAAGATATCACAAAAAAATAGTTTGAGGAGATGAAAAATAGGGTCTATTATTTTTGAAATGACCATGTCACTCACTACTTTATCTCGAAATTGGAGTACAAATTGATCAAGTAACCAAAGCCTAATAATACAACCAAGTGTGGTGATGAAGGTCTCTAAAACTATGTCTCATTCTATCATGTACTAAGGTAAGACATCTATGTGTGTTTTTTTCAAATACATCCTTCAAAACGTGATGGAATCTAGAAAATTGAAGCTTGGAAATCCACATTCATAGGTGGAATGTGTTTCCACCACTAATATGGATGAGGATAATGAATGGGATGAAGTTAACAAAAAGTATACACAAAATTTAAAAGATTTTATGGTTAGAATAAATGAGCAATTGAACTCACATTATCCTTATAGAATCGCTGCAATATCCAACTACGCCCCTAGATACTTCTACTACAGCACAGCTGACTCCACTAGAAGATCATACCTCTGAGGTACAGTCTTTCAGAAAATGACAATAATGGAAAAGAAAGAAGAAATCACAATAATATGATAAATTTATAAGGTAAAAGTTGTCTTTGAATTTATGAGAATTCATTCCTACAGTATCGATATCATGGGAAATGATCCCACTAAATAGTACAATAAGATTTAACTTCCAGAAGGAATCTCCATTAGATAAGGAGTTTCTATTTGGTTCAATTAACATCATTCTCTTAATGGATCCCTTATCAGATGATGAGTGTGATTATGGAATATAATTCCCTAAAATTAATGATAGAACCAGGGGAAGAGGCTATCAAAATAGAGGATATAGGGGAAGACCTAGTCATGCCAGGATTCACTACTGTAACCACATCCTTGCTGAATCCATATACGCAGTAAAACCATTTGGGAGATCTCTCTAGTGAGATCGGTAGGAGTAAGGGAGTTACCATACACACGATAGGGTATTACATGACATGATCATACAAGAAGATCGTCTATAGGACACGTCATCACCCAATCATCCTCAGTGTGTAGGAAGACCTAGTAGGCCTAATACACCGAGATCAGAAGCACCTTCATATCCTTTCATAAGGGCCAATTTTTTCACATAAGGTACCTATGTTTTTAAATAACCTAATAAAAAGTGTCCATGTGATGGGAAGTGTAGACAGTTAGATCAGAAGTATGATTTTTTAAAGTAACTATCCCTAGTTCCATCCATTTTTTCAAATATCGGATGCTCTGAAACTATCAAAATACCTCTAGGAAGAACTCATTGAGGCCTTGTCAAGCCCTTAAGAATTTTAAGTTGAGGTTACTTCTGTCGAAGTGTATCATGTAGAGAATAATCTTGTAGAATGTTGCATGGTCATCTATTTCATATCCAGAATTAGGATTTCATCATACATGGACACGTCAGAATATAATATATATCTAGATGGATGAATGACATTGAAATTTGATGAGATTTCATTGAAAATAGATCTAGAGTCAACCTTATTCCAATATGAACGCTTCATTAACTGGGTTTCAACAAATCTCACATGACCCCATCCACTTTAATGTTACATGGTTATGACAAGAACTAGTAAAATCATCTTGGTGAAATCAAAGTTGGAACTCAGTTTATGGATCTCACGCCTGACTCAGAATTCATGGTTGTTAGGCAGGATAAAACCTTTAACATTTTACTAGGAAGACCCCAGATACATTAGCATGTGGATATCCATTATTCATACCTACAATGTCTCAAATATTTTATCTATGTAAAATGTGATAAATTTTATGGTGAAAAATATCCAATTATGTTCTAGGAATCATAGTGAATTGATGTCAGATTCTACCATAAGGAAGGGAAACATTCCATGGTTGATGATGTCGCTCGAATCGATGCCTTGAATCATCTGAAGATAATTCCTAATAACCATTTCAAACATCTCAATGCATATTATGTGGTCCCCATCAACCAAATCAAATAGGTGGATTTTAATTTGAGAACACATCCATCAAATCATATGATGTCAATTATAAAAATTGAGCTCGACATCATTGGAGAAGTTATTTACTCCCTGATGAGTAATGAAATCCTAGATGAAAACATCTTCACTTCATACCCATAGCTTCAAAAATGAATATTCTTCTAGATATTATGGAATAAATTATCGTGGAAATGGGAGAAAATAATGATTCTCATTCTTAGTCCTTCATCTACCCTTTAAATCTCCAAAGAGGCCTCACACTAGAAATCGAGCCAAAAATGGTTTCTTCAACTTACGAATATCCAAATGTTAACTCCTATAATAAGACTTAAAACCTTGATTTATCACCTAATACTCATGAAAGGGAAAAGAGGTAAATAATGTGGAAGAGGAAGAATAGGAAGACCTCAGGGATTCCCCTCCAGTATTTGAGGAAGGTGTCTCCACCATTGTTCATGAAATCAAAGAAATAAATTTGGGTACGGATGAAGATCCAAGACCCACATTGATCATTGCAGCCATGAATTCCAAATAATATGATGTATATACTGCCTTAATAAATCATTATTGGGACATGTTTTCCTAGAATTACATACATATTTCTGACCTTGATCCCGAGGTGTATACTAACCACTTGGACTTGCTGAAGATCACTAGGGATACAAACAAGCATCCAAAAGGATACACTCGACTCACACCTATAAAACTAAGATTGAAGTGAAAAAACTCATAAATGATAAATTAATTAATTAATTTTAGTATCCAAAATGGATTTCCAATATATTCCCTATGAATAAGAAGAGTGAGAAAATCAGAGCTCTCAATGACCTCCCAAACTCAATCAGTGTTGTCCGAAATATGACTTCTCGGTTCTAATCACAGAACTACTGATTGGTAAGGTAGCAAGTTATAAAGACCTATCATTTATGTATTTCTATTTATAGTTCACCAAAATTCATATGGCCCTATAAGATGAAGAATATGATACCTTTCGGGACCCCAAAGAGTATTCTACTATCAAATAATTCTGTTTGGATTAAAGGACGCTGGTGCCACATACCAATATGTTATGCATCGTATCTTCAAACCATTTCTAGGTATTGTTTTGAAAAAATATGTTGAAAATATAGTGGTTAATTCCTAAAAACATTTTGAACATCTGGCTGATCATGAGACTATATTTTACAAGCAACGGTAGCATATCCCGAAAATTAATCTTATAAAATTTTCTTTCGGTGTAACCTTGTAATATTTTCTTGGATTCGTCATATTCCATCACAAAATCAATGTAAACCATGTGAATAATAAGTATATACTTATAATTTTAACTCTTTGAAACCTCAAATAGTTTGTGGAATTCAAGGACACCTATCCTATGTTTGGCGCATTATATCCAACCTCACGGGCAAGTGTTTTCTCTTCACCGTATTGATGAAGAAAAGGGTTTCGTATAAGTGGAGTGATGAGTGTCTAGAAGAATTTTATAGCCTCAATAAATATCTCTGGATTCTACAAGTATTAATTCTACTTATTGAGTTAAATCCACTCATTCTATATGTAAAATCATTTAATAGATCACTATGTTCTTTCCTCATGAAAAATAAAAATACTGGGAATGAAAACATCCTTTATTTTCTCATTAGAACCATGATTGATACTGGTAATACTTATTCATATATCATGAGAAGTTTACTTCAGTTAATCATTATAGTTCAAAAACTGATGTACTACCTACAGCACCACGAATCCTATTTAATCTCTTCAAATAACCCACTCAATTCCATCATCATTTGTCCTATATTGACATGACCTCTTTCATGGTGGGTAGTTATTATGTAGTATTTTGATATAGAAGTTATCCCACCAATTGTAGTGAAAGGAAATTCCATAACATCATTCCTTACAGAACAACTGTTAGTAGAAAAAATGACATTAAACACCAAATTATCAGATGAGAAGATATTATCTATTCAAGGCAACCCCCAAATATGGGAGATGTATTTTGACGATGTGTCCAGGAGCCCAATAGGGTGGATAATGGAATTCCCTATGCTCAAAAAAGTTAGTCTAGGTATCATACTTATCTCACTAGTGAAATAATCCTTTATTTATTCCTTCATATTTCCAAAAGATTGTACTAACAATGAGGCAAAATATCAGGCCCTCAATGTAGTCTTGGAACTACCACTAGAAATACTAATAGACCACTGAGAAGTGAAAGGCGATTCAGAGTTTTTAATCATACAAATTAGTGGGGATAATACCCATACTTTAATATGTATAGGGGTTAATGGTAGAATTAACCTAAGATACAACATTGAATCACATCCCATGATCACATAATTCCTAGGCAGATGAATTGGTGAATGTAGTTACAAATCTATAGGGTCTAAAGTGTGGTGAAACGTTCTTCAACATTTTCCATTGCCAAATGGTCTCACCTTTTTTAAACTTATAATGGAATATATCACCATATTCATCCCTATCCCTAAATTATATGGTCTTTCCACTAGGATTTTTTTCCATTATGGACTGCCTCCAAATTAGAGTACTTCCACCATAAAGAGGTGGGAAGGAACAAATCCATAAGTGAGAAACCAAATTCACTCTTTATTATGGCCCAAATCACCATAAATTTCTCTATAAATGAGGATTTAATAGAGACCTTATCCGATGCATTGATGGAAAAGAGAACACCATTTTTATGAATGAAGTGCACACCAGAGCCTGCGACAACCACCAGTAAGTAATAAGGCTTTCCCAACAAATTTAATGGCTCAGATACTTTTTCCCTTCAATGATAAAGGATTAGATAGAATTAACCAATAAGTTTCATTCCTTCCAAGTTCATTACAACTTTCTCTATCAACCCCAAAAGTTTCTAAATACAATCAAATAATCTTGTCCATTTTCCCTATGGGTAATGGATATTGTAAGTTCATACCCTCTAGCTACATCCAGTAAGTTAAAATACATCTTAACTACTACTAATTTCTTCTCCAAATGGGTTGAGATAATACCTTTAAAATAATTTGGGGCCAAAAATCCAACATCACTAAGAGATTTGGTATCCCTCATAAAATACTGACGAACAATGGCACCAATTTCTTTTCTTCTTAGGTAAAAAAGTTGTACTAGGAGTGAAATATTTAATATTTCCATTCATCCTATTTTCAAGCAGTGTCTAATAGAAAGATATAGGCCTTAAATAGGACCTTGTTGAACATTCTCAAAATACGGTGGATAAAGATAAAAATTATTTCCCCAACAAGCTCTTCCAGACCCTGTGGGTTTATCAATCTACAACCCGTACTACCATACATGAGACCTTGTACTCATGGTATAAAGAATAGAAGTAGTCATTCCAATTGATATCTAATTTCCATCACTTCTTGTTACCATCTATGATCAACTATCCATATATGAGAAATCCTAGAAATGGATGGATGAATTGGAGAAACTCCATTTACAGTTTGTATCACTTTGAGGTTTATCAATACTGTATAGCGAGATCTTTTAACAAGAAGGTCCACATTCATTAATTCATCCAAGGAAAATTGGTAATGTCCCTTAGGACTCCAATTATATCAGGAAAGAAGACCCCAAATCTTCATCCAATGTTGTTGGGACCTTACTCTATACACAAGTTTCACTCAAATGAAGCTTATTCCTTGGCCCAAATGGATGGAGATATTATTATGATCCCAACTTATGAAATGTTCTCGAAGAAATATTTCATGTATCACACGATGATCATCTCAGTCAAAAGATGTTAATCTTCATAGTTGGTATTTTTCACCTGACCTTAAAAGGCCTAACTCATCCAAGATATAGGATATTACACTGAACATTACCATATATAGTCTAAGTTTTAAGACTCTAAATTGTGTATTATATCATCTTGACCATATGACATTAAAGTACATGTTTTATGTCCTTGTTGCCTGATATAATAGTATATATAATTTCCATAGGTATTTAATTAGATCATTATGTTTGGTGTTGGCTCCCCTACCACACCTTTATTCAAGGATTATGTACAACTTTATTCTTATTCTAATTAGATATGTAGTGTAGTTAGGACCTCAAATCTCAGGTCTATCCATGAAAAAAAATCCCCCACTCCCTGTGTATGAGTCAGACCTATAAAAGGAACCTTTTAATAACTATGTGTGGATTTATTCTTTCCATCATAGGATATGTAGTGATTCCAAAATTTTCATCCATGGGCCTAGCTACAATATTTCATCTCTTTTATGTCAGTTTATCTTTATCCTCTCTACATGATGTTAAATTGCATTGGATTTTAGAACTACATAAGTCTTGATTCTTATTTGGATGATAAATGTAGTGGTGATTGGATCCCACATCAGGGTCTAGCCACTAAATAATCTAAATTCCCATATCATTCCATTATATTTCCCTTTTGTGGTGTAAGAAACCATTAATACTTATTGTTTCTCACACTGATAATATCTCAGGTGGGATTAGGATTTTTTAAAAAAATTCCTTTTATGAGTGAGACATATTAATCCACATTGGTGTTATCATAGTCTTGGTGGAAATACACTAAAAGGAACAATATATATCCTTATATCATGACAAAAAACAGTATGATTTTATCAAAGAACTATTTGTGTCTTAATTCTCATTCCAATGAGATATGTAGTGAATTATGGATATTCAATCCTAGGACCAGTCAGAACACAATATAGTAAATTTCCCCACTCTCCTATGTACGAGTTAGATCTATATGAAAGAATCCAATATGGGTTCTCACCCTATGCATGGGACCATAATCAAAAACATTAAAACCATTTTCTTCCACACATGAATTCAGCTAGTGTAGAGGATCTTGATTTTACAACTACATGTGGCTTGAATATTAGTCCAATAAGATATATAGTAAATCTTGGGTCCTATAACTCGGTCCAACCATGATCAAATTGAGTAAACTTGTTCCTTAAATCATGACATTAAATTACATGGCTAATTTCTAGGCCTTGGGAATTTAAACTATGTGGTGTTTTAAGAATCACATGTGGCTTGATTCTCATTATAGTTATATACGTAGTGACACCTAGGCCTCATTTCCTAGTCCCATCCATGGGGTAAAAAAATAACCCCTCTTATCTTAAAAAAATGATATATGCATGATATCTTAATTCCAGACCCCTTATTTGGGGGATCTACCAAGGAAACAGAGATGAACCCTTTCTACCTATGATCCAGATATATGTAAGGGATTTTTCACTTCATGATCGATATCAGTAGAAATTATTCCTTTATTCTTGGATATATACCTTCCACACTTCATACTTCTAATCTTGGACACTTTTAAATCTTCATAATCTCTCAACAGATTATGTCGAAAGGATGTCTAATACTTGAGGACTCTTTTTTCTGACTATACAGTAACATGGAAAAGTTGGATTTTTATAAAGTATCCCACAAAACAGGTTCTTCATCAATAATACGACTCTATTTGACTATGGTATAACATTCACCTATTGTATTTTCATGAATTATCCCATAAAATGGGTCTTTTAACCTATGATTACTCTGCCCTTAGAAGTAGCCTCTTCTATCATCATAAACATTGATGACATTATGTAGGGGCATGTGATTTTAATCAGTCCATAGTCATCCATATAATATTTTTCCCATATACTTTCTCCCGATATAATATTCCCTAAGACCATGGTTTATAATTTCCCCCCTCATGTCTAAAGTATTTTGGAATAACTTGGGTCTTTCAAGCCACATATCACCTATTGTTTCCATAGTGTTATGGTCATAGTCATGTGACCTAAAATTATAGGCACAGTATTTCTCATTTTTTTGTTAGACCTTCCCAAGAAATCTATTCCCCCATTATCAAGTAATTTTGACTTAAACTGATCTTCCCATATTCAGGTACTTTTCATCAGCAAAACCAGACTCTATGACTAAGGAAATATGAATATACATAACATTATTTTAGTAATAAGTGATATAATGTTGGAATCCCTGAGAAATCTGTTTCGTAAGTATTCTATAACATGCCCCAATTTTATTTCCATAAGTCATCCAAAACATTTCAGGGCCTGTCAGCCAATGTATGCCACTATTTAACCATGTTGTAACATTCCACAGTTGGTTATTCATAAAATAGCACAAGAAATAGGGTTTTAAACTAGTGGTAACTTTATCCTCTAGAGAAACGTCTTCTATCACCATAATATCCTTCCCCATAACACTATTTGGATCCAGAAATCCCCATATTACAACTTACAAAATTCCTATCCTCATACCTAAAATTGATGGTGCATTCTTGAACAAACTACTGTGAAAGGGGAAAATTACTAACCCTTAGATCAAAGATAAAGTACTTAAATTATATCACCTCATAATATCCTTGTTGTATGACATTAAACTATAGGGAATAATTTCCTAGTAATAAGAATTTAAAGTGTATAAAAACATCCTCATCGTAAGATGTTAAACTACATAGTCAATGTCCTAGTCTCACAACATTAAATCATGTAATAGTTAAACCCTTGTCAAAGAGGGGCCTTTATCTCACTGGAATAATACATTTATCAAAATGGATTGTCCTTCACATAAGACA
This sequence comes from Viscum album, assembly GCA_963277665.1. Taxonomy (NCBI): domain Eukaryota; kingdom Viridiplantae; phylum Streptophyta; class Magnoliopsida; order Santalales; family Viscaceae; genus Viscum; species Viscum album. Next base: position 703,388,560 of record OY728126.1, on the reverse strand, counting down.
AATTCATGTAGGAAAATTTTTACATTCATAGCCAATGCCAATACAAATGCTTTATTCATTCTCAGAAAACTACAATTGGTAAAAACACCGATCATGGTCTTGAGAAATCCAAATATTCATAAACTTCATTTTCCATCAGTAATAGAGTGTTGTAATTTTTGAGAACACTCTTTCATGAAAATTTTGCAACACACCCCAGTTACCTTTCCATAATCCATCCACAAAGTTTTAGGACATGTCATCCAAAAGATCCCACTATTTGACTATACAGTAACACGCCCTAGTTAGCTTTTCATAAAATTTCCCAGAAAATGGGTTCGCCAACCAAAGATAATTTCATCCCAAATATATACCCACTCTATTACAAGGTATTTTTAAATTTGGAAACCACAAATGTTTTTATCAAAATTTCCCATCAGGTATCTGAAGATTGTTAGAACATTCTCATCCCACAAGATATGTTTAGGTAATCATTTCAAAACTTATGGTCAAATCTGTTCGACCTAAAACACTCATTCTCATTAGTCTGGATCACATGAATTTAAACTACCCATAAAAGGAGACATAGTAATCACTATATTGAAAACTCCCCAAGGTAAATCAGGGTAAAAGTAGATTCTTGGCTCGCTAGATCTGCACTCTAATGAAATGAAAAAGGCACGAGACCCTTTTGGACAAAAACCCATAAAGGGTGTCCTAAGAAAAATCCATGTCACACCCACTAAGTCTTCATTATATGGGTATTAGGAATAAAATTAAGGTGATTAAATAAAATTAAACAAATTTTTAAGGTTTTCCAAATAACCTTAGAAATAGTCATACTACACTCACTAGGCCCCATGGATTATGAAAAAATTAGAGCACTCCCTCAACCTTATCATTATAATTATAATGCAGTGACATTCAATTAACGGGGTCATTTTAAATGTTATATTATTATTATAATGAGGAAAAAAATAAAATAACAAGTGATTGGAAATAAAAATCTTTTTCATTTATGTTATAATGCATGAGGGAACTTCTACACACTGAAGCCTCTCTGCTGAATTTTACAGCTTATCTTAAATATAGGATTTGATAAGAGGATTTTTAGATTGATAATTCTCTACAGTTTACCAGAGCTTGATAGATTGTGTATTGATGGCCTCCACAGCATCCTGGAGCTTCATCTACTCTACAGTGACAACATCCCTTATTTTTATCAAAGCCCCTTCTAAGGATAGGTGGAGTTGGACTACCTCATTATTTATGAAATTTAACTCTTCTTAAAGGTCCTCCATTTGGAGATATTTCTCATCAAGGTGATATTGATACTCCTATAACTTCTTGGTGTGGTTAATATCCTCTTAGGTTGCAGTAGCTCTGAGTTCCTCAAACTGTCTCACTAGTATCACCTTGGCTTGCTATGATCTTTTATCCTCTTTAATTTTATGAATGATTGAATTCAATGCATCATGGATCTCATGGTAACTAAATCTTCCATATCCCAATATGGAAAGCTTGAACAGAAGTTGGTGAAGTTAGGATTTCATGTCTTCAAGAAGAATTTCATAGATTATCTTCCAAACATCCCACCATATAATGTGGCGTGTAGTACGAAAAGCTTCATGCATCTCTAGTTCAAAATCAAAGCCTCTCTTGGAGGGAGAGACATAGTCTGAAACTAGTGCACTCAACGAGATGCATTGTTCCACTCCCTATGAAACAGTCTCGATTTTACTACCAATATTGGGGGAACTTGCATAGAATCCCCCATCTTAGAATCGTTCAACAAAGTTGATGGAACTGAGAAACATGTAACACCTCTCATCAAAATTGGGATTTCAATAGACAACAAAGGAAGTGAAGAAAACTAAGTGTATAATAATTATTACTCTTTTTTGGATTAAACATTGAAATTAACATCTCCCTAGTACTCCCAACCTCAGTTCATAAATAAAATATATCTTCATGAGGAGAATCCTTCTGAATTTCCTCATAAAATAGGACTATGGAATCTTGAGGGTCTCCCATTTTGGGATTCTCATCCATCACTCCCTCAACAATGGGATTAGGGTGGATATGGATGCCTTGTTCATGAAGTGACATAAAAACATTCACTGCAAAAAAAGTTGCACAAGTTGAGATTTAATGTAAATAATCAAGTGAAATAAAGAAAATTATGTTTAGAATATGTGAAAAGGTAAAAACCACATCCATACAATTCCCTATTGAAATCCTTTAAATCCTTGAGGGAACCTAAGATGTCAATATTTGGATTAAATAGGTCCATTATTTAATGATACATGATGTCAAGTCTGATAGAATCCTCACCAGTAGGGGTATATGAGGTGCATTGATCGGGACCCAAATTGGATCTTCCATTGATTCCCTTTGCCAAATTTTTAATAGGAACAACTTCATGAAGCCCTGTTGAGTTAGGGTCATCATCAACAACTTAATCAAACCATCCAAGATCCCTATCATCCTCTTCCAAAGTGACAATGGGACTGGAATTGAATGGTTCAAGGTCCTTTAGTGTAAGAAAAATATCTGAAATATCAGGAGGAGAAGAAAGTAAAGAATAACATCTGAAAAATTAAGGAGTGAATCTAACATTACTGTGACCCTATCCACTTTCTATAATAATGGGTTCATACATAGCTACATCTCTTGATGCTTCATCCTTCAAGATGAGGGATTCATTAGCATGGGTTTTTACCTCCCCCAACGTATCTTTCTCAATCATTAAAAGAATAGTTTCATACCCCTTAAGGTAGGAAAGTGATACAAATTATATAGAATAAAATTATGGTTAGAAATAGTATTTCAAGAAATTCATGAGATTAGTTGATAATAAAATATAATTACTGCAGTACATACACCAAGAAAAATTTTTGAAACTCTATTCCTCCCTATGTTAGAACAGTGAAGGGACTATATCTATCTTCTCAGCCAAAGATACTTTAGGTAATGGTCAAGGAACTCTTCCCTCAATTTCCTCCCTCATCATCCTCTATTCTAGGGGAAATTCTGGAGGGTCAGGAGACTCAGTCGCTACCTCTATGTGGGTGCCCGTGGGCCCATACCTTGGTGACCCAAGTGCCTCTAATTTTCCTAATTATTTGTGTTATTATTATTATTATTCCCCACAAAGATACTAAATAAATCCCATCAAAATTATTTATATAAGTTGAAAAATAAAGAAAATAAAAAAATGAATGAAAGAGACACATCAGTAGGGAAGATATAGTCATTCCATTCCTCCTCAGTGTGACCAATAACCCCTAAAACTCTTTTTGGTTAAGAATGTTAGAAACTCACTTTTTAACAATGCTCTAATCATCAGTAGTATATATAAGAGCCTCAATCTTCTAAATATACCTCCCAACCTCAGAAAAATCACATTTGTGGTGGAGATCAGAGGATTATCTGATATCTCTATGCTCTGGGATGTGTATATCGGACTAGAGAAACACCCATGCATCTCTGATATCATGATTTATGCCTTTTTAAGCTCATATTGATAAGTTTCATATATAATTTGAATCTAATGTGGTTGTCTATGTTAAAGACACATCACCTTTTGACTTGGAAGCCTCTTAAAGACTCTTTTCTCTCATATAATAATGGGTGTTTAGAACCTCAGTCTCCTCTCAATGGGGAATAATAGAACACAAAAGTGTTGGTGGTGTGGTTTTCTCAACCATAGCCTTCTTGGTAATCTTTTACTCAGATCACCTCAAATGATCTAAAGCTTCATCATCGTCAAGTTTAGTTTCAACCTTTCTACAATGCATGTAATGACTAGAATTTTTTGTAGAAGTGACCTAGTAGACGCCTTTCATCATTATCCCTTAATGGTATGAAGATATCCACACACTAGAATACATGGCCTCCATCTTGATTGATGCATCCACCAAAGGCAGCATGATTGAAATTTTAGACACCTCTATGTACATCAAGATCCCAAACGGTTGGGCTACCATTGGATGTTTCTGTATCCTAACATTAATAGGGGGAAGATGTTTGACTATAGTATATATTTTAACTATAAAGTAAATAAGTATAGAGCATATCCCTCACCAATTATTTTTCTATCAATGTGAGTCACTAGTACACTATCTCCGAATGATATCATATATGAACTAAGTTCATGATTATTTTCATTTTCATCATTAGAAAACATCCTTGTCGGTGTAATTACATACAGGAAGAAGTTAAAATATCTCGACATGTTCAGAATCCTCATCACTTCTTCATACTCCAGGCTCAGAGACCATATTCTAGAAACAGCCTGAAAAAATGGGGGAAATCAGTTGTCAGAGACTTTAACTAGGATAAACACCAGATATTAACTGATGTTTTCTAAAATCTACCCCCAATGAACATAAAATGGAACTTCAATTATAAACAATGACTTCCAGTTGTATATATGTAGAAACCACTAGTAAACTATCACCAATACAGGGGAATCCAACCCTATATTCCACTTTTCTACTAGTTTGGATACAGTAGAAAATTTTCCTTACTTCACACCATTATTGGATTTGCGGACTAGAAGTAGGTAAATGCTTATCCACATTGAGAGGAATTCATTCAGGAAAGTCTTCAAAGAAACTTCAGCATTAACCTTATAACCCCAACGGGTATATTGTACCTTCTCTAATGTAGGTCATAATGTTCTTGGAGAACCCTTATTCTCTAAAGTGGGCCACCCTATAGGGAACTTGTGAGTGAAACCATATATTTCTGGATTGAGAAAATCCTTCATTCAAATTTTTTGATTGATTTCACCCTTTGTTCAAGGATCTTGGTTCTATAATTTCTTCACCACCTTAAAAATATCATTGGCCAAAGGCAGCGTCCTTTCAGCATCATCTCACATTGTATTTAGTAGGATGAAATCTTCATATATCTGTCTAAAAATGGGGGCTCCATAATTTTTTTAGACATCCCATGGGCTAATGCCAACTTTACCATGCATCAGGTGAAAGGAAATTTTTTGAGGAATTCATCATCTAATCATCTCGAGGATGATTTTTGAGTTCTTTTAAACATAAGTTTTTTCTACCATAATAGTCTTGTAGATGTGTATGTCATGAAACTATTTTTTGAATTATGCACAAGTCTAGTGTACCTAATATTCCTACATCCACTCGGGACTAACTCCCCTTCCAGAATAAAAATCCCAATCCTACTTCTAGTATTTCATCTAATATGTCTATGAAGTGTGGAATGTTGAGTCATATTAGTGAGGATTTGATTCATGGATATGCGACTTCGAATCCAAAGTGAAGCTATTTTGAGGCATGAAACAACCAATGGGAAAAGTTTATTTATTAATATAAGCACCCTTGGAGGAAATTTTGGTGTAATGGAAGTTGGTGAGCTTCACGAACTAGGACTTAGAGAAGCAACTTTGATCCCTGCGGATGAAGGCACCCCTAAGAAGTCTGTGGTCATTTAAGGGTAGGTAATCCCTTCTAGGATACTTACATTGATACGGTGCCAAGTGATTTTCTAGTTCTAGAAGAGTAGATTCAACCATGCCATAACAATCTATCCCAATATCTTTGATCATCTCAATGGCATGTGAAATATCTTGTTCAATGGAAGTCATAATGGAAGACAATGAAAATCCTATAAGAAGACAATGAGATTTATCTTCATTAATTCCAAATATGGACATAGAAGAATTAAAAATTTTGAAAGACAAAAATCCTCATACAACCCTCTTGATTGGGTGCCTCATGCAACCCTCTTGATCAGATGCCTCATGTATCCCTCTCGACCAAATTTTTTCACACAGTCATATCAACTAGATTTCTCATGTGGGATCCTCAATGATGTGAATATACACAGAACGACCACTCATGTTTTTCTACCATGTACATGTGCAATTAAGTCCTTTAAAAGACCTACACAAACAAAAAACATGGGACGGTTAGGTGTATTACCTGTGTGATGAGAGAAAAAGGCACCAATATGGAATCGGAGAAATTGAAAAAGGGGTAAAGGTATTTATAGACACTGTTTGCCAGCATATCAGACTTGTGCCATGGGTTTGTGTCATGGGTCTGCACTGTGGACCTACACACTAGACCTAGGAACCTGTCATATGTCACTTCATTATGTGAGTACCATACACATCATATATATGTCACCTTCATAATCTTTTACATGTTCTACCTTAGGCCTAGACACTCTTATTGTGATCTGATACAATGATGATGGAGATCCTTTGTTGACACTTAATTTTGTTAAGGGTGGTGAAAATATTATGAAGATCATATTAATAATGTTAAATAAGTGAAGATACCCAAGAAGAATCAATGGTATTTCTCTAAGTTAGACTACAGGCACACCCCTATACATCAAAAGGCTTGCACAGTCCCCCCCCCCCCACCCAGAACTAAAAGGCTGGCCACCCCTGTGTGGGGTACCTAAAATGTGAACTTACACCATCGAACGGCATGGAAAACCTCCTTCAACCATTGTACCTTGTTTTCTATTAAATAGGACGCTCAAGATTCTTATTTGAAAAATTAGAAAGTCATCAGAATCCCCCAAACTCTAGTTGTGAATCTCTTTTACCCAGGTCTCGGAAGACTCCTGAGGTAGCCCTTTTAAACCTAAAAGAAGCAATTATGGGAGATAGTGGGATCAAATTCCATCTGTGTTCTGAAATACAAGACACCTACATAAAGACCTTATTTTCCCTTATTGAACAACCACCTACCCGAGGCCCCTTTTCTAACCAGGGAACTGTGCGAGCCTTATCCTGGGACACCTAAGGAGACCTATGGTTCTTAGTATAAAGCCTCACCCAATTTTTTTCCTAAGTTTTTCATTTCTAAAGGTATTATCTTCTCACGCAAGACTACCCCTATGCAAAGCGCCTCCAGTTAATCCTAGTCCCTACATGAAGTACCTTTTCTCTCTAAAAAAGGATATGCATGAGCCCCCCTTTGATCCCTCTTAAAATCCACTAATGAAAAGGATCATATTCTTTTGGATCCCTTATATGAGAGGGCCCAAATTGAAACCTACACTGAAGCCTTCAAATATGAAAAACATAGAAAAGAGGCACACAATCATGTATACCATTTGGATATGCATTCCTTTAGTCATAGGTTTCGTGAAATTTTTCTACCTAATGGGTGGGGTCCTCGGGCTGAATGTAGATATGCGTTCCCATGGTCACAAGGACCCCAACCCCGGGGGAAGTGTTAGGGAAATCCCGGTCTTGGGCACTAGGGTTAGGAATATGTCCTTCCCTAGAGGTCTCTAGTACCTGAAGACTATGGTTCTAGAAGAGGATGGTGAAGATCACGCTTTCCTTTCCCATAGATAGGGAATGAGATCCTTATCTCCTACCACATAACCAAATCCAGGGAATACCCACTTGATTAATCTTCTAGCCTTTCTTGAAGGGCCTCTACAACTTTACTCTTTCCTTTATCTTCATACCCATGGGCCATATCTAGATAGATTACTGAGTGTGACTATCCTAGCTATCAAAATAAGAGGAGACATAAACACTTCAAATCCCTTTATCTCTTTCTTTGGGTCTTGGGTACAACAATGGGAGGGAAGTGTTGTCTCCCTAGCCTCTTTTACCAGTGGAAGGGGGATTGTGTGGTTTACTAGATATTCCTCTTCCTTTTGTTTCTCACATTTAAGAAAGACTTATCATGACTCAGGTTGTCTTAGAGGATAGCCATGATCACGACATCCACACAGTCAGATGTATGTTTTGCCAGAGAATAATCTTCTAGTTCTTCCACTATCCTTCCTTCAGAGGGTCTCCATATGTATGGGTATTTAAGGAAATGTATCTTACCTCAAGAAAAGGCAGATTGTGTGGTTTCATGAATCTTTTATTTTCTATTGTTTCTTACACCGAGCTTGAATCACATGATCTTAGTGGTTGACGGTGGTCATTACATCCACATGATCCCAAAACTTATGAGTATTATTATGGGTGTAAGCCTCAACTAGTCAATGGGACTCATACTTGGTATAATACCCTGCACTTTACAATAGGGAATCCTCCTCTGGTGTAATACCCAAATCTAACCCTCATATCTCTATAATTCAAGTCACTTCTCATGGCCCCAAACTAAATTTGGGAATCCTCTTTAAGAAGTAATACCCAAATTAATCCTCTAAAAGGGTCATAATCCCCTATGATACAAACCTTCAGAGTACCTCCATAGGTGAAATTCCTCATAATCAAAATATGTGGGATTTGATTCCCATCCAAATGGGATATGTAGGAATCCACCTTGAGGTCCAAACCCAACACCCTATATCAACCCTAATTTTCTCTAGTCTTCATTCCTTGTATATTATTATTCAATATAATAATCCATATCCCTTCTAAGTTCCCTAGGCTACTACAACATAAGTACCACACCAAACATTGACTAAGAACTTTCCTCCTAGATGTCCTTGCTATAAGATGCTAAAATTCATGGTTTAGTCATTATCACATGACCATAAAAGGTATGATGTTCCCCATTAAGTGGCACCAAACTACATGGGTTATGATTCCTTTCATACGGATCCATTGTAATCCCATCTCATGGGTCTGATATCAACATCAAAACTCATGTCTCCCTGGATGATGACACTCTGTAACCCCCCCCCCCCAATGTAACTGAAAAAAAACTATAATTGTAACAATGACCAATTAATATCTAATTATTACATAAGAAGATACCATTTATAGATAACCTCATATAAATACATATATCTCTATTGATGAATAAAATTAGATACATATAGATGGTTCTATGTTCTATACATGATAATAATTGATTTTAAATTCTAGGGTGCAACTACGTCATACCTAGGAGTAAATAAAGGATTCATGAACATGTCATAAATCTATAATAGAGGCTCATAGTAGAAAATAATTCCCCCTAAAAGGGTGTGGTTAGCTCGAGCTCTCCTCCTCTCAACCAATGTGAGTTCTTAGGTATCATTGGCCAAACATCCCAATGAGCACTAACCTTTGGAAACCAAGTCACTCATGGATATAGAACCATTGATAATTTCCAAATCCATGAATAAACTCTATTGGAAACTTCCCAAAAGGGACGTGGATATGTGTTTGTCATAAAGGTTTTTACACCAGTACCATGAAACACCATTCAAATTCCACATGGCATTCAGGGATGAAAAAAACAACCAAGAAACAATTATACTAAGTGAATATTATATTTAGTAAAAAAATAATAAAATGAAAATTTTAATACTTCATGGAAGTAAAATTATAATATTATAGGAATTACTAGGTAAAGTAAGCCTAGAATGTGTTTTTGAAATTTTACCTTAGAAATAAAATTTTATGAATAATTAAAAATGTAGTATTTTACTTTTCGTACTTTTATTTAAAATAATTTTTTATAATATGTATAATTAACCAGGTATTTATTATAAATTTTATATAAAAAATATAATATTATTTGGAGGTAAAATAATATTTTCTTTATAAAATTGTTTTAAAATGCATAATGTATTTATATTTTCATTAATTGAGATAACTTGTAATAATGAGTAATTTAAATTAATTATATAGATTATATATATAAATATATTAATTTAAATCCATATAATTAATATTTCTAGTCATATATTTAATTTAAGATCATCTTATGCTTAAGAAATACATTTCTTGAAAAACTGTTTTTGGTCACATTTTTTCGGTTTGTTTTAAATTAAAATTTCCCACTTCAGTGGATTCAATTTGATAAAATTGATTAAATATTTAGATTATTCATAATTAATATTAGAAAATGATTTCAACTTATTTTTTTCATTGTGAATAGTAACGTTGGTAAATATTATTCACCTCGATAAGGGTCAATCAGGTAAAATTGGGTTAAAACTAAGCGTTAAAGATTAAAAATATCTCTAACACATGCCTTTAAAGAACATGATAATTTATTTTGACCCAATATATTATTGAGAAGTTAAATAATTTATTTACATCAATATTATGAATTTGGGAACCCAATATTTAATTTTGTGAAAGATAAGTTATATTTTGTTTAGTTAAAAACTATTTTAGAGTATTCATATGTAATGGATTGGTGTGAAGATGAAATTAGGTTTACCCTTGATATAAAATTCTAAAAAATTTCATTTTTTTACTATATAACCAAAAAAATCTTGGAAAACAATTAATTACATTATTTCAAGGTAAAATACATTTACTCTTTAGTCGTGTATTTTTCTAACAGTGGTTTTCATGTGTTTTGTGTTCTTATATTAAAATTATTATCAACCACATATAAAAATTTAATATAATAAAATGGATTCCAAATTTGGAATCATCATTTATAAAAAAATTAAAACATCTATATTATTTTTTTCATATAATTAATTTATCATGGTAAAAACAGAAATTATCACAATTAAGGTTAAAATGTGTATAAAACGGTTTAACTAGAATATATGTCTTAAATTTTATCCAAAACTAGACTAAATACGATTGGTTGAGTTTATTTTCACCCTATATATAGGACCACAGATCACCCTGATAGGGGAAGGGTGAATTATGGTGTCAAATTTTCCTTATAAAGAGATGGATCTTATTCCCATGTTGGTAGGAACATGTAAAACCTATTTTATGGGAACATATAGTTATTAAATATACATATGAAGAGACACAACACAATAATTTTACTTGGTTCACCACTAAGGGATAGTCCAAAGAAAATACATCAATAGTATTTCAGTCATACCCAAATACAATAAAATTCACTAGTTATTATTGAGTACAAAAGATTGGACACAGTCACTCTCTGTCGAGCACACTACCTTTACAAAAATTTTACAAGTAGCACACTACCTCCCTCAGAACACTTCCATAAAGTCCCACTAGATCACTACCTTAGGTGAATTCTTACCCATATGTTGGGTAATTAAGTCTTTAACCCTAATTATCTTGAGACTCTACTTGCACCATAGACCAGAGTTGATGAACTTGAAATCACTATTAACATAAACCATATGTACAACACTATTGTTCACCTATCTTGTAGGCATCTAAAAATCCCATTATTATTTCAAATATACATCAGCCATCATGAACCCACTACCTTTTGTGAAGTTACTATAATTTTTCATGCTCCTAGCCTTCGTGAATCTCCAAACAAACGTGAATCTCTCTGTCTTTGTGAAACACCCCTATCTGAAATTCATTAACATCAATAAGTTCTAAACTATAATTTTTCTGAAGCTTAAGTCATGGAAGAGTTCCAAATTTTAAGAAACTATTTTCTTCATGAAAAACATTCTCAAAATTAGATCATTTCACCTATTTTACAAAAACTCTTTATTCCCAAATGGTGTGAGTGGCCACCTATTTATAGAGTTTACCTTAAATGAATATTTTAAACTCAACATACCCTTTTCGAAATCTTAGGATAAATTCTGTAAATCACCACCCATAACCAAAAACCTTAATTAATGTGAAATAACTCATCAATCACTCTAATTCTATGTGAGCGGATCTCGATTTAGAAAACAAGAGAGGTAAAAGAGAATTCCATATCTCAAAAGACCACTGACCAACATACCACTATCTGACACTGCAAACCTAAAAATAATTGAATTTCACTTATCTCCACCATTAGAAGTAAAACTGAAGAACCATTATTTTTAATTTTAGTAATAAAAAACTCCCCCAAGAATTTATATCCCCCAAAGACCTATATCACTTCCAAAACTAGATTAAAATAATAGGCACACATAGAGATAGAGGAACAACCAGAACCTTCTCATGAAATGGGAGGTGGCTAAAAACTGAGGTTTAACTAATGGTTATTGAAAATTTGTGCCAAAATGGCTTAGTAATAATTTAAACCACTTGATAATTAGTTTCAACATGTTCCATTTGAATCACATGTTCTTCAAATTTTTATTTAATGAAGTGATATCTGATCTCAATATGTTTCGTACAAGAGTGTTGAACTAGATTTTTCATAAGAATGATTATTCTCTTGTTTTGAAAATGTGTCACCATCAGTTTTTTCACCTCATATATAATATTATTAATTTTTTTATTCATCTAAAATACTTGAGTGCATGCCTCAATAACAACAATATACTCTAATTCAGTAGTACTAAGAGAAGTAATTTCTTTTTTCTTCATCAACCATCCCACACATTTATTACCAATGAAGAAGGCACCACCACATGTGGAATTTATATTCACTATATCTCTAGACCAGTTATAATTATAGAATGGTGATAATTAATTATCTCTTCCTTCTTAAAATTATAAGCCAATGATTAGAGTACCTTGAATATACCTCATGATTTTTTTAACTGCTACCAAATTCCCTTCCTTTGAATTACTTTCAATGTGAACCACTAAACATGTTGAAAACTCAATATATACACATTTTTTAATCAAATATAACAATATTCTAACTATTATTCTATACAATATGGGATCTATTTATTTCCCATCCACATGCTTTCCTAGTTTGGTCCTGAACACAATCAGTGTCAACATTTGTTTGGAGTCATGCATGTTGAATTTCTTCAGAAAACCTATTTAATATATTTCCAAATAATTGAAGGTTTATTCCTTATTTTTAATCCAATGTATCTCTAAAGGTATATGATTTCACCAATCATTATCATTTCATATTTTTATTTCATGTGATTAAAAAATTCCTTTACTGCTCTCAGCCTTCTTATTTCAAATATAATATCATCCCCATAAACAAGAACTGTAAATTGATCTTCTTATAAATTATTTATATTGAGATTATGGTCAACACATCCTATTTTAAATATAATCTTATTCAAATAATAATTCATTTGATAATACCATGCTATGGGTTCCTGCTTTAGACCATGGAGATCCTTCTTTAATGTACACACCTTTTTTTCAACATTTCCAATCAGATACCCCACCGGTTGTTCAATGTAAACTTCTTATTCTTGATATAAATTTAAGAATTTTGTTTGGACATCCATATAATTAAAATTGTACCCTATATTTAATTTAAATGGAATGGAATATCATAATGGACTCCAATCTAGCTACTGGAACAAATGTTTTTTCAACATCAATGCCTTCAATATGTACATATCATTTACACAACTTGCATGCCTTGTTTCTGATCACATTTCCTTGATAATATATATTTTTTTATATTAGATTTTTTCTAATCACATTGTGATTTTATGGTCTTTTTACAAGATCCCAGGTCTAGTTCTTTTCAATATGATCTAGTTATTTATTCATTTCCTTAACCATGATTCATCTTACAATTCATATTCAAATGAGGTTAGCTCCAAAAATAATAGGAAGAGATAATGTGCTTCATTCCTAATTCTTATTATCTGTGTAGGAGTGGTCCAATACCAAATTATATTGGATTGATCAACATCTTATATTATCTTTCTCTGGTGAGTTTATGATACATTTTCTTTATTAATGTTTCCTTCTACTGATTCTTCCTCTGAATCATTATCATTTTTAGATCCTTGAATGTTTTTTAATCATTCTAATATTTTTGTATTTAAATATATCATGTTTCAAATTTATTCTTCATTTTAGGTCATATCAAAATATGATCTTATTAAGGTATTTATGGTTTTATCCTAAATGATCTTGACAACATTTATTTCCACAATCTTTCAAATATTATTATTGTATCATTTATAAGATTTACTATTTATTGAATATCCAAGGAATTTTCCCTCATCAGTATCATCACCGTACTTTAATTAATTTCCTTCTTTGTTTTTTATGAAACACTAACTTCCAGAAACTTGAAAATACTTTACAGAGGGATTCCTTAGTGGATATATATCAAATGTTTTCCTATTCTATCTTATACAAATCCCTACTTGATTTTGAGTGTGCACAGCTACTTGAACAATCAATTTCTAGTAATGATGTGAAAAAATACTCTCAATTATCATAGTTATAGCCATATTATTCACATATAAATTATTTTTTCAATGACCCCATTTTTTTGAGGGGTTATCACTAAATAAACCTCATGCTTTATACCATGTCTTTTATGTACAAATAGTTTCATTATCAACTCTTTGAAGATAACTCTTCATGATATCAAGAAATTTTGATTTATTATTCCTAAACATCATACATGACATTATACTAAAATCATCAATAAAAATGATGAAAAACCTTTGTCCATATGTTCTAGAAACATTTATTAGACCACACACATCAATGTGTATGAGATCAAGCATATTTAATGCCCTTTAATTCTTTAGATTATACGAACTTTGAACCATTTTTCCTCACATGCAAGCATCACATGTTTTTTATAGGCCACACATTAGATAGGGAATGTCAACAAAAATATTTTTCTTGGATATTTATTCCATGATCTATTGATTAATATGACCTAACCTCTTGTTCTAAAAGTTTTTCTCTTCTTCAATTGTTAAGAAACAAGTGTTTTCTTTACTATCAACCTGGTATAAATTTATATTTATTTAGAATCCTTCGATGAGAGGGTTACCTATATTTAATTTTATAGTGCACCCAATATAATCAAATTTCACTACTAGTCCTAAGTCAAAAATTTAAATCACACTTAGGATATTTTCACACAAACCATCAACATAAAGGACTTCGAATTTCATTAGATCATCATTTTCTATTGCTATATTTCTTCGAACATTAATTTTTAAGGCACCTTAATTGTCAAATTTCACTATTACATCAACCATTTTCTTAACATTTTTCAACAAATATACATTTCCTATCATGTGGGATGAGCATCCACTTTCATGAATCAAGGTTTTACTATTCTTTGTAACTTTTAGAGAAATTTCTACATGGTTGGATTTCTCGATCCTCTTCTTTTCCTTCCATGAGATACCATATTGATTGTAAGAAAAATATGGTCTTTAAAATCTATTTTCAATATTAATAGCTTTATAATACTCATATTCTTCATCTTATAGAGAAGAATACCTATTTTCAAGAGTAATTATTCTTGGTTAATGGGTATTGACTTGTCTAAGAGTTCTGTAGTAACTTTTCCCACATTTCCTCTACCTATAATGAATAGATTTATATCCATAGTTAGTACAATGAAAAAAAATATCAATAGACACTATTTATTATATATAATTAAGGATATGGAATCATTCTTCTTTGTATAATTCTAGGTGCTTCCCCATTCAAATATCCCCTTTCCTCTTTATGCTAAGACATGGTATGGCCCAAAAATCCATAGAATTTAAATTTAATATGGTAAAATATCTTCTCACTTACATCACTCCACATGTCCCCTTATTTTGTAATGGTATTTGGCTAGATATCCTATCTGGATACTTGAGGATTATTTTCAACTATCTATTATTTTTTTTGATGATATCTCTATTAGGACATCAGCAACCTTAGTGATATGTCTAAATTTGTGCTTCCTATTACTTTGGCTCATCCTGTTTCCATACTTTTATGTTTTTGTATCATATCCAATTCCACTTTTTCCAATTAATTTTGATCTATGATCATTCAAGGCCTTATCTATTCCTTCAGAACTATTTTTATATCTTCAAACATCTTTTCATCATAAAATCATCCAAGATGTAATTTATTCTTTATTTCCCTTGATTATGATACAGTTTCTAGTATATTGTTTAAATCCACAACTTATTCTTCAAATACCTAAACTATCATATCATTTTCCTTTAGTCTCTATGGATGGTCGTTTATGAATTTTTTTACTCTGCAATCCAAAGTTTCAACTCCAAAAAGTCTTTTGAGTATTCAGGAGTTGTGAAATTTTATTCTTCCTCTCCTTCTAGTCAATTAATTTTTACTTCAAGGTGATAAAAATAATTTGATAAATATTTAAAAAAGCATCTTACCATTATATTTTTATTTGTTTGAATGTCAATCTCATCAAAAGAACCCTCAAGTTCCAACTTGAGATAAAAAACACCAATCGATTGATTATCTTCATATTTTGTAGGTGCTACCTTTTCAACTGCAGCCTTCATGGATGATGGGGGATTAGGAGTAAACTCTTGTTAAATATCCTCTAAAAATTCATTATCATATTGTTTCTCTTTGTAGATGAATATATTTCTCTATAATTCCTTTCCTGATTTTAAGTATCCATTTGAGGGATATTTTATGAGGATTCTTTATGATTTCTTCTTCACTTTCAACATCATCAAGTTTCATTAAGAATTGAGTGGAAATTTTCCCTATTTTACCGCACAAAAAATAAGACAATAGAAGATTACCTTCAAATATCTATTTTCCTCTATTGAAATTCCTAAAGAAAAAATATATAATTTTATCACTGACATCATCTCACACATCACTATCCTTGTAGATGTCAAACTTTCCCATTCATTTAAAATCCATTTCATTACCTAATCATGTTTTTTAATCTTATGGTTTGACTCACATTTCATCAGACACAATATTTCTTAACAGATATTCATAAGAAATATGTGATAGATCTCTTTCCTCAAGGGCTTACACTTTTAGATTGTACATTGATTGGATCCTTCTTAGTATTTTATTCACAATGTAAATTTACTTAATTTATTCCATAATTTTTTAAATAGATCCAAAAAATCAATAATGAAATTAAAGAAACTATCTGTATTTTAATATAGATTCATTTTCATATCATAAAAATTATTGGAAATCACTTAATGTTTGGAATTCTATAATTTGTTATTGCCTTCATATAAATTTTATAGTTTCTCTCACACGAAATTATCTATAGTAAAACTCATCACCGTAAAATATATTTGATCATATAGAGTGGAGTTAAGAGAATTTATAACTTTTGCATCTAAATCAACCATATTAATGTCTATTCCAGTCATAGATATACTTGTTGTATCTCTGATCTGAATTCCTTGAGTTTTAAAAAAGAGAAGATCCATTCCAAGGGACCATAGATGAGATAAAATTATTTTATTCCAAATCTTTAAGTTTCTTCCATCATAGAGGGAAACTACCCTAACATTTACTAGACTCTCCATCAACCCAAAAGAGAAATGATTTAACACTTATAACATATTCTCTCTGATACCACTTATATGACCCTAGAATTCCCTGAGAGGGGATGGGTGAATCCGAGTGTCAACATTATTTTTTAAATTGATGGATCTGGTTCCCATGTTTTCAGAAACATATAATACTTTTCTGATGGAAATGTGAAATTATTAAACATCAATATACAGAGATAGAACACCATTTTTTTACTTGGTTCACCAATAAGGGATATTCTGAACATATTCTAACATTGTGTTATTAGTACCTAAATCTACTAAACATAACTAGTTACTATATATTATATAATATCATACAAAATCACTCTATTCTAAGCACCCTACCTTTACAATAATTTTAGGGGTATCACACTACCAACCTCATAACACTTCTATAAATTCTCCCTAGCTTTCTGCCCTGGGTGAAGTCTTACTCAGTTTATCAACCTAAAGTTCACCTCAGTAAATTGGGAATTTAGGTCTTTTTCCCATATTATCTTGAGACTCTTCTTGTACTATGGACCCAAGTTGATACACTATAAAGCATTGTTCACTTAAACTAGATTTTAAACACTACTATTTAAAAAGCTCATTGACTTCATAAAACCCCCTTATTATTTCAAAGATACTTCAGCCTAAATGAACCCACTACCTTTCATGAAGATCCTCGATATCTTAAAGCTCTAAACAATCATTAAGCTCCTATCCTTCAAGGAACCCCCTTATTTGGAATTAATTGATTTCAATAAGTTCTAAACCATACTTTTTGAAAAGCTTGATTTCATAAAGAGTTCTAGATTTTCAAAAAAAATCATCACAAATAATCATCATGAAATCAGATAATTTCACACTTTCTCCAAATAATCTATCTACCCAAATGATGTCGGTGGATGTCTATTTATATACAATTCCTTTTTGTGAAGCTTTCGAACTCACTATAGATTTTTTGCAAACCTCTACACTGATGTTTGCAAAGATCCACCTATTCAGGAAGGTATAGTTAAATTATTACATCCATGAATCATTTCATATTCACGTTAGATTATCATCATCCCATCATGACTTATCCATTTTCACAAATCCTTTTTGTGAACCTTCAAACCTTTGCAACACCAGACTCCTTCATGAAGCTTCACATCTTTTTGAAACTATAATCTTTGTGTTACCCATGAATTTTATATAAAAATGAATAGAAAGTATTTTAAATATATGTTTCATGAAGCCTACCCTTCCTTTGGATGTTGAGCTACAAATTTATTTGAAAACATTAGTAAATGACACTACTTTCAACATTGAAGCTTCCTACAATATAAGATCACCTTCCTTGAAAAATACCCGATCAACCATAGTGTCGATTGAAAAAAAACAAAAAAAAAGTTTATTTCTTGAGAAAAACATTGGTTACAACACTATATAATCTTATCTTATAATTTTGGGTTTCTTGGTTCCACTTGATGTGATTATGATATATTTATTTTATAATCATTCAGGTAATTCCAAATGTGTCCTTTCCTTCTCTAATAAAAGGATACCACCTCTCCTCTCTTATATATACTTAATAAGAATTTTGAATTGTCCCATAAATTTCATAATACATTTCTAGGTTCATTAAACATTCTTTAGAGATTATGTTCCATCTAGAATACCATATTTTCTAGGTATAAGGTGTAAACTAAAAGTGGTTTCTCTAAGAGAAGTTAATTATCTTCACCAAGCTATCTCTTTTTTTGCATCTTTATTTTACCACCTTCAGTTATGTCTTAAAAATTAAAATGTATTAAAACCAGTATATGAAATATAATATGATTTTATTATACCAATTTTATAATATTTATCTATCTACTTCTCCATAAAATGGGAAATAAAACCCTCCCTCATGTGTGTTGCGGACTGTCACTTCATTAATCGGTGTAATTTTTTTACACCACCAACTCACATGGATAGTCATAATGCTGAAAATAAGTAATATATATAATAATTATTACATAATATTGATTCTATAAATTTAATATATCATATATTTTCTTACCCTTTCACCCATTAATAAATTATAACAGTGCTTATGCGTATGTATGACCTACCGTCTCCATGAAGAGATGTGATTCATTTTCAATATCCAAATTCAAATAATGATTATAAAAATGTATATAATGAATAAATATGATATTTATATCATTAATTTAATACTAAAAATGTTTTAAATATATCATAAACACAAAAATAGGAACTTATGTGACAAAACATTAATGGGAAACAAAGCAGTTAACACAAAAAACAATGGTAATAATGAAATATTGTTGAAGAATGGGAGATAAGATGTTATAAGAGGGTAATATATTATATTATAAATATTAATATGGTTATATTATAAATTAATAAAATGTTTTAGTCCATTATAAATGATTTTAAATCATTTTAAACTAGGGGGAATAATAATGTAATAGATTTCATCTAAATTTCAAACCCATTGCAAAATGTTAGGTATTATACACCTATTGACTTTTATGTGGTATATATACTCTTGATTTTATATATTTAAAATTAATTCCTATTTATTCATGATAATTAAATTTTCAATTCATGTTTACTCTTTTAAGGGGTTACAATTTAAATGCTACCAAATATGTAAGAATTTATTTTACAATCTCATTATTTGGGACTACCCTTATTCTCATAGAAATATTATTATTATTTATCCCTCAAAAACACAATCTATTGTCCTATCCTCTAGATAATTTATGTTTTTAAATATTTTATACTAAATTTTCATCTCTTTATCACCTGAATCAAAAAAAAAATATTTAAAATAAAGGACAATATTATTTCCCTTTTGATCGAGTACATATTTCTTCCATGTACATTTTTTTAAAAATTGCATTAAAAAAGTAATTTTTATTAATCAAATTTTTTATTAATGAAATATTAATTTATCCTTTATTTTTAAAAGGTTTTTAATGAATCTTTCTAATTTTTTATTAAAATTCCATTTTCAACTTTCTTTATTAAAAGTCAAAAGGAATGTTTTCTTTTTAATCTATATGGTGTTAACGGACTTTCCCACTACCAAAAATGTTTTATGATCTTTTGGATTATCTATAGGATTTAAAAGTATATAAAATGTATAATATTTTATGAAAAAATATTTTAAATGTTTTTCTTCCATTTTATTCTATTCTTTAAAAGAATTTATTTTACTAAAAATTATGCATTTTTGATAAATTGATGGTCATATCCCATCTCTTTATTAATTTGTGGGCATTAAATTTTTCTTGAAAAATTCACTTTATAATAATAGTATTTCATTGGAAATTAAAATTTTCTTAAATATCCATATTCTTTGAATCATTTATATGGTTATTTCTAAAACCTTGTACCATTTCTATATATGTTGTTTTATTATGAAAGTTATTTTATTGACTAGAGAAAATATTGATATTTAGTATTCTTTACTCAATATAGATATTTATTAATAAGGAATATTATTAATGAATTAAATTGATCATTAAATATATGAATAATTATTTGTGCATATGGTGATCAGTGAGGCTCAGAATTATATAGTTTTTGACGCATCGATAGGACTCATGAGACAAACTAGTTATCCAAACATATTAAATGTGTTTTTTGGTGTATATGTACCCCTAGTTTAAACTATCTTGACACAATTACATGATGTTAAATATATCATGATGTCTAATATCATGGAAACTAATATTATGAATTTACTTTATTGATAATTCAATTATTATTATCCATGAGATTACCTCATTGATATTATCATTGGATAAATTCCATGCTCTAGTTATTGATTAAATGGAATGATTCTTCAGTTATCTACCTTTCATATTGATTATTTCTTATTTACTCATGATATCTTTCGATGTACATAACCCTTACTGATTATTTAGTATAACCCTTGTTTTTTTTCCTCAGGATATGAATAACGAATCTTTATTGAGTTTAATGACGTAGAATATTTACTTTCAATATGTGTTTATATTTTATCTATAATGTAAAATGGGATGCATGATAATATCTGGTTTTTAATGACTAATAAAATGATTGATTCATGGTAATTTGATCCCTTATATCTTATGCTAGTGTAATGAAGTAGACACTGACTCTAGGTTACTAAAGACGTGGTTGTTATAATCAGTTTTTAATGTTTTCTAAATGGATGGATTTTTAAATAATATTGGTTATTAATTACTTTGAGGATTCCATTATAGTTTTACTTATTTATTTTAAATTAAAATAAATTTCTTAATATTTTTTAAATTTATAGTTTTTAAATATATCGAATGAAATTATTATTTTCCCTTACTTACAAAGAAATGATCAAATAGTCTTTTAAATTCATTTTTTAGCTGTGTGAACATCCTGGTATGTCACTTATTCTCTAGTATGAATATATTTTAATGATATCATCTATGTTGTTTCTCCAAATTTATTAGAGTGATGATATTTTAATGATGATTCTAAGAAAATCATTTATTTCACATGAGTTAGTTGGTTTATATTGAAATATTTATGAAACCCATTTCTTTTTCACAGGTTATGTTATGATAACAAAGGAATGTTTTTATGATCTTGTGGGACACTTATATATGGGTTTCATTAGGTGATGGGTTGGATTGAAATTATATACCCATCTAAAACATTAGGTAAATATTGATATCTCATATGATAATATGAATTGAAATAGAGATTAAAATCAATTTGGTAAGGTTCTATGTCCACTATGATAGTCTTGGTAGTGAACCTTGACAGATGATATAATGAATCATAAGTAGAAATTTTGGCTATACCCACATCCCAAAACTATGGCTATTGGGGTCAAAATCGTGGCTATAAGCTATATACAGAGTTCTAAGTGAGCATGGCATGTATTAGTGTGGCTATAGCTAAAATCTATAGCCATGGTTCTCTGGGATATTGCCTTGATTTTCCAAACCATGGAAATAGATCCCTTAGTTTTCCACCATGGCAGTTGGGCTTTATCCACGGTTTTCCAAAATCGAAACATAACAATTTTCATAGTGGAAAACTGTGGTTATAGCCCAAAAATAATATGTTCCCAACCAGATTCGACCTTTGAACCTAGACTATGTGCACCAGTAGCCTAACCATTATACCACCGATGAATTCAGGTGTATATATATATATATATTATATATATATATATTATATATATATATATATATTAATAAAAACCATGTCTATGGAATGTAAATCCTGGTTATAACCCTTCCCATCCATTTTTTTTTGTTACGTTTTTTCCCATGCAAGGGAGAGAAACCTATAGCAATGGTTTTGAGAAACTATGGTTATAGAAAATTAAAAAATACTCTATATTCATAGTTTTTGTAAAACCATGGATATGGATTATGGATATAGAAACGGTTTTTCACAAACGGTGGTTATAGCCATTGGAAAAAGACCTTATATCCTTGGTTTTCCCCAAACCAAGGTTATATCCCTTAGAAAAAAACCATATATCCACAGTTGAACCCAACCCATGGCTATAGCCATTGGAAAAGACTTTATAGCCACGAATTTACACAAAATGTGGCTATGGACCTTTGAAAAATACCCTATAGCTATAATTGTACCCAAAATGTGGCTATATCCCTTGGAAAAAGACCCTATAGCCACAATTTTACCCAAAATCATGGCTATATATCTTGAAAAAAAATTATATCCACAGTTTCACTGAATTGTGGCTATAACCTTCATAAATATACCCTATAGCTGCAGTTTTGGAAAACTGTGGCTATAGGTCTATGGCTATAGCTCGGTTTTCTAGTAGTGAATGGGGAGTGAACTCAATCCACTATGAAAATTTGTCCATTATGACAATCTTGGAGGATTTATCTTACTAAGGAAATTATGTTCTATGCTTATGTGTATGATACAAACTCATGTCTTATGCTTATGATATATTAACAAGAATCATTATTTGTTATTTATGATTCAACACTCTTATGAGTTTTGTATTTTTCTATGAAAAATATTTATTCCATGATCTATTATTAATGATCTTTTAAGGATAGGGTATTACTTTCAAAAGTTATGATCACACTATCATACTCTTATGGTCATATTATACTCTGATGTGGCTTTATTTTTACTTAGTTTTTCCACATCTTTTATTTAATTTTTATCAATTTAATTAATTATTTTGACACTTTTTAATAAATAATGGCATTTTTGTATTTTTACTACTACATTTATTAATTAATCATTTTTTATAATTAAATATGAGTTTTTAGTCCTTTTATTTAATCTTTCTAATTATTCCAAATATATTCACTTACTTTCTAGTTTGATAATCTTAATTGGTTTTACTTATAAACATTTATAAATTATTATTTTTTAATTAATTGTCATTTTTATTTTCATTAATCTAATTTAGTTTTTAATTTAAAACTTTATCCTTTAATTTAGATCCATTTAAATAAATTAACTTTACTTTTTAACTGGTTCAATTATTCTTCTAAGTAATTAAGTTTATTAATTAAGTTAATAAAATAAAGTGTTCTTAATTTTATGTTTTCATTTTGTCATCTAACTAATTAACTTTGTCGTTTAATAACTCTAGTTAATTTTAATTATTTTATTTTTATGTTTGTGGTTTATTATTTGTCGGTGTTCTCCATTTATTTATACATATATTTAATTAATATTAACAATTATTTTCTTAGTTAATAATTTAGTCACCTTTATTTTTAATTTGTTAAATAATTTAGGTAGTTTTTGTTACAGTTAATTATTTAATCTTAAAAAACTTCGTCAATTTCTCTTTTGTGTTAATTAATAAATGTTTTACCATTTTATTATTTGCATTAAATTAATTTTTAAAATTTTCAATTTGTATTATCGGTGAGTGACGCACTGATGTTGTGTCACATCGATCCTTTGTCTCACTGATTTTTTGTCATACTGAAGTTTTTTATTTTATCGGTGAGTCATGACTCACCGATTACTTTGAAACACCATCGGTCTCTCACGACGCACCGATGTTGCGATGCACCAATCCTTTTCTTCGGTTTCAGTCTCTCACATCTTCATCGTCTTATTTTATTTTCATCTATTGGTGAGTTAATGACTCACTGATATCCTAATCATAATCAGTTTTACGTTTCGCCGACTGATTTTTAATATTTTAATTATCGGTGACTCATTTTGTTTATTTTCCTGCTATTGGTGTCTTGTTTTCGGTGAATCGTTTTTTTTAAAACTTTAGGTCTCTCATCTATTTTAACTATCGAGGAGTCGTAACTCGCCGATCCTCCTCTACTCTTCACTTTTCTTCACATCAATGCATCACATCCTTCTTTCAACTATTGGTCTCATCCTCTCACGTAATGATTCGCCCCAACTGTTTCAGTCTCAAGATACTATTCTTCCTCCTATAGACGTACGGAGTCGATCACATAAAGTTGGTTTCTCACCCACAATCCACTTCCATCATTCCATCGTTCAACCTACAAACTCAATCTCGTTTTATCCCAATCCAGCAACCTAGAATTTAACCATTACAGATCCAGATCTCATCTAAACAAGAAATAACACAGTTCTATTTTCCAAATTCAAATCCTTTGCAACTTCAGGGTTCTTCCACCACTGGATCTGGAATGGAGAGAGTAGACCAGAGCTGCCACCACTTACCGCTGTCAGAGCTGAGTCACCGTCCATATTTCATGAAGTCGTTGCGCCACTAGATCCTTGCAAGGAGGGATTTTAGCCTTCCACTGATTGAGGAAGTCAGACGCTGGCACTTTTTTGGGAGGGAGAAGAAGGAGTATGAGTCCTTTGTTGTTCACCACGGATGGAGAAATTGGATCCGCCGGTCAACCCTCTTGTTGTCGCCTCCTTCCTGTGAGAGGAAACCAGACGAGTCCCCCTAAGGTTTCATGCTATGCAGATCTAGCATGAAAACTATCCACAAAGAGAATCTTGGTCCCAACTCACTATGGTGGTTTGAAGTCTCCGAGTCATCACCATCGCGACCTCGCCAGAGTCGTAGGGTTTGAAGAACCCTGTTGTGCAACGAACCGAAATTCCCCCCTGCTTACGCTGGAATTAGGGGGAGATGAAATGAAAATATATTAAAAAAAACTAAAACAAATTTAAAACTAAATTAATAAATAAATTAAATAATAAATTAATATAATGTTAATAGTATAAATATATAATTAATAATAATAATTAAATAAAATATAAAATATACTAATAAATTTAAAAATATCTAAAACTATAGTATTAATTCAAATTATTAAATTAAAATAAAATCACTAATAAATTAATCTAACAATTTAATTTCTTAAATAGTAATAATAAATTTATTTATATAATATAAATTTTTAAAATTTTAATTACTTATTTACTTATGACTTTAAATTTTAATAATTTTGTTAAAAATGATAAACTAAATAATTTAGTATTTATATTCATTAACATAATTAAATTAAAAACTTTTTAATAAACTTGTGTTTTTTCATATTAATATTGAGTGAATAATTTTATAAATAATATAAAATTAAATAATAATTATCAATTAAGATATTTATTAATTAACTTTAGTTAACTTTTAATGAGTAATATAACACTTAACTTAAAAAATAACTTTTTTTCATTATTTGCATTCTCATTTATTTACTTTTATTCTATCAGTGTAGGTTTATTCAAGAGATGTGTATAGGTCTAAATACATTTAACGAAATTAATATAAGTTAGTTATGAGGGAAAAACTAGTGCGACGTGCTAGTCGTGAAAAAACGCACGTGTGCGGTGCACAAGTGAAGGATTTCTAAAGTTGGTGGAAATGTGTGGTGATGTGCAGTAGATGACGGATGATATTTTAAGAAGAGTAGCAGTAGAATTTTGATATAAGAGGCTCATTATAATTCCACCAACACACCAGACTCGGAGTAGAGCAGAGAACCTGGAGAACTTCTCAGAGAGCCATTCTTCAGAGTTCCGAGGGCCAAGAGCAGTAGGAATTCATGCTAGCAGAGAGATTTTTCTTCCTATGTTATATTTTAATTCTTCTCCTCTGTAATTGAATTGTTTTTTTAGAATACAATATAGAGATGATGATAGGATAAATACTTCCAGTTTGGGGTTAAAAATCTAATCTACTGGTTATTTTTATTTTCTTTTCTCACAATCATTTTAATGTGATCAGAATTGATTGGCGAGGTCAGTTCTGATTACATTCGATTGCAACATACCACCTACACTTAATCTCAGAATTATACATACATACAGTGAGTTTAAATGTCGATTAATTTTCTTGAACATTTAAATGGAAATAAAAGACTACAGGACATACGGCGAGTTTGTTCTGTGATATTTTCAAATCAGAATTCTCAAGTTGATTAACTGAGGAGTGGCAAACTCCAAGATTTTTCAGATTTAGCGATTTAGTTGTAATCAATTTTTTTGAGAAGGAATGTTTTCAAAACCAGTAGAGTTGATATTTTCCTTGGATGTATTTCTCAAGATTGTTCACTCTTCAGTATATTATTTCTCAGTTACTTACTGTTTTTATCCAATTTCTTGCTTCGATATAGTTTAGAACAAAAACTTAAAAAGATTGTGATGTTTCATTTGTGTCATATAATAAACAAAATAAAAAATAGAAAAAAATATAAACTCAATTACACTGCTAACAATAGTGAGATCTTTTAGTTTTTATAGAATATTAGTGGACAAATTTACCTTCCATGTGGGTCCAACCCAACTTGCCACATATACAGTAGTTAGTAGGAATATAAATTTTAAACTTTGACCTAATTAAACGACAGTACAGGTCAAGTTTTTGGTTCCATTTCCAGGGAAGGAATGAGACATTAATAAAATAAAAAAACTAAAAAACACATATATAAAAATCTTTAAAAAAATTGAAAATTTTGAAAACTGTAAAAAATAACTGTTACTTATCATTCTGAACTGTAACTGATGAGTGTTGTTACTATTGTTTACATGAGCACAAGAACTTCTGGTGCTATATTAGAGCCTCTGAACCTTTAATTAGATAAACATTTAACTTCTCTAAGAAGGAAGAACAAAATTGAAATGGAAAACCTAGATAATAGAGTTCCTGCACCTAACAACTTTCAAAACCATCCAGAACTCATAGAAGAAAATGAAAGGCCTAGGATGAGGGAGTTCCAACTCCCACAAGTTTCAAGAAATCCATCATCCATCATACTTAGTCCTAGAGATAGAAATTATAAACATAAACAATCACACATATCTCTATTTCTTTCTTTTAATGGACTCTCTAATAAGGACTCCCTTGCCTTCATTAGAGACTTATATAATACTGTGCAGCAATTGCCTCTTCTAGGACCCATAGAAAATGAACTTAGAAAGAGATTATTTCCCTTTTAACTTAAGGGGAATGCAATAAATTGGTTTCTGAGTCTAGATAAGAACATTTTTGAAAATTGGGATCAAGTGTATAACTCTTTCATTATGAAATTTTATCCTCAAAGACTTAAAGGTGAACTTAAAACAAAGATAACTAGTTTTTATCAAGAGGATGGAGAATCTTTTCATGAAGCTTGGGATAGATTCATGGATCTACTTAGCTAGTTTCCTCATCATCAACTCCCATCACACCTTCTTATGGATACATTCTATGAAGGGTTGTCCTCCTCTGGATAGAATCTAGTTGATCAAGCTACTGAGGGTAATTACAATGATAAAACAGATGAAAAACTTAAACATATCTTTAATAATCATGCACTAAATTCAAAACATAAAAATTAAAGAAGAAAAAGAGTCAATAGAAATGTTAATTCAAACACTGGTTCAATGAATGAAAGTCAAGATCAACTGGATGAAATCACCAACAAACTTCAATCCTTAATGAACCAGAATTCTAAAAAAACTATTAATCAACATGGATGTCAAAATACCAATAAATATTTAAGGGAACAGTGTGTCCAGTGTGGTATGTTTGAGCATACTGAAAATTTTTGTCCTAATTTTGATATTCCATCCAAACAACAATAAAATTCAAACTTTGTTAACCATGGTCCTAGGATGCCTCCTAAAAAAAGATCCATTTTCAAATAATTACAATAAAGGCTATAGGAACCACCCTAATCTATCCTGGAAAGACCAAGGCTTAATCAAACAATAAACTTCCCCTAATTACTCTAACCAACCAAGACCAAAAATTCCAAATCAACAAAGGGGTGAGTCTTAAAATGTACAAGGAAACAATGATAATCACATGTCTTCTAAGCTTGATATAATTTTGAATAAAATTAACTCTCAAGAAGAAAGATACATGACTCAGCTATCCAAACATTGAAATCAATATGAGTCTAAAAAAATGAAAACTGATGTTAGAATGCAAAACATGGAACCAAACTTGGCCAACTTGTTAGAGATTTTTTATCAAAGGAAAAAGGTAGAATTCCAAGTACCACTAAGCTTAACCCTAGGGAGAATTCCATGTATGTTTTCAATATAAGTGGGCTTAATAATCAAACTGTTGCTAAAAAAGAAACTGAAAATGCCCAAAATGAAAATCTGCTTCAATCTGGAAAAAAAATCTGCTTTTCACATATGCTGGAAATTCACAAAAAAGTCTTGAAAATGATCAAAATCTGAATATTTCACCTGAAACTCAAGTTGAAACTTCTTCTAAAAATAAAAATGATAAAGGAATAGAAAATTTTGATGAAGAGGTGAGGGATATACCTACTGGCCTGAAAAAAATTTCCCCACCCATCCCTTTCCTTGAGAAGATGAGACCTCAAAGTAATTACAAGGATAAAATTCTTCAGTTCCTTAGTCTCCTTTATGAACATCAAGTGAACATTCCTTTCATTCAAGCCTTAATTAAAATCCCATCTTATCTGAAATCTCTTAAGAAATTTGTTTCAAACAAAAAAACCATGGAAGAATTTTCTACTTACAACCTCACTGAAGAGTACAGTGTTGTACTCCAAAATAAAATCCCACCTAAACAGAATGATCCAGGTAGGTTTTTCATATCATTCACACTATGAAACTCTGATCAACTCAATTATTTGTGTGATTTAGGTGTTAAAATTAATCTTATCCCATACTCACTATTTCATTAGTTGAGGTTGGGTGACCTTCAACCCACCACAGTCATACAACAGTTAGCTGATAGATCTTTTACTCATCCTGTGGGTTGGGTAGATGATTTCCTAGTTAGGGTAGGGAAGTTGTTTCTTTCTACATACTTTTTAGTCATAGAAATGGAGTGTGATCAAGAGGTTCCCATAATCTTGGGTAGGCCCTTCTTGGCCACAGGTGGTGCTGTCATTGATGTCTCTAAGGGTCGACTAATTTTTAAAATTGGGGAACAACAAAAAGAGTTCAATGTGTTTAAAAATGATAAAGGACCAATGTTTTCTAAAAACTTTTCAATGCTAGAGTCCTTAGATGATGAGAACTCAATTGGAAACTCTGAAGTATCTGAAAATCAATCCTCGGTTGAAGAAAATAATTGTGAAGCTAAAAATATTTGTGAACCTATCTTAAAAATTGAAAATTCTGCTCAAACTCCAAAATTGGAAAATTTTCCAAAACTGGACAACTGTCTAGTTTCTACTGTAGATGGGTCCTCTATTTCGGAACATATGATCTTTCTGAGTGAATTTGAGGGTGTTTCTGTTAACACCAAACTTGATAAGCACTTTGATGATATTGAGGGAGAACTTATAAGACAATTAGATGATTCTTCTCTGATAAACATACTGAAATCTGATCTGGAAAATCTGGACAGTGTACTACCCACTTTGGACAGCAACACTATTACTTCTAAATCTGAACATGAAATTGAAAACCTTTCATCTTTCAATACTCCTTACCAGAAATATGTTGAAGATCTTGGACCTCCCAGGCCTAATAGTATTCCTTATAGTGTAGAACCACCTCCTATTGAACTAAAAAATATTCCTACTCATCTTAAATATTCATTTCTAGGTGAGAAATCCACTTTGCCTGTAATAATTTCTACTGAACTGAATGAAAACCAAGAGGATAGATTATTGAATGTTTTAAATAAGTTTACATCTACCATAGGCTGGACAATAGCTGATATCAAGGGTATTTATCTCTCATTCTGTATGCACAAGATTCCTATGGAGCATGACCATAATCCTATGGTAGAATGTAAAAGAATAGTGAATCCAAACATGAAAGAAGTTGTGAGAGAGGAAGTGATCAAACTGCTGGACACTGGAATGATATATCCCATTTCTGATAGTGCTTGGGGAAGCCCTATCTAGGTTGTCCCCATGAAGGGAGGTTTTACTGTAGTTAAAAATAAAAAAGATAAAGAAGTACAAGTTAGGAAAGCCACAAAATGGAGAGTTTGTATGGATTATAGGAATCTTAATGAAGCTACTAGGAAGGACCATTTTCCAATTCCCTTCTTTGGCCAAATGCTTGAGAGACTTACCGGAAATAAGTTTTTCTATTTTTTGGATGGGTATTCTGGTTACAACTAGATTCTTGTTGATCTAGAGGATCAAGAAAAGACCACTTTCACATTCCCCTTTGGAACATTTTCCTACAGGTGGATGCCCTTTGGGTTGTGTAGATCTCCATCCACCTTTCAAAGGTGTATGATAGATATATTTTCAGATATGATTGAAAGAATTATTGAGGTTTTCATGGATTATTTCTCTATTTTGGGTAGTACTTTCAATACTTTTCTTGAAAATCATGAGTTAGTTTTGGAAAGATGCATTGAAACCAACCTTGTTCTTAATTGGGAGAAATGTCAATTCACGGTTACAAAAGGTATATTTCTTGGTCATAAGGTGTCTAAGAGAGGTCTAGAATTTGATACTACTAAGGTTTATGTTATTCAAAAACTTCCTCCTCCTGTTAATGTCAAGGGTGTTAGAAGTTTCCTTGGGCATTCCGGTTTCTACCAGATATTCGTAAAAGATTTTTCTAAAATAACTAATCCCTTATGTTCTTTGATGTTCAATGATGCACCTTTAAATTTTGATGAAAACTATTGGAAATCATTTAATCTGCTTAAAAAGATACTCACTACATCACCTATCATCATTGAATCTGTTTAGAAACTACTTTTTAAAATAATGTGTGATTATAGTGAAATGGTTGTAGGTTATGTCCTTGGGCAGAGAAAATATAGGAAACTACATGTGGTGTATTATGCTATTATACTGATAGATGATGCCCAATGGAATTATACCACCACTAGGAAATAATTTTTAGTTGTTTTTTTTTGCTCTAAAAAAGTTTAGATGGTACTTGTTAGGTTCAAAAGTCATCATTTTCACTGATCATTCTGCTTTAAAGTACTTATTTTATAAGAAAGAAACTAAACCCAAGATGATTAGATAGATCTTGTTACTACAAGAGTTTGATTTATAGATTAGGGATAAATAGGGAGATTAAAAATTAGTGTTTGACCACCTTTCTAGGCTTCCTCTTACTGATTCTGAAGATCCTAGGGAGATAAACTCTTCCTTTTCTAATGAGAAGCTTCTTACTATTTCAATCTAGAAATTTGCTTGGTTTGCAAATTTTACCAACCTTCTAGAAGCATGTGTCTTTCCCAAAAATTTGTCCAATAAGAAAAGAAATAAATTCATTTGTGAACTTAAATATTATCTTTGGGATGATCCTTTGCTATTTAGAAGGTGTGCTGATGGTATTCTTAGAAGATGTATACCTGAGGATGAAATGCTGCCTGTTTTAGAAAACTTTCATTCTTCACCATAGGGAGGTCACCATGGTGGTGAAATAACCGCTCAAAAAGTCCTACAATCTGGCTTTTATTGGCCTACTATTTTTAAGAATGCTAGGAGATTTGTGGTTAGCTTTGAAAGATCTCAGAGGCTAGGAAATGTTGGTAGGAAGAAAGAGTTACCCAAAAAAGAAATTTTGGAAGTTGAAATTTTTGATGTCTGGGGTTTAGATTTAATGGGTCCATTTCCATCATCTCATGGGAATGAATATATTCTTGTTACTGTTGACTATGTTTCAAAATATGTTGAGGTAGTGGCACTGCCCAATAGTCAAGCCAATTCTGTAATAAAATTTGTGAAAAAGAATATCTTTACAAGATTTAGATTCCCAAGAGCTTTCATCACTGATAATGAAACACATTTTAAGAACTATAAGTTTAAAGATTTGATGGAAAAATATGGATGTGTTCATAAAATTGTTACTCCTTATCATCCACAGTCCAGTGGACAGGTGGAAATTTCAAACAGGTAACTAAAACAAATTCTTGAGAAAACTGTGTCAAACTCTAGAAAGGACTGGTCTTTTAAATTGGATGAAGCTTTATGGGACTATAGAACTGCTTTCAAAACCCATATAGGTATGTCTCCTTACAGGCTGTTATTTGGTAAATGCTTTCATTCACTTGTGGAGTTCCAACATAAGTCTTATTGGGCAGTTAATACACTAAAATTTTACTTTAAGAGTGCTGGTGAGATGCTATTACTTGAGCTAAGTGAACTTGATGAGATTAGGAGAGCTATAATAATTCAAGAATCTATAAAGATTGGACTAAAATCTTTCATTATTCTATCATTCAAAAAAAGGAGTTTAAACCTGGACAGAAGTTCCTTCTTTTTAACTCTAGACTTAAACTCTTTCCTGGGAAGATGAAGTCCAAGTGGTCTAGACCTTTTAAAATTTTGAGAGTGCTTAAAAATAGAGCTTTAGAAATGGTAGGTGAAGAGAATAAACCCATTTTGGTTAATGGGTAGAGAGTGAAATTGTATTTTGAGGTACAACCGAAGGGCTTGGCTGCCTTCATAGTGGTTAAAAAAATTTCTTGAATAAAGTCTAGCTGAAGACTTCAAAACTCAGTGTTGCATGGGAGGCAACCCATGATTCTTTTTTTCTTTATGTTGTTTCTTTTTAAACCTTAAATAAAGTTCTGCTTTTGTGCTCTGTTTTTGTGAAATACCTGTTACTGCTTGTTCTTTGTTTCTTGGTTCTGGGTTTTTAGGTTGTCATTGCTCGTGTAAATAAAGGAGTGGAATTCCCATGATCATTTTTGGACAAGAACTCAGTCAAAGAAGTACTTCAACTTTCTGCATTTATTTTTTACTTCTGTTTTTACTAATAAAATTATGCTCATTAAAAAAAATTATCCTACATGTGTATTGAAAATTCTTCTACATATTTTCTAAAAAACTACTGCATATATTTCAATAAAAAACTTTTGGTGCATTTCACTTTGTTGTGCTTAAAAATTCTGCATGTGCCTCTTGCTGGAAATTCTAATTCATTGACAAATATTGAATTAATCTCTCACTATAAGAAATTAAGTGTGGGGGCGTACGTGTTTGATAGTAGTAGTGTTTTTCATTGGAACCGACTAGTATATAGCATGTTTATCATGATTTTTTTTGTTATATTGAACATTATTTTGAACCAAAAATTTCAGATTGTTACACCCTATCCACTTTGCACCCATAAGTTGCAAGCCTTGTTTGAACTTTAATGGAAAATCTTTGTCATTGGACTTAAATTTTAATGTGTGTGTCTGCTAATGAACCTGCTATTAAGTTATTTATTGTGTCAAACTATATTATTGAACTTCATTGAGACCCTTTATATATGTCATTAATCTGCTAAATTGAAAATCAGTTTTGAACCTTAAATTTCTAATTGTTCCTCTCCACTTTAGAAGTAAACTTTGGGGACAAAGTTGGGTTTTAAGTGTGGGGGAGGGTTCTTGACTATGATAAACTGTGTTTTAATGAAATCCCATCAATTCCCACTATAACTCAAAATTTCTAGTAAAAATGGTTAAATTTTTTTTCAAAATTCATGCACAATTTTAGACTTTACATTGTTTTTCAAATGGTTTTTGCCTATGGAAAATATTTCGGTGGTAGTTAAGTTGTGCATTGAGTCTATAATTAATTAGGTTGTATGATTGATGAGTGATATCTACTTTTTTGTTGAATGGATATCTTGGTTTAAGGACTATCATTGAAAGTGATTTGGGTTACATATTTGTGGAGCTATGATCATAACCTTTGGAACTGGATGTTTGATTCTGATTCTAGGGGGCTCATTCATTTTTAATTATTAAAATTAATTGCTTTAATGAGCCAATGTAAATTATTTTTATATAAATCTTTTGGAAGTGGAGTAATTCGGGCATTTGGGATCCCACAGTGAGTCTATGAGACCCTAGAAGCTGGGTGTGTTTCTATTTACTATAATCCCTCTGTTCAATTCGAATAAGTGCATTTGCACAGTGTTTAGCACAATGAAACATGGATTGGGAAAAATAAAAAGTGTTTTGGGTCAAAAATGATTTTATTAAGGTGAGGGGAATGATGAATTCCAAATGAATAATGTGACAATTGGATTATATGGAAATCATTTAGGTTGTATCAATAAGGTGATTTAAAAAAATATTTATTTTTGAAACTTAGGTGAAAAATAAAAGTACAAAGATCCTTGGTTAAGGTATTAATTTCATTGATATTTTAACTTTTGTCACTCTTGGACTTGGACTTAATCCTAGATTGAAGTTAGTCACTAATTTGTATCACATATGAGGCATGACAGTTTCTTTGATGGATGGTCTTTGTTTTCTTAATTACCTTTGAGTATTTGTTATAAGCAAGATTCATATGAGTAATTAATTTTCTTAGAGCCTGCTTTTATGTTTTTTCCTCTATTTTTAAATGGTTTTACATGTTACAGTGTGATCTTAATCATAAATACATTTTACTATTCTTCAAAGATAATAAGATATGGGATTGTTTGAGTACAAACAAGGCTTAAGTGTGGGGGAAATTTATGTGGCTTTATTTTTACGTAGTTTTGACACATCTTTTATTTAATTTTTATCAATTTAATTAATTATTTTGGAACTTTTTAATAAATAATGGCATTTTTTTTATTTTTACTACTACATTTATTAATTAATCATTTTTTATAATTAAATATGTGTTTTTAGTCCTTTTATTTAATCTTTCTAATTATTCCAAATATATTCACTTACTTTCTAGTTTGATAATCTTAATTGGTTTTACTTATTAACATTTCTAAATTATTATTATTTAATTAATTGTCATTTTTATTTTCATTAATCTAATTAGTTTTTAATTTAAAACTGTATCCTTTAATTTAGATCTATTTAAATAAATTAACTTTACTTTTTAACCGGTTCAATTATTCTTCTAAGTAATTAAGTTTAATAATTAAGTTAATAAAATAATGTGTTCTTAATTTGAAGTTTTCATTTTGTCATCTAACTAATTAACTTTGGCATTTAATAACTCTATTTAATTTTAGTTATTTTATTTTTATGTTTGTGGTTGATTATTTTTAAATGTTCTGCATTTATTTAGAGATATATTTAATTAATCTTGACATTTATTTTCTTAGTTAATAATTTAGTCACCTTTATTTTTAATTTGTTAAATAATTTAGGTAGTTTTTCATTACAGTTAATTATTTAATCTTAAAAAATTTCGTTAATTTCTATTTTGTGTTAATTAATAAATGTTTTTCCATTTTATTATTTGCTTTAAATTAATTTTTAACGTTTTCAATTTGTATTATCGGTGAGTGACGCACTAATGTTGTGTCACACTAATTCTTTGCCTCACTGATTTTTTGTAATACCGAAGTTTTTTATTTTATCGGTGAGTCATGACTCACCAATTACTTCGAAACACTATTGGTCTCTCACGACGCACTGATGGTGCGATGCACCAATCCTTTTATTCAGTTTCAGTCTCTCATATCTTCGGCGTCTTAATTTATTTTCATCTATCAGTGAGTTAATGACTCACTTATATCCTCATCATAATTGGTTTCATGTTGCACCAACTGCTTTTTAATATTTTAATTATCGGTGACTCATTTTGTTTATTTTCCTGCTATCGATGTCTTGTTTTTTGGTGAGTCAATTTTTTTTTAAACTTTTTGTCTCTCGTCTATTTTAACTATCGATGAGTCATAACTCGTCGATCCTCCTCTACTCTTCACTTTTCTTCACACCGATGCATCACATCCTTCTTTCAACTATTGGTCTCATCCTCTCATGTACTGATTCGCCCAAACTGTTTCAGTCTCAAACTGTTGTTCTTCCTTTTATAGACACGCATATTTGATCGCATAAAGATTGTTGCTCACCCACAATATGCTTCCATCATTCCATCGTTCAACCTGCAAACTCAATCTTGTTACATCCCAATCCAATAACCTAGAATTTAACCATTATAGATCCATATCTCATCAAAACAAGAAATAACAAAGTTCTGTTTTCCAAATTCAAATCCTTTGCAACTCTAGGGTTCTTCCACCACTGGATATGGAAAGGAGCGAGTAGACTGGAGTCGTCACCACTCACCGCTGTCAGAGCCGAGTCGACGTCCATATTTCCTGAAGTCATTGCGCCATTAGATATTTGTAAGGAGGGATCCGAGCCTACCACTGGTTGAGGAAGTCAGTCACTGGCACTTTTTTGGAAGGGAGAAGAAGGAGGTCGAGTCCTTTGTTGCGCACCGCGGATGGAGAAATTGGACCCGCCGGTCGAGTCTCCTGTTGTCACCTCCTTCTTGCGAGAGGAAACTAGACGAGTCCCCATAAGGTTGCATGCTATCCAGATCTGGTCTCAAAACTATCTTCAAAGAGAATCTCGATCCCAACTTGATATGGTGGTTTGAATCCACTGATTCATCACCATCACGACCTCGCCAGAGCTGTAGGGTTTGAAGAACCCTGTTGTGAAGCGAACCAAAATCCCCCCTGCTTGCGCCGGAATTGGGGGGAGATGAAATGAAAATATATTTAAAAAAACTAAAACTAATTTAAAACTAAATTAATAAATAAATTCAATAATAAATTAATATACTTTTAATAGTATAAATATATAATTAAAAATAATTATTATATAAACTATAAAATATACTAACAAATATAAAAATATCTAAAACTATAGTATTATTTCTAATTATTAAATTAAAATAAACTCATTAATAAATTAATCTAACAATTTAATTTATTAAATAGTAATAATAAAATTATTAATACAATCCAAATTATTAAATTTTTAATTACTTATTTACTTATGATGTTAAATTTTATTAATTTTTTTAAAAATGATAAACTAAAAAAAATAGTACTTATATTTATTAACTTAATTAAATTAATAACTTTTTAATAAAATTATGTTTTACCATAGTAATATTAAGTGAAAAAATTTATAAATAATATAAAATTAAATAATAATTATCAATTAAGATATTTATTAATTAACTTTAGTTAACTTTTACTGAGTAATATAACACTTAACTTAAAAAATAACTATTTTCATTATTTGCATTCTCATTTATTTACTTTTCTATTCTATAGGTGTAGGTTCATTCAAGAGATGTGTATATATCTAAATACATTTAACTAACTTAACGGAAGTTAGTTACAAGAGAAAAACTAGTGCGACATGCCAATCGTGAAAAACGCACATGTGCGGTGCGCAAGTGAAGGATTTCTAAACTAAGTGGAAATGTGCGGTGACATGCAGCAGATGACGGATGATATTTTAAGTAGACTGGTAGCATAATTTTGAGGGTATAGGCTCATTATAATTCCACCAACACACTGGACTCGAAGCAGAGCGGAGAACCTGGAGCACTTCTTGGAGAGCCATTCTTCGGAGTTCTGAGGGCCAAGAGCAGTAGGAATTCATGCCAGTAGAGGGAGTTTTCTTCCTCTGTTATCTTTCAATTCTTCTCCCCTATAATTGAATTGTTTTTTAGTATACAAGATTGATATGAGGATAGGCTAAATACTTCCAGTTTGGGGTTAAAAATCAAATCTACTGGTTATTTTCTTTTTCTCTTCTCAC
This sequence comes from Viscum album, assembly GCA_963277665.1. Lineage (NCBI taxonomy): Eukaryota > Viridiplantae > Streptophyta > Magnoliopsida > Santalales > Viscaceae > Viscum > Viscum album. The sequence continues at coordinate 703,350,672 of OY728126.1, read as the reverse complement.
TATCATTTTAATGTGATCGGAATTGATCGGTGAGGTCAGTTCTAATTACCTTCGATTGCAACGTACCACCTATTCTTAATCTTATAATTCCACATTCATACAGTGAGTTTCAATGTGAATTATTTTTCTTGAACATTTAAATGGAAATAAAATACTACAGTACATACGGTGAGTTTGTTATATGATCTTTTCAAATTAGAATTCTCAAGTTGATTAACCGAGGAGTGGAAAACTCCAAGATTTGTCATCTTGAGGGATTTATCTCTTGGAGAGGGAAGTAAATCACTCTTTTTAAGTGGTATTAGCTGTAATCACTTTTTTTAGAAGGAATGTTTTCAAAACCAGTAGAGTTGATATTTTCCCCGGATGTATTTCTCTAGATTGTTCACTCTTCAGCATATTATTTCTCTATTACTTACTGTTTTTATCCTGTTTCTTGCTTCGATATAGTTTAGAACAAAAACATAAAAAGATTTTGATGTTTCATTTGTGCCATATAATAAACAAAATAAAAAAAATAGAAAAAAATAAAAACTCAATTCCACTGCTAACAACAGTAGGATCTTTTAGTTTTTTTTAGAAGATTAGTGCCCAAATTTACCTTCCCTATGGGTTCGACCCTACATTCCATAGATACAGTAGTTAGTAGGAATATAAATTTTAGACTTTGACTGAATTCAACGATAGTATAGTTCATTCTCACTTATGATCATCGATTGATATCTCTTATGTTTACCCATATTGGGAATCTAAGATCACTCTTTCTTATGTTTTAATTTCCCTAGGTTATGAATAATGATTTTAAATATGGTATATATAAGTAGGGTACTAATTTAGATGAACATTTTAGGAGATATTGAACACATTTCATGAAATAAGTTGATCATATATCTAATCTTAAATAACCAAAACCTTTATGATTCTGGGGTATATATTATTTGTGTTGTATGTAATTTTTATCTAAAATAATGTAATATTTTTTATGAAATAATTGGGTCACCTTAGTATTAATAAGAATAGGGTTTATTTATATTAGGATCCTAGGATTAGAAAAAATTAGTGAAAAATTTGGAGATAAGTTTAAGTATAGGATAACGTCCTAATGTTTTGGTAAGATATAGATTGTATAGCTTCCAAGTAATTACATCCTTGTCTAGATAAAAACAGGTGGATGGACACTCTAGAACATATTCAGATTGGGGAAATAACCATAATAATGTTTATTGGGTATAACTCGATCTTCACCTAGTGCATGAAAAAGAGGATGGACTTTATAACTGTTTTGAAACTCCTAGGGGATATGATTTGGTTAGTTCGCATTATCTTTATAAACAATTATGAATAATAAGGGGACATAATATATGACAACCATTGATGAATTGAAAGTGATGTATGATGAAACTAAGGTGTCATAGGTGATATTATAGTTTCATAATTTAAGACATATTTGGAACAATTTTTATAATTATAAGATTTCTAACTTTAATTAACATTGTTTTATGTTCACACTATGTTTTTGTGTCTAAGTAAACGGCCATAATCAAGATGTATCATGTGAATGATGAATGTTACACCCAATGCAATGACCACCCTCATGATAAACCAAATTAAATAGGTTTTTTAATTCAAAACCATGTTTTTATTCTTAATTATATATCTTGAATTATTATTAACAACTTGAACTTAGGAGATTTTATTAACATACCTAAAAAGGGAAAAATTAATTTTTAGGAAATATTGGGTGATAAATACCATGGATGAAAGAGGATGTAACTTCCTAAATTTCAGGAACATGGGAAGAAGCATCCATTGAAATGTGAAAAATAAATGGGAAGTTTTTCTATTTGGAAAAGAAGGGCATAGATATTATAATTTATAATTAAAAAATGAATAATTTAATGGAGAGAAATAAATATCCTCCTAAGGGTTGACTAATAGTTAAATATCTTAAATTTTGTGAACATGGGATTTATCCAATTAAATTTTCTTATCAAATGGATAACTCTGATAACAAGGAAGGTACTATGATATGTCAGTCACTAAAGTGTATCATGATTATTAATCACACTAATCCTCCACTCCAGAGTTAGGAAAAACATGTTAATGTTTGTAGGAATGTTCCCAATGGAAATGTTATTATTATTTTCCCTTTATTATAATGTTTTTATTTGATTTTGAGCATTGATTATCTCTCACTATATGGAATACATATAAATTTATAGAATAGGTTAGTCAAAATTTATTTTCATAATCAATCTATGATCTTGTATTGCAGCAATGATGAATATGAACTTATAAAATAAATTACTTCCACTCTATGGGTCTTACTACCAACTCATGTAAGATATTTATTACAAATGGATGGAGATAAACTAAAAATTAAAGATATAACCAATACAACCTTTCGTACAAGGTGTGGCCAATATAAATTTATAGTGATTTCATTTGGACTTACCAATTCCCTCGCTATCTTCATGGATCTCATGAATAATGTCTTTAGAGATACATTGATCAATTTATAGTAGAATTTATAAATGATATTTTTATATATTCAAATAGTAAGTTAAAGTATGAAGATTAGTTTAAGAATGTTTTGAAACCCCAAAAGATAATATATATGCTAAATTTAGCAAGTTTCAATTCTATCTAGAAAAAGTTTCATCCTTTGGTCGTATAATCTCGAGTGAGGGTATATCTATGGATCTTTCAGAGAGGGATTTTTTTGAACAGTGACCCAGAACAACCAAGATGATCAAGATCCATAGTTTTCTTTGGATTTATAGATACTAATGACACATTGTAATTAATTTCTCATATATACCAAATCCAATAACCAAGTTGACATGGAATAGATCCATATTCGTTTGGATAGATGAAAGTGAATAAAATTCCATGGTGCTAAAAGAATGGTTGGTCAGTCTAACTTTACTCAAAATAACATTCAGTGGAGAAGGGTTTTTTATCTATAGTGATGTATAAAATAAGGAATTATGATGTATTATTATGAATAATTAAATGTTGGTATCATGTTAATCATTCTAATTGAAATTTCATGGGAAAATGTACCGAACTAGTGATTTAGAGTTGGTTGGGATTATATTTTCATTAAAGATATAGAGGAATTAACTCAATGTTGAAAGGTGATATATATATACTGATCATAAAATACTGAATTGTATACTCACATAGAATTATTTTAATATTCACCAAATGATATAGTTAGAGTTTATTAAATATTATGATATCTCAATACATTACCATCCTAGGAAGTTGAACAAGGTGGATGATGCTCTAAGTTGAAATGACCCTGATAGTTTTTCCTTGATATGGATTAAAAGAGATCCAATTATTATGTATTTATAAAATATATATATTGAAATCATGAATAAATGGTCAATATAATACCATTATTAGATTAATGTTTAACCATCCATTAATGTGAAGATTAAAGAGTTGCATTGGGAAGATTTTAAAATGCAGAAAAATATGAGGAATATTCCTGAGTTCAAATATGATTATGATGGAATGATAAGGCTTATAAACCAATTATGAGTCTCATAAATAAAATACTTTAATAATAATATATGGGATTAATCTCATAGTTCATCATTCTCTATTTACCTTGGAACTATGGAGATGTATAGAGATCTAAAAGATAATTTTTGATGGGATAACATGAAAAAAGGGATATTACAGACTATGTATATTAATGAATTTTGTTCCATAAAGATAAGTTTTAGAAATGTAATTCTAAGGGTATGGTGAAACCATTACCTATACAAGAATGTAAATAAAAAAACATAACCGCATATTTCACCATCAGACTCCCCAAAACATCTAAATGTCATAATGGTATTTGGGTTGTATTCGTTCTCCTTACAAATTCAATTCATTTTATTACTATCATATAAGATTTCTATTTGGATTATATTTCTAGTATACACATTATATAAGTGATTATGCTTCATGGGGTACACCAATATATTATATCTGATAAGGATATGAGTTTTACCACATAGTTTTGGAGAAGAATTTAGTAGGAATTGAATATGGGATTAAGCTTTAGCATTGAATATCATACTCAAATAGATGGTTAGTAAGAGAGGACCATTAAAACCCTAGAAGGTATTTTTAGGGCTTGATTTATGGATTTTAAAGGGGTTTGGATCAATAAATTTTTCAAGTTGATATTTCTTACAATAATAACTTTCAATCAAGAATTAAAATATCTCCTAATGAAGACCTCTATGGAATGAAGTAAAAATCCCCAACAAATTAGGGTGAACATATAGAAATAAATTTAATAGTAACTCAGCCTAATGAGGAAATGGAAAATCATGTTAGGGATATTCAATAGCACATTGGGGTTGCTCAGAGTTGACAGAAGAGTTACGCTAACAATCCTTAACGAGATATATAGTTAGAACTTGTTGATAAAGTATTCCTATGAATATATCATTAGAATAAGTTTATGAGATTTAGAAAGGAAGAATTTTTTATCCATATATGTATCATACCCTTAAAAATTCTTAATTTTTTCTATATGGTTTCTCACTTGAAGCTTCCTCCAAATATCTCTCAAGTTCATGATCTTTTTGATGCATGTATTTTGAGGAATTACAAACTTAAACCTTCACACGTATTGAATCATAATATTTCTCACAGAAGAATTATTTTTCTTATGATGCAAAACCAATATAAATCTTAGATCTAGGAGAAATCATTTGATGGAACAAAACTAATCACTTGGTTAAATTTCTCTAGAGGGATTATAAATTTTTTAGAAGATACGTGGGAATCTGAGGATGTGATGAGATAGAAGTATCCTCAATTGTTTGTATAGGAGTGATGAAATTTTTGAGGGAAAATATTATAAGGGTATATAATAGATCACCCTAATATCTTATGATATATTTCTCTTTAAATAAATTTGATGTGTTTGATAGTTTACTTTACACGAAAAATTGATATTAAACAAACCATGATATACTATTGATATATTATTATTATTAAACATGTATGTTATTTTCCTATTGTCATATTAAAGGTTATTAATAGAAATAAATAAATTATAAAAATTAAGTATAAAATCATTCCTTAATGTTAAGGAATTAACTAGTTCCTAGAAAATAAGTAATCAATTTTAAATTTTAAAAATAATATTATTTTATATTCAAAGATCAATTTGTAAAGGTATTTTATTTTTCATTATATTATGTGTTTTGATCACTAGTGAACACAGATTTGGATGAAATATATATTTTTAGAATGTAAACAAATGATTAGTCATTCATACATTTTGTATCAATTGTATATACTCAAATATAATATCATTTAGAGGTAAAAGGAGACATTAATATGAACTCTGTTTATACTATGCAATACATTTTATAACAATAAATTTAATTAATCAATAATTATGAATGATTTTAATGAAATTTTTTGATAATATATTCTATAAAAATATATTAATGTTAATCTAATATATTTCACTAAGCATGGAATAATAAGTAATTTGATTTTATGCTTAAAAATACATTTTTCTAAAAATGGGTTTCCCGGTGTTTTGCGCACTTATTTTTAAGATAAAATTATACCACTTATAGAAATTGAATTTTATAAAATGTTTTAAATATTTGGAATGATAATTTAAAAATTAAATACTAAGGTCAATTTCATTTTTGGTCTTTATAAAGAGTAATAAATCTAAAAATTCATTACTATAGTAATAATTAAAAGGGTTAATGAGAGGTTAAACTAAATAGATAAGGGATAAAATAACAAAAAAACATAAATAGTACTATTTGAGTGAATTTATACCCTATTTAATTTTATCCATAACATTTATCCATTTTTTACCCACTTTACCTTGAGGGAGACTATTTTATATTTTAATTTTATTAGTATATTTATGTTTTATACTCACCACACTTGAAAAATTATAAGGCCCCAGCCTTAAACCTTACTTAATCTTGAGTTATTACAAGATTACACATTGAGGATCTTTTCGGGTTTAGAGTTTTAGAGAATTAGATCATAAAACTTTCATTACATTCCACATATAAACAAAGTGGTTACATAAAGATAGTATTCTTCTTTCCTATCAATGGAAACATATTTAAAATAAAACATGGATTATTTCTTGACACTTCCTTGACACTATCATCATATCATGTACCTTTACCTTGACCTGTTAAAAATATTTCAAAAAAACTTGGGATCAGCATAAAAAGCTCAGTAAGGGATATAAAAATATATGGAAAGGAAACATGGGTACATATATACATAATAATGAAATCATACTTTACCCATAAAACATAAGCACTTTAACATACCTCATCAAATCATGAATAAATCATAGAAATCATAAGACATAAAGGTAACTTGAGGCATTCATAACATTCTTACGTAGGGAGTAACCCTCTTGGTTACGTTTGGAATACCCATCACAGTATATTCCCTAAATCTCTTCCGAGAAACCTTAACATTTCACTCCTTCGCGTTACCCAATGCATTGGAGAGCTATATCGGGCTCACCCGCCCTTAGTTTATCACGGAACCACCCATCTTCATAATAATTCCCAAGAACCTCAACATAATCGTATCACATAAAACATGCATAAAGGAAACATAACATTTCCACCTTTCAATCAAAAGATATCAATACAACACATTGATATAAAAACATTATGAAAACCATTTTCAATACCAAAATAAAATAAAATTAAAACATGGTATTTATTTTTCTTTTAAAAAAAGGTATGGCTTGTAGAGGAAGCCGAAATTCAAATAAAGGTCACGGCGGCAGAGAAGTCGTTGTCACCGCATACGTACGACAAAAACATTCCCTTTTGTTGTTTAGTAAAACGCTTCGTATAAAAAATATTCCTTTTGGATAAATGTAAAAGTCAAAGGGGTTTATACACCGTATAAAAGAAGGTTGTGTATAAAACAAAATATGCCTCAATGAAAGGAGATTGAGACGAAGTCCCATACCTCGGGTCCGACTTGACTCGGTCGTTCTTTAATCTCCTAAATAATAAACTTGAGTTAATTTCTACTTGTTTAAGAAAATTTTTCAAGTTCATTATTCCTTTTATATCACTTATTTCCATGTCATGAACACTATGTAATTATTTAAGTTAATAACGGTCATTTTAACGATCATTGGTACTTGAGTCAAAAATAAACCCTTTATAATTACAAGTTGTTCATGTATCCATTATATCCAGAATGGTATTCATGATGTAGATATCATATATATCATATATATCCAGTACATTCATGCATTTATAATATTATATAACATTTAGAGGTAAGAAATGAAATGCACCGTTCATGGAGACGGTAAGCCGTACATACGCATGAACGCTACTTTCATTTCTATTTTGTATTTTTTATAGAATGGAATCATAATGATATAAAGGTATATTATAATTCCAGTGTAATATCGTATATAATATCATAACTCCATCCTTTATACATCCCACATATGGTATTAACAAATCAAATCACTTTGAGGGGGCGGTAGTCTGCACTTCCTTAAATGAAGATATCGTGTTTACCCATAATGGAAACCATAAAGTTATGCCCAAAATGAAAAATACAGAAGCTTAAGGAAAACATAAACATATTATATATCATATATAAATATAGTGTCATCTTAATGTCCACCTTTGAAGGTGTTAAAATAATGTTGAACAATCATCGTTTCGGGAGGCATAAATTCATCATCCACAGAAACAGTATGTTCTTTAACCATTAGATGTATGTGTGTGTAAGTGTAGCTCGAATACTTATTATAACAAAATCCTAGTATATTTAAGATACTGGAGTTGTTACAAAACAAATGAATAAAAAGAGTTTAGGGGGTTGGAGAAGAAAAATAAAACAAAAGGACTCAAATGAAGACATTACCTTAAAATCGGGTAACTCCCTTTGGTTTGAGCTCAAAGGATTCCTTGGGAAGACTTCTGCCCAAAGTGAGGGTTCAAGGATTAAGAGAGGGATGTGGAGAGACAAAATGGGAAGGTTTTTTCTGAGCCAAAGGCTTTGGGAGTTTGGGTAAGGAGGTAGAGGTGGGGGCCTTTTATAAGAGGAGAGGAGGGGCACTCTTGGAAAGTAAAGAAATGTTACATTATTTGAAAATGATTTTCGGATTCAAAAGGTCCCACATTGATATAATTCGAGGGTAAGGTGATAAGGGTTATAAATATACCCATCCAATAGGTTTTGGACATGTGTAGGTCATTGATTTTAGATTATCCTTTCATTTAATTTAAATCCTTTATTAATGAGGTAATCGCTGCATTATCATGATGTCATAAATAATTTAATTTATTTAAAGTCTAAAAATTATAAAAAAAATACTATGATGTAGGAAATATTTTTAGAATTCCAATTAATATTTATAATCAAAAATCTGAATTGTATAACCCCATGTAAAAATTGTTTTAGTAAAATAACTTATGTTTGTGTCATTTTTACTTTAACATTAAATAAAAAGGTATTTATGTCATTTTCCAACCAAAGTGGCTCCATGGGGTCCCCAAGTTGACCCATGGATTGTATTGGTCGGCCATGACACATCCAATGAGGGTAGGACATGTGTCTAGGTCATTTCATTTTATTAAAACATTATTCTTACCTTAAACTATACTAATTACCTCTAATCGCGATTAAAAACTTAATAAGTTACTATTCACCAAAAAATTATTTTAATCTCATTGAACCACATTTTACTTATTAATGACAACCGTGTATGTCGGATTTTTGATATTCAAAACACAAAGATGGAAAAATTTCATTTAAACGGAAAATCAGTTTTTATAAGTACCACTTAGTGGTTTCACTATTCATCAAAAATTGAAGTTTTTCAGAAAATTACCAAAAATTCACCCTAAGCTATATTTGATATTCCGAATTAAAAAATGATGTCTATTTTACAAAATTCAAAACATATAAGTTGCATTAATTAATTTAATAGTTAATTCCTGTTGTCAAAACAAATAGCGTGTTTTTATGAAACAAAATGTATCAAAAGATTGACACTAGTTTAAGTCCGATTTCAAAGTGAAATTAATTCCAACGACCACCATTGGATTAAATGGTTAAAATATATTCTAATTTTACTTTAAAACCAATTCAAAAGATAATCTAATCATATAAATAAATTAGATTAAAAACCAGTTTTGATGTAAAATGCAGTATTTTTCACTATTCATTAAAAAATGAACATTGTTAGAAAAATACCAAAAATTAACACAAAGTAAATTTTGATGTCCCAATCATAAAGAATAAGTTTATTTTGACAAACATAGCTTGTAAAATTGTCAGAAGATAGATTTAAAAATGGTTTTCCATCAAAAGGCAGTAAAACAATCTTTTAAAAAATATTATTGTATTCCATGCTTAAGATTGGATTTATTTTCATTTTAATCCTCTAAAACACTATCTAATTCATTAATAGACATAGATAAAAATATCTGTTATTCATTACTTACTTGGGATGTTACAAAAATGGCCCCTACTATTCACACTTATCCACACAAATTAAGCCATTTATCTCATAAAATATATTACCAAATACCATACCAAAATAATTATCTATTACCATGAGGTTATTTTCTTCCAAAAATACCCATTCTATAATACTTGATGTTCTTTTTGAATAAGGAAATCCGTAGAAGAGGTATATGTTCTTGTTAAACTTTTTCATGTTTATTTCTCCTTAAAAATCCTCGAAATTTTCTATAACCATATTAAAAATATTAAATAATTATATTTACTATACTAGAAAAATTATTCTAATGATAAAACTCTTTCAATATCATTTTTATCTAATGAAAAATAAAAACATCCCTCATGTGTAAGTACGAACTATTGTCTCTATAAAGCGATGTATTTTATTTTTCATCACTATATATCGTTGATTTTTATATTGATTAATTACCTAGATATATAATATTTTTATAAAAAAATTAGTATTCCATAAATATAAAATATATCTATCTTCTTACCCTTCCATTAGTTGGAAAATTATAGTGTCTATCACGTGTATGTGTGGATTATAATCTCCACAGAGCGATATGATTCGTTTTTCATTTATTCATTACATGAATTTTAATAGGGATAGATTATATTAATATATGTTATATTTTTAAAATAATTATGTTTTTTAAAAGTTTAATTATTATTTATCCTTCTTTTATTTTATCCATAGATATGTGGAAACATTGGTCATTCTTGCATATAAACTATCTTCTCATGAAGTGATGTAATTAATTATTCATCATCGTCCTATATTGATGGTTATAAAATAATACATAATGAATAAATATTATATTTATTTCATTATTACGATTATGGAAATGATGAAACCAAGATGAAGGTTATAAGGAACAAAACCATCAAACTAAAACATGAATGGAAAACATACTAGTTTTCACCCGAATAATGATTTTATTAAATAATTTTTAATAAATGGGTAATTAGAAATTATAAGGGAATGATATAATGTAATATATATATATATATATAAATATGGTTTTATAATATATTTATAATAAATAAATATTTATTATATAGGAGTTTTGAATACATGCGAAGAAGACAAGACATAAGGTAAGGGTTTCTAGTCTCACTTTTATTTCTGTGAGACATATTCCATATTCATCACTTATTTATTTTGTGTAGTGTATATACTTCCCATGAATGTATTTTAGTATTATTTTAATTAAAATGATGAGGAAATACAAATTGATCTACGTTTATCTATGTTATGAGGATTTTATTCAGATGTTACTAAAACTGTAAGGGTTCTTCATCTCAATATTGTTTCATTGAGACGTGTCTCATGTTATAAAACTATTTGTGTTTATATAGTTTATATACATAAAAATTTATATATTAGGTCATTAATATCTTTATATTAATATCATTTAAAATTATATTTGAATTTATTTCTTTCTAGTTGATTTTGATTGAAATTTTAACAATGGAGTAAGGGTCTTTGTTATAATCTCATTTATTTTCAGGATTATCTGTGCTAAATTTTTATTAATGGAAATTTGGTGATCCTTATAAATTAAAAAACAATATGTTTTTATAATTTTATTACATATCAAACTTTTAATTATTAGTACCATTTTCCTCTCTTTGGTACTTAAAATTATCAATAAAACATTTTAAAGAAATATTTCCTTATTTATTCTTTTTGGATTGAGAATATTTCTAATATTGGTACATATTATGTAAAATTATTTCAAGTGTTATTTTCAATGATAAAATAGTTTTTTAAATTCATTTTCAACCAAATTTGAATTTATTTTCAATGTATTAAAAATAAATTTTAACAATTTTTTCTGAATAGGATATTTAGGAATTTTTACAAAAAGTATGAATGGAATAATTATTTTAACATTTACCAAATTAAGGTAATTTTATTCTATTATAATGATCCTTTTGTTTAAATATTTCTTTATCAGTTTCCATGATTATTTTCAAATAAAATAGTTTTCTCAATATTCTGTAATTTTTTAGTTTTTTAAAGATACTAAAAGAAAAAAAATATTTTATTTATTTCTAAATAAATAATCAAATGTTGTTTTAATGATATTTTTCATTGTTTTCAACATCCATTGATATTTATTGTGGATATTTTCTTATTATATCAATCAAATTATTTATCAGTATTTGTGATGATGTTGATTTTTTAAGGATGATTCTATGAAACCAATTTCTTTTCCACGGGTTAATGAAATTATAACTAAATATTTATAAAACCTATTTCTTTTCTATAGGATATTTTATGATTAAATGATGAATTTTTTTACGTTTTTATGTTGAACTTGTGTATGGTTTTCATTAAGTGATTGGTGGGCGATAAATTATATATCCATCTAATTAATTGGGTAAATATTGATATATCAGGAGATAATATGAACTAAAATAGGTAGTAAATTCACTTTAGTGAGGAACTATTTAAACTATGATAGAATTAGTTGTGATCCTTGATTAAGGAAATGGTATAATTAGATGTAAACCCGATGCACTATGGGAAATTTTTTAGAATGATATTTTTAGAAGTGAGCCTTGGCTAATGAAATTATTTTATATGCTTATGTGTATTCCACAAATTTATTTCTTTTGATTATGATATGTTATTATAGATAAAGACTGGTTATTGATGGTTCTGCACTCTTATGACTTATGTATTTTTTAATAACAAATCCATATTTCATGACTCATGATTAATGGTATTTGAATAATTAGGTATAACTTTTATAAGTTATGATCATGATATTACACCCTTATATTTATCTTTTGTTCACTTAATATTATTGATTAATATCTATTATATTTACCATTTATGAGCATATAATCTCACACTTACTTAGGATTCCATTTCCCTAAGTAATTGTATAATTTATTTAATATTGATCTGAAATGATGCAATATTTATGTATGAATTTATTGGGTCACCTCACATAGATCCATTAAAGATTGAGGTGGTGGTTTCTTAGGTATCCCTAGAGAATGTTTCATATATGTGTATTTAACTTGGTCTCATTAACTATTATGGGAGTTTTATGCCATAATTATCCTAGATTGTGACTCATATGAATCTGTTAAACAAGAAGGATTTGGCATTAATGTGGACTGGACGATTCCTGGATTGTTTTGAGTATTTGAAGAAGTAGTTGGTCAGTGCCACGGTTCATCATATACTGGAGGAGGGTGTTGAATTTCCGGATAATTGTGACGCTTAAAATCATGGATTGGGTTACATGTTGATGCAATATAGGGTGATTATATATTATGGGTATAAAAAATTATAACCTCATGAATGAAACTATTACACCCCGGATCTTGAAAATTCTATGGTTTTTTTATTTCATGTTATGGTGGTATTATATTATTATTGAATGATTTGGGATTTTAATATATTACATGAGTCTAAACTATGTATTCTCCTATAATAATTTGAATTTTTAGTAGAGACGATAGATTGAGTTATTATAGGAATGTTAATTAAAGATTCACTTTACACCAAGTAAAGGGAATGTATTGGTGGATTCCTTAAGTAGGAAAACACGTGGTGTTTATGTACATTAGTATGGAGGCTCTTAGAGAGTGATGGAAGAGTTAGTCATGATGCACCTTGATATGGGAGTATTTGAGGGAAGATATTTACTTTATCATATGAAAGTGTTGTCATCTTAGGTGAAATAGGTGGAGGAGTCCCAGGTAGGGGATTCTAAAGTGGAGGTTTAGTAGGATTGATTTTTTTTGCAGTGATTCTCTAGATGGATGGTAATAGTATGAACAACATCACGTGTTATTTTGGGGAAACTTATTTCCCTTAAACAATGTGTGTTGTAGTTCTCATAGAACTTGATAATTTATCCTTAACATTACTACTCGATGTGTTGAATATGTATCATGCTCTTAGAGAATAGTTTTTGTGTTCTAGTATGAAGTGATCAATTACAGATTCTATCTCATAGTATTTAGTTTTCTTGAAGGTAAAGACTAAGAATCATATCCTCAGTTATTGGATACAACTTATTGATGTTTCCTAGTAGAAGTGGGGGGGATTTTAAGGGACTTATTCCTCAGTTTACCAAAATCACAATGTTTTTATGATTCTACATGGGTTATCATAGAACCCATGATAAATTCATATCACTTCTAGGTGATCAAGGAGTTGATCTTAGTTAGGGTTTTTTGAGGTATTACTTGTAAGAGATAGTGATGCTTCATGGGTTTTTTAAGAATATCATATCTGATAATGATCCTCATTTTACCATCAGGGTGTGGAAAGGTATCCAACGTTATTTTTTTTCTCAAGTATACATTAGAAGAGATTTTAAATGATGATTAGAAAAAAAAATTATATATATATTAGAGGAAAAATCACTATTAATCTAGTTCGAGGTCAGAGAGTCTGCTATTCTTGGACTGGAATTGTTAATGAATATGACAGAGAAGGTATAGGTGACCTATGAGAAAATAAATACAACATAAAATAGTACTAAGTCCTATAATGATTATATAATTATTCCAATGGATATCTATGTACAAGATATTTTGTTTTTAATGTGTCTCCTCATCATTGGAAACAAATATTCACTCATGGTAGAAATCCCTCTCTCTAGTTTTTTAGACCTTTTGAGTCATTTAAGGACATTAGATCTATAGTTGATTGGTTAACACTACCCCCACATATAATAAAAATTCATTACATCTTCTATGTATTCTAACATCACGGATGTCATTATGATTATTTGCACACCATCTACCATGGATAGCTGGATGTTAAAGATGGTGGTACCATTGAGGAGTGGCATATTTTGATTCAAGACTATAAGGGGAAGGTGATGAAAGAGTATGTCATTTCTTTGGTTAATTCCCTATCACCATACAATGGATTAGAGGGGAGTAATTGGGATTAAAAGTCATAGATACTTGATCAATATATAAAGTTATTTTGATTCTTTTTTATCCTTGTTAATATTTTTTTGTTAACCTTATGTTTTTTTATGATATTTTTTCTCTTCCTTGATGTCATTATTGTTTTTGGATTTCACCATGAGAAGTGTCTCTTAAGTGAGTTTGTTTTATGTTTTTTTTGATGTAGTGTTGTTGAGTTCTTTGATCCTTTGAGGTGTGGTTGTGTACTTGTTATAGAGAGATCCTTGGGAATTATCTTATAATGTGGTTGTTCGGACCCCATTATTTTTTGGGTGTTTGGATTTAAATTTTATAGGTTTAAATTTTTTTTATGTATTTGATGTAGGTTCCTATATTTACAAAACCTTTAATTTTTTTTTTCAAATCATAGAGGTTTTGACAGGGTGTTCAGAGTATTTCCCCTTTTTATTCATAATTTTTTTCTTACGACCATTTGGTTCCATCTTGTGGTCACTTGGTTCCTTCATGTGGACTCTTAATCCCTTCATGTTGCTACTTGGTTCATTCATCTAGTCACTTTATTATTTTATATTATCACTTAGTTCAGTCATGCAGTCGGTCATTTTTAATTTGATCAATCATTTGTTCATGCAGTCTATTGTAGGATGGTGAGGTTGCTTGGTTCCTTCATTTAGTCACCACATTTTGTCACAAAATAATTTCATGGTAATGTGGCCTTTTTCATGGTCATTTTTTTGAATTCCTAGTTTTTTGTTTAATCCATATAGTCACTTTTCATGGTCAATATTCATGACAATCCCTTCCTTTATGCTGAAATTTATAGCTTTTCCATAAAATTATAGAAGTTTGAAAAACCTATTTCTAATGAAAATGAAATAAATATAAAATAAAAATGATGTTTTAAAAACCCAAATAAATGAAGATAATTTATATCATTAAATACATTATTATTATATCTCTTAAATGATTCATTCATTGGGGTATAAATGGGAACCCTAATTGATGTAAAATTAAATGGGAATTTTGATGGGGTTTTTAGAAACACCAAATAAAGACATATTTTTAATCTGAAATGATATTTATTTCCCCTAATTTGATATAATTATAATCTATTTATAATGAATGATCTAAAAATTCTCTCTTAGATTTATGCAACCCTATTACAATCACTGGATTTCTTTCTATGAGTTCCCACCCTGTGACTATCCTTTTATTCTCCTCTAGTTTGGGTGAAGTGAAATTATGAATGCTTACTAAAAGTTAGGTGATCTAATTCTTATATTTTTTTTTTGCAATGTGTGTTTAAAATATGATCTAACTTTCGTTCTCTATGTTTATGATATTTTCCATAATCAGTTAATAATCTGGAAAACACATAAATGATTATTTAATAATCAATAAAATTAAAGGAATAATAATAAAACATTATCACATTTTGTAGTTTTATCAATTTATTATTTTATAATTAGAATTATGTTAAAATTATAGATATGAGTAAATTGATATAAGAGAATTATCACATGTCCTAGATAATTAGAAATTAATGATTTTAGAATTAAATAAATGGTTTTTGTTTTTTGATTGCATGTGATTGTTATGTTATTGGTTATGCCTATTGATATTTACTAGATAATGTATAAATTTTTGGGATGTGTTTCTATTTTTATGTATAAGGATTAATATTATTTAAATTGAGTAAGAATATCAATTCTATTAATACTAAGTGAATGGTGAAAGATGCATGATAAATTAATTACTTCCTTTTTTGAAACTATTTTAAAATGAAAATAATGCTTGGAGAATATTATATTGATTTCTATCTCTTATTAGATACTGAATATAAGTTTCTCCACTCATAAAACCTAGACATAAAAGTTGATTAATTAAAGATGGTAATTAAAATGGTTGTTTTCTAAATAAAAAATAGGGTCAAGTGACCTGATGCTTGTTTATGGGAGGCTTTATTTCCTCAATGACAAGCCTTAGATTCCATTTTTGTGTGTTAAGACACATGTCTAATATGTATTTTTCTTATAGGATAATTGGAACTATTATTCTTGTATTCTTTTTGAGATTAACACATTAGCAGTTTAAGTCGGGTGTCCTTTTTTATGGTAGTGGTAGATTAGTATAATGATAGATAATTTACCTTAGTGTGGTTTTTTTTTGATATTTTATATAGTTTTTAATTTTATAAAATTCACTACCCATGTCTATAGGGAAACCTATTGATTTAAATGCTCAGTTTATGCATTTTTTTAAAATAAAAAAACACATCGTGAAGTATTTTATTTAACATCAGTTGGTTGTTTTTTATTTGATGTATATCTAATGTAAATACATTAAATGAAATACTGATAATATGAGGTTTTATGAAATCCTAATGGTTTGATGGTTTTTGAAAATCCAATAATCATAAAAATTTAAAAATATCATTGATTTGGGTCATTATGAAAACCAATAACCAGAATGATAAAATTGGATTACATTAACAGGATATACAATCACTTTAGTGGTGGAAAATAACTTCATTAATAGATATATATAAAGATGTTAAGTCCATATAAAATTGAACATTAACTTGATATCGAGGTTGTTACAAATGAACCCTAATATTTTGAAATATGACCATTGGAGGATCATATATAAATTAATATATTCTTTGAGGGATATAAGTACAGATATAAAAATGAATGAGGTTACTCTAAAATGTTGAAATTTATTGAATCCTTCATTTGTTTTTTAGTGTTATTTTTAATGTATTTATTTTTAGTTTTTTATATGTGATTACATTTATGGGAATTCATTATAAGAGCTCTTAGTTTTCTTATATCAATTTTTATGCTACAGTCCATCAAGTTAAGGTCTTATGGGTGTAGAAGATAGAATTGAGCTTCAAGTTTATAGGATCCGTGATTTCTTGATCGGGAAGACTGATGGATTTAATCTAGAAAACAAAGATAAGATTTTGGTTAATTTAAGGGGAGACCTTCCAAATGGTTTATAGTTGAGGACTTACTAGGTTTTATAAACATAAACCTTTTGATCATTTTATATTTAACAATACATTGAAACAGGTTTATGTTTCCCCCTCTAATTTGGGTAAAAGTGTTGTTTTTAGTAATATCATTTTAAGGGTTAATTTATTTGTAATCAAATAATCTATATTTTTAAATTTCTGATATACTAATTCTTTTATCAATAATTTTTAAAACTCTTATTGTTTATTTTTCTGTTGTGTTTATTGTGTTTAACAGTAAATAAAAAATACAATTTTTTTCTTTTATTTCTACATTTACATTTATTTTACTCTAATTATGTTCTAGTTATATCGAATATTTTTATTTCCAATATATTTTATGATTAAGAATGTAAAACATTTCCTGATTATATTTAAACTATTATTCACCCCTTATAATGTGATTATAATCCATATCTTGGGGAAACATTTTGTATCATAGCATGTCCCAACATTCAAGATTTAGTCTGATCTATTTCTTTTTAATTTCTATTACAATATCATATTTTATTTTTTTAGTTTTCTTACACCAACATTATATAGATTAAATTTTTTTTTATTTTAGTGATACAAGGTATTATTAATGTTATAAGTTTGAAGAATCTAAATCCAAAAAAACCATCGATTTTTAATGGACATTATAATGGGATTTGTGAGAGTTTATGGAATAAAATATTATTAAAACTGGTATTGATAATTTTCTTATTCACACTGATAACTATAAAATTATGGTGAAGGAAGTTTGAAATTTTTTAAGTGATGAGAAATTCTGATTTCAATTTAATTTTCGAGTCAAAATTAATTTATGTTGTTCTATAAAAATAAATATTTATAATCAATTATATTATTTCCACATTTCATTTAGGATTTGGATGAAACTTTTAGTTACTCACTTCAGAACTATTAAATTTATTAAAACCAAGTGATCTATGTCAAGACAGGATTATCATAATTTTGATTTAATTTTTGGTGAAATATTTTCTTTGATGAATAAGATATTTTTGATAATAGTAAATAGTAGATAGTTTTGTGGTGGAAAAGGGTTATCATATGATCATTTAGTTGGGAAAGTTATAAATATTCTAATAAAATATTGAGAATCTAAAATAAAATTGATTGTTAATACAAATCATATTAAAAAACTAGGTCTTGATAACTTAATTGGAACTCTTATAAAATACGAGAGTAAATTGAAGTGAGATAAAGAAAAAAATGGAGTTTCTTTAACAACTACTAAAATTTCATATATTAGAACATGTAAACCGCGTACATCAAAGAGAACTTTTAAGAATGTTTCTAATGGGAATAATCTTTAACCAACATATGGTGAACTTTTTAATATGCTAATATGGATATTTAAAAATAATATTTTTTTTGATAAATTATTCAAAAGATATAAAAGATAATATTGATTTTACATAACTTAAATGTTTTGAATGTATAAATTGAGGTCATATTCAGATGTATTTTCCTGATTTCAAAATGAATTATTGATGTTCTTATAGAAATTATTCTAAGAAGAAAAGTGATAAAATTTGAAAAACATTGACACATTGAGTTCAAGTGAATGAGACACATACTCTAATATTTCGTCATAAGATAGTTAAAATAGTATAAAAATCACATGATTTTATAAAAATAATGAAATGTGTTTTATGGGAATTATAACTACCTAATATCTTTAAATTCTAACTTTAGAATCAATTTTGTCCTCTTTTAAAAAGGATACTGATGAAAGTATTCTTATTTTGATGTCGAGGAAAATGTTTTGAAAACCTATGAAGAAATGAAAGATTATTTTTTTGAATGTGAAAACATGTACTAAAAGCTATATTAGAAGTAAACCATTTAAAAAGTTTAAATTAATTAAAGAAAATATATCTTTTTGAAAGTTATGGATAAACTAATTGATCATAGAAAGGAGATTAAGAATCCTTTTTCTAAGTTAGATAATTCAAAGTAAAATATTTAAAAATCACTAAATTAAAAGGAAAAAAGAAAATTTTAAATCACCACGTGATCTTCTTAATCTATACGACTAGAAGAATAAGAAATATAAAATGAATGTGGAGAGTGAACTTTTTTTCAATATTATAATGAGGTTATTAAATTGAATTCAGAAATACAAAACCATAAGAAATTTCTAACTAAATTTATTATTGGTAGAGGGAGTTTGAGAAAATTTATGGACCAACATGGACAAATGAAACTACATATAGTATGGGTAGTAAAACAATTTAAAGTTAAACATATTAAATAAATTATTATATTCTAAGAGAAACACCTTTTAGTACTATGTGTCATATATGGGGGCACTGGAGGAAGAATTGTTCACTCAATAATGTACAATATTTTAGATGATCCCAAGCTTTTTTTATATTAGAAACAAACTCATTATAAGCATAATAAGTACATGAAAATATGGGTATCTAATATATTTTTTATAAATACTAATGGACCTAAGAAGTTATATCTTCTAAAGTCTTAATTTAGAATACTTAAAATGTATACGCACTGGTAGTTGAATACATATTACCGGTTCTTGATATTTCTTTTCAAGTTTACTAGAACTATATTTTTTAATATGTCATATAATATAAGTAGTATCAATTTTATTTTATGTTTTTCTTCATATATTTAATTAATTCACTCTATATAAGGGGTGATTTTATTTTTGGGTAACTTTTAAATGAATTACCTTATGTTTCTATGAATTAATAAAATTGAAGATAGAATTTTTCTATAATCATCTTTGAAAGAAAAAGATCTAGTCATTTTCAATGGTAGATAAATTTGAAATAGTCATAAGTTTTATTATATATATTCAATATATTTTTGAAGAATTATTTTACTTTAATAATACTCATTATGTTTGTCTGAAAATTAGGATTCTATATTCATAAAGTTAAAGAAACAAAATTTAAAAAATTAATTAATTTCTAAAAATAATGTGGACCTCATATATTTGACAAAAATCAATCATGGTCATTGGATCATTGAATATATTCAATTTTATTTGATGCCTACTAATTTTTTGGACTAATATTTCATTGGATTTGTTCATTGTGGTTTTTTTATGATGTTATTCTTGGTTTTAAAAAATAACTACTCGTTTACTATTTTTACCATGTCATTCGATAGAGATCTTAAAATAAGAAACATTATAAGGGAAAGACTAATAGATCTAGATCTCTTCAGGAACTATAACTTTATTTTGAAATATGTTGTAAATTTATAAGGATAGAGTATGTTGGTTCTATTGATAGATGAACATGAATTTTAATATCCATTGTTTTTAGGGAGGTTTATTGTACAACCATGTTTGATAAAGATTGTGGAGTTAAATAGTTTAATTATTTCCTTTGTATACACAAGATTTCATTATCTATAGATATATTTACCCTACTAATTAAATTTTTATTAAATGGATTGTCTTTATTTGTTTAACATAATCTACAAAAATCTCAAGAATTTTATAATAAAACCTTTGAAGAAATTTTTTATTTAACATTAATGAAAAGTTTCAGAAAACCTGATATATAGAACAAAAATTATAAATTGTTCTTCAAGGGTTTCATTCATTTTTTTACTTATTAATTATGATAAAGACAATATCAGGGTATAATGTGTATATATATTGAAAAAATTGGTAATTTTTTGGAAGTTTATTGTTTTTAATTTCATCTAGTCATATGTTGAGGATATTTTCAATAGTAAAACCAAGTTAAAAATATTATTATAAATCTATATTTTAAATAGAATTCTGGTGAATTAACTGAAATAGGAATATATTGACAATAAGTTGAATGCTGATAATGTTAAGGAAAATCATATTAATTCCAAGACAATATATAGAATGAATTTGAAAAATGATTTTATAGTGAATAAGTTCATTTTGAAATCCTTTATTTTATTTTATAATAATAATTGGAAATCTATAATAGGTAATGAAACAGATTAGGGAAGAAATAATTTAGAGAATATGAAATATTTTTATTCTCCTACCATAGATAAATATCCACCACAAAAGAATTCAAAAGTTATTTAAGAATAAATTTTGAACAATATAGGAAGTAGTATTCCTAAGAAATAATTTTAAAATTTAATGGATAATTATAGTGAATCATGGAAGAAAATTTCTAAGTAAGAAAGGAAGAAATAGTAAGAAAGGGAATATGGACTTTCTTTGGCCTTGATAAGAAATATTCTAAAGCTCTCAGATTGGATAGTGATCATAATTTAGTTGATGAAAAGTAGAAAAAATTTCTACTTTAACTTGAATTAATCCTATATTTATAGAAATATTCTTCCATTCATTAAAATTTGAGTGAATTTTTTTGTACAATAACAACCAATAAAAAGAAAGTTCTATTTTTAAATAAAATGGAAAGTGGTTGAACCTGAAGTTCATTAAAAGTATTCACCATTATCTTCACCCAATAAAGAATTTGGAGAACTGGCTGGGAAATTTTTGGATATAATTCCACCATAATTTCTTTATAAGTAATTTACTAAAAATCAATTTGAGGAAATTTCTATTAATATAAATGATAAAGAGGTATCCCTAGAAGTAGTTATTTATAAAGAAAAATCTACTAAATATTATATTTACAAGATAGTCAATGAAGTTACTTTTGAACAACTTAATATTTAAGATTCTAAAGATCACTATATGATTGAATAATCTATCCACACTTTTTTAGAGGAAACTATATCTCCATTAAAGATTTTATCCATGAAATCAAGTTCATAAATGAAAATTTTAAGCCCTTCATCATATGATTCATCCTAAGAAGTTATAAAATATCACAATGCAGTTGATATTAACAAATTTGATGAACTAATTGGTGTTTAGGGGTCCACCCTCTAAAGTGATCTATCATATATAATTTTATGTATAGTAAGTAAAAGATATATAATAATACAAATCCTATTGTTTTTCAAAATCTTAGACCGGTATGTCAATATAGAAAATTGGATAGGGAATGGATATTCATTTTTATTTTCTTAAGAAATTAGATAATTTCATTAATTTGTTTCCCAAATTATGTGTTAAAGTTTATTTGATTAAAGGATAATTTTTGAGAATTTATAAATCCAATTGGAAGAATCATTTAATAAATTTTGTAGTTAAATTAAATGGAAGATTGAGAGTTCTTGAAGAAATTTGTGAACTTCATGACCAAAATATGAGAAAATTTTATATTTATAAAAAAACTTAGGATAATGAATTAATTATATTTTTTAATTTGTAAATAGTGACTGAAGATAGAATTATAATTATAAAGAAAAATGATACAAGGAGGAAGAGGATGGGAAAAGGTATAAGTAGGCCTAAAATGATGAAGACTAAGGGTATACCCTTGAATGTTATTACAATATTCCATAGCTAAAAATTATAAACTCTAGAAAGTGTTTAGTGTCATTGTTTATTGACTATTTGAATCCTAAAGATCCACTTCCTTGTTCCCCTCACATTAAGTGTGAAATATCTCTACTTCTGAGGTGAGCATACTACATAATTTATTAATAATATATGTGATTATACAGTGTCTTAGAGGGTTCCCACTAATATATTTTACATTAATTGATGATTTAGATTCAACATAGAATAAATTGATGTTTTTATACATCCATATATTGATACCAAAGAGTATAGATTGAGATTACTCTTGAATTGATTTTCCCTCACAATTGTAGGCCATGAAATCCATGAATAAGTATCCTCGCCCATCATGGACTATGAATCCTCTGTCCATAATTCATTTTCTTCAATATCCATTAATATTATGTTTTTATCCTTACATAGATCTATCAGGCATACCCATATAACTATGGACTTTTTATTGTCTATGTTACCAAAAAAACACCAATGGGGATTTGGAGTTTGATTGCATGAGGAATGTTGGCCTCCTTTCACTGGGAGCTGGGAGAGTGAACCTGGAAGAGGATTTTATAATTGAGATATGTTTTTCTAGGGATGATAAACTGGTGTTTGAATATATTATGAGTTTCCCATATCACTGAATAGTCTATATTTTATATATTTATCTGGCCTTGTCCATTCAAATTAGTACATTAATTAATATTGAAACAATATATAATAAAGTGGTCTATAGATTCTAAGATGATATAATTCCCCCTAAGAAAAATTTATATGATGAAAATCCAATCTCTATCCATGAATAGGTGAAATAATAATTTTATACATTTATTAATGTTGTTGATACATTTTGGGGTGTGTCGTATGACTTTTCTTTGGACATTGGAATCCATAGGAAGAGTAAAATTTATAAGATTCCATATAAGGAAATTAAGTTTGGTAGGGATGTTATTACACCAAAGGCTTATGTCCGTGGATTATTGTGTATGTGAAGCATGTATCATCTCACTAAATGAATATAAATTATTTAATCTTGATGTTTATGGATTTAAAATGTATTTTTAGGTTCATTTACCATTTTGATTCTTTTATAAAGGTATTTTTGGTCATCATTAAGGACTATTTCCAAGATATAAGGGAAAGATGTATCATGTGCAAAGACAAAGTCCAAAGTTGGGCATACAGAGAAGTATAGAGGGATACCAGCCCAATTATCTGACCAGAAGTAAATGCCACATCTTCTAATAATATAACCGTAGTTATTAAAAAAATTCTAATACTATCATGAAGACCATGCTATAAATTAGATTCTGAGGACCCCTCAATCCAATGAAATTGGAATCTCTAATATCATTTCCTGATAAACATGGCTCTAAGAGAGTGGCCTAAGATTTCATCCCAAACTAGTTTGGAAAGAAAATGTAAAATTTTTTAGAAACACTTTTAAGATTAATTCCACACTAAGTAACCATTTTCTCTAGCCAAACCACCTATTAAGGTGATGTCACCCATCTTAATGTGAATCCCAAATGAAATAGTTTAGAATACATTAAATGTTTTTGATAAAAGTATTTGGAGTCCTAAAAATTGGGAAAATACACATTGGGATTGAATAAAATACACTATTAACCAAATTTATATGCTCTCTAAATGAGATAAATATAGTCTTCCTATTTATAAACCTTCATGCGATTTTTTAGAAAATTACATCAAAGTGGTGACTTTGAATCCTTACATTAAAGATTGGGGGAACTGTATATTCCATAGAAAATTGGATTTTTGTAATGGATAGCTTCTCCTCAATGAAAATTGGGTGCCTAATTGAATAGTTTTTAGAAATGAAGATATTAATTTTGTTTATATTGATATGATTTATACTCTGGCTACTGTAAGCATTTAAGATCAAGTTACAGTTGTGGATAGAGTTTCTTGTACCTTTAATGAAGAAGGGAATGTCATCATTATTAAATAGATGGAATATACCTTTAAACCCGTATAGACTTATATAAGTATAAACTTGGAAATTGAAAATTCTTGAAATAAGGATTTTATTAAGAACATTTTGTGAAAGGATAATGATTCTTGGTGAAAGAGGATCTCCTTGGAAAAGTTCCATAAGGGATTTGAAGAAACCAAGTTGCCTTCCCATTAGAGATATGGTAAACTGGGGTGAAATAAATTAATGAACAAGGTGGTCATATACCCACTCAGAATAGGCACATTTCCATAGTACAATGCTGATGAAGGTCCATTACATCCTTTTATAGGCCTTCTCTGTATCAATTTTAATCATAATTTTAGAACGAAACATCTATATATCAAGTTAATCTATTATTTCATTATCCAAGACAACTCCACATTAAATATTCTTTCCTTTTATGAAACTATGGTTCTCATCATAAATACATCATACAAGGTGTTTTGCATTTACCTCCTCTACTGTGAAATGTGGAAGATTTTGTGTACCTAATAAAATTGCGGTATTAGAGATAAGTGTTATTCCACCTCTGCAAGTCTATGTTGTATCTTGAATGGAATAATAAATCTCAGAGATAACATTCTTCCGTGGAAAAATCTCCTCAATCCACATTATATTGGGCCCCTCATGAACAAATGTAATCCCTCAAACTCTAGAGGTATTTTTCATTGGTCCACATAAGAATCATTATGACTTTGTGTAGTTATCATATGCTATTAGATGATTTTTGCCTTCTTTATAGTAGCTTGTACCAACTTCAGACCCATGAGTGCTGACTCACATGGATCAGTCCAAAAACATGGTGACCTATAGTGTTTCTCATACAAATCCTCGAATGGTACCACACCAATTGTAGAATGGTACTTGTTGTTGTATGAAAACTCTACCAAGTGTAAGTGATCCTCCCAACTATGAAAAAAGTCTAACATGAAAGCCTGCATCATGTCCTCCAAGACCTAAATGGTGCGCTCTGGATGGCCATTATTTTAATGGTAAAACACTATTCTAAAGTGAAACTAAATCTCAAAAGCCTCATATAAACCCCTCCATAACCAATTTGTGAAGTGACCATCATGTTCAAAGATGTTTTCCAAGGGAACCCCATGGAGGCGAACTATCTTCTGCACATAGAGGCACCCAAATCTCTCTATGAAACTCTGTTCTCAAATGGCTATGAAGTGGGATGACATGGTGAGTAGGTTTATGATCACCCAGACGGGATCATGTCCCCTAGTTGTATGCGGTAATACCATCATGTATTCCATGTATATCCCATCCCACTTCCACTTTGGTACCTTAAGGGGTTGTGTTAAACTCACTAGAACCTGGTGCTCAACCTTCACCTTATGAAAATTGAGGCATTAGGAGACAAAATTAGCAACATTCTTCTTTAATAATAGTAACAAAAACTTTCTTAGGAGGTTCTGGTACATAGTTTCCACACTTGGATGTACCAAAAAAGTAGATTTATAAAACTAAAACAACATCTTTTCCCACAAATTTCAAATGTACGGTAGTCCATATTCTAAAAAGGATTGTGTGCTCACTACCTTTAAAATATCCATTAAAAGAATATCAGGTGGATATGTAGTTATATAAGGTCTCACAGTCAATATCTCCTCACTGAGCATCCATAACACACTATAAAAATGGCAGGGTAACAACCATTGACTGAAGACATGAAGTAACATCCTTGTCTAGAAAGGGAAACTACAACAAAGCTAACTTATCTGATCCCTTAGACAACAACTAAGAACAATATCTCATGTTGAGATCATATTATCCCATGTTCCCCTTCCCATTAGTATATACAATTTCAAATTCACAGTCTTGGAGGAACTCTATCGATCACCTCTATATCAAGATAATATCCTTCTATGAGAATATATACTCAAGACTCTTGTGGTAAGAGCAAAGGATAAAATTCTCTCCCATAAAGTAGTGTCACCACATCTTTAATGAAAATAATATTAATGCTAACTCAATATTTTGGGTCATGTATTTATGCTAATGTGGTCACAACTAGTATAAATCATAGGCAAAAACTATTTTCCTCTTCATTAGAAATCAACCAATTATGGTCCTTGATGTATCACAGAACACTGCATACTCAACAACCTCGTCTAGAAATCTCTTGATTGGACCACTCTTAAACCTTTGTATCAACTCCTAAAATCACTATTGAAACCTTTTCATCCAAACAAATGGATTACTCTAATGATTTAAATATGTAAAGGGTGCTTCCACTCTAGATATTTGAGGTAAAAACCTTCAATTTTACCCTACAAACCCAATGAAACTTAGCACCTTGGTAACACTCTAGGGTGGCTCCCAAGAAAGCACTACCCCAATATTTTTTAGGTCTACTACTACTCCAACATCTGAGAATATGTGTACCAAAAATTGGAACTCTCAAATACAAAACTAATAATTCAATATCTTCCCTTAAAGTCAGTATCCCAAAAGAGATTCCAGGACCATCCTCAAATGTCTTTCATTCTCCTCCTTATATTCCAAAAAAAAACATGTATTTCATTGATGAAGACTACCATGAGTTGTACTAAAAGGCTGGAATATCTAGTTCATGAGTCTCATGATCATTGAGGGGTAATTCTTAAATCCGAATGGTATCACCAAGCACTCATAGTGACTATATCAACATTTCAATGTCGTCTTCAGTATATACTCATCCCATACTCGCAGCTGGTGATATCTTGATCTAAGTTAAATCTTTAATAACCATTGTTCCCCTCTCAACTGATCAAAGAGTTCATTGATCCTTATTAGTGGATATTTATAATTCATGGTCAAATAATTTAAGCATCGATAATCCATACATAACCTCAATCTCTCGTTTGCCTTCTTTGAAAATAACACTGGGGATACACAAGGGGAAACACTTGGACTCACAGATACCTTATCTTGTAAGTCCTCCAACTACACCCTCATCTCTTGAAGCTCTAGGGGATCTATCTGATATATTGTTTCAGATATCATTTTCATCCTAGGATATAAGTGGATGCAGAAGTCTAACTCTCTATGGGGAGGTAAACCTGGTACGTTCTCAGAGAAGACGTCCTCATACTCCACAACCACTGCATGAAACTGATATCCCAAAGCATCCACTGCTCAAATAGTCATGTTATCCAACTAGTGAGTAACTTTATGCACTCTCTTATTACCAAGATCATCCTGCTCTACCAAGTTTTCCTTTTCACCTACAAAGGAAAACATTGTTCTTTCACTATGGACAAACCGCGTCATCTTCCAAAAATATTCAATTTGGGCATGAAATATGGATAGCTAGTCCATAACTAAGATGAAGTAAAAAAAGAATCATTGTTTTAATGATGATATCTCATAAAAAACTCTCACTACTAAGTGTAATATCACACTATCATCGTAAGTGTGAAATCAATGAATCACCACCTATCAGAGTCTCTAACTGTAATGGTCCAGCCAATGGATCTACAAAATCTCTATGTCTCAAAACAGAGAAGTGGAAAGAAATGAATGAATTAAACATATGTCTATCAATACTACAAATAATTTATAAAAGAAAAATATTGTACCTTGTATCATCCATAGAGCCTCATGGTCATAACGCTACATATCTTTCAACTAACCTCGTCATTATCCACTAACTCCCTTAGCCTGACGCGGACAACCTGAGGGTGGTGGTGGTAATACTTCAAACCTACGACCACCTCTTGTTCCCTTTTCAACTTCTCTACCACATTTTCTCTCTATGGAATACTCTTCTAATACCTATTTATCTACATCAGTGGTCCCTAGATTGTTTCATGAAAAGTTGTATGACGAGTCAGACAATCCTGAGCTAGATTTTTCCAATCATAGTAGGAGAAACATCGCCTCTCCTATGGATGATTTGATCCACCTTGAGATCCCTATGACACAGACCCTATAACCTAGGATCACCTCTTGAAGTGTATGACATTCTTGGATCCCTATGAATACCTTCATATGCCTACTACCGAGGTCTCAAAAACTAAGTGACCACTACTAGTTCCAACTTTTAATGTCTTATCTTCCAAGAAGCTCTACACTACCAAGGCTCCCTCAAGTACTCCATAAGTGGGAATGAAAAGGGATACCACTGAATCCTAGATGACTTAGCATAGTCCCTTCTCAATGGTCTGGGATTTGAAGAACTGATCATGAACCATATCCAAGGAGTAACCTGAGATATCAGTAAACCTGGCTAAGTACTCCACCATGGTCATAATATCGTGCTACAAATATAGAACCTCTTATATGCATACTGATCACAACATGGATAGATAGAACTCCTCTCTAAAAGGAAACTCAAAGTCTGTCCTAGATAGACCTATCTCATCTTGTGACTAAGTCACTAGGCTCCACCATCCCCCAGTACATCCCCAAAAAAGACTCACCATGAGAACCACC
This sequence comes from Viscum album, assembly GCA_963277665.1. Classification (NCBI taxonomy): domain Eukaryota; kingdom Viridiplantae; phylum Streptophyta; class Magnoliopsida; order Santalales; family Viscaceae; genus Viscum; species Viscum album. The sequence continues at coordinate 703,321,428 of OY728126.1, read as the reverse complement.
ATTTGAACTATAGGTGTCCTCACAAGGCAGAAAACACAAGGGACTACCTCTATCTAGTCCTCTACCACCTGGATTTTGGATCAACTTCAAACTTAGGAGGTAACTATCTTTGAAACTCATGCAAAGTAGTCATCTAGTGTGTATCCTTAGCTAGTATTTCCAATGTTAGATACTACTCAATGGGTGGATGTATAGTTGGAAAACCACCTGGAGGTGTTATCTATGGTACAAGACCTGCTACTAATGCCTCATCACTAGGGGGATCATCCTCATGATCAGGCATGGGAATCCTGGCTAGCTATCTACATGGAGAAATCATGAAAAAAAAACAAGATATAGCATGATCAAAGAGTATATATGGGGATATGAATCAATAGGGAAATGAAAAAATAACCATTCCTATATGATGCATGTACCAAAAAAATTCCTTACATCCAATGTTTACATGTACCGAGTCGAAAGGCGGGTGATTAGAGTCACGGTGTATAGATAAATTAACAACCGCACCAACACCAAAGTATTTGGCCAAAAATCTACACTCGAAATACTAAACACTATTTCCCCAAACCAATCTTACCGACTTTGGTCCTAAGTTCTAACTGACTTCTTTGAAACCAATCTTTCATGACCTGACTTGCCGAGGTCTATCCCGTGACTACCCCAATACTTCCTCCAATAGTCTAGGGGCTAGAGACTAGTCTCAAGTGGGAATATTCCAAAAATAGAAAGAATTATTTTAAAGTACATGTACACACACACATCTCCAAGGCCACACAATGATAAAATATAAGACAACTCAAACAACGCATGCATACATATAACATCCCACAATATAGTATGACTATAAAGTATTGAAAGTGAAAAATGAGGCCAAATACAAGCCCAATGAAAATTGTAAAGATTCTAACTTGATCTAAGGGATAGGACTAAAGTAAAATGAAAGCTCCCAATAAACACCTCGGTTTGAAAAGCTCTAACTATACACCACCCACTCTCTATCCTCCTTGGACACCATCAAATTGTTCGTTGTCTGTATAAGACCCAACATGTGTAAGAAAATTTCATATAAGGGAGAGTATAAAAATACTTTTTTGGACACACTGAAAAAAATAAACATGAATTAAAAAGTATATTCAGATCAATATAATATATAACAATCAATGTATAACAAAAAATTCCTAGATATACTTAGGAAAGAGATCATGCCATCGTGTGGTCATAACTAAATGTCAGCCATTAGATTATGCTCAAAGCAACACTTGTTCCAGGAGAATCCACTCCATGAGCCATGATATCATCATAGACACTCGATGAAGAGGTCTAGGTATTCATCCCCACCCAAGAAATCTCATTATTCTAAGAATACCCTAATACTCAGATAGGGGGTCACACATGAAACCATTGGGGGACATCAAAAACCCAATCTATATCAACCTTCTACATAGGGGATTGTATGTCAAAGATACCACCAACCCTACCAATATGGACTTCTAAATGAAGAATAAATTCCCTACTCATGGAGGTCATGCTAATTCCACAAAACTTATCTAAGGAACAAGGATGATTTAGGATCGCACTCCAGTCTCATGGAGGTACACCAAAACACTATCAGAAACTCGTCCTTTAGAGGGGATCATAATCCTCTGACATGGATGTAATGTTTAATTGTACCCTTGAGGGAAATGACCAAGGGAACACACTCAACCTATACGGGGCCAAACTAGGGTAATGAAGAGCTACATACACTCTTGAATAGCATACATGTTGTGTACCTATGGATACATATCATGTCTAATTATCCCCATATTTTACAATGTGTTAAATCCTCACACAACATGTGGGTATCCATATACATGACGTGGATAAGAATTAAAAGTCATATAGAGACACACGATACCCTTACCATGTCACCTGGTCCTGTCTGTGTATGGTGGTCACATCCATGTACCATCCTATGTACACCAAGCCATGTCAGTGTCCAAGTACATGATATGCCACCTAGATGTGTCCTTTTTCTCATGTATGTGTACTTCCCAAAGTACACACCAAGCCTCATAAAATGGGTCACATGTCATGTGACAGGGTTAACCCATCATGTGATCATTATATTTAACTCGAAACCCTAGTCACCACTGAATGGGACCCACATGGTTTGTAATACTAATTTACACAGCATGTTGCTCTGGATTTTCTAGATCCATAGGTTTCTCCACCGTTACTCCTAGCATGTTACTTCTTCCTTGATTTACGTTGGAAATAATTCTTTAGATCTTAGATCTATGATGATTGATCCCTTCGTCTGCTTGATTTCAATAATCTTGCCTTCAAAATAGATCAAAACAGCACCAATTTTGACTGAATATCCATCTGTGTCTTCGTACGCCACTCAGGAAAAATAGGGTACTCTCGATCCAGTATCATTCTCCCTTGATCCAACCATTATCATTTTCAATTCTCAAACCGCAACCTCCATCGCATTCTATACTGTGGTATTGATCTGTTGAGCCAAAGAGTGGTTTCATAATGATCGAAAAATAGGTATTGGTTGAACAGTTAGCCAAAGGAATAAAAAGGATAATTGAGTGAATAAATTATGAAGAAAACTATAAACCAAAAAAATGGTGAGTAATGAACCTCATTCATTGTTCATTTGGACACAATTAGTTTTTATAGAAGAAGAAACAAGATGATGGAGAAAATCACAATGAAAAATTATATAATTATATAAAATTAAATCTTCCGATGATGTGTTTATTAATTATATTCATGGAATTGATCTGCTTTAAATGGGTTTAGGAACATGATGGAAATAAAAAAACATTCTACCTGAATCTTATACTGATCATTAAAGAATAACAGTTGTGTTTTCATCATTGACAAGATCTGCGAACTCCATTGGCACGATGATCCATGATCTGATCATGATCCATCATCATTCACAATGAAAGATCTCCAATGGTTTTTTGAATCACCAGGGTTTAAGCAGCCAATCCTAAGGAAATCCTATAATCATATACTTAAATTATAAAATATTCATTGTTTCAACAATAATAAAATAAATTATTTATTTTATTTATTTTATTAATTTCACACCAGTGATGACTTTTACACAAACGGCCCATGCCAACAATGATTGTGACATGCCTAAGCTAAAATATGTATTCTGAACTCAAATGTGCCCTTGGATTTCAGATTTGGTCCCCCATTAAAGAGTTATAATACTTTTTTTAGGAAAATTGTGCATGTGTTCTACTTTAAATATTTAATATATTTCAATACATTATTCTGGGAACACTGGGCCTCAGAATTGCATTTTGTCTGAGCACCTAGACTAAAAAATAATCTGTATAGTATCCAAAAATAATTCATGGAGATTATAAGTCATTACATATACCATATTTAAATCTTGAATATTTTATTGGAAAAAAACCTTCCCTAATCTATATTATGAATATTTATAATCTAATATCTATATATTATGAACAACTCGAACTAGCTCAAGCTAGGACTCAAGCCAGCCATCACATGGCCCAAAGCATGTTCTTAATCTCCATAGGTTGGGAACAAATTTTAGGAATTAAACCAAACTAAATGGGAATCATTTCATCTAATAAAACATATAAATAAAACAAGGTATTTTATCTAGAAATATAGCATGGCCATTTTGAAATTCCGATAGGCCATCCAATTGAAATAAACATTTTAGAAAAAAATCAACCAAAGGAATAAAAAAACCAAGAACACCACTAAAATGTAACTCCCCAACCCTAGTTTCCCAGATTCGGTCCATTATTACATAACATTGGCATGATCACAAAAGATAAAGTCTCAAAAGACCGATTAGTTTAGTAGCCTTGTAAATACTAGATACATTCATAAGTTTTACATTACATTATAAAAGGAAAAAATACAATAACATAGTCTCCATAGGCCACACTCATATCTCTTATAATATCCCTACAGTTCAGTCATAATATACTTCTTCGCATCCTAGGAAAAATATAACATAGAAAGGAGTGATCTCAAATGCTTAGTAAGGATAATAATATAGAAGAAACTTTAATAAATAAGTATAAACATTTAAGGAAATGTAAGACTAAAACAAAATACTTTTAAACTTTAAATTAATAATAATATGGAGAAGATAAAATCAAATGGTTCCATTTAATTATTCACATGGATATTCTACTAGTTGAATAATCACATGAAATATCAATAGCCACTTTCATAATGATGTAATTCATAATGATAGACTTCATAACCACATAGTAAAGTCCTTGTACCAAGAATACAAATAAGATTTTGTCAAAGCATTATTCCAAGACACTAGTTTTTCTTATGAGACCTACCGATGCATCGAGTATTTATAGAGGGCTCCACCCATCACTTACTAAGTCCAATGCATTCCTCATATGAAAAGGATTAAACATAACATAAAAATTAGTATTAAAACTAGCGTACAAAATGTCAATACTTTATCCATAAACCAAGAATGGTATAAAAATAACACATCCACAATAAAACATACCACAAAACCTTCAATAAAATATGGAAGTTTTGTATCATAATAAATCAACTTCAAATAATCTCACAATCCATCAAAGGATGTTGACATTGATGAAATCAAAACTTTTTTTAGAGAAATATCTCTTTCTATTTTGAAATCATTTAAAAGTAATATAATTATAAAAGAAAGCATTTATTTTGAATAAATTATTATAATATTGTAAGAAAAACTTCAACGATGTTATAACGGTGGAAAATAGCCACACCCGCCGTATAATTTAAAAAAACATTCTTACCTTAATTTTGTCGAAAAGGTCATAAAGTACCTTGTTTGGAAAACGACGGAAATATTCCTTTGAAAACATATAAGGTCAAATAAGGGTATAAATGACTTTAAACCATTGTCTAATAAATTTTAAAAATGTTTTGAAATACATTTTTTAAGAAAACATGGATGTGGATGATAAAGAGGTCCCAGTAGATACTTACGTAAAAATAGACTTGGATAATAAAGAGATTGTGAAATTAACCCTTACCTTGTACATTTACTTGGTCAAGGGTAGGTTAAACTCCTTTATAATGGTGAAATAATATTTATTAAGTTATAAAACAACCATATAAATTAATATGATATCATATATGATCCTCTAATATTGCTTTACTAATAATATTTCAGCAGTATCATCATTTTGGGTGTTAACTGGTTCGTTTTACTTTATATGTTTTGTTACCTAAGTAATGTTTTTATGGATAGTATGTGTATTATTCATATTAAGAATTATATTAAGTCTTTAAACATTATTTTTTTAATCATCAAATGAAAATTAGTCTTGAATGGATACGATGGGGAATGAATCTTATCGCGTTCGTGGAGACGGTAATTCGTACGTACGCATGAGCGACAATATCATTCTTTGGATATTATAATCGTATATAATTGGATGTTATATCATATATACATAATCATTATCATGTTATGTTTATTATTTACATCATTTATACTCATTATTATACCCATCCAAATGATGAAGTGTTTGAATAACAAACTACACCACGGCGTGGAGACGGTAATCCGTACGTGCGCACATATGGTGACTTTGTCATTTATAGGATGGATTGAATAATTAATATGGTTGTACCATTTTTATAATAACCTCGCAGTATATAGAAGATAATGGATTTATTATTTTATAATGTAAACAACAAATAAATAGTATGTGGAAGAAGAAAAGAACTTGAAAGAGGTGATTAAATATTTACCTCTTCTTCGGGTTCTTCCTTTTGATTTGATCAAAAGGGATCATTAGGTTGGATTTATGACTAAAGTAAGGCCACTTGGATGAAAAGAGGATAGTTTATAGGATATTGGGGCAGGGTTTGGCAGACCCAAATGGCTTTGAAGGTGTGAATTTGAGATAAGGGGAAGTGACCTTTTATAAGATAGGTGAGGGTCACTTTAGGAAAAGATTGAAATATTTTTTTATAATAAAATCATTTTCGGTTTATAATGGCTCCAAAATGAATTATTTAAAGTATAAGGTGGGGATGGTTCGAAAAACCCTCAAACAATAGGTTTTAGATAGGTTTAGGTCATTATATTAACCTTATATTTTAGATTTAACTCTTCGTTAAATAGTTTGTCATTTACCATGTCTCTTTGTATTTTTATATTATATGGTTAATAAACTTACTATAAAATTCCAATAGAACCACATGTGTTTTATTATTAATATATATAAACTTATCTAAGTCCATTGGATGAACCATATATTTTTAGGAATATTATATCAATTAATAATATAATATTTGTTTTAAAAACACAATTATGTCAATTTTGAAATTATTTAATAAAGTAATTTTTTTAAATTCCTAACAACTTTATTAATTCTAAATAAATTCATAGGTTCAATCCTAACATGTCATATTAACCTATAAAATTTTTTTAATTCCAAAAAAGTCCCAATTTACATTTGTTTGGATATTTATAATATCAATTATTTTAATATTTCATTATTAAGGTAATTATTGTGTCATCATTGTGACATAAATAAATTAAATTATTTAATATCTAAAAATTATAAATAAAATATAATTATGTATGAAATATTTTTATCTTTCTAATGAATATTTATAGTTGAGTTTATATTATGTATAACCCTATATTAAAAATGGTTTAGTTATCAAACTTTAAATTTAACTATTTTAACTCTTCTTTAAATAAAATAATAATAAATGTCTGAATCTAATCCCAGTGGACCTAAAGGATCAACTTTTATTCATAAGGTTTTTTTTGGTCAAATTACACTTATAAAATAGAATTAGGACATATTTTAGGTTAATAATAATATCATTTTTACCCTTAATTACCCTATTTACTTTTAACCGTGGTAAATAAAATTAAAAAGTTATTATTCACCAAAAATTATTTTCATCTTATTGAACCACATTTTACTTAATGATATATATGGTGTCTCTCTAAATTTCTAAATTCAACTCACAGAAGCAGTAAAATTAATTTTATACAAATTTTCAAATGCTCCTAGGAGATGGGTAAAAGACGGTAAATAGTTTGATAAAATTTTATATATCTAAACATATTATAAAATGACTCCAATTAATTATGTTGAACATATATATGTATTATGTATCTATTTTTACCTACAAGAAATTAAAATAAAATAACTAATTATTTAAATAAAAATTCGGTTTTAACCAATAACGCAGTGTTTTTTCACTATTCATCAAAAAATTGACAGTTTTCAGAAAAATACCAAAAAATCACCCTAAGATAAATTTGATATTTCAAATCCCAAATAAAGTACATTTTGAAAGATAAAATTTATAATATTACTATTCATAATGGCTAGTTTGATCGGTCGCAGTGTGTTAGAATCTCGAAGTTTGTGCAATGCAAGCTATTGCATTATTCAAAGGGAAACATACAGTGGAAGCTAGGGGTGTTACATTCTTCCCTCATTCAAATAATTTCATCCTAGAAATTTCTATAATACTAACGCACAAAAAGATTTGGTTGGTTCTCAACTGTGATATGTGGAACACAACATTAACTTTGGAGAGACTAAGAGGCATTTTCCAACAATAAGCTAAAACTCCAATTCATTCTAGAATTTAAAAAGATATGATGTACCTAGGACTCAGTTTACCCTTCTTACTGAAACGTATAAAAGACTTCTATGGAGATACCTTTAAGAAAACATGGTCTCCTACTTGAAATTCCAAATCCTTCTTTTGGTTATCGGCATATCTTTTTTGCCTACTTTGAGCTGCTTTGATGTGGGTTTGGATAACCTTCACCTTTTCCATTATTTCCTCAACAAGTTATAGGCCTACGAGTTTTCTTTCACCAACACCATCCCAACAAGTTTGTGTGCATCATCTCTTTCCATATAACACTTCATATTGTGCCATCTGAATACTTAAATAGAAGCTATTGTTATAGGAAAATTCTACCATAGGTAAATATTGATCCCACATACATTGAAAGTCAAGTGAGAAAGATCTCAACGTGTCTTCTAAGGTTTGAATAGTCTGTTCTAATTGTCCATCAATTTGAGGGTGGTAGGCAGTGCTCAAACTAAGTTCAATATCTAGGGCTTTCTGAAGACTTTTCCAGAATCTTGATGTAAAACAGGGATCACGATTAGAAATAATCGATAAGGGTACTCCCTAAATTCTTACAACTTCATTAATATGTAGTCTTTCTAGACGTTCAAGTGGTAAATCTTCTCTTATATCAAGAAAATGTGATGACTTGGTAAGACAATCAATAATGACCCATATTGAATCATTCCTTCTAGGATTCTTTGGTAGCCCCATGAAAAAGTCCATCATAATATTATCCTATTTCCAATTAGGTATGGGAAGAGGTTTCATGACTCCTCCAGGCTGTTGCCTTCTGGCTTACACTTGTTGAAAAAACATATATCTTGACACAAAATCAGAAATCTCCCTCTTCATGTTGTCCCATCAAAAATGTACCTTTAAATCTCTATACATCTTGGTGCTAAAAAGGTGTATAGAGAAATTGGAGATATGAGCATCATCTAAAAATTCCTTTTTTAGATCTGGTATATCAGGAACACAAAGTCGCTCCCTGAATTTCAAAATCTCATCTTCATATATGAAGTCACTCAATCTCCCATCATTCACATCTTTAATCTTCTTTTGAAACTCCTTATCATCAACCTGAGAACTTTTTATCATTTCTATTAAATATGGTTTGGAAACCATTTGAAATATTATTGATGTTTTACCTCCCATGATTATTCCCATATCCATTTTCACTAGATCCATGAAAAGAGGATCCCTTTCAACTCTCATCTTGTTCAAAACACCATGATTCTTTCTGCTCAAAGCATCTGCCACCTTATTTTCCTTCCCCAGGTGGTAGTGTATTGTGCAATCATAATCCTTGAGTAGTTCATGCCATCGCCTTTGCCTCATGTTGAGTTATTTTTGTGAGAAAATATACTTCAAACTCTTGTGACCAGTATAAATCTCACATTTTTTACCATAGAGATAGTGTCACCATATTTTCAGAGAAAATATTACAATCGCTAACTCAAGATCGTGAGTTGGATAATTTTTCTCATGAATTTTTAGTTGTTGTGATGTATAGGCAATAAATATATCATTCTATATAAGGACACAACCAAGTCTTTTCTTTGAAGCATCACTATAAATAACAAACCCATCGTTCCCTGATGGTAGAGTCAAGATAGGAGCATTGAATAATCTTATCTTCAATTCTTCAAAACATTCTTCACACTCTTTTGTCCAAACAAATTTAACCCTTTTATATGTGAGCTTGGTTAATGGGTAAGACAATCTGGTGAAATTCTGGACAAAAAGCCGATAATAACCTACTAAACCAATAAAACGGTGTACCTCAGTTATACTTGTTGATGCTGGCCATTCTTGGATTGCCTTATTCTTTGAAGTATCAACAGATATTACATCCTTAGAGACAATATGTCCAAGAAAATAAATCTCTAGAATCCAGAATTCACACATGATAAACTTCCAGTATAATTCCTTTCTTCTAAGGGTTTTCATAATGGTGCGCAAGTGATTTTCATGATCTTTATATCTTTTGGTGTATACTAGGATATCATCAATAAATACCACTACAAAGTCATCAAGATATTCCTTGAAAACTCTGTTCATTAGATCCATGAAAATATAGGGTGCATTAGTCAGCCCAAAAGGCATTACTATAAACTCATAATGCCCGTACCTGGTTTGAAATGCTATTTTTGGAATGTCTTCCTTCTTCACATTAACTGATGATATCCAGATCGAAGGTCAATCCTTGAAAAATATTGAGCTCAATGGAGTTGGTTGAATAAATCATCAATGCGAGGTATGGGATACTTGTTCTTTAGTGTTATAGCATTGATCTCCCTGTAGTCAATGCACAACCTCATAGATCTGTCTTTCTTCTTAACAAAAAGTACAAGGGCTCCCCATGGAGAAACACTAGGGAGAATAAATCCCTTATTACCTAATTACTCTTGTTGTTTCTTTAGTTCCACTAATTCCACAGTTTTCATTCTATAAGGGGTCTTCAAAATGGGCCTTAAACCAGGAATTAAATCAATAGAAAACTCAATTTCTTGTTTTGGAGGATGTCTAGGTAAATCCTCCGGAAACACGTCAACATATTCTTGAACAATAGGTACGTCCTCTATTCGAACATTATTTTCCTATCCCATAATTATTTCATTCTCGTCCTCCCCAATAATTGAATTTAGTAGAGCTACTGGGGGTTAATCTAGATAAGAATCAGGTGGTTACATTTCTTCTTTAAAGATAAGGTACTCCTTATCATCATTGAAAATTGTAACCTTCTTCTTATTAAAATAAATTTTCGCATCATGGTCCAAAATCCAATCCATACTGAGGATTATATCAAATTCAATCATGGGTATGACGATGAGATCAGTAGATAAAGAACATTTATATGCCCTAATGGGAACGGATTCACAAAAATTTGTTGCAATGATACTTCCCTTAGGTGTTTTGAATGAAAACTACCTTGTTAAGTCAAATTGAAAATATCTAATTTTTTGTGCAAACTAGGAAGATATGAAACAATGCGATGATCCAGAATCAAATAAATAATTGGATAAACCTGAGGAAACCATTGAATTACCTTCCACCATGTCTTTCATAGCTTGACCCTCAACAGTAGTTATCACATAATCTTGGCATTTATCCCTTGTCCTTTTCTGAGGTAAGTTCCCTTAACTCTTAGTACATTTATTTTCATAATGTTCCTTTTCTCTACAATTATAGCATTCAGCATTGATAGCCTCTTTCTTCCCCTTGCAATCATGAGCTTGGTGTCCTTTTTCACCACACTTGTAATAGACTCTCGTTATCTTCAGGAAAGTACTGGGGTGTTTCTTCCCACATTTACTGTAGTATAGATATTCAACTTTTCTCTTCTTCCCATTATTTCAATTTCTAGAGTGTTCAGCAGATCTCTTCTTCTCCTTATTTTCTTTAAATTCATAAGACTTAGAGAATTATTTTTTCCGTCTTGATATCACATGTGACAATATATTCATATGATGAGAATGATTATGAGACTAATGATCAAAGAAAAAATGGTTTTAACCCATCAAAGAATCGATCAATATTACTCCTTGGGTTAAGTATATAATCTGATACATGTCTTGCTAACTGTGTAAAGTTAGCCTCATATTTTGCGACATTCTTATCCTCTTTTTGCCACAGACTCAGAAATTGTCTTTCCATATCCGCTCGATGGTCACAAGGAAAGTATTTTTCTAAGAAAATCACTTTAAAATCCCTCTATTCCATATTTGATACTTCATCATCTTCCTTTTTGTTTTGAATCAATGATCACTATGGATATACATCTCCCGTGAGGCGATAAACTACCATGACAAATTTTTCCCTTTTGCTACTCCCCAAAGCATGAAATATTTTCTATAAGGAATTTATCCATTTCTCATATAATAATGGATTTTTACTCCCATTGAATGTTTGTGCTTGTTGCCTCATGAAGCGGTCTAACATTGATCCTCCGCGTTGTGGATCAGGGTGCTCTATACGGGTAAGGTTATTATTCATAACCTAAGTGATTTGTCCCAGTATGGTGATAAGTTGATCAACACCAGTTGCTTCACCAGCTCCACTATAATTATCTTGAGTAGGAGGAAAATCCATACATAGATTATCCTAAGCATATCCCCCGGGAGTGTCATAACCAAGAGTGCAGCAAGGCTCATTGTCATGCACCAGTTCCCATTTGAGTCTATATCAAAGCGGTGTTTTTGGGTTTTACCCCTAGGTACATCTGTTCCAGATCCACCTCTACCTGCTTGTATCCATAAAGGGGTGTATTGCTTGTAAAACTCAAAAAAACTCTAAAGCACCAAAATTCTTGGAAGTTATTATATATTAATCCTCAAAGTCTATCTTAGGGTAATGTTCTCTAATCAGAGTTTTTCTAAATCTAGCTTCCAATGTTTGTACTAAACTTCCTCTGATACCGACTATAACACCTGACTATAGTTGCCCAAAGTTGGTTCTTTATTACATAACATTGTCATGATCACAAAAGATCAAGTCTCAAAAGACCGATTAGTTTAGTAGCCTTGGAAATACTAGATACATTCATAAGTTTTACATTACATTATAAAATGAAAAACTACAACAACATAGTCTCCATATTCCACACTCATATCCCTTATATTATCCATGCAGGTCAGTCATAATATACTTCTTCACATACTATGAAAAATAAAACATAGAAATGGGTGAGCTCATATGGTCATTATGGATAACAATATAGCGGAAACTTTCATAAATAAGCATAAAAAATTAAGGCAATGTAAGACTAAAAAAATATTTTTAAACTTGAACTTTAGGATAATATAGAAAAGATAAAATCAAATAATGTCATTTACTTATTCACATAGATATTATACTAGTCGAATAATCACATTCAATATCAATAGCCACTTTTATAATGATGGAATGCATAATGCCAGACTTCATAACAACATAGTCAAGGCCTTGTGCCAAGAATACAAATAAGATTTTTTCAAGGCCTTGTTCCAAAACACTAGTTTGTCTCATTAGACCTATCGATGCATCAAGGATCTATATTGGGCTCCACCCTTCACTTACTAAGTCCAATGTATTCCTCATATGAAAAGATTTAAACATAACATAAACATTCGTATTAAAACTAGCATAAAAAATGTCAATACTTTATCCATAAACCATGAATAGTATAAAAATAACACATCCATAGTCAAACATATCACAAAACCTTAAATACAATATGGAATTTTTGTATCATAATAAATCAACTTCAAATAAGCTCACAATCCATCAAAGTATGTTGACATAGATGAAATCAAAACTTTTTTTAGAGAAATGTCTCTTGATATTTTAAAATCATTTAAAAGTAATATAATTATAAAAGACAACATTTATTTTGAAAATATTCCTATAAACTTACAAAGGAAGATTCGACGATGTTATAATGGCAGAAAATAGCCACACCCTTTGTATAAGTTAAGAAAACATTCTTACCATAATTTTGTCAGAAAGGTCATAAAGTACCTTGTTTGGAAAATGATGGAAAGATTCCTTTGAAAACATATAAGGTCAAATAAGGGTATAAATGAATTTAACCCATTATCTAGTAAATTTTAAAAAAAATTGAAATACATTTTTTAAGAAAACATGGATGTGGATGATAAAGAGGTCCCAGTAAATACTTACATAAAAATAACCTCGGATAATAAAGAGATTGTGAAATTAACTCTTACCTTGTATTTTTTCTTGGTAGAGGGTTGGTTAACCTCCTGTATAATGGTGAAATAATTTTTATTAAATTATACAAGAACCATATACATTAATATGATATCATATATTATCTTCTAATATTTCTTTATTAATGATATTTTAGTAGTATCATCATTTTGGGTGTTAACTGATTCGTTTTCCTTTATATGATTTGTTACAAAGGTAATGTTTGTTATGGATAGGATGTATCTTATTCATATCCAGAATGATATTAATTATTTAAGAACTATTTTTTTAATGATCAAATGAAAATTAGTCTTGAATGGATACGATAGGGAATGAATCTCATCGCGTTCATGGAGACGGTAATCCGTACGTACGCACGAGCGAAAATAACATTCTTTTGATATTAAAATCGTATATAATTGGATGGTATGTCATATATACAGAATAATTATCATGTTATATTTATTATTTAAATCAATTATACTCATTATTATACCCATCCAAATTATGAAGTGTTTGAATAACAAACTACACCACGACGTGAAGACGGTAATCCCTACGTACGCACATATGGTGATTTTGTCATTTATAGGAAGGATAGAATTATGAATATTTTTGTACCATTTTTATAATAATATCACATTATATAGAACATACTGGAGTTATTATTTTATAATGGAAACAACAAATAAATAGGAAATGGGAGAATAAAAAACTTGAAAGAGGTGATGAAGTATTTACCTCTTCTTCAGGTTCTTCCTTTTGATTTGATCAAAAGGGATCCTTAGGTTGGATTTCTAACTAAAGTAAGGCCTCTAGAATTAAGGTAGGACAATTGAGATGATATTTGGGCAGGTTTTGTCCGAGACAAATTTCTTTGAAGGTGTGAATTTGAGATAAGGGGAAGTTCCCTTTAATAAGAGAGGTGAGGGTCACTTTAGGAAAAGCTTGAAATATTATTTTATAATAAATAATTTTCGGTTTCTAATGGCTTAGAAATGAATTATTTAGAGGATAAGGCAGGTATGGGTTGAAAAACTCTAAAAAAATAGGTTTTATATAGGTTTAGGTCATCATATTAACCTTATCTTTTAGATTTAACTCTTAGTTAATTAGTTTCTCTTTTACCATGTCTCTTTGTATTTTTGTATTATATGGTTAATAAACATACTATAACATGCCAATAGAACCCCATGTGGTTTATTATTTATATATATAACCTTATCTAAGTTCTTTGGCCAAAACTTATATTTTTATAAATATTATATCAATTAATTGTATAATATATTTTTTAAAAACTCAATTATGTAAATTTTGACATTATTTAATAAAGTATTTTTGTTAAAGTCCTAAAAAGTTTATTAATTTGAAATAAATTCACAAGTTCAATACTAAAATTTCATATTAACCTATAAAATTAGTGTAATTCATCAAAAGTCCCAATTTTCATTTTTTTGAATATTTATAATATCAATTATTTCAATATTTCATTATTAAGGTAATTATTATGTCATCATTGTGTCATAAATAAATTAAATTATTTAATGTCTAAAATTTATTAATAAAATATAATTATGTAGGAAATATTCATATATTTCTAATTAATGTTTATATTCTAATTTATATTATGTATAGCCCTATATTAAAAATGGTTTAGTTATTAAACATTGAATTTAAATCTTTTAACTCTTCTTTAAATAAAATAATAATAAATGTCCTAATCTAATCCAAGTGGACCTAAAGGGTCATATTTTATTCCTAAAGTTGTTTTTGGTCGAATAACACTTATCCAATAGAATTAGGACATGTGTTAGGGTAATAATAATGTCATTTTTACCCTTAATTACCCTATTTACTTTTAACCGGGGTAAATAAAAGTAAAAAGTCACTATTCACCAAAAATTATTTTCATCTTATTGAACCATATTTTACTTACTGATATCTGATATGTCTCTCGGATT
Organism: Viscum album; assembly: GCA_963277665.1. Taxonomy (NCBI): domain Eukaryota; kingdom Viridiplantae; phylum Streptophyta; class Magnoliopsida; order Santalales; family Viscaceae; genus Viscum; species Viscum album. The sequence continues at coordinate 703,306,144 of OY728126.1, read as the reverse complement.
TTTGAAATTCAACTCACAGAAGTAGAAAAATTAAGTTTTATACAAATTTGCTAATACTCCTAGGAGGTGGGTAAAAGATGGTAAATAGTTCGATAAAATTTTATATACCTAAACTTATTATAAAAGGACTCCAATAAATTATGTTAAACATATATATGTATTATATATCAATTTTGACCTAAAATAAATTAAAATTAAATAACTAATTATTTAAATAAAAAGTCATTTTTAACCAATAACGTAGTGTTTTTTCACTATTCATCAAAAATTGAAAGTTTTGAGAAAAAATAACAAAAATTCACCCTAAGCTAATTTCGATATTCCGAATCCAGAAATGAAGTCCATTTTAAAAGATAAAATTTATAAAATTTAAGTGGGTATTACTATTCATAACGGCTAGTTTGATTGGTCACGGTGTGTTAGAATCTCGAAGTTGGGTATAATGCAAGCTATTGAATTATTTAAAGGGAAACGTACCATGGAAGATTGAGGTGTTACATAAAAACTATTTAAAAAACTTCAAAAAACTATAATCAAGCATATCATAGATAAACATCACCAATATTTAATAAAATATATGGTATAAGACCGTAAAGATAAAAAATGGTTGAAGGATGAGGTGGAATGATACACGAGGTGAATCAATGTAAACAAATAAAAGAAAACCCATACATTCATATCCTCATGAGAATTGAATGATATTCACCTATCACAACCATAACACTATAACCAAAGACTATCATCACTCGTGACATAAAAATTGTACCAATATTGAACCTGGAATATATAATTTTCAATAGAAAAATACCTAGATGTTTGATAAAAATATATAAAAGTATACTATTAATTTCAAGAAAAAAAATAACATGATCTGTAATAAAAACACCTTATTTTAAAATGAATTAGTTAAACATACATTATTAATAATAAGTTTTATAAATATTTACCTTGAAGGAAAACAGTTAAATTTTTGTGGAAAACAAATTTAAACATTTTATTTGAAAATAATCAATCATTCATTGAATTAAAGAAACATTCAAAATCATCAAAATGAAATTATAGAAAACATAATGATAGTTAATAAAATATTTTAGAAGAACCATTATTTTATGTACTATCTTGAGTGATTAAAGAAGTGAGTTTACGTAGAAAGTAATTAGCTTCATTAGAAAATCTATAAAATCATTAATGGGGAATAATCATACTTTCATGATTTTATAAAAAATAAATAAAAAATAAATATATATCATGGAAATAAAAAATAACAATGAGAATCAATATAGTAACTTAGTACCACTATCCAAAGCCTGATTAAACACTAGTTCAATACTTGACCTGAGAACTCCCATCTTGCTACCCATTGTTTCCCATGAAGTGAATAAAGGTGAGTTATTGATATAATTAAAATCAAAATAACATATAAAACATACTAAAAAATCATGTATACTCATATCTCGCCTCTGAACACCATTTAGAGAAGTATCCCCTTACCTTAATAGCATTAATAACAAAACCATAATATTAATTTAGTTTAATAATTTCATAATATAATATCCTTTCTACATAAAAATCAATAAAAAATAAGGTCGTAACCTCATTCATTTTAATCGATGATAAAATATATTAATGTTTCCAAAATAAAACATCTAATCAATAAGCATTGAAAAAAATTCAAAAGGCATAGATTACATTTTTAAAAGCATCACTAAATCATTTTGAAAATAATAAAATAAGTAACAATAATGAAGGTTTGCTATTATAATTAGTGAACTTTGAAAATACTAAATGGGTCCTTAATACTTCAAAACCTTGATGAAAAGATGGTAAAAATTCATTATAAATCATAATACATCATTTCATTAAAGTAACATTAATTAATTCATCAAAATCCCATTTATAAATTTTAGAAAACACTTGGTGTGTATACTTTCCATGGAAATTGGTTTTAAGATTTTAATATAGGAGTCATTTTTATTACCAAAAATAAATTAAAAGAACCATTTAATAACCTATTGAAATTATAGCAACCTGACCCAAATAAGAACAGAGTTACTATCTAATACAATTACATTGGCATGATTATAATGAATCAAATCCCAAATTAATGAAGAGTTTATTAATATTGGTAAACCAGATACACACGTGAGTCTTGTATTACAAATGAATACACGAATTATAACATGATTTTTTTAGTATAAACGTATTCCCACTTAGAACATCCTTTCATGTCTTTCTTAGTATACTTATTTGATTCATGGGGAAAGGGAAAAAATAAGGGTGAACTCAAATTCTCAATAAGGGTTATATATAGTGGAAACAATAATGAATCAATGAGAATAATCAATATATAAAGGTAAATAATTGATCAAGCATACCATGTAATCAATAAACTATGAGGGAGTGTATAAATAATATGGAATGGTGAATAAATGAAAACACATGTCATTTAAATAACTAGATATGGCATAATCAATATGACAAGGTAAATAACTAAAAACATGTGGCATTTAATAAATAAACTGAGAATGAAAATCCATCCATATATAATGTCAAATAAAAAATATCATAGATAATAATAATAACTAAATTATCAATAAATTAAATTCTTAATTATTGGAAGTCATGATTCTCAGGAACATGATACCTTTACCATCAATATCTATCCTCATGACAATTTAAAACATAATGGGTGAAACCCAACTTAGCTTAGGCTATCCAAATAATTCATCCCATTAGACTACTGATGCATCGAGGGGCTTGAATAACCAGTCCCCAACCCATGTAGTGCCTGAATAAAGCACTCCTCACATGTCTAATAGTTGATTTAATTCAATAATAATGTGCCTTATAAAATATCCATATGGAGTAAGAGATGAAAATATATCAATATTTTCCAGTTAATCAAATACTATTCAAATTAAACACCATACATGGAATTGGTATACAGTTTAAGAAATAAATATAACCATGATAAATAAAATAGATATTTAGTAGAAATTTAAATTCTAAAGATCATAGGGAATTTAATATTTCAAGGGGACTAAAAAAGAATCAAGTTAGTGAATTCCAATACTATCCTTGTTCAAAGAAATCATAAACCATCCATAGAAAGAGTAAGGATGGTATTAATACAAAATATCCCAAGTGGAATAAGGATAAAGTGTTATTATGTTTTATGAATAGAAATACTATAAAAATATATTCAAAATATTCTAGAGAAGAATATCATTTTCATTTTTATTTTTTTTGGAAAATCCAATTTCTTTTGAAATCCCTTTTAAAACCATTTTCTTTAAAAATATATTTCAAAATTTAAAAATGAAGATTAAAAGAAATGATGAAGAGTAATTTTGTACATGTCGAACAAGGTAAAAAGAACATTTTGTTTTCATAGTAAAATTGTTAGAAAAGTTCCTTGTTCAGAAACAGAGAAGAAGATTATTTTGAAAACATTTGTAAAAAAAGGGGTAAAATTTATTTAATAAATCATTTTTAAATGGTTGAAAAAAAAATTGAATTTTTTTATAAAACATGGTTTTAGTAGAAAAAAATGACAGAATAGAGAAATTAAGTTAGGTTTTCTTGAAAACATTTTAAAAAAAATATTTGAGTACCAAAGAGTGGTAAAATGGTACTATTACTTGAAAACATTCATTAATAACTTGAGGAAAAGAAAATTAAATGGTTTATTGAATAATGATCATATAAAATCCTTTAATGAAATTTCAAAATTAATCAATCTATATTAGAATTAGATTATGAAATAAAATACCACACCTATGATTTTGTTTTTAGGTATTCATTTGTTTAGTTTTATCCTGGTATTTATCCCTTGAATTCCCCATGATTTTTTGGAGAAAAATTTATTTTTATGACTCAGAATTAGGTGGTGTATAGTTGAGGTAAACCATTTGCTTTCCTAGAGAAAACTATGCACCTGGGATAGTGGAACTATCCAAGCAACATAGATTTCTGCACAATCGTGTGAATTTTCCCAGAAACTGTGAAAACTCATTTCTTTTGGATAGGGAGGGACGTATGTTTTCCGCACAGTTTGAAAAATCATGAGAGCTAACCATGTGACCAGTTTAGATCATTAAAAACTATAAAATTACAATTTTCCATCTTTAGATTTATCCATAAATAACATCTAATCCTAACCCTATAGGATTTTTATCCATGGTATTGTACTCCAAAAATTCTTGGATCCTTTGAGCATCAATATTTGGGTGGTTTTGGCCTCTGTTCTTCAAGAAATCAATAAGTAAGTCTTCTTTACTTTGATTTCTCCCTTCTTAGAGGGTTTCTCTTCCCTACTTCTTGGGTTCTCCTTTTCCATATGATTTTTTGACCTAATTAGTGGTCAATATTGTGTTTTTGTGTGAAATTATGATGGTTTTTGTTCGATCATGCCTTTATAGGGACTTTTTAAAGTGAGTTTGTGGTTTTCCACCAAATTTTGGAAGTTTACAAGATTAATGTAGGTGGTTACATGATTTTACATTATTATATGATTTTTTATTTCTTACTTGGTTTCTTAAATGTGTTATGTGGATTATTTTTGTGGTCTGAAATATGTTTCAAAAAGGTTTTCAAATGCATATGTGGTGAAATTTTATTTTCTATATGGAAATGGTTATGTTTCATGTGTAATTCATTGCGGTGTTTCTTAAAAGTGTGTTATTATTTTTTTAAACTTTTTAAGGTTAAAATGTTCTAAAAGGGGTTTTCTAGAATAAATGTTATTTTTTCCATGTGAGGTTCCTTGTTTTTCACCTTAAATGTGGTTTTTGATTTCAGTAAATGATGTGAAGCACATTTTAAAATGGATTTGGGTTGTGTGTGGATTTAAAAGGTGATCTTACCATAGAATTGGTTTGATTTCATATTTTCCCTTATTGTTTCCATTTTAAATGGATGTTAGGAATTTTAAAAGGTATAAGAAGTGTATTTTAAAATGGTTTCTGTGTTCATATGAATATTAAAGTGGTTTTTCTTATATAAAATGGTGGTTTCCATGTGATCTATGATCATTGGGTCAATGAAAATTATGAATGTGGTGGTTTCCATGTGTCTTCATGATTCTTGGAATGTGTATGTGTAAGTTATGATTTATGTTATATGTGAAATAAAATTTGATCACAAATAGAATCCTGGGTATCTAAGTAGGTGAACTAAAACTAGTATGCTAGTTGATTCTGTGGGACTGAGCCCAGTTTCTTCTAACATGATTGACACTGCAAAACTAACTAGTCACGTTATATGATCGGAAACCACTAGACCTTTGGATGAATTCCCTTCCAATAAATCATGCAAGAGAAAATTGTGGGTTTTGGATTATGATATGGAGACCACTAGGCCTTGAGATGGGATCCCCTTTTGTGGATCATTCATGAGGATGTCTTTGGTTTTGTTTGGAGGATTTTTTATCACTGGGGTATGAGGTTTATAAGGTCACACTAGTGCTATATTACCTATGGGTATTTTCCATGGTGGTCTCTTGAAATATGATGCTTATGTGATGTGGTGCTAGATATCGGTATTTGGTAGACCTTATGTACAAGTTGATTTCAATTAAAACATTTTTTTAGAAAAAGATTTTCTTTAAAATTGATTACTTGAGAAATGTTTTCCTTAAAAAAAATTCCTGGAGTTGTTATCTTCAAAATGTTTCAAGTGTTTTTTATATAAATTAACATGTTGATTTATCTTCTAATGTTATATCATGGAATCCTTCTCTTTAGTGGAATACTACTGAGATTTGTCTCACACCCAATATACACCTTTGTGTGTATGTATACTTTTTAATGATTGACCTAGGTAAAGGAAAGATGTTCTATTTTGGTGATGGTGGTTCTGATTTCTAGTGTTCCACTTATTGAAGGTGGCAGTTGTGGTGCCTTGAGGGTTATGGACCTCTTATTATGTGGTCTTTTTTGGGATGTTTTAGTTTTTCCCTTTCTATTGTGGTATGTTTGGTATTGGTTAAATTTGTAAAATTTAGAATCTAAAAATTGTTGTATATCATTTGGTTATGATTATCTGTTAAGTGATTTTTTATTCTCATGGGTTATTTATTATTTTAATCATTGTTGAAATCATTACCAAAGATTATTTTTGATACCCATGCAGTAGTTTTCTACCCGTGAGGATCGGGAACACCCTTAGGTCCATGCAACAGGCTAGGTCAGGTGTCAGTTTGGATGGAACCTTGGCTTGGTTCATTAAAAAATGGTATCAGAGAAGGTTTTCATCCTTCCCTTGGGTCGTGTTATTTGGGAAGAGTATGGATAGACAAGAGTTGATATTTTGGGGCTTGAGGTTTTGTTATTGGTGGGGTTATTGGACAACACACCCTGTAATGGTACTCAGGTCTCTATGGGATTTTGGTTAAAAAAATTGACTTCTCTTCCAGGTGAGACTTGTAGGTTGCATACTGTATATAGACAAAGGGTGGGGTGGAGTAGTTTGGTTTGGCATGTTATTGTGATGAATTTGTCTTCTTTAGGATTTATATAAGTTTTTGGATTATGTTATTGTTACTGAAAATTTTCATAATGGTGTATTTACGGCTTTCCTTTTTGTTGTTGCTTGATGTCTAAACATGCCTCCAAGGAGACCTCCTATGCAGCCACATGAAGTGGCTGAAGAGAGTTCTCCCTCACCAATTGATCAGAGACTAGTGGAATTTATGTTTCAGGCTATCCAAGATTTGGTTCATGGAGTGGTATTTGGTCCTGCTCATATCTGGGAACCCAAACCAATTTCTGAAAAGGAAAAAGCTCCAGAGTTCCTCAAGAATAATCCACCTTATTTCCTGGTTTCCACAGATCCCTAGGAAGTTGAGTATTGGCATGAAAACATTCAAGGTATGTTTGTGTTTCTTGAAAATCCTGATATAGTGAAGGTTAAGGGTGCTTTGTTCATGTTGGAAGGTCCCAGTCAGAAGTTTTGGGACTTAGTGGTGAAATCTTGGAAGCATGAGCAGATGAGTTGGAAAGATTTCAAGGATGTCTTCAATGAGAAGTATTGTCCTGAGTTTTGGTCTTCACCAAGCCTTGGGAGTTTTTGGATGTTTTCCAGGGATACTAGACCATGATTTATTATGTTAACCACTATGCAGAGTTGGTTTGGTTCGCACCAGAGGTAGTCTCTAGTGAGTAGATAGAGGCTCAAAATTTCAAGGTGGGGTTGTGAACAGAAATCCAATATTATGTATTATTATTAAAGTTGAAGACATATTCCGCAGTAGCTGATCATGCATTGATGGAATAAATTAATCATAGAGGAAATTCTGGTTTCTCTGGATCAATTTTAGTAATGGTAAGTGGTAGTTTTTCAAAGAGGAATAGGAAGTGGGATGAGTAGGAGAAGAGGGTAAGTGGTAGCTCATGTCATCCTTCTCAGTTATCTTCATATGTGGCTTTAGGTGTTGGGTCAACCATGTTCCACTAGTGTTGGAAGTTAGGGAACATGTGATTAGCATGTTCAGCTCCACCTAGACCTTTCCATCAATGTAGAACTATGGGGTGATTGCAATGATTTTTCAAGGTGGTGCACCCATATCATGATGGTTCAGGGCCTGTGGATTTTAAAGGGATGTCATCCCAGTAAAAACCATCTAGGATAGTTGTTTCTTATTTCAAAGGTCATGGTAGATGGGATATATCTTCTTTTAGGCAGAGTTGGTTGAAGTCAAAGATGCAGGTCAATGGTCATTCTTAGGCTCAGACAGATATGAGGTAGATTCATGTTGTGGATCAGGCTCTAGTGGAATCAGATGTAGGGACTATGATATTTTGAGGTACCGTTCTTATTTTATCATCATTAGCTATTTTTCTATTTGATATTGGTTCATATTTTTCCTTAATTTCTTCCCACATTGTGGATGTTTTAATGTTTCCAACCTCACTTATTCCCTATGCAATGGATTTGGCAACGCCAGCTTGGTAAGAAGCGAGAGTAGGGTTTCACGTGTCCATCATGTGCACTCACCGTGTAAGGGGTTAAGTTGGAATTATATTTCCTGGTTTTGGAGATGGGCCTATTTTATGTGATCCTTAGTATGGATTGGATGGTGAGTTTTCAAGTGCACATTTATTTCTAGCAGTGACAAGTTAGTTTTTTCAAACTTGATGGAAGTACCTAGGTTTCTCAAGGTGAATGGGATCCTCAATTGGGATGTGCAGGACATCCATTTTCGGGGTTGGGAAACCTTGTTTATTACATCTCATCATTCATGTTGGAGGAAAAAAATAGTGTTCCTAAAGTTTTATTAACTCCTTTGGTGGATTAGTTCCCAAAAGTATTTCCATAGGATTTCTCAGTTTTGCCTCTATATTGGGATGTGGAGTTCACTATTGATTTAGCACTGGGAACACAACCGATATATCTTCCCACATATCGTATGGACCCAACCAATTTGATGGAATTAAAGTTATAGTTGTATGATTTAGAATCCAAAGGACTCATTCACTCAATAATCTCATATTAGGCCTCCCCAATTCTATTTATAAAAAATTCCAATGGATTTATCTGATTATAAATCGATTACCAGAATCTTGATAAGGTAAAAACTAAGAACAAGTATCCTTTTCCCCATATTGATTAACTTTTTTATCACATTAAGTGGGAAATATATTTTTAAAAAATTGATCTAGGTTCTGGGTATAATTAATTCAAATTTAGAGAGGCTGATGTGCCTAAAATAGCCTTCCAAAATAGGTATGGACATTTTGAGTATATGGTCATGCCTTTCAGGTTGATGAATGCTTAATTAGTCTTTATAGAACCTATGAACAGGGTGTTTCATAATTATCTCCACTCATTTTTGTGGTATTTATGTATAACATCTGGGTCTATTCTAGGATCGAGGATGATCATGAGTAGCATTTGAGGATTGTTCTAGGAACCTTTCTGGATCATCTCTTTTATGATAAGTTTTCCAATTGAACCTTTTGGATCAAGGAGGTGATGTTTATGGGTTATGTGATTTCAGAATGAGGGGTTTTAGTGGACCATGATAAGATTAGTGTAGTGATGTCAAGGGAACATCTGAAGAATGTTTTATAAATGAAGAGCTTTTTGGGCATGGTAGGGTATTAAAGATGGTTTTTAAGGGTTTTCTCATCTTGCTTCATCCATGACTACACTTACCCAGAAAGGGGTAAAGTTTGAATGGATCCTAGAATGTCAAGTGTCCTTTGAGGAGCTTAAGAGGCAGTTGGACACAACCCCTATTTTGATATTTCCTGAATCTTAAAAGGGATACGTGGCCTACTGTGATGCTTCAAGAATGGGTATTGGGTGTTTGTAGATGTATTATGACCATGTGGTGGCATATGGTTCATGCCAACTTTGAACACCTGAAAATAATTAACTCACCCATGACTTGGAGCTAGCGATGGTGATGCATGCCTTGAATATGTTGTATCCTTATCTTTTTAGGGATAAAATTGTGGTTTATATAGATAATAAGAGTTTTTATTACATATTCTCCCAGAATGTTTTGAGTTTGAGGTAACATCGTTCGGTCGAGTACCTTTAAGGGTTCAATTTTTATATCTTATATACCCTAGGAAAAGGAAATGTGGTTGTTGATGCCTTGAGTAGGAAAGTTCATGTGCAAGAATTTAAAGAGTTCAGTTATGAGTGAACTTTGATTAGTCTTTTTTCTCAATTTCACCTAGAGACCAAGGAGTATAGTGGAGGTCTTTTCTTTTCTAGTTTTTAGTATACACCTTCACTTATGGAGTTAGTTCAGCAAGATAATCCAATGGATGAGTTGTCACAGTGATCTATGCAGTTCCTAAATAGTGGGTATGTTCCATGTGAATTTTCTCTATCTCCTGAGGGGGATTTATTCTTATAGGTTACTTTGTGGTGTCATTGTCATTGAAGATGGTGGTGAGGAAGTATATCCACCACTATCACTGGGTCATTAATCCTAGTGCCACCAAGATTTTTTATGAATTTCATCAACAATTCTGGTGGTCAGGTATGAGGCAGGATGTAGATTACTTTGTATCACAATGTTATACATGTCAGTAGGTTAAAGCATAACACCAAAGACCCTCTATTTTTCTTCAGCTGTCACTCATCCCTACCTAAAAGTAGGACAAGATCACCATGGACTTTATTGTTGGCCTACCTTGTACACCCTAGGGATGGAATTCTATTTGGGTAGTGATCGACCATTTGACCAAATCAACCCACTTCATTCCAATCCGGGATTTAGCAAAAGTAGATGAATTGGGTTGGTTGTAGATTCAGGAGATAGAGAGACTTCATGGTGTGATTTAGAAAACTATTCTAGATAGGCACCATTATTTTACTTTTTAGTTTTGGGAAGGCCTTCAAAGTGATATGGAGTTATAGGTCAAGTTGAGTATGGCATACTACCCTCAAATAGATTGTCAGATAGAGCAGGTGAATCAGATCTTGGAAGACATTCTTCAGCCATTTGTGTTGTATTTTGGAGGGTCTTAGGATATCCAAATGGGATTGATTGAGTTTTCCCATAAAAAAAGTTATCATTCATAAATATGGATGGATCCCTTTGATGTGATTTATGGTCATCCATGTCGGTATCCTTTTTGTTGGGATGAGGTGGGTGATACCTCATTGTTGGGAGTTATCCTTGTGCAAGAAGTGTCTAATAAAGTCAAGTTGATCTGGTAATATGTTTTGAAGGTTCAGAGCCACCATAAATCTTATACTGATTAGAGGTGTCTAGATTTAGATTACTCCTTGGGTGACTAGGTGTTTCTGAAAGTGGCACCCCATTTAGGTCACCATAGTTTGGGTATGTAAGGGAAGCTAAAGCCAAGGTATGTCACACCATTTGAAATTACTGATCAGATTGGTAAGGTGGAATACTAGTTATTTTTTCCTTCTTAGTAAACATAAATTCTTTACGTCTTCTGTGTCTATCATTGAAAAAATTATTATCTGGATCCATATCATGTATTGAATTGGGAGGAATTAGAGCTGGAATTGGATTTTTCTGTGTTTGATTGGCAAGTTCAGATTGTGAATTCTCAAGAGAAGGTGCTTCATGGGAAGTCCATACTATTGGTCTAAGTTATTTGGTAGCATGGTAGTGATTAGAATGAGACTTCAGACCAAAATTATTTGGTTGAGTAGGAGTATTCTTTTTTGTTCTATGATCAGTCTTTGGAGTGACTTTCCAGGGAAGGTAAATTTTATTGGGGGGGAGAATTGTCACACCTGTGATTTTGTTTTCAGGTATTCATTTGTTTTCATAGTTCAATATTTATAAATTGAGTTCCCCGTGAGTTTTTGAAGAAAAATATAATTTTCGATCTCGACATGAGGTGGTGCAGGGTTGGTGCACAGTTAAGTTAAATAGTGTGTAATCCCATAAAAAACTATGTGCTTGTGACATTTGTACTATTCAGGTTGCAAGACTTGTTACATAGTCACATTTCATTCACTAGGAAACTATGTAGCCTCTTTCCTCTTATATAGAGAGGGACGTATAGGTTCCGCATGGTTTGGAAAATCGTGTGGGCTAACTGTCCATGTTTTCTAGGCTAGTAAAAACTAGAAAATTACCCTTTTCCTTCTTTGTATTTAACCCTAAACCACTTCTAATCCGAACCCTGAAGTATTTTTATCCATGAGAGCTTCCTCCAAACCTTCTCGGGGCCTTTGAGCATCAATATTTGGGTGATTTTGGCCTCATTTATTCAATAAATCACTAAATCTTATTTCCTTCATTTTCTACCTTCCTATAGGGTTTCTCTTCTCTCTTTCTTGGTTTCTCCTTTTCCAATGGGCTATTTGACCTAATGAGGGTTTATCTTGTTTTTTGGGTAAAATCATGATGTTTATTGTTTGATATTGCCTTTATAGGGCCTTTTTAAGGTGAATTTGTGGTTTTACATTGAATTTCAGAAGTTTCCAATATTGAGGTTGGTGGTTCCATGATTTTATATTATTAGATGATTTTGGATTTCTTTTTTAGTTTCTTAAATGTGTTATATGGATTATTTGTGTGGTATGAAATGTTTTTTAATTTTTTTGAGATACATATGTGATTAAAGTTGATTTTATATAGGAAAATGGTTTTCTTTCATGTGTGATTCATTGTGGTGTTTCTTGAAATTGTTTTATGATTTGTATGAAAGGTGAAAATTGTTTTTTCAAATGGTTTTACTCGTAAAAATGTGATGAAAGTGGTTTTATAAAATAAATGTTATTTATTCCTTATGATATTCCTAGTTTTCCACCTTAAATGTGGATTTTCAATTCCGTAAATGACGTGAAGTGTGTTTTAAAATGGATTTGGTTTGTGTGTGGATTTAGAGGGGTATTTTCCCAGGGAAATTGTTGGATTTCATGTTTCCCTTCTTGTTGTATTTTCAAATGGATTTCATGAATTTTGAAGGTGGTGAAAAATGTATTTTAAAATTGTTTTCAGTGTTCTTGTGAATATTAAAGAATTTTTTATGAAAAAATATGGTTTCCATGTGAGCCTTGATCATTGGTTCAATTAAAATTATAAAAGTAGCAATTTCAATGTGTGTTCATGATGCTTGGAAATTGTATATGAAATTTATGATTTATGTGATATGTGAATTGGAATTTGAGAAAAAAATAGAATATTTGGTATCTAGGTGTAAAAGCTAGAACAAGTATGCCAGTTAATTTGGAGGGTCCAAGGCCCAGTCTCTTCTGGTAGGATTGACACTATAACACTAACTAAACATATGATATTATCAGAGACCACTAGAGCATGGGATTTATTCCCCTCTAGTGGATCATGCACAAGGATGCTTTTTATTTTGGCTTATGATATGTAGACCACTAGAAATTGGTATGGGATCCCCTCTAGTAGCTTGTACATGAGAACGCTTTTGGTTTTGGTTGGAGTATTTTTTATCACTGAGGTATGAAGTTTCTAGGGTCCTACTATTGCTACATTACCTATAGGGATTTCTTGTGTTTCTATCTTCTGTTATGATGCTTATGTGATGTGGTGTTAGCCATTGGTATATTATAGACCTTGTGAACAAGTTGTTTTCAAATTAATATTCTTTTGAGAAAAAGGTTTTCTTTAAAATTGTTTACTTGAGAAATGTTTTCCTTAAGGATGTTTTCCTTAAGTTGTTATCTTGGAAATATTTCAAGTATTTTTTTATATAAATTAGTACATTGATTTATATTCTAATGTTATAGCGTGGAACCCTTCTTTCTTGTGGAATCCTTTTAGGATTTTGTTCAAACAATATATACACATTTAGGTGTATGTAGACTTTGTTATGTATTACCTAACAAAAGGCTATATGTTTTTTGGTGGTGATGGTGGATCCGGTTGATAGTGTTCCACTTCTTGTAGATGTTAGTGGTGGTGTCCCGATGGTGATTTCCCTCTTGTTATGTGGTGATTTTTAGATGTTTTAGATGTTCTCTTTCAATTTTGGTACTTTTGGTATTGGTTAATGTTGTAAAACATTGAATATGAAAAATTTTGTATCTCGATTGGTCATGACTATCAGTTATGTGATGTTTTATTCTCATGGGATTTTATGATTATAATCATGGGTGAAATCATTCCCAAAGTGTATTTTTGACACATAATCACTAGTCTACAGCCCATGGGGATTGGTATCTCCCTTCGATATATGCCATGGGTTGGGTTGGGTGTCGGTTTGGATGGGACCTCAGCTTGGTTCACGACAAAAACCCTTAAAATGATCATAACGTTGAAGTGAGAATTAATCAATGAATTAATTATGTATATCAACTATAAAAATTCATATAATAATTGTAAATAAATAAATATATATTAAAATTAAGTGTACACATAATCATATAATATTAACAAAAATGATTAAGTGATATAACCCAATGAAAAGGAATTGAGTTATGAAATTTGTTTACCCCTGGTAACATTATTTTCAAATACCCTTAGATGAAATAATTAACAATGAAACTCAAAATACCATTAATAATGAATTATTAATGATTTTAACTTCAAAATGGGAAGTATATACACTATATAAAATAAACTAGGTGCATAACATTATAATATGCCTCAATGAAATGAAATTGAGATGAAATCTCTTGCCTTGCCCTTCCTTTTGGTTGAATGCTCTTTAACCTCATATATAATGGTTTTAATCATATTAATAACTTATTTAATAACCATAATAATATTTATTATATCATATATGATCTTATTATAATATCTCATTACCTGTTTGTTAATATTCTTTCATTATTTTCATCGTTTTGGGTGTTAATTGCCTTGTTTTTTGAGTATGTTTTAACTTGTCATTTTTGTTCTTCTTACATCGATCATGATTTCATAATATCCAGGATTTAAAAAATTATTTAAGTATAAAAAATATTCATTATATATTTATTTATAATAATCCATTAAATTTTGAGATTGGAAAATGAAATACACTATTCATAGAGATCTTAGATCATACATATGCATGAACGTTGTTTCCATTTTCTTGTCGTATTAAAAGAATGAAAAGTAAATTTTAAATATCTATATATATGTATATTATAATTAATGTATCATATTAATTTCATATATGTCACATATTTGTATTAAAACCATTATTAATACATTCTATGTATAGCGTGAATGATCCACAACGCTTTGAGGAGGTGGTAGTCCACAGGTCCACAAACGATGTTATCGTATTCCCACAAAATGAAAAGAATAAAGGTATATGTTATATAAGAATTAAATAATAATAAATAAATTATATATATTATATATATATCATATATAATCTATAAATATATCATTATTTTAAACCTTGAACAGTGGTAATGGAAGAACAAACGACATCGGTTCGCAAGGCGGTAGTCCTCCATATATACGAACGATGATTGTGTATCCCATTTGATGGAAGTGTATGTGTGCTTGTGTAGGTTTCGTCCTTGATATAATAAAATATAATTATATTAAAGATAATTAGGTTATTATATTATCATGATATAAGAATAATCGAAGGGGTGGATAAGTAAATGAAACAAAAGTGATCGTTGAAGAATGTTATCTCTTATTCAGGTAACTCTTTTTGGTTTATACAAAAATGATTCCTTGGATTGATTTATAAATAAATTAAATCTTATAGTATGATGTTAGAGATGTTGGGAGATTATTTGGGGAGGCTTATGATGATCCATGTGACTTGATAGGTGTAAATAAGTGGGAGGGGTGAGTGACTTTCTATAGTGGTTGAGGAGTGGTATTCTTGTAAATATAAAAAGTTAAACACTATTGAGCGGCCTCTATTATATTATGTTCCTCCAATAATGAAAAAGGTTATATAAAAGGGATAATATTGTCTAAATATTTACATAATAATTTTTGAATATGTTTCTATGTCATTTTTTCCTTTAATTTTAAGGTTTAGTCCCTTGTAAAGCTAGTTTTTCTCTTAATCACTGTAATTAATTTTAATTAATTTCACTAATATTTTTGGTAAATAACTAATTTTACTATATTTGAAATTATAAATTTTTCTGATTAAAAATATGGAATAAATTTTTTCAAATTCCAATAACATTAGTGGAATAAATTAATTTAAAATTAATCCCACAGACGAGACAAAAAAGTTGGTTTTTAAAGTTAAAATATTTAGATGTTTGAAATGTTTTTATATATAATTTCAATGTGAAATTTATTCCAATGAATAAATTGGATTAATTTATTTATAATGTATCAAAATATAATTTAAAACTATATTATAATATAATTTTACTATATAAATAAATTAGATAAAAAAAAGATTTCAATTAAAATTCAGTATTTTTCACTATTCTTAAAAAATGAAACTTCTCATAAAAATACCAAAAATAACCCTAGTATAATTTTGAAATTACAATTTAAAAAATAATTTTATTTTTTAATGGAAATTTATAAAACATTCAAAAAAATTAAAATAGGTGCGCCATTAAAAGGTGGGAAAATGCTTTTTTTGAAAAAGACAATTTTTAAGCATAAATATGGATTTATCCTTCTCTTATTTATATCAAATTTATAGTATAAATATCAAAAATATTTTATTTAATATTATATATATATATATATCATTAATATCAATCACAAATAGTATGTAATTTAATTTATTGTGATAAAATAGCTTTGATGCACAATAATAGTTTTTATAAAAACATCACCTTTATATTCAATTGGTTCTTATATTCATTTATAATTTATTGGTAACCAATGAGATCAATCATATATATTCATATATTAATTAATCCTATTAATAAATTTTAATTTAATGGCTAATTTATATCTTATTATATTAAATAATAGTATTTTAATAATATATTTTTGTTCTGTAAAACATGGTCTAGCGTGTAACACAAGCTATCAGAGAAACTCGTTTTTGTGTACGACACAAGATAACTCATTATTGTGTTCATTGAAATCTATAGAATAGATTAAATATATTAAATATATTTTAAAGTCTCAGGATGTTATATTACCTTCTAAGTATATTGTTGTGTGTCATACACACTATCAGATAGAATGTTCTTACTTTAGAATTTTGAGGTGTTACACTCTCCCCACTTTAATTAAATTTCATCCTTGAAATTTAAACTTGATATTGGAAGTATAGGGTTTTATATTTTAAAATTAATTTGTTTAAATAACACATTATGAGAATAATTAATAAAATATACTCTTAATTAGAGAGAATGAGAAGTAAAAATGTCACATGGAAAAACATATAACTAGGTCTCTAAGTAGAAGATCATTAGTGGCATGTAGAGATACGTACATAGAGTAAAAGCTTAAATATTTATAGGGGTGATTGAATTCATTTATCAAAAACAATATAATGGTCAATATAAAGTTGAGGGCCTCTAAGCCATAAATCTATGATGATTTAAAAGACCGCCATTTTAACAAAAATGTAGGTATTAGGATAACATTTTTGTTTTAAGATCATTTTCATAATGTTGAGGAATTATTTTATTAACCTAGAATATACGAAAATATAACTAATTGATACATTTCAATTTCATAAGAACAATTTCATCTTTTGGTTGTACTTTAATCAAATTCTAATTTTCCCTTAACCCATGAAATGAATATACTAAAATGAATGTTTTTTTATTCCTAAAGAATGAAAATTTAATTTTTATGGATCGTAAGATTCACAGGACAAGTCTTTACATTTTTCTCTAACTATTTTACAATGATCATATGGTTAACACATTAATCTCTAACCTAGAAATAAATACTATATGGTTATCATTAATATTTATTCATCAAGTTGTTTAACTAAAACTAATGACATATCAACCAGGACATCATGTAGGCTAGTGGTAGGCATGAAACCCTTATCATCATTTGGTCATGGGTTCAAGCCCCACTGTATTACCAGACTTGATGGGTTTTCACCTGACACGTAGGTTGTCCCTTTTATAAAATTTATTAATATGATACCAAAAAGAATTAATATGAACATCCTTGAAATTTAATCATTAAATATCCTTTTTTGTAAAGGTTCTCAATACTACTTATTAATATTTTTTTACAAATCCTAACAATATTATTTTTTTATCAACCTTAAAGTTTAACAATAACTTTAAACTTATGTCTATAAAATTTAAATTCATTATTCCTCAAAAAAAATCAACTAAAACATGTACTAAACTAATGGGTTGTATTTCCATAAATTTCTTACCAAATATCATTAATCTTGGTAGACTCTCATTACATAAAACCTAAAAGTTTTTTTATGTCATTGATCTTATTTTAAATATAGATCACTTTAATTTTAACCTTGGTTATTCATTTTCATCGTCTATTCAACTCCTTAATAATAGTTTATAAAGAAAATGTAAATTATCTTAAGCATATCCCCCAGGAGTGTCAAACTAGGTGCGCAATAAGGATCATTTTCATGTACCAGGTTACGCTCGAGTCAAGCCCGAGGCACCTTTTCAGAGTTGTTACCCATAGGTACATATGTTCCAAAACCACATCCATTTATAGTATCCAGAAAGGGATGTATTTATAGTAAGAACCACATAATCTCTACCTTAACCAAATTATAATATTTTCTTCTATTCTTATCATCAAATTATATGTTAGGGTTATGTTCCCTAATCTATATTTTCCTAAGTCTAGTTTTTAAGGTTTCTACTAAACTTTATTTGATACCAACTGTAGCAACCCAACCCTAGTAAGAATGGACATGGTGTCTACTACCATTACATTAACATGATTATAAATAATCACATCCTGAAGGACCAAAGAGTTTAGTAGTCTTGGTAAACCAAACACATACATGATTATTGTATTATAATTGAATAAACTAATTATAACATATTTTTTTAGGATAAATTTGTTCCCACTTAGAATATCCTTGTATATTTTCTTAGTATAATTCTTCGATTCCTGGGGAAAGGAAACAAAATAATGGTGATCTCAAATGCTCAGTAAGGATTAGGTATAATGGAAACAATAATCAATCAAAGATAATAATTAATATGGTAAGGTAAATACCTGAACACACATTCTATGTAATAGATAATCTAAGAGGAAGTGTGTAAAAAATATGGAAAGGTAAATAAATAAAAACACAAGCCATTAAAATAACTGGATAAGGAATAATCAATATTTCAAGGTAAATAACTGAACACACATTCTATATAATCAATAAACTGAGAATGAAAATGAATCTATATATAATGTCAAATAAAATCTCATGGATAATAAAAATGCCAAAATTCTTAATAAAGGAAATTCTTAATTATTCAAAAACATGTTTCCCAAGATCATGATACTTTTACCATCAAGATCTATTCTCAGGATAGTTTAAATCATACAGGGTGAAAACTCACTTTTCTTAGGCTATCCAACTGATTCATCCCATCCGATGCATCGATGATCTTTCATTAGCTAGTCCCCAACCCATGTAGTGCTTATCCAAATCATTCCTCATATATAGAATAATCGATTCAATACAATAATAATGTTCTTTATCAAATATCCATATTGATTTAGAGATACAGATCTATCAATACTTATCTAGTTAACCAAATAACATTCAAATTAAACATCGTACATAGAATTGGTATACGGTTTAATCAATAAACATATCTATGATAATAAATATATATATTTAGGAGAAATTTAATGTATTTTGATCATAGGGAATTGAATATTTCAAGGGGACTAAAAAAATATTCAAGGTAGTTAATTTCAATACAATCCTTGGACAAAGAAATTATAAACCATCCAGAGGAATAATAAGGATTGTATCAATGAAAAATATCTCAAGTGGAGTATGGATAAAGGGTTGTTGTCATTAATGAATAGAAATACCCTAAAAATCATTAAAAATTTCTTGTGGAAAATATTATTTTCATTTTGAAAAACATTTTGAAAATTATTTTTCCATTAAAATCACTTTTAAAAATATTTTATTTGTAAATATATATTTGAAAATTCTCAAAGTAAGCTTCAAAGAAATGACGGTGGGTAGTTACATACATGATGTACAAGGTAAGACTGACTAAAAGTTAAATTTTTATTTAAAAGAAAAAAAATGAGAATAGGGTCAAGGGGGTGGTAGTGATGAAGCCCAAGAGTGTTACCCTTAACAATAAGATTACAATTATTTGGAAAGTATCCAGAAGAAAAAAATAGTTCTCTCATCTGGGTTACCTTTTCTAGGAAACACATAAGTAGAATGATTTCCTTCACTCCAAGTGTGCCCCACACCTACATTGTTATTTATAAGCATCCTGCATTTTCAGAAGATATAAATCAGTTCTCATGGTGGAATGGCCTTTACACATAGAAAATAAACCAATATTTTGGAATCAGATTCAATCTTTAAGATGTCAATGTTGTGGAGGCTGTATAAAGTCAGTCCTCTAGTCATAGCCCTGACCTGTACTTCCATGGAATTTCCAGGACCATAAAAATTACTAAATTCAAAGATAACCAAACCTCTTTGGTCAGACACCAGACCCCCTTGTTTCCCTATATATACAGGATTCATCCACATTAATCTTGGGACCAGTGATTAGACGTTTCTTAGATACCCATATTCCTTGTCTATTAAGTTTTCTTCCTTTAACATTGAGACTAGAAATTTGTATAATACACCATATAGAAGGTGAATTCACACTTCTAGGAATGATATCACCGAATTTGACTACCATCATTTTGTCACAAA
Organism: Viscum album; assembly: GCA_963277665.1. NCBI lineage: Eukaryota > Viridiplantae > Streptophyta > Magnoliopsida > Santalales > Viscaceae > Viscum > Viscum album. The sequence continues at coordinate 703,285,943 of OY728126.1, read as the reverse complement.
CCAACAGGAAAATATGGGAACGCACTTTTCCTTCTCGTACCTTCTCACTAGCATCCAGGATAACCCAACATATGGCCTCAAAAATAATCATTCTGGATTTAACCTCCGTAGAACTCTTCCAAACCCCATGAAACCAGGAATTAATAAAATCATATATTGTATCCACAATATTTGTAGTACCTATAAAATGGAATAAGAAATTATAGATGACCATCACCCAATATCCTCTAAAGAACATGTTCCAAGTCGATTCATAGTTGGGAGTCACACAACACAGGTAGCAAGAAGCAAGAGGAATCCCTTACTTTTGATTATTATCAATGGTTAGAAGTTTAAATTTTCTTATATGCCACATTAGGGAATTCATTTTTAGAGGGATTTTCTTGCACCAAAGTTTCTCTGCCCATTCATCATGTCTACTGTTGGTGTGTAACAGGCTTTGAAAGTCACTACTGCAAAAAAGACCAAATTTGGAGACATAAAAAATGCACCTATCTTGCCCACTACTCAGATAAATTTAATTAAAGATGGGCCTTTGATGTTGATAAAGAACAAAATTAATAAATCTAGGAAAGAAGCTAGCCTCCCTAAAAGAAATATATAGAGTTAGACAACATCGAGAAAATAACTACTCACCAACCCAATTTTCTTTCCAGAAATTGATCTCTCCATGTCCCACCACCTAGAAAAATGTCACGACCCATCCCCCAGGACCCGTATCGTGACTAACCCAAGCCCGACTTCCATAGGACAGGGGCTGTAGACTAGCACCAAATGCATAAATCCCTAAATTGGGAAGGAATTGCCTTTAAAACTGAAAACAAACACATCAGAGTACACAACTGGAAGAAAAACACTAAGTAAAACTGTATACAAAAGAAGTAATGGAAAGTAAAAGGGGCCAGAAATACAAGCCCAACAGGAAAGTACATGTACAACTGAAAGTAAGTACAACTGAATAAAAGTAAAGCAGCTACTAGGTCATCCTCTAGGGTTCCTACCTTAAGGGTAGGTACATATGGCCTCCTCAACACTCCACGTCTGCCCATCTCCTCCGTGTACCGTCACACCAAGTGGTCCACCTCTGGGTACCGTCCAGTCCTGCTACTCTATGCCTCAGTCAGCGCTGTCTGTCGTCTGCAACTAACACAATGAGGTGCAGGCCTAGCCTGTGTAGGGGTGAGTATAACGATACTCAGTAGGGACCCCGAGACCCTCAGGGTCTCACAAAATCCAACAAGGATAAACCAAAAAGTATGAAATCAACGGATAACCATTACTTAGGTATATGCCCATACATATACCTAAGTTATCTAGTAACCCATCTCAATCATGATGAAAACACAAAAGTCATTGACTCAGCTCAAAACAGGATTTTTATTAACCTAAACCTTTGGCTACTGGAGAACTCCTCCTCTATCAAGTACAGTGGGCCTACCGCGTCACATAGAGGTGCTTCCCACTAAATTGGACTGCTGAGGTACTCCTCCTGTCGAGTACCGTAGATCTGTTGTGCTCACACAGAGGCGCTCTCCACCGTGGGTCTACTGCGCTCACACAGAGGCGGTCCCCTGGTAGCCTGTTGTGGTACTCCACGTGTTGAGTACCGTGGGTCTGATGTGCTCACACAGAGGTGCTCCCCACCGTGGGTCTACCACGCTCACACAGAGGCGCTCCCCACTGGGCTAGTCGAATAACTCTGAGTCGAATCGGTCAGTAGTCGTCAAGTCTCAACCAGCTACTAGGTTCCCGCACAAATGTATGCTCGTCTCAGGAAGATCTTCTCTATAAGCTACTGGTCGATACTTCAACTATCACAAAGTCCCACATAGAAGTATCTCAAAGGTCCTCTGCGTCATAGGGGTCTCAACGCAACAGATGGCGCGTCAATCGAATGCCTAGTCTGTTAGTTATTAGCCTTTTAGTCCCGGGGGCCCGGTTGGATTCCTATACAATCCAACCTGACCATATCTCAACTATTCCTCGAACTCTGGTGGGGTATTCTCAAAGGGACAGATTCGCTCCAAGAATACCAGTATCGCTGACGATTCGTCAAACGGACGTTTGGTGCCAAAGATATGGCCCAAGAAGGTAAAGGTTTAGTAATGGGCTCGGGTCCGGTTCAACCCGGTCGGACCGACTCGGCCCAACCCGGTCAGACCGACTCGGTTAGACTCATTGGGTCTGACCCAGCCCATTGTGTAACATCCTAGGTAAATGAAGAATAAGAGATTTTCATATTTATTAATATTTGTGAATTAAATATTAATTTTACTTTAAAAGGGTTGCTATGTTCGATAGTGTACCCGATACGCAACGACGGGTTTCTTTGAAATCTTACGTTGCACACTAATAATATAATATTATTATTTTAAATAGTAGTTAACTCCTAGCCATTGTATTGGCAGGAATGGACAAAACTAACTACAATATGATTATACATGATTGTTAAATGTATTTGCATTTATCCAATAAAAATTTAGAGGCTTAAAATGTGAATGAATCTAATTTTAAGCATAATTTACATTAAAAGGCCGATTTATCTCCTTTTAATGACGAACCCTATTTAAATATAGTTTTGTTCACTTTAATACATTCTATATGACCAAATAAAATCCTTCTTTATAATGGGGACATCAAAATTTACTTTGTGTAAATTTTTTGGAATTTTTCCAATAAAGTTCATTTTTTATTGAATAGTGAAAATATTGTATTTTAATTCAAAACTATGTTTTAATATAATTTATTTATATGGTTAGATTATCTTTTTAATTGTTTTTAAAGTTTAATTAGAATATATTTTTACCATTTAATCCAATGTTGGTCATTGGAATTAATTGCACTTTGAAATTAGACATAAACAAGTATCAATCTTTTGATATTTATTGTTTCTTAAAAACACGTTATTTGTTTTAACAACGGCAATTAATTTTAAATTAATTAATGTCATTTCTATGTTTTGAATTTGGAAAAATAAACATCATTTTTGAATTCGGAATATCAAATATAGCTTAGGCTGAATTTTTTTATTTTTTTGAAAAATTTCAATTTTTTATGAATAGTGAAACCACTTAGTAGTAGTTAAAAAAACTGACTTCCATTTAAATGAAATTTTACCACTTCTGTGAATTGAATTTCAAAAATCCGACATACATGGTTGTTATTAGTAAGTAAAATGTGGTTCAATAAGATGAAAATAATTTTTGGTGAATAGTAACTTTTGACTTTTATTTACTGCGGTTAAAGGTAAATAGGGTAATTCAAGGTAAAAAGAATATTATAATAATTCGAAATTACCTTAACACTTGTCCTAACCTTATTGGATGAGTAATGGCCGACCATTACCATCTTTGGGTCTATTTTGGGACCCCATGGAGCCACTTATGAAAGAAAATGACACTTTAATTAATTTAAAGTAAAGAAAAAAATGACATAAACAAATATGTCTTTGTAAATTAATTTTTACATGGTGTTATATAAGTTATTTTTTCGACTATAAATATTCATTGGAAAGATAAAAATATTTCCTATATCATGGTATTTTTTTATAATTTTTAGACATCAAATAAATTAAATTATTTATGACACAATAATGAGGCAGTATTTACCTCATTAATAAATGATTTAAATAAATAAGATTATAATGATTAAAATATTATCCAAAACATGTCCAATTATGATTGGATGATTTTATTTCGAATATGAGTCATCTTATCTTCGACTTTAATGATTGTTGGACCTTTTGAAACCGAAGATATGTTTATAATAAAATAATGTTTTCACACTTTTCTAAAGAGACCCTCCTCTCCCTTATAAAAGGAGACCACTTCTAACCAATTCCTCACACCTCTCAAGCCTTTTGGCTCATCCAAACTCTGCCCAATTAAGCTCCCTACATCCCTCTCCTCCTCCTAGAAGTCTTACCTTAGGCATAAGGCACTTCAAGAAGTCCTTTGGTTCAAACCAAAGGGAGTTACCCAAATTAAAGGTAACGGTTTATCTTAAATTGTTTTCTTTTATTTTATTTCTTCAACCCCTAAACTATTTTTATTCCTTTATTTTGTAACAACTCCATTATCCTCAATATACTAGGATGTTGTTATAATAAGTATTATAACTACACTTATACACACCTCCATCTAATGGGTGAAAAACATAATGTTTCTGTGGATGACAAATTAACACCTCACGAAACGATGATTGTTCAATTACCTCTTACCACCTCTCATGGTGGCCATTTTGATGGCACTGTATTTATATATGATATATATTATGTTTATGTTTTCTTTATTCTTTTGTAATTTCCATTTATAGCATGCCTTTATGGTTTCCATTATGGGTAAACGCAATAATCTCATTAGAGGAAGTGCGGACTGCTGCCCTCTCAAAGTGATATGACTCGTTAATGCCATATGTGGGACGTATAAAGGATGGAGTTAATGATATTAAATATGATATTATATATAACATTATAATGTAATTATAATATACCTATGTATAATTATGTTTTAATTCCATTAAAATAAGAAATAGAAATGAAAGTAGTGTTCATTCTTACGTACGGCTTACCGTCTCTATGAATGGTGCATTTCATTTCTTACCTCCAAATGATATGTACTGTTATAAATATATATATATACTGGATATATATGATATATATGATATCTAAATAATGAATTTCATTCTGGATATAATGGACTATTGATCACATGGACAACTTATAATTATAAGATGTTCATTTTTTACTCAAGTACCAAATATTGACAAAATTAACGTCATTAACTTAAATGATTACATAATGTTTATAACATGGTAATAAGTGATATAAATTGAATAATAAACTTGAAAAAAGTTCTTAAGAAAGTAGAAATTATCTTTAGTTTATTATTCAGGAGATTAAAGAACGATCGAGTCAATTCAGACACGAGGTAAGGGACTTTGTCTCAATCTCCTTTAATTGAGGCATATTTAGTTTTATACATGAATTTATTCTATACGGTGTATAAACCCCTTTGAATTTTCATTTCATTCAAAGGGAATCTTTTTATATGAAGCGTTTTACTAAACGACAAAAAGGAATATATTTTTTACGTAAGCGGTGACAACGACCTTTCCGCCGTCGCCGAGTATTATTTGATCTTTGGCTTCCTTAACAAGTCGGAATGTTTTTAAAAGGAAAAATAAATACCATATACTCTTTTTTACGTATTTTGGTATTGAAAATGATTTTGAAAATGAATTTATTATTTCAATATCTTGAAATGATATTTTTTTATTGCAATGTGGAAATGTTATCTTTCATTTATGCTTATGTTATGTGTTATGATCATGTTATGGTTCTTGGGAATTATTTACGTATACGGGTGGTTCTGTGATAAATCTAGGGTGGGTGAGCCTGAGATAGCTCTCCAATGCATTGGGTAACGTGACGGAGGTAAACGTGAATGCTTCTCCTAAGAGATTTAGGGAATATATTGTGATGGGTATTCCAAAGTAACTCCCTATGTAGTTGTGATAGCTACAATGTAAGTATGATATGGATGCCACAAGTTACCTTTATGATTTATGATTTCTATGTGTTATTCATAAAATCTTATGATTTCATTAGGTAAGTAAAAGAGTTCATGTTTTTTATGTATTTATGAACAAATGTTTTCTTTCTTTATTTTATAAACCTTACTGAACTTTTTATGTTCATCCCAGGTTTTGAAATGTTTTCACAGGACTTAAAGATGAATATGGTGAAGGATGGGATCAAGGAAAAGTCGTTCTGTCTAAAATCTGGAACTAGACATGACTCTTTTTTCAAGAGTTTTTATTTAATGAAAAAATGGATACTGTGTAGAATTGTGTACGTGTAATATTCATGTTGTTATGTAAATGTAATGACCTAATTCTCTAAAATTCTAAACCTGAAAATATTCTCAATGTGAATTATTCATTTAATTCAATATTATGTAATGTTTAAGGTCAGGTCCTTATACGTTGGGCAGGTAAGCCCGTTGAGTTTTTGGCCCGATTCGCAGGGCCCAGCCCAGCGGACTGCGAGGGCGGTTCAGCCCAGAGGTCACCACGTAGGTGACTCGGCCCGAAGGTCGGGGCCGATTCGGCCAGCGCCGCGAGGGGCACGGCTCGGGCGACTCTGTTCGGGAGGTCGGGCCGGCCGGGAGACCAGCGGGAAGGCCGCGCGGAGCGCGGGCTGGCCACAGGTGCACCGGGCAGGGTGCGAAAAAGGTCGGGCAGGCCGCGGGGGCGCCGACAGGGCGCGGGGGCACCGGCCAGGGCGCGGGGGCGTCGGGCAGACCGCGGCAAAGGTCGGGCAGGCCGCGGGGGCGCCAGAAGGGTGTCGGGCAGGGCGCGAGGGTGCCAGGAAGGCCGCGGCAAGGGCCGGGCAGGCCGCAGGGGGGCCGAAAGGGCGCCGGGCAGGACACGGGGTCGCCAGGAAGGACGCGGGGTCGCCAGGAAGGGCGCGACAATGGCGCCGGAGGGCCGCGGGCAGGCGGACCGCATATCGGGCAGGCCGCAGGGGCGCCGACAGGGCGTCGGGTAGGGCGCGGGGGCACCGGGCTGGGTGCGGCAGGGCGCCAGAGGGCCGCGGGCAGGCAGCCCGCATGTCGGGCAGGCCGCTGGGAGGTCGCGGGCAAGCGGGCCGTGCGCCAGGTAGGTAGCCGACAGGCCGCGGGTAGGCGGGCCTGGCGCCGCTTGGGCCGGCGGGGGTCGGCCGGAAGATTTGGTGCGCCACGGGGGCGGCGCGATTCGCAAAGGTCGCGGGTAGCGCGACCTTCGTCGTTGCCGCCTTCATTGTCGTCGCCTCATCGTCATGTCGTAGAACGCCACAAAAAAAAAAAGAATCGACGGGGGATGTTGGTTCATGTTAGTTTTACCCGCATCCTCCGCATTTAAAGTGATATCAATTGGTTCATCGAAATAAGAATGATGAACATTACAACCACGCAATGATTTCTTTTCAAACAATGGCGAGAAAAGAAAAGGGTTAAAACACAAGGTAAACCCCTTACCTTTGATTCATCGATCGACGTTCGTTGTTCGTTGACGGTGTTGCGGAAAGAAGACAATGAAGTTCATTGTTCCCCGCGTTCGTCACGCACTCCCAACCTCGAGCTGCGTCAGTTGTGGAAGACACTCCACGTCGGTAGGATCCGGGGGAGTAAGTCGAAGAAGGTTGTTGGCGGCGTTCTTCACGTTCTTCGTTCTTCCTTGGGGGGAACTTCTTTTCTCCCAAACTCTCCTCTCAAGCTCCCACCAAATGAGAAATGCCAAACCAAAAAAAATAATCTAAGTTATCTATTATTTTATTGGCACAACAATTTCAAAATGGAGGAATAAATTAAGAAGCTCCCCTTAATAAATTACATGTATTGGTGCAATTAACTAAAAGGGAGAGGTGCCACCAATTAATGGTAGAGGAGGTCAAGGGACTCCCCTCTAATTAATGAGTGGAGTTGGGAGATTTTCCACCCTCCCATTAATTGGGGGGTTTTAGTCTCGTGTGGTCCCCACGACGTAACCTCTCTCGGGAGGTTATGTTTGGGTGGGAACCACTACCATAACCTCTCATGGGAGGTTAGGGTGTGGCAGTCACACCTCCAACTCCCAAGTGGATGTTTTAACAAACAACCACTCACACTCATGGCAGCTCAAAAGTAAAATAAAGTGTTGTACACTTTATTTTAATTTTTATTTTTTTAAAAGCTAAAAACTATCTTTTATTCTCGACCATCCGTCGTCGAGGTAAAAGTCTTATTAAGCGAATATCGGCACTACGAGTTCAACGGTGCCTTCGGATTTCAGTTCCGATCACCCACTACTACAAATATGGCTTTTATCAGCGCTAAAAATGGCCATTAACAGCGCTATAAAAAGTGTTGATAATGCCGGCGAAGATAAAGGGGGGTCCCCTTTATCAGCGCTCCAAAAAGCGCTGATGAAAACCCCTTTTATCAGCACTTTTTTTTAGCACTGATAAAAATAAAAATAAATAAATAAATAAATAAATACTACCAATCTCATGGGGGGGGATTTTTACAGCGTTTGAGCCCCCCTTTATCAGCGCTTTCCCGCACATCCAGCGCCCGCCCGCACCGCCTACACCATTTATTAGCGCTAGCCCTTTAAATCACTCTTGCGCGCGCGCCCTTTCCTCCACCCAGATTTGATCTCGAGACCTCCCCCATGCACACCTAAAACCTTTGCCACTACCCTATATTGATTTGTTCTATTATTCATTATATATCTATTTATTTATATATATATTTCATTATATTTATTCGTACAGTAATATATATTTATATTAATATATATAGTTATATTAATATATATATATATAGTTATATTAATATATATATATAGTTATATTAATATATATATATAGTTATATTAATATATATATAGTTATATTAATATATAGTAGTTATATAAATATTCATATATTGGTATTTTAAATAAAATGGATATTAGTTATTATTTAGATAAAGCTAGTATATTTTATATGTAAATATGTTTAATTATTTATTTAAAAAATTTAATTTTTAGGTGTGAATATATAAAAAATATGTACATATAGTTATATATTTGATTATAAATAGCAGTGCATTATAAAAAACGATAAAATTTCAAAGACATAATATCAATATGAATGTAATACCATGGAATAAATTCAGTCCCCACCAAAAACAATCCAATAATACCCCCTTAAACGAGGCTGAAAATTCACAAAATGTTAAAAAATCTGGGTACCCCGACTAAAAACTCAGTTTTAGAGGCCTTCTGGTCCTCTTTTCGCCTCGAAAAAACGCTTGACCGGGGTCCCCCCTAGTCACAGAGAGGTAGAGCTCATCACAGGCTTCGATTTGATATGTGGTAGAGCTCAAATGGACACCCGGATCAAAAGTTATGGCCGCTTGAAGTTTGAGTTGTGTTTTCAACATATTTTGGATCTTTTTTTAATTTTTTTAATTTTTTCATTCTTCAAATTGTTATTAAATGACTATTACTCCATAATAATTATCAAATTATTAATTAAAAATATTTTTTTAATTTTTTAAGAATCCATTTTCACTAAATATCTTATATATTAAGTATATTAAGTGTAAATGTACATTTATACTTATCTAAAATATATTTAAAAATTATATATTATATTTATATCAATATAACTATATAACTATATTTATATATTAATATATTTTTAATTTTTTTTGAACTCGACCCTTTATCAGCGCTTTTAAAAAAAGTGCTGATAAAGCCCCCCCCCCCTTATCAGTGCTACTAAACAAGTGCTGATAAAGGGGGTCCCTTTATCAGCGCTAAAAAAAGCGCTGATAAAGGGGGGGTCTTTATCAGTGCTAAAAAAAAGCGCTGATAAAGGGGTACTTTTATCAGCGCTTTTTTTAGCGCTGATAAAGGGGTGGTGCTGGCCTTGCCCAGTTTTGTGGTAGTGACTGGTTCAAAAGTTATAAAAATCCGCTCATATGTTTACTGTACATACCCGAACAAAACTTCAGAAATTGATTCCAGGCACACCGGGTCTCGGAATCAAGCACCGTAAAAATTCGTGGACTCGTAAAAACCCCATGTATTTAGGAAAAAACAATTCCACGGAATTTCTGTGTCTTTACATTCTCCCCACCTCAGGGCTTTACGTCCCTGTAAGCTACAACTCGAACTATAGGAACAAATGGGGGTACTGAGCACGCATCTGAGCCTCTTGCTCTCATGTGCTCTCTTGGAGGTTCTCGTGCTATCAGCGTACGCGCACCAGAGGTATCGACCGTCCACGTAGGACTCGCTCCTATCGATACTCAATCTTCACTGTAACCTCCGTAAAAGTCGCTCCATCATCGACGTCCAGCTCTCCATGGTCGATGATGTGGGAAGGGTTGTGCACGTATCTCCTCAGCTGGGATACGTGGAAGACATCGTGCACCCGGTGCAACTGAGGTGGAAGAGATAAGCAGTAAGCCACCTCGTCTACTCTGCTGAGGACCTAGAAAGGTCTGATAAATCTTGGAAATATCTTGTCGCCTCGGCCAAATCTCCCTAGACCTCATCGAGGTGAGACCCGTAGAAAGGCGTGGTCGCCATCCTCAAACTCCAGAGGTCTCTGCCTCCTGTCAGCATACGACTTCTGCCTGCTCTGTGCATTCTTCATCTGCTCCTGGATGATCTGCACCTTCTTCGTAGTAGCTCGTACCATCTTTGGTCCCACTAGTGTTGACTCCCCAGGGTTAGTCCAACACAAGGGTGATCTGCAAGGTCGCCCGTACATGGCCTCAAAAGGTGTCATCCCTATGGTGGAGTGATAACTGTTGTTGTAAGCAAACTCCACCAAAGAAAAGTGATCCTCCCAGCTGCAACTGAAGTCGAGGACACATGCACGTAGCATGTCCTCGAGGGTTTGAGTGGTCCACTCAGTCTGACGATCTGTCTGAGGATGGAAGGCGGTGCTCAAGCAAAATTGTGTACCGAAAGCTTCCTGCAACCCCTTCTATAGCCGAGAAGTAAACTGTGCATCACGGTCGGAGACAATAGAAGAATGTACTCCTTGTAAATGCACAATCTCCTGCACATAGAGGCGTCTCAAGCTCTCTACTGAACTCTGCTCTCTGATTGGTAGGAAGTGGGCTGACTTGGTGAGTCAGTCGACGATCACCCAAATCGAGTCGTAACCCCTGGATGTAAGTGGAAGACCCGTCCTGAAGTCCATGGATATCTCATCCCACTTCCACTCTGGGACCTCTAAATGTTGTACCAAGTCTGCTGGTACCTAGTGCTCTGGCTTCACTTGCTGAAAAGTGAGGCACCGTGAGACAAAATTTGTTACTGCATTCTTCATACCTGGCCACCAGTGCTTTCATCAAAGGTCTTGGTACATCTTCGCCACTCCTGGATGTACCGCTAGAGGGGATGTGTGGAACTCCCTCAACACTTCCTCCTAAAGTGCCACTGGTACCATGGTACGTCCTCTAAAGAAGATGGCATGCTCCCCACCTTCAGAAAATCCTTCAAGTGTCTGCCCTATGGATATCTGAGCACGTCGTGTCTCGCAGTCAATGTCCACATGTTGTGCCTCCCTGACTCACTGAAGAAGTGGGGGAGTGACTGTAAGAGACTGAAGAAATGTTGATCCATCTCTATCCACAAAGGATATTTATAAAGCATCCAGCTGCTCTGTCGCCTCTCCTAGCAGCTGTATACCAGTCCTCCTGCTGAGCGCATCTGCAACAATGTTCCCCTTCCCAGGAGTATAGACTATCTCGAAGTCATAGTCCTGGAGGAACTCAAGCCAACGTCGTTGTCTTAGGTTCAGGTCCATCTGAGAGAAGATATACCTAAGACTCTGTGATCAGAGTACATGGTAAAACGCTCGTCCATCAGATAGTGCCGCCACATCTTCAAGGCGAATACCACTACTGCTAACTCCAGGTCATGGGTAGCGTAGTTCTGCTCGTGTTGTCTCAGCTGCCGAGAACCATAAGCAATCAATGCCCGCTCCTGCATCAGGACACACCCAAGTCTGGACCCTAATGCGTCACAGTAGACTACGTACCCTACGCCCTCCTCTGGAAGCCTCAAGATGGGGGCACTAGTCAGCGTCTTCCTTAGTTCCTAAAAGATCTACTAGCATCTCTCCAACCACACGAAGGGTTTCCCCTTCTTTGTCAAGACTGATAGTGGTGTTGCAACTCTGGAGATGTCCGGAACGAACCTCTGATAGTATACAGCCAAACCCAGGAAACTTCGTACCTCCATCACACTCCTTGGTGGCTGCCAAGCAAGTACCGCCTTGATCTTCACTGGATCTGCTGCAAATCCAACCTCTGAGATGACGTGTCCCAAGAAGTGAACCTCTCGAATCCAAAACTGGCACTTCAAGAGCTTACCATAAAGATGGTGCTCTCAGAGTGTGTCCAGTACTACCTAAAAATGATAGGCATGCTCCTCCTCAGGAGTCGAGTATATTAGAATGTCGTCGATGAAGACTACGACAAAGTGATCGAGGTATGGCTGGAAGATCCTATTCATGAGACTCATGAACACTACTGGAGCTTTGGTTACGCCGAAGGGCATAACCAAGAACTCGTAGTGGTCGTACCGACACCTGAAGGCCATCTTCTTCACATCCTCGTCTCGAACTCTGAGCTGTTGATAGCCTGATCTGAGGTCTATCTTCAAGAACCATCGTGCTCCCTTCAGCTGCTCAAAGAGGTCATCAATCATCGGGAGTGGGTACTTGTTTTTTACGGTCACCTGGTTCAGGCGACGGTAGTCGACATAGAGCCTCAAGCTCCCATCCGCCTTCTTGGCGAACAGAATTGGGGCTGCCCAGGGAGAAACACTGGGCCGGATGAATCCCTTCCCCTGAAAGTCCTCTAGTTGTATCCTCAGCTCGTGAAGCTCAGCGGGAGCCATCCGATATGCTGGAGTAGATATCGGTATCATCCCGGTGTTCAAGTCAATTTAGAAGTCCGCCTCTCTGCGAGGAGGTAGTCCTGGAACATCGTCAGGGAAAACATCCGCGTATTGGTCCACCACTATAGGATAAGTCGGACTCTCCACATCTACTACTCTGAGGTTAAGTCAATCCAACTAGTGAGTGATCGGCTGCACCCTCCTCCGAGTAAGTCTGTCATGTGCTGCAAGGGCTCCCTTCTCACCGGTGAAGGTAAACCTGGTCCCATCTGTGCAGACACACCACACTTTTTGCCTAATATAGTCTATTTGATCATGGACTGTAGATAACCAGTCCATACCCAAGATGACGTCGTAAGATCTCGACACCGCTACTAGGAGATCCCAGCCGAAGCTCTCGCCTCCTAGAGTAAGCTCACATAGCCGGTACCAGTGCGTAATCATCGAGTCTGCTCCCATAGGAGTCTCTATCCATAAGGATCGAGCCAAAGGCTCCATAGAAATCTCTGAGCTCCGAACGAGGGCAGTGACAATGAAAGAGTGAGTGACACCTATGTCTATAAGAACTGCAGCTAAGGTGGAGTAGACATAGATCGTACCTCGAATCATCCCTGGAGCACCGTGATCGTAGGCCTCAGCTGCCTGAAGCTGAGCTCTCCTCTGTCCACCCGCTCCCTGCGGTTGGGGTGGACCTCCTGGTGGTGGTGGTGGTAACACCTCGTAACGTCGCCCACTGCCATCTGCACGTCCAGCTCATCTTCCATGTTCGCCTCCTCCCTGCGGACCGCATCGTTCAAACCTTTGCCTCTGCCTGGGAGGTCCCTCAACTGTCTGTTGATCATCTGTACGGCAGGTCGGACAGTCACGAGCCATGTGACCATGCCCGCCACATGAGTAACATTGTCTTCTACTGGCATGTCTGGATCTGTCTCCACTCTGGGTGCCCCGCAAAACCGATTCTGAGTCGTGCAGTCGTCCACCTGTAGGTCTGGTCCTCTTGGACCTCTGCGACATCTGTCTACTGCCAACTGTAGAAGACTCCACTGCATGTCGACTAGTGGTGGGTCTCACTGCTGGAGACTGCTCAGCATGGAAACTCTCCACTGGGAGGGCTCTCTCTAACACCCCCTCATGCATTGGGATGCTAAGTGAGATCATCGGAGCTCTGATCTCTCGCCTGAGCCCATGCTCGAAGGTCCAGGCCCTAAAGAATGGGTCATGCATCATATATGTGGAGTAGCGCGAGAGGTCGGTGAACCTCGCTGAGTATTGTGCTACTGTCATGCTGCCCTGCTGCAGATGCAGTATCTCCTATATTCGCACTGTGCAGAGAGTGGCTGGGACAAACTCCGCCCGAAACAGGCTCTCGAAGTCTGCCTAAAGTAGCATCGCCTCATCATGCACCTGGAGCATCAGGCTCCACCGTCTGTCTGTTGTTGCCTGAAGGAGACTCACGGCAAGGATCACCATGAAGTCTACTGGTGTCCCTACTAGCCTGAAGACTCTCACCACAGCCTCCAGTCAATCCTCACCTGCATGTGGGTCCATCTCACCCCTAAACCTGGGTGGCCTCTGGCGCTGAAACTTGTGCAATGCGCTCAAGCGGTGTGCATTGTCTGCTGTTGGGGCTGGTGGCATCGGTGTCCCAACGGGAGGTAGTACCGCAGGTGCCTCCGCTGGAAAAGGACCCTACACCGAGGCCACGTCGCTCGGTGGGCTGTCAGTACGTACGACTCTCGAGGCTCTAACTGGTTGTTTGTGGGGAGACATCCTGAAAGAAACAGATGTGACACGGTCAAAAGATTAAACCTGGTGCGATGGCCCGGTTGAGCTGGCTTAAAGAAAACTTTTGGAAACACGCACACAATTAGTGTTTTCATGCACTAAGTCGGAAATCAGAAGTCAGGGTCCTAGTGTATGGATACGTCGGTCGCCCGCACCAACACTGGACTCTCTGAACTGAAAACCACACTTAGTACCCTTAACGCTATTTCTTCACAGGAAAGAAATATCAGGGTTCTAAGTTCTGCGGTAGAATCGACTCCTCTGATACCAATTTGTCACGACCCGTCCCCAGAGGCCCGTATCGTGACTACACCAATCCCGCCTTTCATAGGCCAGGGGTTGGCGACTAGCACCAAAGGCATGAATCCCTAAACCGGGAAGTCATTGCCTTTAAAAATGAAAACAAACACATCAGAGTACACAACTGGAAGCAAAACACTAAGTAAAATTGTATACAAAAGAAGTACTGGAAAGTAAAAGGGGCTAGAAATACAAGTCCAACAGGAAAGTACATGTACAACTGAAAGCAAGTACAACTGAAAAAAATTAAAGCAGCTACTAGGTCATCCTTCGGGGTTCCTACCTAAAGGGTAGGTACAGATGGTCTCCTTAGCACTCCACGTCCGTCCATCTCCTCCGTGTACCATCACACCGAGTGGTCCACCTCCAGGTACCGTTCAGTCCTGCTACTCTCTGCCTCAGTCATCGCTGTTCGTCGTCTGCAACCAACACAACGAGGTGCGGGCATAGCCCGTGCAGGGGTGAGTATAACAATACTCAGTAAGGACCCCGCGACCCTCAAGGTCTCACAAAATCCAAAAAGGATAAACCACAAAGTATGAAATCAACAGATCATTGACTCAGCTCAAACCATGATTTTTATTAACCTGAACCTTCGGCTGCTGGAGAACTCCTCATCTATCGAGTATAGTGGGTCTGCCGCGTCACACAGAGGTGCTTCCCACTAACTTGGACTGCTGAGGTACTCCTCCTGTCGAGTATCGTGGATCTGTTGCGCTCACACAGAGGCGCTCTCCATCGTGGGTCTGTTATGCTCACACAGAGGCACTCCTCTGGTAGCCTGCTGAGGTACTCCAAGTGTCGAGTATCGTGGGTCTGTCGCGCTCACACAGAGGCGCTCCCCACCGTGGGTCTGTCGTGCTCACACGGAGGCGCTCCCCACTGGGCTAGTGGAATCACTCAGAGTCGAATCGGTCAGCAGTCGTCAAGTCACAGCCAGCTACTAGGTTCCCGCACAAATGTCTGCTCGTCTCTGGAAGATCTGCTCCACAAGTTATTGGTCGATACTTCAACTGTCACGAAGTCCCTCGTAGAAGTATCTCAAAGGTCCGCCATGTCATAGGTTTCCGTTGGGCGGGTCGGCCCGCTGAGTTTTTGGCCCGGTCCGCTGGGCCTGGCCCAGCAGACTGCGAGGGCGGTTCGGCCCGGAGGTAGCCACGTAGACGACTCGACCTGAAGGTCGGGGCCGGTTCGGCCAGCGCCGCGAGGGGCGCGGCTTGGGCGACGCGGCCCGGAAGGTCGGGCTGGTCGGGAGACCAGCGGGCAGGCCGCGCGGAGCGCGAGCTGGCCACGGGTGCGCCGGACAGGGCGCGATAAGGGTCGGGCAGGCCGCGGGGGCGCCAGCAGGGTGCTGGGTAGGCCACGCGGGGGGGGGGGGGGGGGCGCAGCAGGGGCCGGGCAGGACGTAGGGGCGCCAGGCATGGTGCGGGGGCGCCGGGCAGGCAGCGGCAGGGGTCAGGCAGGCCGCGGGGCTGCCGGCAAGGCGCCGGGTAGGGCGCGGGGTCGCCAGGCAAGGCACGACAGAGGCGCCGGAGGGCCGCGGGCCGGCGGACCGCGCGTCGGCCAGGCCGCAGGCCTGCCGACAGGGCGTCGGGCATGGCGCCGGAGGGCCGCGGGCAGGCGGGCCGCGCGCCGGGCAGGCAACGGGGAGGCCGCGGGCAGGCGGGCCGCGCGCCGGTTAGGGCACCGGCAGGCCGCGGGTAGGTTGGTCGGGCGCCACTCGGGCCGGCGGAGGTCGGTTGGAAGCTTTGATGCGCCGCAGGGGCGGCGCGATTCCCGGAGGTCGTGGGTAGCACGGCCTTCGCCGTTGTCGCCTTCGTCGTCGTCGCCTCATCGCCATGCCGTAGAACGCCACAAGAAAGAAGAATCGACGATGGATGTCAGGCCATGTTAGGTTGGCCTGCATCCTCCGCGTTTAAAGTGATATCAATTGGTTTATCGAAATATGAATGATGAACATCAATTATTTACAACCACGCAACGATTTCTTTTCAAACAATGGCGAGAAAAGAATAGGGATAAAACACAAGGTAAACCCCCTACCTTTGAATCGTCGATCGATGTTCGTCGTTCGTTGACGGTGTTGCGGAAACAAGATGATGAAGTTTGTCGTTCGCCGCGTTCGTCACACACTCCCAACCCCGAGCTGCATCGGCCGTGGAAGACACTCCACGACGGTAGGATCCGAGGGTGGAAGTTGAAGAAGGTTGTTGGCGGCGTTCTTCGTGTTCTTCGTTCTTCGTTGGGAGAACTTCTTTCCTCTCAAGCTCTCCTCTCAAGCTCCCACCAAAAGAGAATTTCCAAGCCAAAAAATTAATATAAGTTATCTATTATTTTATTGGGACAACAATTTCAAAATGGAGGAATAAATTAAGAGGCTCCCCTTAATAAATTACATGTGTTGGCGCAATTAATTAAAAGGGAGAGGTGGCACCAATTAATGGTAGAGGAAGTCAAGGGACTCCCCTCTCATTAATGAGGGGAGTTGGGAGATTTTCCACCCTCCCATTAATTGGGGGGTTTTAGTCCCGTGTGGTCCCCACGACGCAACCTCTCACAGGAGGTTATATTCGGGTGGGCCCCACCACCATAACCTCTCATGGGGGGTTAGGGTGTGGCGGTCCCACCTCCAACTCCCATGTGGAGGTTTTAACCAACAACCACTCACACTCATGGCAACTCAAAAGTAAAATAAACTGTTGTACACTTTATTTTTTTATTATTTTTTTTAAAAGCCATAAACTATCTTTTATTCTCGACCATCCGTCGTTGAGCTGAAAGTCTTCTTAAGCGAATACTGGTGCTGCGAGTTCAACGGTGCCCTCGGATTTCAGTTCTGAGTACCGGTTCAAAAGTTATAAAAATCCGCTCGTACGTTTACTGAACGTACCCGAACAAAACTTCAGAAATTGATTTCGGGCACACCGGGCCTCGGAATCAAGCGCCGTAAAAATTCACAGACTCGTAAAAATACCATGTATTTAAGAAAAAAAAATCATGGAATTTTCGGGTCTTTACAAAAACCATTTATTATACCTTTTCTAAGTGATCAATCATGCACTATAAATGTATTGAATCCCTTCAATAACAATTATCCCATACTCTCCAGTAATCACTCATTTCGTGTCTCATGAACCTTTCTCACAGCATGCTTTCTTCAATAATTTCCCATGCAAGTTTGGCCTACATGCCTTGCATGACTTCAGAGACACTGTGATGATTAGCTCCACCTTCTTCCACGAGCTTGCCCATTATTTTCCATGATTCGTAGGGAGATCTTCCAATTTGATTAGCATCCCATATAAATGATATCATTAGTTTTTCAATTCTCTTTATAGTGCCTTTGATATCCTTAATGAATGATATAATGTGCATTTGAACTGAGGTGATAACGGTATTAACCAAAGTCATGCAACGTCCAAATGAAAGAAATCAGTTCTTCTAATTGAAAATGCTCTTTGTGATCCTCTAAATGATTCCTTTAAAAAGGACTTTCTTGATTCTACCATTTGATATAGGGGCACCGAGATAATCTAGAGGGAGATGTATCCTTTGTATCCCCGAATTTTTTTGGATACTTCTACTACACCTGGTAGAACATGTTTTGGAGATATAAACATTGATCTTCCCCGGATTGGCCCATTTTCCACTTATATATCCAAGATCTCCCAAAGAAAATTGATTCCTTTGATATATCTAATCCCAGCGTTAATTGAAACAAGGATATCATTGGAAAACATCATGTGGGAAACCCTTCCCTCCCCTTATCTAGTTTTGTAAGGCAGAATAGTCCCCTCCTCCAAGCAGCTTTTAAGGTTCCTTGAGAGCACATCTTGGGATATAATAAAAAGACTTGGAGATAATGGGTAACCTTATATTAAGCCATGAATGGATTTTAAAAAGGTACAACCTTTTCCCATTAGGGTGATGGTCATCGAAGGAGAGGCAAAGGACCGAAATCACAGGTCAAAAACCCATTATTTAAACCCAAATCAGCTCATGACTTTGACAATAAAATTACATTCAATCTTGTTGTAAGCCTTGTCCATATCAATTTTGATGATAACATTAGACCCCAGTTTCTTTTTATTGATATCAGCTGCCATCTCTTTAACTATCCTAATTGTGCCTTGGATGCCTATGCCTTGAATAAATCTATGTTTCTCCTTGGATAACAATTTCAGTATAACCCTACTTAATCTTCTATTTATAAGGCATACCAAAATCCTGTATGAAAAATTGAAAAGGGATATAGGCCGGTTTTGGTTTATGGAAGTAGTATTCTGAATATTTGGAACTAAAACAACCCTAGAAGCACCTACCACCATCAGTGGAGCCCTCCCTTTAAAGTACTCTTGAACTGATTCCTTGACTTTCACTCTAATAATGTCCCATGGTGACTGGAAAAAAGATCCAGGGAATCTATCCAACCCTGAAGCACTATCACCTTTCACGCGGAACACTGCCTCTCAAATTTCATCCTCCTCCGAAATTAATTCCATCTCCTCATTGTATTTTTCTTCCACAGGACTTGGAATGCACTATGTGAAGTTCTCCACCCATCAAACATATTGCCTATTGGCATTATAGATACTTGGTCTGGCAAGGAGCCCATCAAAGTGATTCAGGTCCACGGTTCCTGCTACATCAAGTTCCCTCGAATAGGACCCATCTGCAAGCCTCAAATTAATTTTCTTACATAACAGCCTTTGTTTGATACATTCCTATAAAAAGGAGTTGTTGTGATCCCCATCCCTCATCCATAAGGATTCTGATAGTTCCTTGCAGATCCACTCAATATCTAACATTTTTTCATCCAGAAGGATTTGTTTCTCCTATAGTGAGATAAAATCCCACTCAACCTAGGTCTTCTGAAGTCTTTCTTTAAGCCTCTCAATGACCATTTTTAGAGACTCCTGGTTGATATCACACTTTGTTCTTCTAGAATGCCACTCCTGTAAAGAAATTCTCAAGCACTTGAGGCGTAATTACAAACCCATCTATGTTTCTCCCTCCACCAGTTGCATCCAAGAACTATTAAAAACCTACATGAATCCTTCTATATGTATCTAATTTCTTGAAAAAATAAAATGATCCGATCATGGATTTTATTTATTTAAACAAAACACAAGAGGGGAGTGATCTGACAAGATCGGGTTAGGCGCATAAAAGTAGATCTTGGAAAGGAGTGCATACCTTATAGATTGGAGAGGCACCTATCTAGTCTGTTCAAGATGCACATGTTCCCTCAACGATGATTGCAACAAGTAAATATACTTTCAAAAAAATACAGATCAATCGAACCATAAACTACCATGCAGTTTCTAAAATCCTGTATAGACTTAAGAGGGAAAATTTCCCCGCCTTTATTTTCAAAAGCATTGGATATGGTATAAAATCCTCCACCCATGTACCAATCCAGACCACCTGTGTCAAAGCTAGAGATGTTTTACCACAAAGAAACTCTATCTACAATCTCACATTTAGCATATATGAATGAAACTAGAAAAATCTCACCCCTCATATACACCTTTGTTGAAATATGTTGATGCGAAGCATCAATATACTCCACCGAGACGTTGCTATTCCAAAAGATCAAGATCTGCGGATTGCATGGGTTATCATTAATATAATCTGAAAATCACATGATCCTTGCAAGTAAATTTATAGACTACCCCCCCTGAGATGTGGAATGTGCCATCGCGGGGCAAGAATAACAGGATACTCCTATTCAAGCGGCACCACCACTTCCAACACATTCAAAATAGAATATCCAGACTCTATATCTATCAAAACTAAGTTTCTAGTGGTAATCCCATGAAACAAGACCTCTTCCAAAATCCCGTCTGAATAAGCTTTTCCAGGGGATACTACCGTACCATATGAAGGGGAGCGACCCATCAGGGCAAAGGGATTTGAGCAATTCGTTGAGCCTGAGGGGATAGGGAATTTTAGATGGTGATTTATTGATGGGAATGGCTCATTAGATGAGAAACTTGTATTCACATGACTAGTGTCATAAGAAATAGGAGGCCTAATGGCCCGAATGTCAGAATACGATACAGGCATGTGCGCACCATCGACCGAATTTAAGAATTCAGCCTTAAAGGATAACTCACTGCCGGTGACCTGGATTGGGGACAACGCCATCATCCCCCAACTCCAATGCCTTATCTTCATCCTAATCATAAACCTCAAATACCCGCATCCTAGGATTATGAGATGGAATTTTTAAAAGGTATAAAACATTTTTATAGAACATGGTTTTGAGATAAAACATATTTATGAATTAAGAGAGAAATGGAGACGGGTTTCCTTAAAAACATTTTATAAAACATTTTGAGTACTAAAGATAGTAAAAATATTACTATTAGTTGAAAAATGACATGAATGACCAGAAGAGAAGAAAATTAATTGGTTTATTGAACAATGATCATATAAATTTCTTTAATGGAATTTCAAGAATAAACAATCTTGATTAGAATGAGATTGTGAAATAAACCATTAAAATGATCATAACCTTAAAGTGAGAATTAATCAATGAATTGATTATGTGTATCAACTATAAAGCCAAATATAATAAGTGGAAATATATAAATAGATATTCAAATTAATTATAAACATAATCATATAATATTAATGGAAAGGAGGAAGTAATATATCCCAATGAAACTCAAAATACGATTAATAATGAATTATTCATGATATTAAATGTCAAATGGGTTGTATATACACCATATAAAATAAACTAGGTTCTTAATAATACAATATTCATCAATGAAATGAAAATGAGATGAAATCTCTTAGCTTATGCTTCCTTTTGGTTAAAAACACCTTCACATATTGTATAATGGTTTTAATAATGATAATAACTTATTTATAAACAATATTAATATTTATTATATCATATATGATCTTTTTATAATATATTATTACCCTATTATTAATAATATTTTATTATTTTCATTGTTTCGAGTGTTAATTGCCTTATTTGTCGAATATGTTTTGACTTGTCATTTTTGTTCTTCTAACATCAATCATGATTTAATAATATCCAAGATGTAAACCATGATTTAAGTATCTTATTTATTTGTTATATATTTATTTAAAATAATTTATAAAATTTGGATATTAGAAAATGAAATACATCATTCATGGAGACAGTAAGCCATACATATGCATGAACGTTGTTTCCATTTTCTTGTCGTACTAAAAGAAAGAAAGGTAAATGATACAAAAATGTATGTATATTATAATTCAGAATCATATTTATGTCATATATGTAAGAACTCGGATCATCTTTTCAGGTATGTTTTTCCTTTTCTGGTCGTTTTTGGGAAAAAGAGGAAATTCTGGAAATTTTCAAAGTACACACCATGTACTTTATGAGTACACACCGCGTACTTTATGAGTACACGCCGTGTACATCTTTGTCGTAGGCAGCCGGGTGTTGGTCGTGTAGCGGCCATGCACACGGCCGCGTAGAGGTGTTCGGAGGTCGCTTAAAGTGGAGTATGGAAAGAGTAAGTACATGTCGTGTACTTCAAAAGTACACGCAGTGTACTTTTTTTCATTAAACGCACCGGGGTCACGTCTGATGGACATAACGCACTTCTTTTAGGTTTCGTTCGTCCGAGAGCGCCGAGCAGCCACAAATCTTCGACGAGCACCCGAGCCTCCGTCTGTCCTCCGTTTCGAGCACCGTTGATTGCGTTGGAATCGTAGTGGTGAGTTCTTCCTTCTTCCAGAGCAACATTTTCCAATTCCTCTTTTCCAAGTTATCGTGGGTTGAACGTTTTATACGTTTTCGTAGATCTACGACGTTCTAAGGAGATTCAAGCATTGGGGTTCAAGTATATCGATCTCCTAAACCCGAGGTAGGTGCTTTCTGTTGAAAGTCTTTGAGTATTTTGTGCGAATTCCACCAATACCCTTGAACGGGGTATTGTGTGTTTACCGTTTAGCCCTATTGCTTGACTGCTTTGCTTGTATGCCTGAGAAGAGATTATTGTTTGTGAATATGGTAATTTTGATGTGCTTTGGATGTTTTTCCCATGCATGTTTTGCCTGTTTATGACCGTTGGGTCTAGTTTTGCCTGTTAGGTTATTGTCAGTTTCCATGCCTAGTTGTGGGATAGAGTGACTATTGCTCTATTATGCTGATATGCCATAGAATTCTAGCCAAGTAGTTCTTGAGGTTTACTTGGGGAGATGCGCGCGCTATACATGTTTAACTTACACAGGGTCGTGAGAACCTATTGTAGTAGACCACAAGGAGGATGGACGTAAGGGCTTCTCCAGAGTGTCTTTATAATTTTATGATGCGAGAGCACAGGGGGAATTGACGTTGAGTGCTTCCTCAGAGTGTCTGTAGTTCCTTGACGTGGGCCATAGGGGGAATGGACGTTGAGTGCTTCCTCAGAGCACCTTTAGTACGATACGAGACTATAGGGGGAATTGGCGGTGAGTGCTTCCCCAGAGAGTCTATACTTTAGCTGAACCAAAGGGGTGAGACTGTGTGTGCTTCCCAGAGGGTTGCTAGTACTTGTTGGTTGAACCATAGAGGATAGGCTGTGAGAACTACCCAGAGGGTTACCTGTTGTTTATACTTGCTTGAGTAGCTGTTTACTTGTTTGTGAATTAAATGCTTGAACTGTGGACTGTTTGCTGTTGAGTACTTTCCTTGTTTACTGCTTTCTGTACTTTTACCTGCCATATACTCACTGACTATTAGGCACAGATCTTCGGGTGGTTGCCTACTGGGATTTAGTCTCACACCCTATTTGGGACATGCTTTTGGGCCCAAACGGATTATATTGCTGTAGGTATAGACAAGGGCAAGCACCCTGCGACTTCATGTACTTGATTGCATTGGAGCTGGAGAGCACAGGACCAAGCTGAGGCTTGCGATGCAGAGGAGTTGCTCATCTGTTTTCCTTTTGTACTTTGGTTTAGCACTGTATTCAGCATTGTGACTTGTTGGGCTACTTTCCTAGACATATATGCATTATGCATCATTTATATATATTTATGCTCCAGTTGTTTCTTTATCAGTCTTCCGTTGTTTACTGTTGTTGGATATTTATTGCTTCCATTATTGTGTGTTGTTTACTTCCGCTGTGTACTCTTCCAATGAGGGCATAATTTCCCCACTATCACACCCAAGACCCTCACTATTAGTCAGCAGCCTCTGGCGTTCGGGAAAATGTGCTTGAGGCCATGTGATCAACCGGGTACGGGGCGCCTTTGGGTGGCTTCCAGAACAGGGATGTTACAATGTGGTATCAGAGGGATTCTTTTCCCTTGACTTACTATTTAGAGCCTATAGTCAGGGATAGGAGGAAATAGGTACTTGGTAATAAGTTGTGCCCAGGAGTAGCTAACCCGCGTACAGGAAAAATCCATACTACCTCGTTTATTGCAATTTTATAGGTTTACAATTTTACAGTTGATTTGATTTCATCATTGGGTGATTCATATGTTTTGTGCTATTACTGTTGTTGTTATTGTTGTTCTATTTCTATCGCAACCTGACGAGATGAGAGTATGTCATCTCATGCATCATATAGGCACTTGTTAGAAATCACATGTCATGCATTCTTTCCATGCCATCTAGGATGCATTAGCGATTGCATGCTGTTGTGATAGACATTGTGTAGACTATGCATGTTGTTGTGATAGATGCTTGTTAGAATACCTGCTGTTTGATAAGGCTTTGTTTTAGTAGTGCTTTGTTTGGATGAATTCAAAACTTTGGTTCTTGAGGTGTTATGGGCCTCATGGACTGTAATTTGGTGGATCATTGCTTTTTTGCCTTGTTATAACTTGTATAAGATGCCAAACTTTGATTCGTGAGGAGTATGTGCCCTCACGGACCGGAATTTGGCACCTTCAATGTTCGCTTCTGTGTTTTTTCTGAGCTCCGAAGCAGTTTCTAAGGCTACTGTCTGAAAAAACCCAGAATACACGACCTGTACTTTATGAATACACACCGTGTAGTTTTAAAACCGTGTCACTGAATGTGTGGGAAGGGACACGGGGTTTTGAAAAATCGTGTAAAAACACGTCGTGTACAGTACGTACACGCCGTGTTGTAGTGAATGTGTGTCTACCCGTGTGACTAATGACACAGATGGATGAAAATTCGTTTTTACATGTCTTGTCCTGAACTCACACGCCGTGCATCATAACCTAGGTACCCAGCCGCGTCACGAACAACACGGGTCAGTGTTATATTTTCTTAGCACATGTCGTGTTTATTTAGAACACGCCGTGTAGTGTAACATGGGTTCACAGTCCGTTTCACTAACAACATGGGCCAGGTAAAGCTTATCCAATACACACCGTGTCTACTTTGAACACTCTGTGTAGTTTTGTCTTAGGAGAGCTATGTGTCTTAGTCGTGTAGAAGGACCCAGGTAGGGGAAGAGGATTCAAGTACACGCCATGTGTTTTGAGAATACGTCGTGTGTTTGGGGTGTTACACGACCAGTTTAGGCAAAGGTACACGCCCAGGTGAATGAATTTAGGGAACACGCTGTGTAGGTAGTCTACATGTCGTGTAGTCATTTTTTGTAAAACTTGAATGTTTTATTCCTCATGTTCCCCTCTTACACCCCTTGTTTTCAGTCCTTGATAATTCTGATCTAAGGTGTGCACTTGGCCTTACAGAGTCATGCCACCGAGACGTCCTCCAGTTGTCCACCAGTTGCAGGGTAGTGATCATATGCCAGATATGGCTAATCAAGGACTTCCTGCAGATCCTCCTGTTGTGCCAGCCTTGGCACCAACAGTGATACCAGTTACGGGCACTGATGTACAGTTTAGGGAAGACTTTCTGAGGATGATGCAGACATTCTAGGGAGCACTGCCTCCTGACTCGTCTATGGAAGACTTGACATGGGTTTTCCAGCAGCAACATCCTCCCACCTTCTCAGGGTAAGGGGGACCTCAGGCTACAGAGTCATGACTAGAATCCATGCTGACTATCTTTGAGCATTTAGAGATACCTCCAGAAAGGCGGGTCAAGCTCGATACCTACATGTTACGAGACTCTGCCAAGAGGTGGTGGGACGTGATCTCACAGGCAGGTCATCAGTAGGTTATGGCGTGGGAGGTGTTTCAGTGCGTCTTCTATGACTACTTCTATCTGGAGACCTTGAGGGCCGATCGAGCCTGGGAGTTCATGATTCTGGAGCAAGGTACTCTTTCGGTTATGGATTATTCCTCTTGTTTCACTGAGCTCCAGTGTTTCACACCCCTCCAAGGTGGATATGGGTTGTTCTTGGCAAGGAAGTTTGAGGATGGTATCAAAAATGAGATCCGCTCATAGGTGAATATCTTCATGTTGACTTCCATCGCTTCCATCGTCAACCAGTCGCTGATTGCGAAGCGCAATCTGAGAGATTTTGGAGTTGAGAGCCAGTGCGGTTTTGCTTCCAGGGTTAGTACTTTTCCCGCTGACAACATGAAGCACCGTAGGGAGTCTTCATGTGGTGATCCGAGGAGGCGAGACACATCTTCTGGTAGCCAGGTGGTATGCTACCAGTGTGGAAGGGCTGGGCATACAAGGCCGCATTGCCAGAGAGACCCGGTAGAGTGACGATATTATGGCAAGATGAGTCACCTTCAGCGTTTTTATCAGGTTTTCTCACCAGTAGTTGGTGACATGGGTTCATCCATGACTCCTCGTTCAGGAGAAGCTCTGCCAGTTTTTCACCAGTCTGGGAACTGGAGTTATTCCGGACGTTCGGGCCAAGGTGGAGGTCAAGGCCGTGGTGGTTAGTCACAGGTCTATCAGCGAAAGTAGGGCGGATTAGCTCAGAGTGGTCAGGTAGGGTCACAGGGTCGTGGCACAGGTTAGACTTTTACAGTGGAGTAGACCCCGAAGGAGCAAGATCTCGGACCCTCTACAGTTCTAGGTACGATCCTAGTAGCCTCCGTTTTATCTTATACTCTTTTAAATACCAGAGCTTCCCATAGTTTTATATCTGTTGCTGTTGTGGAGAGCCTTGGCCTCTGTATTTTTTTCCTTTGCCAACATCTTGATGCTAGACACACCATTGGGAACTAGGACGACTAGTGTACATCTGTGCAAGGAGTTCTCTCTAGAGGTTGTTGGGTGTCACTTTATATGGAACCTCTATGTCCTAGAGATAACAGGCTATGATGTCATTCTCGGGATGGACTGGTTAGTTCCCTTCCAGAGAGTCGTTGACTGTTATCACCGCAGGGTGAGTTTCATATCACCAGAAGACAAATCTTTTCTTCATAGGGGTGAGTGGGATGTCTAGGCGATCAGAGCAGGACTCGAGCATTATGGGCTAGGAGGAGTTACAACCCAGTTTTCCAGTCTGTATCTGGATGACCAAGGGACTTCACAGTTAGACTTTCCTCCAGTGGTGGATCATTTCAGGGATGTCTTTCCAGAGGACTTTGCAGGTTTGCCTCTAGAGCGTGAGGTAGACTTATATATTGAGCTCGTGCAAAGAGCGGCACCGATGTCCATTCCTCCTTATAGAATGGCTACACCTGAGTTACAGGAGCTCAAGAAGCAGTTGGAGGAGTTGCAGGCAAAGGGTTTCATCTGACCTAGTACTTATCCTTGGGGTTTTCCTTTCCTATTTTAGAAGAAGGCAGATGGTACCCTTATACTTTGTGTGGATTATCGGAAGCTGAACCAGTTAACGGTCAAGAACCAATATCCCTTACCGAGGATTGATGATCTCTTTGATCAACTTCGAGGAGCCCGGGTATTCTCGAAGATTTACTTGAGGTCCGGTTATCATCAGTTCTGCGTTAGACCATCAGATATACCTCTTACAGCCTTCCGGAGCAAGTATGGTCTATATGAGTACTTAGTTATTCCTTTTAGTCTCATGAATGCGCCAACAGTTTTCATGGCACTGATGAACCGAGTATTCCATCCTTACATGGATTCGTTCGTAGTGGTCTTCGTGGATGATATCTTGGTGTACTCTCACACTCGACATGACCATGCCACACATCTTGATATCATTTTGAGTACACTGAGGGAGAATCAGTTATATGCTAATATCTCAAAATTCCACTTTTGGATGGGCCAAATTCACTTATTTGGTCACGTTATTTCAGAGACAGGAGTATTAGTAGACCCAGAGAAAGTGAGAGCTGTAGTTTTCTGGGAGCAGCCGAAGAACGTATTTGAGGTGCAGAGTATTCTAGGGATGGCTGGATACTACAGACATTTTATACATGACTTTTCACGCTTAGCATCACCACTGAAAGGTCTAACCAAGAAGGGTGCGAAGTTCTTATGGTCAGATTATTGTGAGTGAGCCTTTCAGGAGCTGAAAGGGAGGTTGAATTCAGCACTGATACTAATCATGCCCGAGCCGGGCAAGAGCTATACTATTTTTTGTGATGTTTTAGGTATCTTCCTTGGAGCTGTGCTTACGCAGGGTGATGGAGTCGTTGCATACAGGTCTCAGCAGTTGAGGCCACATGAGAGTAACTACCCGACGCACGATCTGGAGTTGGCAGCTTTTGTTCATGCATTACGCTGTTGGAGACATTATCTTCTGGGAGAGCACTTTGTGTTTTTCACCAACCACAAGACTCTCAAGTACATCTTCACTCAGTGGGATTTGAATTTGAGACAGTGGAGGTGGGTTAAGTACCTACTGACTTTTTATTTTGAGCTTGCCTATACGCTGGGGAAAGGCAACGATGTGGTTGATGTGTTGAGCAGGGGGACTTAGATACATGCAGTTTGGGAGGCTAGTAGTGAGTGGCAGCTTATGGCTCTATTCTCTGAGATGAATTTAGAGGTTCACGACATACAGGGGCAGACATTTCTTTCTTCTGTAGCTGTTAACTCTACACTTCTTGATCGGGTACGAACGGGGCAACTATCAGATTCTGAAGGCCTAGTCCTAAGGGAGAGTGTGTCAGGAGAGGAACCTATTTCTGGGTGGACCATAGGTGAGGATGGGATCTTGCGTTTCCAGGGATGCGTATGGGTGCCAGCAGATATACGCGAGGAGCTGATGCAGGACTTTCATTCCTCAGTTTGGGAAGTTCATCTTGGCATCACCAAGATGTATCGTGATCTACACCATCAGTATTGGTGTCCTGGTATAAAGAAGGATGTTGCTGGGTTCGTCATGAGATGTTCCACTTGTCAGCAGGTGAAGGCATAACATCAACGACTAGCAGGTCTTTTACAGTAGTTACCCATTCCTGAGTGGAAGTAGAACTATGTCGCTATGGATTTCGTGATAGGGTTGCCGAGGTCACCTCAAGGGAATGATGCTATATGGGTTGTCGTTGACAGGCTTACGAAGGTTGCTCACTTCTTGCCGATCAAGGAGACCTTCTGTGTTGATGAGATGGGACAACTTTATATCTATGAAATTGTACGTCTGTATGGAGTTCCACACTCCATTTTTTCAGATAGGGATGCACGTTTTACCTCTCAGGTCTGGTAGGTTATTTAGAAGGTTTTGGGTATGCAGTTACTTTTGAGTACAACATACCACCCCTAGACTAATGGCAAGTCCGAGCGTACGATTCTGGTGCTTGAGGACATGCTCCAAGCATGCATTCTGGACTTTGGAGGTTCTTGGGAGAACCATATACCCCTGGTGGAGTTTTCCTACAACAATAGTTTTCAGGAAACTATTTAGATGGAACCTTATGAGGCTTTGTACGGTAGGCCATGCCGATCACCCTTATGTTGGCTGGAGGCAGGAGAGACAGCTTTGTTGGGACATCATCTTGTTCAGGAGACCACAAAGCAGATATAGTTGATTCAGAAGAGGATGACTACTACACAGTCTCGACAGAATTCATATGCTGATAAGAGGAGACGACCTCTAGATTTTGAGGTCGGGGATCTGTTTTTCCTACGTGTCACACCGAGGTTGGGGCACAGAAGGATCAGGAGGCAGGGTAATCTTTCAACGAGGTACTTCATACCGTTTGAGGTGTTGGAGAGAGTGGGGTCGGTTGGCTATCGGTTGTAGTTACCTCATAAGTATCGGGCTATGCATGAGGTCTTCCACATTTCTCAACTTCGACGTTACTTTTCAGACCCGTCTCATGCCTTCCAACCCGAGGAAGTCAAGTTGGAGGTGGATGCATCTTTCGAGGAACATCTTATTTGGATTGTTGATCGCAGTATGAAGGTTCTCTATGGTCGTTCTGTTCCTCTGGTACGAGTGCTATGGTAGCACGGACGGGTGCAAGAAGTGACTTGGGAGAGGGAGGCTGATGTACGATCACAGTGGCCGGAGTTGTTCGGGGTTTCTTCTTTTATGTCACACTAGGGAAATTTGGGGATGAATTTCTTTAAGGGGGGAAGTTTTTAAGAACCTAGATCTTCTTTTTAGGTATGTTTTTCCTTTTCTGGTTGTTTTTGGGAAAAAGAGGAAATTCTGGAAATTTTCAAAGTACACGCCGTGTACTTTATGAGTACACGCTATGTACTTTTTTTCCGCAGGCAGCCGGGTGCCGGCCGTGTAGCAGCCATGCACATGGCTGTGGGGGGGGGGGGGGTTTGGAGGCCTCTTAAAGCAGAGTATGGAAACAGTAAGTACACACCGTGTACTTTTTTTTCATTAAACGCAGCGGGGTTGCGTCTGACGAACAGAACACATTTATTTTAGGTTCCATTCATCCGAGAGTGTCGAGCAACCACAGATCTTTGATGAGCCCTTGAGCCTCCGTCCATCCTCCGTTTCAAGAACTGTTGATTGCATTGGAATCATAGCGGTGAGTTGTTCCTTCTTCCAGAGCATCGTTTTCCAATTCCTCTTCTTTTCCAAGTTATTGTGGTTTGAATGTTTTATAAGTTTTTATAGATCTACGACTTTCTAAGGAGATTCAAGCATTGTGATTCAAGTATATCGATCTCCTAAACCTGAGGTGGGTGGTTTGTGCCTTTCTGTTGAAATTATTTGAATATTTTGTGTGAATTCCACCAATACCCTTGAATGGGGTATTGCGTGTTTACCGTTTAGCCATATTGCTTGATTTTTTTGCTTTTATTCCTGAGTAGAGATTATTGTTTGTGAATATAGAAATTTTTTTGTGCTTTGGATGTTTTTCCCATGCACATTTTTCCTGTTTATGACCGTTGGTTCTAGTTTTACATGTTAGGATATTTCCATTTGCCATGCCTAGTTGTGGGATAGAGTGACTATTGTTCTATTATGCTGATATGCCTTAGAATTCTAGCCATGTATTTCTTGAGGTTTACTTGGGGCGATACGCGTGCTATACATGTTTGACTTACACAGGGCCATGAGAACCTAGTGTAGTATACCACAGGGAGTATGGATGTAAGGGCTTCTCCAGAGTGTCTTTATAATTTTACGATGCGAGACCACAGGGGGAATTGACATCGAGTGCTTCCTCAGAGTGTTTGTAGTTCCTCGACATGGGAAACAGGGGGAATAGATGTTGAGTGCTTCCCCAGAGCACCTTTAGTATGATACGAGACAATAGGGGGAATTGACGGTGAGTGATTCCCCAGAGAGTTTATACTTTAGTTGAACCAGAGGGGTGAGACTGTGTGTGATTCCCAGAGGGTTTCTAGTACTTGTTGGTTGAACCATAGGGGCTAGGTTGTGTGAACTACCCAGAGGGTTACCTGTTGTCTCTACTTTCTTGAGTATCTTTTTACTTGTTTTTGAATTAAATTCTTGAACTGTGGACTGTTTTCTGTTGAGTACTTTCATTGTTCACTGCTTTTAATACTTTTACCTGCCATATACTCACTGACTGTTAGACACAGATCTTCGGGTGGTTGCCTACTAGGATTTAGTCTCACACCCTATTTGGGCCATGCTTTTGGGCCCAAACAGATTATATTGCTGCGAGTATAGACAAGGGCAAGTGCCCTGCGACTTCAGGTACATGATTGCGTTCTAGTTGGAGAGAATGGGACCAAGCTGAAGCTTGCGATGCTGAGGAGTTTCTCATCTATTTTCCTTTTGTACTTTGGTTTAGTAATCTATTCAGCATTATGACTTGTTGGGATGCTTTCCTAGAAATATATGTTTCATGCATCATTTATATATATTTATGCTCCAATTGTTTCTTTATTAGTCTTCCACTATTTACTATTGTTGGATATTTACTGCTTCTGTTATTGTGTGTTGTTTACTTCCGCTGTGTACTCTGCCAATGAGAGCATATTTTCTCCGCTATCACACCTAAGGCCCTCGCTGCTAGTCGGCAGCCTCCGGCGTTTGGGGAAATATGCTTGAGGCCATCCGATCAACTAGGTACGGGGCGCCTCTGGGTGGCTTCTGGAACCGGGACGTTACAATATATTTCAATTATGTTTATTAAAACCATCCTTAATACATTCCATTTATAGCATGAACGAATCACGTTACTTTGAGATGGAAGTAGTCCACACGTCCACAAACAATGTTATTGTACTCCATTAAAATAGAAAACATGAAGGTATGTATTATATAAGAATTAAATAAGCATAAATACATTATAATTATTATATATATCATATATAAACAATATATACATCATTATTTCCAACCTTGAAAGATGGCAACGGAATAACGAATGACATCAGTTCGCAAGGTGGTAGTCTGTCATACACAAGAACGATGATCGCATATCCCATTTGATAGAAGTGTGTGTGTGTGTGTGTAGGTTATACACTTGATATAAAAATATATCAGCATATTTAATATAGTAATTTTATTATTTGATCATGATATAAGAAGAATTGAAGTGGTGTATAAGTAAATGAATCAAAAGTGATTGTTGAATAATGACACAAATTATTCGAGTAAATCCTTTTGGTTTATACTAAAACACTTTATTGGTTAGATTTATTCCCAAATTTAGGTATCTAGGATTAGTGGAGGTTTTTTGTGAGAATATTTAACACCCGATATTTTTATGAGAAATATTATCTTTTTATGTTATATACATCATCAAAGGAATCTTTCACTACACACAACACTATCTTGGCTTTCTTTACACGCAATCGCGACCTTCCTCGATAGCTTTCATTGTACGCAGTACCAAGTTTCACTAAACAACGATATGCTATTAAAATATTATTAAAACTAACCGTTATGAATAGTAATACCCAATTTTTGAAATTTTATAAATTTTATCTTTCAAAATGGACTTTATTTTTGGATTCGGAATATCAAAATTAGCCTAGGGTGATTTTTTGGTATTTTTTTGAAAACTTTCAATTTTTGATGAATAGTGAAAACACTGGGTTACTATTTAAAAACCGACTTTTTATTTAAATAATTATTAATTTTTTTAAATTTATTTTAGGTCAAAATTTATACATAATACCTATATAAGTTCAAAGTAATTCATTGGAGTCATTTAATAATAATTTTAGATATATAAAAATTTTATTGAACTTTTCACCATCTCTTACCCACCTCCTAGGAGAGTTTGAAAATTTACGTAAAACATAATTTTACTTCTTCTATGAGTGGAATTTCAAAAATCTAAGAGACATGGTTAATATCAAGGAGTAAAATTTGGTTCGATAAGATAAAAATAATTTTTGGTGAATAGTAACTTTTTACTTTTATTTACCACGATTAAAAGTAAATAGGATAATTAAGGGTAAAAATGGTATTATTATTACCCTAACACATGTCCTAATACTATTGGATAAGTTTAATTCGACCAAAAACAACCTTAGGAATAAAATATGACCATTTAGGTCCACTTGGATTAGATTAAGACATTTAATATTATTTTATTTAAAGAAGAGTTAAAATAGTTAAAATCAAAGTTTAATAACTAAAACATTTTTAATATAGGGTTAAAAAGAAGATAAACTCGACTATAAATATTCATTAGAAATATAAAAATATTTCCTATATAATGGTATTTTATTTATAATTTTTAAACTTTAAATAATTTAATTTATTTATAACACAATGATGATGCAGTAATTACCTTATTAAGGAAATATTAACATAATTGATATTATAAATACCCAAATAAATGTAATATGAGACTTTTTATGAATTAAACTAATTTTATAGGTTAATATGACATATTATTATTGATTTAATTAACTTTTTTCTAACTAATTATGCTGTTATGATTTTTACAAAAATCAATTACCAAATAGTGTCAAAATTGACATAAAATAGTTTTTAAAACAAATATTATATTATTAATTGTTATTTTATTCCTAAAAATATAAGTTACATCCAAATGACTTATATAAAGTTATATATATTAATAATGAACCACTTGGGGTTCGTTTGGCTTGTTATAGTATGTTTATTAACCATATAGTGTAAGAAAACATGAAGACACGGTAAAAGTTAAATTATTTAACTTAGAGTTAAATCTAAATGATAAGGTTAAAATAGTAACCTAAAATTATCTAAAATCTATTGGATGAGAGGATTTAGACACATCCCCACCTTATCTTAGAAATAAATCAATTTGGGGCTATTAAAAACTGAATATGACTTTATTATAAAATAATATTTTAAGTTTTTCCTGAAGTGCCCCTCTCCTCCCTTATAAAAGGGAACCTCCTCCCTATCCTCTTTACACAACTTTGAGCCTTCAAGCTCGGACAAACCCTGCCCATTTTACTTCTCAACTTACCTATAAACATACTAGAGGTCCTGGTCTTCTTCAAAGACCATCTTTAGTGCCCTAAGAGAAGATTAAGAAGAGGTGCTTCAAAGAAGAGGTAATGTCTGTTACCGATTCTTTCAAATTTATTTATTCTTCTACTTATTCTTATTTAGTTGCTTCATTATGAAGTAATAACATCAGTATAACTCATATACTGATATGTTATTATAAATATGAAACAACCTTATTTCACCTTCTATCCATCCTACGGAAAATGAAATCACCACGCGTGCGTACGTACGGAATACCGTCTCCATGCCGTGGTGTAATCTGTTTTCCACCACCACCTTACTTGGATGGGAATAATGGTGTAAAGAATAACTATATATGATTATTGTAAATTGATATTGATTCTGAAATATTATACATACACTTCAATATAATTCCACTATCATGGGAACGATATCATCGCTTGTGCGTACGTACGGCCTACCGTCTCCACGATGTGATGCGACCCGTTCTACATGATATTCAATGCATGATGATTATATAAATGAATTGAATGAATAAATATGATATATATTACACTAATACCATTCTGTAAATGAGGTATCTATAACCTAAAAAGAAGAATAAGAATTTATTCGACAAAACACGCATAAGAACAAAAAGCAATAAACACCCGAATAACAAGTAGCAATGAAATATTAGTAATACGAAGCTAAGAATATGACCATATATGATATGATAAAAATAAGTACGATTCTCGAATAAGTCAATAACATTATTTAAATCATTATATAGGAGTTTCGGACACGTACGAAGCAAATCAGACCTAAGGTAAGGGAAAATATCGCAATCTCATTTTTATCCGAGATTGTTTATACTTTAGAATTTACTGGGGAATATTTATCATCCACATACATGTTTCCACAATATGTAATATTATTTATATCCTCCTAAAATTGTTTAAATCCAATTTTACCCTTCGGTGAGTTTTTAGTAAAATATATGAAAGGAATCTTTTGTCGTTTTTAGTATGAGGTACTTTTTTGACTTTTCCGGCCAAAGTACGAGATGAATGTTTTTATTTAACTTATACGACATGAATGGATTTTATAACATTATTTCCATGAAGCTTCCTTTACAAGTTTTCAAGTTTATTTTTAATCAACTTCTTTTAGTTTAAAATTGTATGACATGTTAAGAAAGGAAAAAATGTTTTTGAAGTAGAAAGGATATTTTCCTCAAGAATGAAGTTCAAGTGTTTTATCAAAATTATCTTCCATCTAAGATAATATAGGGTTCTGTTTCTATACCTATTTTTTACCTTGATTTGATTATGTTATGATGGAATTATTTTTATGATGTCCTTTTATCTTATATGGATTATGTTATGATGGCATGATGTTTAAGAATCCCATTTTTATTACATGGGTTATGCTATGATTTATGATTTTGTGGCACACATAAGAATGGTTTCATTATGAGATGGGTGAGACCTATATCTCCCTCCAATTAATTGGGTAAAGATTTATATCTCATGAGATAGACATGGCTGGAACGATAGGATAATCTGGTTCAGTGATACCGGACTAAAATGAGGAGTGAACTCGGTTCAGAAATGGACTTTTTCCGCTAGGATAGTCTTGGAAATGAGTCTTGACTACTAAGAAATGATTCTCTATGATTATGTGTGTATGCAACAAAGTTTCATGTTTTATGTCATGATTATTGGGATTACATTTCACTACTATGATTTATCCCATGTTATGAAATTATGATCTCTTTTGCAGGTTAGGATTTCCAAAATGTTATGTTCTTATGAATATGATGTGATTGATATTTCTTTTTTTTACCCTTACTGAGAATTTGAGCTCACCCTTTTGTTGTTTTGTTTTCCCCAGGTCAGGAAGAAGGGTATTAAGTAGGATATGTGAAAAAGAGATTCTAGATATGATGAAATAAATGGGAGACAATGTAGATGCTTTTGAACCAGTTGTTTATGTTTCATAGTTTCTAAAGATACTATACCTATACGGTCCTATTATGGTTGTGTTATATGTTGTAATAAGTATGCTTCAATTATGAAGTAATAACAATTTATGTAAAGTATGGGTTGTTATAGTTGGTATCAGAGGAAAGGTATAGTCAACCTTTGGAAACTAGGATGTGAAAGCCTTAGTAAGAACCCTAAGGATAAGTCTAAGCATAGAACACAATATTAGTGTTTTAGAAATGGCCATGAGAAACCTATGATAAAACCTTAAGTGTGAAATTTTATTCTTGATTATGTGGTTTTCCTATTATAATTAGTGTTTCTCACACTATTATTCTTGGTTTTAGTAAATGGTTGGAACCCGAAGGAGCTATGTTAATGCTGAATGTGACGGGCAATGCAATAATTGTCCCCCTAAGCAACCAAACGTTATGGGAGCTGGAATGCAAAATCTTGTAGCCATGCTCACACAACTTTCTCAAGCTATGAATCATACAGGAATTCCAAATGATCAAAGGAAGGAGCAACATTCTGTTGAATCTTTCATGAGGCAGCGTCCACCCTCATTCAGCGGGTCTACTGATCCATTAGTGGCTGAACAGTAGATCAGTACCACTGAAAAGATATTTTCAGTTCTTCAATGTTCTAAACATGATAAAGTCATCTTAGCAGTATATCGTTTGGAAGGTGAAGATGATCAATGGTGGAATCTTATCAAGAATATGAGGCAAAGGGATGAAATTGAAACCATGGAATGGGATTAGTTCATGAACTTATTTTTCAATAAGTACTTCCCTCGTATTCTTCAAACAAAGATGGAGAAGGAGTTTCTTGAATTGAAGAAAAAGGATGATGAATCTGTTGGTACCTACGAAGAAAATTTTACAAGACTTGCAAGGTATGCTTCTGGGATTATTATCCAACCTGAGAGTAAGATCGATCGATTATTTAGTGGCTTAAAACCAAGTCTTCGAAGGGCATTATCCATAAGGGACTTAAATAGCTATGAGGAAATCGTTCGATGTGCTCTCAAGGTTGAGATGGAGATTGGAGTAACCCATCAGTCATATGCATTTGATAAGAAGAGGAAAATGGAATTCAAAGGGAAATCTAAAGACCACACTGAAAAGAAGATGATTTTTCCCTTATGCTCAAAGTTTTGAAAGAAACATGGAGGGAGTTGTCTTAAAGGGACAAGTAAATGTTTCAAATGTGGAAAGGAAGGTCATCGGGCATTTGAATGCTACAATGATGGGAAGAAGATGTCTAGTGATGAGAACAAAGAAAAGGCTACACAGAGTGCACCTCCTATACTTCAATGTTACAAGTGTAAAGAAATGGGGAATTATGCCAATCAATTCCCTAATCCAAGGGTTGTTGATGATGATCGACATCAACAAAATCTTAAGGCTAAAGACAATGAAAAGTCACATGCAATTTCTATCAGCGATGTGGAGTATGATAACGAAGTGATAAAAGGTACACTTACCATCCACTCTAAATTAGGAAATGTTTTATTTGATTCTAGATCCACACACTCTTTTATTTCTGAAGAATTTTCTAAATGTATCACCGTATTACCTCAGTAGTTAGATATTGAGTTAGTTGTGACAACCCCTAATGTCACAATAGTCACATCAAAAGTTTAAAATTCTTCACCAATTGAAGTTTGTGGGAATGTGCTTCCTAAAAATCTTGTGATCCTTCCTATAGTGGAATTTGATGTGATTCTTGGCATGAATTGGCTTTCCTTATATGGATATCATATCAATTTCCAAATAAGGGAAGTCACATTTTATATTCCAGATCAATCTATGATCATCTATCGATGCAAGGATGAACATAACCTTCCAGTGGAAATTTCTTCCATCTCATGGGTCTTAATTCCACTAAATGAAGGTTGTTTATCTCAAATGGTTGGATAGAAACTCACGATTAAGAATATGCCCATTGTACGGGAGTTTGATGATGTCTTTCCAGAGGAATTTCCAGGTCTTCCACAAAATTTTGAAGTTGATTTTTCAATAGAACTCATACCGGGTGCTATGCCTATTTCAAATACACCTTATAGAATGGCCCTAATTGAGTTTCAGGAATTGAAGAAGCAACTCCAAGAGAATCTTGATAAGGGATTCATACGCCCTAGTGCATCACCTTGGGGAGCACCTGTTCTATTTGTTAAGAGGAAAGATGGTTCAATGAGACTCTTTATTGATTATTGAGAACTTAACAAGATCACTATCAAGAAAAAATATTCTCTCCCACGCATTGATGACTTATTTGACCAACTACGCGGAGCTCAATACTTTTCCAAGATTGATCTTCATTTAGGGTATCATCAATTAAGGGTCAAAAGGGAGGATATACCAAAGACGGCTTTCCGTACAAGGTATGGACACTATGAATTTATAGTGATGCCATTTGGTATTATTAATTCCCCTATTATCTTCATGGATCTAATGAATAGAGTCTTTAGAGGCTATATTGATCAGTTTGTGGTAGTCTTTATAGATGATATTCTTGTCTATTCAAAGAGAAAGGAAGAACATAAAGATCACTTGAGAATTGTATTAAAGACCCTAAGAAAGGAGAAGCTTTATGCTAAATTTACCAAGTGTGAATTTTGGCATCAAAAAGTTTCATTTTTGGGTCACATAATCTCAAAAGAGGGGATATCTGTGGATCCAGCAAAAACAGAGGTGATCAAAAGATGGTCGAGACCAACAACAGTAACTGAGATCCGAAGTTTTCTTGGTTTGGATGGATATTATCGACGTTTTGGGAATTATTTTTCATGATTATCTAATCCACTTACCAAGTTGACTTGAAAAGGAGTTAAGTTCGCTTGGATAGAGGAGTGTGAAGAGAATTTCAAGGAGTTAAAAAGAAGGTTATCCAGTGCACCTGTTCTCACACTGACTTGTAGTGGAGAAAGGTTTGTGATCTATAGTGATGCATCCAAGAAGGGATTTGGGTGTGTTCTCATGCAAAATGATATGGTGATAGCTTATGCCTCACGACAGTTGAAAATCCATGAGCAAAATTACCCAACTCATGATTTGGAGTTAGCTACAATAATCTTTGCATTAAAGATTTGGAGGCATTATATTTAT
This sequence comes from Viscum album, assembly GCA_963277665.1. Taxonomy (NCBI): domain Eukaryota; kingdom Viridiplantae; phylum Streptophyta; class Magnoliopsida; order Santalales; family Viscaceae; genus Viscum; species Viscum album. The sequence goes on along the minus strand of OY728126.1, from coordinate 703,246,724 downwards.
GGAGAAAGGTGTGATATTTATACTGATCATAAAAGTTTAAAGTATATTTTCACACAAAAGGATCTGAATATGCGCCAAAGAAGATGGTTGGAGTTGATTAAGGACTACGACTGCTCAATTCATTATCACCCTGGGAAAGAAAACAGGGTGGTAGATGCATTAAGTCGACAAGACCATGCCAACTTATCCATGATGAGGATCACAAAAGATCCAATATTTATGGATTTACAAAGAATGGATCTTGGAATTATAATAGAAGGGGAAAAATCTTATCTTTCTCAAATGAATGTTCAACCATCTATATATGTGAAGATTAAAGAGGCACAAAAAGAAGATGTAGAGTTACAAAAGATAGTGAGAAGTGTTCCTGAATTCAACCTCGATTGTGATGGGATAATAAGGTTCAATAATCAGGTTTGTGTTCCTCCCATCCGAAAATTAACGAAGGAAATATTGGATGAAGCTCATATTTCTTCATTCTCTATTCATCCTGGAAGCATGAATATGTATAGGGACCTAAAAGAGTACTTCTGGTGGGATGACATGAAAAGAGATGTTGTTGAATATGTCTCTCGATGCTTGGTTTGTTAGCAAGTTAAAGCTACGAGACAGAAGTCTAAGGGGATGTTACAACCATTACCCATACCTGAATGGAAAAGGGAAAACATCACTATGGAATTTGTCACCGGACTTCCTAAAACATCCAAAGGCAATAATGCTATCTGGGTCATACACTAGTGGAAAAATGTATTTCCACATCTGTTTTTTTTAAATTTTGACATCGGTTTTTAACCGACGTCTTTAAAGGCGATGTAAAAAATTGAAGTTTCAAAGTTTGTTATTATAAACTGACATCAAAACTCGGCCCTCGTGGGTCTTCGGCATCAAATTTCATATAAACCAATGCCTAAAGATAGGACTCCTCTGTATTCGACATCGGTTTTTTGAAAACCGATGTCAAAATTATGATTCTACATGTTTTTAACGTCAGTTTTTGATAAAAACCGACGCAAAAAGTGTGTTTTTGAAACAAATTTATTTTTCACGTTGGTTTTGGTAAAAACTGATGCAAAAAGTGGGTTTTCAAAAAAAAAATATTTTTCGCGTCGGTTTTGGTAAAAATCGACGCCAAAAGTGCGTTTTCGAAAGAATTTTTTAACATTTGTTTTGGTAAAAACTGATGTTAAAAATATTAAACTCTTAATATTAGAATATAGTAGCTTTCCCAATCTTCGATTTGAATATTCATAGTGAAAAAACAGACTTTAGGATCAAAAGTTATAATCATTGTAAGTTGTACCTCTTTAAGATTTGATAGATACAACTCGCTTCAATGAAACTAGGAGAAGAGAGAACAAAACAATAAAAACCAAATGACCAAAATAAAGAATAAACTTAAATATTCAACCTAATTTTAATTATTTTTTTGTTTTCTTATGAATCTATATCTTGTTTGTCATTATTTCAATTCTTTTTAGGGAAGAACTCACGAAATAATGAAAATGATGAACAATAAAGGATTTCAAACCTCAGCCGATGAATCTCATACAGATGTTTTATCTTTGTATCATGGTACGAAGAATTCTTCGTTATCATATTAAAAATTATCAAGAATTTTAACGATTAGGAAAAAAACAATAATGAAATTAAATGATAAGAATAAATACCATGTTCACATCGTCGATTGAAGAATTGTTGAAATTTTTATTGTAATGAAGATGTTGAAAATGCTAAAATAAGGAAAATGAGGATTTATATATTTTAAATAAAAATATTCTATGGCGGTGATGCAATAAAATTTAGGCGGGAATTTGAAAATAGAAATGCATGTTGTGAAAAAATTGAAATACTGAATCTGCGGATTTGAAATTTCCTTTTAACGTCGGGTAAATATATAACCGATGTTAAAGATATTATCATGTTGGGGTTTTAACGTTGGTTATTGAAAAACCGATGCCATAAAGTGACTTTTTAACGTCGGTTATTTCACAAACCGACTCCAAAAAGTGGCTTTTAACGTCGGTTCTTGAAAAAACCGACGTTAAACATCTTATCTTATAATTTTCAACTTCTGACATCCATAGCTTTTGATCTGTAAGCCCATTTTGGCTCCAAAAACTGTCAAAGTTAAGACTGAGAAATTATCTACAACATTGGTTTACTCTTTAACATCGTTTATTTGAAAAAACTATGCCAAAAAGTTCATTTTAATGTCGGTTATTGAAAAAAACCGACGTTAAAAATCTTGTCCTATAATTTCCATCTTCCGAGGACCATAACTTTTAACCGTAAGTCCGTTTTAGCTCCAAGACAAATAAAATTGAATCTTGAGAAATTATCTACAACATTGGTTTACTCATTAATGTCGGTTATGTGAAAACCTGACACCAAAAGTGCCTTTTAACGTCGGTTATTGAACCAAACTGATGTTAAAAATCATGTCTTATAATGCTCAACTTTTAACGTCCATAATGTTTGATCCGTAAGTCCGTTTTAGCTCCAAGATCAGTAAAATTGAAGATTGAGAAATTATATAAAACTTTTGTTTAATATTTAATGTAGGTTATGTGAAAAACTGATGCAAAAAGTTCCTTTTAACATTGGTTTTTGAAAGAAACCGATGTTAAAAAACTTGTCTTATAATGTTCAACTTCCAACGTCCATAACTTTTGATCCGTAAGTCCGTTTTCGCTCCAAGACCTGTCAAATTGAAGCTTGATAAATTATCTACAACTTAGGTTTACTATTTAACATCGGTTAAGTGAAAAACCGACACCAAAAGTTTCTTTTAACATCGGTTATTGAAAAAAACCGATGTTAAAAATCTTGTCTTATAATGTTCAAATTCCGACGTCAATATCTTTTGATTCGTATGTCCATTTTAGCTCCACGACCTATCAAATTTAAGCTTGAGAAATTATCAACAACTTTGGTTTACTATTTAATGTCAGTTATTTGAAAAATGACGCCAAAAAGTTCCTTTTAACATTGGTTATTGAAAAAAAACGACGTTAAAAATCTTGTCTTGTAATGTTCAACTTCCGACATCCATAACTTTTGATTCATAAGTCCGTTTTAGCTCCACGACCTATAAAATTGAATCGTGAGAAATTATATACCACTTGGATTTACTTTTTATAGTTGGTTATTTGAAAAATTGATTAAAAAAAATGCCTTTTAACGTTGATTTTGAAGACCGACGTTAAAATGCCCGACGTTAAAGATCATTTTTCCACTAGTGATAGTTGATCGTCTTACGAAGTCAGAACACTTCATTACTATTAGAGAGGATTTATCTCTTGATAATATTTCCATTATATATGTAAAGGAAGTGGTAATATTGCATAGAGTACCACTTTCCATTATATCTGATCGATATCCGAGGTTTACCTCAAAGTTTTGACGAAGTCTTCAGCATACTCTAGATACAGAGTTGAGTTTCAGCACTGCTTATCATCCTCAGACAGACGGTCGGTCTGAGAGAACAATTCAAACTCTATAAGATATGTTAAGAGCTTTCTATATGGATTTCAAAGGTGGTTGGGATCAACACCTACCTTTGGTGAAATTTTCTTATAATAATAGCTTTCACTCCAGTATTCAGATGACTCCTTATGAAGCTCTCTATGGAAAGAAATGTCGAACTCCAACTTTCTAGGATGAAGTTGGGGAAAGAAAGATATTAGGAGCTGATCTTGTTGATGATATGTCAAAAAAGGTCCGATCTATTCAACAACACATAAGAGCAGCTCATAGTCGACAAAAAAGTTAAGCCGATAACCGAAGAAAAGACCTAGAGTTTGAAGTGGGTGATAAAGTGTTCTTACGATTATCTCCTTGGAAGAGAGTAATGAGATTTGGAAAGAAGGGAAAGCTGATCCCTAGGAATATCGGTCCTTTCAAAATACTAGATCATGTTAGTAAGGTAGCTTACTAATTGGCGCTTCCACCGAATCTCTCTCAAGTTCACGATGTGTTCCATGTATCTCTCCTGAGAAAGTACATACTCGATCCTTCACATGTACACAGCTCAGAAGTTATACCGCTGGAGCAAGACCTATCTTATGAAGAACAACCAATAGAGATTCTGGATCGTAGCGAAAAAGTCCTACGGAACAAGATCACTCACTTGGTGAAAGTTTTATGGAGGAACCACCAATTAGAAGAAGTTACATGGGAGCTTGAGGATATGATGAGGGAGAGGTATCCTCATCTGTTTGTTACAAAGTGACGAATTTCAAGGACGAAATTTATTATAAGGGGGGTAGAATGTAACACCCGAGATTTTTATGAGAAATATTTTGTTTTTATGTTATATACATCATCAAAGGAATCTTTCACTACACACAACAATAGCTTGACTTGCTTTACACACAATCACGACCTTCCTCGATAGATTGCGTTATATGCAATTCCAAGTTTCACTAAACAACGATATGCTATTAAAATATTATTAAAACTAGCTGTTATGAATAGTAATACCTAATTTTTGAAATTTTATAAATTTTATCTTTCAAAATGGACTTCATTTTTGTATTCTTAATATCGAAATTATCCTAGGGTGAATTTTTGGTATTTTTCTGAAAACTTTCAATTTTTGATGAATAGTGAAAACACTGGGTTACTATTTAAAAACCGACGTTTTTTAAATAATTATTTATTTTATGTAAATTTATTTTAGGTCAAAATTGATACATAATACCTATATAAGTTTAAAGTAATTCATTGGAGTCATTTTATAATAATTTTAGATATATAAAAATTTTATTGAACTTTTCACCGTCTTTTACCCACCTCCTAGGAGAGTTTGAAAATTTACATAAAACTTAATTTTACCGCTTCTGTGAGTGGAATTTCGAAAATCCGAGAGACACGGTTAATATCAAGGAGTAAAATTTGGTTCAATAAGATAAAAATAATTTTTGGTGAATAATAACTTTTTACTTTTATTTACCACAATTAAAAGTAAATAGAGTAATTAAGGGTAAAAATGGTATTATTATTACCCTAACACATGTACTAATTCTATTGGATAAGTTTAATTCGACCAAAAACAACCTTATGAATAAAATATGACCATTTACATCTAATTTTATTAGATTAGGACATTTCATATTATTTTATTTAAAGAAGAGTTAAAATAGTTAAAATCAAAGTTTAAAAACCAAAATATTTTTAATATAGGGTTATAAATAAGATAAATTAGACTATAAATATTAATTAGAAAGATAAAAATATTTCATACATAATGGTATTTTATTTATAATTTTTAAACTTTAAATAATTTAATTTATTTATGACACAATGATGATGCAGTAATTACCTTATTAACGAAATATTAACATAATTGATATTATAAATACCCAAATAAATGTAATTTGAGACTTTTTATGAATTAAAATAATTTTATAGGTTAATATGACATATTAGTATTTATTTAATTAAATTTGTTCGAACTAATCATGCTGTTATGATTTTCACAAAAATCAATTACCAAATAGTGTCAAAATTGACATAAAATTGTTTTTAAAACAAATATTATATTATTAATTGTTATTTTATTCCTAAAAATCTAAAGTTCGGCCAAATGACTTAGATAAAGTTATATATATTAACAATTAACCACTTGGGGTTCTTTTGGCTTGTTATAGTAAGTTTATTAACCATATAGTGTAAGAAAACAAGAAGACACAGTAAAAGTTAAATTATTTAACTTAGAGTTAAATATAAATGATAAGGTTAAAATAGTAACCTAAACTTGTATAAAATCTATTGGTTGAGAGGATTTCGACCCATACCTACCTTAGTTTCGATATAAATCAATTTGGAGCTATTTAAAACCGAATATGACTTTATTATAAAATAATATTTTATGTTTTTCTTGAAGTTCCCCTCTCCTCCCTTATAAAAGGGAACCTCCTCCCTCTCCTCTTTACACAACTTTGAGCCTTAAAGTTTGGCCAAAACCTGCCCATTTTCCTTATCAACTTCCCTAGAAAAATCCTAGAGGTCCTGGTCTTCTTCAAAGACCATCTTTAGTGCCCTAAGAGGAGGTTAAGAAGAGGCGCTTCAAAGAAGAGGTAATGTCCGTTACTGATTCTTTCAACTTTATTCCTTCTTCTACTTCTTCTTATTTAGTTGTTTAATTATGAAGTAATAACATCAGTATCACTCATATAATAAAATTTTATTATAAATATGAAACAACCCTATTGAACCTTTTATCCATCCTACGGAAAATGAAATCACCGCGCGTGCGTACTTACAGAATACCTTATCCATGCCGTGGTGTAATCTGTTTTCTACCACCACCTTACATGGATGGGTATAATGGTGTAAATAATAACTATATATGATTATTGTAAATTTATATTGATTCTAAAATAGTATACATACACTTCAATACAATTCCACGATCATGGGAACGATATCATCGCTCGTGCGTACGTACGACCTACCGTCTCCACGATGTGATGTGACTCGTTCTACATGATCTTCAATGCATAATGATTATATAAATGAATTTAATGAATAAATATGATATATATTACACTAATAACATTCTTTAAATGAGGTATCTATAACCTAAAATTAAGAATAAGAATTTATTCGACAAAACACACATAAGAACAAAAAGAAATAAACACCCGAATAACAAGTAACAATGAAATATTACTAATACAAAGCTAATAATATGACCATATATGATATCATAACAATACGTAAAATTCTGTAATAAGTCAATAACATTATTTAAATCATTATACAGGAGGTTCAGACACGTATGAAGCAAATTAGACCTAAGGTAAGGGAAAATCGCTCAATCTCATTTTTATCCGAGATTGTTTATACTTCAGAATTTACTGGGGAATATTTATCATCCAAATCCATGTTTCCTAAATATGTAATATTATTTCTATCCTCCTATAATTTTTTAGATCCAATTTTACCCTTCTTTGAGTTTTTATTAAAAGATATGAAAGGAATCTTTTTTCATTTTTAGTACGAGGTACTTTTTTGACTTTTCCGGCCAAAGTACGAGAAGAATGTTTTTCTTTAACTTATACGGCATGAATGGATTTATAGAACATTATTTCCATAAAGATTCATTTATAAGTTTTCAAGTTTATTTTTAATCAAATTCTTTTAGTTTAAAATTGTATGACATGTTAAGAAAGGAAAAAATGTTTTTGAAGTAGAAAGGATATTTTCCTCAAGAATGAAGTTCAAGTGTTTTATCTAAATTATCTTCCATCTAAGATAATATGGGGTTCTGTTTCTATCCCTATTTTTTAAATTGATTTGATTATGTTATGATGGAATTATTTTTATGATGTCCTTTTATCTTATATGGATTATTTTGTGATGGCATGATGTTTAAGAATCCCATTTTTATTACATGGGTTATGCTATGATTTATGATTTTGTGGCACACATAAGAATGGTTTCATTGTGAGATGGGTGGGACCTATATCTACCTCCAATGAATTGGGTAAAGATTTATATCTCATGAGATAGACATGGATGGAATGGCAGGTTAATCTGGTTCAGTGATACAGAACTGAAACGAGGAGTGAACTCGGTTCAGAAATAGACTTTGTCCGCTAGGATAGTCTTAGCAATGAGTCTTTACTACTAAGAAATGATTCTCTATGATTATGTGTGTATGCCACAAAGTTTCATGTTTTAAGTTATGATTATTGGGATTACATTTCAATACTATGATTTATCCCATTTTATGAAATTATGATATCTTTTTCAGGTTAAGATTTACAAAATGTTATGTTCTTATGAATATGATGTGATTGATATTTCTTTTGTTTACCCTTACTGAGCATTTGAGCTCACCCTTTTGTATTTTTTCTTTTCCCCAGGTTAGTAAGAAGGGTATTAAGTAGGATATTCTAAAAAGATATTCTAGATATGATGAAATAAATAGGAGACAATGTATATGCTTTATGAACCAGTTGTTTATGTTTCCCAGTTTCTAAAGACACTATACATATACGGTCCTGTTGTGGTTTTGTTATATGTTGTAATAAGTATTCTTCAATTATGAAGTAATAACAATTTATGTAAAGTATGGGTCTTTATAGAATATTTGGGAATTTTTTGGATGATTCAAATGGCTTGAGATATGTGAATAAGTGTGAGGGGTGAGTTCTCTTTTAAAGTTGAGGAGGATGGTGGTCTTTTAAATATAAAAAGGTAAGGACTATTGAGAGGTATCCCTTATATCATGTGCCTATAATGAAAAAACTTATATAAAAAGGATTATATGGTATAAATTTGTCCATCCAATAGGTTTTGGACATATTTCTAGGACATTTTGGAATTTATATTTGAGGTTTACTCCCTTGTTAAGCTAGTTTTTCTATTAAATGTTGTAATTAATTTTAATTTATTCCACTAATATTTTTTGTAAAAAAACTGATTTTACATTATTTGAAATTATAAATTATTCTTATTCTAAATATGGAATCCATTTCTACAAATTCCAATAACATAATTTATAGAAATTTATTTAAAATTAATCCTGTAGATGGGACGAGAAAGCATGTTTTTAAAGTGAAAATGTTCAAACGTTTGAGATGTTTCTACATCCAATTTCAATGTGAAATTAATTAAAAGAACATAAATTGGTTTAATTTATGTTTAATAAAACTAAATATACTTTAAAACAAAATTAAAATATAATTTTACTATATAAATATATTAGACAAAAAATAAATTTTCAATTAAAATTCAGTATTTTTCATTATTCATCAAAAAATAAAACTTCTTAGAAAAATACCAAAAATTAAACCTAGGATAATATTGAGTTAATATTTATAAAATAAAGTTTATTTTTTCATATAAAATTAATAAATATTTTAAAATTTAGCTTTAAAATGGGTGCATCAATAAAAGATGGAAAAAATGCCTTTTTAGAAAAATATTATTTTTAAGCGGTAAATATAGATTTATTATTATCTTTTGCCTATAAAATATATTGGATGAATAAAAAAATATTTTATTGAATATATAATATATATATTTAAATAATATCATTCACTAATTGTAATTGTTTTAATTTATTATGATAAAACACCTTTGGCACATAATAATAGTTTTTATAAAAACATCTCCTTTATATTCAATTAGTTCTTATATTAATTTATAATTAATTGGTAACCAATGAATTAAATAATATATATTCTTATGTTAGATAATTATATTCATAACTTCTAATTTAATGGTCAGGTTATATCTAATTATATTAAATATTAATATTTTTAATAATATATTAGTGTTTGGTAAAACCCAGTCTTGCGTGCAACATAAGCTATCGAAGAAACTCGTTGGTGTGTGTGATGCAAGGTAAATCAGTATTGTGGGAATTTAAAGATACATAATAGGTTAAAAATATCAAATATATTTTAAAATTTGAAGATGTTATGTTCCCTTTTATGCTTGTTGTTTCATGTCATACACGTTATAAGATAAAATGTTATTGCTTTAGAATTTTTTGGTGTTACATAAATCAAATTGATAAACATTACAAAATTTACTTTAATTGAATTTTTTTAATAAAATTGATAAAAAACCCATGGTATAATGTATAAAGATAAATTCATGGAGGTACTTGTCAGATTCGATGTAAATAGTGAAGTTATGCTACTATAAAACATCAATAAATATTTTAAACGACCATTAGAAACACTAAAATTAATAAAAACCCAATTAAATCTAAATAAATTTAAATAATTAGGCCACTTTGGTCATTGGGTGTGCTAAAAAATGGATAATATGGGAGAAAATTAAATTAAATAGAATGTGAGTAACTTACTTGCATAGATAATTATTTTTTATAGAATAAATAACACTTGAATCAAGAGAATAGGGAGAATATGGGAGAAATATGGTTGATAGGTTAATAGGAGGATTCTAGGGGAAGTGTGAAGATAAATGAAGGCCTCTATTTAGAAAAAATAAAACCCACTTTAATGATTTTCATGGTCAACCTAGACGGTCCAACTGGGTCGTGCTCTGACCGTGTGAACCCTACTACCTCCCTCTCACCACTATACATGGTCACTTTATATAGTCCCCATGACTATGATATAACTGTAGAGAGCCTGTAGTCATCCCCTCTACACTATACATGATCATTTCTTAATCTACCAGACCTTCCATCATGACTGTGTATCCCATGAATTTCTTAGGATTCACAAAAGTTTACTAAAAACTATAAAATAGAATCTAAAATAAATAAATACTAAAAAATCTTAAAAATAAAATTTTATGTGATACAATTATCCCCCACCATTTCACTTTCTATCCATAGAAATTCTATTTAAAAATAGATTATCATATAATATTTTAGGATTACCATCCTCATTTGAGATAGAACATTAAGAAAATAGGAACCACTAAACAATTATAAGAATAGTTCATTACGAATAAAATTATAAACAAATATATATTTGGAAGATCCTATATGATCGAGGATGGAACATTAATATCCTTTACTAGTTTAGACAACAAGTTCATAAGATGCTTCCCAATTACATCATACACCAGAGACATAATGTGATTCAAACCCAGATCACCAATAATGATATCAGTTCTATAAGGAGTCTAGAAAACTATGATATAGAGGTTAATAGATCATTTGATACATTCCTAGGTAGGAATGGGTTGGGTGAGAGACAATTTATTTACTAACACTAACAATGCAAGGGGATCATTCTTTGGTGGCCTCCCCAAAATATATATTTCTCGTCATATAAAACTTCTTGAATAAAAAGGGTGAATTACCAAAAACTCAATATGATAATGGAAGAGACAAATATTTCATTAATATTAACCCATGGAAATATTCCTAAATACCTCACCCAACTTAAACACTAACCAATTCCATTACAAGATGAGTATATAATTTCAAATAAAAAGGAAACTTAAACAACCTTACAATGATATTGACATGAAATTAACCATGTCATAGAGCATATAAAATAAAAACAATACATTAAAATTTCCCAAAATTATCATCAGGGTTAGTAGTTTCATCTTTGGCATTTATATAAGAAGTAAAACAAGGCTTGTCTTTCTTCCATGATACTCCTCTATAGAACCTTTGCATATAGACCAACCAGAAATAACCCCGATAAGTCTTAAGATCTAAATTACATGAAGAATTATTTTTACATAACTTACCATATTTATAAAAACTAGAGATTTTTTCTAGGATAAATCTAAAGAGAAGAAAAGGATTGTTGATTCATACTTCTATTCATCTAACTAGGTTCAAATTTATTCTTCCTTTTCCCCACAAGAATTTTATTTTACACTTATTATTATATAGGAGATATTGATTACATTAGGTTCCCCAACCATGAATGCCAAAAATCTCACGGCCCCCCACATCACTTCCCCATAATTGGTTAGACAAAAATGAGAAACTATAAACTGAAGGGAAGGATGAAGACCCCTATCAAAACACACGTCTTTTAATGCATTAATCAAGACTAACTTAGGTTTATATGAAGTCAAATTTACTAAATGAATAGCATGCTCCAACACAAAATGATAATTTTTTTATTAGTGAAATAAAAATCATGTAACATGCTGAAATTTCATGAAATATGTTTTTAAATAAATTTAATTTTTTGAAATATTGCATTACATGCAACACTGAGATTTAAAAAACCATAATATACTATTAAAATTTTATTATATGAAATTTATCGCCTAAAAGTTTGAATAGTGGGTAAGAATGGGATTAAATTAATTGTGAAAATATATGGTTTAAATATATATAAAATTAATTATTTAGTTATCAATTAATTATAAATGGAAATAAAAAACCAATTGAAAATAAAGGAAATATTTTTTTGGAAAACTATTTTTTATGCGCTCAATGTGTCTTTGTCTTAATAAATTAAATTAATAATTATTGGTGAATTATTTTAATTAAATTTATATATTATATATAAAATAAAATATTTTATTATTAATCTAATTTATTTTCAATTAATGATATAGGAATATGTCTAATTTTAGAATTAAAATTTTAGTATTTTAAAGAACGGTTTGTTGTATTTTGTGAACTTATTTTAGAATTACTTTTTTCCAATTTTAAAAAATTTAATTGAAAAAATAAACTTAATTTTTAAAATGAACATGTAAAAATTATCTTATTATGAATTTTTATATGTTTCTGAAAATTTGGGATCATAATAATTAATATTATCAAATAATTTTAACTTAATTTTGAGAACAATGAATAGTGAAATGAGTAAAAATTAAATATCATGGTTAATGTTAAAACGAGTTTATTGGGGATTAAAATAAAAATATAAGTGTAATATTACCATTTAAAATTATCTAAATACTATTGTATAGCCATATTTAAATATTATCCTATTCCAATTTCGAATGTATAGTAATTTTTAATCTTTTTGATCAGGTATAAATTAATCATTTTGGATTCTTATGAGGATTTTCCAAGTGGTTTCCAAGTGGGTTCCTTTCCCCACATATAAAAGGACCTCCCATATTCTCTCTAATTCACACTTCTAAGACCCTTTGGTTTGAAAAATCCCTAAAACCCCCCTTAATCACTTACCTTATTGCATCTAATATTCATTTTGTGACTAGTTAACCCTCCTAATAATGCTTTAAATATAAACCTAAAGAGGCTCTCCAAAGAATAGGTATAGATCTTAACCATATGTTATCATTTTATTTATTCCTCCACTTACATCAAATAATATTCAACCATACTGATATAATAACACCAGTATCAAAAATATTCATAGATATTATTATGTTTTTTTCAAGGCCTATATTCACCTCCTCTTCCATCAAATGGGAAATAAAATTGTTGATCGTCTGTATGGCGGACTACAACCTCGTGAACCGATGTAATTAATTTTTCATCACCTAATCTAACAACTTGATATAATTATGGATTTAAAGTATAAATATTATATTTATGGTGTAAATATAATTTTGGAATTATAATATTACATATAAATCCATACTTTCCATTTCCAGTGGATACGATAACATCACTCGTGTGTACGGAAGACTACCGTCTCACGAAGTGATGTTATTCATTTTTCACTTAATATTTACATGGAAGGTAATAAATTTAAGGTTAATGAATATATATGATATTTATTAAATCATATTTATTTGGTAATGGTGAATTATTATTTACCTTACATTTGTTTTATCTATCAAAAAATGGAAACAACATTCATGAGTATGTATGAACTACCGTCTTAATGAATGGTGCATTTTATCTTTCTATCTCTAAATTTTATGAATTATTTTAAATATTTATATAATTTAAATATATTATATTAATATTGTGGTTAAAATTTTGGATATTATGGAATTATAATTGAATTTAAAGGACCAAAACAACCAAATCAAGACATATAAGAAAAACAAATCAGTTTTCACCTGAAATATGGATTTTAAATGGGTGATAAAATGTTATAAGTACATAATATATGGTATAATATATATTATTATGGTATTTTAATATAATTTTAATAAATATATTTTTAATATAAAATATCATAGATCATTTTTGGGAAATATGAACTTGAGTTATGGTATCTTCGCCTCAATATTGTCTTATTTTGGACACAAGTTATGTTATGAACCTTTCTTATTTTATGAGGTGTATATACAGACACTTTGACATGTTATATCATGAATTTATTTATTCTCATGGAATTATAAGTTTATTTTAAATTTATTTCTTTAATGGGTTTATGATTCCAAAGTTACCAAAGTGGTAAATTTTTTATGATACAATCTCATTGTTTATAGGTATTGTTTTTTATTATGATTCCAATGATGAAATATTATGATATATATTTCAAGAAATTAATGAATTATATTTTCCTTTGGTTATTTATTTAGAATTAATTTTTTCATTTAATTATACTTTAATTATATACTCAATAGATCAAATGTTTGTTTTTTTAAAAAATAAACATTATTTCTCTCTTCGGTTGAAAAACCTTTTTCTTTTATGTCTGTGTTCTATAAAATTTTTTTTAAAGAAAATTATTACAATTATACAAAGACATTTTAAATTCATTTTTACCCTTGTTTGAATTTTAATTAAATGGTTTAAAAGTAATGTTCCTATTATTTTCTGATCTTTGTACTTTCAACTTTTTAATGAAAATTTAAAAGCAATCATTATTTTAAATTGTATTTAATGAATGGAATTTTCCACCATCATGATAGATAAAATAATTAAAAATTAATTTATAGTTTTCCAAGGTTATTTTCAAATAAAATTATTTTAAAAATGTTTTGTAAATTTTTTAATTTTTAAAAATTTATTTTCAAAGTGGAATGGCTTTTTATCTCATGAAATGTTCAAAGTGATATTTCAAAATCATCTTCCATATAATGTGATATAATCTAATGTTACTTATCATTTATCCAGGATATTATCTAAGTATAATATTATTATTATTTCCTTAAATGGTTTATATTTATGATGACATTATTTTTATGAAAACAATTCATTTTCCACTGGTTATTCTATGACGAAATGATGAGATTTTATGTAACCTGTTTCTTTACCATAGGTTATGCTATAATGAAATGTTTTTAAAACCCAATTCTTTTCATGGGTTCTAATATAATTATTTTTTTATGATTTTATGGAACACATATGTATTATTTTCATTACTCAATGGGTGGGACCTATATCTACCTCTAATAAATTTGGTAAAAATTTATATATCATGAGATAACTATGGGAAAGAAGTCTATGGGATTGATCCACACTGGGAAACAATTTGATGAGATTGATCCACTATGGGATACAGGTGATGAGGCCTGATACAATATTATTGATGTTTATAGGATTTAACATTGAAAAATTAAATGGTTTTTATATCTGTTTTGGTGCCACACATTTATAACATGAGCCTATGGTTCATGAATTATGATTATTTCACACTCTTATGAATCATGTCTTTTGGAATGATAATTCTTTGTTTCAGGAAAATATTTTAGGATTTATGAGGTATTGGGTATGAAATTTGTAATTTATGTTTATGATATCATACCCTTATGAATATCTTATGCTTTTATATGATCATAGGTTGATATCACCCATGTTTAACCTTACTGGTCATCTGAGCTCACCCCTTATGTTTCCTTTCCATGGGTTATGAGTAAAGTTAGTAAGTATGGTATGTCTAAAATGGTGATATTTATAAATAAATTAGTGGGATATTATTTAGTTCACTTATGAACCATTTTTTATGTATCCACGTTTCCAAATACACAAAACCACTATGATCCTTGGGCGTGTATTTGTGTAATGTAATGAATATTAATCTATTAATAAGCATTATTCATGTTTGAAAATTCTAGGTCACTTAGGTATTAGATGATATGATTAGTTAACATTTGGAAACATGGATGAGCAAACTTTAATCCTAGGTATAATCCTATTTATAAGATAAAATCCTAAATTTTTGGAAAGGAAGAGGTTATGTGGTTTTCCTAGAAATACATACTTTTTTGGATAATACAAGTGGTTATGTTTTTGGAATAGATTCATCTAGGATCTAAAACCATGATTATAGTTGGTTGAGTATATCTCATCCATCCTTCTGGTGCAAGGTGAGTGTTTCCTTACTGCACACCTAGTTTGAAACTCCTAAGGTATATGATTTATTTAATTCAAATTTCTTCATGAACCATTGTGAAGGATTTGAATAGATTATGATCAAAGATTTCATAGGTTAAAACTAATACTCCGTATATTTAAAATAAGGTGTCTTTATTTAGATATCCAATAAATGATTCTTTGCTACTATGTGTTTTTACACTATGATTAGTGTTCCAAACACTATGTTTTTTGGATTCAATCAATGGTTGGAACCCAAAAGAACCATGTTAATGATGAATGTGGTGGACAATGCAATGATTTTCTACCTGAGCAGCCAAATTCTATAGGGGTTGGTATTCAAAAATTTATTTTTATTCCCACAAAAATTTTCTATGTCATGAATCATAGTGAGATTCCAAATAATCAAAGGAGGGAACAACATTCTGTTGAATCCTTCATGATACAAAATCTACCCTCTTTTAGCGGGTCTTATTATCTACTCATGGTTGAGTGATGGATCATTACCATTGAAAATATATCTTTTATTGTCTAGTTATTAGAACATAAAAAGGTTTTTCATAACTATTTAACATTTGGAGGGAAAAGAAAATCAATTGTGAAACCTTATTAAGAATACGAGGTAAGGGGAAGAAATTGACACTATAGAATGGAATGATTTTAAGAGGATATTTATTATTAAGTACTTACTCTTTATTATACATATAAATATTGAGAAAGAATTACTTAAGATTCAGAAAAAAGAATATGAATCTATTGGTACCTATGAGGCTAATTTTACAAGGCCCATATAGTATGATTCGGGTTTAATCATCAAACCTAAAAGAAAAATTGATATATTTTTTAGTGGCTTAAAACCAATTATTTGAATTGTTTTATCTATAAGAAACTTTAGTATCTATGGATAAATTTTTTGATGTGAAATCGAAGTATAAATGGAAATTAGATATTCTTTCATTCTCGTTGTTTTGATAAGAAAAGTAAGATTGAGTATCATGAAAACTCAAATATATAACATGGTGGAAAGAAATTAGAGCCATCTAAATACCATAAATATAGAAATAAAACTCAATAGAAATGCTTGAATGGAATTGTGATGTGTTTTAAATGTGAATGGTTAGGTTATAAATATGATGAATGTTGTAATGTGATGAATGTTTCAGTTAATGAAATAGAGGAAAATAGGATTCCAACTAATGCATCACCCACACTCTCATGCTTCAAATTAAAGGAGTATGGTAATTATGCAAACCATTTCATGGATATAAAGGTTTTTATTATCATAATAAACAGCCTCTTAAGCCAAAATACAAAGGGAAATTACATGTGATCACAACTGCTAAAGTGGGTTGTGAGAATGACATAGTGAAAGGTACACTTATCACCCACACTATAATGGCTAATGTCTTATTTGATTATATCTCTACCAACTATTTTATATCTATGAAATTTGGAAATTGTAACATCGTGTTACTATTTTTAGGTACTCCTCAACACCTTTTTTGACCACTAATTAGTTGGGTCTTGTTGAGGGGTGCTTCAGGTAAATTTTTTGAATTTTTGAAGCACTCTTGGGTTGTTCATGGTTGGAGCAAGATTTTCCCAAACCATGTTCCATGCTAGTGAAAACCATGAAAATATAGGTAGTTAAGGTCTGTATGGTTGGAACACAGTTTTAAAAACCATCTTCCCACTAAGGAGAAACCATGCAACCCTTCCATCAAGGGTTCACAGTTTAGAAAACCATGCAAACCTACCCTGTTAACCGTGTGTGTGGAATTATTTTATTATAAAAATTGATTTAAAATTTATTAAGCCCATATTTCTCCCCCACTAATCCCTAACTTAGGATTGTACATCCTCCTAGGTTATTGGAGATCCCAATAACCTATTTTGTATCCTTAAAACCCCTTCTAAAGTGAATCAAAGTGTGGCGATCATTGTTTGATCCTTCCCCAGTAAAAGTTTTTCTACCATTATATATATATAGTTCTATCTTTATCTTATCCCCAGGGTTTATTATATGTTTTTATTATTAGAGGATATAATCCCCATTATTTTGGTTCTTGAATCTAGGTTTTAGTCTTAGATATTCTTTGTCAAAATTCTTCATTAGATTTTCTCGTTGTGGGTGCTGTGTTTCATGATCCTGTGATCTATGGTATGTGGTTTCATTTATGATTGTCTAATTGATTTAATCCTAAATTGATTTATCTAAACTAAATTGATTTCAATTTAAAATTTGAAAAAAATATTTACTGTGAATTGGGATTTGAATGTGATTTGGCATGAGAATTGGGAAAAAACCAAATTCCATTGAATTAGGGTGTGTTCATGGAAATTAGATGAAAAATTGTGAAAATTAATTATGGAATTTGAATTTTATAATTTATTAGTGAAATTGATTTTAAAATTTTATTTGAAAAAATGGATTAAATTATTTTGATAAGAAACCTTGGTTTTATCCCAAAAAATGTATGAATTGATTAAAAATCCATTTTAGTTTTTAAATAGAAATTGGTATATTTAATTGATAAATCGGTTAATTATATTTTAAATAGTTTTTAGATAAATTTATCATTATTTATTATTGCTTGAGAACATGAATGCCTAGGTAGTTAGTGATTTATTTGGGACGACACTCTTTTGATGCATTATGACTCTAACAAAACATATTAAGTAGGCCACATCTTTGATGGTATGTTAATGAGTCCTCTTTGACCAATTTTTAAGGGACACATATACACATATTTATTTGGTCACCTATTTGAGTGTGTATGGATCCCATAACCTGGAACTATCGTACCTCTTGAAAGATAACCATGATTCTCATCTTTATTGTTTTGATATATATTCCATTGTTTTAAAACGATTTTACAAATTACTTGTGAATTTATATGAACTTCTTTATATAAAATATTTATTGACCCATTTTAAAGGAATATTTCAATCAATCAAAATGTAAATTATGGTCTGTTTTAAATATTCTTTTGAACTTCCATGCCTGTTTATTTAAAATTAAAATATTTATTTGGTTAATTAATTGTGGAATATTTTTATGGAATTCTTGGAAAAACCCTAATGGTATTTTATCTCACACCCTTCCTTTTCCTTCAAGTGTTTTTAGATTATCTTATTCTAGGTTCAAACAAGGATAAAGTTCCACTTGGAGGTGATTCTTGTTGTTCATATTTGGGATTTTTGCTACTGTGTATGTTTGGAATTGGGGTCTTTATCCTTTTTCCATACTTTTTTGTTGTAATTTAGGTTACCATACCTATTTAACTTCTAGTATAGATATCCAGACGGAGTTTTATTTTGAGAATACTAACTTTTAACCGTTTCTTATGTTGTTTATGTGAAAAAATCATTCCCAGTTTTATATTCTATTATATTAGGTGGTAGTCTCCAACCAATGGGGATTGGTAACTCCCTTCAGTCTATGTCAGTGCTGGCTTAGGTGTTAGGGTACCAGGGTGTCCAAGACAGTTCATGACAAATTTTTATTAGAGCTACATGGTAAGAATCTTGTCTTAATTTCAATATTTAGTTGCGTAATCTTGTTAGGGATTAGGAGGTAGTTATGACTGAGTTTCTAGCTAGATCTCACTACAATGAGCCTTAAGTCCCCATGGGTGGTTTGGGAAAGATGTCTTGAGGATTAGTTCTAGTCTTTTACCTAATTTTTATTTGGATAGATTGAAATATAGATATTGTTTATCTATCTATTGGGATTAATTTTCCAATGTTCCTTTTTTAGTGTTAATATGATGTCTTTAATGTTTTCATCTGATGTTGTGTTGTATCATGCCTTTGAGAAGATGTGTGAATCAGATCCTGGAGAAAACTGCTGATAAAACATAGTGATAAAATCCTCCCATAGACTAGAATCTATTTAAATTTATCATACATAATATCCAATATTTGGGTTAGACACCTACCCCCATTCCCATTCAGGCTCCAGCTATAGAACCACAAAGGGATGTCTTATAGAATCTTGATCAGGAGTTCCTTTTCCAAAATCCACAAGTGTTCCAAGGCTCTAATAATTCTATAATGGTTGAGGATTGGTTGAGGGATATCAAACTTTTATTTTAGTTCTTGGAAACACCCAATGAAATCTAGGTGAAATGTTCCACCTTTAAGCTAGAGGTACCTAGTAGGAGATGGTGGGACATGATGGTGACAGAGAATAAACATGGGGTATTAGAGTGGAAATACTTTATATCTATTTTGACCAACCAATTTAATCAAGAATCTATGCTGTTAGAAAAGTCTTTATAGTTTTTAAAACTTGATAAGGATGAAAGGACTGTGATAGAATAAGAAAATATCTTTGATGAGATTGGGTAGTTTTCACCTGAGATTATATTAAATGAAAAGATAAATACTTTATGGTTCAAGATGGGACATTTATTTGATATTCATTTTAAGTTTTTCTTAAAGAAGTTTCCTTTCTATATTGATGTGATAGATAGGGAATTAATGGTTAATATGGACTTATAATTCAAGTTAGGGTTGATGAGAGTTCCTTTTTCTCCCAGTGGTAGTTCTATTATTTCCCATAAAGGGATGATAAATCTTGATGATTCTCGTAGTGGTTCTCAATAGCATGGTTTTTATAGATCATTTCTGATTCCTAGAATAGGGCTTTTTATTTTTTACCAGTGTTGAAAACATGGTCAATAGAAATGGGTTTACACTAAGGCACCCAAATTATATGGTTCTCATAGATGCTCATGTCACATGCAGAAGTTATCCCATGTCTATAATACTCTACATAGTGGAAAGGGATCATAAAAACCTAATAAAACTATAATGAAATTAGATGATTCACAAATAAAGGGGTTCCATCCACATGCATCTAGAATGAATCTTATTCATGCAGTGGAAGATTCTCAAGAGTAAGAAGATACAGGTCTCGAAGCTTTGAGAGGTACTATCACTATAGCTTCATCATTTGTGACTACTTTATTTGATACTAGTGCATCTCATTCATTTATTTAAACTCTTATTTTTAATTTTATTAATATTACCATATATATTTTATCTTATAAGATGAATATTACTACACCCCTCGAAATGAAGAGAGATTAGGGTCTCCATAGTTCTACTTGTGTGTTCTCATTATCAGATATTGATCTTTCTTAGGTTTTTTTGGTTCCCAACATGAAACCTCTTGACATCATATTCGTGAGGAATTGGATCATTTTCAATAAACTATGAATTGATTTTTACTTTCGATGGGTCTTCTATACTGTGTATTATAGAGCGTGTCATATATTTCAAGGAGAATGGGACTCGAGGTTGAGTAGAGTCATAACTTCTTATCTATATTTGGGGAAGGTAATATCATTGTTTTCTTTTTTTACATGTCTTGAGAATATTTTAGCGGTGATATTTCACAAGTTTCCATCGAGTTTCTTGACATTTTTTCTTATGACTTCACTAGTTTTTCACTGGTAAGTAATGTTGAGTTCTATATCGATTTAGTTCCTGGTACTCAGATGGTATCTATTCCTTATAAAAATATAATACTGGTTTAAAGATAAGATTTTAAGTCTCGACTGAAGGATTTGTTATAGAAACTCTTTATACAACCAAATGTGTCTCCTTAGGCAGTTCTAGTTCGCTTTGATAAAAAAACCAATGGATATCTTCACCTCTGTGTTGATTACTAAAAACTCAATAAATTCATGGTAAATAAAAAATATACATTTCCACATATTGATGATTTTTTTGACCAGTTTAAATGGGTGAATTGGTTTTTGAAGACTGATCTTCGATATGAATATCATCCGTTGAGAATAAAATAACATGACATTCAAAAAACTACCTTTAAAATTAGGTAAAACCATTATTATTACATTTTCATGCCTTTTGGTTTAACCAATGATCCTTAAATCATTATGGATTTAATGAACATGACATTCCATGGGTATCTTGATACTTTCATGGTAGTATATTTGGATGACATGTTTATTTACTTTATGCCGGAGGAGGATCATGTGCATCATCTGAGAGTAGTTTTGTAATTTTTTTGAAGTCATTTCCTTTATTTCAATCTATCAAAATGTTATTTATGTATTTAGAAATTGAATTTCTTAGAAAAAATGGTGTCAGAACATGGTATATTAGTTGATCCTGATAAGGTGAAGGCTGCTATGACATGGGAACAACTGTGGAATGTTTTCAATATTTTTATATTCTAGGGTTTAGCTAGGTATTATCTTATATTCTTAAAGGAACTCTTAAATTTATCTTCTCTGATAAGCTCTCTAACTCATAAGGGAGTAAAGTTTTCATGGGATGAAAAATTTCCTAATTATTTTGTTGAGATGAAATGATTTTTGATGACTATTCCAGTCTTGACTCTTCTAGAGGTTGAGCAGTGTTATGTGGTATTCTTTGATGCATCAGGTTCAGGATTGGGTTGTGTTATTATGTAGGGAGATATTTTCATTGCCGAATAATCTCAATGGATTAGGCCACATGAGAATAATTATCCCACCCATGACCTTGAACTTTCAGTTGTGATGAATGCACTTAAGTGTTGGTAATATTTTTTTGGTAAAGGTTTACTACGTTTTTGAAATAAAAGATATTGAGTTATATATTCTCTAAAGAGTATTTTAATCTCTTCTAGATGCATTGGGTGGAAAACCTGCAATCTTTTGACTTTGACATAGCTTATACCCAGGAGAAATAGAATGTCATCATAGATACTTCGAGCAGGAAATGTCCAAAATAGGTTGTGAAAGAATCATTAGAAGAGTGCAACTTGATGGATGCTTTTTCATAGTTACATATAGGAGTTCAGGAATATAGGGATGAGGTTTCCTTGTCTAGTGTTCAATTTACCTATGCTCTTCTCGATATGATTATTCACTAATTGTAGCTTAATGATGAGTTCCATGTCATTAGTGACTCAATTTATGTTGGGGAGGCTATTGTTAAGTGGTCATTATCCACAAAAGGAATTCTATGTTATCAGAATAAATTTTTGGTACCTTTATCACTTAGAAAATTTGTGATGGGGGATTTCCATAATTACCAGTGGAAAGTGCACCCAGGAACCAAAAATATGTTCTATGAAATGTGTCTATGATTTTGGTGGCCAAGTATGAGACAAGGCATTGCTAAATTTGTCTCTCATTGTTATACATGAAAGAAGGTTAAGGCCAGGAACTATAGACCTTTCGGTTTAATTTAGTCACTTCCAGTGCCGACTAGAAAGTGGGATGAGATCTCTATGGACTATGTGGTTGGGTTTCTACGTACCCATAGAAACAATAATTTTATATGGGTTTTTATTGATTGGATGTCCAAATCGTCTCATTTTATATCCATTTGTGATACAATCAAAGGTGAGGAGTTTGTAAATATCTAACTGAAAGAGGTTGTTTGCTTGCATGGATTTCCATATTTTATAGTTTTTCATATAGATCCTCGGTTTACTTATCTTTTTTTGAGAGGCCTTTAGGAGGAACTTGGATCTCAGGTTTTTTTGAGTACATCATATCATCTGCAGTCAGATGGAAACACAGAAATATCTATATAGATTCTTTAGGATATGATTCTCACCCACATTCTTGACTTTAGTGGGGATTGGGATAACCATTTAAGGCTAGTGGAGTTTTCTTATAACAATGGTTACCAGTCCATGATCAGGATGGATCCTTTTGATGCCTTGTATGGGTGGACTTGTAAATATTTGTTGTGTTGGTCGAAGATTTTTGAGAGTTCCTTGGTTGGAACGAGCTTGATTCAAGAGATGATGATAAATATTTAGTTGATTCATATGATAATGTTGAAAACACAAATATAGTATAAATATTATGTTTTTCATCTTCCTAGACCATTGGAATTCTCAGTTGGTGATCAGATGTTCTTGAAAGTTTCACCTCAGTTGGGTCATTGATGACTTGGGATGAAATGGAAACCTACTCCTCATTTTGGGGTACCTTTTGATTTTGTTGAGTAGGTAGGGAAAGTGGATTACCATTTATCACTCCCACCATGGCTGACATCAACACATAACATGTTCCATGTATGAAAAAACTGAATGTATCTTTTGAATCTGTCTCATGTTCGGAGCTGTAGTGATCATGATGTTAAACCTGATTTATCTATGACTAAGCATCCTATAGGGATAGTTTATTCTAAAACCAAGGTACTTCATTGGAGGATGATACATTTGGTTAGAGTTCTATAGAATCATGCTTATGATACTCATGATACATGGGAGATAGAGGTGTTGATGAAAGATTAGTGGCCTCATCTTTTTGACATGGAAGCATCTTAATAGGATTTATAGGGAAAAATGTTTCTATAGTAGGGAGTTTGTAATAGTTTGTTACTATTTTCAGGTACTTCTCAACCACTTTTTTAATCATTCTTTGGTTGGGTCTTGTGCGGTGGTTATTTAGGTAAATTATTTGTAAATTTTTAAGGTATGTTAGCTGTGCATGGTTGGCGCAGAGTTTCCCCAAACTATATGCCTTGCAAGTGAAAAGCTTGAAAACCCACAATGTTGGAGTTTTCATGGTTGGTACACGATTTGAAAAACTTTTCACCAACCAAGGGGAAACTATAAAACCCCACCAGTAGGGGTGAAATGTTAGGGAACATGGTTTGACAAACTGTACGGCCCTTCCCTTCTAACCGTGCATATGAAATAATTTTTTTTGAAAATTATTTTAAAATTTATTAAATCCCTATTTCTTCCTATTCTCATCCCTAACTCAGGATTGAACATCCACCTAGTTCATTAGAGATCTCAAGAGACAATTTTAGCTCCCTTAAACCCCTTCTAAAGCGAATCAAATCATGGAGATTGACATTTTATCTTTCCCCGGTAAGAGTTCTTCTCCCATTCTATATCTCCCACTATCTCTTTATCTCCTCCATAGGGTTTTTAGATCTCTATTTTGTTGGAGGATATAATCCCCATTGTTTCAGATCGTAAATCTTAGTTTGATTCTTAGATCTCCTTTTTCGACATTCTTCGTTGGAGTTTCAAGTTGTGGATGTTGTGTTTCGTGATCCTATGATCTATGGTTGGTGGTTCCATTTAAGATTAGTCAATTGATTTAACCCTAGAGTTCTTTATATAAATTAAATTTATTTTGATTTAAATTTTTAAAAACCAATTCGGTGTGAATTGGGATTTGAAATTGATTTGGCATGAAAATTGGGAAAACCCCCAATTCCATTGAATTGGAGTGTTTTTTGGAAAGTAGATGGAAAATTGTGAAAAATTAAATTGTGGAATTTAATTACAGATTTTTAATAGTAGAATTTATTTTTGGAATTGACTTAAAATTTTTATTTGAAAAAAATGGATAAATTATTTTGATAATAACCCATTGGTTTTATCCTAAAAAATTCACAAATTGATAAAAATGCATTTTGGGTTTTAAATAGAAATTGTAAAATTGAAATAAGAAATGGATAAATTATATTTTAAACAGTTTTGAAATAATTTTTCTGTTGTTCATTGATGTTAGAGCACATGCAGGCCATGATAGTTAGTTAGTTATTTGGGAAAATACTCTTTTATGATTTACAAATAAAAAAATATATATAAATCAGGCCATATCCTTGATGAGGTGGAAATGAGTCTTATTTAACCAGTGTCTGAGGGACGTGTGTAAACATATTTTCATGAACACCTATTCATGTGTGTGCAGATCTCGTAACCCAGAACTATCATACCTCTTAGTAGATAACCATGTTTCTAGTTGTCAATTTTTTGATATATATCTATTTTTTTATAAACTATTTTATAAATGACTTATAAATTTATATAAACTATTTTATATAAAAAATTTATTAATCAATTGTTTAGAAATTTTTTCATCAATTGAAATTTAAAGCATGATTTTTTAAAATATGATTTTAAACTTCCATGCTTGTTTATTTAAAATTGAAAGATTTATTTGGTTAATTAATTATGGAAAATTTTAATGGAATCCTTGGTGATATCATACTAAGAATTTAGCTCACACCCTACACGTTCCTTCAGGGGTTTGTAGATTATCTTCTTCTAAGTTTGATCAAGGGTAAAGCACCACTCAAAGTTGGTTTGTGTTGTTGATCATTGGGATTTGAGGTACTGTTTCCATTATGGATTGGGTTGTTTATCCTATTTTTCATACTTTTTTGTTTTACTTTGGGTTTCCATTCCTATGTGACTTCTATTACAGTTCTCCATATAGAGATTTCTTTTTTAGATTACTAACTTGTAACTGTTTCTTCCATTGTTTATATGGATTTTTTCTAATTTTATCTTGTGTGATGTCAGGTGCTAGTCGCCAACCCATGGGGATTAGGAACACTAATCGAGCCATGTTAGTGTCAGCCTAGTGTTAGGGTACTAGGGTGTCAAGAACATATCGTGACACAAATTATATTTAATTACCAACTGAACAATTATATTTTAAGTAAGTGGTAAAATCTCATAAAAGTATGATAGTCTCATTAAAAGACTATCATTCCTCTCCCATTAAAGCTTATGGGAAAGTGATTCTGTATATTTTTTTATTCTTCCATTATTTTAATTTGATTTAATTCTAAGCATGGATTGGATTTTTTTATATAGATCCCATATAAATTCATGAGGAAGGGAAGTCCCATTTCATATTCCGAATAAACCCATCCTCATTTATCATGAAAAGATGAATAAAAATTCATATGAAAATTACTTCTAACTTTTGGATATTAATTCCTATCCATGAAGGAAATTTGTCTTAGATAGTTTGTGAGAAACTTAACATCGAATACATGCCTATTGTTTTGGAGTTTATAGATGTCTTTCCAAAGGAATTTTCTGGTCTTCCTTTGAATTATGAAGTTGAGTTCTCGATAGAACTCATACCTGGTTCTTCTCCTATTTTGAAGAATCCATATAGAATAGAACCAATTTATTTGTAAGAATTTAAGAAGAAACTCTAGGAGAATCTTGATACATAATTTATATGACCTGGTGTGCCACCATAGGGTAAACATATTATCTTTGTTAAGAATAATGATGGGTTAATGTGTCATTACATTGATTTTTTAGAACATAAAAAAGTTAGATATCAAGAAAAAGTATCCTCTACCCTGTATCTATGATTTTTTAAATAAATTACATGGAGATTAATATTTTCCAAGATTGATCTTCGATCTGGGTACTATCAATTGAGGGTCAAACTGAAGACATACCTAATACATCCTTCTGAATGATGTGTGGACACTATGAATTTAAATTGATTCCCTTTGTTCTTACAAATACCAAATCTGTCTTCATGTAATTAATAAATTGATTCTTTATAGATTACATTTATAGGTTATTGGTATTATTTAAAAATGAAATTCTTATTTACCAAATAACAAGGAAGAGAATAAATACCATTTGAGGATAGTTCTAATGACCCTATGGAAAAAATATGTATGAAAATGTAAAAAGATTGAATTTTGGATTCATAAATTTTTATTCTTAGGTCATATAATCTCATGTGAGGGTTGTTCATTAGATCATTCAAAGATAGAAGTTATTGAAAAAATGGCTCAGACCAACCATAGTTACTAAGATCCATAGTTTTCTTGGTTTAGATGGATATTATTAATTCTTTATGATTAATTTTTCACTATTTTCTAATCCACTTTCCTAGTTAAATTGGTGAGGATCCAAGTTACTTTGGATAGATGAACGTGAGGATAATTTCATGGAGCCAAAGTGAGTATTGTTCAGTACACCTATCCTCATACTACCTTATAGTAGGGAATGTTTTGTAATATACAGTGATGCATCCAAAAAGTAACTAGGATGTGTCCTCTTGAAGAATTATATAGTGATAGCTTATGCCTCATGCCAATTTAAGGTTGATTTGAAAAATTAACCAAGTCGTGATTTGGAGTTAGCTATGTTAATTTTTGTATTAAAGATATGGAGGCATTATATATATGGAGTAATATTTGATATATATACTAACCATAAAATTTTGAAGTATATATTCACTTATAAAGAGTTAAATATGAAACAGATTAGAAGGTTAGAGAATATTAAAGATTATTACAACACAATAAATTACGGCCTGGAAAAGGTGAACAATGTGGATGATACTTTGATTCAAAAGGATCATGATATATTTTCTATGATAAGGATAAAAAAATATAATATTTATGGATTAGAAAATGATATATATGTAAATCTTTAAGTATGGGGGGGAATATTATCTTTCTCAACAGAGTGTTTAAACATCTATCAAACTAAATATTAAGGAGGTTCTAAAGGAATATGTAAAGATATAGAATAAATTTATAAATATTCCTCAGTTTATCCATGATTATAATGGAATGACATGATTCAGGAACCATGTATTTATTCTATAAATACTTTATTTTAAGAAGGAGATATTAAAGGAAGCTCATATTTATTCATTATCTATATATCTTCAGAGAACAAAGATGTATAGATATTTGAAAGAGTATTTATGATGGGATGGGATTAAGAGATATATTGGAAATTTATTATCTTGGTACTTTGTAGGTTAGAAAGTTAATGATGAGATACAAATGTATAAGGGTATGTCACAACCATTACTCATATTAGAATGGAAATGGGAAGACATAACCGTGGACTTTGTTGTTGGACTCCCAAAAACATCTAAAAGGCATAATGTTATATGGGTTGTAGTAGATCTACTTAAAAAGCTATCACACTTTATTTTTATTAGAGGAGACTTATTTATTGATCATATTGTTATAATATACATTAAGAAAGTGGTATGAATTAATGGAGTGCCACATTCTATTGTATTTGATCAGGATCCAAGGATTACCTGAATGTTCTAGAAAATTATCCAACAGGC
This sequence comes from Viscum album, assembly GCA_963277665.1. Classification (NCBI taxonomy): domain Eukaryota; kingdom Viridiplantae; phylum Streptophyta; class Magnoliopsida; order Santalales; family Viscaceae; genus Viscum; species Viscum album. The sequence goes on along the minus strand of OY728126.1, from coordinate 703,218,206 downwards.
CCTTGATATAGAGTTGAGTTTCAATCCAACGTATCACCCCCAAATATATGGTCAATATGGGAGAAAAATTCCAACTATAGAGGATATTATGATATCATTTTATTTTTATTTCAAAGGTGGTTGGGGTCAACACATTTCTCTATTAGATATTTCTTAAAATAATAACTTTCACTGGAGAATTTATATGGTTCTTAAGGAATCTGTCTTTGTAAAAAAATTTAGATTTATAATTTTTTTGGATAATGTTAGAGAAAGAAATATATTGGGACTTGAGATATTTGAATAAATTTACAATAAACTTATATCCATTCAGCAACACATAAGGGAAATACAAAGTCGAGAGAAAAGGTAAACTGATAATCATGGATATGAACTACAATTTGAAGTTTGTGACAAGGTATTCTTATGGATTACTCTTTGGAATAAGGTAATGAGTTTGGTAAGAAAGTAAAGTTGATCCCTAGATATATTATTACCCTTTAAATTCTTGATCATATCAGGATAATATCTTATTAAGTGGCGCTTCCACTGAATATCTATCAAGTTCACTATGTGTTCCATGTATCTCTTCTGAGGAGGTACAAATCTAGACCTTAATATATACTAAACGTGTAGGCCATAACATTATAGTAGGATCTATCTTATGGGGAATAGATGGTGGAAATTTTAGACCGTATAGAGAAAGCGATGAAAAATAATACCACTCTCCTAGTGAATGTTTTATGGTTAGAAAACTTGGATTCCCTACTCCCGATATCACCTTTCATGAGGCCTGTGTTCATCTTATATTTCTCCAATATATTATTTACAATAACCAATGTGACACTATTGAAAGAATTTTATTAAGTGATGAACCTGATAGATGCATTTTTACGAATTCATCATCCGATATCTTCTCTTCCAAGGATTTTACTTGCACAAGGATGGCCTTGGGCAATCATGATCCATGGGGGGAGACTCTTTGCTGTAAGAAGATCCCATCAAAATTAAATTTACTATTATGGTGAGTTATAAATACATATTTTCTTATTGATGAGAATATTTAGAGGTTGGGCATTTAAATTAATTCTTGATGTCATTACTGTGAAGATCCCAAAACTGAATTGATGGGGCATCTATTTTTTGAAAGTGATTGGGTGAGCTGGGTGTGGAAAGATTTTGAGGAGTTTATAGGGTGGTATCTCAGGGATGGGATTTTCAAAAACTTCATGAATCAGTGGTACCATGGTGCAAGTGAAAAATTCATGGAGAGGAAATCTAGAACAATCAATATCATTGTGGGTTTTTGGTGCATTTGGAATTCATGGAATGATGCTTGACACAAAAATGCTTCATGCACTCAAATAATAGTAATTTTTAAAACAAATAAAATCATACTAGATATAGTTACTTTTTTTTAGGAATTATATATAGAGCCATCGATGACACCTCTTATCACATCTAGCTCCTCCTCCAACATGTCTGTCAGGATGAGGCAGGGATGATGGGTTTAGTTGAAACCCCATCATCGTGGCCTTAAGCTCAATACGGAAGGGTCAGGCATCATGGGAGTCATGCAGGGGGAGTGATCAGGGATCATTGGGGAATGGTTATAGTTTCTCATATTTTTACAAAATAGGTGAATCACTTCAGGCTAAAGCACAAGCTCTAGATATGGGTTTGAGACTGTGCAAACTGAGGCATATTCACATTGAGTCTGTTGAAACTGACTCTTTAACTATTTAAAAATCTATTGATTGTCATGGTAATGTCCCTTGGTAAATCCCATATATTATCATAACATTCAAGGATCTCATTAATAATCACATAGAGATTTCTCAAAACTGGAGAGAGGGAAATATAGTGGATGACTTCCTAGAAACCAAAGCAATATAAGATGAAATAATGTAATTCTTCTTCAATCTTGGGTCCTTTCCGGCTGACAGGATTTAGTTTGTGAAAAATGATGCCTTGGGACAACATTATTTGATACATCTATTATTTTTTATCAATCCTTTCATGTATTTTATTTTGGAAATTTAATAAAATTATAAATTTTTAAGGTCAAGGGAAATATTATTCTAAAAAATCATTTCTATTCAAGAAATGGGTCTTTATCTTAATAAATTAAAATAATCATCATTAATGAATGATTTTAAAAGAATTTATATATTATATATTGAAAAAAATAATTTATCATTCATCTAATATGTTTTCTATGCATGAGGTAAGAATAAATCTAATTCTATACTTAAAACTGTATTTTTCTAAAAAATCAATTTTATCACATTTTTCACAATTATTTTAGAATTAATTTTTTTTTTCTGTTTTAAAAAATTTATTTGAGAAAATGAAATTTATTTTTTTAATAAAAATTTAAAAATTATGTTAGGGTGAATTTTTGAGTATTTCCTGAAATGATTATTTTTATAATGAATAGTGAAAAATAATAATTTTTATTTAAAACTGCCTTTTCGTTTAAAGAATTTAAAAATTAAAATCCAATATTAAAATGGTTTAAAAAAAATTAGTTCAACTATTTTATGATTAATCCTATTTAGTTCATTGTAATCAATTCCATATTTATCTTTTATATTTAAACTTTCTATAATTATGAAAACGTTTACTTTGGAAAATTGTTTTCTTAAGAGTTTGTGGGTTTATTTATAATTAAATTATTCCACTTCTATAAGTTGTTTCTTTTAAAATGAATTAAATATTTTTAATCATAAAAATTAATATTATATAATAATGTAAACATCATTTTCACCAAAATTAATATTTAACACAGTAAAAATTAATTATCGTAGTTAAGTTAAAAACAGGTTTACCCTAGGGTTAAAAAAAATATGAGGATAATAATGACATTAATACTTGTCTAAATCATATTGGATATAAATATTTCAATATTATACCTTAAAAATTTCTAATATATGTCAAATTAAAAGCTTTTCCCTTGGGAATTACTTTTTCATTTTGGATTCTTTTGGTAAATTTTCCAAGTGGGTTCCTTTCCCCACTTATAAAAGGTTATTTCCTCTCCTATACTCTTCACACTTCCAAATACATTTGGTTTATCCAAGACCTAACCAAAACACTTCCCTAATTTAATTTTTTATATTATATAGTCCTTTTTTTGATTAGGAAACCCTCCTATGAAGGCTTTAGGTATAAATCAAAGGAGGCTTTCTGAAGAAGTGGTAGAGCTCTTAACCATGCATTATCATTTTATTTATTTTTACAACACATTAAAATCATATCCAACCATGATGATAAAATAAAATAAGTATCTCCCATATAATTATATATTATTATGTTATTTCTAAGACTTATATTCACTTCCTCTTCCATCAAATCTGAAATGAAATGGTCGATCTTGTGTATAGCGGACTACATCCCCGCGAACTGATATAATTTTTCCTCCATCACCTATTCTCACAGATTAATATGATGCGAGGTCACAATTTCCACAAATTGTACCCATCCTAGGATATAAATGATAAAAGGGATATGGTGACAACCTAAGTCCCTCCTACAGTGGGACTCGGGTTTGTGACTAGCACTAAGGGTATAATAAACATGCATATGGGAGGCATTGCCCTCTAAGAGAACATGAAGAAGAGAGAGATAAGAAAAATAATCCAATCAAAACCTTATCGAATATATATATATATTTATATATTTATATATATATTTATATATATATATCCCAAGTTATTACATGAAATTTCAAACAATACTATAACAATTGGAAGGAAAACTACAAGTACCAAAAAGGTAAAGACCACAAAAGTCATGAAGCCTAAACAGCTCCTACAAAACCATAAGGTATTAATATCCAATCCGATATCCAACTAGATTCTACTGGCCTAAAAAATAGTTTTATATACATATGGTGAAAATAATAGTGTACTAATTAGAATCCTCCCTGGATCCTCTCATACAAAATATAAATAAAGCATGCTAATGGAAAATGGATAATAGTGAAAATAACTCCTCACCTAAATATGTATAGTAAGTTCCAAACCTCACCATGGATAACTCTAGCCAAGAATCACATACAAGAGATCATATAAAATAATAATGAAACATCAAGGGTACAATACTCTCACTTCACCACTAGTTTTATACTTTTACCCAATGTCACATGTCTTGATCCATATATCTCTAAAATAGGCCAACTTGAAGTCTTATGGAAAGGCATCACATCAAGCACCACATGTTCCACATCATCACATCATGCCATATCACATCACCGTATATAGTAACCAAGTAGTTGGGATCTACCACAGTCTGTATGATTTGTATCAAACATCAATTATTATACCTAAATCTATTACAACCCATACACCGAGTATGTACCTTAATCCATTAAAACTTATATCATTTATACCTATAATAATCCTTAGGATACTATATGCATTAATAAATTAGTGTGAAATAACCACAAACCATCACATTCATCTACACACATATATGGTAAAACTAACTGACATTTATATAATCACTATTAATTACGAAGAAAAGAGATTGGGGCTAAAGGGGGTAGTCATCCATTCATCCTCCCATCAAGATATTAAAGAAAACATCGTCCTAGAGTCCATTGGATGTCAATCAACCTAACCTACATGGGTAGCGTAGTGTGTGAAATCATATAATATACATGATATAATATAGCTTATAAGAACACTATGGTTATAACCTAGTCATAGACCCAATTTCAACTAACTTCATTCGGACTCCCAACTGCTACTTCTTAAAGGACTTTGGAACACCCTGAGAGGGGAGGTGTGAATTAGGGTGTCAAGTTTTTCTTTTTAGCTGATGGATATTGTTCCCACATTGGTAAAAACCTGTTAAACCTTTTTTAGGAGAAATTATAGAAAACAATCAAATTCAAAGTGAAGACACGCCAATTTTACTTGGTTCACCATTAAGGGATACGTCCACGGAGCATACGTTGACTGGTTTTTGGTCGTACCAAAGTCCGCTAATAGTCGATAGTTTTGGAGTACAAAAGTTTAGCACAGTCACTCTATGCTAGGCACACTGCCTTTAAAAGAATTTAGGGATAGTATACTAAATCCCATGGATCACTTCTGTTGACTCCCCCTTTCCTCACTACGTTAGGAAGAATTTGAACTTCATTTATTTACTTGAATGTCACTTCAATGGGTTGGCATTAAATCATGCATCCTTAATTGTAGATAGATTATCTTATGAAGCCTCACTTTATTCTATAGATATAATCTACTTTTCTATGTGTTGTTCATTCCTAAACCTATCCTCCACATACTAGACTTCTTCCTCCACATACTGGACTATTCCATGTACCACCTCTGTGTACTGCCTCCGCATACCACCTCTACAAACCCGGATCACGTACTTCCTTTGAAAACAATGTTCGCATACTACCTTTGATCCTACTAGCATGTACCACCTTCCTTTTCGTACTTTCCGGCTCCTTGGACCAGGTTCTTACTCCACATATAGAATCTTCTCCACGTACCAATTCTCATCTCACAGAATCCTACTCACAAACCATCTTCCATGAACTGTTATGGACTTCACCAAATTCCTTTAAGATTGTTAATTAATTTTTTTGGGGGTTTTCTACCGTGAACTCCTTTTAGTTTTCACCAAATTATTCTTTGATTTTTAATCTTAGATATGCTCTCTAATGAAGGGATTAATGCTCCTTATATAGGAAAACAGATCTAAATAATATGCTAAATTGAGATTTACCAAATATTCAATACGGAACCACCTTTACTATGTACCGGTCATCTCCTGCGAACCATATTCCTTAAGTGGTCTGCATACTACCATTCTCCCTATGCAGCAGCAAAAATCACTGCCTCGTTTCCACAAAATAATCCCTTCGGGGTGGCTGAATTATTCTGAGAACCTCTTAGCCTTGATTTTACAAATGACACTCAATCCCGTGAGCCGTCACACCTTCCTCATACTATAATACTTCCTGTAAACCTCCTTCAATCCGCAAATTTTTCCTTTTACGGGGTCCTCATACTCTCCCCACTTCATGGTTCATAGTTCTCCATTCCACATACTATATTTTTTGATCCAAGAACTATTCTTAGAACAGGGTTTTTGGTCCACCATTCCTTTTCCAAAAAAACAAACTCCCAATTTTGAGGCCCAAAAATTTGGAAAACAATGGGAAACTATGCCAATTTCAATATTAATTTCACCCTCAATCATAAGACCACATTCCTTGAAAACTCCTTGATCAACCCAATAAGGATTGATAACAAACACATACCACACACCATTTCCTACAAAGACAACCTTGGTTCAAAAAATCTCCCCCTTTAAGATTTTTGGCAATCCATAGATAAATTCAATGAAGAACCTACAACAATCAAAACCTGATACGTGAGAAACAAATCATCCAACAATCTAATTATACGTGAATGAATATCAGTGTAATTTTTTTGAATTTCTCTATTCTTCATATTTCTGTAACCAAACTAAAAAAGATTACATGATTATTGAATTTCTATATTCTACCCCATTGGAAATAAACTGAAAGAATCAAATTTTGACTTTTGGATCTCAAAGAACACTCTCCCTGGATCTTATCTCTCCCATAAACCTAATATACTTTCACAAATAGATTAAAATAGTTCATAAAAATGGGGATAGGGGAAATTAGAAAGCTCCTCAAGCCTAAGGAGGTGGTGGAACACTAAGGTTAAACCGATGATTATCGAACACATGTGTTGACAATGGATTTGTCGGTATGCCAACCCCTTGATTATTAGTTCCAACATGATCTATTTTAATCATTCATTGTTCAAAATTTTCCTTGATAAATTGATATCTAATTTCAATGTGTTTAATACAAGAATATTGAATAGGATTATTAGTAAGATCAATTTCACTCTTGTTATCACAGTTAATCACCATTGGTTATTTCACCTCATCACCAATATCATTTAGTTGTTATTACGTCCAAAGTAGTTGAGTAAAAGCCTTTGTAGCATATATATACTCATCTTTAGCAATGATAATAGAAGTACTTTCCTGTTTCTTACTCAACCAACCCACACATTTCTTGCCAATAAAGAATGCCCCACCACTTGGGGACTTTCTATCAGCAACATCTCTAACCCAGTGAGCATAAAAAAATGTTGATAGTTCACTATCTCTTTCTAAAGAAAAATATAATCCATAACTATGAGTTCCTTGAATGTATCTCATGATTCTTTTAACTTCTTCTATATGTTCTTATTTTAGATTACTTTGAAAGCGGTTTGCTAAGCATGTTTCAAAGACAATATTTGGTCATATCACGGTTAACTATAATAAGCATCTGATGATTCTATTATACATTTTGGGATCTACAAATGTCCTATCTTCATGTTTTCCCAATTTTTTTCCTACTACAATCAGAGCTGACATTGGTTTGTAATCATTCATATTGAATTTCTTCATCAACTCTCTTGCATAATTTTCCTAATAAATGAAAGTGTAATTTTTTCTCTGAATTACTTGCAGCCCTGAGAAGTATGTGAATTCACCAATCATAGACCTTTCAAATTATGATTTCATGTGATTGGAAAATTCATCCCCTGATTCCTGCATGCTTCCTCCAAATATAATATCATCTATGTATACTAGAACCATGAACTGGTCTTTCTGAGAATTCTTTATATAAAGATTGTGATCCACTCCTCCTCTTTTAAATTCGATATTCTTTTGATAAGAATACAACTAAGAGTACCATACCTGTGGTGCCTATTTCAAACCATATATATCCTTCTTTAATTTGAAAACCTTCATTTTATCATTACCAATAATAAATCCTATTGGTTTTTCAATATAGACTTCTTCTTCAAGAACACCATTTAAGAAATCTTCCTTGACATCCATTTGATACACTTTGTAACCTCTTTGAATTTTCATGGAGACAAACAATATCATTGACTCTAGTTTATCCACTGGAGCAAATTTTTCTTCAAAATAAACACCTTTAATATGTTAATATCCTTAACACACCAGTCATGCCTTATTTCTGATCACATTTTTATGCTCATCAAATTTATTTTTGAAGATCCACTTCATAACAATCACATTGTGAGTTTCGACTCTCTTAACTAGATCCTATGTTTGGTTCTTATCGATATGATCCAATTATTCATTCTTGGCCTTAACCCATGATTCATCCTTTGCAGCCTCTTCAAATGAGGATGGTTACATAATTGATAGGAATGCAGACTGTGAACTATTCCTCATTTTCCTTGTCTGTGTAGGAGCTTTCCAATCACTAATAATGTTGGATCAATCAATTTCTACTCTTCAATTTCTTCTATGAGTTTCCAAAGAATTTTCTTCACCCATGTTTTTTTCTTCGGATTCTTCTTCTGAGTCAACATCATGGTGTGACTCTTGGACATTTTTAATGCCTTCCTATACTTCTATATTTGGTTCTCTTCCCTTTCCAAATTATTCCTCATATTCTATCACAACAACATATGAATTACTTGATCCATTTGTGATTTTATCTTCAATGATATTCACATATATTCTTTCCACAATTTTTATAAGATGTTTATTAAAACATTTGTAGGATTTTATTTTCATTGAATATTTGAGGAATATTCATTCATCTACAATATCACCGTACATTCCTTGATTTCCTTATTTGTTTCAGAAAAATCATTTACTTATAAAAACATGAAAATACTTCAAATATAGATTACTTTATTCTATAACACATAGAGTGACCTGGTTTCCCCCATATAATTACCCATTCAGTTTGGGATATAAACTGCAGCTTGACATCCTCTTTCTAGTAATAGAGTGAGGTACGACTCTCAATCAGCATAGTTCTGGCCATACTATTGGCCTGTAAATTCTAATTCTCAAAAAATCCATTTTTCTATGGAGTTATCAAAGAAACCACATCATATTGTATCCGATGTTTCTCTAGGTAGTTTTTAAACTCAATGGATGTATATTTTCTACCATTTTTAGACCTAAAAACTTTTATTTTCCATCCAGTATCATTCTCATCTATTCAGTGATAAGTTTTCATGAAATCAAGAATTTTCTATTTCCTATGTATAACCATCACACAATCCATTCTATAAAAATCGTCAATGAAAATAACTAAGAACCTTTCTCCATGAGTTCCAGCAACATTTATTAGAAAAAATATGTGTATATGAATGAGATAAAGATGATTTGATGCCCTTTTCTTCTTTGGCCGATATGAACTGCAGACTAACATCCCTTAAATGCAAGAATCACAATTCTTTTTTCATTCATGATTCTAATTAGGGACATCCATGACTATCTTTATATTAGATATCTTTTCCATTTCATTTTGATTTATGGGACCCAAACTTCGATGCCACAAGTTGTTTTATTCTTCAATAGTCATGTAGCAATTGTTTTATTTACTATCAACTTGATATAAGTTGTTATATGTTCTGAAACATTTCATGATAAATCCCATTTTATTCTTTTTATGGTGCACCCCTTTTGATTGAATTTAACCCTGAGTCCTGAGTCATAGAGTTGACTCACACTTAGGATATTGTTATGTAACCTATCTATATAAATAAATTCAGTATTCTTCAGCTGGCCATTTTCTAGTTCAGTACTTCCACTTCCTTCGATCTTCATAGCACCATCATTACTGAATCTCACTGTTCCATCAAAATTTTTCTAAACATTCGTAAATAGGTTTTCATTTCTTATCTTATGGGATGAGAATCCACTATCAGGAATCCAATTGCTACTATTCTGAGTAGCTTTGATATCTACATCTACAAGGTTGGATTTTTCAATTTTCTTCTTTTCCTTCCATGAAATATTTGTTTGGGTGAAGGATAAAGATTTCCTTTCAAAACTCTTTTCCATGTCCACATTTTCCTCATACTCATACTCTTCTTCTAGAGGAGAAAACCTATTTGAAAGAACAACAATGTATGGTTGGTGAGTATTAACTTGTCTTTGAGTTCTGTAAGAATTTTTGATGCCATTCCTCTTCCTCCAATCAACAAATTTATGGCCAAAGTTAGAACACTGAAAGAAATATCCATATAAGTATTTTCTCCAATAATAATTAGGATATGGATTTATTGTCCATTTTTGACTTCCTAGCTCTTATCCATTCAAGTTTATCTATGCCTCTTCATAGTATGACATGGTATGTCCCATATAGCTAAAAAATTTACATTTTATAAGTGGGAATATCTTTTCACTTATATTATTTCTCACTTCAATTTCATTAAGAGAGGATTTTGACTACTTATCATCTCAGAAAACTTAGGGACAATTTTCAGTCCTCCTTTTAGTCTGGTTTGAGACTTTCTTTGTTAGGACTTTAGGTGAATTTTCAACCTATCCATCTTTCATATTGCCTTTATTTTGACTCATTTTATTTACATAATTTAATGTTTTAGAATCCAAACCAATTCCATTGTTACCCATTCACATAGTTCTTTGGTCATTCAAAATTTTTTCAACTCCATTGGAACCACGCTTAGCTTTCTCTAGAAACTCAACATCTGAGAATTTTTTGAGCTGTATTTTCTTCTTAGTTTCTTTTGATGTTGATTCAATTTCGAGTTTACTCTTCATAGTAACAACTTTTTTCTTTAAAACTTTAATAACCTTGGAAAAATATTCTAGTCTGGAGGTAAGGTCATTGGTGACCTTTCCCTGTTCTTCAATTCTGAGTTTTGGTTTCATTATATTTTTTGTGATTTTAAGGATTGATGACTCTACTTTCAAAAATTCTTCTAGTCGGTAAGTTTTAGCTTCAAGATGATCAACATATTCTTATGATTCTTGCACAATTTATTTCAACTTATTGAATCTCTTACATTGATTCTCAATTTTACTAAAATAATCCTTAAGTTCTAACTTGGGATCAACATTAGTTGTCAACTGATTATCTACAACTTTATCTTTTGATGGTTTTGTTTTTTCAATTCTATCTATTATGGAATAACGGCTTCCATACTTATATTCTGATTAATTTTCCTAAAATTATTCATTTTCCTCATTTTCTTCTTCACATAAACAACTTTTTTTTTGTAATTTCTTTATAGTTTTGAAGTCTCATTTTAAAAAAAAACCTTTTTTGAGTCTTCTGAATGTCTCCATTTTCTCTCTCTCCCACAACGAAAATAAAAAAAAGGTAAATTTCCTTTTAAATTTATCTATTCCATTCTTGAATTTATTAGAAATGAGAGAATGAATTTATTTTTCCACATTATCTTTATAAACACTGTCTCAAAAAATTCATAGTTTTTTCATGGATTTGAATGCAATTTCCTTGCTTACACGAGTCATTTAATATTTAGGTTTGACTCTTATTTCATAAGACACTGGACTACACAAAATATCATCCAAATAAGGTTTAGAGAGATCCATTTCTTAAAGTACTAACACCATTTCATTGTAAAAAGGTGAAAGTCTTCTCAAGATTTTATTTACAATATCAATGTCTTTGATTTCTTCACTAAGTCCTCATCTTGATCCAACAACTTCAGTAATTTGATTAAAAAATGCTTCTGCATTTTCATCTAGATGCATTTTCAGATCATAAAACCTGTTGTAAAAAACTCGGAGTTTCACCTCCTTTACTTTGTTGTCTCCTTCATATATGTTCTCCATTTTTTCCCACAAAAACTTTGCTGATGTAAATCTCATCACTTTTAGATATATCTGATTAGAAAGAGGTGTAGTGATAGAATTATGTGCTTTGGCATATACATAAATAATTTTTATATTTTTATCAGTCATAGACATCCCAGTGGGACCAGTGACCGATATTCCTTGTGCAGTGGAAAACAATACTGCCATTCTAAGAGATCTTAGATGGGATCTCATCCTATTCTTTTATATTTGAAAGTTACTTCTATCAAATAGGGGTACTTGTAAGAACCCGGTTTTTGCTGTTAAAGACTTTGGAATATTCTTGATGATATTCCAGAGCAGCGCCTTCAGACGGCGTGGGATTCCGAGCCCCGGAGTGGCCGGAATTAAATTTTTAGTGCGTTCACACTGGAAACGCCAAATAAATGGGATAAATCCTAAACGGAGTTCCGGATCAGAGATCTGAGTGTACGGATGGGTCCGGAATGGGGTGTTTACCCTAGGAACAAGATAAAACTTGTCGTCGCAGGATGTTTGGACCCCTCGCCCACTTCTGGAACGTTAAACGGATTAATTAATTAATTAATTTATTTGTTTAATGGTGAAATGCAGGTATCTCTTAAACGGTAGCTCAGATTGGAAAAATGAGGGCACCGTTGAGTTCGGAGTGTGACGTGTACCCTAGGAGGGGTATAAGTTTCGCAAGCGCGGGCCGTCTGTGAAAAATGGCCCCAGGGGCATTTTCGTAATTTGGCGGCCTCGGGCGCTAAGTTTAATAACTTCTGAACGGGGTCTCAGAATAAAATTACGAGACCACCGTTGCACTCAGAGCATGGTTCTTAGCCTAGGGGAGGCTAAATCCTGACCCCGTCAGGAGTTCGGGTTCGGGCCGACGGGCGGGTGCTTAAGCGTTTCTATTTAAACGCTTAAGTCACCCCCTCCATATTCCTCTCCCTCACCTGGACAGCAGCAAGGAGGATCTCCACTCCCTCTTCTCCTCCTCCTCCTCCGGCGAGGTAGCCCCAGCAAGGCGACGGTTCGCCGGCGAAGCTCCGGGCAGCGCCCATCAGGTAGGATCGTGCGTTTCGTTTTTAGTTTCCCGCACCATGTTCGTCCTTAATTTATTTTATCTATTTGCCGTCGAATTTGAAATCCAATCCCATGTGTGCGTAGTATAATTTATGATCATTCTATCGCCCTTTTCGGAATTGAAAACGGAGTTCGGAGGAGACCGCAACGCCTCGCCGAAGTTTGCGGGTTTTTTGAGGTTTTCCGGCCGGTTTGGGAGCTCCGGCGGTAGGAGGCATGGCGGCGCGGCTTCGGTCCGAGGAGGCGGCTGCGGGGCGTCGCGGTGGTTCGGTGGCCAGGAGGAGCGGCTCCGGTTGGCGGTTGGCGTGGATGGCGGAGGCGGCTGCGGACGGCGGCGGTCGGCTGGTCTCGGGCGGCGCCGGCGTAGCGCATAGAGGGAAGGGGGTCGCGGGGTGCGCGACCCCGCGTGCGGCGCGACCACGACCCGCACGTCGCGGGTCGCTGCGGGGAGAGGATACCAGCCGTCAAAGGCCGGTCGGTGTCGGTGGAGACAGGCCACGGCCAGCTGGCCGCGGCCGGGCCGGTCCGGCCCAAGGGAATTTTTTCCCCATAAAATTCCTGATGCCCGTAACTTTCGTTACGGACGTCCGTTTTGCACGCCGTCAGTGGCAGCGCGGACCTTGCGTCGAGGGGAAGGTTTTGAGATGGTTTTGGGAATTTTTAATTCCTGAGACGAGGGTCCGCTGAGGCGCGACGCGTCCTTAAGTGGACGAGTGTTTTCCCTTGGATTCTTGTTTTGGACGGCGCGGACGCGTCCGACATCCGTTTTGAGCGCCGTCAGCGGCGTTGTGACCCTGGCACTGAGGCGGAGGTTTCCAGTGCGGTTCTAGGCGTTGAGGCTGGAGTTGAGGCACGGGCCCCACGACCCGTCTTTTGAGCTGCGTGCAGCTTTTAGCGACTTTTTCCCCAGTCGTCCGTTCGGGGCGTGCGAGCAGTCGATGTTGGGTGTTTTTCTGAGGGCATCGCGTTGGCGCAGTCTACCCGCTGTAATTCCGCACGACAGTGCGGGCCCCGCGAGGGCCGTTTCGGGATTTGACGGTGATTTCCAGCTTTATCACCGGGCGACCGTTTTGGACAAGTGAATAGTCCATCTTGTGTACTTTTTCGAGAGGATCGCAGCAGTGTGATCCGTTCGTTGAGTTTCGGAACCGGGATGCGGGTCCCACGTGGTACCGCTCGTGTGCGGTGCACCAGGATGCACCTTTTTCTCCGGATATCCATTGTACTCAAGTGAGTAGTGCTTTTGACATGTTTTCCCAAGGGGATCGCAATGGTGCGATGCGCCCGACTGTTTTCGGGGCCGAGACTCAGGATCACGGGACGCCGTTCGGGCGTGAGGCGATGTTAGTGACTTTTTTGTCGGGTATCCGTTGGAGGCGAGTAAGTAGTCGATCTCGCGTGTTTTTCCATGAGGATTACAACGATGTGATCCGTTTGGTTGTGTGGAGCCTCTTTCACGATCTTGTTAAATGTGGAAGCATGGAAGGTGCTCTAGTGGTGGTTCGCTCTACCTTGTTTGTAGCGGGCCCTTGGCGTGTGATCACGCACTCTTGGGAGAGTGATGTAAGTGGTTCACAAGACGTGGTTGGATGTGCCTGGGCCTTTGAGTTGGAGATGTTACGTCATGTCTTCGCGTTGACGTTGGGTGTCGGGTGCATGATAGCCTATGGGCTGGAACGAGGTATACTCTGGGAGTATACGAGAGCGCTTGGAGGTACGTGTGGTTTGTAACTGAGATGTTTGTGCGCTTGGTTGGGGTTGACTTGGGACTACACGTCGTGTGGGCCCCATGTGCGTTCCATGTTCTTCCTTACGTACTTTGACCTCTCGCGGCGTATAGGGTCCCTCTGTGTGTTTGTTTGACCAGCAGGGTGGAGCTCTTCCCCTGGCTCTTTGCTCGTTTGTTGACCAGTAGGGTTGAGTGGTCTCCCCCTGGTTTCGTTCTCGATGGATTGGCCGGTAGTGGTGCAAGTGACACCCAGTTCTGGGGCAGACACTGCACCTCTTTTGGGAGAGCTGTTCTGGAGTTGGGTGGTTGCGCGACACCCACTCTGTGTTCGGTCGGCCAGTGTTGTACCCTCCTGTAGAGATGGCAGAGCGGTTCTGAGTTTTACACTCCAGCGAGACTGGGCAGTGGGTTACTTGTCGAATTCCTCGGGCTTACCTTCTAGCAGGGCTGGGCAGTGGGTTGCTCACTGACTTCTAGGGTCTAACCTCCAGCAGAGACTGGGTAGTGGGTCACCCGACGCTATTAGGGTCTACCCTCCAGCAAAGACTGGGCAGTGGGTCACCCGATGCTATTAGGGTCTACCCTCCATCAGAGACTGGAAAATGGGTCACCCGACGCTATTAGGGTCTACCCTCCAGCAGAGACTGGGCAGTGGGTCACCCAACGACCTCTTAGGGCCTACCCTCCAGCAAGGCTGGGCAGTGGGTTGCCCGTCGTCTAGTTCTTGGTCTACCCTCCAGCGGGGCTTGGCAGTGGGTCGCCTGATGATGTATTAAGGTCTACCCTCCAGCGGGGCTGGGCAGTGGGTCTCCTGTTAATGTATTATGGTTTACCCTCCAGTAGGGCTGGGCAGTGGGTCACCTGATATTTTCTTATGAATTACCCTCTAGCGGGGCTGGGAAGTGGGACACCTGTTATCATTCCAGACTCAGTCCTCTCGACTAGGCTAGTCTGTGGCTTACCTCTGTGATTACCGGAGCGGGACCCTTGGTTGTACGGGTTGGTGATGGAACGACTTGACTTTGAGGAGACCTCTCGACTGCAGGGCAATGATGAGGTGTGGTTTGACTTTCCTAGAACTCTCAAGTACGAGGGGCACTTTCCCAATCGAGACGCGTTCTTGTGATGCGATCTAAAACCGTGCGGGCGAGTCAGTGCCGCCCAAAGCGGATAGTGTCGAGGTGCGGTGATTGAGCCCCTTGTCTTGCGTTTCAGGGCAGACGTGCGGGATGCTGGGCATCGATGGAGTTTATTCTGAGACTATTGGCGAATCTTTTCTTGGGCTGAGCTACGGGATGGAGATCCCCTTACGAGCTTGTTCGGGCTTCTTGGCAGAGCATATATATGTATATACCTCGTACGAGTACCCACTCCTTGGGTTTTGGCTGCTCTCCTTCTAGGAGAGGCGAAGACGCGCGGGGTATGCCAGGTGCTTTCTGTGTCTAGCTTCTCGTGGTTGGATGAGTCTACTCTCCTGCTATAGGTAGCGAAGACTCGACGGGAAGTTCGTCTTCTCACCGTTTCCAGCTCCTTGTGTCTGTACGAGTGTAACTTCTTTCTCTTGTTGGGTTGAGCTGGACTCTTACTGCACTTTCAGTTGTACTCCTCTACTTTTCTGTTCACTCTACCGCTCACCCTTTGGTACCTCCTTTGTTGCTCCCTCGAGCCTTCGGGGTATCATACTGACTATTTTTATACTCACCCCTGCTTGGGCTTTGCCCGCACTTGGTGTGCCCTTGCAGACGACGGACAGGTGGAGCGTGACTTCAGTGGAGCGTAGGAGCTCGGGAGCTTGGACCGCGTGCGGTGGTCATGGCCGGGTTCCAGGCAGGAGACCCGTCAGCTGTTTCTTTTTGTTTACCTGTTGCCGGGTTGTGGCACTTTTTGGTTGGGCACGTGTTTTTCCCCTTTTCTTTTCAGTTTGTACTGTTAGAGGTCGATGCACATTGTGGTCTCTATATAGCAGTTGCCTTTTCTTTGCTTGTATTTTCTTTTTACTCTGCACTTTTGCATTGAGTGTGCTGTGTGTGGGTGTGTATAGGTGCTTAGGAAAAGGCCTCCCCGAGTTGTTGTGCCTTCGGCGCTGGTTGCCAGCCCCTGGCCTATGGAGGCGGGCCTGGGGTAGTTGCGGCTCGAGCCCGGGTAGGGTCGGGTCGTGAAAAAGTGGTATCAGAGGTGGTTCGTTCCTTGGGACGTTGTGCGGACGTCCCTAAAAGAGGAATTGGTTGGGATGTAGGGTAACAGTGTTAATGTGTCTCTAGAGAAGCTCTCAGGCCAAGGAGTCCAGTGATGGTGCGGTGGCCGACGTATCCATTCACCAGGACCTTGATAACCCGCTTGTTGACTCGGCATGATGAGACACCTGTTACAGGGAAATTTGGTTGTGCATCACTTTGGAATGAGTCTTGACTGTCCTTCTTGAGTCAGCTCGCCATCGTTGTTGTTTTGGTATATACATATATGCTCATCTGACCGCGACACTCCTTGATAATGATCAGGATGTCTCTGTGAAGACAGCCATCCAAGATACCAGCTTTGGTTCGTGACGACGACCCTGTGAGCTATGAGGCCACAGTCCATGACCCATCATGAGAGCCCCTTTCTCCGGGTGGGCCGGTAGCAACACCCCCACCTATTGAGTAGCAGACAGCTTCAGTAGAGCAGAGGGGGCTTGAGCGCAGGTTGAGCGCACTCCGTGAGTTCAAGCGGCAGGGACCGCTGAGGTTCAGTGGTGAGCCAAACCCTCAGGCAGCAGAGGTTTGGCTCGAGGCAGTGGTTCTCCTTTTTAGGCTTGTGCAGACACCGATAGATTAGAGAGTGGCTTGGCAACCAGCCTTTTTCGTGGAGCAGCTTGGCATTGGTGGAGTCTGGTGACTCAGTTTCTTGACGAGTCTTCGCTTTCGTTGGACGACTTTCAGTTGTTGCTCCGTGAGGAGTTTTTCCCCTCCTGCTTGCGCTCCGTTCGGATTCAGGAGCTCCTGCAGTTTTAGCAGGGAGGGATGACGGTGGCCGAGTACGCTTCTAGTTTTGCAGACCGTGCACACTTTTACCCGGACTTGGTTCATGACGACAACTTCCAAGCGCGAAAGTTTGAGTAGGGTCTTTGCCGAGAGATTCGTGCTGTCAGAATACCCTTATGAATTTCCACATATTCCGGGGTGCTAGAGCAGGCGTTGGTGACAGAGGGTTTCCTGTCATGTTTTTTGGTTGGTAGTGGCAGTGGGCGCGACGGAGCCGGGACGTCTGCCGTAGCTAGCAGGTGCCGGAGGACAGGACCTCAATGCAGGTGGCCTACCCACTGCCGGTTTCGGAGATGTGGTCATATACCACTATGGCGCCAGAGGGCACCAGGGAAGCCCAGAGAGCGCCGGTGCTATGCTGGTGACGGGCGAGGTCACTTGGCATGAGACTGGCCGACCCGAGTTGCTGAGAGCTTCGGGCAGGCAGCAGGCGCACCACCACGACAGAGACAGTGCCGTGATCAGAGTAGTACCCAGGGAGGAGGCGCTAGCAGAGGAGCGAGAGGAGCTGGTAGTGGGGGATGACTTTACGAGATCTCCCCATCACCATTAGGCGGTCCACGTCAGGCTCCGGGATTTGACAATTGGGACCGCGGGTAGCCGCGAGCTTTGGATGTCTACGATCCTGCAGAGCATGGGATGGTGAGAGTTACCCCTTGCGACTCTTCTACCTTTTGCAGTAGAATTGATGGGCTCTGCATGTGAAAGGCTTTTCCCCCTGCTCCTTGTTTGAGGTGTTACCAGGGTGACGCAGGGCGTCAGATGTAACCCTGTGTTGGTAAGGAAAAAGGCGTGGGACCTTTTCCTTTAGTCGATGGTGTTGGCTCCTTCGCTTCCGAGCGTGTAAGAGAGTCTTGGTTGAGAGACATCGACTGTGGAATCTTGTGTGATCAGATATCCTTGGGTATTTCACCATATGGATATTCTGAAGGAGGGAATCACCGGGCCTTGTTCTAGGTGCGGGCGGTGATTCCAGTCATGGCATGCGACGTAGAGGTTTGACCGGGGAGGTGAGCTACCCCCGAGAGCCTTCGGGGCGTTTGAGACCGTGCAAAGGGATGACGAGGTACCCTACCGCCTTTCCCTAACCCCAAAGTCTGGAGTGGGTGCACGACGTCAGCATGGGCCGACCTCGCATGAACGGATCAATCCTTTGGTCCGTGTGCGGTGACACGGAGCTGTGCGTGGGTTCTTCTGGGTATGGGAAAGCCAGGTGAGGGCTTAGTACCCTGTGTTGCTCCCTAGTTTTGCTTTTCGGGGACGAAAATCTTGAAGGAGGGAATGATGTAAGAACCCGGTTTTTGCTGTGAAAGACTTTGGAATATTCTTGATGATATTCTAGAGCAGCGACTTCAGACGGCGTGGGATTCTGAGCCCCGGAGTGGCCGGAATTAAATTTTCAGTGCGTTCACACTGGAAACGCCAAATAAATAGGATAACTCCTAAACGGAGTTCCGGATCAGAGATCTGAGTGTACGGATGGGTCCGGAATGGGGTTTTTACCCTAGGAACGACATAAAACTTGTCGGCGCGGGATGTTTGGACCCCTCGCCCGCTTATGGAACGTTAAACGGATTAATTTATTAATTAATGTATTCGTTTAATGGCGAAATGCAGGTATCTCTTAAACGGTGGCTCGGATTGGAAAACCGAGGGCACCGTTGAGTTCGTAGTGTGCCGTGTACCCTAGGAGGGGTATAAGTTTCGCGGGTGCGGGCCGTCTGTGAAAAATGGCCCCAGGGGCGTTTTCGTAATTTGGCGGCCTCAGGCGCTAAGTTTAATAACTTCTGAATGGAGTCTCGGAATAAAATTCCTAGACCTCCGTTGCGCTCAGAGCGTGGTTCTTAGCCAAGGGGAGGCTAAATCCCGACCCCGTCGGGAGTTCGGGTTCGGGCCGACGGGCGGGTGCTTAAGCGTTTCTATTTAAACGCTTAAGTCACCCCCTCCCTCTTCCTCTACCTCACCTGGAAAGAAGAAAGGAGGAGCTCCTCTCCCTCTTCTCCTCCTCCTCCTCTGGCGAGGCAGCCCCGACAAGGCGACGGTTCGCCGGTGAAGCTCCGGCCAGCGCCCATCAGGTAGGATCGTGCGTTTCGTTTTTAGTTTCCCGCACTATGTTCGTCCTTAATTTGTTTTATCTATTTTCCGTCGAATTTGCAATCCAAGACCATGGGTGCGTAGTATAATTTATGAGCATTCTATCTCCCTTTTAGGAATTGAAAATGGAGTTCGGAGGAGACCGCAACGCCTCGCCAAAGTTTGCGGGTTTTTGGAGGTTTTCCGGCCGGTTTGGGAGCTCCGGCGGTAGGAGGCGCGGCGGCGCGGCTTCGGTCCGAGGAGGCGGCCGCGGGGCGTCGCAGTGGTTCGGTGGCTAGGCGGAGCAGCTCTGGTTGGCGGCTGGCGCGGACGACAGAGGCGGCTGCGGACGGCGGCGGTCGACTGGTCTCGGGCGGCGCCGGCGTAGCGCAGAGAGGGAAGGGGGTCGCGGGGTGCGCGCCCCCGCGTGCGGCGCGACCGCGACCCGCACGTCGCGGGTCACTACGGGGAGAGGAGACTGGCCGTCAAAGGCCAGTCGGTGTTGGTGGAGACAGGCCAAGGCCAGCTGGCCGCGGCAGACCGAACGAGACCCGCGGCCGGGCCGCGGGCCGGCTGTGGGTGGACCGGCCGGACCGGGCCGGTCCGGCCCAAGGGAATTTTTCCCCATAAAATTTCTGACGCCCGTAACTTTCGTTACGGACGTCCGTTTTGCATGCCGTCAGTGGCAGCGCAGACCTTGCATCGAGGGGAACGTTTTGAGATGGTTTTGGGAATTTTTAATTCCCGAAACGAGCAGCCGCTGAGGCGCGACGCGTCCTTAAGTGGACGAGCGTTTTTCCCTGGATTCTTGTTTTGGACGGTGCGGACGCGTCTGACATCCGTTTTGAGCGCCGTCAGCGGCGTTGTGACCCTAGCATTGAGGCGGAGGTGTCCAGTGTGGTTCCAGGCATTGAGGCTAGAGTTGAGGCGCGGGCCCCACGGCCCGTCTTTTGAGCTGAGTGCAGCTTTTAGCGACTTTTTCCTCGGTCGTCCGTTCGGGGCGTGCGAGCAGTCGATGTTGGGTGTTTTTCCGAGGGAATCACGTTGGCGCAGTCTGCCCGTTGTAATTCCGCATGACAGTGCGGGCCCCGTGAGGGCCGTTTCAGGATTTGATGGTGATTTCCAGTTTTATCACCGGGTGACCATTTTGGACAAGTGAATAGTCCATCTTGTGTGCTTTTTTGAGAGGATCGCAATGGTGTGATCCGTTCATTGAGTTTTGGGACCGGGATGCGGGTCCCACGTGGCACCGCTCGTGTGCGGTGTGCCGGGATGCACCTTTTTCTCCGTATATCCGTTGCACTCAAGTGAGTAGTGCTTTTGACGTGTTTTCCTGAGGGGATCGCAATGGTGCGATGCGCCCGACTGTTTTCGGGGCCGAGACTCGGGATCACGGGACGCTGTTCGGGCGTGAGGCGGTGTTGGTGACTTTTCCGTCGGGTATCCGTTGGAGGCGAGTAAGTAGTCGATATCATGTGTTTTTTCGCAAGGATTAAAACGGTGCGATCCGTTTGGTTGTGCGGAGCCTCTTGCGTGATATTGTTAAATGTGGAAGCATGGAAGGTGCTCCAGTGGTGGTTCACTCTACCTTGTTTGTAGCGGGCCCTTGGCGTGTGATCACGCACTCTTGGGAGAGTGATGTAAGTGGTTCACAAGACGTGGTTGGCCATGCCCGGGCCTTTGAGTTGGAGATGTTACATCACGTCTTTGTGTTGATGTTGGGTGTTGGGTGCATGATAGCCTATGGGCTGGAACGAGGTATACTCTGGGAGTATACGAGAGCGCTTGGAGGTACGTGTGGTTTGTAACTGAGATGTTCGTGCGCTTGGTTGGGGTTGACTTGGGACCACACGTCGTGTGGGCCCCATGTGCCTGCCGTGTTCTGCCTTACGTACTTTGACCTCTCGTGGTGTAGAGGGTCCCTCTGTGTGTTTGTTTGACCAGCAGGGTGGAGCTCTTCCCCTGGCTCTATGCTCGTTTGTTGACCAATAGGGTTGAGTGGTCTCTCCCTGGTTTCATTCTCGATGGATTGGCCGGTAGCAGTGATAGTGACACCTAGTGCTGGGGAAGACGCTGCACCTCTTTTGGGAGAGCTGTTCTGGAGTTGGGTGGTTGCGCGACACCCACTCCGTGTTCGGTCGGCCAGTGTTGTACCCTCCTGTAGAGATGGCAGAGCGGTTTTGAGTTTTACCCTCCAGAGAGACTGGGTAGTGGGTTACTCGTCGACTTCCTCGGGCTTACCCTCCAGCAGGGCTGGGCAGTGGGTTGCTCACTGACTTCTAGGGTCTACCCTCCAGCAGAGACTGGGCAGTGGGTCACCCGACGCTATTAGGGTCTACCCTCCAGTAGAGACTGGGCAGTGGGTCACCCGACGCTATTAGGGTGTACCCTCCAGCAGAGACTGGGCAGTGGGTCACCCGGCGCTATTAGGGTCTACCCTCCAGTAGAGACTGGGAAGTGGGTCACCCGACGACCTCTTAGGGCCTACTCTCTAGCAGGGCTGGGCAGTGGGTTGAACGTCGTTTAGTTCCAGGTCTACCCTCCAGCGGGGCTGGGCAGTGGGTCGCCTGATGATGTATTAAGGTCTACCCTCCAGCGGGGCTGGGTAGTGGGTCGCCTGTTGATGTATTATGGTTTACCCTCCAGCAGGGCTGGGCAGTGGGTCACCTGATATTTGGTTATGAATTACCCTCCAGCGGGGCTGGGCAGTGGGACACCTGTTATCATTCCAGACTCAGTCCTCTCGACTAGGCTAGTCTGTGGCTTACCTCCGTGATTACCGGAGCTGGACCCTTGGTTGTACGGGTCGGTGATGGAACGACTTGACTTTGAGGAGACCTCTCGACTGCAGGGCAGTGATGAGGTGTGGTTTGACTTTCCTAGAACTCTCAAGTACGAGGGGAACTTTCCCCACCGAGACGCATTCTTGTGATGCGATCTAAAACTGTGCGGGTGAGTCAGTGCCGCCCAAAGCGGATAGTGTCGAGGTGCGGTGATTGAGCCCCTTGTCTTGCGGTTCGGGGCAGACGTGCGGGATGCTGGGCATCGATGTAGTTTCTTCTAAGACTGTTGGTGACTCTTTTCTTGGGCTGAGCTACGGGACAGAGATCCTCTTATGAGCTTGTTCTGGCTTCTTGGAAGAGCATATATATGTATATACCTCGTACGAGTACCCACTCCTTGGGTTTTGGATGCTCTCCTTTCAGGAGAGGCGAAGACGCGCGGGGTATGCCACGCGATTTCCGTGTCTAGCTTCTCATGGTTGGACGAGGATACTCTCCTGCTATAGGTAGCGAAGACTCGACGGGAAGTTCGTCTTCTCACCATTTCCAGCTCTTTGTGTCTGGACGAGTCTACCTTCTTTCTCTTGTTGGGTTGAGATGGACTCATACTGCACTTTCAGTTGTACTCCTCTACTTTTCTGTTCGCTCTACCGCTCACCCTTCGGTACCTCCTTTGTTGCTCCCTCGAGCCTTCGGGGTATCCTACTGAGTATTTTTATACTCACCCCTGCCTGGGCTTTGCCCGCACTTGGTGTGACCTTGCAGACGACGGATAGGTGGAGCGTGACTTCAGTGGAGCGTAGGAGCTCGGAAGCTTGGACCGCGTGCGGTGGTCGTGGCCGGGTTCCAGGCGGGAGACCGGTCAGCTGTTTCTTTCTGTTTACCTGTTGCCGGGTTGTGGCACTTTTTGGTTGGGTGCGTGTTTTACCCATTTTCTTTTCATTTTGTACTTTGTACTGTTAGGGGTCTATGCACATTGTGGTCTCTATATAACAGTTTCCTTTTCTTTGCTTGTCTTTTCTTTTTACTCTGCACTTTTGCATTGAGTGTGCTGCGTGTGGGTGTGTACAGGTGCTTAGGCAAAGGCCTCCCCGAGTTGTTGTGCCTTCGGTGCTGGTCTCTAGCCCCTGGCCTATGGAGGCGGGCCTGGGGTAGTTGCGGCTCGAGCCCAGATAGGGTCGGGTCGTGACAGTACTCCCCTTACATTTACTATATTCTCCATTGTAGAAATTAATGGCATATTTAACACCAACAACCTCCCTCTAATACCACTTGAAGGACCCTAGAACACCCTGAGAGGGGAGGGGTGAGTCAGGGTGTCAAATTTTTCTTTTTAACTAATGGATCTTGTTCCCTTATTGGTAGGAACCTGTTAAACCTATCTGATGAGAAAGTGAAGAAAAAAACAATCACATGCAAAGAGAAGACACACCAATTTTACATGGTTCACCACTAAGGACTATGTCCAAGGAGAATACGTTGATAAGTTTTTTTTCATACCAAATCCCACTAATCTTCAATAGTTTTGGAGTAAAAAAGTTTAGCACAATCACTCTATTCTAGGCACACTACCTTTACAAATTTTTTAGGAAAACACACTACATCCCTCAAATCACTTCCATTAACTCCCACTTTCTCACTATATTGGGAATAATATGAACTCAGTTTATTGACATGAAGTTTGATTCAATGGGTGTGAATTAAATCATGCATCCTTAATTGTAAATAGATTCTTTTTTTAATCCCCATTTTCTCTTGCAGATGTAATCTAATTTTCTACATACTATTCATTCCCAAACACTTCCTTTGCATACTAGGATTATTAATTTGAGTACTAGTGTTATCTATGTACCACATCCACATACCACCACCACATTCCACTTTTGAAAACCCTGACTGTGTACTTCCTTTAAAAACTATGTTTGCGTACTACCTTCACTCTTGATATCATATACCACCTTCCTTTGCAAACTGCCTTGCTCCATGGAATGTGTTCTTACTCTGCATATAGACTCTTCTCCACGCACCAATTCTCCTATCATGGAATACTCCTTATGAATTATAATTACCTGAACTTTTGAAGAATATTTGTTTCCCTAAATGTATATGTTATTTTATTTTATACTCACCAAAACAATATCATTTAATTATTGAAATTAGTATAACTGAAATGAGACCATTGGGTTTCGAATGTTATTTGACCATTGGTCAATATTTCCGTTGGAAACTATACTCTTAACGTTATTATTATTGTTTATAAATACTAATGATCATGGTTAATTAATACAAAAAGAAGAGTCGATGGCCTTATCCAGTAGACTCGGGTCATACAAAGCCCATCTATCAGAGCTTGGGAAGGAGGTATCAACACTGGGATTTTCTCTAGACTATGACCAAGCTGAACTCCAATATGTTAAGCTTGAACATAATCGATTAAGGGAGAAGTTAAAGATGTTTTAAATCACCACTCGAGCAATGTCGTCTGAGACACTCTATGATTTTATCACCATTTCACACCTTACTCTCAGGTCCTAGGTGTTGTTGTTGGTGGTCTGGAACCAACTAATTTTTTATTTATTCATTAATAAATACCTTATCACATCTTTATTGTTTTAATGCATGACAATGCATGTGATAATGTCTTAAGGATGTCTGTTGCACCAAAGGGTAATAGCAGATCCTTACTATGATGATAACACAGAAGTTCCATAACACTATTCTTGGATATATGTTCTATGGATGGATGACATTATTTTTGGGACACAAATAATACAGATCGTTAGGGGTGATGGCTCATAAAACTTTGAGTAACCTTCTCATGGTGTGTACCCTTGGTAATATCCAGGAGGATATTATGAGAATGAGACCCGCTAGTATGAAATCCACATTTCATAGTGTCATTGGATGTTTCTATCTTTAGATGTTTGTATTTGTCCTTAGACTTTAAGATTATTATTAATGGGTATTACAACTCATTCACTTAGATGTATTGATGAAAATTGTGATGACACACTATTCATAGTGTGGTAGAATATGTTGGGTACATCACAAGTAATACTGAATAAATAGATAATGTGAGAATGGATTTGACCCTTCTGTTCCATAATAGAAGTTGATATTTTAGAACCTTTAATAGAATTGATATAGCCTAAATAAATCCATGGCCATGGTATGAAATGGTAGAGTTCAATTCTAAAAAGTCAAAGAAAGAATAATTGAGCAGATGGGTTGATGGAACTAGCATGAAACTCACTTGATTCGAGATATTGAGAAAAAGAGATTACATTACATGGTAAGTGTTTGTAGGAGGTGAAATGTCATTACAACGTTAACTTCTTTCAATATGGATTCCTTGGCGTATTACTAGATTCTAACCTTTTACTTTAGGCGGGCTCCACCTAATGCCACTGTGAAAGAGGCCTAGAGGGTCACACACTAAGTGTGCCCAAGTATCTGAGTTAAATATTCATTTAACAAGTTCAATATAGATTATTCCCGATTGTGGTTTAATAATTATTCAAGGATGCTTGATCGCATTGATTTAGACACTACTTAATCAAGATAATATGTTGTGGGAGAAAAATATATTTATTAGTGAGTATTGTAGTGATATTTATTTTAAAAAATAAATAACCATTATTCAATGTCTAATAAATGTGGTGGAGGAAATAAAGAACTTGAAAAAACAAATAGTACACGTCGTGTATATTAATTTACACACCATGTAGTTTTTCTATGGATTTGTGAGAAATAATATTATTTAAATAAATAATATTAGGTGTAATTTTTCAGGCTCTTTTCAAGTAATAATAATAGTCAACTGTTATTATTAGACATGGGGTCTTACTACGAAATAAATGAAATTAATAAATGCTTTCGGGTAATTAATTAATTTTATTATTATAAGTTATTAAAATCCCAATTATATTATTCTCATTATCCAAGCCATTTTTTTGGTGTTTTTCACAACAAATTTGAAAAATCTCTCAAGCCAAGAGAGAATTATTTTCCACTAAGAACGCTCCCGAGTTACGAGAGAGATCCTCCTCCACCGGATCAAGGATAGAACTTTGGAAGCGAATCTCAAGGTGATCAAAGGTGGGCATCACAAGAGAAGGATCTTCCATGCTAGCACCCATATATCCCTTTGGCAACATTTAGAGATATGTGGAGCATGTGTGGATCACCACTAGAGGAAGACTACACTTGGATTCTATGATGAAATGACTGATCACATCGGATTATGACCAGAAACATCAACGGAGAGAGAATTCCATCAAGGTAATTCTTGTCTTTTAATTAAATTAATTAATACCAATATATTATGATCCTCTATATGGTTCTGGGACTAAATTACTTTTTTTCTTTCTTCGTTCTATTCTGAAGATTCGAAGTTTTATTATTGTGACAGATATCAGTTTGATCATTTTTAATGGAATAATTAAAGTTGGGTACACCCACCAACACGCTTCCACTATGCCCGGAACCTACAAGTGGTATTAGAATAGTCATATCATTTATTATAATTATTTAGTTTTTATTGATTATTTACTCATTTAATAATTTAGTTGTTTCAATTCATGTTAATCGTTCTTCAAATCTGAATCTCAATATCTTTCCCTCCTCTTTTGTTTCTCATTCACCTTACAGAAATGATATTTTACTTTATTTTTGATGAAAATAAAATAGAGGATCTGATTCAAAGGTTCCAAAGCTTCCTATCCATACAACACTAGAAAACGTGGTGCATATTCAGCAGTACACACCGTGTAGTCTAGGTTCCATGCACCAGGACTGGTCCTCAAAACAAAGTCATGTGTTGGAGTCTATCTAATCCTTAAATGACTTCGTGTGTTGGCCAGTAATAGGTGGCACACAGTTTCCGGGTTACATGTTGTATGGATCATTGGACATGGTGTGTAGTCCCTTCGGGTTAGGGTTGGACCATGTACCCTGTACACAGTTTTCCTGGCTGGAGACTATGTAATGTGGAACTACATGATGTGTGGCTCACTAGAGACATTGTGTACTCCAAATATTTCTGAAGTACATCTACACTCCATGTCCCTGGTCGTGTACTTAAAATGGACAGTGAACGATAGTACACTCTGTGTAGTCAGAAATACAGGCTGTGTACTCATCCAAATTAATTATATTTACTAAAATTTATTATTATATTATACAAACCCTTGATACGTGTAACATGGTGCGGTCTTAAAGCTGAGGCACAACACATGATAGGTGTTTTATATATATGTGTTTAATTCAACATATGCGTAATAGGAATTTACTGGGTTTTCTCCAAGGTAAACGTTACATAGAAAGATAATTTTAAATGAATTTATTTGTTTAAAATTATGATGGATTAGAATCTCAATGAAATTCAAAAAAAGGGTTTAAGATAAAAGGATTGATTAATTAATGATAATTAATTGACTTGAGTGTGATATATCTTAAACAAGAACGATTAAAGAATTGAATGCTAGTTTTATTTATGCGTAAATATCATTGCATGCATGGATGATCATGATCTAGATGAGGACCTTTATATGTGGATGTTTTCTTTTCATTTATTTATTTAAATTAAATATGTTGGCATATGAGCCTTTTCCTTATTAATATATAGGGCTTTAATACCCATGGTTTCTTTTATATAAAACCCCTTTTACCCCTCAACTACATGTGAGATAAAATCATATGTAATAGATGGATCTCCCAAGCTAGTGGAGGCGACTCAAGTTAGGATCCAAGGTGAAACCAATCTAAGTAGATACAAAGGTGGACTGGTTGAAAGCCGTAAACACAAACCCAAAAGGTTCAAGGTGTTTCTCCCCTAGGTCTTGGTTAGTTTATCAACATCTAGATAAAATAAATAATAGAACAAGCTCATGATTATTCCATTTATTTTACTTTTTTTCAGTTTCATGGTTTATTTATTATGGGTGTGTTGTCCCGATCACACAATTAATATATTAAACAAGCATGCAAGATAGAACTAAAATAATACCAGATTATGCGTAAAATATTATATTAGACATGGTTAATTACTTAAGTATATACCACTTAATATTTACAATCATATAAAAAATATAATAAATAGAAATTTACATATAAGGATAAAATCCCTCAAAGAAATATTTAGTCGGTATAGCCTTCCATAATCTTGATTAGAATCAAACCATAGTTCAAAGTGCTTGACCAACCCTATTTGGGGTACTTTTAATTACTGGGGAATTATAATTTTTATTTTTGGGTTGAATTGAATTGGTTCACATTAAGGGTTGACTTCCACAATAGGACTTGGTGTGACTAAGAGTAAATGGTTAAGGAAATCCAAAATAAAAGGGTTTCCAGATTGGGGAGTCCACTCAACTAATCAAGGAATTGTGAGTTAATAAAGTTGGCATTTGGAATACCTACCTAAAACTCTTTCAAGTTGCATGAAAAACCCTAGTTGGGGAAATAAAAAGTTAAATATGGATCATTTACACTATAATATTCAGGAAACAAAATATTCTGACATCAATGGTGATAGCTATTGGATTTTGATAAAATAGTGGGAAACTAATAAGTGTTAATTTATTTATTTTTCTCAGTTTTATCAGGATAAATTAATAAAATATTTTATCATATTAATTTGTAGAAATGAAAAGAAAAATGACTTCAAACATATCATTTGGAACCATACTTGAGAAGGAAAACCTTCTCACTGGAACTAATTTCCAGGAATGGCAAAGGCGTTTATGCGTTATCCTTCACCATGAGAGGAAATTGTACATACTAAAGGATCCTATTCTAGTTTCACTTAGAAAAGAGGCCAGTGATGAGTAACTATCTCTCTATATGAAACATATGGATTATTCCATAGATATCTAATGTTTCATTCTATCGGAAATGTCTAATGATTTCTTGAAGCAACATGAAAACATTGACACGTATAGCATGATGTCCCACTTTAAATATCTCTATAAGGAGAAAGAGAGACAAGAGAGATATGAGATCTCCAATGCTTTGTTTACAACTATTATTGGAAATTCTACGCTAATTGGGCCTCATGTAGTTAATATTATTGTCTATATTAAATGTTTGAATATCTTAGGGATTAAGTTCTCAGATGAGTTGCATACAGATCTCATCATATCATCACTGCGCAAGACCTTCTCTAGATTTATTGTCAACAACAACATGAGAAATAATGAGAAGAGTATATTGGAACTTTTGACCTTAATTATATAGGTAGATAAGGATATAGGGAATGACAAACTCACATTTCTTATGGTGAATAAGAAAAGGAAGGACAAGGAAAAGAGGCCCAAGACTTATAAATGGTCTAAAGCCCCTAAGCCCTATCCCTCCAAAAGGGGAATATCCAGAGGTTGGTCAAGGAATGGGAGGAAATATGTTTTTCATATGGAAATCTAGGACACTTGAAGAGTAATAACACCCAGAAGCATGGGTATGATAAAGTTGAATTTGTTATCGAGTGTAATCTTTCCATTTCTACACATTGGGTATTAGATATAGCTTGTGGGGATGACATCTATATTCAAATGCAGGAACCAAGTAGATTAAAAATTATTTCTAGAGGAGAGGTAGATCTTTGAGATTCTAATGGCGCAAGGGTGGCTGCATTGACCATTGGATATTACCATCTCTTATTTGCAAATAGGATTCTTTTGGTTTTACATAGCTGTTATTATATTACTAGTGTTACCAAGAACATAATTTATGTATCATGGTTGGATATGAATGGATTTATTTTCATGTTTGGAAATAAGGGTTGTTTATTTTATAAGAACAATGTATGTTATGGTATGACACATTTAAATAACGATTTGTATGTATTAAATTAGGAAAAACAAGTGTTTGAAATAGATAACGAAACAAACTCACATGACTCATACATCACCCTATTGTGGAATCACCGTCTTAGTCATGTAAATGAGAAGCACTTGACGAAGATCTGCCAAGATGTTTATTTAGACTCTACTAATCTAAAACCACTTGATAGATGTCATGCTTGTTTACAAGGTAAAATGACTAAGCCTCCTTTCAGTGGACAGGTTGAAAGGGCCGCTGAGATTTTAGGATTGGTGCACACGAATGTATGTGGTCCATTTCCAGTAGAAGCTAGAGGTAGATATTCTTACTTCATTACTTTTACTGATTATTTTAGTAGAAATGGATATGTCTACTTAAGGAGTTATAAGTCAGAGTCCTTAGATAAATTTAAGGAATTCAAGAATTAAGTAGAGAATCATCTTGGTAAAAAGATAAAGAAACTTCAATTAGATCGAGGTAGAGAATATCTGAACCAATAGTTAATCGACCATTTATAGGAGTATGAGATTCTATCTCAACTCACTCTTCCTTATACACCATAGTTGAATGGTGTTAGTGAAAGGAGAAACTGCACCTTGTTGGAAATGTTGAGGTTGATGATGAGTCATGCAAATCTTCAATTATCATTTTGGGGATATGCATTACAAACTATGGCATACACATTAAACTAAGTACCAAATATGGTGGAAAATGGAATTATCTATGAGATATGGAATGAAAAGAAACCCATTTTGTCTAACACATGTGTATGGGGATGTGCAGTATTTTTTATGGCCTTCTCAGGCAACAAACTGGCATCCCGGGGCATGAAGTGTATCATTATATGATATCCCAAGGAAATGAAATGGTATTACCTATATAACCCTTTAGTAAAGAAAGTCATTGTTTCCA
The DNA here is from genome assembly GCA_963277665.1 of Viscum album. Classification (NCBI taxonomy): domain Eukaryota; kingdom Viridiplantae; phylum Streptophyta; class Magnoliopsida; order Santalales; family Viscaceae; genus Viscum; species Viscum album. Next base: position 703,187,163 of record OY728126.1, on the reverse strand, counting down.
AAAGCCATATTTCTTAAGAGGGAGAACATACTCAAAAAGGATAGTGGGATAAAGACTGACTTCGAAAAAGTTAATGAACAAGATACACATGAGTTGGTACCAGAACAAGTTCCATGGGTCCTCGTAGAAGAGGTTCCAAAAACATAAGTACTGCGAAGGAGTTCAAGATAGGTAAGGGAACCATAGAGATTTGGATTCCTAGTCACCAAGGATGGTGAATCATTATTATTAGAAAATGATGAACCTCTCTCCTACAAGGAAGCATTAGAGAGCTAAGAAGCTACAAGATGGCTAGAAGCTATGAAATCTGAGATGGATTCCATGTATCAGAATCAAGTCTAGGTTCTGGTCGATGAGCCAGTTGATGTAAATCCTGTTGGATAAAAATGGGTAATAAAGAGAAAGTTGGTCATGGAAAGTCAATTTAGCACCTATAAAGCAAGGCTAGTGGATAAAGGATTCAGACAACATTAAGGAATTGACTATGATGAAACCTTCTCGCCAGTTTCTTGGTTTAAATAAATAAAAATATACTTTCCATAACATCTTACCATGACAATGAGATTTAGTATATGGATGTCCAAATAGAATTCCTTAATGGAAACCTTCATGAAGATGTCTATATGACACAACTAGAAGGGTTTGTGACACCAGGTGAAGCCAAATGGGTTTACAAGTTGCATAAATCCATTTATGGATTAAAGAAAGCATCCAAGTCATGGAACATTCAATTTGAAAAATCCATAAAGGAATTTGGTTTCATTAATAACAAATACGAGAATGTGTTTATAATATGTTTAATGGGAATGCGTTTATTATCCTAGTAGTATATGTCGACAACATATTACTTATTGGAAATGATGTACTAGTCTAGTTGTTAGTTAAGGACTGGTTGAATAAGTGTTTATCCATAAAGGACATAGGCGAAGTATCCTACATTCTAGGGATCAAGATCATTTGTGATAGATCCAATAGGTTGCTTGGACTAAGTCAGGGTATATACATTGATCAGATACTAAAGAGATTTAGTATGGAACAATCCAAGAGGTGATTATTTCCAGTGTCACATGGCATAAATCTTTCAAAGAAAATGTTTCCTCATACACAACAGAAGAAAGATAGGATAAGTAAGATCCCATATGCTTTGGCAATAGGATCCATCATGTATTCCATGTTATGTACCAGACTTAATGATGCCTACGCACTAAACATGGTTGGATGATATCAACTAGATATAGGATAATAGTATTGGACTATTGTTAAGACTATCCTTAATTATCTAAGAAGAACTAAGGATATGTTCATGGTGTATAGAGGAGACGTGGAGCTTGTCATCAGAGGGTATGCTGATGCGGATTTTAAGACAGACCAGAATGATCTGAAGTCACAATTAGGATATGTTTTCTGTATCAATGGAGGATCTATGAGATGGAAGAGTTCAAAGCATCCAATTTTATTTGATTCTATAGTTGAGTATGAATATATAGCAGATTCTGATGCAGCCAAGTAAGCCTTCTAGATTCAGAACTTTGTCTAGGAGCTTCATGTGGTTTTTATATTGTATTGTGATAATACTGCAGTGGTGGATCTTTCAAAATAACCAAGGTCACATCAATGGACAAAGTAAATTATCTGGAAATATCACCTCTTGATGGATTTCTATCAAAGAGGTGATGTTTCAATGAGGAGAGTTTCCATAAAAGAGAACGTGGAAGACCCCATGAGTAAAGGCCTATCTCAACAGAAGCATGAATACCATGTGAGATATAGCAGGTTAAAGATTGTTAGCAGTTGGCTCCAGTCCACATGGAAGTCTGTTGGAGTTGGTAACCTAGAACCGACTACTTTTTACTTTATTCATTAATAAATACCTTATCACATCTTGATTGTTCTTCTGCGTGAAAATGCATGTGATAATTTCCTAATGATTTTTGTTGCACCAAAGGGTCATAGTGTATCCCTGCTATGATGAGAACCCAAAAGTTCCATAACACTATTCTTGAATATGTGTTTTATGGCCTGATGATTTTATTTGAGGGGAACAAATAATACAGGCCATTAGGGGTGAGTAATCATAAAACATTGAGGAACCTTCTCATGGTGTGCTCTCTGGGTAATATCCAGGAGGATATTATGAGAACAAGACCCGCCGGTAGGAAATCCACATTTAATAGTGTCATTGGATGTTCCTATATGCAGACACGTGAATTGTTCCTTAGACTTTATGATGATTATTAATGGGTATTAAAACTCTCAAACTTAGATGTATTGATGAAAACTGTTATGACACATTGTTCGTGGTGAGGTAGGATATGTTGGGTGCATCATGAGTGATACTACATTAATAGAAAATGCGAGAAAGAATTTGACCCTTCTATTCCATAATGAAATTTGATATCGTAGGCCCTTTGATGGAATTGGTATTGCCTAAATAAATCCATGGCCATGGTAAGGAATGGGCGAGTTCAATTCCACAAAGTCAAAGAAAAAATAATAGAGCACATGTGTTGATGACACTATCAGGAAACCCACATGATTTGAGATATCGAGACAAATGGATTAAATTACACAGTAAGAATTCATAGTAGGTGACACGTTATTGGGTGGTTAAATTCTTTCTCTATGGGTGCCTTGGCATGTTGCTAGATGCTAACACTACTGGAAAAATAATTTTTTCCAACGCTTCTATACCAATGGTTTTTACAAACCGTTGGTATAGGTACCCTTTCCCAACGGTTTGGCCAAACCATTGGGAAAGCCCATTTTTTGGCCACCTTTCCCAACGGTTTGGCCAAACCGTTGGGAAAGGATGAATTCTGGACACCCTTTCCCAACTGTTTGGCCAAACCGTTGGGAAAGGTTAGTCTATCCCAACAGTTTGGCCAAACCGTTGGGGAAGGCTGAATTCTGGACCACCTTTCCCAACGGTTTGGCCAAACCGTTGGGAAAGGGTAGCCTATCCCAATGGTTTGCCCAAACCGTTGGGAAAGGTGGTCCAGAATTCAACCTTCGGCCAGAATACCCAAAAAAAGCAAGACCTTTCCCAACAGTTTGCAAAACCGTTGGGAAAGGTCCTTTGATTTTTTTGGAATCTACCTACGGAGAACATTATATAAATCAAAATTTAAAATAATTAGAACAATACATATATATATTTATGAAATTATGTTAACAAAAGTAATGTTATGTTAGTGGTTAAGTCATTCCGTTATAAACTAGAGGTTCTGGGATCAAATCCCACCGGATGTTTCTTTTTTGAAATACATATACCAACGGTTTTGAGAACCGTTGGTATAGATTTTCTAATTACTTATACCAACGGTTTTCAGAACCGTTGGTATAGACCTTATACCAACGGTTTTCCCAAAACCGTTGGTATAGACCTATTGTCACGACTTACTTGCCAACGGTCCTCCAAACCGTTGGTATAGCCTATACCAACGGTTTGGGGACCTATACCAACAGTTACAAACCGTTGGTATAAGGTATTTTTCCAGTAGTGTAACCTTGGACTTTAGGTAGGCTCTACCTAATGCCACTGAGAAAGAGGCCTAGAGGGTCACTCACTAAGTGTGTCCAAATATCTTAGTTAAATATTCATTTAACAAGTTGAATACAGATTATTCACGATTGTGGTTTAATAATTATTCAAGGATACTTGATCGCATTTATTTCGAAACTAGTTATTTGAGAGAATATATTGTGGGTAAAATAATATATTTATTAGTGATTAATGTAGTGATATTTATTTAAGAAATAAATATCCATTATTCAAGGTCTAATAAATGTGGTGGAGGGAATAAAGAAAATGGAAAAACAAAAAGTACACACTGTGTATATTAATATACATGCCATGTAGTTTTTTTGGGGATTTGTGAGAAATAATATTATTTAATTAAATAATATTAGGTGTAATTCACTGGGTGCACGTCAAATAATAATAATAATCAACTGTTACAATTATACATGAGGTATTTCTAAGAAATAAATGAAATGAATAAATTATTTCGGGTAATTAATTCATTTTATTATTCTAAGTAATTAAAATCCCAATTATATTATTCTCATTATCCTAGTAATTTTTTTGATGTTGTGCACAATGGATCTAAAAAAGCTCTCAAGCTAAGAGAGAATTGTTTTTTCCACCAAAAAATCTCTCAAGTTACGAGAGAGACCCTCCTCCACCGAATCAAGGAGAGCGATTTGGAAGCGGATCTCAAGGCGATCGAAGGCAGACATCACAAGTGAAGTCTCTTTTGTGCTAGCACCAAGAGACCGTTTCAATGAAATCTAGAGATATGTGGAGCACGTGTGGATCAATTCTAGAGGAAGCCTAAACTTGGATTCTACAACGCAATGATGGATCACATGAGACTGTGAGAAAAAACATCAATGGAGAGAGAATTACATCAAGGCAATTCTTGTCTTTTAATTAAATTAATTATAACCAACATATGATGATCTTATCTATGGTTCTGGTATTCCCTTCCTTTATTTAATTCTTAATTATATTTTGAAGATATAGCATTTTATTATCATGATGGATCTTGGATTGATCATTATTAAGAAAAAATTAATGTTGGGTACACCTACCAATGCATTTCCACTGCGCCCAAAACCTACACTATGCAAGTGTTATAAGGGGATATGTAATGTGGCCTTAGTTACTTTGTGTAATCCCTATGTATAAATAAAATTTTTATTTCTTATTATGGTAAAATTTGTGAATTTCAAATATCAAGAGAAATTTAGGATGAATTTATAGAAGTTCCATATTATTGATTAATATTGGAAAAAGTATTTTGAAATATTTATAATACTTTAAATCATTAATATTGTGAAATTATTTTCAAAAAATGCTCTCCTACAATTAGGATCAGTAAGAAATTTAGGTTCTAATACGATCAACTTAATTTTTGGTGAATAGTAAATTATGAATAGTAATATTACCCTTATGAATAATAGTGTGACCAATGGAATACTATCCTCACTTAAGAAAGTATAAATATAATTTAGGCATCTTGAATGGCAATGTGATATAATTTCATAAGTAAATAACTATTTCAAAAATTATTAGTTAAGTATTAGTATTTTTTCAGATAAATAGTGTTTTTACATAAAAATTAAATATCTCATAATTATAAATTTATTTTAATAAAATGGTGTTCATTTTTGAATTCATAGTATCGATATTAGGATAGGGTGAATTTATGATATTTTTATAAAATGTTTTGTTTTTCAGTGAATAGTAAAAATACAGTTTTGAGTTTCTGTGTGCTTAATGAAATAATTAATGATGTAATAATGATGTAATAATTGTGGTAGAATTTATTACAGTAATTTATGTTATGTGGTGTCCCAAGTGGCTAATACCATGGAAAAATACCATCGGAAATCCCATGGTTTTTCAAATACCACTAATAAGATGTCCCTTGGAAATTAAAAAAATATTCCCTCAATTTTTCTATAAATACCAACCCACTGCTTAATTAATTTCATTACAAATATCTACTCAAATAATTTCTGGTCTTTTTACCTCCCAAGTAGTCCTCCCAAGGTTCCCTCAATCCCACCATGGTCCTAACCTTTGAGTTTTTGGAGTTTCTTTTCAAGGTAAGCGAACCTTTCACCCTCCTCTTGTAGTCAAGACTTATTTTAAGTTATGTATTCATGTTTCCAGTTTACTATGTTGGGATATGTTATTCTATATCCTTATTGGTTTCCTTTTATTTATATTTTATGATATATACTCGTTTTCTCTCATCAATTCATATTCTGAATTTTTAAGTGATGTCGTTATGATGTAGAATTTTCATCTCAAAATCTCTCTCTATTTATCAATAAATTATTTTATTTTCCTTATATGAATACCCAAAAAAACTTTCATTTATAGGTGTATTTATCATGACATAAATATGATATATTTTATTCTATAATTGACGTACATAAAACCCTTATTCCCTTTCCATGGGTTATAAATGACATAATGATATTGTTTTTAATCACTTTTTAAAACATCATGATTTTGATATAAAACCTATTTCTTTTATTATATTTTGGTTATTTATGAAATGTTTAATTTTGATATAAGTGGCTCACATGAAAATAAATATATATTAAGGGTGCCTCCTAATAGTGGCCCAATGCATTGGGTAAAAAAATTAATCTCTAGAGACGACAAGTTTCTACGATACCTTGGTGAATAACCTTAGTAATTTTAAACCTTAGGGATGGACCTTAGTGATATGTTCATGAATGTCTAAAATGATTTTTTTAGCCACATATTCAAGTTATTAATCATGTTATTTTTAATATTATATTTCTATTATTCCATTTCTCTTGACTTTATGTATTTTATCAAGTTCTTATTGATATCACTAGTAAAAGGTTTCCCTTTTCTTCCCTTACTGGGCCTTTTTCTCACCCTTTCCTTTTATGTATGTATCTTGGTTATGAGATGCAATAATTATACTTAGTATAAACCTATTATGAAGCCTTAAAATTGTATTATAATAATGTATTATGTTTTCATGTATTATGTTTTTCATTTCCAAGACACATACTTTAAAGATTCATTGTTTTTAAAATGTAATGAAAACTTATGTAATAAAAAGGTGGGATTCCATAGTTGGTATCAAAGGATACTTTAATTATTTGTGGAAATTAAGATATGAAAACTGTATGAATAACCCTATAGAAAAGTTTAAATATAGGAAAAATTCCTGTTATTTTGGTGAAATATTAAGTAAGTGGTTTTTGAAATAAGAAATCCCTATCTCGATAAGAACAAGTGGATGTGGTGCTAGTACAGATATACCTAAAAGTAAAAACTCTGACAAAGAGTTTTGGGTTTGACCTGGGGTATTCTGGTACACAACAACAGGTCTTGCTGCACTCCTAATTTGAAACTCTTGAGGGATATGTTTGGTTAATCACAGGCATTTTATGAATCATTATGAAGGATTTATAGGGAAATGTAATTGTTTAAGAATGATGTTTTAAGATATAAAATTCATTATAGTTAAAATATTTTAAAATGAAATAAGATTCAAACTTAGATTTTATTCTTTTAGAAAATGGAGGGAAATAGGAGGAACTGTGAAAATGGTGACCGCAATGGACCATGCATGGACGAACCTCCGATGGAAGCCGTAATGGAAACTTTCATGAGAATGATGAACCAACTGACTCATGTTATGAGAAATAACTTGAATCAAGTAGAGAGAACAATCTCACTATGAAGGGAACAACACTCTGTTGAGTCCTTTATGCTTCAATGAACACATAACTTCAGTGGATCTACTAGCCCATTGATTTTTGAATAGTGGATCAGCTCTATCGAGAAGATCTTTTCTATGCTCCACTGTTCGAAACAAGAGAAGGTCACCCTAGCTGTTTACCATTTAAAGGGATAAGCTGATCAATGGTGGGAACTGATTAAAAACACAAGGCCAACAGTGGAAGTTGAAGCTATGAAGTAGTAAGAGTTTAGAAGGATCCTCTTCTATAAGTATTTCCCTCATTCAACGAGAACAAGAATGGAGAAGGAGTTTCTCGAGATGAATCAGAAGATGAATGAATCTATTGGATGCTACAAGATGAAACCACAATACGTTTTCGTTACACCTCAAGATTTGTCATTGGTCCTAATGGGAGGGTTGATAAATTCTTTGGTGGAATAAGACATCATCTGTGGAAGAATCTAGCCAACCAAGACTATGATAACTATGAGGAGATCATGCAAAGTGTGATGAAAGATTAACTAGAGTTTGGTGGGACTTATTGGTCTCATAAATACAATGAAAATAATATATTCATGGAGCCTAGTTTAGGTAGGACCTTTGATCAGGGAAGAGGAGGCAAGCAAGTGCAATTTCCCACGTGTAATAAATGTGGGAAGAAGCATTCGGGGAATTGACTTCTCGGGAGTGGTAAGTGCTAAAAGTGTGGAAGAGATGGCCATATTGTGCAGAATTGTCATATTGAGGTTATGCTTTGAATTCCCAACACTAACAAAAATGGGAATATGGTGCAGGACCTACCTAATGTCCAATTCTATAAGTGTGTGAAACTTGGGAACTTTTCCAATCACTGTCCAAATCTGGGGGCAGTGGAGGGGAACCACCATCAGCCTCAGCAAAGGCCAAGGAAGAAAGGTCTTGCTTTTTCTATCATGAAATCTGATTTTGAAGCTCCAATTGATGTGGTGGATGGTAATCTTGTTGTTCTCTCAAATCTAAAAATTACTTTGTTTTATTCTAGTTCTATTCATTCCTTTATTTCCTCTAAGTTTTCAAGGAATTTAGAATCATCCCCTAAATTGCTAAAAGTAGAGCTATTAGTCCAGACTACTGGTGGGATTATCCAAGAATAATTAGTGTTTAGAAACTCTAGTATTTAATTTAGTGAGCACAATCTTATCAAAAATCTAGTAGTAATTCCCATACTAGAATTCGACATTATACTAGGGATGGACTAGCTACCAAGTATAATTATAAGATCAAATGCAGATGCAGGGAAATTTCAGTAGTCTTAAATGGAAAGCCTACAATTATCTTTCAAGGAGAGATATCTCAACCTGATCTTTCTCTAGAAGAACCACCTATATAGTTATTTATAGATTTGATCAGTGATGAAGAAGAAGAAAATGAGAGTATAAGGATAGAAAATGTACCCATCATCCAGGAATACATTGACGTATTTCCTGAGGAGTTTCCCAGACCTCCCCCAAAAAGAGAGGTAGAGTTATCCATTAAACTTGTACCTAGATATCATCTGATATCAAAGACCCCATACAGGATGGAAAATATAGAGCTGGAGGAATTAAATAAGAAACTCCAAGAACTTTTTGGAGAATGGGTTTATCTGACTGAGTATGTCTCCTTGGGGATCACTTGTTCTCTTTATGAAGAAGGAGAATGGATCAATGTGGCTATGCACTGATTATAGAGAACTGAACGAGATCATAGTGAAGGAAAAATACCCTCTTCCAAGAATTGATGACTTATTTGACCAAATTCATGGGGCTCAATTCTTCTCTAAGTTTGATCTTCAATCAGGTTATCATCAATTGAGTGTGAATAAAGAAGATATTTCAAAAACCGCTTTCTGATAAAGATATGGGCATTATGAGTTTGTTGTTATTCCCTTCAGAATGACTGATGCACCTGCTATTTTTATGGATTTGATGAATAGAGTCTTTAATGACTAACGCGATAACATTTTAATAGTTTTTATTCATGATATTTTGATATATTCCAAAATTTTTGAGGATCATGAGGATCATCTAAGGGTTATTTTGAAAACTCTATGGAAGGAGGGGATTTTTGGAAATTTTCGAAAATGTGAATTTTGGTTTCAACAAGTTTCTTTATTGGGGTACATTGTAACCAATGAAGGAATCACAGTGGACCTTACAAACACAAAAGTTATAGAGGAGTGGCCTTATCCTACAACAATAACTAAGATTCGTAGTTTCCTTAGATTAGTAGTATATTATAGGTGGTTTTTGAAAAACATTTCATGAATTTCTAATCCATTAACCAAGTTAACTCAAAAGGGGTCAAGTTCATTTGGGAAAAGGAGTGTGAGGAAATTTTCCAAGAGCTGAAGAAGATATTGGTTACTACAAGAGTGTTAAATTTTCCCCCAAGTGGAGAAAGATTAATTATTTTTAGCGATGCATATCTGAAAGGTCTTGGGTGTGTCCTCATGAAAAATGAAAAAGTCATTACTTATGCATATTGAAAGTTTAATACTCATGATAAGAACTATCCTATGCATGATCTTGAGTAAGCGGTAGTTGTTTTTTATCTGAAGATATGGAGGCACTATATTTATTGGGAGAAATTTGATATATACACAGAACATCAAAGTTTGAAGTACATTTTCACACAAAAGGAATTGAACATGTGACAAAAGAGATGGTTGGAACTCCTTAAAGACTATGATTGTTTAATTCATTATCATCCCAAAAGAGAAAACAAAGTCGATGATTAATTAAGTAGGAAAAAACCGATTGTTCTGTCCATGATGAGGATTCATAGATATCCCTTGATCCAAGACTTAATGAAAATGGACATGGGAATTATAAGGGTAAGGACATCATAAACCATATCCCAAATTATTTCTCAACCATAATTACTAGATAATATCAATATGGCTTAGAAAGAAGATCCTTTGTTACGTAATAAGTTTGAGGCTATGATGGATGGGAATTTTATTGATTTAAATATTGATAAAAAAGGTGTAATGAAATTTTGTACAGGACTATGTGTTCCATCTATTCCAGAATTAAAGAAGGAAGTATTGGATGAAGCTCATAGATCTACTTTCTCTATACATCCGAGAGGCAAAAAAATGTATAGGGACCTTCGTGATCATTATTGGTGGGATAATATGAAGAGGGATATTGCTGACTTTACTACAAGAAGCCTGGTTTGTCAGTAAGTGAAGGTAGAGAGACAACTTTCTGAAGGGGTATTATAACCACCACCCATACCAGTATGGAAGTGGGACAATATCACTATGGATTTTTTCACTGGTCTCCTGAGAACTTCTAAAAGAAACAATGTGATCTGGGTTATTATGGACCGTATTATAACGACCCACACTTTACATACATTGTTATTACTTCAAAATTGAAGCATACTTGTTACAACATATAACAAAACCATGGTAGGACCATATAGGTATAGTGTCTTTAGAAACTGGGAAACATAAACTACTGGTTCATAAAGCATCTACATTGTCTCCCGTTTATTTCATCACATCTAGAGTCCCTTTTGGAATATCCTACTTAATAACTTTATTCCTGACCTGGGGAAAGAAAACATATAAAAGGGTGATCTCAAATGCTCAGTAAGGGTAAACAAAGGAAATATCATATTCATAAGAACATAGCATTTTGAAAATCTTAACCTGCAAAAGAGATCATAATATCATAACATGGGATAAATCATAGTAGTGAAATTTAATCCCAATAATCCTAACATAAAACATGAAACTTTGTGTCATACACACATAATCATATAGAATCATTTATTAGTAGTCAAGACTCATTTCCAAGACTATCTTAGCGGACAAATTACATTTCTAAACTGAGTTCACTCCTCGTTTCAGTCCTGTATCACTGAACCAGATTAACCTACCATTCCTGCCATGTCTATCTCATGAGATATAAATCTTTACCCAATGCATTGTAGGGAGATATATGTCCCACCCATATCATAATTATACAATTCTTATGTGTTCCACAAGATCATAAATCATACATCATAACATAACCCATGTAATAAAAATGGTATTCTTAAACATCATGCCATCATAAAATAATCCACATAAAATAAAAGGGCATCATAAAAATAATTCCATAATAACATAATCAAATCAATGTAAACATGGGTATAGAAACAAAACACTATATTATCTTATATGGAGAATAATTTTGATAAAATGCTTGAACTCCATTCTTGAGGAAAATATCCTTTCTACTTCAAAAACATTTTTTTCCTTTATTAACATGTCATAAAATTTTAAACTAAAAGAAGTTGATTGGAAATAAACTTGAAAACTTGTAAAGGAAGCTTAATGTAAATAATGTTCTAAAAATCCACTCATGCCGTATAAGTTAAAGAAAAACATTCTTCTCGTACTTTGGCTGGAAAAGTCAAAAACATACCTCATACTAAAAACGACAAAAGATTCCTTTCACATATTTTAATAAAAACTCACCGAAGGGTAAAATTGGATATAAACAATTATAGGAGGATAGAAATAATATTAAATATTTAGGAAACATGGATGTGGATGATAAATATTCCCCAATAAATTCTGAAGCATAAACAATCTCGGATAAAAATGAGATTGCGATATTTTCCCTTACCTTAGGTCCGATTTGCTTAGTACGTGTCCGAACCTCCTGTATAATGATTTAAATAATGTTATTGACTTATTCCAGAATCGTACTCATTGTTATGATATCATATATGGTCATATTCTTAGCTTCGTATTAGTAATATTTCATTGCTACTTGTTATTCGGGTGTTTATTGCTTTTTGTTCTTATGCATGTTTTGTCGAATAAATTCTTATTATTCTTTTTAGGTTATAGATACCTCATTTAAATAATGGTATTAGTGTAATATATATCATATTTATTCATTCAATTCATTTATATAATCATTATGCATTGAAGATCATGTAGAACGAGTCGCATCACATTGTGGAGACGGTAGGCCGTACGTACGCACGAGCGATGATATGATTCCCATGATCGTGGAATTGTATTGAAGTGTATGTATACTATTTCAGAATAAATATCAATTTTAAATAATCATATATAGTTATTCTTTACACCATTATAACCATCCAAGTAATGTGGTGGTGGAAAACATATTACACCACGGCGTGAAGACGGTATTCCGTACGTACGCACGCGCGGTGATTTCATTTTCTGTAGGATGGATAGAAGGTGAAATAGGGTTGTTTAATATTTATAATAACATATCAGTATATTAGTTATACTGATGTTATTAATTCATAATGAAACAACTAAATAATAGGAAGTAGAAGAAGAAATAAATTTGAAACTATCGGTAACAGACATTACCTCTTCTTTGAAGTGCCTCTTCTTAACCTCCTCTTAGGGTACTAAAGATGGTCTTTTAAGAAGACCAGGACCTCTAGGATGTTTTTAGGAAAGTGTATAAGAGAACTTGGTAGGTTTTGGCCGATATTGAAGGCTCAAAGTGGTGCGAGGAGGAGAGGGAGGAGGTTCCCTTTTATAAGGGAGGAGAGGGGCACCTTAGAAAAAACTTAAAATATTATTTTATTATAAAGTCATATTCGGTTTTTAATAGCTCAAAATTGATTTATTTTGAATCTAAGGTGGGTATGGGTCGAAATACTCTCAAGAAATAGATTTTAGACACGTTTAGGTTACTATTTTAACCTTATCATTTAGATTTAACTGTAAGTTAAATAATTTTACTTTTACCGTGTGTTCTTGTTTTCTTACACTATGTGGTTAATAAACTTACTATAACAAGACAAACTAATACCAAGTTATTCATTATTAATATATATAACCTTATCTAAGTCATTTTTCCGAACCTTCTATTTTTAGGAATAAAATAACAATTAATAATATAATATTTGTTTTTAAAAACTATTTTATGTCAATTTTGACACTATTTGGTAATTGATTTTTGTGAAAGTCATAACAGCATGATTAGTTCTAAATAAGTTAATTAAATAAATACTAACATGTCATATTAACCTATAAAATTAGTGTATTTTATAAAAAGTCTCAAATTACATTTATTTGGGTATTTATAATATCAATTATGTTAATATTTCTTTAATAAGGTAATTACTGCATCATCATTGTGTCATAAATAAATTAAATTATTTAAATTCTAAAAATTATGAATAAAATACCATTATGTAGGAAATCTTTTTATCTTTCTAGTTAATATTTATAGTCGAATTTATCTTATTTATAACCATATATTTAAAATGTTTTAGTTATTAAATTTGATTTTAACTATTTTAACTCTTCTTTAAATAAAGTAATATTAAGTGTCCTAATCTAATCCAAGTGGACCTAAATGGTAATATTTTATTCCTAAGGTTTTTTTTGTTCTAATTAAACTTGTCCAATAGAATTGGGACATGTGTTAGGGTAATAATAATAACATTTTTACCCTTAATTACCCTATTTACTTTTAACTGTGGCAAATAAAAGTAAAAAGTTACTATTCACGAAAAAATATTTTTATCTTATTGAACCACATTTTAATCCTTCATATTAACTGTGTCTCTCATATTTTCAAAATTCCACTCACAAAAGCGGTAAAATTAAGTTTTATGTAAATTTTCAAAGTCTCCTAGGAGGTGGGTAAAAGACAGTGAAAGGTTCAATAAAATTTTTATATATCTAAAATTATTATAAAATGACTCCAATGAATTAATATGAACTTATATAGGTATTTAGTATCAATTTTGACCTAAAATAAATTTAAATAAAATAAATAATTATTTAAATAAAAAGTCGGTTTTTAAATAGTAACCCAATGTTTTCACTATTCATCAAAAATTGAAAGTTTTCATAAAAATACAAAAACTTCACCCTAGGATAATTTCAATATTCCGAATCCAAAAATGAATTCCATTTTGAAAGATAAAATTTATAAAATTTCAAAAAGTGGGTATTACTATTCATAACGGCTAGTTTTAATAATATTTTAATAGCATATCGTTGTTTAGTGAAACTCAGTATTGAGTACAATGAAAGCTATCGAGGAAGGTCATGATTGCGTGTAAAGCAAGCCAAGCTAGTGTTGTGTGTAGTGAAAGATTCCTTTGATGATGTATATAACATACAAACAAAATATTTCTCATAAAAATCTCAGGTGTTACACTCTACCCCCCTTAAAATGAATTTTTCCCTTAAAATTCGTTTCTTTGTAACAAACAGATGAGGATACCTCTCTCTCATGTTTTCACTATTTATCAAAAATTGAAAGTTTTCATAAAAATACCAAAAATTCACCCTAGGCTAATTTTGATATTCCGAATCCAAAAATGAAGTCCATTTTGAAAGATAAAATTTATAAAATTTCAAAAAGTGGGTATTACTATTCATAACTGCTAGTTTTAATAATATTTTGAGTGCATATCATTGTTTAGTGAAACTCGTTATTGTGTACAACGCAAGCTATCGAGGAAGGTCATGATTGCGTGTAAAGCAAGTCAAGCTAGTGTTGTGTGTAGTGAAATATTCCTTTGATGATGTATATAACATAAAAACAAAATATTTCTCATAAAAATCTCGGGTGTTACACGTATCACAAAGACTTCCCATTTTATCTTTATTCGGGAATATTTCTATCTTGATAAAATTTCCAAGATTTATGTGAAGGAAGTGGTAAGGGTTCATATAGTCCCACTTTCAATCTTATATGATCCTGATCAAAGTTTCACATCAAAATTCTGGAGAAGTCTTTGACATGATATGAGTACAAAATTGAATTTTAGTACGTCCTCTCACCCCCAAATTGATGTCCAATCTGAAAGGACTATTCAAACACTCGAGGAAATGTTGAGAACATGCTCATTAGAATTTAAAGGTGGATGGGATCAACATCTCTCATTAGTTGAGTTCTCTTACAACAAAAGCCTCCACTTGAGCATTCAAATGACACCCTATGAAGCTCAATATTGGAAGCGATGTAGAACTCTTACTAGTTGGGATGAAGTTGATGAGAGAAAGCTTCTTGGGCTTCATCTTGTGTAAGAGATGATAGAGAAGGTCCATTCCATCCAACAACACATTAGGGCTGCTCAGAGTTAGCAAAAGAGATATGCTGAAAATCGTTGAAGGGACTTGAAGTTTGATGTTGGTGACAAAGTCTTTCTTCAAATCTCACCTTGGAAGATATTAATGAGGTTTGGGAAGAAAGGGAAGATCGTCCCTAGATACATTGGCCCCTATAAAATCTTTGATCACGTGTGAGGAGTGGCCTATCGACTTGAAATTCCTCCAAATCTAGCATATGTCCATGACGTCTTCCACGTATCACTCTTGAGAAATTACTTACCTGACCCTTCACATGTACTAAATCCAGAGGTGGTACAACTAAAACATGACCTCTCAAATGAGGAGAAGCCGATGAAGATCTTGGATTGTAGAGACAAGGTTCTATGCAAAAAGACTACCCTCTTTGTTAAGGTGTTGTGGAGAAACCAAAAATGTGAAGAAGCCATGTGGGGACCATGGGATTCTATGAGGCAGAAGTACACACACCTTTTCTCTTCTGAGGTTACAAGTTGAAAATTTGGGGACAAAATTTCTTAAGGGTGGAAGAATGTAATGACCCAGAAATTTGAATAATATTTGTTTTCCAAAATTTGTGTGTTATTTTATTTTATACTCATCAAAACTATATCATGTTATTATTTAAGTGATTATAACTAAAATGAGACTATTGGGTTTTGACTGTTATATGAACATTGGTCAATATGACCGTTGGAAACTATACTCTTAACATTATGATTATTTTTTACAAATACAAATGATCTTGGTTAATTAATACAGAAAGAAGAGTCTATGGCCTAATCCAGGAGACTTGGGTCATATGAAGCCCATATTTAAGAGCTTGGGAAGGAGATAGTATCACTAGGATTTGCTCTGGATCAAGCCCAAGCTAAACTCTACATGTTAAGCCTGAACAGAATCACTTAAGGGAGAAGTTCAAGCTGTTAAGAAATCATTACTCGAGCAATGTTGTCCGAGCCACCCCAAGATTATATCACCATTGAACACCTTGCTCTTAGGTACTATGCAGGTGTTATTACTCTTAGGTACTTTGTGTAATCCTTGTGTATATATAAAATTGTAATTTCTTATTATGGTAAAATTTTAGAATTTCAAATATCAAGATAAATATAGGATGAATTTATAGAAGTTCTATATAATTGATTAATAATAGAAAAAACGGTATTTTAAAATATTTTTACACTTTAAATAATTAATAATGTGAAATGATTTTTAAAAAAATGGTCTTCTATAATTGTGATCTATAAGAAATTTAGGTTCTAATAAGATCAACTTATTTTTTGGTGAATAGTAAATTACGAATAGTGATATTACCCTTATGAATAGTAATGTGACCAATGGAATAGTAACCTCACTTAAAAAAGTATAAATATAATTTAGGTATCTAGAATGGTAATGTGATATAATTGCATAAGTAAATAACTGTTTCAGAAATTATTAGTCAAGTATTAGTATTTTTTGGGTAATTAGTGTTTTTACATAAAAATTAAATATCTCGTAATTATAAAATTATTTTAATAAAATGGAGTTCGTTTTTGAATTCAGAGCATCAATATTAGGTTAGGGTGAATTTATGAGATTTTTATAAAATGTTTTGTTTTTTAGTGAATAGTAAAAATACCGTTTTGAGTTTCGGTGTGTTTAATGACAACATTAATGATGTAATCATGATATAATAATTCTGGTCTACTTTTTTATATTAAGTTACATTATGAGGTGTCCCATGTGGCCAATACCATATGAAAATACCATGGGAAAGCCCATGGTTTTGCAAGGCGCCCCTTGGAAATTAATAAAATAATCCCTCATTTTTGCTATAAATACCAACTCATTCCTTCATTCATTTCATTCCAAATTTATACTCAACAGAGATCTTGTCTTTTAACCTCCCAAGGAGTCCTCCCAAGGTACCCTCAAGCCCACCAAGGTCCCAACCTTCATGTTTTTGAAGTTACTAGTCAAGGTAAGAGAACCTTTCACCCTCCTCTTTTAGTCAAGACTTCCTTTAAGTTATGTCTTATAGTTTCCATTTTACTATGTTGGGATATGTTATTCTATATCCTTATTGCTTCCCATTTTATGTACATATGATGAGATACCCATTTTTCTCTCATCAATTCTTATTCTAAATTTTTAAGTGACGTCGTTATGCTGTAGAATTTACATCTCAAACTCTCTCTCTTTTTTTTCAAGAAATTATTTTATTTTCCTCAAATAAATACCCAAAAATATTTCATTTCCTAGGGTATTTATCATGACATAAAGATAATATATTTGATTCTGTAATTGACATACATAAAACCCTTATTCCAATTCCATGGGTTATAAATGACATAATGATCTTGTTTTTAATCACTTTTTAAAACTTCATGATTTTGATATGAAACCCAGTTATTTTATCCTATTTGGTTTATTTACGAAAAATGTATATTTATGATCTATGTGGATCACATGAAAATAAATACATATTAGGGGTGCAACCT
Source organism: Viscum album (assembly GCA_963277665.1). NCBI lineage: Eukaryota > Viridiplantae > Streptophyta > Magnoliopsida > Santalales > Viscaceae > Viscum > Viscum album. Next base: position 703,169,341 of record OY728126.1, on the reverse strand, counting down.
GATATTTATCCAATTAATTGGGTAATGAAATTAATCTTTATAGATGATAAATTTTTATGATACCTTAGTGAATAACCTTGGTCATTTTATGACACCTTGGGGATGGAACTTGGTGATATGTTCATGAATGTATAAAAGAATTGTTGTATACACATATTCAAGTTATGATTCAGGTAGTTTTTAATATTATATGCCTCTTCTTCCATTGCTCATGTCTTAATGTATTTCATCAAGTTCTTATTGATATCACAAGTAAATGGTTTCCCTTGTTTTCCCTTACTGGGACTTCTACTCACCCTTTCCTTTGATGTATGTTTCTAGTTTATAAGATATAGTAATTGTACTTATGATGAAACTATGACGAAGCCTTACAAGTAAAGGTTCTGGGTGCAACGGAAGTTCGTTGGTGGATGTGCCCACTTGGCCTTTTGTCATTAGTAATGATCAATCCGGGATCAATACGACGATAAATGCTAGTCTCCACGGATCGAATAACAGAAATAGACAAAGGAGAAGGAAAGTCCTGGAACCACAAACAAGGATAATTACAGGTTGATTATAATTAATTTAATTAATTGAAAAGAAGTACCTTTTTGGTGTTCTTTCTTTTTTGATATTTATGATCACCTTCCGATGTGATTCATCGATGTGTCGCAGAAGACAAGGATATAATTCCTCTAGCGGTGATCCACACGTGCACCACGTATCTCTGGACATCGCCAAAGGATTCTCCGGGTGATATCATGGAGAAACCATTGCTTGCGTTGTCCACCTTAGATCATCTAGATCTTATAGAGGTGTATCTCTCTCAATATTGAGGGTGTTCTTGGTGGACGAAGTTCTTTCGGTCTTGAGAGAATTCTCCAGAATTGTTGTGCACAAAGATTCTCTTAGGAAAGGAGTTGGGGTTGTAAGGATATTTATAATCAGGTTTGAGGTTGTAAAGTTATGACAATAAATAAACACGTTACACATTTTATTTATTTAATTAACTCTTTTGAAAACCCCGTGTCAAGTCATTAATTCCTTGACATTCACCCACAATGATTATAATAAATATCATTTAATAAAATGATATTATTTCCTCAAAATACTGACTGGAAAAACTACATGGCGTGTAATCATAAATACACAACGTGTACTTTTTTTTCATTAAAAACTACACAGCGTGTACATTCAATGTACACGACATGTATATCTTGTTTTCATTTATTTATTTCCTTTCCAAAATGAAAACTACACAGCGTGTACATTCAATAATACACGATGTGTACTTGTTTTAAAAATAAAAACTACACGGTGTGTAATCATTAATACACGGCATGTACTTGTTTTCATTTTATTCTTCCTCCAAAATTAAAATGATTTAGGATTCCTTGAATAATTATTAAACCATGCATGAGAATAATCTTTATTCTACTTGAGGTACTTGAATACACTAAGTGTGTGACCCTCTAGACCTCTTTCTCGTTGGAATTAGCTGGGCTTGCCTAAAGTCCAAGATTACTGTCTAGCAACGGGTCAAGGCACCCAAGAGAAAGAAGTTGATGCCTCATTTATGTGTCACCCAATACGAATTCTTACCATGTAATTTAATCCCTTTATCTCAATATCTCATCAAGCAGGTTTCATGGCAGTGTCATAAACCTATATGCTTGATCTTTCATTATTTGACTTCCAGAAATAAACTCGTCATTACACCATGGCCATGGAATTTGGGAGACAGTTTTATTTCAATCAAAGGGACCGAGATATCTACTTCCATAAATATGGAAGGGACAAATCCTTCCTCAAATTATCCATTAACAATATTTCATTTGTGATGCACCCAACGTACCCTACTTCCCTCCAACTGTCTTCATGATGGTTTTCATCATTAAATCTAAGTGCGCAAGTTATGACATGAGTTAATGATAATCTTCCAGACTAAGGACCATTACACACGCTCGTAGATAGCAATGTTCGATGACACCAAGACATGCAGAATTACTACTGGCGGGTCTGTTCACATAGTCTCCCATCTTGGAGATTACCAAGTGAGAACTCCATGAGAGAGAGTCTTGTCTTCTTATGAGTACTCACACATGACGGTCTGTATACTATGTGTCCAATCATAGTATGTCATCCAACCATAGAAATTTATTTAAGAATATTGTTATAGCATTTCAAGGTTCTCATCAAAGCGGGGATCTGCCATGACCTTATCAATGCAACAAATATTCTAGGACATTATTATATTATAGTCATGCATAAAAGTGAATAATATATAATAAGTGTACATTCATGTAATCAAAGTACAAAATAGTGGGTTCTCAGGACACCAACCCTAACAAAATCCCACTTGGACTAGAGCCAACTGCCAATGACTTTTAGTTCACTAGACCTCACATGATGACTATGTTTCTACTGAGTCAAGGCTTTAGTCAAGGGGTCCTCTACGTTGTCTTCCATGGAAATATTTCTCACTGCAACTTCACCTCTCTGAGAAAAATACCTCAAGAGATGATACTTCCAAAGTATGTTCTTTATCCACTGATGTGACATTGGCTCTTTTGCACGTGCCACCGCTGCAGTATTATCACAATAGAGTGTGATAGGATCTTTACTGCTAAGTACTACATTCAGCTCTTGGATGAATCTTTGCATCCATACAGCTTCTTTAGCTGCCTCATAAGCTGCGATATACTCAGACTATGCTGTATAATCTGCGTCCATGCCTTTCTTTGAGCTCTTCCAGCTCACTGCACCTCCATTCAAACTAAAGATGTATCCAATCTGCGACTTCATGTCTTTTTGATCAGTCTGGAAACTATCATCTATATGTCCTTTGATGACTAGTTCCCCATCTCCTCTATAAACCAGGAACATATCCTTAGTACGCCTCAGATACTTAAGGATAGTCTTGACTTCCATCCAATGGTGGTCTCCTAGATTAGCTTGATATCTTCCTATCGCACTTAATGCGTAAGAAACATCTATCCTTGTACATAGCATGGGACACATGGCTGACTCAATCGTAGATGTGTAAGGGGTCCTTTCCATTTTCCTTCTTTCCTCATGTGTCTGAGGACTCATTTTCTTGGAAAGATGAATATCATGTGACACTGGAAAAAATCCCCTCTTAGACTGTTCCATACTGAATCTCTTCAGTATCTTGTCAATGTATGTACTTTGACTTAGGCCCAAAATTCTCTTGGATCTATTACGATGGATCTTGATCCCAAGAATATATGCTTCCTTGCCCAAGACTTTCATAGAGAAGCATTTATCCAACCATTCCTTAACTGACTGTAAGACATGTACTTCATTTCCAATTTTCAATATGTCATCAATATATACTATTAGGAAAATGACCGCACTTCCACTAAACCTTTTGTAGACACAAGGCTCACATTCATTCTTAATAAATCCAAATTATGTTATAGCTTCATCAAAACAAATGTTCCATGACCTTAATGATTGCTTTAATCCATAAATAGATTTTTGCAACTTGCATACCTTGTTGGAATCCTTTGGAGTCACAAACCCTTTAGGTTGTGTCATGTAGACATCTTCCTGGAGGTTCCTATTAAGGAATTCTGTTTTGACATAAATTAGAAAAATTTCATAGTCATGGTAAGTGGAAATGGACAATAGGATTCTGATGGATTTCAGCATCGAAACCGGTGAAAAGGATTCATCATAGTCAATTCCTTGACGTTGTCTAAAACCTTTTGCAACCAGTCGCTCCTTATAGGTGATGAATTTCCCCTCCATGTACAGTTTCTTCTTGAATACCCATTTGTTATCAAAAGGATTTACATCAACTAGAGGATCTACCAAAATACAGACTTGGTTTTGGTACATGGTATCCATTTCAGAATTCATGGCTTCTTTCCACTTGGCATCATTTATGCCTTCCACTACTTCCTTGTAGGTAAGAGGATCATCATTGTCAACCAATAATGAGTCACCATCCTCGGTGATAAGAAAACCATATCGTTCTAGTTCTCTCACCTCTCTCGTGCTCCTATGTTGTTCTTGTGTCTCTGGAATATATTTTTCTTCCACGAGGCTTTGTAGAATTTGTTCTTGTACCAACTCTTGTATAACTTGAGCCTCGACTTCATTGAAGTCTATCTCACTCCCACTATCTATTTTGGAGATGTAATCCCTCTTAAGGAATATGGCGTGTCTTGCCACTGTTACCTTTTTATCTAAGGGGTTGTATAGGTAATACCCATTGTTTCTTTGGGATATCCTATAAAGATACACTTTGTACGTCGGGGTGAAAATTTGTTACCTGAAGAGGCCTTAACAAATGCTTCGATATCCTATACATGTAAATTCAATAACATGGATTTGTGTACACTCCATAACTCGTATGGAATACCATTTATCGATTTAGTTGGTACTTGGTTTATTATGTGTGCTGTTGTATTTAATGAATATCCCCAAAAGGATAATGAAAGACTCGCATGACTCATCATTGATCTCACCATGTCCAACAGGGTGTGGTTCCTCCTTTCACTTACACCATTCCACTAAGGCGTGTAAGGAAGAGTGAGTTGATATAGAATCCCAAACTCCCATAAGAAATCAATGAAGTATGTATTAAGATATTCTCCTCATTTGTCTAAGAGTATTTTCTTAATCTTCTTACCAAGATGATTTTCAACTTCATTCTTGTATTCTTTGAACCGATCAAAAGAATCAGAATTATACCTGTTGGAACCATGGTCATTCTATGCATGAACTAGAGTATGGTTTGTGTTTGTTGTCAATCCTCAATGGAAGTTTAGAATGTGTGCCAACAAAGTGATCATACAGAAAAAGCAGATAACAGTATTGAAGGTGGCATCGTTTTCCAGTGTTTGTAAATTTCTGGACCTCAAAATTGATAAATGAAGAAAAGTGTTTTTGACAAAGGGACTTGCGTGACGATGAATTATAGGGTTGGAAACTTGCACACCATATTTATTTCTTGATCAGATCATCAAAATATGGAAATGGAAATAGGGGCACCCAAGTTTTGGGTTTGGTTGCGCAAGTGACTAGCGCGACAGAGACTAGGGCGGCTGGACTTGCGCATTTAGAGGAGACTTGCGTGCCATCGTGAAGGGTGTCTAGAATGCCTAAAATTAGAGGACCGACCCTCCTCTTTTCCAACAAATTTCAAATCTTAGATAAATTCAGATCTCCCGTCGCGCAGGTGGAGTGGTCGCGCAAGTGGTTGTGTGGTCGCACAAGTAGATGTTGTGCAACAGTTGTTTACTGTGCATCCAAGGTGGTTTGGGCAAGAAAGGGTGTGAGTCACCCAAGATTGGATTTGGCGAAGGAGGTGTCATGTAGGTGGTTTTGTGACACTTGTTCACCAAGATTTGAACAAGAACAACAGTTGACAGATGCACACCAAAACCAGTTTGAGCAGAAAAGAGTGTGAGTCGCGCAAGTTTGAGGTTGAAAAAGGAAGTGTCGCACAAGTGGTAGAGGTGAACTTGCGCGCCATCTTAAAACTTTCACGCCGGCTTGGAGAAGTGCGCCAGGTGTGTTTGAAGAATGCCAGTCATTTTGGGGCTACATGAAAGTTGGAAGTTTTTCCAATACCTTTAGTGCAAAGTGAGATTCATCTACAGGTGGAAGTTGGACTTCAACAGAGAATCTATATACAACAGAGGATGTATTCATTAGCGATGATAAAGAGACCTTCACATCTATAAAATGAGTGAGACTTCACCAAAGGCAGTGAGCTAGGGGGATTCAACAGGAGTGACCCGAGGGACACAGTGAGCTATCCCCAAACTTTTGTAAAGGTAGTGAGCCCGGGATAGAGTGATTGTGCCCGAACCTTTGTAATCCACAGCTAGTGAAGTTTATTGGAATTAGGTACGACCGAAAACATGTTGGCGTATGCTCCTTGGACGTAGCCCTTAGTGGTGAACCATGTAAAAAGTGTTGTGTCATATCTCTGCATGTTAATGTCTGCTTTCTGATCATATCCATCTTACAGGTTTACCAAGTTCCTACCAACGTGGGAACAAGATCCATCACATTGAAAGAAAAAGTTGTCACCCTGATTCACCCCTCCCCTCTCAGGGTGTCCCAGGGTCCTACAAGTGGTATCAGAGGGAGGTTGATGGTGTTAGATCTGTCCTTTTTCGTTATAGAGAATGTAGTCAATGCTAGGGGAATACCTCTCTTCGATGGAAGTAATTTTCAGATTTGAAAAAACAGAATGAAATCTCATTTAAGATCCCTTGTAATGGAAGTCCTTTTTGATACTATTCAAGGAATACAAGATACTGATCCAAAAGGGCTTGCTATGACTGATACAGATAGGAAAGTTCTTAACGTAGATACCAAATCTCAGAATGCTATCACTGCAGATCTCTCAGCTCAGATCTATCTAAAGGTGATGAGTTGCACCTCAGCAAAGTCTATGTGGGATAAACTTGAAAACATTTATGAAGGAGACAACAAAGTGAAGGAGGTGAAACTTCAAGTCTTACACAACAGGTTTGACGATCTAAAGATGCATCCTAATGAGATTAAAGGTTCATTCTTCAATCGAATTACTGAAGTTGTGGGAGAAATTAGAGGTCTTGGAGAAGAAATCAAAGACATTGATATCGTAAAGAAAATCTTGAGAATATTTCCTTCTATGTACAATGAAAATGTGTTATCCCTTTAAGAAAGATACCAATCTAAACAATCTTTGGATGATATTTTAAGTAGTCTAGTGGAATATGAGATGAGAGTCAAACCCTAAGACGCCACGACTCGTGTAAGAAAGGAAATGGAATTCAAATCCATGGACAAACAGAAAATTTCAAAAGATAGTGGTGGTGAATATGAAGAGGAAAAGAAAATTATTTCTCTCATCTCCAAGAAGTTGAAGAAGAAAAAAGGTAAATTTAAAGGTAAGCTACCTATGGCATGTTTTCGTTATGGAAGAGTCAGGAACATTGCCTCTTAGTGCCAAAGAAATTTTGATGATGATGAAAGTGAAGCAGAAGATATCAAGAAGCCTCAGAAAAGGTTTTTCAAAAAGGGAGACTTCAAATCTGGAAATAAAATATAGAGGAAGAGTTTTTTCTGTGAAGGGGAAGATGATGATATTGAATTTTGTGAAGAAAAAGAACCAGAATTTAAAACAGGAAACCATGCTTCCAGAATGGCTACCATTGAAAAGTCATAACCCTCGATCAATAAAGGTAGAGATAATCAAATTACTGCTAATGGTGATCCAAAGATTCAAATTAAGGATTCCATTTCAAATATTGGGAATAAATGCAAGAGATGTAATAAGTGGAAGGAAATGGTTGATGAATCATCAAAATATGTCATTGAGATTGAAGCAGAAATTGAATGACTATAAGAACTAGTGAAAGTTTACTCTTCAATCCTTGAGAGAACAGATGACGTTTTGGAACTAAAGATTATAATTGAAGAACAAGAAAATGTCATAAATGACCTTCCATCCATACTGGAAGAAAATTAAAAGACTATTGAGGGTCTTGAGGAAGAAGTTATTACTCTTAGAAGTAAAATTTAATGTCAATCAAATGCAAATGATGGTAAGAAGAAAATTCATTTTGGAAGATTCTTAGATGAAAAATTACTGGAAAGAACCAAGTGTGGTTCAGATGGAGTTGGAAAAATCTTGAGTGATCAAAGACCCACTTGCATGGGAAAGAGTGGAATTGGATGTGAATTGGAGACATTAACTACTGGAATTGAAGATAGCCAAAATAAAGACAAGATGAAAGTTGGACATGTTGAATCGTTGCCTGATGTGCTAAAAAAGAAACCCTCAATACAAACTAAAAGAAGAACCAAAATTATCCTCAAACATTCAGAAATGACAGGAAGTCTAACTATTCTTCCAAGTAAGAAGTTATGAGGAGAAATTCAAGTGATAAGACATTTCCTATCATGAAGTGTCAGTTCTATGGATATTTGGGCCATACCATGTCATATTGCGAAAGGAAATGAGCTACTTGAATGGGTAAGATCTGAGACATCAACAAAGGATACTGACTTAATATCCTCCATCTTATAGAAGAAATAGTTTCTATGGATACTTTTTATTATTATTCTAACTTTGGACATAAATCTATGTATTGCAGGAAGAGATTCGATAGAATAGATTCATACAACTCTCAGAAACGGGTCAATATTCATCATCCTGATGGTGTTGATCTCACAAACAGTTTTTCTCTTCTGGAAGAAGATCATGGGTATGAATAATCTTATTATGTGGAAGAAATAATTAGAAGGCCGTCAATATCTTATACTCAATCCAATACATCATGGAAAGAAAAATAGAAGATCGAGAAATCCAATCTTGCAGAAGTTGCCTTCAAAGCTACAAAGAGCACCAACACCTGGATTCTTGATAGTTGATGCTCTTCACATATGAAAGGAAATAATGACCTTTTTAAGAGAATTTAAAAGAAGGTTGATGGAACAGTAAGGATTGGTAATGATGGTGCTTTGAATATTAAAGGTAGTTGGAATACTGCTCTCACCAATGGAGAGCTAAAGAAGAATGAAGTTCTTTATGTGGACAGTCTATGCCACAATATCCTCTATATAAGTCAACTCTATGACTTAGGGCTCATAGTAACTTCCAATCAAAAAGGCTACACTATAAAGGGACAAACAAGTAATTCTCTTATGAAAGGCTGTAGAACAGATGGAAACTTATATCAGGTTGAAAGCAAAGTAAACTCTTTCTATTTGTCCGTTGTAGAAGAAAACAACCTCTGGCATCGAAGGATAGGGAGAATTAACCAACAAGACATGGAAAAGATATCTAAGCTGATTATTGACATGGGTATTCCCATTCTGAAATGTGAATAGAAAAAGACTTGTGATGCTTGCATACGAAGGAAGCTAATCTGTAATTCATATCGACCAAAGAAGAAAATGGCATCACACCTTCTTGATCTCATCCATACAGACATATGTGGCCTGATAAATGTTTCCAAAACTCATGGAGAGAGGTACTTCATCCTTTTCATTGATGATTATAGTATAATGGCCTATGTAATGGTGATTCATAGGAAACGACAAGTACTTGATTGCATGAAAACTTATCACCGGATTTCCAACAATGATATTGGACGAACAATAAAAGTCCTATGATCTGACAATGGAGAAGAATACAAGTCCATTGAGTTTGAGAATTACTTAGAAAAACATGGAATATAGCATGAGGTAGCTGTTGTGAGAACTCCACAACAAAATGGAGTTTTTGAGCGTCAGAATCGACAGGTCAACAATATGGCCAGGACTATGCTGATTGAGTTTTCTATCTCTCGCCATTAATGGAAAGAGGTTATTGAAGCTCCAATGCACATTCAGAATCTAATAGGGCTTTATATGGGAAAAACGAAGACACCATATGAATTGTGGCATGGACGGAATCCTTCGTTGAAATATTTTCGTGTTTTTGGAAGCAAATGTTTCATCCGAAATAAAGAAGGAAATCAAGGGAAGTTTGGTGACAATACTGATGAAGGAATTTTTCTTGGGTATCCAATGAACAAAAAAGCCGAAAAGTGTTTCAATAAATGCTTGGGGAGGATTGTGGAAAGCAATAATGTTAAGATCATTGAAGGAAAACCCCCAAATGCTTCAAATAATTCCTATGTTGAGGAGATAGAAGATGAGGATGAATGTGAACATGGAGTAAATAAAAATATAGAAATAGAGTAAGGTTTAAAAAACACTCAGGGGTCACATCATGATGTTGACTCAGAAGAAGAATCTAAAGAGGAAATCTTGGGTAGAGAGAATGACACTAAACTTCACAGGAGAAATCGAAGAGTTGAGATTGATCCATCTAACATAATTGGGGACATAAGTGCACCCACTCAAAAAATTAGGATGAGGAATAACACACAATCTGCATTTCTGTCAGCCATGGAGACATTCTCATTTAAAGAAGCTTCAAAGGATGAATCTTGGGTGAAATCCATGAATGAAGAGTTAGATCAGATTGACAAGAATCGGACATGGGACCTTGTCCAGAGACCCGAAGGTCACAATGTGATTGGTACAAAATGGATCTTTAAGAACAAGTTTGATGATCATAGAAGTGTTGTTAAAAATAAGGAATGACTGGTATGTAAAGAATATTCCCAGATTGAAGGTGTTGATGTTGAAGAAACCTTTTCTCCAGTGGATAGACTGGATTCAATCAGTATTTTTCTTGCCATGGCTCTCCAAAGAGGATATAAAGTATATCAAATGGATGTCAAGATAGTGTTCTTGAATGGTGTACTCTAAGAATAAGTCTACATTGAACAAACAGTGGGTTTTCTTCTTGGCACTGATGAAACAAATGTCTGAAAACTAAAGAAAGAACTTTATGGCTTGAAACAGGCACCATGAGCATGGTACACCTGGCTGGATTCTTACCTCAAGAAGCTGGAATTCAAAAGAGGAGTATATCACAATCTAAATGTGAAGAATTCCCCAAAAGATCAATTCATGGTTCTAGTCTACGTTGATGACATTATATTTGGTGGCAGGAGGCAAAAATTAGTGGATAAGTTTTCTAATAACATGAAATCAGAATTTGAAATGTCTATGATTGGGGAGATTACATATTTCTTGGGGCTGCAGGTAATTCAAAGGAAGGATTACACTTTCATTTCTCAGGAAAAGTATGCAAGATAGTTTTTGAAGAATTTTAACATGCAAGACTCCAAACCAATGTCAACTCAAATTGTAGTTGGAACCAAACTTGGAAAGCACGAGGATGAGACATATGTAGACCCCACCATGTACAAGAGGATAATTGGGAGCCTACTGTACCTGACAGCGACACGGCCAGATATTGTCTTTGCAACATGTCTAGCGGCCCGCTTTCAGAGTAATCCAAAGGAAGAACATATGGAAGCAGTAAAAATAATCATGAGGTATATTCATGGTACTCACAATTGTGGATTATACTTTGCTGTAGGAAGGGACAATGAATTATAAGCATTTTATGATGCTGATTGGGAAGGAAATGTAGTGGAAAGAAAGTAAACCAATGGTGGAGCATTCTATATTGGGAATAAATGTGTTGGATGGTTGAGCAAGAAACAAGAAAGTACTTCTCTTATTACTGCGGAAGCTGAGTATATATCTGCCACAATGGAATGCACTCAACTGCTATAGATAAAGCAGTAATTAACAGATATTAGTGATGAGGTGAAGCAACCAATGGTGATTTACTTTGATAACAAGAGCGCAATTGATCTTACGAAGAATTTGGTTCAGTATTCTCGTACAAAACATATTGAAATTAGCTATCACTTTATCAAAGAGAAAGTTGAGGAAAGCATGATTAGAATGGATCATGTGGGAATTGATGAGCAAGTGGCTGATATCTTGACCAAGCCACTATCAGTGGCTGTGTTTGAGAAGCATCGGTTGAACCTCAGTGTTCAGCCACCTCCCAGTGCATAAAGTGGTTACGCAATGCCCCTCTCCCCAGTTATGTTAATTGTTTTTAATCTGTTTATGGATGCGATGTAGGTTTGTGGGGGGATACTATCCAGGGGGAGTGTGGTTTGATATGAACAATGAACAATTACCGTTATTTGGGTTTATTGTCAATGGGGGAGAAAAGAATAAATTTAGGCATGTAATGCATTTGTGACATGTTGATAAGACAATGGCGGTGATAGGATGGGAAGGAATACATTAGACATGTAATGCTTCTGTGACACTGTAAGAGAATTTCTTGGGCATCATTGAGAATTCCAAAACACAAGAACCCAATTCAAGATTCCTCTCTTGTTTTCTATACCGAGCATTGCTCATGTAGACTTAGAGTTTTGGATGAGTTGATTCTTGCATATGTGGTTTGACTATGGCTGGTGCTTTATTGAATTTATTTACTGATTTCCAATAAAACCAAAGGGGGATATTGATGGAACCATGGTCATTCTATGCATAAACTGGAGTATGGTTTGTATTTTTTGTAAATCCTCAGTGGAAGTTCAGAATGTGTGCCATCAAAGTGATCATACAGAACAAGCAGATAACAATATTGAAGGTGGCATCGTTTTCCAGTGTTTTCCAAATTTCTGGACCTCAAAATTGACAAATAAAGAAAAGTGCTTTTGACAAAGGGACTTGTGCGCCGATGAATTAGAGGGTTGGAAACTTACATTCCATATGTCTTTCATGACCATATTATCAAAATATGGCAAAGGAAGTAGGGGCGCCCATGTTTTGGGTTTGGTCGCACAAGTGACTAGCGCGGTAGATACTAGGGCGGCTGGACTAGCGCGCCGAGAGGAGACTTGCGCACCGTCGCACAGGGTGTCCATAATTCCTATAATTAGAGGACTTCCCCTCCTCTTTTCCAATGAAGTTCAACTCTTATAGAAATTCAGAGCTCCCGTCGTGCAGGTGGAGTGGTCACGCTAGTGGTTGTGTGGTCGCACAAGTAAAAGTTGCGCGACAGTTGTTTATTGTGTGTCTGAGGTGGTTTGGGCGAGAAAGGGTGTGAGTCAACCAAGTTTGGAGTTGGTGAAGAAGGTGTCGCAGAGGTGGTTTGGTGAAACTTGTGCACCAGGATTTGAAGAAGCGCGAAAATTGACAGTTGTGCGCCAAAACCGGTTTGAGCGGAAAAGAGTGTGAGTCGCGCAAGTTTGAGGTTGAAAAAGGAAGTGTCACGCAAGTGGTAGAGGTGAACTTGCACACCATATTAAAACTTGCGCGCCGGATTGGAGAAGTGCGCCAGGTGTGGTTGAAGCACGCCAGTCTTTTTAGGGCTGCATGAAAGTTGGAAGTTTTCCCGATACCTTTAGTGAAAAGTGAAATTCGTCTACGGGTGGGAGTTGGACTTCAACAGAGCATCTACATACAACAAAGGATATATTCATTAGTGATTATGAAGAGAACTTCACGTTTATAAACTGAGTGGGACTTCACCAAAGGTAGTGAGCCAGGGGGAGTCAACGGGAGTGACCCAAGGGATGCAGTGAGTTATCCCTGAACTTTTGTAAAGGTAGTGATCTTGGGACAGAGTGACTGAGCTCAAACCTTTGTAATCCACAGCTAGTGAAGTTTAGTGGAATTAGGTACGACTGAAAACCTATCGGTGTATGCTCCTTGGACGTAGCCCTTAGTGGTGAACCAAGTAAAAAGTGTTGTGTCATCTCTCTGCATGTTAATGTTTGGTTTCTGATCATATCCATCTTACAGGTTTAACAAGTTCCTACCAACATGGGAACAAGATCCATCACATTAAAAGAAAAAGTTTTCACCCTGATTCACCCCTCCCCTCTCAAGGTGTCCTGGGGTCCTACAAGTGGTATCAGAGGGAGGTTGCTGGTGTTAGATTTGTCCTTTGTCGTCATGGAGAATGCAATCAACGCTAGGGGAATACCTCTCTTCGATGGAAGTAATTTTCAGATTTGAAAAAACAGAATGAAATCTCATTTAAGATCCCCTGGAATGGAAGTCCTCTTTGATACTATGCAAGGAATACAAGATACTGATCCAACAGGGCTTGCTATGATTGATACATACAAGAAAGTTCTTAATGTGGATGCTAAAGCTTAGAATGCTATCACTGCGGCTCTCTCAGATCATATCTATCTAAAGGTGATGAGTTGAACCTCAACAAAGTCTATGTGGGATAAACTTGAAAACATTTATGAAGGAGGTGAAACTTCAAGTCTTACACAACAGGTTTGACGATCTAAAGATGCATCCTAATGAGAATGCAGATTCATTCTTCAATCAAATTACTGAAGTTATAGGAGCAATTAGAGGTCTTGGAGAAGAAATCAAAGACATTGATATCGTAAAGAAAATCTTGAGAAGACTTCCTCCTATTTACAATGTTAAGGTGTCAGCCCTTGAAGAAATAGATCTATCTAAACTATCTCTGGATGATATTTTAAGTAGTCTAGTGGCATCTGAGATGAGAGTCAATCCCAAAGATGCCACGACTCGTGTAAGTAAGGAAATGGAATTCAAATCCATGGACAAACTGAAAATTTTAGAAGATAGTGGTGATGAATATGAAGAGGAAAAGGAAATTATTTCTCTCATCGCCAAGAAGCTGAAGAAGGGAAAAGGTAAATTTAAAGGTAAGCTACCTCTGGCATGTTTTCGTTGTGGAAGAGTTAGGCACATTGCCTCTCAGTTCCAAAGAAAATTTGATGATGATGAAAGCAAAGCAGAAGACATTTAGAAGCCTCAGAAAAGTTTTTTAAAAAAGGGAGACTTCAAATATGGAAAGAAAATACAAAGGAAGAGTTTTTTCTGTGAAGAGGAAGATGATGATATTGAATTTTGTGAAGAAAAAAAACCAGAATTTAAAACAGGAAACCATGCTTCCATGATGGCTACCATTGAAAAGTCATAACCCTCGATCAACAAAGGCAGAGATAATCAGATTACTGCTAATGGTGATCCAAATATTCAAATTAAGGATGCCCTTTCAAAGATTGGGAATAAATGCAAGAGATGTAATAAGTGGATGGAAATGGTGGAATAATCATTAGAATATGACGATGATCTTGAAGCAGACATTGAATGACTAGAAGAACTAGTGAAAGTTCAGTCTTTAATCCTTGAGAGCATAGATGAAGTTGTGGAACTAAAGCTTAGAATTGAAGAACAAGAAAAGGTCATAAATGACCTTTCATCCAGACTGGAAGAAAAGTCCAAGACTGTTGAGGGTCTTGAGGAAGAAGTTATTACTCTTAGGAGTAAAATTGAATGTCAATCAATCGCAAATTATGGTAAGAATAAAATTCATTTTGGAAGATTCTCAGATGCATAATTACTAGAAAGAGCCAAGTGTGGTTCAAATGGGGTTGGAAAAATCTTGAGTGATCAAAGACTCACTTGCATGGGAAAGAGTGGAGTTGGATGTGAAGCTGAGACATCAACTACCGGAAGTGAATAGAGCCAAAATAAAGAAAAGATGAAAGTTGGACATGTTGAAACATTGCCTGAAGTGCTGAAAAAGAAACCATCAATCCAAACTAAAATAAGAACTAAAAATTATCCTCAAACATTCATAAATGATAGGTAGTCTAACTATTCTCCCAAGGAAGAAGGTATGAGGAGAAATTCAAGTGAGTAGACATTTCCTATCATGAAGTGTCAGTTCTATGGCTATTTGGGCCTTACCATGTCATATTGCGAAGAGGAAAGGAGCTACTTGAATGGGGAAGATCTGGGACATCAAAAAAAGAGACTGAATTCATATCCTCCATCTTATATAAGAAATAGTTTCTATGGATACTGTTTTCATTGTTCTAACTTTGACTATAAATCTGTGTATTGCAGGCAGAGATTCGATAGAAGAGATTCATTCAAATCTTAGAAACGGGTCAATATTCATCCTTCGGATGGTGTTGATCTCACAAACAGTTTTTCTCCTCTGGAATAAGATCATGGGTATGAAGAATCTGATTATGTGGAAGAAATAATTATAAGTCCGTCAATATCTTATACTCAATCCAATACCTCATGGAAAGAAAAAAAGAAGATTGAGAAATCCAATATTACAGAAGTTGCCTTCAAATCTACAAATAGTAGCAGCACCTGGATTCTTGATAGTTGATTCTCTTCACATATAACAGGAAATACTGACATTTTGAAGAGCATTGAAAAGAAGGTTGATGGAACAGTAAGGTTTGGTAATGATGGTGCTTTTAAGATTAAAGGCTGTGGGAATACTGCTCTCGCCAATAGAGAGCTGAAGAAGAATGAAGTTCTTTATATGGGCAGTCTATGACACAATCTCCTCTGTGTAATTCAACTCTATGAATCAGGGCTCATAATAACTTTCAATAAAAAGGCTACACTATAAAGGGGAAAATAGGGAATTCTCTTATGAAAAGCTATAGAACAGATGGAAACTTATATAAGGCTTGACAGTAAAGTAAACTCTGGCTATTTGTCTGTTGAAGAAGAAAACAACCTCAAACATCGAAGGCTGGGGCACATTAACCAACAAGACAAGGAAAAGATATCTAAGATGAAGATTTCTATGGATATTCCCATTCTGAAATGTGAACGGTAAAAGACTTTTGATTCTTGAATATGAGGGAAGCTAGTCTATAATTCATATCGACCAAAGAGGAAAAGGGTATAACACCTTCTTGATCTCATCCATACAGATGTATGTGGCCCGATAAATGTTGCCGGAACTCATGGAGAGAGGTACTTCATCCTTTTCATTGATGATTATAGTAGAATTTCTTGTGTAATGGTGATTCACAGGAAGTGACAAGTACTTGATTGCATGAAAACTTATCGTTGGATTTCTGATAATGATACTAGACGGACAATAAAAGTCATGTGATCTGACAATGGAGGGGAATACACATCCATTGAGTTTAAGAATTACCTAGAAAAACATGGAATACAACATGAGGTATCTACTGTGAGAACTCCATAGCAAAATGGAGTTGTTGAGCGCCAGAATTGACAGGTCAACAATATGGCCAGGACTATGCTGATTGAGATTTCTATCTATCACCATTACTTGAAATAGGATATTGAAGCTGCAGTGCACATTCAGAATCGAATAGGACTTTATATGGTAGAAACTAAGACACCATATGAATTGTGGCATGGAAGGAAGCCTTCTTTGAAATATTTTCGTGTTTTCAGAAGCAAATGTTTCATCTGAAATAAAGAAAGAAATCAAGGGAAGTTTGGTGACAATGCTAATAAAGGAATTTTTCTTGGGTATCCAATGAACAGCAAAGCCTACAAGTGTTTCAATAAATGCTTTGGGAGGATTTTGGAAAGAAATGATGTTAATATCATTGAAGTCAAAACCCAAAATGCTTTAAATAATTCCTATGTTGAGGAGATAAAAGATGAGGATGAATGTGAACATGGAGTAAATAAAAATACAGAAATAGAGGAAGGTGTACAAACACTCAGGGGTCACATCATGGTGTTGACTTAGAAAAAGAATTTGAAGAGTAAATATTGGGTGGAGAGAATGTTACTAAACTTCACAGGAGAAATTGAAGAGCTGATATTGAACCATCTAACATAATTGGGGACATAAGTGCACCCACACAAACAAGGAGGATGAGGAATAACACACAATCTGCATTTCTGTCAGCTGTGGAGCCATCCTCATTTGAAGAAGCTGCAAAGGATGAATCTTGGGTGAAAGCCATGAATGAAGAGTTAGATCAGATTGACAAGAATCAGACATGAGATCTTGTCTAGAGACCCAAAGGTCACAATCTGATTGGTACAAAATGGATCTTCAAGAACAAGTTTGATGAGCATGGAAGTGTTGTTAGAAACAAGGAACAACTGGTATGTAAAGGATATTCCTAGATTAAAGGTGTTGATGTTGAAGAAACCTTTACTACAGTGGATAAACTAGAGTCAATCAGGCTTTTTCTTTCCATGGCTCACTAAATAGGATTTAAAGTATATCAAATGGATGTCAATATAGTGTTCTTGAATGGTGTACTCAAAGAAGAAGTCTACATTGAACAAAAAGTGGGTTTTATTCTTGGTACTAATGAAACAAAGGTCTGCAAACTAAAGAAAGCACTTTATGGCTTGAAATAGGCACCACAGGCATGGTACTCCCAGCTGGATTCTTACCTCAAGAAGATGGAATTCAAAAGAGGAGGAGTAGATCACAATCTATATGTGAATAATTCTTCAAAAGATCAGTTCATGGTTCTAGTATACATTGATGAAATTATATTTGGTGGCAGCAGGTAGAAATCCGTGGATGAATTTGCTAATCACATGAAATCAGAATTTGAAATGTCTATGATTGGGGAGATCACATATTTCTTGGGGCTGCAGGTGATTCAAAGGAAGGATTACACTTTCATTTCTCAGGAAAAGTATGCAAGACAACTGCTAAAGAAGTTTAACATGCAAGACTCCAAACCAATGTCAACTCCAATTGTAGTTGGAACCAAACTTGGAAAGCATGAGGATGGGACATCTGTAGACCCCACAATGTACATGAGGATAATTGGGAGCCTACTGTACCTGACAGTGACACGACCAGATATTGTCTTTGCAACATGTCTAGTGGCCCGCTTTCAGAGTAATCCAAAGGAAGAACATATGGAAGCAGTAAAAATAATCATGAGTTATATTCAATGTACTCACAATTGTGGATTATACTTTGCTACAGGAAGGGACAGTGAATTATCATCATTTCTGATGCTGATTGGGTAGGCGATGCAGTGGACAGAAAGTCCACCAGTGGTGGAGCATTCTATATTGGGAATAAATGTGTTGGCTTGTTGAGCAAAAAAAAAATAAAGTACTTCTCTTATTACAGTGGAAGATGAGTATATATCTGGCACAAAGGCATGCACTCAACTGCTATGGATGAAGCAATAATTAAAAAATATTAGTGATGAGGTGAAGCAACCAATGGTGATATTCTATGATAACAAGAGCGAAATTGATCTTACGAAGAATTCGGTTCATCATTCTCGTACAAAACATATTGAAATTAGCTATCAATTTATCAAAGAGAAAGTTGAGAAAGGTGTGATTAAAATGGATCATGTGGGAATTGATGACCAAGTGGCTGATATCCTGACCAAGACACTGTCACTGACCGTGTTTGAGAAGAATCAGTTGAACCTTGGTGTTCAGCCACCTCCTAGTGCATAAGGAGGTTACACAATACCCCTCTCCCTAGTTATGTTAATTATTTTTAATCTATTTATGGATGCGATGCAGGTTTATGGGGGGGGATACTATCCAGGGGGAGTGTGGTTTGAGATGAAGAATGAACAATTACCGTTCTTTGGGTTTATTGTCAATGGCGGATAAAGGAATAAATTCAGGCATGTAATGCTTTTGTGAAACATTGATAATACAATGTCAGTGATAGGATGGAAAGGAATACATTGGATATGTAATGCTTCTGTGACACTGTAAGAGAATTTCTTGGGCGTCGTTGAGAATTACAAAACACAGGAACCAAATTCAAGCTTCCTCTCTTGTATTCTACACTAAGCATTGATCACGTAGACTTAGAGTGTTGGATGAGTTTATTCTTTCATTTGTGGTTTGCCTATGGCTGGTGCTTTATTGAATTTATTAACTGATTTCCAACAAAACCAAAGGGGGATATTGTTGGAACCATGGTCATTCTATGCATGAACTGGAGTATGGTTTGTGTTTTTTTACAATCCTCAGTGGAAGTTTAGAATGTGTGCCAATAAAGTGATCATACAGAACAACCAGATAATAGTATTGAAGGTGGCATCGTTTTCCAGTGTTTGCCAAATTTCTGGACCTCAAAATTGAAAAATGAAGAAAAGTGTTTTTGACAAAGGGACTTGCGTGCCGATGACTTAGAGGGTTGGAAACTTGCGCACCATATGTATTTCATTACCATATCATCAAAATATGGCAAAGGAAGTAGGGGCGCCCAAGTTTTGGGTTTGTTCACGCAAGTGACTAGCGCGATATAGACTAGGGGGGCTGGACTAGCGCATCGAGAGGAGACTTGCGTGGTGTCAATCAAGGTGTCCAGAATGCCTATAAATAGAGGCCACCTCCTCTTTTCCAAAAAAGTTAAAATCTTAGATAAATTCAGAGCTCCCGTTGCGCTGGTGGAGTGGTCGCGCAAGTGGTTGTGTGGTCGCAAAAGTAGAAGTTGCTGGACAGTTGCTTGATGCGTATCCAAGGTGGTTTGGGTTAGAAAGGGTGTGAGTTTCCCAAGATTGGATTTTGTGAAGGAGGTGTTGCGTAGGTGGTTTGGTGACACTTGCACGCCAGGATTCGAAGAAGAGCGATAGTTGACAGTTGCACGCCAAAACCGGTTTGAGTGGAAAAGAGTGTGAGTCGCGCAAGTTTGTGGTTGAAAAAGGAAGTGTCACACAAGTGGTAGAGGTGAACTTACGCGCAGTCTTAAAACTTGCGCGCCGGCTTGGAGAAGCAAGCAAGGTGTGGTTGAAGCACGCCAGTCTTTTTGGGGCTGTGTGAAAGCTGGAAAATTGCCCGATACCTTTGGTGAAAAGTGAGATTCATCTATGGGTGGATGTTGGACTTCAACAGAGCATCTACATACAACAGAAAATGAATTCATTAGCGATGATGAAGAGACCTTCACGTATATAAACTGAGTGGGACTTCACCAAAGGCAGTGAGCCAGGGGGAGTCAACGGGAGTGACCCAAGGGACGTAATGAGCTATCCCTGAACTTTTGTAAAGGTAGTGGGCCAGGGAAAGAGTGACTGTGCCCGAACCTTTGTAATCCACAACTAGTGAAGTTTAGTGGAATTAGGTACGACCAAAAACCTATCGGCATATGCTCCTTGGACGTAGCCCTTAGTGGTGAACCAAGTAAAACGTGCTGTGTCATCTCTCTGCATGTTAATGTTTTCTTTCTGATCATATCAATATTACAGGTTTAAAAAGTTCCTACCAACGTGGGAACAAGATCCATCACATTAAAAGAAAAAGTTGTCACCCTGATTCACCCCTACGCTCTCAGGGTGTCCCGGGGTCCTACAATACCTCATTAAGTAAATATATCCATATATACTAAAATAATTAGTAAAAGTTATGAAGTACAAGAACCCAACCCTTTCTTCAACTGTAAATGGTCCACACACATCTTTGTGAACTAATTCTAGAAGCTCTTTAGCTCTCTCACCTTTCCCACCAAATGGGGCTTTGGCCATTTTTCCTTTTATACATGCATGACATACAACAAGTGGTTTTAGTTCGAAAGAATCTAAATACCCATCTTGATGTAATTTTGTTAAACGTTTCTCATTGACATGACCTAGCTGGTGATGCCAAAGTTGGGTGTGGTATGAGTCATGTGAATTTACTTTGTCATCGATTTCCATTACTTGGTTTGTGTAGTCTAAAACATAAAGGCCATTATATAAATGTTCCCTACCAAAACAAATGTTATCTTTATAAAAGTAGCAACATTCATTTACAAACTTGAAGATGAATCCATCAGTATCTAATTTGGATACTGAAATAATTTTTTTAGTAAAAGAAGGCACATAATAAAAACCCTTTAACATCAAGATCATTCCAGTTGACAATGTGAGGTGGTAGTCCCCGACAGCTACAACAACAATTCTGGCTCTGTTGGCTGCTCATAGATCTACCTCCCCTCAATCAATATTTCTAAATCTACTTGGTTCCTTTATTTGGATACATATGTGAGCACCAAAAGTTGTATCTAATACCCAATTTGTAGAAATAGATATATTTCATTCGATAACAAACTCACCTGAAGCTTCCCCTTGCTTCCTTGGCTTGGTGCAATTTTTCTTCCAGTGGCCCTTCTTTCCACATGCAAAACAAACAACATCTTGTTCTCTTTCCTCTCCTTTGATCTTCCTTTTCTTGGAAGGCCTTAAAGAATCCTTGGGCTTAAATCTCTTCACCTTCCCTTTCCTTTTATTTACCATAAGGACAGAAGGCTTTTCATGCTTCATATCATTTTCCACTTGGAGAATGAGGATAAAAAGATCAGATATAGGCTTATCAATGTTGTTCATGTTGAAATTTACAACAAAGTTAGAGAATCTCTGGGGGAGTGATGTGAGAATGAGATTGGTACCCAGTTCTTCAGGGAGTTTAAACCCTACAACCTCCAAGCACTCAATGTAGCCAATGATCTTGCCTACATGAGGCCTAGATGGGGCACCTTCTCCAATCTTTCTCTGAAATAGAGCCTTGGAGATCTCAAACCTTTTCTATCTTGTTGTCTCCTTGTATAGACCATGAAGGTGCTCAAGCATGCTATAGACATCCATGTATTCATGAAACTTCATGAGCTCACTTGACATTTATGATAGCATAAAATATTTAATGTCAATTGCATCATTTAAATGTTGATCATAGGCCAAGAAATCTTCACCAATCACCCCTTGTGTAACACCCCAAGATTTCATAGTGTGTTATTTCTTCAAAATAATTCAATAACTTGCACTACACGCAACACTGAGTTCAATTGCACCATGACTTACCCCAAAAAAAAAAGCCATTAAAAGAGGTCATGAATAGTATTAACTAAATTTTAAACTTTATATAATCCTTATAATTTTAGAATCCATATTATGAGTTTCTTAGTCATAATGCAAGAACAGATTCATTTTCAGTATTGCACTTTTATCAACTTTTGATAGTAAAACCTTTTTAAATACAATATTTTAAACTTTTTGACTAAATGGAGACATCAAAAAATTTAAAATGAAACATCCCAAGCTTCCACGGTATGCTTTCCTTTGAATAAAACAGTAGCGTGTGTTGTACGCAACTTCGAGTTCTAACACACCGTAACCAATCAAACTAGCTGTTATGAATAGTAATACCTACTTTTTGAAGTTATATATATTTTATATTTTAAAATGGACTTCATTTTTGGATTCAGAATATCAAATTTAGCCTAAGGTAAAATTTTGGTACTTTTCGGATAACTTTCATATTTTGATGAATAGTGAAAATTACTAAATTTTAATTAAAAACAACTTTTTTAATCAAAATAATTAATAGTGATAAATTATGAATTTGAGTGGTTTTAAAGTATATTTAGAATATATTTTTACCATTTAATATAATGTTGGTCATTGGACATAATTTTACAATTAAACCGAACATAAACAAGTGTCAATCTTTTGATAGTTATTATCTCTTAAAAACACGCTTTTTGTTTTGACAGCGGGAATTAATTTTAAATTAATTTCTGCCACTTCTGTGTTTTGAATTTAGGAAAATGGATTCCATATTTGGAATCAGGATGTTCAAATTGTGTAAATAGGTAACTTTTATTTTTAGACATTTTGAATAATTACTGCGGTAAATATTTTATTTACCATGGTTAAGGGTAAATCCGGTAAATAAGGGTTAAAAACATAATATTATAATAATACTAAATTACCCTAAAAACGTGTCTTAACCCTATTGGTTGATAGATGGTCGACCATGGGCATCTTTGTGTCAATTTTGGGACCCCATGGATCCACTTGTAAGTGATAATGACACTTTATTTTAATTTAGTTAAAATGAATACAAAAATGACACAAGCATATATCTTTTAGAACAACAATTTTTACATAGGGTTATATATGTTGGATTTTAGATTATAAATATTCATTAGAAAGCTAAAAAGATTTCCTACATAATTATATTTTATTTATAATTTTTAGACATTAAATAATTTATTTTATTTATGACACAATGATGATGCAGTAATTACTATAATAGTGAAAAATTAAAATAATTGATATTATAAATACCCAAATAAATATAATATGAAACTTTTAATGAATTAAACTAATTTTATAGGATAATATGATATATTAGGATTGATTTAATTGACTTTTTTAGAAGTAATCAATCTGTTATGAGTTTCACAAAAATCAACTATTGAATAGTGTCAAAATTGACATAAAAGAGTTCTTAAAACAAATATTATATTATTAATTGATATTAAATTCCTAAAAATCTAAGGTTCGGCCAACAGACTTATATTATGATAGGTTAATCATTAATGGAGCACTTGGGGGTCGCTTGGATGTATATAGTAAGTTTATTAACCATATTTTATAAAAATACAAAGAGACATTGTAAAAGTGAAACTAATTAACTTAGAGTTAATACTTAAAGATAAGGTTAATATAAGTACCCAAACCTGTCTAAATTCTATTGGATGAGTTGTTTTCGACCTATCCCCACCTCATCCTTTGAATAGTCAACTTTGGAGCCTTTGGAAACCGAATATGAATTTATTATAAATTAATATTTCTAGCTTTTCCAAAAGTGCCCCTCACCCCTCTTATAAAAGGGCACTCCTCCTTCTCTTCTCCTCACACCTCTCAAGCCACTTGGCTCGTCCAAACTCTGCCCAACTATGCTCCCCAAATCCCTCTCCTCCTCCTTGAAGCTTCCCCTTAGGCATAAATCATTTCAAGAAGTCCTTTGGTTCCAACCAAAGTGAGTTACCTAGATTAAAGGTAACGATTTCTCTTAAATTATTTTCATTTATTTTGATTCTCCAACCCCCAAACTCTTTTTATTTCCTTTATTTTGTAACAACACCAGTATCCACAATATACTAGGATGTTGTTATAAGAAGGATTCAAACTACACATACACACAACTCCATCTAATGGATGATGAACATAATGTTTCTGTGGATGACAAACTAACGCCTCAGGAAACGATGATTGTTCAA
Source organism: Viscum album (assembly GCA_963277665.1). Taxonomy (NCBI): domain Eukaryota; kingdom Viridiplantae; phylum Streptophyta; class Magnoliopsida; order Santalales; family Viscaceae; genus Viscum; species Viscum album. The sequence goes on along the minus strand of OY728126.1, from coordinate 703,145,163 downwards.
ATACATCTTACCGCCTCTCATGGTGGCCATTATGATGGAACTGTAATTAAATATGAGATTAATGATATATATTTTATATATAAGCTTCTGTAATTCCATTTTATTTCATACCATTATTCTTTTCATGTTGTATATACATACGATAATTTCATTTGAGGAAGTGCGGACTACCGCCCCCTTAAAATGATATGACTCGTTCATACCACACATGGAACGTATAAAGGATGGTGTTAATGAACTTAAGTAACATATATAAAATATTATATTATACTGGAATAGTAATATACCTATGTATCATTTGGATTCAATTCTTTTAAAATAAAAATTAAATGGAAGTAGCGTTCGTGCGTACGTACGAACTACCGTCTCCACGAACGCAATGAGATTCATTCTCCATCGTATCCATTCAAGTATAATTATAATTTAATGATTTAAAAATGATGTTTAAGGACTTGATATCATTCTGGATATGAATAAGATACAACAACCATGGCTTATGTAACAAAACATATAAAAGAAAATAAGTAAGTTAACTCCCGAAACGACGATAATTCTAAGATATTATTAACAAATCAATGTTAAAAGATCATATATGATATCATATTAATATATATGATTCTTGTATAATTTAATAACAATTATTTCACCATTATACAGGAGGTTAACCTACCCCAACCAAGGAAAAGTACAAGGTAAGGGTTATTTCACAATCTCTTCTTTATCCGAGGTTGTTTATACGTAATAATCTACTGGGATCTCGTTATCATCCACATCCATGTTTCTTCAAAATGTATTTCAAAACATTTTTACTATTTACAAGAATATGGGTTAAAGTCATTTATACCCTTTTATGACTTTTTATTAGAGGTTTATAAAGGAATCTTTCCGTCGTTTTCAAAACAAGGTCCTTTTTAACCTTTTCGACAGAATTGAGGTAAGAATGTTTTTTTTAACTTATACGGCGGGTGCGGTTATTTTCCGCCGTTATAAAATCGTCGAAGCTTTCCATACAAGCTTATAAGAATATTTTCAAAGAAAATGTTTTATTTTATATGGATCTTAAATGATTTCAAAATAAAAGGAGATACTTCTTTAAAAAGAATTTTGATTTCATCTATGTCAACATCCTTTGATGGATTTTAAGATTATTTGAAGTTGATTTATTATGATACAAAACTTCTATATTGTATTGAAGGTTTTGTGATATGTTTGACTGTGGATGTGCTATTTTTATACCATTCATATTTTATTGTGAAAGTATTGACATTTCGTATGCTAGTTTTAATACGAATGTTTATGTTATGTTTAAACCTTTTCATATGGGAATGCATTGGACTTAATAAGTGACGGGTGGAGCCCGCTATAGCTCCTCGATGCATCGGTAGGTCTCATGAGACAAACTAGTGTCTTGGAAAAAGGCCTTGACAAAATCTTATTTGTAGTCTTGGCACGAGGCCTTGGCTATGTGGTTATGATAGTCTGGCATTATGCATTCCAACATTATGAAAGTGGTTATTGATTTTTGCATGTGATTATTCGATTAGTAGAATATCCATGTGAATAAGTAAATGGCATTATTTCATTTTATTTATGCCATACCATGTTGAAAGTTCATATTTAAAAGGCTTTTGTTTTAGTTATACATTGCCTTAAATGTTTATTCTTATTTATGAAAGTTTCCGCTATATTGTTATCCTTACTGGGCATTTGAGCTCACCCCTTTTCTATGTTTTATTTTTCCCAGGAAGTGAAGAAGTAAATTATGAATGACCTGCAGGGATTTTATGAGGGGATAATAGTGTGGTCTATTGAGACATTATGTTGTTGTAGTAGTTTTTCATTTTATAATGTAATGTAAAACTTATGAATATATCTGGCATTTTCCAAGGCTACTAAACCAATCGGTCTTTTGAGATTTGATCTTTCTTATGATCATGCTAATGTTACGAAGTAATGCACCGACTCTGGGTAGCTGGGGTCGGGGCGTTACAGTTGGTATCAGAGGAGGTTTAGTACAAACCTTGGAAGCTAGATTTAGATAAACTCTGATTAGAGCACGTAGACTTAAGATTAACTTTGAGGATTAGTATAGAAGAACTTCCTAGAATTTTGGTATTGTAGTGATTTTGTGAGTTTTCCGAGCAATACATCCCTGTCTGGATACGAGCAGGTAGAGGCGGCTCTGGCACAGATGTACCTAGGGGTAAAACCCGAAAACACCGCTTTGAGCTAGACTCGAACGAGAACTGGTGCACGACAACGGGCCTTGCTGCACTCTTGGTTACGACACTCCCGGGGGATATGCTTTGGATAACTCTCATTTTCTTTACAAATCATTTTGAAGGGATTATGAGTATATACTTCCTCAAAGAAAACATTCTTATGATTATGGATTATATCCATAAATAGTTCAATTTATGTTAAGTGTTTTATAAGTATGTGATTATGTATTTTGATTCATAAACTGATCTAGTTTATGCCATTGTTTAGAAATGGCGCCCAGTAGAAGGAATGAGAACTCCAGAAATACACATGATTCAAAGAGAAGGAAGGATCATATCTTTCATGGTCTTAAGCTAGAATTTATAAGAGAAATAGTCTCCCATGTATTATCATCATATGAAGAAATAATATCATGTGTTGATAAGATAAGTAAAGAGTTTACTGAGTCCTATGGCTTTGAAGGGAATCAAGAGAAGAAAAGGATGGAAGAGAGAAAGATGGATAAAGGGAAAAGGGAAAAGAAGAATTTTCCCATATGTGGTAACTGTGGAAAGAAACACCCTGGAACTTGCCTGAAAGGAATGGGAGTTTGTTATAAGTGTGGAGGAAAAGGGCACAAAGTACGTGACTGCAAGGGTAAGAAAATGGTTTTAAATGTACAATGCTTCATTTGCAAGGAGTTTGGACACTACGCGAACCTATGTCCCAGTCATCAGACTATGCCGCAAATGATGCTATTGGATAATAATCAGGTTATGATACTACCACAGATGAAGAGGAATGATTAGAGTTCTTATGTTGATTATGTCAATTGAGTGTTGTATCAACAATGTACTTGTTATAATAATTATGGAGTATATAAGGATTGTACTGCAGTACTATTTCATTAAGGACTTGAGATTGTGTGGAACAAAGAAAAGTGACTCAATAGAAGGTTAAATTTTTGGAAAATATATGGTTGAGAGAATGATAAATCATAATATTGTTCTGATACTGAGGTAGTGATTTTGGAATAATATGTGATTGTTTTGGATAAATTATATTGGATATTCTTGACTACCTTGGAACTGATTAATGATTTGTATATTCCATCATTGTTGGGGTTTAAACCATTTTTGGATTAATGAAGTATATCCAGCATTCTATATGGAATAAGGGAGCATGAATGTAATCAATAAGGAATATGGTAATACATGATGAAGGTATTCATATGCTATTACGGGGTAAAAAGGATCTATATTATGTTTACCTTCCTTATAAATGTTGGACTGTGAGTTTGGACAGAAGTATTTTGGATAGTTCTAGTTTGGATTATTTTGGATTACCATAAAAGGAAAACCCGGAGGTCGGGTGGCAACCCGTCGCGTCCGGCAAGGCTGCGAGACTTGAACCTGCAACCGAAGGGCGACAAGGGTGTATCACCTACCACTGGCCCACGAGATGTCCTGGATTAAATAATGTAGTTTTTATTAAAAGATCTTTTAGATGAATTATAAATTCGTTTATTTTGGAACCCTATACGAATAGTGTAAATAGAATTTTTTTTACATTCTATTATCTTTTAGAGTGAAAGATGAGTATGTGGTAGAAATTTTTTAATGGATAAAACTCTAATTATAAAGTAAGTATATCTCTATATGATCTTAGCCAATCTCATAAAAAAATTCCTCAATATTAAGAAAATCAAATTAGAACAAAAATGTTTTCCTAGATGGTACCTTAAATCATCACTAATTTATGGCTTTGGGATTGTTGGCCTTTTCATAGCCATGTTCTCTACCACTCTCCATTAGGTAATTGATGGTTAGATTTTTCTTCCATATCCATATTTTACTACATAGAACCCTAGTATATGTTATTTTCGGTAATCTTCATACTTTCGACTCTTTATTTTAAATAGAGGCCTCACTAATTCATTTTTCGATGTGGGACTTCAACTAAGATATTTTGAAACGTCAAAAATGTGTTATCCCAATACCCTATGTTTTGTTGAACCGATGGTATTTCAAATCATCATAGATTGATGAATTTAAGGACCTCAATTATACACTTGTTTGTGATTGATGACCTCAATCACTACCTATAAATATTTACGTTTTTCCTCTGATTATATGTCTCTAATTTCCACCAATATCATAATTTGGTGGTGACCCTTTGATTTCTCTTTTCCTCATATTAAGACTAAATTTTAGTAACCCAATTTCCGATGTGGTTTCTCCCACAAATATATTTTCTACTTTCAACCTTTTATTTTTGAAGAACAATTTCAAATTGCGAGGACGCAATTTATTGAAGGAGGGGAGAATGTAACACCCCAAGATTTCATAGTGTGTTATTTCTTCAAAATAATTCAATAACTTGCACTACACGCAACACTGAGTTCAATTGCACCATGACTTACCCAAAAAAAAAAGCCATTAAAAGAGGTCATGAATAGTATTAACTAAATTTTAAACTTTATATAATCCTTATAATTTTAGAATCCATATTATGAGTTTCTTAGTCATAATGCAAGAACAAATTCATTTTCAGTATTGCACTTTTATCAACTTTTGATAGTAAAACCTTTTTAAATACAATATTTTAAACTTTTTGACTAAATGGAGACATCAAAAAATTTAAAATGAAACATCCCAAGCTTCCACGGTATGCTTTCCTTTGAATAAAACAGTAGCGTGTGTTGTACGCAACTTCGAGTTCTAACACACCGTAACCAATCAAACTAACTGTTATGAATAGTAATACCTACTTTTTGAAGTTATATATATTTTATATTTTAAAATGGACTTCATTTTTGGATTCAGAATATCAAATTTAGCCTAAGGTTAAATTTTGGTACTTTTCGGATAACTTTCATATTTTGATGAATAGTGAAAATTACTAAATTTTAATTAAAAACAACTTTTTTAATCAAAATAATTAATAGTGATAAATTATGAATTTGAGTGGTTTTAAAGTATATTTAGAATATATTTTTACCATTTAATATAATTTTGGTCATTGGACATAATTTTACAATTAAACCGAACATAAACAAGTGTCAATCTTTTGATAGTTATTATCTCTTAAAAACACGCTTTTTGTTTTGACAGCGGGAATTAATTTTAAATTAATTTCTGCCACTTCTGTGTTTTGAATTTAGGAAAATGGATTCCATATTTGGAATCAGGATGTTCAAATTGTGTAAATAGGTAACTTTTATTTTTAGACATTTTGAATAATTACTGCGGTAAATATTTTATTTACCATGGTTAAGGGTAAATCCGGTAAATAAGGGTTAAAAACATAATATTATAATAATACTAAATTACCCTAAAAACGTGTCTTAACCCTATTGGTTGATAGATGGTCGACCATGGGCATCTTTGTGTCAATTTTGGGACCCCATGGATCCACTTGTAAGTGATAATGACACTTTATTTTAATTTAGTTAAAATGAATACAAAAATGACACAAGCATATATCTTTTAGAACAACAATTTTTACATAGGGTTATATATGTTGGATTTTAGATTATAAATATTCATTAGAAATATAAAAAGATTTCCTACATAATGATATTTTATTTATAATTTTTAGACATTAAATAATTTATTTTATTTATGACACAATGATGATGCAGTAATTACTATAATAGTGAAAAATTAAAATAATTGATATTATAAATACCCAAATAAATATAATATGAAACTTTTAATGAATTACACTAATTTTATAGGATAATATGATATATTAGGATTGATTTAATTGACTTTTTTCGAAGTAATCAATCTGTTATGAGTTTCACAAAAATCAACTATTGAATAGTGTCAAAATTGACATAAAAGAGTTCTTAAAACAAATATTATATTATTAATTGATATTAAATTCCTAAAAATCTAAGGTTCGGCCAAGAGACTTATATTATGATAGGTTAATCATTAATGGAGCACTTGGGGGTCGCTTGGATGTATATAGTAAGTTTATTAACCATATTATATAAAAATACAAAGAGACATTGTAAAAGTGAAACTAATTAACTTAGAGTTAATACTTAAAGATAAGGTTAATATAAGTACCCAAACCTGTCTAAATTCTATTGGATGAGTTGTTTTCGACCTATCCCCACCTCATCCTTTGAATAGTCAACTTTGTAGCCTTTGGAAACCGAATATGAATTTATTATAAATTAATATTTCTAGATTTTCCAAAAGTGCCCCTCACCCCTCTTATAAAAGGGCACTCCTCCTTCTCTTCTCCTCACACCTCTCAAGCCACTTGGCTCGTCCAAACTCTTCCCAACTATGCTCCCCAAATCCCTCTCCTCCTCCTTGAAGCTTCCCCTTAGGCATAAAGCATTTCAAGAAGTCCTTTGGTTCCAACCAAAGTGAGTTACCTAGATTAAAGGTAACGATTTCTCTTAAATTATTTTCATTTATTTTTGATTCTCCAACCCCCAAACTCTTTTTATTTCCTTTCTTTTGTAACAACACCAGTATCCAAAATATACTAGGATGTTGTTATAAGAAGTATTCAAACTACACATACACACAACTCCATCTAATGGATGATGAACATAATGTTTCTGTGGATGGCAAACTAACGCCTCACGAAACGATGATTGTTCAAATACATCTTACCGCCTCTCATGGTGGCCATTATGATGGCACTGTAATTAAATATGAGATTAATGATATATATTTTATATATAAGCTTCTGTAATTACATTTTATTTCATACCATTATTCTTTTCATGTTGTATATACATACGATAATTTCATTTGAGGAAGTGCGGACTACCGCCCCCTTAAAATGATATGACTCGTTCATACCACACATGGAACGTATAAAGGATGGTGTTAATGAACTTAAGTAACATATATAAAATATTATATTATACTGGAATAGTAATATACCTATGTATCATTTGGATTCAATTCTTTTAAAATAAAAATTAAATGGAAGTAGCGTTCGTGCGTACGTACGAACTACCGTCTCCACGAACGCGATGAGATTCATTCTCCATCGTATCCATTCAAGTATAATTATCATTTAATGATTTAAAAATGATGTTTAAGGACTTGATATCATTCTGGATATGAATAAGATACAACAACCATGGCTTATGTAACAAAACATATAAAAGAAAATAAGTAAGTTAACTCCCGAAACGACGATAATTCTAAGATATTATTAACAAATCAATGTTAAAAGATCATATATGATATCATATTAATATATATGATTCTTGTATAATTTAATAACAATTATTTCACCATTATACAGGAGGTTAACCTACCCCAACCAAGGAAAAGTACAAGGTAAGGGTTATTTCACAATCTCTTCTTTATCCGAGGTTGTTTATACGTAATAATCTACTGGGATCTCGTTATCATCCACATCCATGTTTCTTCAAAATGTATTTCAAAACATTTTTACTATTTACAAGAATATGGGTTAAAGTCATTTATACCCTTTTATGACTTTTTATTAGAGGTTTATAAAGGAATCTTTCCGTCGTTTTCAAAACAAGGTCCTTTTTAACCTTTTCGACCGAATTGAGGTAAGAATGTTTTTTTTAACTTATACGGCGGGTGCGGTTATTTTCCGCCGTTATAAAATCGTCGAAGCTTTCCATACAAGCTTATAAGAATATTTTCAAAGAAAATGTTTTATTTTATATGGATCTTAAATGATTTCAAAATAAAAGGAGATACTTCTTTAAAAAGAATTTTGATTTCATCTATGTCAACATCCTTTGATGGATTTTAAGATTATTTGAAGTTGATTTATTATGATACAAAACTTCTATATTGTATTTAAGGTTTTGTGATATGTTTGACTGTGGATGTGCTATTTTTATACCATTCATAGTTTATTGTGAAAGTATTGACATTTCGTATGCTAGTTTTAATACGAATGTTTATGTTATGTTTAAACCTTTTCATATGGGAATGCATTGGACTTAATAAGTGACGGGTGGAGCCCGCTATAGCTCCTCGATGCATCGGTAGGTCTCATGAGACAAACTAGTGTCTTGGCACAAGGCCTTGACAAAATCTTATTTGTAGTCTTGGCACGAGGCCTTGGCTATGTGGTTATGATAGTCTGGCATTATGCATTCCAACATTATGAAAGTGGTTATTGATTTTTGCATGTGATTATTCGATTAGTAGAATATCCATGTGAATAAGTAAATGGAATTATTTCATTTTATTTATGCCATACCATGTTGAAATTTCATATTTAAAAGGCTTTTGTTTTAGTTATACATTGCCTTAAATGTTTATTCTTATTTATGAAAGTTTCCGCTATATTGTTATCCTTACTGGGCATTTGAGCTCACCCCTTTTCTATGTTTTATTTTTCCCAGGAAGTGAAGAAGTAAATTATGAATGACCTGCAGGGATTTTATGAGGGGATAATAGTGTGGTCTATTGAGACATTATGTTGTTGTAGTAGTTTTTCATTTTATAATGTAATGTAAAACTTATGAATATATCTGGCATTTTCCAAGGCTACTAAACCAATCGGTCTTTCGAGATTTGATCTTTCTTATGATCATGCTAATGTTACGAAGTAATGCACCGACTCTGGGTAGCTGGGGTCGGGGAGTTACAGTTGGTATCAGAGGAGGTTTAGTACAAACCTTGGAAGCTAGATTTAGATAAACTCTGATTAGAGCACGTAGACTTAAGATTAACTTTGAGGATTAGTATAGAAGAACTTCCTAGAATTTTGGTATTGTAGTGATTTTGTGAGTTTTCCGAGCAATACATCCCTGTCTGGATACGAGCAGGTAGAGGCGGCTCTGGCACAGATGTACCTAGGGGTAAAACCCGAAAACACCGCTTTGAGCTAGACTCGAACGGGAACTGGTGCACGACAACGGGCCTTGCTGCACTCTTGGTTACGACACTCCCGGGGGATATGCTTTGGATAACTCTCATTTTCTTTACAAATCATTTTGAAGGGATTATGAGTATATACTTCCTCAAAGAAAACATTCTTATGATTATGGATTATATCCATAAATAGTTCAATTTATGTTAAGTGTTTTATAAGTATGGGATTATGTATTTTGATTCATAAACTGATCTAGTTTATGCCATTGTTTAGAAATGGCGCCCAGTAGAAGGAATGAGAACTCCAGAAATACACATGATTCAAAGAGAAGGAAGGATCATATCTTTCATGGTCTTAAGCTAGAATTTATAAGAGAAATAGTCTCCCATGTATTATCATCATATGAAGAAATAATATCATGTGTTGATAAGATAAGTAAAGAGTTTACTGAGTCCTATGGCTTTGAAGGGAATCAAGAGAAGAAAAGGATGGAAGAGAGAAAGATGGATAAAGGGAAAAGGGAAAAGAAGAATTTTCCCATATGTGGTAACTGTGGAAAGAAACACCCTGGAACTTGCCTGAAAGGAATGGGAGTTTGTTATAAGTGTGGAGGAAAAGGGCACAAAGTACGTGACTTCAAGGGTAAGAAAATGGTTTTAAATGTACAATGCTTCATTTGCAAGGAGTTTGGACACTACGCGAACCTTTGTCCCAGTCATCAGACTATGCCGCAAATGATGCTATTGGATAATAATCAAGTTATGATACTACCACAGATGAAGAGGAATGATTAGAGTTCTTATGTTGATTATGTCAATTGAGTGTTGTATCAACAATGTACTTGTTATAATAATTATGGAGTATATAAGGATTGTACTGCAGTACTATTTCATTAAGGACTTGAGATTGTGTGGAACAAAGAAAAGTGACTCAATAGAAGGTTAAATTTTTGGAAAATATATGGTTGAGAGAATGATAAATCATAATATTGTTCTGATACTGAGGTAGTGATTTTGGAATAATATGTGATTGTTTTGGATAAATTATATTGGATATTCTTGACTACCTTGGAACTGATTAATGATTTGTATATTCCATCATTGTTGGGGTTTAAACCATTTTTGGATTAATGAAGTATATCCAGCATTCTATATGGAATAAGGGAGCATGAATGTAATCAATAAGGAATATGGTAATACATGATGAAGGTATTCATATGCTATTACGGGGTAAAAAGGATCTATATTATGTTTACCTTCCTTATAAATGTTGGACTGTGAGTTTGGACAGAAGTATTTTGGATAGTTCTAGTTTGGATTATTTTGGATTACCATAAAAGGAAAACCCGGAGGTCGGGTGGCAACCCGTCGCGTCCGGCAAGGCTGCGAGACTTGAACCTGCAACCGAAGGGCGACAAGGGTGTATCACCTACCACTGGCCCACGAGATGTCCTGGATTAAATAATGTAGTTTTTATTAAAAGATCTTTTTGATGAATTATAAATTCGTTTATTTTGGAACCCTATACGAATAGTGTAAATAGAATTTTTTTTTACATTCTATTATCTTTTAGAGTGAAAGATGAGTATGTGGTAGAAATTTTTTAATGGATAAAACTCTAATTATAAAGTAAGTATATCTCTATATGATCTTAGCCAATCTCATAAAAAAATTCCTCAATATTAATAAAATCAAATTAGAACAAAAATGTTTTCCTAGATGGTACCTTAAATCATCACTAATTTATGGCTTTGGGATTGTTGGCCTTTTCATAGCCATGTTCTCTACCACTCTCCATTAGGTAATTGATGGTTAGATTTTTCTTCCATATCCATATTTTACTACATAGAACCCTAGTATATGTTATTTTCGGTAATCTTCATACTTTCGACTCTTTATTTTAAATAGAGGCCTCATTAATTCATTTTTCGATGTGGGACTTCAACTAAGATATTTTGAAACGTCAAAAATGTGTTATCCCAATACCCTATGTTTTGTTGAACCGATGGTATTTCAAATCATCATAGATTGATGAATTTAAGGACCTCAATTATACACTTGTTTGTGATTGATGACCTCAATCACTACCTATAAATATTTACGTTTTTCCTCTGATTATATGTCTCTAATTTCCACCAATATCATAATTTGGTGGTGACCCTTTGATTTCTCTTTTCCTCATATTAAGACTAAATTTTAGTAACCCAATTTCCGATGTGGGTTTTCCCACAAATATATTTTCTACTTTCAACCTTTTATTTTTGAAGAACAATTTCAAATTGCGAGGACGCAATTTATTGAAGGAGGGGAGAATGTAACACCCCAAGATTTCATAGTGTGTTATTTCTTCAAAATAATTCAATAACTTGCACTACACGCAACACTGAGTTCAATTGCACCATGACTTACCCCAAAAAAAAAGCCATTAAAAGAGGTCATGAATAGTATTAACTAAATTTTAAACTTTATATAATCCTTATAATTTTAGAATCCATATTATGAGTTTCTTAGTCATAATGCAAGAACAGATTCATTTTCAGTATTGCACTTTTATCAACTTTTGATAGTAAAACCTTTTTAAATACAATATTTTAAACTTTTTGACTAAATGGAGACATCAAAAAATTTAAAATGAAACATCCCAAGCTTCCACGGTATGCTTTCCTTTGAATAAAATAGTAGCGTGTGTTGTACGCAACTTCGAGTTCTAACACACCGTAACCAATCAAACTAGCTGTTATGAATAGTAATACCTACTTTTTGAAGTTATATATATTTTATATTTTAAAATGGACTTCATTTTTGGATTCAGAATATCAAATTTAGCCTAAGGTGAAATTTTGGTACTTTTCGGATAACTTTCATATTTTGATGAATAGTGAAAATTACTAAATTTTAATTAAAAACAACTTTTTTAATCAAAATAATTAATAGTGATAAATTATTAATTTGAGTGGTTTTAAAGTATATTTAGAATATATTTTTACCATTTAATATAATGTTGGTCATTGGACATAATTTTACAATTAAACCGAACATAAACAAGTGTCAATCTTTTGATAGTTATTATCTCTTAAAAACACGCTTTTTGTTTTGACAGCGGGAATTAATTTTAAATTAATTTCTGCCACTTCTGTGTTTTGAATTTAGGAAAATGGATTCCATATTTGGAATCAGGATGTTCAAATTGTGTAAATAGGTAACTTTTATTTTTAGACATTTTGAATAATTACTGCGGTAAATATTTTATTTACCATGGTTAAGGGTAAATCCGGTAAATAAGGGTTAAAAACATAATATTATAATAATACTAAATTACCCTAAAAACGTGTCTTAACCCTATTGGTTGATAGATGGTCGACCATGGGCATCTTTGTGTCAATTTGGGGACCCCATGGATCCACTTGTAAGTGATAATGACACTTTATTTTAATTTAGTTAAAATGAATACAAAAATGACACAAGCATATATCTTTTAGAACAACAATTTTTACATAGGGTTATATATGTTGGATTTTAGATTATAAATATTCATTAGAAAGCTAAAAAGATTTCCTACATAATGATATTTTATTTATAATTTTTAGACATTAAATAATTTATTTTATTTATGACACAATGATGATGCAGTAATTACTATAATAGTGAAAAATTAAAATAATTGATATTATAAATACCCAAATAAATATAATATGAAACTTTTAATGAATTACACTAATTTTATAGGATAATATGATATATTAGGATTGATTTAATTGACTTTTTTCTAAGTAATCAATCTGTTATGAGTTTCACAAAAATCAACTATTGAATAGTGTCAAAATTGACATAAAAGAGTTCTTAAAACAAATATTATATTATTAATTGATATTAAATTCCTAAAAATCTAAGGTTCGGCCAAGAGACTTATATTATTATAGGTTAATCATTAATGGAGCACTTGGGGGTCGCTTGGATGTATATAGTAAGTTTATTAACCATATTATATAAAAATACAAAGAGACATTGTAAAAGTGAAACTAATTAACTTAGAGTTAATACTTAAAGATAAGGTTAATATAAGTACCCAAACCTGTCTAAATTCTATTGGATGAGTTGTTTTCGACCTATCCCCACCTCATCCTTTGAATAGTCAACTTTTGAGCCTTTGGAAACCGAATATGAATTTATTATAAATTAATATTTCTAGATTTTCCAAAAGTGCCCCTCACCCCTCTTATAAAAGGGCACTCCTCCTTCTCTTCTCCTCACACCTCTCAAGCCAATTGGCTCGTCCAAACTCTGCCCAACTATGCTCCCCAAATCCCTCTCCTCCTCCTTGAAGCTTCCCCTTAGGCATAAAGCATTTCAAGAAGTCCTTTGGTTCCAACCAAAGTGAGTTACCTAGATTAAAGGTAACGATTTCTCTTAAATTATTTTCATTTATTTTGATTCTCCAACCCCCAAACTCTTTTTATTTCCTTTCTTTTGTAACAACACCAGTATCCAAAATATACTAGGATGTTTTTATAAGAAGGATTCAAACTACACATACACACAACTCCATCTAATGGATGATGAACATAATGTTTCTGTGGATGGCAAACTAACGCCTCACGAAACGATGATTGTTCAAATACATCTTACCGCCTCTCATGGTGGCCATTATGATGGCACTGTAATTAAATATGAGATTAATGATATATATTTTATATATAAGCTTCTGTAATTCCATTTTATTTCATACCATTATTCTTTTCATGTTGTATATACATACGATAATTTCATTTGAGGAAGTGCGGACTACCGCCCCCTTAAAATGATATGACTCGTTCATACCACACATGGAACGTATAAAGGATGGTGTTAATGAACTTAAGTAACATATATAAAATATTATATTATACTGGAATAGTAATATACCTATGTATCATTTGGATTCAATTCTTTTAAAATAAAAATTAAATGGAAGTAGCGTTCGTGCGTACGTACGAACTACCGTCTCCATGAACGCGATGAGATTCATTCTCCATCGTATCCATTCAAGTATAATTATAATTTAATGATTTAAAAATGATGTTTAAGGACTTGATATCATTCTGGATATGAATAAGATACAACAACCATGGCTTATGTAACAAAACATATAAAAGAAAATAAGTAAGTTAACTCCCGAAACGACGATAATTCTAAGATATTATTAACAAATCAATGTTAAAAGATCATATATGATATCATATTAATATATATGATTATTGTATAATTTAATAACAATTATTTCACCATTATACAGGAGGTTAACCTACCCCAACCAAGGAAAAGTACAAGGTAAGGGTTATTTCACAATCTCTTCTTTATCCGAGGTTGTTTATACGTAATAATCTACTGGGATCTCGTTATCATCCACATCCATGTTTCTTCAAAATGTATTTCAAAACATTTTTACTATTTACAAGAATATGGGTTAAAGTCATTTATACCCTTTTATGACTTTTTATTAGAGGTTTATAAAGGAATCTTTCCGTCGTTTTCAAAACAAGGTCCTTTTTAACCTTTTCGACAGAATTGAGGTAAGAATGTTTTTTTTAACTTATACGGCGGGTGCGGTTATTTTCCGCCGTTATAAAATCGTCGAAGCTTTCCATACAAGCTTATAAGAATATTTTCAAAGAAAATGTTTTATTTTATATGGATCTTAAATGATTTCAAAATAAAAGGAGATACTTCTTTAAAAAGAATTTTGATTTCATCTATGTCAACATCCTTTGATGGATTTTAAGATTATTTGAAGTTGATTTATTATGATACAAAACTTCTATATTGTATTGAAGGTTTTGTGATATGTTTGACTGTGGATGTGCTATTTTTATACCATTCATAGTTTATTGTGAAAGTATTGACATTTCGTATGCTAGTTTTAATACGAATGTTTATGTTATGTTTAAACCTTTTCATATGGGAATGCATTGGACTTAATAAGTGACGGGTGGAGCCCGCTATAGCTCCTAGATGCATCGGTAGGTCTCATGAGACAAACTAGTGTCTTGGCACAAGGCCTTGACAAAATCTTATTTGTAGTCTTGGCACGAGGCCTTGTCTATGTGGTTATGATAGTCTGGCATTATGCATTCCAACATTATGAAAGTGGTTATTGATTTTTGCATGTGATTATTCGATTAGTAGAATATCCATGTGAATAAGTAAATGGCATTATTTCATTTTATTTATGCCATACCATGTTGAAAGTTCATATTTAAAAGGCTTTTGTTTTAGTTATACATTGCCTTAAATGTTTATTCTTATTTATGAAAGTTTCCGCTATATTGTTATCCTTACTGGGCGTTTGAGCTCACCCCTTTTCTATGTTTTATTTTTCCCAGGAAGTGAAGAAGTAAATTATGAATGACCTGCAGGGATTTTATGAGGGGATAATAGTGTGGTCTATTGAGACATTATGTTGTTGTAGTAGTTTTTCATTTTATAATGTAATGTAAAACTTATGAATATATCTGGCATTTTCCAAGGCTACTAAACCAATCGGTCTTTCGAGATTTGATCTTTCTTATGATCATGATAATGTTACGAAGTAATGCACCGACTCTGGGTAGCTGGGGTCGGGGCGTTACACCTTGGGCAGGAGAACCTCAAGTGAGGACTCCAGCACGTAAAACTTTATTTCATGGAATAGGATAACCTGAAGGCCCATAAACCATTCCTGAAAGTTACTACTGGTGAGGATATTTTCTTTATCCAGAGTTGATCGCAGAAAAAATGTGGTTGACGAGTTTTTCATATTGATTCTACAAATTAAAAGAGCAGATTTATCAGTACTTTCTTGATTACATTTTATGAGAAATAATAAATTTTATTAAGTCTCCCACTATTTTATCAAGTCCCAATGGCCCTCACCATTGAACTCTAAATGTATAGTTTCCATGAAATTCTAGTGGAAAGGATCCATATTCCCCTTCGCATAACCCCAAAAAGGGTTGGTCAAGCTATTAGAAGGTATTTAGGTAGGCAGGTCTTTGCCAACTGTGAGCCTACAGTTCCTTGATCTATTGAGTGGACTCCTCAATCCTGAAATTATAACTTGGATTTCCTCAACACTTGCCTCCATTTTATAATAAGTCTATCAAGGGATACTTCTATTGAGGTAAAATATTTAAGTCAACCCGAAACTTTCATAAGAGCTTCCTTTATAAAAGTAAGTGTCCCTACAAGAGTTGGTCAAACACATAGTTTTATTGAGTCTTGCCCTTAATCAAGTAATGGAAGGCTTGGTCTGACTTAATATGGTATTTGAGGGAGTTTATTCTTTATGCGTAGTTTTGCATTATCACATTCTTGTTAATATTAAGTGATGATTGCTTAAGTTATTAACCATGTTCTGATAATGTTTACGCATAGTCTGGTTTTTATTTTATTCCATCTTTTCATGTGTGTTTATTTCATTAATTATGTGATCACGACAACACATATATAATAAATAAACCATTCAATCAGACAGAAATAAAATAAGATGGCATGATCATGAGGTTATATTGGTTAGCTTATCTAGAGATTTTGATAAACTAACCCTGACCTAGGAAAAAACACCTTGAACCTGATGGTTCGTGTTTTGCAGCTCCCACCTATCCACATTTGTATATTCTTTGGTTGGTTTCTCCTCAGCTTTGGATTTTGAACCATCTCCTCTAGCTTGGGAGATCCTCCATTATATGGGGTTTACATTAAAGAAACCATAGGCACACAAGCCCTAGATATTATTAGAATAAGGCTCGCATGCCAACGAATTTAAGTTAAATAAATTTAAATGAAACCATACACACACAAAGGGACTTTGGTTTAGCTCATTATCATCCGTAGCATGAAACGACATTTACACATATTTAGTATTCAAATTCTTTTAACCATTCACACTTTAATTCAATTAATTATGATTTTATAATTAATCAATTCTTTATCTTAAATCCCTTTCTGAATTTCCTTGAGATTCTTCTCATCCATATTCCTTGTACGGGTCTTTGTAATTTGGAGGAAACCCAGTGAAATCCCATTTCTGGAAAGTACACAGTGTGTAGGCTATATTACACAGTGTGTATTTATTTTCACCCTTTATCCAAAGTACACGTCGGGGATTTGGCGTGTTCTCTATACTTTGGAAATTTTGGAGTACACGATGTGTAGATTAATATAACATAGCATGTAATTCCTTGTTACATGGTTACTGGCCTGGAAATCCCGTGTACGTGGTACCCAGCTTCTCCTTGTACACGGTTTCACCTTGGCTGGATTGGACTACACGATGTGTTGATTAAACATACTCTCTGTGTATTCCGGTTTCCACATGCCGTTCATTTCTGGTCAACAGAGTGTAATAAATAACTAGGTATACTCAATTCACACGGTGTGGTTTTCCAGACCAGTACTGGTTCATTGAACCTAAGTATGTGGCATGTAGTTTTCACTACAAGCCATGTACTATTGTGTTGTACAGACATAAAGAGTGGATCCTCCAGATGAGTTCCTATTTTTTATTTTAATTAAAATTAAAATTAAATGGTCGTTTCTATGATGTGAATAGAGAACCATAGGAGGAAGAACATATCTCGATCATTCATATTTACAGAATGATTTATCTTGAATTGAATCAAATATAAATCCATAAATTATCAACAAAAATTAAATAACTATAATCAACGTTGTAACCTCACTCTGATACCATTTGAAGGTTCTGGGCGCAGTGGAAGCTCATGAGTGTATGTTCCCACATGGCTTTTTTTCATTATCAATGTTCAATCTGGGATAAATACAATGATAAATGCCAGTCTCCACGGATCGAATCACAAAAATAGACAAAGAATAAGGAAAGTCCCAAAACAAAAAACAAGGATTGTTATAGGTTGATTATAATTAATTTAATTAATTGACAAGAAGTACCTTTTTAGTCTTCTTTCTTTGTTGATATTTCTTATCACGTTCTGATGTGATTCATCGTTTCATCACAGGATCCAAGGATAGACTTCCTCTAGCGATGATCCACATGTGCACTACCTATCTCTGGAAATCGCCAATGGATTCTCCAGGTGTTAGCATAGAGAAAATTTTTCTTGCATTGTCCGCCTTAGATCGTCTAGATCCGATGGAGGTGGATCTCTCTCGGTCTTGAGAGTGTTCTTGGAGGATGGAGTTCTTTCGGTCTTGAGAGAATTCTCCAGAATTTTTGTGCACAATGATTCTCTTAGGAAAGGAGTTGGGGTTGTGAGGATATTTATAATCGAGTTTTAGGTTGTATAGTTATGACAATAAATAAACGCGTTGCACATTTTATTTATTTGATTAACTCTTTTGAAAACCCCATGTTGATTCATTAATTCCTTGACATGAACCCCCACTGATTATAATAAATATCATTTAATAAAATGATATTATTTTCTAAAAATACCGATTGGAAAAACTACACGGCGTGTAATCATAAATACACGGCGTGTACTTGTTTTTCATTGAAAACTACATAGCGTGTACATTCAATGTACACATAGTGTATATCTTGTTTTCATTTATTTATTTCCTTTCCAAAATTAAAACTACAAGGCGTGTATATTAAATAATACACGGTGTGTACTTGTTTTCAAAATAAAAACTACACGGTGTGTAATCATTAATACGCGACATGTACTTGTTTTCATTTTATTCTTCCTCCAACATTAAAATGATTTAGGCTTCCTTGAATAATTATTAAACCAAGTACAAGAATAATCTTTATTATACTTGAGATACTTGAATACACTTAGTGTGTGACCCTCTAGGCCTCTTTCTCATTGGTATTAGGCAGGCTTACCTAAAGTCCAAGATTACTGTCTAGCAATGGGTCAAGGCACCCCTGAGAAAGAAGTTGACGCTGCATTGACGTGTCACCTCATATGAACACCTATCGTGTAATTTAATCCCTTTGTCTCAATATCTCATCAATCAGGTTTCATGGTAGTGTCATAAACCTATATGCTTGATCTTTCATTCTTTGAATTCTAGAAATAAACTCGTCGTTACACCGTGGCCATGGAATTTGGACGATAGTTTTATTTCAATCAAAGAGCCTGAGATATCTACTTCCATAAATATGGAAGGGAAAAATCATTCCTCAAATTATCCATTAACAATATGTCATTCATGACACACCCAACATACCCTACTTCCTGCTAACTGTCTTCCGGATGGTTTTCGTCAGTAAATCTAAGTGTGCGAGTCATGACATGAGTTAATGATAATCTTCCAGTTTAAGGACCATTGCACATGCTCATATATAGAAATGTCTGATGACACCAAGTCATTTAGAATTACTACTGGCGGGTCTGTTCTCCTAATTTCCCATCTTGGAGATTACCAAGTGCGAACTCCATGAGAGAGAGTCTCGTTTTCTTACAAGTACTCACACATGACGGTCTGTATACTATGTGTCCTATCATAGTATGTCATCCAAACGTATAACTTTATTTAAGAATATTGTTATAGAATTTCAAGGTTATCATCATAGCGAGGATCTGCCATGATCTTCTCAATGCAACAAATATTCCAAGATATTATTATATTATATTCATGCAGAACAATGAAAAATATATAATAAGTGTACATTATTGTAATCAAAGTAAAAAACAATTGGTTCTCAGGACACCAACCCTAAAAACAAGTGTATTAGAAGATTTTATTATGTTTTCATGTATTATGTTCTTGATTTCCAATATACTATACATTAAAGATCATTTGTTTGTAAAATTTAATGAAAAGTTATGTAATAAAAAGGTATTATTCCATACAAATTTTCTTCCATGAACTATTATTAACTTCACTAAATTCCTTTCAGATTTTTAATTAATTTTTTTGTGGGGTTGTCTTCTGCGAACTACTTATAGTTTTTACCAAATTTCTCTTAGATTTTTAATATTAGATCCTCTCAATAATAAATGGATTAGTGCTCCTTATATAATAAAATATATCCACATAATCCTCTAAATTTATATTTACCAAATATTTGATAAGACACCACCTTTATCGTGTACTGTTTATCTCCCGCGAACCATTTTCCTTATGCAGTCTGCATAATTCCATCCTCCCTACATGGAAACATGAATCACTGCCTCTTTCCGTAAATGACACCCTTCGCAGTAGCCAAATTCTTATGAAAACCTCTCTGCCTTGATTTCGTGAATGATACGCCATCCTGTGAACTATCATGCCTTCCATGTGTTGTAAGCCTTCCCATGAATCTCCTTCACTCAACAAACTATTCCTCTTATGTAGTCCTCATACCATTCCCACTTTTTTGTTCACGGTTAACCATTCCACATACCATATTTTGTGATCAATGAACTATTCCCAGAACATGGTTCGCGGTCTGCCATTCATTTTCTAAAACTCTTCATTTTCCAAGAAAACAAACTCTCGATTTTGATGCCCAAAAATTTGGAAACCACTAGGAAAATATGCCACATTAAATACTACTTTTAGCCTCAATCATAAGACCATATTCCTTGAAAACTCCTTGATCAACAAAATGAGGATTGACAACAAACACAAACCACACTCCATTTGTAGCAAAGAAAATCCTTGGTTCCAACACTAATAAAGTCAGATATCCAATTAGCACATGGGCATTTAAAAGATCTAAATTAATTAATTAAATATTTTTTATCATTTCTATATTTTAGTTAATTAATTATCCATTAACATTGTTACACATTATATTACATTAATCATCAGAGTAATGTCCATTCCATTTAGGCATAATCCAAATCGATTCCATAGTTTATCAAGATTAAAATCTTTCCAACTTTTTCATTCAATCAACATCAAAACCACGAGTCAAGAATTATTTATTCATTATTAAAATCATTCCATATTCAATGTACTCTTGGGAAAAAATCCAAAGCTACCACTAAGAGGAAAAATGAAACCAATAACATCCAGTTGCCTCAAGTAGTGGCGAAAGGAATACAGATAAAATAATCAACCCGATCATCAGACATTAAACATATTCAAAAGAGAGAATCCAAAATCATAGAATCACATTAATAGGTAATCCCACCATAATACCATTCCATTATATCTAGTTCTATCATAGACACCCACATGTATATCTCAAGTCATCTTTCCATCACAGGTGTCAACTTCTGTCACATCATTTGAGCCCCCTTTCCCACATATCACATCAGCCCTCATAGAATCACAAATTCTAGGATTATATCACATCCAAGCCTCCCCACCCCATGTTAAATCACACATAGAGAACATAACATCTGGAGAACATCATAACAAATATAATGAAACAAAATAGCATATCCAATAGGGAAATCTAGTCCCTATGACAAGGCATTCAACCTTCACAAATAAACGATCTCCCACAAATCTAAACTCAAGGTACTCAACCTTATACAGAATATAATAAAATCAGGATATAGAAATTATCGTTATCACACAATTAGTTATTATTCCATCTTGAATTAACTGATTCATTATTCATAGGTTCCAACTATGGGGAACATAAGGCATCAAGTTGTAACAAGTAATCATAATATTAAACATTCTCTCTAGAATTTAGACCAGTTTCATAAATTTGTGAGAAGTACCATTTTCATTTAACATTACTTTTATTGTTATCAACAATAATTATCATGATTAATATCATTTATCAATTCCATTAACCATATAGAAGAACACATTTAATTAAACTTGTATACTCACATAAATTTATTATCCTCAAATTAAAATAATCATTGGATTAAAAACAAGAATCATCTTTAATTACTCTTAAGAAAATTAATTATTGATTAATTATAGATTTAAATTAATTTTCATTTTCAAAAAACTTCTCCAAGCATTATAACATTCCA
Organism: Viscum album; assembly: GCA_963277665.1. NCBI lineage: Eukaryota > Viridiplantae > Streptophyta > Magnoliopsida > Santalales > Viscaceae > Viscum > Viscum album. The sequence goes on along the minus strand of OY728126.1, from coordinate 703,123,247 downwards.
GAAAATCATAAGATAGATATCAAAATACCAAGAAAATGAAGAGCCAAGTCGCTATCACAGTATAAATCACATCCACATGCAATCACTAACCAATTATTTATTAATCTATTTCAATAATTTTAAATTAAATTATATTAATATAAAACGGTATAAATCATGATAAATTTACAATTTCATGAAAATAAAATATAAGTAATGAATCCCATACCTCAAAGGCACCAACATTCTTTGAATGAGAATAGAAAAATGTTGTAGATCCTGATCAAATATTTGGAAAAAACTTGCATCCCTCCAAGGATGTCATGGAACAATCACACCAAAAAATGAAGAAATTAACATTATAAACATTGGAGATGATCCTCCATTTTATATAGAGATGAAATGGGAGAAAACAAGACCGATTAGGAAGAATATTCTAGAAAAAAAGAAAGAACGCACCTTGGATCACCACAGATCGAAGGCAGAATCCAAAGATCAATACCCATTGAAGGAATCCCAAAATTCATGGGAATAGGGTCACCAAATACTAGTTAAATGAGAGAAGGTGTAGGTTTTGAGGAAAACCTACTCTACTATAGCCATTATAGGTGTGTTGCATAGGGGATTTATATGGCGTGTAAACTATACACACCATGTAATTTTATATCTTTATGTTCTAGTTAAAAATGTGTCCCCTTGAAGGATTTAATCCTAAAAATTTACACATTGTATTACGCCCTGTGAACTAGCCACTTAATTCATGAGTTGTGAATATATGACGTGAAAAACTTTCACACTGTGTATTCTCCTTGTTTTGTTATTTTTGCAATAGAAACCCACCAAACTCACTATAGGTCTCCAATAAGCTCCATGAGATTTGGAAACAAATAATGGGTTATAATACACATATTTGGGATCTTACAATAGTTACCTCTAAAAAAATTATCATCCACAAGAGTCCAAAACCATACCAGAGAGAAAATGAAAATGGGTCGTCCGAACAGCCTCCCCATGAGATACCTCTCAAGTATCTTAATATATCTGGAGATCAAACACCTCATCATAGGAACAACGCTAAATCACGTAATAAAAAAATAGACCCTAAACACTATCTTAGGGGAGATAACTCTCAAAAAAGAGTAAATTCACAACAACTAACTAGAAGAAACCATATCAAACCAAAATGGTCAACATCCAAAAAATTAAAAATGTTACCCTAAAAGAGTTAAACATTAAACAACTCATGGTACTCAGTGTGCATATCTGACTCATGTTCCAAGGTACTATCCTCCATGACACCATGCCCCCCACGAGACATGAACCAAGGGAATAACATGCCTATGCAACACTCTCTCCTAACATTCATTGATCTCTAAAGGATTCTCTTCAAAGTTTGCATCATCATCAACATTGATCACACCCTAATCAATGAATTGAAATCCATTAAGAATATAACGATAGATATTGGACATGTAAAAAAAATCTTATTTCCATATCATTTGTGGGGTAAGTTCTATATGAGATATAATAGAACCAACATAAGACACCGCCTCATAAGGCCCAAAAAATAGGGGAGAAATATTACTCCCATTACCAAACCCTCATTTCCTGCGATGAGGAGTCACCTTCTAGAACACATGATCTCTAAAATAAAACTCATGGGGTCTCCTACTATGATTAGAATAGTATCTATAACAATCCAATATTGCCTTCATCCTATCAAGAATTACCTAAACCATCTCTATCTTATTTTGTACTAGTTATGACATGAGAATTTCTTCCACTCTGACCCCAATCTAGCACATTAGAGAATGAAAATCTCATCCATACAAAGCTTAAAATGGCACCACAATAATAGAGGAGTGTAAACTATTATGGTAATAAAACTCAAATAAGGGAAGGTGAATCATCCAAGAACCTCAAAAATCTTGGTTACAATATTAAAACAAGTCTTCAAGATTCTGGATGGTCCTCTCTTCCAGACATTCCATATATGGATGAAAAGTAGTGTTGATGCATAATTGAGAACCAAAATCATGCTAGAGACCTCTCTGCATCCTAGAGTTAGAACTAGTAACCTGAGCATATATCATATTCCTCAGGAATACATGGGGTCACAACACCTCCTCCAGATACTACATTCACAAAACATCCATTAAGCTAGATTGCTTGATCTCTATAAAGTCACTTGATTTTTTCAAATGATTCACTATCACACATGTATAATCATAACCACATTGATCTTAAGGTAAAAAAATAATTAATTCCATCTATATGAACTCCCACTTCCACTAGGGAACATCTAATGGATGGAGCAACTCATTGGGAACATGGTGCTTGATCATCACCTTTTAGAAAACCAAACATCAAGAAAAATACTCCACAATTTAATGATACAACCCAGGACAACAAAACTAACCTATCAAGGTTGGGTAAATCTTTATCCCATCCGGATATGATACCAAATGTGAATTTTAAAACTTATAAATAACTACGTAATGAATCACTAAAGGAATGAAAATCCTTCCATGGAACAACACTTGGTGTTATCCATCCTCATAGAAACTATCAAGGGTATCACTAAAACAACTCGATCTTTATATAACTCCACCTTATAATCTCCTAGATGGTAATCCTTCAATGTCTACAAAAAATATGATTAAAGTTTCATCTGGAAAAGATAACCTTTTCCTATAGACTCTCTTATATCTAGATGAATCACTAGGAGTTCATCCATCACTCTCCAGAAATCCCTATATTAACACAGTACACCACTACACAACTTCCAACTCAACACATATTCCTTAACATTTACATTTATTAGTCTGTATGAAATATTGAAGTCATAATCCTACAAAAATTATATCAACCAAATCTAACACAATTTCAAGTCATCCTTGGATAATACATACCACAAGATCTTATGGTTTGTAAAAACCACAAAACACTCACCGATGAGGTAATGTCTCCACAACTTCAAATAAAAAACCACTAATTCCAACTCAAGATAATGGGTGCAATAGTTATTCTCATGGATAAATAACTGTAGAGACCCATAATAAAAAACTAGTATTTATTACATCATAAAAAATCCCAAACCAAGATGCGATGCATTATAGAAAAACTCAAAATGAACTCCTTCTGTAGGAAAAAAATGGACTGGACCACTAACCAACTTCTTCTTAAGGTTCTCAAAAGATAAATAACACATGTAAGTCGATAACATTGCTTGATACTTCTAGGTCAAGGCTATCATAGGAGTTACAACCCAAGATAATTCCATTATGAACCTCTTGTAATAGCCTAAAAGACCAAGGAAACTTCACACCTCCACTATTATCTTGGGGGAAACCCAAGAAACAACTACCTATATCATTTAAGGATCCATATGTAATCTTTACTAGGAAATTACTTTTATAGAGAAATAGAATTCATAAGCTAAAAAATCACACTTTAAAAACTTCACAAATATGTTCTCATGATGAAGAACTCCCAAAAAAGAACACAGATTCTCTATATGCTCCTCCTTATACATGAAGTACACAAGAGTGTCGTCGATGAAAATAACCATGAAATTATCTTGGAACTCTCTAAACATTGTGATCATCAACCCCATGAATAGTGATAAAGCATTCATTACACCAAAAAGAATCACAATAAAATCATAGCTTCCATGATGAAATAAAAAAGAATTATTCTGAATATCATCACCCTTCTCCTACATCTGATGATATCTTGACCATAAATTAATCTTCAAGAACTAACAATATCCCATTAGTTGATTAAATAAATCATAAATTCATAGAATGAGATATTGTTTATTCAATATCACTTTGTTTAGGTGATGATAACTGATATAAATCATCAAATTTCCATCATACTTATTCATGAACAAAATAGGTGTACCCCAAGTTGATACACTCATTCAAACAAAACCTCACTTCAATAGATCATCAAAATTTACTCATATATCCCACAACTCAGAAAACTACATCCTCTAAAAAGAAATCAATATAGCAGACACACCTAGTTGTATCTCAATCCTAAATTCAATTGACCATCGAGGGGGAAAGGCTACAACCTCCTCTAGATAGACATTAGGGTACACTTCCAAAATCATATGAAACACAAACTACTAAAACTTTTATGAGATAATCATCAACTTATACACCAATAAACACAAGGATAAAGTTCACCTCTAAATCATATGATGGTATTTCTCACCAACAATCACTAATGGATCTCCATCAGCATCATAAAAGACAACCTGCCTCCTAAATCATTCCACGAAATCCTGAACCAAATAAAACTAATCCATTCCAAGGGTGGTTTCATATGGTTGTTTCTATTAACATAGTAAATATCCCCAAGAGTAGTTTTTTCTTAGAACTAGCTCACAGTCTCTACATAATTCATATAAGTAAGCTTGAACTCCAACATATGTAGTCAATTCCAAGGGAATTGGAAGCCTCACTACCTCAAGTACCAAATAATGGATGAGGGTAATTGATGTAAAAGAGTTAATCACTAATGAATAAAAAAACATGGAACCATATAAAAAAAGAAAATGGTACCACAAACAATGTCTAAATCATCAGGTGTTGGATACTGTAAATCATGAAGCTAATCCCAAACAAGAGCACCAACCTGATGCTACCTCAGTTAAAAATGACTTCACGAAGGAACATTAAGTAGAACACTTAGAAAAAACTAATTTCTCATAAATTTCAGTCACTCTTGTCACCAATGACTACATACTCCAAAATAAAACAGGCATATGATCACTTGGAATAACTATATGAGCTTCCACCCTGGTAGAAATGAGATGGTGAGGGTTGGGACCTACCCCTAACTGACTGAAAACTCTTTTTTCCTGACAACTAGGAAACCCAGACCACAAATATTTTTCTTGAGGAATCCTGATGACTCCCCTCTTGTGAAAACATGGTTCTAGACAGTGTCCTCTCAATAACCTCTAGTCTTCCGAGAACCTCAAGAAACATCTTTAGTATAAATGGGGTGAGTGGAGCTAGATCTCTGGATGAAAAGCCTACTAAAAATACCTCTCCCTATCCCACTCATCTAGTAATAGGTCTGATACATATCTCAAAAGGGTCTGGAAATGGATCCCAGACTCTCACATGCTGTAACTCCCCTGTCGATGGCTAAGAAGCTCCTAAATACTTTTTTCCTTGACATTCGAAGAAAGAAACTCTACTTGGAACTAGTATTATAATATCTATAATGATATTTACAACTCTTTACGATCCCTAAGGAAAAAACCCACCACTACCTCGCTACTCAAAGAAGCATCATCATAGGCAGCAAAACTCAGCGCTCATTCTGAGCATGGATCGAATTGAATGATATCTCAGCCTCCTCAAACCAGTATTGTATGACTAAATCTAAAAATGAGACTCATACTTCTATAGACTCTAGTGATGAAACTCTTGGAATATCATTCTCCATGTTTCCTCATCATTTACCTCTACTTTGTGGAAATATACCGGAAAATACTACTGAACATCTTCGGTGAAAACCTAATGGGGACGTTGACCTAGATCCATGATTGAAAAAGGAACAAAAATTTAGAGATCATAAGCTAGGAATATAAAATATTTAACATTAACTAATTAATTATTTCATTATATTGTTAAGGTTTTAACCTATCACAAGGTTTAATAATTTAAAAAACAAGTGTAAAGAATAATGATTCATCATCCTTTCCTATGTATCTATCCTAAAACTAGTATCACATAATTTAGTAGGCTCGATAAAACAAAATTTACAAGCATTATATCACCAGGTTCATAAATAATTGTGTCTTATCTAGTCTACCATGTTTATATTGCCTACTAAACTTAGTTGATAGTGTTTCCCTACCAACCCATGCAACCTCACCTATGACTAACTCTAATGACATCCTATCACTCAACATGAACCTATGATACCACACTATAATGATTCCCTCCCCCAAAAGTGTACCTTGTTTAGGCAATAAATGAGAGAAATAAGATGAAGACTGCCTGATTCCTGCCCCCAGTTGGTCCCGAGTTGGCGACTAGCACCAAGGGTATAATAAACATGCATATGGGAAGAATTAAAATCTATGAAAACATATGGAAGAGAGAGATACAACATATAATCCAATAAAAACCTTCTCATATATATAAATATATAAATTCCATGTTCATACATGAAATTTCATAGAATAATATTATAATTGGAAGGAAAACTATAAGTACTAAAAAGGTAAATCCTATAGAGACCAGAGATCCCAAAATGCTCCTCTAAAACCATTAGCTAAAAATATCCAGCCTAATATCTATCCATATCTATATTTCCTAAAACATATTTTAGATATATGTAGGGTCATCATAACAGTATAACCATTAGGATCCTCCCCATAGCATCTCATGAAAAATATAAAGAAACCATGATAAATCATAGTGAAAAAAATGAAACTAACTTGTCACCTAAATAGTTGTACTATGTTACCATCATCGCCATGGATAACTCTCACCAAGTATCAAATAAAAGAGAGAATATAATATAATAATTAAAAATCAAGGGTATCTCACTCCCACTTCCCTACTAGTTTTCCACTCTTCCCCAATGTCACGCATCATGGGCCATCTCTTTCTAAAAGAGGTCATTACAAAGATATCTCGGAAAGGAATCACATCATGCATCATATGAATCACAACATAACATCATCCTATACCACATCACCATATATATAAACCAAGTATATTCTGGGATCCAACACATCTTAGGTGACACATATCAAACATTAGGTGTTATACCTCAATCCATCACAACCTATACACCAACTAAGTACCTCAAAACATTAAAGACTATACCCATTATACCAATAATAATCCATTAGATACTATATTCAGTAACACATGAGTGTGAAATAAACATAATATAGCACATTCCTCTGCACATTTATATGGTAAAACAAACTACTATGCATATAAGCACTAGTAACTATTAATAGAGGAGATAAGGGACAGAGGAGGTAGTCAACCATCCATACTCCCATCAGGATATTGGGGAAAACACCCTCCCATAGTCCACTGGGTTTCAGTCTCCCTAGCCAGCATGGGTAGAGAAACATATGAAATCACAGAATATAAAAGATATAATATGTCTCATAACCACACAATGGGAATAACCTAGTCTTATATCCAACTGTAGCTAACATTTCCTAAACTCTCAACTACCACTTTTAAGACTAGATATCCTATAAGCACACAAACATTTAAAAATCTAAATTTATTACTTAATTTATTTTAATCATTTCCTTACCTTCATTAATTCATCATCCAATAATTAACCATTAAAATTATTCTAAATTATTTTACATTAACCATCATAGTAGAGTCCATTCCCTATGGGCATAATCCAAAATGATTCAATGGTTTATCAAGATTAACATATTTCCAACATTTTCACACCATCAACACAAACCCCATGGGTTAAGAATTATTTATTAATTATTAACATGATTCCATAATCTAGGTAATCTAGGAAAACTATCCTAATATTCCTATAAGATGATGCATTCATCTAAGAACATACATCTACCTTAAGTAGTAGGGAAAGGAATACAGATAAAACATTCAACTTATCCTTCATCAAGTAAACAGATTCACATGCATCTATCAGCTTCACATCAATAGGAAATCCTAGAATCAACTAGTCCCATCATCTTTGGTTCTATCTATGACACCCAAATACATATCCCAATGCATATTTCAATCATAGTTATCAACTTATAATACATCATCTGGGCCTCTCCAACCACATATCACATAATCCCTCCCAAGATCATTCATCCCAACCTCATATCTCATCCAGGTCTCCCTACACCATATCACATCGCAAATAGTGATGATTTAATATATAGAACACTAAAAAATAATAAGAAAAAACACACATCATACATAGAAATATAGTCCTTAAAATAAGACATTCAACTGTCACACATAAACGACCTTTCAGGGATCTAAATTAAAGGAACTCAACCTTCTCCAGTAGATGAGAAACTCATGCCCTAGAAAATATCTTTATCACAAAAATGGTTTTTATTCAATATTTAATTAACCAATTCATTATTCAGAAGTTCCAACTATATCAACCAAAGGCACTGAGCTATAACAAGCTATCAAAAGATTAAACATTATCTATTGAATTTATACATGTTTCATCAAACTGGGTGAAGTACCATTCTCATTTAACATTCCATTTTATTATTATCAATAATAATAAACATTATTCACATCATTTATAAATTACATTAATCACATGGAAGAAAAAATTTAATTAAATATGTGTACTTACATCAATTTTATTATCATAAAATTACAACAATCATTGGATTACAAAAATGCCTCTTCTTTAATTAATCTTATGATATTTAAATATAAATTAATTCAGGATTTATATTATTTATAAATTTCAACATTATTCTACAATAATAAGAAAATTCTAAAAAATAATATCATAGATACTTCACTATCTATAAAATAAAGAGGCAACCAACTGTCATGGCATAAAGCACATCAACATGATATCACTAATCAATTATTTATTAATCTAGTTCAATAAATATTAGGTCAAATCCATTTCCAAATCAAGGGATAAAGTATGATAAATTTACAATAGCATGTAAATAAAATATAAGCAACAAATATCATACCTCAAATGCATCAATGTTCTTCACATGATAACTGACCAACATTGTAGATCTTGATCACCTCACCCATAAGAAGCTAAAACCTCTAAGGACTCTGTGGTACAACATCACCCAAAAAACAACTAAGAAAAAACCATTAGAAACATTGGATATAATCCTCCATCATATAGTCAGAATAAATGGTATTAAATGAGACGGATAAGGGATAACCCTCTAGAAAATGAATAAAGAATGCAACTTAGGTCACTACGGATTGAAGACAGAAGCCAAGGATCGATCCCCGTTAAAGGAATCCCAAAAAACCTAGGTAAAGGGTCACCATACACTTGGAAAATTAGATAAGTCATATGTTTTTTGAAAAAAAACCAAGCTATTATATCCTTTATAGGCATGCTGCACATTGTATTTACATAACATGTAAACCTTACACGTTATGCAAATTCAGGTTTTTATGTTCCAATGAAAAATGTGTCACCTCGAAGGATTTAATACTGAAAATTTACATGTCATGGAATGCCCCATGAAATATATTCATAAGACATGAAATAATAATACATGACATGAAACCCTTACATGCTATATATTCTCCCTATTTCCATATTTTTGTAGTTGAACCCCTCCAAACTCACTATTAGCCTCCTCTGAGGACTATGTTCTTCGGAAACAAACAAAGGGTTGGACTACACATATCTGGGACCTTACATATAATGATGTATTTAAATGATATATATGGTATTTATGACATAACCATACTTCTAGAATTATAATATCACATATACCTTATTAATTTTCATTCTGAAGGAATATGATAACACCGGTCGTGTGTATGGTGGACTACCGCCTCGTGAAGCGATGTGATTCATTTTTCACTTACAATTTCATTTAATGTAATATGAATAGAGTTAATGATTATTTGTGATATATATTAAATCATAATGATTATTTAAAGGTGAATTATTATTTAACTTTCTTTCATTTCATCTGTCGGAAAATGGAAACTATGTTCATGCATACATACATACTACCATCTCCATGAACAGTGCATTTCATCTTTCTATCTATAACTTTTATGAATAATTTTAAATTTTTTTCTAATGAAAATATATGATATTAATATCTTGGTTAAATTTTTTTATATGATAGAATTATGATCGAATTATATGTACCAACACTACTAAATAAAAACATATAGTAATAAAGAAGTAGTTATCAACATAAACATGGATTTAAATAAAAAATTGTTAATAAATGGGTGAAAAAAGGGTATAAGTAAATAATATATGATATAATATATATTATTATTTACTTATAATAAATTTCTAAAAAAATATATTTATTATACAGGAAGCTAGAGAACTTTTAAGGTAAGACAAACTTGAGGTAAGGTATCTTCTCCTAAAAAATGTCTTCTTTGGGACAGAAGTTATGTTATAATTTTTGTGAGGTGTATATACTGACCCATTGAAATAATATATCATTAATTTATTTATTCTCATTATATTTAATTTTTTTAATTTATTTATTTCTTGTGGCTTATGATTCAAAAGTTACCAAAGTTATAAGGGTTTATGATACAATCTCATTGCTTATCAAGATTGTTTTTTATTACACTTATTATTATAAATGGTTATTATATATCTATTAAAAAACTAATGAGTTTTATTCTCATATAGTTATTTCTTATGAATACATTTTCTCTTTTAATTATAGTTTCTTTAAGTACTCAATAGATCCAGAATATGTTTTTATAAAAAATCAACTTTATTTCACTCTTTAGTCAAAAAAACCTTTTTATTCTATGTCCATGTTTTCTAAAAGAAGTTCTAAAAAACGTTTTTAATATTATTCAAATATTGGTTAATTTAATTTTTACCCTTTTTATAATTTTTACAAAAAAAATTAAAGGAATCTTCTTATCATTTTCTAAATGAGGTAATTTTTACTTTTACTAACAATGTAAAGGGAATATTTGTTTTAACTTGTATGACATGAAAGTAATTCTCCACCATCATAATTGATCACAAAATTAATGAAACATATATATTTTTTTGAAGGATATTTTCAATGGAAAGGATTATAATTTTCTTTTTGATTTTTTTAAAAAAATTTATTTTCAAAGTGGAAAGGTGATTTTAATCAAGAAATGTTCCAAGTCATATTTCAAAATCATTTTCCATATTAGATGAAATAATTTGATATTGATTATGATTTAATGGGGATATAACCCAAGGAAACCATTATTATTACTTATCTGAATTGTTTTTTTATGAAAATATGTTTATGATACACATTACTTTTATAAGGGTTATGCTATGTTGAAATGATGAATGTTTTATGAAACCTCTTACTCTCCCATAGATTATGCTATGATGAAATATTTATGAAACTCATTTATTTTTCATGGGTTCTTGTATGGTGAATTTTTTATAATCATGTAGCATACATATGTATTTTTTTTTCATTACATTACAGGTGGGACCTATATCTCCCTCCGATTCATTGGGTAAAGCTTTATATATCATTAGATGACTATGGGAAACAAGTTGATGGATTGATACAGTGTGGGAAAAATGGTGGTCTTGATCCACTATGGGAAATAGGTCTATAGAAATGATCTCCTATATGAAATTGGTGACGAGGCTTGATCCACTATGTTTGATTGTTTTGGTAGTTAACCTTGAAAAATGAAATTATTTGTAAACCTAATGTTGGTACCACACTGTTATGAAATTAGCTTATGGTTCATGAATTATGATAATTTCACAATTTGATGAATCTTATCTTTTAGAATGATAATGCTTCGTACCATGACTCATTTTTATGATCTAGGATGGATTCGGTATCAAAAAATTTAAGTTATGCTCATGATATCATATTATTATTCTTATCTTATGATTTTTTATGATCATAGTTTTATATTTCCCATGTTTACCATTACTAATCATCTCATCTCAAACCTTTCTTATGTTTTATTCCCCTAGGTTATGAAGAAAGTTATTGTGTATGACATGTTTGAAAGGGTTCTAATTATGAATAACTTAGTGAGAGATGATGTAGTTCACTTATAAACATATTTTTTAAGTATCCAAGATTCTTAAGACATTAAAAAATTATGATCCTCTGGCCTGTATTTGGGTAATGTAATGAATATTTATCGAAAAAGATGTAATATTTATATTTGTAAATCCTTTTTAGATTTAAATCAAATTCCTTCAATAATTTCATAGTATCAAGAAAATATATTTCACTTAAGAACATCTTGAATCCTTTCTATGAATAGTACTCAAGTGTCTTAGTATAAATAATGTACTTACACCACTTTCATCTTGGACCTTTGAGCATGTAAATGAAATGCTTTGGATTAAATTAATCATGTATTCCCATAAGATTAAATATTCAATAAATCTTCTCAATACACTATTTATCCACATGGAAACATTTATACCCTTATAAGATAGAATGATTTAATATTTGAAACATATAAACCCAATCACTATATTTATTTGGGCTATAAGAAATACTAACTTCTATGAACCTATAATGAGGCACTGAGGGATGAAGAAAACATTGATTTAAAAGAGGTTCTTATTGTGGGGAACCACCCACAACTTCCTCTTGGGAGTTCATTGAGACTTAACTGGTAGTCAGACCTCTAAATAATAAAACAAAAAACAAAAAACAATCAAAATAAACTCTAATATTCATATTTACAAGAAAAAAAGTGCAAAAAAAAAGAATATCAAATAAAAAATGTTCCATTAAATTATAATTTACATAATTTTTTAGTAAAATTTAAAAGATGACAACTTATCCTAATAAAAAAATTATATAAAATAAGAAAACTCTATATCTTGATACAAAAATCATTTTATAGATAATTTCATTAAAATATTTTTTAAATAAAAACCCAAATACCTTTTGAAAATACTTAATAACATATATTAAAATTTCTTTCAGAGTATCCTTTTAACTAAAACATTTATAGAAATTATATAATATAATTACCAGAAATTACTTGAAACCATTTTTGAATAATCCAAAAAAAATTATGTTTATATTTATAAATAATTTTCAAATAAAATATTTTCAATATAATTGAAAATAATTTATGTAACACCACATAATTTTACTAGATACTAAAAATTAACCATGAAAATTATCCACAAAGAAAATCCCATTATAGTTAAAAAAATATTATAAAAAGCACTATGGTCTTAAATAAAACATTTATAAATTAGGTATGAAATTTAACACATAAATATATAAAACAATCCTAATAAATATATTTCAAACTTATATAAATTTACTTTAATCCACATCAATGATAGATAAAATAAATCATACCAAAAAACATAGATAAATTGAATAAAAATTAGACAATATTTTGCAATTAAAATAATAAATATTGCATAAAAACTCAAGAAAGTAATGATCAAAATTAGGTGAGGAAAAAATGAAAAATTTACCAATTATCAAGACATAAGTTATGTATTCATGGTCTCTCTGACCATTCAATAATTGAGCAGTGATCACTAGGATCTCCAAATCAGGTTTCACAGTCCAAATACACGATCTACAACCCATTCTCACCGAACATTCTCCTCAATAATGCCCACTAGATTTTAAATTTCATCCCAAAATTCCTTAAAAATGAAATATATAATAATCCTTAAACTGAAATGACACATCTCATACATCCCATGAAAACTCAATGCTCATCATGCCAAGTATCATGAATAAATGTTCTTGTAATATACCTCTTGAATTATGAAAATCCTATCTCCAATCTATAATGACATCATAGTTAACATTGAAAATAAATGGACCTTTATACCTCTTTTGATGAACCATCCCAAGCTACCCCTACCCTATATGCAGGATAAACTGTAACATAGACCAAAGTGTGTTCCTAATCACCACATGCTGGAAACTAGTGTCGAGAATCAAACCAAACTTAAGTGGAATGATTTTTATCTATAAAATAAAGAAATAAATTTAGGTAATTAGTATATAAATATTGTATGAACATTTCATAAGTTTTATACAACATCCAATTGAGATAATTTTGTTTTGATATAAACATAACAAAAAATGTCACAAAATCATAAAGAAAGATCAATAATCCATAAAAACTCAAATTATTGTAAGAAAACGTCTCAAAAATAAACATAACCAAGATTTATTATGATTTTGGGAATAACACTAGAAATATAAAAAAATAGAGGGAGGACAAGGTAGAACACTACATGAGATAAACCAAATTAAACAAAAAAAGAAATCCCAATATCCACCCACTATGACAAGCAAATGAGCTTAACTTATCACCATCATATCACCAAAACCAAAATTGATCATCATCCATGACATCCCAAAAATACTTTCAATAAATATAAAATGAATAATAGGCATGGAAAAATTATTAGCTGGTATCCTCCCACCACCCAAGCATAAAATTAAAAGATTAATCTTTACAATTGTGTGTTTGAACAAAAAATATAAATGTAATATTTTTTTTATTTACAAAAAAATAACATGAGATAAAATAACCAATAATTTAATTTAATATAAATTAGTTAAAAATTAATTATTAAGGAATTTTTTTTATAATATTTATCCTTAAGGAAATTAGTAATTTTTTTAAAGAAACCCATGTTAAAAATTTTCATTAAAAATGCCCAATATTTCCTCACATTTAAGAAACATTCAAAAAAAATAAAATTAAGATGGAGAAAACATAGTTATGGTAAATCAATTATTTTATAATAATCACTAATCAATTTAATAGTTTGAGTGAATAGATAATATAGTTTAATAATAAATAAATAAACTTCATCATAAAATATACAAAATTGTTAATGGGGAATAATCATAAATTTATACTTTAATATAACTAAAAAATTGGTGAATATATAATAGGTTAATATAAAATAAATTATCCCAAAATAAAATTCATATTAATAATCATAATAACAATTAGGATCCCAGGATAAATTCTAGGATAAAATTGTAACAAAAATCACATAACTAAAATTTATGATGATCCAACTACCTAAAAGTTGGTTTTACCCATCCTGGCTTGACCGAGAAGAAAAATACCATATGAGAAAAAATTCCTAACATGGGGATATAATCTAGATAATGATCAAACATTAGTATAATACATGACCCTATAATTATCACCTAGCTACCCAAGGTTTATCGTGGAAGAAATAGAGGTGATCTATCAATACAATACAAGATGACACACACACCCAAATAATGTAAACTCAAATATAAACTTTTTAATCAATTCATAGAATAACCCCATTGAATTTAATATTATTAACTTCATAACCATCATATTAATTATATTTAATCATTTCATAACATAATATCATTCCAACTTCAAACTCAAGAATCAATAATGGGAATATTTTCACGGGTTGTAACAAATGATCATAGATAAGGATGTTTCCAAAGCACACCTTCTAATTAATAAACATTGAAAATAAAGGAAAAATTCAGTAATTAACTTTTTATATCTATAAAATAAATTTAAAAAAATAAATAATTAATAACAATGGAGTGTTACTACCAAAATAATTCAACTTCAAAAAGAAAAAATATGTACTTAATCATTGAAAAAACAAGATGAAAACAAGATGGAAATTCATTATAAAGTGTAAGTTGTTATTTAATAAAATGGAAATATTTATAATTCCTTAAAATATCTATTAGAAATTTTATTAAACACTTGGTGTGCACACTTTCCAAAGAAAACATGTTAGGATTTTAGCATAGGAAACATTTTTGGAATAAAAAATAATTTGTAATAAAAAACTAGATACCTATATAAATGACATTGAAAAACATTATTACATTTATTTTAATTTAAAATATGGTTATAACAATGATCAATCACCTTTGATTCAATGTATAAAGGGAAATTTGTGGATTAACCTATCATATTTTATGTAAATGAAGTGAGATGAAGTTATTATACCATATAAGATCAAGGGATACATTTAAAAACCCAAAATGAACCTTAAATTAAGAATAATTTAATTAAATCCCATGAAATTAATAGTCCTAGTCCATAATTTATATTGGGTGAGAGGAAATAGGGAGAAGAGGGAAGAATATGAAAGAGAATGATGAGTGGAGTAACCTACTTGAAGAGATATCAATGTTTGATGGAAGAAGTCACACTTATATCGTAAAAAGAGTGTGACTATGGGAGGAAGCTCAATGAGAGGGACATGAGAAGATTTTAGTGGAATTGATAAGATAAATTAAGTCCTTACCTTGGAATAGAAAAACTAAAATAAAAAAAACACATTTTTAATGAGTTTCATGATCAAGTAGGGTCATGCTTTGACCATTCAAACTCCATTGCCTCCATATTTACACTTTTCACAAACACATTTAATGTTCATAAGACCATGATATAACAATAAATACCCAATTTTTTCTCCTATACATCCTAAATGGTCCTTTCATGGTGTTTGAGACCATGACTCTTAGTTGTGAAACCCAAAATATTTCACAAAATTATCAAAATTTGACTCCAAACTCTAAAAGAGAAGATAAAATAAATAAATACTAAAATAAAAACCTATAATTTCATTATGTGTGTTACTGTAATGCCTCTTCCTAGAAATATTTTGAGCCAAAGATCCACATGGCCTAAAGAGTGTCTCCTTGTATTCTGAAGGGTACCGACTAGTGGTGAGGGACTAATCCATAGAATAGTGAGACTATACCATTGAATTATTGTCATACAATAGAATAAATAAACAAGAATAATCTACACCATATTATAGTACATAAAAAATTAATGAAATAAATAATATAAATTATGTTTTCAGACAAAACATATAATTGATCACACGCAGGTCTGATCTCAAAAACTAAAAAAACCAAAAATAAAACATGCACAACATGTCCTTACTATCATCCCTTGGCCTTGCACACCATTTATCTGAAAACCCATAAAGCTTCCCCATGTTGATCTACTACACATCCTGTGATCTGACCAAAAATATAGATATAAGGTCTGCACACACACTGTGATGTATGTGCAGGGTGTGAGGATAAAACTCAGTAGGGTATCACCAAGCACCCCAAATATACACCATCATATATGTGTTTATTCAAAAATAAAATAAATTTACAAAAATGATTTTAACTTTATCATTAACTAACAAAGACCCCACAATACTCGATGAGGTACACACAACCTACATTTCTTTAGGTGTTAACTAGGTCACCCCAACCCTAACCATACCTACTTCAACTTCATGCTATAATACACCCATCACCTCATGACACCCCACCCATAACTAATTCCAAACCTATACCTAAAACCATATTTTATGATGATGTACAAAACCTTGACCTAATACCTATAGACTCTTGTCATGGTCATGCATCCATAAACCCTGACCCATCCATTATCTCTCATGGGAGGTCCATTGGTCATCTACTACAATGTACTTAGAACTAACCCCTAGGAAGGTTCTCTGCCATAACCCAATCCAATCCTAGAAAGGTTCAATTTTTTAATAATAATTATCTTTTATTTATTCTAAAGTAAGTACAAAAACAAATCATCCCAATAGCCAACATCAAATCCAAAAAATAAAATCAAGGAGGTCTGAAAATGTAAAGACCAAGAACATCCTCGATAAAGATTTCCACTCCACCAGGAGGATGGGATCCAAGGGAATTTAACAGAAAAAGAAGAGGGAATATGGTTTCCCTAGAGGACAAGAAGTCAGCAATCAAGTTTCCCTCACTCAACTTATGGAGAATCTCATTGTCGAGGGAAAGAAGGGCCTTGCATTTTCGGATGAGGTAAGTAATCTGCCAAACAAGAGAGATGTCACCCTTCAGGGAGCTCCAAATGATCTTGGAATCTGTCTCCACTGTAACCAAGGGGATATCCCTTAAAGATAAAAGTTCTAATCCGTTGTGCATGGCCTTGGCCTACACCACAAGAGGGTCACCAACTCCATAGTAGGTGTTGAAAGCAAGGACAACAGATACATGTCCTGAATATCCCCTCCTCCCCTCATGCCCCCTATCCGCAAGCCTCTTCAGTGTTGTGTTTGAGCCCGTGAGTGGGAGGGTTCTATCTTAACCAAATTCAGGCATCGTAGGGTGTGGAGGGACTGGTGAGCATAAAATACTGGAGTAACGACTGATGGAGGTCACCACCTCATGATGCTTGTAGATTGAAGCCAACTCAGCGATAATCAGCCTTGTCTATAGAATCAAATTGCGTGGAGAGGGGAAAGTCCCATTTTATCTTTCATGGAAAGTTCCTCTATTGATACCTGAAGGAACAAGGAATGGAATTTACATAATCCCAAGAGATGTTTGGAAAGGTCCTAGAACAAATAACCTCATTAGGTCACAATCATCATACTGATGTGTCCCATTATAAAGTAAGGACATCCATCACACTTATCCATCCCCACAGACTATAAGAAGGCCACTAATATATCCTTAAAATCATTGGGGATGTCCTTGAGCACATGATTGAACTTAGGTCCATAGATGGTCCCATGACTTATTATCTCAACTTATCTAGGCCTATCCTCCAACTAGCCTCTCATGCCTCAGTTCATCACATCTTGACCCTCAGGGAATCTGCAAGGTCCTCCAGACCCGTTATAGACTCTACTGCTTGATAACACTTGAATCCCATCACATGGAGGTGAGATCATGTAACATCCCAGGTAAATGAAGAATAAGATATTTTCATATTTATTAATATTTTTGAATTAAATATTAATTTTACTTTAAATGGGTTTTTATGTTCGATAGCATACCCGATACGCAACAACATGTTTCTTTGGAATCTTACGTTGCACACTAATAATATAATGTTATTATTTTAAATGGTAGTTAACTCCTAGCCGTTGTATTGGTGAGAATGAATGAAACTAACTACAATATGATTATACGTGTTTGTTAAATGTATTTACATTATCCAATAAAAAGTTAGAGGCATACAATGTGAATGAATCTAATTTTAAGAATAATTTACATTAAAAGGTTGATTTATCGCCTTTTAATGGCAAACCATTTTTAAATATAGTTTTGGTTACTTTAATACATTATATATGACCAAATAAAATCCTTCTTTAGAATGGGGACATCAAAATTTAATTTGTGTAAATTTTTGGAATTTTTCTGATAAAGTTCATTTTTTAATGAATAGTGAAAATATTTTATTTTAATTCAAAACTATGTTTTAATATAATTTATTTATATGGTTAGATTATATTTTTAATTGGTTTTAAAGTGTAATAATAATATATTTTTACCATTAAATCAAATTTTGGTCATTTTAATTAATTTCACTTGGAAATTGGACATAAACAAGTATCAATCTTTTGATAGTTATTAATTCTTAAAAACACGCTATTTGTTTTGATAACGGGAATTAATTTTAAAAATAATTAATTCCACTTCTATGTTTTGAATTTAGAAAAATAGAAATCATTTTTAAATTCGGAATATCAAATATATCTTAGGCTGAATTTTCGGTATTTTTCTGAAAAACTTCAATTTTTGATGAATAGTGAAACCACTTAGTGGTAGTTAAAAAACTGAATTTTTCATTTAAATGAAATTTTACCACTTCTATGAATTTAATTTCAAAAATACAACATAAATGGTTGTTATCAAGAAG
This sequence comes from Viscum album, assembly GCA_963277665.1. Lineage (NCBI taxonomy): Eukaryota > Viridiplantae > Streptophyta > Magnoliopsida > Santalales > Viscaceae > Viscum > Viscum album. The sequence goes on along the minus strand of OY728126.1, from coordinate 703,103,883 downwards.
TAAAATTTGGTTCAATAAGATGAAAATAATTTTTGGTTAATAGTAACTTTTGACTTTTATTTACCGCGATTAAAGGTAAATAGGTTAATTCAGGGTAAAAAGAATATTATAATAAATCAAATTTACCTTAACACTTGTCCAAACCTTATTGGTTGAGTCATTTACGACCATGGTAATATTTGGGTCTATTTTGGGGCCCCATTGAGCCACTTGGGAGTGATAATGACAATTTGGATTAATTAATTTAATGTAAAGATAAAATTGACATTAACAAATATCTTTTAGTAATTAATTTTTATATGGTGTTATATAAGTCATATTTTAGACTATAAATATTCATTGGAATGATAAAAATATTTCATACATCATGGTATTTTGTTTATAATTTTTATACAACAAATAAATTAAATTATTTATGACATAATAGGGATGCAATATTTACCTCATAAATAAATCATTTAAATAAATAAGATTATAATGATTAAAATACTAACCAAAACAAGTAAAATTCTGATTTGATGATTTTATTTCGACCATGAGTCATCTTATCTTCTTCTTTAATGATTTTGGACCATTAGAAACCTAATATAATTATATAATAAAATAATATTTTCACACTTTCCTAAAGAGCCCCTCCTCCCCCTTATAAAGGGAGACCACTTATAACCAATTCCTCACACCTCTCAAGCCTTTTGAATCATCCAAAATCTCCCCTATTAAGCTCCCTATATCCCTATCCTCACTATATAAGCCTTACCTTAGTCAGATGGATCTTCAAGAAGTCCTTTTGGTTCAAACCAAAGGAAGTTACCTAAATTAAAGGTAACAGTTTCTCTTAAATTGTTTTCTTTTATTTTACTTCTACAACCCCTATACTCTTTTCATTACTTTATTTTGTAACAACACAAGTATCCTAAATATACTAGTATATTTTTATGATATGTATTCGAACTACACTTACACACACCTCCATCTAATGGGCGAAGAACATAATGTTTCTGTGGATGACAAACTAATGCCTCACGAAATGATGATTGTTCAATTAAATCTTACCACCTCTCATGTTGGCCATTATGATGGAACTGTATTTATATATGATATATATTATGTTTATGATTTCCTTATGCTTATGTACTTCCCATTTATATAACTCCTTTATGGTTTCCGTAGTGGGTAAATACGATAATCTCGGGTAAATACGATAATCTCATTTGAGGAAGTGCGGACTACCGCCCCCTCAAAGTGATGTGATTCGTTAATGCATTATATGGGATGTATAAAGGATGGAGTTAATGATATTATATATGATATTATACTGTAATTATAATATACCTATGTATAATTATTCTTTAATTCTATAAAAATAAGAAATAGAAATAAAATTAGCGTTCATGCGTACGTACGACTTACCGTCTCCATGAACGGTGCATTTCATTTCTTACCTACAAATGTTATGTAACTATTATAAATACATGTATATACTGGATATATATGATATATATGATATCTAAATCATGAATACCATTCTGGATATAATTAACTATTGACCACATGGACAACTTGTAAATATAAGGTTTTCATTTTGGACTCAAGTACCAAATATTGGAAAAATGAACGTTATTAACTTAAATGATTAAATAATGTTTATAACACGTTAATAAGTGATATAAAAGGAATAATAAACTTAAAAATGGTTATTAAGCAAGTATAAATTAACTTTAGTCTATTATTCAGGATATTAAAGAACGAAGAGGTCATGTTGGACACGAGGTAAGGGACTTCGTCTCAATCTCCTTTCATTGAGGAATATTTAGTTTTACACATGAATTTATTTTATACGATGTATAAACCACTTTGAATTTTCATTTCATTCAAAGGGAATATTTTTATACAAAGTGTTTTACTAAACAACAAAAAGGAATGTTTTTTTACGTAAGCGGTGACAATGACCTTTCCGCCGCCGCGAGTATTATTTGATCCTTGTCTTCCTTAACAAGTCGTAATGTTTTTAAAAGGAAAAATAAATATCATATACTCTTTTTACATATTTTGGTATTGAAAATGATTTTGAGAATGGATTTATTATTTCAATATCTTGAAATGATATTTTGTTATTGCAATGTGGAAATGTTATCTTTCTTTTATGCTTATGTTATGTGTTATGTTAATGTATGGTTCTTGGGAATTATTTATGTATATGAGTGGTTACTTGATAAACCTAGGGTAGGTGAGCCTGAGATAGCTCTCCAATGCATTGGGTAACATGACAGAGGTAAATGTGAATGTTTCTCCTAATAGATTTAGGGAATATATTGTGATGGGTATTCTAAAGTAACTCACTATGTAGGTGTGATAGCTACAATGTAAGTATGACATGGATGCCACAAGTTACCTTTATGATTAACGATTTCTATATGTCTTTCATAAATCTTATGATTTCCTGAGGTAAGTAAATGATTTCATGTTTTGTATGTATTTATGAACAAATGTTTTCATTCTTTGTTTTATAAACCTTACTGAGCTTTTTATGCTCATCCCAAGTTTTGAAATGTTTTCACGGGACTTAAAGATGAATAGGGTCAAGGATGGGATCAAGGAAAAGTCATTCTGTCTAAAACATGGAACTAGACATGACTCTTGTTTTTAGGAGTTTTTATTTTATGAAAAAAATTGAAACGGTGTAGATATCTCTACCTTGTCATCTTTTGAGATGTAATAGTTATGTCCTAATTCTCTAAAACTCTAAACCTGAAAAGATCCACAATGTGAATTATTCATTTAATTCAATATTATGTAATGTTTAAGGTATGGTCCTTATAGTTGGTATCAGAGGTCAGTTTAGACAACTTTAGGAGTTAGGGTATTGTTAAAGTAATATCCATAAAGTAATTTATGTTAATATTGACATCATATAGCATTTCCAGATTACCATGTTGATCGCCTAAGATACTTTTGTGTTCAAAATAGTTTTCCGCAGATGAAACAAGGCAGCTGTGTTGGGATGACATCAGGAGGAAGTAAAACTTCCAAATTAGCAACCTGAGATGGTCGGAATTGGAACTGAATAGTTTGTTGTAGTGATGACACAATTGAATCAGGCTATAAATGGTGGTGGTATCCATGTATGAGATCAGCCAGATCAAACACATAGAAACATGTCAGTAGTGGAGGATTTCATGAGGCAACATGCCCCATCATTTAGAAGATCATCTGACCCTGTGATAGCTGAAGGGTGGATTAAAGCACTGGAGAAGATTTTTGATGTCATGGGTTGTTCAGAACATCAAAAGGTTAGTCTTGCTGTTTACCGTTTTGAAGTTGAAGCTGATCAGTGGTGGTCGATGGTGAAAAATATTAGGGATAATGAGGAGATTGATGCTCTTGATTGGGATGAGTTCAAAGGTATGTTTCTTGAGAAATATTTTCCTAAGGTGGTTCGTATTAGGATGGAAAAAAAATTCCTAGAATTGAGGTAGGAGGATGACTCAGTGGCTGCTTATGAAGAAAAATTTACTCGACTGGAAAGGTATGCTCTAAATTTCATACGAGATCTTGATAGTAAAATCAACCGTTTTTACTCGGGATTAAAGCCAAAGTATCGAAGGGATTTATCTTCTCGTGAGTTCAAAAGTTATGAAAAAATTGTTCGTTGTGCGGAGAAGGTGGAAATAGAGTTTGCTGATGATCAAGTATTCTGTGACAAACAATAGAATAAGAGGTTGAGGTGGAAGGAGAAAGGGAAAAACTCTTCAAAAAATTCTGATGGTAAGAAACTTAAGTTTACAATTTGTAAAAATTGTGGTAAAAAGCATGCTGGGTAATGTATTTTGAATTCTAGTAAGTGATACCGATGTGGTAAGATGGGACATAAGGCGCGAAATTGCACTGAAAAAGATCAGGGTAGTGGTAAGAAAAAATCTGATTTACATTCAGTAAAATGTTTTAAGTGAAATTAAATGGGTCATTATGAAAATGAGTGTCCAACAAAGAACTCAACCGAAGGAAAGAAACCGGACTACAAGAAGAAAGGGGTGGTGAAATCCTTTGAAGCTACTTCAACAGATGTTGGGCCATCAAATGAAGTTGTATCAGGTACACTGTTTGTTTGTTTAGATTATGCCAATGTGTTGTTTGATTCAAAGTCTACACACTCTTTCATTTCTGAGATGTTTTCTATTAAATTGGGAATTCCATCTCATGATATGGATATAGAACTTATAGTAAAAATACCTGGAGGAAATTTAGAGACAAAAAGAAAACATAAGAACATTCTTATCCTTGTGTGTGGAAAGAATCTACCTACAAACCTTATTGTTTTGCCTCTAGTAGAGTTTGATGTTATTTTTGGCATGGATTGGATTTTTGTTTATCATGCTAAGAATGACTGCAGAGCTAAAGAGGTTTCTTTTCAGAATCATTTTCAGTTTTTATACAAAACTGAACCCTTTCTTTTGATAACATATCAGGAATTTGAGAAACTAGTAAAACAGGGAAATGAATGTTACCTTGCACATATTGTCGAAAACAAAGGAACTGTTCTGATTAATGATGTGCCAATGGGAAATGAGTACCTTGATGTTTTTCTTGATGAGTTGCCTAGTATAATACCTGACCAGGAAGTTGAATTTACTGTTGACTTAGTTCCTGATTCTAATCCAATTTCAAAACCCCCTAATCGAATGGCTCAAATTGAACTTTTAGAGTTAAGGAAGCAATTGCAGGAGTTATTAGATAAAGGTTTCATTCGACATAACACATCACTATGGGGTTCTCCTGTCTTGTTTGTTAAAAATAAAGATGGTTCAATGAGACATTGCATTGATTATAGAGCATTTAATTACATCACTATTAAGTATATGTATCATTTGCCTCATATCAATGATTTGTTTGATTAACTCCTGGGAGCTCAATATTTTTCAAAGATTGACTTGAGGTTGGGGTACCATTAGTTGAGAGTAAAGTAAGAAGACGTTCCGAAGACCGCGTTTAGTACTAGATATGGCCATTATGAATTTGTAGTTATGCCTATTGGGTTAACCAATGCACCTACTATATTCATGGATCTTATGAATAGAATTTTCCATGAGTTCATGGATAAGTTTGTGGTTGTGTTCATTGATGATATTTTGGTTTATTCCAAAAGTAATCCGGAACATGAAAGTCATTTAAGGGTTGTCTTGCAAACCTTAAAAGAAAAGAAACTATTTGTGAAATTCAGCAAGTATGAGTTTTGGTTAAAACAAATTTCATTCCATGGTCACATTGTTTCAAAAAATGGCACAACTGTTGATCCTTCTAAAACAAAAGTTGTTGAATAATGTCCAAGACCCACAAATATAACATAGATTCGTAGTTTTCTTGGTTTGGAAGGTTATTATCAGAGGTTTGTTGAAAAATTTTCATGGTTATCTAGTCCAATGACTATGTTAACTCGAAAAGGTGTTAAGTTCATATGGAAAAAATAATGTAATTATAGTTTTCAGGAATTGAAAAGAAATTTGGTGAATGATTCAGTTTTGGCACTGCCTTCCAGAAATGGTGAGTTTGTTATCTACAGTGATGCTTCATTGAAAGGGCTTGGTTGTGTCCTAATGAAGAATGATCAGGTAATTTCTTATGATTCACGTCAGTTGAAACCTCACGAGTTAAATTACCCTACACATGATTTGGAATGATCTGCTGTTGTTTTTTCTTTAAAAATTTGGAGGCATCATTTTTATGGAGTGAAATGTAAAATATATACTGACCAAAAAAGTTTCAAGTATATATTCACTCAAAAATAATTCAACACGAGACATAGGAGATGGTTGGAATTAATCAAGGATTATGATTTCATGATCCTTTATCATCTGGGAAAAGAAAATAAAGTGGCTGATACTTTGAGTCTAAAAATTAATACTTCATTAACCATGTTACATTTGGAACGAGATCATTTGGTTTTTGATTTGATGAACTTTGGCATAGAAGTTGTTGTTGCAGGAAATTATTCTGTTTTGTTTCAGGTGTCAGCGAAATCATCTCTATCAGACAGAATTAAGAAAGCACAGAAGGAAGACAGTGAGTTTCAGAAAAAGGTTGTGCTGGTTTAGAAGGGTAAGTTGCCTGATTTTAACGTTGATAATGATTGTGTTTTGAGATTTGGAAAGAGATTATGTGCACCTTGTGATTCAAAGTTGAAGAATGAGTTGTTATGTGAAGCTCATAGTTCTCCGTTTTCAGTTCATCCTGGCAGTACTATGATGTACAAAGATCTCCGTGAGTATTACATGTGGGATGGAATGAAAAGGGATATTGCTGATTTTACTATGAAGTGTTTGACTTGTCAGCAGGTTAAAGCAGAGCGGCAGTTACCGAAAAGGATACTTCAGTCTCTACCGGTGCCAGAGTGGAAATGGGAAAATATATCCATGGAGTTCATTGTGGGATTACAAAAGACATTTTGAGGTAATAATGCAATTTGGGTTATAGTTGACCGATTGACTAAATCTGCTCATTTTCTTTCTATTAGAGATACTTTGTCTCTAGATCAACTTGCTCGGTTGTATGTTAAAGAGATAGTCAGGTTGCATGGAGTTCCCCTATCCATTGTATCTGATTATGATCCCAATTTCACTTCTAAATTTTGGAAAGGCCTTCATAAGTCATTGGGTACTGAATTAAATTTTAGTACAGATCCTTAATCAGATGGGAATTCAGAACGAACAATTCAGACCTTGGAGGATATGTCACCTTCTTTCTCGATGGATTACCAGGGAAGTTGGGACCAACATCCTTATTTGGTTGAATTTTCTCATAATAAAAGCTTTCATTCCAGTGTACAGATGGCTCCATTTGAGGCATTATATTGAAAGCATTGTCAAACTTCAGTATTCTGGGATGAAGTAGGTGAAAGGAAGCTGATGGGACCAGAATTGGTAGAAGAGATGGAAGAGAAAGTTCAGTTGATTCAGAAGCACATGAGAACAGCTCAAAGTAGACAGAAACGTCATGGAGATAACCGGAGGAAGGATCTTTCTTTTGAGGTAGGTGATCATGTCTTTCTCAAAGTTTCTCCATGGAAAAGTGTTATGCGTTTTGGTAAGAAGGGAAAGTTGAGTTCGAGGTTCATTGGACCTTATGAAATTCTGGATAAAGTTGGATCAGTTGCATATAGAGTGGATTTACCTCCAATTTTATCTCAGGTACACAATGTTTTTCATGTTTCGATGTTGAGAAAGTATATTCCAGATCCATCTCATGTTTTGAGCCCAGAGGCAGTTCAGTTGGAAGAGAATATCTCTTATGAAGAACAACCAGTTCAGATTCTTGACTGTAGAGAGCAAGTGTTGTGGAATAAGGTGATTCACCAGGTAAAGGTTTTGTGGAAAAACCATATGGTTGAAGAGGCATCTTGGGAATCTGAAAATGCTATGAGGGATAAATACCCCCACTTATTTTGATAAATAAATAAAAATTGTGAGGATGCAATTTCCAAAACGGGGGAAGGATGTAACATCCCAGGTAAATGAAGAATAAGAGATTTTCATATTTATTAATAGTTGTGAATTAAATATTAATTTTACTTTAAAGGGGTTTCTATGTTCAATAACATACCTGATACGCAACAACGAGATTCTTTGGAATCTTACGTTGCACACTAATAATATAATATTATTATTTTAAATGGTAGTTAAATCCTAGCAGTTGTATTGGAAGAAATGAACGAAACTAAATATAATATTATTATACATGTTTGTTAAATGTATTTACATTATCTAATAAAAAGTTAGAGGAATAAAATGTGAATGAATCTAATTTTAAGCATAATTTACATTAAAAGGTCGATTTATCGCCTTTTAATGGAGAACCCTTTTTAAATCTAGTTTTGGTTACTTTAATACATTATATATGACCAAATAAAATCCTTCTTTAGAATGGGGACATTAAAATTTAATTTGTGTAAATTTTTGGAATTTTTATGATAAAGTTCATTTTTTAATGAATAGTGAAAATATTGTATTTTAATTCAAAACTATGTTTTAATCTAATTTATTTATATAGTTAGATTATCTGTTTAATTTGTTTTAAGGTGTAATTATAATATATTTTTACCATTTAATCCAATGTTAGCCATTGTAATTAATTTCACTTGGAAATTGGACATAAACAAGTATCAATCTTTTGATAGTTATTAATTCTTAAATACACGCTATTTGTTTTGATAACGGGAATTAAATTTAAAATTAATTAATTCCACTTCTATGTTTTTAATTTGGAAAAATATACATCATTTTTAAATTCAGAATATCAAATATATCTTCGGCTGAATTTTTGGTATTTTTCTGAAAAACTTCAATTTTTGATGAATAGTGAAACCACTTAGTGGTAGTTAAAAAACCGACTTTTTAATTTAAATGAAATTTTACCACTTCTGTGAATTGAATTTCTAAAATCTGACATACATGGTTGTTACCAAGAAGTAAAATTTGGTTCAATAAGATGAAAATAATTTTTGGTGAATAGTAATTTTTGCCTTTTATTTACCACGGTTAAAGGTAAATAGATTAATTCAAGGTAAAAAGAATATTATAATAAATCATGATTACCTTAACACTTGTAAAAACCTTATTAGTTGAGTCATTTACGACCATGGTCATCTTTGGGTAGATTTTGGGACCCCATTGAGCCACTTGGGAGTGATAATGACAACTTTGATTAATTAATTTAATGTAAAGACAAAATTGACATTAACAAAACTCTTTTAGTAATTAATTTTCAGATGGTGTTATATAAGTCATATTTTCGACTATAAATATTAATTGGAAATATAAAAAGATTTCCTACATCATGGTATTTTTTTTATAATTTTTAGACAACAAATAAATTAAATTATTTATGACATAATAATGATGCAGTATTTACCTCATTAATAAATCATTTAAATAAATAAGATTATAGTGATTAAAATAATATCCAAAACATGTAAAATTCTGATTGGATGATTTTATTTCTACCATGAGTCATCTTATCTTCATCCTTAATTATTTTTGGACCATTAGAAACCGAATATAATTATATAATAAAATAATAGTTTCACACTTTCCTAAAGAGCCACTCCTTCCCCTTGTAAAAGGAGACCACTTCTAACCAATTACTCACACCTCTCAAGCCTTTTTTCTCGTCCAAAATCTGACAAATTAATCTCCCCACATCCCTCTCCTCACCCTATAAGCCTTACCTTAGGAAGAAGGAACTTCAAGACATCCTTTTGGTTCAAACCAAAGGAAGTTACCTAAATTAAAGGTAACGATTTCTCTTGAATTGTTTTCTTTTATTTTACTTCTCAAACCCCTAAAATCTTTTCATTCTTTTATTTTGTAACAAAAACATTATACTAAATATAATAGGATGTTTTTATGAGAATTATTTGAACTACACCTACACACACCTCCATCTAATGGCTGAAGAACATACTGTTTCTGTGGATGACAAACTAACGCCTCACGAACCGATGATTGTTCAATTACATCTTACCACCTATCATGGTGGAAATTATGATGGAACTGTATTTATATATGATATATATTATGTTTATGATTTCCTTAGGATTCTTTAATTCCCATTTATAACACACCTTTATGGTTTCCATAGCGGGTAAATACGATAATCTCATTTGAGGAAGTGCGGACTACCGCCCCCAAAGTGATGTGATTCGTTAATTCATTATGTGGGATGTATAAAGGATAGAGTTAATGATATTATATATGATATTATAATGTAATTATAATATACCTATGTATAATTATGTTTTAATTCAATAAAAATAATAAATATAAATGAAAGTAGCGTTCATGCGTACGTACGGCTTACGGTCTCCATGAACGATGCATTTCATTTCTTACCTCCAAATGTTATGTAAGTATTATAAATACATGTATATACTGGATATATAATATATATCTAATATCTAAATCAGGAATACCATTCTGGATATAATTAACTATTGACCACATGGACAACTTGTAAATATAAGGTGTTCATTTTTGACTCAAGTACCAAATATCGACAAAATGAACATTATTAACTTAAATGATTACATAATGTTTATAACATGGTAATAAGTGATATAAAAGGAATAATAAAATTTAAAAAGGTTCTTAAGAAAGTATAAATTAACTTTAGTTTATTATTCAGGATATCAAAGAATGAACGGGTCAAGTTGGACACAAGGTAAGGGACTTCGTCTCAATCTCCTTTCATTGAGGAATATTTAGTTTTACACATGAATTTATTTTATACGATGTATAAACCACTTTGAATTTTCATTTCATTCAAAGGGAATATTTTTATACAAAGTGTTTTACTAAAAAACAAAAAGGAATGTTTTTTTACGTAAGTGGTGACAACGACCTTTCCGCCGTCGCGAGTATTATTTGATACTTGGCTTCCTTAACAAGCCGAAATGTTTTTAAAAGGAAAAATAAATACCATATACTCTTTTTATATATTTTGGTATTGAAAATGATTTTGAGAATAGATTTATTATTTCAATATCTTGAAATGATATTTTTTTATTGCAATGTTGAAATGTTATCTTTCCTTTATACTTATGTTATGTGTTATGATCATGTTTGGTTCTTGGGCATTATTTATGTATACGGGTGGTTTAGTGATAAACCTAGGGTGGATGAGCCCGATATAGCTCTCCAATGCATTGGGTATCATGACAGAGGTAAACGTGAATGTTTCTCCTAAGATATTTAGGGAATATACTATAATGGGTATTCCAAAGTTACTCCCTATGTAGATATGATAGCTACAATGTAATTATGATATGGATTCCACAAGTTACCTTTATGATTAATGATTTCTATGTGTCTTTCATAAATCTTATGATTTCATGAGGTAAGTAAATGATTTAATGTTTTTTATGTATTTATGAACAAATATTTTCATTCTTTGTTTTATAACCCTTACTAAGCTTTTTATGCTCATCCCAAGTTTTGAAATGTTTTCACAGGACTTAAAGATGAATAAGGTCAAGGATGGGATCAAGGAAAATTCATGCTATCTAAAACATGGAACTAGACATGACTCTTTTTTTCAAGAGTTTTTATTTTATGAAAAAATGGAAACTATGTAGATATGTCTACCTTGTAATCTTTTGAGATGTAATAGTTATGTCCTAATTCTCTAAAACTCTAAACCTAAAAAGATCCTCAATGTGAATTATTCATTTAATTAAATATTATGTAATGTTTAAGGGAGGGTCCTTATAGATCAATACCCAAAGGACCACCCTAAAATAGAATCTATTTATGGTCTAACCATTCTATGCCCCTCATCACTCCCAATCCCACTACTAAGGGACCATCCCAAGATGTCACATTCTACCCAATCCTAGACTCATTTGTTGGGTCCTAAATCTTGACTCAAACCACCATGTATTCCCAAAATTAATTCCTAAAGGACTCCTAATAATCGAAGTATATACCAAGACTCATCTACTACCTCTTGTGGTAGTACCTCATCACACGAGAGATGTATCCCTACATCATGGTCGTCACATAGATCCAAGCTACTCACACCTTCCAAATAACTATAGAAACCCAAACTTGTATATTTTAAATCTCACATAACACCCAAATAACATCCTAAGTCCCAAATATAGATCATTAGATACTCTCACCCCTTGTTGTTATAGTTGTTTGGTGATCCTGATTCACCTAAGTGCTCAACAACACTTAATTCAAGCATCAAAGGCCTATTATAACCCTACATCTTCTACCTAGGGATCTCTTCATCCTCAAACCCATGATCAAACCCAATGTATTATATAGGTATACACACTCATAAATAAATATATATATATATATATATACATAATGTTTTTATTATAGAAGATTACTACTATGATACTAAAGATAACACCTCAATGAGCTCATTCGAGCCTCATCTAAGCCAATGTATTATATAGGAATACACACTCATAATGTTTTTATCATAGAAGATGCCTACTACAATACTAATGTTTTGGTCTACTCTTGACACACCACTGGGTCTATAATACTCAAAATCCAAAAAAATTACACCTGATTTAATTGTTTATTTAACAAGAAATTTCTAAAAAATATATATAAAATCACAGAGAAGTGTACCATTACCAGAATCCCTTTCGGAGGTGTATAGATTGTGTTTCAGAATGTCCTCTATGTAATATTGGAAAATACCCCATCCATTTAGGTTTATTCCACCATGATTTGGTAGAATCTGCATTGGAACCCTAAACTAAATCAAGAAAAATAAAATAGATAACGGATGCAATAATTATACCTCTGATGTGAAAAAATATCACTTTGAAACACGTCTAATTTGGAGAACAAAGGGGAGGGGCGGTCTGGTCGTCAACCTCCCATGCATGAGCCCGTCAGCGCCTAGAGGAAAAGGGGTAGTGTCCCTTAAGAAACCCCAAAAACCCTTTAATGATGTGACCACTGATGTCATACCATGAATCACTTTAGTACGGGGTTCAACTTCCTCTTTCAAAAATTCACATCATGAATCCTAATTCAGGGCAAAAAGGTCTTGTAACATGCCCCTATTGTGCCCCTGACCACTCCATTCCTCCTCTGGTGCTTCCTCAAACACCCTAATTATCCAGTGAACATTAAAACCCATCCTATAATTTTATGTTTGTACATTACAACCATATTTTTCCCAACATGATTCTTATATATCAAAATGAACCACCCACTAAACCATATTAAAACTCTTCAAAATGCAATGACCCGAAAATTCACAGGGCATTAAAAACTCCCAACCATAATATTTCCCATCCTTGGGAAGTTGTGGTGAACCTCAAACCACATCTCATGAACTATCCTAGAAATTCATTCTCTATCTACCATTTATGTTACATATTTTAATCCCAACCATATCCCCACTACGCAACTCTAAAGACTAATCATATAATTCACTAAAAACAAGACTACTCTCTCCCACACCTATATTTTTACTCACCCCTCAGTGTAATCAACTGATTCATATGGAGTATTTTGTTTTTTTTCACCATAATACTTCACTCATAAAGGATGATTTCAACCCATGGTGTCCCACCCATAGAAATTTAATTAAAAAAAACACATTTCCAATGGTCCACCAACCTTCTAATGATGTCCCAAAAAATTATCTAAACATAGATCCCATACCTTTGTGTCCAAAATTAAGTACGAATTCTAGTCAGGTCTCCTCTAGCCTCATTTTACAAAAAACATCAATCACACCTATTAATGCATCCTTAAAAGAAACAACTTCTGTGAATACAATGTTTCTATAACTGACTACTGACACATGGGGTCTCATTCATACCTTGATCCACAACACCAACTATCATTTCTTCTCTAGTATGTTTTACCCAAATAAAACTTTTAATTCTTTTCATCACATGATTAACCCCAAGAACCATTTGATGAAACTAGGTTTTACCCCATGAACCGTGTTATGAAACTGGTTCACCCCTAAACCATGTCACAAAATAGGGTTTCTCCACATGAATCATATGATGAAATGTCATCCACCCCCTGAACCACATCACAAATCATGGATCTCTCTTCAAATAACCATTGGATCTCACCAAGAACACCTTGATCCTGAAACCAATTCATTAACTCTAACCAACATGAAATATACATCCCAAATCTGGTATTTAACAAGGAAACATATATCAAAATATCTTACCACACATTGATACCTTGGATTCCCCTTAATCATCTAACGATCAGCCTCAACACACCAATGACCCTTCTAACATAATGTTTGTTTACCCATGACTGATATAATACTCCCAACCATAAGACTATTTTCATCATCTCCCAAAAAACCTTAAACTTCATTTTTTCATGGCCCCTTCTTCATCCATAACTGAAAACTATGACTAGATGTGTTCATCTTGTTCATGTCGGGCCGTAAATAATAAACATAAAATTTTATCATCCACTCTTGGTTCTTTAAGAATTACATTCACTAACATCCAATGGTCCAATCTTTACCATATTCCTTTCCTTACATCTGTCCTCAAGTACTAACCGAAACGGGGACCCAAACCACACAAGTATTTCTCCACTTGGAACATGATTTCTCCCATCAACCTTTGACACCAAGACTCCCTAAAAATTTATTCCTAGTTCTTAAATCAGATCGATTTTACCATGGTACCATTATCCAGTATTGATATTACCTCTCATCACCAAAAGATATCCCCCATGCAGTAAACTCCTCGAGCTACCATGCCTACAAAAATATAACCACTGAATTACCATCAAACCAGTTGGGAAAATCCATAACCTAAACAATTTCTAATAGACTTGCGCATGAAATGTTCATTTATTCACAACACAACAAAGCACCATGTGTAAAAAATGAAACTTTTTCTGAAATGCCATGCCAATGATCACTCTCTTTCTCAAGGAAGGGTGATCTACCAAGAACCCGCTCATAGGTTATTGTCCACTACTTAACTTAATCTCAACCAAATCAAATTGATGCATTCTCCCATGAAACTCAATTACACAAATGGAATCACACTCTCATGAGTCTCATCCCATCTAACATAGGATCACATGCCAGACCCACTAACCATGCCTTAAATTCATGTCAGACTCAACCAACATCATAAGGTATCTCACATTATATGGCTAAAAAAAGAACCACTTAAAACATAGGATTCATATCACAAACTATGAGCATCTATCCACTCTGCTACCATGCTAGCTGAGATTACGTCCATATAACCTCTAGGATAGGCACACAAATGGTCCATACTTATCCTTCTACTTAGATTAAATAAATTCACCAATCACTTCACATTTAAAATCCCAAGTTATTTGAATTCCTTTTTATATAACCACTCAGGGTTTCCATAAAACACATATCTCGGTTAATTAGAGTTCCATAAAGAAGGTATAATAAAAAAACTCCATATAGGTTATTTTTGGTAAATTAAATTACTAATCCAATTATAATGACCCAAAAGGATCAATAATTTTTAGGGAAACTAATTTCCATCGTTGGATCACCTCTCAAGAATACCAATCCCTCATGAAGTCATCAAAAGGGGATCAAATACTCGTACTGACCCACAATGGGTCTCTATACATCCATTAATGAAGGTAATGTATTTCCATCACTATAATACTTTATGTCATAAGATCCACATGAACTACCAATTAAAGGAAATACATTATGGTCCAACTGAGTACAATTCCATCAAAAAGTTATATGGTAAAACACTATATAATTTTATTTTGACACTTTAAATAGTGGACCTCTCATCAGCCATTAACCACATGCAAGAACATGTATGTCATTTAAACCATACATTCCTATTGTGATTCATATATATATGGACTCTTTCCGATATAAAAAGATCCAAAACACCTATAATCATAAACCTCAAAATCCATGTGTGTCACCTAAGGTGAAATCAAATAACTATAACATGAAAACCCATGAATAGTAATCAAATCACCTTTATAACTTGGACTTCTTACCAAAATATTAATCTTGATGCACCAATCTAGTATCCATCACCGAATCTGACACATCCCTAAACCGCCTTTCTATTATCTACCCAAACCAAAAAACAAAAACAAAAAACTCTACTACCATTTTGTAATGTCCCAACCCAGAACTCATACGAGATAAGGATCTCCATGGACTCATGTGGGCCTTCCTATATTCTAGAGGCAATCAACTATATGTGAGCTCCTTATCTATAGAGTGGGGAGACTACTCCCTTGAATCAGAGTCATAAAACTTTGGAAACAAAAAATAATCATCCATACCATATCAAAGTATACAAAATAAATAAACACAATAAATAACATATATCAGGTTGTCATACAAAACATACAATCAATTTCCCACCATGTTGATCAAAAATATGAAAAAAACAAGAAAAAAAAACTTTCACCCTGGATATTCTATCATCTGTGGGCCTCATACACACCATTTCTCCACAAACCCAATGAGCTTCCCCAGTCTAATCTACTAAAAATCTCATTATCTGACCTAAAATATATATATAATGACTATACATACACTGAGATTTTTTTGTAGGGTCTAAACATAAAACATAATAGGATATCACTGATAACCCCTAATATATGTTATCATATTCATGTGTTTTCTTGATGAAAAAAATAAATAAACCTGATCACCATGTTTTCGTGTGCTACACAAACTACCATGACATTGGATGAGGTATACACACCCATCAAGTCATTGGATTATAACATGTCCACCCTAACCCTGACCTTGCCTACTTCATTTTCATTTTAGAATCTACCCATATCCTCATTCCACCACACCCATAATTGATGTCCAACCCTCACTCAAAAACTCTAGGAAGGGTGGCATCTAAAACCTTAACCCAATACCTAATGGGAATAGTCATGCATCCATAAAACTTGACCCATCCCCTAGGGACATCTATCGGTCATCCACCATAATGTACCATGACCCATCCCCTAGGGTAGTCCTCTACCACAACCCAATACACACTTTGAAATTGAAATTCATGTACACTTACTTAACCCATAAATGGAAAGGTCCTCTGCAAATACCCTAAAACATAGGAAAAACATTCCATTGACCCAAGCCATGCATAGAAACTTCTTGGAACAAATACTATCATCAAGGAATTTTCATCACACCAACCCATCCCCGCAGGCACTAGAGAAGTCTATAACATGGGCCCATCCTTTAAAACTTTGGGAGGACATCACACTAACTCATCCATGTAGACACAAGGGAGGTCCTCGATCACATGAAAGCACAAAACATTACATCCCATCACACAGTTCACCAAATCAACGCATCTAGGCCAATACTCCAGCTTCCTCCCACACCTCATCACATCATAATTATCCCCTCATGACAACTACTAGGTCCACCAGACCCATCGAGATATATTCTCCTTAATAACACTTCAATCCTCTCACCCACCAGTGAAATTACTAATTAAAGTCCCACCCCGACCTGGAATCCAAGTTCTGTCTAACCTTTCAAATCCCCTCATCACTCTTGGTCCTACTACATAGGGATCATCCAAATCCATCACATTCTACCCAACATTATCCTTATAGATAGGGTCTAAATCATGAACAAAACCCCCATGGAATCCCAATTTCATGCCTTGAATAAATCCTCTCAATCTATGTGCACACCAAAACTCATCATCATACTTATGTGGGAGTACCTCATCACATGTGATATATAGAAATACCTCACCATAGTCACTTAAATCCAAGCCAACCCCTCCTTAAAGTTATTCATAGGAACCCAAATAGGATATTATGTATCTCTTATCACACCCTAATACCTTCTTATTGATACTTTCCAACTGAATTGATACTCTCTCTCCTTGGCGACACAGTTGCAAAGTGATCATGATTCATCGATGTTCTCAAGAGTGCTTAGTTCAAGTGTAGGGGGCATATTATCACCCTACCTATTCTACTAAGAGAAATATTAGTCCCTAAACCTCATGCTTAAACCACCATGTAGTATACATACATGCATGCTCATAAATAGACATGCATATTATTTTTAATCATAGGATACACCTACCTTGATACCAAATTTAATCCATTTCCGAGCTCCATCAAGCCTCATCCAAGCTAACTAAACATAACCTATACTCCCAAGAACATTCCGCACACCCAGAAACATAAACATTAAATTATAAAAATTTATAATTAATTTCTAAAATAATTTCCAAATAGGAACAATTCCTACAAAATTATTGGGAATCAATCACTTTTCAGAATACTAAGTAACTAGTTGTGGTATACACCTGACATACCCCTAGAAATAGGTTGCATAAAAACCCCAAAAATTAAACATGATTAAATGGAAAATTTTCCTAAAATAAATGAAAACTCTTGAAAAAAATTACTAAGAAGAGTGACTTTTATAAAACCTCTTCATACAATGTGTAGATCCCATCTTAGGGTGTCCTCTTCATAAGCTAAGATAAATCCAATTTTATTTCAGTCGATTTCACCGTGATTTTATTGAATCAAAATGGAACCCTAAACCTAAATGAGTGGAATCAATAGAAAATAATAATACCAATGAGATTAGAAAGAATCATACCTATGATTTTATGAAATTTAACTCATAACTACCACCAATAGAGATAAGAAAGGGAGGGGGAGGTCCATTACTTGGCCCCCCCATGCATCCACCTGTATGATTCATGAGGAAAAAGAGGTCTATCCCCCTTTAGAAAACCCAAAAAAACTTTCAAAACATGACCAAAGGGTTAAAACCATGTATAAACATGGGGGGGGGGGGGGTCAACCTAATGTCTTGGAAATTCATATTTTAAATCCTAATTCATGGCATGAAGACCCTACAACAGGCCGTTGTTTTATTCCGAGTGTTCTACTCACCCTATGATACTCTCCCAAACACCCTAGATGCCCAATAAACCATAAAACCTATCCTAAAACACTGTTTTAGGATCTTCTAACCCTATAATCCCCAACCCAAGTATTGGTTTTTAAAAAAAAATATATTCACCAAACAAAACTCAAACTCATTCTCAAAACGTAACGACCCATAAACCCCCAAGGAATTGCAGTTACACTCTAGATAAATATACTATTAGGTTCACCATTAAAAGGGTATCCCATATATTAAAATAATACGTTTAACAGTTCTATGAGTTTACTTTGGAATTCCAATCAAATAATAATTAATTTTCCATATGATCCCTGCTCAAGTTAATCCATGGGAACCCATATTTGACACAACCCAATAATACTTGATAATTGAGGACATTAGAATTTCTCAAATTAGAAGGAAATAAAACTTGTTATTTGGGTTATTTTAAATAATATCATAAAATAATTATTTATACATATCATGTATAATGAAACTTATGTATTCCTTGTATGCATGCTTTATTTTAATTGACTTAATTTATACATGTTATATTAATTAACCAATATAAATATGATTACAATCAATGATTTTGTTTATAAATCCTTTTAAAATTTAATTATAATATTCAATGCCTACTCATATTCATTACATGAAAATTGTACATGAAACTGTTTTATATAAAATATAAAAGTAATATTCAATTTGAATCATACTAAACTATATGTATGTTGTGAAAGGTAAAAACCCTCCACCTTTCTAAATAGATCTCGAAACCCCAGTACAATATCAATTAAAACAGAAATTCCCAATATCAACAAATAATAAAAAAAGAGTGATTTATGGTTTAAATATTATTCTAATTCCATACATGTATGAATTATTATAATAAAATATTTACTTTCAAATTTTAACTGAAAAACCACTAATGTTGGTTGAATTATATAAAATATCATGTTATTTTTAACAAGAAACTCCTTGAATGGTATGTCATTTGATATAAATATAATAAATAATTTCAATAAATAATTCTAACTTTCATGGAATAAGAAATTTAAAATCTTAAATAATGAAATAAAAAATAAATGAACATTTAAAAAAATTAAACATGAGAAAAAATGAACATTTCATAAATCATGAATATAAAAAATTTATTATTCATTAAAAAGGAATAAGGACTTTATAAAATATATATATATATATATATATATATATATATAATTGTATTTATATCTCTAACATGAACAATTCATATTCCATATTGATATGGTTTATATACGAATTTTTATATATTAAAAATATATGATTAATAAAACAAGAAATGTTCATAATTTTAAATTCATATGAAAATTAAATATTAATATTGTAAAATTTTAGTTTATATAAGTCTTATATATTTTATATTTATTTAAATCTTGTTTTAATAAACCCCAAAAAAATTGGTATGCTTTAATAAAATTTCAAAATTTATGATTTATTATGAACATTTCATATAAAATTTATAAATTGTTCATTAAAAATATAATTATTTTAAAATTTATGTTATTTTATAACTAATATATAATTTATAAATTACTCATAATTTTAATGGAAACATTTTAAAATAAAATCCAAAAATTTATACAATTTAAAACAATACAATAAATATTAAACACTTATTTACTAAATATTTAATAACTAATTATTAAAAATTGATAATTTTAAATTTAATATATGAACCTTTCATAAATTAAATAAATGTTTTATATTACTTGTTTAAAAATATATAAAAAATATATAAATTATAAATGTATTTCATAAATAAAAATAATTTTTTGAATATTTACCCCTATATCATAAGTTTCAATATCATTATATCATGATGTGTGATATAAACCAGTCCCCAATTGCAATCATAACATAATAGTGATATCATATATCATTGATGTATATTTTTTACAAATATATTAGTATATAACAAAATAATATATTTTCCATTGTTTTTATTTCTTTCCATATTTGAGATTGAAAATGGTGATATTACTATATCTCTCCCTGTGTAATACCAAAAGATAAGATTTGACCTATATTACAGACTGCAATATATCATCTTATTCAATATTATACTATTTTTTTAATAGATGAAGTATTATTATCATGAAAAATTATATCTCAAAATTGTATTCATAATACTATGATCAATGTCCCAGATTCGACCATTCTATCCCAATGTATAATACAACCAATGATATCTCTTTATTTTTATTTTTGATATGAATGTTCATAAATTTTCTAAAATTTTCTCAAAAATAGACATTTTTTAAGCATCAAGGATATTGATGGGATACAAATATTATGTTTTAATAAATATTTTTTTTTAAATTTAATTGAAGAATAAAAAAACCAATGGCACACGACCATCAATTAAATATTTAGAAGAATTCATACATAATAGAGAACATAGATCAACTTTATAGTCAAATATCAAAAAAACAATTTGATAGATATCTCATAGAAATAACCTAAACACTCTTTCTTCCAAAGGTATCCACTATCCTTGTAAATCTCTAAACACTTTTAAAAGTTATTCTTTCTCCCACGACATGTCAATGCCTTCTATCCTAAATGGAAGGAAGAGAATAAAGAGTGATTCAAATTATAGAGTTTATATGAAACATGAATCTCATACTTCTTATTGGTTTTATCCACTATATATAGTGATATATGGATTCTCCAAGGATTAAGTAAACTCTCTTGTATCTCACAAATTCCACACTTGTTAAAACACTTCTAATGTATAATTCTTTATTTATTTCAAACCAAACATGGATTTTTATCAATTAAACATTCAATATGATTCTCTATAGATCTATTAAACATTACCAAATGATACTTAAATAGAATGTTTGATTTAATTTATTGAGTATATAAAGTGGTAGTGATATGTGATATTATATATCACATTACACATTATGTATATCTGTCCAAGCAATATACTTATGGAAATTCATATCTAATATAGTGGTACAACCTTATCAGAGGATAAAATTTAATGATTTAGTTCACATATATAATTTGATAACTTTTTATGTTATAACTAAAATATTTCACTCAACCCAATTTTAGATGGAATAATCAATTCACACAATGTATTTAGCTTATAGTGTATCAAAAAAGAAAAACAGATTCTTTTATATCGCTACAAATTTCTCCTAAGAAACCACTATCCTCTCATGTTTTCAATTTTAAACACAATCATCCAAATTAATTGTAAATGGAATTTCAATAATAATACTATCTTTTACTATATCTCAATAACATCACATTTTCCATGGACTCACACCATTTATCTTAGGTTATCAATTCTCTAAGACGGATTGGGGTTGAATAAGTGAGTCCCCATTTAATTTTTAACTTTTCAAAATCCTGTTTAATTCAATATAAAATACTTGTTAATCTATATAATTAAATACATAAATATTTTAAGTCTTTTGTAACTATTTATATAAAATAAATGAAGAAATTCAATTCAAAATATTTACATGGTTCACCATCAATATGGGATAAACATCTTTGGTTTAATCAAATCACTCCATGACCACCCATTCAACTATTATTATCTTGAGTATTGTTGTGATGAATGTTCTCCAAAATAATTATAATGGTTATGAAATCTAGATAGAATAAGAAAATAATTACTCTTTAAGATAAAAAATCATCAAATCATTAATATTCTTGAGGTGGATATAGAATATAATGAAAACATAAGATAATTACCTCTTTTGTTAATTGATATTTTTTAAACAAATTAGTGATATATGATATAAAATTTTGTGGATCAACATATTATCTACGATATTCACTATCCTATTTAAATTATATAATCCTCATAATTATCATTAATATTTTCAAAAAAGGAATGTTTTGTCACCAAATAGTTTAGTAGACTAAGTATTTAATATCTTTTTACCCTATATTAAATCTAACCCAAAAAATATAAATTTCATCTTTGAATCCAAAAATATATATAATTAAGTACTCTATAAAAAATCATTAAATACTTTAATAAATAAATAAAAAAATATTTATCAATTATTTAAATAGATGAGATAAAAAATTTAACAATTTTTCTATAAAATTATCTAATAGTATACGTTTCTTGGATCTATAATTTATCTTCTTACTCGAAATTATTATCCTCAACATATCCTTATTTTATAATATTTTTAATACAAATTTATACTTATTTAATTATATATATATATATATATATATATAATTAGGACACTTAAAGGTAGGAATTATGTGCATGTTGTTTGAATGTATATTTCTATCTTAAATTGTGTCTTTTAAATCCTCTTTGGGAATCCATTATGATCACATAAAAATTTAAAACTCATTTCTATTCTAGTTTATACCTTCTTGTTCTCAACTATATTCTAGTTTAAATATCTTAGATGAATTTGATCATTTATATCTTGTAATATATACCTAGTAGACCCAAGAAGGTACCCATTATCATCTTATAAGAATTTGATTATACAAATTTTATTGTTTTAGTATTTGATATCCTTTTTTATTATATCATTTTTATGAGTTATCATTGATGGTTAATTTAACACCTAAAATATTTATTTGAATTTTGGGTGACAAGACGAATTAAAAATTGAGGAGTGAAAATTTTCCTAATAAGGCACCACTTTAGAAAATAAAAAAATATCCCAAATGAGGACACTAATTTAAAATTATTAGTGAAATATTTATAAAGATAATTAATTTAGTGAAGTGTAAAATTTATTATTGTTGGGTTCTAGATCTCTAAGAGTGTTATTTTTTCTATAAATATAATAACCTCTCTAAATATCTTCATTAGAACAAACTTCATGGAAAGAAGATTTTGATTAATTATAGAGAAGGGATGGAAAACCAATTTGAGGTATCTAATCCAACCTTATTAAATTAATTTTCATTATCTAACCATAGTAGTTTTATTTTTAATATATAAAATTTTATTATATATATATATTCCATATAAGTCAGTCAATGATCTACCAACTATCCCCCCTCCTCGTGAGATGGTGACATGACCAATGAGGCTTTTATAGAACTATAAATGAAGACACGATGACCATTAGGTGGAAATTATTGAATGAACAAGTGGGAGCATAATCATAATGGATTGGTTGTGAAAGTTTTTTTATGGTGAATAATTATTAAATGGGTACAATTTTTTTGCAAATATACCTAAATTTAATAATGTTAGGAGGTGGAGAGTCAAACGAGGTCACCACATTCCTCTAGTTTCACCCATGTTTATAGTTAATTTCTTAGTGTTATGGCGTGAGGCACTAACCCCAATTCCATATGGTTTTACTAATACAAATGGGGTTTGAGGCCACCTATTTTTATGATTGGGAAAATTAATGAACCCTTGTCCTCTGGTCCTAGGTTAACATAGTTACCAATAATTCCCATGACCAAAACTAATAGATAAATTCAGGCCACCCATGGTATAGTAGATACCATACCTAGTTTATTGTGAATGACCATGATCAGTGTAAAAATGATATGGGATTTGGGACCAATGTATTGTATTGGGTTATGGAATAATAAGACATACCTTATATAGATGAGCGATAAACTTTGATATGATA
Source organism: Viscum album (assembly GCA_963277665.1). Taxonomy (NCBI): domain Eukaryota; kingdom Viridiplantae; phylum Streptophyta; class Magnoliopsida; order Santalales; family Viscaceae; genus Viscum; species Viscum album. The sequence goes on along the minus strand of OY728126.1, from coordinate 703,079,824 downwards.
TGACTGTAGGAATAACCCCAGGTTCCACTGTAATTCATGAGTTCATGTTCCATAAAACACTTTTCCACATGAATCTAGCTCATCATTTCATGTGGCATGGGATAGTTCCCACCATGTGGACCCTTTTATCCAAAAATTATAAAATACCCATTTTATCTTCTGAATGGCCATTTTAAAGTTCTAATCATAGTGGACGAATTTATTGCGGGTTTCTAGGTTTTAAATTTAATTAGAATCTAGCTCTTCAGATCTAAATAATATGATTTATATGCATATTTTATTATATAATATTAAAATAAGTTATAAACTTAGGTAATTTTCATATGATTCATTTCCCACTTAATATTTTTCCAATCATTTCTCACGTATCTGTACTTAAATCCCTATAAATTTATCTGCATGTTTTGGATAAGGGTTATATGTTTATATCGATCTATAGGGTACTCGCATAAAGAATCAATATATATTTAATTTACCTGGGTTAATTTTATAATAATATATATAATTATCCTCAAGTATTGATAGGGTTTTGGAAAAGGGAGATCTCAATCTATGTTAAGGGAAAGTGATATTTCTTTTCAGCTAAAGAATGATCCCAGTTAAATGAATGAATATATCTTGTTTTAGAAATAATACATTAGAAGTAAGTCCCTCTCGTCTTTACTATTCTAATTATAAAATTATTATTACTGATAATAATTAAATTTATTATTAAATATGTATACTATTAATTAATAAATAAATAAATGATTCATGTGTCAATAATTAGTGATTTTATTTATGACTTATTAAATAAATAATTATTTAAGTAACATAATTAAATAAATATAATGTGATAGTTAATTAAATTAATTAATTACATTGACTTGGATGATTTACTCTATTATAGATATGTTTTAATAAATTAATTAATATACTCTTTCCATTACTAAGATAACTTGTTAATATTATGTGAAATAAAAAATCAACTCCCTTATTTTTGAATAATAATAAAATTTGATAAAATTATAATTAACAAATCTTGAATAAGTATTAATCTATGAAATTAGATCAATTTAATTCTAAAAAATCAAATTTTATTGAGTTTAATGATCTTCTAGATACACATTGTGTGAAATACTATTGGTTTCTTTCTCAGTGGTAGAGATTCAAACTCATAGACCAAGATAGGTATCTAGAAACACATCATCACCCAAATAAAGTAGGATAAATGTTATTACATTAATAACCTTCCTATAAATTCTAGCTATGTAATAAAATAAATTTTTCATCTAATATCGCATCATGAAGGATGTATAAATTTGTTCACATCCATTAAATATGATCTATCTTTCTTTGACATGTTGTGAAAAAATGTACCGCGGTCACTATGGCTATGGATTTAAGTTAGGAACTTTTATCTTAATAAAAAGCTCAAAGATATCTTCATTCATAACCCAGAATGGAAAAAATATTTCTTGACCTTTCAATTAATATCAAACCACTTATGATACATGAGGCATTAGCTGATTAACCATGATATACATCATTATTTTTATCATGCCTCAAAGTACAAGATTCTTGATATACACTAATAAAGAACTCAAGTCTAAGGATCATTACACATGCTTAAATATAAGAATTTATAATGACACATATTACATAATATTATTACTTTAGTCTTCCCTAATATCCCATACTATTATAGATAAAAATATAAAAACTTAATTAGAATATTTCCCAATGATTATGTTCCCCAATCATATTATAGTTACACATAATTTTTACCCTATTAGATAAATGTATATGGACTATAAAATACTTTATGAATTTTTTTATTGCTTAACTAGGCTCTTATTATAGTGGTAAATTTAATACCTATCAATGTGATATATATTCTAAAGAAATTTCCATATAAAATATATAAAAGAAAAGAAAATATGTGATAAGTATAAAACACATACACATCATACTATATAAAATAAGTGGAAATCCAAATTAAAAAATAATGTTGGTTATAGAATACAAGATCCAATATACTATAAATTTAATTAGATTCAAATAATAAATATTATTCTCATTATATCTCAAATTATATTCATGAATATACTGATAAATTTAATTAGTAAATGGATTTTAAAAAACACCCTCTTTGGATACTCTGCTAACTGTAATTTCATCTCTTTAAATATATCTTATAAAAAGATGACATTCTCAAAGTATATGATTTTCCTAATGGTGTAAGCTAGGATATTTGAAAATAACCACTCTTGAATTGTTATCACATTACACCATGATATTATGTACACTTATAGGTACTAAACCATGATATTAAATGATGTTTTATATTTAAACTGATTCTATAACTATATTTTAATCTTAAATATACTCAAACATTAAAGAATTGATAACAATACACTACTTTGATCTTTACTTGATCATTACTAATAACTTTGATATTATATAAACCTAGAAAAATTAGAAACTGATATCTATGTATCCCTTTTCAACTAGTTCCTTATATTTTCTTTTTTTTTTGAAAATATCCTTTATATTTTAAAGCATAATTTTAACTACTTCCCATTACAGTCCTCTTGGAATTTTCTTTATATGGAGAAGCATAGTAATCAATATTGTAGATATGATAGATCTGATTACTATTGATTAAAGGACTCTATTTATTCTATATTTCTCTCATGTTTCTAGAAATATATCTACTTGAATGATTTATGCTATGTGAAGTAGGCAATAATACTCTATGGATTATTTTTTCTTGTACCATTTAATACCATGTCAATTTATAAACTTTGAATAATTATAATAGTCCTTTTAGAGATATATATATATAACATAGTCTAATTAATTACATCTTTCATGAAGAAATATACACCCAACCAAGTCTTAATAGATTATAATACTGGTATCTATTTTCCACATTTCACCAAGAAAACTATGTTACTATCATTAAACATATATATAAACATGATTGTCTTTCATTTTTAATGAATAAATTTTTTATTACTTACTCATAAATATGATTATTACACGATCTTGACTTATACGTAAATCTATATATATATATATATATATATATATATCATGCATGTCTTATTATCATTATTTGTTTTCCAAAACCCTATTAGTGTAGTTAGGGCATACCTAAGTTGTAAAGTCACCATGTAATTATTCATCAAACTTGGGTTCAAATATGGGTTGTAGTGAATTTATATGGTACTGTAGAAGTGATATATCACTATAATAGTGGAGGTAATATAGTTGGGTATTATAGTAGTGGTGTTATTAACAACAAATTGGCTTCTGGGATACGAAATCTGGTTATATGTCCACATGACCTTCATTCCATAAAATGTTAGCCTTTCAATATTTTTACTAGAGTCAATTTTGACTAGTTGAGTGTGTGATAGTGTAAGGGCAATACATATGGATTTAAATGGATATAAGATGGTAATTACAGTGGATACTAGTCACTTAAATTAGAGAACTACTATAAATTCATGATTTAGGATGAATACCTCAATTACATTTGTGAGGGAGAATGATGATAGGTTGTGGACAATAATTTAGAGAGACAACATGGGTAAATGAAAGAAATGACAGAGGGGTAGTTGTAATTTGGGTACTGTTATCCCATATCAATGCATTTGTACCTTTGGGCCTTTAATATATGTATTTTTTGGATTTTGGGTCATGTAACAATTCCTTATCAACCCAAATAAAAAGTGGAATTATCCATAAAAATGAAATGAAAATGAAATAAGTAACAATACCTTCAATTTATGTCATATAGAAATATTCAAATGGTTTTCATTCAGAATTGAAATTTTTACATTCATTTGAAAAATATTATAATCATGTTATACTTATATATACTACTTAGTAAAAGTATAAGAGTTTATAATTCCTAAAAAATAACGTTTCATATTTCTTGATAATATGAAAACCATGTCTATTTGGGGTCTTTAACTTTATTAGTGGACTTACATAGTATTATTTTTCATAGAATCATTTTCTTTAATGAATTCATATGAATCATATTCTTATGCCAACTTGTGTGTATGTAGATCCTTAATTTATCAAATTCTATTTTACTCCCATTATCTCCCTTTTAAATGTTTCACTTTTCTAGATATATAGATAGAATCTCAAATATAACCTTTCTATCTAATGGATCATATAATAAATATCCTCTTTTTTCTATAGTAATCACTCGAAATATACATTTCATGTTTATTTATATGTGTTTTTCTAGGATTAGTTATAAGAGTCTATATCATGGATATAACTAATATAAATTTAAAAACACTATTTGAATATAGTACAAGGATTACTAGGGTTGTCTCCCAAGGATAAAAAGAATAACTCACTTACCTAATCTCTTATTTTTATTTTTATAGTTTTGAAAAAAAAACAATAAAAATGGAAGAAGATAAATATGTGGTGTTTTATAGAAAATAAAATAAAATTCATTAACATTATCTAAAACAAGTAAGGAAGAAAGAAAAATGGCCCTAGGTTTGGATAGTTTAATCCTTCCCAAATACCTATTCTTTTATATAATTTATTAATTTATTAACACAATATCATTCATTAATCATTCTCCTCTACCACTATTGTAAATTTACAATGCTATTAATGATCACCAAGTACATTACACATCAAAATCCTCCATAAAATAAGGTAGATAACAACACACAATAATAGGGCCTTTGTAATCATGGTTTAATGTAAAATATCCTTTAAAATGTGAATTTTAATATTACCCAGCATTATGAATTCACTAGTTGATCATACAAAAGGCCTGAAATTACATTTTCTTCATCTGTAACTCCTAAAAAACCTTAGAAATCCCATTTTCCATGTAGGATGAATCCAAATTAATTAAAAATGAAATAATACATAAAAAGATTAATATTAACTTAATTTATAATAAATTACATTACTAAACATAAGTTACTAAAAATGTGTTTTAAGCCCAGTTATTTAAATTTGGAGATTTAACATGTGAAACTGAATGAAACAATTTAAAAAAATTATGTTCTCATCACTCCCCCAGACTCACTCTTTATCTATCCTTGGAAAAAATAATACATCTGAATCATAATCCTTATAAAGTTTAATGGTGAGACCATTTCTAAAATAATATTTAATATATAATTCATTGTTTCTCAGTTATGGAATCAATTTTCTTTGTTTTTTCATATCTTACATTTAATTTTTTTAAAATTTCATTAATTCACCCTTTCCATATGTTGTAACCTATCTCACAATGAGTTCATGTCCCCCAACTCTCATGTTTGAAAATTATGAAAAGATATTCTCATATCAATATCATGAAAGTTATACCATAGGATTGTTAGTATCCTTACTCTCTAAAAAGAGAATGAATTGTGTTCCAATGATAAATATTTTTCATAGGTGTGCATTGAGATTTATGGTTTAGTGGGTTCAATGTTTGAAATATTAGACTATAAATAGGAGGATTGACTCTTTAAAAAAGGCATGATTACATAAAAATTAAATGATAATTCCTCACTCAAAGTTCCCATACATGAGTCTCCCAATCAATTCCATATCTTCTTTTTCAAACTAAACCACAAGTAAGGAAAAATGAAGTAAAATAATAAATATATTCTATTGTTTTTTTTCATATATATATTTTATAATTTTTATTTTGTGGAGTATTAGATGATTAAAGTATATAGTGAATTGGTTAATACACATACCATTTGTATTTATGAGGTTTATGAATCATAAAAATGGTCATAATGCATTGTTTAATCCCATATCTATTTTTTATTTTGTTTATTTTTTTTATTTCAAGGCAAAAAATGGATTACAATGAAATACTCTTAATATATGAAACATGCCTCAAATGGTAATCAACACCAACACTCCTATACAATTACACTTATCCCCCATAATAACACATGAAAACTACAATTCCCCCACACTCATTTTAAACATTGATCTTGCATTAAATTGATGAGTGTTGGTTGGTGGGAAGAATTATCTTGTAATGTGGTTAACCTATGAATTAATTTCATAGATAATACTACCTTAAAAAGAAAAATATAACGTTTGGTATTATAATGGATAATACGGGGGTTCATTCCAAATAATTATATCAATAACACTAGCACAATTCTCCATTATCAAAATATTTTATCAAGGATAAAATGAAATTATAGATGAAAAACAAAACATGAGTTCATCAAAAAATGTATTGGTTAGGAAAAATATGTCAAATGGGTCTAGAGTACCACTTAGGGAAGGAAAAATAGTATTGGGTAGTTGATAATGAGTCATGGGTTTCAACAAATCATTAAATCCCAAAGAAGATTTTTGAAATATAAAATCTAGATAAAGATTCCAAATCAACACTCAATTGATCTCATTCTTCCAAAAATAAAGGATTTTTCTTCATAAATGAATCAAGTTTGAAAAGTGATTAAATATTACGTTTAAATCCAAATTGTTTATAAAAATAAATTTAATAAAATGAAAAGAAAATCACACCAAAAAGTCTAACCTTGAACATAAGAATCCTTATCCCAAACATAATTCACACATTTTATTCTATGAATGATCTATATAATATTATCAATTCTTCAAATAATGTAGAAATGGAAAAATAATGATTGAATAATATGGAGGGACAAACTTAATTATTATTTGATGGTGGATAGTCCAGGTAGATTCTCCAAACAGCCTTTATTGTGCCCAAAATGTGTTATCCCCTTCTTGATACCTAATAAGAAAATAAAATAAAATATGATTAAACTAAAAATAAGCAAGAGTGTTATATAAAATATTATTTCTATGGTGTAAAACAAAATATTTTTTGTTTTGCAGTGCACACACATGGTTTTCAACCTTCAAAACTACAAGGAAATGAACCAAAAGTTGTTATTAACAAAGATTAAGCCTAAAGAAATTTAAAAAAAAGATATGGGAAGTAAATTTGTGTTTATAACCCATTGGGTATTGTTTTTTTGACTATCCAAATATAGATAGTCTATAACTAGATAGTCCATGGATTATCCCCAGTCTAAGGGAGGATAAATTTTGTTTATTAGAAACCACTAAACATTTTCCTACCACTACAAAAAAATCAACATCTTATTGAGACCCCATAATTAGCAGTGTATGTTTTCCACCCTCATAAGAATCTTATTGAAGAAAAATAGGTGTATATGATTGATTTAGGGGTTTTCTTCTTCCTTCCTAGTTTGAGGGTCATGCGTTCCTTCAAGATAATTTTGTATCAATCCATTTATAACTTTTATCTTTTTGGGAAGAACTAAATACCTTAATATAATTCCTAAATTATTGTTCAAATATGCCACCTTCTTCTATATCTACGCCAGTGGGTAAAAGAATTAAATCCTCAATATTTCATCAAATATGGCGACCTCTTTTAGTGGTTTTTCTTTTTTATTCCATAAGGGTTACATTCCATGGTGTTGAGTCTATGATTTCAAAATAAAGGAGACAATTTTTTAGAATATATTGAGTAAAATTTAATGATAATGATTCCAAATATAAGTGATCCCCCTAAATAGTGTCATCTTATAATTATTCTTTGTTCAGTTCCTCTTGAAATTTACTAAAACTATGGTAGGAAGTGTATCATAAATCTTCCCTTCAAGGATTATCACATTCACTATTTTTACCTATTTATCATCTAGTTCCTACAAATATATTCTTATTATACATTAACAGTATAATTGTTGTCAATATTCAAATTAGTTTTAAGGAAATCATAAGAAAGTGAGATTAATGAATAATTATCTCCCTCATTTCCATTAGCTTATAGTTCCTAATCAACATGAAAGACATATTTTAATCTATTTTTATGAGTGTGAAGGGGTTAGCCAAATCCTTCTTTAGAGGTAACCAATTCTAATTTGGTGTCTTTGTATTCATTTAGAATATGTAACATTTTAGTTGGTACATCCTTATTGAATCCAGGGGTTCAGTTTGAATCTCTTTAAGGGAAATATTTTCCTAGAATGCATATAATATACATTTTCCTCCTTCAAATAACTCTTTTATATAAAATTTGGTGTTGGAATCTCTTATGGAAGTGTTCTGGGGTCTGATAAAAGGTTTTTACTGAATTCTCTTTTGTCCTCCAGTGGTCCTCCAAATAAAGTATAGACAGAGAAGTAGTGTGCTCTTATTCTTCAGGTTTATGTAATTGATTTTGTTCCTCCCTATACTCTTGTAGCTTATGAAGTAAAATATATATTTCTACAAACTTATATTTAAGATCCTTAATGGAAATATGTTGATATTCAATTTCCATATACACTTGTTTAAATTTTGGCTCATGATTTTTTCTTAAAAACTTATCAATATCTTTAGACACCTGTGATGGATTAGTCCATGCATAACACTATTATTGAGAATTCATCATAGATGGAATGTAAATATATTTAATTAAATAAAATAGAAAGTAAAAATAAATGAAATCGCTTAAAAATGGAAAAAACTAGTGAATGTTAAGTTGTCTCTTCCGTAATAGTGCCAAATCCATAAGAGCTCGTTAGAGGGTTTTTACCGATATAAATTTAAAAACACTTCAAGAGTGTAGAAGAAGGATAACCAAGGTCGTTTTACAAGGATCTAACCAATCAATTACTTCCCTAATATCTTATTAATATTTTTTGTGTTTTCAAAACCAAAAAAAAATGGAATTATATGGGAAATTTGTGTGGTGTATAGAAAATAAAATCCAATTCATGAACACTCACTATGCCAAAATTGGCATTTAGCAGTGGTTTAAACCACCAATAAAATCATTCAGTGAAGATTTTCAAAAGCCACTACTAAATCGTGTGTTGACAATCAATTAGCAGAATTTTTTTATTTTCGTAATTAATTAATTAATTAATTAATTAATTATATTTATTTTCATAATTTATTTATTTATTTATCTATTATTTATTTATTTATAAATTAATTTAATTATTTTTGTAATTAATTAATTAATTAAATAATTTTTGTAATGAATTTATTTACTTATTTATTTTCGTTATTTATTGATTATTGAATATTGAATATTGATTATTTATTATTACCATGCTCATGCCCATCTCCATGCACAAGCTCATGTTCATGGACATGCCCATTCCATATACAGAAATTCTATGTTGGGTGACATTTGAACCCCTTAACTCTTGTTCATTCTCCAAATACTTTACCACTCCAGCAGACTCTCCATGCGGTCAATAAATTGAATTTAATATACTTATATATATATATATCCTAATTAGAAAGAAAAATAATACATAACAAATATATACACACTAAATAATTATTAATCAATAATGATTAATCAATAATGATTAATCAATAATGATTAATCAATAACTAATAATTAATAATAATTAATAATTATTAATAATTAATAATTACTAATTACAAATTACAAATTTATAAATAGAATATAAACGAATAATAATTAAAGCAATATATAATATGGAAATAAATAGTAACTAAAAAATAGTAAATAGTGAATAATAAATAATAAATAGTAAATGGTAAATAGTATATTATAAATAATAAATACTAAATACTAAATACTAAATACTAAATACTAAATAATATATAATATATAATATATAACATATATTATATAATTAATGTACAGATAATAAAATAATTAAAAAATAAAATAATTTATGATAAATAAATAACAAATTAATATTAAATTAATAAATAATAGATAAAAAATAAAAAATTATAAATTATAAATTATAAACCATGAATAAATAACTAATAAATATATAATGAATATATAATAAATAAGTAATTAATAATTCAATATTAATTAATTAATAATATAAAAAAATAATAAAAAATAATAAAATTATTAAATAAATAAATAAATAAATATTAAATGAATAATAAAATAATAAATAATAAATAAATAATAAATTAACAATAAACTAAAAAATAAAAAATAAAAAATAAAAAATAAAAATGAATAAATAAATAAATGAATGAATAAATAAATAAATAAATAAATAAATAATAAATCATAAATAAATAACAAATAATAAATAAGAAATAAGAAATAAAAAATAAGAAATAAGAAATAATAAATTTTAAATATCAAATATTAAATAATTATTAATTTTTAATAAGTAATTAATTATAATTGATCATTAAGAATTAAGAATTAAGAATTAATATTTATAAAGTTATATATAATTAATAAATTAATAATTAATAAATTAATAATTAATAAATAATGAATATTGAATAAATAAATAAATAATAAATAAATAGTAAATTAATAATAAATAAATATTTAAAATATTAAAAAAAATTATTAAAGAATAAATATTAAATAAATAAATAAATAAATAAATAAATATATAATAATAACTAATGACTAATAAATAATAAATATATAATATATATAATAATAACTAATAATTATAATTGATAATTAATAATTAATAATTCTTACTTAATATTTAATATTTAAAATTAAATATTTAATAATTAATAAATAATTAATAAATAAAAAGTAATAAATAAATAAATATATAAATAAATAATAAACTAATAATAATTAATTAATTAATAATTAATTAATAAATTTAAAATAAATTATTAATTAATGTATACATAATGACTAAATAATAAATAAATAAATAATAAATAATAAATATTAAATAAATAAATAAATAGATAGATAAATAAATAAAAAAATAATATATAATAGATAATCATTTAATATTAGATAAATAAAAAAATAAATAACAAATAAATATAAATAAATAAATCATAAAACGTTAAAAACCTCTAAAAACCCTAAAAATACTAAAATGACCATAAAATCTGATCCATGACTTCTTTTTCAGTGCCACAACCAGTCAAATCGAAGATCATAAAATGATTTTTGATGTGATATGTGGTATAGGTTGAACGAATACATGGATAAAAAGTTACAACCATTTGAATTTTAAGGAATTCGGGTCGGCAACTAAAACCTATGTTTCAGAGGCCTTCTGGGCCTTTCTGGCAGAATAAAAAGGGGTAAAATTCTCAAAGATCTGGTAACAAACTCAAATAGTGTAGAGATCATTGTATTATTCGATTTGATATGTGTTAAAGCCCAAACAGACACCCGGATTAAAAGTTATGTTTGTTTGAAGTTCAATTTTGATTTTTGACCTTTTTGAAATTTGAATATATTTTTTTAATTTGATTATCACATGATTTAAATCTCACTTGGTTTTAGCTCATTTCATAATCTTTGATTTGACTGGTTGTAGAGATGAAATGGACTCCCAGATCAGAAGTTATGGTCGTTTGATGTCGAAGTTTGGTTTTCAAGTTTTTGTAGATTTGTTTTAAGTTTCATGTTATTATTGACTAATAATTATAAATATTTATTAATTTAAACATTATAATTAATTAAAATTATAAATAATAAAATATATTAGATTGTAAATAATAAATAATAAATGATAATTAATTAAAAAATATTTTTTTAATTTTTTTCTTTATTTTTGCGGCAGTTTTTCTAAAAAATCGCGACTAAAAATAATTTATTTTTTTGGAATTTTTTTTAAAACAATTATAAAAATATTTTAAAAACATTTAGCGGTGGTTTTTAAAATCGATGCTATTTTTTTGATTAAAAAACATTTAGTGGTGGTTTTTAAAACTGATGCTAAAACATTATTTTCCTGTATTGACTATCTAACAGTGGTTATGAAGAAAAGAGAATGGAATCCTTCACAACTACCATTGATTATCCATAATTCATTCATTGACTATCTTAGTATCATAAATTAATTACCTTCCTATTCTTCTACTGTGAATGTAAAATTTTTTCAACGATCACGAAGCACATTGCACACCTAACTCCTCTATAGGGGAAGAAAGATAACAACCCACGATACCATATCACTACTACCTCAACTCCAAAATCCATTGAAAATTTTTCTGCACTAAACTCTTCCAATCACATTATACAATGGTGAAGTTGAGTGAATGAAGGAAAAATAGATTAAACAGATTATGAAATGAGCACGTTGGTATAAGGAGGGGATTGATGATCACAAAATCAAACTCCCCAAACCCCACTTTATTAACAGGAAATGAATTTATAAACTAAGGAATGAGAACCAAACTCAGAAATTACACTACCTCCCATGGGATGAGTCCCTAAAATTAATTATTTTCCATTTTGAATATTAGAGGTCGTGGTAAAAAATGGAACGAAGAAGGGATAAAACATAAACACACAGTGAAGGAATACCGAATGAATTAAAAAAATAATTATTAAGTATCACTATGACAGATTGGGGTTTATTCAGGGCTAAAAAAGTGATTCTAAAGGGAGTACATTTATTACCACTAAAAAAAGCGTTGATAAAAGGTACTTTTATCAGTTCTAACCAAAGAATTGATAAAATTACCCCCTTTATCAGTGCTTTCTTAGTGCTGATAAATGGTATACTTCATAAAAAATTAAATATCATTAAAAATGAAATATAAATGTATAAATATATAAATATATTTATATTGTCGTAAATATATTATATTTCATAAAATGTGATCTATATATTAAAAAATATGTAATCACACTCAATATATAACATATTTAGTGAAAAATGGTTTATAAAATTATTAAAAAATAATATTAATTAATAATTTACTTATTATTATGTGTAATATCCACTTAATAATAGTTTGAGGATATAAACATTCAATAAATTAAGAAATTAATTAAAATAATTTGAAAACATTTCTGAAACTTCAAATGGCCATATCTTTTTATTTGGGTGTCTGTTTGAGACCCACCACATTGAATTGAATCTTGAAAAAATATATGCATCATGGTGACTAGGGGAACACTTATCAATGTTTTTTAGAGGTAAAAAAGGCCTTACAATTCTTTTAAAACTATGTTTTTTGATAGGGTACTTTAATTTTTGAATATTCCATGGAATTTCATCTTCATTTTAGGGGGTCTTCTTATCTTTTTTCAGTGGAGGATCAATTTATTCTTAGGGATTACACTCATGTGAATATTATCGTATTTAAATTTTATCTTTTTTATTACTGTTTTTTATTTATAATTAAATATATAAATATATATACATATTTATATATATATATATGCACATAAAAATTTAGTATTGCAAATAAATTTGTAAACATGTTTACATATAAAATACCATTCTAAATATATTTGTGCGTGTGAACTATATTTATATCTATGAATGTTTATATGCTTGCACAATGTGTATATAATGTTTATATATATATATATATTTGTGTGTGTGTGTATTAACAAAAAGATATATATTTATCTTTATATTCTAATATACTTATATAAATATTAATATATAATATATGTATATAAATTTAAATATGTTTAATTTCATTTATAGGCACACACACACACATATATATTAATATATATTGGTATGTACGTATGTACATACATATGTATTTTTTTATATATGTATGTATGTATTTATAAACACACACACACAAAACATATTTTATATAAAAGTGTATTTAAAAAAAAGTTGAATATATATAAATATATGAATAAATATATGGATGTAAATGTAACTAAATATATATAAATTAATAGATATATCATAAAATTAAGAAAAAAATAATATAAAGTAGTGGTAAAGGCCCAAGTGCATAAGGGTGGAGGTCCCAGGTTCAAATCCCAATGGGGGCACATGTGAGAGTGGGATGGAGAATTTTCATAGTGTTGTTAAATGGAAGGGGGAGGTCTAGTGTTGATAATGTTCAAGGGGGAACAAGTCTATCACTAACAAAAGAGGGTTTGAGCACTAATGAAAGGGGGTAACCTCCCTAAAAATCTCTTATCAATTAATAGTTTTTTTACTTTTTACAGTTTGTTTTTAAAAACTAATAAAAAACTCTTTTATCAGTTCTAAAAAACACTGATTAATGGTGAATTTCTAAAAGTATATTTGAAATCTTAAAAAAGAAACCCCTTTTAACAATTATTATATTATCAATATTTTTTAATGCTAATAAAAGGGTTTTTCTAATGCTGATAAAAGAGGGATCTGTAATTGTGTATAAACTAGAATATAAAATCCTTCTACAGAAGGCCTTATCCTATATCTATAAGAATATAGAGAATTTTAGAACTATTATTCATCTTAATATATAATTCACATGACCATATTTGATCTTAAATGAATCAATTAAAACATAATCATGTTTTAGTGAACATCTTCTATGACCCGACTCTTTATTCCTTTGCATAACACTTTTTTTATGTCATGTAGTAGTGGAAATCTGGTGGGAAGACATTTCCTGATTTGGGGAATACAGTGAGAGGTGGTATTTTGTTTCTAGTCCAATCCATAATTAAAAGGTTTAAAAATCACATTAGAATAAGTTAGTGTTTAATATGATGAGCGTCGACGGGTTGCTGGGGAAAATTGGGGGGTTGGCCTCACTTAAGGTTCACCTGATGCGGTGATTGGGGTGCATGAAAGAATATTATGTGAGTACCTCTGATACTCAATTATTCATATGAGAGTTCCTGATTAAGGCATTTAGTAATTAGCCTACCTTGAAAGTCTACTTAGCGGGACTTTCTAGTTTTCACTAAATTTACGTGTTTACCTATGATTTTACCAATAGTCTATCGAGTTTACTACCGAGCCTAAATTGTAAACCCGTGAATTTGACTACCTTAGTCTCATGAAAAGCATGTGGGAAATGATATGTGGCTCCATAGAATACAAGATCTATTCTAAAAAATGTCCCGATTATTTTGATGTGAGTAGTGGGCATGACTGGAAAAGTGTCATATCTAACCCAAAAAAATATGAATATAATTAAATTGGGAAACAATTTCTTAGTCAACTGATGGATTCATTAGAGTATGGACTAAAGGGTGGGTATTTTCCAAGACAATGTATTCTTGATAAATATTATAAAGAAGGCATTATCCTACACAACCCCTTGATATATTTTCCCAATAAATCATTGTCTCGGAAAATGCTTTTTTAGGAAAATATCGAAAGAAAACATTGTCATAGACAATACCATCCCATCTATTTTTTTAAAAAAAATATCAATTTTTGTTTTGTTTTGTTTTGTTATATATATAATTAATTTGATATTTCAAAATAATTATTAATGATTATTAATCTTATTTTATGAATTATCATTAATAAATAATTTTTTGTGTCACATAAATTATTATTTTTATTATATTTATGAATGTTAATAATGATGATGATAATAATAATAATATTGTATATAGTAGTATTAAATATTTTTATTATTAAATAAAATAATTTTATTATAGGAATAAAATTAATATTATTATTATATTGAAAAAATATATTTTTTATTTATTAAAATAATTAATATTTTATTTTTATTTTCAAATAACTTATATTAATAATATTAATAATAATATTATTAAATAATAATTATGCGAATAAATTGAGTTTTACTTATAGATTATTTTAATTAAATACATTATTGACTATATTATTATTAAGTATTAGTAAATATGTAAATAATTATATAATATATAGCATTTATAATAATTATTTATTACTTTATTTATAAAATATTAATTATATTAATTTTATGATAATTGTAAATAATTATTGATTTTATACTAACTTGTTAACAATAACATTATTATTAATAATTATATTCTCTATGTTACTAATTTAATTATTATTTATTTGGAATTATATTATTAACTACTTTCTTAGTTACATTCAAAATTACATTATTTACATCGTTATTCATAATTATTATTTTAATTATTAAAAATATTTAATAATATAATTAATATTTATAAATAATGTAATTCATAATATTTAATAATAATAAAATAATTATTAATACTTAATAAAAATTTAATTTATAATATAATACTTATTAAAAATTATTCCTATAAAATTTTCAAATTGTAAATGTTAGATTTTTAAGCAATAAAGTTTATATAATGTAATTTTTTTTATCATATTTATGAAAAATAATTAATTTCAATTATTTTTTAAATTTTTAGTGAGTATCAAATTTCTTTTACATTGTATTTATAATTTTTAATTTTATGACTTCAAAATCACATACTTGAAATATAACAATTGTTTCTAGTTGTTGTCTTTGAAAGGCTATAAATTATAAAGTATAAATACAATTTAAATGAAATATGACACACTGGACAATCATATAAAAAATAATTATAATAAAAAATAATTATAATAAAAAACAATTTCATAAAAAAATTAATGAAAAATAATTTCACTGATAGAAAATATTATTATTTCAAAACATAACATTTTTACTTGTAAATTTTTTTTTGCAAATAACATTTTTTTATGTAAATTAATTTTTTTGTTTATTATTTTTTTGGAATTTTTTTTATTTTCAATTGGGTTATATTTGTAAAATCATTGTTTTATATTTTATTTAAATGATATTTATACTATATTTTATTTCCATAAATTTTTTGAAAAGTAAATGTTATGTTTTTAATCAATAATTTTTTTATGTAAATTATTTTTTTATCTATTATATTTATGTTTTTTTTTTCAATTATTTTCTATAGGTTTATTAAGTGTAAAAAGTTTCATTTAGATTGTATTTATACTTTTTAATCTATATGACTTCAAAATCATCAACTTAAAATATTATAATTTTTCGAATAGGTGACATTGAAATCCTATAAATTTAAAGTATAAATAAAATATAAATGAACTTTCATAAAATGACTAAACATATAATTTTTTTTTCGTAAAATATAAATTAAAAATAATTTCAGTGACACAATTTTTTTTTTGTTTCAAAACAAAACATTTGTACATGTAAAGTTTTTTTTCTAAATAATATTTTTTTGTGTAAATTAATTTTTTTATGATTTCTTTGCAATTTATTTTATTTTAAATTAATTTTTATTTGTATAATTATTATTTTAATTTTCATTTAGATGTTATTTATACAATATTTTATGCGTATCAATTTTTTGAAGTGTAAATTTTATTTTTTAATCAATAATACTTCTGTTTTGTAAATTATTTTTTATTTATTATATTTCTAAAAAAAATTATTCACAATCATTTTTATATGCTTAGTTAGTGTAAAAAAAATCATTTACATTGTATCTATAATTTTTTACCTATACGCCTTCAAAATCACTTACTTGAAATATAATAATTTTTTTAAGTAGGTTACTTTTAATGTTTATAATTATAAACTATAAATACAATCTAAATGAAATTTTACATCCAGACTATATAAAAAATAATTGGAAATAAAAATAGTTTCAAAAAAAATTAATGAAAATTAATTTCAACAGTGCAAAATGTTATTGTTTCAAAAGATAACATTTTCACTTGTACTTTTTTTCAAAAATAACATTTTTATGTAATTTTTTTGTTTATTTTTTTTGTTTGATTCCTTTTATTTTCAATTTTTTAATTTTTACAATCAACATTTTAAATTTGATTTAGATTTTATTTACACTATATTGTTTGCGTATAAATTTTTGAACTGTAAATTGTTTTTAATCAATAAAGTTTGTGTCATGTAAATTAATTTTGGTTTATTATATAAATGAACTTATTATTATATTCAACTATTTTTTATATGTTTATTCTTTGTTTTTTAATTTTAATTATACTTATAATTTATATTTTATAGGTTTCCAAAGCAACCTACTTGAAACGTAATAATTTTGTTGTCTTCCAAGTGAGAGGACTTAAAAACTTATGAAACATTATTATCATGACTTTAATAAAAGAAAACTATCATGAATTTATTATTAATGTCATGACTTTATTATAAATACTTTATTAAAATGATTATATTATCCTGAATTTATTATAATAACTTGATTATCATTAATTTCTTATTATCACGACTTGATCATTAAGTCGTTATTATTAATAAATATAATAAAAAAAATTATATAACACAGAAAAATATTTCTTAATAATAATTTAAAATAATTATATTTTTAATTATTGTAAAGAATTTTAAAATATGAAATTAATTGTATTATTAAATATATTTTTTATATTCAGTTGTTTTGGGTTTCGGTCTCAAAACACCCAACGGCTCCGTATCCGATGATGGATGGACCTGATTTCCAAAGGCAGGTGTTTGCCGGATGCTCTGACCAGTGATGCTTAAGAACTCACATTGGTTGAGAGGATGGGAAGTCGGGCTCATCGCACCCTTTTAGGGGGAATTATTTCCTGTTCCGGGACTCTCTTATAGATTTAAGACGTATTCATATGTTCGCAAAACTTTGGTTTATACCCAAACATAGTATCCACAGATTTAACCCTTGGTTGGCAATGGTCAGCTGGACATAGGGGTTCAGAATCATTTATACTCGAGGTTTACCATCCGTCGTTGGATTAATGACCCCGAGGAGTCTGGACTCATTGTGATGGTGTTGGGAGAAGCTCGGTGAACCGATGTGAAGATGGTCGGATCGACCGGTTATTGGGCTTGAACCTCAGGGAGGCTTTCTATGTATCCCTACGGTAGGGAATCAAAGTCCTCGTAGTTCGCATTGACTTGGGACTTAAGCTCTGAGGCATCCCAGAATGATGGATTGGGGCTTACACTCTGAGGAGGCCCAGGGTGATGGATCAGGGATTACACTCTGAGGAGGCCCATAAGAGGATGTCATGGTCGATGCTTACCCTAAGCTCACGTGAGTCATTCTCGGTGTGAGAAACAAGAGGCAACATGGACCAGACGATCACGTCGCGAAAGGTGCATCCGTGAGAAGTGAAGTGGGGCTTATGCATAGGGCGGCGCATAAGGTCGGGGCTTACTCCGAAATGGATGCCCATAAGAGGATGTCATGGTTGATGCTCACTCTAAGCCCACGTGAGTCATTCTTAGTGTGAGAAAAAAGAGGCAGCAGGGACCAGAAGATCATGTCGCGAAAGGTGCGTCCGTGAGAAGTGGAGTGGGGCTTACACATAGGGCGGCCCATAAGGTCGGGGCTTACTCCGAGATGGACTCCCATGGTGACAAAGCGCAGCGGGAGAGGGAAAGGGGGTGCTCCTGTGCCCATCTCTTATCTTACAGTGCATGAGGGCTTCCTTATGATGGGTATTTTACCACCCCCGAGGAGCCCTTAACAAGTGGAGGGGCAGAAAGGGGACTCCTGAGCTCAGACTCTACATTACCGTGGGAATGTGAACCCAGGAATGCTTCGGGAATCTGCTCAAGGGTCGGGGAAACCCCTTCGCTTCTGTTTACTGTGGGTATGTGAACTGAAAATGGCGCGCTGATGTGACTGAGGGTTACATCACACGGATCCAGTGGCTCTAGTGGAGGCCTCGACTCGGGGCCGATGAATAGGACAATGAAGGAGTCACATGGGATTGGGACGGATTGGAGGGATTTTATCTGGCTCGGGGAATGGGAACTATGAAGGTTTTGGTGCCCTTCGCGTAGGGAAGTGCTATGCAGTTGGAGGGGTCGTCCGCGAACCAGGGTGGTCCGCGGACTGAGAGGCCATCCACGAACCAGGAGGGTCCGCAAACTGATTGGCATCCCACGAACCAAGGTGGTTCGTGGCTTCGGGTTCGATCTGCGAACCATGGTGGTCCGTGCACTGATGGGCATCCCGCGAACCAAGGTGGTTCACAGATTCGGGTTCGATCCGCGAACCATGGTGGTCTGCAGAGGGTTCCATGCAGGAAGCGGCGGCCAAGGGCGGCGCCGGCCGGAGGCTCATCAGTCGGGTCTTCGCCCGCGTAGGAGGGTGCTATGCGACGCGACAGATTGGAAAAGAGGCATAAACTCCCTGGTCCATAGGGAGTGCATCCGCGGAGGGGCTATGGTTCACAGTCTTCTCTTTTTATGTTATTTTGAGTTCTCGTTTTACCAAATTATTATGCATTTTCAGTTCCTTATTAGTTCGTTCCCATGTTCATACCTGCTTTGGTTCGTGAACTGGAACTTTCGAAATCCTAAGCCTTCCTTCGAAATCCTTCCACCCAAATCTGATCGATCTTCTTTCCATCCTCCTTCTGAATCCCCAAAATCCTCTTTTCCCTTCCCCCCCTCGGTCTCCTTTTATTGAGTGGGAAAAGAGATGTATCTGTGGTCACACAAAACCTTTTTCAGAGGCCTATGACTGAATACCCGGTTTACGACTGACTTGGTCAATCCGTAATTCGCAGTGGGCATTGAGCGCTTCTTCCCGTCCCGCGAACCGAACGAGGGGAGTGATTCACGGTTGCTGAGGGTTCCACCTCCATTTTGCGAACGACAGCGGAGGCGGTTCAGGCCAGCTGACGCGGCTCGCGACTGGGGCGGTTCATGTGGGTGAACCAGATTGGCGCCCACCCTGCTTCGCACCCGCAGAGGATCTCTACCTCCATTCCGCGAATGACAACGGTCCATGGAGGAGGGATGCTTCGCGGAACCGGCCGTGCATCGTTAACATTAGACCGGTCCACGGACCGGTTCCTCCTTCTCCATCCTTGAGTATTTTCCAAATTTACCTATCCCTTTTTAGGGGAAATTGGGCAGAATCTCCCTTGAGTTAAAGGGGATCATCATTCTACTTTTCGGATTTTTCAGGACCCTACAAATTTCCCCCATCGGAATGGGGTCCAATTGGAATGAAGAGTAGGCTATTCTGATGCAGATTGGTCCTGAAACTTGGGTAGTTCGTATTAGGGGAGTAGACCCGGTAGGGGACCACACCTATATATACGGAGGGCCCCTTTCATTTTTCCTTTACCGGATTCTTCACAAAACCAGAGTTTTTTTTCACTTTTCTGCCTCTGTGGGCTTGTTCCTTCACGAAGCACTTCATCCGCAAACTGAATTCTACTTCCACGATCCATTTCTCGTTCGCGCCGTTATTCATCCATGGATCAACGTCCCAGACGCGAACCAACACTTTTAATTGATTAAAAAGTAAGTTACGACGGGCCGCGTAGGAACTTGCTTCGCGGTTTCGATGATCCGCGGTTTCGATGCCCCACGGACTAAAATATTCATAACTTTAAAAGTTTATAAGTCTTCCGAACTTAACCACTTAAAACTCGGGATTGAAATTCCATAGAGCAACCTGGTCCATGGTTTCCTGGCTAACGCTCCGCGGGCCAGGGTTTTGCGGGCTGCTTTCGCAAAGGGCTAGTTCGTGGGATACTGTCATCGTGAACCATCCTTCGAGGCCTCCTTGTGGATTTTGCTATGAAGGATCCTCAATTGATCCTCATCCATATATTTGGTATTTTTTCCATGTTTTATTATTTTTGGACTAACCATTTGTTGGCTTTCGTTGTGCAGGGAGAAAATATGGTTCCCCCTCATTCTGCACCGAGGCCTGCTGCAGAGCCTCTCCCAATTGGCGATCAATGCCTGAAGGACATGGCCAGCTCTGTTCAAGATGAAATCCACCATGCCCCACCGTCTTCCATTATTTCTGGCCGGCTCTCCAAGTCAATGAAGGAGTATTCCTTTTCTAATAGCCTTCCTGCCTATGGGTTCAGTTTCCTATATGATACCCCGAGTCCGGTACCATCACATCACAACAATCCTGAAGCATGGATATTTACTGCCACTATATCTCGGTTCATGATACCTGTCAATGGATGTCTAGCCCCGAGGGATACATCTGTCAGACATGTATTGAATCACCTTCTAGTATCTCCGACAGGAGAACAACATCAACAGTAAAGAATAATTCACTGCTACCGGAGCATTGCCCGCAATGCCATGGTAAGTGAACAGCATGTATGGTCAGCGAATCGGGACCTCCGACCTGGAGGAGCATTTAAGTCCTTGGATTGGGGGTTACCCTTCTGGGTCTGCCAGAGCTGTGCGAAGTTCGAAGCATAATTGCAAGCCATAGGCTTGTATGAAGTTGTCTGGGTGTCCCAAACCTATACCTACCAGCCTCAAGCGCTCGCCAGGAAGCTTATGAGCCGTTGAAGCCCAGACACCAAAAAATTTCATCTGGTCCACGGGTAGGTGGGCATTAGTCTTTGCGACGTCTTTCAGATTTCAGGGCTCCCCATTGTTGGGGGTATGTATGACGAATTCCTGCCTCCCCCTTTTGTGTGGGATGACGAAGGGAGAACCCCTCCCTTGGTGAAGTGGCTCATCGATCTAGCCCAGGAATTCTCAAAGGATACATCTCCGAGAAATATTGTCCCTGGTCACGATGAGCATTCGAAGGATACGTCTCTGAGACAACTTGTCTCGTATCGTGACTGGTTCAAGGATTTTTCCAGAGAGAGCCATTTTGTAGCTCTTCCACGTAGGCCCACGACCTTCCTTACAATGGAGTCCCGAAAGCAGTGGGGAAACTATTGCCTGAACCTAGAACAAGGCCAATTCAACGACTGGGGCTGGGAACTCGTCCCAGATGTCGATCGACTGCTTTGTCTGGTGGCGTTTCTGGCCATGTTTTTGAGTGGCTGGCTATTTCCTGTACGCGAGTCTAGCGGTGTACGGGTCTCTACCTTTGTCATGGCAGCTCAATTGTCTACCGACAACGTCATCAACCTAGCCATCCCAGTAATGGCCAGGATTTACCGGTTGCTCGGTAATATTACTGATGGGAGCCGGCCAAACCGAGTGGCCGACCCTTTTCAGATTCTCTGGGGATTTCTAGGTGTTCATATCAAGAACTGCTACACCTTCATCAACCCTCTTCAGATTCCAGGTACCACATTCCGGCCATACTTGCAAATGACCTGCGGTGTTATGCCCGAGGAGTGGGCGACCCAAGAGAAGGATAATCAACAGAGAGTTCAGAACAGGCGTCTGTTATTGAGTCAAATCTCATGTTATGATCATTTCAATTTCCATTTTTTCTCCTCCCTAACTGGTGCAATCACGAACACTATAACAGAGGAGTTTAGCAAGTAGGGCTACCTCTTTTCCCTCCGAGAGGGCATTCTAGTAGCTCGTATTGGCGGGGAACTGATCTGCGAGGGGTACGTGCCTTGCCAATTCGAGTTCCAATTTGGATACGTTCAGGCACTGTGTCCTCCCACACTTAATGGTTCCTGCAAAAATCGTCATTTAATGGTGTTCAAGAAACTGTGGTTAATGTTTACCCAGGAGGATATTGGCTGTGAGGTTATGACCCCCACACTTTCAGACTCCACACCCTTCTTATTCAAAAATTATGCTGACTCCTGGGTACAAGCATACCCAAATGGCCAGCTAGGGACGTTGGTGCATACCATCTCAAGTCCCAAGCCATCAAATAAAAAGATAAAGCGAAAGGGGGGTGGTGCTTCAACTAGTCTGGGCAAAGTCCTTCGCCACCCTGCTGGTCTCGTGCTCCCGGGGAAGATTTTAACAGAAAGAGGTGTGTCCTCTCATGCCCTTGAGGCTTCCCGAAGGGGGGTGGCTATTCCTATAGATGATTCTTTTCCGACGACCTGGAGTTAATGGGCCGAATTCAAAGGTCGATCGTCCTTTCGTGGCCAGTACCCCCGTTCTATGTGCCAGTATCTTCAGGAATAGGAACTGGATTTTGACGGGCTGGGCAACATATTTTCCCCTGTTGACATCCTTTATGATGTAGACCTAGAGTGGGTCAATCATTATCTCTAGGATCTCAAAGCCTATATTTACATGCGACAAGGTTACGCAGTATTAACCCACCGAATCCTGGCCATGCTGCACCTGGTGACTGATGAGGAGGGGGAAGGAAGTGACCACTCTTTAGGGGGTGATGATTTTGGTGATCTCCCCATCATGGCTAAAGCAAGGGACTTCCCCTCCCTACCTGTGAGGTCCTGTCCACAGGTAGCCCCAAATAGTTCTAGGGCGGTGGCGAGATTCGGAACGCAAATACAACCATTAGCGCCCCTACTAGCCCCTGCCACTGCCCGACCCTCTCAAGTTGATCCTTCCAGGCTAGCCATTCCTATTATGGCCACATTCCCAGACACATGGAGGATTTGGGATGACCTGAGGGCCAGGGGCTCAGATGAAGAGGTTTGGGCATCCCTCCAAACGAGCCTTGTCATGCTCCCAGGTATTGTGGTCATCTTTTCTCTACCACACCTTCATTTGGAAGAGTACTTGGGTGACATAGTTTCATCATTGAAGGAGATGGATGCATATGTGTGCTCACTCCGAAACCGACTCTATGTGACCACCCGAGTGTCTATGATGATTAGACATCCTGAATTGTCCGACCCTGAAGAAGAGGTTTCTCTGCTCTACCATTCTGACTTTCTTCCTCCTTTATTGTGGAGGTTCTGAGGTTTCTCCCCTTTTTGCAGGGTGCCGAAGAATCTCAGGGGGCAATTCCCTCTCCAGAGTATACTCCCCGTGGTACTGTAGCAGGTGAGCATGCACTTTTGTCCACGATGGTCATCGAGGAGGGGTCCCCTGGCACAGCTGAGCTCATGAAAGCGACCATTGCAGACCCAGCTAGGGTCTTCCCTCCTCCATCTCCTCCCAAAATTCTGGGCGAACTGTCCCCTGGGCAGATCCAGAGATGACAACAGGTGTTCCATTTATCGGAATGGCTTAGACAAGGGACGTCGAGTAATCATGAATTCCTGTTTTCTTAATTGACAACCCGCATATTCTGACTATGTGAGTCATTAACTGTTTTAGCGTATGGTGCAGGACCACCCCAGGATCCGACTGTGGCTACCCAAGCGGTCATACCTTTCGCCTCCTTGCCATCTGCAGAATCTCCTATAGTCATGCCTATGCGCAACGAAATGGAGGGACCTACTAGAGGGTCCAATGATATGGATGCTTTACTCCTTCCATCATTATTCAGAGATACATCAGAGGAGGAACTACTGGTATTTGAGACTCCTGCTGATCAAACAACCCTTTCTATCGCAGAGGAAAATAGGGAACCTGTGATCGCGGAGGGGCCTCCAGATCTGACGGGGCAAGCCACCTCAAACCCAATGGATCCTGTGGTGATGGAGGAGGAGCCTGCCATTAGTCCAGTCATTGGAAACCCGGAGCGGGCCATTATCTTGTTTATCGGGGGAGTGTTTTCCCCGAGATTGGTCTCCGTAGGTGACCGCTTGGGGACAACTTTGGAAGCTTCTGGCCTCGGGCATGGCCTTAGGTCCTGGAACCCTCTAAGGGCTCCCCGGACTCTCTTGCCTTTTGAGGATGTAGCACATTCCTTGAGTGGTTGTCGTGGCAGTGCATAGATTGATGATGCCGACGCTTTGGCAATTAGAGGTAAGTTTCCCGATCTCTTACCAATAACTCCTTTTACTTTCCTTTTATAATTAATGGTACTAATCTGTCTGATTGACTCTCAGGATTTAGGACCACAACCTTTGGCACTAGCGATTGTGTCATCAGACCCAACCGTGCCTATGACCACAACTGTCGGGGGTGAAGTTTCTGTAATGCCAAAGTTCACGGGTGAAACCGCATCGAGTTCACCCTTAGTGATGTTCATCCTCAAGTATGTGTCCTCATCCGATAGTGATTCCGAGACCGATCAAAAAGTCTTTTCCAGTCTTCTGCCTACTCACCAAAGGGCTTGGGAGAAAATATGGAGGCTGATCTCTCAAATTCCCTTGGTCGAGATGCTGACCAAATTCCGAAGCTATGCAATTTGTTTATCTTGCTGGGATTTGACGGCTTTGACTATCATGGTGTTTATGACATAGTCAAGCAAGTGGTTGCTGATCGGGAAAGACTGGGTGGTTTTGAATCTTGCCTTTTTGGTGCCCAATTGGAAGCCTACCTTTCCGCAACCTGACAAATTTTCCTAACAGAGGCTCATGATCACACTGAGGTAGTTGCGAGGATCCAGGTGGAAGTTATTGAGTAGCGTTATCACCTGGAAGTTCTGAGGAATGAGATACATCGACTACAGTAGGAAGAGGGAAACGTTGCCTCCATAATTGAAGAGGGGGAGTGGCAGATGGAGGAGGAAATGAGGGCGAGCACAAAGGCGGCCCAGGAGGCGGAAGAGTTGCGGGCTGGTGCAGAAGTTGAAATGGCCTTACTACAGAATATCTATCAAGCAGTCGAGGATTATCACCAGCGCCTGATACAACTTTGTGAATCTGCTGAAAACCTCCTGTAATAACCTTTTATGCTAGAGGAGGCTCCAGATTGTGGATGCCCTTCCTACCAACTTTATTATGAAACAAAGAAGTATTTCTCCTCAATGCTCTTGTCATCTTCTCCTATGATAGAAATTATTTGGCATGATCACTGCATATGTTAATTCCCTGAACATAGAATAATCATCATCTAGGACCATTGATACAAATAAAACAATCTCTAACTTTTGCTTGGACCATGGGGTCCAGCGAGCATAGTTCGACTATTTCTAGGGATTTGTAGAAAATGCCTACAAACTTTTTGTCTTTTCTTTTAATTCCCTAATTTTTTCTGGGCTCATTTAGTGTGAACCCAGCGGGTGCGACCTGAATTTTTCTTAGGTCACCCTTTTCGGGTTTTCGTCCTATAGGATTTGTGCCTCTTTTCCTGGGTGGTTTAAAGTCCCGCCATCAAGACTATAATTACTAATGTTTTAGGTCAAACAGCTTTGACCAAATATGGTGGGGTAAGGGCCCCAATGGGGTTTGGTTGATCAAAATATGTCTCAATACTCTCTAGACGCACGTGGGGGGAACGATGTTTAAATTTGAACAACATGCATGGCATGTATCAAGGCATGGGAGCCACGTCGGCGTACAAATGTCGGAGGAGCATCGCCTAAGGAAGTCTTGACTTTGGTAGACTGGCCAGGGGCGATCAATATGCAGAGCCACTGAGGGCATGGTATGCATAGTCATGCAAAGGTGTCCTTAAGTCAATGACTCTCCATTTTTGATGGCCATAGGACGTCATGAAAGTTCGGCTCATGGAAACCACCATGGGCGGCTTTGAAAATTATGAAAACCACCGGGGGTGGCTCAGAAAGGGTATGTGACATCTGAAAGGTTTTGAGAACACCTGTATTAATTATGGGTGTGGTCGGGAAACCACTTTCTTACACATTTAGTTAGTGTAAGGGATGGTTGAAGCTTGGCGTAGTTTAAAGTCATGTAGTTGGGACATCATCTAGAATGAAACGACTTCTCCTGGTCCTCGATAATATTTTCAGAGACATTCCACCATATTCAGACAAGATTCTAAAAGAGGTTGGTAAATTGTAGCTCAGAGGGTTTCCAAATATTGGGATAGACATGGGCGCTCGAGGTCAAGAGGCGTACGGAGAGAAGCCTTGACTATGAAAATCTTGCCTTTGGTAGACGGTCCAGGGGCGATCAATATGCAGAGCCGCTGAGGGCATGGTATGCGTAGTCATGAAAAGGTGTACTTAAGTCAATGATTGTATTCCCCTGATAGCCAAGAAACTTCAGGGAAGTAGATATTCGGGAACACCAGGTGTGGCTTATGAGAGTTCGGATTTTTCTAAGTACAGAGTATGGTTTATGATTAGAGGGTTCCTGGACACGGGGGGAAACGTCTAGACTGAACTTCATGAGAATGGGTGAAGTAATCCCTTCTCACGCGAGTGTGAGATGGTGGCTTGTGCAGGTCTAACCCGTTCACTGAAGGATAGAGAAAAGCCTTCATTCCTTAATGAACCCGTAACGGGTTTGATCGTGCAATTTAGCGTCATGCGGTAAAGATGAAAAGCATTATTAAAGGATTCTGTGTGATTTATCGTCATGCAGTGAGGATGGGGGTCATTTTTCTTTCCTTTTCCAATGCTATGATGTTTAACGTCGTGCAGCAAGGATGATTGACCGTGCAGTTTAACGTCGTGTGGTAAGGACAAGGAGCGTTATTAAACCAGTGAAAATGTTTGTTGTTGGAGGCATTCCCTTGGATGTTTAATTCTTTGTCTTTGCAACCTTATTCCAAGTGTCCAAGATGTGATCCATGCCATTTGACGTCATGTGGAAAGGACGTAGCTAAAAAGGCCTCTCTTGATTAGAATGTAACCGAGCCCGAGTATCCTGGCATGCCCAAGACGTGGAGGGGGTTGATGGTGTAAATCATGGTTCTAGGTCATCTTGGATCAGGAGAGATGACACGGAGGCTCTGAGGCCAGTAATCATATGGAGCTAGGAAGAGTATCTCCTGGGGAAATCTTTTCTTTGGTAGACGGGCCAGGGGATATCAATATGTAGAGTCGTTGAGGGCATGGTATGCATAGTCAGAAAAAGGTGTCTCCGGGTCGATGGATTTCCAATTCCGATGGCCATGAATGGTTATTAAGATCCACAATTATCTGGGCCATGAAGTCTATCATCGGGGAAGGAAATGTCTGAACATGTCGGGCATACTCGGCCCTGGTTGTCGTTAAAGATTAGAGAGCTCCTTGCGCTGATTAATTTTGTGCACAGGGGTGTACCTTCACTCCATGCAGTTTAACGTCGTGCGGTAAGGACGAGGTACTCCTAGTTTAGCGGTCATAGAGCTCGGACCATTGAGTAACTATTGCTGTAGTCACTCGAAGGATAACTGGTTCAACATGCTCTGATATACTTGGAACAAGGTGGGGGATGAAGGTTATAAACTGCAACTTTGAGTTTTCCCATATCAGGAGGTGTTGTGTGGGGGCTCTGAGGCTGGTAAGCGTACGGAGCTAGGAAGAGTACCGCCCAAGGAAATCTTGCCTTTGATGGACGAGCTAGGGGCTATCATTATTCAGAGCCACTGAGGGCATGGTATGCATAGTCGTACAAAGGTGTCCCCGGGTCAATGAGTTTCCACTTCCGATGGTCGTGAATGATTATGAGGATCTGCGGTCGCTCATAGTGCCATGTTTGGTACTTGAGGATAACGGTGTCTGAGTATACAAGAAACATCTTCACTGCAATTTTCCGTTGAGTCAAAGTAGCCTAGTCCTGGCTTGATGTTCATTGATGCAGGTCTCTATGTGAACCACAGGTGGACACAAAAGCTAGATAGGTAGGGATACCCTGTAAACACTTGGATGTGAAGAGGGGAAGAACTTGTAAACCACTTCTCCATAAAATTCTGGATAATGAGGTGTGGTATGGGGGCTCTAAGGCCTGTAAGCATTCGGAGCTAGGAAGAGTGTCGTCTGTGGAAATCTTGCCTTTGGTAGACGAGCCAGGGGATATCATTATATAGAGTCGCTGAGGGCATGGTATGCATAGTCATGCAAAGGTGTCCATGGGTCGATGACCTTCCAATTTTGATGGCTATGAATGGTTATGAAGATCCATAATTGTCTGGGTCGTGCAGTTTGATGTATGGAGAGGATGCATCCAAAGGTGCAAGGAGTATCTCCATCTCGTATCGCTGTGTGTCTTGGGTGGGTCGTGACGAAGTCCGTGTAGTTTAACGTCATGCGGTGAGGATGAAGTCCGTGCAGTTTAGCTTCATGTGCTGAGGATGAGGTCTGTGTAGTTTAACGTCATGCGATGAGGATGAAGTCTGTGCAGTTTAACGTCATGCGGTAAGGATGAGGTATACTCCCCATGCAGTTATGGTCCATACACAGGGGGATGGGGGCATTTTTAACATTATTGTACATTCAGTTTAAGGTCGTGCAGTAAGGATGCAAAAATACACCCCGTGTAGGTCTAGCCCATAAACGGGGAAAAGGGAGCATTTTTGAATCTTTCTATCCATGCAGTTTTACGTCGTGTGGTAAGAACGTGGAGTACACCCCGTGCTGGTCTGGTCCGTACATGGGGGAAAGGGCATTTTTATCTTTTATTCAGGGGGTTGGGCCATGGCGGGGTACCCTGGCGTCACTACGTATCCTGTGAGGGTAGGAATCAAGCCGCACGCAGTTCTCTGGAAGAAGTACACCCTGTGCAGGGCTGGTCCGTACACGGGGGAATGTGACATTGTCTAACTTTTATTTCATTTCATTTGGAGGTGGATGGGCTAGGACGGGGAATCCTGGCGTCACTACATATCCTGTGAGGGAAGGAATCAAGCCATATGTAGTTCTCTAAAAGAATTACATCACGTGCAGGTCTGGTCCATACATGGGGGGAGAGGGGAATTGTTAAAACTCCTTGTCTGTGCAGTTTAACGTCACGTGGTGAAGATGAGGGATACACCCCGTGCAGGTCTGGTCCATACACGGGGGGAAGAAGGGCATTTTTAACTTTTATTTAGGGGTGGATGGGCCAGGATAGGGGATCCTGGCGTCGCTACGTATCCTGCGAGGGTAGGAATCAAGTCGTATGTAGTTCTATGAAATCTGTGCAGTTTAACGTCATGCGGTGAGGACGAGGAATACAGCCCTTGTAGGTCTGGTCCGTACACGGGGGCAGAAGGCATTTTTAAATTTTATTTGGGAGTGGCTGGGCCAGGTTAGGGGATCCTGAAATCTCTACGTATCCTGCAAGTGTTGGAATCAAGTCGTACGTAGTTCTATGAAATCCGTGCAGTTTGACATCATGCAGTGAGGATGAGGGGTATTATTAGATTCCGTGTAGTTTAATGTTGTGTGGTAAGGACGGACTCTAGGCAGTTTAACTTCATGCAACTCGGACGAACTCCATGCAGTTTAATGTCATGCGGTGAGGACGTAATGCTCTTAGTTTGAGGTCATAGAGTTTAGACGTTGGGTGCTTGGCAGTTTAATGTCTTGCAGCTCAGATGAACTCCATGAGGTTTAATGTCATGCGGTGAGGACGTAATTCTCTTAGTTTGAGGTCATAGAGTTTGGACCGTTGGGTTCTTGGCAGTTTAATGTCTTACAGCTCGGAAAAACTCCATACAGTTTAACGTCATGTAGTGAGGACGTAATGCTCTTAGTTTGAGGTCATATAGTTTGGACCATTGGGTGCTTGGAAGTTTAACACCTTGTAGCTCGGACGAACTCCATGCATTTTAATGTCATACGGTGAGGAAGTGATACTTTTGGTTTCTATGCGAAATACTTCTTTAAAAATCTCGTATTGGTAGGAGCCGTTGTAAATTGCCCGTCCATGGAAATCAGGGTATATGCTCTGTTGGAGTAGACCTTGTGTACAACGAATGGTCCCTCCCACTTGGGATCCATATTTGGAGGCTTCTTTCTAGGTATCATTAGGGTTCGGAGGACCAATATCAATTCACCTTCCAAGAAATACCAAAGACGAACCTTTTTATTGAAGGCTCGTGCGATCCGGTTCTGGTAGACTTCCAGATGGTGCAAAGTGTGCAGCCGCTTCTTGTCTAGCTGTTCCAATTCACCTAGATGCTTTTGTGACTGCTCATCATCAGATAATTGATCACAGATGGAAACACGGAGTGAGGGAAGTTAGAGTTCAATGGGTAGGACCACCTCTGTGCTGTACACCAATGAGTACAGGGTGGCCTGAGTAGCAGTGCAGATTGTGGTTCGATAAGCCCACAATGCATGGAGGAGTTTATCCGACCATGAATTCTTGTCTTTTTCCACCATCTTCTGGAGAATGTTGGACAAGGTCTTGTTGAAAGCCTTTATCTGTCTGTTGGCCGCTACATGGTAGCGGGATGAGTGGTTAGATTTGATACCATACTCGTGGTATAGTTTCTCCAATTCAGCAAAGTAGAAGTTGGTGCCATTGTCTGTCAGTATGGTATGAGGGACACCAAATCTGGTGATGATATTGGTCTTCACAAAGCTGAAAATATTTCTTTCCCTGACTTCCTTTAGGGGTATGGCTTCTGCCCATTTGGAAAAGGAGTCGGTTTCTATGAGGATATACTTCAACTGTTTGGCCGTGGTGGGAGGATATGGTCCCACAACATCCATCCCCCAGACGGAAAATGGCCAGAAGTACTTCTCTTGATGAAGTAACTCTGGGAGTTGGTGTATGAAGTTGGCATGAATCTGGCATGAGTGGCATTTCGCTGTAAAGCGCTCGCAACCCCGTGCCACAGGGGGCCAGTAGTACCCAAGACTTCGAACCTGATGGGAAAGCTTGGTCCCCAGTTGATGTGCTCCACACTCTCTGACATGTACTTCATTCATTACGGCAGCGGTTTCTTCTCCATCAATGCATCTGAGGAGCACTACATCGATGCCTCGTTTGTAGAGGACCTCTTGCTACCCTGTGCCGCCATATAGGACAAAGTTGATTTCCCTTCTTCGTATTTTCTCTCATTCAGCCCTGTCTGATGGAAGTTCTCCCCGTTAAAGGTAGTTTGCAATGGGGGTAATCCAGCTGGTGGTAGGAGAATATGGCTTGGGGACAAGACTGAATTCATGGATTTATTCCGCCTTGGTCTAGACAAATGGCAATACCATTCGACGGTGAGCAATACTGATAACCATTTCATCCCAGCTTGGGTCAGCTAGGGCTGTGGCCACGTTGACTAATGCATCAGCCTGAGCGTTTTGCGACCCGGGAATATAGGTCAATGTTGGTTCTGTGGAGAATTCCTCCATTAACTCTCGGACATGGTCAAACAGTGGGATCAACTCCTCCTTTTTAATAGCATAGTCACCATTGACTTGCTTGATGACCAGTTCTGAGTCACCTTTTACCCTAAGGTGATGTACTTGTGCCTGGAGTGTGAGTTCCAGGCCTGCAATGAGAGCTTGATATTCTGCTTCATTGTTTTCACATCCTTATGATAGGAGGAAGGAATATGGAAAGACTGCATTTTATGGGGACACGAGTATTATTCCCAAACCCACTTTGTTGAATCTGAGATTCTCTATCCTCTTCCCAGTTGGGCTTCAGGATGCGCCGTCGAAGTACATTTCCCCTGATGGGAACTCCTCTCGAACTGAGAAGATGTCTTTATCAGGTAGCTCTGCATCTGGTACAGTGGTCCCTGTCAAAGGGTGTTCTTTCAGAAAGTCTGCTAATTCCTGACCCTTGATGGATTTCTAAGGCACAAAACGGATGTCAAACTATTGCAGGATGACCACCAATCGGGATAGGCATCCGGTTAGCATCAGGCGGCTGAGGATGTACTTGAGCGGGTTACTCCGCGAGATAAAAATGGACTTCATGATGCTGCAGGTAATGTCACAACTTTTGAACCACGAATACCAAGGCTAAACATATTTTCTCAATGTTTGAGTATCGAGTCTTAGCATCAATCATGGTTCAGCTGAGGTAATAGAGACTGTTTTCACTTCCCGCGTCGTTATTTTGTGCGAGGAAGGCTCCCAGTGATCTCTCTAAGGCTGTCACGTACAAGATGAGAGGTCTTCCTTCAACTGGGGGCATGAGCACTGGTGGGCTTAAGAGGTACTTCTTCATGTTTTCGAATGCCTCTTGGCAGTCATCTGTCCATTGGTACGTGACCCCCTTCTTCATTAACATGGTGAAGGGAAAACATTTGCCTGCCAGGTTGGCTATGAACTGCCTAATATAGGCCAGGTGTCCTTGGAATTCTCTCAAGTCATTGAGGTTGCAGGGAGTTGGTAGTCCAAGGATAGCCTTTGTCTTATCAGGGTCGACTTCAATGCCACGATGGTGTACGATGAGCCAAGGAATTTCCCTGAGGTAACCTCGAAGGTGCATTTCAAGGGGTTCATCTTCAAACTATGCTTTCAGAGTTTGTTGAAGACAGTCTCAAGGTCTAACAGGTGATCCAAGCGCTATCTGGACTTGACCACCAGGTCATCCACGTAACATTCAATGAATTTCCCCAAGAATGGTTTAAAGATCCGATGCATGACACGCTGATATGTGGCACCAGCGTTCTTGAGACCAAAGGGCATGACCCTGTAACAGAATACCCCTTGAGGGCCCTGAATTAAGTGGCTTCTTCGTCTTCTTGGTCCATCCTGATTTGATTATATCCATAATATCCTTCCATGAAGGATAGAGCCTCGTACCCGGCCGTCGCATCGATTAATAATTCGGTGATCAGGTCTGGGAAATCATCTTTCAGAAAATGGTGATTGAGATCTTTGAAGTCAATGAAGACGTAGATTTGTCCATTATTTTTCTTGATAGGGACGATGTTGGCCAACCAAATGGGGTACTGGACCTCTCGAATGAAGCCTACTTTAATGACCTTATCGACTTCAGCCTCTATTTTGGCAGCATGTGAGGGATGCGTCCTTCTATCGGCCTGTTTATAGCCCTGGTAGTCTTCTGGAAGACCCAGGTGATGCGTCACCACTTCGGGATCAAGTCCCAACATTTCTATGTAATTCTTGGCAAAAACATCTCAATGTTTCCTTAAGAAGGCGATATATACCTCAAGCTCTTCGGGAGACATGGCTGCGCTGATGAGAGTAGGCCTCAAATCTTCCTTGGTACCCAGGTTTATTTCCCCGAGCTCGTCCACCATGGTGGAGATACCCTCCTCAAATACAGGAGGTGCATCCCTGAGATCTTCCCCCTCTTATTCTGCCAAATCCTCGTCTTATTGATCCGATGGGGGGAGAGTTTCTGGAACAAGTTCTTGGGGGTTTGAGTGTGAGGTGTGGTGGGCACCCCCGCTCGAGTATTCGTCCATAGATTGTGGGTTGGCGGACGTTCCCACATTGTCACGCTCGGAAATTGTGGCTGAAGTCATGAATACAACTATGTGTGTGTCTGAACTTGAACCCCTTCTTTCAATATGGTTGATGGGCTGGACATAATCTCAGCCAAGCTGCCTGAGGGGGTCATCAGGAACCATTTCTAGGCCATTTGGAGTGGGGATCCAGTCGACACCATCAACCAAAGGCTTGTTTTTATTTTTCTCATAGAACCCGGCATCAATATAATGTGACTCAGAGAGCTCAAAAGCGGCCTTGTCGGTGTAAAATGTTCCACTTTGTCTATTGACACAATACTTGATACACTGGTGGTAGGATGAAGGAACAGCCATGTGCTTATGGAGCCACGACCTCCCCACAAGGTCATTGAATGTTGTGCTCTACCGAACCACTAGGAATTCCGTGTAGGCTACTAGGTCACCAAAATGGGTGTTCCGCTTAATTTTTCCCATTGGCTTCTACTCGCTCTTGTCAAAACCCAATAGAGTTGTGGTCGAGGGAATTAAGTCGTCCTCACTATAGCCCAACTTCCGGAGTGTCCATAGGGGAAAGAGGTTAACTACAGAGCCATTGTCTATAAAGAGTTTCCAGATCTCAATACCATTCAGTGTTCCGGACACATATAGTGGTCTGATGTGTCCCTGCATGATGTCATCTTCATCCTGATTGGTGAAGGAAATCACTGCATTTCATTCAGCCGGGTCAGTCTCCATCCGGTAAATTTCGGCGGCAGCTACCTCAGCTTGAAACTCATGGGGGCTGATCAGAGATTCTATAAGCGCCTCCCTGAGGTCCGTTGATAGACTTAGGGCATTGAGGATTGACAACTTGGCTGGTACCGATGCCAGCTGCTTAAGGATATCGTATTTCTACTCCAGCGGCCGACGCTTCTCTGTTGGTGGGAGAGTCTTAACGGGTGCTTTAGGGGCTGAAGCATTTGATGAGGAGGGACCGGCCTCAGGGTCAGATATCGATGGTTTTCCCGCGTTTTGAGGACTTGGCTCGGCTGGTCTGTCCGTGTGTACTAGGTAGCCAGATGCTTGTTCCTCCTCTGGTGGGTATCGCAGAACAACAGGGTCAGAGTGGCTATTTGTGGAAGCGGAGGGGCATTCTTTCTCCTTCTGAGTCCATTGAAGGGTTGTCCCATGGGTTTCTATGATATTAACAGTTTGGGCTGGGGTCCAACCATATGGTTGGCTTCAGTCGCGGCCGCACCTCCCCCGGTATCCCCTACCTCAGCGATTTCTCCTCCCAGCTCCTCGTGCAGGGAACTCGGGTTCATAACCATAACCTTCATCAGGGAATGATTCCATAAGATGGATGACGTTAATAGAACCAAATATTGGATCTTCATCCTCTGACAGGTCAACCTAGTCGGTTGTCCCTGATGGTACCGTTTGGTGGGTCGGTGCCCGTGGCGCCAAATTCGAGGGAATATAATCTTCTAGGGTCGGGACTAACTTTGGCCCCATCGCAGACTGCTCCTCTTGCGATTGTTTCCTCCTTATTCAATTATGCCCGGATGACCAGCTCGTAGAGGGTTGTGAGGTCGATACTGTCCGTTCTGTGGCTTCAGGGGCTGCTGGTGGCAACACCGGCTGCTGTAGTTGATCTCGGAGTATGCCCTGGGCTCGGTTGATAGTCTTTCGAGTCATCCAATTCTCAAATTTATGCCCCTGCTTGCTGGTGACTTTCTTCCACCCCTCTTCTTTGTCGGAGTTGGTGGTAGAGATACATGACTCATGTGCCGAGGGTGGTCCTAGCTCGACCTATCTGGAGTCTACCATCCTCTGCAGGAGGTCTTTGACAATGAAGCATTCTCGAATACTGTGCCCCAACATCCGATGGTAGGGGTAGTAATCTGGCCTATCATCGTGGCCGACCTCTTCAAGTTTCCTCAGCTCTGAGAGGCAGAGAAAGTTACAGTTCATGGCGGCAATGAAGTAGCCACATACCTAATCATCTCAGAATGAGTATTCTTTTTGTCTTCATTCCTCAAAATGATTCCGATTCGGTCCTCGCTAATCCTCCCGTCTAGGCGGAGGTGGCCGCTGATATACCGGAGGCCCTTGATGATTTGGTGGCGGCCTGAGCGGTGGAGTGGGAACAGGGGACAGCTTGAGTGTGACAGCAGATGCTTCAACTCTAGGGGCTCTTTTCATAGGAGCCTGTGAGGCTATTCAGAACATCAAATTAGTCCGCTGCTGGGAGTCCTCAATTCTCTGGGAAATGGGTAAGAGATGGAGGAAGCCAGTGGGGCACTCCACTGGTATGAGCGGTGTTCACAGCTCATCTCGAAGATTATCGATGCATATGGATAACATCTCATCTTCAGGCATTGACCTATTTAGGGAATATGTCAGACCTTTCCATCTAGCGATGAAATTTGAGACCCTCTCTTTCTCTATCTACTTGCAGTTCATGAGATCACTGACCGTTGTTTTAGGCAATGTTGAGCTGAAGTGTAATAGGAACTGCTTCCAAAGGTCTTCCCAGCTCTTTATGGACTGGGCCGACAGACTCGTATACCACACGAAGGCAGATATTTGCAAGGTCTGTACAAAGCATCTGAGTTTCACTGCTTCTTGTTGCTCCAGAGTTCCCATCATAGGGTCACAATAGGATGTGTAGTGCATCAAATCCTGTTCTGGATCGCCCGATCCATTGAAGATAGGGAATAAAGGGCTCCCAAAATTGGGTGGAGGCGGTGTGTTCCTCACCCAATCCGGGTAGGGTTTCCGCTCTGGTTTTATCGGAGCGCGTTGACCTTCCATCGCTTCCAATCGAGCTGTTAGTGCCTTGGTGGTGTTGGTGAGACCCTGGTTTACATCATATTGGGCCCAGTCCTGGGGAGGCGTAGCCCGAGGCATTGCCTGAGGATCCGGGTTGGTCGGCACTAGGGGTGCGTGTGCCATTTGTGGCACCTTAGGAGGGTTCAAGCATACTCACTCCGGTTGCTTCCTGAGTGGAGGGAAATATTGGTATTCATCCGAATCTACGTTTAGGTAGTTGGACGGGCTGGGCACCTCATTGAACGGAATCCCTGACCGAGTTTTGTTTGCCAGGGAAAACCTTAGTCTTTGAGGTGAACTTGTTGAGAGTGCATGATGTGGCTCCTCCTGGGAGGCACTTTTGATAAGGTGGTTCCTCTGGAGTAGCTCGGCATTAATCTACCTCAATTATTTAATCTCCTCTTCCTGTCGAGCGAATCTCTCTTCGAGGGTGAGTGACTCATATTTGTTGAGAGAAGGAGGCGGGTTAAGGGTAACCAGTCCTTTGTTATTATCCTTGTTGGAAGCTCGCAGGGTAGGAGGAGGAGGGTTGGATGGATGGACGACCATATTTAGGACGACCCTTTGGTTCCGGGTGTGCACACCTGGTGGTTCGTTGTGAGCCACAGCCTGACCGGAACTATCATCTCCTGATCCCTCAGGATTTGCAGTATCTCTGGTGTCACCTGTGGGGTTAACCTCTATGACATTGATAGATTCATATCGCGGGGTGGAGAAGATGTCATCTTCCAAATGGGAAGAGGATCTCCCGCGTCTTCTGCTGGCCTTCCCTTTCGTGACCTGGGATTTCCTTTGGACTTCTTGACGAAGGGTGACGCGAAGAGTCCTTTGGTGTGACCTTACGGTGCGCCTTCCTCTCAGAGGGGATGATGATTCGAATGATGGGATATAATTGATACCTACTCTTCGGATTTTCCTCCCTATACGAGAGAATATTGACTCTCTTGGGGGAGGTTGTTGTCGAGGGGGTAATAATTCCCCCAGCCCTGAGGGATGGGGTTGTCTCCGTTCCTTGGACATCGAGTCTCTTCCTGGTTTTATTGGTCTTACGGGGGAATTTTTGTTAAAAATGCCCCCAGCCCTACAGCCTGTGGTTGACCATAGATTGCGGTAGTGGCTGCGGCTATCGCTACCTGCCTAATCTTGCGTACCCCCATTCAGGGGTGAACTGGGTTTGGTGCCGACTTCTTCTATGAATAAATCCCTTATAGGGATGCAGGAAAAGATCTCTGATTGTCCTATCTTAGGAGAGAGGCCTGTTGTATGCTCTCGGTGGCCTGATTCAGGAGTTCTTGAATGACTTGTTCCCGTTGGGCCTGACGCTT
This sequence comes from Viscum album, assembly GCA_963277665.1. NCBI lineage: Eukaryota > Viridiplantae > Streptophyta > Magnoliopsida > Santalales > Viscaceae > Viscum > Viscum album. Next base: position 703,041,281 of record OY728126.1, on the reverse strand, counting down.
CTCGGACTTACTCAAGGCCTGACTTTGTTGGGTGTGTTGCCTTTCCTGAATAGAGAGACCAATCGATTTCCGTCTTGATGTGATGACATTCCAAGACACCATGTCGAACGGGTTTTTCTGGGCGGGGAGCGAAGTGAAATGCAGAGCTCCATGTTCTCCCCATCCCCTAATATGGACTCCCGTCTGAGCATCACCGATGATGTGGTGCAGCTGGTGCAGCGCACGGAGGCAGGCTATCTCCATGTTTCATTTACGCCTCTCGGTCGTTGTTGCTGTGCTGAAGGAAGAGATTCTAGGTCTATGTGACACATGAGGTCTCCTATTGTCTTGACGTGGTCTACATACCCGCCGTAGGGCAGGAAGCTTGATTTCAGTCGGCGGAGGGTTGTCCATATATTATGGCGAATGCCGTGTACGCATTCTTCTGACAACTCTCTGGTTATGTCGAACTGAGAGGTGGCTGTAGGCCAAAACATAACTGGTATATCATCCCTGGCCAGTCATTTCCTTAGGTGCAGCATATCGACATACTCCTATGCTAGTGACTCCTCTACCTGGTAGGCCCAATTGAGATGCTCGCTGCCAATGTGGTCGGAGGTAGTGGGACCGGTAGGTGCTGAATCATTATATGGGCGATTCTGAGGTGGTTCAGAGGATGAACGCAGCCCTGGACTATCTCCTGATTGCAGAAGGATGTCGTCGACGACTATCTGGGAATCTGACATGCTTGATCCCATCCTTCTGAGTGCCTCGGCGTACGAGGGATTTTCTGTACTTGATTCAGCAGGGGGAGGACCTTCCTGTCGATATGATATTTCATCACGGGGAGGACCTCCGCAATGGTGGCCGTAATGGCGAGGACTAACATTACTTCTCGATGCTTCACTACATAGGGGACTTTTGCAGTGCACACCCTGGGGAGGACCTCCAAGGCGTGTCATAGAAAGGGGAGGACCTTCTGGCTGCGTAGTGTCGTTACGGGGAGGACCTTCGCAACAACTTCCATCATGGTGAGGATGACCATCATGGCTTGACGTTCAATGTGCATCCTGGGGAGGACCATCAGAACACACTACGACAAGGGGAGGACCTTCTTGTTTCTTGGGGCCAATGCGAGGAGGACCTTCGCAATGGCAGCTGTGGTGGCGAGGACTACCATCATAGTTGCGGCAATGGCGAGGGCTACCATTACTGCTACCGCAAGGAGAATATTTGTGGGATACATCCTGGGGAGGGCCTCCAGAATGTACCGCAATGAGGGGAGGGCCTTCTCATTGCTTGACGTCTCTACGGGGAGGACCTCCTTTATTAGGGTGGTCATGACTACCACCGTGATTTGATGCCTGGCTGCGCGGAGTGTCGTTGCAGCGTAACCCATGGGGAGGACCTTCAGGGAAGGCTACGAAAAGGGGAGGTCCTTCTTGTCATGATGAGACATCACTGCGGGGAGGGTCTCCGCAGTTGCGACTATGATAGCGAGGACTACTATCATAATCTGTGGTCTCACTGCATGGAGAGTGTTTGCAGCGTATACTCTAGGGAGGACCTTCAGGGTGGACCGCAGCAAGTGGAGGACCTTCTTGATGCTCGATCTTCTGGCCACGTGGAGGGTTTCCATGACTCGCATCAAAAGAGGAGCTCTAGTGATTGATCATTATATGCCCGCGGGGGAGTCCCCCACGGGTGCTCTAGGGAGGACCTTCAGAGCTGTTGGTAGCAACATTGCGGGGAGGACCTTGGCAACTGCTACTACCACTCCCATAGTATGGTAATGGATGGGCAGGGTCCTGAGCCTTTGATGTATGCTTAGCAGTGTTGGGAACCCCAGCTTCCAGTAGAGCGGAGTCATGAACTCCCTCTTTATTTTCTGGATGCCTTTGGCGCGTTCGGGGTGCTCTTTTGCGGGCAACGGGGACCATCTGCTGTTGAAAACAAACTTCACCTTTGGGTCCCTATCTAATTGGGTCCCGTGATGTTGTCGGGATACGCTAACGAACATATTGACTTTTAGAAGGGATATATGCCTGCTCTAGAGCATCCACCATGATAGATAGGTGTCCCATAGTTGGAACAAGTGAAGCTGCTCGATCCGGTTTCCCTTGCATTGCGGAATATGGCCGGTGACCCTCCTGGGAAGAAGCGGAGATACATATCTGCTCCGAGGAGGCTATCACGTCTCTTAGATGAGTCGCCTCAATTGGGGAGATGGGCTCACGGGCCCAAGTCCTTGCTGTTTCCGCTGATGCAATTACATTCTGGAAAGTCTGCAAGATATTATCTGAGATCGATACCTACTCCTACATTATTTCCAGGATATGAAGAGAGAAATATTTGGCTTGAACGGGTATGAAGGCTCATTCCAGTATCAGAGTAGGAATATCCTGCTCCTGTACTCCGGTGGTCAGTGGGTACTGACAATTCTCTTGTGTTGGGGCAGGTGAACGAATCTTCCCCTGTACTGGGATACGCCGGTTTATCTCTCCATTTCCCACCACATCGGGATGGAGGACTTTACTTGCATCCGCAGGGAGCTGGCCCTGCATATATTGGTTTCCCATCGTATTGAGTTGATGGCCTTTATCGGCGGGGAGACGTGCACGCCTATGATTTTCCACCACATCTGGGTGGCGGTCTTTGTTGATCACCACCATATCAGGATGGCGGGCGTCAGAAGCAACTGCTAGGAGCTGGTCCTGTAGGTGCCGGGTTGCCACCATGTCAGGTTGGTGGGCTTCACGACCCTGATTAGGGAGAGGTGCCTGCCTGGTAAGTGCCTTCTTGTGTGAGCGACGGGCTTGATGGATCTCGGTGGGGATGAATACCGGCTTGTATGATGTCGCCATGTCTGGATGGCCGGCTCGGGAGGAGCGAACAGGTGTAGGTGCCTGTTCGTGGTACGTCTCCGTGGCTGGGCAATAGAGCTCCTTCTCAGGGACTAGGGTGATGACCGGTCCCTGATTGTACGTCTGCTGCCCTCATCAGGCAGTCTGAGGGGTCGGAGCTCGAGGAGCGTGGGCCTGAATCCTTGGGGAGACATCCTCCTCAGCATGAGGATGTTGGGTCGTGGTGTGACTGTGATGACATCTGCCGGCGGGGGCCTTGGAGCGGAACCCTCGTTTGGTGGGAATGAAGTCCTCAACGTCGACCTCATCTGACTCCCTAAGATAAGGGAGGTACACATTGTCTCGTTCTGGGGATGGACTCCCGAAACAGTTGGATACAGCAACAGGGGCTGTCTGGATCTGCCTTTGCGGCCGTTGCTGGGCAGGCGACCGGCGAGTTCTGGCAGATTGGAGGGCATGCCTCCACCATTGGGATAGTACCGTTCATGTGGTACTCCCGGATCTGCACGTCCGATACCCAGCATTGAAGATGCTGGGTGGGTGAAGGGGTCCTCCATAGGTGAGGAAGTCCTATCATTGCGTAGTTGGAAGCACACACTTGTGAGTTCCTTAGGGACACCATTGGATCGAAGGGAGTTCTGTATAGTACCTGCAAAACATTTTAGCAAATACAAGCATCAAACCCATCAAAGCAGCATCTCATGATCCCATGTATAATCAATGACCTCGCATGGCCCTCCTTGTGAGTAAAAGGGGGCACATGGTGGGAATAGGTTAAATCCGTCATGCTTGGTTAAAGATTCACATCGGGTTCACTATTTTTGTTTTGGGTTTTGGTCTCGAAACACCCAACGGCTCCGTATCTGATGATGGATGGACCAGCTTTACAAAGGCAGGAGTTCCCGAGATGGTCTGACCAGCGACACTTAAGAACTCACATTGGTCGATAGGATGGGAAGTCGGGCTCATCACACCCTTTTGGGGGGAATTATTGCCTGTTCCGGGACTCTCTTATAGATTTAATACATATTCATATGTTCGCGAATCTTTGGTTTATACCCAAACAGAGTATCCATTGATTTAACCCTTGGTTGGCAATGGTCAACTGAACGCAGGGGTTCGGAATCATTTACGCCCGAGGTTTACCATCCCTCGTTGGATTAATGACCCCTAGGAGTCTGGACTCATTGAGACGGTGTTGGGAGAAGCTCGGTGAACCGATGTGAAGATGGTCGGATCGACCGGTTTTTGGGCTTGAACCTCAGGGAGGCTTCCTACATACCCTTCCTAGGAGACAGAGATCAAATTCCACGTAGTTCTAATCAGGGTGTCGGAGAACCGACGTGAAGGTGGACCCGGGGGTCCGGTTGTGATCGGGCTTCAACCTCGAGCAGGCTTCCTATGTATCCCTGTGGTAGGTAATCCAATTCCTCGTAGTTCGCATTGACTTGGGAATTATGCTCTGAGGTAGCCCAGAATGATGGATTGGGGCTTAAACTCTGAGGAGGCCCAGGGTGATGTATCGAGGCTTACACTCTGAGGAGGCCCATAAGATGATGTCATGGTCGATGCTCCCTCTAAGCCCATGTGATTCATGCTCGGTGTGAGAAACAAGAGGTAACAGGTTCCATACGATCACGTTGTGAAAGGTGATTCTGTGAGAAGTGAAGTGGGGCTTACACATAGGGCGGCCCATAAGGTCGGGGCTTACTCCGAGATGGATGCCCATGGAGACAAAGTGTAGCAGGAGAGGGAAAGGGGGTGCTCTTGTGCCCATCTCCTCTCTTGCAGTGCATGAGGGATCCCTTCTAATGGGTATTTTACCACCCCTGAGGAGCCCTTAACAAGTGGAGGGGTGGAAAGGGGACTCCTGAGCTCAGACTCCACATTACCATGGGAATGTGAACCCAATAATGCTTCGGTAATCTGCTCAAGGGTTGGGGAAACCCCTTCACCTTTGTTTACCATGGGTATGTGAACTCAAAACGGTGCGCTGATGCGCCTGAGGGTTACATCACACAGATTCAGTGGCTCTGGTGGAGGCCTTGACTCAGGGCTGATGAATGGGCCAATGAAGGAGTCACGGGGGATCGGGCCAGATTGGAGGGATTTTATCTTTCTCAGGGAACATGAACTCTGAAGGTTTTCGCACCCTTTGTGTAGGGAAGTGCTACACAGCTGTAGGGGCTGTCCGCGAACCAGGGTGGTCCGCGGACTGAGAGTCCATCCGCGAACCAGGAGGGTCCGCGGACTGATTGGCATCACACGAACCAAGGTGGTTCACGGCTTTGGGTTCGATCTGCAAACCATGGTGGTCCGTGGATGGATGGGCATCTCGCGAACCAAGGTGGTTCGCGGCTCCGGGTTTGATCCGCGAACCATGGTGGTCCACGGAGGGTTCCATGTAGGCAGCGCCGGCCAAGGGCGGCACTGGCCGGAGGCTCTTTGGTCGTGGCTTTGCCCGTGTAGGAGGGTGCTATGCGGAGCAGCGGATCAGAAGAGAGGCATAAACTCCCTGGTTCGCGGGGAGTGCATCCGCGGAGGGGTTATGGTTCGCGGTCTTCTCTTTTTATTTTATTTTGAGTTCTCGGTTCACCAAATTATTATTCATTTTTGGTTACTTATTAGTTTGTTCTCAGGTTCATACCTGCTCTGGTTCGTGAACTGGAACTTTCAAAATCCTAAGCCTTCCTTCGAAATCCTTCCACCTAAATCTGATCGATCTTTTTTCCGTCCTCCTTCCGAATCCCCAAAATCCTCTTTTCCCTTCCCCCCCTCAATCTCCTTTTATAGAGTGGGGAAAGAGATGTATTTGCGGTCACGCGGAACCTTTTGCGGAGGCCCATGAATGAATACCCAGTTTACGGCTGACTTGGTCAATCCGTAATTCGCGGTGGGAATTGAGCACTTCTTCCCCTCCCGCGAACCGAATGAGGGGAGTGCTTCGCAGCCATGGAGGGTTTCGCCTCCATTTCACGAATGACAATGGAGGCGGTTCCGGCCGACTGACGTGGCTCGTGGCTGGGGTGGTTCATGTGGGTGAACCGGATTGGCGCCCGCCCTACTTCGCGCCCACGGAGGATCTTTGCCTCCATTCCGCGAACAACACCAGAGGCGGTTCGGGCCAGCTGACACAACTCGTGGATGGGGTGGTCCGGAATGGTGGACTGGGTTGGCGCCCGTCCCACCTTGTGACCGCGGAGGACCTCCGCCTCCATCTTTCGAACGACGATGGTCTGCGAAGGAGGGACGCTTCGCGGAACCGGTCGTGCGTCGCTAACATTAGACCGGTCCGAGGACCGGTTCCTCCTTCACCATCCTTGAGTATTGTCCACATTTTCCCATCACTTTTGATGGGAAATTGGAAGAATCTCCCTTGAGTTAAAGGGGATAATCATTCTCCTTTGTGGATTTTTCAGGACCCTACATCTGTAGTAGAAATTATTCATTATTCGTAATCCCCCCTATCCGACCATTTCTAAGTATTATAAATTCTTAACAATTATTTTTTTCCATTTTTAATTAGATTATTAATTGTAACATATAAAAACATTTTTATTATTATTAATTATAATGTTAACAATATTAATGACATACTTATTATTCATTACTATGTTTTTATTACTTAATATTTATTACATAATATTTATTACCCTATTAAATAATTACTATTTATTCAAAATGTGTTATCATTAATCATTTTTTACCATTAATATTTTTTTTATAAATAATATAGTATTCATTAAATAATGGGAAATTTGTGTATGAATCACACATTGAAAATTTGGAAAGTGTTTCAGGGATCACGACCTCAAAAGTTAGATTTTGGTGGAATTTCAAGTAATAATTTCTTAATACTCTGTTTTTTTTAGATAAACCGATATCATTAATGAAGAAAATCAACAGATGTACAAATGAAAATCCACGAAGGAAAATTGTCCAGCTAGAGCTGGTTGTCCTAGAAGGGGCCTGATGTTGCCAACTGGTGGGCTGCATTGTTGCCTTCTCTTTTGGTGAAGGAGAAGGTGCATAATGAGAAGCATTGGAAGATCGAGAGGATTCTCCTGATAATGAGGCCAAACGACTGGAGTCCACCATTTTTGTGGTTAATGGCATCGATCACAATGAGGTAGTCAGATTCAATGCAAACATCCACCCACCCACATTCCAAAGCCAACATCAAAGCTGCCAGGATGGCATTAGCATCTGCAATAGAAGGTTCCCAAAAGGCCTGATGAGATTCATACTTTGCTGCGATGATTTTCCCCAGATGATTTCGGGACAGGAGACCGAGGGCGACCAGTCCATCCTTTGGGAGAGACGCGTCCACGTTGATCTTAAGAACACCTTCCATTGGGGGGTTCCACTGGGGGGGGGGGGCAGGAGGGGGGAGCATCAGGCATTTTTTGTCCATTGTGGTGATTCCATCCCTCGATCCATGAGGTGGACCGTTCAATCCAGAATTCAGGAGGTTTATTCCTGTGGTGAAAGATAGCATCATTACACCGTACCCAGATGATCCATGCCAGGGTGCAGCATGACCCTGCCTTAGCCACTGAGAGAGAGGAGCACCATCGCACCATGAGAGCGGGGAGGTCGGAAGCTGTATCTAGGGATGCATCTGGGGTTGGGCCCCATTTATTCCAGATTTCCTTAGCTTTTGGGAAGTGAATGATGGCATGCAAGGAGGTCTATGGGATGTTCGGAAAAAACGGGCAGTAAGCGACATTGGACATATGCCGGTACGTGAGAAGGCTCGTTGTTGGGAGGGTGCCCATGCAGACCTGCCACCAAAAGTGTCGTAATTTTTGGGGGACGTTGAGCTTCCAAAGTGATTTCCAAGTTCCCTCATTCCGGTCGATTAGGTGGTTTCCAAGAGCAAGCATGTATCTGGATCTCACAGTGTATTCGCCCGATATGTCATTGCACCAGAAGAGATGGTCAGGGACTGTGTCAGGGACCTAGGGGATGCTAAAGATTATTCTTTGGTATCTTTCGTTAAACCATTCCAAAATATTATCCACACACCACCCCGTTCCTTGGTCGGAAAGGAGGCTTCTGACAGTGGCGTCTTCAAAGCCTGGTTGTGCATGGGATATAGCCCGCATACCATCCGTATCAATTAGCCATGGGTCAGACCATATGTTGATAGATGAGCCATCCCCAATACTCCATCCCAATCCTTTTCCAAGAGATTTCGGGCCCCCCAAATGCTTCTCCAAAGGAATCTAGGACGCGGGCCAAGTGAGGAAACCTGGAAGTCCGTGTGGGGATAGTACTTAGCTCGTAAAACCCACACACAGAGTGAGGATGGACGGTTAATAAGGTGCCATCCTTGCTTGGACAACAGTGCATCGTTAAAGGGAAAAAGATTCTGGAATCCCATCCCTCCCTCATTCTTGGGGATGCACAGTTTCTCCCAGGCCATCCAGTGGGGTCTATTTCTTCCATCGTTTTTCCCCACTAGAAGTTGGGAGTGCGTGTATGGATCTGGTTGACGATGGATGTCGGGAGCTTAAACAGGGACATAAAATAGCTTGGGATAGACTGGATGACAGCTTTAATGAGGGTCTCTTTGCCTTCTTTTGAGATTCACTTTGGGGTCCAGCCTTGAATTTTCTTCTCAATCCTGTCCACAAGAGATGCAAACATTTCTTTTTCGGACCGGCCAATTACTGTAGGTAGCCCGAGATACTTTTGGTGTTTTTCAACCATATGTATGCCAACTACTGCGTAGAGTTCATCTCTCTCGGGGCGAGGCACCCCTGCACTAAAGGAGATTTCTGATTTTTCGTGATTGATTGATTGTCCAGATGCCCTCTCGTACTGATTGATCGCATGGATGATCACCTGACATTCATTAATAGTTACTCTGGAGAAGAGGAGGTAGTCATCGGCGAAAAAAAGGTGTGACACTGGTGGAATTATGCGACAGACCTTTGCCCCATGAATGGTTTTAACGGATGCAGCCCTGGATAAAAGGTTGGAGAAAACATCAGCCACCAAGATGAAGAGAAAAGGGGAGAGGGGATCTCCCTGACGCAGGCCGTGGGATGGCACAAATCCTCGAGTGAGCTCCCCATTGACCCTGATTCTGAAGGAGATGGTCGAGATGTATTGCATGATCATATCTGTCCACTTAGTGTAGAATCCCATTTTCAGCATCACAGTTTTGAGGAAGATCCATTCCACTTTATCGTAAGCCTTGGTCATGTCCAGTTTCCAGGCCATGGTTCCTCTTTTCAAATTGGAGTGTGTTTTCATAGAGTGAAACACTTCGTGGGCCACAATTTCATTATCAGTTATCAGCCTCTTTTCCACGAAGGCACTCTGGTTTTCTGAGATAATATCAGGCAACCACAGTCGCAGCCGATTTACAAGGATCTTAGAGAAGATCTTGTACGTGACATTGCATAGGCTGATAGGCCTAAAGTCAGGGGCCGTCTGGGGATTCTTAATTTTGGGAATGAGGAAGAGGATAGTTTCATTGATGGTGGCAATGCTTGTTTTCCCGACCCAGATATTCCTTATCATTTTTCATATGTTGGGACCGATGATGTGCCAGTATTGCTTAAGAACAGGGCGTGGAACCCATCTGGTCCCGGGGCCTTAGTGGGGTGGATCTGTTTTAGAGCCATACGTATCTCTTCATCTGACACTTCTTTGGAAAGCTGCTGATTGATCTCCTCAGTGATCACTAGTCGGATACATTCTTCCACTTCAGCCGAAATGGAAGGAGTTTCCGAATTGAAGAGGTTTCGGAAGTAACATGTCAAAGCTTCGTGAATTCCCTTAGTATCAAAGACTTTGCTTCCGTTTGCATGTGAGATGCAGCTGATAAAAATTTTTCGGCATCTAGCTGATGCTTTTTGGTGAAAATACTAGGTATTTGCATCCCCTTATGAGATGTGGGTATCCCGCGCCCACATAGTCCAAAAGCTTTCCTTCACGCACAGGGTCGCGTCCAGATCTCTTTGAGTGGCCACAATCATGTCAGGAGTGCAGCTGGATGGGGGTTTCTTAAGTAGGTTGTGGAGTTTCTTTTTGAGGGAAGCACAGTGCCTCTCAGGATGAGGGAATTTCTTGTTACTCCCGGAACTTAAATCAGATGCGACCTTTTGGAGATTGAGGCCAATATCTTCGTGAGTGATATTCCAGCTTGATCTTGAAACTTTTTTGCAATCCCGGTCCTTTAACCAGAATATTTCAATTCTGAAGGGTCTACAAGGTTGTTTGATATGTTCACCTTGAATACAGTCAATAAAAATTGGGCAGTGGTCTGAACAGTTGAGCATCATGTGGCCGATGTGGAACATGCTGAAGATATTTATCCAATCTGTTGATCCCAGGAATCTGTCAAGTCGCTCGGCGATGTGTGTGTCATTCGTATTACAAAACAAAGAAGGCACTATATTAGACAGTTCCTTCTTTGAACAATTCTCATATAAGTCGCCGAATGATCCAATTCATTCTCTTAACAGTTCTTATAGGAGGAACTGAATGAGTCAGCACCTTCTTCATAAAATTTCTACAGAAGGTGATGGATTAGACAATTCCAATCCTTATACTCCCAACTGCCCGAAAATATATTTATATCAATAAATGGTTTATCGATTTAAGGATTTCAAAAATATTTTTTCTCACTGTATGTAGAAATTTGTGGGGCATGACCTCTTCCTCTTACACAACCTATGGTGCATGAGATTTAACCTCACATGTAAAGTGTTTTGTTCATTTAATTCTATAAGATCACATATCATATTATACTTTCTTCTGCAATAGCTAGGCTATTCATACATTTCACATTTTATGGATAAATGAACCTCACATGATCCCCTCATGATTATAATGTGATCACTTGGTGATTTTTACATGACCCCACCTGAAACTATTTAATATAGAATACATGCTAATCTGTGGGATCTTTCAAGGGGACTTCACGTTCTATATGATCTCATTCGGGCCTTTAGATTTTTTTTAATTTGACTTTTTATATTCCAAACCCTTAATAATTCACTAGATAATCACACACACATCATGGAATTCTTGTTTAATCATCTACAAAACCGAAAAAATCAATGGAAAACCCATTTTTAGTGCGGGGTTAATCCAAATAAACTCTAAATTTATATAATCAGTAAAATTACTGAATATTAATTTTTTTTATAATAAATTCCTTTATTCAAATGAAATTAGTAAAAATGTGATTCAAGGCCAAATATTAATTAAATTGTGTGGATTCAATAAAACAAAATTCAATGATAAAAATCATAAACATTTAAGTTCTAATCACTTCTCCACACTCACTATTTTTCATCCCTATGAATCAATCTAACCTTTGAATCAAAATACATAAAAAAAAAGGGTGATACAATTTCCAAAATTCTATTCAAATGGAATTCATCATTCCTCATTTATTCACTCAATTTTATATCATTGTTTATTCTCTCGCATTCAAGGAATTGTGTTCCAACCATTAATACTTTTTAGAGGTGTGTATTATGGATTAGTGTATAGTGGGTTCAAGGTTTAAAAAATTAGGCTACAAATAGGTTTCATGACTCCTTAAATAAAAGGCATGATCAACTATTTAAAATAGAAAGATAGTTTCTCACTCAAAGTACCCATACATGAGACAATCGCTCAATTTCCCCCATTTTTTTAATCTAACTTGTAATTCATGATAAATGAAGTGGAATGAAGAATTATTCATCTAGTTTTATTGATATATACATTTTTTTTCTTTTTTTAGATTAAAGTATGAAAAGAGAGTAAAATTAATGAATTAAAACACATGCCCTTTTCATTTGATGAGGTCCATGGGTCAAAAAAATTGATCATAATGAATTGTTCAATCCCATCTCTATTTTTATTATTTTTCACTTTTTATTTTAGGAGAAATTGAATGAATGATAATTAAATACTCATCAATTATGGATCTTACCTCAAATAGTAACCAACCCAAACACTCCCATTTAGTTCCATTTATCCCTATAATCTCACTTGAAGTTCCCCACTCCCCTCACACTGATTTTCAATTTTGATCATGAAATGAATTCAAGAATGGGGGTGGGTAGTAAGAATAATCTTTTAATTTTTATAACATATAAGGAATTTCAAAGAGACTATGGGATTTATAATGGTAAACGTAATGGTAATCTATACAATAGATAAATCAAAGGTTCGTTCCAAATAATTACCTCAATAAAATTAGCACACTTATAAATTATCAAAAGATTTGATGATGGATAAAACCAAGTTCTAGATTACCAACACAACATGCATTCACCAAATAATGGGGGTACTAAGAAGAATATTTCAAATGGGTCTAGATTTCCTCTCTACATATAAATCATAATATTGGACAGTTTTTAATGAGTAATGGGTTTGAAAAAATCATAAAATTCCTAAGAATGGTTTGAAAATTAAAAATCATGAAAAATATTCAATATCAAAAATCATTTGAACTGTAACGAACCGTCCTAATGGGGCCCATTTAATGACTACCCTAAGCCCACATCGAATAGGCTAGAGGTTGGAGACTAGCATCGAGTAGACATTTCACTCACATGGGAGTCCTTTTCCTAAGGTATTTGTACACACACACATATCTCCAAGCCCATACAATGCTGAAATGTAAAAAAAGTGATAAAACATGAATGCATACATCTAAATCCTACTATCAGAGTACAAAAACAAGTACTGAAAGTAAAACATGGCCAAATAAAATCTCACAACAAAGAGTCTGAAATAATTGCAACCTAAAAGTATAGAAGGGGACTGTTGTCAAGGTAACCACTAGAACACTCCTATGATAGTCCAGCTCACTAAGATCCACCAAACCCCGGTCCTTCTAAGACTCCATCAAAAGGTTGATAATTTTCATAATACATGACACATTTAGGTAAATCCCATGTAGGGATGAGTATAAAAATACCCAGTACGACACCCCTAAATTGTAAAGACCCGTAAATTTCAAGGAAATTTTTTTTCTTAATTTTCTTTGGAATTTTACAAGAGCGCAGTTTCTGACGGCACCTGATTCCGAGGCCCGGTGTGCCCGAAATCATTTTCCGAAGTTTGGCTCGGGTACATTCAGTGAACGGACGAGCATGTTTTTCTAACTTTTGAACCGGTGCCCGGAATCGAATTCTGAGGGCACCGATGAAATCGTAGCGCCGGTATTCGCTTAGAAACGCCTCTTCCGGAGTTGCGTTTTCTCGGGTGTGGTTTTTAATTTTCGGGCTTAAAGTTAAGAAAATAAAATAATTTTTGCGACAACTTTATTTTATTTCACTTAAGCCACTTGGAAGCCACTTGAAGCCACTTAAAGGCGGATTGAACTGAGTTGAACTGGATAGGATGCTATCCAGAAATATCCTACCCCCTTGGTAGGATATTTGTGAGGTGGGGCCCACACGAGCCCCGCCGTTTCTTTCCGCTAAGAAACGCACCCGTGAAAACCCGTCTTAATGAAAGTCAACTGACGCGTTTTCTAAATTCTTAACAGACCATTTAATTGGGCTGTTTCTTTCGTGAATTAAATGGCCTGTTTCTTTCGTTGAATTAATTCAACGAATTAATTCAATCGTTTCTTAACCTGTTTCGTGTGTTGGCATATTAATAAAATAAGACCAACCCAAAATCTTTTGAAAAGATTTGAGAGGATCCCTGTTTCTTCAGCTCCCTCGCGAAGAACGCGAAGAACGCGAAGAACGCCGAACCCGGAAATCGACAACGCCTTCGTCCGAGACGTTCTTCCGATCTCCGATCTCCGATCTCCGATCACCGACCATTTGAGGTGAGTGATTTCGGATTTCCGCTCAAGGTTCTTTTCTTTGGGTTTAAACACAGATTTAATTAATTATAATTTAAATCTGTTATTCTTGGTACGTTGAGCTCGCTGACTCAACGCCGGATTTCGCGACGACGCGACGCCTCCCCACGACGACGCGACGATCCCTCTCTTCCGCGACGATCTTATCCGCAAAGAACGCCTGCGCGCGACGATCATCAAGGTAGGGATTTCATTATGGGAATTACCCCTTTTAAATTAATTCCCATCTATGTTTCTTAAAGAAATTAAAGAACCGTTTTTGTGAACAATTTTTAATCTTATTAAAAATTGTTGTTTCCTGTGTGGAATAATTTTCTCCCGGTTGTTTATCTCTAACGCGGAGGGTGCGGGCCAAACGAACACGGCCCGACGACCCTCCGTCGTTCTTCGTTTTGTGCGAATTTGACGGTCGACGATGGAACGTGCCGCAGCGGACGTTTGACGATCCCACAGTAAATAACGGATCCCGGGAGGAGCAACGGCGCAGACGGGAAGGAAAACGGGCCACCGGAGCGACGCCGGCGGCCCGCGGAAGTTGTCGGCGGCGCGCCGCCGGACGAGCCCGCCGCGGCTGAAGCCGCGGCGGTGGCGGCCGACGGACCCGCGGCCGCGCGGGTCCGGTTCGTCCAGGCGGGACGCGGCTCAGCCGTGTCCGCGGTTCGCCAGCGCGGCCCACGCGGGCCGCGACTTTCCTCAGGCCGCGCGTCAACGCCCGCGGCACCCGGTGCTCGGCCGCTCGGCCGAGCCGAGCCAGGCCGGTCCGACCGGCTGGGCCGTGCCCTGGCCGGGCCGGACCGGTCCAACCGGGTAGGACCCGGGTCGACCCGGTTCGGGCCGACCCAGGGGGGGTCGGGCCGGGTCGGCCCGGGCCCGTACCCCCCTTCTTCAGACGTTTTCGTTCAAACGCCCGTAACTTGAGCTTCGTGCCTCCAAACGACCCGCCGTCAGCGGCAACGCAATCCTTGGATCGAGACGATCATTTCGGTATATCGCACTCAAGGTTTCGGAATACTTTGAGTCCGGCCGGGTTGGTTCGTACACGAGACCAACCGGGCCCTCGGAGCGGAAACACTCATATCTTGAGCTACGGACGTCCGATTGACGTGCCGTCAGCTTTGTTGAATTCCTCTAAGTGAGACGGATCTTTTGGCATACTCCGCCCGAGGTTTAGACGTAGGTGGAGTGCGGTCGGGTTGGTTTTGCCTTAAAAACCAACCGGGCCCCTGGGACGAAAATGCCAATATCTCTCAGACCGGGCGTCTGATTGACGTGTCGTTTGCGACGTTGAGTTCCTATTGACGATACGGAACTTTTGGATACATCAACTTCGGACTTCGTGTCAGTTGATGTATCAGCCTCTCGGCTCGTGGAGCGGACCCTCCCGAACGAGCTTGCTGTGTGCGGGAACCCTAGTGCTGGCTGCGACTGCTACTTCGACAGCGACGACTGTGCAGAGATCCTCAGTGGACTGCGGCGACGACTGTGCAGAGATCCTCCGTGGACTCCGACGACGACCGTGCAGAGATCCTCAGTGGACTGCGGCGACGACTGTGCAGAGATCCTCAGCGGACTGCGACGACTCCTGCACTCAGTGATCCTACGTGGATCAGTGCTTCAGGTCCTGCGTGGGCCCGGTCCTGTGTGGGCCCGATCCTGTGTGGGTCCGATCCTGCGTGGGTCAGCGCTCAGCGGTTCTGTGTGAGCCAGCGCCTACAGGTCCTGCGTGGGCCCGGTCCTGTGTGGGCCCGATCCTGTGTGGGTCCGATCCTGTGTGGGTCATCTCTCAGCGGTTCTGTGTGAGCCAACTCCTACAGGTCCTGCGTGGGCCCGATCCTGTGTGGGTCACTGCAAGGTCAGTACCTATCGATCCTTCGTGGGTCCGACGACTTAGATGGTTCAATGATCATCTTTATCATCATCCAAAGAAGTATACCCGTGTGAGCTGAATCTCGTGTTACTCTCCTTTGTGGATTGTGTTGTTCTATCCTGCGTGGGTATGCGTTTTGCTTTCCTGTGTGGACTGGGTTGTGCTTGGGCTCGGACGTTGGAGCCGATCGGGGAATTGATGACTTAGGTATATGTATGGGCATATACCTAAGCCGTGTCAGATGTTACTTCGTGATTGTATCTCTTCTTCGTGATTTATCCTTTGTGGATTTCGGGAGACCTTCGGGGGTCTCGGGGTCCCTACTGAGTAGCTTATACTCACCCATGCATGGGCTATGCCCGCACTTCGTGGTGTTGGTTGCAGACGATGGACATCGCTGATCGTGGAGGAGGCGTGCAGAGCAAGACAGTACCTGGAGGTGGACCACTGGGCGGAACGTACTCGGAGCGGTCTGGTGGACCCGAGGAGCAGTGGAGGCTATCTGTACCCACCTTTCAGGTGGGACATCCAGAGGACGGATCGACGCTGCAGTTTTCCCTTTTAAGTTGCTGTTTTTCCTTTCAGTTGTACTTTATAGTTGGGCTTGTATTTCCGGCCCCTTATTACTTTCAGCACAACTTGTACAGTTTTACTTAGTGTTTACTTTTCCGCTTGCTTACTCTGTGGTGCTTGTTTACTTTTCAAAGGCAATGCCTTCCCTTTTTTTTGGGATTTACGCCTTGGTGCTAGTCGCCAGCCCCTGGCCTATGGAAGGCGGGCTTGGGGTAGTCACGGCACGGGCCCCGAGGACGGGTCGTGACAAATTGGTATCAGAGGGGTCGGTTCTACCGCAGACTCTGATCTTTCTTCTATGTGAAGCAATAGTGTTTAGCGTATTGAGTGTGGTTATCAGTCCAGGGAGTCCAGTGTTGGTGCGGCGGCCGACGTATCCATACACCAGGACCCTGACTTCTGATTTCCGACTTAATGCACGAAAACATTGATTGCATGTGTGTTTCGAGTTTTCTTTGTGATTACTTTTGTCAGATCACCAGGTATACTGTTCTGACCGTGGCATACTTGTTTCCTTTTCAGGATGGCATGACGACAGCAGCCAGCTAGGGTTCCCGGAGTAGGGCGCGACGACAGCCCGCCGAGCGACGAGGCCTCGGTACAGGGCTCATTGACAGCAGAGGCACCGGCGGTACCTTTACCCGCCGAGCCCCCGATGCTTCCAGGACTGGCAGCTGACGACGCATGACGCCTTGGAGCTCTGCACGAGTTCCAGCGCCAGCGACCACCCAGGTTCCGTGGGGAGTCGGACCCCCAGGCAGCCGAGGACTGGCTGGAGGCGGTCGTCCGAGTTTTCAGGCTAGTGAGGACGCCAGCAGACCTCATGGTGATCCTCGCGGCGAGCCTACTGCACGCAGCAGCCGGACGCTGGTGGAGCCTGATGCTCCAGGTACACGATGAGGCCACCCTCATCTGGACCGAATTCGAGAGCCTCTTCCACTCAGAGTTCGTCCCGGCCACCCTCCGAGCGGTGCGCATCCAGGAGCTTCTTCAGCTGCGGCAGGGCAGCTTGACGGTCGCTCAGTACGCGGCGAGGTTCACCGACCTTTCTCGGTACTCGACAGACATGGTACGGGACCCCTTCTTCCGGGCTCGGACTTTCGAGCAGGGTTTGAGACACAAGATCAGGGCATCGCTGATCTCCATCAGCATCCCGACCCAGGCAGGAGTACTGGAGCGAGCCCTCCTGATCGAGAGCTTCCTGGCTGAGTCCACAGCGAGGCCTACTGCAGGGCGGCAGATAGCGGAGTCTTTGGTAGCTGGTAGCCGGCGGATGACTCAGGGTTCCAGGCGGACCAGACCTTCCGGAAGGCGACCTCGGGACACTGGCTCAGCAGTGCAGGGCACCCGGCCCGGAGCCAGCATTCCGAGAGGCAGACAGTGCTACGAGTGCGGCGGGCAGGGCCACATGGCTCGTGACTGCCCGACCCGTCGTACCGAGGGGCAGCAGACGGTGGAGGGGCCACCCAGGCAGAGGCAGAGGGTCGACCGTGGCGGTCCGCAGGGAGGAGGCGGACGAGGCAGAGGAGCTGGCCGAGCAGCAGGTGGTGGGCGACGCTTTGAGGCTCTGCCACCACCACCACCAGGAGGCCCGCCCCGACCACAGGGAGCTGGCGGGCAGAGACAGGCTCAGCTCCAGGCAGCGGAGGCCTACGACCATGGTGCGCGAGAGATAATTCGAGGTACGATCTGTGTCTATTCCACCCTTTCTGCAGTTCTGATAGACACAGGAGCGAGTCACTCTTTCATAGCCACTGCCCTTGTTCGGAGCTCGGAGATTCCGACAGAGCCGTTGGCTCGATCCTTACGGCTAGAGACTCCTACGGGAGCAGACTCGGCGATTACACACTGGTTCCGGCAGTGTGAGCTTACTATAGGAGGTGAGAGTTTCAGCTGGGATCTTCTTGTAGCGGTGTCGAGGCCTTACGACGTCGTCTTGGGCATGGATTGGTTATCTACGGTCCATGCTCAGATTGACTGCATTAGGCGCAAGGTGCGATGTGTGCGCACCGACGGGAGCAGGTTCACCTTCACCGGAGAGAAGGGAGCCTTAGCAGCACAGGATGGACTCACGCAGAGGAGAGGTCAGCCCATCACTCATCAGTTGGCTAGCCTCATCCTGGGATCATTTGACGTGCGAAGTCCCAGTTTTCCTGCAGTGGTGGATCAGTACGCGGACGTCTTTCCCGATGACATTCCAGGACTACCTCCTCGCAGAGAGGTAGACTTTTATATTGACCTGTACCCCGGGACAACCCCGATATCCACTCCAGCATATCGGATGGCCCCCTCTGAGCTTCGAGAGCTGCTGGTACAGTTGGAGGACTTGCAGGGCAAGGGGTTCATCCGACCCAGTGTTTCGCCCTGGGCTTCCCCGATTTTGTTCGCCAAGAAGGCGGACGGGAGCTTGCGACTGTGTGTCGATTATCGTCGCCTGAATCAGGTGATAGTGAGGAACAAGTATCCGCTACCCAGGATTGATGACCTCTTCGACCAGCTCAAGGGGGTACGGTGGTTCTCGAAGATAGACCTCAGGTCAGGCTATCATCAGCTCAGAGTTCGAGACGAGGATGTGCAGAAGACGGCCTTCAGGTGTCGGTATGGCCACTATGAGTTCTTGGTTATGCCTTTCGGCGTGACCAACGCTCCAGCAGTGTTCATGAGCCTCATGAACAGGATCTTCCAGCCATACCTCGATTGATTTGTCGTGGTCTTCATCGACGACATTTTGGTGTACTCGACAACGGAGGAGGAGCACGCCTACCACCTGCGTGTTGTACTAGACACACTCCGAGAGCACCAGCTTTATGGAAAGCTCTCGAAGTGTCAGTTCTGGTTACGTGAGGTCCACTTCTTGGGGCACGTCATTTCTGAGGCGGGAGTTGTAGTGGATCCCGCGAAGATCGAGGCAGTGCTAGCTTGGGAGCCACCCAAGAGCGTGACAGAGGTGCGGAGTTTCTTGGGCCTAGCCGGATACTATCGGAGATTTGTGCCGGACTTCTCCAGAGTTGCGGCCCCACTCTCAGCATTGACGAAGAAGGGGAAACCCTTCGTGTGGTCAGACAGATGTCAGCAGAGCTTCCAGGAGCTGAGGAAGAGGTTGACCAACGCACCTATCTTGAGGTTGCCTGAGGAGGGAGTTGGATACGTAGTCTACTGCGATGCATCAGGGACCGGACTCGGGTGTGTCCTGATGCAGGAGCGGGCCGTGATTGCCTACGGATCACGTCAGTTGAGGCCTCATGAGCAGAACTACACTACCCATGACTTAGAGTTGGCAGCAGTGGTCTTTTCCCTGAAGACATGGAGACACTATCTGATGGGAGAGCGCTTCACAGTCTTTTCTGACCACCAGAGTCTCAGGTACATCTTCTCTCAGAAGGACCTGAACCTGAGACAACGGCGATGGCTCGAGTTCCTCCAGGACTATGACTTTGAGATAGTCTATACTCCTGGGAAGGGGAACGTGGTGGCTGATTCCCTTAGCAGGAGGACGGGCATCCAGCTACTTGAGGAGGCGACAGAGCAGCTAGCCGCTTTGCAGATATCCTTCGTGGATAGAGACGGAGCAGCCTTCCTTCAGTCTCTCACAGTCTCTCCTCCGCTTCTTCAGCGGGTCAGAGAGGCACAGCATGGGGACGTTGACTGTGAGACACGACGTGTACAGATATCCTTGGGACAGGCACCTGATGGTTTCTCCCTTGGAGCAGAGCACGATGTCCTTTTCAGAGGACGTACCTTGGTACCAGTCTCTTTACGAGAGGAGGTGCTGAGAGAGTTTCACACTTCTCCTTTGGCGGTACATCCTGGAGTGGCGAAGATGTACCAGGATCTCAGACGACAGCACTGGTGGCCGGGCATGAAGAAGGCTATGGCAGAGTTCGTTTCACGGTGCCTCACCTGCCAGCAGGTGAAGGCAGAGCATCAGGTACCAGCAGGTTTGGTACAGCCCTTGGAGGTCCCGGAGTGGAAGTGGGACGGGATATCTATGGACTTCGTGACTGGACTTCCACACACTTCCAGAGGTCACGATTCCATTTGGGTGATTGTTGACCGACTCACCAAGTCGGCACACTTCTTACCCATCCGAGAGCAGGGCTCAGTGGAGAGCTTGGGGCGTCTCTATGTTCAGGAGATTGTACGACTTCACGGTGTGCCATCGACTATCGTCTCCGATCGGGACGCTCGTTTTACTTCCCGGCTTTGGAAGGGGTTGCAGGAGGCGTTCGGGACGCGACTACGTCTGAGCACCGCCTTTCACCCTCAGACGGATGGTCAGACGGAGAGGACCATTCAGACTCTCGAGGACATGCTCCGTGTATGTGTTCTCGACTTTGGTCGCAGCTGGGAGGACCACCTACCCTTGGTAGAGTTTGCGTACAACAACAGCTACCACTCCACCATCGGGATGGCACCCTACGAGGCGTTGTACGGCAGGCCTTGCAGATCTCCTTTGTGCTGGACAGACCCTGGAGAGTCAGCACTTGTGGGACCGGAGATGGTCCGGGCCACGACAGAGAAGGTCCAGGTCATCCAGGAGCGGATGAGGACAACACAGAGCCGGCAGAAGTCATATGCTGACAGGAGGCGGAGGCCACTAGAGTTCGAGGATGGAGACCACGTCTTCTTGCGGGTCTCACCTCGACGTGGTTTGAGGAGATTTGGCCGAGGCGGCAAGTTGTCTCCACGCTTCATCGGACCCTTCTAGGTCCTCAGCAGGGTTGGCGAGGTGGCTTATCGTCTGACTCTACCACCTCAGTTGCACCGGGTGCACGACGTCTTCCACGTATCCCAGCTGAGGAGATACGTGCACGACCCGACACACATCATCGACTATGGGGAGCTAGACGTGGATGATGGGGCGACTTTTACGGAGGTCCCAGTGGAGATAGAGGATCGACAGGAGCGGGTCCTACGTGGGCAATCGATCCCTCTTGTGTGCATCAGATGGCAGCACGAGAACCTCTAGGAGAGCACTTGGGAGCGGGAGGCTCAGATGCGTGCTCAGTACCCACATTTGTTCCCCTAGTTCTTGATGTATCTTTACGAGGGCGTAAAGTCCTGAGGTGGGAGTAATGTAAAGACCCGTAAATTTCAAGGAAATTTTTTTCTTAATTTTCTTTGGAATTTTAAAAGAGCGCAGTTTCTGACGGCACCTGATTCCGAGGCCCGGTGTGCCCGGAATCATTTTCCGAAGTTTGGCTCGGGTACGTTCAGTGAACGGACGAGCGGGTTTTTCTAACTTTTGAACCGGTGCCCGGAATCGAATTCTGAGGGCACCGATGAAATCGCAGCGCCGGTATTCGCTTAGAAACGCCTCTTCCGGAGTTGCGTTTGCTCGGGTGTGGTTTTTAATTTTCGGGCTTAAAGTTAAGAAATAAAATAATTTTTGCGACAACTTTATTTTATTTCACTTAAGCCACTTGGAAGCCACTTGAAGCCACTTAAAGGCGGCTTGAACTGAGTTGAACTGGATAGGATGCTATCCAGAAATATCCTACCCCCTTGGTAGGATATTTGTGAGGTGGGGCCCGCACGAGCCCCGCCGTTTCTTTCCGCTAAGAAACGCACCCGTGAAAACCCGTCTTAATGAAAGTCAACCGACGCGTTTTCTAAATTCTTAACAGACCATTTAATTGGGCTGTTTCTTTCGTGAATTAAATGGCCTGTTTCTTTCGTTGAATTAATTCAACGAATTAATTCAATCATTTCTTAACCTGTTTCGTGTGTTGACATATTAATAAAATAAGACCAACCCAAAATCTTTAGAAAAGATTTGAGAGGATCCCTGTTTCTTCAGCTCCCTCGCGAAGAACGCGAAGAACGCGAAGAACACGAAGAACGCGAAGAACGCCGAACCCGGAAATCGACAACGCCTTCGTCCGAGACGTTCTTCTGATCTCCGATCTCCGATCTCCGATCACCGACCATTTGAGGTGAGTGATTTCGGATTTCCACTCAAGGTTCTTTTCTTTGGGTTTAAACACAGATTTAATTAATTATAATTTAAATATGTTATTCTTGGTACGTTGAGCTCGCCGACTCAACGTCGGATTCCGCGACGACGCGACGCCTCCCCGCGACGACACGGCGATCCCTCTCTTCTGCGACGATCTTATCCGCGAAGAACGCCCGCGCGCGACGATCATCAAGGTAAGGATTTCATTATGGGAATTACCCCTTTTAAATTAATTCCCGTCTATGTTTCTTAAAGAAATTAAAGAACCGTTTTTGTGAACAATTTTTAATCTTATTAAAAATTGTTATTTCCTGTGTGGAATAATTTTCTCCCGGTTGTTTATCTCTAACGTGGAGGGTGCGGGCCAAACGAACACAGCCCGACGACCCTCCGCCGTTCTTCGTTTTGTGCGGATTTGACGGTCGACGATGGAACGTGCCGCAACGGACGTTTGACGATCCCACAGTAAAGAACGGATCCCGGGAGGAGCAACGACGCAGACGGGAAGGAAAACGGGCCACCGGAGCGACGCCGGCGGCCCGCGGAAGTTGTCGGCGGCGCCCCGGCGTGCCGCCGGACGAGCCCGCCGCGGCTGAAGCCGCGCGGGTCTGGTTCGTTCAGGCGGGACGCGGCTCAGCCGCGTCCGCGGTTCGCCAGCGCGGCCCACGCGGGCCGCGACTTTCCTCAGGCCGCATGTCAACGCCCGCGGCACCTGGCACTCGGCCGCGCGGCCGGGCCGGACCGGTCCAACTGGGTCGGACCCGGGTCGGGGCGACCCGGTTCGGGCCGACCCAGGGGGGGTCGTGCCGGGTCGGCCCGGGCCCGTACCCCCCTTCTTCAGACGTTTTCGTTCAAACGCCCGTAACTTGAGCTTCGTGCCTCCAAACGACCCGCCGTTAGCGGTAACGCGATACTTGGATCGAGACGGTCGTTTCGGTATATCGCACTCAAGGTTTCAGAATACTTTGAGTCCGGCCGGGTTGGTTCGTACACGAGACCAACCGGGCCCTCGGAGCGGAAACACTAATATCTTGAGCTACGGACGTCCGATTGACGTGCCGTCAGCTTTGTTGAATTCCTCTAAGTGAGACGGATCTTTTGGCATACTCCGACCGAGGTTTGGACGCAGGTGGAGTGCGGTCGGGTTGGTTTTTCCTTAAAAACCAACCAGGCCCCTGGGACGAAAATGCCAATATCTCTCAGACCGGGCGTCCGATTGACGCGCCGTCTGCGACGTTGAGTTCCTGTTGACGACACAGAACTTTTGGATACATCAACTTCGGACTTCGTGTCAGTTGATGTATCAGCCTCTCGGCTCGTGGAGCGGACCCTCCCGAACGAGCTTGCTGTGTGCGGGAACCCTAGTGCTGGCTGCGACTGCTACTTCGACAGCGACGACCATGCAGAGATCCTCAGTGGACTGCGGCGACGACTGTGCAGAGATCCTCCGTGGACTCCGACGACGACCGTGCAGAGATCCTCAGTGGACTGCGGCGACGACTGTGCAGAGATCCTCAGCGGACTGCGACGACTCCTGCACTCAGTGATCCTACGTGGATCAGTGCTTCAGGTCCTGCGTGGGCCCGGTCCTGTGTGGGCCCGATCCTGTGTGGGTCCGATCCTGCGTGGGTCAGTGCTCAACGGTTCTGTGTGAGCCAGCGCCTACAGGTCCTGCGTGGGCCCGGTCCTGTGTGGGCCCGATCCTGTGTGGGTCATCTCTCAGCGGTTCTGTGTGAGCCAACTCCTACAGGTCCTGCGTGGGCCCGATCCTGTGTGGGTCACTGCAAGGTTAGTACCTATCGATCCTTCGTGGGTCCGACAACTTAGATGGTTCAATGATCATCTTTATCGTCATCCGAAGAAGTATACCTGTGTGAGCTGAATCTCGTGTTACTCTCCTTTGTGGATTGTGTTGTTCTATCCTGCGTGGGTATGCGTTTTGCTTTCCTGTGTGGACTGGGTTGTTCTTGGGCTCGGACGTTGGAGCCGATCGGGGAATTGATGACTTATGTATATGTATGGGCATATACCTAAGCCGTGTCAGATGTTACTTCGTGATTGTATCTCTTCTTCGTGATTTATCTTTTGTGGATTTCGGGAGACCTTCGGGGGTCTCGGGGTCCCTACTGAGTAGCTTATACTCACCCCTGCACGGGCTATGCCCGCACTTCGTGGTGTTGGTTGCAGACGACAGACAGCGCTGATCGTGGAGGAGGCGTGCAGAGCAGGACAGTACCTGGAGGTGGACCACTGGGCGGAACGTACTCGGAGCGGTCAGGTGGACCCGAGGAGCAGTGGAGGCTATCTGTACCCACCCTTCAGGTGAGACTTCCAGAGGACGGCTCGACGCTGCAGTTTTCCCTTTTCAGTTGCTGTTTTTCCTTTCAGTTGTACTTTACAGTTGGGCTTGTATTTCCGGCCCCTTATTACTTTCAGCACAGCTTGTACAGTTTTACTTAGTGTTTACTTTTCCTCTTGCTTACTCTGTGGTGCTTGTTTACTTTTCAAAGGCAATGCCTTCCCTTTTTGTTGGGATTTATGCCTTGGTGCTAGTCGCCAGCCCCTGGCCTATGGAAGGCGGGCTTGGGGTAGTCACAGCACGGGCCCCGAGGACGGGTCGTGACATAAATTACTAAGAATATAACATTAAGAATAGCGGTAAGATCAACATAGTTATATGTCTACAAAACATATAACAAGAATACTTATATATACTCAAAAAAGATACATCATCTCAAATTAAACTCACAACAATAATGGTAGTCTAGGAATCATGATTGAAGGTTCCACATAGCACTCATCTAGGATAACAGACTACACGAGTCAGATAGTTCTAATGGAATTAATTCGAGATGTACTGCTCATCATGTCTCACCATAAAGTGTATATGATGAAAATGAATAGGATTGTACATAGATAAGGATCACACCCAAGGACTTGAGGTAAACCAAAAAATCAATCTAGAATAACCCACTAAGTAGAGGATCAATGCCTGTGTAGTGTTGGTTACGATGATACCAAGAACTCTATATAGGTAAAGATGATGATAGAGGATCCCACTCCAAGAGTCATGTAAGGGATCCAATAAATCTATCCAAGAAGTCCCACTAAAGATATTACCACGGTATGTTAAGTCTATGATACTATATTAACCCCTAAAGAATGGATCAAGGGAACAATCCTTAACGAAACATGTCTAAGATGAATATTACAGGGGATATAAGCCTTCTTTGAATGGGTACACATTGTGTATTAGTAGTGCACGACATGTCCCTTCAGCATTGAGTCCTTCCCATTTAACATGACCCATGCATGTGTCTGTGTTTGTGTTAGAGTACATGGTATGTCTGAGCCAGTGTACTCCTAGCCATATATGTGTCTGGTTGGCTGTGTCCATGTACGAATATCCATGTTAGTGACTATATACCTCCCTGAGTACATGACCAAGCACCATGAAAGAGTCACATGTCATGTGACTGATGTCACACGTCGTGTGATACTTAAATTTCTCATGGAAACCCTAGCGATTCACTAGGGGTCCCACACGACATGTAATCTTAAATTAAATTCCATGCTCTATGATATTTTCTAGAACCCATGGGTTCTTAGTCCACATATTCTCATTCCAAAATCGCCTTTGAATCTTCTACCAATATCTCTAGTAAGCAATAATCTAGTATTATCTGAGCCTTGTCTTCCCCACTCGCTAAAATCTGTCCACTAAACCCACGGGAAATCATCACCGTTGGTTCCCATCATCATTGCACATCCTGCTCAAAATGGGGATCTCAAATCCATCCTCAATATGTCATTTACATTACCTCATCTAGATCCTATTTTCAATCTAAACCCGTATTTTTGATATAAATCTATTATTCCCAGAAATAGGTGTGCAATGATTTATTATCTGGTATTTTTTCACACCACAACTCAAATTAATACCGAAAATGAATTCACAAGAATAGTAAGAGAAATCTATGAAATACCAAAGTTTAATAAACCTCATCCATGTTTGGCTGGCCTTGATCATTTTACATTAGAATGATGAATGGAGAACTAGAACAAATTAAACAATTATCCCAATAATACCTATAGGTAAATATCATTCCTATAATATGACCAATTCATGATTCAATCCATTATTTATTTGATTTTCATTCATTTTTGAAAAAATAAACAGGGAAACAATCTAAATAAAAAATCATCTTACCTATATTTGGATCAATCGTTGGCGAAGAACAGTTTTGTTCCATTGAGGTTGGAAAGATCATCAAGCTCTGTTTCACATCGATCGATGATCCATGATCTAGTCGTCACTCCCCAATGGAAGCTCCTTCAGTGCTCTCCAATAGATTCACTTGATTAGTAGGGTTATGAGGATAACCCAAAAAATATTCCATAATATAATTTATATAGAAATACATTTGGTGATAGAAATTAATTAAATAAATTAATTTATTAAATTAATTAATTTAAACGCCTTCCCATGATCACACCCAACCCGAACGTCTGACATGATCCAATGTTATGTCATACCTAAAGTAAATATCAAGCTCTAAATTCAATGGAGGCCTCAGGTTTTTGATATGATCCTTCTTTGAAAATTTATTCCACTTTTTTCAGGAAAATTGTGCACACATGAATTTAATATATTTAATATATTTCAAAAATTAATTTTGGACACAACGAACCTCAAAATATCATTCATCACCCACGCCTAGCTCTAAAAATAATCCATATAATATTTCAAAATAATACATGGAAAAATTAGAGTCTTTACATTCTCCCCACCTTGGAGATTTGAGTCTTGAAAACTCAAAACAAAAAGCTACCCAAAGAGATGTGGGTACTGAGCATGCATCTGAGCCTCCCACTCTAAGGTTCTCTTTTGAAGATTCTTATGAAACCATCAGAAACACACTGGGGGAATCGATCACCCATGAAAAATATTCTCCTATCACTCCTTGATCTCCACTAGGTACTCATAAAAGTTAGCTTCATCCTTGATGTCTAGATCTTCTAAATTGATAACATGAAGCGGATCATGCTCATACCTCCTCAACTGCGACATGTGGAAGATATCGTGTGCCTGATATAACATTGGAATTAGATCTAATAGGTACACCACCTATCAAACTCTACACAGTATTTGAAAATGGAAAATTAATATTAGAGATAGCTTGCCTCCCTAGACAAAATATCCTTGATCAACATCAATGTGGAACCCATAGGAAAACATGGTATCCATACTCAAACTCTAAATTCCTTCATCATCGGTCAACATAGGACTTCTGATCGCTCTGTGAAGCCCTCATTCTCTCTTGGATGGTCAACACCTTCTATTTAGTATCTTGTACCAACAATAGTCCCATAAGGTTCAACTCTCCTGGGTCATTCTAGCAAAGGAGTGTCTTGCAAGGTCATCCATACAAGGCCTCAAATGGTGTTATAACAATTGTGTGATTGTATTTTTTGTTTTATGAAAACTAAACCAATGGTAGGTGGTCCTAAGAGCTACAGAAAAAGTCGAATATGGAAGACCGCAACATGTCCTCCAAGACCTTAATAGTCCACTCAATATGGACATCAGTCTGAGGGTAAAAATCCATGCTTTAACACAGATGATTCTCAAAATACCCCTAAAATACCTTCCATAACTGAGGTGTGAAGAAAAAATCACATTCAGAATAGATCGTCGAGGGAAATACATGAAATTGGAATATCTACTACATGTACCGACATCCCAATCTCTATTAAACTCTACTATCAAATATCTAAGAAGTGGGTTGACTTGGTGAGTGGGTCTATGATCACCCAGATAGAATCATGTCATGTGGACATATGTGGTAACCCTATCATGAAGTCTATGGATATCCAATATCACATCCACTCTGATACATGTAGGGGTTAAGCTAAACCTTCTAGAACCTAGTGCCCATCCATCACTTGTTGAAAGTGAGTCATCAAGAGACAAACTTTACAAATCTTATCTTCATCCCTCACCACCGAAACTAACATTGATGGTCCTGTTATATATTTTCCACACCTGGATGTACCGCCAATGGAGAGGTATGAAACTCACTCATAACACTACTACAAAAATTGGTTTATCCAACCTTTAGCTAAAAGTACTGATAAAGGGGGCCTTTATTAGTGCCTATAAGAAAGCACTAATAAATCCCCCCTTATCAGCACTATAAATAAATTTATGATAAAGTAGAGCCCTTTATCTGTTCTACTAAGTTTTTTTGATGAATAGGGCCTTTATTAATGCTTTTTTATAGGCATTGATAAAGGCCCCCCTTTATCAGTGTTTTTTTCTAGCATTTATAAATGTTATATTTCATAAAATAAATATTTCATTAGAAATAATATATTAATATATAAATATATTTACATTGATATAAATATAATATATATATTTTAAATATGTTTTAGATAAGGATAAATAGGCATTTACATGTAATATATAAGATATATAGTGAAAATGGATTATAAAATAATTAAAAATAGTATTAATTAATAATTTTCAAATTATTATCAAGTAATAGCCATTTAATAACATTTGGATGACATAAAAATAAATGAATTAATGAGTGATCTAAGATAAGATGAAAACATGACTTGAACTTAAAACAACCATAACTTTTGATATGTGTGATCATTTGGGTTGTACCACATATCCAATTGAATTTTGCAATTGTCTCTATGCCATGGTGATTGGGGGAACCCATGATCATGTGTTTCAAGGCCAAAAAACCCCCATAAGGCCTCAAAAATTTAGTTTTTAGTTGGGGTATCCCAATTTTTTAATATTCGATGGATTTTCAACCCCATTTAAGGGGGTATTGTTGTATTTTTTTTATGTAGATTGAATTTATTCTTAAGTATAACATTCATATAGATATTATGGTTTTAAAATTTTATCAATTTTTATAGTTTAGTTTGGTTTATAATTAAATATATTCATATTTTCTTATATTTACTTATAATAAATCAATTTTATAAATAAATATTTAAACATATTTACATAAAAATGTATTTTTAAATATATAAAATTAATATTTATTATTCATTTTATTTAAAATAAAAAATTATCCATTTTATTTACGTTATAAGAATACATTAATATATATATGTACCTATACAATTGATGTTTATATATAAACATGTGTGTTTTAATAAACAAATATATATTTATAAGTATATTCTAATATATGTAAA
Source organism: Viscum album (assembly GCA_963277665.1). NCBI lineage: Eukaryota > Viridiplantae > Streptophyta > Magnoliopsida > Santalales > Viscaceae > Viscum > Viscum album. The sequence continues at coordinate 703,011,978 of OY728126.1, read as the reverse complement.
TAAATACATACTATGTAAATATTTGTATGTGTATGTGAGAAATATAAATGTATAATTGTGTTTGTGTATATTATTCATATATATCATATATAAATATATTTTTATAAATAAATCATTGTCATTATCATTAAATATGGTATGTAAATGTATTTTACTCTAAATATTTATAAATAGAATATAAACATTTTATATGTAAATATATGATTATATGTATATATATATATATATAACAAAAATATAATAAAATGTATATTAAAAAACATGGTATAGTGATAAATTCATTTGAATTACAAATGAGAGGTACTGGGATCAAATCCAAGCACACACAAGAGGCTAAAATTATATAAAGTGCAAATAAAAGGGTGGAGGTCTTGGGTGAGTGGGTGAAAAGCACAAATAAATGTAGGGGATCACTAATAAAAGGTGGGGTGGAGAGAGGTTCAAAAAAAAATTATTTCTACCTTTATCAGTGCTTAAAAGCAAGAACTAATAAAAGGGGCCTTTAACAGTGCTTTTTTTACCACAGATAAAGGCCCCCATTATCAGTGCCTTATTTATCACTATTAAAGGGTCCCTTTATCATTTCTTATTGCAAGCACTATTAAATACAACCATTTTACATCAATCATATTGTCAACTCTTCTATACAGCTGATGAATCCATTTTATTAGTACTGTTAAAGGCCAAATTTTTAATAGTGGGACCTCCTTTTGAAATGTCATCGGTATCACTATGTGTCCTCTAAAAAGAACAAAATTCTCCCCACCTTCAAAAAATCCATCAGGAGCATGTCCAGTGGATATTTGAGTATGTAGGGTCTCACAATCGATATCTATAAATTTTGCCTCCCTAACACACTATAAAAGAGGAAGGGTAACAACCATTGACTAGAGGTAAGATACTTCATCCCCATCCACAAGGGATAACTGCAATGAGGACAACTACTCGAACACCTCACTTAGAAACTGTGAAAAATATTTCATACTGAGAGAACATGCTACCAAATTCCCCATCCCAAGAGTATAGAAAATCTTGAAGTCATAATCTTGGAGGAACTATAGTCACCACCTCTATCTCAAATTAAGATCCTTTTGAGAGAATATATACTTGAGAATCTTATGGTCAAAATAGATGATAAACTGATCACTCATAATGTAGTGTCTCCACATATATAGTGTGAATACTACCATTGCTAACTCTAGATCACGGGTCGCATAATTATGATTATGTGGTCTCCACTGACATGAATCATAGGCAATCACCACCTATGTATGCATCAAACCAGAACCAAGTTTGGTTCCTAATGTATCATAGAACACTATGTACTCAACACCCTCCTTCAAAAATGTCATGATGGGGGTGCTCACCACTCTCTATCTCAACTCCTAGAAAGCCTTCTGGCACCTCTCTTCTCACATAAAAGGATTCCATTTTTAAGTCAATGTAGTTATGGTAGATAATATCCTAGAGAAATCAAGTATGAATATTTGGTAGTAGCATTCCAATCCAAGGAATATTTTCATCTCCATCACGGTCTTGGGTGGCTCCCAAGACAACACTGCCTCAACCTTAACCATGTCCACTACCACACTATCTATGGAGATAACATTTCCTAGAAAGTGGACCTCTTGAATCCATAATTGTCACTTTGAGAGAATCCCATAATTTTTGTGCTCTCAAAGTGTGTCTTGGACCATCCTCAAATGTATCATGTGCTCCTCCATGGACGCATTTTACACTAGGATATCATTAATGAATACAACCACAAAATGGTATAAGAAATGATGAAAGATATGGTTCATGAGTCCTATGGTTTTCATCATGCTAAATGGAATCACCAAGTTCTCATTTTGATCATAGCATCATCTGAATGTCATCATCAGTATATCCTCATCTCATACTTGCAACTGGTGAAAACCTAACTTTATTCTAATCTTTGAGAACCATCGCGACCCTCTCAACTAATCAAATATTACACTGATACTTGATACATGATTCTTTTTCTTTATGGTCATCTGGTTTATGCAATGATAGTCCACACATAACCTCAATATCTTGTCTTCTTTCTTAGCGAACAACACAGGGCCTTCCCAGGGTGAAAAAATAGATATAACAAATCCCTTACACTACATGCCCTCCAACCGCACCCTCAACTTATGAATCTCTACGAGAGACATATGATATGATGGTGTAAATATTAGAGTCATTCCAGGTTGTAGATCAATTCAATATTCTATTTATTGGTGGGGAGGTAAGACTAGAACGTCTTTATATATAATGTACTTATACTCCACAACCACTGTAGGGAACTAAAAACTCATAACATCTACTACACCAAGGGTCATTATAACCAACTAATGAGTAATAAACTGCACCCTCTTATGAATGAGATCATCTTGCAATGTCTGGTTTCCTTTTCACCCATAAAGGAAAACTCGGTCTCATCACTGCCGACAAACCTCATTCTCCTCCTGAAACATTCAATATTTGTAAGAACTGTAGATAACTAGTTCATACCTAGGATAATATCATAAAGCCTCATCTATTATATAATATATATCAATAGAAACTCTCACCTCCAGGAGTCAGGTCACACCATCGATAGAAGTGTGTAATCTCTGATTTACCTTCTGTAGGAGTCTTCATGCACAAGGATCGAACCAAGGGTTCAATCAAAATCTCTATGTCCTGAACATGATAAGTGAAAATAGATAACTTAATCACACCTGTGTCTATTAGTACTATAAATAAGGTATAAAAACACAAATCATACCTCATATCATCCATAGAGCCTCTGGGTCATAAGTATTGACCACGTGTAGTTGCCCTTGCCCCTGTCCTCCAGCTTCGAGAGCCTTGTGTGGACCACCTAGGGTGGTGGTGGTAACAAGTTGAAACATCTACCACATCAAATTTCCCTCCCAACTCCTCTATCACGTTTTCTTCCCTGCAAACTTTTTTTATCCAACCACTTCCTCTTCCTATGAGGTCCATCCCAAGTCTCTATATCTGTAGTATTGTGGGTCATACAATCTCATGAAAGATTTCACATTACATAACAAGAGTAGTACCACCTATCCATGGGAGGACTAGACCCATCATGTGAGCCCTTAACCTCATACCCTCTATCATAGGATCAAATCCTGAAACATCTTTCTTTTCTAGGTACCTGAGACTGGATTTGGATCTCTACTTCCAAATTCTCTTCTTCTATGTTCCTGCTGCTGGTAACAACTATTTGCATCTGCTCAGAAAGAAAAACCTCATAAAAAAAACACGATCTATCACCCAATTATATGTATGAATGAATAAAGGTATAACACTAGACTGGATGACTCTATCAATTCCTCACTCAAAATATTGATCCTAAAATATCTTTTCATGAACCATATCCATCGAGTACCCAGAGAGGTTAGCGAACCTCAATAAACACTCAACCACTATTGTATTTCCCTAATGAAGTTTTAGAATCTATTAGATGTGAACATCCCTCAACATAGTTGGAGAGAAATAATATCTAAAAATTCACTCAAACTATGATCATGTTAGATTCAACTCGTCATAATATAGGGTCATTAAAACCCACCATCTTCTTATAAATACAAGGATAAGGCTTTCTATCATAACTAATATTTGATCTATCGGTACCCTAATAAGATGGGAAATCATGTCACCACCTCAATCCAATCCTCGACTACCTGTGGGTAGGGATCACCATGAAACCTTAGGGGTTGATGTTGTTGAAACTTATGAAGTGTTATCATCTTACACACCACATATTATAGTACCATGGGAACCATATAATTATTGGCAGGTGGTGGTATAACTGGTGAACCACCTAGAGGAAACACCTCCAGAATAGGCAACTGTATCAATGTCTTATCACTGAGCAGATCATCCTCACGATCCTGATGCTGAATTTAAACTATCATATGTCATGGAAGCATCTTGAAATATACATGATGTACCACAATACATGAGTATATCTTGAGAACTAACTCAATAATGGCATAGAAATCCCAATTCATTCGTATATGATACATGTCCCAATATTTTTCTTAGAAACTAATGTCTACATATACCAAGTCAAAAGGTATGTGATCAAAGTCATGGTGTATGGATACATTGGCTACTATACTAACATTGGAGTCCCTGACCAGAAAGACAAACTCGAAACACTTAACACTATTGTCTCAAACCAATCTCATAGACTCCTGCCTAAATATAGAACTAAAAACCTTGATACAACTTTTTTATAACTTGTCTCAACAGGTCCTGTGTTGTGAATACCTCAATCCCGCCTTTAATAGGACATGTACTAGTGACTAGATCCAAGTATGCATATCACTCATATGGGAGGCCTTAGTCAAAGTTACTTGCACACTCACACACACATCTTTAAGAACATAATATTATAAATTGTAAAAAAACTGGTAAAAATTTATGCATACATTTAAATCACACTACCATAGTATAAAAACAAGTTCTGAAAGCAAAAAGGGCCAAATACAAGCTCAACAAAAAGAGTCTGAAACAAGTCAAACATGAAAGTAAATAAGGGGACTACTATCAAGGTAACCATAGAAACAGACCTCAATCATTTTTTCCCACTAACCTCTACCTAGTTCTAGTCCATCTAGGACTCTATTAAAAGGTTTATCTTCTGCATAAGAAACAACATGTTCAGACAAACCCCATGCAGGGGTGAGTATAACAATACCTAGTAGGACACCTCGAAATCACTAATCATATAACATCAAGAATAACATTAAAATCAAAATGGGTCTATTTCTACAATACATATAACAATAATACCCTGTTATACTCAACAAAGACACACCATCTCAAAGTAAATTCATAGATATAATTCTTGAATAGGAATCATTCTTGAAGGTTCCACATAGAACTCGTCTAGGAGAACATGATCTATGAGTTAGATAGTGCTGATGGAGACCGTCCAAGATGTAATTCTCATTGGGTATTGAAATAAGTTGTATACAAAGGAAGTATAAAGAGAATAATACATGGATGAGGATCACATCCAAGTCGATGGGGTATACCAACAACTCAATCTGAAATCACTACAAAGAAACAATACATTATAGGGGGTTATTTAGAGGGGGTTATTCACAACCCCCTCTAAATTAATTTTCTATAACATTAGATGTGGTTGTGCACAACCCCCTCTAATAATCAAATTTAGAGGGGGTTCACATCCCCCTCTAAAATTTTTAGAATTTTTTTAATATGTAGTTAGATTTTAGAGACAATTATGTTAAAACTGTCAATACTTTAATAATTAGTTGCATTATATATTTAGTTACATGCATTATATATTCGGTTAGAGGTGCTATATATATATATTTAGTTGGATTTTAGAGGTGTTATATATGTCTGTGTGTGTGTGTATTATACAGAATTTGTTTTTTTAGAAAATAGTGGGAGTTCACAACCCCCTCTAATATAAGACATTAGTGGGGGTTCAAAACCCCCTCTAATGTAAGAAATTAGTGGGGGTTCAAAACCCCCTATAATGTAAGACATTAGTGGGGGTTCAAAACCCCCTCTAATGTAAGACATTATTGGGGGTTCAAAACCCCCTCTTGTACCCCCACTAATGTCTTACATTAGAGGGGGTTCACAACCCCCTACAATTTAAGAGATTAGAGGGGTTGTGAACCCCTACAATTTTCTTAAAAAAATATTAATATATATATTGTATATATTGTATACATATATGAATGTATTTATAAAATGTATAATATATTATATTCATATAAATATCTAATATATATATATATATATTAATTTTGTACGTATAAATATAATATGTATATATATTTTCATAACATATTTGGGTAAAATATAAATATAAATATATATATATATATATATAATATACTTGTATTCAAATAAATATAAACAATTACAAATAAATATATAAATACACATCTGTGTTTGTGTGTGCTTGATATAAATGTATTTATAAATACATACATACATAATTTTATTTAAATATATGAAAAAATATATAATTTATAGAGGTGTGCAGAATATATATATATATATATATGTATACATATATATTTATATTTATATAAATATAGATACATGTTATTTATTTAATTTATTTAAATATATATTGTACAAATAATGTTTATCTTAATAAACTTATTAATATATATAAATACAATAATATATAAATTATGTGTGTAAATTTGTTAATATATATATTTTTATTAATATATATGCTTATTTTAATAAACTTATTATATGTATTTAAATATATTTTTTTAATAATGTTTGTTTTTAATAAACTTATTAAAATATATAAATTATATGTATAAATTTTTTAATACATATTTGTTTATTAATACATATTCATATTTTAGTAAACTTATTATATGTATTTAAATATATTATGGAAATAATTTATATTTTTATAAACTTATCAATATACATAAATAGTATAATATATGTATCATTAAACAAAACGTGATTCGACGTAGTGGCTTAGGCGCAGAGTTTGCAACGTGAGATTCGCAGTTTGAATCTCACTGGATGTTTATTTTGGAAAAAGCGGACCAAGAGGAGACCGGGGTCTGCACCGGGGCATGCGCATGTGGTGACTCACACTGGAGACCAGGGAGGCTGAGACACCGAAATGGACAAAAAAATACTTGGGGACGGGACAGACACAAATAGGAGGACAGACACCGGGACACACAGGGGACAAGCACGAGATAGGAGGACCAACAACGGACAGGAGGGACTGACACTGGACATGAACACACCACGACATGGGGATAGATGTGGGACATAGGGGGACATATGTGGGACACAACACACACACGGGACAAGGGACAGGAGGGGACCATGACAGACACACCGGGACACACACCACGACCTAGGGATAGACACCAGGACACACATGGGACATACACGAGACAGGAGGACCGACACCGAGACACACACGACACACAGAGTAGACACGGACATGACAGGTGGGGGAATAGGGAACAAGACAGGCATGGGGGACACCACAGGGAGGACCGGGACACACAGGGGACATGCACAGGGAGGGGACCAGGACAAACATGGGACAGGAGCGGGGGACATAATGTGTAATTTTTTCTTTAAAGAAAGAGATGCATTAGGGGCAGTTGTGTAAAACCGCCTCTAATGCAATCAACAATTAGGGGTGGTTCAAAACTGCCCGTAGTCCCTCTATTAGAGGCGGTTGGAGTTATAAACTCCACTAATGACACCCATTTCTGGTAAATTTTAAATAACTATAGCGGGTTTAAACCCCCTCTAATGTAACCACTGCTAAATTCTGCATGCATTTACCAGTGCTTTCTCAAAACCACCTCTACTAATAGTGGGCGGGCACATTAGCGGCAATTCCTCATAACTAATGCTAATGTCTTTAGAAGGGGTTATAACCCCTTCTAAAGTAAAAAATAACCCCTTCTATAGTGGTCATTTTTTTGTAGTGAATAACCCATTAAGTAGAGGATCGATGCCTATATAGTGATGGTCATGATGATTCTAAGAACTTAACCTATAGAATTATGATGATAGAGAATCTCATTTCATGCCTCATGGAAGGATTCAAAAAATCATATCCATGAAGTCCTGCTGAAGGGATTTCGATCCTATGTGTAGGATGGGATTTTATACTAACCCTTAAGAAATAGATCAATGGAAAACTCCCTAATAAAACTTCTCCAATATTATTAGGAAAAGGTATATAAGCCTTCTTTGAAGAGGTATATTGTGTGTACTAGTAGTAAAAAAAATTATCTTCGACTCTAGGTCCTTACCGTCCACTGAAACCCATTATTTTGTCTGTTTTGGTGTCGGAGTACATAGTGTATCCAAGCCCATGTACTCCTGGATGTGTCTTTGTTTAACTAGTTGTGTCCGTATATAACTATTCATACTTGTGCATGTGTACCTCCTAAGGTAAACAATAAATCTCTAGGAAAGGGTCACACACCATGTGATTGAGGTCACATTCCATTCGATACTTAACTTTCTCAAAAAAAACCTTAATGTTGCACCAGGGGTCCCACATGTCATGTAATCCCATATTACATGCTGTGTTCTATGGGATTTTTAAGAAATTGTGGGTTATTCCTCCATGTACACCTACATCATCATCACCTCTAATCCCACTACCAGTCTCACTAATAATAATGGACATGGTCCCATCCCTACCTTGTCATCACCGCTCTCTATAATATGGCTACCAAACTTACAGGAAACTATTGTTGTTGGTTCCTGTCACTATTTTGCATCCCTCTTTAATTTGAGGTCTCAAATCCATCCTAAATCCTTTATTTATATTATCATAGCTTGATCCCACCATTTATCTGAACCCAAATTTTTTATATTAATCTATTTCACAAAGAAAAGGGTTCTCAACTATTGATTATCCAGTACTTTTTCGAACCACCAGACAAAATAATATCAGTAATGAATGCACAAGAACGATGAGAGAAATCTAGGAAACACCAAATAGAAATGAGCCTCGACTATTATTGGTTGGCCTCAATATTTTGTTTTTATAACAAATAATAAAGAACCAAAAAAAAATTAAACAATTTCCCTATAATCCCCATAGTTAAATCACATAACCATAATACAACTAATTTTTAAATCAATCCATTAGTCGATTAAGTCACATTCTTTATAGAAATAATTAAAAGGGAAAATCCAAATAGAATATCATCCTACATTGCTTTAGATAAATTACTGGTGAATAATTATTTCATTCCATTGTTGTTGGTAAGATCCTAGAGCTTCGTTGCACACCAATCGATGATCCATGATTTGATTGCCACTCTCCAACGGAAGATCCTCCAACGATCTTCAATGGTTTCCTTTGATATGAAAGGTTATGTGATTAGCTCTGAAAATAATTCATAATAGAATTTATATATAAATATATTAGGTTTTGGAAATTAAATAAATTTATTAAATGAATTCATTTAAACATCTCCCATGACCTCTCCCAACCTGAATGTCTGACATGCCGCAAATTTATATCGTGCCTAAGGTAAAAATCAAGCTATAAACACAACGGAAACCTCAGATTTTTGATACGACCCTCTTTTTAGAAGTTACTCCCCTTTTTCCGGAAAATTATGCATTTTTAAATTTAATATAATTATTATATTTTAAAAAATAATTTCAGGCACATCAGGATTGGATTATTAGGCCGTCTATATTCCTAGCTCTGAAAATAATCCATATAATATTCCAAAATAATACATAGAAAAATCGAATTCATTGCATGGACCATTTTTTCCAAAAAAACTTTTATTTTATCTCATATATTTCTCACGTTTGAAAAGTAATTATATATTATTTTTAATCTCAAGGTTTTCTTAAAAAATAGAAAGAAAAAGAAAAACACACTAAAAATTATAACCCAACTAACATGAAGTCTTCCCCTATAATTATTTCACACATTTTCCACTTTTAATGATCTATATGATATTATCATTTCATAAAAAAATTTATAAATGGATAAATAATTACTCAGTGATATGTAGGGATACAACCTGAGTATTATTCAGAGGAGAAAAACCCAAGTATATGATCTAAATAAACTTTAGTTTACTCAAAATGGGTTTTCCCCTTCTAACAACCTAAAATGGAAATAAAAAAAATATTATTCAACTCAAAATAAACAAGATTATCATACATAAAAAATTATGTTTAGGTAGGACAATTGCATATTTTTGGTTTTCTAGTGTATGCATGTGGTTTCCGAACTTTAAAACTTTAAGGAAATGCACCAAAATCTATTATTAAGAATCGTTAAACCTAAATAAATTAAAAGAAAAAGTGAAGGTAATAAAATTTGGGTCTAAACCCTCATTAGGTATTGTTTTATTGACTTTCCATGGTTGGGAAATCTACAAGGCATCTCCTGTATGATGGAAAAAGGGATTTCTTCAATATTTACCACAAAATATTTGTGAATACAAATAGGGATAGATGAATCATATAGGGGACATCATTTTTTATATCAGTTCGAGGAGAAGGCATTCCTTCAAGATATTTCACCTTTACGACATCCCTTACATATAAAATTGTGGGACACATAAAACACCTTTCCATTATTTCTTCATCATTCTCTAAATGATCCCCTTATTCCATCGATGCCTAAGTTGGTAGTAGAATTAGCTCGATATTTTCCTCATATCTGGTTATCCCTCATAGTGTTTTTTCTTCTTCTATAAGAGAAAGAATCCATGATACTAATTTTATGATTTTAACACAATGGAGACCAGTTCATGGAATAGATTGTGTAAAATTTAAAGAAAATGAGTCCAAATATAAGTGGTATCCCTCAATAGTGTAAGCTTCTAATGCTTATTTATTCAGTGCTTCTTAAAATTCAATTGAAATTGTTACAGGAAATTGATTAACTATTTTCCCTTCAAGGATTATCACACACTATGTTTTACTCTTCAAAATTCAAGTCCCATAATAAATGTGTTTATTCTGAATTTAAAATATAAGGGGTATCAATATTCAAGTGATATTCATTAAGAATTTAAGCTCAAAGCAGAATTATCCCCTTCATTTTCATCATCTTGTAGTTAATTTTCATCATTAAAAACGTATATAAATACATTTGTAAGAGTATTTAGTAGAAAATAAACTATTTCCTCAAAGGTAATAAATATTTGTTTGGAGCCTTCTTATTCATTTAGAACTTGAAAGAGATAATTTGGAACATCCTTGTTAAATCTAGGGGTACATTTTGAGTCTCATACTAAATAAAATTGTCACTATAGGCATCTAATACATCATATCATCCTTCAAATACCTATTATGTGGATAGGTTTGGTACACAAATATCTTTTTAAATTGTTGTGAGGTCTGAGATCAGGTCCTCAACTACTTATCCTTTAGTCACCAAGGGTTCCTTCATATAAAATATTGATATATGAGAATTTTTTTTTACTCTTTAGGTTGATATGGTTGTTGTTGTTTCTCCCTTTTATATTTTTTTCTTTACAAGTAGAGTGGATAGTTTGGTAAAATGATCCTTAAGATCCTCAATGACAACATACTGAGATTTAATTTCCTTATCAAGTGGTTGAGATTTATTCCACTAAATTTTTCCTAAACACTCATCAGCATCTTCAAGAACCTATGTCTGGTTAGTCTATGAATAACACTATTATTGAGAATTTAGAAAGGAATGCATGTTTATAGATTAAATTAAATAAAAATAAAATGAAAAACAAATGATATTATTTACAAGATGTTAAAACAAATAGTGAATATTTTATTGGCTCCTCAGAAATTGTACCGAATTGAGAAGAGTTTGTCACATGGATTTTACTAATAGAAATTTAATAACACTCTTGGAATATAGTATAAGGTTTAATAGGGTCGTCTCCCAAGGATCCATAAAATCACTCACTAACCTAATCTCTCACTCTAATTTTTCAGATCTTTTGAAACTAAAAACAAATGAAATGAAAGGATGAAAATGTGTAGTGGTATTTATAAAATAAAATACAATGCATAAAAAAATGTCTAACATAGGTTAGGGAGAAAAAAGTATGATTCTATATTTGGCTAGTGGAATACTTAAAAACTACTTAAGATTGTTGAGAATTCATTCATTTATTAACTAAATATCATTCATTAATCATCCTCTACTAATTTTTTTTGTGAATGTATGATGCTCTCATTAATCAACAAGCACACTTCACATAAAACTCCTCCACAGATCATGGCATAAAGCAACCCAAAATTAGAGAGAACTAGTACATCTACTCTCAACTCCAACATTGTTTTTTCAACCCTTAACCCTCCCAATACATTCAAACATTGGTGAAACAAAGTGAAGGGAGGTAAATGGATTTAAAAAATTAATAAATGAGTGTGTAGTTATGATGATGGAATTGAAATTCACCAAATCAAACTCCACAAACATCGCTATATCATCATGAAATAAATTTAGAAATTAAGGAATGAAGAATGAAACTCAAAAATTCCACTACCTCCCCTAGGATCAAGACCTTGTGTTAATTATTATCCACTATAAAGGAAAAAATAATAAATTATCTAAAATATGTATTATGTAACAACTAGAATCTAAAACCCCTCTAAAAAAGGACTTATCCAGTATTTATAAAAAAATAGAACATTTTCAAACTATTATCCATATTTGGATATCCTCCACATTGCCTGTCTTTGGTATCACTTGAATCAATTTCAATTGATTCAAGATGAAATTAATAACTCTTTTGACTTTCCTTCGGAAAGTACTTCTTCGCATCACATAGTAGTTAAATGCCTGTTTAAAACCATTTCTATATTCGGGACAGGGAATGAGAGTTAAGAATTTTATTCTATGTCAATGCCCAAATCCTATGTGTAAATATCACATGAGCATCAAATTTTAGGTTTAATATGATATGCGGCTTGAAGATGGATTTCAAGGGACGACAAGGCACATGACCTCACTCAAGGTTCATCTGATGCAATGATTTTGGTGCGATAATTATTCTTATGTGATTATATATAGAGATTCAAGTGTCATATGTGAGGTTATTTTCATGAAATTTAATTTCACATGGGGCATGTAGGCTAAGATATGAGGCTCCCAGGGATATGGTATACATTTTGAAAAAACACGCCAATTATTCTGATGTGAGGCCCACATAACACTATTTAATCTGGCGTAGGGGAACATCTATAAGGTTAATCTTATGTGAGAAATTCCTATTCCATTACATCATGAATCATTCAGAATTTGACTTTTAAAATTATCAATCATTAGTAATTCACCAGTTAATCACATGCTAGGTTTGGAATGCCATTTTATTCATTTTTAACACGCACAAAATCATCCAAAATCCCATTTTCATTTTATAGTTAATCCAAACTATTTATAATAGATTCCTCTATTCAACCTAAATTAATAAAAAAGTTATTTAAGACTGATTTTTAATTAAAATATTGGGATTTGATTATTGAAATTATTAACAAAAACTATTAGGTTCTCATCAATTATCCTTAACAAACACTTTGAATCCCTAAACTCTAATATATTTCAAGGTAAATTTCATTTTGTATTATAACATGTATAAAGATACCTCTTTATCTGTAATATGGTTAAATATTTATTCTAATATATTCAATGAATATTTGTAATAGAATTATAGAATAATTATTATCACTCATCATTAATCTCAGTAAGTATTGACATTATATAGATTTAGTTGTGATATAATCTCATACTCCTTAATATAATCAATGATTTATTAGTTAAGATATTTTTCACATCGTTCTGGTTGAATTTTCTTTATCTTTTTATATATTTCATTCTCTACATTACTTTTATATTCCTTAAATATCCTAAATGAATTTAATTTGTACATCATCAAGTAAGCATAGAAATATCTACTAATCATATTAATAAAAGTGATTAGGTATAAGATTCATCACTTAATGTCTACTTGAAATAGTTCACCTATTTCATAGAGAACTAATTCTAGAAGTTCTATGGCTCATTAAATTTTATTATTATAGGGTACCTCAATATTTTACCTTTGTAAGAAAAGACAACATATATCAAAGGGTTTTAATTAAAATGATTATAAATACTCTTCAAAATATAAACTTTGTTAAATATTTCTATCTTACATGACCAATCTTACAAGGACACTATAGAATATAGTAAAATCCATATGATTTGGTATTAATTATTGATTCCTAATATATGAAATATTGATTCAAGTATTTTTATATTCTATTATTTTGATTCCAACTATGTCCAAACATTACACAATATTATTTTATTAATATTATACACAACAAGTTTTATCAAATGCAAGAGTTTAACCACTGAGAAACAGGATACGATAATACCCACTAGTTAATGCAACACAACTTGCTTTATTAACAACTCATTAATATACTCCATATCTAGAAATATTCCTAAATTTTCTTAGTTCACATATTTGAACAAAAATGTGTTAGAAATAGATATATAGAATTCTCACTAATACAAAATGTGCTATATACAGCGTTAGATTTTATCAGCAATAATAAAAAACATTAATAAATTAATCTTTTATCAGTGCTAAAAACACTGATAAAACGTATTTTTTATCAGCACTAGAAAAAGGACTGATAAAAGGTACCCTTTATCAGTTCTTTTTTAGTGGTGATAAAGGGTTATCTTTATCAATGGGTTTTTTCAGCATTGATAAAGGATACATTTATCAACGCTTTATTTTTAATGCTGATAAGGGCATTATCATGCGCGCGAGTCTCACGTCGAAATATTGCTAGTGAGGCCACTTCTTTATATATCATTCTACCGCATTCCAAGTTCAAAAGCCTACTATGAGGATAGGCTCCTTCATACACCACACACATAAATATGGGCCTGTTCACGGGCCCACGCAGGCCTTTACCCACCCTATACTTCTCGCGGGTCTTGGTCAAGTGCCATACACTCAACTAGGTCTTACAAAACATGACCAACCTATCTAAGCAATTTCATGACCCGACCTGGTTCATGCCACTATTTTTTATATAAACCAATAAAATAACACAAGTATTAAAAATATTAAAAAGTTGAAATGATTAAGAAACTAAAAATAAAAAATGAATAAATTAAAAAATATTATTTTTTAATTAAAAAATCATTAATAAATTTAGTATATATATATATATATATAAAATATTCATAAATAGTATATATTAAAAATAGACATATAAAGTGAAAATTTGAATTAATTAAACAAATAAATATAAAAAATGAGTATTTTTTTTAAAAAATATTAAACATTTTATTAATTAAATAATTATTAATAAAAATGAATAAACTTAATATACATATATATAATTTAGAAATATTAGTAAATAGTATACATTAAATATAGATATATAAAATGACTAAATTGTAATGATTAAACAGAAAATGAATAAATGAATAAATTACAAAGTTATTAAAAAAATTATTAATGAAACAATTATTAATAAAAATGAATAAATTTAATATATATATATATTAATTATAAATAATAATAAATAATATATATTAAATATAAATATAAAAAATGAATAAATTCTAATTAATAAAAACATATTAATGTCTTATTTGTTTTTAATGGTATTTATACATAATTATTCATTAATATAATTTTCTTAATGATAAGATGAGATCTTTCCCAGAAGAGAAATAATTTTATTAGAGAATAAATACAAAATTATAGAAATATGAAAATGAGAGATTTACATTGAGATTCACAAAATAAGAGGCAAGTGGTCTTTAGAAACCTAAACATACTATAAAAAGTCAATACCATTGAAACCTTCATTTTAAAGTCCATCCACCACTGTATTGGACTCCTTGTAGATAGGTGTGATAATATGATCCATGGATGAGATATAATCCAAGAATTTGGTCTAATAATTAGTTAGCTTCCATGATAAATGAGAAGATCTTGTCCTGATGGAAAAAACAATAATGGTAGAGTCACACTCCAGCCAAATATTATTCCATCCATGATTTTTGGCTAGATCCACCACAATGATGACAGAAAACAAGATAAGAACCATGAAGACAATGAAGGAAAGCTCCTTGATGACCCATAAAAACGGATCTGTAACTAGAGGGTCCTTGATTGCCTTTTAAAATCCATTAGAATTGATTTTTATCCACCTAACCAAAGGAGCCTACTAGAAGACCTCAATAAAGAAATAAGGAGGATGGGATTTTCCTTTGACACCATCATGGTTGAGGACAGATAATTCGTGATTTGAATTAGATTAATAATACTTTTTAGGTTTGTTTGATTCTTGTATAACAGTAATAATCATAGACAGAACAATGAAAAACTGAAAATTGAAGCGACCGTGGATCAATTTATTCCTAGAATTACAAATATAGTGAATGTATTCCTCTACAAAAACCTGAAAAAGATCCATGATGAGAGGAGAGAGTGCAAGATCATGCCATACTTTGAGGAATTCTTGAATAAAGAAAATCCAAGGTAGATTCACTTCAAAATTATCTACGATAGCTTTCCACATTTATGAGACAGTCACACAAATTAGAAACAAATGATCAACATCTTCTCTATGTTGATGACATAGAACACATAAAGATCATAAAGATATTCCACAAGATTTAATATAGTCATTAGTTGGGAGCTTTCCATGAGTCAATCTTCATACCAGGATGAACCGAGAAGGCCTAATAAAATTTCTTCTCATTTTTTCAAGCCACTATAGGTCATCATTGGTACAAGTGGAGTACCTATAAAATATTCTGGATGTAATAACACTATTATAAGTAGGCTAACAAGTGAAAAAATCATCCCTATAAGAAATATAATAATTATACATAGTGTTTACAATGTGATCTGAGAGAGTCACCATACTACTAATTTGGTATTTGATTGAGATATATAGATTCATATTTTACTCCTCACCCATGATTGAATAAAGTAGAGGAAATCCAGTCTAGTTTTCTTTCCAAAATTGAAGAGATGAATCTCTAGAAACAATCCACCAAGAATGAGAATCAATTGAGGAAAAAATTGATTTGAAGTCAAACCACACTGAGGAGCTAAAGTGGTTGAAATTTTAATTTTTGATTTTATATATGAATCTAGCCTAAATAAAACAAAGATCCTCTAAATTAAAATTGATAAGTCTCTTTATAAACAATTATTATAAAGAATCATTAAAGAATCCATGATTTTTAATACCCAAACCCTCTACATCATATGGCTTATAATAAGAATTCCATGAAATCGTAGCTAACTTCCTCTACAGACTGCTATCGCTCCAGAAAAAGTTCTTAATTGAAATATTGATAATATTAATAAGAGAAATATTCAATTTATACATCATAAAAGAGTAAACAAACTTGGAAATGATAACAAACATCACCAATGAAGCATGACCTACCATGGATAAAGATTTACCATTCCAAGAAAAAATTTATCACCTGATGTTGCGAATAATAATAGAAAATAGCAGGCCCTCAGTCTTCCCCAAAACATTGGAACATCTAGGTTGATAAAGGGAAGGGATCCCACACAAATACCCAGCTCTATGATAATTTCAAATTTCCTGGTGGCTGAGATATTCTTTACAAAGTAGAAAAAATATGTTCCCCAGCTAATCTCTTGGCCCGAGACCTTATCAAAGTGTAGCAAAGACCTCTTAATGTTTTTAATATTCATGTTATCCCCTTGTGTAAAGAGTATAATGTCATTAGTAACAAACATATGGGTTGGAGAATCTAGTCTGCTACCAGCACATATAGACTTCATTTTCCCATTGCCAGCCATGAGGGAAAGGAGACTCCTAAGATAATCCATAGCAATAGAATACACACACACACACACACACACACATTATTCCCTAAAATATGATTTATATAACACAAAATATTTATTCTTAAATTAAATAAGTCGTATATTTTGTGAAAATGGTTTATAATTTAAAAATAACATTAATTAAAATTTTTGACTAATTGTGTCAATTAATGGAGATTTAATTGAATGCCATTTTATTTTTCAATTTAACATATATAAAATGTATGTTACATTGATTTAACACATAAAAATATTTAATTGATTTATTTTTACATACAATGTATACATGCATAATATTTATGTAATTTATTTAGTTTTAAATATTAATTTAATAATTATATTTATTGAAATAATATATTTAATACATATTATGTTTCTAGTAGATAAATTTCATCATTTTTTATATTTTTATTCAATATAAATTATTTATTACTTGTTAAGTTTTTTTAAAATTTGTTTATTTTTAATATTATTTATACATTAATAATCTTGATTATTTTTTAATATTTTTGTAATTTATTCATTTTTATTTTTTCATTTTTCAATATGTTTCCAGTTTTATCTATTTTCAATATTTATTTATTCTTGTTTATTTATTAACATTTTTTTTAATATAATATTATTTTTTATTATTAACATGTATTCATTAATATATTTAAATATTAATTTTAACTTTTTTAAATTATCTATATAATTAATAACAACTATTCCTTTTTTAATTTATGCATTCTTATTATTATTTATTTCATTAATAGATGCTACATATTATAAAATGCCAATTTTCAATTTAATATATATCAAACTTTATATATATATATATATATATATATTCACATTAATTTCACACACACAAATATTTACCTAATTAATGAAATCTTATATAGAAACACATACACCTAATATTTATGTCTCTTTAGAGACATCTGATAAAATTGGAACATACACCAAATATTTATTCAGTTTGTTCAAATTTTAATATTCACTTTAGAAATTAATTTAGTTACATAATATATTTAATATATTATATTTTTTATCAGTTAATTTTATTTATTTATTTTTAGCATCATTACAGTTATTGTAATTTATTCATTTTTAATATTTGTTTATTTTTTTGGAATTTAATTATTTTATAATATTGATTTATACATATTTATTTACTTTGTTTTAATAGTTTGAATATTTATTCATCATTATTTCAATATATATCCATATTTTTTTTAATAATTAGTATAGTTTATAAAACTTATTTATTTTTTTATTATATTTAAAACCTATTCATTTTTAATTATTCAATTTCACTCACTTTTAATATTCATTCATTTAAACTACTAGATGAATGTTTTTTCCAAAAAAAAATTATGAATGAGATTATCAGGATTTTAAATAAAATGAGAAATTGTAATGATTCCTCATAATTTTTTTTGATATTAAAGAATTTATTTTTCAACTTAATATGAATGTTTTATGATAGAATTAATGTTTAGAAATTTTATTTGAAAAACAAATTATGTTTTAGTGTATTAGTACTTTTAAGTGTGATAATCTTGTGATAAATTAGTATATGTAAAAGTGATTTTGGAAACATGGGGTTATAAATAGAATAAATTGAAACTTATATCATCATTGTCTCTTTATGATATTCTAGAAATCTCATTAAATGTTTTTAAGTGTTTTATTAATGTATATTTATAGTCTTCATGTATATATCTAGATTCTATGATTTCCACATATAGTTATTTCAAAAACTATTTCTTTTTAGTATAAAAGATACAAAAATTATTTATTAAATGATTCTTATTATGTAATGTAATGTTTTAACGAAAGAGTTGAAGTTGGTTGTTACTAAATTGACATTTTAAAGTGATACAAAGTAATTATTCTTGAATAAAATATCATTTTCATATATTAAACTAGTTATTATTTCCATATATACATAAATTTGTATCTAATGGGATATTTTAATGAGTTGTTAAGTTTTTATAAATTAAATTTATGAAGGAATTTCTTATTTGGGATGTTTTATTTGGAATAAAAACGTTTTAAGTCTTTTAAAGTGAGAAATTTATTTTTTTACTTTGGATTCAAATATTTTCTTTGAAATAAATGAGTTTACTTATATTTTAAGCAACAAATGTGATTGTTCTTGACCCATTTTATATGTAATTTCTTGTTTGTATATTCAAGTATTTTTTTAAAAATCATTTTATGATTTTATAATTTTAAACTCCTTTTATTTTGGGTTAATATAATTAGGGTGTGATTTTTTTGGTAATATGAAAATGGTTTTGGTTTTGATTTCATTCATTATGAAAGTTTTTCATTTTGTTAATTATTTATATAAGGTATTTGTAAGGGTTAAGTTAAAATGTTTTTGGGTTGTTAAATTTAGTACGGAATCAATTATATTAAACTTGTTACATGATGTTTGAGGGGGTATAGATTTCTTCAAGTGTCATGTGGATTTAAAACTGATAATTCCATTTTGGATTGTGTGTGATATTATAAAATGGGTATATTGGGTAAGGTTTTGATTGATTTTTTCTTAAGAATTATAAAAATTGCATTTTTAGTTGTTGAATTGTTATGAAATTTAAAAAGTTTTTTAATGAAACAGGTGATAGAATGAGTAAAACTCATTAAAAATGTTTCAGGAAGCTTAATCACACATCTAATAGGTGTGATTTAGTGTGTAAAGTGTCTCGGGAAATTTTAAAGTTAGAATTAGGAAATACATGCATCAACTGAGTATTTATAGTAGATGCACGATCTTTTGGAAAAAATGCATGGTTAGTTTACATTATTTATTTGGATTAATCCATGGACACAATATTATTATTTTGATATATTATTTATCATTTGAATTGGTTTGAGTGTCACCCATGAACATTTCTAATTTAAAACGCATTTATCTCGATCCATACATGATTAAAAGATAGTAGAATAATTTTATAAAGTTTGTTATAATCTCCCCCAACCATACTTGTGGAATCCAACTTCACTTCTATCATCAATAACAGTTTCATCCTTTCAATTCAAGAAATTCCAAGCTCCTTGACCTTGTGTTATAATCTAGGGATTTGAAAACCTTTTATGTTCCTAGGAAATATATTTTTACACAAATTTTAAAATATATGTCATAATTAAATGAACAGTAAGAACAATAATTTTCAATGGAAGTAAGACATCCAATAATAAATAAATTTTTGTTTACCAACATATTTATTACCACCTTTTTATCCTACACAAGATCAAATCGAGAACCTAGACCAACAACCACATGATTACCCTTACTTTTTTATTTTCATGTCACCCTTGTGTAAAATGATAGCTTCTCGGGAATCATAACTGATATAATTCAAATGTTGGGTTCCCCTTATTAGAATTATCTATAACTCTCTCCTTTTATTGTGAATATCTTAAGTTTTTTTTTTGAAAAATGAATATTTTATGAACCTAATATTATTAATATTAATTGAAAATGGATGCATTCTAATCATATAAAAAATAGTATGAAGATATAGTTAAAGAGTTGAACATGTTTGCGATAGATAATGCATATGACCCTTCTCAAATCCCATGTCCATGTTTACATTGTTTTTATTTAAGAAAAATTATTCTGGATGAGTTGGAAGAACATCTGTTTTTTCAAGGAATGGATTAGAGCTATAAATGTTTGACTAAACATGGTTAAAACTAAACATGCACAACAATTGGGTTGATACTGCATTTTATGGATCATTTGATTTGAATACTAATGTAAATGATGATGGAGATATTTTGGAAGAAATGGAAATGACAATTGATGATGGACGTCCTGATTTTCCAAAGTTGTTTGAGAAATTAAATAGATGTGTTAAGAGGCCATTTTATATCGATTGTACTAAATACAAAAAAAATCACCTATATTGAAGTAATATTATTTTAAATCTAGTAGTGTATGGAGCAACACCAGCTTTACAGAAAAACATAGTATCCTAAATAATATGCTACCAAAAGAAAATGAACTTCCTTGTTGAACATATGATGATAAATGAATGCTAAAATCAAAGATCCGGATTTTAGAGATAGATTTTTTCCTTGTAATACATTGAAATATTTTTACACATATTTACAGAACTAACCATAAAGATGATGTGTGATTCTGAGTCCTGGTGTGTCAGGAATTAATTTTATAAAAATATTAAATATATGTTATATTGTGAGAACACAAATAATTAAATAAATCATGATAAAACTTAAATGGAATATCAAATCGTAAATCTAAGACAATGGTTGAGTTTGAAATAGGGTATTTACCCAAAGCGTGACATAAAATAGTTCAATGCAGGTCATTCAAACTCCTCACTCATTGGTGGTACATTAATTCATTGAATTAATTAATTAATTTTTACTTAAATGAAATATTTATAAATATACCACCATGGAGATTAACCCAAGGTTAGACTCATAATCCTGGGATCTTCTGAGAGCTTCTCCTTACTCCTTCATTGGTGAATCACCTCACATAATGATGAAACATTGGATCAAAGTAGATCAGGATGTAGAGAACACAAATACTTACTTAAAATAATTTTTAGGAATGTTCTTCGATGATGAATGATCCAATATCTATATAAAAATCATTAGTTTTTGGTTTACACCCTCTTTGATTAAATAAATTGAGTAAATCGATCCTTGTTCTTGGATCTGTGCCAATTGTGGCCTAAGAATGTGCCTACATTTTGGTTTAATTTGGTTATTGTATTATTATCAAACCTCGGTATCACCATTCTAGATTTATGGCTAGGAATTCTTAGAAATGATCATCCAAAAAAATTAGTGCATTTCTCCCCAATTTTCTTCGTGTCTGTCACCGGTAGGACCCCGCAGTCCCATCTCGACATTGTTGGGTGGCACCGAGCCTAACTGGACCCCCATAATCACAACAGATCGATGAACAAGGCTTGAATCAGTGAAATAGGATTAGACCAGGGATCATTGGGAGACATGGGTGATCGTTTCAATGATCGGTGGACAAATAATCAATATCCGAATAGATCGAGGCATATGGGTCAAACAAAAAAACCATATGGGTGTTTGTAAACAGATTTTTTGACACATAAGGTTCATAATCCACTAACCAACGTTATATTATCCAATCACAAGTGGATTAAAGGCTAAAATCAAAGTCAAAGATCAGATTTTGATCACAGATAACATATATAAATTTTTGGAGAAAACCCCACTACATGTCGTGTACATATATGAACACATGGTGTGTATCCCTTTAAGTATGGAGAATATGGCTTCAAGAAATAATAAATATTTCAAAAATTGTATCCCTCCTATATGTCGTGTACCCCTTCCTCGAATGAGAAAACCATGTGGTGAATCGAATAGAAAGGATCTTGTGTGGAAGTACGTGACCAGGTACATAGATGTGTACCAAGTACACGGACATGACAATGTCACATGGGAGACACCCCATGTGAAGAAACACACCATGTATCAATGTACATAGACATAGGGTTAGTACACTAGCATGAACAAAAGGACATGACCCAGTCCCTGTTGGCTTGGACACGCCGTGTAGTCCACTAGCATAGTGTGTATTGATATATGGATTAAGAGTCGTGTACCCCCCGGGACATGACCAGGACATGGAGGGGGACCACATGACATGCGGGTTCAATAACACTTAGTGTACCCCTTATTTCCTTCTGAGGAAACTTTAAGGTTTCGTATCTCCTTCGTTTGAATTCCGATTTTGGCCCCCCTGATTATCTTTTCCTAAGTGTTTTTTCCATGTAGAATATGATGGTGCTCTCAGTTGCAGATTTTAATTTATAATATGGAATATTCCAGGCATGATGCTTTTTTAAGAAATGATCGATGATGGAAGTGATCATAGAGGATCTCTAGAGACTACTAAGTTGACCCTCCTGTAGAGATGGGAAGTAAATTCCTCAATGACTACTGAGTTTACCCTCTAGTAGAGATGGGTAGTGGAGTCTTTGACAACTACCAAGTTGACCCTCCAGTAGTGATGGTCTATTTATTCTTTGATGAAATTAAATTTTACCCTCTAGTACAGTTAGGGAGTGGAGTCCTCGATGACTACATAGTTTACCCTCTAGTAGAGCTATGCAGTGGAGTCATCAATGACTACCGAGTTGACCCTCCAATATAGCTGGGAAGTGGAGTCCTTGATGACTAACGAATGGTAATCTCTAGTAGAGCTGGGTAGTGGGTTCTCGACGACTATCAGAGTGGATCCCTCCTATTGTACCAGGGCATGGGTTGTCTATTTCGAGTTGGTGGCCCATCGACTATGTGACATAGTGAAGAGGCATGGTTTGACTTGCATTGTTACTTTTGGATAGAGGTGTGAGATGTTGGGCATCATTGATGGACTTTGGAAACTATTTTCTATACTTATTATTGGATTAATCTGTGAGATGGAGGTCCCCTTACTCTCTCTTTTGGGATTATTTGATTGCACCCACACAAAAAAACATGCACAAACACACACACACACACACACACACATATTCTTCTATATCCACACCTTGTATTTGGATACTCTCTTTACATGGAAGGCAAAGACACACGGGGTATGCCACTTGAATTCTGTGTTTAGATTCTCATGTTTGGATGATTATACTCTCCTATTATATATGGTGAAGACTTTATGGGTAGTTCATATACTCACTATGTTGATCCCATTGTGTTTTTATGAGGTTAATTTCACTCTTGGTTTGGATTAATCTGTTCTCTTTGACTGTATATTGAATCAACTATATTTATATTCTAGTTGTATCTCTCACTTACCAACCTTCATATTCCGAGGCATCTTACTGGGTATGTATATATTCACCCCTGTATGGGATTTTTCTTCATGTGTCATTTCTTATGCAGATGGCGTGGTGACTTCAAAGGAGATTAGGAATACCTAGTACTTTGGACTGCATACAGTGGTCGAAGCTTGGGATTCAAGATCTAGGATCTCTCAGCAATTTTTCTTTTCCAATTTTATCTTTTTGGGACATATTTCTAGTAGGGTGTGTATTTTTTCCCCTTTTCTATTTAGTTTACACTACCTTACTATTGTACTGTCTAGAAGTTTTTCATAAATTGTTTCCCCCTAAGAATTTTGATTATTTTACTTTTAATCTCTATATAGTTTTTCATCTAGATGGTTTTGTTTGTGAATACAGTTACTGAGTCAAAAGAATCCCAATATTATAAATTCCTTTGGTGCTGGTCACCACCCCCTAGCCTATGAAGGTGAGATTAGGGTAGTTGCGGCTCGAGCCCCGTCTTGGGCCAGTTCATGATAGATTGGTATCAGAGCAAGCTCATTACTTGGGATATTTTTCAGTTTATTCTTCTTATAAGGTTTTGGTTGGGTTTAGGTAAATTGTGTTAGAGTGTCTCGAGTAAGGCTCTTAGGAAAGGGAATCCAGTGATAGTGTGGGGGTCCGAAGAATCCATTCATCAGGACCTTGACTACCTTTTTACCAACTCAAAATATCGAGACATTGGTTGAAGGGATCAAGGATACATGAATCATATAGGATTAAGTCTTTGATTTTACTTATTGAGTCATCTTCTCATTATTTATATATATATATACATACATATATGATCATTTTTTTTGTGGTACATCTTGAAAAATCTCAGCATGCCTCTACAATGATACCCATCCAAGATACCGGTTTCAGATCGTGATGATGATACAATGAGTGATGAGGCCTTAGTTTAGGGTCCATCCCATGGTTTTCTTACTCTAGGTGGGTAGGTAGTATCACCTAGACCTATCGAGTTGAAGATCATCCCAGTAGAGGAGGTTGAATATGAACACAGTCTTAGTGTGTTCCATGAGTCCAATGCCAGAGGCCACTGAGGTTCCACGGTGAGCCAGATCCTTAGGTAGTAAAGGATTTTCTAGAATCCATGGTTTGTATCTTCATGCTTATTTCGATCCTGATAGATCAGGTGGTTTCACTAGTAGCTATCCTTATTTACGGAGTAGCTGGATGCTGACTGAGCCTTGTTACGTAGATGCATGATGAGTCAAGACTCTTGTAAAATGACTTCCAGTAGTTATTCTGTGAGGAGTAATACCCCTCTTTATTATTCTTGAATCAGATTCAATAGATTCTAGAGATTAATTAGGGAGGGATGATGGTGGATGACTACACAATGAGATTCATAGACTATACCCGATACTCTCTTCACATGATCTATGATGGCTACTTCCAAGCATGTAAGTTTGAGTAGGGACCCCATAGAGAGATCCATGTCAGTTCCCTTATGAATCCATACCTATGCTGGAGTGTTAGAGTGGGCACTAGTGATAGTGATGTTTTTGTCAAATGGATGCTAGAAAGATAGAGTTGGCAGTGGGTGTCACGGAGCTAAGTCATCTACATCATCTAGAAGGCGCTAGTCGGTGGGGTCTCGACACAAGAATCCATTTCGCAACCCGGATCAGGTGTGAGGCTGTGTGGTGTAGGGACAATGTAGAGCACTAGGGAATCCTGGAGAGGGCCAGTGACTTTTATGTGAAAAGAGAGGACACACATCATGAGACTACCTAACCATACGTGCTGAAAAGCACAAGAAGATAGCTAATGGAACACCACGGAATAAGAAACTCTATGGTCAGGGATCTCCTAGGTGAAAATATATTGGTCCCAAGGGAGGAAGATCTGGAAGAAGAGTAGGATGATCTATGGGTGGTGGAAGATGCTATGACATCCTTCCACCACCACCACCAGATGACCCTCATCACACTTAGGGAGCTGGTAGCTGGGGTCATGGGAAACTACAGTCTCTAGAGGCTTATGACCCCATAGTGCACCATATTATTAGAGGTACAATATGTGTTTATTATAATCTTGATTTCGTATTAATATAAATAGTTTCCATTCATTCCTTCATATATATACACCTAGTATGAGAGCTATATCTCCCAGTTGATGAGCTATCCCATCAACTTAATCTTGAAATTCCTATAGAGAATGATTCTTCTGTGTCTTTTATCTTTCTATAATGAAACCTATCACTTGGTAGATATAGGTTCATGTGGGACCTTTTCTTCATCACAACAGAACCCTATAACATCATCTTGGGTATGGATTGGTTGTCCATGGTCCGAGCCCAGATCAACTGTCACCATAGACAAGTTATATTTCTATGCACTAATGGAGCAAGATTATAATTTTCTAGTGAGATATATATCATGGAAAGGAAAGCAGGTTCTTCAAGCATGAGGTTTTAACCCATTTCCCAATAGTTAATAAGTATATCCCTTGGTGCAGTACATTATTTAAGAATCTATCTTCCTTAATTTGTGGAGGATTTTATGGACTTCTTCCCTAAGGAAATTTTGGGACTACCTCAAAGGAACGAGATATATTTTTTTATCGACTTACATTTCAGGACTGCTCCAATATCTTCTACGACATATCATATGGCCCCTAATGGGCATCAGGAGATACAATATTAGTTGGAGGCACATTGAGAGAAAGGTTTCATCTGACCCAGTGTGTCCCCCTATGTAGCTCCAGTGTTGTTCATGAAAAAGTTGGATAAGAGATTAAGGCTTTGTGTGGATTATCATTTCCTGAACCAGGACACTATAAATAACAAGTACCCCTTACCAAGGATTTATGAACTCATTGACTAGTTGAGAGGTGTGAGATGGTTCTAAATGATCGATCTCAGGTCTTTCTACCACCATTTGAGAGTTCACATAGCTTATATTCCTTAGTTAGCATTCCAATTTCTCTATGGACATTAGGAATTTTTAGTGATGCCCTTTGGTGTGAAAAAATTTAATTCTATGTTTATAGATTTGATAAACCAGGTCATTCATCCATACATGGACCAATTTTTTGTTTTCTTAATCAATGAAATAGTAGTCTAATTTTCATCAGAGGAGAATCATGAAAAACACTAGAGAATGGTTCTAGTTTTTCTTCGAGAGCACCAACTTTACAAAAAAGATATCAAAGTGCCAATTCTGGATTCATGAAGTTAACATTTTGGTGAATTTAAATTTTTATCATGGTTTAGTAGT
Source organism: Viscum album (assembly GCA_963277665.1). Taxonomy (NCBI): domain Eukaryota; kingdom Viridiplantae; phylum Streptophyta; class Magnoliopsida; order Santalales; family Viscaceae; genus Viscum; species Viscum album. The sequence goes on along the minus strand of OY728126.1, from coordinate 702,984,531 downwards.
AGAACCAATGAAGAGAATTAAATTTATTTATTGGGACCCACCTAAAGGTGTGTCAGAGGTGTGGAGATTTCTTGGTTTTGTAGGGTACTATAATAGGTTTATAGCAGACTTCTCCAGAATTGTGTCCCCTTTTATGGAACTAACGTGGAAAGGGAAACCGTTTATCTGGTATGTGCCATGATAGTGGTGCTTTTAGGAGTTGAAGATGAGGCTTATGATTTATCCTATGTTCATACTCTTAGAGGAGGGTGTGGATTACATAGTGTATTGTGATTCCTAAAGATCTTGGCTTGGTTGTGTGTTTATGCAATGATAGGTAGTCATCGTATACGGGTCGAGGTAGTTGAGAAACAATGAGACAAACTATGTGAATAATGTCCTAGAGATAGAAAAAAAAATATTCACCCTAAGGATGTAGAGGAACTACCTTATGGGAGAGTATTTTATGATTTACTTAAACCATCAGAGTCTCATGTACATCTTCACGTAAAGAGACTTAAACCTGTGACTATGACATTGGTTAAATTTCTTGAAGGACTATGTATTAGATATAATCTATACTTCAAGGAAGGGACATGTTGTTGCATATTCCCTTAGTATGAAGTACCAATATCACTTAGTGTAGGAGGCTTCAGAGTAGTTGGCCTCCCTGCAGCTGACCCTGGTGGAGCAAGAGGGTACAAGTTTTCTTTAGTTGATCATGTTGACTCCATTGATTCTAAAGAATGTGTGAGATTACCAGATGATAGACATCAAATGTGTGATATTATGTGACCATATATTTATCATAAAATCACTAGATGGATATTTTAAAGGAGGGAATCACACAATCCTATTCCAGGGACAGATGCTGGTCCTAATCATGATGCAGGAGGAGGTGATGTGATAGTTCCACACTTCTCCCCTAGTTGTACATACTAGTGTACGAAATATGTGAAAATACCTTAGGTGTTAGTCTTTTTGTCCTTATATGAGATGCAACATAGCTAAGTTCATCTCTCGGTATCCCACTTATTATCATGTGAAGGTTGAGAACCATGTTCTGAGAGTTTTTTTGCATTCCCTTGAGATCCATATGTGGAAATAAAATGAAATATCCATGGATTTTGTGATAGGGTTTACATGTAAAATGAAGGGCCATGATTCCATATGGGTGATAGTTGATTGACTCATGAAGTTTTAACCCTTCCTTGATATCAGGGAGCAGAGTTCGATGGATATTTTGGGGAATCTATATGTATGAGAGATCATTATCCTTCATGGGGTGCCCTCAACGACTGTCTTCAATCATGACACATAGTTTATGTCACAATTGTGGATAGGCCTATAGGATTCATTCAAGATATAAATGAGTATGATTACAACCATTCACCCTTATACTGATTGGAAAACTGACCACACTATCTAAGTGGTAGAGGATATACTAAGGGCTTGTGTGTTATAATTCATTTGTAGTTGGGACGATTACATGTCCTTGGTATATTTTGCATAAAAAAATAGCTAAAAATATACTATCAACAATAAAACCTTTTATTCCTTATATTAGATACCTTTTAGGCCACCCTTGTACTGGACAATGATCGGTGAGATATCTCTTGTTGGCCCTAAGATGGTGCAGGTGGTGATGGAGAAAGTCCCGGTCATTCGTGAGCAGATGAGGAAATCATAGAGTAGGCATAAATCTTATGAAGATCACCTTCATAGTCCCTTTTAGTTCAAGAAAGGAGACCACGTATTCCTAAGGGTCTCCCCATGACAAGGATTACATAGGTTCAGACGAGGAGGAAAGTTATCCTTGAGGTTTTTCAGGATGCTTGAGATCATGCAGAGGGTTTGTGAGGTTTCTTACCATATCGTACAACCCCAAACATTGGAGCGAGTGTGCGATGTCTTCCAAATGTCATGTCTAATAAGATATATTCATCATTCTATTCACATTATCAACCAGGGTGAGATGGATATTGAGGATGGACCCACCTTTGTGGAGCACCCAGTGGCGATCAAGGATCAGCAGGAGAGGACCTTGTATGGACAAACCATCTCCTTGGTCTTCATGTTTTGGTAGTACACGAATGTGAATGAGAGTTCCTAGGAGTGAGAGAGCCAAGAGCAGGCTCAGTATCCTAAGTAGTTTGTTTGGATTTTATATTCGGGGAGACAAATATTAAAGGAGAGAATGATGTAGAGAACTGGTTTATTAATCACAATATTTTGAAATATTTATACATATATTTCTATAGATACAAACAAAGATGACATGCAATTTTGAGGCCTAGTGTGCCAAAAAATAATTTTATAAAAATATTAAAAATATTTTATATTGTACATGCCCAACTTCTGAAATAAAATGGGGTACTCTTAAACAGAAGACCAGATCAGAAATATGAGACCACATTTGAGTCCAAAACACAGTATTTACCATTTTTGTGACATAAAATAGGTCATTTTAAGGTGTTCGTACTCCTTTCTCATTATAGTTAAGTTTAGTGAAATAATTAATTATTAAATTCATTCATTCATTTTAACCTAAATTAAAAATTAATAAATATACATCCATATAAATTCACATAGGGTTATCCTCATAATCCTAGGACCTACTAATAGCTTTTCTTTCCTCCTTCATTGAAGAATCGCCTCGAAAGATGATGAAACACCATATTAGAATAGATGAGGACGCAATGAATGAAAAAAATCATTAAAATCATTGGAAGATGAATTCATAAAAGATGAATGATCCAATATTCAGGTAGGACTCATCAATTTGTGGTTTAAACTCTATTTTATTAAATAGATTGATCAAATAAATCCTTTCTCTTAAATCTATGAAATTGTAGCATAAGAATGCACCTACTTACTGGTTTAATTTGGTTATTAAATTTTTATCTAACCTCAGCATCACTGTTATTGATCGTAGGACAATAATTCTTGGCCAAAGATCATCCAGACATTTTTTATGGTTACTTTCTCCCCAATTTTCTTTACCTTCATCACCAGTAGGACCTCAGGTTCTTATTTATGCATTTTTGGTCAGTACAGATCCCAATCGGACCCTCGAAATCATGATGGAACAAGGGATAAGTCTTGGATTGACAAAATAAGACCAGATATGGGATCGTTGTGAGATGTGAGTTGTCATTTCAATGATCATTTTAAAAATAATAAATATTTATAGGGACTGAGGCATATAGGTCGAATAAAGAAACTCCTATGGTTGTTTGAAATTAGATGTACAACCATTAGAGGGCTAAAATATATTGGTCGACATTAGATCAGAAAATCATGAGTAGATTCGAGGTTGAAATCAATGTCATAGATTATATTTGGCATACGGATTTCATATCTGAATTCTTAGAGAAAACCTAACTACATAATGTGTATAGTGATGAACATGCGGTGTGTATCCCCTTAAGTGCGGTGGATAGGGATTTGGGAAATCATAAGGATGGAATGACGTGTAGACCTCCTACATGTCATGTACCCCTTCCCCAGATGGGAAACCTGTGTGGTGGATCACATGGAAGTGATACCATGGGAAAGTACATGAATAGGTATACAACTGTGTACCCGAGTACACAAGCATGGATAGGTCACATGGGTGACACCCCGTGTGAATCAACACACTATGTACCAAATTACATGGACATGGGTTCAGTACACAGACACGACCTGAAGGACACAACCCGATCTCACTTGGCTTGGATACACCATGTAGTCCACCTATACAACGTGTACCACTACATGGATTGGGAGATGTGTACCCTTAGGGAAATGGATAGGCTATCTAGTTTGACTATACATCGTGTGGGTCCCCTTACATGCTGTGAAACCCTTGTTTTCTTTTGAGGAAAATTTAAGGTTCTGTATCTCCTACATTTTAACTTGGATTTTGGACAATGAGTAGCCTATCTTGAGTGTTTTTTCATATAGAATGTGAATGTTCCATCAGTTTTGGATCTAGATATACTATGTGGAATATTCTAGGAACTACATTTTGTTAATAAATGCTCAATGGTGGTGGTGATCACAGAGGATCACCAGAGACTACCGAGTTGACCCTCCAGTATATTAGTGGGTTCTCAATGAATATAAGAGTGGATACCTCCTATTTTACCATAGAATGGGTCATTTATTTATATTTTCTTACCACTCAAATGTGTGACATAGTGACAGGGCATGGTTTGACTTACACGATAACTTATGGGTAAACGTGTGAGATGTCGAGCATCATTGATAGAATTTTGGAACTACAGGTTACTCTAATTCTTGGACTGATCTATGAAGATCTCCTTACTCTCTCATTTGGGATTATTTAACTGAGAATATATATATATATATTATTTTATATCCACACCTTGGGTTTGGTTACTCTCCTTTCATGTGAGGTGAAGACGCATAAGGTATGTTACACGCTTTCCATGTTTAGATTCTCATGGTTGGATGAGTCTGCTATCCTACTATATGTGATAAAGACTTGATGGGTAGTTCATCTACTCACTATGTTGATTCCCTTGTGTTTTTACAATGTTAGTTTTACTCTTGTTTTTGGTTTATATGTTATATTTGATTGTATCTTGCATATAATGTATTTCTATTCCTATTGAATATTTTCTCCCCCCTTAAGATTTTTGGGTGTCCTACTAGGTATGTATATACCCACCTCTACATAGTATTTTCCAACACATGTCATGTCTTATATAGATGATGTACAGTTTTGTGGTAACTTGAGAGGAGCTTAGGTAAACTCGGTAATTTGGACCGTGTACGGTGGTCACAACTTGGGATTTAGGATCTAGGATCTCTCAGCAGTTTTACTTTTCCAGTTTTGTTAGGTTGAGACATATTTCTAGTTATGCATGTATTTTTCCCCAATTTATTTTTAGTTTAGACTACCATAATCTTGTATTTTCTAGAATTTTTTCATGTATAGTTTCTCCTGTAGCACTTTTCTTCTTTTACTTTTACCCACTCTTCACTTTTGCATCGATATGGATGTTTTTGTGCATACAGGTACATATAAAAATTCTTCCCCAAGTTTGAAATTCCTTCGATTCTAGTCACCACCCCTTGACCTATAGAGGTGGGATTGGGGTAGTTGTGGCATGAGCCCTAACTTGGGTCAGTTTGTGACAATGATCTCTAAAAAATACACGTTTCTCCAAATTATTATACATTGTTTCACAAAGATCATTAATCAATTATAAATTTACCTATGTGTGGTGTGAATCAATACAACAAAGATGAATCAAATCCTTTGAAAGTTTTATGGTACTTTCCTATTAGTCCATAGTTTATAAGACTTTATAGATGTTAGGAAAGTGTAAGACAATTTACATAAATATAGTTACAATATTTAAATATGGAAAACTAAATCATCTAGTAGACTCGGCTCAGAAGAGTAAAATTGATTATGATTATCCTGAATTTGGAAATGATCTAAGAAAATTACATCTTAAATTATCTATAGATGGAATAAATTCTTTTGGTGAACATATTAGTACTCACAATACATGGATAGTTATGTTGTAAAATTATAACTTTCTACCATGGTTATGCATTAAGCACAATTTTTTTGTTATTTATGGTTATATATGGAATAAAATAACTCATTAATGATATTTATGTATATTTGGAACCACTGATCTAAGATCTGAAATTGATGCAGGATACACATTTTAAAAAATATGATGCTCATAGAATTGAAGAATTGACATTGAGGGACATGTTGTATCGGAAGATAAATGAATTTCCATTTATGGAAATATTTAAGTCGATAAACATCAAGGAATATTGGGGTGTCCCATTTGTGAAGAATTAACACACTCATTTTGGTTGAAAAAAATCCTCAAAGACAATGTTTTAGGAAATCATAAAGTTTTACCTTGACGACATAAAAAATAATATTGGTTGAAAACATTTGATCGGAATACCAAATAAGGTACAACATGATCTACACTAATAGGTGATAAACTGTTTGATAAGGTAAAATATATTGAAACTATTTTCAGTAAACCATTTTTGAAAAACTTAGGAATTCAGGTTGGAAAACATGATCAATTTTTTTTATTATAGTTCTGGATTTTATTTTATGTCAGAAATTTTTTTGATGCGATGAATATAAAGAAAATTTTATTTTATAGATTTATTAGCATGTTACTAAATGTTCCTAAAAAACAAAATATAACATAAAGTCTAGGTTGGAAATTATTTTCATGTGGATAAGGGAAGAGTTGGAACTGGTGAAAGGTAAAAGTTAAAATTTTCTTCCTCCAACAGGTTACACTCAATCCAGACAAGAAAAAATGCAATTTTTTATTTTCTTAATGAGGAAAATTCTCTATAGGGGTATTAAAAAAATATCAATAATTTCATGCTAATTACTAATTTGAAGTTATAGGGACTAAAATCACAGAACTACCATGTTTTTATGTAATATTTGATTCTCATTTCTTTACGTTACATGCTGCCTAAAAATGTATAACATACATTAACCAAACTTTTCATCTTTTTCAAAGATATATATAGTAAACTTATAGACCTTTCAATGTTTATGATCATGAATAAAGAGGTTTCAATCATATAATGTTAATTAAATATGTTCTTCCCATCATTATTCTTTGATATAATGTTCAACCTAATGGTCCACATGGTTGGAGAGGTTCAACTATGTGGTCCTATCCATTATAGATGGATGTACCCCATTGAATGATATATAAATATTTTGAATGGGTATGTTAGGAATTGATGATATCTAAAAGGTTATATTAAAAAATGATATATTATTAAAGAATTTGTTGAAATTTGTACCGATTACCTATCATATGTTGATATAACTGATCTACCAAATTATCATCATAGAAGATACCTTATGGGTGAAGGAATTTCTAGAATAGATATTGTTACAATTACTGTCATAGAGTTTGAGAAATCTCACATTTACATTTTACAGAATATTGAATATTTTTATCCATACATTGAATCCCATAAATAAATTCATAGACATTTGAATCCATAATGGGATGAAGGATGTATATCCGGTACACATAATAAAAAATTTATAAGATGGTTCCGATATCATATTTATAAGGAGTTATTTGAAAATATGAATTTAATTTTCGAATGACTTTGATGGCCATCCTAGGGACCAAATGTAAATGTTATATCATACACTGGTTTTGTAATTAATGCTTATTTGTTCTATACAAAAGAATACAACGATGCAGTGCGATGAAAAATATTAAAGTTATTCTTGTGGTGGAATTGATGTACATATATCGTTCCAAGGATATAAATCCCAATTTATGGGAATATGTCATCTTTTAGCATCATCAAATAGATATACATGTTTCATTATAGAACATTTGAAGTGTTTATTTTCCATTGAAAATGGGTTGACAACATGAGTACCATAAAAGTTGATGAAACAATCTTCATGAAGATGAATTTCAGTATGGAAGGGTGTACGAAAGAGCCATTTATAATGGAATCACAATCAGTGCAGGTATTTTATGTCTCAGATCCAGTAAACAATAATTGTTCGATTATCCAACCGGTGACTAAAACAACTATAGGGTCAGATGAAAATTCAATCAAGGATGACATTTCATTGGGAGATCACAACCATTCCATAATGGTCCTAATGTACATAATGTATTATATGTTATAGGGGACCACAAAGAGGGTATTTGGATTCTCTATAGAGGAGAAAAATCCCTTCAATCATTAAATAAAATAATGATATTTCAACGAGAAGGTTAAAGTGTTTTTTAATATAATTTATTTTTCCCCATAATATCATGTTTTATCTAATATATTAACATAATCAAAATTAAATGCTTTAATAATCATGAAAAAATGACTTATGAATATAACGATGTTACAAATATTAGGGAAGATTATGTAGTTAATAAAGAAACTGAAAAATTATCAGGGGAATAATAGTATGTTGATGAAAAAAGAACAATGTAGCGCCATTGTTTTGAAAAAAAATATCAAATAAAAAAGAAAGGGTATAAAATTTGAGGTTGGATCGGATCAATACGACCAACCTATTGAACCCAATAAGTCAATGTTCTTTATTTATGTTGGGGTCACAATTAGAATGGATGTTCCAATTGATATAGATTTATGGTGTCAAGTTAAATCTATAATAAAGTAAACCATTTGGGAAGATATTAAGGTAATTTTATGATATAATTTCTATATTTCATGGGAAAATTATATAATGAAACCTTGATTTAATTTTAATCATCCCTTGTATATTTCATTTATTCTTGATGATTTACATAAGAAATATGTCTTAATGGATGCTAGGAAATACCATATAGGCTTCCATACACTTGGTACCAAGTTTCATCTGAGGGTGTTGAGGGGAAACTAAATCCCCACCCATCGGTTACTTATGCATACATTATAAAGTAGGAAACATGTAATGATTTCATCAGTCATCATGATGATAAGTCATTTCAAGTGTGTTGTAGTCAAAAATATATCATCTTATATTATTTCTTTTATCCAATTCGATTCAAAATTTTTAATTTATAAAATCTAAAAGGAGTTTTGAAAATAAAAAATGTGCATCAAAACCAATGTACCCCTATCGCAAAGCAAGGATAGGGTAAACTTCACTAGAAAGAAAATGGTATGTATTTTAAATAAACAATAAAAGTTTTATGTGATATAAAACAAGATACATTCCTTTTTTATATGTTGATTGATGAATCAAAATTTGAAAACAATTACATCCAATGTCATGTGCTATGGAAGGAGTTCTCTGTAAAAAAGGAGGGTAAACTAGTTGATAAAAACACAAAAGAAGTATGGGAAACATGTGTGAGTGTGAAAAAATAGTAATTAATTATTCTTTATAATGGCATCACATAAAAATATCTTTTTATGTTCATATGTTTTTTATATGATTTAGATACTGGGATTGGTAGTGATCATACCATAAGAAAAATTACTTTCAGTATCTTTGAAGTAGATGGAATAATATGGTCTTGTTAGTGGTGTAGATTTTTGAGTGTCTCATCAAACATATTTTGAGAATTCAAAATTACATGAAGATGCATATCAAATGAAAAAAATAGTGTAGGCATAAATAGATGCTTTGAAATATATTATTGTCTGGTCTGGTCTGGTTGACTAATATATACGAAAGGATCAAAGGGAATCAAAAGTGGGACAATGATCAACACATGAACAAATAAATGACCCCACAATATTTTAGGCTAGTAATTTCCCTCAACAACATACCTTACCTAAGTTAATAATTTATTTATTACTCTTTGTCTTAAATGTGAATCAATCAACTTCTGATATATTTATATTACTAAAATTTTGGAAGGTAAATTTTTATGTTATTTCTATCTGTCATGACCCACACACCACCTTGTTGAGAGAAATAAAGTGTATAATATTTTGGGAGACATGATACATGATAAATAACTCTCAAAAGATGACATTAGAGTGGGGACTAATATATCTCAAGATACGAGTACTGAGTTGCATGATCCACTTAATAATCAAGATATTAAGATAGTCAATAATTTCATTGGAACTTTCATAGAATTATCATACAATATTATAAATATAAATGAGGTATATCCATAAAAAAACTTTTTTAAATAACAAACCTGTAAAATTTTATGGAAAATGGTCTTAAGTGAGGTATGGTATTACAAAAAGATAAAATGATAGCAAAACAGAAGGTCAGATCAAGAAAATCTAGTGAATTGACCAAGAAAACAAAAAGACTTTTTGGGATTACCTTCCCCCACAAATTCCACTACAACATATATTAGCATACTATTTTATTCACACAAAAAATTTAAATATGGAGATGTGTCCTACACTCCATATGAAGAATAAATTTTTGGATATTTCATTACATCATGGTTAGTCTCAAGAGTATAAATGAGATTCTCAAGTTTGAATGATTGGTCATGTTAGTGGTGAATACATACATAAGGTACATCTCCATAAAACATATATCCAAAAAATGATCGAATATGTTCATTAAATTAAATAACTATTCATATTGTCTATAATAATTTATATTACAACTATATAAAGGGAAAACCCTATGAATCACGATTTGGATTCATTAATCATTGTATCATTTATATGGATGATTTTTTTGGAGTTGAAATAAATTGATAAGAAAATATATGAGCTAAATGAGGAGTTTGAGAAGCAAATAATAGTTGAAATTCTCTTTGGGCTTCCTAAAATGTAGGGGTAAAACTCTATAATCCAATCATTTAAAATAATTTTTTATTTTTTTCATTAATTATTTTTTAGAAGAACTGGATACTGATCCCAATCTATCCAGATACCCCCAAATATTTATTTTTTGGATATAATGCTTGTATTTCCATCAAACTGACCACACATCATGTGTATTGTGAATTTTTAATGCACTTAAACCAATATTTTATAGATACACATTGAATTATATGTTCTATTTTTGTTTTAATAAGATTTTTCTTATGATAGGGAAATCTATAAATATAGGCTAAATCATGGTATGGGGCTAGTGAATGAAAAAAAGAAGCCTCTAGATTACTTAAAATGGAAACAGATTAAGGTATATAAAGAAATATTTAACTATCAAAAAATATTTCAAAACAATTTATGTATTTTGTTCAATGGTTCTACAGTGTCTGAAGAAGGATGAAAACAATGATTGTGGATATTATGTTTGAAAATCTATGAAATATATCATATACCATTGAAATACTAGCATCCCTAAATAGGTAATTTTAGAAGGTAATTAAAATTTCATTAATTATATTTCTTAATCATTTTTTGTCTATATTTTCTTAGTACTACCAATATTTCCAACAATCTACATACTCAAAAGAAGTAAATTTTTTATAGATGAGCGATCAATGTGCATGGTTTGAGAATGTATTCCAACGTCAAATTTAGGTGATTACCAACTATGTTTGTGATATAGTAAGGTATATTCCCATAGAAATATATTTGGGTTATGAAGCATTAGTTACATAATGCTTATATATTATTTTTGATATGCTTCTCAAGGAGAATTATAATGGAGGGATTCAATTTATTTAGAAATCAATGGAAAAAATACATGGTGTCATAGTGTTTAAATACAACATGAATAGGTGAATACTTATTACTTATTTAGTTAATTTTATCATCATTTTATCTACTATTTTAGTTAATTTCCTTATCATTTGTATCATATACTTATTTTGTTAAATTTACACATTATTTAAAAACACATACCAGATGCTAAAAACCAAGAAAACAAATTCATATTGACTTGATACTTTAGGATAATGATCCATAAGCCATTTTTTGGGTATGATTTGACTGAAAATCAATCTGACATGTGATGTGATTGATATGAATCAAAGTGAATTTTTCAATAGAAATGTTCCATTTTAGTTTAAAACACATGTCACATCCCAAAAACTGATAAAAATAGCTCAATTTTTTTTTTCAAAATTTTGGAAAATGATCCATAATTTATTTTTTGTGTGTAAGAATTTATCACATTCCAATCTGACACATGATGTGTTCATTAAAGCGTAAAGCATATGTTTTAATTATAAAAGTGTCATTTTAGTTTAAAATATGTTTCACAAAGCTAAAATTGAGAAAACAACCTCATATTGTTTTCAAACATTATGAAAACAACACATAATCCATTTTTCATATGTATGAATAGACCACACATCAATCTAACACCTGATGTGGCCGGTATGACTCAAAGTACACATTTTAAATATAAAAGTGTCATTTTAGTTTAAAACACACATAAAATATCCAAATCTGAGAAAATGAGATCATATTGTTTTTAAACATTAGGACAACAGTCTATAATTCATTTTTGACTTGTATTAATTAACCGCACATAAATCTAAGACACGATGTGATTGATATGAATCAATTTTTTGGTTTTCAATAGAAAATATCTATTTTAGTTTAAAACATGCATCACATCTCCCAAATCAAGAAAACGAGGTCGTATTGTTTTTCAAAATTTAGGAAAATTATATATAATTTATTTTTCATGTATAATAATTCACCGCATGAAAATATGACACACAATGTGGTCAATATGACTCAAAGTGTGTGTTTTTAATATAAAAGTGTCATTTTAGTTTAAAAATAATCATATATCCAAATCTAAGGAAATAAGATCGAATTGTTTTCAAAATTGAGGAAAATAGTTTACAATTAATTTGTGACCTATAGTAATTGACCACATGTCAATCCAACACCCATTGTGATTGGTATGACTTGAAGTGCATTTTTTTAATAAATAAGTGTCATTTTAGTTTAAAACACACATAAAATAGCCAAAATTGATCAAATGATATCAAATTGTTTTAAAAAATTCAGAAAAGGTTCCATAATTAATTATTGATGTCTAAGGATTGACTACACACCAATTTGACACATGATGCAACCAATATGAATCAAAATACATGTTTTCAATAAAATAATACCATTTTAGTTTAAAATGTGTGTCACATCGCCAAAACTAAGAAATAGATATTTTATTGTTTTCAAACTTTAGGAAAATGATCTATAATTCATTTTTTATGGGTAGGAATTAACTGCATTCTAATATGACACATGATGTGGTCCATATGAATCAAATAGAATGTTTTCAAAACAAAAGTTTCATTTTTGGTTAGAACGCACATAAAATATGAAAAAAAGAGATGATATTGTTCTGAAAATTTTAAAAAATAGTCCATTATTCATTTAGACTTGTATGAATCGACCACACACCATTCTGAAACCCGATGTGGTTGTTATGATTCAAAGTGCATGTTTTCAATACAGAAGTGCCATTTTAGTTTAAAACAAGCATCAAATAGATAAAACCATGAAATAGATCTTGGATTATTTTCAAACTTTATAAAAATGGTCCATAATTCATTGGTGACATGTAATAATTAACCACACATCAATATGACACATGATGTGACTGATATGACTCGAAGTGTTTATTTTCAATTGAAATGTGCTCTTTTAGTTAAAAATGCATTTCCCATCACCAAAATCAAGAAAAATATGTTGTGTTATTTTTAAAATTTAGGAAAAATGTCCATATATCATTTTTAACATATGAGAATTTACCACATGCCAATATAACACATTATGTGGTTGATATGACTCAAAGTGTGTGTTTTCAATATAAAAGTGTCATTTTGCTTTAAGATATCACATATCAAAATACAAGAAAAAGAGTTTCTATTTTTTTAAACATTAGAAAACTGGTCCATAATTCATAGATGACCTATAATAATCGACTACACATCAATTTAACACCTAATGTGGTCGGTATGAACCGAAGTGCGTGTTTTCAATACAAATGTATCCTTTTTTCTTAAAACATACATAAAATAACCAAAACTATGAAAAAGTGAAAAATTATTTAATTTTTTTGGTAATTATCCAAAATTCATTTTTAACATTTAAAAAATGAATACACATAAATCTAATGCACGATGTGACTGATTTGACTCAAAGAGAACATTTTTAATAGAAGTGTTCCATTTTAGTTTAAAACACATGTCACATCACCATAATAGATAAAATAATCTTAGATTGTTTTCAATATTTTTGAAAATGATCCATAATTAATTTTTTACATTTAATAATTTATAACAAATTAATCTGACACATGATGTGGTCAATATGACTCAAAGTGTGTGTTTTCATTAAAAAAAGTGTTATTTTAGTTTAAAACACACATTAAATATCCAAAATTAAGAAAATGAGCACAGGTTATTTTTAACATTTTCTAGAATAGAACAGATCAGGAGATGGACCATTAACATTGTCTTTTACAATGGCACAAACCAAGAAAAGGTTCTCTACAAACAATGCCTTGATGGAGTCCTTCTCAGGTGCATTGATAGAGAAGAGACTATTTCCTTCATGAATGAAGTGAATTTCGGAGCTTGTAGAGGGAACCAATTGGAAACCAAGCTCTCCCATAAAATTTGAAGGCTTGGATACTTTTGGATCACTATGATAAAGTATTGTGCCATATTTTCCAAGAAGTGTCATTCCTTCCACATTCTTGCCAATTTTATTCACCAACCCCGGGAGCTACTTCACACAGCTAAGTACTCCTAGCCATTTTCAACTAGGGGGATGGATGTTGTGGGACCATATCCCCCCACCATAAACAAATAATTCAAGTTCATTCTCATAGCAACTTACTTCTTTTTTAAATGGGTGGAATCCATGCCCTTTAAAGAAGTCAGGTTGAAAAGAAATATTGTATTTGTGAAGACCAACATCATTACTATATTTGGTGTCCCTCACACAATATTGATGGAAAATGGTAATAACTTATGCTCTAATGAGTTGGAAAAGTTATACCAGGAGTGTGGAATTAAAGATAACTTTTCATCCCACTACCATGCGGTGGCCAACGGGAAGATATAGGCTTTAAACAAGACATTGTCTAACATACTACAAAATATGGTAGATAAAGATAAGAAATTGTGGGCAGACAACCTCCTTCATGATTTATGGGATTATCAGACCACAACCCACACTACCACCAAGGCAACCCCGTACTCACTAGTATATGGGGAAGATGTGGTTTTTCCTATTGAAATTCAAGTTCAATCACTCTATGTGGCCATTTACGATCAACTATCCATGGATGAGAAATCCCAGAGACAGTTTGATGTGTTGGAGTATCTAGATGAGAAAAGGCTTCACACTTTGCACCATTTGGATGTCTACCAAAATTGGATCGTGTGAGCCTTCAACAAAAAGGTTTTCCTTCCATCTTTCCTTAAAGGAGAGATGGTGTTGGTCCTCAAAACCCCGATGATACTCGGGAAAAATTCCCCAAAACTTGAACAAAAGTGGGAGGAACTATATGTCATACATAGGGTCAATTCTAATTGAGTATCCTTGATGTAAATGGACTGATAGCTCATCAAGGATCCCACAAATTCAAGGTTTCTGAAGAAGTACTACGCATAATAGTGACACCCATTTATGTTCCAAACTCTATGACCCTAAACTATGAGTTATCATCCTAAGCACATTACATTAAACTGTATGGTATTAGTCCCTGCAACACATTATTAAATTGGGATTCTAATGTCCTCGTCGCATGACTTTAAACTGCACAACATAGCATCCAAGCTATAAGATGTTAGACCGCCTAGCATAAATCATCCCAATCGCATAAAATTAAATATAATGATCTCTTAGAGAACTAAATATGGATTTATTTCCATTCATTGGTGGGATATGTAGTGATGCCTCGATCCTCAATCTTGGACCATCCCCCCACAAAAAATGCCTCTATCATATCCTCTATCTCCCCATATTTACTAGGGAAACCCTTTTCACTCCTTGTTTCTCACATCGAGTATAACACACGTGAGGTTAGAATCAGTGGTAAAGATTCCCTTACGTAAACAAACTATAGATAAATATGGTAGACCTAGAATTCGTAGCAAATGAAACCAAAATTCCCCTACTCATATGTCCAAACTAGATCGGTATAGGGAATATTCATAACTACTTTTGGCTTGGTTCCTACACTTGTAGGATACGTATTGACGCCCGGATTTGGCATCCCAGCCCAGCCACAAAAAAATCCCTCTCATGTCCCTGAATGTGGACCAACCCTTTGTAGGGAACATTAATAACTATGTATGGCTTGATTCCTTCCCTTGCAGGATACATAGTGACACCCAAATTTGGTATCCCAACCTAGCCACCAATAAACCAATTACCTCTCATTTCCCAACACGTGGACCAAACCTTGTTAGGGAACATTAAGAACTATGTTTGACTTGATTCTTTCCCTTACAGGATACCTAGTAATGCCCAGATCTGGCATCCTAGCCTAGCCACCATTTAAAAAAAATTCCCCTTCCTCCATGCATAGGTCAGACTTGTACAGGGAGTCCATGAAAGGTCCTAACCACATGACATGAAACTGCGAGATTCCTCAGGAGTTAGGTGTGGCCCAATTCTCAATGTTATGAGATCCCAAACATGGCCCCAATTTCATAAACAAAAAATTTAACGAGATGATAAAAATTCCTAGTCCAAATTCCAACACTCATAAGGAGTAAAAATATTATACTTACCCCTATATATGAGTCAGATCTATGTGGAATCTCTAGTAGTTCATATCTAATTAGGTTTTAGATATTTATTACATTCCCAAACACATCTTTCCCATTTTACAAACTCCACACTCCATGAAATCTTGGGTCCCCATAAAGATTCATGGCCATCAGAGATGGAAGGCCAATGTCTTATGGACACCTTTGTTTGACTATGCACATCAAGCCTTGGTGTCTCTGCATATGTCTCCTACAAAATGGCCATCACACAAAATAAAATTCTTATTCATAAGATTCCTCTCCTACCCTGGTACGGTCAATGTCTTTCAAGCCCCATTTCATTACTCTTAATCTAAGTTTCCCCTGGGGACTATGGTTTACACATTTTATCATCACTCATGTCTAAGTAATGCCAGAATATCCTAACCATGATTAACTCAAAACTATTAATGGTCTTTGTGATAGCATAATGTCCTTGCTGTATGACTCTAAATTGCACAACATAATGTCATCGCTGCATTAATCTAAACTATATAGCATAATATCCTCACCGCATGACGCTAAACTTCAGGGCCAGAATCATCCTTATTATATGATGTTAAACTCCATAACATTGGTCTAAGCCTAAAGTGATCCCTATTGTTGATTTTACTATTCATATGTTGTGATCTAGAATCCTCGTAATCCCTTGTTTGTCACATCGAGAATAGCTCATGTGAGCTTAGGGACCTAAATGAGAGATCCACCATGACATCATAGAAAATCAGTCCGTGAATTTCATCCTAGAAGCATGACCCTAAAAGGCATGTCCCGGTTCCCTTCCCCATAAGGAACCTCACATACGGGTCATATGACATTAAACTACAGGGTATCCCCAAATATAGGACGGATGCCTCACCCTTTATATGAGTCATATGTATATAGGGGATACCTAATCCCATGAGTGAACCATACCCCGAATGTTTCTAATTTATTAGGATACACTCCTTCCATACCTTAAACTTCGTGCTTTGAGTAATCTTGAATCACCATAATCTTACTTGGCTATCGGATATGGATGTCCAGTGTCCTGTGGACACCTTTTTTTCTATACACATCATTCCTTGGTGTCTCTGCATATATTTCCTACAAAATGACTATCAATAAAAGGAAAATTCATCCTCAGGAGATTCCTCTCCTACCTCAGTATTCCTGACGGCTCCCAAGACTCCTGAAATCCCTCTTGATTCAAGGGACCTCAAAGTCATGGTTTACATTCTCCTTCCTACCCATGTCCTGGATATATCATAACATGCTAGCCCGTTTCACCTATGTTATCTCTTAAGGCTTTTTTAAAATAAAGATACCCCGTCCATATGTGTGAAGTTGATCCACATATAAGAGAAAAAATAATCCCACTTATTTCTAGGTTTCCCGAAAAATTTCAGCTATAAAATGTCCTTTTTCATGATCAAGCGCACCTACTATCAAAAGTCATATGTTTCATTCAGAAAGGTCCTAATATCCATAATCCCTCATAGCCATCGGATATGGAAGGACAATGTCCTACGGAAACCTTTTTTTGACTATGCACATCATGCCCCAATGGCTCTGCATATAATTTATACAAGACAACTATCAATCAAATTAAAATTCATCCTCTAGAGAGACCTTTAAATAATTTGTATTCTCATATGATATTCATGTCCTGTCTCACCCCTAGATTTGGAAAACCCCTATGGATAATAGCTTACATATCCTCCCCATTTCAAATACACAGACATAAAAAATATTTCTAATTGAATTGACCATTCACCGACTCTCCCTTATGCAAGTAAGAATCATGTGGGGGTGGTTTCCCATTCAAATCCAGTAAAAATTTCTCTAATACTTTCAGACATCATCACTTAGACAGACTACCCACTGTATCCCCCAACGTCAAAAAAAATTCAAAGTGTCGTAAATCCTCCCAGCCTATCAGAGATGGAAGGCCAGTGTCCCGCAGACACCTTTGTTTGACTATGCACATCATGCCTCGGTGGCTCTGCATATGGAACCTACAAAATAGTTGTCAACCAAAGGAAAATTATTCCTTAAGAGAGTCCTCTCCTACATCTTTATTCCTAAAATGGATCTTGAGACTCATACATTTCTAAAAACACAAATTTAGGGTCAATAAGAATCCGTTATCCATGTATGAAAGTTATTAAAAAAAATTCTGACTGATGAATCCAAAATTTGGGCCCCTACCCCATCAAATTTAGTCAAATATGTTCAACCTAAAACATTAGTAATAAGTCCGATCAGTAGTATGATGAACAACCAGTGAATAAAATGCATTACTCTTCAGAGTGAAAACCCACAAAAGGGAACCCCTAGACAAAAATAGAGCATCAAATCATTAAACCTATACAATTTATGGTTTAGATAAGAAAAAATGTTGATCTATCAAAAGAGGCGTAAATCTTGTTAAGTCGAAAAACTACCAAAGGCAGCCTAAGAAAAAGTCAAGTTATACCTGTTAAGCCCGTATCAAGTAGGTTTAGGAAAAAATTAGGGTAATAATGGAGAATTAGACAAAAGTTTGTGAGGTTTTCAATAAAACCTCTGTAACAGTCGAACTACGCTAACTGAGTCTCGTGGCTCGGAAAAAAATTGGATCCCAATTCGATTATTTTGATTCACTAGTTGTGAATCCCAGTTTAAAATTAATACCAAATTGAAATGATGTTTATATGATTGATTATTATCAATTTACATGATAGTAAAAGTAAAATAAAATTCATTTGAAGGAAAATTAGTTCCATCCTATTTCATAAAAAAATATGGAGGGAATCCACATCTTGGAGCCTCTCCTCGCAAGTTGGGAATGATCAATACATGAGATATTCAGTAGAGTCACAAAGTTGCATTGAAAATTGATGAGACTTCTATATGGCTTGGTGTATCTTTAAAAAATTCACAGTCTCAGTATTCATGTATACCCATAGTTCCTCCATGTCCCTCATAGATTCAAGTCCGATCCTTTCTCCTTCTTTTATTTTACATCTCCCTCTTCAACAGCGACCATGGCCTAGGCCTACCCCAGTTTAACGAGACCTAGTTCCAGGCTATGTTGCTCCAATTCTTGGTTGAGTTGTTCCACTAAGGACTCTTTCTTTATGAGTTCATTTTTCAACCTCTCAGATGCTCCATCTTGATTGGAAGCTTCATCAATATGAATTTTCCACATTGCAGCGAGATGATCCATCGACTTTGCTGCAGAATGTTGAGACTCAAGCATACCAGTTGCTTCTCAAGTAGTAACCACCTGTCTCACTATATCATGGATTCCAATATAGTCAAAACCATCAAAACCCAGGACCAAAAACTGGTGGTGTAATTTTAAAAACTTCATTGGAATCTCAGCCAATGGGTCTTGAGAAATTAATCTCCAAATGTTCCTCCATGTCTTTTGATAGATTGGACAAAGATCGACCAGACCTTATTGATTGGTCTTAGAGTCACTCACTGATGATGAAATATTTTTAGGATTTAATGTCACAAGATTGGTAACTGATTCAATGGATACAGTACAACTCGACCCCGCAACAGCCTCACCTCTGGTAGTTGCAATAGAGGACAGAGTGGGGGTGTCCATTGCTAATTCTAATATTTGTGGTTGAAATTTTGAGAATAGGGAGGAGGAATATATAGTAAATCCCACCTCTACAACAATATCTCTACCTAGAATAGGTGTCTCCATATCTTCAATCATTAGTTTTGCTCTGCAGCCACTCAAGAACACTGATGACCCATGGTCGTAATCAGCCGAAATAGTAATCCCCAAGGATTCCCTAAAAAGGTTTCTTCTTGATATAAGGAAAGTAGGGATAGTCAGTCTAGAGAAGGGTATTGGTGTCGAGATTCTAAGGACAGAAGACACAACTTCTCTTAGAACTAGAAAAATGGTATAATGGCCCACTCCAAATTTTTAAGGGTCGGGACATCATCATCCCCGCTGATTGTGACTTCTACAGAATCAGCATGAGCAGGTAGAGTATAAATATTTGAATGGGTTCCCTATATAGGGGAAAATTTCCTTTTATCAATTTTTATTGGTTCCTAAAGATTTAAATCCCCTCCAAAATCCAATAGGTCTTAGGGATCGTGTTTCCTAGTTCCTTGAAATGTGTGTTCTAGTTTTAAGAATCACTGCTTCTCGGTGGTTTCCATTGGATTTATTCATGGAACCCGAAACTTCCAATAGTTATTTATCTAAAGAGGACCTGCTTTCCAAAGGCAGGTGTTCATTAAGTTTTAACTTTATGATACTTAGGAACACGCATTGGTCAAGATAATGTGATTTTGGACTCATCACACCCTTTTAGGGGGAATTATTGTCTACTCCAGGGATATCTTTGTCAATTTAAGATATTTTCATGAATCATTATTAATTAACCAAGCATAACATAAGTTTTCCTTATAATTTATAATAACTTATTCACATGTGTAAAATTTAGAATCATTAGTATGCATTCAAGGTTCTTCATTAATAGAGATATTTGTATGTATTCGAGGTTCTCCATCAATGGTATCCTCTAATATACTATTTCAAGATTCTTTTAATAGTCATTATGATGATACTTTTTTTTAATCCACTCAGTGGGGCACTCTAGAATTTGTTATCATCCAAGGATAAGAAGGCTTGTTTTGATATTGGGATCATAACCATGAAATGGTTTAACTACATATCCTTGTGAAAGGAATCAGAACCCTCGTAGTTCAGTGCCACTTAATGGGACACATAATACCATTTAAGGTCATGTGATAAGGACCTAACCATATAGTTAAATGTCATGTGGTAAGGACATCTAATCAAAAGGTGCTTAGTCAAATTTTGGTGTGAGACTTATGCAAAAACAACCCAAATGAAATTGGAAAAGATATGAGTTTCAAAGTAATATTAGACCCAATAGATAATATGGCCCAAAGAGAACAGGGTGGATTTTGAAATGTTGGGTTTGAACCTCATGGAGGCTTCCTACACATCCCATGTGGATAAGAATCAAAGCCCACGTAGTTAGATAAATCTCATAGGATAGTATAATCCTTTGAGAGAAATGATTTTGGGATTACTTCCTGAAAATTATGCTTAGATGACTTGGGGGTTTAATTTGGGGCTTATTCCTAAGGAGAATGCCCAAATTAATAGAATTTGGGTTGGATTCATAAATAGGGTGTCCAGTGATCTCGGGACCTAAAAGGGCTTCCTACGTATCTGGGTTTGAATAGGAATTAGAGTTCTCGTAGTTCCTTGAATCTCATAGGAGAGTATAGTCTTTTGAGAGAAATGATTTTGGGAATACTTCCTGAAAAGTATGCCTAGATGGTTTGAGGGATTAATTTGGGACTTATTCCTAAAGAGGATGCCCAGGTTAAGGGAATTAGGTTTCTATTTCTAAAGAGTATTTTTAGTGATCTTGGGCTCTGAAAGGTCTTCCTACGTATCTAGGTTTGAATAGGAACCAGAGTTCTTGTAGTTCCTTGAATTTCATAGGAGAGTATAGTACTTTGAGATAAATGAGTTTGGGATTAGTTTTGTAAAATGATGGATAGATTATTTGGGTGTTTAATTTGAGGATTATTCCTAAGGAGGATTCCCAAAATAAGTAAATTAGGTTTTGATTCTTGAAGAGGATGTCCAGTGAGCTCAGGCCCTGAAAGGGCTTCCTACGTATCCTATTTTGAATGGGAATCATAGTTATTGAAGTTCCTTGAATCCCATAGGAGAGTATAGTCCTTTTAGAGTAATGAGTTTGGGTTTACTTCTTGAAAAGGATTCCAAGATGATTTAGGGGTTTAATTTGGGTCTTATTCCTAAGAAGGATGCCCGGATTAAGATAATTAGGGTTGGATTCCTGAAGAGGATGTCCAGTGAGCTAGAGCCCTGAGGGGGCTTCCTAGGTATCCCAGTTTGAATAGGAATCAGAGTTATCATAGTTCTTTTTTCATGGATTATTGTTCATATGTTGTAATTACCACTAATCGCTAAGCCCACTTGAGTCATGCTCGGTGTGAGAAACCAGAGGATGTGAAATATTCAACAATGACACTTCACATTTTTATTCATTTGATAGTAGAAGAGGTCTCACTTATGGCATCAATAGTGTACAGGGAATGAGTTGACCCGAGAAGAGGGTGCGGCAAGGAGGTCGAGTTAACCCGAGAAGAGGGTGAGGCGACGAGCCTTCCCTATATTCACTTTACATTAGACAATGGTCCAATGAAAGGAAAAAAGGGATGAAGGTTAGGGGCTTACACGAGGATGGATTATCATGGTGAAAAATCACAATGGGAGAGGTAAAGGGTAACGAAATTGCATGTGCCCATCTCCCCTCTGGTCTTTGGCACCAAAGAAGAGAGGAGGAGCAATGATGCTACCTCGTGCAAGAAAATCAAGGGGCTTATTCCAGGATGATTGCCCTAAAATTGATCCTAATATGGGAGTGAGACTTATACTATGCTTGTGTGGAAAATTAAGTGTGAACCGTACCTTCTCTTCCAGAGACTTGAGGTTCGGGGACAACTCTTTGAGAAGGGAGAGGCCAGGATCCAACCATCCTCCAAACTGGGAACTTCCTATCACTATTTCTGGGAGACAGTTCCATGTGACTATGGATATACAAACCCACAAACACTCCATGAATCCTAACTCCATTATAAAAAAAAATTGGGTAACCTCTGTCTATGGATATACAAACCCAAATAGGATACACGCTAATGTGTATTTCCCAAAGTTTTGATAAGTCATGAGGTTTTGGTGGAGGTCTCAACAAAATCTCATTCAGACAAGGGATCCAAGGAAGAAGAAGCCTTACCATGAATAGCTTTGAGTAAGGCTTGATGGATTTTAGACTAAAGAGAGTAAGTGAATCAAATAGGGGCTCTCAAATAGGTAAGGGCGTGCATGTATGGGTGAAAAGTAGACTTTGGTAACCTAATATTAACTTAAGAGACAAACAACCTGTGTGGTAATACTTGGGCGAGGCTTGGATCAAGCCTTCATTAGTATTCACTGGTGGTCCCAGAAGTGGGACACTCTAGTTCCTATGAAAGGAATAGGCAGCACACAAGTATTTTTTATTTGGTGAGGATGGGCGCTTTAGGTGCCCAAGTTTTATAGTTTTCAAACACTAAAAGGACTTAAGTGCAATGATCCTCCCTTAAATCCTCTGCTCAAGGTGTTGAAGAACTACCTTGAAAGTTTCAAAAGACTAGGGTGAAGTTATAGAGTGACCAGAGCAACAATTCAGCTTTGGAGGAATTCGTCCATACAAATGAAGACCCCAAGGGTCTATTTATAGGAAAAAATAGGACTTTCTGAGAAAGTAGTTTGGGTGCTCAAGTAGTATGTGCGACATTTTGGGGCATTTAAGTTGGCTTTGTACCGGTGCCCTTTTGGTCTGACTAAGGCGACCCAAAACTCATCTCTTTTCAAACCTTGGTTTTCTTCAGGTATTTTCCCCTATTCTTTCTAAGGTATTTCCCTTTATCATTTTTTAGACTCTTTGATGGAACATAGTGTCAATAAAATCCCCCCCCCTTCAGAATTGGATCTGGAATGAAGAGAGGATCCTATATTGAGGTAAAGTAAAATGAAAGAGAAAGAAAAGAGTACTGGGTTGTGCAAGTGTGATGTGTGTTTAGAAACTGGTCATGCAAGTTGGCAGTGCGAAGTAATATGGTGCACAAGGTGACATTTATATCTTATATATAACAATATTACTTCTGTAAAAATTCTTCTAACTTCCAGAATTTCAGCTCTCGATGCGCAAGCTTTTTCTCGCTCAGACGTTTCTATTTAGTCATGCTTCTGCCGTATGCTTTTTAGTTGCACGCAATAAGTGGGGCACCATACTTGCGCGCCGACTTATAATTGCGCTACAATTTTATACTAATTTTCCTTAATTACTTTACCATTTTTTGTAAATAAAGACCAAAAAATGAACTTACATAAAAGATGATTTCTGTCTTTTTTTCATGTTCAATGGCTCCCAAAAGAAATGGAACTGCTGATAAGCTTGGAAGCAAGAGTATTGATGACTTAATGAATGTTTTTTTTTCATGATTACTTTGATGTTTACGACACTACCCTTCCAAAATTATCAAAAATATTTGAATTAGTATCATGTTAACTTTCCTTGAAGCACTTATATGCCTTTATATAGTTATGACCATCTGCAGGATGTCAATATTCCAGACCTAAAGAACTATGTCCCACATTCTTTGTATCAAGATTATACCAACTTTTCATCAGAAAATTTTTTTTGGGGCTCATTTTCTAATTTTGGGATAGAATAGAAGGATCATATCATGCATCATAGCCCGTGTACTCTAGATTTAAAGGTACATGCAATCAAGATGCAGTTGCACTGCTTTTCATCCATCATTTGGGATTCCCATATGGATCAATCTAAGGGTAGTAAGAAGAGTTGGGATTTCCACCTAGGAGGAGGTGTAAAACCCACATGTATGTAGGCATACTAGGTTTGTAAGACCTGTGCAGAATCTAAAAATGACTTGAAAGGCGTCGGGATTTATAAGGCCATTTGGGTTGGGCAAACTTAAGTGTATAAGAATGATGATTTCATCTCGGAATTATTAAGCCGATGGAGCCCAGAGACTAACTCCTTCCATTTAACACACAGATAGGTAGGCATAATCTTATGGTATTTTTACAAGATTTATGGAGGTCTAATCCTTGGAGACATGTAAGATTAGTTTATTCCTCCCAAGGTGACATGGAATCACTCGGAGAAGACACCAACTTTGGTTCGTGAGTTGATGAAAATATTTAACAAACTAAAGAAAACAACCACCATGAATTCTCACTCCAGGAGAGATATTCATCCAAAGGAATAGATGGAAATATTTTTTTTAAAGAAGAAGTAAAAGGGACCCACATACACCCATCCGACTAGCTATCCAAAGGTAGAGAAGAGAGATACTCCTGAAACCTTCTGGCCAACATTGGAGAAAGGATAATTTGAAAAATAGGGATATGAAGTCAACAAAAAAATTCCTACAAAAACACATATGGTAGTTTTTCTGGTTATTTGTCTTAGTCTCTATTTGTTACCAATATGAGACTCCAAAAGAGGCGTGAGGCCAAGAACCTTTGTTATTATGGCCAAGCTGGTGAAGAAAAGTATGGTAGGGTTGGATACTTCTATTTTGGAAAATATTCATAGGGGTTTTTTGCACATTTACATAAGTAATTGTTCATTTAGAATAAAAATACCATTATAGGTGTTGTGGGGATGGATATCTACTCACTTCAGAACTTTTTCTATACAGAGTGGGATACAGGATTTTAGAAGTCCTTTTTGACTGTTTGTTCAGGATTTTTTTGGTATTTCACCCTTGTCCTCGTATTCTTATGAAATCAAGGATAGATTGAGTATGAATAAGGAGTTCCATTTCTTTCCTTATGGGAATCTTCCTGCAGGGAAATTTTTTGATGATAGGATGATGAGTTTGGAATTGAGGGAATATATGCTAACTTGCAGATATGACATGTTGGACACTAGAATCGATAGAGAAATCATATGTGAGGCCTATTCTCCTTATAGATTTGCATGTAAATTCAAATTTCAGAAACAAAATACTGTATCCCCTTCTATGAATGTTAGATTAGATAAAAAATATATGGTTTCTTGACAATTATGGTTGTTGACATCTGCAGAGAAGACTGTGGAAATTTTTAATTTCTCTGCCGCTGATGCAGTAAGTAGATTGACTATCTGGTATGCCAAAAACTGGGTTGCATCTTACCTCAAAGGGGTATTGAATCATTATGTCCCTTGAGTGGGGGTGAAGAGAATTACCAAGATAGATCCCATTCATTTGGAAGGTAACTCTTCATCATTAGGGTCTGAGTCACGAGAATCAGAGGTTGGAGGCGATGATGATCAAAATTCACCAAAGAGACCTCATGATAGATATAACCCTCTAGCCAGAATTAAAAGAGACACTCCATCAATACCTACTAAAATTGTGTTGAGGTGATCTGACCTCCATCATTCTGAAGAGCGACGAGTTCCATTTTCTCATCCCTCAACCATGACTGCAGGGGTTGGGAAGAAACTCAAATCCAAGGTTTCATGATCCTCTTCACAACCTTCTGACATAGACTCTAAATATATATGTCCAGAGGCTATTCAAATATGGCAGAGTCTATAGTATGATGCTGAAACCATGTGGATGGATCTGTGTGAAGGACGTCATATTACCGTAGTAGGGGATTTACGGGCTTCTTCTGACATTATTTTTAAGGATAATCCCAACGAGGCGAGGACCTACATTCAACATCTACAAATGCTCATATATTCCACCGATGAATAAATTCCTACCACAAAGAGAGTGAAGGAAATGATAGATCATGTTACCACTGAAGGTATTAGTCCTTCATTAGATGAAGAATGGCATGACTTTGTAGATCCTAAGGATGTTATTTTCCTTTCTATCACATTCTCTTCTGATTTTCAATTTAAAATTAAGTCAAAACATTGTTACTTAGGGGAAACATCATATTATCTTACATCTAGTTAAAGGAAAGACAACTAAAGTTCCTTCACTATAGTATAACCCTAGAGGCACTACTCTTCGAGCTATCAAATCACCCCGTGAATCGGGAGAAATATATCTAGGCCAACATTCCATGGAGGATGAAATTGAGAGGGTATTGGAATCTCCAATACCTGTCTTTAGAGATGATGATGTATTTCTTCTTAAGAAAGTGAATAAGAAAAATCACCAAAGAAAGAGAGACATGGTTAATCTCTTTATTAGTAGTTTTAAGTCTCCCTGATAATCATGAATTTAGTCTTTAATCATGAAAAAAGTGTTTACACTTTTTGGAATTACTGGAGGCTTCTTCCGATTCTTCTTTAAAAGAAACTACTGATAAGCTTCAAGGAACCATGGGGGGTTCTGATGAACAGGAGAAAATTCCTATCAATCCAATGGTTCCTGAGGAGTAATTGAGGCCTGAGAAACCAATATCTATTCCCAGTATTGCTCTCATTCCTTCTATTATAGGAGATAAGGCTTCTGGTAAATCAACAATACTTTATAAGGCATCACATGTAACAAAAACTAACGTCCATCCTGTGATGTTTTAGGTTTATCACATGCACCAGAACATCTGGAAACAACTGATGATGACCCTAAAACTGTTGTTGAGGAAGATACTTAGGGTCAAAGGTTGTCAGAGGAAGGTTATGAAGCAAACACACCATGTTCTCCCATGAGTGAGACTAACCTGGGATCTGAGATATCATTGGATGAAATGATAAACCTTGGAATTCCTTTTGAATAAGTATTAGAACATGTTAATATACCAAATGATTTAGAACATTTTGGAGTTCCTTGTATAGAATCAATTGGACGTGAGTTTTCATTATTCGTCTTGTTAATCTTCTTATAAATAACTTTCTAACCATAGTTGGTTGAAATATGCGGTTCCATTTAAATAAACTACTATCCCAAAAATACTTTGAACAAGAATTGATATACCATCATTTTGAAGACTTTGGATTAGGTGGATCTTTATATGGTATATCTTCCTAAGATTCATTTTCAGGATCCTGATCACGTCAAAGATAACACTCTTCATCCAGATACATCAAACAAAATTTCTGAAACTGAGAATACTGGGGAGGTGTCTTCTCAGGCTGTTGACCTATTGTTAGGTAAGAGATGTTGATATTGTGTTTACATTCACTTTTTTATCTATTGAATTTAACTGTAACCATAATTCTTGATTTACCATATATGGCTATCAACTTCAATGGATAAGTCTCGAGGTGAAGCCTCTGCATCAGCCCAAACAATATTGAAAGGTGAAATAGCCATTGTTCAGGAAAGAGCATAACAGGGAACTTCTTTAAGTGCATTATTCCAAAAATACATTCCTCCTTATGACAATGACTCTGAATTAGACTGAGAACTGCATAAGGATCTTCATCTTTCACAATGAAAGGCATGAAAAAACAACTAGAAGATAATATCTAAAATGCCTCTTGAGGAACTTCCTTTAAGAATTCCATGAATTTCATATCTATTTGTCACGCTGGGATTTGGTAGTTTTGAATACCATGAAATTCATACTATGATGAAAGAAATTATTCGAAGGAGGTAACAAGAGTAAATTCTTTTTCAAGACTTGATAAAAGCCAAATTGTCGATCAGCATTGAAGAGTTTCAAGCAGCACTGTCCTAGGTTGAGGCTAATCATATTGCAAAGTTTAAGGGACTTAATCAAATAATTAAATAAAAGACTGTTTAGAAACTTTACCTTTAACAGGAGTTAGATATCATTATAGGGGAACTTGACCAGCTTCACAACTCATTAAGAGAAGTCCAGAAATATGGTGCAAAAGCCATTGCAAATAATAGAGAATCACTTCATCATGCTGAAGAGAGTGGAGCTGGTCAGATAAATGAGGTTCAAAAGGCAGCTGATGGGGCTTAAGAAACTATCAATCAAATGAGGAATTATGTAGAAATCCTTTTATAATTTCTGATTTCTAACAAGAGAGAGAGAATCCAATTTGTGTATGTTCCTCTATAAAAATATTCATAAATTAAAATCATTTTGTCTTCAATCATTTGTGCCTTCACACTCACTAACTTCCTTTATTTTACCTAGGCCATTGGGCTTAGTAAGCATAGTTTTATTTTTTCTACGCTTATATATAAAACCCCAGAAAAATTATATATTTTGACTTTTTATTTCTCAATATTACCTAAACCATACAAAATGTATGTTAAGTGAGCTGGGACTCAAATTTTGTTCAAAGAGCCCTTTGTGGGTTCTCAATATGGTGAGTACTATGTCTCTTAGTAGTTTAAAGTCATGTATGTTGGACTATGAAGGGCTAGTGTTTAAGGACGAACAACTTTGACAATAAATTCTGAAATTAAATCCCAAACAATACTCAGTGACTAAGAATTGCTTTAATATTCTTTAAATATTTCTACGAGGAATCTTGAGCCATGATTTTTTTATGGTAACCAAATTTAAAACTTGTATAAACAGAAGGGGAGTCTTTTCCCAGAATGAATTTACCATTATTTGAAAAACCCATTATGGGGTTATATTATACAGGGAAAACTAGGTTATATGTTTCATAGCTAAATAATGGCATCTTTTGACTAACAGTCCCATTATGTAGAAAACTTATGCAAGGCTACCAAAGGGCACATACTACATAGTCAATCAAAAGAGCACTTAAGAATTTAACATTTTACTTTTTATAGACAATAGAAAGTAAAGTTTGGGTGACTCAATACCAAAGTGGGTGGTTTTCAAAGGAAAGGTGTTTTTAAGAATAAAAGGCTATTTTTATGCCAACATATCTCATGAATAGGAAAACCACTTCTATACAAATTTGGTATATGAAGTATGATATAAATTTATTATAAAGGGTAATTTTTTATATAAAGTTGTGCATTTTTAAGACATGCAGTGAGGACATTGTACTATGTAGTTTTAAGTCATGCAGTGAGGACATTGTACTATGAAGTTTAAAGTCATGTAGGGAAGACATTGTATGGATTTAATTTAAGGTCTTTATCTTCGACCATTGGTATAATACTTTCCAAATTTTTGGATAATTTTTTTGGAAACATACTACCATATTCAGGTATGGAAGGGAAGATTGTAAACTATGATTTGGGAATTTATGAATCTAAATAATGATATGGAAAAAGGGCTAAAGGTATTAGAGGATGTATTTTCCCAGAATGAAGTTACCATTATTTTACAAACTCGTTATAGGGGTTGTGTTATGTAGGTCTAATTGGGGAATATTCTTCATAGACAAATAGTGTCATCTTTTGGATGAAAGACCAGTTATGTAGGAAAATTATTCAAGGACACCTAAGGGAACATACTACATAGTCAGGAAAAAGAGCTCTCAGAAGTTTAAAATTTTATTATTTATAAAAGCCAAAGTAAGTTTATGGAGATTCAGATTTTCTGAAGCATAGAGTTTTGTTTATGGAGAAAGGTACTTGAATATAGAGAGGTTATTTCCAACCAATATTTCCAAAGAATCAAAGGAATAATACTTTTACGAAGGTCTGACCCAAATGTTGGAGTTGTTGTGTTTGTAGTTTAAGTTCATACAACTAGGACCAAAAATGGAAACAATATATGTTATGTGGCCAGGTGATTCCAAGGTTATTTCAAATTTATTTGAACACATGGAGAGGGTAATGTGTAAACCATAATCATGAATACTTTCAGATCGAGAGAAAGAAAATGGGACAAATATACCTGAATAACTATTTTAAAATATAGATTCTTGTATAATGTCATCAAAGTTTGAAGGGTAAAAAGAAATTGTAACCATGAATGATATTACTATAATTCGAAAAACCTATTATGGGGGATGTATTATGCTAGGCCAAATGGGGCATATGTTGTGTAGTCAAATAGTTGAATCTTTGGAATAACAGGACCTTTATGTAGGCAAATTATGCAAGTCCACCTAAGGGAACATGTTGCATAGTCAATCAAAAGAGTTATCAGGTATTGGAAACTCTATCACCAGAAATCATAAGAAATATTATAAAGATATGAAAAATATTCAAGATTAAGAGTGTGGAATATAGAAGGTGGTTGTGCTCAATGAACATAAGAAATATTTGAATCAATATTGTCCATGAGTTTGATATCCTTTATATAGATTTGACTCATATGTAAAATGGAGACTTTCTTTGTTTCCTTTGGAATTAACATTACGATGTGCAGTTTAAAGTCATGCAACAAGGACATTATACTATGAAGTTTTAAGTCATGTAGTGAGGAAATTGATAACCCCATAAGAAATTGAGACACCTTATTTATATAAATATTCCTTTTACCTAATTCCTAAGTCCACATGAGCTATTCTTGGTGTGAGAAACAAAGACCAGTAAGGAATTCTTTTATAATAAAAAGGTGACATAAATGAGTAATATGGGTGTTAAATTTCCATGCAGTTTAACATCGTGCAGTAAGGATAAAGATGAACTGATATGAAAAGAAAGAATTTTTGTAGATGGAATAAGGGATAAAACCCAAGTCTCAGTACATGTCTTGAGGAGGGAAAGAATCAAGCCATACGTAGCTCTTAAAATACTGCCTAAGAAGGTTTGATTCTTATATAAGGAATAAAGGGGTTTTGTTTTATATATCGTGGTTGGGCCCAGGATTGGAGATCTAGGTGTCTCTATCTATCTCATATAGATGAGAATCATGTCATACGTAGTTATTTAAGCAATCATTTCCCACACCAATCGACTTTGACATGGGAGATGGGGGATTTAACACATTCTAGAAGAATGATTAAATTTAAGACACAATATAGTATGAAAATAAAATCATGTATCTTAAAATAGAACTCTGTATAGATCTAGTTCAAATACAGGAGAAGAAAAAGGGAACCATAAATTTTGTTATTGCGTCTAGGCCCAATATTGGAGATCCAGACATCTCTACATATCTCAAATAGATGAGAATCAAGCCACATGTAGTTCTAGAAACAAGGTCCCTATGAAGATCTTACATAGACATAGGGAAGAGAGGGACTCATGTTCCACTATGGAATAGCAATGATGTCCATGATGCTGTATTATGGAAGCTCCTAACATCAATTAGAGAAGATGTTAGTTATACAGTTTAATGTCATGTAACGAGGAAAAAAAATTTTATGCAGTTTAATGTCTTACAACTAGAACTTTATACTGTGTAGTTTTAAGTCTTGCAGTAATGACATGGGGGTTGTGAAGTTTTTCAGTCTTTCAGTGAGGACTAATGATCTATGCAATTATAAAAAGTATTTCTTTAATAATCTGACATTGGTTGGAGTTGTAATGAGCTCTCCATCTATTGAGATTAAGGTATAATCTCCATTTGAGTAGACCTTATGTATAGAATAAGGTCCTTCCCACTTTGGATCATGATTTGGAGGTTTCTTTCCTGGAATAGTTGGAGTCCTGAGGACCAATACTAATTCTCCATGAAGAAATGAATGGAGGTGAACTTTATTGTTGAAAGCTCGCGCTATTCTATTCTTTTAGACTTCCTAGTGATGAAAAGTAAGGAATATGTTTTTATATAATCACTCCAGCTCATCAAACCATTTCTGAGACCTCTCATCTATAGACAAATGATCCCAAATTGCAACTCTGAGTGAAGGAAATTGCATTTTAATTGGCAAAACTTATTTTGTTCCATATACCAATGAATAGGGAGTTTCTTGTGTAGCAATACGGGCAGTAATCTAATAATTCCATAAATCATTAAAATTTTTATTAGGACATGATTTCTTATCTTTATCCACCATCTTCTCGATTTTATTTGATAGGGTTTTATTAAAGGCCTCTATCTGTCCATTGGTCACCGCATGATATCAGGATGAATGGTTGGATTTGATATTATGTTCCTAATATAACTTTTTTACCTCATCAGAAAAAAATATTGGCGTCATTGTCTGTCAAAATAGTATGAGGGACACCAAATCTAGTGATGATGTTAGTTTTAATGAAACTAACAATACTTTTGGATCTGACTTCTTTGAGAGGTATTTCCTCATCCCATTTGGAGAAGAAGTTAGTAGCAGTAAAAATATACTTGAACTACTTAACTGTAGCTGGAGGATAAGGTCATACTATATCCATTCCCTATGTGGAAAATGGATAGAATTATTTATATGTATGTAGAAAATCTGGGGGTTTATGAAGTTGGCATACACATGGAAAATATGAAATTTCTTAGTAAAATTTGTATAATCCTGCATCATTGAAGGCCAAAATTTTTCTAGACTTCAGATATGATCAGAGATTCTATGCCTAGACTGGTGGGCACCACATGTTTTTGAATTCACTTATTTCATGACAGCTACAGTCTCTTCTCCATCAATAAATCTGAGGAGGATTCCATTGATGCCTCGTTTTTAAAGGATTTTCTGATGATATGGACAATCATAAAGAGTAAAATTGGTTGCTCATCATTTGATCTATTATTTTACAGCTCTATCTAGTGGAAGTATTCCATTTTGAATATATTCAATGATGGGTGTTCTCCATTGTGTGGTATGACCATATGGCTCGGAAATAGGGCTAATTTTATTAATTTCCTCCATTGTGGGTTGAACGAAAGGTGAGACCACAAGCAGATGGGATATTCTAATGATTGTATCATCTCGATTTGGATCTTTTAGGGTTGAAGATGCATTATCCAGTGCATCGTCTTGGGTGTTTTTGATCAAGGTATGTAAGACAATGTCAGATATGAGGAAAATTCATCCATTAACCATATGATGTAATCTCACAAAGGGATTTACTCTTATTTTCTAATATAATATTCCCCATTAATTTTATTGATTACTAATTATAAATCACCTTTCACTTTTAAGTGATTTACCTTCATCTGAAGGGCCAATTCCAAACTTATGATGAGAGCTTGATATTCTACCTCATTATTGGTAACACCTTCTAACAATAGGTAGGAGTAAGGAAACACTACATTTTTTGGGGGAAATAAGGACAATTCCTAACCAAAATTTTTTAAGTTTAGGGTTTTCTATTCTCTTCCATGTTGGACTTCTGGAAGAACCATCAAAGTACATTTCCCATGTTTGGGAATTATCCTGAATAGATAAGACCTGTTCATCATAAAATTCATTATTTAATAATGTATCTTCCATATATTGATGTTCAGCAAGGAAGTCAGCTAGAGCATGGCCTTTTATTCTCTTATGAGGCCCAAACTGGATATCAAACTGTTGCGGAATAACTGCCCACCGTGCCAGACATATTGTAAGCATAGGAAGACTAAGGATAAATTCGAGAGGGTTATAACGAGACACCAATTGGACTTCATGATGTGGCAGGTGGTGCCTAAATTTTTAAACTGCAAATATTAATTCCAGTCATCACTTTTTAATACTTGAATATTGAGTTTCCACACCAAATAATAGTTCGACTGAGATAGTAAAGGTTGTTTTTATTCCCAAAATATTTCTTTTGGGAAAGGAAGGAACCTAGTGATCGCTCTAAAGCTATCACATTCAGAATAAGTGGTCTTCCTTCAATAGGTGGAATTAATACCGATGTAATAAAGAGATATTTCTTGAGGGTATCAAATGATTCATGGCAGTATTCATTCCACTTATAGGTGAATCCCTTCTTTATTAATCAGGTGAAGGGAAAACACTTTCCTGCCAAATTGGTGATAAAGTGCCGAATGTAGGCCATGTTTCCTTGGATTCCTCTTAATTATTTCAAATTTCGAGGATGTGACATACCAATAATTGATTTTTTCTAGGATCAACTTTGATACCATGATGGCGTACAACGAACCCAAGTAATTTTCATGAGGTTACCCTGAAAGAAAATTTCAAAGGGTTCATCTTTAAACTATGTTGCCGAAGTTTATTGAATATGATCTCTAGATCATCCGGGTGATTGGAATTTTGTATTTATTTGACCACCAAATAATCCACATAACATTCAACAAATTTATTTAAGAAGAGTTTGTATATATGGTTCATGGCACATTTATATGTTTCACCTGCATTATTTAATCCAAATGGCGTTACCCGATAGAAAAACACACCTTGAGGGGCTCTGAAGGAAATATATTATTCATCCTCTAGGGCCGTACATATTTTATTATACCCAGAGTATCCATCCATGAAGAAAATATCTTCCTATCCATATGTTTCATCAATTATAAGCTCTGTAATTAGAACTAGAAAATCATCTTTAGGACAATGCCGGTTAAGATCTCTAAAATCAATGAAACCTCTGATTTAACCATTCTTCTTTTTCACTGGGACAATATTGGCTAGACATTTAGGATATTGAACCTCCTTGAAAAAGTTATCCTTTATAATCTTATCAACTTCAGCTTCAATTTTAGAAGAATGAGTTGGGTGTGTTCTTCTTGCTTCCTACTTGAATCCTCAATGTTCTTCTAGAAAACCCAAATGATGGGCGGATACATCAGGATTAAGACCTAGAATTTTTGTATAATTCCAAGCAAATATATCTCAATGTTGCTTTAGAAATGAATTATACCCATATTTCTCTTCAAAAGTCATGGCTATACTAATTAGTTTGTGGTGTGGATCTTCTTTTGTAACCAGATTTATTTCTCTGAGCTCATCCAAAGTGGTAGAGACACCTTCCTCAAATTATGGAGGAAAATCCTTGAGATCTTCCTATTCCTATTCATTATGTTTTACCTGTTCTTTTTCTACTTTCATTGTATATGTTGAGGAAAAACTTCTAGAGTTAGGGGAGGAGTCATTATTTTAACATCCTGAAGAAAATGCCACCATATCTGACCCTACTAAGGATGAAGGGTCTTCTTGTGTAGTAAATAAGAGATGATGGATTGGGAATCAACTTCTTTTTCTTCCTATAACATTGGTAAAATTTTCTATACTCTGATTGGAAAATTAGAGTCTTTCTGTAGTTCAGTTGATGAAAAGAAGATATCTCCATTTAAGCTTCCATTACTGCTTGGTGAATCAGTAGTTTCTCCCATGTTTTCTGGCTCAGTTTCTATAATCGACATTATGAAAGTCACAAGATGAGTGCTTAGATTTGGTTTTAACCTTTCAATTTGATTTATGGGTAGCACATTATCTATACTCAAATGTATGAATGGATTTGTTGGAATATTTTCCAAACCATTTGGAGCATTAACTACGGTTATCCCCTTTATCGTGGATCTCATTCCTTTTGTGTGATAAAACTCTACCTCAATGTATTGAGATTCACATGTTTTGAATAGAGCTTTGTCACCATACAATGTCCCGATTTGGAAATTGAAATAGTACTTAAGACATTGGTGGTATGAAGAAGGTATGGTCACATGTTGATGCATCCAAGGTCTTCCAAGAAGAATGTTGAAGGTTGTGTCCTGACGAACAACCATGAAATCTAAATTAGACACAAGATCTACAAATTGATTTATGAGTGTAATCTCACATATAGGTTTTTTCTCATTCTTGACATATCCTTGAAACATTAATGTAGAATGAGATAAGTCATATTCAGTCAGGCCCAATCGACAAAGTGTACAAATAGAAATGAGGTTGACTTCAGAGCCATTATCAATAAAGGATCGTCAGATGTCTATATCATTGACCTTTCTAGACAAATACAAGGGTCTGATATGTCCATGTACAACATCATATTTATCTTCATCTATAAAATATATGACTACATTAAATTATGCAAGATCATTATCTATACGATAAACCTCAGCAATAGCAACTTCGGTTTCAAACTCTTGAAGACTTGACAGAACCTCAATAAGTGCTTCTTGAAGATCTTTTGATAGATTCAAGGCATCAATAATTGATAACTTGGCTAGTACTTGGGCTTGTTTTTTCAAAACATCATACTTTTTATCTAGTGTTCTATGTTTCCTGACATGGAATTTTGGTTTTTTCGGTGTCTTAGAAGTTGATGCTTCTATGTAGATGTACCCTTTGTCAGATAAGAAGCTGGAAATACTCATGGATTTGGTATATTATATTTACTAGGTCTATATACTTTATGAGAGGAAGGTGATGTAACTTCTTTATCGGTCCTCCAAAATAATCATATCAGAACCAAACCTGTCTTGCATGGAAGAAACTTTTTGTTCTTGTTGAGCCCACTGAAGGGCTCTTCAATGAGTTTCTGCCACATATATCATTCAAGTAGGGGTAGAGTTAAAATGGTGGTTTCTAGAATTTCCATGTCATCCACTGTATCCTCAACATTGGACTTTTCCTTTGGTTTTTCAATTATGTATATGGAATAACAAATCATTATAATCAGAATAATCATTGGAAAAAGGATCCATTAAGTGAATAGCATTGACCAAACCAAAGATCAATTCTTCATCTGATTAAGATTCTTCCTAAAAGGTTAGTTCTGGTTGTGCTATTTGGCAAGGTGGTTCCCATTCTTTTGAAATATATGGAATGAAATCTTCTAGGGTCTAGGACAACTTTGGCCTTGACACAAACTCATCTTCTTCTGACAGCTCTTTTTCCTTCTGATCACATCGCTTCTTTAAGGATTGTCCTTTTGATGAAGGTGGTTTTGTTGTGACAAGAGTGGTAGAAGAAACAATCATTTGTTTCAACTGTGATCATAAAATTTCATGAGTTTGGTTGATCATTTTCTTGATCATCCAATCATCATACTTCTTCACATTTTTACTTTTGAATTTATGTCATTCATCTTCTTTCTCTAGATCAGTAGCAATAGCACATGTTACTTGATCTGATGAACTTTTCAGTTTTACTTGTCCTGAGTGTACCATTTTTTTGTAGGTGTTCCTTGAAAACAAAAAACTCCTTAATAGGATTCCCCAACATCTAGTGAAAGAGAAAATAATTTGAAAGATCTTCATCTCTTTCTTTGTTTGGTTTCTTCAGCCTTGGAAACTGAACCAAATTGTTCTCTAGAGTTGAGATGAAGTAACCAAGAACTTGTTATTTCCGTAACGAATGAACTTTTATTTTTTAATTCCTCAAAGTATTTCCGCCTTTTATCTATTTTATCATCTTGACGAGTTTATCATTTCTGATAACGCTTTGGAGGTGGAACCCTTCTATACGATAAAGTTTTTACAATGGTTGTGTGTACAGGTGCTTGCTTGAGTGTAACAGTAGCTACCTCTACTTTCTCTTTTCTCCTTCCTAGAGCTGATGGAATTACACAATTTTTATCTTTAGTTTAAATAATAGAATATTATATATATTGAGAAACTGAAGTAAGGTCTTAAAACCCTCCTGTATATTTTATAGGGATCAGTGGTGTGGGTAATTTATCATGCATATTTGCCACACAAATTGGAAGCAACTCTTATTGAGGGAGTGCCAGACTTATGGAATATGTTAATCCTTTTCATCGTGCAATGAAATATGAAACTCATTAATTCTCCCTCATTTTACAATTGGTAATACATAAATTTTCATCTTCAGTATCATTGAGCTAAATTGAAGAAGGAATTTATGGCAGAGATCATTCCATCCAATAATTGATTAAGATTATAAACTTGTATACCAGACAAAATCTGGTCCCTATAGTGACTGCAAAAAATTCCTAATCTTTACTAATTCTTATTGTTTATGAGTTCCCATCATGGGATCACAAAAAGAAAATAAATGTGTTAAGTGTTGTTTTGGATCTCTCGAACCATTAAAAATTAGAAATGTAGTATTCACAAAATTTGGTGGGGGAGGAATTAGGTACACCCATTCAGGGAAAGATTTATTTTCCAGCTTAAATGAAGCACTTAATTCATACATAGCTATTAATTGAGTCATTAATGCCTCAATTTTGTTCATAATAATTTGGGGAATATCTGGATGAGCTAGCACTTGTGCAGGTACAACAATTGGAGCTTGATCTGGTGCAACGACCGACAAAACCACCGGTGATGGTGATGGTATTTGCCTTGGATAACCCACATGAGCAGGTGTATCAAGATGTGTATGATCCTACCTTGGGTGTGTAACCAATGGAGTGAATTCATTATCATCATCTCTAGTTAATACAAATCCTCTTTGCTAAGGTGTTTCTGCAGGATGTGAAAGTTGAGGACCTGCCTGGGAAGTACATTTAGCAGAAATGTTACTTTGAAATAACTATGTATTGAGTCTTCTCAACTCCCTAATTTCCTCTTATTGTTGTGAAAATATTTCTTCAAGAAAATAGATTGACCTTATCTAGTGTAAAAGTGATATTCAATATGAATTTTATCATTCCCCTTGTCAGATGCCTTTCGGAGGGGTGGAGTTGGTTATTTGAAAGAATAACTAGATTCTAGGTAAGCCTTTCATTTTGGGTATGTACTCCTTATTCATTTCCCTTAGTGTGTTCCATATTATGAACAAGAACTTCTTCTCCAGATTCCCTTGAACTAAACTCATTTTCTAGAGGATCTTCTACAAAGGTTCTAATGAAATTTACTGAAGCATAATGTATTTATGGAATTCTGTCAATATCTTTGTGAGATCGTCTCTATTTGTATCTTCCATGAGACTTTGTTCCCATGTATGATGAATTCCAGGGAACTATTTTGCAGTCAATAACCTAAAGGGAATCCTCAGATAATTTAGTTGTACACTTTCTTTGTGTCTTATTTCCTAATTGGGAGAAAACTGACTTCTGTTGAGGAGGGTATTATTGATGTGAAAAATCCCCCATCCCTGTAGGCTGGGGCTATTCCTGTTCTTCTTCTTCAAACATCTGAACTTTTTTTTTATGAATTTTATGTTTGAATTAACTGAACCCCCAAACTTGAAAACCAGGGTGATTATGAACTGCTATGGCTGAAATTAGTGCAATTTCTCTTCTAATTTTGTGAATTTTGGTTCGAACATTAGTTGGGTTCATCATCCAAAAACCACTAAAATCACCTATTTCAGAGGATCGTCATGCTATTTCAGACATTTTCATTCTTTGATGGATGACATCCTCTAAGTGGTATTCATGCTCAAGATTACCATATGCTTGATGTAAAAGTAACTCAACAACTTCGTTTCTTTGGTCCTGACTCTAATAAGAGCTTCTTGAGGCATGTTCTTGAGCGTACATTCAATTACATACAAAATCTGTTGATTGTAGTCGACCATGGGAAATAACATTTCATGAGACCACTTTTGGAGGAATTTTCTGATTTTGGATTGCAGTGAAATGAAATGCTCTATGTGCACCCCATCCTCTGATAAGAACACTAGATGGGGTGTCAGAAATTATCTAGTATAGCCTCTTTAGAGCATTAAGGCATGTGTGCTGAAGGGCTCTCTGCTGTTTTTAGTCTTTTTATATTGAGAAACTGAGAGATATGATAAGTCAATTTGGCATTGCAACCCTTCTATTACCTTCACATTATTTTGATTTTCATCATATGGTAACACTTCGGTTTTCAAATGACAAAGATTCTTCCATAAATTAAGGAGGATATCATGAATACAATAATCTGTCATCAATTTTGGAATGTTTTACTGAGAATTTAACAAAGGCCAGAACATGACTAGTATTTCTCCTTTAGCCAATTGTTTTCTCATGTTTAACATATATTCATCGTATCTTATTAGGGATTTCTCCACTTGGTCTAACCAAAGTGTATGCTCTGTATTAGAATAAAAATTACCCAAGATAGTTTGGGAGTATGACCAATCCCTTAAGATTTCTTCTGGTTGAGAAAGTGTTTCACTCGTAAATGAAAAGTCATCAAACATGAATGGCCATGTGTTTGAAAGTGCATCAAGATAGGAGGGATTTCTCATCTCAACCTTATAAATTATATAACTATCTTGACAATGTGAAATACTACTGCAGAGATGACTTTTTTAGTGAGTGCCATCTTGGAAAGGATCACCATGGTGGATTATAGTAAGGGATAAATCCTATTGATCCTTGATCTTCTGGACACACGGAGGGTTTTCATGGATCTCATCCAAAGATTGGCGCTCTGTATTTTCCAAAGTTTCATAAAGAAATCCTTCATGATGAAGTGTCTGATAAGGAACTTAAGAATTACTACCACCACTCCCATATTTTGGTAATGAGAGTATAGGATCTTGAGATGCAACAGATAAATGTCTGAGGGATTCAAGAAATTTATCATTAATAGGATCCAGATTATAGCTTGACTCTTGATTTTCCAACTATTTTTGACGATATTTCTTCTTAGATTCTCTCTTATACTTAGTTGGGGCCACTTGTTGGGAGAAGTGGTTATCATGGGTAGGTGTATGTGCCTACCTTGGATTTGTTACGAGAGTGAACTGATTACCTCTAATTTGAAAGGGTGTATGTTCTCGATCTTGTTATCCATATGAAATGGGGGAGTATTCCCCATGACCCTCCTGGACTGGAACAGAGGTGTGTATCTACTCTAGGATGGAATGCCAATGTGTCATCCCATATGTGGGGATAGATTTATGTGTCTGTTCGCCTGGTACTGCTAAAGTAGTTGTTATAATATCCTGGAATGCTTCCAGAATATGGGTAGGAATTTGTGTCTGCCCTTTCACCATTGATACGATGTGCTTGGTGACTTCAGTGGAAAGAATGGGAATATATGTATATTTCATATCTAGAGTAGTTTTATGTGTCTAATCATGTCCTCCTTTTCCCATCAATGGGTATTGAGAGTACTCATGCATGGGGGTAGAGATTTGGGTCTTCCCTAGATTTGTTGTCGGAGCTTTCTGACTGACTTCTCTGAGTTCTGCCAAAACGAGATTGTAGGAGAGACTGATGAACACTAGAAGGTGTATGTACCTACAGGCTATTTTCCATCAAGTATGGTTGATAGACTTCATTCAATACTGGTAGATGATAATGCTGGAATAATTGGTTCTTGTAAGCAGGTGTGTGTTCTAGTTTACTATTTTCCACCACATTGGATTGGTGAGCTTCTTTAAATTCAGTCAAATGAGCCTCCTGACTGACTAATAATTTGTAAGCAGGTGTATGTGCCTGTTCACAGTACTCCATTGGGTTTATCTAGTGGGATTGGTGGGTTTCTGCTATACGAGTCTACTAGACAAAAAAATTAGGAGGAACAGGTGTATGTTCCCGCTCGTTGTTCACCGTCAGGTTAGGTTGATGGAATTATCCAAAGGGGGAAGAGGTAAGAACTTGCTCCCTATTGACCGGATATTGTACCTGGTGGTTCTTCTTGCATTTCCGGGTCTGAGATACCTTGGATGAATGTTCATAGAAAACACCCTCATCATGTTGGGGGTTCACTACCACATGATTCTACTGGCAGTGATTGTTGGTGGGAGTCCTTAGAAAGGATCCCTTCATTCTTGAATTGAGGCCCTGAGTGACATATTGAACCACCTCCCTGTAGTATTGGAGGGACTAGTTGTTGTGTTCTAGGGATAAGGACCCGAAATGGTTGAAGATGGTGGTGGGCACCGTCTGCTTCTTGATCATCGGTCATCATTGGATGGATGGTCAAGGATTGTTATTGACCTTGAGGGCTTATCGGGCAACCTCTAAAGTCGAGATTGTGTTGTGATGACAATACTATTATACCAGCACATTGGAGACCCAGCGTTGAAGATGCTGGGTGGGTGATAACATCCCGTGGATAAGGATCCATCTTGAGTAGTAGATGGGAAGTTCACATATTTCGTCTTGAAGAAATCCATTTTGGACTGAAGGTAGTTCTAAGAAAATCTCGAAAACTAAAATAAAATCTTTTAAAGTGACATCTTTTAAATGGATACACGCGTGAGTGATTCCTTTTTCTATCCTTACTTTATCAATTGATTGGAGTCTAACAGGTGTGTAACAATATTAACAAGGTTATGTATTCACATCAGGTTCACCATTTTTGTTTCGTAGTTCCGTGAAATGTGTGTTCTAGTTTTAAGAATCACTTCTTCCTGGAAGTTTCCATTGGATTTATTCATGGAACCCGAAATATCCAACAGTTCTTTATCCAAAGGGGACTTGATTTCCAAAGGTAAGTGTTCATTAAGTTTGAAATTTATGATACTTAGGAACGTACATTGGTCGAGAGGATGGGAGGTCGGACTCATCACACCCTTTTTGGGGGAATTATTGTCTACTCCGAGACTCTATAAATTTAAGATATTTTCATGAATCCTTATTAATTAACCCAGAATAACATAAGTTTCCCTAGAAATTTACAATCACTTATTGACATGTTTAAAATTTAGAATCATTAGTATACATTCAAGGTTCTTCATTAATAGATATATCTATATGTATTTGAGGTTCTCCATCAATTAAATCCTCTAATATACTATTTCAAGATCCTTTTATTCATCATTATGATGATACTTGGTTTTAAGCCACTTAGTGGGGTACTATGAAATTTTTTGTCATCCAGGGAGACGAAGGCTTGTTTTGAAATTGGGATCATACCCATGAAATTGGTTACCTATGTATCCTTGTGAAAGGAATCATAACCCTTGTAGTTAAGTGCCACTTAATGGGACACATCATACCTTTTAAGGTCACTTGATAAGGACCTAACCATACAGTTTAATGTCATGTGGTAAGGACATCTAAGCCAAATATGATTAGTCAAAGTTTGGTGTGGGAGTTATGCAGAAATAACCCAAATGAACTTGGAAAGGATATGAGTTTCCAAGTAAAAATAGACCCTATTGGGAATATGGCCCAAAGATAACATGGTGGATTTTGACATGTTAAGTTTGAACCTCAAGGAGGCTTCCTACGTATCCCATGTGGATGGAAATCAAATCCACGTTGTTTGATAAATCTCATAAGAGAGTATAGTCATTTGAGAGAAATGAGTTTGGGATAAATTCCTGAAAAGGATGCCTAGATGATTTGGGGGTTTATTTTGGGGCTTATTCTTAAAGAGGATGCCCAGATTAAAGGAATTAGGGTTGGATTCTTGAAGAGGATGTCTAGTGTGCTCGGGCCCTTAAATGGATTCCTACGTATCTTGGTTTTAATGGGAATTAGAGTTCTCGTAGTTTCTCGAATATCATAGGAGAGTATAGTTCATTGAGAGAAATGAGTTTGGGATTACTTCCTGAAAAGTATGCCTAGAGTATTTGGGGGTTTAATTTGTGTATTTTTCTTAAGGAGGATGCCCATATTAAGGGAATTTGGTTTGGATTTCTGAAGATGATTTCTAATGAGCTTGGGCCATTAAAGGGATTCCTACATATCCTAGTTTGAACAGGAATCAGGGTTCTCATAGTTCCTTGAATATCATAGGAGAGTATAGTCCTTTGAGAGAAATGAGTTTGGTATTACTTCTTGAAAAGGATGCCTAGATGATTTGGTGGGTTTAATTTGGGGATTATTCCTAAGAAGGAAGCCCAGATTAAGCAAATTAGGGTTGGATTCATGAAGATGATGTCCAGTGATCTTGGGCCCTGAAAGGGATTCCTACGTATCTAGGTTTGAACAGGAATCAAAGTTCTCATAGTTCCTTGAATCTCATAGGAGAGTATAGTCCTTTGAGATAAATGAGTTTGGGCTTACTTCCTAAAAAGGATGCCTAGATGATTTGGGGGTTTAATTTGGGGAATATTCCTAAGAAGGATGCCTAAATTAATGGAAT
Source organism: Viscum album (assembly GCA_963277665.1). Classification (NCBI taxonomy): domain Eukaryota; kingdom Viridiplantae; phylum Streptophyta; class Magnoliopsida; order Santalales; family Viscaceae; genus Viscum; species Viscum album. The sequence goes on along the minus strand of OY728126.1, from coordinate 702,940,314 downwards.
TAGAGTTGGATTCCTGAAGAGGATATATAGTGAGCTCGGACCCTGAAAGGGATTCCTATGTATCCTAGTTTGAACATGAATTAGAGATCTCATAGTTCCTTGTTCATGGATGTTTTTGCTTATGTTTCAACCATCACGAATCTATAATCCCACGTGAGTCATGATTGGTGTGAGAAACAAGAGGATGTGAAAGATTCAATAATGACACTTCACATTTTTCCTCCTCCTCTAGTGGAAGAGGGTGCACTTATGGCAGTGAGATTAGATGAAGGTTAGTGGCTTACACCAGGATGGCCACCCATCATGATAAAGCTCAATGAGATAGGGAAAGGGTAACGAAAGTCCCTGTGCCCATCTCCCCAATGGTCTTTGGCATTGAAGAAGAGAGTAAGATAAATGATGCTACATCCTAAAAGAAAATCTAGGGGCCTATGCGATGATGGTTTTTCTAAAATTTATCCTGTTAGGGGAGGGAGACTTCTCCTATGCTTGCGTGGAAAAGAAAGTGTAAACCATACCTTCCCTACCAGAGACATGAGGTTCTGGGTCATCTCTCTGAGAAGGGAGAGGACAAGACCCAACCCTCCTCCTAACCAAGAACTTTTCATCACTGTTTCTGGGAGAAAGGTCCATGTGACTGTGGATATAAAAACCCACAAAAACTCTATGAATCCTAACTCCATTATAAAAAAAATGTGGGAATCCTATGACTATGGATATACAATCCCAAATAGGAGACATGATGATGTGTCTTTCCCAAAGGTTTGATAAGACATGAGGTTTTGGTGGAGGTCTCAACAGAATATCATTCATATAAGGGATCCAAGGAAGAAGAAGCCTTACCATGAATGGATTTGAGTAAGTCTTGATGGCTTGTAGACTGAAGAGAGTAAGTGAATCAAAGAGGGGTGCTCAAGTAGGTAAGGGTGCACAAGTATGGGCGCGAAAGTAGACTTGGGAGACCTGATATCCACTTAAATGATGAACAACCTGTATCTTAATACTTGGGCGAGGCTTGGATCAAGCCTTCAAGAGTATTCAAAAGTTGTCCCAGAAGTGGGGTGCTCAAGTTCCTATGAAAGGAATAGGCAGCGTGTAAGTATTTCTTTTTTGGGGAGGTTGGGCACTTTAGGCATGCAAGTTTTGTGGTTTTAAAACACTAAAAGAACTTAAGTCCAATGATCCTACCTTAAATCCTCCACTTAAGGTGTTGAAGAACTACCTTGAATGTTTCAGAAGAATGGAGAGAAGTACAAGGGAAACCAGAGCAACAATTCAGCTTTGGGTAAATTCACCCATATAAATGAATAACCCAAGGGTCTATTTATAGGAAAAACAGGACCTTGGAAGAAAGGAGTTTGGGTGTGCAAGTAGGATGCACGAAATTTTGGGGTGCGCAAGTAGGCTACGCACCGACTCCCTTTTGGTATGACTAAGGAGACCCAAACCTCATCTCTTTTTAAACATTGATTTTCTTCATGTATTTTTTCCTTTTCCTTCTAAGGTATTTCCCTTTTTCATTTTTTAGACTCTTTAATGGAACGGAGTGTCAAAATCCCTCCATTGGATTCATCCCCTACCATAAATATCACATTGTCTCTCTCCATGAGAGTCGGCTCAACATGGTAAAATGATCCCTTAACTTCTGGACGCTCTTCCACTATTGAGGCAAAGATCTTTTGAGCAGGATCAAGCACACTTAAAGAGTCGACAGTGCCCTCGGTATATTTGGTTGGACCTAATCCCCTTCTTCAGTGAATCACAAAGGCTATAGACCCTTCCTCTTCCATAATGGGGATGAGAGTCATAGATGCCTGAGCAGCCACCATCTAGTTACCGATAGGTCCTGCGTTGAAATAAACACATGAACCAGTGAGTTAACAAGATAAGGGTACTCATTTCAACCACCATGTGAACAGACAATTACTTTTTATTTTCATCCTAATTCATTTTGATATTTGGGAGGCGTGCTTGCATTTCTTTGATTTTCAAAGAGATGGATCCTGAATAAGATCACACAGAAGATCTGGAGGGGAAAATTCCCTATAGGGGCCTTGTATGACCACTTCCATGCGTTCTTGGGCTATAGAGGATCCTTCCGCAGCACCCCCTACTATCGATAGGGTGCACTCCCTATCTACGGTGCCTCCATGGGAATAAATTGGGGAAAGAGACATTTCTTGAGACCATACAGGATCCTCCAAAATGAAAAAGTGTGGTACCTTTAGAATCTCTGCAACAAAATAATTTAAGGATAGAGGTTTCAGAAAAAACAACCTCTCCCATCAACCGTGGGAGTACTTCTATCAAGGCCATGTGGTCAGACCAGTAATTCTTGTCCGTAGGGCTGTGAAAAAACTTTCACATTTCATTCAAGTAGGAAACCACCTCACGAGGATCTTCCTAAGCCAAAATAATGGTAGGATAAATGGATACTCCAAAACCTAGAAGGTCAAATTGTTCTCTCTGAAGAAGCCTCCATATATCTTCATTTGATGTGTTTACCCTCAGTTCATCCCAGACCCTCCCGAAATCTAGAAATGTAGTTGTGACTAGGATGTCTAGTGATGGATGTTTGGTTTAGGTGAGCAGAGTGGGTTTCTAAAACTAAAAATGTTTCATGGGTGTCACTGCTAACTCAGTACCTTGAGAAGATGAATTCTTACAAGACGTTGGGATAAAAAAAGAAGATTTTTCCACAGAAGCTGAAAAAGGAAAGCTTGTGACATCGTCATCCTCATCATCAGTTTTTGGTCACAGCATGAAAAGTACCCAATGTGAGTATTTGCGGCGACCACTTAAAAAAATGGTTGAGGGTATCGAGGTCCCCAAGGTAATGACCCATCTTCTCAGGATATTTATCAAAATAAACGCCATTGGGTGCCGAAACATAGTCAATTCCAGTAAGAGTAACTTCCCTAGTTCGGATGAGATTCTATAAAACATGAGGGGACAGATCGCGAGTAGATGGATGTCCTTTAAAAAGGTCCCACTACCTCAAGTCCATTGGAAAATCAACCTCAGGGGGAATGGATGGTGGACTCTCAACAGTACCTTCAGCATCTCGTTCGTCTGCCCTTGAGGTCACGACCCCGTCTTTCACAATTTTCTGCAGGGGGAGACAAGATGCTTTCATAGGAATTTTCCTAGATGAGAGTGTCCAACAACTCCCTTTTGATTCTCCTTTTCCTTTCCCCCAGATGCCTTGGATGTTGTCACGATAGGAACTAGATCAACTAATTGGCCATCAGGATATGATTTTACCCAGGCCTCAGCATAGCTTTTAGTAAGGAAGGGTACAGAATCTCTAGAATCTAGAAGTATGTCCTGGCATTGGGTGTCCTCCTGGGTGAACATTGGCCATAGTTTATAGGCTATCATCAGATGCTTCTCTTGGAGAACACTGTTAAGATCGAGAGGACACAACTTCTATACATAGAAAAATTGACGACTAAAACTATAGGGTGGATATCCCTTACAAATAATCTCCCCTCAGATATGGGCAACCAGGATGCCTTCTTTCAAATAGAAGAATTATCCTCGGTTGACAAAGTCTTTATATTCATTATTCATAATAGTACCGGTAGGGGAATCTTAAGGATGATAATAGAAAAGTTAGTAGACTTTGAGATAAGACATTAAGTCATTCTCATTCTTTTTTGTTTTCTCCTCTCACATATCTTGTGAATTCCAAGCCATCGGCATAACCCCATCGGTACTCTGAAGATATATTTGGAGGGTGTAATGTGAAATTGGTAAGGAATTTATAAAGTTATAACCTCCTATGCGGGCTCATATCTTTCCTTGAAGAATTTGGAAGGGCCCAATCATCCGATAAGGTGCCCCCCCCACTCACTGATCCGACCCAGTAAGCGATAAATCTTGGACAGTATTGAGATATCTAAATTGATGTAACTGTCACTGGACAACTAAGCACCCATAATGAAAGTTGAGGCTCACACACCAACATATTATCATACTTGTAAGAGCCACCTGCTCAGGAACATGGGCAAGAAGGCTGCTAGTCAAAATAATCTGTCGACATTAGGGATGATCCCCCATCCCCACTCTTGAAACTTCCCCTCTTCTAGGGCGGGCCAATAGGTACCCACTCACATCCGGGTTGTTTTATTAGAACATTCCCGGGGTCTCTATGGATCGATATCTAGATCAATATTCATAAAAAAGGCACCAAACCACTCATCAAAAGGAACATCCTGTTTCAGACTAGAATCAATTTCCTTCAAGAGTTACTTCACCTGAATGATGAGTTTCTTGGCCAAAGGAGGGGTTATTTCCTCGTCATCCCAAATAAAGGAAGGAAGTAGCAATTCATCATACATATCACCAACAATAGGGACTCTTGAGATTAACCGGATGTTCTAAATAAGGATGTCAACCACCCCCTGGGTTAAATGAAATGTATTGGTGTCTAGGATCCACCTGCTCATGAGATGTGAAATAAGGGATGTGGGATGGTGAGTGTATGTCTGAGATACCCAAGAATTATCGTATAGTCCCACAATATGTATCTCAGTTCAAAATTCTTCCCAAATATTCTGAACCCAAAAAGGTCACCCCAAATCTAATCCAAATGAGCCTCCAGAGAAAAGATCCCACCGTGATGACCATCCATGATTCTCGTTTGTTGTATCTTTCCACGCAATTCTCTGGTATTAGTTGGTTTTCTTGTCTAGAATCCACTAAACCTCCTCTTAATTTCAAGGTTTGTAGATTAGAAAGGACCTAGAGGTAATATCTCTCTGAAGGTACCACCCCTTGGATGAAATCAAGGCCTTCAGGGTAGAGGTGTAATTATCTAGGTAGCAAGATGATGGTTCAGATTTAGCATTGAAATTTTTATATCAGATAATAGACCAAACCCATAATATGTAAGCCTATCTTAATCCAAGTATTCCTTTTGAATTGCTGTAAGTATATTTCCCATAGATTGGTGTAATGTAATGACCAAATTTTTTTCATCAACCAAAGCCGCCATGTTCTTCAATATTTCATTAGTGATAGATAGAGGGGCAGTATTAGTAGCCTCATAAGGAGCAGTGACATCAATGGAAGCCTGTGAAAGAGCCATTGCAGCCTACACAGAAAGATCCAAAAGCCCAAAAAAGTTTATTCCAATAAAAATTGTTGGATAAAGGCCAAAAAAATGGATAAAGGACTTAAAGGATTGTCTTCATGGGGGCTCTGTGTAATGCTCCTGAAAATGATACGTGGTAGCCATTTTCTACGTGCTTCATGATATGTGGAATAAATCCTCATGTGCTACATGATACAAAAGGATAATTCATGCATACTAATGTGGTACACGGAAGCATTATACCACATACAGGAACGATATGCGAATGTCCCGTGAGGCATTGGCCTACAGAGCATTGGCCATTGAATAGAAGTGTTAGCGGAAAGAAGAAACCGTGAACCAAGGTATCACCAAGTCCATATTAAATGTTTGTGTTCAAAAGGTTAAGTTCAAATTATTACGTCTTAAAGTTCAGTTCTCCGGTTCAATATTGGTGTGTGGGACACACAATCTTCGTAGTATTCTCTTATGCGGAGGTCTAAATTTTAGTTTTAAATTCCACAACATAGTTTTTGAAAACCAAAATATATTTTGTGAGCAGAAGTAATTGTGGAGAGTCAAGTTCGCGGCACGTATGAAGCTATTTGTGAATATGGATTTCTCAAAATAGATAGTATGCAAATGCAGAAGCTGAGAGAGAGTCAAGAGCACTTTCTGCCATGTGAAATGGTAAAAGAAAAATGATCAGGGCTCTTATATATAGGTGTGGTCCCCTCCTATTGGACCTATCTGTTCTATCGTTAACCACTTCAGTTTAGGACTTCTTCTACTTCGGAATGGTCTCTTATTCATTCCTAATAGACCCCATTCTGATGGGGGGCATTTTTAAGGTCCCGAAAACTTCTCCAAGGGAAGAAAATACTCCCAAAATCACTTTGTAGTGGGAAGAAATAATTCCTACAAGTATAATAAAGAGAATGGACTCAAATTTAGTTGAAAAAATTGGAAGAAACTTGATGGAATTTAATTTCTAAAATATTTTTAATCAAACCGTGTACCATCACCAGGAAGGGTTCATGGACTGCATGAACCATAGACCACTCGTATGTGGAACGACCCACGGAGCGATAGCTAGCAAACCCAGGCACCCAAAAACCATATTGATGGAAGAATAAATCATACAAATTCAACCTGCATACCGTCTCATGAACTCAAAAATTTGCAGACGAAGAAAATTGGTAGGGTTCTGTGAACCGTGGCTCATGAACCATAGACACTAAAAACCCCAGTTGACCGAGTCTTCTATGGATCAAGATATCTTTTCATGGGCTTTCAAAAATGGTGCCACATGCCCATAAATATGATTGCCCCAATGCTCTATAAAATGAGAATATAATGAATTGAGAAAGGATAGATGAAAAAATCATAGAGGAGACCTTAGATGATGGAAGAAATAATTTATAGAGGATTCCAGCTTCAATCTCGAATCATTGAGGAATTCCAAATTTCAAACTATGATTCAGCAGGAATAACCAGCCATGAACCATAAAATGGAGGAACTTGATAATAATTGGAGAATTGAAAACCTAATTGGTGAAATCATGAACCACATATTCCTCATGGATGAAATCCCCACAAACAATAGTCTCCAGGACCCTCCTTCGATATGGTGTTCTGCATAGTGTATCGCTATGCAGATTTAACCCGACACCGTGTACTACATCAGTATGTGGATGGAACCCGAAGCAGAGTGGTAGACCACATTTAGGACCACATAACACAATGTTGTGTAGTTGTCCATGCCCAAGCCCACATACTTCTTTGGTACGCGGATGACCCCTCTACTCGCATACCACTATGGTATGCAGAGCTCTCCCCATCCCGCATAAGAAAACAATATGCGAAATGGGGAATCTTTGGGTGTTCTTCCCTCCAGCTCCAATATCGCCCCTCCATTACTGTCCATTCCTCCATAGCCCCTCCAAGAACAAATCCCCCAGTATCAGGACAAAGCCTCTTCCAAAGCCAACAGACCCGTATGATTAGATCATTGGGCACATCAGCACGCCCCTTTAAGTCTACATACCCATGGTAAGTGGAGTCACGAAGGCTCTCCTCACATGGTTTGGACTCCGGGGATGTCTGTAAGTCTACATTCCCATGGTACCCCAAATTCCAACCTTGGTACTGATCACATTGTTGAGCGCGCTAAATTAGATGTTTATTTTTAACTAGAATTTCAGAAATATAGCAGTAAGCCTAGGTTGTCTCTCGAAGGAGAATTAGATCATTAATTACAAAATGAGATTCTGATAAAGAAACTAAAAGGGTAATCAAGTTTTATAAAATATTGGTTTTGTTGCTTTAAGAACAAAAATTGAAATTATATTACTACTGAGAGAAACCAGTTGGAGAAATCGTGATCAAAAAGGGTAAGTGTCCCTTGATGCTCAATCCGTCATCACTCTCAAGGGAAAAGGAAGGATCATTGATTCCTTGATTTTATACATAATAAACCAGTTATGGTATGTGAGTTATTACTAGGTTACCACCTAGTGTTTGATCGATCAATGATATTGATTATCAGCAACTGCTCAAAATCAACAAACATGAATCGATGTAAAAATGGAACTCAATCAAGGCATCACATAAACAACGTGATGAGATGAACAGATTTGTGTCAATGATAAAAATATTTCAAAATACAAAAACATTCATATTCATAGGTTCATGATCTTGTATTTTATCAACTGAATCAATCCATTTTCACACTCATGAAAGGGAGGGGTGAGAAAAGAGGCAACTACACTCAAATCATCACAATATCCAGTTTGTGCATGGAAGCATGTGGATTATTGTTCATTTGATTTGTATTTGATCATACAAGAATAAACAAAAATTTATAAGGTGAAAATGAAGACCAATTGACAAAAAAACTGAAAATAAATTACCTTATGAAGATTACAAGTGTGGATCTTGGGATTACAATAAAGGACACTCCCCAAATTGATAACTAAGAGGTTTAGAAGTGAATAAGGGTGAAGAGAAATAAAATGGGTGAAAAGAGATCTACAATTCTACTAAAATTCACCCTTGTTCATAAAACATATATAATGAGTGTTATGAGTGATTTTATGGGAAATTACATCAATAATTCCACATAAAGTGGCCAAGTATCTAAAAGGATAGGTGAGTATTCAAGGCATATATTTTACCCTATCGTTATATAGTTGTTTGACTGAACAAAACGCATACAAATGATTTGAAATTCTATGGGGAGTTGGAGATTCGAGTTACCTGTCCAAGGGATGTAGAATCAGTCCAATTGGATCTCTAAGGCCCGAGTTATGGTAGAAATACAGAAGGGTGGTCCAATCTGGTCTACCCAGAATTTATTCACATTGTGGGCCTATTTGTGGCCTCTAAATGGATGAATTGGGATCCATGATCTTCCATGGAAATGTACCCCACATTTATTTTCACTAAAACATCCATTTTTAAGCCAATTTTATTCATGGATTATCAACAATACAAATAATTATCCACATGCATGTTTGGGATCTCATGCAGTTTGGCCCATTTTTCTTGAATTCCTTCACGAGCTCTCCAAATCACCTCCTCCTACAATGTAAACACTGAAACAAGTAAAATTTCCCTATTAAACAGTTATAAACATTAATTCATTTATTAAAACATAAATTTAAATTTATTAATCTATTTGAAATATTCATTACAAAACAAGTTTAAAACAGTGGTGTGAGGGTGGATTTTAATAGTGAATCTCTATGTGATCACACCCCCACACTTAAACATTTGCACTCCTGGGAAAAGACACATATAAAAAAATGATGCATGTATATATTTCCAACATCATGAATATTTAACATTTGATTAATTTTAAATTCATTAAAGTAATGTGATCAATGCACAAACTACACCAAGGAGTTATTCCTAGTGGAAATAGAAAAGGATGTCGCATAAATCATATCACAATGAAATTCAAAGAGATTCTTGACACCAAATTGAGCAAAAAATTCAAAATTAAACCATGCCACTACTCTCCATGTGTGTGTGTGAATATCATTCCCTGCCATTCTTTCCACTTTATATCCAATAAATATAGGTTATTTTAACATTTTTTATCTTAAAATATTTTGTCCACCGAACCTTCCCTACATCCTTTGAAATAATATTTCAAGAAACACTCACTTAATCATTACTAGAAGTCAAACTATAAGCCCCTGGCCTAGATATCCCTATAAGTTTCACATTTTATCACTCCCATCATTTAGTATTTTTGTTTTGTTTTTATTTGTTTTTGTTTTTTTTCAGAAGTTGTATTTGGAAAAAATCTCACACTCATCTCTCAACCCTTGTTTGATCTCCCCACGAAACTAAGTATAATAGTTATAACAAGATCAAAGGATGAGTAGGAGTAGTTTTTGACCTTCCCAAGACACAACCCTTTTTTTAATTTTTTTGTGAGGGAGTGCAATAGTTAGATATTAGGTACACACACATAGGTCAATCCGGTAAAGTAATGAAACAAATCGGATAAGGAACGAACGTAGGTAAATATCATTTAAAGCTAAAAAATATTATCCTAACTAATATTTTCCTTCGAGTAAGTAATAAATATTCAAAATTTGTAGTTTGGAACCAAAATGTGTTGAGATATTAGTGGCACTATTTTCCCAAAAACTACTCACACAAGGGGCATCAATCATATCAAGGGTTTCACAGAGATACAACCATTTATATAATTTATAGAAAACCAATTCAATAAAAATCACTCTTTGATGTTAAATTCATACAAAAAATCAATCCATAATAGAGACAAGTTTCATAAAATGTTAAAACAACATGGAATCAAAAATTTCAACATGAATTTTTAGTAAGTTGTGTGATTTGGTGACCATAAGGGGGGGAGAATGTAAAACATACCATAAAGAAGGCAAAAAAGAGAAGATAGAAGAATGAAAATAAAAATCCTAATGAACCCAGAAATATGGGGAAAAGTGAAAATGACCTAAATAAGTCGAAAAATAAAAGAAAGATGAAAGATGATGAAAATAATAATGAACCCAGGAATATATCCACCCCCCCACACCTAGAATGTGCAGTGTCCTCACTGTAATAATTGAGAAAACTAAGAAGGAAGGATAAAACCTGGTGTGTTTCACTGGTATATTGCTTCTATAAGGTGGATTTCCTCCACCATATTCTTTATAAAATCCTCATATAAGTGTTTAATTCTCTTCCCATTGATGGTAAGACTTCTTCCACTCTACTCATGAAAAAATTGTATGGCACCAAAAGGGTAAAAATTAGTAACAGTATAAGGACAGATCCATCAGGAACGAAGCTTACCTGGGTGGAGATTTAGCCTGGAATTGTACATGAGGACCCTCTCACCAATATGGAACTTCTGCTGATGAATCATTTCTATCATGGATAGCCTTTTTCTTCTCTTTATAGATTTGGGAGTTCTCATATGCACCACGTCTAATTTCTTCCAACTCTTGAATTTTTTGCTTCCTATGCTCACTTTCATCTGAAAGCTTCATATTACATTGTTTAACAGCCCAATATGCACAGTGTTATACCTCCACCAGTAGGTGACAAGCCTTTACAAATACAATCTAGTATGGTTACATTACAACTGGGGTTTTAAAAGTTATACGGTACGCCCAAAGTGAATCATCTAAGCACAAACTCCAATCTTTCTTATTGGGTAGTACCATTTTTCCAAGATTATCTTAACTTCCCTATTTGATATTTTTGCTTATCTGTTAGTTTGGGGTGATATGTAGTGGAGACTTTATGATCAACCCCATACTTACAAAGCAAATTTTTCATGTTGCGATTGCAAAAAATGGAAACCCTAATCACTAATGGAGAATATCAGTAAACTAAACCAACTAAAAATTTGGGACCTCAAAAAATCGACAACTCAAGAGTCATTGGTCCTAGTATCATTTGATTCCACCCATTTAGACACGTATTTCATAGCTAACAAGATTTAAATGAAGCCAAATGAATTTGGAAAAGTCCCCAGGAAGTCAATGCCCCATGAATCAAAGATTTCATAGAATAATATGGGCTATTGGGGGCATTTCATTCCTCTTTAAGATATTCCCTATAAATTGACAATGACTACATGACTTGAAAAATCGATGGGCATCCCTATACAATATTTTTCAATAAATTCTTGAGTCAAGGACCTTTTGAGCTATTCGTTGAGAGCCAAAGTGGCCCCCATAAGCAAAAGTGTGGTAGAAGGTCAAAATAGAGGTGAACTCATGGTCAAGGACACACTGATGAACTACTTGGTCACCACAAATTCTCCAAAAATATGGGTCATCCCAAATGAACCATCGAGAATCGTGTTTAAGTCTCTGGTATTGGGAAGTGCTGAAATCAGTGGGGACCCTAGATGTTTCTATAAAATTCACAGTGTCCGCATACCAGGGGGTAAGGTCCACAACATCACAAAGATTCTCATGAGGAATGAATTCTCCAATAGGGAGGGATGAGTTAACAAGGTGGTCTGGTGGTGGATAAATCCTACTAATGTGGTTAGCTATAACATTTTACACCCCCTATTATCTCTAACCTCAAATCAAACTCTTGGAGGAGGATCATCCACTCTATGAGGTGAGGCTTAGTTTCGAGTTTCTTTAGGGAAAATTGAAGGGAGAAATGGTCAGAAAACACAATAAATTTTGACCCAAGAAGATATGAACGTAAATTTTCCAACTAAAACACAATAGAAAAAATTTCTTTTTCAGTTGTTGTGTAGTTTAGCTGGGAAAAGTCAAGGGTATGCAAGGCATATATAATGACCTGAGGAGCCTTCTCAACCCTTTGTGATAAAACTGCCCCAACTGCAAAGTTAGAGGCATCACACATAAGTTTTAAGGGGAGATCCCACCTTGGTGGTTGGATGATGGGAGGTGATGTGAGTCTCCTTTTTAGCGAATTGAATGCATCCTCATAATTTTTATCAAACAAAAAATCAGAATCTTTTTATAATAACCTAGACAATGGATGTGAGATCTTACTAAATTCTTTAATTATTTGGCGGTAAAAAATAGCATGGCCCAAGAAATATCGCACCTCAAAAAAAAGTTGGATATGGAAGGGTTGAAATTAATTCAATTTTAGATTTATGAACTTTAATTCCCTTATTTGAAATGTCATGCCCAAGAACTATCCCACTCTCATCCATGAAATGGCAGTTCTCATAATTTAAGATAAGATCTTTTTTAATGAAATGGTAGAGGAAAGAACCTAGGTGTCCCAAAAAAATCCTCAAAAGAATAACCATATACTGTGAAATCATCCATAAATACTTCCACACAACTCTCAATGTACTCAGAAAAAATACTCAAAATATATTGTTGAAAAGTAACAGGATCATTACATAGACTGAATGGCATCTTTCTATATGCAAATGTTCCGAATGGACAGGTAAATGTTGTCTTTTCTTGATCCTCTAGGGCTATATGGATTTATAAATAACCCAAATATCCATCAAGGAAACAATAATGGGACTTACCAACCAATCGTTCTAACACTTGGTCAATGAAAGGTAGAGGAAAGTGGTCCTTAAGCATGGATTGATTCAGTCAATGGTAGTCAATACAGACTCGCCAACTGTTTTGCACACTTCTTGGAACCAATTCATTCCTTTCATTTGACATAACTATTATTACTATTTTTTAGGAACAATTTTCACTGGGATAACCCATTTACTATCAGATATAGGATAAATGATCCCCACAACAAGTAATTTAATGAATTCTAATTTTACCACTTCAATGAGAATGGGATTCAACTAGTGTTGAGATTGTCTTACAGGGTTAGCCTCATCATCCAAAAGTATATGGTCCATAAAAATTGATGGGATAATCCTGGGAATATTAGCCAATGTCCATCCTATTTCCTTTTTACACTCTCTCAAAAGGTTGACCAATCTCAATTCCTATTGTGGATAGAGTTTATTAGAAAAAATGATGGGAAATTGGTCAATAACCTCAAGATGTGCATATTTTAAATTTGAATGATGTTGTTTATGTTCCAAAATCTATGGTTTCTGGATTGAGGGAGGGTGTTTAGGGGGAGTGAGGTCTATGAAACTATCTATCTTCTCATGTTTATTCTCTAAGTATAGAGAATCTATTGAAATGAGTTTTTTATAATCATTGACATTCATAGGTACCTTAGAATGAACACACTCATCAATTAAAGAAAAAAATTACACTTTTCAGAACCCACACAACACTCAAAACATGAATCAAGACACAAATCATCCAAGGGTGAATAAGGGAAAATTGAATTAGAGTATGGGTTCAAGAGAGAATTGTGTGTGTGTAAATCATTTTTGAGCACTTCCATCAAATAGACAGGAAGATTGGAGTTATCTTCAATGAGGTGTTTCATAGCCTCAAGGATGTTAAAACTTACCTTTTCTCCACTGAAATCCATGGAAAGTATACAGTTGTCAACATTAATGATTGTATTTGCTATTTTGAGGAATGAACTCTCAAGTATGAGAGGAGCATGTCCTTGGGTTTGGGTATCATTCATCTCAAGAAGATAGAAATCAGCGGTGAATATGAGATTCTTCACTCTTACAATGAAATCCTCAATCACTCTTATTGGATACATAGTACTCTGGTTTTCAATTTACACAAAAATGAATGTTGGTTGAAGCTCCCCAACCTATACAGAAGTATAAACGGAGTGAGGCAATACATTAATGGAAGCACCTAAATCTAGCATAGCATCAGAAAAGAAGGTCTCCCCTATGCTACATGGTATTGTGAATGTTCCCAGATCTTGAATTTGGTTAGAATTGTTGGTTTAATCAAGGACAAGACATTCCTTCCCAATTTGACTCTCTCATTCCCCTTTAGCCTCCTTCTATGGGTGCAAAGCTCTTTAAGAAATTTGGATTATCGAGGGATTTGTTTAACTTCATCCAATAGAAGAATGTTAACTTGAATTTTTTTAAATGTATCCATTATTTATTTTTCAATCTCATTATCAAAATTCTTCTTATATTTATAGAGTCTTTGGGGAAAATGAAGAGGAATGGATTATTCATTTGAATCATCAATGATAATTCGATTACCCTTTTTGTCTTGTTTTTCTTTACTTGAAATTATTGAGGGTTGGGAAAGAGAGTTTTCAAGAGGGGGATATTCCTATCATGCATAATCAGTAGAAAAAGAGACTAATTTACCACTACTAAGTGTAACTTCACATAAATTACCTTTTTCCTTCATATTGACAATTGGTTGTTGGGATGGTAATTGTTTAGAACCATGCATCTTACGCTCACTGGTGGTGTTTGCCAACTGGACCACTTGAGTTTGTAGGTCTTGAATTGCTGATTGTGTGGTCTATTAGAGCTGGAGGTTCTAGTTTTACATTTGATTCAGCATATCCTCAAGGCTTGGTTAAGATTTGGGAGGAGGAGGATGATTGTTTTGAGATGTTTAAGGATAAAAATGTTGCATACCTTGGCCTTGTTGATAGCAATTCTTCTTGGGGTAGCTTCTGTTTCCTCCTTGTCGGTACTGGGGTTGTGCTTACCACCCAGGGTTTGGATTTTGTGTGAATTGTACTTGCTTGAAGGTAGGTGCTTGTTGGAATAGATGCCCTAGGAACACGGCTGCACAAGACTTGTGTGAATCTTGAATTTGTGGGAACTGTTTAAAAAAAATGAGTATTTTCAGAACAAATACCATAATGTAATGTAACAGGAGGATATTGTGAGTTACCTTATACTTGAGATAATTGCCTTAGAAGTTTATGCATCTCATCAAGATTTTTATCTACCTTTTGTTTTAGAGATGAATGACTTACCTCATGAAATCCTCAGGTCGGTGCAATAGCTCGTGTACAAAATTGTTGTGCATTTTGAGCCATATTGGCTATTAAGTCACGAGTGGTGGAAGGAGTTTTATCAACCAAGGCACCACTAGATACTGCATCAATCATTCCACAATCCATGGGGATAAGTCCCTCATATAATTATTGGATTAATAGTTTCTCAATAATCTTGTGGTGGGGGAATCTTGAGAAGATTTGTTTGAATCTCTCCCAATATTCATGAAGGGTGTCTCCTTGTGATTGCCTAATGCCACAAATATCTTTCCTAATTGCTGCAGTTAAGGAGGCAGGGAATAAATTCTCTAAAAATTTTCTTTTCAGGTCATTCCAGCCCCCAATTATGGTATTCGAATAGTATATCCAATCTTTGGCTACACAATCAAGGGAGAAAGGGAAATCCCTAAACTTAATTAAGTCCTTAGGGACCTTTTGGGGTTTCATGGTGGAGCACACTATGTGAAACTCTTTAAGGTTTTTATGAGAGTTATCACCGAGAAGACCATTGAATTGTGGAAGTAGGTGGATGAGGACTTATTTTAGCTCAATGTTGGCTGCTTCCTCAGGATATTGGATGTACATAGGTCGGTACTCCACATCTGAGGTGGTTAGTTCTTTTATGGTTCAATTATTTGCATCCATGTTTTCTTGGGTTTGATTGGGTTCAATTTTTGATTGGTTTATGACCACTTGGGGTTCCAAAAGGGGTTCCTTAGTGTTACTTGATTGAACTTATCTATATTCCTTGATTTGCGTGTGAATTGTCTTTTCAATTTCTGGGTCAAAGACAAGCAGTTTTTCTTTTTCTGATCGGGTCATACAAATAATTTGTGAAGTTTTTTTTATAATTAAATACGGATAAAATCACTTAAGAAGGGTGAAAGGATAATATAATTTTATAATAAATAATTATATAGAGATATATGGAGAATAAGAAGAGAGAGAGAGAAAGAGAGAGAGAGATAGAGGAAGAACACACAAAAACAACCAAAAATAGAAACAGAAAACAAAAAAAACAATCAAATGGGGGTGGGGTATTTAAAGGAGTAATAATTAAGAGGTAAAATAAATAAATAAATAAAAGGAAATAAAGAAAAAATAATCTTGGATCCCCAAAAATGATGCCAAAATTTGATCGTGTTGTCGAGCGCGTCAAATTAGAAGTTTATTTATAACTAGAATTTCTGTAGTATAGCAGCAATCCTAGGTAATCTCTTGATGGAGCCATTGATCATTAATTAAAAAAATGATATTATGATGAAGAAACTAAAAATGGAGTTAGGTTTTATAAAACTTGGGTTTTTTTTCTTTAATAACATATATTGAAATTATATTAATACTGAGAGAAACTGGTTGGAGAAATCATGATCAATCAGGATAAGTGTCCCTTGATACTCAATCCGTTATTGCTCTCAAGGGAAAGGGAAGGATAATTTATTACTTGATTTTATACATACTGAACCAGTTATGGTATGTGTGTTCTTACTAGGTTACCACCTAGGATTTTATCGATCAATGATATTGATTATCGGCAACCGCTCAAAATCAACAAACATGGATCGATGTAAAAATGGAACTCAATCAAGGCATCACATCAACAACATGATGTGATGACCCAATTATTGTCAATAATAAAAATATTCAAAAATAAAAGAACATGAATATTCATAGGTTCAAGATATTGTATTTTATCAACTGATTCAATCCAATTGCACACTCATGAAAGGGAGGGGTGAGAAAGGGGCAACCGCACTCAAATCATTACAAGATCCGGGTTTGGCATGGAAGAATGTGTATTCTTGTTCTTTTGATTTTTATTTGATAATAAAATAATAAAAACAAATTTATAAGGTATAAATGAAGAAAAATTGACAACAAACCTAGAAATCAATTACCTTATGAAGATTACAAGTGTGGACCACGGGATTACAACAAAGGATACTCCCCAAATTGATCATGAAGAGGTTTAGAAGTGCATGAGGAAGAAGTGAAATAAAATGGTCGATGAGTGCTTTCCAATTAGACTAACCTTCACCCCTAGTCGTACAACATAGATAATGAGGGGGAAGAGTGATGTTTTGGTCAATTACAACAATACTTCCACATAAAGTTGTCAAGTATCTAAAGGGATAGGTAGCTATTCAAGGCATATTTTTACTCCATCTTTATATGGTTGGTTGACTAACCAAAACGCATGAAAATGACTTAAGATTATGTGTAGAGTTGGGTATTTAAGTTATATGTACATGGGAGGTAAAATGAGCCCAATTTGATCTCTAATGCCCGAGTTATGGCCCAAATACAGAAGGGTGGTCCAATCTGGACCACCCCGAATTTTATTCACATTGTGGGCCTATTTGGGGCCTCCAAATGGACAAATGGAGCTCCATGATTTCCTAGAGAAATGTAGCCCAAATTTTTTTTCACTCATATGCCATTTTCTGACTCAATTTGATTCATATATTATCCATAGTAAAAATAATTTTCCACATGCATGCTTGGGATCTCATGTAGTTTGGCCCATTTTGCTTGAATTCCATCACGGGCTCTCCAACTCACCTCCTCCTACAATCTAAACACTGAAACAAGTAAAATTTCCCTATTAAATAGTGATAAAAATTAATTCATTTATTCAAACACAAAGTGAAATTTATTATTATATTTAGAATATTCCTTACAAAACTAGTTTAAAACAGTGGTGTAAGGGTGGATTTGAATAGTGAATCGCTATGCGATCAGGGACGCTAACGTGAACCTCCCCATTCTTGGGATTAAGGGTTATCACTCGCTTTTCCATTCAATTTGGTATAGTGATAAATTTAAGAAAACATGTTTGTTTCTCCTTTTGATGAGCGGCAACATTCCTCTACTTTCCCAGAATGTGTTCTGAAGCACTCCCACTATGGTAAGTCCTTAATCTTATGAGGCACGAGCCGCATAACCTCCAATGTCATCCCACATTGAAGGGTTCATTTCCCCACACCCTCTTCCAATATTGCCCCGCCTCTTCCACTGTAGGCCCACCCTCTCCCATCAGCAGGAGAGGTGGTGTGTGGTTGGTTGGATCTATCACATCCTCTTGTTTCTCACACTGAGTATGACTCACGTGGCCTTAGAGACTTGTGATGATCCAAACATCCAAAAAACCGAACCATATTGAACTATGAGAACTCTGATTCCTATTCAAACCAGGATATGTGGGATGCCTTCTTGAATTCCCAAGATCAAAAGGGTTCCCTTCCAAAAGGGTTCACCCAATCATGTACCCTCAAATGGGCAGCTCCCATGCGTAAGCCGCAAGTTTCCCAAACTACATGGGATTTGATTCCTATCTCAAGGATACATTGGAAGCCCATATTATGGGTTTCATCCCAACATCAAGTCACCTTCCATCCCACCTGGATGATGATAAACTCTAGAGTGCCTTATTTCATGGATTAGGTCAGCATTACCTCCATAACATCAAATTCATGTACGCCTATGATGATCCTACAAACTATGGTAGCCATGGACACACTCTTCCAGAATGAACCAAGTATTAAAGAACATATGAACATGATTAAATCTATAAGAGATTCCCAAAATAGGAAATAATCCCCCCCTAAAGGGTGCGATGTGCTCGACCTCCCATCCTGTCAACTAATGGAGTCCTTAAGTGTCGTTGGCCAAATCATCATCCAACGAGCACCGAACTTTGGAAAGTAGGTCCATGAATCATGGATACTAGGGCTATTGGGAGTTTTTGGATCCATGAATATACCCATTGGAGACCATCTGAGGAAGTCATATCCTAAGAGGATCAATTTAAAAAATACGTTATCCCAGGCAATTGCCCACTAGGAACATTTTATTGTGTCACCTTTTTCGCAATATAGAAGGGATAAACTGCCCAGTCTCCACCAGGTCAATCCAATCCTCCTTTAAAGGATTATGGCATGGATTAGGTTGAAACAAATATGGTGATGTGGAAGTTTCTATAATAATGGAAAAATTCTTGTCACTCTTCGGACCATTTTTTATTTTCCCCATCTGCACACCCATGTTGTCCTTGGGCCAAAATAGAACACAATTGGACTTGATAATATAAATGACTTTATCATGTTTTAATGGTTGGGAGTCTGGTTGTGAATAAATTTAAAAGGTACATTTTCAAAATACATATGTCCAAAAAAAATGATCTAACATGTTCATTAAAGCTAGGTTTTTATATTACTACTATGTAAAGGGAAAACCCTATGAATCATGATTTGGATTCATTAATCCCAATATCATTTTTATGAAAGATATTACATTAGAGTTGAAATAAATTGATAAGAAAAAACTAAGATAAATGTGGAATTTAAGAAGAAAATAATATAAGACAGACTCTTTTTTATTCCTACATTATAGGGGTAAAATTATGAAATCTAATCCTTTAATATATATATATATATATATATATATATTTCATTACTTATTTGTTTTTTAATTACAAATGGATATTGATCACAATAAATTTGGATACCCTAAATATTTATTTTTTGGATCCAATGCATGGATATCCATCAAACTAACAACACATGATATGTATTGTTAATTTATAATTCACTATAATCAATGTTTTATAGATAAAATTTAAATTGTATGTTTCATTTTGTGTTTTAACAAGAATTTTGTTATCATAGTGTGGTCTCTAAATATAAGCCAAATCATGGAATTAAGTCGATGACTAAATATAAAAACACCTATGGATTAATTAAAATGGAAACTAATTAAGGTATATATATAAATATTTAACTATAAAAACATATTTCAAAACAATTTACTTAATTTAGTAAATGTTTCTACATTGTATAAAGAAATAGAACTACAATGATTATCATCCCCAAATAGTTTATTTCCGAAGGAAACAAAAATTTCATTAAAAATATTTCTTAATCATTTGTTAGTCTATATTTTCTCAGTACAACCAAAATTTCTGAAAATTTACATACTCAAATGAAGAAATAAATTTGTTTGTTGATGACTGGACAATGTTCATGGTGTCAAAATATTTTTCAACATCAAAATTAGGATATTACTTACTATATATTTTATCTATTATGATCTATAAACTTATAAATATATTTGGGGTGTGAATCATTAGTATCATAATTCTTATATATTATTTTTTATCTATTTTTCAAGGAGAAGTATAATAAGGGAAATCAATTTTTTTAGAAACAAATGGGCATAACATATGGTGTCAGACTGTATATAGACATCATGAATATGTGACTTCCTACTAATTATTTAGTTAATTATCAAATAATTTTATCTAATTTTTTTATTTAATTTAATTATAATTTTTATATGATGATTATTTTATTAAATTTAAACAATAGTTCAAAACACACATCATGGGATCAAAATCAAGAAAACAATCTTGGATTGTCTTAAAACCTTATAAAAAATATCAATAATTCATTTTTCATGTGTAGGAATTGACTAAACAATAATCCAACACCCAATGTGGTCAATATAACAAAAATTATGTTTTTTAACACAAAAGTGTCATTTTAGTTTAAAAAATACATCAAATTGTCCAAACCAAAAAAATGAGCTTGGATTTTTTTGAAACTTTTGGAAAATGATTCATAGTTCATTTTTCATTTTTAGAAATTGACCTCAAATAAATCTGAAACTCTATGCTGATGTTATGACTCAAAGTACATGTTTTCAATAAGAAAGTGTCATTTTAGTTTAAAACACATATTAAATAGTCAAAACCAAGAAAATGATCTTAGATTATTTTGAAACTTTAGGAGAATGATCCATAATTCATTTTTCATTATAGTAATTGACCACACGTCAATATAATACATGATTTTTTTGATATGACATAAAGTATGTGTTTTTAATAAAAATGTTATATTTTAGTTTGAAACATGTGTAAAATATCCAAAACCAAGAAAATGAGATCATATTGATATCAAAATTTTGGAAAAAATCCACAATTGATTTTTAAAATGTAGGAATTGAACTCACAAAAATCCTATGCATGGTATGGTCGATATTACTCAAAAAAATTTCTTTGAGTTTAAAATTGACATTTTAGTAAAAAAGAAAAGTGACATACTAAAAACCACTCAAAAACATTCGGATTATTATTATAC
This sequence comes from Viscum album, assembly GCA_963277665.1. Lineage (NCBI taxonomy): Eukaryota > Viridiplantae > Streptophyta > Magnoliopsida > Santalales > Viscaceae > Viscum > Viscum album. Next base: position 702,919,242 of record OY728126.1, on the reverse strand, counting down.
TTTAGGAAAATGATCACATGGTCATTTTTTGACATGTAGGAATGATATTCACCTCAATATGATAAACATTATGCCTAGTATGGCTCAAAGTGGATTTTTTAGTTTAAAATAGACATTTTAGTTTAAAACATGTGTCACTCACTAAAAATTGAGAAAATGAACTCATCTAGTCTTGATAATCTATTAAAATTATTTATAATCCATTTTTGATGTGTATGAATTAATCTTACATGAAACTGACACGTGATATGACTGGAATGACTCAAAGTGCGTATTTCCATTTTAAAATTACATTTTAGTAAAAAACAACAAGTGACACACTCAAACCCAATAAAACATCTTAGTATTGTTTATATTTTTTGTAGAAATGATCCATTTTTCATTTTTGACATGTAGGAATTAGCCACACCACAATCTGATGCACGGTGTGACCGGTATGACTCCATGTCTGTCTTTTTATTTAAAAGTGAAATTGATTTTAGTAAAAATGACAAGTGACATACTCAAAACTAAGAAAAAACATTTATATTGTTTTTATACTTTACTAAAATGACCCATAAGTCGTTTTTGACATGTAGGAATCAGACTTTCCTCGATATGATACTTTATGTGACTACTATGACTCAAAGTGCATGTTATTAGTTTGAAATTGATATTTTAGTTCAATGTTTCACCCACTGAAAACTAATAAAATGTTCTCAAATTATCCTTATAGTTTATGAAAATGATTCATAAGTAATTTTTGAGGTGTAAGAACCTGTATAATGTCAAACCAACACATGATGTGACTTTTATGACTCAAAGAGCACGTTTTCAGGTTAAAATGGCATTTTAGAAAAAAAAACATGTTTCATACTCAAAATTGATAAAATTCATTAAAATTGTTTTTATAATATAGGTTAATGATTCATAAGTCATTTTTGAAATGTAGAAATCGGGATCACCTCAATATTATGCATGGTTTTATGGGTATAACTTCAAGTGTGTTTTCTTATTTATATTTGATATTTTAGGAAAAAAAGAAAAGTTACATACTCAAAACTGATCAAACACACTCAGATTGTTTTGATACTTTAGGAAAACAATTGATAATTCATTGGTGATGTTTATGAATTAGTAACTTGTTAATCCAAAACATGGTGTTCCCAATTTGAATCAAAGTTTATGTTTTTAGTTTAAAATTGACACATTGTGTTTAATTGAATTCTTTATAGTATTACTAACATAAGAATTTATTTCTTATAAAGGTGAATTATTTTACTTGAGATTGGGTGGGTTTTTAGGTAACTAATATCATGATCTATGGTTATGGCCAAATAAAAAGGAACATTTATGTTTTTGAATGTATGTGATAATTTGTACATACTCATGTAATTATACAAACCAACATTTTAAATGTATATAATAAAGTGTTTTTTATTGTATTTGTGCTGTAAATTTTATTTCAATTAAATTCTATATTTTCTCCTGTATTTTCTGTATATTTTTATTCCTTTTTATGTATTCTAAATGGGTTTTATTTTATAGGGCTGCTGCATGGCTTCTGTAGGGCTACAACTATGTAGTAGCTATAATAAAATTTATCAGTGCTAAATGAAGAAATGATAAAGAGACCCTTTAATAGTGATTCTTAGAGCACTAATAAATAATATATTTATTAATGATACATGGAGTGTTGATAAAAGTACCATTTATCAATTCTAAATAAAATTAAAAGATAAATATAAACTTTATAAGAACTTCCAAAAAGCACTGATAAAATACTCCTTTTATCAATGATTTTAATAACATTAATAAAGGTTGAGGCCTTTTAATATCACTTAGGTAGTTAATTATTTTTAGAACTGAAAAATATCATTTTAGTGCAATTAAAATCACATTTTGTAGTAGTTTCCCATGATACTCAAATATATACATCACTTATAATGGATAATAAACACGAAGTAGAAGGTTCCCCTTATTTCTTCCTTAATTCATTGAAACAAATTTTCTAATGGCCTTTCTCACCACATGAAATGGAAAAAACCTCATATTCATTACTTTTCTTCTTGGCCCTTAGTTTCTTCAAGGGATATTTCATAGGTACCATTAGATTTGATACTTTCATTGACCTCTTAAACTATACTTATTTTTCATTCACCATAATATTGAAAGATATTCTTTTCGTCATGTCCTTATAACCATATTAAACTATGAAAAAAAGATATTGAATAATTTTCTTGATATTATTCATTATTTACTTAAGAATATAACAAGTTAAATTGTGTTGTATGGGTGAAAGAGTGATATTTGTAGGTATATATTGATCTATCTTGAATCAAAACTACAATATACATCCATGTCAATATGCAATGATTGAATCTCAATGGGAATTGATGAAAAAATTATGTGATAATCATCATATGCATCATCTAAGTTCTTCTTGTATACTTCTATATATCCATTGTTGGCCTCAATTGGTATCTCTTCTAGTATAAAGTAATTCAACACATAAAATTACTCTCTTGGTGTAGTACGATGACCAAGTGCCTATACCACTCTTAGAAATATTTCTCGGTGAGTTTATCTATAATAGTTCACAATGATAACATATATTATGTGTTTCTAAACATATATAATGAAATAAAATAGTTAATTAAAAAATTTCTAGTTTACTAATTTAAATTCATTATTAATTTATTAATCACTAATATTTAGCTTTATTTTTATAAAATCTGAAATCACTAAAAAATGGATTCAAAATATTAATATTAATGTTTATTCTAGTGGTAAAGGTAATATATTTCCCTTCTTATAGTTCATAATGTGGCCATACTAGTACTTGATGGTATCTATGTAGGATTAACTATTTACAACTATATTATCTCAAAACTCCTTGATCTGCTGAGTGAATTCCTATTCCATAAATCCTATACTAAGAGTTACTTAACACAAGCCTCCATATTTTACTAAGTGGTTTATAAACATTACTCTTGATACTAATTTTGTTTATTTGACCCAACTATGGTATTTAAAAATCTAGGATAAATAGAATTTCCATCGACTATGTCTATATGAGAACCTCAATATTGGGTTTTATTATAATTGAATTGAACATTGGTGGGTGATGAATTAATATTATCTATTGATGTATTTTATTTTCTAGAATAAGAAATATAGTTTTATTTAAGAATTACATTTACTTGTTTTATATTAGTTCTTAACTAAATAATTAAGGATACATAATAAAATAATATTATACATAATCCATTTTCATCTAATAATTAATGTTAATTTTTTTATATATGTGATCTAATAAATAAAATTTACCATGTATAGATAAAAAATAATATTATAAATTTATCATGATATTTTGAAATACTGGTTGGTTTATCAAGTTGTGATCAATTAACCTAAACCATATAGGGAGAAACTCAATGAGTTTATCTAGACTTGAGTCACAACATCCTTCATTATCATATGATCCTTCATTTTTTATTCTTCATTTGGAACTTTACTTAAACCTATTATTTATGGTAACTCCTCCAAATACAATTATAAAACACATACAAGTGTTGGGGTATATGGGAAAGGGGTTAGATAAAATTAACCCTAAATACATTGGTCTATACATTATAAAGGAGAAATATATCATTCATATATGATCATTATTTAATTTAATTACTATTATAGAAATAAACCATTCAAGAACTAAAAATAAATAAATAAATAAAACTAAACATACCAAGATTAGTTTAAAGATCACGATGATTTAATATTAAATGACTAAAATAACTACCTAAAATACCTCTATTTCCATGTTCTAAAGTTAAAATTAAATAAATAATTTTAAATAATTTTAATTCATTATCTTATAGACCTTTAAAATGATTTTTTTTTAAATTATAAATTTAATTATAATTATGTATTTTTATTTCATGAACAAACATTATAAATTAATTTTTTAGAAATAAACATATATATTAACATAAAATTATAAATATATGCATGTAATTAAAATAAAAGAAAATTAAATGGTTCTATTAGGAAATGATTGGTATGGTATAGATAACTACCTAAGATACCATGTAAAGAATCTATTTTTTCCATATAACACTTTGGAATATATCTAGAAATATTTTCATGGATAGAAATTGAAACAGTGAGAGATACTAAGTCTCAGTGAGAATGGTATTAATATTATAAAAATATTAAATATATTAATACCATATATGTGTAGTTTTACTGAAAATTTTGAATAAATCTATAATGGAGGCTTAAATCGAAATTTGAGGCTTCTGTTGAGTTAAAAATTTGGGGTTTACCCTAGGTGTGACATAATCTTTGTTGTTGTTGGGAATTTGAAAAAAAAAAGTGTCTCAAGTGAAAATAATGAATAAATAAATAAATAAATTTATTTTATTATGTGTTGATGAAGTAACCTAGAAAACCTCTGTAAATATATGGTTATAAAACAATCACAGGGTTATCCTCATACCCCTAAGATTAGATTTTGGAGGAATACATGGAAAAAAACAACAACTTAAAATTGTGATCAAGGATTGTTTCACCAACAAAGGTTGTGGATCTCGCCAGCAACGCCGATGTGTGATTGTTATTCATCAGTGATCTATCCAACTGGATGTTGGGAATTTTTTCTATGGTTTATTTTTTCACATTTTTAACCCATTATGAACATGAATCAATTCTTCCAATAGCTTGATTCATGGGTTAATCATGTTTGTGGGTTCACCTATATTCTCCCTATGATTTTGAGGAATTATTTTATTAATTATTTTACTCTTCCTTCATTGTTATAATGGAAAATTATTGAGGCAAACCCAAACACATCCCATGTTAATTCTTATTTGGTTTTTATGGATTTCTCCCTCATATGTTTGCATGTTCATCACAGAAAATTTATTTGGTCCTTAGTTTGACGAATACCCGGTATAGATTATTGTGTGACCATTCTTTAGTGAAATGGATCAATAAGATTGGTTTAGTTCATGATAAAGGATTTTATTGAGGTGATATGGAAGAAGAGGATGATCAGAGGGTTATAAGATCATACTGATGGCATCTGTTATTCTCGGTTTGATGCATTACGTTGGTGGGTGATGATGGTGGTCAATTTATGAGTGGACTGAAGGCTATAATCTGATGAACGATAATGATGATTCTCATGTGGACAAGATAAAAAATCCTCAAACATTAATGGAGGTGGATCCAAAGGTTATGGCAGTGCATTCATAAGTGTGAAGGAACTATGTGTTTTTGAAAATCACACATTACACATCATATAATCTAGAGATACACACTGTGTGGGACCCATAGTTGTGGCATTAGTGTTTCTGTCAAAAATTAAATATCACACGCCTGGTTAAATGTGTCACATTACATGTGAAACTTTTCTATATTCTATTTTTGTATCACATATACTGCATGGAAATAGACACATCTTGGAACACGAGCATGGGTTAAGCATGTGGGCATGACGAGTAGTACACGGGCATGACCATGTGTATATGGTTATAGCTTGGAGTACACATGCATAGTCTGGAGCACATGGGAAGACTCATGGAAAGTAATATATGTCATGTATTACTAGTATATACAAGGTACTTTTCCTTGGTAGATCTGATTCCCTTTTTTCTTTACTGTAGACTAATTTCTTTAGGGTACATTACCCTAATCTATCCCTATGATGGTATAATTTGGATTTAATCCTTGGAAATAGGATTGTGATACTCTCTAAGGGATTTGTCTCAGATATAGTTCTTGATGTCACCCCATGTCCCTGGGTGGGGTCCTCTGTCATATTCTTCCCAAAGTGGGGTTCTCAGAATTAGTGTGGCCAACTTTACCCAAGCATCAATTCCCTAATTTGTGGGTTATTCTAGATCAGGCCGTTGGTATACCCCATGGCCATGGGTGTGATCCCCCATCCATGTATAAATCAATTCTATGTTCATATGTATACTTCATCATGGAAATACCCGATGAGCATGACATCTTAGATGGACTCCATTAGTTCTATTAGACTTTCTAAGTGGGTTATCTTGGGTGAGTGTTACTATGAACTTTTGAGTAGAATCATAGGCTAGTAATGTAGTTGTGGCCATACCATGAGACTTAGTATCTACCATGATTATATCTGGATGTGTATTTCTATATGTATCATATTTATAATTGAAATTCCCCTTTGATGAGATTCATAATATCATGATCTTTTATTATTATTGATTTTTTAGGTTATCTTACCAGGTATTATTATAATCACCCCTACATGGGATCTACCAACACATGTCATGTCTTATGTAGATGAAAATATGTTCGATAGGGTTTTTTGTTGATCAAAAGTAGACAAATGTTAGGTTGTTCTAAATAGATTTTGGTTCATACCATAAGTCACATTTGACTATAGTTCCCTTAATTTAGTAGTTTGGACTTATTCAAAGTTTTGGTGGGCTTGTATTTGGCCCTTATTGATTTCAGTATTATTTTTATACTATTATTATGGTATAAATATTATGCATGCATTGGTATCAGTTGTATTTTTTTACATTTTATCATTTTATGGGATTAGAGATGAGTGTGTGTGTGTGTTCATGTGTTTTAGGATAAGGCCTCCCATGCGAGTATTATGCCTACTTAGCATTGTTTACCAACCCTTGGCCTATTGGATTTGGGCTTTGGGTAGTCACACTCATCTTATTTCTAGGTATACGGACCTTGGTGGGTCAGTTCATTACATAGTGGTATTAGAGGTAGTGTTTATCCTATGACCAAAATTTCAATTTTTTTAGCCATGAGATTGGTTTGAATTTGATGTAAGTAATTTTAATAGTTTTTAATTGAGATTTCAGGCCAGGAACCCCAGTGTTGGTGCAGCTTCCAATGTTTCCATACACCAGTTCTTTGACTACCTTCCTTTTGACTCAATATATGTAGGAAGTAGTTTCCATGAAACCATCGGTACATGAATCATATAGGAATTATTTATGGCTTACATGTACTTCTGGAGTCATCTCCCCAGATATACTCATTGATCATGGTATATATTGTCTATTTAAAGACACCTCTATGAAGATTTCTATATAAAAATTCTATAGTAGGATTTTGATGAAGACCCCCTTAGTGATGATGCTTCGATAAAGGGACATGTTTAGAAGTTGGTACCTCTGGGTGGTTTTCCACCCATTCTCCCACCAGCCGAGCAACGATGGTACCTGAAGTACCATTGGATGAGGCGTATAGTATGATTGTTCTTATTGAGTTTCAGTGTTATAGATCCCTCTAATTCTAGGATGATTTAGATCCCCAAGAATTTCAGGACTAGACTGAGGTGGTTACATGAGGCTTTCACCTCATCAGGACACCTACAAACCAGATTGTGGTCCTAGTACTAACATTTCTTTATGGATATGTAGGGTGATGGTGGAGCCTAGAGACCTTATCATTTTTTGAGACAACTCCTTCATGGAAATGGTTTCAGTGAATTTTTATAAAGGAGTTTTCTCCAGCTATGTTATATTCTATTTGCATCCAAGAGACTCTACAACTTTTGTAGGTCAACATGACTATGGTTGAGTATTCGTCGAGGATTACCAACCTCTCACGATACTCTATGGATATGGTACATGATCAGTTCTTATGGGATCAAACCTTCGAGCGGGTCCTGCATAGAGACATCCATGCCAGTGTGATACCTCTATGAATTATTACTAATGATGGGGTTCTAGAGAATTCTTTAGTAATAGAGATATTTCTGGATGATAAAACACTGAAAACTGGTGCCAATAGTGGGCACACAAGAGTTTAGAATTCATTAGTGGGTAGAAGATAACAAACACAAGTATTTTAATGTTCAATGCATTTAAAGATTAAATATTAGGATATAGGTTTTGTGGTTCAGGGTTATCATGATGGTTATAGTTATCCGAGAGAGAGGTGGTGCTACTCTTTTGATGGTCATGGATATATTGTGTGAAATTGTCCAACCCACTGTAAAAATGAATGGTAAATAGTGTATGAGCCTTCCAGGAAAAGGAAGTGGTAGTATTGAGGAGGAATATAGTGTGGAAGATTTGGTAGAGGAGTAGGGAGAGTAGCCATAGGTGACAAGTAGTTTGAGTTATTCCCACTACCACCCCCAAGTGGTCCTACCAGAATCAGGGAGCTGGTTGATAGGGGAAAGGACTGCTGCAAGTAGTGGAGGATGATGATGTAGAGGGTTAAGGGATGATTAGAGGTACTATATATGTATTTTTTACCTTATATTTCGTTTTCATAGATATAGTAAAGGGCCACTATTTTCTTACAACATCCCTCATTCGATACCTATATATTCTAGTTGAGCCCTTACCTTGACCTTACACTTGGAAACTCCTACCAAAGATGACTTAACGATCTCACACTTCTACTGATAGTGTGGTGTGACACTTGTAGGAGAGAGTTTCTTATGGGATCTCTTTATATAAGTAATGAGGCCTTGAAAAATCATATTTTGCATGGATTTTATATATATAATTCACTAACATATTGACTATTTTAGGTGGAGGATACGGTGTAACCATGGAGACGTATTGATGTTTTACTTCATAGGTGGGAAGGAGACCTAGGCATACTAGGATATGATCATAAATAGGAAAGTGTAGTTGATTACTTTCCAACTGGATATAATGTATCTTATAGAAGTGGATTTTATGAGCATCCAATTTCATATGGTGGTGGTGGAGTATGAGGGCATCATCTCTAAGGATGTTCTAGGTTTTCCACCTCACCGAGAGATAGTATTCTTTATTCAATTACACTTAGGTACTACCTCTATATCTATACCAATATATCGTATGGCTCCTACAGATCTTCATGGGATAAAGGCACAGTTAGAGGAATTATAGAGGAAGGGATTTATATGACCTAGTGTTCCCCCCTAGGTAGCCCCAGTGTTGTTTTGCAAGAAGGAATATAAGAGAATGAAGTTGTGTGTGGATTATCATCCCTTGAACTAGGAGACCATAATGAATAAGTATCCACTACCAAGGATCAATGACCTCTTAAATTATTTGAGAGGGGCATGGTGGTTCCCAAAGATTGACTTCAGGTCAGGCTATCACTATCTTAGAGTATGGGATGAGGATATAATAAAGATGACATTCTGATGCTGCTATAGTCATTATGAATACTTTTATATTCCCTTAAACATGAAAAATTCCCCAAAAGTGTTCATGGGACTCCTAAAATGGATATTTCAGCCTTTATTGGATTGGTTTGAGGTGGAGTTCATCGAAAATATCCTAGTGTACTCAAAAATTGAAGAGGAGAACTCGAGACACTTAAGGATGGTCTTAGACTAACTCAAAGATCACCAAATTTATGGGAATATCTCAAAGTGTTAATTCAAGATTTAGGAGGTCCAATTTCTAGAACATTTCATCTTAAATGATGGTGTAGAAGTAGACCAGTAAAGGTTGAGGTAGTGTTATGTTGGGATCCACCCAAGAGCTTGACATAGGTGAAGATATTACTTGGGTTAATATGACACTATTGGATATATGTACCCAATTTCTCTTGGATATCACATCCATTTATTTCTTTTACTTGTAATGGGTAGAATTTTGTGTGGAAAAATGTGTTGAAAGGATTTTCAAGAGTTATGGAGGAGGTTGAAAACCACCCAATCTTGATACTGCCAGAGGAGGGTTTCAAGCATGTCATGTTTTGTGATTTCTTAGGGACCAAACATGATTTTGTTTTGATATATCAGTAGACTATTATTTCCTATGGGTTTAGTTATCTAAGAATTCATGAGAAGAACTATGCGACACTCAATTTTGAGTTGATGGGTGTAGTATTTTCCCTAAAGATGTGGCGACACAACCTTATAGATGCGAAATTTGTCATCTATTCTGACCACAAGAGTCTCAAGTGTATCTTTTTATAGATGGATCTCAACTTGATATAGAATAAATGGATATATTTCATCTATTATTATTAATTCAAGACAGTATATACTCTTGGGAAGGGGAAAAGGTGTAAAATTATCTCAATAAGAGATCTTGTTCACAGTTTTGACCAAGTCTTTAGAGTTGTTAGTCTCTTGTAGTTGTTCGTAGTGGAAAAAGAATGTGTATCTTACCTACAATCGATTTTTGTTACCTCACCACTTATATAGAATTGTTAGGGAGTCTTATCATGGAGATACTGACTATGAAACCTTACAAAATAATATATCTACTTGATGTTCTCCTGATGTATTTTTTGAAGTTGGGTAGAATTTCATACTTTTAAAAGGACATATGATAGCACCAATGACATTGTGGTATTTAGTACAGATGTATTTTCATACATCACATTTGTAAGTACACCTATGTGTGAAAAATATGTACCAATACATTTGTCATTAGTTCTGTTGCCCAATAATGAATAATTCAGTAGTAGATTTTGTCTCTCATTGCCTCAACTTTCAGCAAGTGAAGGCTGAACACCAAGTTACAACAGGATTAGATGAACCCATTAAGGTGCCAGAGTTTTAGTGTGACCATATATCTATATACATCTTGAACGGTATACCACATATTTCAAGAGAACATGATGCCAGAGAAGTAATTATATACTGACTCATCAAGTTGGATCACCTCCTAACTATCCAAGAGAAGAGTTTAGTAACAAGATTTTGATGCTTTTACATGAAGAATGTAGTCCAACTCCTTGTAGATACCTTGATGATAGTTTTAGACCATTATTATTGCTTCATATTGTGATTATGGAGAGGATTACATGAATACTTTGGGACTCAGTTTTTTTTTTAGCATAGTGTTTCACCCCCAGACTGATGGCCAGATTGAGTAAACCATTCGAGATCTAAAGGATATACTACGGGCTTCTATGTTGGACTTTGGATATTGTTATAAGGATAAATTACCCTTGGTGTAGTTTTCATACAACAATAGCTACCATTCCACTATCGGTATGACATCATTAAAGATATTGTATGGGATACCGTGAAGGTCACCACTATGATGGAATTATCTAGGAGAGTTTGCAATCATGGTTTCAGAGATTGTGTGAGTCATGGAAGATATGATTAAGATCATCTAAGAGAGGATGCATACTTCATAAATTCATCAAAAGTCTTATGCACACTAGTGAAAGATGCCTTTGGAGTTCGAGGAGGGAGACCACATGTTCTTGAAGGTGTCACCTCAATATGGATTATGAATATTTTTTTGGGGTAGTAAGTTATCTCTAAGATTCATCAACCCTTTACAAATAATATATCGGATTGGTGAGGTTGTGTAATGTTTATCCCTACTACCATAGTTAGACTAGGTACACATCATCTTCCATGTGATGTAGATGAAGAGGTATGTGGATGACCTATTCCGTGTTATTGATTAGGGAAAGATGAACATTAAGGATGGGGATAACTTTGAGGAGTACCCAGTGGATATCAAGGATTAGTAGAAGAATATCCTCTGTGGGAAAGAAATTAACTTAGTACATGTCCAGTGGAAGTATAAGAATCTTCAGCAGAGCACCTGTGAGTGGGAGACTCAGATTCAATCTCAGTAACCACATAAGTTTTAGAAGTATTTTTGGATTTTCGAGGTAAAATTCTCTAAGGTGGGGAGAATTTAATATCTCTATTTTTTCTATGTAACACTTTGGATTATATCAAGAAATATTTTTGAATTTATCCACTAATCTGGTGCGATATTCTATGTCCTGGTGAGCCAAGTATTGATATTATAATAATATTAAATATATTAATATCATGCACATGCATTTTTCCTAAAAAAAGAATAAACTTAGAAAGTAGGATCTAATTGGAAATATAAGGTTCTGTTGAGTTCATAACATGCGTTTTACCCTAGAAATGATATAATAATTTTAATCACTATGTGTTTGAAATAAATTTCTTCATAGGAAAAAAATAAATAAATAAATTTCTTTATTTTATTATGTATTCACGTAATGACCTAGAATCCAACTATAAATATATGATTGTAACATAATCATAGGGTTAGTTTCATAACCCTAATATTCTAAGAGGATTCTTTGGAGGTATACTTGGAGAAAAAAAATGGATCGAGATCATGATCAAGGATCATTTTTCTAATGGAGGCTATGGATCTCACCAGTGACATTGACGTGTGGATGTTATTCATTAGATATCTATGTAACCAGAGTTAGGGTATTGTTTTTTGTGGATTATTTTCCCCATTTTTTTTCTCATGATGAACATAAATCAATTCTTATAACAATTTGATTCATGGGTTGATTTTTTCTTCTAGGTTCATGTATATTCTTCCTAAAATTTAAGGGAATTTTTTACTGATTATTTTACTCTTCATTTACTATTTTAAGGAAAACTAATTGAGGTTTACCTAATCAAAACCATGGTTTGTTCCTATTTTGTGTTTTATAGATTTCTTCCCCATTTTTTGCATGTTCATTGTGGGAAATTTATTTGCACCAAATTTTGCTGAAAAACCTATATTAGATCAATGTGAGACCATTATTCATCTAAAAACATCAATACCATGTTATCATATCATTATCAAGGGTGAAACTAAGGTTCAATGATGATAGAGGATGATTGTAGGTGGATTAGATCGAACCGATAATGGCCATTCTTTCTGGTTTCATGTGTGACGATGGTGTGAGGTGACAATGGTTGATTTTTGAGTGGTTCGAAGTTTAGAATTTGATGAACAGTGATGGAGATTGTTTTATGAATGAGATATATAATCCTCGAGTGATATTGGTGTTAAATAAGAAGAGACAACGATGTGAGTGTATCCATGAAGGTTATATGTTTTTAAAAAAAATCCTATATTACATGACGCGTAATCCTGAGATACATTCCATGTGGGACCCCTAGCTATGGAATAAGTATTTCCATGAAAAATTAAATATCACTGGCCATGTGACATGTGTCACATTCCATGTGACCCTTCCTTAGTGGCTTGATGTGTATCATGGAGGATGATCAAGAATAGACATGGCCAGAAACACAGGCATGGGTAAAGTACATGGGAACACACAGAGGTATACAGGCACTACCAAGTGTAAATGGAAACAAACTGGAGCACATGGGAAGACCCGAGGAAGGGTAGACACACCATGTACTACCATTACACGTTGTTTTCTTTCCCTATGTAGGTATGATTTCCTTGTTCTATTCAGCATGGACCAGTTTTATTTGGGTGCATTCTCTCAATCTATTTTTAGGAGGGTATAGTTTGTCTTTATGTCCTAGACATAAAATTATGATCCGCTCTAAGGTATTTGTATTATATAGAGTTATATATGTCACCCCATGTCCCTAGGTGGGATCCTCTATTGTCTTATTTCTTATGTGGGGTTCGCAGAATCGGTGTGACCAACTTTACCCATGAGTTGATCCCTTAGTTAATAGTTTATTCCATATCAGGTTGTTGGTATACCCCATGTCCCTAGATGTGATCCCCCATATATGTATCAATCACTTATACATTGATGTTTATACTTACTCATGTAAAGACCCTATGTGCAAGACATCTTGGATACACGCCCAGAGTTCTATTAGACTCACAAAGTGAGTTCTCCTATGTGAGTGTTACTATGAACTCTCGAGTAGAATCTTAAGTTGTCCATGAATTTGTGATCTTACCTTGAGACTTAGTATCTATCATGAGTATATATAGATGTGTATTTATGTATGTATAATATTTTTGATTGATATAACCCTATTATGAGAAAACTATTATCCCGAAGCATTATGATTAGTGATTTTTGATGTGTTCTAATGGGTATTTCTACAATTAAACCTACATGGGATATTCCCATATATGTTGTGTCTTATGAAGACGACATATCATTCAACATGGTTCTTGGTAAAATATGAGAATAAAAAGATTATATTAGGATAGACATACCATGGTTCATACCAAGAGTCACATTTTACTTCTATCTCATCATTTTAGTGGGTTGTAATTCATTACGGTTTTGGTGGGCTTGTATTTGAACCTTATTGCTTTTAGTATTTTTTTTCGTACTCTAATTTTCATATAGATTTTATGCATGATTTGGTATCAATTGTTTTATTTTTCATTTCATAATTTTATGGTATTAGAGGCGGGTTTATGTGTACATGTACGTTATGATATAGCCTCCCATGTGAGTGTCATTCCAACTTAGTGATGGTTGTCATCCCTATCCTATTGGAGGTGGGCTTGGGGTCGTTACACTCTAGTATTCACTATCCACGTGGGCCTCAGTGTGTCAGGTTGTGTCATACCAAGTACTACCTAGGATAGTACCATGGAACTATGTAAATTGGTCCACTAAATAGATCTGAAAAAAAATATTTATGCAAATCTTATATAATGGTTGATCGAGAAATTGGGTTCGAGTTTCATGTTTTGATTTTTCTATTCATGGTTAACCAAGAAAAAAACTATTCATATTTTTTTTTATTGAATACAATATTATTGTAGAAGATATATCTTAATAAATTAAATCAAATATGTTAATCGTTAATTAACCATGATTGATCTAATACCATTTTTTGTATCCATGCATAAAAAAGTGGATATGGTGGGGTGCCATATTTGAAATTTAATTCAAATTTGAATTCTTATATCTATAGCATGGAATATACCCCTTTATTTTATAATAAAATATTAAAATAAAAAAAATACCATAGGTAATTTTTATAAAATTCAATCCCAAATTGATTTTATTGTCATTGTTTCTTAATGATCTAAAATTGATTCCCTCTAGCGATATCTACAAATGCTCTATAAAATATGGGATTTTATGATTGAAATATTTTTTTATAGAACAAATAATTAAAATCTCTTAAACATCCTTATTTTGATCATGAAAAATACCTATAATTCTCCCCAAGCTTGAGAGGATTTTGGGATAAGGTACTCTCAATCAGAATCAATTGAAAATGAGACCTCTTTTTTGGATAAACCAAATTGACACCATTTAAAGGACATAATATATATAGGGTTTAAAAATATGAAACTAAAATTGATACCCTCCTTTTTTTCTAATTTTAATGAGAAACTCCACGTCATTAATAAATATTATTTAATTAATAAATAAATAAATTTAGTGTGGATTAATTTTTATTTTATTTATCACATATTAAATAAATAATTATTTGAGTGGCATAATTACATAAATCCAATTTAATATTGAGTCTGATTAAAAAATTATTTATACTTTGACCATTTACTCAGTTTGATCTCTCTATTAATAAATAAATTATTATCTTCCTATACTAGGACAAATTTTGAATATTATGTGGCACAAAAACACATAAAAGTTATTCACAATCAAGAATAATTTATGATTAAATTATGATTAACATAAATAAAATAGGTATTAATCTAAAAATTGAGATCACTCTTATTATTGCAAATCAAATTCAACTAAATCTAATGAGATTATGGATACACTTATTGTTTGATACTCTGATTCTCTTTATTAGTGTTTGATAGTAAAATCCATAGATAAAAATAAGTATATAATAACACGTTATAAAACTTATAGTGAAAGAAAAAAATTTGTAGAAACAAAAACCATCATACAAACTTCAACTACGAAAAATAATTCATTTTCTATTTGATATCTCATCAAGTAGAATGTATGCATGTGTCATTATCCATTGATGTGTGATCCATATTTTGTTAACCTTATGAGATGAAATTTCATGTGGCCATCATGGAAATGAATTTATATCAAATATATTTATATTAATCAAAGGGGAAATCATATCTTCTACCACAAACTAGATGAAAAACTCATTTTTATCATTTAATTAACATTATATAACTTATGATGCACCTAAAAAAGCTACTTTTATATGATAATATACATCACAATTTTCATCATGTATTGTAATATATTATTTATCATATATATTAATAATGATCTCAAGTCTAATTACCATCACAAATGATCATATATAAGAAATTATAGTGATATATAATACATGTAACTCTTTCTTTCTAGTTTATCCCCATTATCTCTTACTCTTATAAATTACTAAGATTGACTTTAATGAGAAGTAATCTCAATTACTATATTCCCCCAACACCAGAAAGTTATAAATTTTCAATGTGTTATTAGAAATATGTATCTATACTATAGGAAACACTTAAATATTATTACCATTTCATACCCTGGTTCTCAATACTATGGGAAATCCCATAACCAATTGTTGCAAGAAATATTTTATTGAAATTATCACTTAGTGTATACTATTGAAATAATAATATGTGATGAGAATGAAACTATAATATCCTAAAAATTTATGGAGTTGTGTCAGGATCATTTATAGGTAATCTTTTATTTAGCCTTGAGTACTTTTAATTTGAGTTTTAACTTAGGGTGTGTTTGGGTGGAAATTTTAGAAAAATAGAAGAAAAGGGGGTTTTTCACAGTTGGTGAAATGTTAAGGAAAACCATGTGCCCTAGCCTAGAAAATTGTGCAACCTTTTATAGTAGGGAATTATGTGCTTGGAACACTTTTTTTTCAAACAATGTTCCCTAAAAGTAGAAACCATGCACCCCTAAAATAGAAGGCAGGCAGTTGGTGCACCATTAGGAAAAATCATGCGCCTGTGCCCAATAAAATGTGCACAGAAAGTAAAGTCACCTAAAAAATATTATAAAAATTCATTGAACCCCCAAAACTCATCTATTTTGACCCTAATTTGACTTTACGAGGTATTTCATGATTTTGGAGTCCTCCAAGAAAATTTAAAGGGCATCCAACCTCTGTTCTTCACGATTCAAATCCCAGATCAAATACCCATATCCATCCCATTAAGTGGATCTTGTCTAATTGCTTTCCCATTCATCCGCCATTGTTATCTATTTCAATTAGTGGTAGTTATCTTATGTTTCTTATAGATCTATTTCTAGATTTTATGAATCTATATCTAGGATTATGGTTTTATTTCAATATCTAATATATCTTGAATTGTTTAATCATGATTTTGTGTTATAGATCATAACCCAGTTCTACAACATTGTTCTGCTCAATTTTGGGGATTTCTATTGGGCAAAACAATTTCAACAAACTGATGTAGGTGGTCTAATATTCAAATCCCATAGTCATGATTTTGATCACATGTATTCAAATTATATAATTTCTAGGGTTGTTTAGCAATTTAAGTTCTTGATTAAATTAATTAATTTGGGTGAATTAATTAATGAAAGAATTGTGAAATTGTGAGATTTGAGAATAATTAATTGTGAAATTAATTATGTGATATTGAGATAATTATTAGTGATAATTAATTTTATAATTAATTATGTGATACTGATTTTATGATTTGAATAATTAATTAGTGAATTAATTATGTGATATTAAGATTGTGAATTAGATAATTTATCTTAGAATTAATTATGATGTAATATAACTTCATAAATAGACTTAATTAATTATTAAATTAATTAATAGAATGGATATGATTAATAAATTTTATAATTAATTAATGGTATGAGAGTGATTAATATTTTTTTGATTAATTAATGAGAATTATTTTGATAAGATGATTAATGTTGATTAATATTTATTGATGTGATATAGTTATTTTAGTGATATTGGTGAAATATGTGTGTGTGTGTGTGTGTTATATGTATATGAATTTTTGTTAAACATGTGTGGGACAAGGTCTTCTATTTCCAAATCCCATGTGATCCAGACATGGTATGCTATTTCTGAATCCTGTAGAGATAAACTGTATGATGAGCATGTATGGGACATGGTCTGCTACTTCCAAAGACCACTAGAGATGTACATGGTCTTCTGTTTCTAAAGACTATAGTGATAAACAAGTATGGGACATGGGTTTGTATTTTTGAATACCATGGTTTCCTAGGCTTGATAACCTAGACCCAAATAGTTGGCATTGGACTACGGTTCCAATTAGCCTTATTATAAATTGAATTGAAATGGATAATGAAATTAATTATTGTTTAATGAGTTTTGAATTGATAGTGTGAAATGTTTCAGAACCTATCACATTATAAATAAGGTATTGAGGTTCATGTGTCCTCTAGAACCCAGTAGTTAATGTGATTAAATACATAATAACTGGCAGTGTGATAACTATTTATTTAATCATTGTACTTATTTATTTATACAACTGTATACACTATAATTAAATGGATTTCTTTTAGACTCCATTAGTGGTGGCCAACAGAGTTTTACTCACACCCTACATAGGATTCTTGATTGGTAATTGAATAGAATTTATTGTTGCAGTATGTGTTAAGGGAAAACGCCTTGGGCTAGACTACTGATTTTGGAATGGAGCATGGATGATGGAACCAGACATGGTTTGAGACCCGCATGGGAGTTGGTGTATTTATTTTTATTTTTCATTTTAGAAACTAGACATGTACATTATCATGACATGTTTTCTACTTTATTTGGATATTTTATTTCACTTTTTGATTGTCATGAGTGTTTGGTATTGTTATTGGTCATATATGTTTCCTATATTTTCTGTTTATTTCTATTGGTGTATTACTCTGATAAAAGAGGGTATTGTCTCTTCATGAATGACTTATCAGACCCTCGCTTCTAGTCAATAGCCTCTGCTGTATGGGGAGGCGTGCCTGCGGTCAAGTGGTAATCTGGCTCGGGCATCGACATGGGAACCCTAGTCGGGACATTACAATATAGAATCAGATCCTAATTTTCTTTTATTTTTATTTTGTATTATTGTTTTATAAATCTATAAAGGAGACTCGGAAGAATATTTCCTTGGTTATGATCTCATAAATGGGGGTAGCTAACCCATATATGGGGAAGAAACCAAGTGCAAATGGTGGGAATTTTTGTTATTACTATTTGCTGTTATAGTTAAATATTATTTCACCTTGGGTGGCACACTTGTGGTGTGATGTGATTATTGTTTAAATGATTTTTTGAGATTTGAATCATGGAATAGTAAAGAATAAGATTTGATTTTACATACATCATTCTATTCACTCAAGGTTATTGTGACATGCAACATTTTAGGCATACACAGATAATGAGTTATGGGTAAGTTCTTAAACTTGAACTGTTTTCCCTTACACATGAAATTATATTAAAAATAGTGCCTAATATTAAGTTTATAATGGTAAAATGATGCAAAAAATGTGAATAAATGTGTTTCTAATTAAATGTGAATAATGAGAACATGTTTACCCTTGTAAATCAAGACCAGGGTCTAGGATAGTTAAGGGTGGTGATAGTGCCCTAATTTTGACTGCATAGAGAGACTTGGAGAAAATACTTGGTGTGACTCATTGTGGTTGTCATTTTTCTTAAATGTGTTAATGTTTTCAACTATTTACTATGGTTTCTATTTGGAATGATTGATTTATGCCTCCATAACAATGCTTTTTAATAGGATGACCGGAGGACATGGCGGTGGATGATCCTCCAATGTTGGATCCTAAGGCACCGACACTGTCAGGTGAGGAAGCAGGAGAGAAGTTCTAAGAGAACTTTTCTCACTTCATGAAATTAATTGAAAGAGGCCCATGGTGGGTCAATAAGAGCATGTTTGACCCAACAAGGGTTTTTTAATTGTAGCACCCTCCGACTCTTACTGGAGAGGGTGGACCCAAGGGATTTGAGTTCTAGGTTGAGTCCACCAAGATGATACATGACCACATAGAGACTCCTATTGGAAATAAATTCAAGTTGTACTCTTATATTATATAAGGATTAGTGAAGTGATCAAGGGACATTCATGCATATACTGGACAGGCTGGTGTTATGCTTTGAAATGAATTTTTGGAAAAGTTATTGGAGCACTACTACCCTGAGACACTGAGATAAGAGAGAGTATCTATGTTCATGATATTAACTTGAGGGAGTATGTCTATGATGGAAAATGCTGGATGCTTCACATATTTTCAATGCTTTTCTACAACATTGGTTGGTGATCAAACAGCTACAACAAGACACTTTTAGGATAGACTTATGTGTGAGATTAAGTCCCAAGTTAACCTTTTTTGATTAAATAAGTTTTCTAAGTTGGAGGATCAAGCTCTCATAGATGAGGAGAACTTAAGGGAGGATTCTAGTGCAGGAAAATTGGTTTATTCTACATGACTAGGTGTACGACTTCTGAGATTAGGAATCATTTCTATGAAAATATTATTCAGAGCAGTGGGAAACAGAATAAACTGAAAGAGGGTTCAATTTTATAGGACCTTATTCATGTGTTTTTTCACCAATGTGGTAGGACGAAGAACTTATAAAATCATTTTCCTCAACCACCAATGGAATGATGAGGATAAGGAAATATGGGAAATCTATAGAGGTTCTGTAGGAATCCACGACAGACATTTAGTAATAGAGGAGATAGACTGATCTAGGGTGTGGGAAGGGGATCTTTTGCACCATATCAGTCTGGAAACTAGAATTCTACTAGACAGGATGTTAGAGGTAGTGTACATGGTGATTTTGGGATAGAGATCCCATATTAACTGAGTGGTGAAACTCATGGGAGTCAAATGACATCACAGGGAAGAGGGTTAAGACAGTTGCATGTGGTGAAGTCTATACTTGTGGATAGTGAGGCTCAACCATCAATAGAGATAGGTACTATTCTTGTAGATTATACTTTATCTAGTACATTATTTGATAATTGTGAATCCCATTCCTTTATATCTACAAAACTTGTTAACGGTTTGAACCTAGAAGTAATGTTTTTGAGTGGGTTTATGACTATAGATACACCATTGGTACTGTAGTCTAGAGACATCTATATGTGCAAGGGATATTCTCTTGAGATCAGGGAGTATCATTTTCTCTAGGATCTCTATATTCTTGACATGTTAGGATTTGACCTAATCATGGTTATGGAATATCTATTCACATACCAAGCCATCATTTATTTTTACCAGATGATAGAGACTTTAACATCACCTAAGGGTAGAAAATATATTAATCGTAGAGAGTGGGATATCTTGGAGGGTTGAGCAAGGCCAATTACTCAGAAATTGGGAGATCTCACATCCTAGTTTTCTTGTATTTTACTAGATGATGGAGGTGTTAAGAAAGATTTATTTCCACCAGTAGTGGAACTATTTCAATATTTCTTTCCTAAATACTTCTCAAGACTACTAGCCAAGATAGATATGGAATTATCTATTGATATCATGATAGGGGATGAGCAAGTTTCTATTCCACCATATATAATGTCACTGAAAGAGATTCAAGAGATCAATACTTAACTAGAAGGGTTAGAGGATAATGGATTTATCTATCTGAGTATGTCACCATGGGGTTCACATATGTTGTTTACAAATAAGGGAGATGAGAGTTTGTGCTTGTGTGTCAATTACTAGAAGTTGAACAAGATGATTGTAAAGAACGGGTATCATATTCCATGTATCAATGATCCATTTGACTAGTTTTAGGGATCTTCTATGTTCTTGAAGATTGACTTGATATTGGGGTATCATCAGCTAAGAGTTCAGATTTATAGTATACCATGTGATTCTTTTAGAACCTGGTACAACCTATATGATTTAATCATAATTCCATTTTGGTTGATTAATGCACCAGCATTGTCTATAGACATGATGAAAAATATCTTTTAGCCCTACGTAGATTAGTTTTTAGTCTTGTTTGTAGATTACATCTTGGTGTACTCCAAGACTCATGATAATCATTCCCAATATGTTGACAACGTCCGGAGTACACTGAGGAGATTTGACAATACACAAAGCTATCTAAGTGACTATTTTGGATTGATCAGGTCCACTTCTTGGGTCACATCATCTCAGATGAAGTCATGTCATTAGATCTAGATATGTTTTAGGAAGTGTTTTCTTACGATCATCCCAAGAACATGTTCTATATCCATATCTTTTTTATATTAGCTGGATATTATAGGAGGTTCATCCATGACTTTTCTTATTTGGTAGTTCCACTTTTAGGCTTGAACAACAAGGGGTAAATTTTTAATGTTCAGAAGTTTGAGATGATTCCTTCTAGGATCTGAAGAACCATTTGACATTGGAACCAATCTTGATCCTACCTGAGCCCGGTGAGGACTACACGATGTATTGTGAAACTTCTGGGATTAGACATGGACCTATGTTGACGCAAGGAGATTGAGTTGTGAAATATGGGTCTAATCGGTTGAGGCCTCATGAATGGAACTACCCTAAACATGACCTTCATTTGGATTTAGTGGTTTATGATTTAAAGTGTTGGTAAAACTATCTTTTGGGTGAAAAGTTTATTATGTATATGGATAACAAGATCTTAAGGTACATCATTTCCCAACGAGATTTGAATCTCCAACAGTGGAGATGGATTGAGTATATGCATCCATTTGAATTTTAGCTATCTTATACCCCCAAAAGGGAAACAATGTTGTTGATACATTGGACAAGAAAAACAAGACTCAGGTGGTTCATAAGTCTAGTGTTGAGTGAAAGATGATGACTTTGCTGGATGAGATGCATGTTGTGGTTTAGGAGAGTTAGGTGTAGATGAATTTGGTATCAGTTTTAGTGGATTTGACACTTTTGAGATGGTTAAGGGACACGAAGTATGAGGAATCTATGTTCTTGACCGTGAGGGAAAGCCTTTAAGGTGGGAATTCACCTTTATATAGAATCATAGATGAGGATAAGACCATCTATGTCAGGAATCGAGTTTTTCTGACTATGAGAATGCAATAAGAGATAATGGATGAGTTTTATTCCATAAAGTGGGTGGTGCATCTAGGAGTACCGAAAATGAATAGTGGACTTCAAAAAAAATTTGGTGCCCAAGAATGAAGAAGGATATATAAGGGTTTATGACACGATGCAACACCTGTTAGCAGGTGAAGGCCGAGCATCAATGACCTAGAGGTTTTCTATAATAATTACCCATTTTGGAATGGAAGTAGAATGACATGAATATGGATTTCATGGTTGGTATCCCAAAGAATCCCAGAAAGAATGATGTTATCTGGGTTCTTGTGGATCTACTGATGAAATTAGTGTATTTCTTACCTATATGGGAAACATTCTTAGTAGAGCAGTTGGGAGAGCTGTATGTTCAGGATATTTTCTATCTACATGGAATGCCATAGAATATAATTTCAAATCATGACTCACATTCCACTTCATGCTTATAGAAAGGCTTACAAAAGTCTCTCGATACATAGGTATTATTGAGTATGGATTTCCACCCACATGCAGATGGGCAGTCATAATGTACTATACAAGTGCTTGAGGATATACTTCAGGAATGTGTTCTCAACTTTAGTGGGTCATGGGAGAACCAATTGGAATTAGTGTAGTTTCTCTATAAAAATATTTACCATGGAATGATATAGATGGAACAATATGAGGATATTTATGGTAGGTCATGAAGATCACCTTTGTATTGGATGGCGGTAGGTGAGTCAGAGTTGTTGGAACTAAGTCTTGTGTAGGATATATCAAAGCAAGTTTAGCTAATTCAGAAATGTATGTCTATGGATTAGATTAGGTAAAAGTCATATGTTGATAGATGGATATGACCCCTAGATTTTAAAAAGGGTGATCATGTATTCCATTAGGTGTCACCTAGGTTGGGTCACTATAGGTTACAGAGGTTGGGAAAGTTGGCACCCAGGTTTGTTGAACCATTTGAGGTTGTGAAGAGAATCATGTCACTGGAATACTGATTATCTCTTCCATATAAATATAGTTCTATGAATTATATTTTCTATGTATGACAACTCTGTTAGTATCACCATAAATATTCTTATGTAATTGATAAGGATGATGTTGATCTTGAGATAGATTCATCCATTGAGGAGAATCTAATATGTGTGTTAGATTGTAGTGAAAAGGTGTTGTGGGGAAAGATAATGTTGATAATTCATATATTATGGAAACATGGATGTGTTCAGGAGGATACATGGAAAATGGAGGAAGATATGCGGGCTTAGTGGCCTGATCTTTTTGGCATGGGATCTTAGAGAAGCTTGGGAGTGTATCTCAAGGATGAGCTATTATATGTGGGGAGATTGTAATATCCTAACCTTTTCTGGATTTTTCTAAATCTTGTTTACAAGTACTATCTTATTCAGTGTTGAGTAATTTTCATTTGTGTTTTAACATGGGGTGTGTTTGGGTGTAAATTTTAGAAAAATGGAAGAAAAGGGGTTTGTGCATGGTTGACCTACGGTTAGGGCTGATTTGGATCCCATCCCAGCAAACTATGAACCCCTAGATAGTGAGGAATTGTATGGTTGACACATGGTTTGTTAAAACATGCAACCTAAAAAGATAAACCATGCATACCTAAAATAATAAGTGCATGTTTGGTGAAAGTGTAGGGCAAGTCATGCGCCCCTACACAGCAAACTGTGCATAGGAATTAAAGTCACACAAAAATTGTTTTAAAAATTCCTCAAACTCCTAAAACTTACCTTTTCGACCCCTATTTTATCCTAGGACGTATTTAACTATTTTAGAGCTCCCCATATAAATTCAATGTCCATCAGACCTCTGTTCTTCATGATTCAAAGCCCGGATCAAAGATCTGTATCCCTCTCAGAAATTGGATATTGTCATGTTGCTTTCTCGTTCATCCTCCTTTGTTATCTATTTTGTTTGGTGGTATTTATCTTCTATTCTGGAAGATCTAGATCTTGATTTGATGAATCTAGATCTACGATTATGGATCTAGATCTAGATCTAAGAGATCTTGAATTTTTTAATCTTGATTTAGCTTTATAGATTCGGATCCCATTCTACATCATTGTGCCGCTAAATTTTGGGGATTTTGATTGGGTGATATTTCATCAAAAAATTGAGGTAGGTGGTCCAATATTCAAATCCCACAATCATGTTTTTTTATTAGGTGTATGTAAATTGTATAATTTCTATGGTTGTTTAGAAATTTAAGTTCTTGATTGAATTAATTAATTTGGGTGAATTAATTAATAAAGATATTGTGAAATTGTGGGACTAGAAATAATTAATTACGAAATTAATTATGTGATATTGAGATAATTATTGGAGATAATTAATTGTAGAAATAATTATGTGATTTTGATATTTTGAATTGAATAATTAATTAGTTAATTAATTATGAGATATTAAGATTGTGAATTAGATAATTAATTGTTG
The DNA here is from genome assembly GCA_963277665.1 of Viscum album. Taxonomy (NCBI): domain Eukaryota; kingdom Viridiplantae; phylum Streptophyta; class Magnoliopsida; order Santalales; family Viscaceae; genus Viscum; species Viscum album. The sequence goes on along the minus strand of OY728126.1, from coordinate 702,894,117 downwards.
AATTGATTAAGGGATATCGTAATTGCTGAAAAAGACTTAATTAATTTTTGAATTAATTAATATAATGGATGTGATTAATTAATTTTATAATTAATTAATTTTTGGATTAATTAATGAGAATTATTATGATAAGAGGATTAATATTGATTAATCTTGATTTATGTGATATAGTAATTTTTTGATATTGGTTATATATATAGGTGTGTGTGTGTGTGTTATGTGAATGTTTAATAAACATGTATGGGAAATGGTCTACTATTTCTACATCCCACATGAGCAGGACATGGCCGACTATTTTCTAATCCCATAGAGATAAATTGTTTGATGAACGTGTGTGGGATCTGGTCTGCTATTTCCAAATCCCAAGAGAGTGGGACATAGTCTTTTGTTTCCAAATACCATAGTGATAAACCTATGTGGTACATGGCCTTTTATTTCTGATTCCCATAGGGTCCTAGGCTTGAATACCTAGACCCAAATAGTTGGAATTGGACTATGGTTCCAATTAGTGGTATTGTAAATTTAATTGAAATAAATAATGAAATTACTTTTTGTTTAATGGGTCACAAATTGATAATATAAAATGGCTCATACTTAGGCACGAGATGAAGTAGTTATATAGGTTTGGTTATCCTCAAGAACTTGAGAATTAATGTGATTAAATAAAGAATAATTGATAATGAGATAATTATTTTTATTCATTGTAATTATTTATTTATAAAAATGCATACATTGTTTTTGACTGGATTTTTTTAGATGTTGTTAGGGGTGGCCTATAGTGTTATACTCACACCCTACTCGGGATGCCTGATCAGTGCCTGGATAGACTTTATTATTGTAGGATAGGTTAAGGGAAAAGTCCTTCGGTTAGATTGCCAATTTGGGAATGGAGCTTAGATGAGGGAACTAGACTTGGTTCGGGACCCGCATGGGAGTCATTTGTGTATTTTTGTTTATAATTCATTTTAGACACTTGACACATACATTATCATGACATGTTTTCTACTTTATTTGGATATTGTATTTCCTTATTTGATTTTCATGTGTTTTTTGTATTGTTATTGGTTTTATATTCTTTAGTTATTTTCTGTTTATTTCCAATGGTGTATTACTCTGATGAAAGAGACTATAGTCTCCCATTGATTGACTTACCAGACCCTCACTTCTAGTAGGAAGCCTTTGGAATATGGGGAGGCACACTAGAAGTCATTTGGTGGTCCAGACTAGAGATCAATGTGTGGGAACTAGGACAAGATGTTACATAAACATATATATATATATATATATATATATATATATATAACGATATGCATGAAGTGGTATTCCAAAGTATATAAGAAATTTGGTTTTTGGGAATTCCCTCCATCATATTTGAGGCAATGAGTCATATATATCAAATTATTTTTTTATATTAATCATAAATTTGATATTATTAAGTAAACACATGACTATTTATGGACAAGTTTTTGAGTTTTAATTATTTATACACCTCATCAATAATGGATCATCCTGTGAAAATTCTATGAAAATTGATGAGTTTTTCTTGAGTTGAACTTAATGATATATTGTAATGGATCAATTAGATATCATAATATGATGTTATATCTAAAATAATATTTTATATTTTGAAATTTTTTACTGTATTCCAATTATTAATTATAAATATGGATGTTCCAAAGGAGACCCTAGTAATTCCCATTAGTTGGGAGATGAATACTATGATTTATAGAGATTGTTGTATTAGTATGATACAGAGGATTCATGCTATATTTTTAAATATTATATACTACATGGGATGTTTTTTCTAGTGATTGGTTATGTCTAAAATGGGGATAATCTATCAAACTTCCCTTATGATTGAGATGATTATAGATACCAATGGACAATGTATAAATAATTTGTTGTACTATTAACTAAATATTGACAATTGTAAAAGAAATGGTAAATTAATTTCATCTAGATATATTGGTGATCATAACCATGTTGATGTATAATCCACTTAATTTTTTTATTTTAGTTTTTATTCTTGAGTTGAATATTACCTCAAGGTTTTCTAGTTGAAACTCTAATATAGATACACCACGATTAGTGGTAATCAACAATGAATTAATTTTCATGGTTTTTGGACATTCATCTCCAAATACAATTTTGGGAACTACATGATCTACCATTGGCTGACATATGATGTTTGATTATTCCTTTACATGATATTTTATTAGGCACTGGGCGATCCTTCATGATGGGGTGTATCATTCCTTTTCTTGGAACTCATTTTCAATATTGAATAATACCATAGTTGTGTATTGAAAACTTTATAGGGATAAGGGTATAGGCTTTGGGACTTATTTTATAATTTTTATTTGTATAATATTTAATATTTAGGGAGTGATGTTTATGGTGATATTGGAAATTCATATTTACTTGTATGTATAAAACACCACTTAACTTAGATGAGATTAGTTAGTGACATATGGTGAGATCATGACTATATATAATAATTTATTTTTCTTCGATCATTATATATATAAGATTAAAGTTGGTGTTTCTCATCACATTGGATGTCCTACTTGATTATTATACTCACCCCATCTTGGGATGTTATGTATTTAAATAATTTTTTCTATGAAGATAACTTACACCTTACATGTGACATAGGAGCACATTAGGGGAGACATTTAAGTGGAAATTAGAAGATGTTGTTATTGGGGTTAAATCTTGATACCGGGTGATTATTTTTAATTATTTTATTCGATTATATTTGTTGTATTACTATAGTGGTTTGGATATATACTATCATAGGTATTTATTTTGGTGGATGACTCTTGTAATTCCTTAACCCCAAAATCTTGGAGTCGGTGCATAATTTTATTATATTGGCATAGATACAAGCTTCAAATCCCAAGGGACTAAACTGTTTAGAAATATTGGAAAACTTGATTACATACACGATACCCATATTATATTGGGGAATGGAAAAAAAATAATACATAAAAATGACTAATAAAATGCACCCTTGAAACTCATTCAAAGGACTCATCTTCATAACCTAGGGAAAGGAAACAAAACAAGGGTGAGCTTAAATTCTCAGTAAGGATAAAGTATAGTGGAAAAAAATAAAGAATCAATGATAATAATCAATATTCCAAGTTAAATAACAAAAAAACCCATTTAATCAATGAAATTATAATTAAATACATCCATATATTTTTATAGAGTGAAAATCTCATGGATAATAAATACTGAATCAAAATGAAAGAAATGCTTAATTATTGGACATTGTGTATCAGGCACATGAAAACCTCTACTATCAAGATTTATCCTATAGATAGTTTAAAACTCTAGGTATAAACCTATTTAATTTTTCTAAATGTTTTATCTCTTGAGATCCTATTGATGCCTTGAGAGGCTATATAATATCCGGGCCCCACCCGTCATTGTATGTCCAAAGCATTCCTTATATCGACTAATTGATTTAATTAATAAAAAATGTGACTTAACAAATATAAATATTGAATATATAATATATATTTATCAATATTTTCTCATTTAATGATAATTAACAATAAGGTTTGTTGACATTGATGATTAAAAATACCATTGAAATATTATTGAATCATTTTTGAGGAAAATAATATTTAAATACTTTAAAGTGTTCCATACCACTTTAAAACATTTGTATCACAATAACCATGAATTAATAACATTAAATTAAACCTATAATATCATTATAATAATTAAATTCATGATATTACATCTCAAAGGGTAGTGTATACACCATATAAAATTGAATTGGTTCATAACAACAAATAAGTCTCAATGGAATGTAAATTGAGATTAAATCTTTTACCTTGAGTCTAACTTGTAACATGTGTATTTATATTATTGAATAATAATAATATATTAATTATTTACTTGATTAAGAACTATTTTTAAGTTTATTCTTACTTTTACTTCACTTATTATAATTTTTTATACAACCACTTAAGCAATTAAGTTTATATCGGGTGTTTTTTACAAAATTCTGTTTATGTGTCAAAAATGGATTTGGTAGGTCGAATATGGTCATAGGGGTCATTATATAAACATATTCAGAATAATAATCATGAAATACTTATCATATTTATATATCAATTATACTTTTAAAACTAATTATTAAATAAGGTTATGAAAAATGAACCAACATTAAAATCACGGAGACCGTAGGTCATACGTACATTTAAGTAACGTTCCCATTTTTCAATGATCATTATGGAATGAAGGTAAACAACATTATATCTTTTAATAATTATAATTATATCATAAATAAAATTTTATTTAATCATATATACTTATATATATAATTCTTCTGATGTAAAAGAATTCATATCTCATTGAAGAGGCATGCAGTCCACACATCCATGAATGACATTATGACTATTTTAGTGCGTGGAAAGAGTAATAAGAAAAATGATATATTATATTTACATAAAGGTAATTATTTAATTAATATCATATAAATTTCATTTTTTAACATATTTTTAATTAAAATCATCCTTAATATATTCTATTTAAGGTGAGAACGTATCACATCGCTTTAATAATCCAGTAGTCCACACTTCCCCAAATGATGCTACCATATTCCCAAAAAATGAAGTTCATAAAGATATGTGTTAAAAAATATTTAAAGAAGAATAAATGAATTATAAATATAATATATATCAAATAAAAATATTTTTTCAATCCTAATTCCCACCATGAGAGGTGGTAAAGAAAGAACGAACAATCATCATTTCATGAGGTGGTATTCTGTCGTACACACGAACGGTAAGTTCGTTACCCATTAGATGAAGGTGTGTGTAAGTTTAGTTAAAAAACATGGAATAAAAACATTTAAATATATTTATAATACTATTTTCATTATATAATCTTGTAATAATAAGATTTTAAGGGGTGTAGAAGGAAAATAAAACAAAAGAGCTTGTGGAAGGATATTACCTCTTTTTTAGGTAACTCTTTTTGTTTTATACCAAAACAATTACATGGTCGGAATTTTTTCCTATGTTTTTTATTATAGGTATAGGGTATGGATTATGGGATACTATTTTTATAGATGTTGTACAACCCAAAGTGTCTTGATATTTGTAAGGAAGGGGAAGAGTGAATGTCTTTTTATAGTGGAGGAGTAGTGACATTCTTGTAAATACTAAAAGGTATACACTATTGGGAGGTCCTCCTTACCTCATGTTCCTCCAAAATGAAAAAATAATTTATTAAAGGGAAATTATTGTCTATATAAACCTAAAAAACAAAAAAATAGTTCATTTATATATTTTTGTTTTTTAGTTTTTATGTCTCCTTATATTTTTCATTTTGGTATTTCTTTTAGGCAACTAGTTTTATAACCTATGTAATTCAACCATTAAAACTAAATTAAAATTTGAATTACTAGAAAATTTATACTCAATTAATTATAATTATTTTATATAATTTACAAAATAAAAAAAATGTGTTTTATAAATTAATTTTAAAATCAGAACATGTAACGCACAAAAACACTGCTTTAACCTAGATTATGCTAATAATGTTTTTACTATCTATGGGTAAATATATTTTTTATAAAAGATAAATTGGTCCATTAATGGACCATATTTGGTATTTATTAACACTTAAAAATAATTTTTAATAATAAAGTATTTTTATTAATTTTAAAACATTTAATAAAATATCATTTATTGTAAAATAACATTAATTTCAAATTTGACATGATTTATTTAATTTTAATTTAAAAATATCAAAAAATTATTGTATTTAAAATATATTAAGTTCAAATCTATGTAAAATTATATATTAATATAAAAAAATATTATAACAAAACAATTTGTTAAATTTACTTTACTTTTAATGTTTCTAGTGTCATTTATTTTATTTTATTGTTAACTAAATAATCCATGAATTAGATTTTGTTAAGAATTTAACATAATTATATCATCTCTAAAAATAAAATTTAAATTACCATGATAAAAAAACTCATTTATTTTTCAAAATAATTTTTATAACCGAAACTATGTAGCTTCTTTCATACTCTAAAGCTTTATATGGATTAAATGTAAGGAAGGTATATTTTATGTTGTTTTATTTACTTAACTTATTATATGGGTCAATTTAATGAAAATATGTCCCAATAACTCATAAAAGTTTAACTGAGAGGTAATATGGTATAAATATTGTCATACAATGTATTCTTGACAAGTTTCTAGGTCATTATGGCCCTTAAGTTTAAGGTTTAGTACCTTGTTTTGCATAATTTGACCTTTATTGCTGTAATTTATTTTAATAACTTTCATGAATATTTTTGGTCAAAAAATAAGTTGATATTATTAGAATATAAATATTATAATTATTAAAACATTGTGTATATATTTTTTCAAATTCAATTCAAATAATTCTAAGATTTTATTTTAAAGCTAATCCCACAGACGTGGCGAGAAATGTTGTTTTAAAGTGAAAAACTCAAAAGTTCATTAAGTCTTTATATCTAAATTAAATATAAATATTTTTCCAATGACATTAATTTTATTAATTGATATATAATTGATATATTTTTACTTCAAACCAAATTTAAAATATAATTTTACATTAATAATTATTTATACAAAATGGAATTTTTTCAAATAAAATATAGTATTTTTCACTATTGATCAAAAAATGAAATTTCTCAAAAAAATACCTAAACATAACCCTAAGATAATTATGAAATTATGAATTCAAAAATGAATATTATTTTATCATATAAAATTTATAATATTTCCAATATTTTTATTTATAATAGGTCCTTCATTAAAAGGAGGTAAAACTTGGTCTTGCGTGTAATACAAGATAACTCAGTGTTGTGTGTAGCATAAACATAAAATGGTGTTCCATATAAAGAAACCAAGAAAAAAATTATTCTAAAATAAAAATATTGTAAATTCTTGGGATGTTATATTATCCCCACCTTAATTAAATTACATCCACATAATTTAAACATGATCTCAGTATTCTAGGGTTTGATATTTGAAAAAACTATTATTGGAAAAACCCAAATCATAAATAGGGATTATAAAAAATATTCTTAAAATAGGTAATGTAAAATGTTAAGGGTATCACAAAACTTGGATTTAAATTTTAGTAACATTAGAGAAAACATGTACATGGAAGAAAAATCAAAATATCATGTTCTTATAGAGGGTTATAGAGAACATGTTCAGTAAAAAATTGATGACCACAATATCATAAACCATATTTATGAAAAAGGTCATAGATATTATCAAAAATGCTGATAACAGGAAAAAAATTTTGTTTCAAGACCCTTTTACTAGAGTTTCATAATTCTTTCACCCTCTAAAAATATAATTAAATATACATTTCAATAAACACAATATTTTAATTTGATTATGCCTTGAACTTTTTCTACTTCATCTCTTTGCATAATATGTAATATATCAATATCTAAAAACATATAAAAAGTTAAAATTAAAATATTTCTTAAATGGTTATATTTTATGAAATCTTATGATCCAACACTTTAGAAATAAGGACATGGAATTTCCAAAATGAATTTATCATTAGCCTTAAATTAACTTGAAGAAGCTCTAAATTATCACATTCCAAACATGTGAATACCTTCATCATGTATTCTCTTGAAATATGGTAGAAACATGAATTACCATAAAACATTATTGAAAACATGTATGCTTCATTACTACATAGTTAAGACACATGTTATTGAATATATTCCTTAAAAATCTTAAATTGTTGTAAACTCCCTCAATTATGGAATAAACCATGTTGTCAAAAAATCATTAATCAGTTCCAAGGTAGTCTATAATATCCAATATATATTATCCATATCAATTATATCTTTTTCCAAACATGATTACTTCAACATTAAGATTATATTGACACTTATATTTCCCTCAACCTTGTGTTTTCCAAAAACACCCAACTTTATATTGAATCACTTTTCTTGGTTATCAGTATTGATCAACACACACTTTCAAATGCTTGATGAATAATTAATACAGTACAATCCTTATATATTTTATAATACTCATGACTATTACCTTACTGATATAATAATCAAATAGAATAATTCTAGAATTCAAAACACAAATATATTAATCATTTCTATTCATCCATGGTAGTGGAAAAATATTGATATTGATTCATTAGCCTCCTTTGTGTTATATTCTTTTAACACTAGAAACATTAATTTGTGTAGTGTCATATATAATTGAAGTTGGAAAATTGTACATTGGGAACCTTTTTCTTATCCTTGAAATCACAAACATGGTGGCATTTCTCTCCACACTTGTAACAAACTCTCATTCCATTTAAGAAAGGACCAAGGTGATTATTGACATAATTATTACATGTGTGAAAATACTTCCCTCCTTACCTTTATCCATATTTTTTTCATATGTCATCTTGTTCTCATTATTCCCTCTAAATCTATAATACTTAGATAATTATTTATCTATCTCATTAAAATATGATATTATGTCCTCATATGATGAGAGTTGTTGGGAGACTAATTCCCTTTGAAATATTGTCTTAAGAGTATAAAAGACATGATCATTATTACTCTTTGGATCACATGCATCGATGAGGTTCAAATTCCTTCTCTAGACACCACTAAATAAAATAAGTTAGATCGTAACATCATGAAACATAATATATAATCCCAAAACTAAAAAAATCATAAATTTAAAAAATTATGTGTATTTAATCTCATAATCAAAAACATGGTTTCTTTGGGATGTTCTTCTATAATTATCCTAAAATTATATCTTAGGTTTTTGTTCCCTAATATAATATTTCTAAATCTAGTTTCCATGGTTTCTAATAAACAGTATCAGATACCAACTGTAACACCCCAACCCTAGATGCCCAGATCCAGTGCATTGTTTTGTTACATTGGAATATATACAATCTTCAAATCACAAGGTACCTAATAGTTTAGTATTTTTGTAAAAAAATATTACATACATGATACCCATATTAAATTGGGGAATATAAAATTAAACCTAATACATAATAAATACTAATAAAATGCATCCTTGAAACTCATTCAAAGGATTCCTATTCATAGACTGGGTAAAGGAAACAAAATAAGGGTAAACTCAAATACTTATTAAGGGTAAAGTACAATAGAATAAATAATGAATTAATGATAATAATAAATATTTCAAGGTAAATAACTGAAAGAATTCTATTTAATCAATGAAATGATAATTAAAAACATCCCTGATTTTTTCATAGGGAAAATCTCATGGATAATAAATATTGAATCAAAATTAAAGAAATTCTTCATTATTGGATGTCATGTCTCAGGAATCAAAAAACCTCTACTTTTAAGATCTATCCTCAAGATAGTTTAAAACTCTAGGTAGAAACCTGTTTAATTTTTCTAACTGGTTTTTTTTTGTGGGAACCTGTCAATGTATCAAGGAGCTATATAAAGTCCAAGCCCCACCTATCATTGTTGTCTAAAGAATTCCTTATACCGAGTAATCTATTTAATTAATTAAAAAATTCCTTAAAAAATATCCATATTTAATAAAGAATACAAATTTATAAATATTTCCTCAGTGTAGGATAATTAATAACAAGTTTTGTTGAATTTGATGAATGTAAATACTATTTAAATATCATTAAAACATTCTTGAGGAAAATAATATTTAAATACTTGAAAGTGTCCCATAACACTTTGAAACATTTAAATCATAATCTACATGAAGAAATGAAATTTAATGAAACATATAATATCATGAGAATAATAATATTCATGATATAACATGTCAAAGGGTAGTATATACACAATATAAAAGTGAATTGGTATATAACAACGGATAAGTCTTAATGGAATGTAAATTGAGATGAAATTTGTTACCTTGAGTCCTACTTGTCATGTGTATATTTATATTATTGAATAATAAGCTAATATTAATTACTTAATTTTTTAATAACCTTTTCAATTTTATTTTTACTTTTACTTCACTTATTATAATGTTTTATACAATCAATGAAGCAATTAATTTTACGTCGGGTGTTTTATAAAAAAATTGGTCCATGTCTCAAAAATGACTTTGGTAGGTCGAATATGGTCAAAGAATCATTATATAAATATATAGAAAATAATAATAATGAAATAATTATCATATTTATACACTAATTATACTTTTAAACCCAATTATTAAATATGGTTTTGAAAAATGAACCAACGTTACAATCATAGAGATGGTAGGTCGTATGTAGGCATGTGTAATGTTCCTATTTTTCAATGATTGTTATGGGAAGAAGGTAAGTAACATTATAAATTTATGTAATTATAATTATATCATAAATACTATGTTATTTAATCATATATAATTATATATATAATTTTTGTGATGTAAAATGATTCAGATCGGGTCGAGGAGGCGGTAGTCTATGCATCCACGAACGACATTATAACTTTTTTGGTGTGTGAAAAGGGTAATAAAGAAAATAATATATTATATTTATAGAAAGTAATTTATTTTTTTAATATCAAATGAATTTTATTTATTAAATATACTTTTTAATTAAAACCATTCTTAATACATTCCATGTAATGTGTGAACGTATCAGATCACTTTAAGGAGGCAGTAGTCCACACTTTCACAAACTATGTTATCGTATTCTCATAAAATAGAGTGCATAAAGGTATGTGTTACAAAATAATTAAATAAACATGAATAAATTATAAAAATCATATAAAAATAGTGTGTCCATCCAAATTACCCCCATGATAGGTGGTAAAGGAAGAATGAACAATCATCATTTTTCGAGGTGGTAGTCCTCCACACACACTAATGGTACATTCATTACCCATTAGATGGAGGTGTGTATAAGTTTAAGTTTTAACCATATAATAAAAAAATTCAGTATATTTATGATACTAATATTATTATATAAACATGAAATAATAATATTTTAAGGTGTGGGGAAGGAAAATAAAACAAAAGATCTTGTGGAAGGATGTTACCTCTTTTTCAGGTAACTTCTTTCTGTTTATACCAGAAAACTTCCTCTGATGGATTTATGCCCAATGTGAGGCTTCTTGGTTTATTGGAGGGATGTATTAAAACTATTTTTCGTGAGTTTTTTTGAGAAAAATTATCTTGATAGGTGTGAGTAAGGGGAAGAATGAATTGGTTTTTATAGTGTAGGAGGAGTGGCATTCTTGAAAATATCAAAAGGTGTACTCTATTGGGAGGTCTTCCTTACCTCATGTGCCTCCAAAATGGACAAATAATAGATTAAATGGGAATTTTGGTATATAAAAACCTCTAACACACAAAAATAAGTTAATTTTTATAATTTTTAATAGTCTTTAAGTTTCCTTATATTTTTCCTTTTGGTTTCTCATTTAAGTAACTACTTTCATAACCTATATAATTCAACCATTAATACTAAATCAAAGTGATAATTATTAGAAAATTTAGACTCACATAATTATAAATATTATATATAATTAAAGAAATAAATATTCCATATATTTTGGAAATTAATTTTAAAACAAGCTCATGTAACGTGGAAAAATTCTACTTTATCCTAGACCATGATAATAATGTTTTTAATATCTATGCATCAATATGTTAATTTTAAAAGATAAATTGGTACATTAATGGACCATATTTTATATTTACTAACACATAAAAATCACTTGGAATAATATAGTTTTTTTTATTAATTTTAAATCATTTAATAAAATATCATTTATTGTAAAATAACATTAATGTCAATTTTTTCATTATTTATTTAATCTTAGTTTAAAAATATAAAAAAATTGTTTTATTTAAAATATATTAAGTTTAAATATGTGTAACATGATTTATTAATCTTAAAATATATTTTAACACAATAATTCATTAGATTTACTTTACTTTTAATGTTTTTAGCATCATTTATTTTATTTAATTATTAACTAAATGATCCATGCATTAGATTTGGTTAAGCGTTGAACATAATTATATAATCTCTAAAAATAAATGTTAAATTACCATGATAAATAAATCATTTAATTTTCAAAATAATTTTTTTAACCGAAACTATTTAGCTTCTTCCATACTCTAAAGCTTTATCGTAATTAAAAGCAAGAAAGGTGAATTTTATGTCGTTTTCTTTACTTGACTTATTATATGGGTCACTTTCATAAACATGTGTCCCAATATCTGATAAATTTAAGAAAAATAGAGGATATGGTCAACCTATTGTCAAAAAATGTATTTTGGATATGTTTCTATGTCATTTTGGCCCTTAAGTTTAAGGTTTAATCCCCTGTAAATTTTAAATTTACTTTAATCACTGTAATTAATTTTAATTACTTTCACAAATATTTTTGGTCAAAAAATAAGTTGATATTATTAGAATATAAATATTATATTTCTCACAATAATGTATATATGTTTTTCAAAATTCAGTTCACATAAGTGGAAAAATTAATTTTTAAGTTAATTTGGGAGATGTGGCGAGAAAGAGGGTTTTTAAAGTGAAAATGCTCAAAAGTTCATTAAGTATTTATATATAAATTAAATATAAAATGACTTAAATGAACTAAATTGTATTAATAGGTATATAATTGATCTATATTTACTTTAAAACAAATTCAAAATATAATTTAACATTAATAATTTTTTAGATGAAAAGACATTTTTCAACCAAAATGCAGTATTTTTCACTATTCATCAAAAATGAATCTTCTCAGAAAAAACTGAAAATTCACCCTAAGAAAATTTTAAAAAAATTTAATTAAATAATTTATTTTATTTTGGAATATAAACTTTATAAATGTAAATAAAATTATATTTAAAATAGGTTCTCTATTAAAAGGTGGGAAAACTCAGTCTTGCAGGTAACACAAGTTAACTAATTATTGTGTGTAGCGTAAACTTAACATGATATTGTATATAAATAAATAGAGAAACAGAATAAAATTTATTATAAAATGATAATATTATAAAGTCTTGGGGTGTTACAACTCCTATTTTGTGTATATCCACACTTCGTGCTAGTGACTGGCCCCAAGATTATTTACAGCTGTTCTTAAAGAGGTGCACCCATCATTTTCATCGAACTAAGTGGGTACTTTATGGTGTCTTGTCATATTAATGTGGTATCAAAGTTTGATATATCCATGTAATTTTATTTTGATTAGGCACATGTTTTGTTTTATTTTTGAAATTAGGGATACAATAATAATAAAAGTTTACTTCATTATGTCTATCTTAGTAATCCAACTATAGGGTGTGGTAGTTAAAATGTTCATACACAAGGACAATAATAATTTAATTAAGTACATTTCTCATTAGTATTATGGAATAATTATCTTATTAAATTAATTATATAGTGATTATGACGTGGTTGTAAATTCATATTTAATGGGATATGGGAGAAGTCATAGAACAAAATTTTAGAGAAACATAATTTCCGTACCATTATTTTTCATTCTACCATGTTATAAAAATGATATTAAAATCATGTGAATATTTATTATTTTATACCATTGTAAATATAACTAATTATGAGGTATGATCCAAATACATACACTATTAAGGAATATTATCATACAAATATCTATAAATGCCCAGAGTGGTGGTCATTCAATCAAAAAATCAATAGTAGTTGGATCACTCATAGTTGTTGAAGTCATTCATGACCATACAAAGGTGATATAACTTCTCACAAACATGAGTAATTCCATGAGTTGAAAAAATAAATTCTTCCTGGATTTAAGGGTAATATTAACCCATATATTACAAAGTATTGACTAGAGGTAGTGACTAGTGTTTCTAACCTAGAGAATAAAATTGAGGTGTAGATAATGGTGTTGATATTTATTTTCTTCATAGGGTAAATGGGACACTGGTGGATGATGAATTTTTTGAGGTGAGGGTAGAATTTTATATCAATGGATGAGTTTTAGTGAGTATTTTTAGAATATTTTTATATGAATACTTTATTTATAGAGTGGATGTAGGTAATATTATAAATTTATAATAGTTTCATGACAATGGTAGAGTATTGGGTTTTGTTCAAAACTTATATTGATTCTCCCTAGAAATTATTTATAATGAGTTCCTCAAAGTTGCATGCAATGATAGACGGCTTTACATGATAATTTATGTCAGAGGGATCCCACTTTTCTTACCCATATACTATAAAAAATTATTTATCTAGAGTTTATTGTTTTTTATTTTTAAAAAATACTACTAAATATAAATACCAAGATTTATTATAATTTATGCGATATTATTATTAGAAGTTCAGAATATAAACTGCATAATTATTCATTAGAGGTAATTTGTTTAAAAACCTATAGATAATAAGAACTATAATTTATATCACATATGTCCTTTCTTCATTATCCAACCTATATCACTCTCATCTTGGACGTCTCAGTCACATGTATCCCCAATCCTCCTAACATCAGTGTTGGCCAATCCTCTAATTTGATTTTGTCTCTACACACCATATATCTATCTTCAATATCCATCTCTTCATCTCTAGAACCCATTAGTCCCCCTTCATTCCCTTTTTTCATTCTCCTAAACATATTTTATGATACTGAAATATGGTTTCTCTTTTTAATATTTATTTATTTTATTTAGTATAGTATCTTATAGTTATTTTAGTAGTAAGGTAAATTAATTATTTTATAGTAAAATTTCATTTTGTTTTTTCTTAAAATGTTTACACAAAATGGTTGTGTAAAATACTATTAGGTACTAATATAATTTAAAAAAAAATTGTTTGTCTTTATTATTTTTCATTTCTAGAGGTGACTTTAAAAAATAAGTGTTATGAAATTTTATTATTAGTAAAAGGGAATTTTGATATGATTTTTTTTATCATTTTTATGATTTCTAATAACTTGATGTGTAATGATTTTTTCAATATTTCATATATAATTTTTCATTATTTTCATTTTTATTTTATGTGTTATCAAATTATATATATAACAATGTTATGATTTTTTTGTATTTTTTGTTAAAAATTGAATTAATAAATTGAAATTGTGAATATAATTCAATGATTTTTTATTCATTTATTCTTAAATTATTTTAATTTTAATATTTTTATTTTTTATATATTATTTGATTGTGTTTTATTTTTAGTATTCAATGACTGTGATTTTATATAAGTAATGAATTTTAGTTTTGATTTTATTTATCATGATTTTAATATTGTTAAATTTTTTAATTTAAATAATAGATTTTATGTTATTTATACTGATATTTATCAATATGATAAAAATATAAAAATTTTGGATTAATTATTAAATAATACACCACTATATGTAAAGGGGTTGAATTTTTTTTAGAGTTTCCAATTGAAAATCAGTTTGTACATGGAAAAATAAAATGTCCATTCCCAAATTATAATTTAAGATGATGTTTTTAAAGACATGAATTTTATGTGAACATGATATTGTGATAATTTTATAATGGACATGTGTGATGGATATTAAATATAGAATCAAACAATTAAATTTGTTTATGGTCTATCAATTATTAGAATGATCATGCTACAACCTCTATAGTGAAAAATGAAATTCAGAACCTAATTAAAGTTTACTTTAGGACTATAACACAATATGATAAATATTTTAACATATTAGTGGAGTTTCTTCTTGAATTTAAGGATACTAATACAATACATAATGTTCTTGGCATGACCTGACCCACCGAGATGCCACTTGGGCTAGTGATATGCTGAGTGTGCCAACACAAGCCAACTTTTAATTGTCTAGAGGTTATACACTAGTACCAAGAAGGCATAAAATATATGGGAGGCCTTTTACTCTAATAACCAATAACAAGAATGAAACTTCTATAAAAATTATAACCTTTAACATCGAATAATATATATATATATATATATCATTGTACTATATAACAAATGAAGCTATAACAAAATAGTTTTCTAGTATAAATTCTCTCAAGAACACCTAGAATAATACTATATAAAAATTTAAATACTACCAAGAAAAAAATATTGATAAATACAATCACCGCCTCACTATAAGAACTCATAAGAATATATTTACAATAAAAATTTCCACAATCTTGTACCATTAAGTTCCACCAAGTATCTTCTCCACATAAGTTTTACTATCTCCATGAACACTAAGATAATTCTAGAACTATGCATCATTTTAGAAACACAACATGTGTGGGTAGAAGTCCCATGAATGGGTGAGTATATAAATAAATAATAGGACAACCCAAAAACAAAACGGAAGGGAATAATAACAAGTCAATCCAAAACTTCAGAACATGATAGAAAATCAAGATAAAAACCTAGATATAGTCAAAATAAAAGAAACTAAGGGGCTAGGATAAGTTATCTTCATCAGATCTCATCCTCAAATTCAAAACTTATCTCTATTTTAGATCACCCCTTACATGTAACATGAGATTTTGATAATAGTATAAAACTTACAGAGTTTTAAGTATTCATCTTAGTTGTAGGTCAAAACATGATAGAAACCAAGGGTATATAAAGAATCCATGATCACCATATCATATCTCGAAAAAGTTCATATACTCTAGGGAACATGAGAATATCATAGTACTTGTGATGTAAAAACTAACAAGTACCTCATAAATCTACATATCCACTCATAAAATATATAATATAAAAACACATTTTAGAGGAAAGGTGTATCTATTGGGGGTATACCCTCCCTTATGGTGGAGCACTCCCCAACACATAAGAATGTACATAAACTATATTTTATAATCAATTAACATTCCATTTCATCACTCTTTAAATATAGTGGGGGAACCAACACCACACTGAGATATGACCAACCATTCAAGGGGAACCAACAACTATGGAGGACCTACACATCTTCACATGTAATGTGCATAAATCTAGGGGTTACCAAGTCTATATGTGGGTAACCTACACACTATCATAAGGGGGTTTATTGACTCCAAAAATTGTATAGAGGAACCACACATTGGTATTAGTATACCACTAGAGGAGGTTACTAACATCATGTTTCTCCTAATATCTCACCCAAACTCCTTCATCAACAATACAAATATATGGAACTCCATCTACCTGGAACCCTCAAAATCCATCTGTAACAATTATGATTCATGATTAAACATGTATATGTTTAAAAATGATCAGAATAGATTATATAAATGTCAAATTCTAACACTTGGGAGATAATTTATAAAAAACACTATAAACTATTTAGTACATGATGTGTACTCTTATATACATGGCATATAAGACTTGGGATATAGGTAGGAAAACACCATCATTTTCAATTCATGTGATGTTTACCTATATGGAATTTCCTCATAGAGTATATAGTGTATGGGACCTTCAAGCTATATAGTAATATACTATCATAAAATATTAAATCATGCCACAGATATATAGAACATGTCCACTAACCCAAACAAGATGTGGGTGAGAATGTTAGTGAGGCATGTAGTCATATAAATGATGAGTAATATGTACCACTGTACATGGTGCAAGAACAATAGTCACACATATCATGTGTTATTTATCTCCTCATGAAAACTCTAGTAGATTATAGAAAGCATACAAAAATGTACTATATTGTTACATTTTGTGTAATATTTTTATTTTTCATAAACCTTAGCTATCACATAGAAGGAAATACATGATTTTTGGTTTCTAGAATACGTAATATATAATTGGGTTCTAACCTAGATCTGATTTGTCCACCAATTCCACCACTTCCACTATCATTCTCTATATTTATATTCTAGACACTTTTCTTCATGCATCTCCCACAACTCTCATCATTATTAACTGGGATCATCTTCTATAGAGTCACCTTACACCATATCTAATATCCGTTCTAGTTGTACATCATTATTACCAATAACGATCTAAATCACCAAGCCCTTCACCATCTCCTTTCTTGAACCACCATCAAAAACTCCCTAAACCCAATCCACCATGCTACCACCTTATATAAATTCAATCAACCATCCATCTTCGACATTGCTTCCCTCTATTTATTATCATTAAATCCTTTCTAATCTAACTAGTTTATTTTTCATAGATCATCATCCATATTTCCACCTTATTCGTTTAAATTTTAACCATTGACTATTGTGGAGATTGGTGATGAATTCATTACACAAGAAGGGTAAATGAGATGAGAATTAAAATCAATAATTATGAAAATTGATGATTTTTAATTCTTCATCGTTCATTTAACATCAAATGAAATATTCTCAGATGTTAATATTGATAATATTATTTGAAATAAAATCAAAAATAAATTATTAACAAACTACCCAAAAATATTATCATAGATAAAAAAATAATTAGATAATATATTTTAGATTATCCATGCTATGATATCAATTAATTACACACACAAAATCATTTCAAGATGAAGAATATGACATGGTAATTAAATAACATAGATAATTAAAAAATCATAATCATACACATTAGTATAATTTTACCATGTGATGTCAAATAAATAAAATGTAAGTAAAATTAATTTATTTACATGAAGAAAGGGTAAAAAATAACATAAAACACCCATCCTTGTGGTGAAAACATTGTATATTAGATTTTTTTTTAAATATCACTAGATTTTATAGTCATAATTATATTAATCTACCACTAATAAATCATTTTATATTTATTCTTCCATCATCCAACCCTCCCAAACCTCCCTCATTTCTATGGTTTATGCCAAGTATGAATGGATAAACTTAATGGGAAACCATAATAAATAATTTATATCATGAAATAGATTAATAAAGTAAAAAAATGAAATACCTAAAAAGGATAAATCCATGTCTTGGAGGCTAAACTCAAAAATAAACATATCCTTGGTAAAACCCTGCATTATGTGTAAAAATGATCCATAAAAATTATAATATGGGGGTCTATTTAGTAGATATCACTATTCATATATATGTCAAAAATATTTATTGTTAAAAAAATATTAAATATCTCTTAAATGTCATCTGGCACGGAAAATACCCAAAATTCAACCTAACGACAATTGAAATATTTATAAATTCTTTCTAGTATCATTTTCTTTAGTGAGTTTTCTATTATACACTTTTTTGAGGTTTAATAATATAATTTTAAATAACGAGATATGTGTTGACCAAGGGAAAACCCAATTCACTATATCCTTCCCATATTTAAACCTTTTCTTTATTGAAAATTAAAAAAAATTAAGATATTAGATAAAAAACTCATAATAAAACCGCCTGTGACATGATAATCTACCCCCCTATACACACCATCCTTATTTGGAGAACCAAATTAAAAGTAAACGTTGAATTAAATAACATAGAACATAGTACTCTACAAATAATATCCACTTATATAATTTTCTTATTCACATGAATGATCAGTTCAAGCTCATCCTCTAACCAATAAAAAATGAATGTGTCATAAAAAGGACAAGTAAAAACTAACTCATAGGTCCCACTTCTACTGTAGAAATGTTCATCACTTCCAATAACATCACCAAGAACACATGTTTCCTATAATGACACTTGAAAACAATCTTTAAAATATTATCTTCATAAACCAAAAAAGGATGATAATTGTACTTAAGATCATCTTTTAGGAACCAACCAACTCAATTCCATTTGTCAAAGGATATGTGAAATGGGTACAATAAAATATTCATCAAAATGGTCTCCCAACTCCATCATCAGATCATTGAGTTCAATTTTTATATTCGATAAACTATTGAACATATTATTATTGTATCAAAAAAAGTTAATACATAAGTAAATCTTTCAATAAGTTCAACCCTGGGGTGCCTCTAAAATAAAACTCTATACAACCTTCAAGCACTGTAGGAATCCAATACTCCATAACATACATATAAAATATAATTAACCTTACTAAATAGTGGTAAATTCAGTGATAAATCATATAATTTTATCCTTTCTCAACCTTCATAAGGGTAACACTCACCATTATATGTTAATCAAAACCTATTTTCTCACTAGAAAAACAAACTACAATGATAAAAAAATCACCAACTCATGGACTATGGATAACTAATCCACATGAAGGATAATTTCCTAGGGTCCCATATCAACATGATGAAATATAGTTAAATTCTACTCTCCACACATAGGATAATAACACACCATTTATAGTTATAAATAACATATTTATCTTCACCAATTATAGTTTCTAGGGAAAAAAATCAGGTCAGTGGCTATATTGAAATATCTAACACCCAATCCAAATATATATCATAAAAATAGTCATGATATTGTTAATGAGTATATGTGATAATGTAGGAACGATATAGATATTATCTCAAACCACATATGGTGATTCCTAATAAAGGAACCCCATAACCGAAACTCTAGTATATTGGGAGATTCATAAGAACACTACCCCATTCTATATTCTTTGGAGACCATAATTGAAATTTTGATCTTGAAGAAATCCATTGTGAATCATGTCTATAGGTACCTCATGTGATCTATGGACCTTGTACTATAATAAATCACCCTCATACTAACTTTATAAGGTCCAAAACTCATGAAATAAAATCTTACTCGATGTTTCCTAATAAAATTTCATTGGAATAAAATATCAAATTATAATCAATGTGAGGTAGTAATATCGTGAGTCTAAGATGACAACACCCACAAACATACCTCCATATGGTGAAGGGAACTCTAAGAAATAATCACTATATAATTAGATGATGTTAAATACATATTGAAACAAACATCACTAATACAAATACTCTATCATCTGAGGATTGGGATCACTTCAAAACCTATTAAGCCTATGTTGTTGGAATATATGAAGTGAATTTAGTATATAGGTAATCTCATCTAACTAAGCGGTGACTACCATCCATTTTATATGAAGGATTGATATAGGATAAAAAGTAAGGGGTTATTTCCTATAGATATAGAGCTAAGATACCCCTTATCATATCCTTAGATCAATACCTCATCACAGAACTAATCAATGATGTAAAACAATAAAATTCCCAAAAATTCCCAATCAAGACCTAAAATCTGGACATAGAAATTATACCATGGTCTAAATTTTCATTTGGGGATCCTTTTAGGATATATTATTTACATATATATGGGATAAATATATATTTATAAAATAAATATTAAATATCCCTTAAAACTCAACTAGTAGATAACCTCACAAAATTCAATCCAAGGGTGTACACCATGTCCCAACTAATAGAATGATCATTTTTTCAAGATAATTTACTATATTGAATTTAAAATTCAACCCTTTTTAGAGTTTTAAGACTCTAAATTTCATGAAAGATATAATTACCATACAAGGGAAAACACAAGATGTTATATAAATTAAGTGATTACATAAGTTTTATGAATAAGTTAAAGATGTAAATTAAAAGTTATATAATGGATGCTTAAAATTTCCAAAAAAATTCTATTTCTACTGAAGTTATACCATATCAAGTGCCAATGTGAAACTATAGATAAAAAATGTTGATGACATTATACTTTCAATATGATGAATTAAATGAATATAAGATAATTAAATAATTTTATTATAAGAAAAAAATATGTTAATAGGGTTGGTTTAAGTTATTAAAAGAAACCAAAATATCAAAATGACAATATAATTTTCTGGGGAAAATATTCAAAAAAGAAAAAATTAAAATATGTCATACATCTAGATGGAAATTATTGAATCATGATGAAATTTTGAATAAACATACTATGAAAAATAAAAAGACAAATAAAGCTATTTTAGAGTTTGTATGTTACTTTATAATAAAAAAAGATGTAATGATTTTTCAAGTCATGTAAAATCATATAGAAAATGATGTGACATGCTCTGGAAGAAATCAATGATTGATGTATACACTATACAAGTGATTTAAAGGCATTTAAATACTTTAATTATATATATCCAACTTTATCTTCTGAATATTAGAATGTGTTTTTAGGATTGGATACTAATGTATTTATCATATTTTGGACTCTGAGTGGAAATTATTAGATATAGATTGTTATTTTAATCCCCTACAATCTACCTATATGGATGTGTATAAAGAAAAATTATTTCAATACTATAATGACCATTCAAGGAAAAAATTCCTAGAAATGACATTAATGTATACATTCATCCTCTTATAGATGAGTTTCAATAATTATGTCATAATTGTTAAAATAAAATTTATGAATCGATATAAAAAATGTTTAATATCAATACTAATTATATGTACATTATTAGTTATTTTTATGGCCTATGAAACATTTCAAGTTGTAAATATCATACTTTCTGAGCATATTAAATATGAAACATTTACATCATGTTTTAAATATTACCTTATAGAAGGAAATATTTTTTCATGTTTCATTAGTGATTCTGGTATTCTTCTCATAGATTTTGATTTAACAAGTCGCAATTCAATGGATGAAATGATTTGATGCCACTACTAGAATTATTATTAGGTTTATAAATCATTCCTCAATTGTTAACTATTGATGAAAAGTTTAGGAAATTATACATATTAAACTTTTTTAGTAAAATAAAACTAACTTCATCAAATAGATATGAAACATAAGAATAGAAAAAATGAGGTATGTTTTTTAAACCATATTTTGGGAAATTTCAATAGTTAAGTTATATTCTTAACATTATGCATAATAAATGGAATGTTTATGATTTTTTTATAATATTGAATAAGGAGAGGAAATAAAATGATAATATTAATGCTCATAAGGACTTAAAATAAATAAATCAAAATAATTATCAGCTGAAAAATTATAAAGTGAAGTATCTTGTATAAATTTTTTCATTAAAAATAGGTAATTTGATGTCTTCCTTTGGATATTAAAAAATGTAAAAGTTCTTGATATATATTTAAGTATCATCTCGATATGTGTTAACTTAAAACATAATAATTTACATGGGATTAATATTCATGACTCATTTATTTTTATGGGTAAATTTATACATTTTTAAATACATAAATTATTACCTAATTAAGTGTCTATAGTTATAACAAGGTTTTTCACATTATTTATAATATTATGTTAGGAATATTTAAAACGTATTGAACTTGAAAAATCCATAGAAATAATTTTAATTATGAATTTTCATTTTTAGATGTATCTCTCTTATCTTTTTTTAATTAGGATTTTCTATTCGAATTTATATTTGACCAATAATTTAAATTCAGAATACTTTTTCATTATCGATGTATGTATCCTATATAGATTTTGTTATTTAAATATTTTTTATCATTACTAAATATAAATTTATAAAATTATTATATATATAGTTAATTATATTATTTAATTTTTTTCATTAGGTATCTAGCTCATTTTATTTTTTAATTAAAAAATAAAATCTCTTTTGAAAGGCTATATTGCTAAAGGATATATGTTCAAAGAGTGGATCATATTTTATTCTATGTATTTTGAAAGGATTGATACATAATTAAATAAATTTGGGTATATTGTTGATATTAAAATTAAACTTCATCCCAAAATAAACTCAATAAACTTTCTAATATTATTTCATCCCATTGAAAAAATATACTAAATTATATTAACACAAATAGATTTCATAAAAGCATATAGATATGTTCTAGTGAATAGGGATATTTTAGATCCTTTCATTGATGAATTTAAGACACAAGTAATGATATTTCTTAAAATTTAAACTCAAAATGGGAAAGACATAAAAATACAATAACAAAGATATTATTGATTTGTTTTCCCATCGAGTAAGATACTAATAAATCTTATAAGTATAGTATATTGAAATAATTATATTCATTACTCATAGTATATAATTTTCAGTCATGTAGATCATGAGTTTTGATAATCAATCTATAATTATAGATGATTTAAAATAATTAGTTAGAGGAAATTTTAAGAATTATAGGATATTTGAATCTTATAATATTAATTATATTAAATCTTATACATTATTATATGAAGAAATATTGAAAAAATACGTATCATCTCTATTAAACTTATAAATATGGGATTCTATAGAATATTGGCTAAAATTATGAAATTAAATTGTCATAGACAATTTTTAATTTTATTAATCATAATTAAGTTAGTTGATATTTACAATAATATAAAAGAATTATTCTTTACAATTTACCTATTTTAATTTATTAGGGTTGATCAATTTTTTTGAACGTGAAGAACATGATACATACATTTTATCTTTACAAGATTGGATGATAAATTTTGTTAATAGTGGAGTTAATGAAGAATGGAGTGTTGTAGTCAATGAGAAACTGAGAGAATTTTATGATATAGGTGACAAAGTGAAAGAATTTTTTTACGAGAGTGGACCCAATTAGTAACAAGAGTTTGACATATCTTTTCATAATGATATTTAAATAGTAAGTCTTATAGGGAATCTTGATGATGATAAAATCATTTTAATAGTGGAGGATGATAATAATATGCATAATGATGAATTAATTAATTGTTTTTCTACTCCTCATTTAACATATTTTTAATTATATATTATTATTTAATTTTAAATTCATGAATTCCTTTATTATTTTTTTACAAAAACATTATTTATTTATATCATATATAAAGTCTTAACTTATTTCATACTATTTTTTTAATATAGTAATATTGAAATAGAAATGATTTAAAGATACTACCTGTTCTTTTACAACTCTCATATAGTCAGATGACCTATCACCTGACTTTTAGAATAACCCCTTTTACTCTTGGGATGAAATTTAATATTCTCTAATATACATTAGGTATTATCCCTGATATAGTTAAACCCCTTCTGCTTTAGGGGTGTCATCAGATACTTGATAGGTGAGATCAGATATTTTATCTAATCAAGAGGTTGTTTTTTGAGATTATGGATCATCATTAGAATCAATATATTATTACATGGTGACTATTACTAGTAAATAATTGTATATTTAAAAAAATTTATACATTTATAATTTTTTTTGAATATATTTATTAATCAAATATAAAAAATAACAAGAAGTAAATGAACATGGATATATCTAATGTTTGAAGATTAAAAATATTAAAAGTAGTTGTATTATTTTATGTATACATGTTTCATAAAAATGATTCTAGAGTTTTATGTTGGTAGATATTGGGGAAACTATAATTTGAGATAATTTACCTTCCTATTACATATTTTTATTAGAGGCATCTCCCCATTTATTGTAAAAATGAGTTATTTGATAACTAACTAATGCTATGTCAAAATAAATATGTATATTTTAGTTTATATAATCTTTTTTTCTGATGTACTAATCTAATTATTTTAGTACATACTATTTTTTGGTGATTTCTCATTTTGATGTGTAAGACAAATTTTTGTGTCTATGGACATTGAAGTGTTTGTGAAAGAATATAAGGACCTAAAATATAAGTTTTGTGATTTTAATTAATCCACTTGGACTACTCATCAGATATATGAAAAGGTTCCCAGAAGGATTCCTCAAGATCAGTGGAAATAATTTAGGGATATGCATCATATATGATTTAATAATGTATATGATAATGTATTTTTTAATTTATATTATCTTATTAATAATATTTTAATTATTATTAATATTGAATTCCATTTTTGGAGAATTTTTTTAAAGAAGAAACACATAAAGTAGTGAGAAACAATTCATTTCACACAATGATCTCTAAAACTTTTTCTATGAGAAGATCGAGAATGGTAGTCTTTTAAATATTTTCAAATATATATTTGCTTAATCTTAAGGAATTGAATTTTTATTGTTTCTTATTTTATGATATAATTGAAATAGGTCAGTTTTGAGGTATCTTAAAATGGAATATATTGTGATGTCCATAAGAAAGGAGATATAAATTATGTAAATAAACCAATTGTACCCTTAATGGTAAGATATATAAACTAAAAATTTTATTTTTTGAAGTAATATGTTTTATAAAATTATTTTTAATTTCGATATTAAAATTAAAGAGTCATAAGATGCAATTCCCTTACAATCATCAACATTCTTCTAGGGTGATACTATTTCCCATGTTTTGGGAAAGTAGTATGCCAATTGTTTATGAAGGATGGATTATAAACTACCACCATCATGATTATTTAGGATATTCATATCTTCACTCACTATGATTTATCCTTTTTTAGTTCCTAGTATGATTTTTGTTTTTTATTTTGAATCCCATAGGAAAATTTTAATGTGATAGAATAGTGTACAAGATCATAAGTTGATATAAAAAACTAATAATAATAAGTTATTTTAGTGGGTACTGCACTGGATTATATATTTCAAATAATTATAGGTATGAATAGTGAATAAATTATAATTTTAATATATAAGAATCCATCACTAAATGAGTTAAATTATTCAAATAGATTTAAATTATTATGATAATTATTTAAACTATATTGTATGCACTCAATATCAAAAGTAATCTAATTCATATTCTAAATTATATTTAAGAAAATAACTTGAGGGTTTTAATAGGAAATATATATATATATAAACTAGAGTGTGTATAATTAAGGAGAGCCTTTATAACCCAATAGAGTAGGGGTGATTATAATTACTTTTATTTTAATATATATCCTCTAGTGTTAGGAAAAAGTTTAATACTATATCTATATCACTAAAATAAAATATATGTTGGTGTATGTTTAATAATGTGGTTCTTATAAATTAGGGGAGTAGTGATAATGAATCCCCTATTTGTTTTATTTTTTATTAATTATTGAAATTTTTTTATGCTACTAAATTGTATTTTTTCTATATTTTATAAAGAAACATGTTCAATATCATGGTTTCTAGTTTTTTAATTTTCATAGTTATTAGTAATAGATTAATCCTCCATTATTGAAAATAACTTTCATGAATAATTAGATACATTTTAATCTAGATTTAACTACTACTATTTATTAACAAGACACTTCCTAACTAACTTAAAGAAAAATGGATTTTAAAAACTACGAAAATAACAAAATTGTTGGTTTAAACCACTATAAAATTAGGTAGAAATTGGAATTTGAAAATCTATAGTTAAATGAATGAAGTGATTTAAATACCATCCATTATTACTGATTCATAGTATATCTCGGTATTTTCAAGATGTATCATTCATTAAAGGAGAAGTTTTGTTGGTATGATGTGAAGTGTTCGGTAGAAGAATTTAAATCTCGTCATATTGTTTTTCATTGGGTTAAGTCTTAACATCATGTTTCATTTTTATTTTTATAACCTCTAGAGGCCCCTAAGGGAAGTGGTAAGACATCATTGTAGATATTTTGATAGGGTTTAACAAGGTGTTTAAAGGATATGATTTCATATGGGTTGTTATATATATCTCTTTAGTAAGTATGAAAATCTATTAATAGTTACGTAGAAGAGGTGGTATTGACAGATGGATTTTTAGGGATAATAATTTTAGACCCGGATGTTCCATTTTCCTCCTAGGTATAAAATGGATTATAGTATGATTTTAGTTCTCATTGATGCCTTAAAAATTCATTTAATATTGTGATATATTGAAAGATATTGAGTATTATCTAGACATCAGAGGAAATAATCTATGCATGTTTCCATTATAGAGGCTAGATCAATTTGGGTACTAATGAGAGGGGTTCTGAATCAATAGTACCTATTTTTATTTTAAAGAATTATTTATTTAGAACTAATCTAATATGACTAATTAATTTTTTAATTCAATCATTTAATCTCTTCCTCACCTATATAAAAAAATATGAAATAAAAAATAATATAAATGGGAATTTTATATGGTTTTCCTTTGACGCAAGATCATACTCCTTTCTATGTCCAACCTATATTGAGTGAATAAATTTTCTTATCACAACAAAATTATAGTGATTATAAATACCTAAAATTTACATGAAAGGTTTGAACATGAATCATCTAATTATTTATATTAGTAGGTATCATTCACTTCATATAGCCTGAACACTTGGAATTTTTTAGACATATACCACATGTTCATGAATATTATTCCTTTTCTCAATAATTAATTAGATATTCAATGTAAATTAGGATAATTTTTCATCAAAAAAAATATTCTGGTATAATTTCCTCAAATAACAGAACAAATGGGGTGAAGCAACAATGGATCAACTATCCTCTCACAATTTCAAAATGAACAACACATTCATGGGATCTTGCACACATGAGTTGATCATCTCCCTTCTCAGTAGTAATATAAAAAATCAAAAACACTAGGAAACCACTTATTTTTACATTTATATAAATTTAATATGTGCATAGGTCAATGATTTTCTTTAAATTTTTCTCTTTTATACAACAACATATTAACCTCTCCCAAAATTCTGGAATAATTTTCCCTTTTTTATTTATCCCTTTTATATTCTCATTGATTAATGAATAATGTTTATATTCCAAATTTATTAAAACTACCATGATTATTTATTATTTAAAAAATCCTTAAAGAATAATACCATTGACCACGAATTATAATTTCAAATATTTACTTTGAAATCTCATGGAAATCTCCCTTGATCCTTCTCATTTAATCTCATTAAAACTTAGACTTTATTTTCATTTAAATCTCCAAAAGACCCAATCTTATTTTTTTCAAGCATTATTTAAATATCCATGGCCTCATCATATACAATGGTCACTTGGATTTAATTATATTAAATCACATTTGGATAAATTATTTAACACCATGACATATATTACTACATGGAGTGAGTTATCATTTCCTACAGGTAATCATTTTTCTTGGACTCTAACTTCTCTAGTGTAGTAACCATTGAAATTTTTTTTGTTTTGACCTTAAAATCTCATATAATTTAACATTATATGAATAATTTACATGGTTAACACTATGACATATCCTATAACTATTACATTTTTCAAAACCACTTTCAACATAGTATTTATTTCTCTACTGTGAAGAAACATATATATTACCTTTACATGCGTATTAGTTTATTGCAGGTACCTTTAAATAGCTCTTTATAACCTTTATATAGGTCAAAAATAACAATCACATTGGTAATTTTCACATTTATGTGTCTAGATAAACTCATTTTTACCTTTAATTGATCCAAGTAACATTGAAGCATTTTCATTCACATATATGCTCAATTCGACGACACCTACCCCCAAATGGATGACACTTATTCTCAGTAGAAACATACGTACACTAGACATACTCAGCCAAATTTAGATGTTTATATGATTTTAAATACATTTTGGTGTGTAATCACACATATTTTGGTCCTCATTAACATATTTTCTTAAGAAAAATTACATATATATTGACTAGACATTATGAAAATTCAGCTCTAGTCTGTGTATACCAAACTTTAATCAAGTGTCTCCGATGATGACTAAGAAAAATATTATCAAATAAACTAAAATATTTATCAAATGGGGTTAAGAAAAATTAAACTTCAAAAAATATATAACACCCTAATATTTTATATTTATTTCATTTGAAATAAACCTGAAGTATTCGATAGTTTTCTTTACACAAAACCACGAGTCAAAAAAACCTCGTGATATATTATACCGTTATAACCCATCTGTTTATTGGCGGGTACGAATAGTATTAAACAAAATATTAATATATATATATATATATATAATTATTTCCTAAATTTTAAATTATTGATTATTTCTTCATAAATAATCATTAAATATTTAATTAAATCATTTAATAACAAAAATATCTATTTTTTGAAGAAATTTATATTTTACATGCTATGTATTTTAATATAAAAAATTATATTGAAAACTATTGAAAAATAATTTCAATGAAATATATTCATTATTTATATAAATAAATTAATAATCATGCATTCATTATTTATCTAATGGTTAAGAATAAATATAAGATCATTTAAAGGTAAAAAGAGTCATTTTTCAAAAAAAATATGTGCAAAGTGTTTTTATCATAATAAATTAAATATATCATTATTTATTAATGTTTTTAATTAAATTTGTATATTATCTATTCAATAAAATATTTTAACATTCATTTAATTCGTTTCTAATAGTAAAATAATGAAATTATATTCAATTTTAAACTTAAAAATGCATTTTGGTTTTCATTGTGTTTTGCACACTTATTTTAAAATTAATTTCTTCTACATGTATAAATTGAATTTTATAAAATAGAAAAAATGTTTTTAATAATCATATCAAATGTTTTTTATAATTACCCTTTTATTTTTTTCATAATTAATAGTAAAAAAGTTACATTTTTTACCATGGTTAATGTTATAACTAGTTCACTAGGGGGTTAAACCAAGATGTAAGGGTAATATTTTCACATAAACATGTATAATTATTATTTTATGGAGATATTTAGACCGTATATTATCCTATGTTTTAATATTTTTTCATTTTTAATTATTATACTTGAGAATTAAAGTAATTATATTTAGATATTTTAAGTAATTTCAATTATGTCCTCTCCTTCACTTATAAAAGGGAACCTCCTATCTACCCTTATTCACAAAGTTTGAGTCTCTTATATCAATTATGACCAACCCAAAAAAAATTAAAATACCTCACCACTTCTTATATATATCCTATTTTTATCATAATAAAATCCTTCCAAGGATTAATGTGTAATTCAAAGGAGGCTTTACAATAAAAAGGTATAACTCTTAACCGAGTACTTACAATTTTATTTCTTATTAAACCTTATCTAAACCTATTGAATCCATAATAACATGATTTATATTGTATCATAAATATACCGATATGTTATTAGTATTATTTCACAACCATATTCCACTTCTTCCCTATCAAATGGGAATTAAAAGTATCGCTCGTGCATATGTGTAGACTATTTCCTCCACATAGCGATATGATTCATTTTATATCAATATATTTAATGGTTGGTTATTATGATAGATTTATTATTTATATATTATATTTATGACATAATTTTTCTTCAATAATTATAATATTTTATATAAGTTCTTACCTACCCATATTTTGAAAAACGATAATGTCACTCATGCATACATATAGACTATCACCTCCACGAAGTGATCTAATTTTATTTTCATTTATAATTTTCAAGGATGATAATATGGATATATTTTATGTATATATATGATATTAATTAAATAATAATTATTTTATAAATTTGAATTATTATTTACCATTATTTATTTCCATTTATCGAAAACTGGAAACGTCACTCATGAGTACGTATGTACTATCGGATCCATAAAGTGATGTAATTCATTTTTAATCACCTATTTATATATATGGTTATAATAGTGTAAATAATAATTAAATATTAAACATATGACCTGATTAAGATTATATATATGACATAATAGTGATCAAATATTAGCTTAATCATCATTGGTGCATAATGAGTGGGCCTAAGACTACACAACTAACTAGACACTCGCAGTGGATATGCATAGGTTAATTCACATTTTATTTATGAATAATTATGAAGTATTTAAATATAATGTAACCAAGTATGACCAAGTTCTATCCAAACATCTATATAATAATTAAATATTAACTCAATCAACATCAATGCACGATGAGTGGGGATAATAATACACAACTAACAAGAAACTCATGGGGGATATGCCTAGGTTAATTCGCATTTTCATTAAGAATAATTATGAAGGATTTAGATAGAAGATGACAAATTATGACCTAGGTAAAACATAAAATATTATATATTGAAAAAAATGTGTCATGATCCACAATTTTTAAAAATTATTTCTTTGACTATATAATTTCTAACTATGATTATTATTTATCATGCTATTTTTTGGGTTTTAGTGAATGGATTGCACCCAAAGGAACCATGTTAATGATGAATGTGATGAAAAATACAATGATTGTACAACCGATTAACAAAATGGTATTATAGATAGAATAAAAAATATCATTTTCATGCTCATAAACCTTTCTCAAGCCAAGAATCGTGTCAAGATTCTAAATGGTAATGGATGGAACAATGTTTTGTTAAATCATTCATGAGAAAATATACACCTTTTTTAGTGCATTAAATTGTCCACTAATTTCTGATTAAAACCACTAAAAATATATTTTACATCTTTTAGTGTTTTGTGCATGAAAGATATATTTTAATTTTCTATCATTTTTAAGGAGAAGTAGATCAATGTTGGACTCTTATCAAGAACATAAGGAAATAAGAAGAAATTGATTCTATAGAGTGGGTAAAGTTTAGAAGATTGTTTTTCCTTAAGTACTTTCCTTGTATTCTTTGTACAAAAATTAATAAGTAATTCCTTGAGATAAATTATAAATATGATGTACCCCTTAATAACTATGTGAATAATTTTACAAGACTCAAGAGATACACTTTTAGTATTATCATCCAACCTGAAAGTAAGATTGATCGATTCTTCAGTGGATTAAAACCAACTCTACAAAGGGAGTAAGCCATAAAATTTTTTATTTTATATAAATAAATCATCTAATGTACTATTGATTCATAAATATATATAGGATTTACTCATCAATTTCATGTTTTCAATTAAAAAATTACTCTATAATTTAAAAGAGATTATAATAAAAAACTATAGAGGAAAGAAGATGAGTCTTATTTTTTGAAATATGTATTGAAAGAATCATGGAGGAAATTGTCTTAATAGGAATAATAATTACATTAAATATATAAAGGAAGTTCATCATAAAATTGAATGTCAATGTGATGGTAAGAAGTTATCTAATGATGTGAATGGAGAGAAATATCCACAGAATAAACCACCCACACTCTAGGGTTAATGTAAGGAGTATGTAAACCATGCTAAATCCTGCTTGAATTAGAGGATTAATGAAGTTTATGATCAAATTCAATAACCTCTTAATCCTAGAGACAAAAATGATGTGGTTAAAGGTTCACTTACCAACCAATCTAGGACTGCTAATGTCTTACTTGATTCTAGATCTACCAACTCTTTTATATCTAAAGAATTTTATATGGGTATCATAATAGAAACCCAATGATTTGATAATGGATTAGCATTGAATACATATAATGGTATTATGATCACATCTCAAGTCTACGATTCTTCTTTGATTGATGTTTATGGGCATGTTATTCATATAAATCACATTATTATTTCTTTAGTTAACATTTTTGTTATGTTGGGAATGGAATATATTTTTTTATATAAATACCATATCAATTACTAGGGAAGGGAAGACACATTTTTTATACTAAACCAACCTATTATTTTCTATCATTTTTAGGATTAATATGAACTTCCAATGGAGATTACTACCATTGTATGGGTCTTGATTCCTTTTAAAAGGGGTATTAATATCTTATGGTTTGGGAGAAACTCAACATAAAAGATATAACTATTGTAAGAGAGTACCTTGATGTCTTTTTGAAATAGTTTCTTAGTATTCCTCTGAATTGTTAATTTTAGTTTTTAATAGATCTCATACCTATTGCTACACTTATTTCAGTTATTATATATATACTAGCCTAAATTGAGCTGCAAGAATTGATGAAACAAATCCAATAGTATATTGATAAGGGATTCATTTATCCAAGTGAATCACCATGGTGTGAGGCTATTAATTTTATTAAGAAGAAAGATGGATCAATGAAACTCTGCATTGACTATCAAGATCTTAAGAGGATCAAAATCAAGAATAAGTATCCTTTTCCCCATATTGATTATTTTTTTTATCAATTTTGAAGAGATATATATTCTTCCAAGATTGATCTTTATTGTGGATACTGTCAATTGAGGGTAATAGGTGAAGATATACCCAAGATATCCTTCTGTATGAGGTTTATCCATAATGAATTTAGAGATATGTCATTTTTTATTACTAATACCCCAACTATTTTCATGGATTTAATGAATATAGTATGTAGAGATTAGCTTGATCAATTTTTAGTAGTCTTTATAGATGATATTATTATATATTCTAGGAACATGGAAGGGTATGGAGATTAATTGAGGGTTGTAATGAAGAACGTAAGGAAGGAAAAATTTTATAAAAAAAATATACCAAGTGTTAATTTTGGATATATAATGTTTCATTTTTTTGGTTATATAATCTCAAGTTAGGGTATATCAGTGGATCCGTAAAAAATGAATTTTTTTGAAATTGGTCAAGACCAAACATAGTGATTAAGATATGTTGTTTTCTTGGTTTTGATAGATATTAAAAATAGTTTTTTAATGATTCCTGACATCTATCTATACACTCGCCAAGTTAACTTCTAAGAGACTAAAGTTCCTTTATACTGATGAATGTAATGAAAGTTTAAAGGAATTAAAGAGAATAATGGTGAGTGAACCTATAATCTCACTAATATAAAGTGGAAATAGGTTCATGATCTAATGTGATTTATTAAAGAAGGAATAAGTGTGTTTCCTTGTACAAAATTATATGGTGATATATTATTCATCACACCGATAAAATGTTCATGAGAAAAATTACCCGGTTCATGATTTGGAATTTTCTATGATAATTTTTATATTAAAGATATAAATGAATTATATTTATGTTTAAAGGTATGATATATATATATATATACTAATCATAAAATTTTAAAATATATATTCACCCAGAAATAGTTTAATATAAACTATATAATATAGTTGGAGTTTATTAAAGATTATGAATTCTCAATACATTACCAACCTAGGTAAGCGAATAAGGTGTTTGATGATTTAGTCAGAATGATCATGTTAGATTATCTATGATGAGGATAAAAACGATCCAACATTTATAGATTTACAAAGGATTCAAATTGAAATTTTAATGGAAGGGTAGAAATCACATATTTCTCAAATGATTGTTCAACCACATATTCATGTGAATATTAAATAGGTACATAAGAAAGATGTAGTGATGAAAAAGAAGGAGAGAAATTTTCTTGACATCAATCTTGATTGATATAGAATTATAGATTTTAGTAATCAAGTACATGTCCCATAAATACTATACTTGAAGAAGGATTTCTTGTAAGAAGTTTATATCTCATCGTTATCTATTAATCCTATGATTATGAAGATGTATAAAGATCTAAAAGAATAGTTATTATGGGAAAATAAGAAGAGAGATATTGTTGAGTATGTATCTCAGTGGTTGGTATGTCCTAAAGATAAGGTTTAGAGAAGGAATTATAAGGGTATTTTATATCTATTTATCATACCAGAATGTAAATGGTAAAATATCACCATGTATTTTTTCATTTGACTCCACAAAAAATCTAAAGGACATAGTGTTATTTAGGTTGTAGTCGATCACCTTACAAAGTTAGCACACTTTATTAATATCATAGAATATATTTCTCTTAACCATCTTTCCAATATATATATATTAAGGAAGTCGTAAGGATGCATGGAGTAAAACATTTTATTGTAACTGATTGATACCCAAGGTTTACTTGATTTTTATGATAAGTATTCAATAATCTCTAGATAAAATGTCATGTTTCAGTATAACCTATCTTCCTCAGATAAATGGTCAGTCTAATAGAACCATTCAAACCTTGGATAATAGGTTGAAATCATATTCACTAGATTTTTAATAAGTTTATGATCAAAACATTCCTCTAGTTGAGTTTTATTACATTAATAACTATTATATGGACATTAAAATGGATTCATATGAATCCATCTATGGAAATAAATGTATAACTCTAACATGTTGGGATGAAGTTGGAGAATAAAAGATATTAAGACCTAATATAACTATGGAAATTGAAAATAAAGTCAAATCCATTCAATAGTACATCAAGGTAGCTCAAATTCAATAGAAAAGTTATGTTAACTATCATTGATGAGATTTGTGATTTAAAGAAGGAGAGAAGTAGTTCCTATGAATTTCTTATCAGAAGAAGGTTATGAGATTTAGAAATATGGGAATGTTTATCCCTAGGTATATTGGTCCCTTTAATATTTTGTATCAAGTATGGATTGTATATTATCGCTTGTCTCTTCCACTAAACCTCTCTAATATTCATGACGTGTTCCATGTATCTCTCCTAAGAAAGTATATATTTGATCCTTCACATGTTTTAAAATAAGAGGTTGTATCACTAGATCATGATATTTTCTATAAAGAAAAATTAGTATAAATATTGGATCGTAGAGATAAAGTTCTACATAATAAGGATACTCAACTGGTAAAAGTTTTATGAATAAATTAGAAATTTGAGGAAGCTATATGGGAACCTCAGGATGTGATGAAGCTGAGTTATCTACATTTTTTTGAATCAAAGTGATGAGATTTTGTGGGGAAATTCATTTTAAGTGGGTAAAATATAACATCAAATGAATTTATTTGTATTTCCTTTTAAATAAATATAAATTATTTGATATCTTGATTTATACACAACCATGATTCTAAATAAACCCATGATACAAAATACTTTTATCACCTAGCCATTAGATTGGTGGGAATGAATAATATTAACCATAATATGAATATATATAGAAATATTTTCCTAAAATTAAATATATTTTTTAATACCTAATAAATAATCATTAAATTTTTAATGAAATCATTTAATTATTAAATGAGACATTTTTAGAATAATTGAATTTCTCTACATGTTTTTTATTTTTTTTCTAAAAAAGTATATTGATCACTATTTAAAATTTATTTCAATAAAATATATTGAAATTGTTTTATGAATAGATTAATGATCATTCACATAATAGTTATCTACTTTTTAGAAATAAAGATAAATCATTTAGAGGTAAAAATATTTATTTTTTAGAAAATTATTTTTATATGTATAAAGTGTTTTTATCATAATAAATTAAATAAATCAGTTTTTATTAATTATTTTAATGAAATTTATATGTTATATATTCATTAAAATATTTTAACATTCATTTTATAGTTTTTAGAAGAAATTTAATGAAAGTAAATTCAGTTTTATACATATAAATACTTTTTTCTAAAAATAGGTTTTGGTTAGGTTTTGCAGACTAATTTTAAAATTAATATCTTAAAATTATAAAAATTTAGTTTTATATAATGGATTATATATTTTGAATCTTCATTTATAAATTTTTTAATGAGGAAAATTTTATTTTTTTCATAACGTATAGAAAAGACAGTAAAAAATTGTTACCACAATTAAGGTTAAAATGGGCTTATTAGTGGTTAATCCAAGTGATAAGGGTAATATTGCCACTAAAACTTGAAAATTTTAAACTTTATATTATCATACATTATAATAAGGGTAATATTGACAAATTTTAGGATAAAATTGGATTATGTACATATTTAAACTTTATATTATCATAAATTAGAATAATTTTACATTTTGAATCATTATACATGATAGATTTCTTAATTATATTTAAATCTTTTAGGTAATTCCAAGTGTATCATATCTCTAACTAATAAAATTTAACCTCATATACATCATTATTAATAAATATTTAACTTATTAACTCATATGAAAAATTCAAAAATCCTTTCCTAACATCCCTTAATATATCCTAGATTTCCTGGTTTGATCATAATACCACCATTTTAGGGTTTAATGTGTAAACCAAAGGATGTTTATCAATGAAGAGGTATAACTCTTAACCAAGTACTTTCAATTTTATTTCTTATTATACCTTATATAAACCTATTTTATCCATTATAAAATGATAAATCTAATATAATTAATATATTGAGATTATATTTATGATTTCACAACCAATTTACACGTATTTTCCATTAAAGGGGAAATACAAGTATCGCTTGTGCCACGTAGTGACTACCGACTCCACATAGAGATATGATTTAATTTCCATAACCATATTTCATGGATAGTTATTATAATGGATTTAAAATTTATATATTCTATTTATTATATAATTATTCTTCTATAAATATAATATCATATCTTCCTTCTTACTTCTCCATCAATTGGAAAATGGTAATGCCACTCGTGTGTATGTGTGGACTATAACCTCCAAGAAGCTATGTGATTTGTTTTCAATTTACTCTTCACTTGAATGGAAATAAGGATAGATTATATATATATATATATATATATTATTTATGATATAATAATGGTTCTAGAAATTTTAATTATTATTAACCTTTCTTTCATTTTATCTATATAAAAGTGGAAACATCAGTCATGCGTACGTACGAATTACCATCTCGACGAAGTAATTTAATTCATTTTTTATCACTAATTTATATGAATTTATATAAAAGTGTAAATAATTATTAAATATTATACTAATGACATGATTAGTATTCTGAATATTATAAATTAATGATCAAAGTGAAAAAAAACATAATAACTGACTTGAAGCATAAATGAAAAACAAAATAGTTATCACCCCGAAATGAGGAATTTAATAAAGAATTACTAATAAAATGGTGTTGAAATGTTATAAGTGGATAATATATGAAATTATAATTAAAAAATGGTCCTCTATTTAATTATTATATATTTAAACTTATTATATAGTGTTTTAGAGTGCTCAAGAATCAAGTCGTACATAAGGTAAGGGTTCTTTGTCTTAATTTTGATTCATTGAGGCATGTATGATTTTATGAACCTATTTAGGTTTATGAGGTTTATATAATGATAATTTAAAATTTTATATCATGTATTATACTTAGTTCCTAGTATTTAAAGTAACAATTCAAATTACTTCAACCAAAGGGATTTTATTCAAAAGTTACCAAAGTAATAAGGGTTTTTATGGTACAACCTACTTTTTATCAGGATTGTTTTTTCGTAAGTTCCCAATGATGAAATTATATGATCTACCTCTAAAAAATATTTTTTTTGTTTTCTTATAATTTGTATATTTCTAGGAATTAAACTTTTTTCCTATCATTTTCATCACTATAACTACTCAAAAGTCAAAAATAATATTTTTATGTAAAATCAACATTATTTCTCTCTTAAATAGTGAATATTAATGTTCCATGTGAATATTTTATTTAAAAGTTTTTAAATAATGTTTTTACCATTACATAATGATTGTAAAAATTCATTTTTACCCAATTTTGACTTTCTATATTTTTTTAAAAATCATCTTATTGTCATTTTCTGAATGAGGTTCTTCAGATGTTTTAGTAAAAATGTGAATAGAATCATTATTTTAACATACATCACATAGAATAATATTTTATCCATAATTAATAATATTTTCCTTAAATGGTTTTTTTTATAATAAGTTTTTTTCTTTAATATTTTGTATATTTTTTTAGATTTTAAGTAAGTGATTTCAAAATGAAAATGGTATTTTCTTTAAAAAATATTATAGTGGTCTTTTGAAGAATTTTTTTTCTATAATAACATCCTTTTATGTTACGTATGATTCATTGGGGATATGATCTTATGAAACCAACCTTTTAATTCTTTATATGGTTTATTATTATGATAAAGAAATATTTATAAAACCTATTTTATTTTCCACAGTTTTAGATATGATGAAATAATAAATGTTTTCATGATATTGTGGCATACATAAGAATGGATTAGGATTATGTGATGGGTGAGTCCATTATATCCCTTCAATGAATTGGGTTAAGATAATTTTTTTAGGAGTTCAAAGGGTATATGGAAGGTTATCCCAATCCTAAAGAAGGTACACAGGTGGTTAGCCCCAGCCAAACATATGATGAATATATTGGTGGGTTGTCTTAACATAAGATTTCGATGATTATGATCATGCCACACTTTTTATCCCATTATTTATGACATCTTCTCATTCTTATGATATGATATAATGGCACATTATATTGATACTATTATGATTCATGTTTTATGAACTGCCTAATTCTGATGCCATGATTATGAACTATAAATTGTTTTATATGATTTTAAAATTTTATTCTCGTGTTCTCATACACTTATGCTCATGAAATTATTATATATCACCATTGGTTTATATCTACCATATTTATCCTTACTAAGTATCTAAGATCTCTTATTATTATGTTTCCTTTCCCCAAGTATATGAAGAAATTTTTAATTCTGATATGTCATGGATGGGTTCTTTTTGTGAATAACTTAATGAGAGGTGATGTAGATATGTTATGTAACATTTTTGTATGTATCCATGTTTCCAAAGAAAATAAAACATTATGTTTATGGAGTGAATCTTAATAATATGCAATAAATATTGATCTAAAATGATGTAATATATAATTATGAAATGATTGGATCACCTCAGAATATAATGGGACTTCAATCTCTCTATTTGGATTTGTTGTGAACTCAGTAAACTATTTTTCAGCATCATCTCAAAACCAACATCTCATGAAATAGAGACCAAATAATATCATTTTTTATAAGACAATCATCTTAAAATGACATCATAGGTTATAGTACTATTTTTTATATAATTTTATCTCTTAATAATAAGAAAATTTATTTTCTAAGTGATAATTTTCTCTTCCCCACAAACAATAAACTCACCACTTGAAAAAACTATCCCTTTTCCTAATAAACATATAAAATAAAATATAATGATAGAAATATACTTTTCAATAAATGTTTTATGAACCCTCTATCCCCTCTAACAACATAGTTTATAGCTAAATGGGGGTTCCTCTAAATGGTTACCAATGATGTGGGAGGGGATGAACACCCAAGTTCAGTCTCAAAAAAATAAAATTCTTCCTTA
The DNA here is from genome assembly GCA_963277665.1 of Viscum album. NCBI lineage: Eukaryota > Viridiplantae > Streptophyta > Magnoliopsida > Santalales > Viscaceae > Viscum > Viscum album. The sequence goes on along the minus strand of OY728126.1, from coordinate 702,853,482 downwards.
AGGACAACCCTAAAATAGCACCCAATTTTTCTTAAGAAGGAACAAATTTCTACTTGATATCTCTAGTTTCCATATTATATTTAATGAAGTGATATCTGATATTTATATTCTTAGATCTTGAGTATTGCACATTATTTTTATAGAGGTATATAGAATTTTTATTTTTGTAATGAATTTTAAGAGGTTTGTCAATTTTCACACACAAATATTCAAACTACTTATTCATCCAAAGAAAATTTGCATTAGTAAAATAGAGATCTAGGATTCTCATACAATGATATTAAATCTTTTTATATGAATATTAAATATATTAAACAAACACATTCTTGAAAACCTTAATAGTTTAGTGACTTTTGAAACATGGAACACAATCTTCTAATATGGTGAAAGACTTCAATTTTTCAAAAAAATAAATTTCCATTTAGTATTATTTATATACATACCCTACATAAAATATTTCTTCATAACCCAGGGAAAAAAAGAATAATAATGGGTGATCTCAGATACTCAGTAAGGTTAAACATAAGAGATATCAATCTATGATCATATAAAATCATAAGATAAGCATAAGGGTACGTGATATTGACAATAACTTACGAAGTTCATACCCAAACTATCACAAATCATAAAAATGAGTCATGTAATAAATATAAAAAGTCTATAAGATATAAATCATAGGAAATCAAATAACATGAGATATGAGAGTATGAAATTGGTATAAGACAAATATTTTTGGAATACATATAAGCATAAAAAATATTATGTCAAGGCTGCCACTAAGATATTCGTAAAATGCTTGGCTTGGGCTAACCACCCAGGTACCAAATTTGGGATTGGTTTAACCACCCTTGTACCCTTATTTTTAGGCTTGTAATGACCACCCATGTACCCTCATTTTTGGGAATGGTTTGAATAATCATGTATCCTCTAAATTGTAGAGCATTTATCTTTTCCCAATGCTTTGGAGGGAGAAACATTTATCACCCGTATCATAATGAAAACCCATATTTATGTCTACTAAAAAATCATAAAACATTCATCTTATCATAACCAATGAAATGATATGGGATTCATAAATATTTCATCATACCATAAACTATATAAAATATATAGGTTTCATAATCATTTCATCATAGCATAACCTCTGAAAAGAAGTGGGTTTCATAATCATTTTATCATGGTATAACCTATAGAAGAGAAACTGTGTTTATAAAAAACCTATCATTATAAACATAAACCATTAAGAGAAATAATAATAATGGTATCCTTATATAATATCCCTATTAAGGAATAGGTAACATCAATGGGTTCCACCTTAGATGGGGAATGATTTTGATAAATAAATTAAAATATTTCTTAAGGAAAATATCATTTCTTATTTGAAAAATACACTTTTTAAAACATAAAATATTTTTGAAAACCATATTATTTGAAAATATACTTTATAAATTATAACATAATGTTTTAAGAAATGGTTTTTATTGATTTTTGGAAAATTTTGTTCAGGTTGTACATGTTAAAATGATGATTCCTTTCAACTTTTTGGTAAAAACCAACATTCTTTGGAAATTGACGGGAAGATTTCTTTTAAAACTTTTTTTAATAATAAAACACGGGTAAAATGTATATTTAAAATAATAAGAGTGTAATAAAACATTTTTGAATTTTTTTTAGAAAATATGGTTTTGAAAGAAAATATATTTCCAACTGAATAGGGAAATAAAGTCGGATTTTATTAAAAACATTTTCTTTTTTATCTTAAGTAACAAATAGTGAAAAAATAGTACCATTACATGAAGATATAATGAATAATAAGAGGATAATAAAATTCATGAGAATTATTGATATTTATTTCATGATATTAGAACATTTGAGACATAATCATAAATAATACTAACAAATGATGAGATTTTAAGATAAAATCTTTATCATCTTAGTAACATTGAATCATAATCCCATTGAAGTAATAAAATAAAAATGAAACATAAAAGATCATGAGGATGAATAAATTTATTATATTACATGTAAAATGGTTTGTATATAATCCTCATGATTGAATATAGTTTCATTTCATAACATACATATAAAAGAAGGAAAATTGAGTTAAAAAACCCCTTATTGATTTGTTTAACTTTTGAACTATAAATCCAGTGAAAGAGAGATCCAAAAAAGGATAAGTAAAACCCAATAGTTTTCATTATGAGTTTATAAAAATAAACTAATGTTTAGTATATGCACCATATAAAATAAATACATGGAGAATATGGTTGTGCCATATAGAAAATAAAGGTGAGACAAAAATCCCTTACCTTAAGTCTTGACTTCTGTCATACCCATTCAAACTTATAGTATAATAAATATAAGTTTATAATACATATATTTCAAAACCATATTCATATATATATATATCATACCAAATATGATTTTCTTATGGTCATTTATTATCTTTTTATTGAAAATTCCATGTTAAAATCGTGTTTTGGGTAATAACCACTTTGTTTCTTATATAAGTTTTGATTTGTTATATTTTTGTTCCTGTTATTTTGATAATGGTTTAATAATATATATAATTATAAAAATTATATAAATATAATATATATTTATTATATATTTATTTATATAAATCCATCAAATTTAGTGATAGTAAATGAAATACATCGTTCATGGAGATGGCAGGTAGTACGTACACATGAATATTGTTTTTCATTTTCTTATTGGGTTAAAAGAAATAAAACTAAATTATATATGTTATCATTCCATAATCATGTTTATTTCATACATATCACAATTTTTTATTAAACTCATCCTTAATATATTCTATTTAAAGCATGAATTAATCATGTCACTTCTTGATGCAATAGTTTTTTGTACACACAAGTGACATCATCGTATTCCCAAAAAATGGAAAGAATGAAGGTATTTTTTAAGTAATAATTCAAGAATAATCATATAATAATAAAAATAATATATATCATATATAAACAATAAATTCCTCATTATGGCTAGCCTTGATAGGTGGTAATGAAAAAAAATGACATTAGTTTGTGGGGAGGCAGTCTGTTGTGCAGAAGAATGATGATTTCATAAACCATTTGATGGAAGTGTAAAAGGTTTTATCTCATTAACTTTACCAAAAAAATTAATATTATATGTAATATAATTAGGTTATTATATAATCATGATATGAAAATAATTTAATGGGTTGAGAGATAATTAAAATAAAAATGCTCTTTTGATGAACGTTACCTCTTCTTTGGGTAGCCTCCTTTGGTTTGCACTAAATGCATTACTAGGATGGATTTTTCTCCAAAAAATAAGGATTTTAATATTAGGGGAAGTATTTTTTTTAATTGATTTGGGTAGGTATTGGCCTAACTAAGGTGTTTTTATGTATTGAAGAAGGAAGAAGAGTGAGTGACATTTTATACTTGAGGGGGAGTGATATTCTTGTAAATACACAAAAGTATGGACTATGGGGAGGTTAATATTACCCTAAGTAGCTCTAAAATTTATAATTAAATGTTTTTATGGATTATATGGCCTATAAACACCTCAAAAACACAATAAAACCCATTTTTTAATCATTTTTTCATTAACTTCTATGTTTCCCTACTTTCACCATTTCAGGTTTTCAATAAGGTAACTAGTTTTCAAAACTAGTTAATGTATACATTAAACATAAAATAAAATGATAATTATTATATATTTTAGATCCAATTATTATAAATGTTATATCTAATTTATGAAATATAAATCCCATTTGTTTTGAAAATTAATTTTAACACAAGCGCATGCAACGTGAAAAAACACTACTCTAACCTTAACCATGCTAACAGAGTTTCTAACATTTAGGGGGTCAATATATTAATTATAAAATATCAATTAGTATATTAATGGAAAAAATTTTATATTTGTTTTAATTTAAAAATAACTTGTAATACTATAATATTTTTAGTAAATTTAAATCATTTAAAAAAATATAATTTATCATAAATTTCATTAATGTTAATGTTAAACTAACTCATTTAAATTGGATTTAAAATCTAAATACAATTATAAAATTAAAATATATTATTTTCATAATTATTTTACATCATATATTCGTCTAAAAATAATAGAACACAATAATTCATTCAATTTACATCACTTTTAATATTTTTAATATGATTTATTTTATTTTATTATTAAATGAATAATTATTGTGTTGACATTTCTTAAGAATTTAAGTAATTATTTAATCTCAAAAGAATTAAAATAAATTATCATGACAAATAATTTTCTTTCAAAATAATACTTATAACTGAACGTATGTTGTCTTTGTACCTATCCCAAATCTTTATAGATATTAAAAGTAATAAAAGTATCTGGGATGAATTCTTCTATGACCTTCAGATACTGCAATGTAATGAAGCCTATGGTCCATGTAAGGGTCCCCCTTAAACCATTAAAATAGGTATTATAAAAAATGAATAAAAATTGAAGGCCTTCAGTCCATTTAGGCAAAGAAAAGTATTTTTTTGTCTTTTCCTTAACTTATTATATGGGTCATATTTAAAAGAAAGTGGTAAGGAATTTATATATTTTAGATAAAATGATTTAAAATATATAAATAAACTCATTCAATAAAATTAAGATAATCTTCAAGCTAATCTTCACTCTTATCACTCTAGTTTAACCCTCTAGTAAATTACATTTTACCTTAACCATGATAATTTATTTTTATGGCATTCACTATTCATTTTCATAAAAAATTAAATTGACCTTATTATAAATTATAAATTATTATAATTAAAAATATTGAATCCGTTTTTCACATTTCAATCAAATAATTAAAAAAATTAATTTAATATTAATCTCAGAGTTGTGATGAGAAAGCGGATTTCTGAAGTGAAAATGATCAAAATTTTACAAAGTTTTTATATCCAATTTCAATATAAAATTGATTCCAATGAACTATGTTGTATTAATATATATATAATTTAACTAATTATAATTTAAAACCAATTTAAAAAATAATTTAACTTTATAAATAAATTAAACGAAAATGTAGTTTACAATTAAAATTCAGTATTTTTCACTATTGATCAAAAAATGGAATTTTTCAAAAAAATCCCAAAAAATCACCCTAAGATAATTTTGAAATGATGATTTATAAAATTATTTTTATTTTATCAAATTAATTTTCTATAATTTTAAAATTTTATTTTTATTATTTCTCACAAAAATAAATTTGAAAAATATATACAAAATTTACCTAAACTTATGTATTTTATTATGAATATGTTTTCTTTATCTAAAACCATTATACATAGAATTTAAAAATTAGTTATTAATATTCATATCACTATATTTAACATATTGGTTATAATGGTCCCATTTAAATAACTATGTTAATAATATAACTTTGTTTTGTTGTAACTTAGAGTTGAATGTAACACAAGCTAGGTCAGTGTTGCATGTAGAGAAAGCTTAACTTGGTGTTTCAGGTGATTATAGATATCAAGGAAATTTAATTTATTTTTTAAAAATAATTTATGAAAATTTAGGGTGTTATTTTACACCCCCTTAAAATGAATTTCACCCATGAATTTTTTCTCAATCATCAAAGGTTTAATACTCGAAATCTTATCTCATAGAAACTCACATCTTAGAATGGGTTAAAAAACATCCTCTTGAAAAAGAGAAATTGATATATGAAGGTCATCTGGAATAGAACATACTAGGTTTAAAAATAATATAACATAGTTGCGATGTGAAAACATGTCCATATAAGAGAAAAATAACACCCATTTACTAATGGAGAGTGATACAGAACATAGTCAGGAGAAATTTAATGATCATAAATCCCTAAACCAAAGAGGCTCTAAAAAAGCCCTTGATATCATAAAAAATGATGATAATATGACAAAATTTTATTTGAAGACCCTTTTCCTACATTTTAATAATTTTTTGAGAAGATATAATTACTTGATTTCATTCTATTTTATAATTACAATATCACCTTGTAGTTATGCTTTGATAAATTTACACTTCATCTCTTACTTCAAGAAATGATGTTAAATTCATTATTCCTTAAGCACTAACATATCATAATATCCATAGATAGAATGATAAGTCCTTATATCTTTCTTTAGTTATTATCAAAATAAAATGGTTACCACAGGTTATCCAATATGTATAAATATTTATATGGATAAATAATACATTAATCTCTAAAACCTCATTCAAACATCAACATATAACGCTTTAAAAATGGTTAAACTTTTAGCCCTTATAAAATATGAAAATCCAAAACATTAAAAATAAGGTCACTATATTTTCAAAATTAACTTATCATTAATTCCCACATACCATAAAGTGTCTCTTGATTATCACATACCAAACATGTGAATACCTTTATCATGTATTCCTTTGAAACATGGTAATAACCATAATTAACATAAAACCTTATTGAAAACAAGACTTATTCCTTGTTCCTTAAATAAAAATAGATTATTGGATTTATTCTTTAAATCCAAAAGGGTTTTAAACTTCATCAATAATGGCATAAAATACTTTTTCAGAAAATCATTAATTAGTTCCAGGGTAATCAGTACTATCCAATTTACTTATTCATAACCAACATTTGTTTATCCCAAAAATGTTATCTGAACATACATAACATATTAAGGGATATCTTCTCTTGATCACGCCTTTTCTAATAATATCACTATTTCATTAAATCACTATTCTTTGTCATAAACATATTTTAACATATTTTTTTAAATCCTTAATGAAAAACTTATTTTGGAAAATCCTTATATATTTCATAATTCTTAAATCCAAATAAATAAATACTTTAATCCTCCCACTCCAATGATTTTAATGCAATTGGTTCTTCCTTGGTCTAGAATTTTTTTTTTGTCAGGGAATTGAGTTGAATAATTACCATGTTCCCCACATATAAGGAATTTAACTCCTCAACAATTTGTTACTCTTTTCCCTTGTTTTAAAGATAGAAAACATATTCTCATCCACTTGAGATATTCTTCTACATGATTCTTCCAACCTTCTTAAAAATTTTGAAATTGGATATTCTTTCCACTGTGTTCGTTACAACATGAACTTTCATAAAATTTAATCTTCCTCTAATTTGATATTTTAAAAATATCACTGGAGTTAACATATTTAGTCATATATCATGATAAGTGATTATATATAATCACAATATATATATATATCCAGTAATCATACAATTTTGTTTTTCATAGTCACTGAATTTTCCATTAGATTTAGTGTTAACATGATTCTTTATGGTTCCATCCATCGACTAAAACCAAAAAAATAGTGCGATAAATAATTTTCTTAGCAGTAAACACATAATCATGAAAAAAATTACTTATAGGATACATAAATCATGACACCTTCTACAAAACCTTAGGTTTATCCTAAGTCATTCGAAGTCATCATATATTTTAATCCTTCATGACCATTCATAAAGAGTTTTTTAATTTCCAAAGCATGTATCTTGAGGGTGTCAAACTAGTTATGAATCAAGGACCATTATCGTGCACTAGTTCCCGATCGATTCCAGCTCAGTATAGTGATTTCGGGGTTTTTAACCCTAGTCACATCTATGATTGATCCAAATACACTTATAGTATCTAGACAGGTATGTAATTTCATGGAAACCACTTTACCTATCTCTTACCAAAATTCTAAGAGATTTTCCTATACTTTTACTTATCCTTAGACTTATCCTTAGAGATATCCCTATACATATCCTTATAAATATCTCTAGGAATCTCACTAATTTTTTCACATCATAGTTTCTGAATGTTAACTAAAACATTCCTTTGATACCAACTATAGTGACCTAGGCTTCTCATACATGCATATTACATCTTTTTAGATGAATATTCAAAACATTACACAAACACACGCATGAGGACTATAATATTTTAATGCATTAGGAAACATGGAACCTAATTTTCAAATTTGGTGAAATATCTTCAATTTTTACCATAATTATCTTCCTAATTATTATTCTTCATATACATAACCTACATAAAACCTTTATTCATAAACTTAGGAAACGAAACATAAGTAAGGGATAACTCAGATGCTTAGTAAGGGTAAACATAAGATATATCAATCTATGATCATATGAAAGCATAATATAAGCATAACGGTATGTGATAATGAACATAACTTATTAATTTTTTTCCCTACATTACATATATCATAAACCTAAGTCATAACATAATGACTACTTATTCATAATACAAGAATCATAATAAAATCAAAGAATATGATCCATGAGAGTATAACATTATCATAAAACATAAATTTGTGTCATACACATAAGCATATAAAATCTTTTGTCAATGCTACCCACCAATACATTCATAATATGTTAGGCTTGGAATAACCACCTGTGTACCCTCCTTTTTAGGCTTGGGTTGACCACCTGTATACCCTACTTTTAGGCTTGGGCTGACCACTCATTTATCCTCTGATCTCATAGAGAATTTATATTTACCTAATGCATTGGAGGGAGATATAGGTCCCAAAATTCTCCTAATGAAAAAACTTATTTATTTGATTAAATAAATAAATAAAATATCATATCATAACCCATGAAATTATATGGGTTTAATAAACATTTAGTAATATCATAATATGTAGAAAAGAGATAGTTATCACAATCATTTCATCATAGTATAACTTGTGAAAATAAGTGGGTTTCCTAATCATTTTATCATGGTATAACCTGTGTAAGAGAAATGTGATTTATAAAAAACTTATCATTATAAACATAAACCATTTAGAGAAATAATAAGAATAGTATACTTAGATCATATCCCCAGTAAGTCATAGGTAATTTCAACATGTGTCATATTAGAAGGATAATGATTTTGATAAATCATTTAAAACATTTCTTAAATATAATATTATTTCTTATTTGAAAAAAAAATTAAAACTTAATTTTTTTTTTAAAAACTATATCCATTGAGAAAAACCATGATAACTTATAAATGAATATTCTAAAAAATTATTGGTCATGATTTTGGGAAATTCTTTTCATGTCATACACGTTAAAATGAAGATTCCTTTTACCTTTTTGGTAAAATCCAAATGAGAATTGTTTATAAAATAACATAAATATTCCTTTCAAAACATTTTGTAAAAAGTTAAACAGGGTAAAAATTTACTTTAAAAATCATTAGATAGTAATAAAACATTTTTGAAAACATTTTTAGAAAACATGGTTTTTTTAGAAAATGGACTTTTGATCGAAGAGGGAAATAATGTTGGATTTTTGTAAAAACAGTTTATTAATTATCTTAAGTAAAAAAGAGTAGAAAAATGAACAATTACTTGAAAATATCATGAATAACCAGAGGATAATAAAATTAAAAATATTTTTTTAGAGTTAGATATTGATATTTCAATAATTTATACTTAATCATAAATAATCCTGATAAGTGGTAATATTGTAACACAAAATCTTTATCTTCTTGGTATTATTGAATCATAAACCCCTTGATGGAATAACATAACATGAAACCTAAAATAAAATGAGGATGAATAAATTCATTATATTATATGTAAAATATATGGTATATACACCTTGTGAAAAAATATAAGTTCATAGCATAACATACTCTCAGAGTAGGAAAATTGAGACAAAAATCCTGATACTGATTTATTAAATTTTTAACTATAAACCCCAATAAATTGAGATCCTAAAATAGATATGTAAACCCCAATAATTTTCATGATATTTATCACAAAATGAATTAATGTTCAGTATACCACATCAAATAAATATGCGGTGAATATGGATTGTGCCTCAAAGAAAATAAAGGTGAGATGGAAATCCCTTACCTTAAGTCCTGAATTCCATTATACTCACTCCAAAATACTATATAATAAATATAAGTTTATTGTAAATATATAAAAGAAACATATAAATATATATAATACCATATATTATTTTCTTATGACATTCCCTTTTAATAACTATTCCATTTTAAAGTCATGTTGGGGTTAATAACCTCTTTGCTTTTCATGTAAGTTTTGATTTGTTATATTTTTTTACTCTTACTTTGATCATGATTTCATAATATATTGAATTATAAACAACATATAAATATCATATATATTATATTTATATTTAATTATAGTAATCCACAAAACTTATTGATATGAAATGAAATACATTGTTCAGGGAGAACGTATGTCGTACGTACACTTGAATATTGTTTTTCATTTTATTATTAGGTTGAAATAAATAAAATTAAATGGTATATATTATCAATAAGAATCATATTTATTTAATATATTTCACAAATTTTTATTAAAACTATCCCTAATAAATTCCATGTAAATCATGAATGAATCACATCACTTTGCAAGACAGTATTTCTTTGTAAACATGAGCAACATCATCATATTCCTAGAAAATGAAAAGTATGAAGGTATGTTTGAAGTAACAATTCCAGAATAATAATAAAATAATATATATAATATATATAATATATAAATAATAAATCCATCATCATTACAAGCCTTTATGGGTGGTAATGTAAAAAACGAATGACATCATTTTGCAAGGCGATAATCCACCGTACACAAGAGTGGTGATTTCATAACCCATTTGATGGAAGCGGATAAGGTTATAGATTCTGAACATAACATAAAAAAATATAATTATATGTAATATATTCAATTTATTATATAATCTTAATATGGAAATAAATTAAGGGTTGATAAATATTTAAAACAAAAATGATTATTTAATGAACATTACCTCTTATTCGGGTATACTCTTTTGGTTTGCAGTAAACGCCTTCCTAGGTTGTATTTATGGAAAGTATAAAGAATATCGGATGAAGGGATTTATTTTGAGAATATATTTGGGTAGGTATTTCCCAAATCAAATAGGTTTGAAGTTGTGAATAATAAAGAATAGTGATTTCCCTTTTATAGTTGAAGAGGAGTGATATTCTTGTAAATACTAAATTATTCACTATTAGGAGGTCAATATTACACTAAGTGGATCGAAAATTGATAATTAAAGGGATTGTGGGATGATATGGTCTATATAAACCTAAAAAACTCAATAAAACACATTTTTTAAACATTTTTTCCTTAACTTACATGTTTACCTACTTTTACCATTTTAGGTTTTCACTCACGTAACTAGTTTTTTAACCTAGGTAATTTATAAATTAAAACTAAAATAAAATAATTAATATTTGATAATTTAGAAATAATGATTATAAATATGATATATAATTTATAGAATATAAATCCCTTGTGTGTTGGAAATTAATTTTAACACAAGCACGTGTAACGTACAAAAACAATACTTCAGCCTTAACCGCACTAACATAGTTTCTACTATTTAGGGGTCAATATTTTTATTATAAAAGATAAATTAATCCATGAATGGAAAATAGTTGATATTTATTTTAATTTAATGATAAATTGGAATACTATAATATTTTTAGTAATTTTAAATTATTTAATCAAATATAATTTATCATAAAATAACATTATTGTCGATTTTGACATTATTTATTTAAATTGAATTTAAAATATCAAGACAATGAAGGAATTAGAATATATGAATTTTAAACCTATAAAAATTATATATTCATATAAAAAAATAATGTAACATAATAATTTTTCAATTTACTTCACTTTTAATATTTTTATTATCATTTATTTTATTTTATTTTTAACTAAATAATTAATATATTGGCATTTCTTAAGCATTTAAATAATTATTTTATCTCAAAAAATAAAATAAAATAAATTATAATGATAAAAATAATTATTTATATTTTAAAATAATACTTATAAAAGAAAATATTTTTCCTTTTTCTCTATCCTAATTATTTATAGATATTAAAAGTAAAAAAGTATTTTTTTGTCTTTTTCTTTATTTGACTTATTATAGGGGTCATATCTAAAAAAAAGTTGAAATAAATTTCTATATTTAAGAAATATTGATTTATAAGATCAACATAAACTCATTAAATAAAATTAATATAATATTTCAGTTCATTTTCACTCTTATCATTCTAGTTTAAATCCCAGTAAATCAGTTTTTCCATAACCATGGTAATTAATTGTTACTTATTTACTATTCATTTTAATCAAATATCAATTTAAAATTATTAGAAATTAGAAATTATTATTATTCTGAATATGGAATCCATTTATCTAAATAACATTCAAATTAGTGGAAAAAATTAATTTAATATTAATCATACAGATGTGAAAAGAAAGCGAGTTTTAAAAGTGAAAATGATCGAAAGTTTACAACTTTTTTATATCGAGTTTCAATATGAAATTGATTCTAATAACATAAATTAAATTAATATGTGTATAATTGAACTAAATATAAATTAAAACCAATTTAAAATATAATTAAATGTATAAATAAATTGAATTAAAAATACAGTTTTCAATTAAAATTCATTATTTTTCATTATTCATCAAAAAGTGAAACATTTCAGAAAAATACCAAATATTCACTCTAAAATAATTTTTACATGATGATTTTAAAAATGAATTTTATTTTACCAAAATTATTTTCTAAAAATTTCAAAATTAATTTTATTACTGTTTATCAAAAGGTATTAAAAATATATATAAAGACTTTACCAAAAATTATGTATTTTATTATTAATATGTTTTCTTTGTATAAAAATATTATAATTAATATTTAAAAAGTATTTATTACTATTAATATCACTATGTTTAATGGATTTTTTATAAAAGTATCTTTTAAATAACTATATTAATAATATATCATGGTTTTGTTAAAACTCATTATTGCATGTAACACAAGCTAAGCCGTTGTTACATGTAGCGCAATATTAACTTGGTGTTTTGTGTAACAATAACTATCAAAGAAATTTTATTTATTTTAAAAAATAATAATTCATGAAATCTCGGGGTGTTTCAAGTAGCAACAAAATATTTAGCCTCTATAATTCTCAGTGTGACTAAGTTATATTTCTTTCAATTACAACTCAAACAACTTTCTCTCAAGGGGAATATTGCACATAATGTAGACCTTCTATCATCACAATCACCTCCAAAATAAGAATCTATAAACCATATATATATTCATATTATTTAATTTATTATAAAATAATCTATATATCACTGTCCATTTGACATATATCTGGACTCTTTTTTCATCCATAAGATGTGACTCATTTAGTTCACTTTGAGATCTTGCATAGAGACTCACAACATAAACAATTTTAGGTCTAGAAGTTGTAAGATACAATATGATCTCAATCAGTCATCTATTATATTAGTTTTACACTATCCCCTTAAACACATTTTGAAAAATATAATCCCATATGAATTGTTGTAGACATTGGGTTCAATTAATCGATTCCAAAATTATTCAATAACTATCTAGAATACATTTATTAGGATAAAATATAAAATTTTTCCTTTACATGACTTGTAATCCTAATAAGTATTTTATCCCACCAATAATGGGAATCTGAAACTGTTGCTTCATTTTTTTTTTCAAAAAATATTTACAATAATTCTCATCATCACTTGTAAAAATAATATCACTAACAAACACAATTAAAATAAGTGTACCAATGTTTATTTCATTGATATAGAAGGTGCTGTAAAAATTTAATTGAATAAATTTTAACACCTTGAATCAGTTTTCAAGCCTTTATTATGGTTCCTTTTGATCTATATTAATCTATAAATATCCTTATTCAATTTAAATACACTTTTTCTATCATTATCAAGAAAAACCCATCACATTTTTTTGTGTACACCTCTTTTTCAATCCATCAATTCAAAGAGATAGATTTGACATTGAACTAATAGATTGTGTATTATATATATACTCTATAGGTAGGGAATATTCTTAGGGACATAAAAATTTTAATTTGAGAAAAATAATTTTAAAAATCAACCCCTTCAACTTGATATTACCCTTTTCACCCAAGTATGGATTTGTTTTTGACAAATTTTCATAGATCATTTAATTTGTTTCTAAAAACCCACTTTGTTATAATGATATTTTTCTCAATAGTTCCTAGAACAAGGTACCATGTGTCATTATTATAAATCTTAGTCATCTCCAAATCTATAAATTTAGTTCATTATTTATATTAAAAAGCTTCATACACTTAATATTTATCAACTTGTGAGGTTAAAACAACTTGATATTCAACCTAAATCCTAATTCTAGTATAAATTAGTGATTAATAATTTCTGATAACATTATCAACCTCCAAATACTTCTTAAACTTTCTATATTTTTGTTTTTTGGTCTAAACTACCTCCTTTTCATCATATATCTTTTCATAGTCAACAACACTTGTACTATGTTCAATATCAAGCAATTTTTCACTGATCTATCCATAAATTTGTTTTTTTATTTGTCTTATTCAAGATCTACTAGATATTGATCATAATTTATAGGTTGTTTTTAAATTATTTTGAGATCATAATATTGAATAAACTTGTGAAGTTTATTATTCCATTACTTGTTTTCTTTCCCAATATTTATGTATCCGAGAAATATACCTTCCTTATATTTATCATCATATTTATACATATTTTATTCTTTTATTTTTAATATGTATAGTATGATAAATAATATAAATTATCTCACTATAATATATATTTTTTTATCAAATTTCATATGAAGTATGATTTTAATTTGTCCACAAAAAGGAATTTTTAAGAATTTTCACTATAGTACAAACTACTTCACTCCAAAAGAATTTTAACCTTTCAAATTCAGCTTGCATTATTCTACACATTTTCACAATACTTTTATTAATTATTTAAATATCCCAATTTTCTTATTGTGTGTAAGGGGTACTATATTGATGTCAAATCCCATGATTTTCAAGATAATATTCAAAATCTCTTCTAGTGTACTTTTTTATTGTTAATTCCAAATTCTTTATTTGAATGAAAATCTCCCTTTAAAATTTTCGTATGTAGATCATGAACATTTCAGTTATCTATGAATTTCACATTAAAAATAACATCCTTTTCATTATTTTTAAATCATTAATAAAAGTGAAACAACCCCATATATAGTATCCCATAATCTGTGGTTAATTTATTATATTGGAACTAGATACAAGGAATAATATCTCAAAGAACTGAATAGTTTAGTAGTTTTGAAGAAATAGATACATAAATGATTCCCATATTACATTTAAAATATAAAATATATAGAATAAAAATATTTCTTGTAACCTTTATATTATTTATAAAATCCTTCTTCATATCTTGGGGAAAAAGACAAATAAAAGGGACATCTCATATGCTCATTAAGGGTTACATACAATAGAATCTATCATGAGTAAATAATGAATAATCATTATAAAAAGCTAAATAACTGAAAACCCATGAAATTAAATCAATTATTTTAGCACAAAATTCATCCATTGATAATATTAATATAGTAATATCATGAATTATAATAATAACTAAATTTTCAATGAAGTAAATTCTTAATAATTGGATGTCAATTTCTCAAACATCTTGGTATTTAAACCATAGAGTACGATTTTCAAGACAGTTTAAAAATATGAGTAGGAATACACTAAAAAATCATTTAATTATAGCTTACTAATTTTTCTCATGGGCCCTATCGATGCATCAAGAAGAAATATAATTTCATGCCACACTCGTCACTGCCAGTCCAATGCATTCATCATATATCGAATGATCTATTTAATTCATGAAAAATACTCATTATTAATAAATATCCATATTGAATAAATAATTCTAATTTAACAATAACTCCTCATTAAATAAAAAACTTTCAAAGTTTAACACCATATGTATAAATGGTATACAATTTAGGAAATAACCATATTCATGAAACAAAGAGTATGGAAATTTAAGAAAAAGAATTATCCAATGATCACAAGTAAATGAATGTCTCAAAGGATGGTGTCATTGAAACATATCCAAATTAGTGAATAATTAAAATAAAGTATTTTTTAATTGATGAATAAAAATTTCATTAAAATAACATTAAAAATTTCATGATGAAAATAACCTTTCCATTTTTTGAAATCACTTATTTGAAAAAAAAATACAAAATTATAAATTAAACAATATCATTGAAAATGACCTTTTACAAATATAAAGTAAGTTTCTATTAAATTATAAGTCATGAATTTTGGAAAATATTATCATTTTTTATAATTTAAAAAAAATCCTTCCATACTTTTGTTGGTCACAAAGTACATTATTCAGAAGACGACTAAAAGATTCCTTTAAAACCATTTTGTTAAAAATAAAACATGGGTTAAAATATATTTGGATAAATAATTTTATAGTTTTAAATTATATATATATAATATAGATATAGAAGAAAAATATATCTAATCAAAATAGAAATAATATTGGTTTTTCTTTTAAACATTTATTTTCTTGATTCAAGTTTCAAAGAGAGGGAAAGTTGAAAGAAAATATGAAAACTCTTAAAGAGAGTAAACTTGAAATTAAATTTAATCATCATGAATAAATATATATTCATCTTAATTACCTCAAAGGATTATTATATTAACTATATAAAAATAAATAGGTGCATAATACCAAATATGTCTCAATGGAGTGGTAATTAAGATAAAATCGGTTACCTCAAGTCCGACTTGTCGTGTAGATTATCTAACCTCATGTATAATAAATTTAAATTTATTATAATTACATAAAAGAACCATATTCATGTTTATGATATCATATACTATAAATTTATAATATTTTATTACCCTTTTGTTAATAATATTTTATTATTATCATTATTTCGGGTATTAACAGCTTTTTGTTTCAGTAGTCTCAATCCTTTTGTCTTTATCATGGTTTCATAATATATAAAATTTTATTTAAAATATATATTTAATATATATCTAATATATAGATATTTATAATAATCCATATAGATAAATATTAAAAAAATAAATTTCATTGTTCATGAAGTTGGTAGTTTGAATGTATGCATGAACGTCATTTTCACTTTTTGATAGATGGAATGAAAGAAAGGTAAGTAATAATTAAAATTTAAATAATTATTATTACATAAATATTTCATATATATATATTCATTAATTTCATCCTTATTGCCATCCATATAAAATTTAAATGAAAAACGGATACATTGCTTAATGGTGGTCATAGTTTACACGTATGCACAAGTGAAATTATTATATCACAAAAGATTTGAAGGTAAGGTAGTATATAACATATTAATTCTCTGTAATCATATTTATGTCATAAATATCAAAAAACAATCATTAGTTTCATCTTTATAACCATTCAAATAAAGTGTCAATGAAAAACAAATTACACTGTTATGTGGTGATAGTAAGCCATACATACACACAAATGATGTTTTTACTTTTTATAATATGTAAAAGAGATGGAACATGGTTGTACCATAATCAAAATAATATATTAATATATTTATGATATTGTATTTATTATTTTAGTATGGTTAAAATACATTAATAGGAAGAAAAAAAATAAACCTGAATGACTTGGTAATGATGATTGCCTCTTTTTGGTAGAATTCCTCTAGATATATCTTTAAAGGACTAAGGGTTGGTCTTTTGGGGAGGAAAAACCTCAATATATTGGATAAGGATGTTGATAATAGGAATTTTCAGGGTTTTTTACAATCTATATTTCTCAATGCGGTGTAAATAAGTGAAGTAAGGGGTACCCTTTTATAATTGAGGTGATAAGAACTTTTAAAATTTCATTAAAAAAATAAAATATAATAAGACTATTATAAATCCAAATATTTATAAATTTTCATGAATTCAAAGAAAAATTTTATAGGGTTTGAGAAAAAAATCAAATTAAATTTACACATGTTTTGATATCTTTTTAATCCTTATCATTTTGATTAACCCCTTGGTTGATGGTTTTTTACTTTAACCATAATAACCACTATTTTAATAAAAAATGGTTAATAATGTTATTATAAATGTACAAGTGACTCATAAATGGTCAATGGATAAATTTTAAGACTATATATTATCCTAATTTTCCACTTTAAAGATTTTAATTATTTTAAATTAATTTCATAAATATTAATTTGATAAATTATCATTAATGTTAATTTTGGAACTATTTATTTAATTTGACTTCAAATACATCAAGACAAATTAGGAATTAGAATATAATGATTTAACAGATCCTTAAAATATCACATGGATCTGGGAAATTTTTTAAACACATTAAATCACTCAAATTTTATAACTTTTAACATTTTTAACATCATTAATTTTATTTTTCAATTAATTAAATAAATATTTTATTGGCATTTCACATTAATTTATGGTAATTATATAATTAAAAAAATTATAAATAAATTTATATCATAATTAAAATTTAATTAATCTTAAAATATATATTCATTTTTGTTCATATCTTTATTTTTTTATTATGTGGACACATTATAGATATTTAAAACTAAGAGAGTGACATTTTGTAACATTATTTGATTTAAATATTATAAGGGTCTGTTGACCTCATATGTTTTGATAATCCCAATTATGCTTTAATATATTTTGATAATCCCAAATAATTTTTATCTATATATTAATTCTTTCAATCTATGACATCATATTATTGAATAATCAAAATAATCATTGGAATATGTTAATCAATGTTTATCTATGTTTATACATGCTTTGAAAACATTCTAACTCAATCTCGATATGTTTTGCATAGAACATCTACTGATAGAGTAAGTCCATCGGTATTCACAACTGCTACCGGTGATATGCATAAGTCCACCGGTACATAGTCTACCGATAGAGTAAGTCCACTGATATGCATAAGTCCACTGGTATGAACAATAGTCACTGACATAGAAGACAACTACCGATACATACAGTTAGACAGCTACTGGTATGAAGTCCACCGATACAACTATAAAGTCTACCGCTACAAAGTCTACCAATACACGAATGTCACTAGTACAAAAGAGCTACCGATAGAAGGAGCTACCAATGGAAAGAGATACTGATACATAGATATATTGTTATAAAGAGTATCAGATACCAATACAGACTGACTCAAGTCCACCGTTACAAGCTCACAGATACTAAGAGCTATCGATGGAAATCAATCGCAATTTCTCTAAACTCTATTTCTATTTTTTTATTTAGAAACGGTCATATTTGATGTTTTTAATGCATCTGTTATTAATTAATGATAGTGGTTGGAATTTCAGTAACCGTACCTCGTACCTATAAAAAGGTAATCATTCCCATTTCCGGAGCTCAAGGTATAAAAGGAAGACCATGCTAATAAAGAAAATGATGTATGTAAAGGAATATACGTGCAAGTGTGTGACACCTGAAGTGAAATTCATAAAGAAGAAAACAAGAAGAACTTAAAGAACATTCATACACATCAAGCAGAAGTTTCAAAGAAGAAGCTCAAGTGTTACAAAGAATACTCTCTTACTCGAGCTGAACACCTACACTGGAAGTGAAGGAATAGAACCACGACACTCTGTTTTCTTGACAAAAACCAGAGAAGGACTCAAAGCTTCATCTGCATCAATCCAAGGAGTCATGGGCTTCACTCAAAACACATATAGAATTATAAACTCATCTCTATTCGTTTAGAACTATTGTGTTTCATTTATTTACACTTTGAGCAGTGTGTGTGCTCTGTATTTTTAGGCACACACTATCTCCTGTGCTAAATTGGAGGATTTATAAATACTCACTCAATCTTTCCCTTATACTCTTATATCCCATTATGGATAGTGTTAGAGGTCAAGTGTGACCTAGATAGCCTATGTGCTATTGTTCTGTTTTCCCACAAAGAACTGTGGTAGAGGTATCAGTACCTGGATAGTTTTTGTACTTTTGTTTACCCTGATCCAGGGTGTGGATCAAAGTTTATAAAAACTGTTGGAGATGACTAATTCTCTGCTTGAGACTAAACCTCTTGGTTATATCTGTTTTGCATATTATTTTTAATTCTGCTGCTAAGTAATTTAAATATAAATATATTTTAAAGTAACTCTGATAGTTAAACTAGCAAGTGTTTATAACTTTTGTTAGACAGTAAGTTAGTTTCAAAAGTTAACTAATCCTCAGATTGAGTTAACTGAAAAATAATCAATCTCTTGAGAATCTAATTGAAAACTTACAATATTTATAAATTCACTATAGTTTAATTATTATTTAATTTGGGGGATTTTAATCATAAAGTTTTTAACATAAATTTTTAATTGTAACTCAATTTACCCCCCTCTTGAGTGTCAACTCCGACCAAAATTTGGTATCATAGGTTATTTTTAATAAATTTTTTCCAAATACTCTATTTTTCAACTGTGATTTTAGTTGTATATTAAAGATCTTAAATTTATGTTAGTTCTAAATTTTATCTCTTTAAATACATTTGCTAAAAATTAATTATGGACAATATATTAGAAGGTGCAGCTACTAACAGGACACCTTTATTTAATGGTATTAATTATGCCCAGTGGAAACTAAAAATGAAAATTCATTTAGAAAGTAATGGATTTGATATCTGGAATACTATAGAAACTCCGTATAAGATTTCAAAAACTGAAAGAACTACTTGGTATGAACCTACTAAAACAGCTTACAATAATAATTGTAAAGAAATGAATGCTATGTAATTTTCTTTAGGAGATTAATAATTTAATAAATCTTGTAAAACTGCTTTCGAAATCTGGGATACTTTGGTTGTTTCCCACGAGGGAACAACCAATATTAAGGAAATGAGATTTAATACCTACACTATTAAGTATGTCAATTTTAAAATGAAGCCTGCTGAACCTATTTATGAAATGTATTTCATGTTCAATGAAATTTTAAATACAATGAGCTCACTTGTAAAAGTTGTTCCTGCAAAAGAACAAATCATGAGGATACTAAGATGTCTGCCAGAAAGATGGAGAGGCACATCAGTTTCAATAAGAGAATTGTGTGACATAAGTTCACTACCTATTAAAGAGTTAATTGGTATGTTGATGATGTATTAAGAAAAGATAAAGGTAAACAAATAGGAAGATAATGAACCAAAGAGGAAGTCAGTGGCATTTAAGTCTACTTCCTCAAAGAGAAACGACAAGGAGAAAGTTCACATACCTACTGAAAGCTCAACAAGTGAAGGTTCAGATTATGATTGTGATGAAGAGATGGCTCAAATAGCCAGGAGATTCAAGAAATTCTATAGGAAGAATAAATTTTTCAAAAAACCAATTTATAAGGGTAAGTATGACCAATGAGGTAATTAGAAGAAAGATTGGAAGAAAGATGATAAGGATGGTGAGATAGTATGTTATGAATGCAAAAGGAAATGACACATTAAGGCTGACTGTCCAAAATTGAAGTTCAAGAAAAAAAATGATTATAAGGACAAAAAATATAAGAAAGCTATGAAAGAAACATGGAGTGCTTCAGAAGACAGTTCAAGTGATTCTAACTCTACTCAGGATTAAAAATATCAAAAATCTAATATGTGTTTTATGACAAACACATCTGAGGTAACATTGGATACTCCTGTTTTAAATTCTTATTATTCTATAGATGATTCTGATTCTGATTCTGAAAACATGTCTAGTGAAGAATTATTTGAATACTATGATATGTAGGAAGATACTTGCAATGAGATGAAGGATAAGTACAAATCACTAAAGAAATAGTATTCCTTGTCCAGTACTATCAAATCTGCATTAGAAGTAGAAAAGGAAAATAATGCTCAACTATTAAAGGAGAACACTCAACTTAAATTTTCCAATGAACAACTTAGAAACTATTTAGAGAAGTTCACAAATGTAAAGAACACTCTTACACAAATTCTAGGAATACAAGTTGCACCAAAGTATACTACTAGTTTAGGATATCAGCCTGGATAGAGATAGATTAGAAAGAATAAATTTATTCCTAAATCTAGACAGTATGCTGCTAGTTCCAGTTTTGGAAATTCCTATGATTCAAACAGCTATTCACATAGTTATAGATCAAAAAAATTATATTTCAAAATCTTTTTAATCCAGTGATTGTATGAAACCCATTAGAAAAATCTGGGTACCAAAAGTTTTGCTTGCTAACCTGTCTGCACCCAAGAAAATCTGGGTACCAAAATCATTTTCTGTTTAAACCTGTTTTGAAGGAGACTTGCTTGAAGAGTTTCTATAGGAATACATGGTACTTGGACATTGGATGTTCAAGACATGTGATAGGGGACTTTTCATGTTTTAAGAGCTTAGTCAAAGTAGATGGAGGACATGTCACCTTTGGTGATAATTCAAAAGGATAAATCGTCGGCTTATGCTAGATTAGTAACACTGGTTCAATTTTAATTTCTAAAGTATTATTTGATGATGGATTAAAATACAATCTATTAAGCATTTCTCAGTTGTTTGATGATGGTTTCAATGTTAAATTTGAAAATGATTCTTGCAATGTATTTGATTCTAAAAATGCTTTGGTATTTACTGCCTTGAGAAATGAAAATGTATATGTTGTAGATTTAAATTCTTTATCCAAACAAAAAGTTACCTATTTGAATACTTTTCATAAAGAGTCTTGGATTTGGCACATAATATTAGTACACTGCAATGTTCATTCACTTAAGAAACTGACTAAGAAAAATTTAGTTAGCAACCTACCTCAACTAAAATTCCCAACGGACAAAGTTTTTACTACCTATCAAAAGGGAAATCAACATAAAGTTTCATTCAAATTAAAGAAAGAAGTTTCAACTTCTCAACCTCTCGAGTTGGTTCACATGGATTTATTTGGACCTTCTAGAGTTTCAAGATTAAATGGGAAGCACTATGTTTATGTCTTATTATATGACTTTTCTAGATATACTTGGTTATATTTTCGAGATCACAAAAGTGAAGCTTGCTCTAAATTTATTAAATATTCCAATTTTGTAGAAAACCTTAGTGGAATTAAGATTAAGACCTTGAGAAGTGACCATGGTCGTGAGTTTGAAAATCATGATTTTGAAATCTAATGCTCACATAATGGCTATAATCATAATTTCTATGCCCCTAGGACACCTCAACAGAATGGTGTAGTAGAAAGAAGGAATAGATCCCTTCAATAAATTTCAAGAACTATGCTTAATGAGTATGACCCACCTATTTACTTATAGGCTAAAGTTGTGAATACATCTTGTTATATTATAAATAGAGTCTTGATTAGACCTGTTCCCAAAAATACCCTTTATGAACTATGGAATAATAGGAAGCCTAAAGTTAGTTACTTCATAGTTTTCAGTTGAAAGGTATTTATCCTTAATACTAAGGATAATCTTGACAAGTTTGCTTCTAAAAGTGATGAGGGAATCTTTCTAGGTTACTCTATAACTAGTAAGTCTTATAGAGTCTTTAAAAAAAGAACCAAATATGTGGAAGATTCTATTCACATCAAATTTGATGAAACAGACCCACATGAACCTAAGACTTCTCTTGAAAATCTTGAGGAAGATCTATCTATTCTGGACCTTAATGATAAAATTAGTGAACCTGTTGTAAAGACAACTAGTTCTGGAAATGTTCCAGAATCTGCTTCTGATGAACTAGAGCATAGAGAAGGACCTGAAATTTATAGTACTGCCTTTACTAGATCAACTAGGATTCTAAAGAATCATTCTTTAGATTCTTTTTTGGTAATCTTGATAGAGGGACATAGACTAGAGCTTCTCTAATAAACCAGGTTGAACATCAAGCCTTTCTTTCACAGTTAGAACATAAAAATATCAATGATGCAATCAATAGTAAATTTTGGGTAATGGCTATGCAAGAAGAATTAAATCAATTTGAAAGAAACAAAGTCTAGGAATTAGTTGACAAACCTAAGGACACTTTGACCATCGACACCAAATGGGTTTTTAGAAATAAAGTTGATGAATCAGGAAATATCATTAGAAATAAAGCAAGGATAGTTGTACAAGGGTATAGTCAATAGGAAGGAATATACTCTGAAGAATCCTTTGCACATGTAGATAGATTTGAAGCTATTGCGATTCTACTTACCCATGCTACTAATATGAATTTCAAGTTATATAAAATGGATGTTAAAAGTGCTTTTCTAAATGGTTTTATAATTGAAGATTTTTTTGTTGAAAAACCACCTGGATTTACTAATCCTCATTTTCCAAATCGATTTTTAAGCCCTCTAAAGATTTATATAATTTAAAACAAGATCCACGAGCTTGGTATGATAGACTTAGTAGTTTTTTTATTTCTAATGTTTTTTATAAAGGGATTGATGATCCAACACTCTTTATTAATTTTTTTTAAAGATGTGTTAATAGTACAAATCTATGTTGATGATATTATTTTTGGATCTTCTAAAAATACTTTTTGTATTGATTTTTTAGAATGAAAAATGAATTTGAAATGAGTTTAATGGGATAAATCAAATATTTTCTTGGATTTCAAGTTTTTCAAAATGAAAATGGTATTATATTAAATCAAAATAAATATACCAAGGACCTTTTAAAACGTTTTGGGTTGGATAGTATTAATGAAAGTGATTCACCTATGAGTACTAGTTGTAAGTTGGATGCTGATGAAACTGGAAAACTAGTGGATCGAACCGACTACAGAGGTATGATTGGGAGCCGACTATACCTTACTGCTATTTGGCCTGATATTATGTTTAGTGTGTGTATGTGTGAAATATTTCAAGATAATACAAAAGAGTCACACTTTCTTGCTGTTAAAAGAATTTTCCTATATCTTAAACATACTACTAACTTAGGATTATTTTATCCAAAAAGAAAATCATTCGATTTAATAAGTTATTCAGATGCTGATTTTTTTGGTTGTAAGTTAGATAGAAAAAGAACTTTTGGAACATGTCATATTCTAGGAAAATCCTTAGTATCTTAGTGTAGTACAAATCAGAACTCTGTTGCATTGTCTATTTTTGAAGCAGAGTATATTGTTGTTGGTAGTTACTGTGCACAAATTATGTGGATGAAACATACATTATTGGAATATGGATATCAATTTGATCATGTATCTATAAACTGTTATAACACTAGTGCAATTAACATCTCTAAGAATCTTGTGTCTCACTCTAGGACCAAACACATTGATGTAAGGCACCACTTTCTGAGAGATCATTACCAGAAAGGTGATATAACTCTTTAATTTATAGGTACTGAACATCAATTAGATTACATTTTCACCAAACCTTTAAGTTCACATAGGTTAAGTTACTTTATCCATGAGTTAGGAATGATAGACTTTGTAAGTTAGAAACCTCACTGTTAGAAACCTCACTGTTAGAAACCTCACCATTAGAAACCTCACCGTTAGAAACCTCACCATTAGAAACCTCACCGTTAGAAACCTCACCGTTAGAAACCTCACCGTTAGAAACCTCACCATTAGAAACCTCAACATTAGAAACCTCACCATTAGAAACCTCACCATTAGAAACCCCACTGTTAGAAACCTCACCGTTAGAAACCTCACTGTTAGAAACCTCACCATTAGAAACCTCATCGGTATGAACCTCACTGTTATACCTCACCAGTATGAACCTCACTATTATTCCTCACTGTTAGTGAACCTCACTGATAAAAATTCCTCACTAGTAGAAATCCTCACTGGTATATCTTACTGTTAGTTTGGGCTGTTTTTAAACATCGAATCTTTAGCTGCCAAAATCTGCATCGTTTGTATTATGCTTTATGTATTTATTTTTTGATTCCTAAATGATAAAGCATAAGTCTTGACCTCTATCAATACACCTCAAACCCTTTACCTTCAAGCCTTATCTTTAAAACCTTCTAACCCTAAACCTCGTGATCTGCAGAATGCCAAGAGTGAAGAGACCTTCAGTCAGCGAAAAGGATGATGAGCCGAATGACAAGAGACTCAAAGGAGAGTCTAGTAGTGGGAATGAAGTGAAGAAACCTAAAAATATGCACCTCTTACAAAGTGAAATATTAGTTTAGAAAGAGTTATGTGCGGAATGGTTAATGACTAGTAAGTCTTTAGTTCTGAAAATACTGGAAGATCATAAATGGGTAGAGTGCTTCTCGAATAACAATGGCCCCTATTATCCGAAGCTGGTAAAAGAATTCTATGAGTTTGTTCGTTTTTAGAAATCATAAGTTGGGAACATAATGATTTAAGTAGTGAATGGAAAGACAATATATTTTTCTTCTGTTGAGTGGGATGAGTGCCTGAGAGTTCCACATGAAGGAGAGTTTGGGTATTTCTAGAAATCAGTACCTCCTACTAGTAACATCTTTGAATAAGAAGCTGCCTTGGAATAATTAACAGGAGATGGAACACCTAGAAAAGTAGTTGCTGCAGAAATGGATGGAGAGAACCGGTTGCAGTTTAAGTTCATCCAACATGTGCTAAGTCCAAGAAGAGGGGATTTTGCAAATTTGAAGTACCGAGATATTTATTTGTTGCATCTGTTAAGACATGGTGTTAAGGTGAATCTGTGTAGACTTATGATGATTCAAATTGAAGATATGATCAGACCGAAGTCAAAAATTAATGATTTATTCTTTTCCAAGTTAAATTTAGTTATGATCAAAGTGAAGGGAGTAGCTGAGTCTCAGGATGAGACAGTGGTAGTAAGGAACAATTTCTTCCTCACAAGCACTATTTGTAAATACATGAAAATCAATTGGAATCTATGGAAAAGAGAATGGTTCAGTGATAAAGGGAAGTTGCATGATAATTTTAATCATGTGGATCATCCTTCTAGGCCTAAGGATGTGAGGGATCCAGGTCTAGGACCTGATGAAGAGGAACTTCAATATAGTGATGATACTAATGAGGAGGATACCTCTATAGCTGATGGAAGGGATCTAGACTTGGCTACAAGTCCAGTTGTTGAAGTTGTATCATCTAGAAAGGAAACAATGTTGGGTGTTAGTAATGAAGAAACTCCTATTGATGAGGAAGACCAGCCTGCTCCAAAGAATGAGGAAGTAGAAGAATATGAAATTGAAACATCTGCTTCTGTCTGCTAGAGTCTTAGTCCACTGATAGGGCAATCAATGCCTACTAAGGAAACTGATGAATTAGTCATACCTACACCTATCCCTGATGAACCTCCTACTGGAGAAATAGAAATGGTTGTGGAGAATTATTCTGAGGAAGAAAAAGCTACTGAGGGTTCTATTTCTATATAGGAGAATGCACACATTGAGTGGGAGCATCCTACCAGAATTGGAAATGTTTCAGTAGCTATTGAGATTGAAGACTGGGAAAAAGACCCAGGTTTTGTAGTTTGTGGGTTGGACGATCCTGATTTAGAAGATGATACACCCATCAATAGACCTCTTGTCTCTCATAATATCCTTTCTGAAACTTTACCTGAGGACTTATTAAGAAAATCTGATTTAAACCAGTTGAAGTCTAATCTCCAAGCTAGTTTTGTGGAAGAAATGAAAATAATGGAAATCTCTTTACTATCTTCTATTCAGTATGTGATGACTGAATCAGTCTCTAGTGTTTTGGATGAAGTCAAGACCTCTCATAATCAAATTTCAAGCTTGGTAGAGGATATTGAATCTCTAAAGAAGTCAATTATCTCTATAGAGTCTCATGTGAGTTCTAAATCTCAAGTAGACAAAGACTTGGATTTTGTGAAGAGTGTAGTTTTCAAGATGGTGTCAGTTTTTGAGGAATTTAAGACTTCTATGGAACAAAATATTAGCACCCAGGACTCTCTTGTAAAGAACCTCATAAATGGGCTGGCTAAATCTTTTAAGGAAATAGTTGCCTTTACTATTGTACCTTTGACTACTCCTAGACCTTCATTGTATGTTGATCAGATTCGAGCTATGATGAGAGAAGAGATTGGACAGTCTTCTACCAGTGGCTCTGTCAACTCTGGTGCTTTGACCCAAGTGGTGGATACAACTAGGGATATAGGGTAAATTGTTCATAATTTTATGAGAGAGTCCAATTCTTATCAAAAAGAGGTCAAAGAAAAAGTGGATTTCTATTTCCAAAGGATCTACACTAAGCATAAATTGAATAATCATTTCAAGATTTTCTTAGAAAACCTGAAACTTCCTCCAGTCAATCAGGCTTTCAGAGAACAAGTCAGCAATCTCCAGGAGTTGACTCCTTCTCTAGACAAGTTTATGGAGAACAAGGATGAATTCATTTCTACTATGGAGAGAGGAGGAGGAATAATAATGGACTTTAGGAATCTGTTGCTGCCATTTTTGCATGTAGACAGTACTCCTATCATTGCACCTCTAACTCTGCCTGCCTCTTCTCAGTCTACCTCCATTCCTCAAATGACTCCAGTTCAATCAATCTGGAGCCTCACTCCAATGACCACACAGATAGCTACCCACTATAGGCCAGGAACAGTCTCTATTTCTTAGCCTCCATTGATCATCTCTGGTGTTCCTAAGCCTCCACCTATATCCACCAAGCCTGAATCCTCTTTTGCTCCCAAGGGAAAATCACATGCTGAGGAGATGGATTAATTAGTGGCTAGGCCATTTGATAGGAATCCCTTGTATTATTTTTGGTTCAATTCTATATTTCTATGTATTTTTACCTCCAGTAATATATAAATACTTTTATTCTCTTTTACCTTCTGTTACTTCTCTAATTATTTATTCCACACTTTTTTTTAATCACAAAGGGGGAGAAATAATATAAAAGGGGAGAAATCATATCAAGGGGAAGAAATAATATAAAGGAGGAGAAATATGAGCATAATATATATATATATGAGATTAAAATATTCTACCTCTGGTAAATTTATTTTATAACTCTACCTATGATAAAATTGTTTCCTACCTCTGATAATTTTGCATATAATACTCTATTCTCTGATACATTTGAAAATTTCATTACTCACACTGAGAAATAAAAACCATTATATTTTATCTCTGATACATTTGTTTTATAATTCTAGTACATTTGATACCTCTAATACAATTTCATTTAATCCTATATCCTCTGATACATTACTGATTATTTTGGATTATACTATTATAATTTGTGATTATCAAAAAGGGGGAGATTGTTGACCTCACCTGTTTTGATAATCCCAATTATGCTTTAATATTTCTTGATAATCCCAAATTAATGTTTATCTATATATTAATTCTTTAAATCTATGACATCATATTATTGAATGTATGACATATCAAAATAATCATCAGAATATGTTAATCAATGTTTATCTATGTTTATACATGCTTTGAAAACATTCTAACTCAATCTCGATATGTTTTTCATAGAACAGCTACTGATAGAGTAAGTCCACCAGTATGCACAATAGCTACCGGTGATATGAATAATTCCACCGGTACATAGTCTACTGATAGAGTAATTCCACTGATATACATAAGTCCACTGGTATGCACAATAGTCACTGACACAGAAGACAGCTACCGATACATACAGACAAACAACTACCAATATTAAGTCCACCGATACAACTATAAAGTCTATCACTACAAAGTCTACCGATACACGAATGTCACCATTTCAAAAGAGCTACCGATATAAGGAGCTACCGATAGAAGGAGCTAATAATAGAAGGAGAAACCAATAGAAGGAGCTGCCGATAGAAGGAGATACCAATAGAAGGAGATACCGATGGAAAGAGCTACTAATACATAGAGCTAGCATTATAAAGATTAACAGCTACCAATACAGACTGACTCAAGTCCACCGTTACAAGCTCACTGATACTAAAAGCTACCGATGGAAATTAGTCGCAGTTTTTCTAAACTCTATTTCTATTTGTTTATTTAGCAACGATCATATTTTATGTTTTTAATGCATCTACTATTAATTAATGATAGTGGTTGGTATTTCAGGAATAGTACCTCGTACCTGTAAAAAGGTAATCATTCCCATTTCCGGAGCTCAAGGTATAAAAGGAAGATCAAGCTAATAAAGAAAATGATGTATGTAGAGGAATATACGTGAAAGTGTGTGACACCTAAAGTGAAATTCATAAATAAGAACATGAGAAGAACTCAAAGAACAGTTATACCCATCAAGAAAAAGTTTCAAAGAAGATTCTCAAGTATTACAAATAATACTCTTTTACTCAAGCTGATTCCTTTACCGAGGTGATAAATTTTACTACAGTACTATTCATAAGGCCTAAAAATAAAAGGGTCCTACATAAAAAAATTGAACTTAAAGGTTACAAATATGGAATAAATTTTATCAAATTCAATATTTATAATTGGATAATATTAACTTTAAAATAAGTGTGAAAAATGCAACAAAACCTGCTTTTAGAAAAATACTCTTTTTTAGTATAAAGATATATTTTATTCTTATCTAATTCATAGAAAATAGTAGATGAATAGTAAAACATATGATTGAATATATACTAAATAAATTTCAATGAAATCATTCACCAATATTTATAAATATAATTTTTTAATATAAAAACAAATTGCATGCATAGAAATAATTTTTCCTAAAAATGTTTTTTTATGTATAAAAATGTTTTTATACAAACTTCAATAATTAAATTTATTCCAATGAACATAATTGGATTATCGATAATATAAGAGAACGAAATTTAATTTTAATTCATTCTAAAATATAATGGAACATTGTAAATTATTGAAATAAAAATAATGTTTTCAATAAAAATGAGTATTCTCCACTATTTACTAGAAAATAATTTTTTTAGAAAAATTTAAAAATTTCACATTAAGTTAATTTTTTAATTGTGATTTAAAAAATTATTTTATTTTTATATAATACAATTTTTATAATTTTTATAAAATAATTATAATATTTTCTCACAAAAATTAATAGGAATCATTTTCGAAGAAAACTTATTTTTGAAGAATAAAACAACCTTATTGAAAATTGAGTATTGATTTCCTAAGAATTAATCAATGTTATTTTGTTGAGAAGTTCCTTTATATATATACACACGCTCAAATATATATATTTCATAATTTATTTAATATTATTCATGCCTACCAATTTAATAGCTATGTTATAATGATCATTTTTAAATAATAATATTTTGTGGTTCATTTAGGCTCGGTGTTGCGTGTCGTATATGCTATTGAATATAGTGTTTATTTAAAATATTCTTATTTTAAAAAGG
Source organism: Viscum album (assembly GCA_963277665.1). Taxonomy (NCBI): domain Eukaryota; kingdom Viridiplantae; phylum Streptophyta; class Magnoliopsida; order Santalales; family Viscaceae; genus Viscum; species Viscum album. The sequence continues at coordinate 702,822,358 of OY728126.1, read as the reverse complement.
TGATAAAATAAAATTCAACTTTTAAATATTTATGCCTCATAAGACCATATGAATCTCAGTGAATTAATTCAAGAGTCTATTTTGATTATGTCTCCACCCTCTTGTTCTCCCATTAGACCATTTTAAACTTTTCGATAAGTTGTAAAACTGGATCAATATCTTGAGTAAACCAAAAAAAATCCCTCAAAAAATCCTTTTTAAATATTACTCAGATTATTTTGTCCTATATAGGAAAGTATTTTGTTCCAAATATTGTTTCTATCTTTAGAGTTGACATAATAAGAATTTCTCGGTTTGCCAATTTAAAAAGGTTCCCATTAGTTCTTTCTCTTTGAGTAATGAATCTTTCATATTATATTATATTAATGAGGTAATGATTTTTATTTAATATTATTCCATTTACCTCATCATATAGCTAGATAAAACTCAATAAGTTATTCTTTATTATATCAACAAACTTTTATGTGAATTCTATTTGTGTGGATAAATTTCAACACCACTAATTCACTAAATATTCAATTAACTATCATTCTCAAAAGGCATAACTCCACCATCATACTCCTCAATATTTTTATGTTTTTTAAATCTTAATATATGTTATTATAATTCAATATTGATATTCTAGGGCTTACTCATCTTAACATATTTTAAATCTACATTCATAATTAATGATTTTTCAGTCTTTCTTCTAAGTTGAATATTCTAACCTTTAGAAATTTATTTGTGTTGACCATGAATTATGTTCAAAAACATCTCAACATAGTGGAATTTCAAATAAAACCTTCCAAAAATACCCTAAATTATATCAAATTTATACTGGTTAGGTATCATATATGAGTTTCTATTGTATGTCAGTCTCCGAACAGGTCTGTAGGTCCTATTATCTGAGTAGATAACCATAAATTTTTTCCATATCTAATTCAAAGGGAGAGAAATATTTTACAATTAAAGATATTTTTTTTTATATAAGTTACAAAATACTAATATTATCCCCTGAAATTGGATCTTCTATAAAACTACTATGTTTAACTTGAAATATCTTCTTACAATATTGATACAAAATCAATATTATTTTGATTGGGTTTTGAATAAAGTTTCTTCTTGGGTTACTCTTTACCACCTTAAATATAGTATTATTTATCTTAGGGTTTCTATAAATCTAGGTTTTCCATAATTTATCATGTACCTTACACTATTAAGATATAAAAATTTCATTTTTTTATATTTAACAAGTCCAAAAATTTCCTGATTATCCATAATTTTTTTGAGAATTTTGAGATGACTTGACCATAATTCCAATATATTTTTCCTAATCAATAATCATTTTACCAAGGTTGAAATAAAACTTAATATACCTTGATTTATACTTATTAAGTTCTTATTATTTAGTAGTCATATTCTTTTCTGATTATTATGGAACTATTTCTTATTAAACTAATTTTACATTGAGAAGTTTTTTCTCCTCAATGTACTCATTTTATATAATTTGGAACCCATATTAAACTTTATTCAGCCTATCAAACTCCTTATAATTTTTAAATTCATTCTTGAGTCCATTGTTCATTTCATGATAGAATTCATGTTATGTCCTAAATATGAGAATCATGTAGGATTCATCTCCTTCTTCTTCTCCATCGTTGGAGCTATCTTATTTACACTCATCATTTTTCCTAAAGTTAGTTTATTTTCTAGTACATATCTCCTTTGACTCACTACTTTATAAAGAGATAAATTCTCCATCTTTACTCAACATGTTTATTTTTTTCTTTATAACGGTATTTTTTTTCTTGCATCAAAATTCATATATATTTTTGATAAATTACCTTTTTACTTCCACTGTGGTTTTTAGAATTATTATTTTTTATCTGAATTCATAGTTCTATTATTCTTATGAAAATATTTAGAAAAATTTCTAATTCCTATATAATTAAAAAAAGTTATCAGAATATTTCATTTAAATTTTACCATATCCCTTTTGAGATTTTTTGATACAAGATCCATGATTTTCATGTGATTCTTATCACTCTCATAATATTTATATAAATCACATAAGGCATACATAGTTCTTCCTCTTTGATCTTCAGCATGATAAAAGCATAAAAATTTATTTCTTCTTTCACAGGTTTCTTAAAAATTGGATCTTTTATCATTTCATAATTCAAGAGAGTGTTTTTTATCTTATCAAGTTTTATGTCATGAATTTATTTAAATTTTGAGATAATTGGGTCAAAACAATCTGGAAAGTTTCTCATTAATTTTTTTACCATAGTTTATCATCTATTTTTTCTCCAAATACCCTAATATGAATAACAATCTCATTTTACCTTGTGAAAAAATAATCAATATTCTCATCTTCATCCATTATTGTATATATTAAAATATTTCCTCTAGATTTAAAGTTTTTCTTCCTTGGTCTTGATGTTTTCTTCATACAAGTTATCCAATTTATCCTACATTTACTTATTTGTATAAAGCCCTAACACCTTATTATATACTTTTTAGGACAAATATGAGTGTATTAAATTTCTCATTTTTTCATCTATCACAAGATCCCTCTTAAATAAAAATATCATGGAACCATCTCTTACAATTAGTGGATAACCCACAGTGATAAAATCACTTACATCAAGTAATTGAAATTATAGATATGGTATCATTTAATTATTCCAACCATGATAAATATTTCAATAGAAAAAGGAAGCGCATGTTTTATTAATAGATTTATGATTCTCTATGTTAGTATTATGATGAGTATAATATTAGGGTATACATATGTTATTAATAAAGTTATGATTCTTAATTGAAGTAGGAGATAAGTCCGAGGAATCAATAGAATTTTTGAGGTTTACTACATGTGTATCGGACAAGTGATTAACTAGGATAAATGTCTTTTCTTCATAGTAAACCTGGTTACTAACAGAAGGGTAAGGGCCTTGGAAGACAGGATAGACATGTTGAGAGGATCATTACTGATGTAATATCTAGGTGATTCAATCAAACAAAACACTCCTAACATTCATCACTTTGATAATATCATTAATAGAATGTCTGGGAATATCCAAAACTAGAAAAATAAGTTCATTCCCTTTGGAGGGAGAATGGCACTCATGAATAGCATGCTAACTTCCATCTCGATGCATGTTCTTTCCTATCTGAAAGTGAAAAAGGTTATTTATGATATGGTGAATCAAATTATTTCTTTCCTAAATAATAGTCATATGGAATAAAAAAACCACTGGGATTCATGGAAGAGGATATCTTGGCCCACATTAGAGGGAGTGATCAATGTAAGAAGCATATATGGGACCATGCAGGGGTTGCATTCCAAGTTAGATTGGGATGTCTTGGAAATGAATTCTCTATGGGGACATATTATTCTAGATAGATATGGGATGAGGGTGAACATCCAGAAATCTATATCCTATTCCTTATGGAAAAATTTCATCCATACATCGGGCTCCTATAGCCATCCACCCATGAGATTCTTGGAATGGGGAACACCGGATTTTAGCGTCATGTGTCACACCCGGTTTTTTATGTTTTGGTTTATCTTCCATTTAATTGGGAGTCATAGTCTTTTCTCAGGTTCTAGGTGTGATGGGTGTTGATTTTAAGTGTTTTATTTGTATATACTTTTCCCTCATGGTTGATCCTTGTTTTTTTGGGAGTTTTTAAAGAAAACATGGAATTTTGGCTTAAAAAGGCCCTACGCATGGTTTGATAAATCGTACAGCCAAACTCGGGTAACTGTGAGACAAGTATAAAACCTACCACATGGTTGGTGCATGGATGAATAGTTGATTAAGGGTGACTGTGCGGTCTGTACCCATGGATGTTGCATGGTTTTTTCATAGTTTAATAAACCATGCTGCTTAACCATGTGGCACTTCTTAGAATTAATTTTTTAAAAAAATATCGAAACTACCCCTCAAGATTTTAGACCCAAATTTGTGTAAATTGGATTCTCCAAGTAATTATAGGATTAGTTAGGTATCTCTCATGCTCTCCAAGCCTGTCCTCTTTCTAGTTGGATGTATATTTAAGAAACCATCATGGTGGGGCTTGATTCTCAAGGAAATTTTCTTCTACTTTCTTCTCCCTCTTACTTTTTATTTCATTTTTCTTGGATTTAATATTCTCCCATAGTCATTATTGACCTAGGGTACTATTGTACCTTGTTTTTATGGTGTTTTTGATTGTTTTGGATTTTTTATAGATCTAGGGTTTTGGAACCCTCAATGAGTGATTTTGGGTGTGTGTTTCCTTTCCGCCAAATAGTGTTGTTTTGTTAAAAATGTATACACTTCTTGTTTAATAAAATGTTTCATTGGATTTAACATGTTTTTAGTGATATTTAAAACGTGTTTCAGAACTTATAATAAATTTAAGGCATTAAAATTTTTATTTTATGTCTCTTTGGGTGTTTTATAAAAATTGTTTTGTGAAATATTTCATGCATGGTGTTCGATAAATTGCTCGGTTGGATTGTATGAGTTAACTTTTATATAAAAGAGTTGGTTTGGATTTATAAATATGTTGGAAGCATGAAAAATGGTATTTTTGGATTCCTTATATTGTTTCCAAGATGTTTTTAGTTTTATAATGAAATGATTTTTGGGTTTTAAATGTGTTTTGGCATGTGTTTCTGATGAATGGACCGTTTGGCATTTTTATAAAAATGGTTGTGCTTTGAATGTGTAATATAAATATTTTAAAGTAGTTTATAAATATTTTGATATGGAAAATGGTGTGTTTACACTTATTTATGAGAATTATATTTTGTATCATTGATAGATGTTGGTTCGGTAAAATGAATAAAGGTCCTCCTAGAAACATTGTAAAAATAACAGAAAAATGTTGATTATAAAAAACTTCATTGTAAATTACTCATGCTTTATCTCAAATAATGGATGATATTACCTCACTATGGAATCCCTAGAATCCATTATTAGGGTTACTCAATTGGAACTCTTTGTGTTCTGTTTATTTTAAGGCATGAGATTAGTCCTTGGGGAGACTCGGGGTGATGCTTGTTTTTTATTTATTATTATTATATATGTGTGTGTAATTGGATGCTCATATAGAATAGGTTGGCTCACCCTTATTATATACATGAGACATGGGAACTTATAATATTGAGGTAACTTTCTAATAATGATTGTTACACTATTAATTGATGTACTGAACAGTGGTCCATAGTAGGTGGATATATTTGGGTTTATTGCTATGGGATTTTCCCTCAGTCTATCCTCGATTAGGGTGTTCAGTCGTATTGAGAATTTTTGATTTCATCATGTGTAGAATGCTACCGAGGATAGGGTCTCAAGTATTAGTATATTTTGGATTATTCTTGATATATTAGGTTCACCCATGTCTATTGGATATTAGTTTCTTGTTGGGACGAATGTGATACTTATATGATTATTTCCACTGCACTTATTGTGTGATTACTATAGTGCCTTCTTTTATAATTTTTTTCTTTTAAAGTGATGTGTTGATTTTAATAAGGCTTATGAAATTGGATTCAAAGAAAATTGTTTTATCTCCTTCTTATAATTTGAAAAGTTTAGACATAACTTTCCCTTTAAAATACAAATGACACACTAATGTAATGAACCTGGTTTTGGAATTGAAAAAGTGCAATGAGTTTTTCTTTATTTTTAAGTAAAATTTGTAGAATTTTTTTTATATATTGTATTTAAAACTTGAAATTGATGTTTCTTTTATTTTAAATGATGTTCATTGGGAATAGATTATCGAGATAAACTACCGAGTTGTAATACTCATGCCTATAGTTATTTTCTATTTTTAGACCATGTGAAGGTTCCTTCTTGAGTTCATTCACCTTGTGCGATAGTTGATCTTTGTGTTGGAGATTGACCTATTGGGTCACATAGAGAGAGTGTGGTCTTCAGGTTCAGTTGGTATAGATTTTTTGTTTTGTTAAACTTTTTAGTTTCATATATAAATGATATTCAGTTTAGTTTCATTTATATATTGGGTTGCTTGTGCATCTTCTGTTGTTTCATTTTCATTATTTATGTAATGGGAGAAATTGTTCCTTTATTGTACTATGTTGATTCTCGACACTAGTTTACAGCATTTGAGTATCAGAAACACCCTTCAGGCCATACAAAAAATCATCTCGGGTGACAGGTTCAGGGTTAACCTCAATTGTTTTATGACATCAGGGCTGTGGGTAGGGATATTATGGTTTCCTAGCTGACAAAAACATGAAATTTCATTCAAGAGTCCCACATCCATCCCATATTTATTCAGTAAATATTCAATGAGTCCCAATGCATCACCTCTGACACCATATTGCTAAATGATGACCTGGATAGATGCATTTTCACAGGCTTAGCATCAGGAGACTTCTCATCTAGTATGTTTCTCAGGTTGAGGATAAATCCAGATAGTATGGATGAGTGGGGGGAGACCTTGTGGTGTAATGAGATCCCATTCGAGTTCAATATTCTCCTCTGTCATATTATGAACAAGGATTTTCTTACTGAATATCTCATCCAACATATGGGTATTCCACGGACTTCTTGTTACTATTGCTATAGGGAACCTCAAATAGAATCAATCAGAAACTTATTCTTAGAAATTGAATGAAAATTCAAGGTATGGAAAATGTGAGTATTTCATAGGATGGACTATTTAAGAAACAAGTCAAGAGGTCTTCCTAAATTATTTGTTTCAAAGGGAAAGAAATTGTGGACCAGAAAGGGAAATCTTTCTCCATCATTCTCTATGTTGGTTGCTGAAATCTTTGGAAAGTGAGGAAAAACTTTCTTCACCTTAACAAAAGTAGGTCCTGAACATGTATCTCTTTCAATACAAAAAACAAAATTATGGACCTGATCAGACTATGAAATTAATGTGAGTTAGCTCCCTCTATAAGATCAATACTGGTGGTGAGGCCCCTCCAGAACTATCTGATCAGGTCAGAGATGGTGGTTCCATTGGAACCCCCCTCTTCAGGACCTCAAACTCAATATGGATGGTCATTACCTCTTAAGAAACATGTAATGGGGGAGTGATCAGGAACAAGAGTGGATAAGTCATTGTGGATTCTGTGGAATCCTATGGTCTTGGGGAATCTCTTCATGTTGAGGCTCATGCAACGGTCATGGGTATAAGATTATACAACCAACATAATATCATACGTAGAGGCATCAAGACTGACTATATGAGCCTATAAAAATATCTAATAGGAAATATAAACATACCTTGGTAAATCACATACTTAATTTGGAGGTGCAAAGAGATCATGACCAATCACATTGTGATATCTCACACATGGAATAAATGGAACATGGTTGCGGACTTCCTCACCTCTAAGGAGACTCACAATGAGCGGCTCATCCACTACTCCAACATCGTATATGTTATTCTAGAGGGGCTCAAGTTCGTTAGATCTGATGTGTAAAGCCTCCATTATTTTAGATCACCTTGATGGGGGTTTTTTGTTCTATGTGTTCTGGGTTCTTTGGTCTATTTTTGTGGTTGCTCTTTTTTTATGTACTCCCTTTTGTAAATAAAATAATATAAAAATGGTTGATTGGTTAGTAGAATATTAGGGGGAACATTTTTTTTCTCTAATACCACTTTAAGATCCTATATAAATTAGATAACTACTAGGGGCGAATCAGTAGTACCTTTTTTTCTTTTTATAATTATTTCCTTTTAACTAAAACCCTATGAAAAATTAAATTATCAAATCACCACGTAAAAAATGGTTTAAAAATAGCACATAAGATACTTTTACATGGTTTGGCCTAAATGTAGGAGCCTACTACTTTCTATTTTAAACCTTTATCTAGTACAAGTATTTTATTATCACTATAAATTGTAGTAACAATAAATCTATAAAATTTGTGCACAACGTTTGAGAAAGTATCATCAATTTCTCTAGGTAGGTAAGTATCATCCAAATCCCACACCTTAAATGCTTGGTGTTTTGTAGACAAGAACCATCAATTATTAAATATTTTAAAATTTATCTAGAGTGAATCAGATCATCAATTTATGGAATGATTTTTCTTCATCAAATAAATTATATTTTTCTAGAATAAAATTTATTACAAAATAAATAGAGTGAAGTAGGTCTAGACCAGCCATCCTCTCACCAGTTTATAATGAAAAAATAATTAATGAGACCATGAACACATGAGATAATCTTATTCCCTCTCATCAGTAAGTTCCTTAATTGATATCACTAGAAAAAATATTTGTTCAATCCAAAAAATATATATTTTCACACAATTCGATGATCTTATAAAAAACTCCCTCTTTGATACAATAACATATTATATTTTCTCAAAATTCTAAAATAATTTTTCATTATTTATTTCTTCTTTTTATATTCTCATTGTTTCAGGAATAATATTTCCATAATTATTTATAGAAACTCCCATGATTCTTAGTTGTATGAATAATAAATAAATAATAAAAGATTTAACTACGGAAGATAATTTCAAATATTGAATTTAAAACCCCTAAAAAATTTCCCACAATCCTTCTCATTTAATCTCATTCAAACTCATACTTTATTTTTGTTGAAATATTTAAAAGAACCACTCGTATTTTTTCATATAGTATTTAAGTATCTATGGACCCATAATCTACACTAATCAAGTGACATTAATTATTTTCATCTAAATATATGTTAATTATATAACACCATGATATATCCTATGACATAGAGTGATTCGTCATTTCCTATCGGTAATTATCTTTCCGGAACCACCCATTGATATGGTGTAGTGAACACCAGTACACTATTTTTTATTTAAAATTAAAGCTACCATACTTTAAAATTCATTGAATACTTATAATAGTTACCAATATGGTGTATCATCTAATCATTTTATATTTCATAACTAATTTTAGCAAGCTCTGTATTTCTAGTGTGGAGAAACATCCATATTTTCATTATGAAGGTCTTGATTTATCATAGGTACATTTATGTATCTCCTAATAAACATTACAAAAGAAATGAATCAGCTTTATACAGGTCTCATTTACCTTTATGTAGATATTTAAATTCATTATTTACCCATATCTAGGTCCATGTGACCTAAACATAGACTGATTCACAAATATGCCTAGCTTGATGACACATACACCCAACTTGATGAAACTTACACTCAATATTAACACACGTATATTGATCATCATTTTCATAATTTTATTGATTCCTTAGATATTACATTTAATTTTTTTTGTAATAACATGTACTTATACTTATAATTACACATACTTCAGTCCTCAACACATATACACTAAAGAAAAAAAGAAAAATACATTTTCAATCCTTTGTGAGAATTCAACTCCATCCTGTATATTCTTGACTTCACTTAAGTGGTTTCAAGTCTATATCAATAAAAAAACTTCTCATGAAAAGTAATATATTTCTAATATGGGGTTGATAATAAATACAACATTAATAAATCTAAGGGAACTTTAACCTTGATTTTGGAGTATCTTTGGAGAATAATTTAACTTTAGTTGAGTTTACCTGTAAGGAAATTTATCATTCATTTAATACCATGGAGCCTTTTGAAGTGTTGTATGGGAGATTATTTAGAGAAAATTTGTGATGGTCTAGGGTTGGTAAGTGACATTTATTGGTCTTGAACTAATGTTGAATATTATAAAAAAATGCATATAATTTGAGAGATGATACTCAAGATGTTTATAAATCTTATGTGAATTTCAATAGGAGTCCATTATAGTTTGAGGATGGTGATCGTGTTTTCTAATGGTATTATCCTCAACATGGGAGGAATATGTTTAAAATAGGAATATAGGTTACTCCATGGTTTATCAAACCTTTTAATTATATGGAATATATTATTGAAAAAGAGTATACATTGTAACTTCCACCCTAGATGGTGAGAGTTAGTGATTTTTCCATGTGTCAAAATTTTAAAGGAATATTTATGATGAGTCCTATGTTATTGATTAGGGTGAGTTATATATTGAGTAGTTTAAGATATTTTTAGAATATACTATTGATGTATAAGATCACTAGGAGAAGGTTTATGGGTGATAATTCTTTCCTTTTTTCCAATTTGGTAGAGTCATGGTGACTTAAAAGAATTTACAAGGGAATGGTAATCATATATGTGAGCTCAGTCTCATGATTTGTTTCAAAATTTTATATTTTTTGTGATCATAATATTTTTTATAATTATATCAATGAAATTACTCTTACAATTTTAGTTGTGTTTGTTTTTATGAGGGTGAGACTCTTTTCTGATAGGTATCTCGTTGGGAGTAGTTTTTAGTTTTGTTTCTACCTTAATAGTTTTTTTTCTATTATCAAATATAATAATCATTTGAGAGGTATGTAATGTAAAATTGTGGATTTTATAGATCTTTTAATTTGTGTTTTTGGGTTTTTTAGGTGAAATATGAGAGTTTGGAAGTGGTTAATGGATAAATAATTGAGTCTTGACTTATTAAATGGAAAAACTGTTATGGTGGTGATCCAACCATGCCATAGTGGATTTGGTGATTATTCATGGTTAGTCTCTAGGCATAGTGAGTTGGATATTTTTCTAGGTAGGTGGTGTTTGAGTCAATTTTGATTTTATGAGAATGATTATTCTATGGTTGATGAATTATTTTGAGGTGGGACTATTTTTTATAGTTATAGTAGGAATGAGGTTTGGGGAAATATCTATTATCAATTGAAATGTGTAAAGTCACATGTTGGTGTCATGGTGTATTTTTTTGATCTAGATAAAATTATATTATGAATATGTCATGAAGGCTTGATGTAAATAGAGAGGCTAGGGGATGTTATTTCTTAGTGGTCTGGGGGTTTGAGTATAGAGATAAGGGAAATGACTCTGGTCTGGTGGCCTTATCCATGGTATAAGTAAAATATATTTTGAAAAAGAAAATTATTGATGATAAATGAGTACATGAATGCTTTAAATATTTAGGATTACTTTTTTGGGTTGAATGATCTCAACTGTTCTATAGTGTTTCATTCACCGTGTTTTGGTGTGGTCACCCGAGTTGGTATTATAAATTCAGTTGATCACGCTCTATTTAGAAAATTACCTCACTCCCTCTTAAACCTTACATGCATAGAAGAATTATTTTGGTGTATTTGATTGTCCCTTTCTTAATCTCAATCTCGTACATCATGTGATCATGATTATAAAAACCAATATACCCTTTATTTCTTCTTTGTATCATTATTTCATGTTCTTCTTTCTCAATAGGGTAATAATATTGAATAAGGTTTGGTTTTGGATGAGGCTGGTGGTGGGAATGAATTAGCATTGTCATATTGTAGGCTTTTGAGGGATCCATCAAGGAATAATTGAGAAATTGTTGGTGTTTGTGTTGTATTTTATTCTCTTTCTCAAGGTTTCATTTTCAAATAATTATTGAGATAAGGGATTCAAATATCACATTTTTTCAGGTTGATTGTATTAATATAATTAGTTTTATGTGTTGGTGATTTTTCTATTGATAATTAAGGAAAATATATGATAAATATAATATTATATCTGAAGTATTTAATTAATAGAAAGGAATTGTGAGATAATTAATTGTGGTAATAATGAATTAAGAGTAATGGAAGTTTGATAATAAGAAAATTTTTAGAATTTCATAATCATTATAAAGAATTATATCAAGAGAGTTTATATTGAATGTTACCTCTATTTTTATTACTAATTAATGTTGTAACACTCGATAATGTTAAAGTATTAAAAATATAAATGTTACTACTCATGTCAACAAGGTGAACCTTTATTTTTTGGATCCTACTTTATTAAAAATTCATAGTTATGTGAGGTTTTCCTTAGAGTGGTGTCATAATGGGTGACCTCTAATGAATTTTCTCAGTGTGTGTGATAGTGAGGGAAAATAACACTAAAATAGCATTTCTTGGCCTATAGAGACAATAATTAGTCTAAAAATCCATTCAAGAAGGTAGGTGGGACCCAAAGGGGAATAACACATATGTGTAGAGTAACTAGTGGTTCTTGGTGGTCCAGGGCCTAAATAACATGTTAAGGGGGAGTATATGAGCTGTCAGTGGGGCCCAATTTTTATTGTGGTATCAAAGTTGGCACCCAACCATAAGTTCAGTGGCACTGCTTCAGAGTCCACAATGGGGATATTTTACTTTAAGTTGGGGGGATTAAGAACCCTATGATGTTAAAGAGTTTAAATGATAAATGTTACTATCCATTTAAACAAGGTGGACCCTACATTTTTTGGATCCTACCTGGTTAGAACTCCACATTTAATCGAGGCTTATCCAAGAGTGTTTTCAGGGTTGGTGATTAACTTGGATGTTTCTCAAGATGAGTGTGAGTGAGAAAAAAGCACACTAAAAGAACATGTTATAGACTTTGGGGTCAATCATTAGTTTGATGATCCATTATGGCATGTGGGTGGGATCTAGGGGGAACAACATGTGTTTGTGGGGAAACTGGTGGTACCTGGTAGACCAGGACCTAATTTCCAATTAAGGTGGGGTTCATATGCTGATAGTAGGGCCTAGTTGTTATATAAGTGTACTTTGTTTTATCATTACTTTATTATTTTCAATTTTTAGTGAGGTTTTGAAAATAAAGTGGTGGGGAATTTTATATTTAGGGAGTTTGGTTTTAGTTGGGTGGAATTTTCACTTGGGGAAATGTTGATATTATCTCGAATATGTTTTTTGAAGTATAAATAAATTATTTTGGACAATATATTATGATATAATTTGTGAGGTTTATGAGACTATACTTATTCAACATGATTATTCCCATGTAAATTAATTATATGATGTTGTTATTGTATACTAGAAATGTGAAAACCATGTTTTGAAGGTTATTTTATATGGGATGTGGTTTTCCCAAAGTCTTATGTTGAGGTGGGATATAGTATTCCCACTATATATAAACTTGTTATTATTGTTATAGTTGTATTTACATGTAGAGGTTATTTTTGGAGTTGTATGTTCCTTGTTATGTAAAAAAAAAATTATGGTTAGAGTTACTATCATTCAAGGTGTGGTTAACTTGAAATGATATTAATGTGTTAGAGGTAGTTTTTAAAGAAGAATGGTTGATAACATGTGTTTTTATTTATGTGATTGTTATATGTGTGCATTGGATCAAATAAATTATAATTATATATTTCATTCATGGAGGTTTCATTATATCAATTTACTTGACACATGTGAAGTTGGATGAGGAACCTACTGAGTGTACTTGTATGATCATACTATTATATATATTGTTTTTTATACATCCATGATCATGTTTAGGGTGGTTCTGATCATTATTAGTGAAGTAATGTGGCTACCTAGTTTATAATAGGTGGAGTAAATTGTGGGTTTCTATCCTCATATTCATTTGGTGGTGTTTTTAGTTGGTTTGTGGTTAAAATACTCATGCATGTGTATTTTTATTTATTTTTAGAGAATTATTATTATATTTTTTTGTTAAAGTTTACCTTTTGGAGTTTATTGTTTAAAAGTTTATCTCATCTCATTTATTTTTTTATACACTTGATTCTAGTCTTCGCTCCATGGAATTTTAGAGGATGGATTCACGGGTGACTCTCAATATTTTTTTATTAGGTTTAGTTATGGTTGGGTTCAGTCATGAAATAATAAAGTTCCATTATCATGAAGAGAATCCTTGTATTATAATATAAGAAGATGAATTTTAGGCCTCATCATGTTCGGTTTGGATCATTAAGTCATTTTGGTATGTAGAATACTTCCATGTCGTAGAATAGATGATTCAAGTCAGAAGGTATGATGCCTTAGGGATCAATATTGGGAGTGTCACATGGGCTTCTAAGAATGAAGGTGGCATTGCATCAAATACTTATAGAATCCTTAGAAATAATTTTTGAGATTTTCTATTTGGGTGATCTATTTTATGAGATCATAGTAAGATATTGGGTGGGTTATTGAGATATTTCCAACACATAGATTGTAGAACATTGGGATAAATTCCCAATGGATCACCCTATAGTGACTTTAAAGGCATTTTCTGTGTTGATTTTATGTGGATGATGTTTCAATCCATGATTATCATAACCTCCACCTAGTTTCAATTGATTCATTACGGATGGACCACACGTTCTTTGTGTAGAAGTATAGGGGCATGGCCAACTTTTTTCTTAGGAGGGGTTTGTCCATAAAACTCTAGATATAATATGTAGTTTGATTAATATTTTCTATAATTTAGCACAAATAATGATTGAAACTACCTCCATAAACTCATCCTATAAAGATCTTGACTCTAGTAGCATAGTTACAGTGATTACTTTACTACTTTAGCATAAGATATAAGTGATTTTTTGTAAGGATCAGTTAGTATAGTATTCTTGGTAAATCAGATACATACATGATTCCCATATTACATTTAAAAATAAAAATTATATAATTTTTTTCAAGAATATAATTATTCCCTATAGAATATCCTTTAAAATTATTCATATGACACTTCTTGGATTCTTGGGGAAAGGAGAAAAATAAGAGTGAGTTAAAATTCTCAATAAGGGTTATATACAGTGGATGCTAGCATGAGTAAATAAATCATAATCAATATAGAAAGGTAAATAATAGAAAACACATAATTAATTAATATATTTAATAGATAATTCATAATCAATATGTAATGTTAAATAACTAAAAAAAATCCATTTAATCAATAACTTGAGTAGATAAGACATAATCAATATGGAAAGGTAAATAAATAAATAGAGATTCCATTTAATCAATAACTTGAGAAAAAAATGAAAACATGGATAATATCAATGAAATAATCTCTGGGATGATAATAACTAAAATCTTAATGAAGTAAATGATTAATATTGGACACTATGATCTCAGACATAGTGGTATTTATACTATCAATACCTTTCATAAGATAGTTTAAAACTATAAGTAAAACCCAATTTAATGTTTGAAGACCGATTCACCTCATGAGACTACCAATTCATCTTGGGACTATATAATTTCAATACCCACACATCAATTCTTGTACAACACATTCCTCATATATTTAATAATCAATTTAATTCATGAATAATATGACTTATCAATAAATGTCAGTATTGAATAAAGAATATAGAATATCAATATTTCCCCAGTAAATAAAATAACCTAGAAATTAAAACATCATATATAGAAATGATATATAGTTTAAGAAATAAACATATCCATGATAAATAATTTGGATATTTAAGAGAAATTTAAGGCCCAATTATCATAAGAAACAAAATATTTCAAGGGAAATATAATTTTTACAAAAATTATTTATGAAAGGGAATGTTAATACTTTCCCCAGTCAAATTGATCATAAATAATCCATAGAAAGAATAAGGATAGAATCATTATAACATATACCTAGTAGATTATATGTAAAATAAAAGTTTATTGTGGTGGATGAATAAAAATACTATAAAAATGTCTTTAAAAACATTCTTAAGGAAAATATCCTTTTAAATTTTAAAATCACTTTTAAAAAAAAAGATATAAGTATCCAAAATATTATGTAAAAAAATTTATTTAAAAAATAACCTTTTAAATTTGTAAATTAAGGTTCAAAGGAATGAGTGGAATTGATGGTAAGAAATTTCAATCCTTATCGAGTATTTAAAATAAATATTCCTTTCTCTTTTTTGTAAGAAAAGTAAAAAAGTAAAATGTTTAGAAAATGATAGGAATATTTCTTTTAATATTTTTTTGTAAAATTTAAATTATGGATAAAAATTACTTTAAACAATCACATTAAAACATTTTTTAAAAACATTTTTAAAAAACATGGATTTATAATAAAAAATATTTTAGAATGAAGAGAGAAATTAAGTTAGATATTATTAAAAGCATTTACTAAATCATTTTAAGTAGCAAAGAGATGAAAATTATATTATTACTTAAAAACATCTGTAATAACCAAAGTTGAATAAAATGAAAGGGTTTTATTATAAAATGATCAAATAATTTCCTTCAGTGGAAATTTAATCATAAATAATCTTGATTAAAATGGGATTATGAAAAAAAACCCTTACAAATATCATAACATTGAAGTGAGAATTAACCAATGAAGTGATTATTTGTGTCAAATGTAAGTACTCATAAAAAATTGAAACACAACATATTAAAATAAAAAATCATTACACACATAATATTAGAATATTAAATACAATGAAGAAGTAATATAACCTAGTGAAAATAAATTGATTTATGAAATTTATAACAACCCTAATTTTTATTACATGATTATTGCATCATTTTTAAGATAATAAACATAAAATTGTTACAATCTCAGATCCAAAGGTTTATTATATTAGGAAAATTAGGACCATACATCACTTTATACATGAAAAAACATAAATATTATTAAAAATAATTCTTCTTTATTATTTTTAAGCTCATGTTTTCCTTAGTAAATATAATCACTTGAGGGTATACATCAAAGAAAAAAGTGAGCTAAAATTCCATTAATAGAATGTATAAGGGATATGAATAAATATAACATGGGTGAAAATAAACATCATCATCATATCATAAACATAGGATCATTAGAAAAATCATGATGGAAACATGTGATAAAGGAATGGAATGTGGCAACACATAAAAATGAAACATCATGTCATAGTGGCCAAATACAACACATAGTTGTGAACAAAGATGGAATATTATTCAAGCATAACATATGTGCATAATCATAAAATTATTATTTTGAAAAAAAACTAGAATCATGTCCATGCATAATTCATATAATCTCATGAGATACAACACATTACCCAATGAATTGTAGAGATTTATAATTCACAGACCATCCATCACATCATAATATTTACATAACCATGCATTCCATATAGAACGTATTACAATCATAGTCATTAATTAATCTATATAAATGAATGGGTTTCATAAGGATTTCATCAATCATGATTTCAGGAATAAAATTAGGTTTCAAAAATAGAAAATTGAAAAATATATTTGGTATAAGTTTCATTATTCTGGAGACAATAAGAAACAACTCAAGAGGATTAAAAAATGTTTTATGGAAAGAAGAGTTCTTTTGGAAAATCTTTTTATTTGTCAAAAAATCAAGTAAGAAACAAGTATATCCCTAAGAAAATGGAATAATAATGAAATTATATTTAAGGAACATTATATGAGTATTAATACCAAATATGTCATGAAATAGGGATAACCCAATGAAAAGGAGTTGGGTTCGAGAATCCCCCTACCTTAATTCCCTCTTTATTTTGTTGCTTTTTCACCTACTGAATAATAAAAATGTATTTATTAAAACATTGATACATAAGTTAATTATTGTAATTTTTTGCACTATTTATCAATTATAGTCATTTTATTATATTTCTTAATTTCCTTGGTTATAGGGTAGTCATTTTGATATCATGTTTTGCTTAAAACTTTTCTATTTTTTCCTCGATTTCATTATTTTTTGAAATGTAAATTATATATTTGTATAATTAATTACAAAATATTATAATACATATAATTAAATTTTTTATCTTTATATATAACTCATTATATCTATCCATTATAATGGTTATAATTGTTTTTATGATAATGTATCCATAGATGGTTTACCAACCTTTGACGGGACATTATCGGGAGAGTGGGAAAAAGAATTTTAATATTTATATATATAGTAAATATGATAATTACAGAAGGTTAATATCATTAATATAATTTTAAAATATTTCCTAATTAATATTAGATTTCTTGGTTGTGAAATTGGTGGTGAGAAAAAATGAGAACAAGAATAATAAGAAATAAAAGGAATAAGGGTTGATTGAAACATAATTAATCCTCGGTGTAACTTCTCTTGTACGCCACTATAAATTCCTTAAGGTTTGGAGTTGGTTTACTCCTTAACATACCTAATGACTCTAAGGGTATTTAGAGGAAGGAATTTGGTAGATTTTAGGCTTTGTAAAGTGGGGGATGATTTGTTTTCTAAGGGGGGAGAGGGGTTATTTATACTTGTGAATATGGGTATTTTTAGAATAAAATATTAAACAAAATAATATATCAATGGAAAACATGTAATAGTGAATTTTTTACAATATAAATCCCATATAAGTATAATCTAATTAGTTTAAGACTTTAAATCACCTTTATAATTTTAATTAATTAGTTTATTAAAAAGGAAAGAGGAAAAAAAGATAAATTTTTATTTTAAAGAATCAATTTTGAATCTAGGTTTTGGAAAGTTATTTTTAGGTTTAAAATTTAACTTTATTTTATTTTAATGAATGATTTATGAAATAAAATAAATAATTAACTAAACTAAAGTTCTATAAATTACTATGTCATTATTACATCATGAATGATGTAATTTAAGATACACCGATTATGTGAAAACCTATATTTTTACTATTCACATGAAAATTGATCTGTTTCAAAAAATTAAAAAAAAATAAACCTTTTTAAATTTTACATTCTAATTTAAAAAATAAAATTCATTTTATCAAAATAATTTTTGAACAAAGGTAATTTTTATTTTCAATATAAAAATTGTGATTTTTACGAAAAACATTAAAATACAGTTTATTAAAAATGTGCTTATATTTTATTTGAGTTTTTAATAATGGTATTTATTTTTCAGAATTATAGTATTTATATTTATTATTTTAATGTAAAATAATTATTACAATAGTTAGTTTACTATTCCTAGTGGTTAGGTTATTCTTCCCTATGATAAGGTTATTACTCCAATGATCACCTTACCTCCTATAAATACAACTTAATTTTTCCAATAAATATTCAAATAAATTACACTTAGGATTATATGTCTACATTTCTATAATGTTTATAGGTTTACTAATGTTTTTTTATTTTCTATAGTGTTGGAAGTGGGGGAAATTATTCTTATAGATTTAGGAGATTCAAATTTTCCTATTTTATATTTTTTATCTAGTTGTAATGCTTGGAATTTTAATTGGTTTCATTTATAATTAATGTAAAAATATTTATTAATAAAGTTTTTATTAGTTTCTCTATTTTTTTGTTTATAAAATTATATAATATAATACAAAACACATTTATTTAAGGAAAACTTATTACTAATAAACACTGGATCATTACATTCTTCCCCACTTAAAAAAATTCATCACTAAATTTTCAAATTACATTTTTGGTTGATAATAGATTAGGGTAATTCTATTTTATTGTTTCCTATAGTTCCTATGTAACCAATTCATACTTATGGATCCTCAAAAACTCTTTGATAGGGTAAGTTGAATTTTGGCTTAGAACTTTGTCTCTATGATCCTACATCTTCAAAGGTTGCTCTTTATATGATAGGTTATTTTCCATTTGTATAACCTTTAGATTCATTACATGTGAGGGGTTAGGTATGTACTTCCTCAGAAGAGATATGTGGAACACATCATGACCTTGAGGCATATTTGGTGAAAGTGAAATTTGATAAGCCACTTCTACTTTAAGATCAAGGATTTTAAAGGGGCAATGTACCTTGGGCTAAGCTTATCTTTATTTCCAAAAAAGATAACTCTCTTCCATAGTAATATTCAAAGGGAAAAAATTCATGCTACATCATACTCTAATTCCCTTAGACGGTTGTGAGCATAACTCTTTTTTCATCTCAGAGAAAATTTTATATGTTGTTGGATGGCTTGAACATTCTCTATCATCCCTTTCACAAGATCAAGTCCAAGTAGCTTTTTTCTCCAAATTCATCCCAATGAGTTGTATTTCTACATCACTTCCCATATATATATTCATATGGATCCATTTGAATACTCGATTGGTAGCTATTGGTATATAAGAACTCAGCCAATGGGATATTTTGATCTCATCCAACTTTTAATTACATTGATAAGGATCTTATAATGTCCTCAAGTGTTTTAATAATTATTTTAGATTGGCCACTAGTTTTGGGTGATAGGACATGCTTAAATTCAGTCCAATACTCAAATTATGTTAAAGACATATCTATAATTTATATTTTAACCTTGGATCATGATCAGAGACGATAAAAAGTGGAACCCCATGCATCTTCACCACTTCTTTCGCATATATCTTGAAAAGTAGTTAATGTGAAAAATATTCCCAAATAGAAATGAAGTGATCAGTCTTGGTGAGTCGATCCACCATAACCCATATCACATTATTTCACTTGGATGTCTTTGAGAGACTAGCAATAAAGTTCATAGTGAAATTTTCCCATTTACATGTGGGTATAGGCAATGGTTGTATCTTCCCTTTGGTCTTTTTTTCTCTAATTTGACTTGATGACATACCAAACACCATGATGTATACTCTTTAATATCATTATTCATGTTTTTCTACTAGAATGTCTCTATAAGATCACGAAACATCTTGGTATTTCTAGGATAGATAGAGAAATATGAGTTGTGCACATTATCTAATAGCTTATTCTTTATCTCAGGTGATGTAGGAACACAAATCCTCATTCCAAACTGAATCACACCATCATCGTCTATGTTTAAATTAGGTATCTTACCTTCCTTTTCTACTTTAACCTTATTTTTTATCTCCCTCTCATCCCTTTGTTCCTCCTTGATATTCTATTGGACTGATGGTTGTGAAATCATTTGGGAAAGGTAGGATGTATCCCCTAAAATAATGATTTGAAGATCCATCCTTTTCATATCCATGGAGATAAGGTCTTTATTAATCCGCATCATGGATAGAGTATCAGGTTATTTTCTGCTAAGATCGTTAACTATCATATTCTACTTTTTTGTATGGTATTTAATAGAGAAATTGTAATCCTTAATTACCTTTAACAATTTTCTTTTACGTGTATTGAGATCCTTCTATGTGAATATATACTTTAGACTCTTATGATTTTTATATATGTCAAACATATCACCATATAGACAGTTCCACCAAATCTTCAAGGAAAATATTATAGATGTTAATGCTAGATCATGCATCAGATAGTTCTGCTCATGGATCTTCAACTGTAATGAGGCATAGGCCATTACTTTATCATTATTCATGAGTACACAACCCAAGACTTTATTCTAATAATTGTTGTATATCATAAAAACATCTCCACTTGTTGATAGTGTGAGTATAATCATAGTTATTAACCTCATCTTGAGTTTCTTAAAGATTTACTCACATTCATATTTCCAGACTTAATTTATCCCTTTCTGTGTTAACTTGGTTAACGGGATATAAAATCATGATAAATTACTCAAAAAACATCCGTAGTACCCAATTAATCCAAGAAAACTATATATTTCCATGACACTAGTGGTTTTGGTCCATTCCTCAATTCAGTTTTTTTATGGGTCCATAGAAATTCCCTCACTTGTGATCACGTTCTCTATGAATGAAACTTACTTAATCCAAAAGTTACACTTGCTAAACTTATCATACATTTTCTCCTTTCTTAATGTATCCATCACAATCCTTAAATTCTCTTCTTGTTCCTCTTTAATCTTATATTAAATAATAATATCATTGATAAATATTACCACAATTTTTTTGAGATAGTCTCTAAATAATATATTCATCAAATCCTTGAATATTTTAGGTTCATTAGTAAGTCCAAAGGGAATCACTATGAACTCATAGTGCACATACCTAGTACAGAAAGTAGCCTTCTGAATATCTTCGTCATTAACCTTTAGTTGATGATATCCAGAATGAAGATCAACCATTGATAAGTATTAATCTCATCATAGTTGATCAAATAAGTCATCAATCCTTAGCATAAGATACTTTTTCTTTATGGTGATCTTTTTGAGTTTCTAGTAATCGATACACAACTTCATTAATCCATCCTTTTTCTTTACAAAGAGTAATGGATCACCCCCACAGTGATGTACTAGTGTGTATAAACTTTTCATATAAATTCTCTTTTATCTGATTATTTAACTCATCTAGTTCAGTCGAGGCCATCTTATAAGAGAATTTTAAGATAATATTGGCACATGGTATAAGTTATATTAAGAACTATACCTTGTTATATTAGGGAATTTCGGGTAACTCTTTATGAAATAAATCAGTTTATTCTCTAACAATGGGAATTTCCTCTAGGTTGATACCTTCCTTAGAATCAACTATTTGGGAAATATATCCCTCTTTATAGGGTATGAGAAACCACACCATTGATAAATTTTCCCATGGAGATTCATGATATTCCTCTCATTTATAAAGGAGAATTGGATGGTTTAGAATATTAATAGAGATTTACTTTTCCCGAAATTTGATGTGTGATATATATAATGAGATCCAATACATGCTTATTTAAACATTTAATTCCACCAAATGAACTATTATGAGATTATCTGGAAGAATATTCCCATAGACGCTTACAAAAGAAGAGTCCTACAATTGGTTTGTAATTATTTCACCACTATGTTTTCTTATAGATATCTCTACTTAACCATATCGGGGCTTCAATTCAATATTTCTAGAGAAATTGCAGGATATAAAGGAATGCATAGAACCATAATCAAATAAAAAAAATTCCATTATTGAGTGAATTGGAAGTGTAACTTGTATGAATTCATTTTCACATTCCACTTCAGTAGTAGTAATGGAATAAGATTTCCCTTTCTCATTTGACTTTGGTGGTTGTTGATGAAAATTACCCTCAAGGACTCATGTTTTAGTGCACTGGATTGCATAGTTCTATTTCACCCTATAGTTTAATTATTTAACCATGGGAGGTGCACTAGAAGGTGACTTCATTTCCTCTATCTTGTTAGATAGATTCTTCATGTCTCTTTGATATTCATGAGCTTGGTGGACTTCTCTCCTGGACTGGAAGAATTTCCTCATCCCGTTTAGTAAATTACCATGATGTTTCCTTCCAAATTTTTGACATGCCGATAGTTTGATCCTCTTTCCTCCTTTTTCATTTGACCCATCAACTTGAAACTCTATTCGTTTCTTCTTATCTCCATAACCATGGGATCGGTGTTCAAACTCCATCTCTACTTTTAGATCACATCAAACCACTTCCTCATAACTCCCAAATTATCAAAATAGTTATATCCTTAATAAGGTGTGGTTTTAAACAACTTAAGAATCTATTAATTTTTATATCATTTTTTATAATAAAACCTGAGTCTTATCTTGTAATCCTTGTGAAGTTTTCCTCATAAATTGTTATAGGTTCACCTTTCTTTTGCTTCAGCTCTATGGATTCTCTCTCCATATTTGATCGAATATTTTTAGGGAAATACTTATTAAGAAATATTTTCTTAAAGTTTTTACACCCCATCTATTCCATTACATCCTTCTACTTTTTTCTCTTTATTAATTCCCTCCATTGATTGACTTATAATTCTAAAAAATAAATGAGAAGATTCACCTTTTCCTTTTCAGAGTAGTGGAGCATATAAAATATATTCTCCATTGAATTATACAATTGTTTCATGATAGGTGGATCAGAAGATCCACTAAATTTTTATGGTCATTGTTGTATAAAAGACTCAATATCTAGTCGATCCTTCTTAGGTGAATTTGTATGTTTCGCATGGTTTAGTTTATTATTCATGGTCAAATACTACTAGGTAAGTATTTCCATGAAGTTTTTAACTCCACCTAGCATGGAATTGGGGATATCATTAAAGAAATACTTACATTGTCACTCACATAGTTTTTTGGCCTGGTTTCTCCTAGTTCCCACTATTTTATAAAATAGAATTTTTTTGAACATAATTCATCAATACATGAAAAATTTATTCTTTTACATAATTAACACTAAAGTATTATCTTATGTGATCCATATGTATATCCATTTCTATAATGATTATTATTGGATGTTTTACCTATACATATATTTATACTTATGGTTTTCACTCTTGTTTTATAATATTAATTCCATAATTAACTAAACCATGCTCTGATTCCAACAATAGTGACCCTAATTTTTCTTACGTGATTTTAACATCATTTCTATGATAAACAACATAAAATCATTATAATTTAGGATCCAAAGGTTTTGTGTCTTGGGTAAATTTGGTCCATACATCACTTTATACATAGAAAACCATAAAAATTATTAAAAAAAATTCTTCTTTAGCCTTTTTAAGATTGTTTTCTTCTTATTACATGTAATCACCTGAGGATATCCATAAAATAAATGGGTGAGCTAAAATACTAGTAAGAGGATGAATAAGGTACATGAATAAATATAACATGGGTGAGAATAATCATAATCATTATATCATAAACATAGGATAATCATCATCATCATGAGGGAAACATGTTATAAAGGCCTGGAAGATAGTGCATAAAAATGAAACATCATGTCACAGTGGTCAAATACTACACATAGTTGTACCCAAAGCTAGCAACATGTTCATGGATAACATATGTGAATAATCATATCATCATCATTATGAACAGTAATATCATAATATCCATTCATAATACACATTATCTCATATGATACATTACATTTCTCAATGAATTGGATGGTTATATAATTTCGGTCTCACCCATCACATCATAATATTTACATAATCATAAATTTCACACAGAACATATTACAATAATAGTTATGAATTAAAACATGGAAATGAATGGGTTTCATAAGTATTTAATCAATAATTACTTCATGAATAAACATGGGGTTTCCAATTGAAAAGGGAAAAGATATTTTTTGTAAGATTCATCATTATTGAGCGAAGAAGAAACAACTCAAGAGGAGTCAAAGATGCATTTTTTAAAGAAGGGTTCTTTTGGAAAATATTTTTATGTGACATAAAATCAAGTATAAAACATGTATATACTTTAAAATAAAAGGGAATTATAATTAAATGAAAATTATGGAAAAATATAGGTGTATTCATAACAAATATGTTGTGAAATAGTGATAACCCAAAAAAAGGAGTTAGGTTTGAGAATCCCATTACCTTAATTCCCTTTTATTTCATCACTTTTTTACCTCCTGAATAAAAAAATTTGATTCATTAAAACATTGATATAGAATTTAATTATTGTAATTTTTACCACTATTTATCAATTATAGTCATTTGATTACATTTCGTAATTTACTTGGTTATAGGGTAGTCATTTTGATATCATGTTGTACTTAAAAAATTTCTACTTTGCCTTGATTTTGCTATTTTATTAAAACTAAATTATACATTAGTATAATTAATTCTAGAAGATTATAATACATATAATCACATTTTTATATATTATATATAATTCATAATACACATCCATGATTATGGTTATAAGTGTTGACATGGAAATGTCTCTGTAGGAGGTTAACCGGCCATTGACGGGACATTGTCAGGAGAGCAGGAAAGAGAATTTTAAAATTTATATATATAGTAAATATGATAATTAAAGTATCTTAACATTTATAATATAATGTTAAATTACAGGATAATTAATCTTATATGTCTTTTTTGTGAAATGGGTAGGAAGGATGAGAAGAAGAAGAAATAAAAATAAGAAGAGTTTATAGAAACTTACTTAATCCTCAGTGTAGCTTCTCTTGTATGCCACTATAAATCCCTTGATGTTTGGTGTTGGTTTACTCTATAAATTCCCTAATGATTATAATAGGTTTTATAGGAATTATTTTTTCAGAGTTTAGGATTTTTGAAGTGGGGGATGAGTGTTTTTTAAAGGGGATGGAGAGGGGTTATTTATACTTGATGAGGGGTATCTTTATAATAAAATATTAAATAAAATAATATATCTAAAGAAAAACATGTAATAGTGAATTTTTGACAATATAAATCATAAATAAACATAATATAATGGGTTTAAAACTTGAAAAACCCCTTTCTAATTCTAATTAATTAGTTTATTAAAAAGGTAATTGGAAAAAAGATAAATTGTTATTTTAAGGAATAACTTTTGACTTTAGGTTTTGGAAAGTTCTTTTTAGGTTTGGAAATTAAGTTTATTGTATTTTAATGAGTCATATATGAAATAAAATATATCATCATAGAACCTAAAGTTCTATATAGGATTATTGTAACACCTCAAGATTTTATGGTATGTATTTTCTAAATTTAATATCTTTGATAGCTTATGTTGCACGGAACACCGAGGTAAAATGAACTGTGATATACTATCAAATATTAACACGACTATTTGAATAGTAATGTGACCATTTGGAATAGTAATATATCCATTAGAATAATAAAATCACATATGTAAGTATAAATAAAATTTAGGTATCTCATAAATGAAAATATGATATATTTATATCATGAAATAAGTAAATAAATGTTTTAAAAATGATAAATTAAGTGTTGGTATTTTCACAAAACGTAAATGTTTATTTAAATTTTTTTAATTAATATAATTATTTAAATTAAAATTTATTTTTATAAAATAGATTCATAAATTAATATTTTGTTTTATTTTAATTATAATATAATTTCATGAGATCATAAATAATTTTTCAAAGTGTCGCAAAATCAGTTACAATATTAAAATTAGTATTTTTTTAATAAATGATGGTTTTATTTAAAAATTAAATTTATCATATTTAGAAAATTGTTTTCATAAAATGAATTCCATTTTTTAAATCTACACATAGTGAAATTTTTAAGGTGACGTTTTGGAATTTTTCTAAAATTCTTGATTTTTTGTGAATAGTGAAATATGAAAATTTATGGTATTTAATGTTATAATTAAATAAATGAATTATTGAGTCATGTATGATGTAGGTTTGAGGTAATCACTCATTATTTCAAATTCACATGCTCTATTTACTATATTAAGTTATAGGAATCAGTATTATTGATAGTCTTGAGCCAAAATAATAAACTAATGAATAAAATAAACAAAAAACACCTCTCTCCTCCACTATAAATACCATCCCTAACCAACCCTTCTTCTCAAACCTTATAAGCCTTTAATATTTTCTAAATTCCTCCCAAATACCTTCCCAATCCTCTTTACCATGTCTAATACCTAGTGGTCTTCCCAAAGACCAAATCCATGTGTCTTAAAGAGATTCCCAAGGAGACGATATCCAAGAGTTAAAACCCTCATCCTTCTCTTTTATTGGATTTTATTTTCTTATAATATCCTCCCCTTCCTGATAAAAAGTGTAATTTTAACTCATGTATAATACACATACTATAATTTTATTATTATAATGTAATATCCATCATCAAATCTCTTCTCTTCTCCCTTTATTTTAATAATGAAATCATCGTCCATGATGTGTTGATTCACTGCCTTTGGGGATGATGAATTTTCATTTCCCATTAATGCCTTAAAAGATGATAATAAAACCATTATTATGGTTAAATAATATTTTAATATATATATATATATTATAAGTTATATCATGTTCTGGAACCAATAAATAAACATAATATTAAATAAAATGATACAAGCCTGTAATCATTGTAAAAACCACCAAATAAATTAAGACATTTTCATCAACATTTTATCCAATGAATCATCCTAATAACATATAAACAAATGATATATAAGATCATATAAAATTATATAAGTTCATTAATACTAAATTATTTCACTTATGGAGAATTTATTCCCATTTGACAAGAACTTCCATATTTATACTCAAGGCAACCGACCATAAAACCATGAAAAAACACTCCCGAAACAATGAAATTAAACATTATAACTCATTGAAATGACCATAAATGAACTTAATAAAATTATAATAAATCCAATATATGTTTAATATTTTATTAATTAAGTAATTAATGAATATAATTTTATTATCCATGATATTATATACAAGTGAAGAATGTTTTTAGACAAAAGGTAAGCGTTTCTCATCTCACTTTTATTTCTATGAGATATGACTTATTCAACACTTATTTATTGTGTGTGGTGTATATTTACTATCCATTTATATATCATATCATGAATCTCTTCATATTCATGGTATATAATGTTTCATTTGATGATCATTAATTTTATGGGGCATACAGTTCGACTGTTTACAAAGTGGTAATGGGATTCTTAACCCAATTTCCTTTCTTTGGGTTAAACGTTTAATACATTGATTATGTCATGATATGATTATGTGTGAAATAAATTTAGGTTATATTATGTTGTATTTAAAAAAAATTATGTGGGTTTATAGATGATACACATAATCAAATAATTTGGTTAATGCTCACACTTTCTTTTAATAGTACTCTTTTAAATGTTTCTTTTCAAAATTTAAATGGAATGCTTTTTTAAATGATACTACATGAGCAGATTTTTCCATTTTCATGATACATTAATGTCTTGAAGAATCATTTACATGTTTACAAGGTTATTTTCAAAGAAAATATTTTCTTTTATAATTTTTTAACGTTGTAAATAAATGATTTCAAAGTAAAAAATGTTATTTTTATCTATAATTTCTCAATGATTTTATTAGAGTATTTTAATCAGTTTCAAAACCCTTTGTTGGGTCATATTATTAATTTAGGTTGAACTTTTATGATACCATGTACCAAATTTTATTCATTTTTTTATGATTATTTTGACTATAGATGTTCTATTTTGATACCATTCGTCATATTCCACTAGATAGTATATGATTTTGTATATTGTTTGGGGAAAGTTATTTCATATGATAATTTTAATATGAATTTATATGTTGATTATGTTTCAACCCTTTCATATGAGGAATGCATTGGACTTAGTAAGCTACGGTAAGGGCCTGCTATAGCCCTCCTATATATCAGTAGGTCTTATAAGACAAATTATATTGGGTATTAGATAAGGATTTACCCATTTATGTATACATCTTAGTCAAGGCCTTGATATTATGTTTTAGATGCCATGTATTATGCATTCCCTCATCATGAGATTAATTATTGATAATCCATGTTATTATTCAACTAATCGAATATCCATGGTTATGTTTCATTCTCACTTCATTATTTATATGTTATTATTTGATCATATTTTATTCCTCCCATATTATATCCATGATTATGTTTTAGTGTAATGTGTTTTTAGTTATTCACCTTGACTTATTGTTTACGTTTACTTATGATAGCTTCCTCTATATTATAACTCTTACTAAGCATCATAGCTCACCCATTTTTTATGTTTTATTTTTCCCTAGGATGCCAATATGTATATTATGATTTACATATAGGGATGATCTATAAGAATAATGGTTCTTTTAGTGGATTTACTATGTTGTATTTATTTTCAAGTTATAATTTAATACTTATGTTTGTATCTAGCTTTCCAAAGATACTAAACTATTCGGTCTTTTGGGATGAAATTTTTTGTACTTAGTACCAATGTAATAAAGTAAGGAACCACCTCTGGGCTACTTGGGTCAGGGTCTTTATAGTTGGTATCATAGAAATTTTAGTAGAATATTTGGAAACTATATTTATAAAAAAATAGATTAGGGAAATGTATCCCTATAGCATACTTTTAGAATATTCCCAAAGTGACCAAGATTACGATTTTGAGATTAGTTATACCAAAATTATTAATTTACATAAATTGTTTCACTAGTTTTAGATAATACATTATGTTTCATAATTTTATGATTTAATCTAGTGTATTACATTGTTTAGAAATAGTTCATAGTAGAAGGAATGTAAAATTTATCAATGAAGGTAATCCATGTAGGGATTTCCCTCCTATAAAAGATAATGATGTTGGAGCTAGAAATATAGTTAGAGATGAAAATATCAAAACTGTTCTAGTAAAAGTAACTCAGGTTATGAGAAATAACCTTAATTGCATGGATCAAACTAATCCACAACAAAATATAAAAATTCTAGACCTATTCATGCGACAAAAACCTCCATTATTAAATGGGATTAAAAATCCATTTGTAGCTGAGAAATGGATAATTTATTTAGAGAATATATTTCTTACTTTGATAATTAGTGAAAAGGAGAAGGTTTTGATGCAAGTTTATCATATCTCTAGAGATTATTATCAATTGTGTTCTTTGATTCAAAACACTAAGGAATATGGGTAAATAGGAAACATAGAATGAAATAATTTTAAGGAAATTTTATTGGAAAGATATTTTCCTAGAAGAAAAAAAGAAAATATGGAGATATAATTCTTGAGTCTGAGGAAAAAGGAAGAATAAAATGTTTCTATGTATGTAGATAACTTTACAAGGTTAACCAGGCACATTGCGGACTATATACGCAATCCAAAGAGTAAAATTGAATCTTTCTTTGATAGTTTTAAACGAATCCTTATAAGGGTACTAGTCACCCAAAAATTCACATCATATAAGGATATAGTATCATGTGTTGTCAATATAGAAAAATAATTATCCATGTTTTATGACTTCTAAAGGAATCAAGATAAGAAGAGGATGGCAGAAAAAATTATGGACAAAGGTAAGAATGGAAAGAAGGATTTTACCACATGTGATAATTGTGGAATGAAACACCCTCTTACTTTCATGATGGTAATAAGAGTTCCCTACAAGTTTGGAGAGAAGGGACACTAAGATTTTTATTGAAAAGTAAAGAAAGAATATATCTAATTCTTCAATTGTAACAAGATGGGGACTACACAAATGAATGTCTCAAATGTTAAGGGAATATAACTAAAAATAATTAAATAGATCAAGGTCAAACTTATGTTGTTTCTACAATCGAAGTGGAGTAATTAAAGTATTTGTGTTTTTTGATTCAATAATTATGTTGTAAAATTATATTATAAAAGATATTTTGGTTGTAATAATCATGATATATATAAGGATTTCATTATATCACTTTTTTGTTAAGGAATTGAAATCATGTGATGAATAGAACAGGTAATCAAGAGAATTGATTCTGAAGTAAGTTGATATTTTGAAAAAATATGTGACTTTTGAAAGATAACCCTAAATGTGATGCCTAACAGTAAAGATCCCATCACATTTTAATGTGATAATACTATAGCGGTGGCTCTCGCAAAAGAGCCAGGGTCACATCAACAAACGAAGCACATACTTCAGAAGAATCATCTCTTGAGGGATTTTTTTAGAGAGGTGAAGTTGAAGTGAGCAGTATTTCCAAGGAAGACAACGTGGTAGACCCCTTGACTAAAGTCTTCACTCAATAAAAACATGATCATCATGGGAGGTCTAGAGTACTGAAAGTCATAGGAATTTGGCTCTAGTCTAAGTGGGAGTTTGAGTTGGTGTCCTATAAACAACTATTTGAACTTCGATTAAATGGATATTTAATGTATTACATATTATTCATTGTTATGCATGAATATGATTTAATAATGTCTTAGTGTATTTGTTGCATTGATAAGGTCATGGAAGTTCCCCAATGTGATTATAACCTTGAAATGATATAACAATATTCTTAAATATAGTTTTTCTGTTGGATGACATATTGTGATGGGACACATGGAATACAAACCATCAGGTGTGGGTACTCGTAAACAGATGATATTTCCTCTCATGGATTTTGCACTTGGTAATCTCCAAGATAATAGATTATGAGAACAGAACCACCGGTAGGAATTCTATATGTTTTGGTGTCATTATATATTCCTATCTGTGATCATGTGTAATGATCTTTAGACATTAAAATTATCATTAATATGTGTAACGACTCGTGCACTTTTACTTAATGATGAAAACTTTCATGGAGATAGTTAGTGGGAAATAGGGTATATTTGGTGTGTCACAAGTGTCATGTTATTAATGGATAAGTCGAGGAAGAATTTTTCCCTTCCATTTATGGAAGTTGATATGTCATCCCTTTGATTAAAATAGAAACTTTGTGTGAAATTCCCTGGCCATGATGTAATGACAAGTTTATTTTAGGTATTCAAAGAAATATGTATCAAGCAAAAAGGTTGATGACACTATCATGAAACCTGCTTGATGTTATATTGTGACAAAGGGATTATATTACACAATGAGTGTTCATATGTGGATGTCATTGTTATGACTTTATGTTCTTTATATTGGGTTCCTTGACCCGTTTCTAGATAGTACTCTTGGAATCTAGGAAAACCTGCCTAATTCCAACGAGAAGGAATCCTAGAGGGTCACAGACTATGTGTTTTTGGTGGTCTCGGTTAAATTATATTTGAATTTAATTAATCAATATCAATATCAAGATAGTGGAATAATTTTATTCAAGTTAAAATGATTTCATAAATTAAATAAATATTTATTCATCAGATTGTGCATAAAATATATTTATTTATTTTATTGAACATTTAACAAATATTTATTTAATAGTTTGTAAATATAATATTTATTTAAGAGAATAATTTGTTTATTTATTTATTCAGGTGTTCAATAAATGGAAGTGGGGTTCGAGAAGACTAAGGCTGATCTAGTAGTAAAATAATTAGTTACATGATGATAGATAATTATTTAACTAGTTAGAACAAATTAAAATAACACGGTATTATTTTGTAACGTGGAATTTTATTTATAATTTTGTTTTATGCAAGTTGTCACAACATAAATAATGACACTATATTATTATTATTATTATCATGGGTTTTCTCTAAGGATATGAATGTATTTAATTGTTGTCACACAATTAAATATTGTAACTGAATCCCCATGCCAATAAATAAACACATAATTCTATTGTGCTATGTACCAAATTGCACGCCCGATTAATTGATAATTGCTGAGCTAAAAAATTTCTCTCTCGAATCTTCTTCCCACCCCTCTCAAGAATGAGAGATGTTCTTCTTGGCCGAAGAACAAGCGATTAAGAACAACTGACACAGGAATCTCGCTTCATCATGCTAGCACCCTAAGAATGAGTGGTGTTGATCAGAGGCCATCAGAGCACAAGTGGATCACCACTAGAGGGATTCTAGTTTGGATACTCACAAGTACAACCGAATAATCTCTAAGGGTCACTTTAGATGATAAACATCATCAATGAATAAAATATAGAAGATCCATGAATTATTTATTTTTATAAAATTAATTAAATAAATTATAAACATGATGTACAAGACCCTATCTAAAGGTTTTGGTCTTATTCCTTATTTATCTAAATCTTTGATTCTATTCCCTGGAGACTAACGTTCATCATTGTATTGATCCTAGAATAATCATTGATCATGGTAAAAATTTAAGTTGGGTGCTGACCCAACCGCACTTCTACTGCTTCCGAAACCTATATTCCATACATAAAAAGGTAGAAACAGATTAACACATATGAACAATTTCATGGGACAATAGAAAATATACAAGTCCAATTTACTTACTTGATGTAGTCATCGAATGAATCATAGTTAAACAAGGTTGTCTGATGTGATATCTCCCTTTATTCAAGGCTTAATATAGTCAATGTATATGATCTAGGAATTTCCCCTATATAGGGAATTGATGGAATACTAGGTCCAATTTTCTCATACCAATATTCTTTATATCTCATTTCATGGTTATGTCTCATGGAATCGTCAGATAAATACATTGAACATAAATAAAAAAAATATCCAAGTAACATTTCACAATGGAACCTTAAGGGTGATTCATTGTCTGAATATAATAATTTAATGTGTATAATCATGGGTCTTCATAGATTTCATCTTCAACTCACTTCTATTGACCCATTGTGATATATTTCTTTAATATCCATTAGGAACCTTGATAGTCTCTCATACTTCCAAAATGGATTTTTTTATAGTTTCACCACAAAATTAGAATATGAAACTTTCCATTTATTTTCAATTATACACACATGATGTAATTCTTGTCAAATTCCCCAATCCAACAAGTCATCCCAAGATCAAAAAACATATTTTTTATTCCCATTGACATTTATAATAATTAAAAACAATATTTAAAATATATATTTTCATTTTTCATTACATCTAAATAATGACATTAATAAATTGGTTGGAAAAGTAGGAAACTCAAAGAAGATAATTTTCTTTTTCCAATTATCATTGTATTCAGTGAAAAAATTCTTTCTATTTATATATTTCATATAACATTTGATATATGAATAACTAACATCTTTAAATTCATTAATCTCATTAATTCTAGAAATTTGTTGAGGTGGATTTTTAATCTCTATGTTATTGTTAAACCTTCAATGATTATTATTATATGAATGATCCACTGTCAAGAATCATCAAGGTCTCATAAAACTAAAACTATAAAAATATTTATGACTTCTATATTGTTTATTATTCATACAAATATGACAACAAATTTTTCCATTCGTTCACTAAAAATACATCATTATATAAGTAGTAAAACCATTTATCATCCACATAATCACAACGCACATCTAAAATATGTCATTCAAAAAAAGTATTGTATATACACTCACCCACATACAAAATAAGCTTCAAATATTTTATTAAATGTTTCAAGTATACATATATATCATTTTTAGGATCAAAAGGGTCATATATGAGTATACTTAAGAAATTGAATGATTATTTCATACTCATCCATGGAGTAAGTTTGTATAAATTTTTATGAAAACTAACCATGGGTTGTACAAAGCATCTGACCAAATGGATTAAACTTGTCACTTGATAGACCCAACCTCACATTACACACCTGAGCTATAAAATTATGATATTGAGTATCAAATATTTGTCATGTTAATACATCTATTTGATGAATGAACTCATCATTATCCTTATTTCTATTAGTATCATGCCATCACATATTTGTTGATATTTCAAGAGATATGAAGGGATTTGGATGGATTGAAAAGATTTTAGAAACTAAAAATCAATGGAAAGTGTCACATTAGTTTTTTATGGCACGTGATGTGGTGTTCCATCATCATTTGGATTATATCTAGATCTTCCAAATTTTATAAAATCATTTAGGCTAGTGGTTTTCTCCCATAATAAGATAAAATATTTCGAGCAAGTATGAATGTTGTTTTTAGAAAATCCAAGTTATTCAATTAGCTTCTATTCCATTTAATGGTTCAATGGAATATATTCATCAACTAGAAGTGGGTTCTTAAAAAATGTAATAATATAATTTGTGGTATTGTTATAAATTCCACTTATGTTTTTTTAGGAAACAATCATATTAAAAATTACATATTTTTCATTTTACCAAATTGTTGATACACTAGAGTCTTGCCATAATCCATTAATCTTTTCACCTTGTAAACATTATAATTTTCATTACACAAATCATGTGTAATTGTATAATTATTTTCTTTAATTGGAAAATTTTCTTTCTCAAGATTAATATTAGATAGAAATCGGTCATAAAATAAATTCTCTAATACAATCCTCTTATTCAGATCATGAACATTTTGAGACTATATTTTCTTCCTATTGAGATTCTAGACATAATAGTTTGTTTGAAAACCAATTTTTTTATATTCTAAAAAACTTATTCACAACGTAAATAAGTTATTTCAACACAATTACAACATGGTAAGTGTATAAAAACTCTTTCTGAAGCTTTGTTAAATAAAAAATCTAAAAAACTCTACAATTTGTTTGGAAAATTAATTGAGATCTGGTTAGTTTCATAAATCAAAATTCAATCCATTCTGTTAAAAAAATATTGATTTATATGTCATAAAATAATTTAAACAAAATTAAAGTAAAATCTAAAATATATTTATGGAACTGACACTAGTTCGCATTATTTCAATCACTTGGAAAACACAGAACTAATATTGATGTCAAATCCATTTTAAATCGATCTCTATATTTATTCATAAATTCAAAATTTAACTAACATGAATACATCATTATAAAAAACATAATTTATCATGAAAAAAGAAATTTGATATGGGATAAGGCCATTTGTAAACAATTCAAACTATATATTTATCACATGAATATTTAATTTCATAACTCAATCCCATGAGATAACAAAACACTATATATATATATATAAACATAGTTTTGAAATCCATTAAATCCATGACTAATAATAATACATAACACCACACAAAAAAGTATATGTATGTAATAAAGTACAAAATAGTCCACATGAAAACTATAATATAAAAGAAGAAAATGTATATCAAACAAAAACTATGTTATATATAGTTGTCTAAAGTTCACAAGTTACAAACCAAACATGGAAATATTGAGGTTGGTCTGTAACTATATCATATTAGTATTAAAATAAATAATTATTTAGTATGGAATAGATCATAACCAACGCTAATTGAAAAAACACACACATGGAAAAATTCATAACAAAAAAAATATCTTTAGATATATCAAAATAAAGGAACTATTCATTTATATAATTATTTTTTCCACATAATTAATAGAATTTAAGAAGTATGTTCATGTAATAAAAAAGTTACACCCATATTCAACCTTTTAGGAAAACAATACAAATCAATATATTCAAACCATATATTACATTTTAAATCTAAAAAAATTTAAGACTTAAATTGAATAATTTTAATTATTTAAATAAAAAATTGAAAGAAATAATTCCATAAACCCCTAATGCATTTATAAAACAAAAAAATCATAAATAATTAATTATATATTTACCTTATATTCACAAAATAATAATAGGTTTATATTAGATTTATAGAAATTCAGTGAGTAAATAAATAAAAAATAATTCCCCAAAAATCATATTTTTCATGAACCAACTCATGTCAACCCTGAACTAGGCACCCTAGATGACCCATGACAAGGTCCTACAGGAGTTATCAATCCTCATGGGCTGAAAACTAGTGTCAGTAATCAACAAAATTACTCAATTTTGAATTATTTAACCCCTGAAAAAAATGGTATACATATATTATAAGACTAAATAATGTAAACATGAGTAGTATAAAAATAAATAAAAATAAAACATACCTTCATGTGACCTCACAGGTCACCACCAACCTCATAATGAGATCACTCCATGAGCTACCCAACACTATATTGAACCTAAAACCAAAATAAATTTGCAGGCATGATCAATAAGATTCCCAGTATAGATACCAAAAGTGAAACCATTCCATATGTTCTACCTTTAAAGATAAAAGCATTTCATGATAGTTTGAAGATATAAATTTATGAAAGGAGGGGTTTCCTTTAAAAAATAGTAAATTGATACTGAAGAGAGATCATTTACATTAAAAAATATTTTTAAGTAATGTAAGACTTTTCAATAAACCTTTGTTGGTGCCAAAATTCCATGCCTTGGAATAAATCAGGAAAGAGAATGAAAAGTAAAAGGGTTTGCCTCGAGAAGCACCTTTGAAAAGACATACTGCATCATGACCACCATTAAGTAGTACAAAAGTCCTCTCCATGAACACCGTCTTGGACTCCTCAATGAACACTTCAAAGGAAGTGATGGAAGACTCTGAGACTCTGAGAAACATCATCAGAGCCTCTGCAAATTCTGAAAAGGTAGTGAAGGACGCCTCTTTGACTCCATGGAACTTGACTGGAGCCTCCGAGAATGTTGAGAATGCAGTTAAGGAAGCCTCCGTGAGTTTAAGAAACTTTATGGACCTGCCTCTGATTGTAAAGAATTATTTTCTTCACAGCATGTCTATGGAGCATTGTGATCCCCAATGCCTATAAATACTCATCCCACCCCCAATCCAAAGGATCGACACCCTCAATTTTTACCTTCAAACCTCTTAAATCGTAAAGCATCCTTTACTCTATGAATCATTGGTAAAATGAATCATCTGAGGTACTTGATCATTGTGAAACCCCATTACCTTTGCTCAAATTTACCCCTTCTTTGAGAATGGATGACCTTCATGAAGCCTGTTGTTCACCGTGAAGGAATGAGACCCCTTAATGTAATTAGAACTTTGAGAAGCACTCAGTCTTCTCAAAGCACCCTCCATAAACATGTACACTCCATGACTAGGCTGGGTCATTATGCTTCACAAAGTGCCCTCCTTTTTGAAGCTCCTTCACTTCGCGAAGCACCATATCTTTGTAATGTCCCTCTCTACAAGGCATTCTACTTTGCGAACCCCTCTTTCGTGCATACCTCTTGGAAATTACATAGTGATTTCATGGTCCCCCAAGTGGTGCTTCATGTTACTTTTCCCTTCCTCATGCTTCTTCGTATAGGTATGCTAATGGATATTTTTTCTTCGCATAGCCACACTAACGTGGACCCCTAATTGATCACTCCACAACCCTGTTAACCAACAACATTATTGGTTCCTTCCCTTCAATAAGGGTTAAAGTGTTCCAGTTATGTAATCCCTAGGGGTGAGGAAAAAGTACTCATCATCTGAGATATAGGATATTAAATTTACAAGAAACCCCATGTCCTTAAAACATGATGTTAAACTATGATCCTTGCATAAGCGACAAGACTAAGAGGGCCATGAAGGGGATGGGAACCAGTGCCCTCTCACACCTCCTCTCCTATTGATATTTGTATACATGTGCGCTCCAAGCATCCCTTGTGTAATCCCCAAAACAACTTGGTTGGTTTCCCCCTATAAGAGGGAAATATCCTCCTCGTACATCCAAATTATCTTCTAGAGTTTCCCAATATTCCTCTCCCTGAGCTGCTAACCATGCATAAGCCATGCACCACTCTTCACTGATGCAATTTTTGTCCCACGATCATTAGGTCTGTTGTTGTCTTTTATTTCTCACAATGAGAATGACTCATGTGGGATTAGAGTAAGCAGTGACCCTAAAATTATTTTTAGTCCACTAACCATGTGTAAGTCCCAAGTCCCCCATTACCGAACTACGTGGACTTAAATCCTTGTCCTCTAAACAGGGTATGTAGGAAGCCTCCATGAGTATCGTAGGTTGGTTAGGATGACAGTCTACATTTTGATTTATATCTAGACGACCAGGGAACATGTGAGGCATATTTCCCTCTGGGGGTTTATCATTTCAGGTATGTCTTCTTGGATGACTTTTTAGGATTACCTTCAGTGAGAGTGGTAGATTTCTCTATCGAGCTAGTTCCAGGAGCTTCACTAGTATCCATTTCTCCTTATAGAATGGATAGGATGGAGTTACAGGAGATCAAAAGGAAATTAAAGGATTTAGAGGCAAATGATTTCGTATAACATAGTACTTATCCTTAGGATTCACCGATCCTTTTTAAAAAAATGTGGAAAATACCCTCAGGCTATATGTGGATTATTGTAAATATAACCAGTTGACGGTTAAGAACGAGTATCCTCTTATAAGGAAAGATGATATATTTGACATGCTTCAAGAATCTTAGGTCTTCTCAAAGATCAATTTGAGATCTAGTTATCATCGTTTTCATGTTAAAAGATCAGACATACCTCGAATATCTTTTCAGAGCATGTATGACTTGTATGAGTATTTGGTTACATCGTTCGGTCTCACAAACGTGACAATAGTTTTCATATCACTGATGAACTGAGTGTTCCATCCATATCTTAATTTATTTGTTGCAGTTTTCATGGATTATATATGGGTGTATTCTCACAATTAACACGACCATTCCACGCATCTTGAGATCATTTTATGTACACTGAGTGAGAATCAGTTATATGCTAATATCATAAAGTGAAACTTTTGGATGGATCATATTCACTTCCTGGGTCACAGCATCTCTGAGACAGGAGTATTAGTGGACCCAGAGAAGGTGAGAGTAGTATTTTCCTAGGAGAAGCCCAAGAATGTCTCTGAGGTGCATATTTTTATAGGGTTGGCTGGTTACTACAGGCAATTCATACAGGAATTATCACATTTACAAAGTGCCATTGACAGGCCTGACTGTAACGGTTGTTTAGTATATATGGATAGATTCCTACAAGATGTCCTTTCTGGAGAAGAATGGAATATTGAATTTAGCGTTGATACTAATTTTTCTGGACTCATGTAGGAGTTACACTGTATACATTGACGCATCAGGTATCAGGCTAGGAGAAGTTCTTATGTAAGGGGAGTGATTCGTTGCGTATGGGAATCGTCAGTTAAGGACACATGAGATGTATTACCCGACACATGATCTCGAGTAAGCTACCTTTCTTCATGCTTTACGTTGTTGGATATATTACTTGTTTGGAGAGAATTTTTTGGTGTACACAGACCATAAAAACCTCAAGTACATCTTCACTCAGTGTGATCTAAATCTAAGGTAGAAAAGTTGGGTAGATATACTTTAGTCTTTCAACTTTTGGATTTCTTAAACACTTAGAAAAGGAAATGAAGTGGCTTATTATTTGAGCTAGAGGACACAAATACAGGTAGTATAGTAGGCTAGTAACGAGTTGAATCTTATGGCGTTATTCTTTGATATTCACATGGAGGTGAAGGATAGGTAGGGATAGACGTTTATTTCATCCTCAATTGTTACCTATACCCTAATTGATAGAGTGAATATGAGGTAGCTATTGAATTTTTAAGGACTAGTTCTATGGGAGAGTATGTCAAGTGATGACCCTCCTTCTGGTTGGATGGTAGGTGACAATGAGATCCTATGTGTACATGGATTTTTTTTGGGTTCCAGTGGATATATGTAAGGAGTTGATGTGGGGTTTCATGCTTCATCTTGGAAAGTACATCCCGGGGTCACCAAGATGTATTGTGACTTACATCCTTAGAATTGGTGGCTGAGTATGATGAGAGAGGTCATCAATTTTGTTTTGAGGTGTTCCGCCTATCAGCTGGTGAAAGCAGAACATTAGTGACCAGCTGGGATTTTACAACAGTTACCTATTCCAAAGTATAAATGGGATGATGTCGCGATGGATTTTGTGATGGGTTTATCAACGTCGCCTTGAGGTAATGATGTCGTATGGGTTTTTGTTGAAAGACTCACGAAGGCTACACATTTCCTACCAATCAATAAAACCTTCAATGTTTATGATCTTGGGAGGTTGTACATTCATGATACTATAAAACTACATAGGGTCCCACATTCTATTGTTTTATATAGGGATACATGTTTTATATATCATTTTTTGTAGAGTTTTCAGAGGGTGTTGTGTACACAGGTGATTCTGAGCACAACATACCACCCTCATACTAATAGTTAGTTAGAGAATATGATACATGTGCTATAGGACTTTCTGTGAGCATGCATCGTCAATTTTGGGGGATTTTGGGAGAACCACATTCCTCTAGTTGAATTTTCTTATAGTAATAGTTATCAGGTGATAATAAAGATGGAACCGTCTAAGGATTTATAAAGTAGGACATGTAGTTCTCCCCTATACTAGTTAGAGGTAGGTGTGGTAGCTTTACTGGGAATGTGTGTCATGCAGGAGACTTCTAAGAAATTCTTATTGATTCAGAATTTAATGTCCATTACACAGTCTTGTTAGAAATATTACATCGATCATTGCAGACAACCTCTAGTGTTTAAAATCAAGGATTGGGTTTTATTGTGTGTTTCACCGAGGTTGGGACACGGGCGGATCAGGAGATAGGGTAAGATTTCACCGAGATATGTCATACCATTTGAGATTCTAGAGAGATTTTTTTCAGTTTCCTATCTGTTGTAGTTTCCTTAGAGGTACTGATCCTTTCACAGCATCTTCCACATATCTCATCTATGTCGTTATCACCCAGACTTGTCTCACATTTTTTAGCACAAGGAGGTTGAACTTTTTATTGATGCATCCTTTGAGGACCATCCAATACATATAGTTTATGGGAGAATAATGGTTCTCTAAGTCCAGTCAAT
Source organism: Viscum album (assembly GCA_963277665.1). Lineage (NCBI taxonomy): Eukaryota > Viridiplantae > Streptophyta > Magnoliopsida > Santalales > Viscaceae > Viscum > Viscum album. The sequence goes on along the minus strand of OY728126.1, from coordinate 702,780,842 downwards.
TACTCTAGTACGGGTGCTATGGTAGCATGGTTGTTCATAAGATGAGACCTGGGAGCGGGAGGCTAACTTATGTGCTCAGTGGCCAGAGTAATTCTTAGGTGCTTCTTCACCACCCTTTTAAGGGAAATTTGAGTATGAATTGCTTTAAGGAGGTAAGTCTGTAAGAAATCAGTTCTTATTTTGAGGTATGAATCTTCTCTTTTTAGGTTGTGCTTATGTAAGTGGATGAAAAAGAGGGTTACACACTGTTTAACCTAAGTGCACGCCATGTAATTGGGGTTACATGTCATATAATCCTGATACATTCCATGTAGTGATCTGGTCTGGAACTGTATGGAAACATGTACTACATGGCATGTGGTTTCAAGTACATGCCATGTAATTTTTTTTTGTTAAATTAGGAAATTGAGACATTTTTTATATGTATAGAAAAAAACCCCTTCATTTGATGAATATTGTGCCCAAGTGATATGATGATAGGGTGGCCTCTAGTTTCATCATCTAATCTCTGATTCGAATAGCGTTAGATGCATTGGATTCCCCTCAGTGAGCTCTCAACTCCTCTTGATCCATTCTTCATGATTTTCTCTCTCTCTCCCTAGTTATCAAACCTTGAGAGTTTATTCTCATTTTTTAGATCTAATCCATTTGAGGATGAATTAGATGTTGATGATGGATGAGGAGAATCATATCATCACGAGGTAGGTGTTCTCGTGCCTTTCACTAATATTCAAGCTATTTACATATGTCAGAGTGTTGCGATCCCATTTTTTGGGTGTCACTTTGAATGAATTTTTCCTATTGTCATTTCCTATTGATTTTTAGGTAATTGATTAATTGTTTTAAAGAATGTTTAGGGTTTTTTAGCTTAATTAATGTCCACCCCATGGGTGTGTTTCCCTGGGATGATCATTTATGGTCGTTTATCCTAGGATGCTTATGAGGCATGCTTCTATTTTCCCTTTCTTGGGTTTTTTAAAATGATGTTAGTTGAATAAGAGACTTACCCACATGAGATAATTTTTTCTTAAGCATTGTGATAGTTTAAATTACATGATAGGATTGATATATGATATGTTCCCATGTGATTTGTTATTTTTAAGGCCAATAATTTTTTAACTTACATGTGTTTCTTATTATGTGAATTTTCCCACATGAGTTGTTAATTGTGATTAATCCATGTAATGATTTAATTTACATGTCTTGCTTATTGTGATAATTGATCCTATGTGATTATTTGAAAGACCATTCCTTATGAGGTTGTTCCTTGCTTGAGATTATATTGCATTCTTTAGGTTTTGACATTTTCATGCCCAATTAAATGTTTAATTAAACTTATTATGGTTAAAGGGTAAATAGAAATGGGTGAACCATGGATTCAGATTAGAATGCCATGGAGGGGTTCATGTGAATATTGTACCATATACCTTAGGTGAATCATGGATCCTGGGGGATTCCATGGATGGACTCAAAGTGGGTTATTCAATTAAGTCATGAGCGAGCCACAAATTTAGTGGTTGGGGCCATAGAGACTATGTTTAAAGGTCTAACAAGTCATGGAAGGAGGGATACCATGGATGGTTTCTATTGGAAAAGTTTATATGTCTTGGGAGATTCTTGGGTCTTATTTATAGGATCTAAGGATATATCAGTTGAAATATACTCACACCACACCTAGGGTGAGAATGGGTTTTTGAGAGGATCGTACGGATGGGAATATAGGATATATAAGGTTTTTCACGAGGAGAAATACTTGAATTCCAACTTAGGAATGTCAAGGATAGATTCAAATTATAAATTGAATATTTAAATGCGATGAATTATGAAGCATATTCAAATCCAAATAACATGCTTGGATTCAGTCTTTAGTTTACTTGTTTAGATATCCTTCAAAGGTATCTGTTGTGCTTACTTTTACATGGGGTTTGTCGGGATTTGGTTGGATCCCAAGGCTTATATAATTCCATGTAATTGAAATATTAATGAACATTAAATGATTATAAATGAAAACTATTTCTTATAGGATTTTTTGCTTTTGATTACTTCTTATCTTACTACTTTCACTATTGTACATTGTATGTTATATATATTCACTGACAAATCAGCACAGATATTGGTTGGTTGCCTACTGAGATTTAGTCTCACACCCTATTTGGGTCATTCTATTGAGACCAAACATATTATATTGTTGTAGGTTTCAATAAGGGAAATTTCCCTTATATAGGTACTTGTTATGCTACTTTGGAGTAGGAAATAATGGGACCAAACTGAGGTTTGCGATGCTTCTCAGTTATCTTGTCTTTTTTGTACTTTTTCACTTGTACCATGTATTACATTAGTGTATCTTGTTTTGGCTGTTTTCCTAGAACATGTGACATGAAACATCATCCTTTATATTCTATGAATTTTGGTTATTTTTATTATCATTATTCCACTATTTACTTTTATTGTATGGTATTATTGCTTCTGCTATTATTTTATTATTGTATTCTGTTGTGTTACACTATTACAATGAGGGTATAGTTTCCCCACTATCTCACCTAGGACCTTGATACTAGTTGGTAGCCTCTAGAATTTGGGGAAATGTTCTTAAGGTCATGTGATGAACCGGGTATAGGTAACCTTTGAGTGGCATTTAGATTTTGGATGTTACAACTTCATCTTAAGAGGCTCGAGAAACTCGAGCCAAATGAAGATCTCCTCAATAATTTTCAGCCATACCTCATATTTTCCTAGTTCTCTTTATCTATATAAATGTGAACAGTTCAAATCTTGTAACTTTTAGATGAATTCCTGATACTGATTCATTGGATGAGGACCATTAGGATTTATATTTAGAATAGATTAACTAAAAAATGGGATGATAATTGATCAAGTAAAGTCACGTGGTAGAATAAATACTCGCAAATCCTCTTCAAGGTTCCTTAATGCTTGGTGGGGGTGTAATCTAAAAACATGAATCATAAAACTCGAAAAAAACATTTTATAATTTTAAGCATCACATCCCAATAACAAATTACGAATCCAAACTCAAAACACAACTTACAAAACACTCCCACACAACAACACAAAAAATTACAAAGAGAAAATCCAAAAACACAAAAAGTTAATATCAAATATTACTCACTCATCAAAACATTAAAATTACATTTTATAAAATTATTTGGGTAAAAAATAAGAATTATGAAATTAGACATTTAATAATGGAATTCTATGAAACATCACACACACACACACACTTATATATATATATATATACTTGTACACACTTATATGCATGAATACATACATGTTTAAGCATGTACTTAACACACACACACTGATATATATATATATATTTGTGTTTGTGTGTGGGTGTGTGTGTGAAAATTTATAAATAATACAAAGGGTCAAATAAAAGGAGGGTAGGTCACATGAAAAATCATTCTTAAAAATAACCCAACAAATTTTAACCAACATTTTTCATCAAAACTAAAAAATTATATATCCTAAATTCAATTTATATTCAATATTTTAAAAACATTCCCAAGATCCTAAATAATTTTCATTCCATTTTCAAACAACCGAAAATTTCCTTTTGAAAATAAAACTTGGGTAAATTCGAACATCATTTTAAAATTAAAGACAAACACCCATGATCAACTTAAACCAACAAAAAGAATGAAAGAAAACAACCCAATACTCAAATAATAAAAATACCAAATTTTTTAAAGTGAAATATATTTCATATGGTTTTCCCACATAGTTTAGAATATCATATTCCAACCACATGAATCTCACTGGAGGTTAACGTATGTGGATTCATGGTATTTCAATGTTTTTCTAGACTATGAACAGTAACTGTACTCCCTTTTAATCCCACCAAAAATCCAATCCTAACATTGTATATTCTCAAAATAGTCCATAAATTTTCAGTTCCAATAATAAACACTTAAAATAAAATCCAAAACTCTCAAAAAAAATCTGACAAAGAAGCTCAAATTTAAGACACAAACATCGCAAACCACCTGGTAACTCATCCCTCCTCCTGATTAGGTGGTGATCAAGTTTCTACTACTAAATGGCCCCTAAAATTCTGAAAAAAATAACTCTAAACTACCAGACTTCCCCAAATATGAATGAATCCTCTGATACCATTTTTTCACAAACCAAAATGGGTTAACTCTGAACCGAGCACTAGTTACATCCCACGGTAAGGCCTGAGAGATATTCCCAGTCCTATGAGGCTGGAAACTAGTGGTGTACATAAATAAATTACTCAATTGGGAATGATTTATCCCATAAAAAATTGGTAGGAAAATATGATTTGAATATATAAAGTAAACATGGGTAGTGGAAAATGAAACAAAACTAAATATACTTCCATGTGACCTCATGGGACACTACCAACCTCAGAATAAGATCATTCCATGAGTGAACCATTGCTAAAAACAACCTGAAACTAAAATTATACTATATTCAAGTGAATAGAGATGCTCATTATGGATTCCAAAAAGAAAAACCACACCCTATATGTTTCCTTTTAAATAGAAAAACATTTGATTCTAGTTTGAAATTATAAATATATAAAAGTAGGATTTTACTTTTCTTTTTAAAATAAGAAGAAATATATTACTAAATAGTGATCATTTCCCTTTTAAAAAAAATTCAAAATAGTTTTTATGTAATGAGAGACTTTCCAATAAACCATTTATAAAAATAAACATGAGAAAGAGTAATATTTTCAATAAGAAATCATAATAGTGAAAATAAGTTTTCAAAGTGTCACCAGGAAATGTAAAATAGAATATACATAAAACATTTATCATGTGAACCTAGGAGATGGCCAAAATGGTCTAAGATATAGATATCATCATCAATATAATAATCACCACTAGCACCAAACACCCACAATTATCCCTACCCCAACATTTTTCATCACCCTCACTGGTTCAACTAAGGGGCATATCCTACAAGAATATGAGTGATCTAACTTAGGGCCACTAATCAGAGTATAATACAAAACTAGTGTGGAGTTTTTACCTAGAGATACAACCTAACTACCCAAGGATTCACATGATGTATAAATATAGGAGAGTTTTTCAAAATAATATAAACATATGTATAATAGACATTATATTAAAATAAAAATTCACCTTCTCATATATGAACACCATTTTAAATGAAAACCCTCTTTCCTTTTCAAAAAATATTAATGGTACACAAGCCCCACACGGGCATACACCACATACCACATAATCACACACAACCACATTCTATTATATGTGGGTAATTCCTTAATAGGGTTTATAGTTTCAAATGGAATATCTCAAAGTTCCAACCAGGCCTCAGTGTTTAAAAAATGTTGATCATTTGAAAACCCATTTATAAACTCAATAATTTCTTGTTCCAGGTCACCATTATCCACTTATATACAAATTTACCTCAATATATATATATAATTTGAACTAATTTACATATTAGCACAAATTCATGTGAATATATATAAAGAGGATATATATATATATATATATATATCCTTATGTGTACATGTGTATAAGCCATATCTAAGAGTGAAAGGGAGTTAAGAACCACTCTAAAGAATTTTGAAAATCAAACATGCTTTCAAGACAAGGTTGGAAACTAGTCTTATGATAAAAAAAACCTTTTCATTATCAATTTACAAGATATAAAACATTTGGAAAACCAAAAAAACTCATAACATGATTGAAATTTCAAAACAAATATCGAACACATGATTTAGAAAAGGAAATCCATGGACAAAACAAAGGTAAAAATGAAAACTTGATAGAAACTAATTATAATAACCAAAATCATTTTTTATAATATATATACTTCATATTATAATAAAAACACCAAAAACCCACCAAACAATTATAGTTTCCAATTTAAAGGTTCATACATAGGGTAACCTCACTTAAATCGAAGTGGAATTAGTTTCCTTTGGTGTGCGGGGATCAAATTCATCTCAATAAAGTATGAGGAACCCTATAAGATGAAAAGAAACCCTAATATTAAATAGGATCATGAAAATAAAACTATAAGAACACCCTAGGGTTCAGTTGACCTCACACTATAGTGATGAAAATAAAGAGAAAGAATAAAGATATGGAAGAGAAAAATTATCACATATGATGATCACACCAAGAATCCAAGGGGAAAATGTCCAACAATGGAGGGTGGGATAGAAGGAGGTGAAACTTGGAATGGATCCCCTTGGTTGAGTAGAGTGAGAGGAGTGAGGCTGATTAAGAGACCCCTTTAGGGGTTTTAATTCATTAAGGTAAAAATGGAAATTTTAAAAATTATAAACCTCTGGACACTATGCATGGTCTGGCCACATGGTTGGACAAACTGTGTGCCCTACTCTATCAGTTCTAGGGAACCATATACGGTGAGGGTTCATGGTTAAGAAAACTATGTGTGTAATTTCACCCGGCCTAGCACTATCTCACATGGCCAATTCGGGATGGTTACTAGACCTCAAGTGTGCCTCCACATATGTTAGAGGTTACCAACTAGTAGTGAGGGTGTAGAGAACATAGTGGGGAGACTATACCCCCTGGTACAGAGTTATAATACAATAGAAATAAATAAATATAAAATTGATATAAAATATAAGAAACATTACACCACAATAGATAAACCAAATAATAAATATCGATATAATAATCCAATAATAATAAAATTATAATGTAATGACATGATAGAATGTATCTGAATTTCAAAATTAATGTAATAATGTCAAAAGGCAATGATGGAACAAATAAACTCAAAATAACCTGGTACTGAACCCCATGATGGTCCCATATCCAAGCTCAAACTCATCCAATAAGCAACAATCTACAATAGGGTCCTTTTCCCATGCCTAAACCTACATCCATGTAATCTACTTGGGTACCAAACAGAAGCCCAAATTTGGGTGTGAGTAAAACTCAATAGGTCGATACCACCATATATAAACAAACTAGTTTGATAAAAAGTGGATCCAATAAACTAATAATCAAGAGTATTAGTTAATCAGTTTATATGATAAAACAACCAACCAACTACGGCACTATTATAGAATATATCTAAGAATGTAGCACAACCATGCCATCTGTAACCATAATTCCATGGAATTATCACATAACTAGGACATTCTCAATAATACTTACAACATAACTAGGAAAATAAATTTATATAATCATTCTAGTATACCTGGGAAAATTCCTTTATATAAATATTTTAGCATCACTAGAAAAAACCCCTTTATATAATAATTTAAACGTCACTTTGAAAAACCCTTTATATAAACATTTCATCATCACTGGGAAATTCCCTTTATATAAACATTTTAGTATCACTGGGAAAATACATTTATATAATCATTTCAAAATCACTAGGAAAATTATTTTATATAATCATTCCAGCATCAGCAAGAAAATCCCATTATATAAGCATTTCAACTTAAATCAAATACTAATTCATAACGGCCAAACTAACACAACATAATTTCAAAATTCACAATGGTATATTTATCCAATTTTCATTTTCTTAATATTATCTATTCATTCATTAAATCATACCTTAAGTAGTTATCATGAAAGTATACACACCCATTTATATCAAATCATAATCACTCAATCAATAATCAAGAAACCCATTTTACAAGGTGAATCCATCACAAGCAATCACTGGATATTTCATGTCTTGATAAATAATATTTTAATCTATTATCCAGTTCATTATTTTTCTAGGGTAGGATCGCCCTACAAGAATCTACAAGATAGGTCTCAACACCATTGGATCCAAAGAGTAGTAAAAAAACATGATTATCATCATCCGTTATTTTATTTGTTAACTTTAATATTTTTTCTATGTAATAGCATTATATTACACATACTTGAACAAATAGAAAAAAACCAAAGGGATCTATTATTGACCACCTAAATTTATCTAGTGATTCAACAAACTATCTCAACTAGAAACACCAACAATGAATGAAGGTGAAATATATCACAAAGAAAAACCTAAATCACAAAAGATCATAACCAAATTCTATGATGATCAAGTGATTACACCACAATAATTGAGAACAAGTGGAAGAGAAGAGAAAATCAATACAAATGAAGTCATAAAAGATCAACTACTAGACCAAGACGTCTATAAGGGAAGTAATCACTCCAAAATCACTTAGAGTCACACTAGGGTTTGAGAGAAGAGGTTGTACGGTGGATGAAATAAAATCATATACTCATCATGGTTTAAAATCTATTATCCCAAGATATTCATGACATGAAACCCTTTTAGGATGTTAATTTATTTATTTACAAAATATGTTGAAAGGAACACCACCTTGGATTAAAATAACCTTGATAGAATATTTAACAACATGAATTAGTTTCATAGAATTTAAACTTTGATGATCTAAACTAGTTCACAACATCTGCATGGTGACGTGTTCTCATCGTGTAACATGTTCACACCATGAAAGTGTCTGGTAGACAATGAACGACCCAAATTCTATAGAAACTACCTAAACCACCTCAAATCCTTATAAACCATGGAAAAACCTTGTAATCCCTTAGTAAATTTATACCTAGACTATATTAATTTAAACAAACATACATCCCTAAATTTTAGGTCATTTTAACCAATAAATAGTCTCCATCCCCAAAAGAGACTCGATCACCAAGGTTTAAATAAGAAGGAAAACCCAAAATTAAATAGGTACAAACAAAGCTCAAGGACGGATGTATGAGTAATAATACTGAATCAAAAAAACTACACATCATATAATAGCTCATCCTTATGTTTCTCCAAGAATAACTCTGGACACTGAGAACATACGTCGGCCTCCCACTCCTGGGTCTCATCCTGTGAACAACCATTCTACCATAGCACTTGTACTAGATGAACTGACTGGCCTCAGAGAACCATCATGCTCCTATCAACTATATGTATTGGATGGTCCTCAAAGGATGCATCAATCTAAAGTTCAACCTCCTCAGGCTGAAAAGTGTGAGATGAGTCTGGGTGATAGCAGCATAGATGAGATAAGTGGAAGACGTCGTGAAAGGCTTGGTACCTCTAAGGTAACTGCAACTGACAGGAAACTAACAGAAATCTCTCTAGAATTTGAAATGGCCTGACATATCTCGGTGAAAGATTACCCTATCTCCTGATCCGCCTATGTCCCAACCTCGGTGAAACATGCAAGAAAACTCGATCCTTAATGTCGAACACTAGAGGCCGTCTGCAGCGATTGGTGTAAGATTTCTCACAAGACTGTGTAGTGTCCATTCACTTCTGAATCAATAAGACTTTCTTAGAAGTATTCTATAGGAGACGGGGTCCCAATAAAGCTACCACACCTACCACTAAACAGAACATGGGAGAACAACATGGCCTACTTTATAAAGCCTCATACGGTGCCATATTTATTGTCACTAGATAACTATTGTTATAAGAAAATTAAACTAGAGGAATGTGGTTATCCCAAGATCCCCCAAAATTGAGGATGCATTCTCACAGCATGTCCTCTAGCACATGTATCATATGCTCCAACTGAGTATCAGTATGAGGGTGGTATGTTGTGCTCAGAAGAACTTGTGTACACAGCGCCCTCTGAAAACTCTACAAAAATGAGACATAAAACACATGTCCCTATATAAAACAATAGAATACAAGACCCTATGTAGTCATAAAATATCCCAAATATACAACCTCCCAAGCTCATCAACATTGAAGGTTTTATTGATCGGTAGAAAATGTGTAACCTTCACGAGTCTTTCGACAACAAATCATACAATATCAATACCTCAAGGTGACCTCGATAAACCCATCACAAAATCCATCGTGACATCATCCCATTTATACTTCAGAATAGGTAACTGTTGTAAAATCCCAGCTGGTCACTAATGTTCTGCTTTCACCTGCTGATAGGTGAAACACCTCGAAACAAAATTGGTGACCTCTCTCATCATACTCAGCCACTAATTCTAAGGACGTAAGTCATGGTACATCTTTGTGACCCCAGGATGTACTTCCCAAGCTGAAGTATTAAACCCTAACATCAAATCCTTTCATATATCCACTGGAACCCAAACAAATCCATGTACACATAGGATCTCATTATCGCCTACCGTCCAACTAGGAGGGGGTTCCTCACCTAACATACTCTCTCAAAGAACTAGGCCTTTAGAATTAGATTGATACCTCATATTGACTCTATCCAGTAGGGTATAGGTAATATCTAAGGATGAATGAAATGTCAATCCCTACCTATTCTACACCTCCATGTGAATATCAGCGAATAACTCCATAAGATGCAACTCATTACTATCCTACTACACTGCCTATATTTGTGTCCAAAATCTCAAAGAATCGGACACTTTATTTCCTTTTCTAGGTGTTTAGGAAATCTAGAATTTGAAAGACTGAAGGTAATCCACCCAACTTTGCTACCTTAGATTTAGATCACACTGAGTAAAGATGTACTTGAGAATTTTATGGTCTGGGTACACCAAAAAAACACTATCCAAATAAGTAATGTATCTAACAAAGTAAATCATGAACAAATGCATATTACTAGAGATCATGTGTCAGGTAATTCATCTCATGTGGCCTTAACTGACGAATCCCATACGCAAAAAATCATTCCCCTTACATAATAACTGCTCCTAGCCTGATACATGATGTGTCAATGTACATAGTGTAACTCTTTCTTGACTCCATAAAAATTAGTATCAGTGCTGAATTCAATCTTCCTTTAAACTCCTAAAAGGACATCTCGTAGGAATCTATCTATTCATACTTCACAACCTCTTCAGTCAGTCCTTTCAATGGTTCTTTGTAAATTTGAGAAGTCTGGTATGAATTTCCTATATTAACCAGCCATCCCTAGAAAAATCCACACCTCACAGACATTCTTGGGTTGATTCTATTCAACTACTACTCTCACCTTCTCTGGGTCCACTAATACTCCGATCTCTGAGATGATGTGACCCAGGAAGTGAATATTATCCATCTAGAAGTTTCACTTTATAAGATTAGCATATAACCGATTCTCTCTTTGTGTACATAAAATGATCTCAAGATGTGTGGCATGGTCATGTTAATTGTTAGAATACACCAATATATAATCCATGAAAACCACAAAAAATAAATCAAGATAATTATGGAATACTCGGTTCATCAGTGATATGGAAACTATTGGCACGTTTGTGAAACCGAATGACATAACCGAATACTCATACAAGTCATACATGCTCTGAAAGGTTATGAGAGGTATCTCTGATGTTCTAACCAGAATTTGATGATAACCAAATCTCAAATTGATCTTTGAGAAGACTTGAACTTCTTGAAGCAGGTCAATGATATCATTTATCCTTGGAAGAGGATACCGGTTCTTAACCATCAAATGGTTATATTTACAATAATCCACATATAGCCTCAGGATATTGTACACCTTTTTCACAAAAAGAACCGGTGAAACCCACAGAGAAGTACTAGGTCATACAAAACCCTTTGCCTATAAATCCTTTAGTTTCCGCTTTAGCTCTTGTAACTACATCGTAGCCATCCTACAAGGAGTAATGGATACTAGTGAAGCTTTTGGCACTAGATCGATAGAAAAATATACCTCTCTCACTGGAGGTAAACCTAAAAATCATCCAAGAATATGTCCCTAAAATGATCAAACCCTAGAGGGAAATACGCCAAACATGTTTCCTAGTCGTCCGGATATAAATCATGATCTAGGTTGTCATCCTACCCAACCCACGATGCTCGGGGAGGCTTCCTACATACCCTATTTAGAGGAAAAGTATTAAAGTAAACATATTTCAAAAATGGGGGACTTGGGACTTAAGCATGGTTAGTGGCCAAAAAATAATTTCAGGGTCACTGATTACTTAAATCCCACATGAGTCGTGCTCATTGTGAGAAATAAGAGACAACAACAGACCTGACGATCATGTGATGAAAGGTGCATCAGTGAAGAGTAGTGCATGGCTTATGCATGGTTAGCGCCCCAGGGAGAGGAATATTGGGAAACTCCAGGAGATAATTTGGATGTATAAGGAGGATATTTCCATCGTATAAGGGGAACCCAACCAAGGTTTTTTGGGGCTTACGCAAGGGATACCTAGAGTGCACATGGAGACAAATCTCAATAGAATAATAGGTGTGAGGGGGCACTGGTTCCCATCCCCTTCATGGACCTCTCAAGCTTATCTCTTATGCATTGATCACGGTTTAACATCATGTTTTGAGGACATGGGGTTTCTTGGAAGTTTAACATCCCTTAGCTCAGATTATGAGGTCTTTATCCCCACCCCTAGGGATTATATAACTGTCACACTTTAACCCTTGGTGAAGGGAAGGCCCAAATAATGATTTTTGTTAATGGGTTTGTGGAGTGATACATTAGGGGTTCACATTAGTGTGGCTATGTGAAGAACCAATATCCATTAGTGTACCTATGTAAAGAAGCATGAGGCCAGGAAACTTAATGTGAAGCACCACTTGGGGGACCATGAAATCACTATGTACTTTCCTAGAGGGCTGCATGGAATAGGGGTTCGCAAAGAAGAAGGCCTTGCAGAGAGGGACATTATGAAGTTCTAGGGCTTCGTGAAGTGAATAAGGTTCTCAAAGGAGGGTACTTCATGAAGCATAGTGATCCAGCCTAGTCATGGAGTCTACAAGTGCTTGGAGGGTGATTTGAAAAGATTAAGTGCTTTGAAAAGTTCCAAGTACATTAAGGGGTCTCTTTCCTTTACGATGCTCAAAAGGCTTCATGAAGGGAACCCCTTATCGAAGAATGGATAAATTTGAGCCAAGTTAAAGGGGTTTCACAATGATCAAGTACCTCAGATGATTGATTTTCCTGATGGTTCATAGAGAAAATAATTATTTGCGATTTAAGAGGTTGGAAGATGAAAGGCCAGGGTGTCGATCCTTTGGAGTGGGGGTGGGATGAGTATTTATAGGCACTGGGAATCACAATGCTCTACGGACATTCTATGAAGAAAATCATGATTCACAATAAGAGGCAGGTCCATAAAGTTTCTCAGACTCATGGAGGCTTCCTTCATTGCGTTTGCAACATTCATAGAGGCTCCAATCAAGTTCCTTGGAGTCATAGAGGCTTAATTAACTACCTTTGCAGCATTCATGGAGGCTCCGATCAAGTTCCTCGGAGTCTTGGAGTCTTCCATCACTGCCTTTACAGTTTTCTTAGTGGATTCCTTTTTGGTATTCATAGAGAAGACTTTCGGACAGCTTCACGGTGGTCGTGATGCGGAATGTATTTTCAAAGGTTCTTTGTGATGCACGCCCTTTTACTTTTCATGCCCTTTCCTAATTTATTCCAAGGCATGGAATTTTCAATGCCAAAAAAGGTTTATTGAAAAGTATCACATTACTTAAAAACTATTTTTTTAAATCTAAATGATCTATCTTCAGTATCAATTTATTATTGGTTGAAAGGAAACCCCTCCTTTTATATATTTATATTTTCAAAATAACATGATTCATGAAAATTTTGATTTTTGGGGATTTATTTTTTATTTATTTACTCACTAAATTTATATAAATCTAATATAAACCTATTATTGGTCTGTGAATATAAGTTAAATCTATAATTAATTATTTATAATTTTTTTGTAAATGCATTAGGGGGTTATGGAATTATTTATTCTAGTTTTTTATTTAAATAATTGAAATTATTCAATTTAAGTCTTAAAATATTTTTGATTTAAAATGTAATATATGGTTTGAATATATTGATTTTGTATTTTTTTCCTAAAAGGTTGAATATGGGGGTAAAATTTTTATTACATGAACATATTTCTTAAATTTTATTAATTATGTGGAAAACATACTTAAATAAATGAATAGATCCTTTATTTTGATATGTCTAAAGATATTTTTTTGTTATGCCTTATGCTATGTGAGTTTTTTTTCAAATTTTGTTTGATATTATCTATTCCATACTAAATAATTATTTATTTTAATACTAATATGATCTAGTTACTGACCAACCTCAACTCTTTCCATGTTTGTTTTGTAACTTGTGAGCTTTAGACCACTATATATAACATAGTTTGTGTTTGATATAAATTTTATTCTATTATATTATAGTTTTCATGTGGAATATTTTGTATGTTATTATATACATATACTTTTTGTGTGGTGTTATGTATTTTTATTAGTCATGGATTTAATGGATTTCAATACTATGGTTATATATATAGTGTTTTGTTATCTCATGGGATTGAGTTATGAAATTAAATATTCATGTGATAAATATATAGTTTCAATTATTTCCAAATGGCCTTATCCCATATCAAATTTGTTTTTTCTGGATAATTTTTTTGTTTTTTATAATGATGTATTAATGTCGGTTAAATTTGGAATTTATGAATAAATATGGAGATTGGTTTAAAATGGATTTGACTTCAATATTAGTTCAATGTTTTTCCAAGTGATTGAAATAATGTGAACTAGTGTCAGTTCCATAAATATATTTTGGATTTTACTTAAATTTTATTTAAATTATTTTATGACATGGAAATTAATATTCTTTTAACAGAATGGATATAATTTTGTTTTATGAAACTAACCAGATATCAATTAATTTTCAAAAAAAAATTGTTGAGTTTTTTTATTTTTTATTTAACAAAGATTTATATAGAGTTTTTATACACTTACCGTGATGTAATTGTGTTGAAATAACTTTTTTAAGTTGTGAATAAGTTTTATAGAATATAAAAAATTTGGTTTTCAAACAATATATTATGTCTAGAATCTCAATATAAAGAAAATATAGTCTCAAAATTTTCATGATCTAAATGAGAGGATTGTATTAGAGAATTTATTATATGACTGGTTTTTATTTATTATTAATCTTGATAAATAAAGTTTTCTAATTCAGAAATACAATTATAATATTACACATGATGTGTGTAATAAAAATTATGATGTTTACAAGGTGAAAATATTAATGGATTATGGAATGACTCTAGTGTATCAACAATTTGGTAAAATGAAAAATATTTAATCTTTAATATAGTTGTTTCCTAAAAAACATATGTTGAATTTATTATAATACCACCAATTATATTGTTACCTTTTTTAAGAACCCACTTCTAGTTGATGAAGCTATTCAATTGAAACATTAAATAAAATGGAAGTTAATTGAATAACTTGGATTTTCTAAAAACAACATTCATACTTGCTCAAAATAGTTTATCTTATTATGGGATAAAACCGCTAGCCTAAATGATTTTATAAAATTTGGAAGATCTCGATATAATCCAAATGATGATGGAACACCATCTCAAGTGCCATAAAAAAGTAATGTGACACTTCCCATTAATTTCTAGTTTCTAGAAACTTTTCTATCCATACAAATCATTTCACATGTCTTGAAATATCAACAAATATGTGATGGCATGATACTAATAGAAATAAGAATAATAATTAGTTCATTAATCAAATAAGTGTTTTAACATGACATATATTTTATGCTCAATATCCTAATTTTATAGCTTAGGTGTGTAATGTGAGGTTGGGTCTATCAGGTGACAAGTTTAATCCATTTGGTCAGAGGCTTTGTACAACACATGTTCATTTTTCATAAAAATTTATACAAACATAATCCATGGATGAGTATGAAATAATCATTCAATTTATTAAGTATACTCATATATGGACCTTTTTATCCTAAAAATGATATATATGTATACTTGAAACATTTAATAAAATATTTGAAGCTTATTTTGGACATTTGTGGGTGTATATACAATACTTTTTTGAATGAAATATTTCATATGTGTGTTGTGCTTTTGTAGATGATAAATGGTTTGCCTACTTATGTAATGATGTATGGCTAGTGAACAAATGGAAAAATTTGTTGTCATATTTTTATGAATAATAAACAATATAGAAGTAATATATATTATTATAGTTTCAGTTTTATGAGACATTGATGATTCTTAAAAATAGATCATTCATATAGGAATAATCGTCAAAGGTTTGGCAATACCATAGAGACCGAAAATCCACCTCAACAAATTTTTGGAGTTAATGAGATTAATGAATTTCAAGATGTTAGTTATTCATTTAGGAAATGTTAGATGAAATATAGAAATAGAAAGAATTTTTTCACTGAATACAATTATAATTGGAAAAAGAAATGTATCTTCATTTATTTTCATACTTTTACAAAAAAATTATTAATGTTATTATTTAGATGTAATGAAAAATAAAAATTTATATTTGAATTGTTTTTTTAATTCTTAAAAATGTCAAGGGGAATAAAAAATATGATTTTTTATCTTGGGATGACTTGTTTAATTGGGTTATTTGACTATAATTACATCATGTGTGTATCATTGAAAATAAATGGAAAGTTTAATATGCTTATTTTGTGATGATACTATAAAATATCTATTTTTGGAAGTATGAGAGACTATCAAGGTTCCTGATGGATATTCAAGTAATATATCACAATGTGTCAATAGAAGTGAGTTGAAGATGAAATCTATGAAGACCCATGATTATACACATTAAGGTATTATGTTTAGAAAATGAATCACCCTTAAGGTTCCATTGTGAAATGTTACTCGGATAAAAATGTATGGATTTCTATTAAATGTATTTATCTAACGATGCCATGAGACATAACCATGCAATGAGAAAGGGAGAATATTAATATGAGAAAATTGAACCTAGTATTCCATCAATTCACTATATAGTGGAAATTCATAGATCATATACATTGACTATATTAACCCTCAAATAAATGGAGATAGCACATTAGACAACCTTGTTTAACTATGATTCATTTGATGACTACATCAAGTAAGTAAATTGAACATGTATATTTTATATCGTCCCATGAAATTTTTCATATGTGGTGACCTGTTTCTACCTTTTTATATATGGAATGTAGGTTCTAGACGCAGTAGAAGCATGGTTGGGTCAGTACCCAACTTTAATTTTTACCATGATCGATGATTATTCTAGGATAAATACGATGATGAACATCAGTCTCCATGTAATAGAATCAACGATTTAGATAAAGAAGGAAGAGGCCCAAAACCTTTAGAGAGGATCTTTCACATCATGTTTATAATTAATTTAATTAATTTCATAAAGAAAATAATACATGGATATTCAGTATTTTCTTCGTTGACAATGTTTATCATCTGAAGTGACCCTTCCAGATTATTCTACTGTGCTTGTGAGTATCCAAACTAGAATCCCTCTAGCGATGATCCACATGTGCTCTGATGGCCTCTGATCGACACCACTCATTCTTTGGGTGCTAGCATGGTGAAGCGAGAGTTTTGTGCCAGTAGTTCTTGATCGCTTGTTCTTCGGCCTTGAAGAACAGCTCTCATTCTTGAGAGGGGTGGGAAGAGGATTTGAGAGAGAAATTGTTTGGCTCAACAATTCTCAACTCATCGAGCATGCAGTTCGGTACATAGCACAATAGACGTATGTGTTTATTTATTGACATGGGGCTTCAATTAAAATATATAATTATGTAACAACAATTAAATACATTCATATCCTTAGAGAAAACCCATGCTATTAATAATAATAATACCACATTTTTATTTATGGTGCGCCAACTTGCGCAAAACAGAATTATAAATAAAATTCTACGTCACAAAGTAATAGCAATGTTATTTTAATTTGTTCCAACAAGTTAAATAATTATTTATTGTCTTGAAACTAATTATTTTACTACTGGACCAGCCTTATTCTTCTCAAACCCCACTTCCATTTATTAAACACCTGAATAAATAAATAAAAAAATTATTCTCTTAAATAAATATTTTGTTTAAAAACTTGTAAGTAAATATTTATGAAATGTTCAATAAAAAAAATATTTTACACACAATATAATGAATAAATATTTATTTAATTTATGCAGTCATTTTAACTTAAATAAACTTATTCCACTCTCTTTATGTTAATATTTATTAATTAAATTCAAATAGAATTTAACTGAGACCACCAAAAACACTTAGTTTGTGACCCTCTAGGATTCTTTCTCATTGGAATTACGTGGTCTTTCCTAGAGTCCAAGAGTACTGTCTAGAAATGGGTCAAGGAATCCAAGAGAAAGAACTTAAAGTCACAACAATGACATCCACATATGAACGCTCACTATGTATTATAATCCCTTTGTAACAATATCTCATCAAGCTGATTTCATGATAGTCTCATCAGCCTTTGTGCTTGATATGTCTTTCATTGACTACCTAAAATAAACTTGTAATTACACCATGGACATGGAATTTCACACGACGGTTCTATTTCAATCAAAGGGATGACATATCAACTTCCATAAATGGAAGGGAAAAATTCTTCCTCGACTTATCCATTAATAACATGCTACTCGTGACACACCCTACGTACCCTACTTCCCGCCAACTGTCTCCCTGATAGTTTTCATTAGTAAATCAAAGTGTGTGAGTATTTACACATATTAATGATAATTTTAAAGTCTAAGGATCATTATATATGATCACAGATAGTAATATTTGATGACACCAAAACATGTGGAATTCCTACTGGCAGGTCTGTTCCCATAATCTTCTATATTGGAGATTACTAAGTGAAAACTCTATGAGAGAAAGTCTCATCTGCTTATGAGTACTCGCACCTGATGGTTTTTATGATATGTTTCCCATCACAGTATTTCATCCAACCACAACACTATATTTAAGAATATTGTTATAGCATTTCAAGATTCTCATCATAGTGGGGAATATCCATGACCTTATCAATGCAACAAATATTCCAGAACGTTGTTACATCATATTCATACATAACAATGAACAATATGTAACACATTAAATATCCATGTAATCAAAGTTCAAATAGTTGGTTCTAGGACACAAACTCTAACAAACTCCCACTTAGACTAGAGCCAACTGCCAACGACTTTTAGTCCACTAGACCTCACATGATGATCATGTTTCTACTGAGTAAAGGCTTTATTCAAGGGATCTACCATGTTATCTTCCATAGAAATATTGCTCACTAAAAATTAACCTCTATAATAAAAATCCCTCAAGAGATGATACTTCTGAAGTATGTGCTTCATCTACTGATGTGACCCTGGCTCTTTTGTGAGAGCCATCGTTGTAGTATTATCACAGTACAATGTGATGGGATCTTTACTGTTAGGTATATGTTCTTGATATTGACATAATAATAAATATATGTTTGTGGGATAGTATTGGAGACCATGAAGGAGGTTGTTGATTTGATGGTTTATGTTATGCTGGAATTATTAGATCCTTGGATTTAAGGAAAATATTCAATAACCTGAGATTTTACTCTTGGAAGCATGACTTTTTCATAAATGTTTAAATATGATTAAGGTATTCATATATTTGGTATGTGAAAATAAGAGCTACATTATTTGGTGAAATCTTATGATTAATTGATTTTTGAAATTTAGTGACCTTCCTGCTAAATTTTTGGACTTTGAATTTGGAAAAATGTATTCTGAATGAGTCTTAAGGTAAATAATTATGGAATGGATAATGTTTAACTTTGGATTTATCATATTTGATAACATGTTATTACCATTTTGATTTTGGTAAATATTTAAAGTCCAAATGAATGACTTGTGGATATTTTGATATAAGTGTTTCATACCTATACATTCATCTTGAATATCCATATTTTGGTTTAAGAAATGAAGTGGGGATGGATTGGAGCACAACCAATGATGGAATTATTCTTATAAAATAGAAATAAATCAAGTAATTTTATTTTCTCAAGTGCCTACCTATATAGTAAAATAATCCCTTAACTCTAGGAAAAGGATTTTGGAACAAAAACATTGGCTATTTACATTTCTTACTAAGAATTCAATGGTCTTTTAACTGATAAAAAATTTATATTTTTTCAATGATTAACTTTCTAATTACTATTCTCTATCACTCCCCATCATAAATTTATAGTTGGATTTCTCATACATTTCCATGTTTTCATATTTCACTAATGTTCTCCTATTAGAAATCCTTGTTTTGTGGTGATCTCCACATTTTCCTTTCCCTCCTTTTAAGAGGAAGTTTTATTAACCCTTTTTATGATGTGGGATTTCCATAAGGGTATTTTAAAATGATAACTCCATGATTACCATTCACAATATTAAATTATGAGGATGAAATTTATTTAAATATGCGAGAATGTAAAACCCTATGTTTTTATGGTATGTACCATTTAAATTTAACATATTTGGTAGCTTATGTTTCATGTAACACTGAGCTTAAATGAACCATGATATACTATTAAATATTAACATGACTATTAGAATAGTAATTTGACCATTAGAAATAATAATCTAGACATTAGAATAATTAAATCACCTATTTTAGTATAAATATAATTTAGGTACCCATATATGGAAATAATATATATTTATATCATGGTATTAGTAATTAAATGTTTTTTGAAAATAATAAATTAAGTGTTGGAATTATTATGAAATATAAATTTTTATTTACAATTTTGTAATTAATATAATGATTTAACTGAAAATTTATTTTTATAAAATAGATTTATAAATTAATATTTTGTTTTATTATAATTATAAGATAATTTTATGCGACAATAATTAATTTTTCAAAGTGTCTCAAAATCGGTTATGATATTAAAACAGACATTTTTAGAATAAATGATGATTTTATTTAAAAGTTAAATTTATAATATTTAGAATATTATTTTCATAAAATGGATTCCATTTTTTAAATCTAAATTTCAATAAATGGTTAGGGTAAATTTTTCGTATTTTTCTAAAATATTTGACTTTTTGGTGAATAATGAAATGCAGTAATTTAAGGTATTTAACATTATAAGTAAATAAATGAATTAATGAGTCATGGACGATGTAAGGATGAGTTAATCAATCATTATTTTGAATTATAGTGCTCTAGTTACTATATTTATTTACAAGAATCAATATTATTGATATTCTTGAGCCAAAATAATAAACTAATGAATAAAATATTCAAAAAACACACATCTCATCCACTATAAATACCACCCCTCACCATCCCTTCTCTTCACACCTTATAATCCTTGAATATTATCTATATTATTCCCAAATCCCTTACCAACCTCTTAACCACTTCCAATACCAATTTTCCTTACCAAAAGACCAAATCCAAGTGTCTAAAAGAGGTTCCCAATGTGACGATATCTAAGAGGTAAAATCATCCTTATTCTCTTTTATTTTATTCTATTTTCTTATCCTCTCCTCACATACCGTATCCAAATTGGAACGTTAACTCTAGTATCATACATATACTGAAATTTTATTGTGATAATGTAATATCCATCATCTAATCTCTTCTCTTCTCCTTTTATTTTAAAAATGAAGACATCATCCGTGATGTGTTGATTCACCACCTTCATGGGTTATGAGTTTTTATTTTCCATTACCACCTTAAAATATGGTCATATAACCATTATTATGGATAAATAATATTTTAATGAACATATTATAATATATAACATGTTTTATAACCAATACATAAACATAATATTAAATAAAATTAAAGAAGTTCTTGATGGTCGTAAAAACTGCCAAAATAAATTAAGACATTTACATCAACATTTTATCTAATGAATAATACTCATACCATATATAAAATTATATATTATATAATATAAACTTATGTAAGTTCATTAATAATAAATAATTTCACTTTTGGATACATTATTCCTATTTTACAAGAATCTATATATTTATACTCAAGGGAACCGACCATAAAACTATGAAACGAACACTCCCAGAACAACAAAATTAAGCATTATAACTCATAAAAATGTCAATAAATTAACATTATAAAATTATAATAAATAAAATATATGTTTAATAGGTTCTGAATTAAGTAATTAATGAATATAATTTGATTACCCAGTACATTAAGTACAAGTGCATAATACTTTCAAACATAAGGTAAGGGTTTTTCATCCCACTTTTTGTTCTGTGAGATATTCCTTTTTCAACACTTATTTTTTGTGTATGTTATATGTATACTGCCCTTTGATATATCATATCATGAATATCTTTATCTTCATTTTATAAAATGTTTCATTTCATGATCATTAATTTTACGGGGTATATGTTTTGACTGTTTACAAAGTGGTAAATGAATTCTTAACCCAATTTCCATTATTGGGTTAAAATTATACTCCATTGATTAGGTAATTATTTGATTATGTGTGAAATTTGTTTTGATTATATAATGTTGTATTTAAACTTATTTTATGAGTATTTACATTGGATACACATAATTGATTCATTTGGTTAATGCTCACACTTTATTTTAAAAATACTCTTTTAAATATTTCTTTTTCAAAATCTAAATGGAATGTTTTTTAAAATTTTATAGCATGAGTGGTTTTCCCCCCTTTCATGACACCTTAATGTATTGAGGGATCCATTACAATTTTACAAGGTTATTTTCAAGGAATTTTTTTCTTTTCTAATTGCACAACTTTTTAAATAAATAATTTCAAAGTAAAGTAATATTCCTCTCAATAATTTACCAATAATTTTATTTGGGTATTTTCATCTATGTAAACACCATTTTTTAGATATTATTCTTAATTGAGGTTGATCTCATATGATACTATCTACCATGTTTTTTTGAATTGTTTATGATTAGTTTGACTGTGGATGTGATATTTTGATACCATTCATCATATTACACTAGATGATAAATTATTATGTCTATTGTTTGGGGAAATTTATTTTATATATCGGTTTCAATATGAATGTATATAGTTATTATATTTCACCACTTTCATATGAGGAATTCATTGGACTTAGTAAGTGATGGGTGGGGATCGCTATAGTCTATCCATGCATCGGTAGGTCTCATGAGACAAATTATAATGGGTATTGGTTGAGGCCTTACCCATTTATGTAGAATTCTTGGTCGAGGCCTTGATGATATGTTTTAGACATTCGACATTATGCATTCCCTCATTATGAGATTAGTTATAGATAATCCATGTTATTATTTGACTAGTAGAATATTCATGTTTAGTTTCATTCTCATGTAATTATTTATATGAAATTATTTGATCATCTTTTATTCCTTCCAAATTATGATAACGATTATGTTTTATGGTAATGTGTTTTTAGTTATTCACCTTCCATTATTGTTTATGTTTATTTATGATAGCTTTCATTGCTTGATCACCTTTATTGAGCATTTGAGATCACCACTTTCTTATGTTTTGTCATTACCTAGGATACCAAGATGTATATTATGATTGACATACAGGGATAATCTAGAGGAATAGGGGTGCTTCCAATGGATTTACTATGTTGAATTTCTTTTTAGGTTCTAATGTAATTCTTATGTTTGTATATATTTTTTCAAATCTAAAAAACTATTTGGTCATTTGGGATGTGATCACTTGTACTTAGTACTAATTTAATAATGTAAGGAACTAGATCAAGGCTATTGGGCTAGGGTCTTTACAATTATTTCATTATTACATCATGAATGATGTAATTTAAGAAACAATTATTTTGTGAAAAATAATATTTTTACTATTCACCTAAAAATTGTAGTATTTTAGAAAATTAAAAAAATATACCTTGGTCAATTTTGATGTGATGATTTCAAAAATGATATTCATTTTATAAAAATTAATTTATAACATAGTTAATTTTAATCTTTAATATAAAAATTATTTTTTACTAAATACTTTAAAATATAGTTTATTAAAAATGTTCTTATATTTTCTTTGATTTTTTAAAACATGATGTTTATTTTTCAGCATTATAATATTTATATTTACTTATATTATTCATGATAAATATTATTTATGTTATATTATATTATTTTAAGGTCAAATTACTATTCTAATAGTCAGGTTACTATTACCAACTGTCAAATTACTATTCCCAAAAGTCATGTTACTATTTAACTTATCAAAAACATTATTATTATTATTATTATTATTATTGGGGAGGAGAGAAAAAAATCACATGGGAATATAAAATTTGAGACCAAGATCATCCCTGATAACATGTTCACACCACCTGAGGGAAGGGATCCTAGTTGGAAAACTCTGTGAGGGGGAATTCCTGGGTAGTTGGAAAGCCAAGAAGTCAGCCACATGGTTTCCTTCATGCTATGTATAGAAGAGATTGGTTTCATTGGATATGAGATCCTTTCACTTACGAATCAAGTAGACGATTGGACATGGAGTGGAATAATCTCCTTTGAGAGAGCTCTAAGTGATTTTCAATTCCATCTTCACTATAGAAAATTGAATATTTCTTAATTGGAAAAACTCAAGGCCATTGAGCATGTCCATATCCTCTACCCTTAAAGATTCATTTACCTTATAGTATGAGCTAAAGGAAAATAACACTGATCTAGTAGAGTCACAAACCACCCCCCCCCCCCCCCCGCATGCCCCCTGGCTACATGCTTCATCAGTGTTGAGTTTGATACATTTGGGGGAGGAAACTAGCACACCCAATGGACCATCTATGATTTGGGAAGGTTGTATGGAAGCCTTCTGGTATTGTATTTCATGAGATAGTTGGGTTACTATTCCAATAGTCACATTACTATTCTAATGGTCACCTTACCACCTATAAATAACACTTCATTCTTCCACTAAATATTTAACTCAATTTCTCTCCAGGTTTTATATTTCCATTTTCTATAATTTCGATTGTTTTACTCAATTTTTTATCTTTTCTATAGTGTTGGTAGTAGGTATAATTATTCTGGTAGATTGGAGAGATCCATATTTTCCCATTTTATCTTTTCTATTTTATATTTTGTGCTCAGTTGTAATGTTTGGAATTTAATTGGTTCCATTGACGATTAATGTAATAATATTTATTAATAAAAATATTTTTGCTTTATCTATATTCTTTATGTGTTTAATATTATATAATATAATAAAATTCACCATTACTAAGGAAACAAATATTAATAATAAACATGAGGACGTTAAAAAATTCTTTACCACTTGGTAAAATTCAAGTCAAATAGCATTAGATGAAATAATTAAAATTGAACTTAAAATACCATAAAGTGTGAATTATTCATGATATAATATGTAAAAGGGTTAGTATATACACCATATAAAATAAATTGGGTGCATAATATTAAAATATTCCTTAATGAAAGGAAATTTCGATGAAGTCCCTTACCTCATGCGTCCTTTTGGTTAAATATGATTTATCCTCATGCATAACAGTTTTAAGATTTTTATTAATTTAGAAAATTAATATATTCTGGTTTATAATATAATATATTATCCTCTTATAAAATCTTACCACCTGTTCATTAATAATCTTTTATTATTGTTGTTGTTTGGGGTGTTAATTTCCTTGTTTTCTCAGGCATGTTTTTTCATGAAAGTTTCAGTTCTAGTGAATAGGATATAGATCTATCATATATAGAAATATATTAATTTTTCAAATATAATATTTTTTCATTTGATTTATTTTTATAACCATTATTTGAATTTGTATATGTAAAATTAATTGTATCGTGTCGTGGAGATATTAGGATGTACGTATGAACGAGTGACGATATCATTCCCATAATGGGTGAAAGGTTATTGTAGTGGGTAGTATATTAATTTTAAAGAATAAATATCATTTCATAAAAATCACATATATTTATTAAATTTATTATTTATTACCTTCCATGTAAATCATTAGTTATAAACGAATCACATCGCTTCAGAAGGTGGTTGTCCACCTTACACACAAGTGAAGTTATAGTATCCCCCACATAATGGAAAGAAATAAAGTATATATTATTTCATGAGTTTAGAGGTATAATTATGTTAAAAATATCATATATATATATACACTTTAAATTCATAATTTTATCCATCTGTGAGAGTTGGTGATGGGGAAAAAACTACATCAGTTCGTGAGGCCATAGTTCGTCTTACCAACGATCGATGAGATTGTTTCCTATATAATGAAAAAGGAGATGGATAAAAAATATTCCATCAACACAATAACATTTCAATATTTTGGATATAATTTTATTATTATATTTTAAATGTTAATAGATAATTATAGGTAATAAAAGAAGAAGTAAAAAAAGAGCTTGGTGAAGACAATTACCTTCACTTATAAGAACCTCCTTTAGATATCTTACTAAGGACCCTAGGGTTGGTAGTATTGTGAAGATAATAACCTTTATAATGTTTAAAATGTTTTTGGGAAGATATTTTTTCCTGGGTTTTTTTGAGATAAATTGATTTATAAGTGTGAATAAGTGAAGGGAGGGAGTTCCCTTTTATAATTGAGGAGTCACATTTTTATAAATACCAAAAACTATTCAATAATGGGAAGTCAATCTCACCCCATGTTCCTAAAAAATTGTAAAATAATGGAGTGGAGGGAATATATGGTCTATTAACAACTCCAATATAAAAAAAACATGTTTTAAACATGTTATTCCTTATCCATTATGTTTACTCACTTTTACCATTTTAGTTTTCACCAAGGTAATTATTTTTTCAACCTAGATAATATATCATTTATGCCTAAAACTATAATAATCCTTATTATATAATTTTTATCCACTATTTCAAAATATTAAATCAAATTTATCAAATAAAACTCTATGTGTATTGAAAACTGACTTTAACATAAGCACATGTAACGTGCAAAAAACACCATTTTAACCTCAACTGCAATAATTATTTCTTACTACCTTTACTATTTTTTATGATGAGAAGTTATGTTAACCTTATTATATAATATGAATTATTATTATTAGTAATTTTTAATCTATTTTATCAAAATAAATTCACAAAAGTTGATGAATTTAATTTAAAATTAAATGCACAAATGTGTCGAAAAAATTATATTTCAATAAATGCATTTTTCAAGCATAAGATGATATTATAGTAACTATATAAAAAAATAATAATAAAATTAATTTAAATTCATAATTATAGATATATAATATATACATATCATTTAAATATCTCTTCATTAGGGTATATTTTAATTATTTAAAATTTAGAAACATTATGCAATTATAATAGTTTTCAAGAAAATGTGTTTTCAAGCCTAAAAATAATCAGATATTAAAATCCACTATAAACCTAACTTAAATGTAATTAATTGAATTAAATATAAATAAATAATACTTATTTTACTTTCAAATCATATTAAAATAATAATGGAACTTTTAAAATACTTAATTTATTAAAAAGAAATGGCAGTTTTACCAAAAATCAGTATTTTTCACGATTCATTGAAAAATCAACCTCTTTAGAAAAATACCAAAATTTCACCCTAAGATAATTTTTTATGATTCTTTCAAAAATTATATTTTTTTATATAATAAAATTTATTAAATTGATATAAATTTATTATAATTCTAAACATAAAATGAAAAATAAAACCATTTTTTTAATAAATATGTATTTTGAAGCATAAAATGAATTTACTAAAAATTTGAGTGATTATGTACTATGTATTTATAAATAAATTTTTATTTATAATGACTTATATATATTTATTTCATAATTAATTTAATCCTACTTATACCCTTTAATTCAATAGCGAGGTTATAACGGTGATATTTAAATAACATATTCTGAGGGTTGTTTAAGTTCGGTATTGCGCGTCGCATTCGTTTATCAAACACAATGTCATTATTTTAAAATCTTGTGGATTAATTTACCATAATCTAATTAATATTTTAAATTTATTTAAAATAACTATACTATAAAATCTCTGGGTGTTACACTTCCATTACTACATCCATTATCTGTGTGTAAGAGATTTTAATAATGATTTTAGACTAATAATTTTGGTCAAAAATACCTAGTAGTGGCACCCATAAACTGTTTCAAATCCTCCATCTATAAATTATGTCATTTAATAAGGATACTTTCACTCAATTAATTATCATTATTTACATGAACATGTATAATTTCTTACTTTGTATGTACTAGTTATCCTAAACATGAAAATCAATTAAATATTATTAATGAAAAATGATATTACAATGGACTAACAGATTTCTCTTAGTATTCAATATTTAGAGAGACTATTAGGCATGAAGGTATTCATTGAATAAGATAGATCATTTTTCAATCATAGGTCTACTCATATTCCATTCTTTTCTTGTATTAGATTTATAGGTATGACACTTTTCATAAAGAATGAGAGGCTGTGAATGTATTTTTAATGGAAATTTTGGGTTGATTCTAGGATGGTAGACTACATTGTATATCAAGATTCATCCACAAAATACTTTGATTTCTTCAAGATCATAAAAGATAGAACCTGCAAAGCTCTTAGAGTTGATGATGTAGTTGGATGAGATTTCTCAAATTGGATTTGTTCATCCCAGCTTATTTCCTTGGGTATCTCTCATCATGTTTTAAAATAAAGTGAATACCATTTATGGAATATGGTAACCTTAGAGAAAAAAATATCCAATATCAAGGATAGATGTCTTTTACCTCTTAAATTGAAGAGATAGTTCTCAAATTTGGACATTAGGCTAAGATATCACTAGATATGGGTAAAAATGAGGATTTTACAAATAAAAAATGTTGTTGTTAGTATAAAATTTATGTGTTTGTGGAGATTCAATTTTGGGTGAAAAAAACTATCATGATTTTTTATACCACATGAAATTAATCTTTCATCATAACCTAAACTGATTTTTGGTGGTATTCATTAATGATAACCATATTCAATCTATAACATTAGAAGAATATTGTAAAAATATATGAGTTATTTGTAGTTACTTTTAGAGAACCATCTTTATAGGAAACATAAAAAGTGTTAATTTTAGATTCAAGATGTGCACAACTTAAGCTACATCATCTTAGGGGGTATTATAGAAGTAGACACTATAAAAATTGAATATTGTTCTTTAATAGGATCCAACTAATAATTATTTTGAGGTGAAAAAATCTCTAGTGTTAGATATAAATGATTGGAGGTTTGATTCATATTTTTATCAAATTTCTAATCATATAACTACCCTTACAAAAATAGGCAGTTGTTTATACAGATAGATCGATGATAAGAATCCTTTGGTGAGCTGATGAGAAGTATGTATTGTTATATAGTTCTAAGATCATCTGAGGATGAAGTATAGGAAGTGGTATTATGTGACACATCTGGGTGGGGATTTTATGCATCTTGAAATAATATAGGTAAGTTAATTCATATGGATCATCATAGTTAGTAAATTTACACTATAAATATGAAACACATGATTTATAGTTTGTAGCAATGGTTATTTCATTAAAGACATGGAGTAATTATCTTACTTAGTATCCATTTGTGGTTGATATGAACCACAATAGTCTCGGGTATATATTTTATTATAATGATTTGAACATTAGAAAACATTGGTGGATAAAGCTTATGAAAGGCCATATATTCAAGATTGTGTGTACCCATATTAAAGGAAGGTTATTTGTGATAACTCATACAAAAAATAATATATCTTTTCTGATGAAGAACATACTGTAAAGCCCTTATTCAAAGACACTATCCTATGATGGGGAGAGGATTACGCTAAAACCTGACCTATTTTTTCTCAAGAGACCTATCGATGGATTGAGGGGAAATATAATTCTAAGCCTCACTAAGTCTAATGAATTCACCATAAGAGTAAAAAAGACTTTTTATACCATTCCCTATAGAACCTCATACATAATTAAAACATAGATATCCATACAATGAGAAAGATATAATGTATATACATAATTAACCTAAGTTTGCAGTTAGTAATCATAAAAGATAATTAATACTTTTCCCCATAAAAATAAAAGGGATAAAATGATCAAAACCCTTCCAAATAAAGAAGTTGTATTGTCAAAAATTACATAGTAAACTTATTAATAATCATCCATGTTGGAATAAAAACATATGTAACTCCAATAATTTTTCCCATGTTAATAAATAAATGTTCTTTTAGGTGAACATCCTCAAACATGAATTTTTAAAATTTTATTTTCACACCGTATAGGGTAATAAGTTTATAGTTACTATTGGAATAACTTTATCATAAAAAATATAGAGAAATAAGGTGGATGGTTGAAAAGAAACATATCCCTAATGCAATAAAGGATACTTAAGAGTGTGTTGACATAAATAAAACCCTTAGAAAAAGAATGCTTACAAAAATCACAAAATAGGGGATCAAGAATCGAATTCTTGGATACCATGAGTTTAGTACCTAAAATGATAATATATATGTATATTACATGATAAATCATGAACCCAAACCCCATTAGGTTAAATGCTTTTGAAAATAACAATGTAAATGTAAGAAAAAACTATAACAATCTTTTAGAAAATATTTTTAACATTGATGTAAAATAAAAACATTACATGTGTCTTTCAATGGTAACTTCTAAAAAAATGATGTGAAAGAATTTTAAAACCTTCAATTTTAAAATGAATATCCAATAATGGATCCTTGAAATGATATAAATTTTTCCTTGGATAAATGAGTATAGGAAGACAAAACATGTGAATGTGAAAAGGAAAAACATTTTATTTTTTTAAAATTACCTTTTCTAAAAAATAAAATTGTAACCAAAACATTAATTTGTATTAAAAAATAATTTTCAAAATAATTTTTATAGAATACCTTATATTAAATATTAGGGCTGGAGAACCTGATCATGTAAAAGAAAAGTTCAATATGAAAAATTATAACTCAAAGAAAGAAGACTTGAGTTATCAATATCCCTTATAGGAAATATACTCCATGAAGCATGAAACATTTGAAAAAGGGTTTATGTGGTAAAAATGTATTAAATTATAGAATACCACATAATATAATAAAATTTTATAATATACCCAACTTATATGAAATAATATCAAGTGAATGATTATAACTCAATGGACAAAAATTGAGTCACCAAAACCTCTATGATTTAAATAACAACTGAGTCAAAAAAATTGAAGAAAATAACTTGATTTTGATTAGTTGATTCCATTAATTAAAAGGAAATAATATTTAAAAAATTCATAGGATAGTAAATTAATATAACTCTATACGAAGGAAACATGTTACATAAAATGTAACATGTCTCAATCATTCTGTATTGTGACCAAGAAAACCCTTACGGCTTGAGTAATACTTTAACCAAAAGCCATTGAAAGTGTTGGATAGTAAATAAAATTAAAATAATATTATTAAAATATAATTAATGGTATGATATCTCCAATAGGAAGTATATACCCTGCCTAAATGAAATTAAGTTCATAATACCAAACAAGTATCAATGATATGAATTTGTGGTGAAAACCCTTACCCCGGTACAGATTCATTCTTCACTTGAACCAAAATTCCTGAATAATTAAACTAAGTTTATTAAATAAATACTCAATAAAATTATTCATAAATATAACCACTTATACTCCTCATTTATAATCATTATATATATATTAGTTAGTTTTTTCTATTTTCAACATCGGGTGTAAGTAATCATTATCGTTTTGGACTAGTTTCATAAAAAAAAGTGTTTTTATCTACAGTTTTTTCAAATTATATCACTATTATATCATCTAATTTACTGGAATAGATGTTCCAAGAGAGTTTATAAATCTATATTTTCATTCCATGGTATTTTTTGTCACAATACATGATGTTGAAATCGACAATGAGAATGTTTAAATGATTCTTAATGAATGAAGGGTGATTTATTAATTAACGAGTTAAATATTGATATAACCTTACCATAATTAAAAAATTTATTTACATATTTAAATCATACCATTAGATATATTCTTATATCCATCCATGCTATAAATCAGTAGTATTTTTCAAGTAGGTGGTTAAACCAACCCAAACATGAACCTACCATGATTAATGAATGATTATAAGGTGGTTTAGTTTTTATATCTTTATAAAAAAATCATAATGATATTATTTATTTTTTATTAGTGTTAAATATTAAAATTTTATTAAATTATATAAATAATTTATGGATATGAAAATATTACATAGTATGAATAAAATAATTTTCCTCTTAGTATACTTGTTTACGACAGTTAATGTTACAATGTTTGCTTATTTCTATTATTAATTATAGAATTCATAATTTGTATTTATAGAATGTAAATCATGAAATAGTTAACATATATATTCACTAAACCCATTTATAGAAACATCCTTTAAATATGGTGATGAAAAATGAAATGTTTCGTCTATAGAGGCGGTAGTCCACACATGTGCATGAGCAACATTTTTATTTTTACGATTTAATGGGAGGGGAATAGATAATAGTTATACAATTTATATAAATAAATATAAGTATATTATTTATACTGATATAATAATATACATATTGTTAGAATGGGTTTATATGATGGTGGATGGTAAGTACAATGAATAAAAGTAAATGCGTAAGTAACACAAATGTTAAGAATTTAGATCTTCTCTTGAAGTATCCTTTGGAAATGAAGGGATTGGGGAACTTTGTTGAGGTATGGGGATAAAAAAGTGTAAATTTTATATAAAAGGGGTAAATTGGTCAGAGTTTCAGGGGAATTTCTAACTATTGATGTATCTTGAAGTGTGATGAAGTGAACTCCTTTTATAGGTGAGAAAGAGGGACAAATCTTGAGAAAATGATGTTAGGTAAAGGATAAAAATGGAATTCTATGAGAGTTAGGTGAGTTAGGTGGAGAATTGGTAGGTGAGACATGTGGGTATGAATTTCATACCGAAAAAAACATTTATATAATGTTAAGTGACCTATTGTTTATTAAAAATATAAGACACTATATTTACCCATTTTACCATTATTATTCTTGATTAAAAATTAACCATATAAATTATTTTATTACTAAAAATATTTGAGGACCCCTATTTCCAAATTTCAATGTGATGAGTATGAATCTATACTCCATTTAACTTAATTAAATATATAAATATGATAAAATTAACTTTTAAATTAAAACATATCATGTGTTGAAAACTTGTTTTGTAGAGAATTGTCATTTTAATCATTTAGCGTTCTTAATATTATTTAACATTGATTAACAATTAAATGTGTATTAATTTATTTTTATATATGTTTAAAAATAATATTATAGTCTTTATTTAAAAAATCAACTTAATTTAAAATATTAATATTTAGAAAGGTATAATTCTTTGAACAAAACTAATGGTTTTACAACTGTAAGTAGTTTTTTTACATAAGGAAGCATTGTATTTATGGCTAAAAAATATAGTGGCACCTATTAGATAATTTGGAACCACTAATTATAAATTTGAAGCGCATTTTATTTTTTTTCAATTTATAAAAGAAATAAAAATTAATTTTATGATAAAAAGGTATAATGTATTAAAAATAATTTGTGTGACAATATTACATATGTTCTAAAATATAAAATTTGTGCTTTTAAATTAAAACCAATATTATTAATATTATTAAGTCACATATAAAATACATATTTTGTCTTATAAAAAGGTTTCATAAATTTCAAATTATTATTTTTATATTAATAATCTCATAAAAGCCACGTTATTTGAAAAAACAATATTTTCACCCAAAATCATTCTTTTTAGAGAAATCCAAAAAATTCATATTAAGAAAATATTACTATGATGAATCCAAAAATAATTTTCACTTTTTAAATTTCAAATTGTAAATTTTAGATATTTTACTTTTAAATAAAAATGTGTGATATAATGAACAACGATTTTTATGGGAAAATAGATTTTTAAGAATATTAACCATTCTCCTTCATAATTCCTGTCATTTACTAATTATATTAGTATTGAACCATTTTTCATATAAAATATATAGTATCATAATTAATCATAAATTTATTGAAATAGAAATGCATATCACATCAAAAGGAAATATTTTGAAAAATACATTTCTTAGTATAAAATGATTGTATTAGTCATTTTATTTATGCAAATTGAATTCCTTTCATATCAAAAGTTTCCTTTATTTTCATTCTATAAATATTTCATAATGTGGTTACTCCTAATCATTCCTTCTAATTCAATGGATATGTTTTAATGGTATAAACATATTGCGGTTCTATTTTTGTTCTGTGTTGCATGTAGAGAAAGATATTGAACACACTGACTTATTTAAAAGGTGATCATATATTAAGATATTTGGGTGTTATATTCTCCTCCCTTGAATAAGTTGCATCCTCATAATTTTAATTATCACTCATTGAAGAAAGTTAGAGAGGGTATTCATAACATATTCATTATTCATGGTATAACCTCTAATATGACATTTACCATACTCTTAGAGGCTATATCAAGTTACCCATCCTTCTTCAAACAACATTATACATTCATATAATCATGTACCAAAGTATATATATATCCTAATCATATATTCTATATAAAATACCCTTCCCAAAACCATTTGAATCTTTGAGTTGATAAACCACATCAAATTTATATATTCCTCCAAAAATTAACTCCATCGTTAAACCTCAAATGGAATTAACCACTAGTTCAAAAAGTCACATAGTAGTCTATATATATCATAATCCCAAAAATTAGATAAACACCACTATTAATATTATTTGTTACTTTTTATTTAAATCAATAATCAATTTAGAGGCTATCAATACTATCTAACTTTTCTCAAAATCTATCATCCTTTTAAACCTACGAGCTATTCATCCCTCCATCTTGCATTCTTCAATAGTTTTCACCAAAAATATAACTATGTCATAAAATCACTTTTCAAGGGCATTGATACAATTTAATACATGTTTCCAAACCCTTAAAGCAGAACTATTGAAGAACAATCATTATATGTTTCAAATAATCCTCAAAACTTTTCAAATATACCAGAATATCACTACTGGAAATCGGATCTTTCCCAACACTTATATATACCCTTTCCCAACGGTTTTCCCAAACCGTTGGGAAAGGGGGGTCTTTCCCAACGGTTTGGGAGAACCGTTGGGAAAGGGTCCTCAAAACCCACCTTTCCCAACGGTTCTCCCAAACCGTTGGGAAAGGGGGGGGGTCTTTCCCAACGGTTTGGGAGAACCGTTGGGAAAGGGTCCTCAAAACCCACCTTTCCCAACGGTTCTCCCAAACCGTTGGGAAAGACCCCCCTTTCCCAACGGTTTTGAGAGAACCGTTGGGAAAGGTGGGTTTTGAGGACCCTTTCCCAACGGTTCTCCCAAACCGTTGGGAAAGACCCCCCCCCCCCCCTTTCCCAATGGTTTGGGAGAACCGTTGGGAAAACTCCCCCCAAAACCAACCTCCGCCCTCCAGTAAATTTCCACCTATCCCACCTATCCCAACAGTTTTGAGAACCGTTGGGATAGGTCTATCCCAACGGTTTTGAGAACCGTTGGGATAGATTCTTTCATTTCTTCCAGGTCTGCTACCCGAGAACATTATATAAATCTAAATTTTAAATAATTATGATAATACATATATATATTTATGAAATTATGTTTACAAAAGTGACGTTAGCTTAGTGGTTAAGTCGTTCGATTATGAACAAGGGGTCGTGGGATCAAATCCCAGCACATGTTTTTTTTTTTGAAATACATTTACCAACGGTTTTATATCCGTTGGAATAGATTTTCATATTACTTATACCAACGGTTTTGTAAACCGTTGGGATAGGTCTATACCAACGGTTTTGGGAAAACCGTTGGTATAGACCTATCCCAATGGCTTACTTCGCAACGGTTCTCCAAACCGTTGGTATAGGCTATACCAACGGTTTGGAGGCCTATACCAACGGTTCCAAACCGTTGGTATAGGTTAGTATTCTACTAGTGTATCATGGATAAATATCAATCATTAATGAAAGTAGCTAAGAGTATGAAGATTTAATTTCTATTCAGATATAAATCTCACTAACTTAGGTAATACAAGGAAACTCACCTTTTTTCCATCATAAAAATCATATATTCAAATTCTCGATCATTTAAGTATAATCCCTTATTTAGTTATAAGATATAGTGGTGTCTGGATACATATCTTTCTCAAATTCATTGTTGTGATCCTGTTTCAACCAAATACTAAAACAAAAATGGTTATGATAATATCCAAAATATGAATACGAAAACATAAATTCAGATTTTTCTTCCCATATTACACCATTATTTTTAACATATGATTCTTTCGGATCAACAAATAAACCCGGCTGTTCGAAACTAGGTTATCCAT
The DNA here is from genome assembly GCA_963277665.1 of Viscum album. Classification (NCBI taxonomy): domain Eukaryota; kingdom Viridiplantae; phylum Streptophyta; class Magnoliopsida; order Santalales; family Viscaceae; genus Viscum; species Viscum album. Next base: position 702,744,639 of record OY728126.1, on the reverse strand, counting down.
TGTCATTTTTCTATTAGGTTCTCTAACCTAACTAGTTAACATCATTATTAAATGCTTCATAATGGTTGATAAAAATATTGTGATTAAACAAAACATATCCCCTGAGAGTGTTAAACCATGTGTGTAGTTAGACAAAGACAACATCCACTTCTAGTATCCAAACATGGATGTAATTGGAAGGAGAACTGTACAATCTCTATTTTACCAAAACTTTGTGATGTTATCCTATACATAGAATTCTCTCTTAAAATTATCACATGGGTTTTCACTAAAGTTATCTGATCTTAATTCGTAAATAAAGTGTGCATTATTACCTTAACCTGAAATCATATAGTTTCCCAAAGGGTTATCAATAACTTTGGAATCATGATCAACATTAACTTATTGATGTGGTGTTATTTCATTACATGTTTGCCACATCATTTTCACGAATTTATTGTATTTTTTATGGAGAAACGTGCTCACAATGAAGAAATATTGAGTTTTGATTATTTTTCATGAGAAATCTTATTCTTTAAATATAAGTTGAAAAATGATGATTTCCTATGTTTAATGATGAATCATTTAATTGCATAATTAAATCTTATTAATGATTTTAAAAATAGCTAATGATATTATGTCGATGGAGGTGATAATTGTAATATTGGGTGTTTAATGATGGAGACTGTTTTATTTTATTTTATTTTATGTTGTTGATTTGGAAATTTATGAAATAAGAAAAATGATTGTCTACATGTTAATTTGTAAGTAATATGGTTTATAGTTATTGAAAATTAGGTGTGTTTAGGTTTAAAAATATATCCAAATGGGAGGATGTGTTCGTAGGGGAAAATGGAACTCAAGCTACCCGATATCCGCGCATCCGATTTTCTCCTGTGATCCAAGAGAAAACCAAACACGAACCCAATTGAAAGATTGAAGAAGGCCACTCAAGCCTTTCCAGTGAAGATTCGAGGTGATCGAGTACCTCCACTATGAAGGGTGAAAGCCCGACCAAGAGTGCAGATTCACTTGAACTCGTCCTTTGATGAAGGTGAGTGACGCCATTTTTAGATCTCGTTGCCGCCTTTTGAAGAATTTTTGTTGTTGAAGCTTTGTGTATCGAAGATGTGCTCGATTTCTCTGGTTTCCGATCGAAGATAGATCGAAGGATGAGATTCAAGCTGACATTGCATCATCGTTTGCCGGAATTCGAGTTCCACGACATCTGATTAAAGAAGACATCGAGAACTAATCAATCCTGAAATGAAGAACCGAGATCCATCAATGCTAATCTGGGATAAACCAGATTCAACGGAGGTTGCCGAATGAGCTTGAGCTCCTAATTTGAAGAACCGATGATTCCAAGTGAAGCTTTGGTCATGCTGAAGAAATCAATTGAAGATTTGACCCGAGACAGTGTCGAAGCTCATAGAAGCCGAGAGAAGCTCGAAGACAAAGTGAGAACAGGACCGAATCGGTTGGAAGAAGATGACGCCAGTACTTAATAAAGCTTGATTTTGCTTCAAATTTTGAAGTTATTGCCTGCTGGTATTAATTCAGAGATGGAGGGGGCCTCTTGATGATTCCCAATCCGTTGATTGCACGATGGAAGTTTATTGCACATCAGGTGTTTGTGGAAATGGTCCAATCAAGTTCTGGTTCTCTTCGGCGTTTTGCTCAGTGGAGCTCCTGTTTTGTGATGGAACACCAGGTGGGAAGCCACATGGTATGGAGGTGCTCCATCCTTCATAACATGATTCAGAGGGACGGTTGTAATTGAAGTCGAAGAATTTTAGGGCTGCCTGCTGTATAGAATAAAGTATGAATCTGAGAAATTATGTGATTTCAACCGGAATAGTCAAGCCATTTGAGCTGGTGTCAGATTTTGTTAGTTCTATTAAAGATAATGGGTAGTGGCTGAAGGATGGAGAGAAGGAAGACTGACATGTCATTTAGCAAATTGAAGTCAGTGGAACCTTCCCTTAAAATTAGAAGAACATGTTTGTGTTCATGCTTTGCACTTAATTTCTGCGTACATGCGCTGTGTATAACTACCTAGGGAATTTTCTTGAGTTTGCTTGATAATCAATTTTTGTTCGTGTTTCCTTATCTACCTAACTCCTACTCATTCTTCAGATCTTTCGTTCTTTCAATTCAGTTCTTGCTTTTACTTGATGAATCAAAGGGTGAAAAGTAATTACAAGGCTGTTTTGAATTGTTTTCCTGCAGTTTTGATTGAGAGATTGAATTGTAGGAATAGTTGAATGGGAACTCATTGATAAACGAGAGTTCATTTGTGAGTGACTTCATTGTTTTCATGTTTTGTTGATTTCATTGTTTTTCAAGAACATGATCTCTGAATTGAGTATTTATAAATTGAATTTCCCTCATTATCTCTTTCGACATTTTCTTGCTCGTTAACATAAGATAGACCTAATACCTTGCCCACTCCACTTTCTATATTTATTTTCACTTTATCATTATTTCATTCACACTGTTCACTCACATCTTGTATGATTTCAGTCCCCATTTCCCGTAGTTTAGGTTTAAAAAAAGGCCCTTAGAACATCTCACCACCACCTTGCTATTGTTTTGACCTGCGTTCCACTGTCCAGTGTGCTGAAGTATAGGAAAATATAAATTGTAACTTGGTAACATGTCAATGACCGTGCCACGATCCATTATCAATCCTTAAATTATCCTCAACAAACATCATAATCTCTAAAGTTATCTTAACATTTCTTTTGATACCAATTGTGGCTCCCTGGACCCACTCTCCCAGATCCAGTTCCATAAACACATTCTTTACATACTACTTTCATATAAGTTATAGAAGCTTGGATATAACTATCCATAATTACAAATGATTATAGTATCTTTTTCCATCTCAAGGATCTTTTCAATCTTAGAGATTTATAGAATTAGGGAAAAACAATAACAAAGGCCATGTTCTTTGTATTACACACACATTTTTCCCATTATATATGAAGCTATTTAATCCATAATGAGTCTTAAACATCTCCCATAAATTCTTTCACTTGAGCAATCCTTTTAAATAGGTCAGGTGTACTACTTTTCTTTAGAACTTGAAGAAATGGAAACATGAGAAGGTGTGAACTCAAAAACTCGGTAAGGGAAAACATACAAGTGAGACAATCGCGGCATAAACATTTATTAAATATTATGGTGGGAATAAGTAAACAACATGAATCCATAATCAACTTGAATGTAAGAGCATTTTATATCCTTGAAAATAAATAAAAACATGGACATGAATAATATGGATTTCATACTAATGGAATTCATCATGTTGGACATAAAAAACAAGTTGCCAAGGTCTTGTGCCAAGATACTATCCTATTATGGGGAGAGGTATACCCAAAACCCAATCTACTTTGTCTCATGAGACCTTCTAATGCATTGAGGTGCTGTATAATTATGGGCCTCACCCATCACTTGATTAAGTCAAATGCATTCACCTTAAGATTCAATAAGACTTTTCATACCATTCCCTAAGGAACCCCTTACTAAATTAAAACATATTTATTCATATAATAAAAGATATGGAATGCCAATGCATGATCAACCTACATTAGCAATCAATAATCATCAAGAATATCAAAAAAATTCTCCATGACAATAAAAGGGATAACATGATCATAACACATCCAAAGAAAGAAGGTGTATGATCAAACAATACACTATAAAATTTCCAATAATCATTTGTGTTAGAATTACAACATACAGAATTCCAAATCTTTTACCCATGTCAAGAAACAAACATTCTTTTTAGGTGAACATCCTCCATTCCATTTTTTTAAATGAGATGTTCATACCGTATTGGGTAATGAGTATACAGTTAAGTCAATGTTGGAATGACATGATCATAATCCATCAAGAGAAATAAGGTGAATGGTTATAAAATAATATATCTCTAGTGCAATAAAGAAACATATGAGGGTGTTCAAATAAATTAAAAACAGGCACAAAAAGAATGCTTCGAATGGTATCACAAGAGAAGGGATCAAGAAATGAGCTGTTTGATACCATGATTTCAATCCCACAAATGATAATATATATATATATATATATATATATATATATAAAGTTAAATCATGAAATATAAACCCCATTTGGGTAAATCCTTTTACAAATGATGCGGGAAATGGAATAAAAAACTTAAAAGATCTTTTACATTTTTTTTAACATAGATGTAAAATACAAATTTACATATAGCTTTCAAAGGTTAATTTTGAAAGGGTAATGTGAATGCCTTTTAAAACCTTTAATTTAAAAAAAAATCTCCCTAAGTAGAGCCATTAAATGACATAATGATTATCTTGGATAAATGAGGATAGGATGACAAAACATGTGAAAGTGAAAGGGAAACCCTTTTTTATTTTCAAAATACCTTAATACCTTTATTTAAAAATAACATTATAAGAAGAGTAAAAAAATCAATTGTATTAAAAATTAATTTTACAAAATAGGATTTTAAAAGAGTATATAATAAAATATTATGTTGAGAGAACCTAGTCATGTAAAAGCAAAGTTCAAGATGAAACATTATAACTCGACGAAAGGAAATTTGAGTTATAAATATCCTTTATCGGAAACATACTCCATGAAGAATGAAACATCTGAAAAGGGTTTTATATGGTAAAAATGTATAAAATGATAGAATATCATGTAATATAATCAAATTGAAAAATGTACCCAACTTAAATGAAATAAGTTTAAGTGAATGACCATAACTCAATGAATGAAAATTGAGTTTAAAAAAAAAACTATGATTGAGGTAACACTTGAGTCCAAAGACATTTGAAGAAAATAAATTTATTTGGATTATTTTATCACATGAATTACAAGTAAATAATGAATAGAACATTCATGGGATAAAAAATCAATAGAACAACATAAAAAGGAAACATGGTGTATAACATGTAACATGTCTTGAAGAATCAGAATCGAGACTAATAAAACCCTTGTAGTTTGAGTAATGCTTTAATAAAAATCTTTTGAAAAATTGGGATTGTGATTAAATTTAAAAATATCATGATTAAAATATACTTCATGATATGATATCTCAAATAGGTAGTATATACACCACATAAATGAAATTTGGTTCATAATACTAAACATGACTCAAAGAGAGGAATTTGAGACGAAAACCCTTACCTCGGTCCTGATTAATTTTGCACTCACAAAAAATCTGGAATAATTAAATTAAGTTCATTAAATGCATAATCAATAACCATATTAATAGCTATAAACATATATAATTTTTATTTATAATCATTATATATATATATATATTAGTTAGTTTTTACATATTTTCGACACCGGGAATAAGTAATCATTATAACATTGAACTAGTTTCGTAAAAGAGGTATTGATATATATTCTTTTTCAAAAACTATATAACTATTAGTTCATATAAGATACTGGAATAGATGTTCCATGATAGATTATAAATCTATAATTTCATTCCATGGTAGTTTTGGTTATGATCCATGAGGTTTGAATTTGTGATGAGAATCTTTCGGTTATTCTTAATGAATGAAGGGTAAGTTATTAATTTATGAGTTAAATGTTGATATAACCATAAAAGAACCAAAAAAATTATTTAAATACTTATATCATATTATACCAGTAGATAATTTCTCATAGTCATCCATGATATAAATGAACAATATTGTGCAAGTAGGTGATTAAACCGACCCAAACATGAACCTACGATGATTAATAGATGATTATGAGGTGGTTAAGTCATAATATCATTATACTGGAAGCGTAATAATCTTATTTAGTTTTTATCAGTTTAATATATTAATATTTTAAGTAGGTAGAGGAAGAATAATTAATGGATATTAAAATATTACGTAGTATGAATAAAAATATTTTCCTCTTAGAATCCATTTTAAGACGGTTAATGTTATAATGATCAATTATTTATATTATTGATTTTAGAATTCCTAATTTATATTTATAGAATATAAATCTGGAAATAATTAACATATATATTCACCAAACCCATTTCTAGAACCATCCTTGAAGTGTGGTGATGAAAAAATAAATGTGTTGTTCATGGGGGCGGTACTTTGCACACACACATGAGAAACAATTTCATTTTTTTGATTGAATGAGAGAGAAATAGATAATGGTTATACCATCAATATAATAAAAATTAAGTATATAATATATAATTATTTAAATATATACATATGGTTAGAATGGGTTTGGAGGAGGGAGGATGTGGAGGATAAAGAATAGAAGTAAATGGGTAAGTAATGCATACTTTCATAATTTGGATCTTCTCATGAAATATCTTTTGTAAATGAAGGACTTGAGAAACTTTTTTGAGTATAGGGGGTTATAAAAGTGTAAAGGGGATCTAGAATAATTAAAGTTAGAATATTATTATTGGAATGTTGAACTATAGGTGTGTCTTGAAGTGGGATCAAGTGAGATCCTTTTATAGGTGAAAAAGATGGACAAATCTTTGGAAAGGAATGTTATGTAAGGGATAAGAATGGAATTGCATGATAGTTAGATGAGTTAGGTAGAGAAATTGTTGGTGATACATGTGAGTATGAATTTAATATCAAAAACGGATTTCTATAATGTATAACTGACCTTTTTATTATTAAAAATTGGTGATACTTTATTTATCCATTTTACATTTATTAATCTTGATTAAAAATTAACCATGGTAATTATTTTATTATTAAAAAAATAATATGAACCTTGTCTCAAAATTTAAATGTTCTGAATCAAAATTTGGACTCCATTTAACCAAATCTAATTTATTAATTTGAGAAAACTAACTTTTAAATTAAAACATATCATGTGTTTAAAAACTATGTTTTATAGGAAAATGTCATTTTAATCATTAATTGTTCTTATTCTTATCCAACATTGATTACCAATTAAATGAGTGTTAATTTATTTGTGTATATGTATAAAAATAAAATTAGACTTTTAATTTCTAAAAAATAACAATTTAATTTAAAATCGTAATATTTATAAAAGTATCATTCTTCGAAAAAAATAACTACTTTTTACCTAAGGTAACTTAGTATTTATGTCTGCCCCACCGTTGGTGGTGGGGTGGTAAGGGTTTGGGGGGGGGGGGGGTGAGGGGCAGGTCATGGGGTCAAGTCCTCGGGCTTGCAATTTAATGTAATTTTCTTCTTTGCATCGTGTGCCGCTTTCGCGGTTGTACCCAATTTTTTAACTTAGTATTTATGACTAAAAATAAAGTGGTCCTTAGTAGATAATTTGTCCCCATAGATTATAAATTTGAAATTGATTTCATTTTATTCAATTTATAAAAGTGAAATAATTTAATTTTAAAATAAACTTCTATAATGTATTAAGAAATATTTTTGATAATATATTATTTATGTTCTAAAATATCAAATATGGGTTTGTAAATTAAAAATGTCATATTTAAAGTCATAAATTCCCATATAAAATAAATATTTTGTCTTAGAAAAATGTTTCATGAATTTACAATTCATACATATATACAAATAATTTCATAAATTTCATGTTACTTTTAAAAACTATATTTTTCATCCAAAAATAATTATTTTTAGAAGAATACCAAAAAATTATTTTAATAAAATATTACTATGATGAATTCAAAAATAATGTTAATTTTGTAAAATTAAAATTCTTAATTTTAGATAGTTAACTTTTAAGTAAGAAGGAGTGATATAATTAAAAATTGTTTTTATAGGAAAATAACATTTGAAGAATATTGACTATTCTCATTCATATTTCCTAGCATTTACTAATTAAATTAGTTTTATCCAATTATTCATATAAAATATATTTTATCACAATTAATCACAAGTTTCTTGAAATATAAATTCATATCACATAAAAAGGAAATATTTATTAAAGTACATTTCTATGTTTAAAATGATCATAGTAGTCATTTTATCTATACCAATTAAATTTCTTTCAAAATAAAACCAGCCTTCATTTTATTTTTATAAATATTTCATAGAGAGGTTACTCCTAATCATTCCCACTAATTACATTTCTACATTTTAACAACAAATCATGGTTCTGTTTAAGTTAGTTGTTGCATGTAGAGCATGTTACCAAACATGTTGACTTATTTAACAGGAAATTAGATTTCAAAGGTGGTATTATTAAAGACAAAAAATATTATTGGAGTGTTTTTAGGGAATTTTAATGATTTTTACACAACATTGACAATGAATCAAATTGGGAAAATTATGAGAATATCGTTGAGTTTTTTTTTTCAACTAGAACACTCTAATAACTCTAAGTGAATAAATTAGACATCCCATGACATTATTCTTTCTAAAATAAAATTTTAGATGTGAACATGTTCTAGGGAGGTTTCATAATGAATGATGACAATGATAGTTTATAAGGAGCTCCCAACGAGACCCATGAGTTGAGATATGACTAAGATGATATATGGATATAGATGTTTTAGTATGATGTGATGATTTAATGATGTATTTCTCCTTATTCTCTATTATATGGGGAATTGTAATCATATATAGGTCATGACTTAGATGAAACTCATATCCCAGAATTCCTTCTCATTTGAGATTATGAAAGAGACAAATGGAAAACATGTGAATACTTAGCCATTTAATTGAAAACAACTGATTATAATATAAGTTATTGAGGATTCATTTATTATAGTGATGATAAAAATCATAAATGGGATAATGTGTGATGTCGTTGATGAATTCATATTATTTCAGTAGTTATCCTATAGTTGATTATTACCTCTTGTTCCTATTAGTGAGACCCTGAAACCAAGACACCATGTATAGTGTTTATATGAATATACTTGATTCTCATAGAGTTTAGGAATTCCACTTCCAACATAATGTTAGGAACTACATAATCTTCTATTTTATAAGACATGTATTTTTTATTTTCCTCTCTATGGAATTTTGGTTGAAACTGTGTGATCTTCCTTTATGGGGATATTTGGATCCTTTTATTCGCACTCATTATAAAAATTTCATGATCTCTTAGGGATTCAATGATTTTTTCTAATAGTTAAGGACATAGTCTTTAGGAACTATTTTGGAATGAGTATTCATGCAAGCCTTAATATTTGGGTTGTACTATTTTTTTGATTTTTATTATGTTTATTTTCTCTTACATGTGGATTAAACCTTGACCTAGATTACCATGGTGGGTGATGTCGGGTGAGATCATTAATATATATTATGATTTCATCTACATTGACTTTTAAGTATACACAATCTTTGATTTTTCAGTTCTTTACACGCAGAATGTCCTATTGGGTTGATATATTTAGCTTTTCATGCAAACTGGTGCAATTTATACTAATGTAAATGTAGATATATTTCATCTTACAAGTGAGAATGGTGTATATTTCTAGTTTAGAGTTAAGATTTAAAAATATCCAAGAGGGGGGGGGGTGAATTGGCCTTTTTTTAATGTTTTTTAAATTTATGGTTATATATGAGTTATTAAAATAAATACACCCGAAATAAAATAGACACATGATATTTTTTTAGTTGCTTAGATCAAAATGATCCTATTCCACTCTTCAACTCTCTCATGATCTGAGAGTGTTGATTCCCACTATATCCACTATAATGAAATCTTACAATTACTTTTTCCCACCTGGAGTCGCAACCTAATTACAAACACTTCTCCCATGAGAGGATTAAACCCAAACTGACCTGCTATTTTATACCTAGATTCACAACCCATACATCCTTCCCTTCTCCCAGGATGCACAACCCAATGATTGTCGTTTTTTGGGAGTCACAACCCAGTTACACAACTTTCAATGGGTAGTATAATCTATTACAATTACACACATAGAAAAATAATAGAATGAAGTGAAACCATAGAACCATATGAAATCTTAAATGTTTTAGTGTTGAGGCAGCAACCAATTCTCTAGAAGCAAAGGATCAAATGATTTCAATTCATCTTGGAGCAGTAATTGATCACCATAAAAATGCATCACTTTTACAATATTAAAAAATTTCCAACCTCATGTCTTTATATATCACATGAACTGGTTCTATCCACTCTATGTATATATAGTTCCCTTTTGTGCAATAGATTTCAAACTTCAAACCCACTGCTTCTTTGTTTTTCCAATGAACTAATTTTTAGTTGTACATGTTCATTTCTTTGTTAAAGATCCAAACATAATCATTTATAAATAAAAAATATATTTCCTATAAGTCTTCATCGATATCCTATAAATAAAATAAAAAACTATACAATGGAACTTATTATAACAATTAATATAGTAGTAAATAATAAGAATTGATATCCTTGCATTAATCCTTGATAAAAATAAAGACTGACCCATCATATTTTATCCAATTTAAATTTGGATATTTCAATAACCATGATTTAGGTATGAATATTAATTCTTTATAAATCCCTTGAGAATATCATTTAATTTTACATAAAACGGTTTTAAATTTGTTCACGTGGATTCAAAAAAAAATATAAGTAATTTTAGAAAATTAAAAATTCTAATTATAACCATAATAAATTTGAAACAAATTTAAATGTGAAGTATAATAAAAAATAGAGCATATTTATGTGTTTTAAAATATTATATAGAAATTTGCTGAACCACATAGGAAAATCCACATAGGTAATTTACATGTAGTAATTTTTTTCCATGTAAGAGAATTGAAAAATCTGAATCTACATAGCCATTTCATGTAAGGTAATTCATGTAGCTGAATCTATTTAAGCAATTCATGTAAGGTAATTCACATAGTTGTTTCACATATCTAATTTCACATAGCCAATTATGGTAATTTGTAAATAGCTTGGCTTACAAAATCTCAAACTAAAAACAGACCTAAATTCCATAATAAGTTTTAGATCAAGTTGAATTATATTTAGATAACTTTATTATATTTCTAAATAATATATAATTAACTTAATCAGACTTCTCTATCTCATGTTATCATCAAAATATAGTAGAAAACCAATTCTAGAAAACTGTATAATTCTGAATGAAAACATGTAGTGACTTATAACATAATTTATATCATGTTAGATATCTATTAAGAAATTATGAATTATAATTAAATGTATAAATGTTTATCATATTTCCAACCCAATAAGAATCAATCTATTTGGAGTTCTATAGCTCATGTTATGGTATAAATATATATGTTAACCGATTCCGGAAAACCAGCTATGTGGGAGGGGTGGCTACGGTGGAGATTTGGCCATGAGAGAATAGTAATTTAGCTATGTTGGAATACTAAAAATCTTATATAAATAATTTTTAAGGCCCAAAATTACCTATTTATCCAAGAAAAACTTTATGAAACTTGTAGAACATGTCATTAATAGTGAAAATATGAAATCTCATGATAAATTAGGTAAAGAATAAAAAGATATAACCAAATGTAAACATTATTTTAATTAATACATAATTCAAAGTATTAATATTTTTAAATTAAATAAATCAAATAAATATTTATAATTTTCAAAATATAAAGTGACTCAAGGATCGACTCAACATTATCCCCCTTTTTTGATAATTATAAAACCAAGTATAATTTCAAAACTTCTCCCGCTTTTTGAAATTATCAAAAAGATAAATTATAAATACAAAAAATCATCTCTTTGAAATGAAGATAAATGTTGTATAAATCAATATTAAACATTCATATTTCAAAACATATGTCATGTATCCACTAAAAATACTTCTATTTTTCAAAACTAGTGTCAAGAATCCACTATAGAAGCATAATTTTAAAAGTTTTTTGTGAATAATAAAGAGAAAACCTTCATAATTTTTTATTTTTATGCTAACTGATAGTTTAAATAGAAATTTAACATATTATAGTATATATGGGAATACTTAAAATAGAAATTTAAGAAAAAAATATTCATAATTTAAAAATAGTACACAGGGAAAATAAATTCTTGATTTCACGTATTTCATGTAAATTTGAAAATTTGAGCATATAAACACACACACAATCATTCTGAATGTATGCCATATAAATGTAAATTTATATCTATATCATGAAAAGTTTAAAATTTATTTTATCAAAGTTATTAAAATCTAGGGGCTTAGTAATGATATCAATAATTTTATCTTCGGTAGAAATAAAATTTTGATTTATATTTTCTTTCTGAACATGATCTCTATGAATATGAAATTTAACATCAATATGCTTAGTTCTAGAGTTTTTTAAGGTATATTTAGAAATATAAATAGAAAAATTGTTTTTATAGAGTATATGAATCTTATCAAAATAAAAACCAAAATCAAAATGTTTTTTCTTAATACATAAAGATTGAGGAAAACAAGATGATGAAGCCGTATATTCAGATTCGACAGTTGAAAGTGCAATATAATGTTGTTTCATTGAATCCCAATAAACTAATGATTTACAAATTGAATGGAACATACCTTAAGTACTCTTCCTATCTATCCTCCATCCACCAAAATCATAATCAGAATATCTTATCAAATCAAATTTAGTTTTTTCATGAAAAAATAAACCAATATTCAAAGATCCTTTAACATATTTAATAATTCTTTTAACAGATTTAATATGACTTTACTTAGGATGAATTTGATATCAATCAAACATAAAAACTAAAAACATTAAATTAGAACTATAAGTAGTTAAATATAATAAACTTCCAATAAAGTCACTATAGGTTTTAACATCAACATATTTTCCATATTTATATAAATATACCTTAAAATTAGTAGTCATGAGAGTATTTCCACTTTTAGAAGATTCTAAACAAAATCTATTAAATAACTCTTAACATACATCAATTTCTTTATAAAAATACTATCATTTATTTGAAATATTTTTTAAACAAGGAAGAATTTAAATTCCCCCGTCATACTCATATCAAATTCCAAAGTCATCAATTCTGAAAAATTCATTAAAAATATTTTCATTTGAAGATACAAATACAATATCGTCGACATAAATTTGAAAAATTTAAATGTCATTATAACTTATCTAAATAAAAAAAATGTTGGATCAACCTTTATTTTCTCATTTGTTTCAAAATAAAACTAGTTATCGTTTCATAGAAAGCTCTAGGAGCTTGTTTGAAACCATATAAATACTTAGATAGATTAAAAACATGATCATGATGCTTTTCATTTTCAAAACCAGGGGTTGTTGAACATACACTTATTTATAGATATAACCATTTTGAAAATTAGTTTTGATATCCATTTTAAATAATTTTAATCCATGAAAAATAGAATAGGCCAATAATATTCTAATTACTTTTACCTAGAAACTAGTGAAAATATTCCTCAAAATAAATACCATCCTCTTAAGAATAACCTTAAGCAAACAATCTAGCTTTATTTTTTACTATATTTTCATATTCTTCAAGTTTGTTTCTCATAATCCATTTTGTTCTAATAAAATGGGAATCATTTGGTGGAGTAACCAATGTCCACACATTATTCCTAGAAAAACAATTTAATTCATCTTTCATAGATAATATCCAATTATAACCATCTAAAGCCTCATCAATATTCTTTGGTACAATATCATAGATAAAAAAAGATAAGCACAAATACTCATAATATATTTTCTAGTTTTAAAATTTTATTCAACATTTCTAATCACATTATCTATAGGTTGATATATGATTATTTTATGATTTTTCATGAATGGGTTCAAATTGAGAAGAAATATTTTCCCCATCAGTATGTTCATTCTTATTTTGAGGTACCTCCTCTTAAAATTTAAAATATAAAAATTCTTCCTCAAGAATTTCAATATCAACATCCCTTTTATTCAATTATTTTTCATCAAACTCAACATAAATTGATTCTTCAACAACCGTGGTTCTTTTATTATACATTCCATATTCTTTACTATTATTTGAATAACCTAAGAAAATAAATTCATCAAATTTTGAATAAAAATATCTAAATTATACTTAGTATTAAGAATAAACAATTTACACCCAAAGGCTCTAAAATATCCAATTTTAGGTTTTCTACCCTTCTAAAGCTCATAAGGTGCCTTTTTAAACAATGTTCTTAAAATAATTCTATTTTTAACATAAAAATAAGTATTCATAGATTATTATTAGAAAACTTTAGGTAAATTAAACTCACTTAACATGGTCCTAGAATTTCTATAAGGTGTTCTATTTTTCCTCTCTACTACACCATTTTTTTGTGGTGTTCTAAGGGATGAAAAATTCAGAAAAAAAACTCATTTAATTTAAAAAAACAGATAAATTGTAGATTTTTTAATTCACCCCCATGATCAATTTTAATTGATTTAATTAAGTTTACTTTCTCATTTTGAAACAATTTTCAAAAATTAATAAACTCAGATAAAGTTTCAGATTTAGGTGTAAGTAAATAAATCCATGTGTATCAAGAAAAACCCTCAATAATAACAAAACAATATCTCTTAACACAAAAACTAACAGGTTTTATAAGAAAAAAATAAATCTACATGAATGATATTAAGAGGCGTTACAATTTGTACTTCCTTAATTGACTTGAAATATCTTCTATGTTGTTTACGTTTCATGAAACAGTAAAAAACAAAGGTGTTGTTAACTTTAAGCCCGAGTAGCTATAGAATTGTTTGGTTCTTAGAAAACTTATGCATCAATATGAAATTATCTTGTTATAACTTTTTATTCCACAAAATGTTATCACATTGTACAACATTTAAACATTTTACATTTTGATCATTTAATTCAGTAAAATTCATTGAATAAGTGTTCTCCTTTTTGTTTTCATAAAACAAAAAAAATTTATCTTTGAATATAATGCATTTATCATTTTGAAATTTAAAAAACATTCCATCATAACATTTTTGTGAAACGATTATTAAATTATGTTTCAATCCTTCAATATATATAAATCTTTATAAATAGTAATTGAATTAAAAATTCCAACCTCATAAAAAAATGTTACCTTTGATTTATAATTATAACTAAAAGTAACATTACCACCATCACCTTGATTGTATGATATATATTTTTATATTTCACTAGTAATGTGTCTTGAGTATCCACTATCCATATAACAAACATCCTTTTTGATTCTCCCAAGACATAATTCCTACAAAAATAGATTTAAGAATATTTCGGTACCCATGAAAATTTGGGTTTGATGAGATTAGCATAAGATTTTTTGGGAACTCAAAACAATTTCAAACACTTGTTTAGAAGAAATATATAAGATAAATATTTTGAAATAAAAGCCTTAACATGTTCAAGAGATTGTGAAAATTTTAAGGAAATATCATTTTCATAAGGAACTTTCATTTGGAATCTAAAACATGTAGCAGTATATGCACTTTCATCGATATTTTAATAAATAAAGTCTTATACATTTTGGTTAAATTATTATCATAACCAAGACTGGATATCATTTTCTTCATTTTATTGAAATTCATCAGTTTATCAATGTTTTATCTACCTTGAAAAAAATGGAAAGATTCAACTTCAAAATTTCATTCTCATTTTTGATTTTTTCATTCTCCATACGAAAAACACCAAAATTTCTAATTTTAGTTTCATGTCATTTTGAAATTAAATAAACTTCTCTTTTTAATTTTAAATTTTCAGTAAGATTAATTTTCATATTTTCTTGATTATTTTATAGATCTTTAAAAACAAATTTTTTTTCATCCTGGAAAAATTTATTCAGATTTCCACTCTCCTTAAGAAAATCCTAATGTTGCCTCATAATGTTTAAAACATTTATTTTTTCAAATTCATTACTAATTCCATAAACTTATTTAAGAAATTCATAAAGAGTGGGTTTTTCATATTTAGATTCAAAAGAAAAATAAAATTTAGTGTTACTTAATTTATTTGATGAAGCCATTAATCAAAAGTTCCCCACATCCTTTTCAAAACCAGATTCTTCAGTAATACTTGAATATTCAGTGCAACTCCATTCAACTTTCATTGCATTATTTTATTTCTTGTATTGATTCTTCTTATATTTTTCTTTATTTAATCTTGGATAGCCAGGCCTGATGTGTCCCCTTTTCCTACACTCATAATAAATAAAATCTTGAGCATCATTAGAATTAAAATTACTTTTATTTTTCTCCTTGTAATCATCTTTAGGATAGTAATTTCAGGATATCATTGAGTAACTATTATAATTTCTATATCCATTATTTGTAAAATATGTTTTATCATTCCTTTCAATACACTTTAACTCAAAATATGAAGAATAAGTAGTAACATTTGATTTAAAATCAACCCCTTCTTCTTTTAATTATCTTCTTCACCAAATTTTTTGAGTTCTAACACATATAGTGATAATGATCCTATAATATCATCAAGACTATATTCCACGAAATTCTTACTTTAATTAATATAAAACTTTTTAACATGCCACATCTTAGGAAATTCTCAAAGAACTATTTCAACAAGAATAGGATTTTCAAGAGTTTCTTCTAAATAACTCATACCACTTACTATGCTAGTAAATCTATGATACATTTAATTAATAGTTTTATCT
Organism: Viscum album; assembly: GCA_963277665.1. Classification (NCBI taxonomy): domain Eukaryota; kingdom Viridiplantae; phylum Streptophyta; class Magnoliopsida; order Santalales; family Viscaceae; genus Viscum; species Viscum album. Next base: position 702,728,132 of record OY728126.1, on the reverse strand, counting down.
TTACACATATTAAATTCTTGAAATTAAACTCTTAACATGCCTAAATTTTTTCTAATAAAGTTATTCGAGCTAAGATGTGTATCATGCAGAATTTTCTAGATTTCATGTGTAGTTTTACATGAAGAAACATGACAATACACATTTCTATTTATTGCACAACATAAAATATTCATCACTATGTAATTAAAGACATATTTTATCGCATCATTTCCGATTAATTATCCTGGTTTAACCTTAGGATTCTTTAATGGATTTTCCATGATAGTTTAATGATCAATGCTAAGTTTCTTTAAGAAATTTTCCATTTGAGATTACCAATATCCACAATTAGTACCATCAAAATGAGGTGATTTTTAAGATATTCATCAATCATTTGAATTAGTCTCTACTATATTAAATAAGATGTTCCCCCCTGGACTGCTAAGTCATGAAATAGTTAGCATAGATGAAAAATAAAACTAGGGGTCATCCTCTAAAACCAATTGTTGGTTGAGAGTTAAGATGAAAAAAATACCAAAGAGGGGTGGTGAATTGGCCGTTTTAAAGTGTTTTTTATTTTTAATTTAAGGTTATAACCGAGTTATTAAAATAAATGCAATGGAAATAAAATAGACAGATGATTTTTTATAGTGGTTTCGATCTAATTAATCACATTTCACTATTCACCCCTCTCATGAACTAAGAGTGATGAAACCCACCATATCTAGTATAATGGAATTTTATAATTGCTTTTCCCCACCTAGAGTCACAGCCCAATTACAAATCCTTTCCCCCCAGTGTTGTAAATCTGAATTGACCTACCTTTTTCTACCAATAGGCACAACCCAAACAATGTGCCTTTTCTCATGGAAGCAGAACCTAATGCATAATTTTTTTTGGGATTTAAAACCCAGTTATGTAAATTTTAATGGGTTTTATATTCCATTACAATTATTCACATAGAAAAAGAATAGGATGAAGTGAAACCATAGAACCATATGAAAAATTCAACATTTGAGTGTCAAGACAATAATAAATTCTCCAAAAAAATGGTAAAATGATTTAATTTTGGTTGGGAGTAGTTGTTGATCACCATAATAATGCAACATTGGTACAACACTCAAATTTTATCAACACCATGTCTCTATATATCACATGCACTAGTTTGGTCCACTCTATGTATATGGAGTTCATTTTTTCATAGAAACTTTAAAACTCCAAATATGTTGCTTCTTTATTTTTCCAATGAATTTATTTTGAGTTTCACATGTTAATTTTCTAGGTAAAGATCCATGAGTAAATATTTCAAAAATAAAAAATAGATTTCTTGTAAGTCTTCTTTGATATCCTATAAAAAAATAAAAAACTATTCAATTTAACTCATTAGAAAAACTAACATAGTAGTAAATAAAAAGAATTAATATCTTTGTAATAATCCTTGATAATAATCAAGATTGACACTTAAAATTTCAACTGATTTGAATTTGGATATTTCAATTTACAATATTTCAGTGTGAATATTAATTCATTCTAAATATCAAGAAAATATCATTAAATTTAACTTGAAATAGTTTAAAATATTTTTTTCATGGATTCTAAACAACTAATAAGAAATTTTAGAAAAAAAATCTAATTATATCCATAAAAATATTGAAGTAAATTTTATTTTAAAGTATTATGAAAATTAATCACATATCTAGGTTTTTGAATATCCTATCGAAATTCATAGTACCACATAGGAAAATCCATGTAGGTAACTTTCACATAGGTGTTTTCTCTATGTAAGAGAATCAATATAGTCGAATCTATATAATCATTTCATGTAAGGGAATCCAAGTATCTTAATATATATAAGAGATTTATGTAAGGAAACCCATATAGCCGTTTCACGTATCTGATTTCATGTAGTTGATTCTGGAAATTTGTAAATAGTTTGACTTATAAAATTTCAGACTAAAAACATACCTTCTAAAAATATGTTGGTGGTTCTTCTTCATGACATCCTTAGGTTCCCACACTGCTTCCTCCGTTTTTTGGTTTCTACATACAACCTTTACTAATTTAGTTGTTTGATCTCTCAATGCCTGCTCCCTAGTGTCAAGAATCTTGATCATCTCTTCACAGTATGACAAATCAGGTTCAAGCTCTATTTCTTCATAGGTGAGTACATGCATTGGGTTTGGTATGTATTTCTTTAACAACAACATGTGGAACACATCATGAACTTTGGATACACTTGGTGGCATTGATAATCAGTAAGATACAACTCCCATTCTTTCTAGAATTTTTAATGTTCTGATGTACCTAGGGCTCAGTTTCCCTTTCTTACCGAACCTTAAGACACCATTCCATGGAGATACTTTCATAAAGACATAATCTCCCACATGGAAATCCAAATCTTTTATTCAGTTGTCAGCATAACCCTTTTTCCTACATTGGACCTCTTTAACATGGGCCTGAATTTTATTTACCTTTGTAGTTGTCTCTTTGATAATTTCTAGTCCAATAAGTTTCCTCTCACAAACCTCATCCCAACAAGTTTGAGTTCGACACCTCTTACCATATAATTCTTCATTTGGCACCATTTGAATACTAGAATGGAAACTATTATCGTAGGAAAATTTCACCCTAGGAATGTATTAATCCCACATACCTTTAAAGTTAATAGAGAATGATCTAAACATGTCTTCCAGTGTTTGAATAGTCCTTTCAAACACTACGAGAAAACCGCCGCTAAACGGAAAAAAAAAATTATTTTTTTTTAATTTTTTTTTATTTTTTTTTTTAATTTTATTCAAGGATTAGCGGCGGTTTTTTAAAAAACCGCCGCGAAATAGCGGCGGTTTCGGTAAAACCGCCGCGAAATGAAATGAAAAAAATAAAAAAACGTGAGAAACCCCGAAATCACTAAAACGACCTTAACTTTTGATCCGGGCGTCCGTTGAAGCGCCACGACCAGTCAAATCGAAGCTCATGAAGAGATCTAGAGGCACATATAATCAAAACCGTGAGACGGTCTAAGGTGTGGAAGATATTAGAGTTATAAAAAAGTTGAAAAAAGTTCTCCAACTTCAAACGGCCATAACTTTTGCTCCGGGTGTCCGTTTAGGCTCTACCACATATCAAATCGAAGCCAGCAAAGAGAGATACGCACTATATGAAGAGAAGTACGCTTCTGTCGTGTTTTTTGACCCCAAAAACCCCTCCGAAGGCCTCCAAAACCTCGTTTCCGTCACCGGTGTCCCGTCGAACTTGTCTTCAAACAGACCTAACTTTCGATCCGCGTGTCAGTTCGGCCTCCTCTACCTGCCAGATCATAGCTCGTTCCATGAGCTTCAGTTTGACTGATTTCGGTGCCCACATTCACTCCTAGATCATATGTTATGGCCTTTTTAGTGGGTATCGGGTTTGTTATGTTTTTCAATGCCTCGTTTCTAGCACCCGTTCCCCGTCAGCTTTTTTTTAAATGGTCGTAACTTCCGATCCGCCTGTCCATTCAGACTCTTTCATCTTTCAGGTTGAAGATCGTTTCAGGATCTTTGATTTGACAGGTCGCGGATCTAAAACGGACTCTCGGATCTTATGTTATCTTCGTTAATGTGAGTCCAATGTTTTTGTCTCTTTATGACCGTTTTGACGGGTTTTAACGGTAGCTTCATTTATTACTGTTTATTTGGGTTTCCATGACTTGTTATATTTATCAATGGTTTTTTGTGGGTTATTATGATGATTATGTTGAATTATTAAGGAGTTTTCCAGAGTTGTCACGAGTTTTCATGCGTTCTCATTCTTTCTAATACCTCATTCTTCATATGCTTCTCCATCCCTTTTCATGCATTTTTATGATTTTTCATCCCTTATCACGTCTTTTCATACTTTTTCATGTGTTTCCTTTATTATTTATTATTTATTATTTATAATATACTTTAATTTATTTATTATATATTATTTGCAACTGGTTATTTATTATTTATTATTTATTATTTATATTTATTAATTATTTATGTTTATTTATTATTTAGTATTTATTATTTATTCTTAATTATTTATTATTTATTAGATATTTTTCATTTTTCATTATTTATTATTTATTATTTAATATTTTTATTTATTTTTATTTATTATTTATTATTTATTATTTATTATTTAGTATTTATAATTTATATTTATTTATCATTTATATTTATTTATTATTTATTATTTATTATTTATATTTATTTATTATTTATTATTTATATTTATTTATTATTTATTATTTATATTTATTTATTATTTGTTATTTATATTTATTTATTATTTATTATTTATTATTTATTATTTATTGTTTATTATTTATATTTATATTTATTTATTATTTATTATTTATTATTTATTATTTATCTTTATTTATTATTTATATTTATTTATTATTTATTATTTATTATTTATTATTTATTATTTACTATTTATTATTTATTATTTATTATTTATTATTTATTATTTATTATTTATATTTATTTATTATTTATTATTTATTATTTATTATTTATTATTTATTATTTATTATTTACTATTTATTATTTATTATTTATTATTTATTATTTATTATTTATTATTTATCTTTATTTATTATTTATTATTTATTATTTATTATTTATATTTATATTTATTTATTATTTATTATTTATTATTTATTATTTATTATTTATATTTATTTATTATTTATTATTTATTATTTATTATTTATCTTTATTTTTTATTTTTTATTTATTATTTATTATTTATTATTTATTATTTATTATTTATTATTTATTATTTATTATTTATTATTTATATTTATTTATTATTTATTGTTTATTATTTATTGTTTATTATTTATTATTTATTATTTATTATTTATTATTTATTATTTATTATTTATTATTTATTATTTATTATTTATTATTTATTATTTATTATTTATATTTATTTATTATTTATTATTTATTATTTATTATTTATTATTTATATTTATTTATTATTTATTATTTATATTTATATTTATTTATTATTTATTATTTATTATTTATATTTATTTATTAGTTATTAAGTATTAGTTATTATTTATTATTTATATTTATTTATAATTTATTTTTGTTTATTATTTATTATTTATTATTTATTATTTATTTATTATTTATTATTTATTATTTATTATTTATTATTTATTATTTATTATTTATTATTTACTATTTATTATTTATTATTTATATTTATTTATTATTTATTATTTATATTTATATTTATTTATTATATATTATATATTATTTATTATTTATTATTTATTATTTATTATTTATTACTTATTATTTATTATTTATTATTTATCTTTATTTATTATTTCTTATTTATTATTTATTATTTATTATTTATTATTTATTATTTATTATTTATTATTTATTATTTATTATTTATTATTTATTATTTATATTTATTATTTATTTATTTATTATTTATTATTTATTTATTATTTAATATTTATATTTCTTAATTATTTATGTTTATTTATTATTTAGTATTTATTAATTATTCTTTATTATTTATTATTTATTAGTTATTATTTATTATTTATTTTTTATTATTTATTATTTATTATTTATAATTATTTATTATTTATTATTTATTATTTATTATTTAGTATTTATTATTTATATTTATTTATCATTTATATTTATTTATTATTTATTATTTATTATTTATATTTATTTATTATTTATTATTTATTATTTATTATTTATTATTTATATTTATATTTATTTATTATTTATTATTTATTATTTATTATTTATTATTTATTATTTATTATTTATTATTTATTATTTATTATTTATTATTTATTATTTATTATTTATTATTTATTATTCGTTATTTATTATTTATTATTTATTATTTATTATATATTATATATTATTTATTATTTATTATTATCGAGTTTATATCTATTATTTATGTATTATTTGTTTTTTCAATTAATATATATAAGTATATTAATTTCTGTTTATTAACCACATGGCGAGTTTGCTGGAGTGGTAAAGTCTTTGGAAAATATGCAAGAGGTTAGGGGTTCAAATCTCACAAGACGCAGAATTTATTTATATTGAATGGGCATGCATGTGATTGTGCATGGATAAATAAAGTAAATAAAATAATATGATTTAAATAAATAAATAAATAAATAAATACGAAATAAAATAAATAAAAAATAAATACGAAATAAAAAAAATAAAAAATAAAAACGAAATTAAATAAATTAAATAAATAAATAAAATAAATAAATAAAATAAATAAAATAAATAAATAAATAATTAAATAAATAAATATATATATATATAAAATTAAAAAAAATTAAAAAAAATTAAAAAAAAAACCCGCTGCTGAATCATTTAGCGGCGAACCGCCGCTAAAAAACCGCCGCGAAACGTTCTGCGACGGTTTTGAAAACCGCCGCGAATAGTTTCCCGACGCACGATTTAGCGGCAGTTTTTGAAAACCGCCGCCAATCAATTTAGCGGCGGTTTAAACCGCCGCGAAACGAAAAAAAACCGCCGCTAAATGCCTTTTTTGGCGTAGTGAAATTATCTATCAGTTTGGGGGTGATAAACAGTACTCATATGAAGCTCAATAACCAAAGCCTTCTAGAGACTTTTCCAGAATTTTGATGTAAATCAGGGATCTTGATCTGACACAATCGATATAGGTGCACCATGAAGTATTAAAAATTCATTAATATAAAGTATTTCCAGGTTCTCAAGTGGTAAATCTTCCCTTATAGAAATGAAATGTACTAATTTTGCGAGATGATCAACAATTACCTATATTGCATCATTTTTTCTCAGTGTCCTTGGTAGTATTGTGAAAAAATACATCATAATGTCATCCCACTTCCACATAGGAATATGTAGAGTTTTCATAACCCCTCTAGTATGTTTTCTCTGAGCCTTCACTTGTTGACAAAATAGATGCCTTGGCACATAGTCAATAATTTTTCACTTCATGTTATCCCACCAAAATTTTCCTTTAGATCTCTATACATCTTGGTACTACCAGGGTGTATAGAGAAATTTGAGCTATGATCATCATCTAATAATTCCGTTTCTAGATCAAGTATTTATGGAATGCATAACCTCTTCCCAAATTTCAGAACTCCATCCACATACACAAAGTCTTCCAATCTTCCATCCTTAACAACTTTAATTTTCTACTGTATATTCTCATCATCAGATTGAGATATTTTTATCATCTCTATTAAATATGGTTTATCAATAATTTGAAAGAGGAAAGATGTTTCTTCTTCCTTAACAATTACCATATCCATTTTAGTAGATCCATGAATATAGGATCTCTCTTAATCCCCATTTGGGTCAGGAGTCCATGATCTTTCCTACATACAGAATCTTCCACCTTATTTGCCTTTCCTAGGTGGTAGTGTATTGAAAAATCATAATCTTTTAGTAACTCAATCCATCTAATTTGCCTCATGTTGAGTTGTTTCTATGTAAAAATGTATTTCAAAGTCTTGTGATCCGTATATATATCATATCTTTAACCATAGGGATAATGTATCCATATTTTCAGAGCAAAGATTATGGATGCTAACTCAAGATCATGAGATGGGTAATTTTTCTCACGAGTCTTCAACTGCCTTGATTTATAAGTAATAACTTTATCATTTTTCATAAGGACGCAACCCAATCCATTATTTAATGCATCAATAATTTTCACAAACCCATCATTTCCATATGGAAGAGTCAAAATTGGAGCATTGACCAATATTCTTTTCAATTCTTCAAAGAATTCTATACATTCATTCATCCATACAAACTTAACCCATTTATGCGTGAGCTTGGTTAGCGGGATAGCCAGTCGGGTGAAATTCTGAAAGAAACGTCAATAGTAACCTATTAAGCCAATAAAACTACGTACCTCAGTTATGTTTGTTTGCGTGATCCATTCTTGGATTGCCTTTGTATTCATAGGATCAACTAAGATTCCATCCTTAGAGACAATATGGACATGAAAAGAAACTGATTGAATCCAAAATTCACACTTGCTAAACTTCCCATATAATTCATTTCTTCTAAGAGTCTTCAGAGTAATTAGAAAGTGATTATCCCGGTATTCATAGTTTTTAGTGTATACCGGGATATCATCAATAAATACCACAACAAAGTCTTCAAGATATTATTAGTTTGAAATTTGGTCTTTGGAATATCTTCCTTCCTCACACAGAGATGCTGATATCCAGATTGAAGGTAAATTTTCAAACATTATTGGGCACCATGAATTTGATCAAATAAATTATCAATGTGTAGCATATGATACTTGTTCTTTATTTTAATAGAATTGATTTCCCTATAATCAATGAATAGCCTCATGGATCCATCATTCTTCTTGAAAAAGAGGATAGGGGCTCCCCATGGAGAAACACTAGGTCGAATAAATCCTTTGTTACTCAATTCCTCTAGTTGTTTCTTTAGCTCCACTAATTCCAGAGTATCCATTCTCTAGAGAGTCTTTGATATAGGTATTGCACCAAGAATTAAATCAATAGAGAACTCAACTTCCCACTCCAGAGGATGTACAAGTAAGTCCTTTAGAAATACATCAATGTATTATTGCACAATAGGTACAAATTCAATTTGAATATTTCTTTCCTCACCCATAGATATTGTGTTTTCTTCCTCTCTAAGAATTTCATTCAGTAGATCTACTGGGGGTCAATCTAGATAAGAATTATATGGCAAGGTTTCTGCTCTAAAGATAAGGGATTCTACACCATTCTAAAAAATTGTAACTTCCTTCCTCTTGAAATAGATCTTTGCACCATAATTTGATATCCAATTCATACTGAGAATCATATCAAAGTCAATAATTGTTATGATGACAAGGTTAACATCTAAAGAAAATTTATGTTTCATGAGGGGGACTAATCGACACATCTTTGTTGCAATGATACAACCCCTAGGAGTTTTGACTGAAAACTCATTTATTAAATCAAATTGGGCATCTCTAATTTTCTTGGAAAACTGGGAATATATAAATGAATGTGATGATCTAAAATCAAATAAATAATAGGCTATGTTTGAGGAAACAAATAAATTACCTACCACCACATAAGTAGTAACTTAAACCTCTGCAGTTGTAATCACATAAGCATTCCCTTACTCTCATGGCCTTTTCCGAGGAAATTTTTCTTGGTGCTCAGGACACTCATTTTCATAGTGTCCCATATCTCTAAAATTGTAGCATTGAAAATCATTGAATTTTTTCTTCCCCTTGCATTCATTAGATCGATGAAATTTTTCTCCATACTTATAGAAATCTCCCATAAATTTCAAGCATTTCCTAGGATGATTATTTCCATAGTTATCACATAATGGAAATTAATTCATTCCCTTATTATTCATTGGCGTTTCAACTTTTCCATGGTTATTAGAATGACTCTTTTTATCTTGATTTCCCTTGAATAAATTTGATCTAGAAAATTCCTTCTCTGTTTTCATGGCACTTAATACAATTTCATCATATAATGAATTTTTTTGAGAAGTCAGTGCTCTTCGAAGACTTGGCTTAAGAACTTTACAGAAATTATTAATCATGTCTTATGAATCATTTACATAATCTATAGCATACAAGGCTAATATTGTGAATATAGCTTCATACTCCACAACACTCTCTTCTTCATTTCTCTTTATGCTAAGGAATTTCCTCTTCATTTCAGTTCATTGTTCACGAGGGAAATATTTTTCGAAGAATATTTCCTAAAACTTTATCCATTCCATATCTTCTATTTATTCTTACTCCATGGTATTTTGGATCAAGGACCACCATTGATCAACAACACCCTTGAGGAAATATACTGCCAGTACTACCTTTTCATTTTCATTTCATATTAGTGCTATAAATTTCTTTTCAAGGGACTTGATCCACTAATAAACTACTACTGGATTAGTAGTCCCACTAAAATATGGGGGCTTTTACCACATGAAGCAATCCAATACAGGTGTAGCATGGTTATTCTTCACAGCCTGAGTAAGTTTTCCTAATATGGTCATGATCTGATCTGATCCAACATTGATTATGTTGACTTGCTCAGTGGGGAAATCCCTACATTGTTTGTAGGAATTGATTCCCCTTATTCCGTTAGGAACCATCAATAAACAATGGAATACACTAAATTAGGTCACAATTCATAATTTCTAACTAGAAAAAACTTATGATAATTTGAAATTTTATTCACAACTAATCTCGTAATCATAAACCTTAGTTATATTTACTTTTAAATCCTTCATAATGGTTTGTAAATAAAATGTGAGTTATCCTAAGCATATCCCCCAGCAGTGTCAAACAAGGTGTTCATTAAATACCGTTTTCATGTACCAGGATACCTCGGGTCAAGCCCGAAACTCCTTGTCAGAGTTGTCACTCCTAGGTACATTTGTTCTAGAACCACATCCACTTATAGTATCTAGTCATGGATGAATTTTCTAGGAAGAATGACATAATATCTACTTTACCAAAATTCTAGGATGTTCTTCTATGATTATTCTCACTGTCTAACTTATAGTTATGTCCACTAAATTATGTTTCTGAAATCTATTTTCCAAGGTTGCTGCTAAACTTTCTCTGATACCAACTGTAACACCCCAAACCCCGAAGCCCAGATCTAGTGAATTATCACATTATATTGGCATGATTATAATAAATGAATCCAAAAGGACCAATTATATTAGTAATTTTGGAAGACCAGATTACATATATGATACCCAAAGTACATTTGGAAAGATAGAAAATACAACACGACACATAAAAAAACATAAATAAACTGCCTCCTTGAAAGCTTATTTAAGGTTTTATTCTTCATAACCTGGGGAAAGGAAAAATAATAAGGGTGAGATAAAATGATAAATAAGGGTTACATATAGTGGAATCATGAATCAATAATAATATAATAACAATCAATTAGACATGACTAATATGTCATGATGAATAAATTAAAACACTTTCCATGAATAAGATGAGAATAAAAAATGCATTCATAGATTTTTTTATAGTGAAAACCTCATGGATAGTAATAATGAAATACTGAATAAAATGAATTATTATTATTTGGACATCATGTATCTTACACATGAAACATAATACCACTGAGACAATTTATGTCTGTTGGTAGAAACCCATCTGATTTCTAGAAACAAGCTCGAAGGGCTTGCAGAAAAATGATTTGTCTCATGAGACCTGTCAATGCATCGAGGGGCTATAGAAAGCCCCACCCAACACTTCCAGTACAAATCAATATTTATAAAAATATTTAATAAAAGAACAATATGCCTTTGCAATATCCATATTTCATAGAGGATACAGATTCATCAATATTTCCACAGTTAAAATAGAATTCAAAATAAACATCGTAAGTGAAATGGTATACGACTTAAGGAAATAATCATATCTATGATACAAGAAAATGGATATTTACCAGAATTATAATTTCAAATGAAAAATGATCTCAAATGGGCAGTATATACACCACATAAGAAAGATTAGGTGCACAATACCAAGTAAGTCTCAATGAAATGGAAATTTTAGACAAAGTCCCTTACCATGTTGTAATCAATCGAGTCGTATAACCAAAAATTAATAATCACCAAATGAATAAAAAATACCATGAATATAAATATAAAAATGATATTTTATATAAAATATAAGTATACAAACACCACATTCCATAAATAAGTGGTGAACAACGGAAATCTCACGAAATTAAAATTGAGATGAGAAACCCCTTACCTTATGCCCGAATGTGTTCTTTGATTGATCTTAATAACACAAATAATAAAATTTAAATTAATTAATTAATAATTATAGAACCTCATATACATGTAATTGATTTATTATATCCTTATTAGGTTCATTCATGGCCTTTTTTATGGGTTTAAGAGGTATTGTTCTGGAATCATTTTCTTCATTGGTTTTCTTGATCAGTTTACTTATATTCATGAACGAAAGTTCATTTGAAATGTGGTTAAAGTTATAGAATTGTTAATATATCTTATTATTGACATTACATAGATATAAATTAACTTATAATGATTTTGGGTTTATACAATGAGGATGACTTATTAGTTAAAATGTAATGATAAACACTTGGATTAACTTGGCGGTTTTGGGCATAATGAACTTGTTTTGTTTAATTATTTTATGTTATGAGTGTGTAAGGATTACAGAACATTGAATAAGCAAAAATAAATATTTTATGATCTGTTTAAACCATTAAAAAGGTTTCATGACTAGTCTTGAAGATAGTAATCTAAATGGAAAACTCTTCATCCTTGAATGTGATAAATTAACACATCTCAAACAGTGTTTTTATTTTTAGTATAAGAGGTGGGGGAAAAGAGACATGATGGTGAAATATTCCATTAGCATAATAAAATTCCTTTTCATGTAAGGTACAGTAATTATCATAGCATTTGGACAAGGGGAGGTGAGAAGAGATCTACAAAATAATGGAACTTGTAAAATAATTTGAAAGAAAAAGGAAGAGAGGTTCACCTCTTGAGTATTTCTCCTTGAGAATTTCCCTAATACATTTGTTTTTGGAATTTTGGTGAGACCATCATGCCTTGGATGTGGGGGAGGATCTTAGGAAGATATTTGAGAAGAATTTAGGCAAGGATTGAATCTTGAGTGGTGTGGGAGGAAGAGGGGGTGAGGAGAGGTTTATATAGTGAAGGGGAGGAGGGTTTTCTTAATATTATAATCATTATTTTATTATTTTACCTTAAGACAAGAAATAATGAGGATTACATGACCTAGAATAGTAATAAGTGCATGTGAATTTGAGATTTGGGTGCTTACATCACTCATGATTCTAGGAATAGTGGATTTAAATTATAATGTATTTATACGGTAAATTAATGTATTTTACTATTCACCAAAAATTCAAGTATTTTAGAAAAATATCAAAAATTCACCCTAACCACTTTTCAACATGTAGAATCCAAAAATGAACTCCATTTTTCAAAAATAATTTTCTATATATGATAAATTTAATTTTTAATTAAAAACACCATTTAATCAAAAAATACAAATACTTAAAATATTCATCTTCATTTTTAAGGTGTCTAAATTTTATTTACACTTTCATGGGTATGGTTACCATTCATAAGGTTCATATTAATATTCATAAGGGTGAGTTACTATTCATAAGGGTAAGTTACTCTTCACCGAAAATTAACATGATACTATCAGACTCCAAATATCACCATGATCGCAACCATGTATATACGTTTCTTGAAATTCAAAACACAAAAGTGAAAAATTTAAGTTTAATGGATAGGTTATGAATTTATCCTATAAGAAAGTATTGTTTCACAGAGACTTAGTGCTTCATGAAATATAGGCTATCTAATGAATAGAAAGTATTTAAGAGAAACATACCATAAAATGTTTAGGGTGTTATACTTATTATACCACACTCATAATCTATAAAATCTCTATAAACTTCATTTTTATTACAGAATAATACATTTATTTCATTTCTTGTTATCCAACCATTGAATTATTTGATACTTATTAATACCCCAACATGATGAAATTATCGCACCCGTTTACACAATTATCAAGGGCACATTCTATTGAATTGTGAATATACTATAATTCCTACTAGATTAATTGAGATTCACCTAGATATACATGTAATTAAATTTAATTAAGAGACTTTAATTTTTTTATACACATTACTTCTATATAGGTAAGTGTTGATAACTAAGACATGTGTATACATGTGTGACAATAGGATATGCATTTTTACCCAAAATCCTTTATACGAAGGATTCATTGGACATATTATGTGATGGGTGTGGATCAAAATTTTATATACCCTAAATGAATTAGTTGGAATCATGATGAAAACTATATTAGTTATTTGGTGTATACCTTATCTTTTTATGTATGATGTCTTGAAACGATCCCTTGAAGATATATTTATGATTTATGAGATTATTCATTCCATCATTACGAAATAATTTATTTTTATACAAGTGATTATTCATTTATATTTTTATGTTATATATGGATATATATCATGCTCATGTTATTGAGTATATGAAATTATATGATTGTTATTTATTTCTACCATATTGTTTTCCTTTTTTATTCCATGATAGCTTATATTGTATGATAAACCTTACTGAGAGTTTGATCTCATCCCTTTATTTTGATAGATTATCCCCAAGGAACCAATAAGAGTAATATGAATGATCCAAGGATATGATAAGAAGATTAGTAATTCATTAATTGATTTTATGATATATTTTATGTTTTAAAATTTAATTTAAGGTCATTATGTATATAGTATCCTAAGATTAATAAACCAGTTGATCCGATATAATGTGATCTCTTGTACGCATTAACAATTTAATAAATTAACCACTCACTCTATGTTTTTGGAGTTGGGGTGTTATAGTTTCTATCAGATAATGTTTAGAATATTCCTTGGGATCTATATTTAGAAGAATATAGTTTAAACACATAAAAATTATGATAAACACTGAGGATGTTTAATAAATTTTTATAGAACAATTTAGCCAAAAAGGAATTGTATACTATGATTTAAGGGTCCAAATACATCTATATCGACCCTTTTCATGCTTCTAAATCCCTTGGTGCTCAGAGGAGGCCTAAAGAAGGTCTAGAGGTGTTTGGCTACTAAAATCTGGAAGCAAGGAGAAATCACAACAAGTAAGAATTTCACATCATGAATGTTTGGTTCATGGATTGTTTGAGGCTAGTTCACAGTGTTCTTAATGATGTGAATTAATTGGGGGTTAAATGGCCTGAGGTGATGTGTTTTTCAAAGATACCTAAAACCTTGATACTTTCATATTATGAAAGGGTTTAATGTCGTGAAAATACACCAGTACACCTTTAAAAGCTATAGTGCCTTGGTTGTTTTTCAAACCCTATGGATTTCTCTTGATTTATAGGTGATCTTCAACACTAAATTTATTATTTTTGGACTCCCTTCGATGGAGATCAATTATTGACCTTCTGCATTTGATTTTTGGTGATCCAAGGTATGCTATACCTTTCTCTCTCATGCTTCTTCAATCTGGATCCTCCCGTTTCTTCTTTCCATGAAATGAAAGTTTCTCTCCATCATTTTAATGGAGCATTATTGGCTGTTCATTGGTGTGGTTAAGTCCTAACGTCCTTGTAGGGATATATCTCTTGTGGGAGTGATGATTTGGATTCAAAAACATTATTTCATTCTTGTGAAAATAATGTTGATGCCTTTGAGGTAGGGGTTTCATTTCTTCTCTTATTTTTTATATAAAATCATAAATTTATCATGGTTTGGACCTTCCGATGACAATGGAATTTACCTAATAAATATTTAACTGGATTAATAAATAATTTGTCACAATGATCACACCGTGTTTCTTTCTACCATGATAAATATTTTCCTATTGATTTGTTAGATAAAATTCTATATAAATTATTATCAATAGCATGTATTTTTATGCTATTTATTATCATATTCTTTATTATATAGATTGATAAAAAAACATAAATACAAAATTAATTGATTAATTTTATTGAGAATTAACAAAGAGGCATGTTTGAATTCTACATTTATTATAATTTTATGATAAACAAATGATGAAATGTCCAAGCTTAATTAAATTTATTTTTTAATGATAATAGAATTGATAAATAACATGAAGCATAATAATTCTTATTGATAATGTTTAAAATAAATAAAAGTCATGTTATAAGGTAATGGTACTTCTCACATTTTAAAAAAACTGGTTTTAATTATAAGAGCATGTTTAATTTTTGATAGATTTTTATAGATTGATGACTTAGGTTTCTTATAGTTGGAACCAATAAATAGTTAATCACTTAATTCAATATGGAATAATCACCAATTTTTTTATAAATATAATTACTATGGATTGATTTACTATTTTTTTGAGAAGGCCAAGTGCCTTGAGCTTGGAGTCGTAAGATCTTGTTTATGTGTGAAGGCTAGATGCCTTATTTTAGGGCCTAGATTTTCCTGTTTTCTATGATTGTTTATTTCTTAATAATTCTGTGATGTGATTCAGATGTGATATTTTTTATGTGATGTGATATGAGCCTGGGATAGCTAAGCCTAGGATGGTTGATGTGATGTGGTAAGGGAGGCCCAAATGATGTGGAAATAGTTGACGCCTATGACGGAAAGATGAATGAAGATACGATTGAGGGTGTTGGGGTTGGAACTAAGGATGATGTAATGGGTTGAAGTTGAGCTTACCTATTTATGTGAGATTTCTAGATTATTGCATGAAATGAATCTGTTTAATGGTCGATTATTGAGTTTCTTGTTTTTACCTGCATTCCTTTACCCAGTACATGAGGAAGTTGGATGTTCTATATTGAATTATTACTCTTAGTGGTAGATTAGAATAGTTTTACTAGAGTACCTAGTTTATAGAATAATGATAATAATGAATAAATAATTATTAACTCATGAGGGTGGTAATGATGGAATGAAAATGCTAAAAAGGTGTTAATCTTGAGAAACTGTGGACTTGGTTTAGATTATGTCTATAGGGAATGGAATTCATGATGGTGGTTAATTACTGTATCTTGAAATAATGTTAATGATTAATTTACTGAATAATAAATAAATTAACATAATTAAATGATAAAAAAATATTTAGTTAATGTATCTCTTTTAAATGCTTGTGTGGTTATAGGATATCTAGTCCCTAGTAGTGGTAGATGGGTGTTTGAGAGATGATAGCTACAATTTATCTTAAGACTAAGTTATTCCCATAGTGTGGATGCGAGCTATATTATATCACATATATTATGTGATTTCATACACTTCACCAACCATGTAGGTTAGGGAGACTGACACCCATTAGACTTTGGGAGGGTGTTTTCCCCAATATTTCAATGTTAGGATGGATGGTTGACTACCCACTCTAGCCCCGGTCTCTTCTCTTGGTAGTTGTGTGTGATAGTATACATGGTGGTTAGTTTTCCCATATATGTGTGTAGATGGTTGTGATAGATTGTGGTTATTTCACATACATGTATCCCCAAATAGAGTATCCAATGGATTATTATAGGTATTATGTGTATAATTTGTGATGGTTTGAGGTACTTACTCAGTGTATGGGCTGTAATGGATCGAGGTATAATACATGATGTGTGATACACATCAAACGGGCTATGGTGGATTCCAAAAACTAATTATTTACTATGTACAAATATTTGGATTGGATGATGTGATTATTTGATACAAAAGGTTTATATTGTGATTCCTTTCACAGGTGTCTCCAGGATGGATTATTTTGAAGAGATATAGATCAGGACATGCAACATTAGGGAAGAGCGGAAAACCAATAGGGAAGTAGAAGCAGGGTACCCTTGATGTTTCATTACTATATTGTATGATATCTTGTATACTTCATGATAGTTATCCATGGTGAGGCTGGGAATGTAGTATACCTGTTTAGGTGATGAGTTAGTTTCACTATTTTTCATTGTTCTTTAATAAGATTTATTTTTATTTTACATGAGAAGATCTAGGGAGGACTCTACTGAGTATACTGTTATGGTCACCCCACGTATATATAAAATATTTTTCAGGTTAGGTAGAGGATGTTGGATATTTTTCTGGATATTACTAGCTTATGGTTTTATGCAGGAACAATTTGGGATTCATGGTCACTACTATCTTTACCTTTTGGTACCTGTAGTTTTCTTTTTTAGTTGTTATAGTACTATATGACATTGTATGTTTTCATTTTGGATTTATTTATATATATTTCTAAGTAGGTTTTTATTAGTGTATCTATCTTATATCTCTCTTTCACATGTTCTCTTTAAAGGTAATTCCTCCCATCTATGTATGATTATTTAAACCTCAGTGCTAGTCGCCATCACGTGGCTTATTAAAGGTGGGACTTGAGTAGTCACCATCTCCCACCTCTCATTTCCATCCAAGGAGGGGTGCACTGTGGGGGGAGGGGGTTGTGATAGAGTGGTATAAAAGGTTCATTTTGAAAGATAAAATGGATTTTGGAGTTAGGCATAGGTGAGATTGCATGAGTTAGTAGGGAAATAGTGTTTGTTAAGTTTAGTAAACAATGTAAACACAAGAGAATAGCCGAGACACATGTATTTTTGCCCCCCTATGATCTGATGTATAAACATTTATGTTTACTGAACCTACTAAATTAAGTGATATTGGTTCTGAGGTAGAGACCTAGGAAATGATAAATAACCATTATTCTTTGCACATGTGCTTGAAATGGGTTGACCTTGGGATAGGTTAAAAACTTAACGATATAAAAAATAATAAATTAATTAATATTAAATATTCCATACTCTAGGTTTAGTATCTCTAAAATTTTGTTATTTTTATAGTAATGGATCAAGGTCGATATCCTCACTGGGTTATCACTAAATATTTTCAATAGGATGTGTCAGCAGATCACTACATAGTAGAGGTTGATGATCATAACACTTGGAGGAGGACACTCTAATAGTTTTAGAACTAGAGTCTATAGAAGTATGAGGGATCTATTTCATATTTAGTCACAAAATACTGGTTGTAGTAGGTTTGGATATCTTTTAGTCTGATTCATTCTTGGAAGAAGCATTGGTTTTTGTTGGTCGTGATAATGCTACATAGAGAAGTGAGGCAGTGGTGGTTCTTATTCCTAGAGGATTGTGAGGAGTCTATAGTCTTGTGGGAGATGTTATAAGACTAGTTCTAAGTAGAGTTATTTACTTTGACCACAAATAATTCCATTCTCTAAGTTATGATTACCCTTCGATAAGGGGGTTCCAACATGTAACCGTTTGGGATCCATTTCATGATTCTTCTGTGATAGGCTGTAGACTTTTTTCTAGACGAGTAGGGCAAGGAAAGGAATTTTGAGAAGGCTTTACATCCAGAGATCCAACTCCAGGTCACCCAATGTATACTGAAGACGTATATTGAGGTGATGGAGATAGTAGGGGTTATTTATAGGATGATGGAAAAACTATATTATTATGTGAGGGGACTCATCAAGATTCCTTATAAAGAAGAGCTTTGGTTTTGGGTTCCTAGTTGATAGGACCAAAGAGTTTTCAGTCAGCTAGGGGTAGGTCCCAACCCTCAACATATCATATCTATGGGGTTGATGTCTCTCAAGCATATTCCAAGGGATCATATTTGTGTTTTTATTTTAAAGGAAAAGTTAATCAGTGGAGAGAGGGACCAACATTTCTGAGAAGTTAGTGTGAGCCAGGTGTTCCACTTTAGGTTCCTCCATTGAGGCAATTTCAACTAAGGCAAAAAATGCAGGTTGTTCTAGTCTAGGACTAGTAGAGAGGAGATGGTGATGGAAGATGATATCCCTGAGACACTCCTTACCATTATAGAGTAGAGTGCAACTGTAGAGGTGGTCATCAAAAGGGTCAGATAGGCCATAGAGTAGGTTGTAGTCAGCTTTATGGTTTAGTATTTCTAGTTTTGGGTGATCCATACATTTCTTGAGGTAACCTTTTATTATTTTATACATGGTTTCATTATTTTTTTGATTTAGGAGTGACATAATTCTTCATATCTCTTACCCTGATCCATTATTTATGACTCGAAGTAGAGAGGCTTCTAGTTCCATTTAAAATGACAACGCTAGTCAGAGGTCGAGCTGACTTATATGAAGTATCTAGAGACTGTGAGTTAGTAATGGGGAATCACCACACTTGGGGATATTTCCTATGTTTACAGATACAACCATATGAAATCATCCCTGACATGGATTGGTCATATTTGGTGCAATATATTGTGGATTTATTTTGGAGGAGGGTTGTATTCTACAATGATGATGGAGACCCAATTATGTTATTTGGAAATCAAGACCATTTATATGGGTCAGTGGCATGTTCCATCATTGTCATATTTGATGCTCGAGTTGATGCTGAGATCTTCAGAGGTTCAATATTCAATGTTTTCTAGGGTTATAGAAGAGTACCCTAATGTATTTCTAGAGTAGGTTGTAGTGTTACCCCCTCAATGGGATATTAATTTAGGGATCAAGATACATCTAGATTTATTTCCTATCTCGACATGTTCATATAAGATTATTCCTTTTGAGTTGTGAGAGTTTTGAGTATAGCTCGATGATCTGCTAAAGCGTGGTTTTTTTAGCCGAGTGTCCCCCATTAGGGTGCACTAGTTTTTTTTGTAAAGAAGGTAGATGGATTTTTGTGGATTTATATCGATTATCTTTGTTTGAATGATGTTTAAATGAAGAACCTCTACCCTATTTCGAGGATTGATGATTGTTTAATCAGTTGAAGGAAGAAATTTGGTTCTCGAAGAACGATCTGCGGTCAGGATATCATTAGATGTAGGTGAAGGATGTGGATATTCAGAAGACTACATTCCATTATCATCATGGGAATTATGAGTTTATTTTTATGCCTTTCAGAGTGATGAATAATCTATCCATTTTCATGGGGTTGATGAAAAAAGTGTTCAAAGAGTTCATGGATAAGTTTGTGGTGGGTTTCATGGATGACATACTTGTGTACAAAACATATAAGGAGGATCATGCAGAGCATTTTCATGCCATTTTAATAGTTCTTCGTCATGATCAGCTATTAGGGGAGTTGTTTAAGTTTGAGTTATTGACATGTGAAGGTAATTTATCAGGGCATGTTGTATCCCAAAAGGGAGTATCTATGGGTCCTTTGAAGATAAAGGTGGTTTTTTCTTGGGAAGACCCTAAGATAGTGTGAGAGGTGCATAGTTTCCTTGGAATTGAAGGATATTAGAGGAGGTTCATAGACAATTTTTCTTGGGTTGTGAATCCTCTGATAGCCTAGAACCATAAGGACTAGAAGTTCTTGTAGAATGACTAGTGTTAGGAAGAATTTTAGTAATTGATGGAGAAGCTGGTTAGTGATCCAGTCCTAAAAGGGGTTTAGTTTGAGGTTTTTGAATGATTATTTGTGTCTTGGGTTGGGTTGTATTCTGATGTAGTATATATTAGTTGTTTCTTATGTGTCTCAGTAGTTATGTCTCCATGAGTGTAACTATGCCACTTATGATCTTGAGTTGGAGTCTGTTGTGTTTCCTTTAATGTTATGGAAATATTACCTCATCAACAAGAATTTTGTGGGTTTTAATTACCATAATATCATGAGGTATGGATTCTCCCAACGCGACATGAACTTTCATCAACATAAGTGGAATGAATTATTATAGGATTATGAATTCAATATTTTTTATATGCCAGGAATGGAAAATTTCATGGCTGATGCACTAAGTAGGAAGTCATGTAGTGATTTTGTGTGTAAATCATGGGATTACTAGAGAGTGATGAAAGAAATATTAGGAATACATCTTGACATGGGAGAGGTTATTGGTAGAGGTTGTCTTTTCCATATGACAATGCATTGATCTTTGGTGTAGTAGGTGAAGGATTCTCAGTTGGGGGATTATAAGGTGGAGGTCTAGAGGGACAATGTTTTTTTTGATGCCCTTGATGGTTGGTATGAGGATGTACAACACCAAGTAATGTTATAGGGAAGTATTTTCATTCCTTTAGTGATGAATGAGATAGTTATTTATGAGTTCTACAACTTTCCTTTTATGGTACATCCCAACATGAAAAAGATGTACGAATATTTGAGAAGTTAGTTTTGGTGGCATGGGTGTAAGTGTATGGTTTCAAAGTTTATTTATCAATGTTTGGTATTATAGAAGGTGAATTCCAAGAATTGTGTTCCCCATGGTTTTCTCTAGCAATTATATATTCCCTAATGGAAGTGGGAGGACATCTTTATGGATTTATTTACCAGTTTACATCAAGATTAGGGAGGCTATAATGCTATATGGGAAATAGTGGATCATTTGATGAAATATTCCCACTTTATAGTGATAAAAAAGTCAATAAAAATATAGTTTTTGTCGAGGAAGTATCTATAGGTAGTGGTGTGACCTCACAGAGTCTCAAGGATGATCATCTCTAATCAAGATCCTTATTTTACATTCAGGGTGTGGAGAGCTCTCCAGTATGATTTTGGATCTCATTTATGCATTAACACTAATTTTCATCTACATAAAGATAGTAATATAGATAAAACCATCCATACTTTTGAAGACATGTTGTTCTCTTTTATCTTAGATTTTGGAGGTTCATAGATCAAGCACTTTCCCTTAGTCAAGTTTTCTTACAATAATTATTTCCACTCCACCATTGGTATGGCATCATTTAAATATTTCTACATCCAAACATTTTGTTCTCCATTATGATGTACTGGGGTTGGAGAGACATCAATTCTCAAGAAAAAAATTGTAAAAAATATGTTAGAGATAGTTTAGATTATTCAAAAAAGGATGATGGTATAACAACATTATTAGAAATTTTATACCTATTAAAGGAGGAAACCTATGGAGTTAGAAGTTGGAGATCATGTGTTCTTGAAGGTGACTCCTCATCATGGGATGGGATGGTTTGGTTGTGGGAGTAAGCATCTTCCCTATTTTTTTGGGCATTTCGAGGTGTTGTCTCATGCTGGAGTCATGGAATATCATATAACACTTCCCCCATAGATGATCAGAATACACAATGTTTTTCACATGTCCGAACACTGTCATTAACTTCATTATGACTCTCATATCATATATTTGGGTGAGATTGATGTTGACGATGATGTGACCTTTGGGGAGCAACCTGTAGTGATCCAGGATGGACAAAAGAAGGTGTTGTGTGGGAATGTTATTCCCTTGGTTCGTGTCTTCTGGTGGCATGGTGGCATGGAAGAGATTACTTAGGATTATGAGTCACAAATGTGAACTCATTAACTCGATCTGTTTGATGTTTAGAACTTATCTTGTAATGTTGTTCATTTTGTGGATTTTGACCTTTGTAGTTAATGAGATAGTTTCCTATTATTTTTTGTTATGGATTTACTCTCGTTTGAGATGAATCTCCACTGGGGTATTGTTTACTAGATAGTTGTTTCTTTTCCATGGGTTTTCACTTGTTTCTTCTGAGTGAGAGGGTTGATCTCTTTCCATAGAGAGATCCTTGAGAGGTTTCTCACTGGGTGGCTGTTTGGATGATCCAATTATATTTTCTATATGGGTTTGGTTTTAGATTCCTGAGGATGATAATGTTTTGAGAGGTATCTAATATAAGGTCCCAGATCCATCTATTTAAACCCTTTTCATGTTTCTAAATCCTATGGTGCTTGAAGGAGTCCTAGAGAAGGTTTGTAGGTATTTGGATGATAAAAGTTGGAAGTAGAGAGAATTCACTATGTTTATGAGTTTCACATAGTGAATGCTCAGTTTATGTCTTGGGTGAGGATGGTTCACAGGGTGATTAATGATGTGAATTAAATCAGGGTTAAATGGTCTGAGACAAATTTTTTTCAGTGATACATAACACTCAATACTTTCATGATGTGAAAGGGTTTTATGCCATGAAAATATGTTATGCAGTGTGCCTTGAAAAGCTCTATCACCTCGGGTTTTTTTCAAAACCTATGGATCTATCTAAATTTATTGGTGATATGCGATACTTTATTCATGAATTTTGAAATCCATTCGATGGCGATGAATCATATTCCTTCTGTCTTTGATCTGTGGTGATCTGAGGTATGTTCTACCTTTTTCCCTCATGGTTGTTCGATTTGTATTCTACCACTTCTTCGTTCCATGTGATTACTATTTATCTCCATCATAATTATGGTTTTTTCTTGGTTGTTATTTCATTCAACTTTAGCATGACATCCTTAGAGGGATTTATCTCTTTCAGGATGGGTGTTTGGTATCTATGACATTGGTTCATTCTCATGCGATGAACGTTGACACCTTTAAGGCAGTGGATTCAATGATTATCCTATTAATTTATGTGCAATTATAACTTATCATAGTTTATCCCTTTGAATAAAAATTTAATTGACCTAATAATGATTTAACCAGATTAAATATATATTATCATATCAGATATATATTATCATAATTAATCATAAATTTATTGAAATAGAAATGCATATCACATAGAAAAGAAATATTTTGAAAAATACATTTCTTAGTAAAAAATGACCGTATTAGTCATTTTAGTTATTCCAATTGAATTACATTTATATTAAAAGAAGCCTTTATTTTCATTCTATAAATATTTCATAATGTGGTTACTCCTAATCATTCCTTCCAATTTAGTGTATATGTTTTAATGGTATAAACATATTGCAGTTCTATTTTTGTTCTGTGTTGCATGTAGAGAAAGCTATCGAATACACTAACCTATTTAAAAGTTGATCATATATTAAGATATTAGGGTGTTATATTCACCTACCTTGAATAAATTTAATCCTCATAGTTTTAGTTATCACTCAATGAAGAAATTAGGTGAGGGTATTCATAACATATTCATTATTCAGGGTATAACCTCTAATATGACATCTACCATACTCTTATAGGATATATCAAGTTACCCATCCTTCTTCAAAGAACATTATGCATTCATATAATCATATAAACAAGTATGTATATACTCTAATCATATATTCTCAATAAATATACCCTTCCCAAAACCATTTAAATCTTAGTGTTGATAAACCACATCAAATTTATATATTCCTCCAAAAATTAACTTCATATTTAAAACTCAAATGGAATTAACCACTAGTTCACAAAGTCACATAGTAGTCTATATATATCATAATCCCAAAAATAAGATAAACATCACCATAAATATTATTTGTTACTTTTTATTTAAATCAATAATCAATTATGAGTCTATCAATACTATCTAACTAAATTTTCTCAAAATCTATCAACCTTTTAAACCTATGAGTTATTCAGCCCTCAATATTGTGTTCTTCAACAGTTTTCACCAAAAATATAACTTTTTCATAAAATAAATTTTCAAGGGAATTGATACAATTTAATAAATGTTTCCAAACCCTTAAAGTAGAACTATTGAAGAACAATCATTATATGTTTCACATAATCCTCAAAACTTTTTGAATATACTAGAATATCATTGATAAATATCAAACACTAATGAAAGTAGATAAGAGTATAAAGATTCAATTTATATTCAGATATAAATCTCACTAACTTAGGTAATACAAGGGAACTCACCTTTTTCCATCATAAAAACCATATACTCAAATTCTCAATCATTTAAGTATACTCCCTTATTCAGTTATAAGATATAGTGGTTTCTGGATACATATTTTTCTCAAATTTGTTGTTGTGATCCAATTTCAACCAAATACTAAAACAAAAATGGTTATGATAATATATAAAATATGAATATGAAAACATAAATTCAAATATTTATTCCCATATTACACCATTATTTTTAACATATGATTATTTCAGATCAACAATTGAACCTGATTGCTCAAAACTTGGTTATCCATTGTCATTTTTCTATTTGGTTCTCTAACCTAACTAGTTAACATCATTATTAAATCCTTCATAATGTTTGATAAAAATAATGTGATTAACCAAAACATATCCCTAGAGATTGTTAAACCATGTCTACAATTAGGCAGATACAACATCCACTTCTAGTATCCATACATGGATGTAATTGGAAGGAGAATTGTACAATCTCTATTTTACCAAAACTTTGTGATGTTATCATATACATGAAATTATCTCTTAGAAATTATCACATGGGTTTTCACTAAATTTATCTTATCATAATCCATAAATAAACTTTGCATTATTACCTTAATCTGAAATCATATAGTATCCCAATGGGTTATCAATACCTTTGAAATTATGATCAACATTAACTTATTGATGTGGTGTTATTTCATTACATGTTTTCCATATCATTTTCATGAATTTATTGTATTTTTTATGGAGAAACATGCTCACAATAGAGAAATATTGAGTTTTGATTATTGTCCACGAGAAATATTATTATTTAAATATAAGTTAAAAAATGATGATTTATTATGTTTAATAATGTTAGGACCAAAAGGGTCCTAGATACCCTGAGTGGGGGGTGAATCAGGGTATGGATATTCTATTTCAAAATTCTTCCAGCCCCACAGGATCTTAACCTCTATATTATAAGGGTCGCATTTTTTTCTCTTATGTTGTTAAAATTTATCTTGTTCTTTACTTATTTATCTAATAATGATGCTTTGGAAGAAATGTAGGGAATAAAGCAGGCATACACAAATATTTTTACTTGGTTCACCTTCACTGGGCTACGTCTAAGTAGTATAAAACGGCAATATGCCGCTGTACCAAATCCACTAAATCTCACTACCAATTTACAATGTTTCGGCTATATCACTTTTATTCCCAGGATCACTACCTTTACAATGTTTAGGGTCAGCTCACTGCTTTCCCAAGGGTCACTCCCTATGTCTCTCTCTCTGGATCACTATCGGTGGAGATAATCACCTTCTTCCTCTTCCTTTTCTCACTACCCCGGAAAGGATCCACTCATAGTTTATGGACTTTTAGGTACCTTCATTATCAAAAATGAATGCATCGTTATCTATATGCAGTTTTTATGTTGATGTATAACTTTCATCCACTAATGAATACCACTTTGCACCGGATGTACCAGGAAATCCTTCAACTTTCACGCATCCCTAGAATGACTGGCGCACTTCTCTATGCTTGGAGTGCTTCTCCAATGCCTAACGCTCTTCTATACTCTTTGGAGAACTTCTCCAAGGTTGGCATGCAAGTGTCACCTAACCACTTGCATTACACTCCATTCTCCAACTCAGAAGTTGGGTGACTCACACCTTTTTATGCCCAAACCAATATTGGCTCGCAACTACCAACTAGCGTGAAGCTTCTGAGTAAAATTATACTTGCGTGACCAAACTACCACTTGCGTGCCCAAACCACATGTTCAACTAGAGCTCTAATTTTATATAAGTTTTTAGCTTCACAGAAAATGAGGAGGGGTAGCCCTCTATTTATTGTAATTTTGGGCACCCTGATCACTGGCGTGCAAGTCTCCTCCCAACGCGCAAGTCCAGCCTGTAACATCCCAAGTAAGTAATTTCTTATCTATGTCTATTTATGAATTAGATAGTGTTTTAAAGTCTTAAAATGAGAATAAATCCAATCTTAAGCATAGAATACACCAATATTTTTAGAAGATTGTTTTACTGCCTTTTGATGGCAAACCATTTTTAAATCAAACTTTTGACAATTTTATAAGATCTATTTGTAAAAATAAACTTATTCTTTATGATTAGAACATTGAAATATACTTTGGATAAATTTTTGGTATTTTTCTGACAATTTTCATTTTTTTAATGAATAGTGAAAAATACTGCATTTTACATCAAAACTGATTTTTCATCTAATTTAATTATATGGATATATTACCTTTTTAATTGGTTTTAAAGTGTAAATAGAATATATTTTTACCATTTAATCCAATGGTAGACATTGGGATTAATTTTAAATTAAAATTGGACATAAACAATTGTCATGCTTTTGATAGAAATTGTTTCAAAAAAACCCGCTATTTGTTTTGACTACGGGAATTATTTTTAAATTAATTATTGCAATTTCTGTGTTTGGAATTTGGTAAAATGGATTTCATATTTGTAATAATAAGGTACAAATTATTTAATTAAGACTCTTGTTTTTGGACTTTTTGAATAGTAACGACGGTAATTATCGTTAATTATCTTGATTAATTAGTAATCGGGTAGTTAAGGATAATAAAATAATATCATAATAATAAAAAATGACACCAACATGTGTCCTAATACTACTGGTTGTGTCATGGAAGACCGTGGGATGCCTTGTGCCATACTTGGGGACCCCATGGAATCACTTTTGTGTGATAATGACTTTTTATCTTTTTATTTTTTAAAGAAAGTAAATATAACAAAGAATGTATCACCTGAATAATTTTTTTTTAATTTTGTCTACATAAATGATATCTTAGACTATAAATAGTAATTGGAAATCTAAAAATATTTCCTATATCATAGTATTTTTTTATAATTTTTATACATTACATAAATTAAATTATAAATGACACCATGATGATGCAGCGATTACCTCATTATTTAACGATTTAAATAAAATGAAAAGATAATGTAAAATCTAAGACCTACACATGTCAAAAACATATTGGATGGGTGGATTTCGAACTATTATCACCTTATAATCAAAATACATCAATGTGGGACCTTTAAAATTCGAAACTCATTTGAAAATAATGTAACATTTTATACCTTTCCAAGAGTGCCCCTCCTCTCCTCTTATAAAAGGCCCCCACCTCTACCTCCTTACCCACACCTCTCAAGCCTTTGGCTCAGCCAATATCATCTCATTTTTTCTCTCCAAATCCCTCTCCTCATCCTAGAAACCTTACCTTAGGCAGGAAGCTCTTCAAGAAACCCTTTTGGTTCAAACCAAAGGGAGTTACCCGATTTAAAGGTAATGTCTTCACTTGTGTTATTTTGTTTTATTTTGCTTCTCCAACCCCCTAAACTCTTTTTATTCATTTATTTTGTAATAAAAACAATATCTTCAATATACTAGGATGTTTTTATAAGAAGTATTGGAGCTACACTTACACACACCTACATCTAATGGTTAAAGAACATACTGTTTCTGTGGATGGTGAATTTCTGCCTCAGGAAACGATGATTGTTCAATATTCTTTTAACACCTTAAAAGTGTCAATTAATATGTCACTATATTTATATATGATATATAATATGTTTATGTTTTACTTAAGCTTCTGTATTTTTCATTTATGTCATAACTTTATGGTTTCTATTATGGGTAAACGCGATATCTTCATTTTAGGAAGTGCGGACTACCGCCCCCTCAAAGTGATTTGATTCGTTAATACCATATGTGGTATGTATAAATAATAGATTTAATGATATTATAAATGATACCATACTGGAATTATAATACTATTATGTATCATTATGTTTTAATTCCATTAAATATGAAATTCAAATGGAAGTATCATTCATGCGTACGTACGGTTTACTGTCTCTATGAACGGTGCATTTCATTTATTACCTATAAATGTTATGTAATATTATAAATGCATGTATATACTGGATATATATGATATATATGATATCTAAATCATTAATATAATTCTGTATATAATGGATATTTTACCCCATGAAAAACTTGTAATTATAAAGAGTTTATTTTTGACTCAAGTACCAATGATCGACAAAATGACCATTATTAACTTAAATAATTACATAGTGTTTAAAACATGGTAATAAGTGATATAAAAGGAATAATAAACTTGAAAAAGGTTCTTAAGCAAGTATAAATTAACTCAAGTTTATTATTCAGGAGATTAAAGAATGATCGAGTCAAGTCGGATACGAGGTATGAGACTTCATCTCAATCTCCTTTCATTGAGGCATATTTTGTTTTATACTCAAATTTATTTTTTACGGTGTATAAACCCCATTAAAATTTTTGTCTATTCAAAAGGAATATTTTTTATACGAAGCGTTTTACTAAATGACAAAAGGAATGTTTTTTTGTCATACGTATGCGGAGACAACGACTTCTCCACTACCGTGACCATTATTTGAGTTTCAACTTCCTCTACAAGCCATAACTTTTTTTTTAAAAAATGAAAAATAAATACCATGTTTTACTTTTATTTTATTTTGGTATTGAAAATGGTTTTCATAATGTTTTTATTATATCAATGTGTTGTATTGATATCTTGTGATTGAAATGTGGAGATGTTATGTTTCCTTTATGCATGTTTTATGTGATACGATTATGTTATGGTTCTTGTGAATTGTTATAAAGATGGGTGGTTTCATGAAAAAGTAAGGGCGGGTGAGCCTGATATAGCTCTCCAATGCATTGGGTAACGTGAAGGAGTTGAACGTTATGGTTTCTCCAAAGAGATTTAGGGAATATACTGTGATGGGTATTCCAAGCGTAACCATGAGGGTTACTCCCTACGTAAGAATGTTATGAATGCCTCAAGTTACCTTTATGTCTTATGATTTCTATGAGTTATTCATAAATCTTATGATTTCATGAGGTATGTTAACGTGCTTATGTTTTATAAGTAAAGTATGATTTCATTGATTCTTATGTATACATGTACTAATGTTTCCTTTCCGTATTTTTATATCCCTTACTGAGCTTTTTATGCTCATCCCATGTTTTTGAAATGTTTTTCACAGGTCATGGGAAAGGTACATGATGTGATGATAGTGTCAAGGAAGTGTCATGAAAGAATCCATGTTCTCTTTTAAATATGTTTCTGTTGATGGGAAAAAATTAATACTATCTTTTATGTAACTACTTTGTTTAAATGTGGAATTTAATGCATGATTTATGATCTAATTCTCTAAAACTCTAAACCTGAAAAGATCCTCAACATGTATTCTTGAAATAACTTAAGATTAAGTAGTGTTTAAGGCTCGGGCCTTATAGTTGGTATTAGAGGTCGGTTTAGATAACTTTAGGAGTTAGAATTCTATTAAATGATTATCCAAATATATATTTTTTTATGGTCAAATTGAAATGATATAGCATTTGAAGATTACCATGTTGCTTCATCTAAGACATGTTTGTTCAGAATGGTTTTCCGCAGAGGAAACATGGAAGCAGTGCTAGGAAGGCATACAGAAGGAAATGAACTTCCGAATCAGCATCCTGAGATGGTCAGAATTGGAACTGAACAGTTTGTTGCAGTAATAGTGCAGTTGACTCAAGCGATAAATGATGGTGGTATCCATGCACGAGATCAGCCAGATCAACTGAAGAGGAACATGTCAGTGGTGGAACATTTCATGAGGCAACATCCCCCATCATCCAGAGGATCATCTGACCCTGTGCTAGATGAAGGGTGGATTAAAGCACTAGAGAAGATTTTCGATGTCATGGGGTGTTCATACAATCAAAAGGTTAGTCTTACTATTTACCGTTTGGAGGGTGAAGCAGATCAGTGGTGGTCGATGGTTAAAAATATCAGGGACACTGATGAGATTGATGCTCTCGACTGGGATGAATTCAAAGGTATGTTTCTTGAGAAGTATTTTTCTAAGGCTGTTCGACTTAGGATGGAAAAAAAATTATTGGAATTTAGGCAAGTGGATGACTCATTGTCTACTTATGAAGAAAGGTTCACTCGTTTGGAAAGGGATCCTCCAAATTTTTTCTGAGACCTTGATAGTAAAATCAATCGTTTTTACTCAGGATTAAAGCCAAAATATTGAAGGGATTTAGCTTCTCATGAGTTCAGGAGTTATGAAAATCTTGTTCGATGTGATGATAAGGTGGAAATGGAGTTTTCCGATGATCAAGTGTCCTATAACAACCAACAGAAGAAGAGATCGAGGTGGCAGAAGAAAGTGAAGAATTCTTCAAAAATGTCTGATGGTAAGAAAACTAAGTTTCCAGTTTGTGCTAAATGTGGTAAAAGGCATGATGGGGAATGTCTTTTGAATTCTGGAAAGTGCTACCGATGTGGTAATATGGGACATAAGGCTTGTGATTGCACTGAAAAAGATCAGGGTGATGGTAAAACCAAATTTGATTTACAGATAGTGAAATGTTTTAAGTGAAATGATATGGGTCACTATGCAAACTAGTGTCCGACAAAGAGCTCGAGTGATGGGAAGAAGTTATACTACAAGCAGAAAGGGGTGGTGAAATCCTTGGAAACTACTTCAGCAGATGTTGGGACATTAAATGAAGTGGTATCAGGTACCTTGTTTGTTTTTTCAGATTATGCCAGTGTGTTGTTTGATTCGGGGTCTACACATTCCTTCATCTCTGAAAAATTTTCTAGTAAAATGGGAATAACATCTCAAGAAATGACTCATGAAATTGTGGTAAAAACACCTGGGGGGAAATTTTGAGACAAAAAGAATTTATAAGAATATTCTTATCCTTATCCGTTGAAAGAACCTACTTGCAAACCTTATTGTTTTACCTCTAGTAGAGTTTGATGTTATCCTGGGTATGGATTGGCTCTCTATTTACCATGCTAAGATTGACTGTAGAGCTAAAAATGTTTCTTTTCAGAAAGACTTTCAGTTTGTGTAAAATAATGAGCCCTTACTGTTGATAACATATCAAGAGGCTGAGAAACTTGTAAAATATGGAAATGAATGTTACCTTGCACATATTGTTGAAAACAAAGAAATAGTTCAGATTAATGATGTACCAGTGGTAAATGAGTATCCTGATATTTTTCCTAATGAGTTCCCTGGATAATACCAGATCGGGAAGTTGAATTTACTGTTGACTTAGTTCCCAATGCTAATCCAATTTCAAAACCCCCTTTTTGAATGTCTCAAATTGAACTTTTAGAGTTGAAGGAGAAATTGAAAGATTTATTAGAGAAAGGTTTCATTCGACCTAGAACATCACCATGTGGTGATTTTGTTTTATTTGTTAAAAAGAAAGATAGTTCTATGAGACTTTTCATTGATTATAGAGCCTTGAATAACATCACTGTTAAGAACAAATATCCTTTGCCTCATATCGATGATTTGTTTGATCAGCTTCAGGGAGCTTAGTTTTTTTCAAAGATTGATCTGAGATCAGGGTACCATCAGTTGAAGGTAAAGGAATCATATATTCCGAAGACTGCGTTTCGTACAATATATGGCCATTATGAATTTGTAGTAATGCCTTTTGGGCTAACCAATTCACCTACTGTATTCATGGACTTAATGAATAGAATTTTCCATGATTTCTTGGATAAGTTTGTGGTTGTTTTCATTGATGATATTTTTCAGTTTTCTAAAAGTAAAGAGGAGCATGAAAGACATTTAAGGGTTATTTTGAAAACCTTAAAAGAAAATAAATTGTATGGGAAATTCATAAAGAGTGAGTTTTGGTTACAACAAATTTCTTTCCTTGGTCACATTGTTTCTAAAGATGGGATAACTGTTGATCCTTCAAAAAAAAGGTTGTGGAATAATGGCCAAGACCCACAAATGTAATAGAGATTCGTAGATTCCTTGGTTTGGCAGGCTATTACCAAAGGTTTTTTAGAAATTTCTCTCAGTTATCTAGTCCAATGAAAAAGATAAATCGGAAGGGTGTTAAGTTTATCTGGACAAAAGAATGTGATGATTGTTTTCAGGAACTGAAAAGAAGATTGGTGAATGCTCCAGTTTTGGTACTACCTTCCAGGAATAGTGAGTTTGTTATCTACAGTGATGCTTCATTAAAAGGACTTGGTTGCGTCCTAATGCAGAATGATCAGGTAATTTCTTATGCTTCACATCAGTTGAAAACTCATGAGGTAAATTACCCTACACATGATTTGGAATTATCTGCTATTGTTTTTGCTTTAAAAATTTAGAGGCATCATTTGTATGGTGTAAAGTGTGAAATATATATTGATAAAAAAAGTTTAAAGTATATATTCACTCAGAAATAATTGAACATGAGACAGAGGGGATGACTAAAATTAATCAAGTATTATGATTGTACAATTCATTACCATCCGGGAAAAGCAAATAAAGTGGCTGATGCTTTGAGTCGAAAATGTAATGCTTCATTAACAATGTTGCATTTGGAACGTGATCCTTTGGTTAAGGATTTTATGAACTTTGGCATAGAAGTTGTTGGCGCAGGATGTCCTTCTGTTTTATTTCAGGTATTAGTGAAATTTTCTCTATTAGACAGAATTAATCAAGCACAGAAGCAAGATAGTGAGTTGCAGAAAAAGGTAGAGCTGGTTCAGAAAGGTAAGTTGCCTGAATTCAATATTGATAATGATTGTGTTTCGAGATTTGGGAAGAGATTGTGTGTGCCTGGTGATTCACAGTTTAAGAGAGAGTTGTTATGTGAAGCTCATAGTTCTCCTTTTTCAGTTCATCCAGGAAGTACTAAGATGTATAGAGATCTTCAGGAGTATTCCTAGTGGGACAAAATGAAAAGAGATATTGCTGATTTTACTATAAAGTGTTTGACTTGTCAACAGGTTAAAGCAGAACAACAGTTACCAAAAGGGATGCTTCAACCTTTACCAGTGCCGGAGTGGAAATGGGAGAATATATCCATGGACTTCATTGTGGGGTTGCCGAAGACACCTCGATGTAATAATGTAATCTGGGTTATTGTTGATCGTTTGACTAAATCTGATCATTTCCTTACTATACGAGATCCTTTTTTCCTAGATAAACTTTACCGTTTTTTTCTTAAAGAGATAGTCAGGTTACATGGAGTTCCTCTCTCTATTGTATCTGACCATGATCCCAGGTTTACTTCTAACTTTTGGAAAGGCCTTCAGAAGTCATTGGGTACTGAATTAAATTTTGGTACAACTTTTCATCCTCAATCAGATGGGCAGTCAGAACAAACGATTTAGACTATGGAGGATATGCTACGTGCTTGTTTGATGGATTATCCGGGAAGTTGGGACCAACATCTTTCTTTGGTTGAGTTTTCTTATAATAAAAGTTTTCATTCTAATATACAGATGGCACCATTTGAGGCATTATATGGAAAGCGGTGTTAAACTCGAGCTTTCTGGGATGAAGTGGGTGAAAGGAAGTTGATGGGACCGAAATTGGTAGAAGAGTTGGCAAAAATAGTTCAGCTGATATAGAAACACATGAGAACAGCTAAGAGCTGACAGAAAATTGATGCGGACAACAGGAGGAAGGATCTCTCTTTTGAGGTAAGTGATCATGTTTTTATCAAAGTATCACCATGGAAAAGTGTGATGCAATTTGGTAAGAAAGGAAATTTGAGTCCAATGTTCATTGTAACATATGAATTTCTGGAGAGATTTGGATCAGTTGCATACCGAGTGGCTTTACCTCCGATTTTATCTCAGGTACACAATGTTTTTCATGTTTCAATGTTAAGAAAGTACATGCCAGATCCATCTCATGTTTTGAGTCCAAAGGTAGTTCAGCTGGAAGAGAATATATCTTATGAGGACCAACCGGTCCAGATTCTTGACCATAGGGAGAAAGTGTTGCAGAATAAGGTGATTCACCAAGTAAAGGTTTTTTGGAAGAACCACATGAGTGAAGAGGCAACATGGGAATCTGAAAATGCAATGAGGGAAAAATACCCCCACTTATTCGATAAGTAAATAAATTGCGGGGATGCAATTTTCTAAAGGGGGAAGGATGTAACATACCAAGTAATTAATGAATAATAGATTTTCTTATCTATGTCTATTTATGAATTAGATAGTGTTTTAAAGACTTAAAATGAGAATAAATCCAATCTTAATCATAGAATACACTAATATTTTTAAAAGATTGTTTTAGTGCCTTTTGATGGAAAACCATTTTTAAATCAAACTTTTGATAATTTTATAAGCTCTATTTTTCAAAATAAACTTATTCCTTATGATTGGGACATTTAAATTTACTTTGGATAAATTTTTGGTTTTTTTCTAACAATGTTCATTTTTTTGATGAATAATGAAAAATACTGCATTTTACATCAAAACTGCTTTTTAATATAATTTAACTATATGGTTAGATGATCTTTTTAATTGGTTTTAAAGTTTAAATAGAATATATTTTTACCATTTAATCTAATGGTGGTCATTGGGATTAATTTCACTTTGAAATTGGTCATAAAAAATTGTCAAACTTTTGATAGAAATTGTTTCAAAAAAACCCGCTATTTGTTTTGACAACGGGAATTATTTTTAAATTAATTATTGCAATTTATGTGTTTGAAATTTGGTAAAATGGATTCCATATTTGGAATCAGAAGGTCCAAATTATGTAATTAAGACTCTTTTGTTTTTGGACTTTGTGAATAGTAACGACGGTAATTATCATTAATTATCTTGATTAATTAGTAATCGGGTAGTTAAGGATAATAAAATAATATCATAATAATAAAAAAATGACACCAAAATGTGTACTAATACTAATGTTTGTATCATGGAAGACCATGGGATTCCTTGTTCCAAACTTGGGGACCCCATGGAATCACTTTTGTGTGATAATGACTTTTTATCTTTTTATTTTTTAAAGAAAGTAAATATAACAAAGGATGTATCACCTGAGTAAAATATTTTTAATTTTGTATACATAAATGATCTATTGGACTATAAATATTCATTGTAAATCTAAAAAGATTTCCTACATCATAGTATTTTTTTTATATTTTTTAGACATTAAATAAATTAAATTATAAATGACACCATGATGATGCAGCGATTACCTCATTATTTAACGATTTAAATAAAATGAAAAGATAATGTAAAATATAAGACCTAAACATGTCAAAAACCTATTGTATGGGTTTATTTAAAACTCTTATAACCTTATCATCTAAATACATTAATGTGGGACCTTTAAAATCAGAAACTCATTTGAAAATAAAGTAACATTTTATACATTTCCAAGAGTGACCCTCCTCTCCTCTTATAAAAGGCCCTCACCTCTACCTCTTTACCCACACCTCTCAAGACTTTGGCCCAGACAATATCTTCTCATTTTGTCTCTAAACATCACTCTGCTCTTCCTAGATGCCTTACCTTAGGCATGAAGCTCTTCAAGAAACCCTTTTGGTTCAAACCACAGGGAGTTACCCGATTTAAAGGTAATGTCTTCACTAGTGTTCTTTTGTTTTATTTTGCTTCTCCAACCCCCTAAACAATTTTTATTCATTTATTTTGTAACAAAAATAGTATCTTCAATATACTAGGATGTTTTTATAATAAGGATTCAAACTACACTTACACACACCTACATCTAATGGTTAAAGAACATAATGTTTCTATGGATGGTGAATTTCTGCCTCACGAAACGATGATTGTTCAATATTCTTTTAACACCTTCAAAGGTGTCCATTAAGATGTCACTATATTTTTATATGATATATAATATGTTTATGTTTTACTTAATCTTCTGTATTTATCATTTATGACATACCTTTATGGTTTCCATTATGGGTAAACGCGATATCTTCATTTTAGGAAGTGCGGACTACCGCCCCCTCAAAGTGATTTGATTCGTTAATACCATATGTGGTATGTATAAAGGATAGATTTAATGATATTACATATTATAAATTACTGGAATTATAATACTATTATGTATCGTTATGTTTTAATTCCATTAAATATGAAATAAAAATGGAAGTATCGTTCATGCGTACGTACGACTTACCGTCTCTATGAACGGTGCATTTCATTTCTTACCTCTAAATGTTATGTAATATTATAAATGCATGTATATAATGGATATATATGATATATATGATATCTACATCATGAATATAATTCTGGATATAATGGATATTTTACCCCATGAACAACTTGTAATTATAAAGATTTTTTTTTGACTCAAGTACCAATGATCGACAAAACGACCATTATTAACTTAAATAATTACATAGTGTTCATAACATGGTAATAATTGATATAAAAGGAATAAAAAACATAAAAAAGGTTCTTAAGAAAGTATAAATTAACTCAATTTTATTTTTCATGAGATTAAAGAACGATCAAGTCAAGTCGGATACGAGGTATGGGACTTCGTCTCAATCTCTATTCATTGAGGCATATTTTGTTTTATACACAACTTTCTTTTATACGGTGTATAAACCCCGTTGAATTTTATGTCTATTCAAAAGGAATATTTTTTATATTAATTGTTTTACTAAATGATAAAAGGAATGTTTTTTTGTCGTACGTATGTGGCGAAAATGACTTCTCCGCCGCCGTGACCATTATTTGAGTTTCGGCTTACTCTACAAGCCATAACTTTTTTTAAAAAATGAAAAATAAATATCATGTTTTACTTTTCTTTTATTTTGGTATTGAAAATGTTTTTCATAATGTTTTTATTATATCAATGTATTGTATTGATATCTTCTGATTGAAATGTGGAAATGTTATGTTTCCTTTATGCATGTTTTATGTGATATGATTATGTTATGGTTCTTGGGAATTATTATGAAGACGGACAGTTTCGTGATAAACTAAGGTCGGGTGAGCTCGATATAGCTCTCCAATGCATTGGGTAACACGAAGGAGTTAAACGTTAAGGTTTCTCCAAAGAGATTTAGGGAATATACTGTGATGGGTATTCCAAACATAACCATGAGGGTTAATCCCTACATAAGAATGTTATAAATGCCTCAAGTTACCTTTATGTCTTATGATTTCAACGATTTATTCATAAATCTTATGATTTCTCGAGGTATGTTAACATGCTTATGTTTTATGAGTAAAGTATGATTTCATTGATTCTTATGTATACATGTACTAATGTTTCCTTTCCGTATTTTTATATCCCTTACTGAAATTTTTATGCTCATCCTAAGTTTTTGAATTGTTTTTCATAGGTCAAGGGAAAGGTACATGATGTGATGATAATGTCAAGGAAGTGTCATGAAAGAATCCATGTTTTGTTTTAAATATTTTTCCATTGATGGGAAAAAATGAATACTATCTTTTATGTAACCACTTTGTTTAAATGTGGAATTTAATTCATGATTTATGATCTAATTATCTAAAACTCTAAATCTGAAAATATCCTCAACGTGTATTCTTGAAATAACTCAAGATTAAGTAGTGTTTAAGGCTGGGGCCTTATAAAGCCGCCCTAGTATTTGACGCCTTAGTCACCTTACACGCCTAAACTAAAACTTTGGCACCCCTATTTTCTTTTCCATATTTTTATATTCTGATCTTGAAAAACATATGGCATGCAACATTCCAAGCCTCCAAGACACCAGTGCAAAATTCTCTTTCCCAAAAACACTTTTCTCCATTTGTCGATTTTGAGGCCCAAAAATTTGGCAAACACTAGAAAACGGTGCCACCATGTATCTAATATTTTTGTACCGCCTCCAGATCATCCATTCCTTTGTCGAGGTTCTTAAATAAATCATGTATTGTTGAAAACATCCCTTGAACTCAATAACTCACCATGTAAACAACCTTTGTCAAAAAATTTGTATGTCATGGTCTGCTTTGTCAACAAACACAACATGGAGTCCCGATTTGTCAATAAACACAATCACCTCAAAAATTCTTCAATGATACCTTGAGTAATTTTTTCCCAACCATCTCCCCCTTTGGTTTTGTTGACAACTCTTCTCATAAAATTTCTCTACACTTTGATACCTCATTAAATGTTCTTCCAACCGCTACCACCATTCACCTCTTGTGATTTAGATAACAATCAAGGATTTTCTCAACATATACTCTAAGCCCACATGAGTAATGCTCGACCTGAGAAACAAGAGTAAATGAAAAGTTCATTAATGAATCACTTCATTTCTGACACCAGTTGTTGATACCACACTAATAAAAAATGCTGATTACTGGAAGCCTTTTGACACCATCCCAACACCACTATTCTGGTTTAATCACAATCCTCTATTGTCGTGATATCTGTGCTTTTATTGATCACTTATAGCATCGTCAGATTTAAAACTCATACTCCCCCAATATTGTTGCTCCCCCTATCTCGTTTCTCCACTAATAATCTTCTCCTTCTGTCTTTGACTAATACATTTTCCCCCTTCCTTTTCCACAATTTCTCCCCCTTGAGGAGTCACTACTTCTAACCCTTTGTCAAAAAACCCAAAAGTCACTCCTCTGTGGTATGAGACATTGGAAAGAACACAGATTAACACATTAGAGAAAAACACACTATACCCCAGGGAGGGGGGTGGCACATTCACACTCTTTCAAGTGCGGGGAGTTGACTGGACTCCCAAAGCCAGTCGATTCCTCTCAAAAGCTTCCTTGGGTAAGGCCTTGGTCAGAATGTCTGCAACCTATAGTTCAGTAGGCACATACTCCAACTTTACAATTCCCTTCTCAACTTTATCCTTGATAAAATGATACTTTATCTCAATGTTCTTTATCCATGAATGATAAACATGATTTTTTCTGAGATTTATTGAACTTGAGTTATCACACTAGATTCTAATTAGAGACTTTAATGCAACTCCCATATCATCAAGCTGCTGCTTCATCCACAATAACTGTGTGTATACTTGAGTGGTTGAAATATACTCAGTTACTACGGTGCTTAATGAAATACAATCTTGTTTTTTTCTTGACCAAGAAATACACAATCCACCAAGATTGAATGCACCTACTGACATTGATTTCCTGTCATATGATGAACCATCCCAATCTACATCAGTATATCCCAATATCTCTGACTGAGATTTGTCATTATATATCAAGCTGAAATCCATCGCACCCTTGATATAATAATGTATTCTTTTAATTGAAAGCCTGTGGATTTCCTTGTGATTAATTTGATATCTCACTGCTTGGCATGTAAAGAATACAATGTCAGACCTTATCACTATCAGATACAGTAGATTTCCAATGATTTTCATGTATTCTGTGATATTAACCACCTTGTATTCATCATCCTAGGACTCTTTCATTCGAG
Organism: Viscum album; assembly: GCA_963277665.1. Classification (NCBI taxonomy): domain Eukaryota; kingdom Viridiplantae; phylum Streptophyta; class Magnoliopsida; order Santalales; family Viscaceae; genus Viscum; species Viscum album. The sequence continues at coordinate 702,687,737 of OY728126.1, read as the reverse complement.
AAACAATTAGATTCATCATCTTATTGGGATTTACCATTCCAAATCTCCTCAGAACCTTATTTTCATATTTTAGAAGAATAACTACACTGTTCATCATCATATCCTTTGATGATTATGCCTTTGACATATACTACCATCATCATCCTTTGATTACAGTCGTTGTTGACTTACAGATTGCAATCAATTCTGTCACACCAAAAACTGATCTTCTCCAAAAACTGATCCATCAGTAAATACCATGCTATTCTAGCTACTCAATATTCAAATATTCTTCCATAATCCCATTCAAAAATTCAGACTTGACATGCATCTGGAACACTCTAAACTTATGTTGCGCTGTGATAAATATCATGCTTACTGTAGAGTTCTAATCTTCCTTGTCTTCACTGGAAATGTTTGATCATCAATGAGACTCTGCTTTTCAATTCCAGATTTATTATTTTGATTATTTATAGATATAGTCTTGAATTACTCATGTTTTTTATCTATATCTGCTTAGAAATCATCATTTTACACTTTTTATCCCATTGAGTCTCTTACCAATTCATCACTTTCAACAAGAATCTTGTCATTGTTTCATGTCATTTATTTAAAATTATTTTCTCAGCTTCTAGTTGAATGATTGTTGATATTCATCCATAACTCCTTGGTATACTGAAAATAGTCAGCTGAGACCACATTGTTAGGAAAAAATAAATAATCATGGAGGGCATGATTTTTGCTACTTCACCACGATCCTTCTTCTCTCAGGGACAACTAACACCTGAACTATAGCATGATACCAATGGATATATATTCAATAAAAATCAGTACCACTGGATCATTTCTGTATATAATTGATAGGTCTTTAGTCTCAGTGTATTCTCTTCATCATATCAACTCCTTTTTCATAGTACACAGCCTTTTATACAGATTTGAAAAATAGAACCGTTGTGTAACAATACTTGTTGAATCTGATTAGAAAATAGAACGTTCCCCCTATGATGTCCAGCTCTTCCAGTTATATAACCTATTGTTTATACCCATAAACTTTCTTCTTCTTGTGAATCATCTATTCACATGGGATTATAGGTTTGAGAAGCTTCTCCAACTCACTTACATCAACGAGATCATCATTGGGTGAATCCACCACTTAATAATAAGATATCAACAAAATCTCTAAGCCTAATGAGTCAGAAATTGGAGTAGGAAACAAGAGATAAAGTTAATAACAATCACTTTTTACTGCACTCAGTTTCTCTCTTTCATCTTCAACTCTAGTAACAAATTTGAATCAATTGAAACTCTGGAGCATATCACTTCCTGACTTTGCATCTTTAGATTCCACTTACCCTTGGATTATATCTCCCTAAAACATGAAACACATGAATCATCAGTAAATTGTATTTATAAATATAGGGAGAGGGGAGTTTCAGGAATTATCAATAATAGGATTTTGGTTGATCTTGATGGGTCAAACCTTTGATTCTTTCTTGCAAATCATCACACTATTTCCTTGCATTATCCAATTCCCTATCCAAATTAAGTTGTTCTGGCCATACACCCATGCATTCATTTCCCACAAGATGAGTCTTTTTCTAATATGAAGATTATGTAGTTTAGGCCTTTCTCATACTTTTGGGTTTAAACCCACTGGTAGACATTTCCTTCTTTGATGTTCTACCAATATTACACTTCCCTTGATTCCTTCTCTGAGTAGGAATCTCTCCACTATTCTTCACTTCTTGGTATGTCGATGGAGATGTGGATTTTCTAAGACATTTTTTATTCATTTTTCTTTTACCAATTGTTGGAATCATGGTACCCTTTATTTTTTGGGGTTGAGTTTTAAACTAATTCTACATTCTTCTTACTCACAAATAGAGTAGATCTCCCCTTAATCTTCTAGGTTTATTGACATTCTCCCCAAGATATCTGTTGTGAGTGTGACATATAAGGTGATTGATACACCTTTTGTTCAACTCCTTATGATTCCCCTAAGGTAGTAAACCATCTTTTCAACTTACCACTTTTTTCTTCCAATGTAAGATTTATAGTTATACATCACTAAAGTCAATAATCTATTTATGGGTTCCTTTTCATTTCTCTCTTTCTTCTTTCTGCAATATCTTTCCAAATTCCCATGATCAGAACATATAAAACGTCTTCCATCATAGGCATACCTCGTTTCATCATTTCTCAACCTAGATGTTGATACATCTTGAGTTCTTCTTCTGATATTGAGCTTCTGAGATTCCTGACACATTCTAATTTTTTGTCCCATTATTCTACAGTAATAACATCTAATGAATACATTCTTCTTAGATATGTTCATTTTAGACTTTTCATGATGCTTAATCTTATTCTTAGATTTAGTAAAATTTCTATCTTCATAGTATGAAATGTATTCCTGATCCTCTTAACAAAATCTTGATGTACAACCATGAATCCCACAGAAATAGCACATTCTATCATTACTTCCTGTAACATTCTTTTTAGGTCTATCTCCATCACCTACAATGTTTTTCTTATCTATGGAACTTTTCACTACTCTATTCCTATCATGAATATGAGGGGGATCATCATATCCAATTCCAGACATTCCTATATTATGTGGTCTTTGAGATGAGAAAATATGTTCTTTCTTCTCATCATTAGTAGCATACTTTCTTTTCAGTTTATCATCACTTGCCGAAGGAAAATTGAATAGTAAGTGCAGTGCATCCTTCAACTTAGGCTTTCCTTTGTCATTTGATTTCTCCATTTCTTTCTTGACAGATTCTATCTCTTCCTCCAGTTTTTGAATCTTCTTATCTCTTAATCCAAGTTGTGCGCTGAGTTCTCTTCTGATATTCTTCCCACTACTCATCTCATCTTCCAGTTCTCTCATGAGCTTATCTACCATATCACTTTGATTCTTTATTTTCAATTTTTCTTAAGCAACCGAATCAGATACGGATTAATTCACTTATTTTAGCATTTGATTCTTCTGAACTAGTTCAAATAGTTGTGTAGCAAGATCATCATTTATGGATTTCAGATTCTGAATTTCATCTGAGTTCAGATTCTTTCCCCTAACATCAACTTTGAGATTTTATCGCACTATATACAAAATTTTTAGTTCCTCATCTTGAGAATAATTCTTCTCCATCAGATTAGTAGCCACGTCAATAAGCATTTTATTTAATCCTATTAGCTTGTTAACCTTAATTTCCAGTTCTTGGATCCGTATATCTTTAGATTTAACCTCTTCATCTAATTTCTGATCTAATTCATTTTTCATGTCAACATCATCTAATGGTGGCCTCCTTGAAACTTCATCATCATCAATAGTTTCAACATCACTTTGAATTTCACATACTTCACTCATTCCTACATCATTATTGAGTGAATCTATCTTTTCTCTATCTGATTCATCCAATCCTTCCATCAGCAAGCTGTTTGATTCCTTTAGTTGAATCACACTTTTTCTATAAACCTTTCCACACTGAGGAATACCATCTAACTTCTGATTCTTCTTTGATTTTTCCTTTTTCTATGGAAAACCAATATAAGAGAAGACCGAGTCTTTAACTTAAGAAATCAAATGAACAAAGTAAGAGAAAACAAATATGATAAAAGAAACCTTATTATAATACCAATTTTTAGGACCAAAGGATCCTGGGTGAATGAGGGTATGAATATTCTATTTCAAAATTCTTCCTTCCACACAGGATCTTGACCTCTATATTATAAGGGTCACATTGTTTTCTATTATGTTGTTAACATTTATCTTGTTCTTTCCTTATTTATATGATAATTATTCTTTGGATGCAATATAAGTAAGCAAGCAGACATACACATAGATTTTTACTTGGTTCACCCTCACTGGGCTACATCCAAGGATCATACAATGATGATGTGTCGCTGAACTAAATCCACTAAAGCTCACTTAAAATTTAAAATGTTTGAGCTATATCACTTCTATGACTAGGCTCACTGCCTTTACAATGTTTAGGGTCATCTCACTGCTTTCCCAAGGTTCACTCTCTATTTCACTATTTCTGGCTCACTCCTGGTTGAGAGGATCACTTTATTTCTCTTTTTTTGCTCACTACTCTGGAAAGGATCCACTCACACTTTATGGAATTGTAGGTCCCTTCATTATCACAAATGAATGAATATTTATCTGTATGCATATGCTCTATTGAAGTCCAAATTTCATCCATAGATGAATAACACTTTGCACCGGATGTACTAGGAAATCCTCCAACTTTCTTGCATCCCTAGAATGATTGGCGTGCTTCTCTATGCTTGGAGCGCTTCTCCAATGCCTGACACTCTTCTCTACTCTTTGGCGCGCTTCCCCAAGCTTGGCGTGAAAGTGTCACCTAACAACTTGCGCGACACTCCATTTTCCAACTCAGAACTTGGGTGACTCACACCCTTTTACGCCTAAACCAATATTGGCATGCAAATATCAACTGGCATGCAACTTCTGAATAAACTTATACTTTCTCGACCAAACCACCACTTGTGCACCCAAACCACCTGTACAAATGGAGCTCTAATTTTCTCTAAGTTTTGATATTCACTGAAAATGAGGAGGGGTATCCCTCTAATTATAGGAATTTTGGGTACCCTCTGCGCTGGCGTGGAAGTCTCATCCCAACACACCAGTCCATCCACCCTAGTCTTTGTAACCCTAGTCACCTTGCGTGCCCAAACCAAAAATTGGGCGCCCCTATTTCCTTTTCTATATTTTGTTGTTCTGATCTTGAAAAAAATATGGCATGCAACATTCCAAGCCTCCAAGACACTGGAATGAAAGTACCTTTTCCAAAAGTACTTTTCTCCATTTGTCGATTTTGAGGCCCAAAAATTTGGCAAACACTGGAAAACAGCGCCACCTTGTATCTGTTATTTTTGTACCGCTTAAAGATCATCCATTACTTTTTCGAGGTTCTTCAATAAATCATGGATTTTTTAGAACATCCCTTGAACTTGACAACTCACCATGTAAACCCCCTTTGTCAACAAATTTATACATCATGGTCTGCTTTGTCAACAAACACAACACGGAGGCCTGCTTTGTCAACAAACACAATCACCTCTGAAATTCTTCAATGATACCTTGAGGGATTTTTTCCCAAAAAATGATGAATCATTTAATTGTGGAATTATTTCTTATTAGTGGTTTTAAAAATATATACTAATATTATTTTGATGGAGGTGATTATTATAATATTGGATGTTTAATGATGGAGACTATTTTATTTTATTTTATTTTATTTTATTTTGTTGATTTGGAAATTTATGTAATAATAAAAATGATTGTATACATGTTTATTAGTAAGTAATATAGTTTATAGTTAGTCATTAAAAAATAGGTGTGTTTAGGTATAAAAATATATCCAAATGGGAGGATGTGTTTGTAGGGGAAAATGGAACTCAAGCTACCCGATATCGGTGCATCCGATTTTCTCCTATGATCTAAGAGAAAAAAAAGAACGAACCCAATTGAAATCTTAAGATAAGGACAATACTAGGGGAATGGATATCAAAAAAATTCCATGTAAATCAATTGAATGATTTAATAAGGCCACTCAAGCCTTTCCAGTGAAGATTCGAGGTGATCGAGTGCCTCCACAATGAAGGGTCAAAGCTCGACCAAGAGTACAGATTCACTTAAAGCTTTTTGTATCAATGATGTAATTGATTTCTCTAGTTTCTGATCGAAGATACATCAAAGGATGAGATTCAAGCTGACATTCATCATTGTGTGATAGAATTCGAGTTCTACTACATCTGATTAAAGAAGACATCAAGAAATATTCAATACTAAAATGAAGAACTGAGACCCATCAATACAAATCTGGGATAAAACAGATTCAACGGAGGTTGCCGAATGAGCTTGAGTTCCTAATTTGAATAACCGAGGCTTCCAATAAATATTTGGTCATGATGAAGAAATCCATTGAATATTAGCCCGAGATAGTGTCGAAGCTCATGGAAACCAGGAGAAGATCCAAGACAGAGTGAGAACAAGACCGAGTTGGTTGGATGAAGATGACACCAATAGTTAATAAAGCTTGATTTTGATTCAAAATTTAAAGTTATTTCTTGCTGGTATTAATTCAGAGATGGAGGGGGAATCTTTATAACATGATTCAAAGGGATGGTTGTAATTGAAGTCGAAGAATTTTAGTGCTGCCTGCTTTATAGAATTAAGTAAGAATCTGAGAAGGAAGAATGACATGTCAATTTACCAAATTGAAGTCAGTGGAAGCATCCCTTATTAAAAGAAAGGAACAGAATAAGAGGGAAAACATAATTTGACACCTACTTGTGTTCATTGACTATTCAGGAACCCAGCTAATACAATTTGTTATAAAGTAGAGGGAAAAAGAATTTTCTAGAGCATGAGAAGAAGCTACAATGCAAGAGGAAATTGAAGATAGAGTAGGGGAAGATTAACTTCAACTCAATAGAGAGAAAATATTATTTCCTCTTTATATTATTTTGATTCTTTATTTGATTGTATTCATGCTTTACACTTAATTTCTGTGTACATGCCCTTTGCATAACCACTTGAGAGAATTTTCTTGAGTTTTCTTGATAATCATTTTTTTCCTATTTCTTTATCTACATAACTCCTTCCAATTCTTCTTTTCTTTCATTATTTAAATTCAATTATTTATTTTACTTGATGAATATAAGGGTGAAAAGTAATTACAAGGCTGTTTTGAATTGTTTTTCTACAGTTTTAATTGAGAGATTGAATTTCAGTACTAGTTAAAGTAGAACTCATTGATTATTTTCTTAGTGACTTCATTGTTTTGATGTTTTGTTGATTTCATTGTTTTTCAAGAACATCATCCCTGAATTGAGTATCATAAATTGAATTTCCCACATTATATCTTTAGACATTTTCTTGCTTGTTAACAAAAGATAGACCTAATACCTTTCCCACTATACTTTCAATATTTATTTTCACTTTATCATTATTTTATTCACACTATTCAGTCAAATATTTTATGATTTCAGTCCCCGTTTCTAGTAGTTTAGGTTAAAAAAGTCCCTTAGAACATCTTACTACCTTAACTTTGTTTGGACCATATTTTCCACTATACTAGTATGATAAAGTATAGGAAAATATAAATTTTAACTTGGTTAGCATGCCAACGACCGTGCTATGAACTATTATCAACCCTTAAATTATCCTCAATAGACATCTTAATCTTTACAGTTATCTAAACATTTCCTTTGATATCAACTATGGCTCCCTGGACCCACTATCCCAAATCCAGTTACATAAACACATAATTCACATACTTTATTTCATAGAAGTTATAAATCTTGGATATAACCATCCATAATTAAACAGTAAATAATGATTATAGTATCCATTCCATCTCAAGGATCCTTTCAATCTTAGAAATAACAAACAAAGGCCATGTTCTTTGTATCAAACATACATCTATCCCATTATATACGAAACTACTTAATACATAATGAGTCTTTAACATCTCCCATAAATTATTTCACATGTGCTATCATTTTAAATAGGTCACGTGTACTAATTTTCTTCATAACTTGGGAAAATGAAAACATAATAAAGGGTGATCTCAAAAACTTGGTAAGAGGAAACATACAACTAAGACAATCATGACATAAACATTTATTATATATTATGGTGGTAATAAGTAAAAAACATGAATACAAAATAAAATTGAATATAAGATCATTATATATCCATGAAAATAAATAAAAACATGGATATGAATAATATGGATCTCATACTAATGGAATTCATAATTTTGGACATAAAAAACAAGATGCAGAGGTCTTGTGTCAAGATACTATCCTATTACGAGGAGAGTTATAACCAAAACCCAACCATCTTTGTCTCATGAGACCTTACAATGCATTTATGTGTTGTATAATTATGAACTCCACCCATCACCGGATTAAGTCAAATGAATTCACCCTAAGGTTCAACAAGAATTTTCATATCATTCCCTAAAGAACTCTTTACCGAATTAAAACATAGTTATTCATATAATAAAAGATATGGAATGTCAATACATAATCAACATAAATTAGCAATCATTAATCATCAAGAATATCAAAAAAAATCCCCATGTCAATAAAAGGGATAACCTATTCATAACCCATCCAAAGATAAAAGGTGTATGGTCAAACAATACACAATAAAATTTCCAATAATCATCTGTGTTAGAATAAAAAAATCCCTAACTCCAATAATTTTCCTCATGTCAAGAAACAAAAATTCTTTTTTAGGTGAACATCCTCCATTCCGATTTTTTTAAAATGAGATGTTCACACTGTATTGGGTAATGAGTATACAATTAAGTCAATATTGGAATGACATGATAATAATCCATATAGAGAAACAAGGTGGATGAATATAAAAAAATATATCGCTAGTAAAATAAGAGAAACATATGTGGGTGTTGACATAAATAAAAAACACCCTCACAAAAATAATTCTTCAATGATATCAAAAAAGAAGGGATCAAGAAATGAAATATTTGATACCCTAGTTTCAATCCCCCAAATGATAAGGTAAATCATGAAACATAAACCCAATTTGGGTAAATAATTTTATAAATGATGAGGGTAATGGAATAAAAAACTTAAAATATCTTTAAAAATACATTTTTAACATTGATGTAAAATACAAATTTACATATAGATTTCAAATGTGACTTTTGAAAAGGGGATGTGAATGACTTTTAAAAATTTTAATTTTAAAAATAATCCCCATAAATAGATCCATTAAATGACATAATGTTTATCTTGGATAAATGAGGATAGGATGAAGAAACTTGTGAAAGTGAAAGGAAAACACTTTTTTGTTTTTAAAAGAACTTTTTTAAAAAATAACATTATAAGAAGAGTAAAAACATTCATTTGTGTTAAAAATTAATTTTATAAAATTGGATTATAAAATAATATATAATAAAATATCATGACTAAATAACCAAAACATGTAAAATAAAAGTTCAATATGAAACATTATAACTCAATGAAAGAAGATTTGATTTATCAATATACCTTACATGAAACATACTTGATGAAGAATGAAACATTAGAAAAGGTTTTTATATTGTAAAAATGTATAAAATTTTAGAATATCACATAATATAATGAAAGGAAAAAATGTACCCAAATTATATAAAATAAGTTTAAGTGAACGACCATTTCCCAATGAATGAAAATTGAGTTAAAAAATCTCCTAGGACTGAGGTAACACTTGATTCAAAAGATATTTGAAGAAAATAAATTTATTTGGAATATTTTATCACATGAATTAGAAGTATATAATGAATAAAATATTCATGGGACAATAAATCAATATAACACCATACAAAGGAAACTTGGTGTATAACATGTAACATGTTTTAATGAATCAGAATCGAGACTAATAAAAACCTTGTGGTTTGAGTAATGCTTTAATAAAAATAATTTGAAATATTGGGATTGTGACTGAATTTAAAATACAATGATTAAAATATAATTCATGATATGACATCTCAAATAGTTAGTATATACACCACATAGATATTGGTTATACCATAAATAGATCCATTAAATGACATAATGTTTATCTTGCAAGTAATCATTATAGCTTTGCACTAGTTTCATAAAAGAGGTGTTGGTATATATTATATTTAAAAAATAATATCACTATTATTTCATCTAAGATATTGGAATAAATTTCTATAGATATATTATGAAGCTATAATTTTATTCCATGATAGTTTTGGTTATGATCCATGTGGTATGAATCTGCGATGAGAATGTTTCAGCTATTCTTAATGAATGAAGGGTGATTTATTAATTAATGAGTTAAATATTGATATAATCTTAAAAGAAAAAAAAATTTAAATATTTATATCATATTATTCCAGTAGATATGATCTCATTGTCATCCATGATATAAGTGAACAATATTATTCAAGTTGGTGATTAAACCGACCCAAACATGAACCCCCCATGATTAATGGATGATTATGAGGTTGTTTAGTCATAATATCATTATAGTGGAAGCATAATAATATTTTTTAGTTTTTATAAGTGTGATATATTAATATTTTAAGTATATAGAGAAATAATAATTAATGGATATGAAAATATTACATAGTATGAATAAAAAATTCATTTTAGAACCCTTTTTTACGATGATTAATGTTACAATGATCGCTTATTTATATTATTGATTTTAGAATTACTAATTTATATTTATATAATATAAATCCTGAAATAATTAAAATATATATTCACAAAACCCATTTCTTAAACCATCCTTGAAATGTGATGATTTAAAAAGAAACATGTTGTTCGTGGGGGTGATACTCTACACACGCGTATGAGCAATACTTTTATTTTTTTTGAATGAGAGAGGAATAGATATTTGTTATACCATAAATATAATAAAATTTAATTATATAATTTATATTTATTTCAATATATTCATATGGTTAGAATTATTTTTTATTAGGGAGTATGTGAGGGATAAATAATAGGAGTAAAAGGGTATGTAATGCTTACGTTCATAATTTGGATCTTCTCTTGAAATATCCTTTGTAAATGAAGGACTTGAGAGACTTTTTTGAGTATAGGGGGTTGAGAAAGTGTAAAGGGGATCTGGAATAATTAAATTTAAAATATTATTATTTGAATGTTTAAATATAGGTGTGGATTGAAGTGGGAGCAAGTGAGATCCTTTTATAGGTGAAAAAGAGGGACACATCTTTGGAAAAGAATGTTAGGTAGGGGATAAGAATAGAATTTTATGATAGTTAGATGAATTAGGTAGTGAAATATTAGGGGAGATATGTGATTATAAATTTAATACCAAAAAAGGATTTCTAGAATGTGTAACTGACCTTTTCATTATTAAAAATTTGAGATACTTTATTTATCCATTTTACCTTTATTAATCTTGATTAAAAAGTAGACACAGTAATTATTTTATTATAAAAAATATAAAATGATCCTTATCACAACATTTCAATGTTCTAAATCCAAATTTGGACTCCATTTAATCAAATTCAATTTATAAATTTGAGAAAATTGACTTTTAAATTAAAACATATCATGTGTCTAAAAACTATGTTTTATAGGAAAATTTCATTTTAATCATTAAGTTTTCTTAATCTTATACAACAATGATTATTGATTAAATTAGTTTTAATTTATTATTGTATATGTATAAACATAATATTAGATTTTATTTTTTAAAAAATAAAAATTTAATTTAAAATGATCATATCTATAAAAGTATCATTCTTTAAAAAAATAACTTCTTTTTACCTAAGGTAACTTTGTATTTATGCCTCATAATAAAGTGGTACTTATTGGATAATTTGGGCCTAGATATTCTCAATTTTAAATCCATTTCATTTTATTCAATTTATAAAAGTGATAGAATTTAATTTTAAAATAAACTTGTATAATGTATTAAGAACTATCTTTGAGAATATATTACTTATGTTCTAAAATATCAAATATGGATTTGTAAATTAAAATTTCATATTTAAAATAATAAATTCACATTTAAAATAAATTTTTTGGCTTAGAAAAATGTTACATGAATTTAAAATTCATACATATATTCTAATAATTTCATAAATTTCATGTTATTTTTAAAAATGTTATTTTCACCAAAAAAATTATTCTTTTTAGAAAAATACGATATATTTATTTTAAGAAAATATTACTATAATGAATTAAAAAATAATGTTACTTTTTTAAAATTAAAATTATTTATTTTAGGTAGATAAATTTTAATTAAAAAGTAGGGATATAAATAATAACAGTTTCTTTATAAAAATAGATTTTGAAGAATATTAACAATTTGCATTCATATTTCTTATTATTTAATAATTAAATTAGTTTTATCCAATTATTCATATAAAAAATATATTTTTTCATAATTAAACACAAGTTTATTTAAGTATAAATCTATATATCATAGAAGGGAAATATTTATAAAAATGCGTTTCTATGTTTTAAATAACCATATTAGTCATTTTATCTATACTAATTAAATTTATTTCTTATTTAAAGTATAATTAATTTTATTTCTATAAATATTTTATAGAGAAGTTACTCCTAATCATTACCACTCATTCCATTTCTAGGTTTTAATGGTTTAAAAATAATGGTTTTGTTTAAGTTCGTTGTTTCATGTAGAGCATGTTATCAAACAAGTTGACTTATTTAAAAGAAAATCATATATTAAGATCTTAGGGTATTACATATATGGTCTGGAAATATTATATATCTTATGGATGCACTCACTATAGATTCTATACATGTAGGGATCATGAAATTCTTTATGAGGACCGTGTTATAGTGACATAAGAAGTTAATGAGAAGGTTATAAGATAATTTTACACTTATTCACTAGAGAATCATCATATTGTCTTGAAGATGTACCAAAATATTTGATAAATTTTTAGTGGATATGAATGAAAAATATTTTTTAAAATTTTATAGAGAGGTGACATATTTATATATAGGTGAATTTTTTGAATTATGTACTCAAGGGTTTATGCTATCCATTAAGTGTTTTGTAGTAGACGTGGAATGAAATATTGATGGATTTATTTTCTATAAATCTATGTTCAACAAAAATTTAAGAAATTATTTTGGTTATAATTTTTCTACTAATGATGTATGATCACTTAATACCTATCTAAGAGAATATTACAATAGATAACTTATGAAATATGTATATAGTTGAGATTACCTAACTTCATAGAGTTAAATTGATGATATATCTTATCGAGATTCTTGATTCTCATCATAATTATGGAATATTTTTTAGAGGCCATTGGGATTATGATATAATCGAGAATAAATTTACAATGTTTTATTAATGGAATTCAATGAAGACCATCTAATATATTGAACACATGCTATGAGCTTGTGTGATGGATTTTAGGGGAGTTTGGGATGATCATTTTCACTAATGGGGTTTTGGTACAAAAAAAATACTACTAAAATATTATAATAAAACCATTTGAGGTTTTTATATGGGATTCATAGTAGGTCTATGTATTTATAGATGGGGGTGGGAAATCCCCTAATTATTGGGGATGAGTTAGCTTAATTGACCATAGATAAATTTCACATGATTTGTGAGTAGATAAATATTTTGTAAAGAATATACAATTCCTATGTTAATTAAAGGTAGAGGACACTAGTGTTTGAGGAAGAAGGCCATGTGTTCTACAAAGTTTCTTCATTCAATGTACTAAGGATATTTAGGGGTGGAAAATTTTTCTCCACAATGTTTAAAAGGTTGTTCTCGGTCTTGGACTAAGTGGGAGAGTTTTCCTTTTTCTTGAAATTTATACCTTAGAGAGAAAGTACACTGTATTTCACTTTCCATAAATCAAGATACACATGCATGATAAGTTATATATATCATAAAATGGGGATATATAGAAATTCATGATTATTTAAATTTAATGATTAAAGGATGATGAATGAGGATTATCCTGATAATGTTTTTAATAGTTAGACGATACATCTAGTGTGAGTTTTTTGAAAATATAGTTCCATTCATGAGATAAACTATGATTATGAAATGAAGGTGATAGATTAGTTACCAAACATTTTGAGAGATTTTTTACTTATAAGGATAAAAATTATTGAAGGCAGGTAGAATATAGAAACTAAATTTTCTTATTAAACCACTCTTCTTTTTTAGTATTTGAGTTCCCATTTTATTCTATCACTAGTATTAGTGATTGTTATCACATAATTTAACTTTTAGAATATTTATTCCAAGTTTAGGTGAATACAAAAAATAAAATTTGAAAAGTGAATTAAAAAAATGGTCCCTAATGGAAAATAATAAATATCTCCAAAACCAATATTCATATTAACAATTCATTAGAAAAATATTTCTAGGGAAAATAAATTTCATTTAAGTGTTATGTTCGATCATTTTAATTTTAAGAACCACATGAGGATAGTTTCATATACAATAAGTAGAACCACTCTAATTTTTACCATTTTCATGAAATTTATTAAGAGTGGATTTAGAGGAATTCTAGAGAAGTGAAGGTTGACCAACTTGAGTTGGGAACAATAGGTTCCCATAGTTGAAATGTATATTTATTCATTGATAATAATATTTTGTTATATATGGTTTGTAATTATAACACACACACACACACACATTACCCCCAATGGTGTAGCCTAGTGGTCATGAGTTTGAGAGGTCTTGCAGTAGGTCTCAAGAATGAGTCTTTCTGAGTACTTGTAGTTACAGTAGTGCAATTTTATCTTTGTATACACCTTTCATAAAATATTTTAATATATATATATATATATATATATATTATCCCAGGATGGTTGGACAATTTTTGACCACTTCTTAGTCCTCCCAGTTGTGGTGTGACCACTATAGCTACACCATTTCCAACCACTTTATCTTGACCCACATTAGGAAGCTGTGAGAAAGAAAAAAAAAACTGACATTATTGTGGATGATCTAGAAATAGTGACAAGGAGAACAATATAGTGAAGATCCCATGGAACTATAATGAATTTTCTTATATTTTTTTTTTGAAAATTTTGGTCAAAATGATGAAAAATTATCAAAGGCATCAATCCTGATCAATCATGTAGAACAAATAGAGATACTATAAAGGGTTTAAAGTGAATCATGTTGAACAAATGGAATGAAAAAAATTAGTTCAAAGTTGACCATATAGAACAACTAAATATGTTATAAAGGGATTATAGTAAATCATGTGGTTCAAATTCAATGATAGTGTTTGCAATTATTGAAAATGGATTTGGGTAGAGTATTGTATACAAAAAAATTTATTTTACCATGAATTGGTAGAGTTGACTTTATATTTTATGTAAATGATCATGAATTTTATACATTTGAAAATTTAAGGGATATTGGTTCTTATGATATGATTATTTTTTAATAATGACAACATTATTTCATATTCTATGGAATTTTCTTTAAAATTTGATGATGAAATTTAGTATTGATGATGCGATGGTGATCATTGTCGACGTAGATAACTATTTGATGATTCCTCGACTGAGATTATATTAATCTATATAAATTTGTATTATTTTCATATTGAAGACACAATATGGGTATTTTTTAGGAGATTTATTCAAAAATATTTTCAGAACAATTTTACCAAATATTTAAGGGGATTTAAAAAGGATATTTGACTAATATTTATGAAGGAATAAACATGGATATTTATTTTTTCATTATTTTATGGGAAAAAATGTGTTATTTATTTAGATGGGCTTTCTTCAAAATTAAAGCATTAATTTCTTGGTGTTTTTGATGACCGGTTTAAAGTGAATTTCAAAGATAAATTTTTTGAGGGTATTCCATAAATTCAAATTATGAAATATATCCATGTGAATATATTGTTTATTTAAATATTTAATGAGTAAGATAATTAGATGCGATTTTTTTACTGTATTACTGTAACCCCCAAGGAATTGCAAATATATTTAATATAGAATGCATGAAATGATGATTATTTGTAGAAAAAACACTTTTTTATTATAGAAGATATTTATAACCTAGCCATTAGACATAAAATTTCCACTTTTATATTTTGAATTTAGAAAAACTGATATACGCAGTTGCGATCAGTAAGATATTTAAAGTCTAATAGGTTCAACTTACATTTTTAGTGAATAGTAACTTGATCCTTATGAATAGTAATGCACACTTATGAATATTAATATAATCCTTATAAAGAGTAAACTCACCCATGTAAGTTGAAATAAAATTTAGGCACCTTATAAGTAAGATTGAATATTTTAAAAATTTATAATTAAGTGTTGATATTTTTGTGATTAATAAATATTTAATTACAATTTTAAATTAATAAATTTATTTAAAATAATTTTTTTCCCTAAAATGTATTTCTAAATAAATATTTTGTTTTCCTATGATTTTATGATAATTTTATGAGACCTCAGTTAATTTTGAAAGAATTATAAAATTAGTTTTAAATTAAAGATTTTTATTTTTCAAGTAAATAATTATTATATTTAAAAATTAAATTTTACATATTTAGAAAATTAGTTTGATAATATTGAGTCTATTTTTGAATTTTACATGTCAAAAAATAGTTATGGTGAAATTTTGTGATTTTTCTAAAATACTTTAACTTTTGGTGAATAGTAAAATATGGTAATTTACAATATAAATACATTATAAGATAAATATACTATTACTTGCATCATGGATGATTTAATAACACTTGGTTTGAACTCAGAAACACTTATTACTTTTTTTCACAAGAATCAATATTATTTCTTATCTTGAGCAAAATAATAAAATAATGAATAAGATAATAAAAAATCACTCCTCTCCTCCAAAATAAAAGCCACCCTCACTCCCTATTATTCTCAATTCTCTAAGACTTGAAGCTTCTCAAAGTTCTGACCAAATACTCTTCCATATTCCCTCCCCAAGTCCAAGAGACATTGGTCTTTCCAAAATACCAAAACCCTTTCCCTTAAGGAGGTTCTCAAGGAGGTTTTTTGAAGAGGTAAATCCTCTTCCTTTTCAATTTAATTTCATTTTAGTTTATCTTCTTTTCTTATTATATGCTAACCTAATATAAACAATTAATAATTATAACTCCAGTATCATCTATATAATATAATTGTATCATGTAATGTAATAA
Source organism: Viscum album (assembly GCA_963277665.1). Taxonomy (NCBI): domain Eukaryota; kingdom Viridiplantae; phylum Streptophyta; class Magnoliopsida; order Santalales; family Viscaceae; genus Viscum; species Viscum album. Next base: position 702,671,049 of record OY728126.1, on the reverse strand, counting down.
CCATTATCAATATCTTTCCTCTCCCTCTTTTATTTTATAAATGAAATCATCATTTGGGAGGTTCCAATTTACAACCTTCATGGACGATGAAGTTTCATTATTAAAATTAGTTCATGATACCATTTTAATGTTTTAATATGTAATTTAAAATTTATATTAAAACCCTTTTTATTTTCTAGATGCAACATATTTTCATAATACCAAGAGATAATACAAAATGATTTTGTTATGATCAATAACCACCATAATAATATAAACAATTATCACTAAATGTATTATCTAATGATTCATCCTCATAATATATAACAAAATGATATATATATATAACTATTTACAATTATTAATTCTAATTAACAACATTAAATTCTAATTATGGATAATTATACACATTTACATGAACTTCATTACTTATAATCAAGCGAACTGATCATGAAATCAAGGAAAGAAACACTCAGGAATGACATAATTTAGTCATATAACTTATCAATAAGGTAATAAATGAACTTAATAAAACTATAATTAATCAAATACATATATATATAAATTTATTAATTAATTAATTGATTGATTTAATTTTATTATCCAAGAAGTTAAGGTCAAGTTCAAAACACATTCAGACATAAGGGAAGGGGTTTCTACCCAAACCTCCATTTTATTTTGGGCCACTCTTATTATCTACTTAACTCAATAAAATTATTAATTATTCTTATTTAATCATCATATATTATGTTTTAATGTTCTATATATGTGTACCAATCATAATTTTACTTTCTTTTATGAGGAGTTACATGTTTTAAAAGGATCTTTCAAAAATTATTCCCAATAAACAAGCCTGTTTCAAAGGGACTTCTCAAGTTCTTACCTATTTTCAAATGCACTATATAATCAATTTTTATCCACAAATATATTTTTAAAATAAATAATTTTATTATGAAAAAACAATATTAATTCTCTTCGGGTTTTATGTAAATATTTTTCCAAAAGAACTCTTCTTTTCAAAGTGAAAGAGTATTTATCTTAGGAATTACTCAAGGATTTTATACGAGTGTTTTCATATATTTAAAAATTTTTGTTTATTATTTTGTTTAATTATGATAAATATTTTATGATATCATCTAACATGTTTTATTTAATGTTTTATTATTATTTTTGACTTTGTATGTTCTATCTTGGTACCATTCACCATATTACTCTGAATGGTTAGTGGTCATCTTTAATGATTGGGGAAAGTTATTTACATTTCATATGTTAGTTTCAATATGAATTTATATGTTGTTTATGTTTATTACCATTATTATTACGAATTAATTGAAATTATTAAGTGACTAGTGGGTCTCTCTATAGCCCCTCGATGCATCGGTAGGTCTCATGAGAAAATCTAGTTTGAGTTTTTACCCATTTATGTATGGTCTTGGAATAAGGACTTAACAGAATGATTATGATATTTGGAATTATGAATTCCCTCATTATAAAACTATAGATTGATAATACATGTTATTATTCGACTATTATAATATCTATGGTTATGTTTTATGGAATTATTTAATCAGTTTTTATTCCTACCATATTATGATCAAGTTTATTTTTAAAGGAATGTGTTTTTAGTTATTTATCATGCCTAATGTTTATGTTTATGATTAATTCCACTGTATTATTTATCTTTACTGAGCATCTGAGCTCACCCCTTTCTTATGTTTTATATTTCCCTTGGATGCGAAGAAGTGTATTATGAATTACTTGTAGGGATAATATTGGAGTTATGTGTATTACTAATGGATCTGCTATATTGTATTTCATTTCAAGTTGTAATATTGAACTTATGTATGTATCTAGTTTTCAAAAACTACTAAACTATTTGTTCCTTCAGGATACAAATTTTTTGTAATCAGGCCGATGTAATAAAATAATACACCGGCTCTAGAAACTGGGGTCAGGGCGTTATAGTTTGTATTTAAGGAATTTTAGTAGAAAACTAGGAAACTATATTTAGAAAATGTAGATTAGGGAACAAAACTTTAATATAGAAATTGAGGATAAACATGCAAGAACATCCTAGAATTTTTGTAAGGAAGATATTATGTGGATATTCATAGAAAATACATCCCTATCTAGATACTACAAGTAGATGTGGTTCTAGAACAAATGTACCAATGTGTAACAACTATGAAAAGGTGTTTTAGGCATGACTCAAGGTAAGTTGGTACACAAAAACAAGCCTTACTACACACCTGGTTTGACACTTACAGAAGATATGGTTAGTATAATTCACATCTTCTTTATAATACATTATGAAGGATTTAAAAGTAAATTTTTCCTAAAAGAAACCATGTTTATGATTATGGTATTAGCTATTCATAGGATTTAAATTTATGTAAAGTATTATTATAGTTGATATTATGAAATATGATTCATAACATAATCTAGTGTATGCCATAATTTAGAAATAACACCTAGTGGAAGGAATGGAAACTTCATGAATGAATGTATCCCATGTAGGGATTTCCCCCCTATGTAAGATAATGATGTTGGTTCTAGATCTTTGACTGGTGATGAGCAACTTATAACTATACTGGGACATCTGACTTAGTTTATAAACAATAACATTACCTGTATAGAGCACCCTGAACCACAACATGTAGGAGAAATGTCATACCAATTTATACAACAAAACCTCTATTATTTAATGGTACTACAAACCCATTCATTGCAGAGTAGTAGATAAGTTCCTTAGAGAAGATATTTCTTGCTTTGGGAAGTAATGAAAGGTAGAAGGTTGTCATGGCAGTTTATTATTTATCGAGAGATATTGATTAATTGTGGTTACTAATTCAAAATAGAAAGGAAGAGGAATGGATTTAAAATATGTAATGGAGGTATTTTAAGGACATATTCTTAGAAGAATACCTTCCTCATGAAAAACAAGAAAATACGGAAATTAAGTTTCTGAATCTAAGGAAAAAATAGGATGAGAATGTTAGAAAGTATAAATATAGCTTTACAAGGTTATCAAGTCATGTCACAAACTACATATATAATCTAAGGAGAAATATTGATCGATTATTTGATGGTTTAAAACCATTCCTCCAAATAGAAATAGTCTCTCAAAGTTTCTCATCATATGAAGATATAGTCTCACGTGCTATCAAGATAGATACATAATTCTAAAAGTCTTATGACTTTAAGGGAATGCCATAGAATAAGAGGGATGCTTAACACTCTTGAAAAGAAAATAAGGAATAGGGGAAGAAGGGAAGAATTGATTTTCCATCCTATGATAATTATTGGAAGAAACACCCTTGTACCTGCCCGAGAGGTATTGGTGTTTGTTACAAGTTTAGAAGAAAAGAGCACAAATACCATGATTATAAGGGAAATAAAGAAGTCACAAATGTTAAATTCTAAAATTGAAAAGTTATGGGACATTATGAAAATTATTTTCCTAAGCTTCAAGGAAAATTCCCCAGAGAAGACCAAGGGAGCAAGGAAAAGATTATGCGATCACAACTACTAAGGTTGAAGTTCTTAATGATGTGGTGGTAGGTACTTTAATCATTTACTCAGAATTAGCTAATGCTTTATCAGATTATGGATCATCACATTCTTTTATATGTTCCCAGTTTTCCATGAAAATTATACATTTCCAATTTTATTTACCAAAGGATTTTTCATTCAAAACTCTTAAAGGAAGTATCATAATAACAAATATGTGTCAATCAGACCCCCTTATGACACACAAACGTACTTTAGTTGCTGAAATTATCATTATAACCATTATTGAATTTGATATAATTCTTGGTATGAATTGGATTTCAAACTATGATGTGAGAATCTATTTGAAGAAGAAGGAGGTTACAATTTTTGAGAATAGTGTAGAATACATTATCTTTAGAGCATAAACCTCATCATTTGATTCTTATCTAGATCCAACCCAATAACTCTACTGAATGAAATTCTTGGGGACGATGAGAACACTATATATATGGGTGAGTAAATAAATATTTAAATTGAGTATGTAACTATTGTTCAAGAATAAATTTATTTCTTTCTAGATAATTTACCTGGACATCCTCTAGAGAAGGAAGTTGAGTTCACTGTTGATTTAATTCTTAGTTCAAGATCTATATCAAAGACTCCTTATAGAATGAACATTATAGAGTTATTAGAACCAAAGAAACAAATTTTCATGACCCCCTCCCCACAAAGTGTACCCCTCCTGGGATGATAATGAGAGAATAGAGATAATGACCCCAGAGTCCCACCTAAAATAGGCCTCGAGTTAGCGGCTAGCATCGAGGTTATAGTAAACACACTGATAAGAGGAATTACACTTTAATAAAAAACATGTGAAATAGAGAGATAAGACATACGCCAATGAACCCCTACTCAGACAAAAAAGTAAAAGAAACCCAGGTGCACATATTTAATGTCATTCAAGACCTACTAAAACTGAAAGGTAAAACTACAAGTACCAAAACAAAGTAAAACAACAATTACCACAAATCCCAAATAACTCCTATAAAATCCCCAAGACAGTAGTAACCAACCTGATCTCCAACCTACCCCAAGTAACCTAAAAAAATAGTTTATATAAAATAGGGTGAGTATAAAAGTATACTCAATTAGATCCTCCCTGGATCCTCTCTTGAAAAAGTAAAGAAAGCATGCTAAATCACAATGAATAACAAGTGAAACTAACTCATCACCTAAATAGGTATACAGTGTTTCTAGCCTCACCATGGCTACTCTCACTAAGTATTTCATAAAATAGTATATAATATAATAATGAATATCAAGGTTACCTTGATACCACTTTCCCACTGGTTTACCACTTTTCTCCAACTTTACACATCCTAAACATCTCTCTCCAAAATGGATGGCCCGAAGACACTTGGGAAAAAACCACAACATGAACCTCGTTCAACACAAAGGATTTCCCACATATATCTGGGTGAAAAACCACACCATCCACACAACCAGAAGTAACCAGGTTGTTTCTTGTAGCCACCACAACCCACATAAATTTAACATACATTAGGTATTACAACTCAATCCATTAAAGCCGATATTTTAAGTATGGATCCTCAAGACATCACAACCTATACACGCTATACCTATAGTAGTCTATAGGAAAATATATCCAGAATATATGTTTTTTAATAACCACAAGCCATTACATCCCTATACACACATATATGAGGAAAACTAACCATCGTGCATACCAGAAAAAGTAACTACCAAGAGAAGAGAGTGGGGCCAAAGGGGGTAGTCAACCATCCATCCTCCCATTGGGATGTTGGGGAGAACACCTCCCAGGGCTCAAAACCAATAGGTTGTTAGTTTCCCTAACTAATAGGGTGGGGTAGAATATATAAACAAAAAAAATACATGGATATAATATATCTCACAACCACAATATGGGAATAACCCTGTATTAGACTCAACTGTAGCTAATGTCTCTTGGAATCCTGAATTCCACTCCTAAGACTATATATGTTATAAGAACACAACCATTTAAACAGAAACATTAAATCACTTTATATTGGAGTTGGTTCCCTATAACCAACTTCTTTGTACTCTATGATAAACATGTATTCATTAGATTTATATTAATAAACTCTTTATCACATCATGATTGTTATTTTGCATGAAATTGTATGTGATAATTTCCTAAGAGTAGCTGTTTCACTAAATGGTCATAGCAGATCCCTGCTATGATGAGAACCCAGAAGTTCTATGACACTATTATTGAATATATGTTCTATAGTCGGATGATATCATTTTAAGGGACACAAATGATTTAGGCTATCAGAGGTGGAGACTCATAGGACTTTGAGGCATCTTCTAATGGTGTACTCCCTTGGTAATTTCCAAGAGGATATTATAAGAACGAGACCCACCAATAGGAAATACACATTTATAAGAGTCATTGGATGTTCCTATATGTGCATGTGTTTATTGGTACTTATACTTTAAGATTATTATTAATGGGTTTTATGACTTATTCACTAATATTTATTGGTGAAAACCCTGGCAACTTATGTTCATGGTGAGGTAGGATATGTTGGGTGCGTCACGAGTAATACTAGTATAATGAATAATTCAAGAAAGGATTCTTCCCTTCTGTTCCATAACATAAGTTGATATGTCAATAACTTCAATGGAAATAACATAGCCTAAATAAATACAGATCCATGGTGTTCTATAGGCAAGATCAATTTTCAGGAAGTCAAAGAATGAGAAATCGAGCACATGGGTTGATGGCATTCACATGCAACCCACTTGATTGGAGATATCGAGGAAAAGGTATTATATTACATAGTAAGCATTCACATGAGGTGACATGTCGTTGCGGCATTAACTTCATTCCCTATGGTTTCCTGGCATGTTGCTAGATTCTAACCTTATACATTAGGATGCTCTGCTTAATGCCATTGAGAAAGAGGCCTAGAGGGTCACACACTATGTGTATCTAGTATCTTAGTTAAATAATATATTATTTAGTATTTAACACGCTGAATAAAAATTATTCCTAATTTTGGTTTAATAATTATTCATGGCCGCCTGATCTCATTTATTTCGAAAATAGTTATTCGAGAGAATATATTGTGGTTGTAATAATTAATAAATACTTATTTTATATTTGGTGAATATAATATTTATATATTTATTGGAGAATAATGAAGTGATATTTAGTTAATAAATAAATATTCATTATTCAAGGTTCAATAAATATGGTGGAGGATTGGTAGATCGAGTTAAGGGTCTAGTGAGAAAAAATAATATTAAATATTATTTGATTAACTAATATTTAATTACAAATCACATGTTAAGATAATGTTAGGAAATCATAATGTTTTTTTATTATTTGACATGGGAGTTTAGTTAGGATTAATAAAATAATTAAGGCACTTGTGAAAATTATTTATTATTATCCTAGTGAATTAAATGCCTTATTATATTATTCTCTTATTATCCAAGTGATATCCATATAACGCTTATGGTGTTGTGCACAATGAATTGGAGAAAATCTATCAAGCCTAGAGAGTTCATCCCTCTCCAAAAATTCTCTTAAGAATGAGAGAGATTATCCTCCACCAGATCAAGTAGAATGCTTTCGAATCAGTTCTCAAGGCGATCAAAGGCGGACATTATAAGCGCAAGGATCTTCCGTTCTACCACCCAAATACACCTTCAACGACATCTGACGATACATGGAGCACATGTTAATCACCATTAGAATAGATCTACCCTTGATCACTACAATGAAATGATGACACACTCCAGATATGTGACTAGGCACATCAATGAAGAAAGAATCACCTTGGAGGTAATTCTTTAATCTAATTAAATTTATTATAAACAAAATATATTGATCCTCTTTCTTGGTTATGGGTTTCTATTCCTTTTTCCTATTTCCTTGATTCAATTTTGTGGATACTGGCATTCATCGTCATATTGATCCCGAATTATTCATTGAATATGAAAACAAATGTTGGGCCCCAACCCTCCCATGATTCTTCTACACCTAGAAACTAAAAGTGGCATCAGAGGAGGGAATAGTATTGTTTGTAATTATTTAATAATCATCGGTGATTTATGCATTTATAATTTAGTTTTTCAAATAAATTTTAATTTATTTTAATTTAAATTATGAGATATGTTCTTCCTCTATCATTTCTCATATATATAACAGAAATGATTAATTTTTTTGATTAAAATTAAATTAAGGAACTCATTAGGAGGTTCCAAGGGTTCTTTCTAGGTTACATAAAAGTACACGTCGTGTAGTTGGATATACAAAGCATGTAGTTGTGTTCAATGCATCAGGAGCAGTTTTTAAATTACTCAACCCATGTGCATTAATGACACACAATATAGTTAATTATTATACCGCGTGTTGACCAAGATAGATTGGCACAAATTCAGCTATACTAGATTCTATGTGGCTTACTAGACACGATGTGTAGTACCTTTTGGGTCAGGGTGGGCCGTGTATCCCATACATGGCTTAGCCAACTGGTGACTATGTAACGCAGAGTAAAAATTGACTGTGGCCCACTGTACATGCCATGTATTCTGAAATTTCCAAAGTATAGCTCACACGTTGAGTCCCTAGGTGTGTACTTTAGATAGATAGTGAAGGTAGTATATATTGTGCAGATCATATGTACATGCCGTGTATTGTACCAAGTTATGCAGAATTAAAACATTAATATTTTCATAATTTTCAAATCATCATATCATGTATAAGTCCTATTATAGGTTTTTACTCTAAGTGCATTGATGCATAACACGTGGCAAAAAATAATTTAATTCATGTAATCATCCGTGAAGTACACATAATGAAAGTACGCGATAAGTCATGTATTCCATATGTCATAAGAGTAAAACAATATATGAGCATGATACATGTTGGGTAGGTTTGGACAGGTATTCATCAGGTTACCTCCAAGGTAAAAATTACGTATAAGGTTAATTTTAAATGAATTCTAATTTGTTTAAAATTATAATGGATGAGAATCTAAATGAAATTCAGAAAAAGGATTAACATAAAAGTATTGATTAATTAATGATAATAATTAATTGATTAGATCATGATTTATCTTAAATTAGAATGATTAAATAATTGAATTATATTTTTATTAAATGCATAAATTCATTGCAAGCATATGGATGATCATGAGATATAACATACCTTTGGTATGTGATTGGTTTCCTTTTAATTTATTAAATTAAATTATTTCCCTGTATGACTTCTCTCCTCATTAATATGCAGGGCCTATGTTCTCATGATTTCTTTTACCTAAACCCCATTTTACCCCTCAACTATGTGTGAGTAAAATCATATGTAATGGATGAATCCCCAAGCTAGTGGAGGTGGTTCAAGTTAGGAGCTGAGGTGAAACCAATCCAAGGATATACAAAGGTGTACAGGTGGAAAGATGTAAAAACGAACCTAATTGGTTCAAGGTATTTCTACCTTAGGTGAACGGTTAGTTTATCAACCTCTAGATAAAATAACCGATATAGAACAAGATCATGATCATACCCTTTATTTTGTTTTTATCATTTGTATAGTTATTCATTATAGATGTTTTGTCGTGATCACATAATAAATTAGTTAACAGGAAAGAAATATGGAACTAAAATAAACTGTCTCATGCGTAAATATTATCTAATACATGGGTAATCACTTAAGATTATCCCACTTAATATTAAAAAGCATGTGAAAAGATAATAAATGGAAATTTACGCATAAATGATAAAATCACTCAATAAAATATTAAGTCGATATAGTCTTCCATTACTTCGGTAAGAATTGAACCATAGTTCAAAGTGCTTGACCACCTAATGTTAGGGTGCTTTCAATTATCATGGAATTATAATTTGAGGTTTTGGGTTGAATTGACTTAGTTTACATCAAGGATTGACTTCCAAATTAGGACTTAGTGTAATTGAGAGGCAAAGGTTGAGGAAATCCAAAATTAAGGATTTTAGTATTGGGGAGTCTACTCAGCAGATCAAGGAGCTGCAAGTTAATGCAGTTGGCATTTGGAATGCTTACCTAAAACCTTACAAATTTCTTGAAAAACCAATGTTGTGGAAATGTAAATGGAAATATTGACCCTTTCCACTAGAATGTCCAAGAAAGAGGATATTCCAAATCCAATGGTGAGGGTTATTGGGTTTCAATAAAATATTCTGAGACTAATGAATATATATATATTTATTTTTATTAAATTTATCAGATAATGTACTAAAAATCTGTACATATTATTTGTAAAAATGAAATTAAAAATGATATAAAACATATATTTGTGATCCACACTTGAGAAATAAAACCTTCTCATCGGTAATAATTTCTAGGGGTGGGAAATGTGCCTTCAGTTCATCCTTCACCATGAACATAAACTATATGTGCTGGAAGAACCTTTACCAATTGAGCCTAAATATGAGGTGAGTGATGAGGAGATCTTTGTGTACAAGAAACATCTGAATGATGCTATGGATGTTTAGTGAATCATGATATCATCCATGGACAATAAGATCTTGAAGCAACATGAGGAAATGGATACTTATATCATTATGTATCACATTCAAGATCTCTATCCAGAGAAGATGAGAAAATATAGGTATGATATCTCCAACACTTTGTTCACCACTAAGCTTGGAGAGTCTACACTAGATGTTCCACATGTAGTCAAGCTTATTGGCTACATTGAGCATCTGGATATCTTAGTGATTAAATTTCTGGATGAGTTGCATATAGATCTCATACTATCATCACTACCATAGAACTTATCTAGTTTTATTCTGAATTATAACATGAGAAATAATGAGACAATTAGATCAAAATTTCTTACTTTAATTCGCCAAGTGGATAAGGATATGGGGCCTGAAAAACTAGTAGTCCTTATGGTGAATAGGAAGAGGAAGGACAAGGTAAATGGAAATAAGACTTATAAATATTATAAAACACCCAAACACTATCCATACAAGAAGAAGAATACCCAAAGGGAGGGAAAGGAAAAGGAGGTAGTATGCTTTGCATGTGGAAAATCAGTCCACTAGAAGAGGAACTACACCCAGAGGCAAGGGGAAGCCAAAAGTGCGTTTGTTATTGAGTGAAATCTTTCCATTTCTACACACTGGGTATTAGATATAGCTTTTTTGTTCTCACATATGCATTCAAATTCAGTAACTAAGTAGATTATGGAAAATTTTCAGAGGAGTGGTGGATCTGTGAGTTGCCAATGATGCGAGGTTGACTGCTCTTTCCATTGGTGACTACCACCTCACATTTACAATGAGAATGATTTTGGTTTTACATGGATGTTATTATATACCTAGTGTTACCAAAAACATAATTTCTATATCATGTTTGGATACATATATATTTATTTTCATGTTTGAAATTAAAAGTTAAATATTTTATAAGGACAACATATGTTATGGTATGACACATTTAAATAATGGTTTGTATGTATTAAATTATGAAAACCAAGTGTTGGAAATTTATAAAAAATCTAGTTCACATGACTCATTTAACACTGGGTTGTGGCATCACAGTCTCGATCATTTAAATGAGAAGCGTTTGATAAACTCTATCAAGAAAGTTATTTAGACTCCTATGAGATAAAACCACTTGATAGATTTCACAGTTGTTTACAAAGGAAAATGAGCAAACTAATATTTGGTGTATAGGGTGAAAGGGACATAGAGATTCTAGGATTGGTACACATTAATGTGTGTGGACCATTTCTAGTAGAATCTAGAGGTAGATATTCTCACTTCATAACTTTTACTGATGACTTGAGTAGATATGACTATATTTACTTGATGAGGTATAAGTTTGAGTCCTTTGAGAAATTCAAGGAATTCAAGAATGAATTAGAGAATAATATTGGTAAGAATATTAAGAATCTTTGATTGGATTGAGGTGGATAATATCTTAACCAAGAGTTCATCGACTTTCTGCAGGAGTTTGGGATTCTATATCAACTCACTACACTTTATACACCACAGTGGAATGGTGTTAGTGAAAGGAGGAACTGTACCTTGTTGGACACGATAAGGTTGATGATGAGTTATGCAGATCTTCCATGATCCTTTTGGGGATATTAATTAAAAACTACGATATACACATTAAACTGAGTACCAACTAAAACATCAAATAGAATTTCCTTCGAACTATAAAGTGGAAAGAAACCCATTTTATCACATACACGTGTATGTGGATGAAAGGAATTTGTTAGGGTCTTCTAAGAAAAAAACTAGAACCCCAGGGCATGAAGTGTATATTTAAAGGGTATTCTAAGGAAACAAAAGGACACTATCTATAAAACCACTCAGAAAAGAAAGTGACTGTCTCCAGAAAAGCCATCTTTCTTGAGAGAGAGCACATTCTCAAAAAGGATAGTGGGAGATAGATTGACTTTGATGAAGTTTATGTTCAAGATACACATGAGTTGGTACAGGAAAAAGTTCCATAGGTCCCCTTGAAATAACTAGTTCTTGAAACACAAGTAATACATATAAGATTAAGAGAGGTAAGAGAACCAGAGAGATGGTTTTCTTGTCACTGAGGATGGTGACTCTTTATTTTTAGACAATAATAAACCTATCTCCTTCAATGAGGTAGTAGAGATATCATAAGATGCTAGATGGATAGAAGATATGAATTATGAGATGTATTTCATGTATCAGTACAATGTTTGGGTTTTGGTCGATGTTCCAATTGATGCAAAGCTTGCTGGGTGTAAGTGGATACTAAAGAGGAAACTGCACATGGAAAGTAAAGTAAGTACATATAAAGAAAGGATAGAGGATAAATGTTTTAAACAGTGTAAGGGATTTTCTATAATGAAACATTTTCACAACTTTCCATGTTTAAATCCATAAGAATCATACTTTCCATAATAGCATACCATGACTATGAGATTTGGAAGATGGATTCCAAAACAGAATTCCTTAATAGGAACCTTCAGGAAGATGTTTATATAACACAACCATAAGGGTTTGTGACTCTAAGTGATTCTAAAAGGGTTTTCAAGTTCCATAGGTCCATTTATGGATTGAAACAGGCATCTAGGTCATGGAATACTCGATTATAAGAATCCATAAGAGAATTTGGTTTTATTAAGAACTAATGTGAGCCATGTGTTTGCAAAAGGTTTAATAGGGATTCAGTATTTATCCTAGTAGTTTATACTGAATACATATTACTTATTGGAAATGATATAATAGCATTACAGTAAATTATAGACTAGTTGAAAAAGTGATTCTCTATGAAGGACTTAGGCGAGGCAGCCTACATTCCAGGGATAAAGATCATTCATGATAGATCAAAGAGGATGCTTGGACTAAGTCAAAGTACATATATTGACTAGATACTAAATATATTTAATACAGAACAATCCAAAAAGGAATTAGTTCCAATGTCACATGGTTTACATATTACTAAGAAAGTATGTCCCCATATACAATAGGAGAAAGATAGAATATGTAAGATCCCATATGCTTCAGAGATATGACCTATAATGTATTCAATGTTATGTACTAGACTTGATGTTGCCTATGAATTGAGAATAGTGGGAAGATTTCCAGAATATCTAGGTGAACAAAATTAGACTGCTATTAAGACTATCCTTAAGTATTTTAGAATAAATAAGGATATGTTCCTGGTGAATGGAGGAGACGATGAGCTTGTCATCAGAGGGTATGATGATGCTAGTTTTTTAAACAGATCAAAATGATCTGAAGTTTTAATGAAGATATGTTTCCTATCTCAATAGAGGAGCTATGAGCTAGAAAAGTTCAAAGCATCCAGTTGTTGTAGATTCTACAGTGGATTCTAAGTATATAGTGGCTTCTGATATAGCCAAGGACACCGTCTAAATTCATATCTTTTTCTAGGAGCTTGATGTGGTTCCTAGTAGTAAAGACCTTATCACATTTTATTGTGACAATACTACAGTGGTGGCTCTTTAAAAATATCCAAGGTCACATTAAGAGACAAATAAAATACTCTATAAGTATCACCTCTTAAGGGTTTTCGATCAAATGGGTGAAGTTACAGTGAGAAGAGTATCCATGAACGTGAACGAAGAACACCCCTTGAATAAAGTCCTATCTCAGTAGAAACATGAATACCATGTGAGAGCTAGCAGACTAAAGATAGTTAGAAGTTGGATCTAGTTAAAGTGGGAGTATATTGGAGTTGGTTCCCTTGAACCATCTTCTTTATAGTTTATGAGAAACATTTACTTATTGAATGGATATTAATAAACTCCTTATCACATCTTGATTTTTATTCTACATGATATTGTATGTGATAATGTCCTAAGAGTATTTGTCTCACTAAAAGGTTATAACAGATCCCTACTATGATGAGAACCCAGAAGTTCCATGACACTATTCTTGAATATGTGTTCTATAGCTAGATAATATCATTTGATGGGATACAAATGATACAAGATATCATGGTTGGATACTCATAGGTCTTTGAGGCACCTTATCATGGTGTACGCCCTTGATAATGTCTAGGAGGATATTATGAGAACATGACCCTCCAGTAGGAAATCCATATTTATATGTGTCAATGTATGTTCCTATATGTGGACATGTGTATTGGTCCTTAGAATTTAATATTATTATTAATGGGTATTATGACTTGTACACATAGATATATTGATGAAAGCCATGATGACATATGTTCACGGTGAGGTAGGACATGTTTGGTGCGTCATGAATAATACTACATTAATGAATAATGAGAGAAAGGATTTGTCCCTTATATTCCATAACGAAAGTTGATATTTCAAGGCCTCTTATAGAAATGACATATCCTAAATAAATCCATGTCCATGGTTTTCTATAGGTATGTTCAATTTTTGGGAAGTCATAGAATAAGAAATCGAGTACATGAGTTGATTTCACTTGCATGCAAGCTAATTTATTGGATATATTAAGACAAAGGTATTATATTACACAGTAAGCATTATTTTGATGTGACATGTTGTTGTAGGATTAAATTCTTTCTTTATGGGTGCCTTGGCATGTTTCTAAATGCTAACCTTGGAATTTAGGCTACTCCACTTAGGCCTAGAGATTCACACACTAAGAGTATTTAGTATCTCAATTAAATAATTTATTATTTATTAATTAAAAAGTTGAATAAATAATAATTCCAAATATGGTTTATTAATTATTCCTGGATTCTTGATCTCATTTAATTCGACATTAGTTATTTGGGAGAATATATTTATGGGTGGAATAATTAATAAATATTTATTTTCTATTTAGTGAATATAATATTTATATATTTATCGGAGAATAATGAAATGATATTTATTTAATAAATAAATATTCATTATTCAATGTTCAATAAATATGGTGGAGGATTGGCAGACATATTTAAGGTTTTGATGAGAAATAGTAATATTAAATATTATTTGATTAAATAATATTTAATTATAACTCTCAAGTTAAGCACACGTTAGGAAATAATAATGTTGATGTTATTATTTGACATGGGGGGTTTAACTAGGATTAATAAAATAATTAAGGCACTTTTGAAAATTATTTATTATTAACCTAGTAAAATAAATGCCTGGTTATATTATTCTTTTATTAGTCAAGCGTTAGACATGTGGTGCCTATGGTATTGTGCACAATGAATTGGAGAAAAGATCTCAAGCCTAAAGAGTTCATCACTCTACAAGAACTCTCACAAGAATGAGAGATATCCTCCTCTACGAGATCAAGTAGAACGCTTTGGAAGTGGTTCTAAATGTGATCAAAAGCGGACATCATAAGCGTAAAGATCTTTCGTGCTAGCACCCAGAGACTCCTTCAATGATATCTGGAGATATGTGGAGCATGTGTGGATCACCTATAGAGGATATATACCCTTTCTCTCTATAAAAAAATGATGACACACTCCAGATCTATGGACAGACGAATCAATAAAGAAAGAATTACCTTGGAGGTAATTATTTAATATTATTAAATTAATTATAAACAAAATATATTGATCCTCTCTCTCGGTTCTGGGTTTCTATTCCATTTTCCTATTTCCTTGATTCAATTCCATGGATAATGGAGTTCATCATCATATTGATCCTGGATTTTTCATTGAATATGGAAAAAAGAAAATTTGGGCACCGACCCTCCTGCACTTCTACTGTGCCTGGAACCTATACTTTATCCCTTTTTATCAGTTTCACATTAAGTTAATTAATTATTTAGAAATTAATTAACCATTATCAAATCCACATTACATTCCATTAGCATCTCAACAATGTTCCAATTCCTCTAGGAAAAACCAAACCTAGTCCATGTCTTCTCAGAAACAAAAACTTAGCATTGCATCCCAGCAAGCTCCAACCCCCCTGCTTAAAAATCATTTATTCATTTATTTAACAACATTCCCATTTTAAATATTCCTAGGAATTCTATAAAATCATTCTAATCTACCAAAGGAAAGGGGATCAACACGGTGAGTAGATGAGATACCCATTGAGTCTTTACCACCTATAGTAGGAGCATATATGCCCACCCATCATTAAGAAGCTAAATAAGGAAAGCACACGGAATACCCTACCCATATTCGACTCTTTTGGAAGGATGGTAACCAAGACCATATGCCTCAAGAAGTGGGGATGGTAAAGTAGATAAAAAAACAAAATATTCAATAGAAACCACTTTCACACCAATGGGTAAGCCCAGCTTCAACCCATTCCATTATCTACGATGTCCTCTCCGACACTCATATGCATAAACTAATGTATCTATCCACTCTAGGAATCAACTAATGCCACAAACACTGGGCCTTGCTACCCCCAGATACCAAAAAATACCTCCAGGCTCAGCCATCCCAGACTAACATCACATCTGGGCCTCCCTGCCCCCACAACCACAAGTCTCGTATCCAAATCGCATCGCAAGAAGCAGGAAAAACAACAATGGGATCTCAACCCTAAAAGAAGAAATCCAACCATCACACACAATAAGATATCATGGATCCAAAGCATAGGGAACTCAGATTTTACAAGAAAGTGGTCAACTCAGGCCCGATAAAGGCATTAAATTTATCACCAACCGGTTCTTATTCCATCTTGAATTAACTGATTCATTATTTATAGGTTCCAACTACAGACAACCTAAACAAAAATCTATCATAAGATATCACCAAATTAATTAAATAATTAATTTATCATGCCTTCAAATATTTTATCAATAATAACCAACATGCTTTAGGTTCATCAACTAATTCAATTAAACATGCTAACATTCATAAATTTGATTATCAACAAATTACAACAAACAAAAACCAGATTCATTAGACATACATCATTATCTTTTAGCTAATTAATTACCAATTAATTATGACTTTAAATTATTCACCAATTTAAATCAATAATGACATGATGAATCATGTAAATCATAAATGTCACACTATCTAGAAAATCAATAGGAAAACCATTATCATGATATAAAGCAACAACACATGATCGATACCAATTTCTTGAATCTGGTTCATATAATTTTTATGTCAATTTAATTACAATCCAAAGGGATAAATCATGATTGATCTAAGAATTCATGTAAGTAAATATAGAAGCATAGAATTCCCAACCTCAAAAGGTCGTTGATATTATTTGCACAAAAAATGAATCAAAGCAACAGATCATGATCACCTCTCCCATAATAACTACATCCACCCAAGGATGCCATGGAATAACCGCACCAACCAACCACCAAGAAAACTCCATTAGGAACATGGAGATCATGAACCATCAAGTGGAAATAAGAAATGGGAGGAAAAAAATTGAAGAAACCACAAGAACAAAGGTATATCATACCATAGATAGAAGATGAATCGCTACAGATCAAAGGAGGGAGCGAGGGATCGTGCCTTGATGAAGGAATGACCAATACACTGAAGAGAAGGTCTTCGGGTCACATGGTGTCAAGGGAGAGCTTCTATAACTATAGGTTTGAAAAACCCGAGTGGCTAGAAATGTTTTAAAAACATATAGCATTAGGGTATTACATGATGCGTAATCCCCTTTCACATTGTGTAATTCCTTGAGGTTGAGTTTTTCCGAAAAAAGCATCACCTCAATGCTTTATTTTATTTTTCAGACCCTAAATTACTTCACACCATGAGCCCCTCTTTCACACCTTGAAACAACCGAAGAATTAGGATGTCAATTCATGTAATGTAGTTACACGATGTGTAACCCCCCATTTCTAGTTTTACTTAACCGAACTTCTCCAAAATTCATTCAAGCCACCTCTGAACCCTTAGATATTTGAAAACATGAAAAGGTTCGATCCATGTGGATTCATACCCTTACATCAGATACCTCTAAAAAATTCTCATATTCAAGAATCCAAAACCAACTGAGAGAGGAAATAGAAATAGGTCATCCAAACAACCACCCCACAAGAGACCTCCCAATGTTTTCACCACTATAGGAACTCACCACCTCACTAGAGGAACAAGTGAAAAAATAGGAAACAACAAAAAACAACTCCTAAACACTATCTCAGGGGATATAACTCTCAAAAGAGAGAAAGAAACAATGGGAAAAAGGAGAAATCCACCTCATAATAGAAAGGGTCTACAAACACTAAATTAATAACATTACAAGAGAAGAGTTAAACATCAAACAACTTGGGGGTAATGAGAAAGTATCTGAGACTCACATTCCCATGTACTCTCCTCCACACCACTATGCAAAAAAAGACACAAATCAAGGGGATAAAATGCTTGTGCAACACTTTCTCCGGGTAAACCTAGATCTCTACAAGCCGATCCTTGAAGGTTGCATCATCATCAACATCAATCTATCCCCAATTGATAACATGAGAGTCATCATGAAGATAACTAAAAAGCTATGAATTGTGGAAAACATTGTGTATCTGGATCATCTATAGGGCAGGTAATACCTAATAATCCATGGATCCAACACAAGCCAACACCTCAAAAGGACCAAAAAATCAGGAAGAAAGCTTACTCCCACAACCAAACCTTCGCTACTCATGACGGGGAGTCACCTTAAAAAACATGTGATCCCCAACATAAAACTCTAGATTTCTCCTCTTATAATCAACATAGGAATTCTGAAGATCTTGCATTTCTTTAATCCACTCTGAAATCACATGAACCATCTATGTCATATTATGTACCAATTCCGGCCTAATAATTGCTGACTCTTCGACCCCAGTCCAGCACAATGGAGAATGAAAAGGTTGTCCATAAAAGGATTCAAACAAATCCATTTCAATGCTGGAGTGAAAACTATTATTATAAGAGAACTATACCAAAGGTATGTGTCTCATCCACAAACCTCCAAAATCCTAGACACAAGACCGCAACATGTCTTCAAGAGTCTGGATAGTCTGTTTTGTTTGACTGCCAACCAGCAGATGAAAAGTTGTGCTAATAAATAATTGTGAACCAAAATCATTCTAGAGACCTCTCCACACCCTAGATGTAAAATGAGGATGTCGATCGAAAATTATATTCCCTAGGACTCCATAGAGTCTCACCACCTCCTCCATATACTACCTCAACAGAACCTCCACTGAGATCGACTCCTTCATTACTATGAAGTAGGATGATTTTTTAAAACAATCAAATACTATCCATATATGTAATATCCTCCCACAGATTGAGGTAAATTGGTAAGAAAGTCTATCAAGATTTCCTCCCACTTATATTGTAGAATATATAATGGTTGGAGAGAACCATTGAGAACTTGGTGCTTAGTCTTCACCTTCTAGAAAACCAAACATTGAGACACAAACTCTGTAACTACATGCTTTAACCTAGGCCACCAAAACTGACTCCTCAAAGCTCAATACATATTTCTCACACAAATATGTATCGCTAAGGGTGAACTATGGAACTCTCTAAGAACCATATCAATCATCTACAAAGGAAAAAAAATCCTTCCCTGAAACAACACCCGATGTTGTTCATCCTCAGACTAACCATCAAGGGACTTACTACAAAGAAATCGGTCTCTCTAGACCTCCACCTCAAGATCCCCCAAATGGGACTCTTCTAATTACTGCACTAGAGATGAATGCATCATTATCTGAAAAAGACAACTTATGCCCCAAACCTCTCCCATATCTAGACGTAATGATAAAAGTTCTTCCATCACCCTCCAAGAATCGTATGATTCTCACACTACATCACTATGAGAATTCCTGCTCAATGAATCGACTACAACATTCCCCTTTCTAGTTGTATACAAAATTTCAATGTCATAATATTATAAGAACTCCATCAACTAATGTTGTCGCAAGTTCAAGTTACACTGGGAGAAAACATACCTCATGATTTTATGATCGGTGAAGACCACAAAGTGCTCACTGATGAAGTAATGTATCCATAACTTTAGAGAAAACACCACTACAACCAACTCAAGAATTTTGGTAGCATAGTTACTCTCATGGGGACATAACCACTGAGAACCATAAGAAATTACCAATATCTTCTACATCAGAACACAACCTAAACCCATATATGAAGAATCACAGAAAACCTCAAACTAAACTCCTTCTGCTGGACGACAAAGAACCAAAGCACTGACCAACTTATCCTTTAGATAACCAAATTATATCTAACACTAATCATTACAAAACATGACCCAAAATGGAATGATGATGATATGCATGCTCCTCCTCAGATATAGAGTACACAAGGATGTCATCAATGAAAACCACCATGAATATATCCAAGAACTCATGGAACATAGAGTTCATTAACCCCATGAAAACAGCTATAGAATTCATCACACTGAATGACATCACCACAAAATCATAATGCCCATGACAAAAATAGAAATTAGTCTTCAGGATAACCTTATCATTCACACATATCTAATTATATTGTGACCACAAATCAATCTTCTAGAGTGAACTTACACCCTTCAGTTGATCGAATAAATAATCAATCTACAAGAGACAATATTGATTCTTTACTTTCACTCAATTCAAGTGACAATAATTGACACACAACCGAAAACTTCCATCAACATTCTTCACATACAAAACTGGTGCACCCCACGGTGACATGCTTGGCCGAACAGAACCACAATAAAACAGACCATAGAGCTATATATGTATCTCTCACAACTCAGAAGGTGCCATATTATACAGAGACATCGAGATAGGAGACATGCCTAGCTGTAGTTTGATCCTGAACTCAATCTCTCATCAAAGGGGTAAAGCTACAACCTATTATAGAAAGACAATAGGGTAAAATTAAATAAACCTAGGAAACATTGAATTTTTAAAACAAACCAAACTCAACATCAACTTATCCATCATGGATGGTAAGTAAGGAACATGCCTCTGACCCATCCGTGGGTCTCATTCACTAACAAACACCGATGGATCTCCATTAACTTTGAATTACACCAACTGACTCATGAAGTAATACACATTATATTGCACTGAATACAACTAATCCATGATGAGGATGAAATCATATGGTTTCATCCATAAACAAGGAAATATCCCCAAGATTAGTGTTTCCCAAGCACTACCTCACAATCTCTATATACTTCAAACAAGTCAACTCAACCTCCAACTGGCATAGTCAACTCCAAGGGCACTCGAAGCCTCTCTAACTTAAGTCCCAATGAATGGAAAAGGGTAGGTGATATGAGTGATCGAATTAATCCTAAATCAAACAAGGTATTTAACCAAGTAGAAAATAAGTAAAGGGTACCTTGAACGATGTCTGGATCACCTGGTGCCGAAAACGCTAAAGCATGAAGTTGACCAAGAACTAATCCACGACCACTCTAACCATGATGAATACCACCTCCACTGCTATGCTCTAATATTTTCTAATCCAAAACTAGTGTAACCTGCTACTGATGCCTCATATGGAACTACCTCAACAGAGGAACCTTGAATGGAACACCTGACGCATGTTGACTACTCATAATGGTCGGTCACTCGCTGCTGATGACCTTGACCTCCATAAGAAAAACAAGCACATAATCCCTTAGAATATTCTAGAGATCCACTGACCCCACATAGAAATGATATGTTGAGCGATGAGACCAACCTCTAACCAAATGAAAACTCTTCTACCCTAAAAACTAGAAACCCCAAACCACATCTCTGCTTCACAATGAATCCTGACAACTCCCCTCTCATGATGATTTGGTCTTGGATAAAATCCTCTCGATGACCTCTTCCTTCACCAATAGCTTTAGATATGTATTCATCATAAATGGGGTGACCTGGTGTTGGTTCTCTAGATGTAAAGCCTCATTGAAATGCCTTTCCCTAGACTCCTCATCTGGAAACAAGTTAGAATCATATCGCAAAAGGTTCTTGAAACTTATTCCAAACTCTCACACATTGGAGCTTCTTTATTGAAGGGTAAGAAGATACTGAATATTGGACACCTTCACGATCGAATAAAGAAACTCTACTCTGAACTACTCTCGGAACTTCTACCACGAGATTGATAACTCCTTGTGATCCTCAAGAATTTTAACCACCACTACCTCGCTACCCCATGCAGAATCATCACAACCAACGATAACCAGTGCTTCTTCTAAGAATGGATCAATCTAAAATATATCTCAACATAATCTAAACAATCTTCCATGACTTCATTTTAAATGGATCCCTCATACTTCTATATACTCTAGAACTAAAACTCTCTGAGTGTCCTCCTCTAAGTGTCGTTCTCATTAACATCTAATCAGCATCAATTTACTAGGGCAACCTACTGAACATATTATGCATGTACCTAATGAGGAAGAAGACCTGGAGCCATACCTGTAAAAGAAAAAACATTTAGATCCCATAAAACAGAAATATGGAAAACTTTAAAATTAATTAACTGTTTTCTTGTATTCATTTTAGGTTAACCTATCCTAAGGTCTACCCATTAAAACATAGGTGCAAAGAAGACTGATGCATGATCCTTTTCTAGTTTTCTACCCTGTAACTAGTATCACCTCATTTAGTTGCCACTGTAAAATTAGAGGTATGTGCATCTATTCATAGGGGGCCCTAAATACCTATTCCTCATTTGGTCTCTAGTTTTTACATCACTTCCTAAACTTGACCGACACCATTTCCCTACCAACCCATACAACCTCACCTGTGCCTAACTCTGAACTCCATCATATCCCTCAACCAGACCTCTGATGCCACTATGTCTTGACCCCCTCCCCACAAAGTGTACCTATCTTGGGCCAGAAATACGAGAAGAGAGATAATGACCACCTGAGTCCCACCTCTAGTAGGCCCTGGGTTGGTGACTAGCACTGAGGGTATAGTAAACACATCAATGGGAGGCATTACCCACTAAGAGAACACATGCAAAAGAGAGAGATAAGATAAATACCAACCAAATCCTGCTCTAACTAAAAAGTAAAAGAAACCCAAGCTCACCTATGTAATGTCATAAAGGAACTACTACAACTGAAAGGTAAAATTGCAAGTACCAAAAGAAAATATAACAACAACAACCACACATCCTAAAGAGCTCCTACAAAACCCCCAAGCTAGTAGCAACTAGCCTGATATTCAACCTACTCAAAGTGACCTAAAAAATAATTTATATAACATAGGGTGAGTATAATATTATACTCAGTATGATCCTCCCTGAAGCCTCTTGTGCAAAAATAAATAAATCATGCTAAAGAACATTGAACAACAAGTGAAACTAACTTATCACCTAAACAAGTATACTATATTCCATTCCTCACCATATATACTCTCACCAAGTATTGATTACAAGAGTATATAATATAATAACGAATATCAAGGGTACCCTGCTACCACTTCCCCAATAGTTTTCCACTTTTCCCCAACATCGCACATCCTAAGTATCTCTCTCCAAAAAGGCTGGCATGAAGACACTTGGGTGAGCACCACAACATGCACCTCATGAAATATAAAGGATTTCCCAAAGACACCTGGGCAAAGCACCCCACCATCCACACAACCAGAAGTAACCAGGTAGTTTCTAGGATCCACCACCGTCCGCATAACATGTATCATACATTGGGTATTATACCTCAAGCCATTACATCCAATACACCAAGTAAGGATCCTCAAGCCATCATAACCTATACAAGTTATACCCATAGTAGTCCTTAAGAATCTATATCCATAATATATGTGTGTGAATAACTAAAATCCATTAAAACACTCTACACACATATATGGGGAAAACTAACCACCATGCATACCTGCATAAGTAACTACCAAGAGAAGAGAGTGGGTCCAAAGAGTGTAATCAACCATCCATCCTCCCATCGAGATGTTGGGAACCACCCAAAGGATCATAATCCATGGGGTGTTGGTTTCCCTAACTGATAGGGTGGGGAAACATATTGAAACAAAAAAAGTACATGGATATAACATAGCTCACAACCAAACTATGAGTATAACATAGTATTAGACTCAATTGTAGCTAATGTCTCTCTAACTCCCAGCTTCCACTAATAATACTAGATATCTTATGAGCACACAACCATTTAAAGAGCTACATTAAATCACTTAATCCCTTTTTATCAGTAATTCTTTACATTAATTAATTATTTAGACATTAATTAACCATTATCAAATCCACATTACATTCCATTAGCATCACAAAAATGTTCCAAGCCCTCCAGGAAAAACCAAACCGAGTCCATGACTTCTCAGAAAAACAACCTCAGCATTGCATCCTAGTAAGATCGAACCCACACAGGTTAAATATCATTTATTCATTTATTTAGCAACAATCCCATTTCCCATATTCCTAGGAATTATAGAATATCATTATGATCTACCAAATGAAAGGGGATCAACACAGTGAGTAGATGAGCTACCTGTCAAGTCTTTTCCACCTATAGTAGGAGCGTAGAACCATCCATCCTTGAGAATATAAACACGTAAAGCGTGCATAATACCCCGTACATCTTCACATATTTTATAAGGATGGTAAGAAAGGCCATGTGCCTCAAGTTGTGGGGAAAGTAAATTAGATAAACAAACAAAATATTTAATAAAAATCACTTTCACATCAATGGGTAAGCCTAACTTCAATCTGTTCCATCATCTTTGGTGTCCTCCCCAACATTCATATGCATAAACTGATGCATATCTCCACTATAGGCATCATCTTCTGCCACAACCACTAGGTGTACCTTCCTCCACATACCAAAAAATACATCCAGGCTCAGCCATCCCAGGCTCACATCACATCCGGGCCTCCCAGCCCCCACAACCACAAGTCTTGTATCTAAATCAAATCAGAAGTAGTAGGAACAAACAAAAATGGGCTATCGACCCTAAAGTAAGTCATCCAACCTTCACACACAATGAGATCTCATATATCCAAAGCATAAGGCACACAACATTTACTATCAATAGGGAAAATATGGCCCAATAAAGGCATTAAATTTATCACACAACCAATTCTTATTCCATAGTGAATTAATCGATTAATTATTCATAGGTTCCAACTATGGAAAACCTAAGAAACAAGCTATCACAATCTATCGCCAAATTAATTAAACAATTAATTTATCATGCCTCTAACTCATTTATCAACAAGCATCAACATGCTTTAGGTTCATTAATAAATTCAATTAAACATGCTCACTTGAATCAATTTTATTACAATCAAATTACTACAACAATCAGATTCATTAAACACGCCTCTTTATCTTTTAGCCAATTAATTATCAATTAATTCGAAATTTATATTCTTTACCAATTTCCATCATGAACGACATGATAAATCAAGAAACGCATAGATATCACACTATTTATCAAATCAAGAGTCAAACCTTTATCATGGTATAAATAAGTGACATAAGATTGATAGAAATTTCTTTAATCTGGTTCATATAATTATTAGGTCAACTTCATTGCGATCCAAAGGGCTAAATCATGATAGGTCTAAAATTTCACGTTTGTAAATAGAGAAGCATCAAATCCCCTAAATCAAAAGTTAATTTATGTTCTTCATATGAGAACATATCAAATCAATAGATCATGATCACCTCTCCTGCAACAACTACATCCACCTAAGGATGTCGTGGCATAACCGCACCAACCAACCGCTAAGAAAATTCCATTAAAAACTTGGAGATCACACACCATCACATGGAAAGGATAAATGAGAGGAAACAGATCGAAGAAACCAAAATAACCAATATAGATCATACCTTATATGGAAGTTGGATCATTACAGATCGAAGGAGGGAGTGAGGGATCATTCCTTGATGAAGGAATCCCAAAAAAAACTATAGAGAGGGTCGTCGGGTTGCATTGATTCGAGGGATATCCATTGCATCCATAGGTTTGAAAAATCCGAGCAGTTGGAAATGTTTTAAAAACATACAACATCAGATCATTACATGACGTATAATCCTCTTTCACGTAGTGTAATTCCTAGAGGTCGATATCTGCCAAAAAATGAATAACCTCAATGCTTTATTTTATTTTCAAGACCCCAAAATACTTCACACCGTGAACCCATCTTTCAATCCATGAAACAACTCATGAAATAGGATGTTACATCGTGTATTGCAGTTATAGAATGTGTAATCCCCCCTTTCAGTTTTACTTAACCGAACATATCTAAACTTCTTTTGAGCCACCTATGAGCACTTTAATCTTTAAAAACAAGCAAAGGGTCGATCAATGTAGATTTAAACCCTTATACAACTAGGGGAATTGAGTGATAAAGGATTTATCCACCCTAGTGTTTCTCCATGGGGAGACCCTACTCTTTTTATCAAGAAGAAGGATGGATATTTGAGGTTGTGCATTGACTACAGGTAGATAAATCATATTAAAATAAAGAATGAATATCATCTTTCTTGAATTGATGATTTATTTGATCAACTTTATAGAGAACAATATTTTTTGATGATTGAACATAGATATGGATATCATCAGTTGCATGTGAGGAATGAAGATGTTCCCAAAATATTATTTGGAACTTGGTATTGGCAATACGAGTTTATAGTAATGCTGTTTGGACTAACAAATGAACCCTTTATTTTCATGGATCTAATGAATAGAGTTTTAAAGGATCATCTTGATGATTTTTTATGGTATTTATTAATGATATATTGGTATAATCCAAAAGCAATGAAGATCAGGAGAATCACGTACACATTATTCTGAATACTCTTAGAAGAAACAAATTATATTAAAAGTTTAGAGAGTGTGAATTTTGGCTTCAAGCAGTTTCTTTTCTGGGTCATATTATATCTATAGATGGAATATTAGTGGATACTATAAAGGAAAAGGCAGTACAAGAATTCCCTACACCAATGAACATAACCGAGGTATGTAGTTTTATTGATTTAGCAGGTTATTATCAACATTTTGTTAAGAAATTCACCCGTTTAGCCAACATGTTGACCAAGATTACTCATAAAGGGGTAAAGTTCATATGGAAAAAAGAATGTGAAGAAATTTTCAATAAATTGAAGAGGATATTAGTGAATTCTCTGATCCCGAATCTACCATCGGGAAATAGTGGATTTTTTATCTATAGTGATGTGTCAAAGAAAGGAATCAAGTGTGTCCTTATACAGAATGATAGAGTTATTGCCTATGCATCAAGGTAGTTAAAATTTCATGAATAGAACTATCCAAATCATGATCTTGAGTTAGAAACTGTAATTTTTTTTAAAGATATGAAGACACAATATCTATGGTGAAAGATTTGAGATATATATGGATCAGAAGAGCTTGAAATATATCTTCTCATAGAATAAACTTAATATGAGGCAAAGATGATGGATTGAGCTCCTCAAGGATTATGATTGTTCCATAAACTACCACCCAGGAAAGGAAAATAAGGTAGCTGATGCATTAAGTAGGAATTATCATGGAGTTTTAAACAAAATGACGATGTAAAGGGATCCTTTATTCATGAATCTAGTAAATATGGATATGGGATTTATTAGGGAAGATGAAACATCATTAATTTTTCAATTGGTTTCCCAAACATCATTATTGAAAAGAATTAAAACTTCTCAGTCTGATGAAGAGAACCTTCAATAGAAAATTAGAGGTGTGAATGATGGGAAGTTGGATGACTTTGCATGTGAGGATGGAATTATAAAATTTGAGAAGAGGATATTGTTCCCTCAATACCCGAGATGAAAAGGTAGTTATTGGATGATTCTCATAGCTCGAATTTTTTGATAAACCCTGGTAGCACTAAAATGTATAGATATTTGAAGGAACATTTCTGGTGGGACAACATGAAGCGGGAAATTGATGATTTTGTATCAAGATGTTTAGTCTATCAACAAGTGAAGGTTGAACGACAAAATCCTAGAGGAGTCATGAAACATATACCTATTCCTACATGGAAATGGGATGACATAAACATGGATTTGTTACTGAATTACCCAACACTCTAAGAAGGAATGATTCATTGTGGGTATTCATTGATCGAATTATCAAATCTACACATTTCCTCTCTATAAGGGAGGATTTTCAACTAGAGTGCCTTAGACGACTCTATATCAATGAATTTGGGAGACTTTTTGGAGAACCTCTTTAAATTATGTTTGATCATGATCCATGATTCATATCGAAATTCTAGAAAAGTATTAAAAAATCCTGGGATACCGAACTTCGATTGAGTACTTCTTATCACCCTAAAACTAACAGGCAATCATAAAGGACGATCCAAACTTTAGAAAACATGTTGAGATCATGTTCACTTGACTTTCAGGGTATATGGGATCAATATTTACTTTGAGTGGAGTCTACCTACAATAATAGTTTCTATTCTAGTATTCAAATGGCACCATATGAATCATTTTATGGAAAGATATGTCGTACACCGACATGTTGGGATGAATTTAGTGAAACAATGCTTGTAGGCCTAGAGCTTGTGGAGAAAACAAAAAAAAATTAAAAGACTATTCAGACCCATATCAAAGTGGCTCAACATAGGAAAAAGTGCTGTGATGATAATCTAAGGAAGGATTTAGAATTTCAAGTGGTAGATCACATTTTCTTGAAAGTATCTCCATGGAAGGGTTTTATAATATTTGGAGAGAAAGTAAAACTGAGCCCCATGTATATTGGACCTTTTAAAATTCTAAAGAGAATTTAACCCATGGATTATCATTTGGAAATGTTTCATAGACTTTATAAATTATAAAATGTGTTCCACATATCACTTTTAGGTAAGTACATTCCATACCCAACACATGTCCTCACCTTTGAAGGTATAGAATTGAAACTTGAATTATTTTACTATGAAGATCCTATCTGGATTTTGGATGCTAAAGAATAGGTTTTGAGGAATTAGAAGACTAGACTAGTAAAGGTAATTTGGAAAAACTATAAAATTGAAGAGGTGATGCGGGAGCCTGAGGAAATTATGATGAAGAACTACCATAATATTTTTATGGGGTAACATTTTGGTAATTTTGAGGATGAAATTTTTGTAAGGGGGGAAGAATGTGGCACCCCAATGAAATACAAATAAATTTAATATAGAATTAATTCAACACTGATTCTATATAGAACAAACACATTAATATTATAGAGGATAATTATAAACTATCCATTAGACATAATTTTCCACTTTTTTATTTTGAGTTTCTAAAAATAGACATAAACAGTTGCGATCAGTAAGATATTTAGAGTCTGATAGAATAAAATTAAATTTATAGTGGATAGTAACTTGATCTTTATGAATAGTAATATGAACCTTATGAAGATTAACCTCAACCATGTAAGTATAAATAAAATTTAGGCACCTTATAAATGAGATTTAATATTTTAAAAATTAAAAATTAAGTGTTGATATTTTTGTGAGTAAAAAATATTTAATTATAATTTTAAATTAATAAATTTATTTAAAATAAAATTTATTTTCATAAAATCTATTCCTAAAAAAATATTATATTTTTATATGATTTTAGTATAATTTTTTATACCTTAGTTAATTTTTGAAAGTATTATAAAATCAGTTTTAAATTTAAGATCTATATTTTTCATAAAAATAATGATTTTATTTAAATAATAAATTTCAAATATTTAGAAAATTATTTTGATAATATTGAGTCCATTTTCTAATTATACACATTGAAAAATGGTTGTGGTGAAATTTTGAAATTTTTCTGAAGTACATGAATTATTGGTGAATGGTAAAATACGATAATTTATGGTATAAATACATTATAAGATAAATACAATATTCCTTGCATCATGTCTGATGTAAGAACACTTGGTTTGAACTAAATTACACTTATTAATGTTTTTGGTCATAATAATCAACAATATTTCTTGTCTTGAGTAAAATAATAAAATAATGAATAAGATATTCAAAAATCACTCCTCTCATCCACTATAAAAGCCACCCCTCATTCCTTCTTCTCTTAACTCCTCTAATCCCTGAATATTATAAAATTTCTTCCCAAATAAAATTTTCCTAGTCTATCCCAATGTCTAGGAGAACTTTTTATTTACAAAATACAAAAAATCCTTTCCCTTAAGGTGGTCCTTAAGGAGGTTATTTCAATAGGTAAATCCTCTTCATTTTTCATTTAATTTCATTTCAATTTATCTTCTTTTCTTATTATATCCTTACCTCCTCTATCCAATTTATCATGATAAATCTAGTAACATCTATATAATGGAAATATATCATGTTAATTTAATAACCATGATCAATCTTCTTACTCTACCTCTTTTATTTTATAAATGAAATCATCATCTGAGAGGTGCCAATTTACAACCTTCATGGATGATGAAGTTTTGTTCTTCAAATTCTTATTCAAAGATTTTCATGAAACAATTTTAACAGTTGATACAAATTTTTAAATGTATATTAAAACCCTTTTTATGTTCTGTATGTAACATATTTACATAATACCAAGCGATAATAGAAAATGATTTCGTTCTGATCAATAACCGCAGTAAAAATCTAAAAAATTAGCACTAAATGTATTATCTAATAGTTCATCCTCATAATATATAAAAAAATTATATATATATATAACCATTTAAATTTATTTATTCTCATTAAAAACATTATATTCCAATTCTGTATAATTATACACATTTACATGAACTTCATTACTTATAATCAAGCAAATCGACCATGAAATCAAGGAAACAAATAATCCAGAATGACAGAATTCAGTCATATAACTTATCAATAAGGACATAAATGAACTTAATAAAACTATAATGAATCAAATAAATGTATATAAGGTTATTAATTAGTTAATTAATGGATTTAATTTTATTATCCCGTAAGTTAAGATCAAGTGCAGAACACATTCAGACATAAGGTAAGGGGTTTCTACCCGAACCTCCATTTTATTTTAGGTTACTCTTATTCTATAATTAACTTGATGAAGTTATTAATTATTATTATTTAATCAACATAAATTATATTTTAATGTTCTATATATGTGTACCAATCAGAATTTTTCTTTCTTATATGGGGAGTTACATGTTTTAAAAGGATCTTTTAAAAATTCTTCCCGATAAACAACCCTGTTTCAAAGGAACTTCTCATGTTCATACCTATTTTTAAGTGCATTATATAATATATTTTTATCCAAAAATATTTTTATAAAATAACCCATTTATTATTAAAATTATACATTAATTTACTTTGGGATTTATTTAAAGATTTTTCCAAAACAACCATTCTTTTCAAAGTAAAAGAGTATTTATCTTAGGAATTACTCGATGATTTTATACGATTATTTTCATCTATTTAATTTTTTTTTATTTTTTAATTGATATTAATATCTTATGACATCATCTACCATATTTTTTCTAGTTTTTTTTATTAGTTTTACTTTGTATGTCTTATATTTATACCATTCACCATATTACTCTGAATTGTTAGTTGTCATATTTAATGATTGGGGAAAGTTATTTACATTTCATATGTTAGTTTCAATATGAATGTATATTTTTTTTTTATTTTTATACCCATTCATATAAGGAATTAATTTTACTTATAAAGAGATTAGTGAGGCTCGATATAGCCCCTCAATGCATCAATATGTCTCATGACACAAACAAGTTTTGGTTTTTACCTATTTATGTATGGTCATGGCATGATGCCTTGAAAAAATGATCATGATTTCTGACATTATAAATTCCCTCATTATGAAACTATAGATTGATAATACATGTGATTATTTGACTATTAGAATACCCATGGTTATATTTTATGGAATTATTTAATCGGTTTTTATTCTATATATATTATGATCATGTTTATTTTTAAAGGCATGTGTTTTTAGATATTTACCATGCCTAGTGTTTATGTTTATGATTAATACCACTGTATTATTTACCCTTACTAAGCATCTGAGTTCACCCCATTCTGATGTTTTATATTTCCCCTAGATGCAAAAAGTATATTATTAATGACTTGTAAGGATAATCTAAGAGCTATGGGTATTACTAATGGATATACTATATTGTATTTCATCTCAAGTTTTAATGTTGAAATTATATATATATGGTTTTCCAAAACTACTAAACTAGTCATTAATTTAGGATACGAAATTCTTCTAATCATTACAATGTAATAAAATAATTCACTAGCTCTAGAAACTGGGGTCGGGGTGTTATAATTGGTATTTAAGGAATTTTAGGAGAAAACATGGAAACTAGATTTAGAAAATGTAGATTAGGGAACAAAACCCTAAGATATAATTTGAGGATAAAAATACAAGGACATACTAGAATTTTGGTAAGGAAGATATTATGTGGATCTTCATAGAAAATATATCCATGTCTAGATACTATAGGTGAACATGTTTTTGGCACAGATGTACCTATGACTAACAAATCTGACAAGGTGTTTCATGCATAACCTGGGGTAACCTGGTACACAAAAATGGGACTTATTGCACATATGGTTTGACATAGGGAATATTCTTAGGATAATTCACATCTTCTTTATAATCCATTATAAAGGATTTAAAAGTAAATTTTTCCTCAAATAAACCATGTCAATGATTATGGCATTAACTATGCATAGGATTTCAATTTATGTTAATTATTATGTTGGTTAAGATTATGAAATATGATCCATAACATAATCTATTGTATGCTATCATTTAGAAATGGAACCTTGTAGAAGTAATGGAAACCACATGAATGTGTGTATCCCATATAGGGATTTCCCCCCCTATGCAAGATAATGATGTTATTTCTAGAGCTGCGACAGGTGTTGAGAATCTTATAACTATACTGGGATAGCTAACTCAAGTTATGAACAATAAACTTACCCATATAAAGAAACCTAAACCACATCATGTAGGAGAAATGTTAGACTGATTTATGAGACAAAAACTTCATCATTTAATGGTACTAAAATCCCATTCATAGTAGAGCAGTGGATAAGTTCCTTAGAGAATATATTTCTCTCTTTGGGAAGTAATGAAATGGAGAAGGTTGTTATGGTAGTTTATCGTTTATCAGGAGATGATGATAAATGGTGGTCAATAATTTAAAACACAAAGGATGAGGAAGATATTTAAAATATGGAATGGGGGTATTTTAAGTAAATATTCTTAGAAGAATACATTACTCAAAACAACAGGTGGATACGGAAAGGAAGTTTCTGAATTTGAGGAGAAAAGAGGATGAGAATGTTGAAAAGTATTAAGCTAGATTCACAAGGTTAACAAGGCATGATTCTGACTACATACATAATCCAACGAGAAAGATTGATCGATTCTTTGATGGTTTAAAACCATTATTATGAAGGGAAATAGTCTCTCAAAGTTCCTCATTATATGAAGATATAGTATCATGTGCTATCAAGGAATCAAAATAATTCTCTATGTCCTATGACATTAAGGGAATGCAATAGAAGAAGAGGTATGCTGAACACTCTAGAAAAGGAAATAAGGAAAATGGGAAGAAGGGAAGAATTGATTTTCCATCCAGTGATAATTATGGGAAGAAACACCCTGATACCTGCCTAAAGGGTATGAGTGTTTGTTACAAGTGTGGAGGAAAAGGCCACAAATATTGTGATTGTAAAGGAAATAAATAAGTCACCAATGTTCAATGATAAAATTTAAAAGTTATGGGACATTATACAAATTATTTTCTTAAGCTTCAAAGAAAAATTCACCAGAGAAGGAAAATGGAGAAAAGACAAGATTATGCGATCACGACTACCGAGGTTGAAGTTCCTAATGATGTGGTGGCAGGTACTTTAATCACTTACTCAAACTTAGACAATGATTTATTAGATTCTGGATCATCACATTCTTTTATATCTTCCCAGTTTTCCTACAAAATTATACATTTCCATTTTTATTTAATAAAGTAATTGTCAGTCAAAACTCTTAAGTGAAGTATCATAACAACAAAGATGTGTCAATCAATCAACCTTATGACTCACAAACATAATTTAGTTGTTGACCTTATCATCATACCCATTATTGACTTTGATATAATTCTTAGTATGAATTGGAATTCAAACTATGATGCAAGAATATATTTCAAGAATAAAGAGGTTACTATTTTTGAGAATGGTATAGAATCCCATATCTTTAGAGAATAAAACTCATCATTTGATTCTTATCTAGATCCAAAACCAGTATCCTTATTGAATGAAATTATTTGTGAGGATGAGAACACAATATATTTTCTTGAGTTAAGAAATATTTAAATTGGGGAAGTACCTATTGTGTAAGAATACATTTATGTCTTTCCATAGGATTTACGTGGACATCCTCCAGAGTAGGAAGTTGAGTTCACTATTGATTTTATTCCTGGTTCAAGACCTATATCAGAGTCTCCTTATATAATGTCCACTGTGGAGTTATTAGAACTGAAGAAACAAATTTTCATGACCCCTCCCAACAAATTGTACCCCTCCTAGGATGATAATGAGATAAGAAAGATAATGACCCATGAGTCCCACCTCTAGTATGCCCTAGGTTGGCGACTAGCATCGAGGGTATAGTAAACCCACCGATGGGAGGCCTTACCCTCTAAGAGAACACATGTGAAAGATATAGATAAGACATAAACCAACCAACTCATACATAGACTAAAAATTAAAAGAAACCCAAGTGAAAACATGTAATTTCCTGAAATTACTACTACAGATGAAAGGAAAAACAACAAGTACCAAAAGAAAGTAAAAAAATAGTGACCACGAAGCCCAAATAGATCCTATAAAACCCCCAAGCTAGTAGTAACCAACCTGATCTCTAACCTTCCCCAAGTGAATTTAAAAATAGTTTATATAATAAAGGGTGAGTATAAAAGTATACTCATTAGGATCCTTCCTAGATCCTATCGTGAAAAAGTAAAGAAAACATGCTAAATCACAATGAATAAAAAGTGAAATTAACTCGTCACCTAAACACGTATACAATGTTCCCGACCTCACCATTAATTCCCTCACTGAGTATTTCATAAAAGAGTATATAATATAATAATTAATATCAAGGGTACCATACTACCAATTTTCCACTAGTTTACCACTTTTACCCAACTTGGAACGCCCTAACATCTCTATCCAAAAAGGCTATCTCAAAGACACCTAGGGAAACACCACAACCTACACCACGTTCAACACAAAGGATTTCCCACATACACTTGGGTGAAACACCACATCATCCACACAAAAAAAGTAACTAGGTAGTTTATAGTAGCAACTATAGCCCGCATAATCTGTACCATACATCAGGTATTATACCTCAATCCAATACAGACTATACACTATGTAAGGATCATTAAGCCACCAAAACCTATACACGTTATACCTATAGTAGTGTATA
This sequence comes from Viscum album, assembly GCA_963277665.1. Classification (NCBI taxonomy): domain Eukaryota; kingdom Viridiplantae; phylum Streptophyta; class Magnoliopsida; order Santalales; family Viscaceae; genus Viscum; species Viscum album. The sequence goes on along the minus strand of OY728126.1, from coordinate 702,635,731 downwards.
GAAAACTATATCCAGAATATATGTGTATGAATAACCACTAGCCATTACATTTCTATACACACATAGATGAGGAAAAATAACCACCATGCATACCATCACAAGTAACTACCAAGAGAAGAGACTGAGGACAAAGGGGGTAGTCATCCATCCATAATTCCATTAGGATGTTAGGGAAAACACCCCCAGGGAATAAAATCCCTGGGGTGTCAGTTTCCCTAAATGATAGGGTGGGGAAGCATATATAAACACAAAAAATACATGGATATAATGCATCTCACAACTACACTATGGGAATAACCTAGTATTAGACTCAAATGCAGATAATGTCTCTTGGACTCCTAGCTTCAACTACTACAAGCACACAATAATTTAAAGAGCTAAATTAAATTACTTTATGTTGGAGTTGGTTCCCTAGAACCAAATTCTTTGTAATTTATGATAAACATGTATTCATTAAATGGATATTAATAAATCCTTATCACATCATGATTGTTATTTTTCATGACATTGTATGTGATAATTTCTTAAGAGTAACTATTTCACTAAAAGGTCATTGGAGATCCCTACAATGATGATAACCTAGAAGATGCATGGCACTATTCGTGAATATATGTTCTATAGTCAGATGATATCATTTTAAGGGACACAAATGATACATGCTATTATGGGTAGAGACTCATAGGACTTTGATTCAACTTCTCATGGTGTACTTCCTTGGTAATTTCTAGGAGGATATTATGAGTATGAGACTCAACAATAAGAAATACACATTTATAAGAGTCATTGGATGTTCTTATATTTAGACATGTGTATTGGTCCTTAGACTTTAAGATTGCTATTAATGGGTATTATGAATCATGCCCTTTGATGTATTGGTGAAAACCACGACGACATATGTTCACATTGAGGTAGGATATGTTGGGTGTGTCACGAGTAATAATGCATTAATGAATAATGTGAGAAAGGATTTTTCCCTTCTGTTCCATAATACAAGTTGATATATCAGGCCCTTTGATGGAAATAATATAGCCTAAATAAATCCAAGGCCATGGTGTTCTATTGGAATATTCAATTTTTGGGAAGTTAAATAATGAAAAAATGAGCACATGGGTTGATGGCACTCACATGAAACCTTCTTGATTGGAGATATCAAGGAAAATGGATTATATTACTTGGTAAGCATTCATATGAGGTGACATGTCATTGCGACATTAATTTCTTTCTCTATGGGTTTCTTGGCATGTTGCAAGATGCTAACCTTGGACATTAGGTTGCTCCACCTAATGCAACTAAGAAAGAGTCCTAGAGGGCCACAAACTAAGCATATCCCATATCTCAGTTAAATAATATATTATTTATTATTTAAGAAGTTGAATAAAGATTATTCCTGGTTGTGGTTTAACAATTATTCATGGTATTCTAATATCATTTATTTCAACACTATTTATTTGAGAGAATATATTGTGGGTGGAATAATTAATATATATTTATTTTTTATTTGGTGAATATAATATTTATATATTTATTTGGGAATAACACAATGATATTTATTTAATAAATAAATAGTCATTATTCAATGTTCAATAAATATGGTGGAGTATTGGTAGACCAAGTTAAGGGTTCAGTGATAAATAATAATATTGAATATTATTTGATTAAATAATATTTAATTACAACTCACAAGTTAAGCACATGTTAGGAAATAATAATGTTGCTGTTATTATTTTACATGGGGGTTTAGTTAGGATTAATAAAATAATTAAGGCACTTGTGAAAATTATTTCTTATTTCCCTTGTGAATTAAATTCCCTGTTATATTATTCTTTTATTAGCCAAGAACTAGACATGAAACACATATGGTGTTGTGAAAAATGAATTGGAGAAAATATATCAAACCTAGAGAGTTCATACCTCTCCAAAAATTCTCTCAAGAATAGGAGAGATGCTCCTCCACCAGATCAAGTAGAATGCTTTAGAAGCCATTCTCAAGGAAATTGAAGGCAAAACTCGCAAGTGCAAGGATATTCTGTGCTAGCACTCAGAGACTCCTTCAGTGAAATCCATAGATACGTGGAGAACATGTGGATCACCACTAGAAGAGATCCACCCTTGATCTCTACAATATAATGAGGACACACTTCAGATCTGTGGTTAGACGCATCAAAGAAGAAAGAATCACCTTGGAGGTAATTCTTTAACTTAATTAAATTAATTATAAACAAAATATGTTGATACTCTCTCTTGGTTATGGGTTTCTATTCCATTTTCTTATTTCCTTGATTCAATTTTTTGGATACTTGCATACATTTTCATATTGATCCCACACTTTTCATTGAATATGGAAAAAATAAAAGTTGGGTACCTACCCTCCCATGCTTCCAATGCACCTAGAAACTACATTTGGTATCAGAGGGAAGAATATTATTTTTTTTATAATTATTTAATAATTTTTGGTGATTTATGCATTTATAATTTATTTTTTTAATTCATGTTTAATTGTCCTTTTTTAATATAAGTTATGATATATGTTCTTCCTCAGTCGTTTCTCACAGATCTAACAGAAAAGATTATTTCTTTTGATTAAAATTAAATTGATTAACTTATTTGGAGGTTCTAAGGGTTCTGTCCAGGTAACATAGTAGTACACGTCCTGTAGTCGGATCTACATCGTGTATAGTTGTGTTCAATGCATCTGGATCAGTTCAAAAATTACTCAACCTGTGTGTATTAATGACATGAAGTGTTGTTAATTCTTACACTGCGTATTGATTAGGACAGATTGGCACACAGTCTGTTGGACTAGATGCCATGTGTCCTACTATACATGAAGTGTAGTCCCTTTCAGGCCAGGGATGGTTTTTATATCCCATACATGGATTAGCCGACTGGTGACCATGTAATTCAGAGTCAAAACGACATGTGTCCCACTGGACATACTGTGTTTTCTGAAATTTCCAAAGTACAACTCACACATCGAGTCCCTAGGCGTGTAATTTGGATAGACAATGAAGGTAGTACATGCCATGTAGATCAGTTCTAAACATCATGTACTGTACCAAATTATGCAAAATTAAAACGTTAATATTTTCATAATTTTTAAATCTTCATATCATGTATAATTCATATTAAAAGTTGTTACTCTAAGTGCATTGATGCATAACACGTGGCCAAAAATTTATTTAATTCATTTAATCATCTGTGAAGTACACATCATGAAAGTATGAGATAAGTCATGTATTCCATATGTCATAAGAGTAATATAGTATATGATCATAATACATGTTGAGTAGTATTGGACAAGTATTCATCAGGTTAAATCCAAGGTACAAGTTATGTACAAGGTTAATTTTAAACTAATTCTATTTTGTTTAAAATTAAAATGGATGAGAATCTCATGGAAATTCAAAAGAATGATTAAGATAAAATTATTGATTAGTTAAAGATAATAATTAATCAATTTGAGAATTATTTATCTTAAATAATTATTATTAACAAATTAAATTATTATTTTTTATTAAATGTGTAAATTCATTTCAAGCATGTGGATGATCATGAGCTAGAACAAACGTTTTGTATGTGATTGGTTTCCTTTTATTTTATTAAATTAAGTTATTTCCCTATATGCCTTCTCTCTTCATTAATATGTAGGTCCTCTGTGCCGATGGTTTATTTTACATAAACCCCCCTTTACCCCTCACCTATGTGTGAGTACAATCATATGTAATGGATGGAGCTCCCAAGCTAGTAGAGGTGGTTCAAGTTAGGATCCTAGACGAAACCAATCCATGGAGATACAAAGGTGGACATGTGGAAAGCTGTAAACACGAACCTAACTGGTTCAAGGTGTTTCTACCCTAGGTAAGTGGTTAGTTTATCAGCCTCTAGATAAAATAACCATTAGAACAAGTTCATGATCATACCATTTATTTTATTTTTGTCAGTTCTATGGTTATTCATTATGAATGTTTTGTTGTGATCACATAATTAATTATTTAACAAGCATGAAGTATAAAACTAAAATAAATTGGATTATGCATAAATATTATCTAATACATGATTAATCAATTAAGATTATCCCACTTAATATTAAAAATCTTGTGAAAAGATAATAAATGGAAATTTATGCATAAAGGATAAAATCCCTCAATAAAATATTAATTCAGTATAGTCTTCCATTACTTCCGTTAGAATCAAACCATAGTTCAAAGTTCTTGAACAGACAATGTTAGAGTGCTTTCAATTATCTTGGAATTATAATTTGAGGTTTTGGGTTGACTTGAATTAATTTACATCAAGTGTTCACTTCCAAAATAGGAATTGGTGTAACTGAGAGGCAAAGGTTGAGGAAATCCAAAATTAAGGATTTCAAGATTGGTGAGTCTACTCAACAGATCAAGAAGATGCAAGTTAATGCAGTTGGAATTTGGAATGCCTACTTAAAAACTTTCAAATTGATTAACAAACCAAATTTGAGGTAATGCGAAGGGAAATAAAGATATTTGTCACTAGAATGTCCAAACAAAAATATATTCCAAATCTAATGGTGAGGGTTATTGGGTTTCGATAAATTATTAGGATACTAATGAATAATTATTTATTTATTGGTCTTAATTTTATCAGATAAATTACTAATACTATATTCATCTTATTTTTAGAAATGAAATTAAAAATGATAATAAACATACCATTGTGGTCCATACTCGATAAGGAATACCTTCTCATCGGTACTAATTTCTAGGAGTGGAAATGGTGGCTTAGGGTCATCCTTCACCATGAAAGGGAACTATATGTACTGGAATAACATTTAACAAGTGTGCCTAAAAATGTGGTCAGCGATTAGGAGATCTTTATGTATGAGAAACATTTGAATAATTCTACAGATGTTCAGTGCCTCATGCTATCATCCATGGTCAATGATATCTTGAATCAACATGAGAAAATGAATACTTATATCATGATGTATCTCCTTTAGGATCTCTATCAAGATAAGGTGAGACAAGAGAGGCATGATATCTCCAACTCTCTATTCACCACTAATCTTGGAGAGTCTACGCCAGATCGGCCACTTGCAGTCAAGATTATTGGCTACATTTAGAATCTTGACATCTTAGATATTAAATTCCTGGATGATTTGCATACTGATATCATACTATCATCACTACCCAAGACCTTATCTAGTTTTATTATGAATTATAACATGAGAAATAATGAGAAGAGTCTATCAAAACTTCTTACTTTATTTCACCAAGTGGATAAGGACATGGGGCATGAAAATCCTGCAGTCCTTATAGTGAATAGGAAGAGGAAGGACAAGGAAAAGGGGAATAAGACTTAAAAACATTCTAAATCCCCCCAAACACTATCCATCCAAGGAGAAGAACACCCAAAGGGAGGGAAAGGAAAAGGTGATAGTATGATTTGCATGTGGAAAACCAGTCCATTGGAAGAGGAACTGCACCCAGAGGCAAGGGGAAGCCAAAGGTTCATTCATTATGGAGTGAAATATTTCCATTTCTACACATTGGGTATTAGATATAGATTTTTATGCTCACATATGTATTCAAATGAAGAAACAAAGTATATCCTGAAAAACATCCAGAGGAGAGGTGGATCTGTGAGCTGCCTATGGTGTGAGGCTGGCTGCTCTTTGCATTGGTGACTACCACCTCACATTTCCAATAAGAATGATTTTGGTTTTACATGGAAATTGTTATATACCTAGTGTTACGAAAAACATAATTTCTATATCAATTTTGGATACATATAGGTTTATTTTCATGTTTGAAAATAAATGTTAAATATTTCCTAAGGACATCATATGTTTTGGTACGACACATTTAAATAATGGTTTGTATGTATTAAATAATGAAAACAATGTGTTGGAAATTGATAAGGAGTCAAGTTCACATGAATCATTTAACACCCAGTTGTGGCATCACCATCTCGGTTAGGTAAATGAGAAGCGTTCAACAAATCTATATCAAGATGGTTATTTAGACTCTTCTGAGATAAAACCACTTGATAGATGTCACACTTGTTTAAAAGGGAAAATGACCAAACTGATATTTGGTGGATAGGTTGATAGAGCCATATATATTCTAGGATTAGTACACACTGATGTTTATAGACCATTTTCAGTAGAATCTAGAGGTGTATATTCTGAATTCATAACATTAACTAAGGACATGAGTAGATATGGCTATATTTACTTTATGAGGTATAAGTCCGAGTCCTTTGAGAAATTCAAGGAATTTAAGAATTAATTAGAGAATCTTCTTGGTAAGAAGATTAAGAAGATTCGATCAGATTGAGGTGGAGAATATATTAACCAAGAGTTCATCGACATTTTATAGGATTTTGGGATTCTATCTCAACTCACTCCACCTTATACACTATAGTTGAATGGTGTTAATTAAAGGAGGAACCGTACCTTATTGGAAATAGTAAGGTTGATGATGAGTTATGCAGATCTTCCATTATCCTTTTGGGGGTATGCATTAAAAACTGTGGAATACACATTAAACTGAGTACTAACTAATGCAACAGATGAAATTTACTTCGAGCTAGAAAGTGTAAAGAAACCTATTTTATTGCATAAAAGTGTATTGAAATGTGAGGTTTTTTTAGGGTTTTATTAGGAAACAAACTAGAACCCTAGATAATGAAGTGTATCTTTATAGGGTATCCTAAGGAAACAAAAGGACACAACCTACAGAACCCCTCATAAAAGAATGTTTCGATTTCCAGAAAATCTGTATTTCTTGAGAGGGAGCACATCCTCAAAAAGGATAGTGGGAGAAAGATTGACTTCGATTAATTTGATGCTCAAGATACACATGATTTGGTGTAGGAACAAGTTCCATAGGTTCCCATCCCCTTGAAAGAACTAGTTCATGAAACACAAGTAATATATATGAGCTTAAGAGAGGTAAGAGAACCAGATAGATATGGTTTTCTTATCACCGAGGATGGTAAATTATTATTGTTAGACAATAATGAACCTCTATCTCACAAGGAGGCATTATAGATATCATAAGCTGCAATATGGCTAGAAGATATGAATAATGAGATAGATTCAATGTATTAGAACCAAGTTTGGGTTTTGGTTGATGTTCTAATTTATGTAAAGCCTGTTGGGTGTATGTGGGTATTCAAGAGAAAACTGGACATAGAAGGTAAATTAAGTACCTATAAAACATTCTAGTGGCTAAAGGTTTTAAACAATTTCAAGGGATTGTGTATGACAAAACCTTTTCACTAGTTTCCATGTTTAAATCCATACTAATCATACTTTCCATAGCGGCTTACCATGACTACAAAATTTGGCATATGGATTCTAAATCTAAATTCATTAACAGGAACCTTCAGGAAGATGTCTATATGACACAACCATAAGGGTTTGAGACACCAAGTAATTCCAAAAGGGGTTTTCAAGTTGAAAAAGTTAATTTATGGATTCAAAAAGGCATCCAGGTCATAGAATATTCGATTCGATGAAGTGATAAAGGAATTTGGTCTCATTAAGAACTAATGTGAGCCATGTGTTTACAAAAGGTTTAATGGGAATTCGATATTCATCCTAGTAGTATACGTTGATGTCATATTACTTTTTGGAAATGATATACTAGCCTTACAGTCAATTAAAGACTGGTTGAGGAAGTGCTTTCCATGAAGGACTTAGGTGAAGTAGCCTACATTCTAGGGATGAAGATCATTGATGATAGATCAAAGAGGCTTATTTTACTAAGTCAAAGTACATATATTGACTAGATAATAAATAGATTCAGTATGGAAGAATCCAATAGGGTATTGGTTCCAGTGTCATATGGTTTGCATCTTTATAAGAAAATGTGTCCCCAGATACAACATGAGAACGATATAATGAGTAAGATCCCATACACTTCAGCGATAAGATCTATCATGTCTTCCAAGTTATGTACTAGAATTGATGTTTCCCATGAACTGAGAATGGTAGGCCAATATAAATAAGATCTAAGAGAACAACATTGGACTACTGTTAAGACTATCCCTAAGTATTTTAGAAGAACAAAGGATATATTCCTGGGGAATGGAGGATATGAGGATATTTTCATCAGAGGGTATGATGATGCATATTTTTGAATATATCAAAATGATATGAAGTTTTAATCGGGATATGTTTTGCGTCTCAATGTTGGAGTTGTGAGTTGGAAGAGTTCAAAGCATCCAGTTTTCAAAGATTCTATATCAGAGTCTGAGTATATAGTGGATTCTGATATAGCCAAGGAATCCGTATGGATTTAGAACTCTGTCTAGGAGATTGATGTGGTACCTAGTAGTAAATACCCGATCACATTGTATTGTGATAATACTGCAGTAGTGGATCCTAAAAAAGATCCAAGTTCACATCAAGAGATAAATAAAATACTCTATAAGGATCACCTATTGTGGGGTTTCTAACAAATGCTTGATGTTGTAGTGAGAAGAGTATCCATGAAAGTGAATAGGGTAGACCCCTTGACTAAATTCCTATCTTAGAAGAAGCATGAATATCATGTGATAACTAGAAAACTGAAGATAGTTAGCAGTTGGATCTAGTTGAAGTGGGAGTCTATTGGAGTTGGTGCCCTAGAACCAACTTTTTTTTTACTTTATGATAAACATGAATTCATTGGATGGATATTAGTAGACTCATTGTCACATCATGAGTTTTCTTCTACATGACATTATATGTGATAATGTACTAAGATTAGTTGCCACACTAAATGGTTATAGCGGATCCCTACTAAGATGGGAACCCAGAAGTTCCATGACACTATTCTTGAATATATGTTCTATAGCCAAATGATTCATTTGAAGGGACAAAAATGATGCAAGCTTTCAAGGGTGGAGACTCATAGGACTTTGATGCACCATATCATGGTGTACACCCTTGGTAATGTCTAAGAGTATATTATGAGAATGAGAGACGCCTATAAAAAATCCACATTTATAAGTGTCATTGTATGTTCCTATCTGTGGATATGTGTATTGGTACTTAGAGATTAAGATTATTATTAATGAGTATTATGACTCACAAACTTAGATATATTGGGAAAATCAATAATGACATATGTTCGAAGTGATGTAGGATATTTTGGGTGTGTCATGAGTAATACTGCATTAATGAATAATGAGAGAAAGGATTTGTCCCTTCTGTTCCATAATGAAAATTGATATCTCAGGACCTTTTAGGGAAATGATATATCCTAAATAAATCAATGTCCATGGTGTTCTATAGGCAGGTTCAATTTCCAGCAATTTAATAAATGATAAATCGAGCACATGGGTTGATGGAAATTACATTCAATCCACTTGATTGGAGATATTGAGACAAAGGTATTATATTACACAGTAAGCATTCGTATGAGGTGACAAATTGTTGCAGCATTAACTTCTTTCCCTATGGGTTCCCTGGTGTGTTTCTCAACGCTAACCTTGAACCTTAGGCCGCTATGCCTAATGACACTGAGAAAGAGGCTTAGAGGGTCACACACTAAGTGTATCTAGTATCTCAGTTAAATAATATATTTTTTATTAATTAACAAGTTGAATAAAGATTATTCCCGATTGTGATTTAATAATTATTCATGGATGTCTAATCTCATTTATTACGACAGTAGTTATTCGAGAGAATATATTATTAGCTGAATAATTAATGAATACTTATTTTCTATTTATTGAATATAATATTTATATAATTATTAGAGAATAATGTAGTGATATTTATTTAATAAATAAATATTAATTATTCAAGGTTCAATAAATATGGTGTAGGGTTGGAGGACTGACTTAAGGGTTTGGTGAGAAATAATAATATTGAATATTATTTGATGAAATAATATTTAATTATAAATATCAAGTTATGCACATTTCAAGAAATAATAATGTTGCTATTATTATTTGAAATGTTGGTTTCACTAGGATTAATAAAATATTCAAGGCACTTGTGAAAATTATTTATTATTACCCTAGTGAATTAAATGCCCGGTTATATTATTCTTTTATTAGCCAAGAAATATCCTTGTGGTGCCTATGGTGTTGTTCATAATGAATTGGAGAAAACATCTCAAGCCTATAGAGTTCATCCCTCTCCAAGAACACTCTCAAGAACAAGAGAGATCCTCCTTCATCGGATCATGTAGAACAATTTGGAAGCGATTCTCAAGGTGATCGAATTCGGACAACACAAGCATAAGGATCTTCCATGCTAGCACCCAGAGACCCCTTCAGCGACATATGAAGATTAATGTATCATGTTTGGATCACCACTAGAGGAGATATACCCTTGATCTCTATAACATAATGATGATGCTCTCCAGATCTGTGGGCAAACACATCAACGAATAAATAATCACCTTTGAGGTAATTATTTAATTTAATTAAATTAATTATAAACAAAATATATTGATTCTATATCTTAGTTCTAGGTTTCTATTCCATTTTCATATTTCCTCGATTCAATTCCATAGATACTAGAATTCATCAGCGTATTGATCCTGAATTTTTCATTGAATATGGAAAAAATAAAAGTTGGGCACCGACCCTCCCACGGTTCTACTATTCTTGGAACCTACACTTTATCCCTTTTTATCAGTTTTAGTTTAAGTTAATTAATTATTTATACATTAATTAACCATTATCAAATTCACATTATATTCCATTAGCATCTAATAAAAGTTCCATGACCTCCAGGAAAAACAAAACCAAGTGCACAGCTTCTCAAAAACAAAAACTCAACATTGCATCCCAGGAGGCTCCAACCCCCATAGGTTAAACATCATTTATTCATTAATTTAACAAAATTACCATTTTACATATTCTTAGGTGTTATAAAAATGAATTATAATCTACCAATGGCAAGGGGATCAACACGACGAGTAGATGAGATAACCGTCGAGTCTTTACCACCTATAGTAGGGGCTTATACCCATCCATCATTGAGAAGATAAACAAAGAAATCACATGGCATAACCTACCCGTTTTCAACTATTTTGGAAGTAGGGTAAGAAAGACCATATGAATCAAGAAGTAGGGAAGGTAAACTAGATAAAAAACAACATATTCTATAGCAACCACTTTCACATCAATGGGTAAGCCCAACTTCAAACCATTCCATCTTCTCTAGTGTCCTCCCCAACACCCATATGCATAAGCTGATGCATCTCACCACTATAGGAATCAAATGACACCACAAACACTAGAACTCGCTACCCCCAGATACCATAAAATACCTCCAGGATCGACCATCCCATGCTAACATCACATCCAAACCTCCCTACCCCCACAACCAGAAATCTTGCATCTAAATAAAATCACAAGCAGTATGAACAAACATAAACAGGCTCTCAACCCAAAAACAAGACATCCAACCATCCCACACAATGAGCTCTCATGGATCCAAATCATAGAGAACTCAGCCTTCACAAGCAAGTAGTAAAATTAGGCCTGATAAAAGCATTAAATTAATCACACAACCTATTCTTATTCCATATTCAATTAACTGTTTCATTATTCATAGGTTCCAACTACAGGAAACCTAAGAAACAAGCTATCATAAGATATAAACAAATTAAATAAATAAATAAATTATCATGCCTTAAAAAATTTTATGAATAAGAATCAACATGCTTCAGGTTCATCAACCAATTCAATTAAATATGCTCACTTTCATCAATTTTATTATCATCAAATTGCAACAACAACAACTCAATTCATTAAACATGATTCTTTATCTTTTATCCAATTAATTATAAATTAATTAAAACTTTACATTCTTCACCAATTTACATTAATAATGACATGCTAAATCAAGTAAATCATAGATATCACATTATTTAGAAAATCAGTAGGAAAACCATTATCATGGTATAAATAAACAACACACGATCGATACCAATTTCTTTAATATGGTTCATATAATTATTATGTCAATTTAATTTAAATCTAAAAGGATAAATCATGATTGATCAAATATTTCACATAATTAAATAGAGAAGTATATAATCCCCTACCTCAAATGTTCATTGACATTCTTCCTATGAAAACAAATCAAAGCAATGGATCACGATCACCTTTACCACAATAACTGCATCCACACAAGGATTCCATGGCACAACCGCACTAACCAACAACCAAGAAAACTACATTAGGGAAATGGAGACCATGAACCATCACATGGAAGTAAGAAATGGGAGGAAACATATAGAAGAAACCACAAGAACAATTGTAGATCATACCTTATATAGAAGACAGATCGCTACAGATCGAAGGAGGGAGTGAGGGATCGTTCCTTAATGAAGGAATCCCCAAAACACTAAGCTACACCCCAAAGGATGTACATTTATATTGAATTATAAAAATCTGAAGGATCTATTTCCATTGATGTTTTAATATTCTGAATTCAATTGAATATGATTTTTAATTTATTCATTAATCTTTTACTATATAACAGATTGATCCTATATTATAATTGAGTGAAAATATTTGGGTTAAAGATGATACCTACCAATAACTGTATTCACTTGGCTTGAATTTTATTGATTAAAAGATAGACAGAGTCTTAAAATCTAAGGGAGAACATTTTAAATATACTTTTAGCTCCCTATATTTATTAATAATTTCATATTATTGAGGATGTTTTATTAATATTATAATAATTTTTTTCCTCTAAAAAGAACCAGAGGTATATTTTAAAAAGACATTTAAAAAAACATTAAGAATTATTCAACCCCACCTTCTAAGTTTTATATCTATATTCTTTCTTAGAAACCTCACAAAGGGATAATTGATGTTCTTTATAAATATTGGTTTTTCTATAGGGGAAAATAATGGTGAAAGAACCTACTATATTAGAAGGGTAGTAGATACTAATTAAAACAAGGGAATAACTAGCCATTGGTTTAGATGATATTGTTAATTCATCACAATGAGTAGGAACCTGAGGTGTTATGTTACTACCCCATATTTATTGGGGTGTAACATAAATTAAAGATATATGAGGCCACATTTCAATTCAGTTTGTTACATGGATGAACCACCACCGACTAATTCAAGGGATATATAAAACCCAATGATACACCCCATAAAAAATGTCTTGGAAAACCTATACATGAATGAGTGAGAATATTATAACCCTAACCATCCATGTAAAACAATGATAATCCTTGAATAGGGGTGAGGTTTGGGCCCAAAAACATTATATTGGGTCACATACAAATAAGCTTGAAAACCTATTGATGGGTATAAATATTTTAAGGGGGATAAGAATGGGATTATCCTATATTGTCATAATATTTCATGCATCCATGTTCCATAAAGAGAATTATAATATTTATCCACCTTTTAATGAAAAAAATGTAGCCTGGTTTGGACGACATGGAAAATTGTATCTAGAAATTATAAAACAAATGTTTTATTTACCCTACGTCTGGTGATGAGATCCATACTAAAATATCAACCAACCGTTTTCAGTTTGTAAACTAGGAGGATTTCTATGTATAATCTTCTATTAACTTATCAGGACCTCACATGCACTAAGGTGCCTTACAACCCTTTCCATAAAGCTATGCCTCATCAAGCCATGTGTTTTGGTATGTTTCTGACCACATAATCCCCTTCATTTTTTAAATAATAAAATATATATTTTATCTTCTCAATTCATATTTAACTCCCATTAATAATTGATTTAACCATATTTTTAAGTTATATTTTAAAGGTGGTATTATTAAAGACAAAAAAGATTATTAGAGTGTTTGTTTGGAATTTTAATGATTTTTGCACTACATTGACAATGAATCAAATTGGAAAACTTATGAGAATATAGTTGATTTTTTAAGTAGAACATAGTAATATCTCTAAGAGAATCAATTAGATATCCTATGATTTTTTTTTCTAAAATAAAATTTGAGATCTTAACGTGTTCTAGGGAGGTTTGATAATAAATGATGGTAATGATAGTTCATAAGGAGCTCCCAATGGGCCAATGGGTTAAGAGAGGACTAAGATGATATATGGATATAGATGTTATAGTATTATGTGATTATTTAATGATGTATTTCTCATTATTCTCAATTATATATGCCAGTTTAATTATATAAAGGTTAAGACTTAGATGAAACTCATCACCTAGACTTCCCTCTCAATTGAGATTATAAAAGAGAAAAATGGACATAATGTGAATAATTAGCCATCTAATTTAAAAAAATGACTATAATATATGGTCTTGAGGATTCATTTTTAATAGTGATAATAAGAATCATAAATGGGATAATGTGTGATGTCATTGACAAATTCATATTATTTCAATAGTTATCTTATAATTGATTATTACCTATTGTTCCTATTAGTGATACCCTGATACTATGACACCATGTATAGTGTATATATGAATATACTTGATTGTCATAGAGCTTAGGAATTCCACTTCTAGTGTAATTTTAGGAACCACATAATCCTCTATTGTATAAGAGATGTTTTTTTTATTTTCCTCTCTATGGAATTTTAGTAGAAACTATGTGATATTTCTTTACGGGGATTTATGGATCCTTTTATTCTCACTCATTGTCAAAATTTCATGATCTACAAGGTATTCAGTGTTTTTTATAATATTTAAGGATGTAGTATTGAGGTACTATTTTGGAACAAGTATTCATACAAGTCTTAATATTTGGGATGTACAATTTTTTGGATTTTTATTATGTTTATTTCCTCATAAATTTGGATTATCCCTTGAACTAGATTACCATGGTGGGTGATGTGTGGTGAGATCATTAACATATATTATGATTTCATATACTTGGATTTTTAAGTATACAGGGGATTTTATTTTTTAGTTATTTACACATAGAATGTAATATTGGGTTGATATATTTAACATTTCACATGAACTGGTGGAAATTATACTTATGTAAATGTGGATATATTTCACCTTACAAGTGAAAATGGTTTATATTTTTAGTTTAACGTTAAGATGGAAAAATATACAAGATTGGAAGGGGGGGGGGTGAATTGGCCTTTTTTATTTTTTTTAAAATTTATGGTTATATATGAGTTATTAAAATAAATGCATTATAAATAAAATAGACACATGATATTTTTATAGTTGTTTAGATAAAAATGACCCTTGTACACTCTTCACTTATCTCATGAATTAAGAGTGATGATGCCTAATATAAACACTATAATGGAATCTTACAATTAATTTTTACCACCTAGATTCACAACCTAATTACAAAGTATTTTCCCCATGGGGGATTAAACCTAAACTGGCCTCCCATTTTATACATAGATTCACAACCCGGACATCCTTCCTCTTCCCCCTGGAGGCACAACCCAATGATTGATTTTTTTTGGGAGTCACAACCCAGTTACATAAATTTTATTGGGTAGTATAACCTGTTACATTTACACATATAGAAAAATAATAGAATGAAGTGAAACTATATAACCATATAAAAGCTTAAATGTTTGAGTGACGAGGTAGAAACCAATTCCCCCAAAGAAAATGATCAAGTGATTTCAGTTTATCTTGGAGTAGTATTTGATCACCATAAACATGAATCACTTGTACAATATTCTAAAATCCTCAAACTCAGGTCTTTATATATCACATGAACCAGTTCAATCCAATATATGTATATAGAGTTCCCTTTTGAGAAATATCATTCAAACTTAAAACCCATTTCGTCTTTATTTTTTCAATGAACTAATTTTTAGTTGTATATGTTCATTTCCAAGGTAAATACCCACATGTAAATAATTCATAAATTAAAAATAAGTTTCTTATAAGTCTTCCATGATATCCTATAAAGAAAATAAAAACTATATAATGGAACTTATAAAAATTAATATAGTAGTAAATTATAAGAATTGATATCCTTGGAATACTCATTGATAATAATATAGACTGACCCTTCATATTTCATCCAATTTCAATTTGGATATTTCAATTTCCAAGATTTCAGTACGAATAATAATTCTTTCTAAATACTATGATAATATCATTTAATTTAATATGAAATGGTTTAAAATATGTTCACATGGATTTAAAATAATTAATAATCAATTTCAGAAAAGAAAAAAATCTAATTATAACCACAATAAACTTGAAAAAACTTAAAATTTCAAGTATTATAAAAATATAGCATATTTCTATGTTTTAGAATATCCCATAGAAATTTATATAACCACATAGGAAAGTATACATAGTTAATTTACATGTATTCCTTTTTCTTCAAGTAAGAGAATTAAAAAATGTGAATCTACATAGCTATTTCACATAAGGGAATTCATGTATCTGAATCTATTTAATAAATTAATGTAAGGTAATTCCCATAGTTGTTTCATGTATCTAATTTCACATAGACAATTCTAGAAATTTGTAATTATATTGAATTATATAATTTCCGACTAAAAAAAACCATCTAAATTCCACAATAAGTTTTAGTTTAAGTAGAATCATATTTAGATAATTTCATTATATTTGCAAGGAATAAATAATCAACTTAATTAGACTTCTATATCTCATGTTATCATCAAAATATAGTATCAAACTAGTTATGGAAAACTATAAAATCCAGACTAAAAATGTGTAGTAACTTTTGACATAATTTATAACATGTTAGATATCAATTAAGAACTTTATGAATTATAATGAAATGTAGATATGTTTTTCATATTTATAACCCTATAATAATCACTCAATTTGGAGTTCTATAGCTCATGTTATGGTGTAAATATATATGTTAATCAATTTTGTAAAACCATCCATTTGGGAGAAGTGGCTATTGTTAATATTTAGCTACGTGAGAATAGTAATTTGACTATGTTGGAATATTAAAAATCGTGTATAAATGATATTTAAAGGTCCCAAATTACTTATTTATCCTAGGAACACTTCATGAAACTTGTATAACATGTTAAAAATAGTCAAAATATGAAAGATCATGATAAATAAGTAAATAATAAAAAGATATAAACAAATGTAAACATTATATTAAATAATAAACAATTAAAATTTTTAATTATTTCAAAGGAAATAAATAAAATAAATATTTATAATTTTCAAAACATAACGCGACTCAAGGATTCAATCAACATTCTCCCCCTTTTTGAAAATTATAAAACCAAGTATAATTTCAAAACTTCTCCCACTTTTTGAAATTATAAAAAAGATAAAGTATGAATATAAATAATTATCTCTTTGAAATGAAAATAAATATTTTTTAAATCAATATTATACATTCATATTTCAAAACATATGTTATGGAGCCACTAAAATGCCTTCTATTATTCAAAACTTGTTTCAAGGAGCCACTATACAATCCTAATTATAAAAGTTTTTTTGGGAATAATAATGAGAAACCCTTTATAAAACATCCTTTTATACTAATTGAAAGTTTAAATATAAATTTAACATACTCTAGTATATATGGGAAGAATTAAAATGAAAATTTATTAAAAAAACATGTTCATAATTTAAAAATAGTAAACGGGAAAAGTTGATTCCTGATTTTACATATTTCATGGAAATTTGAAATATTTAGCATATGAACACACAAAAACACACCCTAAATTCATGCCATATAAATGTAAATTTATATCTCTATCATTCCATGTTAAACTTTATTTTCTCAAAATTATTAATTTCTATGGGATTAGTAATGATATCAAAAATTTTATTTTATTTAGAAATAAATTTTTGATTTATATTTTATTTTTGAAAATGATATCTAATAAAATGAAATTCATAATTAATGTTCTTGGTTAAAGAGTGTTTTAAGGTATATTTAGAAATAGAAATAGAATAATTATTTTCTGAGTGTAGTAATATTATTAAAATCAAAACCAAAATCAAAATGTTTTTTCTTAATCCATAAATACTGAGCACAACAAGATGCTGAAGCTATATATTTAGATTTAACAGTTGAAAGTGCAATAGAATTTGGTTTCATTGAATCCCAAAAAACTAGTGATTTACCAATTAAATATAACATACTTTAAGTACTCTTTATATCTATCCTCCATCCACTAAAATCACAATAAGAATATCTTATCCAATCAAATTTAGTTTTTTCTCGAAAAAATAAACCAATATTCCAAGATCCTTTAACATATTTAATAATCCTTTTAGCTAATTTATTATGAATTTACTTAGGATCAATTTTATATCTAGCACACATAAAAACTAAAAACATTTAATCAGAACTATAAGCCGTCAAATATAATAAACATCTAATCAAGTATCTATAGGTTTTAACATCAACAGATTTTCTAGATTTATCTTAATCTAACTTGAATGTAGTAGTCATGAGAGTATTTTCAATTTTATAATATTCTAAAAAAATATATTATCTAAATCATTACATACTTTGATTTATTTAGAAAAATAATATCAATTATTTGAAATATTATTAAACCAATAAAGGATTTCAGTTCCCCCATTGTACTCATATCAAATTATGAAGTCATTAAATATGAAACATTATTTAAAAATATTTTCATTTGAAGATAAAAATATAATATCATCAACATAAATTTGAAAATTTTAAATATCATTGTAAATGCTCTTAATAAACAAAGTTGGATCAACCATTATTTTCTTACTTTTTTACAAAGAAAAATAGTTATCCTTTTATACCAAGCTCAAGGATATTGTTTCAAACCATATAAATACTTAGATAGACTAAAAACATGATTATTATGCTTTTAATTTAAAAAACCGTGGGGTTTTCTAACAAAAATTTTTGTAGAGATTATCCATTTAGAAAAAGTGGTTTTGACTTCTATTTGAAATAATTTGAATCCATGAAAAGTACCATAGGCCAATAATATCCTAATTTATTCTAACCAAGAAAAAAGTGGAAAATTTTCCTCAAAATCAATACCATCCTCTTGAGAATAAAGTTGAGAAACCAATATAGATTTATTTTTTTACTATATTTTCATATTCTTTATGTTTTTTTCTAGAAATCCATTTTGTTCCAATAATATGGGAATCATTTGGTGGAATAACCAAAGTCCACACATTATTCCTAGAAAAATTATTTAATTCATCTTTCATTGATAATATCCAATCAGAATAATTTAAAGCCTCAAAAATATTTTTTGGTACAATATCAGAAATAAAATCATGATAAGTGCAAGTATTCATAACATATTTTCTAGTTTTACCATTTTATTCAACATTTCTAATCACATTGTCTATAAGATTATCTCTTGGATTATTTTAAGATTTTTTCATGAATGGGTTCAAATTGAGAAGAAATATTCTCCCCATCAGTATGTGAATTATTATTTTGTGGTAATTCCTCTTAAAAATTAAAACATCAAAATTATTCCTTAATAAGTTAAATATCAACATCCATTTTAGTTAATTATTATTTATCAAACTCAACATAAATTGATTCTTCAATAACAACAATTCTTTTATTATACACTCTATATGCCTTAATATTGTTTGAATACCCTTAGAAAATAACTTTATCACATTTTGAATCAAACATATCTAAATCATCCTTAGTATTAAGAATATAAAATTTACACCCAAAGACTCAAAAATACCCAATTTTAGGTTTTATACCCTTATAAAGCTCATAAGGTGTATTTTTAAACAAACTTATTAAAAAAATTCTATTTGAAACATAATTAGAAGAATTCATAGCTTCTAATGAGAAATATTTATGTAAATTGTACTCACTTAACATGGTCCTAGAATTTCTATAGGTGTTATATTTTTCCTCTCCACTATACTATTTTTATGGGGTTTTAGGGGAACAAATTGAGAAAAATATCATTAAATTTAAAAAATAAATAAATTACCAAGTCTATAATTCACCCTATGATCAGTTTTAATAGATTTAGTTATGTTTACTTTATCATTTTTAACAAATTTACAAAAAATAATAAACTCAGATAAAGTTTTAGATTTAGGTGTAAGAAAATAAAGCCATGTGTATCTAGAAAAATAATCAATAAAAACGAAAAAATATCTCTTACCACATAAACTATGAGGTTATATAGGACCAAATAAATCTACATGAATAAGATTAAGAGGAATTAAAATTTTTACTTCCTAAATTGACTTAAAACCACTTCTATATTGTTTATGTTTCATGAAAGAGTAAAAAACAAAGGTGTTGTCCACTCTATGCTCGAGTAGCTGTAATATTATTTGGTTCTTGGAAAACATGTTCATCAACATGAAATTATCATGTTATACCCTTCTATTCCACAAAATGTTATCAATCCTTCACCATATAAAACTTTAGAAATAATAATTGAATTAGAAATTCCAACCTCACCAAAACCTTTTACCTTTTATTTATAATTATCACCAAAATTAACATTACCTCCATTACATTGATTGTATGATATATATTTTTATATATCACTAATAATGTGTCTTGATCATCCATTATCCATGTACCAAACATCCTTTTGGATGATCCCACGACAAAATTCCTACAAAAACAGATTTAAGAATGTTTTGGTACCCATAAAAATTTGGGTTTGATGGGATTAGCATAAGATTTTTTGAGAACCCAAACCAATTTCAAAAACTTGTTTATAAGAAATATATAAGATATATATTTTTAAATTAAAGACTAAGCATGTTAAATAGATTGTGAAAGTTTTAAATAACCCTCATTTGCATGAGGGCTTTTCATTTGACATATGAAACATATAACATTATATGTACTTCCATCGATATTTTAATAAATAAATAATTATAAATTTTGGTTAAATTGTTATCATAACCAAGACCCAATTTCCTTTTGTTCATTTTATTAAAACTGATCATTTTATCAATGATTTATCTACCTTGAAAAAAATTGAAAGATTCAAATTCAAACTTTCATTCTAATTTTTTAATTTTTCATTCTCCTTATGGAAAACCCAAAACTTTTTAATTTAAATTTCATGTTATTTTGAAATTGAATAAACTTCTCTTTTTAATTTGGAATTTTATAGTGGTGTAATTTTTATATTTTCTTGATTATTTTAAAGATCTTTATGAGCATAAATTTTGACATCCTGGATAAATTTATTCAGAATTACATTCTCCACAAGAACATCCTAATGTTGTATCTTAATGTTTAAACCAGTGAATTTTTCAAATTTATGACTTAGTCTATAAACTTCTTTAAGCAATTCCTAAATAATGGGGTTTTCATATTTTTATTAAAAGGATGAATGATATGTAGGGTCACTTAATTTATTTTATGAATCCATTAATCACAAGTTCCCCACATCCTTTTCAGAACTGGATTCTTCAATAGTACTTGAATCTTCAGTGCAACTCCATTCAGATTTTGTTGCCTTATTTTCTTTCTTGCATTGCTTACTCTTATATTTTTCCTTTTTTAATATTTTATAGTTGGTATTGAGGTTTCCCATTTTTCTACACTCATAAAAAATAACAAATTGAGCATCATTAGAATTAAAATTATTTTTCTTCATTTCCTTGTAATCATCCTTAAGATAGTAATTTTACAATATCCTTGACTATATCTTCTTAATTATATATCCAATATCTATTAAATATGTTGTATAATTCTTTTCAATACACTGTAACTCAGAATCATTAGAATAAGTAGTAACATTTGATTTAAAAGAAATTCCATAATTATTTTAATTATCTTCCTCAACAAAAATTTTGAGTTATAACTCAAATAGTGATAATGATTCAATAAGCTCCTGAAGATTATATTCCTTGAAATTTTTGCTTCCATCAATAGAATTTTTTATGCCACATATTAATAAGTTAATGAAGAATAATTTCAAAAAGAACATGATTTTCAAGAGTTTCTTCTAAAGATTTTATGCCACTTACTATGCCAGTAAATCTATGAAAAATTTTATTAATTTTTTTTCTTTACCCATATTAAATTATTGATATTTAGCTCCTAACATGACTAATTTTTTTTTCTAATGAGCTTATCTAAGCCAAGATCTGTATCTTGCAGAATTTTCTAGATTTAATGTGCAGTCTGACATGCAGAAACATGACTATACACATTCCTATTTATTTCAAAGTATAAAATATTCATCACCTTGTAATTCAACACATATTTTACCATATCATTGCTAATTAATTATCTAGGTTCAACCTCAGGATACTTTTATGTATTTTACATGATATTACAATTATCAATGATAAGTTTATTTAATAAATTTTCCATTTGATATTACCAATACCAACAATCAGTAACATCAAATAAGGTGGTTTTTAAGGTATTCATCCATAATTTGAAGTAATATCTACCATATTAGATAACATCTCCCCATCGACTACTGAGTCCTGAAATGGTTAACATAGATGAAAAATAAAACTAGTTGTCATCCTCTAAATCCAATTGTTGGTTGGTAGTTAAGATGAAGAAATACCAAATAGGGGTGGTGAAATGACCTTTTTAAAGTGAATTTTTTATTTTTAATTTAAGGTTATATATAAGTTATTAAAATAAATGTAGGAGAAAAAAATAGACACCTGATTTTTTTACAGTGGTTTAGATATAATTGATCCCATTTCAATCATCACCCCCCTCATGAACAAAGAGTAATGACAGCCACCATATCCAGTATATGGGAATTTTATAATGTATTTTTCCCACTCAGAGTCACAACCCAATTACAAATCCTTTCGCCATGGTGACTTAAACCCAAATTGACTAGTCTTTTCCTATATATAGGCACAACCCAAAAAATGTGCCTTTTACCTAGGGAATCACAACCCAATGATTGAATTTTGTTTGGGATTTACAACCTAGTTTTGTACCTTTTAATGGGATGTATAACCTGTTACAATTATTCCATAGAAAAAGAGTAGGATGAAGTGAAACCATAGAACCATATAAAAGCTTCAATATTTGAGTGTTGTTATAGAAATAAATTCTCCAAAATAAAATGATCAAATGTTTTCATTTTGGTTGGGAATAGTAGTTGATAACCAGAAGGATGCAGCACTGGTATAATACTCGAATTTCCTCAACCATATTTCTTTATATGTCACATGCATTATTTCTATCCAATTTATATTTATAGAGTTCCCTATTTCATAGAACCATTCAAACTTAAAATATGTTGCTTCTTTATTTTTTAATGAATTGATTTTGAGTATCAGATGTTAATTTATCAGATAAAGATCCATAATTAAATATTTTATAAGAGAAAAATACATTTCTTGTACGTCTTCATCAATATCCTATAAAACAAATAAAAAAATATACAATTTAACTCATTATAATAATAAATACAATAGTAAATAAGAAGAATTAATATCTTTAGAATATTCCTTGATAATAATTCAGATTGAACCTTCAAATTTCAACTGATTTGAATTTGTATATTTCAATTTACAATATTTTAGCGTGAATATTAATTAATTATGAATCCCATGAAAATATAATTTAATTTAATATGAAATAGTTTAAAATATGTTTTCATGGATTCTAAAAAACTAATAAGTAATTTTAGAAGAAAAATACTAATTATAACCATAAAAATATTGATGTAAATTGAATTGTCAAGTATTATGGAAAACAATCACATTTCTAGGTTTTTGAATTTCTTGTATAAATTCATAATACCACACAGGAAAATCCACATAGGGAATTTTCACATAGGCATTTTTCTCCATGTAAGAGAATCAACATAGTCGAATCTATGTAGACATTTCATGTAAGGGAATTTAAGTATCCAAATATATATAAGAAATTAATATAGGGAAATCCAAATAGCTATTTCATGTATCTGATTTCATGTAGCTGATTTTGGAAATTTGTAAATTTTTTGACTTATAAAATTTAAGACTAAAAACAAACCTTCTAAAAGGAAGAATCATGTTTTTCTCTATTTGGATTATATTTATATAATTTCATTATATTTCCAAATAATAAATAATGTATTTAATTAGAATTATATATCTCAAGTTATAATCAAAAAAATGTTTCAAACCAGTTTTAGAAAACCAGAAAATCAGGACTACAAACAAATAGTGAATTATAACCTAATTTAGATCATGATAAAGATATATTCATAAATTTATGTATTATAATGAAATATATAGAAGTTTATTATCTTTTCAAATCAACTAGAATCACTCAATTTAGAATTATGTATTCTATGTTATGGTCAACATATATAAGGTAACTGATTCTGGAAAATTAGTTATGTTGGAAAATTGGTTACATGGACTTTGGAAATATGGGATATTTGGCTACATGGGAATAATAATTTGGCTATGTGGGAATAGTAAAAATCATGTATAAATGATATTTCAAGGTCCCAAATGACTTATTTATCCTAGTAACACTTCATAAAACTTATAGAGAATGTAATGAACAATCAAAATATGAAATATCAAGATAAATTATATAAATAATAAAAATATTTAAATAAAATTAGACATTCTATTAATTAATACAAAATTCAAAGTATTAATACTTTTAAAGGAAGAAAAAAAAAATCTTTGTAATTATCCAATAATAAAGTTGTTCAAGGAGCTACTCAAAAGATATTATAATACATGATATTTTACTATATTAAATAAACATTACATAAAAAAAACTATTAAACAATGAACATTATATTATTTCATCCAAATAAAACAACACATAGTAGCACAATTGAAAACTAGAAATTTACATTCATAATAACATATGTAACTAGAACTGCAGAACATATAACTTTATATGGAACCACTATAATCTTGAACCCTAGAGTACCATACTATAAATTAATGAAAAATATATAATATAGATTGATATTATAAAGAAAAATAATTAGAAGAATGGAAATTTTAGAAATTAAGAGAATTAAGTGAAAGATTTTAGAGATAAGATAGAAGTAAATATATATTTTGAGAAATATGAATATTGGAAACTAGATGTTTGGAATCTTAATGTTGTAATCATAAATATTGTCATTATAATAGTAATTTAATATCTATATATACACTTCTATTGTAACACCCCAAGCTTCCACTGTACGTTTCCCTTCGAATAATGCAATAGCGTGTGTTGTACGCAACCTCGAGCTCTAACACACACCACAACTAATTAAACTAGCCGTTGTGAATAGTAATACCTACTTTTTGAAATTTTATAAATTTTATTTATCAAAATGGACTTCATTTTTGGATTCGGAATATTGAAATTAGCCTATGTTGAATTTTTCGTATTTTTCTGAGAACTTCTAAATTTTTATGAATAGTGAAAATACTTAAAAACAACTTTTTTAATCAAAATAATTTATAGTGATAAATTATATTTAGTGGTTTTTAAGTATAATTAGAATGCATTTTTACCATTTTATCCAATGGTGGTCGTTAGAATTAATTTAACATTGAAATTGGACATAAACAATTGCCAAACTTTTGATATAAATTGTTTCTTAAAAACACGCTATTTGTTGTAACAGCGGGAATTAATTATAAAATTAATTAATACAACTTATATGTTTGGAATTTTGTAAAATAGACATCATTTTTGAATTCGGAATATCAATTATATCTTAGGGTGAAATTTTGGCCTTATTCTGAAAAACTTCAATTTTTGATGAATAGTGAAACCACTAAGTGGTTGTTAAAAACTGATTTTTCGTTAAAATGAAATATTACCACTTATGTGATTTGATTTTCAAAAATCCGACATACATGGTTGTCATTAAGAAGTAAAATGTGGTTCAATGAGATTAAAATAATTTTTTGGTGAATAGTAACTTTTAAGTTCTTAATCGCGATTAGAGGTAATTAGTGTAGTTTAAGGTACAAATAATGTTTTAATAATATGAGATGAGCATGACACTTGTCCTAATCCTATTGGATGAGTCATGGCCGACCAAGAAAACCCATGGGTCAACTTGGGGACCCCATGGAGCCACTTTAGTTGGAAAATGAAATTAATATATATTTATTTAATGTTAAAATTAAATTGACACAAACATGAGTTATTTTACTAAAACAGTTTTTAAGTGGGGTTACACAAGTACAAATTTTGACTATAAATATTCATTAGAAAGATAAAAAGATTTCCTACATCATAGTATTTTTTTTTATAATTTTTAGACATTAAATAAATTAAATTATTTACGACATCATTATGATGCAGCGATGACCTCTTTATTTAACGATTTAAATAAAATGAGAAGATAATGAAAAATCTAAGGCTTACACTTGTCCAAAGCCTATTGGATGAGGATATTTAGAAACCTTATCACCTTAGCCTCTAATTATATAAGTGTGGGACCTTTAGAATCCGAAAAGCATTGTGAAATAATGTAACATTTCAATCTTTCCAAAAGTGCCCCTCCTCTCCTCTTATAAAAGGCCCCCACCTCTACCACCTTATTCACACTTCAAAGCCTTTTGGTTCGGCCAAACCCTGCCCAAATACTCTCCCAACTTCTCTCCCTTCATCCTAGAAGCTTTACTTTAGTCAGAAAGCCATCCTAAGGAGTCCTTTTGATCAAATCAAAATGAAGAACCCGAAGAAGAGGTAACATTTTCATCACCCTCTTTCAAGTTTCTTTCTTCTTCCACTCCCTCTTTGTTTATTATTTCAATTCTAAAATTATAACTCCAGTATCTTCTATATACTGTGATGTTATTATAAATATGGAACAACCATATTCAGTATTCTACCCATCACTTGAATGACATGTCACCATACGTGCGTACGTACGGCTTACCGTCTCCACGTCGTGGTGTAATTGTTATTCAATATATTATTATTTAGATGGGTATAATAATGATATGTAATTCATGTAAATAATAAATATAACATGATAATGATTCTGTATATATGATATACTATCCAATTATATATTATTTAAATATCAAAATAATGATATTGTCGCTCGTGCGTACGTACGGACTACCGTCTCCACGAACGCGATAAGATTCATTCTCCGTCGTATCCATTCAAGTATAATTATCATTTGATGATTTAAAAATAATGTTTAAGGACATGATATCATTCTGGATATGAATAAGATACAACCTATCCATGAAAAACACGACTTACGTAACAAAACATATAAAAGAAAACGAGTAAGTTAACACCCGAAACAACGATAAATCTAAGATGTTGTTAACAAAGCAATGTTAAAAGATCATATATGATATCATATGAATGTATATGATTCTTGTATAATTTAATAACAATTATTTCACCATTATACAGGAGGTTAACCTACCCCAACCAAGGAAAAGTACAAGGTAAGGGTTTACTTCACAACCTCTTCATTATCCAAGGTTGTTTATACATAATTATCTATTGGGACCTCGTTATCATCCAAATACATGTTTCTTAAAAATGTATTTCAAAACATTTTTACTATTAAATGGAAAATGGGTTAAAGTCATTTATACCCTTATACGTTTTTGAAGGAATCTTACCATCGTTTTCCAAACAATGTACTTTTTGACCTTTTTGACAAATATAAGGTAAGAATGTTTTTTTTACTTATACGACGGGTGTGACTATTTTCCGCCATTATAACTTCGTCGAAGCTTCCCTAACAAGCTTATAAGAATATCTTCAAAGTAAATGTATTATTTTAAAATTATGGGACTTTTAAATGATTTCAAAAAGGAGAGATATTTCTCTCAAATAGCTTTGATTTCATCTATGTCAACATCCTTTGATGGGTTTTAAGTTTAATTGAAATTGATTTGTGATAAAAAACATCCATTGAACATTTTGTGAAATATTTGACTGTGGATATGTTATTTTTACCATCCATAGTTTATGGAGAAATTGCTGACATTTCGTATGCTAGTTTTAATACGAATATTTATGTTATGTTTAAACCTATTCATATGAGGAATGTATTGGACTTAATATGTGACGGGTGGAGCCCGCTATAGCTCCTCGATGCATCGGTAGGTCTCATGAGACAACTAGACGTGGAATTGGCCGAGGCCATTTCCCAATTTGATTTATGGTTTTGGCCGAGGCCTTAATCATTTTAGACGTCTTGGCCGAGGCCTTGAAAAAATGTTTCAGAATGTCCGGCATTATACATTCCCTCATTATGGAAGTGGTTATTGATATTTCATGTGATTATTCGACTAGTAGAATATCCATGTGAGTAAATAAATGGCATTATTTCAGTTTACTTTTGCCATATTATGCTAAAGTTCAAGTTCAATAAGGCTTTTTTTTAGTTATACATTGCCTTAAATGCTTATGTTTTCTTATAAAAGCTTCCGCAATATTATTATCCTTACTGAGCATCTGAGCTCACCCCTTTCAATGTTTAAAAATTTTCCAGGATGTGAAGAAGTGTATTATGACTGACTTGCAAGAATAGTCAGTGAAGATATGAGTGTGGAATATGAAGACCATGTTATTGTAGTTTGTTTAATTTTGATTTAATGAAAGACTTATGAATGTATCTAGTGTTTCCAAGCCTACTAAACTAATCGGTCTTTCGAGACTTGATCTTTTGTGATCATGCCAATGTTACGAAGTAATGCACCGACTCTGGGTAGCTGGGGTCAGGGCGTTACAGTTGGTATCAGAGGCAGTTTAGTACTAACCTTGGAAGCTAGATTTAAATAAACTCTGATTAGAGCACATATCCCGAAGATAGACTTTGAGGATTAGTATAGAAGAACTTCCTAGAATTTTGGTATTGTAGAGATGTTGTGAGTTTTCCGAGCAATACATCCCTGTCTGGATACGAGTAGGTAGAGGCGGCTCTGGCATAGATGTACCTAGGAGTAAAACCCGAAAACACCGCTTTGAGCTAGACTCGAACGGGAACTGGTGCATGACAACGGGCCTTGCTGCACTCTTGGTTACGACACTCCCGGGGGATATTCTTTGGATAATTCCCATTTTCTTTACAAACCACTATGAAGGGTTACGAGTATATACTTCCTTAAAGAAAACATTTTTATAATTATGGATTATATCCATAATTAGTTCAATTTATGTTAAGTGTTTTACAAGTATGGAATTATGTATTTTGATTCATGAACTAATCTAGTTTATGCCATTATTTAGAAATGGCGCCTAGTGGAAGGAATGGAAACCGTATCAATGCACGCACTCCGTGTAGGGATTTCCCTCCTGCTCAGGATAATTATGGTGGAGCTAGTGATACAACTGGTGCTGATCAGCTTCTCACCGTACTGGGACAACTCACGCAGGTTATGAATAACAACCTTACTCGTATGGAGCACCCTGATCCGCAACGTGGAGGATCAATGCTAGACCGTTTCATGAGGCAACGACCACCAACCTTCAATGGGAGTACAAATCCTATAGTAGCTGAGCAATGGATAAATTCCTTAGAGAAAATATTCCATGCCTTGGGGAGTAGTGAAAGGGAGAATGTTGTCATGGCAGTTTACCGCCTCACTGGAGATGCCGATCAATGGTGGTCACTAATTCAAAACACAAAGGAAGATGATGAATTAACAAACATGGAATGGCAGGAGTTCAAAGAGCTGTTCTTAGAAAAATACTTTCCTCGAGACCATCAAGCGGATATGGAAAGGAAATTTCTGAGTCTGAGGCAGAAGGAGGATGAGAATGTCACAAAGTATGAGGCTAACTTTACAAGGTTAGCAAGGTATGCTGCAGATTACATACGTAACCCAAGAAGTAAGACTGATCGTTTCTTTGATGGGTTGAAACCATTTCTCCGTCGAGCTTTAGTATCACAAACCTTCTCTTCATACGAAGGTATTGTCTCATGCGCTATCAAGACGGAAAAGGAATTCTCTAAGTCTTATGACTTTAAATCAAAGCAAGATAAGAAGAGATCTGCTGAAAACTCTGGGAAAGGAAATAAGGAAACAGGGAAGAAGGGTAGAAATGAATTTCCACCCTGTGATAATTGTGGTAGGAAGCACCCTGGTGCCTGTCTAAAAGGAAAAGGAGTATGTTACAAGTGTGGTGAAAAAGGCCACCAAGCTCATGAATGCAAGGGAAAGAAAGCGGCTGTCAACGTGGAATGTTATAATTGTAGAGAGAAGGGACATTATGCAAATGAATGTCCTAAGTGTCAGGGGAACTTACCTCAGAAGAGGCCAAGGGATCAAGGCCAGGCTTATGCTATCACTACTGCTGAGGTGGAAGCTCTGAAAGACATGGTGGCAGGTAATTTAATGGTTTCCTCAAGTTTAGCAAATGCATTATTTGATTCTGGATCATCGCATTGTTTCATATCTTCCCAGTTTTCTAAGAAAATCAGATATTTCCAATTTTATTTAACAAGGGAGTTGTCGGTCAAAACCCCTAAGGGAAGTATTGTTGCAACAAAGTTTTGTCGATTAGTTCCCATTAGAGCACCTAAATGTTCTTTACCTGCTGATCTCATCGTCATACCCATGATTGAATTTGATATAATCCTCGGTATGGATTGGCTTTCGGACCATGATGCAAAAATTTATTGTAAGAGGAAAGAGGTTACAATTCTTGATGATGATGATAAGGAACACCTTATCTTTAGAGCAGAATCGTCGCCACATAATTCTTATCTGGATCCACCCCCAGTAGCTCAACTAAATTCAATTATTGGGGAGGAAGAGAAGGAAGTTACTGAGGATGAGGAAAGGAATATTCAAATAGAGGATGTACCTATTGTGAGAGAATATGTTGATGTGTTTCCGGAAGATTTACCTGGACATCCTCCAGAACGAGAAGTTGAGTTTTCCATTGATTTAATTCCTGGATCAAGGCCCATATCGAAGACCCCTTATAGAATGGCCACTGTGGAATTAGTTGAACTAAAGAAACAACTAGAGGAATTGAGTAATAAGAGATTTATTCGCCCTAGTGTTTCTCCTTGGGGAGCCCCTGTTCTTTTTGTTAAGAAGAAAGATGGATCTATGAGGTTGTGCATTGATTATAGGGAGATCAATGCTATAACAATAAAGAATAAGTATCCCCTACCTCGCATTGATGATTTGTTTGACCAACTGCATGGAGCTCAATACTTTTCAAAGATTGACCTTCGGTCTGGATACCATCAGTTGTGTGTGAAGAAGGAAGACGTTCCAAAGACAGCATTTCGAACAAGGTACGGGCATTACGAGTTTACAGTAATGCCTTTTGGATTGACTAATGCACCCTCTGTTTTCATGGATCTAATGAATAGAGTTTTCAAGGAATATCTTGATGACTTTGTAGTGGTATTTATTGATGATATCTTGGTATACTCCAAAATCCACGAAGATCATGAAAATCACTTACGCATTATCCTGAAGACTCTTAGAAGACATGAATTATATGGGAAATTTAGCAAGTGTGAATTCTGGCTTCACGAGATTTCTTTTCTTGGCCATATTGTCTCTAAGGATGGAATTTCCGTTGATCCTTCTAAAACCAAGGCAATCCAAGAATGGCCAGCACCGACAAGTATAACTGAGGTACGCAGTTTATTGGATTAGCAGGTTATTATCGACGTTTCGTCCAGAATTTTGCCAGATTGGCTAACCCATTGACAAAGCTCACACGTAAAGGGATTAAATTTGTCTGGACAAAAGAGTGTGAAGAATGTTTTGAAGAACTAAAGAGAAGATTAGTCAATGCCCCTATATTGACTCTACCATCGGGGAATGATGGGTTTGTTATTTATAGTGATGCATCGAAGAAAGGACTCGGTTGTGTCCTTATGCAGAATGATAAGGTCATTGCCTATGCATCACGACAGCTAAAAATTCATGAGCAAAACTATCCTACTCATGATCTTGAGTTAGCAGCTGTGATCTTTGCTTTAAAGATATGGAGACATTACCTCTATGGTGAAAAATGTGAGATTTATACTGATCACAAGAGTTTAAAGTATATTTTCACACAAAAAGAACTCAACATGAGGCAAAGGCGATGGCTTGAACTACTCAAGGATTATGATTGCACGATACATTATCACCCGGGGAAGGCAAACAAGGTGGCAGATTCTTTGAGTAGAAAAGACCATGGAGTTTTGAATGTGATGAGAATTGAAAGGGATCCAATTTTCTTGGATCTAGTGAAGATGGACATGGGAATAACTAGGGAAGGTGAAACATCAATGCTTTTTCAAATGGTTTCCAAACCATCATTACTAGAAAGGATTAAGAGTTCTCAAACCAATGATGAAGAATTTCAAAAGAAGATTAAAGTTATGAATGATGGAAGATTGAGGGACTTTGTGTATAAGGATGGAATTTTGAAATTCGGGAAGAGACTTCGTGTTCCCGATATACCTGATCTAAAAAGGGAATTACTGGATGATGCTCATAGTTCCAACTTCTCTATACACCCTGGGAGCACCAAAATGTATAGAGATTTGAAGGAACATTTTTGGTGGGACAATATGAAGAGGGAGATTGCTGATTTTTTGTCGAGGTGTATGGTTTGTCAACAAGTGAAAGCTGGAAGGCAACATCCTGGTGGAGTATTGCAACCTCTTCCCATACCTGAGTGGAAATGGGATAATATTACGATGGACTTTGTCATGGGACTACCAAAGACTCCTAGAAGGAATGATGCAATATGGGTCATTGTTGATCGGCTTACTAAGTCAGCACATTTTCTGGCTATACGGGAGGATCTACCACTTGAACGTCTAGCAAGACTATATATTAATGAAGTTGTAAGACTTCATGGAGTACCCCTATCGATTGTTTCTGATCGTGATCCTCGTTTTACTTCAAGATTCTGGAAAAGTCTTCAAAAGGACTTGGATACTGAACTTCGTTTGAGCACTGCCTATCACCCTCAAACAGATGGACAATCAGAACGGACTATTCAAACCTTAGAAGACATGTTGAGATCATGCTCTCTTGACTTTCAGGGTATGTGGGATCAATATTTACCACTAGTAGAATTTTCCTATAACAATAGATTCCATTCGAGTATTTAGATGGCACCATATGAAGCGTTATACGGAAAGAGATGTCGTACACCAACCTGTTGGGATGACGTTGGTGAAAGAAAACTTGTAGGCCCAGAACTGGTGGAGGAAACAGTGGAAAAGGTGAAAGTGATCCAAGATCACATCAAAGCAGCTCAAAGTAGGCAGAAGAGCTATGCCGATAATCGAAGGAAGGATTTGGAATTTCAAGTTGGTGATCATGTTTTCCTGAGGGTATCTCCATGGAAGGGAGTCATACGTTTTGGTAAGAAAGGTAAATTGAGTCCCAGGTACATCGGACCTTTCGAAATTCTAGAACGAATTGGGGCTGTAGTTTACCGTTTGGCAATGCCGCCAAGTCTCTCCAAAGTTCACGATGTGTTCCACGTATCTCTGTTGAGGAAATACATGCCTGACCCAACGCATGTACTCACCTATGAGGAATTATAACTGGAACCCGATCTTTCCTATTGTGAAGAGCCCGTCAGGATTCTTGATGTGAGGGAGCAGGTGCTGAGAAACCGGACGACTCGTCTGGTGAAGGTTTTGTGGAGAAATCATAAAATGGAAGAGGCAACGTGGGAACCTGAGGAATTTATGATGAAAAACCACCCAAGTCTTTTTATGCAGTAATACCCTAGAAATTGCGAGGACGCAATTATTTGAAGGAGGGGAGAATGTAACACCCCAAGCTTCCACTGTACGTTTCCCTTCGAATAATGCAATAGCGTGTGTTGTACGCAACCTCGAGCTCTAACACACACCAAAACTAATTAAACTAGCCATTGTGAATAGTAATACCTACTTTTTGAAATTTTATAAATTTTATTTATCAAAATGGACTTCATTTTTGGATTCGGAATATTGAAATTAGCCTATGTTGAATTTTTCGTATTTTTCTGAGAACTTCTAAATTTTTATGAATAGTGAAAATACTTAAAAACAACTTTTTTAATCAAAATAATTTATAGTGATAAATTATATTTAGTGGTTTTTAAGTATAATTAGAATACATTTTTACCATTTTATACAATGGTGGTCATTAGAATTAATTTAACATTGAAATTGGACATAAACAATTGCCAAACTTTTGATATAAATTGTTTCTTAAAAACACGCTATTTGTTGTAACAGCGGGAATTAATTATAAAATTAATTAATACAACTTATATGTTTGGAATTTTGTAAATAGACATCATTTTTGAATTCGGAATATCAATTATATCTTAGGGTGAAATTTTGGCCTTATTCTGAAAAACTTCAATTTTTGATGAATAGTGAAACCACTAAGTGGTTGTTAAAAACTGATTTTCGTTAAATGAAATATTACCACTTCTGTGATTTGATTTTCAAAAATACGACATACATGGTTGTCATTAAGAAGTAAAATGTGGTTCAATGAGATTAAAATAATTTTTTGGTGAATAGTAACTTTTAAGTTCTTAATCGCGATTAGAGGTAATTAGTGTAGTTTAAGGTACAAATAATGTTTTAATAATATGAGATGAGCATGACACTTGTACTACTCCTATTGGATGAGTCATGGCCGAACAAGACAACCCATGGGTCAACTTGGGGACCCCCATGGAGCCACTTTAGTTGGAAAATGACATTAATATATATTTATTTAATGTTAAAATTAAATTGACACAAACATGAGTTATTTTACTAAAACAGTTTTTAAGTGGGGTTAAAAAAGTCCAAATTTTGACTATAATATTCATTAGAAAGATAAAAGATTTCCTACATCATAGTATTTTTTTTATAATTTTTAAGACATTAAATAAATTAAATTATTTACGACATCATTATGATGCAGCGATGACCTCATTATTTAACGATTTAAATAAAATGAGAAGATAATGCACAATCTAAGGCTTACACTTGTCCAAAGCCTATTGGATGAGGATATTTAGAAACCTTATCACCTTATCCTCGAATTATATAAGTGTGGGACCTTTATAATCCTAAAAGCATTGTGAAATAATGTAACATTCAATCTTTCAAAAGTGCCCCTCCTCTCCTCTTATAAAAGGCCCCCACCTCTACCACCTTATTCACACTTAAAAGCCTTTTGGTTCGGCCAAACCCTGCCCAAATACTCTCCCAACTTCTCTCCCTTCATCCTAGAAGATTTACTTTAGTCATAAAGCCATCCTAAGGAGTCCTTTTGATCAAATCAAAAGGAAGAACCCGAAGAAGAGGTAACATTTTCATCACCCTCTTTCAAGTTTCTTTCTTCTTCCACTCCCTCTTTGTTTATTATTTCAATTATAAAATTATAACTCCAGTATCTTCTATATACTGTGATGTTATTATAAATATGGAACAACCATATTCAGTATTCTACCCATCACTTGAATTACATGTCACCATACATGCGTACGTACGGCTTACCGTCTCCACGTCGTGGTGTAATTGTTTATTCAATATATTATTATTTAGATGGGTATATAATGATATGTAATTCATGTAAATAATAATATAACATGATAATTATTCTGTATATATGATATAATATCCAATTATATATTATTTAAATATCAAAATAATGATATTGTCGCTCGTGCGTACGTAACGGACTACCGTCTCCACGAACGCGATAAGATTCATTCTCCGTCGTATCCATTCAAGTATAATTATCATTTGATGATTTAAAAATAATGTTTAAGGACATGATATCATTCTGGATATGAATAAGATACAACCTATCCATGAAAAACACGACTACGTAACAAAACATATAAAATAAAACGAGTAAGTTAACACCCGAAACAACGATAAATCTAAGATGTTGTTAACAAAGCAATGTTAAAAGATCATATATGATATCATATGAATGTATATGATTCTTGTATAATTTAATAACAATTATTTCACAATTATACAGGAGGTTAACCTACCCCAACCAAGGAAAAGTACAAGGTAAGGGTTTACTTCACAACCTCTTCATTATCCAAGGTTGTTTATACATAATTATCT
The DNA here is from genome assembly GCA_963277665.1 of Viscum album. Classification (NCBI taxonomy): domain Eukaryota; kingdom Viridiplantae; phylum Streptophyta; class Magnoliopsida; order Santalales; family Viscaceae; genus Viscum; species Viscum album. The sequence continues at coordinate 702,599,875 of OY728126.1, read as the reverse complement.
ATTGGGACCTCGTTATCATCCAAATCCATGTTTCTTAAAAATGTCTTTCAAAACATTTTTACTATTAAATGGAAAATGTGTTAAAGTCATTTATACCCTTATACGTTTTTGAAGGAATCATACCGTCGTTTTCCAAACAATGTACTTTTTGACCTTTTTGACAAATATAAGGTAAGAATGTTTTTTTTACTTATATGACGGGTGTGACTATTTTCCGCCATTATAACTTCGTCAAAGCTTCCCTAACAAGCTTATAAGAATATCTTCAAAGTAAATGTATTATTTTAATATTATAGGACTTTTAAATGATTTCAAAAAGGAGAGATATTTCTCTCAAATAGCTTTGATTTCATCTATGTCAACATCCTTTGATGGGTTTTAAGTTAATTTGAAATTGATTTGTGATACAAAACATCCATTGAACATTTTGTGAAATATTTGACTGTGGATGTGTTATTTTTACCATCCATAGTTTATGGAGAAATTGTGGACATTTCGTATGCTAGTTTTAATACGAATATTTATGTTATGTTTAAACCTATTCATATGAGGAATGTATTGGACTTAATATGTGACGGGTGGAGCCCGCTATAGCTCCTCGATGCATCGGTAGGTCTCATGAGACAACTAGACGTGGAATTGGCTGAGGCCCTTTCCCAATTTGATTTATGGTTTTGGCCGAGGCCTTAATCATTTTAGACGTCTTGGCCGAGGCCTTGACAAAATGTTTCAGAATGTCCGGCATTATACATTCCCTCATTATGGAAGTGGTTATTGATATTTCATGTGATTATTCGACTAGTAGAATATCCATGTGAGTAAGTAAATGGCATTATTTCAGTTTAATTTTTTCCATATTATGATAAAGTTCAAGTTTAATAAGGCTTTTGTTTTAGTTATACATTGCCTTAAATGCTTATGTTTTCTTATAAAAGCTTCCGCAATATTGTTATCTTTACTGAGCATCTGAGCTCACCCCTTTCAATGTTTAAAAATTTTCCAGGATGTGAAGAAGTGTATTATGACTGACTTGCAAGAATAGTCAGTGAAGATATGAGTGTGGACTATGAAGACCATGTTATTGTAGTTTGTTTAATTTTGATGTAATGAAAGACTTATGAATGTATCTAGTGTTTCCAAGCCTACTAAACTAATCGGTCTTTCGAGACTTGATCTTTTGTGATCATTCCAATGTTACGAAGTAATGCACCGACTCTGGGTAGCTGGGTCGGGGCGTTACATCTATAATAAAATTCATAAAATCATTCTGTTATAATATAATTATTAATTATAAAAAATTTATATTCATTAATAAATAACAATGTAACTATATACATACACCTTAGAAAAGTGTTTTCAATTTTTGGCATTAAATGTGTGATTTTGAAATGAATAAGTGTTTTAATTTTATAATTAAAATTATCAAATATAGTAAATTATTTTAATAAAAAGGGATTTAAATTTTGAATAATCACCTCAAAATTAGCCAATAACGTTTTCTTCATAATTTTCTAAGAGAGTTTAATTTTTTTCTATATTCTAATATACAGTAGGAATATATTGTAATTATTATGACATAAAAATGAATTAAAATTTTTGTAATAAAAAATATAAGTTATTGATCAACTATAAGTATTATTATTAATTAAAATAATGTATTTTAAAATAATAAAATTGATTTTATAAACCTATAATGAATTTTCTAAATCCTAAAGTACATTTTATGATTTTAAAAACAAATCCCTATGAGTAAATATATTTTCCATGTCAAAATAATATATTTTAAAGGAGTTCAGTTATTAAAAGTTTAAAATTCATAAAATAAAAGGTAAATGTCAAATACCATGGTTTAAAAACTTATGAATGATAATATTTTTTCTATTTTCCTATAACCAAAAGTATAAGTCCTATGTTTAGAAATTAATAAAAAATTCCAAATATTTGATATAAATACCCATCCATCCTCTCAATAATCTCTACTCTAAAACAAATGAGCATGGTTTTATTATAATATCCCAACTCATTATGTTTTAAGAAGATACTTAGTTGGATAACAAATCCAAACACAATCCTCATATCTCTCAAAGTCGGTCCTCAGTGTTTTTCTCATGTGACCTAGTAAGGTAAGGGTTCTAAAACCCTAATCTAAATTTCTCTTTCAAGATCCCAAAATCTCTGACTATAATTAGTTCATTCTCAATATTTTGGAAGGTACATATCAATGTAACACTTTCTATACCTTTAAATTTATTTTTCTTTCAAAATTCATTGAATTCATTTTCATTTCCTTATGTAATGATGTTATGTTTCATTATTACATATCCATGTTTATATCAAGAAATTATCCGTATATATTATTATAATACCCTTATAATGCATAAAATCTCTATAAAATTAAATTTTATTACAAAATAATATTTTATGTCATTTATTATTCTCTAACCATTTCATTAAATGATACCTATTAAAACCCCAATGCGATGAAAGTATCACACTCTATTAAAAATTTATTAATGAAACTTTCCCTTAAATTATGAATATATAATAATTACTACTATATTAATTGATATTCACCTAGATATACATGTAAATGAATTCAATTAGGTAACTTTTAAATTTATTATACACATTACTTCTATATAAACATGTGTTGATAACTAAGACATGTGTACGTATGTGTAATAATAAGATATACATTTTTACACAAAATAATTCATTCAAAGGATTCATTGGGAATATTATGTGATGGGTTTGGTTCGAAATTATATATCCCCTAGATGAATCATTACGTATCATGTTGAAAACTATATTAGTTTTTTGGTGTATGCCTTATCTGTTTATGTATGATGTCTTGAAACAAGGCCTTGAAGATATGTTTTTAATGTCTGACATTATGCATTCCATCATTATAACATCATTTATTATTATACATGTGATTATTCATTTTAATTTTTACATTTTCCATGGATATATATCATTCTCATTTTATTGGGTATATGAAATTATATTATTTTTATTTATTTATACCACATTTGTTTCATTTTTTATTCCATGATAGATTCTATTGTATGATAACCCTTACTGTGAGTTTTATCCCATCCCATTATTTTGATACATTTTCCCCAAGGAACCAATAATAGTACTATGAATGATCCAAGGATATGATAATAGGATTAATAATTCTTTCATTGATTTTTATGATATATTTTATGTTTTCATATATAATTTAAGTATCATTATGTATCTAGTCTCATAAGAGTACTTAACTATTTGATCCGATATAATGTGATATCTTGTACTCATTAATAATTTAACAAAGTAAAAACTCACTCAATGTTTATGGATTTAGGGTTTTATGGTTTTTATTAGATAAAGTTTAGAATATTCCTTGGGATCTAGATTTATTAGAATATAGTTTAAACACACAAACATTATGGTAAACACTTAGGATGTTGAATAAATTTTTATAAAATGATTAATCTAGAAAAGAATTTTATACTATGATTTAAGGGAATGAATCCACATAGTTTGACCCTATGAGTATTTCCAAATCCCTTAGTGCTCGTTGGAGACTTAATGTAGGTATGGAGGTGATTGGTGGCTAAAACATGGAAGAAAGGATAATTCACGATATGTATGGGTTTCAGATCATGAATATTCAGTTCACGGATTGTGTGAGGCTGGTTTACAGTGTTCCTCATGATATGAATTAAATGAGGGTTAAATGTTTTGATGTGATGTGTTTTTAAATGATACTTAAAACTTGATACTTTAACATTATGAAAGGGTTTTAGGCTGTGAAAATACACCATGCAGCACACCTTTAAAATCTATAAGACCTTGGTTTTTTTTTCAAACCCTATGAATATCTATCTATTTATTAGTGATCCAAAAAAATATATTTAGTAATTTTGGAATTCATTTTATTGGGATCTATTCTTGGCCTTCTATTTTATATCTATAGTGATCCAAGGTATGTTATACCTTTTTCTCTTATGTTTATTCAATCAGGATCCTCCTTCTTCTTCTTTCCAGGCAATTTATGTTTCTCTCCATCACAATAATGAAGAATTATAGGTTGTTTGTTTGTGTGGTTATGTACCAACATCCTTTAAGGGATACATCTCTTATGGATGGGGCGATCGGTATTCACAACATTTTTTCATTCTTGTGCAAAGAATATTGATGACTTTGGAGTAGGGGATTCATTGCTTCTCTTATTTTTTTTATATAAAATCATAATGTTAGAATTTTTTACCCATTTGGATAATAATACAATTGACCTAATAAATATTTAACCAGATTAATAAATAATTGATTGTAATGATCACACAATATTTCTTTATACCGAAATAACTATTTGCATATTGATTTTTTAGATAACATGCTATCTAAATTATCCTCATTATCATATATTGTTATTCTATTTATTATAATGTTTTTTATTATAGGAATTGATAAAAAACATAAATCCATAATTAATTTATTAATTTTATTTAGAATTAATGTAGAGGAATGTTTGGATCCAACATTTATTATAATTTGATGATAATAAAATTAATGAAATAACCATGCTTAATTAAATTTTTTCTTTCATGATAATGGAATTGATAAAGAATGTGAAGCATGATAATGCTTTTTGGGAATTTTGATAATAAATAAAATCAATGTTAAATGATAATGGTACTTCTCACATTTTTATGAAACTGGTTTTAATTTTAAGATCATGTTTAACTTTTGATAGCTTGTTATAGATTGATTCCTTATATTGCATGTAGTTGGAACCTATATATAATTAATCAGTTAATTGAAGATGGAATAATCACTAGTTTTTTGATAAATATAATTCCAAGGTCTTGAGTTACCCTTTTTCTTAAGAAGGAAATTTTCCTAGATCATAGAGTCATAAGAGATTGTTTATGTGTTAAGGATGAATTCCTTTTTTTAGGGTCTAGATTGCCTTGTTTTCTATGATTGTTTATTTCTTACTATTTCCATGATGTGATTTAGATGTGATCCTTGTTATGCAATGTGATATGATCCTGGAAGAGCTTAGCCTAGGATAATTGATGTGATATGGGAAGGGAGGCTCGAATTATGTTCCAATAGTTTATGCCTATGATGGAAAGATGCATCGAGATATGCATGAGGGTACTGGGGTTGGAACTAAAGATGATGGAATGGGTTGCAATTTTTCTTAACCATTTATGTGATAATTAAAGAATCTTTATTGAAATGAATATGTTTAATGGATAATGGTTTAGTTTCTTTTTTTGTCTATATTCTTTTCCCCACTATTGGATGAATTTGGATGTTCTTGATTGAATTTTTCCACTTAGTGGTAGGTTAGGATGTTTTTCCTTGAGTACATGGTTTATAGAATTATTCTAATAATTAATAAATAATTATTAACCCATGAGTTTGATAATGATGGATTGAAAATTCTAAAAAGGTGTTATTCTTGAGAAACCATGGTCTTGGTTTATATTATGCCTGGAGTTTAGGGACTTCATGATGGTGGTTAATGAATGTATCTTGAAATATTGTTAATGGTTAATTTACTAGATAATAAATAAATTAATATAAGTAAATGATATAATGTAAAAGATTTAATTAAGGTATCTCTTTTAAATGAATGCGTGGTTATAGGATATCAAGTCCCTAGCAGTGGAAGCTGGGTGTATGAGAGATGATAGATGTAATTTAGCTTAAGAACAGGTTATTCCCATAGTGTGTATCTGAGATATATTATATCATATATATTTTGTGATTTAATACAGTTCTCAACCCACATCGGTTAGGGAGAAAGACACCCAATGGAACCTGGGAGGGTGTTTTCCCCAACATCCCAAAGTTAGGATGGATGGATGACTATGTAAGAACTTGGGTTTTTAGAACGGTTCAAAATCCCGAGCCTGTTTGAATTTTTGACTTGTTTCTGAGAAAAGTTGGAAAATCTGGGAAGTTCTAGAAATTTCCATACTACACGCTATGTACTCTAAAGTACATACTGTGTAAGGGTTAGGCAAGTATCGTCCTTGTGTTCGCCGAGTATATGCCATGTGATGACTGTGTAGAAATTTCCTACCACACGACGTGTAGTTTTGCTCGACATGCCGTGTATCCTCCTTTTTGTGTACTGGCTGTGTTCAAGACGTGTGTCAACCTGTGTGGTGCGTCCAATCCGTGTGGCTACCCTACTTAAGTCGGAGTATGAAAAGGCCACTACATGGTGGGTAGTCCTTAAATACACGCTGTGCACTTTTTTTATTTGCTTAAATGAAAGGGCTTCACTTCTTATTTCAGAAAATATCTCCTTCTTCCCCATCATCAGAATAGGTCTGTTCCAAAGTTCCGAAGAATGTTTCCTACGCTATAATCATTATCCGACATCCATTCTTTAATCTGTCAATGGATGCAGGATTGCAACAGTGAGGCTAAACCTGCACACCCTGTTTCATTCCAGTTTCCTTGCCTTGCACGTCATAGTATCCATCTGAGTGGAATTGTTGGGATTTGATGGAAACATAGATCTATAAAGATTGGCTTTGATTTTGATCTCGATATCAGACGTACCTATGTCAATGAGTCTCAGGTAGGTGGTGCATACACCTTTTTTTTTGTTTTCGAAGTCTTTTGGGTGGCGTGACCTTTGCCGCATTTTCGAGTATTTTGAGTGTGACCCTATTTTACATGTTATTGCCTGTTTAACTGTTATTTGACATATGGGATGCCTTTGGGTATTCCCTATTACCTGTTTTTCTTGAGCAGGGTCGGGCGATTGTTCATTGCTCATTAGGGAATTTTGGACGGGGAATGTTAAAATGGTTATAATTTTTGTTGTTTGGTTAAACTATTGAGTTTAGTTTATTAAACCTTGATATGAATTTTTAGAGGTATTCAAGACCTCAATATTGTTGTTTGATAACCGTTGGGCTAGTTCAATTCAACTATTTACCTGTTATAGTCTGTTTATGTGTTTTGTTTAAATGTGTTATATATGTAATTGGTGAATTGAATATCCTGTAACCTTTGGTTTGTGTTGGGAATGGCCCATATATTCTTGAGTGATGTTGATCATAGGTTAGGCTTGGCCCAAGTTACATTGGGTTGCTCTGACAATAGGATTGGGCATCATGGATGTCCGCTTGAGGCATTGTGACTGTCAAGTTGGGCATGGCCTGAGTTACTCAGATGGTAGGGCCATCAGACTTGAGCGACATGGTCGTAGGGGCACGAGGTGTCAGAGATGTTGTGGATTGGGTACTATTTTGGTGATTACCACTCACCCAAAACCTTGAGTTGTTTTCACAGAGAGAGACTCCGTGATGATGTATTTTTGACCACTCGTGTGGGCAGATGCCCCCTGTTAGTTGCAGTTTAGGTATTATTGGTTTGGGGGTTCTTGATTAAGGAAGCCACGTAAAAGGTGAGGAGCCTTAAAGGGATAGCATTAAGGATATCAGGTTGGGGGTAGAGGCTCACCGTTATTTGAGGGCAGACATTGTTGTCCCTCTAGTTGCATTATTTGAGGGCATACATCGCTGTCCCTCCGATTACCTTATTTGAGGACAGACATCGCTGTCCCTTCAGATACTTATTTGAGTATAGACATCACTGTTCCTATGAGAGACTATTTCTTGGGTGTGCCTTAGGGATGTCGGTACTTGAGACACGCAGTGTCAAAAGCACATGGTGTCGGGTTACATGACAGAGATTCCAACATTGTTCGAAGTAGGCGACACTTCATGGTGGCTGTAGAGCACCAGTGGAGTTTATGTTTACTTGTGCATCGTACTATTTACTGTTGTCTTATAACTGCATACCTGCTTAAACACTTATATTAGGTATGCACCATTGGGTTGTATCCTATTGAGATTTTTCTAACACCCTGCATTGGCCCTTTGGGACGTGTGTAGACTTTATGGATTTACATGTAGGAAAGAGGCCAGCTTTAAGAGTTAGACTATATTAGTTGTTGCATGGAGATGGTATGGACCTTGAGGTCTTGCCTAGATGGAGATTATTTTGTTTTGATTCCCTCCCTATATCAGCATGCTTACTTGTTATGTAGCTATAGTTGGTTATCCATTGGGGCCCTTTTATAAATATATAGACATGTATGTCCTACTTTGTATGCATTTTTTGTTGTTTAGTAGTAGTTACAAGTGATCAATATGCTATTCTATTTACTTTCCGCAGCTGTTGTTTATATTTATTTCTTCCGCTGTTTATCAATATTGAATGTGCTTCCGCTCTGTGGGTCTAGTTTGAGTCTGTTGAGTTGTTTAATCCACTGCATATTTATTATTATACTCGGACCAGTACCATTATTATCCTCTGAGAGGGTATAGCTTCCCCACTATACCTATAACACCCTTGCTGCTAGTTGGCAGCCTTTGGCGTTCGAGGAGGTGCGCCTAAGGTAGTAACACCCGACACGTTTAGCACTGTTAGGGTGGCTATTTGGGTCCATGTTGTTACAAAGTGGTATCCGAAGATTTATTGACAGGGATTTAGTAGCAGTGATTTGGTGGATACTAATGAGATTGAGACTTATCTTTTTATTTCAGCTGGTTTTACTATTTTGGGGTATGGTAGACTGGAGATAGGTTGTGACAGGAACTGGGTTTCTAGCTTGTTCTTGGGTGTCTGCAGCCCCAGGTATGAGTGATGGACCAAGTTTCCATGGGTAACAATTAATTTTTTCTTTTGCTCAGATTACAGTTTATATGATTTCCACCTTTGTGTCTCACTTGATGTGTGATGTTATTGATTGTGATATGTGACCCTTGACCTGGTGCGGTAAGGGAGAATTGGACCTTGGCTCGGTATGGCGAGGCTTGGTTGTTTGGATTTTGATAGGCACATTTTTAGGGTATTTCTTTTTTAGAACTGCATGTATTATTTGATATGTGATAATGCCATGTGAGTAATATCAAATTACCATGATTTGTATACATTGAAATGTGAATAGGTGAAATTATTGATAGAATTTCTTGTTGAATTCTATGCATTATGCCATGCTTTATATATTTATAGAATTGCATGTGGCAGGGTATTTGGGCCTGGCTCTTGTACGAGCAGGCAGGAACTACGGTTGAGGTGATTTCGATCACTAGGATTGGGTGACTCGGTCATCGGTTTGAGGCAACATTGGTTGTCGGGACGGGCGTGACCCAAAGTAATTTTGATACTTTGCTCTGTTGAGGGTGGGTAAGGAGGCCATGAGGCCGGGATGCTGTGGGCATGGGTTGCGATAGGAGAGAGTAAGGGTAGTTGTTTTATGTTGCCTCTTTACTGCTTTCCATATCTGCATTGAGTATATATTGTTATATATATATATATGGGCTATCTAACCATTTATGGTATTTAGTGGGTTCCCTTTAGTTGTCTCAGATGGAGCGTCAGGCGACAGATGGTACAGTGCCACAGGAGCAGGATCGGGTTCATGATCCGGTGCAGGTAGAGCATGAGCTGCAGGTACATGATCAGGTATAGGATCAGGTTTAGGATCCAGCACAGGTAGGACAATAGCCAGGTTTGGCAGCGTTCAGACCATGGCTCGATGAGCAGCTCCGAGCTATCCTGGTATGTGTCTTGCAGGGGATCGACAGAGGTGCGTAGGGTATATAGCCATCTATGGAATATCTAATGCGAGAGTTCTAGTCGCAACACCCACCACTTTTTCAGGGTGAGGGTGGTCCTCAGGAGGTTGAGTACTGGATAAGGACCATGCATATGATCTTCGAGTAGCTCGAGACGCCTCTAGGGTTGATGGTTAAGCTGGAGACATACATCCGGTGGGGACTGACAAAGCACTCGTGGGATGTGTAGGTTTGGGCTTGCAGGCATGGGGGACTAGCATGTAAAGACTTCAAGGATAGGTTTTTCAAGCACTTTTACCCAGATACACTGAGGTAAGAGAGAGTTTGGGAGTTCTTGAGCATTCAGAAGGGAGACATGTCCATCTTGGACTATGTAGCTACTTTCAACCAGCTATCGTGCTTTGCACTGAGTATGGTGAGCGATGATGCGACAAGGGTGATGTGATTTGAGGATGGATTACAACATGTTATTCGGATCCAGGTGAATATTTTAAGGCTGGGTTCATTCTCAAAGGCGGTGAATCGGTCGCTTATAGTGGAGGGTAACTAGAAGGATATTCCCCAGGTTGGTCGAACGATAGCTTCAAGTGATGGTTCAGACAGTAATAAGTGAGGACGAGATGAGTTCCTGTAGGGCAGTCAGGCCAAGGACTCAACTAGACCGCCTCGTTGCAGTTCTTTAGTCGTTTGCTTTTAGTGTAGTCAAGCAATACATATTTGGACTCAGTGCGATAGACCTCTAAAGGAGTGTCGGGCATGTGGACTGGTCGGGCATCTGGAGAGGTTCTACATGCAACCTTCTCAAACAGCTATAAAATAGGGATCAAGAGAGATTGTGGCATCGGGAGTTGGTTCAGGTTTGGTACCAGGAGAGGGTAGTCGAGTTTCAGCTGCACGCGAAGGATGTGACAAAGATAGTGGGACCTAGCTGAGTGGTCAATGGCCAGTGACTGGAGTAGCAACACATGGAGGTCAGTCATCAGGCAGTCGTTCTTTAGGACAGGTGCACACCGTGGAGATGGAAGGGGCTGAGCAGGCTGGTGAGTCGACGATGGTTAGAGGTACACCATGAGTTTGGCCATGACTTTCTTGTTTTCTTTTGGCATGACCTGCTGAGGCATATCTGTTTTGAGTGCACGAGGTGCACCGGATTTATGTGGGATGACAAGATTCTAGTCAGTGGTATTGGCGCCATATCAGGTTCGTGATATATTTATATATATGTATGAGATGCAAGGCATCAGGCCATCGAGGATGCAGGTTACTTGAGGTGCTATAGGAATCAGGGCATCGAGGATGCATGTTACTTGCGGTACATGGCATCCGGTTTTATTTTGAGTGTCCATAGGATGCATGAACTCGTTGACGTGGACACTGATGTAGTGCAAGATATGTTTGGGGTGTCGGGAGCGACATGGGAGCACTAATGAGGTGCAGGGATGACGATGTGTTATGTGAGCACCATGAGTTTGGAAAATAGGTTAGTGAGCCCTTTCTTTGTTTAGTTTTTTAGGGTTGAGACCAAGATAGTCAATTCCTATGGTGGGGATCCCCCTTGTGAAATTTTGAAAGAACCCTTTAGACCGGGGAAGTGTGAGTTACTTTGATCAGGGTGGTACATTCGGTTCCATCTCTGAGTTTCATTTTATAGCTTGGGAATGAGCTATATTAAGGTGGAGAGATTGTAAGAACCTGAGTTTTTTGAACGGGTAAAAATCCTGACCTTGTTTGAATTTTTTACTTGTTCCTGAGAAAACTAGGAAAATCTGGGATGTTTTGGAAATTTACAAACTACATGTCATGTACTATAAAGTAAATGCCATGTAAGGGTTAGGAAAGTACCAGATATGTGCTCACTGAGTACAAGCCATGTGATGATCATGTATAAATTTCCTACTACACGACCTATAGTGTTTCTCGAGAAGCAGTGTATCCTTCTTTTTGTGTACCAGCTGTGTTCAAGCTGTGTGTCAACCCGTGTGGCGCATCCAAGTTGCGTGGATACCCTGATTAAGTTGGAGTACAGAAAATGCCACTACACAACATGTAATCCTTAAATACACACCGTGTACTTTTTTTATTTTCTTAAATGAAAGGGTGTCGCTTTTTATTTTGGAAAATAGATCCTTATTCCCCAACTTTAGAATAGGTCTATTCTGAAGTTCCAAATAAAATTTCCTACCCTAGTATCATTATCTAACATCTGTTATTCAATCCGTTGGTGGATATATGATAGCAACAGTGAGGCAAAACCCGTGCACCCTGTTTCGTTCCAGTTTAATTTCCTCACACGTCGCAGTTTCCATCCGAGTGGAATTGTCAGGATTTTATGGAAACATAGATCTATAAAGATCAGCTTCGATTTGGATCTTGGTATCATACGTTCCTATGTCTACAAGTCTCAGGTAGGTGGTTCATACATCTTTTTGTGTTTTTGAAGACTTTTGAGTGGCGCGACCTTTGGCGCATTTTTGGGTATTTTGAACGTGACCCACTTTTACCTGTTATTGCCTATTTAACTATTATTTGACCTATGGGATGCCTTTGGTATGCCCTATTACTATTTTTCTTGAGTAGGGTCGGGCGAGTGGTCATTGCTCATTGGGGAATTTTGGTCAGAGAATGTCAAAATGGTTATAATTGTTTTTGTTTGATTAAACTATTGAGTTTAGTTTATTAAACCTTGATATGAATTGTTAGTGGCATTCAAGACCTTAGTAATGTTGTTTGATAACCATTGACCTAGTGCAATTCAACTATTTACCTATTATTTCCTATTTATGTGTTTTGTTTAAATGTGTTATATATGTAATTGCTGAATTGCATATGCTGGAACCTTTGGGTTTTGTTGGGCATGGCCCAGATACTCTTGAGTGATGGTGATCATAGGTTGAGCTTGGCCCGGGTTACGTTGGATGGTTCTGACCACAGATTGGGTGTCATGGATGTCAGCTTGAGGAAGTGTGATTGTCAGGTTGGGCATGGCCTGGGTTACTCAAATGTTAGGGCCATCAGACTTGAGCGACATGGTCACAGGGGCATGAGGCATCTGTGATGTTGTGGCTTGGGTACTATTTTTGTGATTACCACTCACCCAAAAATTTGAGTAGTGTGCACACAAAGAGACTCCATGATGAGGTGGTTTTGACCACTCGTGTGGGTAGAGTCCCCCCCGTTAGTTGCGGTATAGGTATTATTGGTTTGGGGGTGCTTGCCAAACGAAGCCACGTGGAAGGTGATGAGCCTTCAGGGGATAGAATTGAGGCTATCAGGTTGGGGGCACAGGCTCTCTATTATTTGAGGGCAAACATCACTGTCCCTTTGGTTGCATTATTTGATGGCAGACATCTCTATCCCTTCAGTTACTTTATTTGAGGGCATACATCACTGTCCCTCCGATTACATATTTGAGGATAGGGAACACTGTTCCTCCAAGATATTATTTCTTTGTCATTCCTTTGGGACATCGGTACTAGAGACATGTGGTGTTAGGGGGAAGATGGTGTCAGGTTACATGATAGAGATTCTGGCATTGGCCAAAGAAGGTGACACTTCATGGTGGCTGTATAGCACCAATGGAGTTTATGTTTACTTGTGCATGGTACTGTTTACTATTGTCTTATAACTACATGACTTCTTAAACACTTATATTAGGTACACACCATTGGGTGGTATCCTAATGAGATTCATCTCACACCCTACACGTGCCCTTCGGGACACGTCTAGACTTTATGGATTTATGTGCAGGAAAGAGGCTAGCTTCAGGAGATGGATTGCATTAGATGTTGCATGGATATGGTATGGACCTTGAGGTCTTTCCTAGATGGAGATTATTTTGTATTGCTTCCTTTCCTATATCATCATGCTTACTTGTTATGTAGCTACAGTTGGTTAGCCATTGACACCCTTATATATATATATGGATATGTATGACCTGCTTTGGATGCATGTTATTTTTTTCAGTAGTAGTTACAAGTGAACAACATGCTATTCTGTTTACTTTCCTCTGTTGTTGTTTATGTTTATTGCTTCCACTGTTTATCGATATTGAATATGCTTCCGCTCTGTGAGTGTGGTTTGAGTCTACTGAGTTGTTTATTCCACTGTATATTTATTATTATACTCAGACCAGTACCATTATTATCCACCAAGAGGGTATAGCCTCCCCAAAATACCTATAAGACCCTCGCTGCTAGTCGGCAGCCTTTGGCGTTCGAGGAGGTGCACCTAAGGTAGTAACACCCGACTTTTTTAGCACTGTTCGGGTGGCTGTTCGGGTCCGGGTCGTTACAGACTACCCCTCTAACCTCGCTATCTTATCATGGTAGTAATATGTGATAGTATAAACAGTGGATAGTTTTCCTATATATGTGTGTAGATGGTTTTGATGGATTGTGTTTAGTTCACACACATGTATCCTCAGATATAGTATCCAAATGATTATTATAGTTATGGCGTACATAAGCTATGATGGCTTGAGGTAGTTACTTAGTGTATGGGATGTAATGGCTTAAGGTATAATACCTGATGTGTGATACACATCACATAGGATATGGTGGCTTCCAAAAAACTAATCATTTACTATATATGAATATTTGGATTGGATGATGTGATAATTTGATACAAAAGGTTCATATTATGATTCATTTCACAGGTGTCTCTAAGATGGATTATTGTGGAGAGAGACAGATTGGTACATGAAACATTAGAGAAGAGTATAAAATAAGTGGTAAAGTGGGAAAAGGGTACCCTTGATGTTTCATTACTATATTATATACTATATTTCATACTTCATGATAATTTTCCATGGTGAGGCTTGCAATTTAGTATTCAGGTTTAGTTGATGAGTTAGTTTCACGGTTTTTAATTACACTTCAACACGATTTCCTTTTATTTTACATAAGAAGCACTAGGGAGGATTCTAATGAGTATAATATTATGGTCAACCCATATATATATAAAATATTTTTCAGGTTAGGTAGAGAAATTTTGATATTGGGATGGATATTACTAGATCATGGTTTTTACTGGAGCAGTTTGGGATTTGTGGTCCCTACCATCTTTACCTTTTGGTTCTTACAGTTTTCATTTTAGTTGTTATAGTACTATATGAAATTGTATGTTTTCACATGGGATTTATTTATATATATTTATAAGTTGGTTTTTATTTGTGTATCTATCATATATCTCTCTTCAAATTTTCTATTTGGGGGTAATTCCTCCCATACGTGTATTCTTATTTAAAACTCGGTGATAGTCGCCAACACGGGGCCTACTGGAGGTGGGACTTGAGCAGTCTCTATCTACCTTCTCTCATTGACGGCCTAGAATAGTACAATGTGGGGGGATGGGGTTGTGATAGAGTGGTATAAAAGGTTCATTTTCAGATATAGGATGGATTTTGGATTTAGGAATAGGTGAGACTGCATGAAGTGGTACTGAAATAGCTTTTGTTAAGTTTAGTAAACAATGTAAACACAAGAGAATATGTGAGACATAGGTATTTAGGACCCCCTTATTATCTGATGAATAGAACTTTATGTTTAATGAACCTACTAAATGAAGTGATATTGGTTCCAGGGTAGATACATAGGAAAGGATAAATCTCCATTCTTCTTTTCACATGTTCTTGAAATGGGGTGACCTTGGGATAGATTAAAAACATAACAAGATAAAAAATAATAATTTAATTAATATTAAACATTCCATACTATAGGTTTAGTATCTATTTTTTTTATTTTTTAGGTATGGATTGAGGTCGATGTCCTTACTTGGTTATCACTGAACATTTTCTACAGGATGTTCTAGAAAATCACTATAGAGTAGAGGTCGATGATGATGACACTTGGAGGAGGAAACTCTGGGAGTTTTAGAACTAGATTCTATATAAGTATGAGGGTTTTGTTTTAGATTTATTCACAAAATAATAGTTTGAGGAGGTTAATATATCTTCTATTTTGATTAATTCTCAAAAGTATCATTGGTTTTTGTTGTTTGTGACAATGCTGTGTGGAGGAGCGAGGTGATGGTGGTTCTCATTCCTCAAGGATCATGCAGAGTCGATAGTCTTATGGGAGAAGTTATAAGACCATTTCTGAGTAGAGTTATTTTATTTTACCACAAAAGAATCTATTCTCTAGGATATGATTACCCTTCGATAGGGGAGTTACAACATGTGAGTGTTTGGTATCTGTTTTAGGATCCTTTTTTGATATTCTTCTGAATTCATTTCAGATGAGGAGGCCAAGGCAAGGCATTTTGAGAAGGCTTTTCATCCAGAGATCCAACTCAAAGTCGCCCTGTTTCTATTGAAGACATATCTTGAGGTGATAGAGAGATAAGAGGTTATTTATATGATGTTGGAAAGAACCATATTCTTATGAAAGGGGATTCATAAAGATTCCTCTTGAATAATATCTATGGTTTTGGGTTCCCAATTGATAGTATAAAAGAGTTTTCGCTCAGCTAGGGGTAGGTCCCGACCCTCAAAATATCTTTTCTATGGTGAGTAGACTCTCAAAGATATTACAAAGGATTAGAAGTGTGTTTTTATTTTAAAGGAAAAGGTCATAAGTGGAGTGAGTGACCAGCCTTTCTAATAAGTCAGTGTGAGCCAGGTGTTCAATTTTAGGTTCCTCCATTGATGCAGTTTCACTTGAGGTTGCAGCTACAAGTTGTTCATGTCTGGGACCAATAGAGAGGAGATGGTGCTAGAAGAGGACATCCCTAAAACACACATTTCCACTAGAGAGTAGAGTGCGGATGTGGATGTGGTTTTCAGCAGGGTCAGATAGGCCATGGAGTAGGATGTGGTCAACTTCATGATATAGTATTGCTAATATTGGGTGAGACATACATTTTTTGAGGCACCCTTTTCTTGTTTTCTACATGGGTTTAGGATTTTTTTGATTCAAGAGTGACATACTCCTTCATATCTTCTACACTCATCCATTCTTTAGAAATTTAAGTAGAGAGGCTTCCAATTCCATTAGCTTTGGATACTCTAGTCGAAGGTTGAGTTGAATTGTATGATGTTTGTAGATACTGTGATCTAGTACTGGGGCATCACCACTCTTGGTGATAATTAATATGTTTATAGATACAACCATATGAAATTATCCTTGACATTGATTGGTCATATTTGATACAATATACTGTGGATTGCTTTTGGAGGAAGGTTTTATTCTATAATGTTGATGGAGATCCAATGATGTTTCTTGGAAATCTAGGCCCTTTAAATGTGTCAGTGGAGTGTCCCTTATCATATTTTATGCCTGAGTTAATGCTTAGATCTTTGGAGGTTCAATATTTAGTGTTTTCTAGTATTATAGAAGAGTACCCTAATGTCAATATAGAGAAGGTTGTAGTGTTACCCCCTCAATGGGAGATCATGTTTGGGATCGAGCTACATCCAGGTGTGTTTACAATCTCAATGTGTCTATATAGTATTGTTCCTTCTAAGTTGTGATAATTTTTTTGTATAGATCCATGATCTATTGTAGAAAGGTTTCATCCAGCTGAGTGTGTCCCCTTAGGGTGTACCGATTTTGTTCATTAAGAAGGTTGATGGGGGTTTGTGGATTTGTATCGATTATCTTTATTTGAACTATGATTAAGTGAAGAAACAATACCCTATTTATAGGATTGATAATTTATTACATTAGATGAAGGGAGAAAGTTGGTTCCCGAAGATCGATCCTCAATCAAAATATCATCATATGCAGGTGAATGATGTGAATATTCACAAGAATACTTTCTATTGTCATCATGGGAATTATGAGTTCATTGTAATGTCATTCGGTGTGATGAATGATCTATCCATGTTCATTGGGTTGATGAAAAAAGTGTTCATAGAGTTATTGAATAAGTTCATGGTAGTTTTCATCGATGACATACTTGTGTACTACACATCTGAGGAGGAGCATGTAGAGCATCTGCATGCCATTTTGGGAGTTCTTTATTGTGAGAAGATATTAGGGGAGTTGTTGAAGTGTGATTTATTTGAATGTGAAGGTTATTTCTTGGGGAATGTTGTATCCTAGCAGGTATTAGTTATGGGTCCTTCAAATATATAGGTGGTTTCTTCTTGGGAATCCCCCAAGATAGTGGCATAGGTTCATAGTTTCCTTGGTATAGAAGGCTATTACAGGAGGTTCACATCCAAATTCTCTCAGGTTGAAACTCCTATAAAAGACTAGAACAAGAAGGCCCAGTCATTCTTGTTGAATTACTAGTGTTAAGAATATTTTTAGTAATTAAAGGAAAATTTGGTCAGTGCTCTAGTTATGAAGGGGTTCATTTTGAGGTTCTCTATGACAATTCACATCTTGGGTTGAGTTATGTTATAATGCAGAAGATATTAGTTGTTTGTTATGTGTATTATTAGTTATATCACCATGAGTGTAACTATACTACCCATGATCTTGAGTTTGAGGATGTTGTGTTTCCTGTGATATTATGGAAACATTACCTCACCGGAAAGCATTTGTTTGTTTTTACTGACCATAATATCACGAGGTATGAATTATACCAATGTGAATTGAACTTTCATCATAATATATGGATTAAATTATTGTAGTATTATTACATAAAGATTTTATATATTCCAGGAAATTGAAATTTCATGGCTGATGCACTAAGCAAGAAGTCATGAAGTGATGTCATGTTTAAATTATAAGATTTCTATAGAGCGATGAATGAAATCTCATAAATACAACTAGATATGGGAGAGGTTAGAGGTAGATGTTGTATTTTCCATATGATAGAGCATGAATATTTTTTGTAGAAGGTCAATGAGTCCTAGTTGGGGGATTTTAAGTTGGAGGACTAAAGAGACAATGTTTTTTTGTGATGCCGTTGATGGTTGGTATGAGGATGTACAACACCAAATAATTCTCCATGGAAGTATTTTCATTCCTTAATTGATGCATGAGAGAGTTATCTATGAGTTAAAAACATTACTTTTAGGGTACATCCAAACATGAAAAAGATGTACCAAGCTTTGAGAGGTTAGTTTTGGCATCCTAGGTGGAAATGTATAGTTTCAAAGTTTGTTTATTAATGTTTGGTCTGCCCAAATGTGAATCCTGAGCATCGTGTTCCTCATGGTTTTCTCCAACTGTTAGATATTTTCTAATGTAAGTGGGATTACATCTTGATGGAGTTAATTATTTGTTTACCCTAAGCCTAGGGGGGGAAATAGTGCTATATGGGCGATAGTGGATCATTTTAAGAAATCTTCCCACATTATAGTGATCAAGAAGTCAATAAAAATATAGGTTTTATCAAGGAAGTATCTTGAGGTAGTGGTGTGATCTTAAAAATTATAGATGACAATGATCTCTAATCGAGATCCTCATTTTACCTTTAGGGTGTGGAGAGGTCTCCAGCATGATTTAGGCTCTCATTTATGCCTTAAAAATAGTTTTCATCTATAGAAAGATATACAGATAGAGAAAACCATACAGACTCTTAAAGACATGTTGTGATCTAGTCTCTGTTGGATTTGGTGGCCTTGAACCAACTACTTTTTTACTTTATTCATTAAGGAATATTTTATCACATCTTGATTTTTCTTCTGCATGACAATGCATGTAATAATGTCCAAAGTATAACTGTTGCATTAAACGGTCATAGCGGGTCCTTGCTATGATGAGAACTCAGAAGTTCCATAACACTGTTCTTGAATATATGTTCTAGGTCCGGATGACATTATTTTAGAGACACAAAAATACAGTCCATTAGGGGTGAGGACTCATAACACTTTGAGGCACCTTCTCATGGTGTGCACCCTTGGTAGTATCCTGGAGGATATTATGAGAACGAGACCCGCCAGTAGGAAATCTACATTTCATAGTTTCATTGGATGTTTAAATTAGTACTTATACCTTAAGATTATTATTAATGGGTATTACAACTCACACACTTAGATGTATTGAAGAAAACTGTGATGACACTCCGTTCACAGCGAGGTAGGATACGTTGGGCGCGTCACGAGTGATACTACATTAATAGATGACACGAGAAAGGATTTGTCCCTTCTGTTCCATAACTGAAGTAGATATCTTAGGCACTTTTATGGATGTTGACCATTCTTGTTTATGAGATAGTTTCCTCTTATTGCTTATTGTGGCTTTACTCTCATTTGAGATGAATCTCTGTTGGAAGAGTGTTTAAGATCAGGTTTCTTCTATTGCATATTTTTTTCACTTATTTCCTCTGAGTGAGAGGTTTGATCTCCTTTCATAGAGATATCCTTGAGAGGTATCTCAGGGGGTGGCTGTTTTGATGACCAATTTTCATTTTATCTATGGTTTTAGTTTTAGATTCTTAAGGATGGTAATGTTTTGATATGTAACTAATGTAAGGGTTAGATCCATCTAGTCCATCCCTTTAAATGTTTCTAAATCCTATGGTTCTCAAAGGAGGCCTAAATTAGGTTTGGAGGTATTTGGATGCTAAAAACTGGAAGTAGATAGAATTCAAAACATTTAAGGGTTTCACATTATGAATGTTCAGTTCATGTCTTTGGTGAGGGCAGTTCACAATTTGATTAACGATGTGAATTAAATTGGGTTTTAATGGTCCGAGGCATTTTTTAGTGATATTAAAACCCAATAGTTTCATGATACGAAAGGTTTTTACACCATGAAAATATTCTATGTAGCATGCCTTTAAAAGTTACCACACCTTGGGATTTGTCGAAACCTATGGATATCTCTCAATTTATAGGAGATCTATGATTATATCTTCATGAATTTTTGAATCCATTCAATGGGGATAAATTATATTCTGGTCATATTCAATCTATGGTGATATGAGGTATGTTCTACCTTTCTCTGTCATGGTTGTTCAATTTTGATTCCCCCGCTTCTTCTTTCCATGCGATGACTACTTCTCTCCATTTTTATAATCGAGTTTTCTTGGTTGTTAGTTGGTTCAATTGTGGCCTGAAAACCTTATAGGTATGTATCACTTTCAAGAGGGGTGGTTGGTATCAATAATGTTGGTCTATTATCATGAAAATAATGTTGATGCCTTTGAGGTAGTGGATTCATTTCTTCTCCTATTAATTTACGCAAAATTGTAAATTTAGCATGGTTTACCCATTTGGATGGAAATATAATTGAACTAATAACGATTTAATTGTATTAATAAATAATTGGTTATAATGATCATATTTTGATTCTTTATACCATGATAATGGTTTGCCTCTTTATTTTCAAGATAGTGCGCTATATATATTATACTCAATAGTATATCTTGTTATTCTATGAACTTCCATTTTTTTATTGGTGTTAAATAATAAATAACGTAAAGCTATAATTAATTGAATAATTGGATTAAGAATTAAATTAGATGTATTTTTTAATATGGTATTTCTTATAATTTTATGATAATCAGGTTGATGTAATTCAGATGCTTAATTAAATGTATGATTCCATGTATTGGAATTGATAAAGAATGTGAAGCATGATAAATATTTTTGAGAA